>CM073530.1:10000000-15000000 GCA_037074615.1 Leucaena leucocephala | reverse complement strand
ATTGAAAAGTCACTAAAATATTATTTTAATGTCACTTTTCCTCACATAATTTATGGGCTACGTTTTTGGGCCTTGGAATATCATCTTGGATCTTTAATCAAGCTCAAGTACTCTGATGGCTCGATTCCCAAGAAACATCCCTTGGCAAATTACCAAAATACCCTTGGTTCCTCTTTCTTTACTTTAATGAGTCTAGGGGCATTACTGAAATATCCTCCCTTAGACCCCTCAGAGTACACTTGCGGAAGCTAGATAGCTCGATTATACCTTAACTCAAGGCCAGAAATTTAAAATTTTACTCTTAAGTTCCTTATTCTAAACCTTTAATTTGAAAACTAATTTATCTCGTTCTACACATCCAAATGAGTCTTATTACCTATCCACGTAATACCCCAGATGTGTGCCACTTGCTCACCAAATTTCGTGGCCAAATTCCTCCGTTTACTAGGTCAAACTGAGGTCAAAACACTGCTACCTCGGACCTGCGAATTTCTCTCTCATAACTTCTCATACACAAATTTAATATACCAAACAATATTTATTATTAAATAATAAATTGTCATACAACAGGACATACACAAAATCCTCGTATTTCTATTACATTTTTTCCTGCCTGAAATCCGGCAGCACAATCGCTACGCTTCTTCTTTAGAAAGTAACTGATCTTGTACCGATCCGGTAATTCCCATGAGAACTACCATTCTACATAAGTACCCAGGAAAGACTGGATGAACTGGTTAGGTCCACTCACTTCCAGCCTCCTTAGACAGTACCTACGTACACAGTACGTATCAGCTCCTTTCTTTACTATTGCCATCTTGTCATAATTTCGGCAGCATAACGGCGTCTCTTAAAATTCCCAAAATTTACTTCGGTATAACCTCCCTTGTAATGGGTGATTTATTGGGATAAGATTCGGGGGAATCTTAGTAGTAATAATCATGACATCATCCAAGGAATCTTATTGGCCACAGTTTTTCTGGAATTTCCTATTTTTCTTTATTCCTTTTACTGCATCATCATGACATCATCCAAGGGACACCTCATGGGGACACCTAATCTGTCACAGGGCATAAATGCAGGCTCCTGGGAAACCTTATCAGCTGACTCAGCTTTTCCAGACAGTTCCAGAGTCTTGCACCGGAATACACGACTGAGATCGTGCCACGAGTCCTTAACTTTTCTTCTTCCTCTATGTTGGCGCCATGTGGCATCTTGCTGGCACCTTTCACGCCATCCAATGCTATCCAGATAAGTTCAGAACTTTATCTGATCACCTCCTCGGTTATCGTGCCGACCGAGTAACTTTACTTCATTGAAAAGTCACTAAAACATTATTTTAATGCCGCTTTTCCCCACATATATACTAGGCTACGTTTTTTGGGCTTTGGAATGTCATCTTGGATCTCTGATCAAGCTCAAGTACTCTGATGGCTCGATTCCCAAGAAACATCCATTGGCAAATTACCAAATTACCCCTAGGTGCCCTTTCTTGCACTATCTTAATCCTAAAGGTAAAATTGTCATTTTACACCTTTCTGTACCCTGTCAGGGCATATACTGACTCTGGTTAACCTCACCTGTGCATGTCTTGGCTTTTGGGCCTGTCCAGAATGACCAAAATATCCTCCATTCATCTATTACTCTTTAGTACAATATAGGGGCATTTTCGTAATTTCGCACTTTTCCGGGGTTCCACCAGACACTGGCCCATCTATTAGTCCAAAGGTTTTACTGGGCCTCTGATGGCACAATTATTGGGCCTCCCAGGGTCCATTACCTTTATGGCACGCATTACGAGTAATCTTCCCCCTGAATGTTCATCGAGTATTTTAGCTATTATACACCGTTTATACACATCTCCAGACACTGACTCCTTTTACCAGATACACTGGCCTACTGTGTTTAGGCATCCATTTGGGTCATAACAGTCATCTGACTGAGGTCATCCGAACTTATTCAGTCCCAATATAAATACCGATAAATCTCCCTGTCAGATACCCGGAGGCCTCACACTCCCGTCTGTATTTGCTAATTTGTGAATAACTTTTTCTACAGACCTCCTATCGGTATTCTGTCAGTTTCTTGACTTTCGCCCTATCAGGACGCATCATCCTGTAATTTTTCACTTATATCTAAAATCTAGGATATCCGGTAGGAATTTTTATAACTTTTGGACTCTAGCTCAATTTTGGCTACCTGGAGTCCTGAGAAAATTCCTGTATTAAGCTGGATTACTCAGAATCACTTGCTCTATCTACTGGTGAAATCTGGGACTGAAATGCTTTCGGGCAGTCCAAACCACTTCCGGCCTAACTTTCTTTAATTACAATTTAGCCCCAGAGAACTTTTCTTCTTTTCAATTAAGTCCCTTTTATTTGGCTAAAATTACACTTAAGGACCCCACCTTTTTGTCTACTTTTCCCTTTTAGCCTTATACTTTTCATATTTGCACTTAAGTCCTTCATTTTCTTTCTTTTACAATTTAACCCCTTTCCTTGCATAAATGGTCACTATATCCCTAGGGACTTTCACTATTTACATAAGTCCGTGGACTTTCACTTATTTGCAGTTTAGTCCCTAAAAACCCTCTGTATGTTTCTAGGACTTCTGCTCAAAGGGGTTTGATAGTCTATCTATTTCAGGCTTACTTTCTGAGTCTCTGGGCCTGAAAATTGGTGTTACAATTACTGTCTTTTCACATCTTACCAAAGTATTCTCTGACCCTGGTCAACTATCCAGATAACCTATCTTGATTATCTCACCTTAGCCAAATGACCAAAATACCCTTTACTCATTCTTTCCCTATTTTATAACATAAGGGCATTTTCGTCATTATGTATATTTTTTTGGACACCGACTCCTTTTATCAGATAAACTGACATATTGAGTCTAGGCATCCCTTTGGGTCATAACAAGCATATGACCGATGTCATCTGAGCTCATTCAGTGTCAGTTTGAATACCGATAAATCTCCTAAGCTGATCCCCGGAGGTCACACACTCTCGTCTGAATTTACTAATTTATGAATAACTTTTTTCACAGACCTCCTTTCGGTATTCTATCAGTTCCCTGACATCCGCCTCATCAGGACGCATCATCCTATAATTTTTCACGTATATCTCGGGTCTAAGATATCCGATAATAATTTTTATAACTTTTTCATTATCAGATAAATTTTGGCTATCTGGAGTCCTAGGAAAATTCCTGTATTAAGCTGGATTACCTAGCAACATTTGCTCTATCTACTGGTGAAATCTGGGACTAAAATGCTTCCGGGCAGTGTTATGCCATTTCTGGCTCATCTTTTCATAATTACACTTTTGCCCCTGTAACTTTTCTTCTTTTCAATTAAATCCCTTTTATTTGGCTAAAATTACACTTAAGGACCCCATATTTTTGTCTACTTTCTCTTTTAACCTTAAAGCTTTCATAATTTCACTTAAGTCCTTAGATTTTCTTCCTTTTTCAATTTAATCCCTTTCTCTACTAAAACGACTATCATACCCCTAGGACTTTTACTATTTACATATAAGTCCTTGTACTTTCACTTATTTGCAGTTTAGTCCCTAAAAACCTTCTGCATATTTCTGGGACTTCTGCTCAAAGGGGTCTGGTAGTCTATCTATTTCAAGCTACTTTTTGAGTCTCTGAGCTTAAAAATTGGGATGTTACAGTATAAGACTCTGGAATTCTCTGAAAGCGCTGAGTCAGCTGGTGAGGTATCCCAAGGGCCCACCATTGTGCCACCTAAGCATGTGAGGTGTCCATGGATGATGTCATTTTGATGAGTCATCTAGGATGATGATGTCATCACGATGATACAGGCGAAGCTTCTTGAGGAAGCTAAGCGATCTAAGCCATTCATCGTGATTCGATCTGGACCGTTCAAGCCAACTCCCTCCACCTATAAATAGGTACCCCCTTGCCATTTCATACCATCCATGGCAAGAAGAAGAGAAAGGAAGAGAGAGAGAGAGAGAGAAAGAAAGAAAGAGGAAGAGAAAGAAAGAGTGCTGGCTGAGATAGGAGCAATCCAAGGAGCTTAGGGACTCGGCAAGCTTAGGAATAAGGTAAGTAATTTATCCTAGTCCCTACTCTAATAAATTAGAGGATTGTTCTTATAAATTAGATAGTTAGAATAGAGAAATATCTCTCTATAAGGTTAGTCGTGGATAGAAAGAAAGCTAGGGGATTGTTAGAATAGGGGTATTGCCTCAGGATAAGCCTAAATTAAATAAAGTTATGCTAGATAAGATCATAATAAAATATTATTATACTATGTATAGGCTCTGACCTATGAAAAGGTGGAACCTCATATCAAAGGTTAAGGACTAAAGGAAGGGCTACACGCCAGGTAGTGAACTTACCTACTTGTATGCTTATATTACTTAGATGTTTTATGTGTTGGTTGCTTACTTTGATGATGTGAAGCATGTATGATTAAGTGATGCTCTATTTCTTTTTATGCTATGGCCATATGTTATAATTAAGGGACATGAAGCATGTAAGTTATTATTATGCAAGCATGATCATTAATTACACATATAGTAACATCAAGCATATAGTTGTATACATTGTATGGTTTCTATTTGCTATTGAGATTTCTCCCGAAATCTCACCCCTTCCATATCAATCCCATTTACAGCAGGTCTTCTTAGGATAGAGGGGATGAGGATTCGTGAAGAAAAGTTAAGACTTATTTAGCATGATTAATATGTGATTGATGTATGTATGTAAAGTTAGTTGCTGGAATTTGCCACCATGAACAGTAACTCGTGGTGAAGTGGTCACATTTGATCTGTAATTAAAAATAGTAAATGGTTGAATAAATGTATGATATTTTTACAGTAAATATTAGACATACAAAGCTTTGATTTGATATATAGAACGCCTTATTTGAATGTCTACACCTGGAGATATAATTTTTCAAAGTTGGGACCAAAATGCTGAATTCAGGGGGGAAATGTTGGATGAACAGTAAAATTGTATCATTGATTGACGTTGAGTTGGTCAATATGTGGTCAACGAGTTATTTTTTCCTGAAATAGGTTTAAGTTAGCTTCATTTATCAATTTGAACCACTTTGTTTCGATTCTTCTAGAATTAGTTATAATTTTTCAAAATCAGGTCACTTGTCTGGAATTTACACAGTGAATAGTACTCGATAGAGTAAAATTCCATATTGGGAAATTTGACTTCAATGACCTTAAAAGTGGTTCCAGATGCTACCAAATGGTCCTTAAGATGTACAAAAGTAAGGATGTTACAATATATGCATAACATCATTGGGATAGGGATCACTGATAGTTTACATGAGGTATGAAGTAATCAATATTTAGCAACTTTTTCAATTTATTCACATCTTGAATATTTACCTATTATATTTCTTCTAACTTGCAGTTGTTAGAGAACAACATGAGCTATGAAGATGAGCTAATCTACTTAATGATGGATGATTTGGAAAAAACAATACTTTTGTACTTTCCTTAATTAATAATCATTTATGTGTATATTGTAACATCCTTACTTTTGTACGTCTTAGGGACCATTCGGTAGCATTTAGAACCACTTACATGACATTTGAAGTCCATTAACTAAATCTGGCTTTTTTCCTCTTAGCGAGTCACTATTCATATGGTATTCCAGATTGTACGATGAACTTTGAAAAATCATAATTAATTCTAGAAAAATCAAAATGAAGTGGTTCAATATTCTACTAGAAGCTAACATCTTGAAATTTAAAGGAAAAATAATTTCCTGACCAAATGCTTCGCCAATTGAAACAGTTTAATCGCTAAAGTTTACTATTTATTTGGTCAAAAATTATGAAAATAGATTCTGGTCCCCTTCTTTGAACAATCGGTTCTCTTTGTACAGACATCGAAATAAGGTGTTCCTGGTGTCAAAACGAAGCTTGACATGCTAACTAAATGTATGTAAAATTTAATACATTTATTCTATCATTTACTATTTTTCATTACATCATACATATTGTTGCTTAAACTGGTCATACAACATCCTTACATGCAACAATTCTTCATATAACATTTATATTGACCAATATCTAACTCCCCTTCATGCTTCTTCATGCTCTTTAATCTTTCATAAACCTGTTGGGATTGGGATTACATGGATGGGGTGAGATTTCTGGGGAAATCTCAGTAGCAAACAATACCAAACAATGCATGTATTAATGTAATTACTTGTGCTTGCTTGTGAAAGTGTTACCATAGTGTAATGAGCATGCTTCCATGTATCATATGAAATACAAATGACCAAGGTAATCATAGAAACAGAGCTTCAATCACCTGCACATATGCACACAATTCAACAAAGCCATAGCAAAATCAAGCATAACATTTAATACATACAAGTTTAGGGTAAGTTTACTACCTCATATACTTGACTTTCTTTCACTTTAACTTTGCTCTTTCTTCTTACTTCTCCTTGGTGTGTGGCTGCCTCTTTGGAGTTCACAATCACACCCTAACATCACATAATCATCCATTCATTACAACCTAACTTCTCTTGAGCATTAAACTTACTTAACTACATTAACTTCCTTTAATCTTTACCAATTGACTTGGCCTTGGAATCAATTGATGTCTTGACCTTACCCTACACAATTTGGCCTTTTGAATCCATTTATGAACTCAAAATAACCAAATTCCAGCAACTATACATGATCTGGATAGAATTTGCAAAACATACACAATTCTTTCAAAAATTTCCATCTTAATTCCATTGCTTCCTATACTTGTTTCTCTACTTTACCCCACACAACTTTTCATTTTAAAACCATTGGAATCATCAAAATCATGAAAATCCAATCACTGTTCATACGAGTGAATAGTAATAGAAAAGAACTTCAAGCATTACAACTTTCAATTCCAATGTTTCCAAGGTTCAAAACCTATCCAATCCTACACAAAATCACAATATGAACTCACTGGAAGCATTAGATCATTGAAATTCCATCTCCTTCTATCATGAACAGTACATGAACAGTGCAAACCGAAATATTTCATCCATGGCAAAGTCAAGAATATCAACTTGATTCAACAACCAATCATCTAACTAGCTTGTTTAAGCTTTAATCTCATAACTCTAACTTTAATTTCTTCTTTCTCCTTTCATCTAAGGTTTTGGACAGAATATACACCTTAGAGAAAACTCAACTTTCTTCCATGAAAACCCTAAGTTCAAGCTTCCAAATCAAAGGAAAATAAGCTAGGATAGATTGCTTACCTTTAATCTCTAGCTTGCTTGAACTTTGGACCTTGGATTCTTCTCTGTCTTGGCTTGAGTTTTCATTTTGCAAGAGGTTCCCCAAGGGTTCATGAGCCACGGTTTTGCATCAGATTTTGGGGGGTATTTATAGGAAAATTCCATGGAAAATGAATGGCTAAGATCACTTTGTGCACTATTTAATCTAATGGCTCATGTCTATTCTTGGATTTATCTTTTTCTTTAAAAGATAATCATGACATCATCATCCATGACATCATCAAGGGGACACCTCACAAGACATGTGGCAAAATTCCAAGGACAGGAAGCTTATGGAAAAATTCCAGTCCGATCTGGTTCCGGCTCAGTCCAATTTTCCAAAAACCATACTATTTTCTGAATCTAATTTTTCTGAGATTCTATAATATGTTTTCTGACCTTAAATCCAGTATCCGGATTCTTCCTACCATTGGCATTCTTATAATGGGTTTAAGTTAATTACAAATCCCTTGGAAAATGACCAAAATACCCTTGGTGCCATTTCTTGCACTATATTGACCCTAAGGGCATAATTATCATTTCACACCTCTTTGCACCTTATCAGAGCATATACTGACTCTGACTAACTCTTACTGTACCTATCTTGGCATTTTGGCCTATCTAAAATGACCAAAATGCCCTCCATTCATCTCTTGCTCCTTGGTACAACACAGGGACATTTTTGTAATTTCACACTTTTCCAGCAAATTTCTGGACATCGCCCCTTTTCCCCGATGAATTGATATCATGGGCCTAGCCTCAGTTGGTGTCATTATGGGCCTCTGTGTGATGTCATTTGGGCTCATTTAGTTTTAGTTTGCTTACCGATTAAAATTCACTAAAAAGGGCGTTCACAAACTCCCGTCACAAACTCCCGTCAAAATTCACTAAAAAGGGAATAACTTTTTTTACAGAACGCCTTTTGGGATTCTGTTAGTTCCCTGAGCTCCGGCTTCACAGGACGCACATTCCTGTAACTTTTCACTCATATCTGAGGTCCAGGAGATATGATAAAAATTTCAAATAACTTTTAGATTATCAGATAAATTTCAGCTATCTGGAACTTTAATCAAATTTCTGTATTAGGCTAGATTAACCAGCATCATTTCCTCTATCTACTATTGAAATTTGGGACTGAAATGCTTCTAGGTAATTCTAAGTCACTTTTGGCTCAACTTTCTATAATTACCATTTTGCCCCTTGAACTTTCCTTAAATTTCATTTAGGTCCTTAAACTTTTTGAAATTACACTTAATGGCCCAAAGTTTATGTGTACTTTACATTTTGCTCCATGGAACTTTTATACTTTTCAATTAGTCCCTCTTCTTTAAACCTCCATCTAATCATTCTTTTCTTTTCCATTCATCATCACAATCATTTCCAAACCTCTTTCCTCTATCAGTATTATACAGATAGGGAAAAATTAGGATGTGACATTTCTACCCCCCTTAAAATAAATTTTGTCCTCAAAATTTACTTAGTACCTTGGTCAACTATCTTGGATATATATCTTTTGTATATCTCTTTCTGCTTTATGACTAAGGATTGGGGTATCTATCTCTTATCTTCTATCTTCTCATCTAGCGGAGTGCTTTCAATATCCGCTTTATGTCCTTACTTGCTCACTTGCTATGCATCCATTTGCTTGTGGCAACTCATTGTACTAGACTTGTGAGTAGTGTCCATTTCTTTCATATCAAACTCTCTCGAATATTACTGTATTCGGGAGTTTCCATCAATTACTCATCAGACTTTCTAGTGCATATCTCTTATTACTTATCTTAGTACCTCGCAGACTGCCTTAGTATCCGCAAAGCTTCATCTCTCTTTTTGTATAATCATATTTCTCTTATTATATTCAATAATTTAGCATCATACAGAGAGAGGACTTATGCAGTTATTCCTTTCTTTACTTTACTGTTAAGTAGGAGCACATACTCTAACATGCATATGCCTAGCCAACATATTGCAGGACTGCATGCCTACTCATGAATGCAAAGCTCTAACTTCAGAGCTCAAGCATTTCTTTCTTGAATATGCACAGCTCTAACACTCGGAGCTTTAACATATTTTACAAACATAACATAATGCCTGGCATTTCATGCAAGGAGTGAAAGCTCTCACCTTCATCTGTGGCATAACATTCATTATCTTATCCCTTTCAAAAAGGGAGCCTCTCTATCTGTTCATAAAGTTACTTCTCAATACATATTTCTCATTATGTATTTCATTAGATATTTCTCATGTCATATCCTGGCATATCTTGAGATACCATAAGTCCAACATTCTCTTTAACTTATAACTTTGTCAACCTCTCAAGAGAATATTGCTCTTTTGCCTCTCTTTCTCCTGAACAAAGTCATAATTTAAATATTTCATTTCAAATCCACTCTATTTGGACTTGACAGAAGGGTTCTAATCCTTTACTCTTCATAACCCTTTCTAACTGTTCATAACTCTGTTTATCATTTTACATAACTTTATGCATATATGCCAAACTTCTATGGCACTTACACTCTTTTCTCATTACTTCTCAGGGTCACCCATCATTGGGCTACTCTTGCCTGAGCACACTCAACTGAAAAGTGCTGATAAAAATCTGAAGCACTGGGCTAATAGGCTCCAACCCTGGTACTTTACTATCTTAGACTCTTCTCTATAAATCTATTTAACTTTTAACCTTTTTGTCCTCACCTGGAGGATCTATCTAGCTTTCCTTCTCATTCTCTTTATCCTCATCTTAGGAACCTCTACCCTAATTTCACTTCATTTTTTGTGTACGAAGATTATGAGTTCAGTCTATAATAATAATGCTATCTGAAACTAACATTGTGGGTACTCTCTCTGCTATGAGTTTACAACTTGTGAAGCTTTTCTACCTTAAACTTTGTCCTCAGTAATTGTCATTCCAAAGAAATACTGTACTTATGGGTCATTCATTCACTTTCTTTAGGCTAGGTCTATTGCGACCCTCGGGATCTACTGTGATCAACCGTAAGCCTCTTCAGGATCTAACTGCGACCCTGGAATTCTTTTCTCTGTAAGCCATGTCCGGATCTAACTGTGATCCTTCAGAATCTACTGCGATTCTGTTGTACTATATTCTTATCTCTGGAAGACTTAAACCAACAGACTAAATTACAAGGTTAGTTACTTCCACTTAGTTGCTAACTCAACAGATAATTCCCCAAAAATGATCATAGAAGCCAATATTATTTAGACTTTACTCATTTCCTCTATTACTCAGGAATTTATAATTTTATTCTTATCTTGCATAACTTTACTATATCTAGTACTGTAGAGAGCTACAAATGCTCTATCATGCACATATCTATCATAATTTGTCTATTTCGTCTGATAGACATGGCTTTATCATGAGCTTCACTGTCCATGCTTTTAGCTCTATTTCATGAGCAATCCGACTCTATCGCAAGAGCAATCTGGCTCTATTGCCAGAGTGTTAACTTCTATCACATAGACGTTACTCCCTCTCTGAGCTGCATCATTTTTTATAACCGTGTCTCATTTCATTTCATGTTCAAGGAACATCATTCATATATCTCATCCCCTATTGAAGGGATATGTCCTGAGTATTGTAATCATATATCTATAGGATTGTCATCAATATTCATCTCTAATCTCGTTCTCTGTCGAACTTACTATCACTGTCTATCTCAGATTCTCATTCTAATCTTTAGGGATCGACTGGCTAACTATCTCGTTTATCACTTTTCTTTTGCTTTAGTATCATTATCAAGTTAAATTATCTTATTGCGTGTTGTATGGTATGGGAGCAACATAACTTTATTATCATATATACTCTACCTCGCATGTATTACAAAGGAGAGTATTCATTCATCATAGCATACTCTAACATGCATAATATGCAAGGAGATGCAATTATTTAATCATTCTCTAACATGCATGTCATTATATGACAATTGCAAGGAGATGCAACTGATCATCATAATCTATGGCAACATAAGCCATATCATCATCACATAATTTGCTCAACCATCCATTATACGCACACTGCAATCAATCGATTAACTAGGTAATCCTTTTAAGCATTATGTCCCTTTATCACCTTCTCTGCCAGATCCCAATCATTTATTCATGAACTTGAGATAAATACTCGTGTACTTAGGCTGCCACATTACCCCTTGCTAGGGTAAGACTCAACCCTTCATTACTCTTTCTTACATAGGGGATAGGGGAGTCACTCTATCTTTAAAACTGTGGCTATCTTTCTTTTTTCTCATCTTGCATACATCTACCGCTCTGTTGAACTTCTGTAACTATCTGAGAAAAATTCTTTCTTTGTAACATGGAATTCAATCCACAAATTAACTCTTCAGTCATTCAACTCTCACTATTCATGTAGACAAACTTGGCTAAGTATTCATCAAAGGTTTTCTCTTCCTCAACTTTAACCCTTAGCCTCACGCTTATTTCTATCTAACTGAGAAGAATGCTTTTCGTAAAACTATTGAAGAAATACTTCTTAGGTGAGCGGATCAATCTCCATCTCTATGGAGTAACTTTCGTATCTCTTTACTATCTCTTAACTCTTAACTCTTTCCGTCTGTATATCAGTCTCAGTCTGCTCTAGACTAAACTATGGTCCTTTCTAGTCTTCTTCTACGGATCCTGACTAACTTAAGTCACATGGATTTCATTAATCATCTAGCACTATTACTTCTGTTCTCTAGGGTGCTCTCCCTAGGTCTGCTAGGTTACTGTTTCTTTATGATAGAATCCCTCTGTCTTGGGAATGTTAGCTCTCTAATTATTAACCATCACGTTTCTAACTTTAAGCCATGTGTTAGGCTCATTCTTAGGCAAGTCTCATTTTAACTTCTAATTCTTTTGTTCAGGAAAGACTAGCTGAACAAATTCTTTCATTATGTAGATCTACTCCTGACGATCACACAGAGGATCTACTTATGAACATCTTCTTAAACCGATATGTATCTTTGTATCTCATACTGTTTAGCTTGCCTGTATCTCGTGCTAAACCTCTACCTGATAAACTTCAGTGAGTATGGCATCTTCATTTATCATCAGGTCTCTATGCATCATAGTCACGACCTGAGTATTAGCTAGTCACGACTCATATTCTCTGTAAACTTTAATCGCGACCTTATCATTCTACTCTCACGACTTGACAACTCTGTGATATTTAGTCGCGACTCAGGTCTTATCTCGTCGCGACTTGAATTGCTCTGTGCACAGTAGTCGCGTCCTATGACCTGTCTCATTACGACCTAATAACTCTGTAACTTTTCAACACGGCCAATGGTCTTTACTCTTCACGACCAAAACATATTTGTAGATATTCGTCGTGACCCGTGGCTTAACTAGTCATGACTTAACTTCTCTGGAACTTCTAGTCACGACCTAAACTGCTTCACATCGTGACCTGGACACAGCTTTCTCTAATCCTTCCCTTCTAGTGTTCTTGTCTAGTCTTTACTCTAGCAATAGCCGATCCTTGTTCTTAACTTTGATGAGCTTGAGTAACTTGAAATTCATCCATATCTATCTATCATAATTAAATTAAATAGGGAACATATTCACATAGATGTTCAACCAACTATCATTTCATTATATCACATCAAAACTCATTTCATATCACCATAACATTTGTACATACATTACATACATGTCAATTACACATACGGGGTAAGTCATAACTGTTATACATTTATGTAATTACTTCACTTTACACTATTTATATATTTACATTACCCCTCATCCCTTTTACATTCTTTTCTAGGGAATCATAAACTGCAAATACTTCTGCATACAAAAATACCACCCTTGTATATCAGTTGGTGGATCATTTACCAAAAATTCACTTAGCTCTACATGTCATGTAGGAGTATATGGCAATATCTGACTTACGACCATCTCATGCCAATCTTCTAGATTGTAAACCTGATTCAAGTCAATGCCTTCTATCGTATATCTCTTTATAATCCCTGCTACGGCATTGAGAAAATGCAGATAAATTAACTGCTCTTGATCTCTATTTCTATCCATCCCTTTACCTAAACTGAGTAATTCACTCTCCATAGCTTTCTTGAGGCTGATATAGTCAACATTATTTGTCTTCCTCAAAGAAGGCTAGGGTTGACTAGGACCAGGAATATCCCACTTATCTTTATCTATAACTCCATATATTCCTGGACTGCGAGAATAGGAAGGGACTGTCATAGGTTATGACTGGATCTCTGGATTAGAGAACTGTTGTATGCTACTCATATCAAATCTATCCTCAAACTTTGGTGGAGGAAGAATAATATCTTGTCTACCTGTAATCCAATACCAGTACTCAGCTTCCTCAGCCGTAATTTATCCTCTAATTGGAGGAATAGAGCATACATCAGGCTTAGAGGGCACTCCAACAAACTCATACTGTATGGAAATACTAGATTCATCATCATCTGGTGCAGCATCATCTGGTGCATGCATAACATCAGACTGAATCTCTACATAATCTCCAGACTGTAGGTTTAAGTCTACAGAAACATCTATAGGATATTCAACTATAGCTCTTCCTGACTGATCCCCTATACTATCATCCGAACTCTCTTCACTATCTAAAGAAGGATCATAGTCTGGATGAACATCTTCTTCATAAATCTCTACTGGTCGAGGGTCTCCCTTATTAACTGATGGCTAACACTTAACTTTATGAAATCCCATATCTACTCCTACTAGATTTGCTTAAATAAGCACGGCTAACTATCCCACAAATACCTTAACTTAACAAAGTAATTACTACCTAGAGTTAGGACCCGGGGTTATCTTATTTAATGCCAGAAACTTCTGCTCTGATCCCAAAATGTAACATCCTTACTTTTGTATGTCTTAGAGACCATTTGGTAGCATTTAGAACTACTTACATGACATTTGAAATCCATTAACTAAATCTGGAATTTTTACTCTTAGCGAGTCACTGTTCATATGGTATTCCAGATTGTGCGATGAACTTTGAAAAATCATAATTAATTCTAGAAAAATCAAAATGAAGTGGTTCAAAATTCTACTCGAAGCTAACATCTTGAAATTTAAGACAAAAATAATTTCCTGACCAAATTCTTTTCCAATTGATATAGTTTATTCCCTAAAGTTTACTATTTATTTGGTCAAAAATTATGAAAACAGATTCTGGTCCCCGTCTTTGAAAAATCGGTTCTCCTTGTACAGACATCGAAATAAGGTGTTCTTGGTGTCAAAACGAAGCTTGACATGCTAACTAAATGTATGTAAAATTTAATACATTTATTCTATCATTTACTATTTTTCATTACATCATACATATTGTTGCTTAAACTGGTCATACAACATCCTTACATGCAACAATTCTTCATATAACATTTATATTGACCAATATCTAACTTCCCTTCATGCTTCTTCATTCTCTTTAATCTTTCATAAACCTGTTGGGATTGGGATTACATGGATGGGGTGAGATTTCTGGGGAAATCTCAGTAGCAAACAATACCAAACAATGCATGTATTAATGTAATTACTTGTGCTTGCTTGTGAAAGTGTTACCATAGTGTAATGAGCATGCTTCCATGTATCATATGTGAAACATCCTTATTTTTGTACGTCTTAGGGACCAATTGGTAGTATTTAGAACCACTTTCAAGGTCATTGAAGTCCAATTTCTCAATCTGGAGTTTTACTCTTATAGAGTACTGTTCACTATGTAAATTCCAGATGAGTGACCTGACTTCGAAAAATCATAACTAATTCTAGAAAAAATCAGAATGCAGTGGTTCAAATTGCTACATGAAGCTAACTCAATACTATTTCAAGGAAAAATAACTCGTTGACCATTCCTTGTCCAAGTCAACGTCAGTCAAAGTTACAACTTTACTGTTTATCCAGCGTTTTTCTCCTGAATCTAGCATTTTGGTCCCAACTTTGATAATTTATATCTCCATGTGTAGACATCGAAATGAGACATTCTATATATCAAATCTAAGATAAAGAAGAAAAGTTGTAATGTTTGAAGTTATTTTCTATTGCTGTTCACTCGCATGAACAGTGATTGGAATTTCATGATTTTGATGATTCCAATGGTTTTAAAATAAAACATTGTGTGGGATAAAGTAGATAAACAAGTATGGGAAGCCTTGGAATCAAAATGAGAATTTTTAGAAGAATTATGCATGCTTTTAAACTTACTTTTGAACACATTTATGAGCTTAGAATCATGAAATTCCAGCTCCCATGCACTGTTCTGGATAGAATTGAAAAGCATGCATAATTCTTTCAAAAATTCTCATTTTGATTCCAAGGCTTCCCATACTTGTTTATCTACTTTATCCCACACAAATTTCCATTTTAAAACCATTGGAATCATCAAAATCATGAAAATCCAATCACTGTTCATATGAGTGAACAGTAACAGAAAAGAATTCCAAACATTACAACTTTCAATTCCAATGTTTCCAAGGTTCAAAACCTATCCAATCCTACACAAAATCATCATATAAATTCAATGGAAATATTAGATCATTGAAATTGCATCTCCTTCCATCATGAACAGTGCAAACTGAAATATTTCAACCATAGCAAAGTCAAGAATATCAACTTGATTCAACAACCAATCATCTAACTAGCTTGTTTAAGCTTTAATCTCATAACTCTAACTTTAATTTCTTTTTCCTTTCATCTAAGGTTTTGGACAGCATGTACACCTTAGAGAAAACTCAACTTTCTTCCATGAAAACCCTAAGTTCAAGCTTCCAAATCAAAGGAAAATAAGCTATGATAGATTGCTTAACTTTAATCTCTAGCTTGCTTGAACTTGGGACCTTGAATTCTTCTTTGTCTTGGATTGAGTTTTCATTTTGCCATAGTTTCCCCAAGGGTTCTCATGCCACGGCTTGGAGCAGAAATAGTGGGGGTATTTATAGAAAATCTCATGGAAAATGGGTGGCCAAGATCACTTTGTGCATTATTTGATCTAATGGCTCATAATTATTCTTGGATTAACTTTTCTTAAAATATAATTATGACATCATCCATGACATCATCAAGGGACACCTCATAGCCTATGTGACAAAATTGTGAAGGGAGGAAGCATCTGGAAAAATTTCAGTCCAATCCGGTACCGGCTAAGTCCGATTTTCGAAAAACAAGACTGTTTTCTAAATCTAATTTTTTTTGAGATTACATAATATGCTTTCTGACCTTAAATCCAGTACCCAGAATCTTTCTACCATTGACATTCTTGTACTGGGTGTAAACTTACTTACAGATCCCTTGGCAAATTACCAAAATACCCTTGGTGTCCTTCTTGCACTATATTAACCCTAAGGGCATAATTGTCATTTCACACCCTTTATACCTTATTAGGGCACATACCGACTCTGAGTACTCTTTCTTACACTTGCTTTGGCATTTTGGCCTGTCCAGAATAACCAAAATGCCCTCCATTCATCTCTTGCTTGTTATTACAACATATGGGCATTTTTGTAATTCATCTCTGGACACTGGCCTACATAACTGTTCAGTTACCTTATTGGGCCTTTGTGACGCCATTTTGGACCTTTATATGGTCTACTACCTTTATGGCACAAATCACGAGAAACCTCTCCCAAAGGTATTTATCGGGTATTTTATTACACTGTAAATTCTATTAAAAATTCTACAGGATTCCTTTTCTAATCCTGTCAGTTTTATAAATTCTCATATTAATTATAAGAATTTACTATAAAGCTTCATCTGATTCTGAGGTTCAAAAAATACTATAATAATTTCTTCTAACTTCATAAATTTATATCAATTTTTCGGGACCTCAAATCGAAATTCTATGTTGCGTCAAACTAACCGAAATAATTTTCTCTAGCTACTAGTAAAATTTGGGATTAAACTGATTCCGGGCATTTTTGGGCCTTTTTCGGCTCAACTTTCTCATAATTACACTTTTGCCCCTTGAACTTTTGATAAATTATATTTAGGTTCTCAACATTTCATAATTACACTTAATGGCTCAAAATTTATGTCTACTTTACATTTTGCACCATGGAACTTTTATACTTTTCACTTTAGTCCCTCTTTTTTAAATCTTCATCTTATCATTCTTTTCTTCTCTATTCATCATCACAATCCTTTCCAAACCTCTTTCCTCTATCAGTATTATACCGATAGGGAAAAGTTAGGAAGTGACATTTCTATCCCCCTTAAAATAAATTTTGTCCTCAAAATTTACTTAGTACCTTAGTCAACTATCTCGGCTGTATATCTTTTTTTTTATATCTCTTTCTGTTTTATGACTAAGGATTGGGGTATATATCTCTTATCTTCGATCTTATCATCTAGCGGAGTGCTTTTAGTATTCGCTTTATGTCCTTGCTGTCATTACTCTTCTTATCTGAATCAACTCAATTAGAGTTGAACTTTATTTCATTTCGGTACTTGCTCACTTGCTATGCATCTTGAAACATCCTCCTTTAAACATCTCAGAGTACACTTACAGAAGTAATCTTAACTTTATTATATCTCTCTCTGCCAAAAATCCTGACAGAAGATAACTGTACTGATTCGGTAAGTCCCATGAGAACTACCATTCTACGTAAGTACCCAGGAAAGACTGGATGAACCGGCTAGGTCCACTCACTTCCAGCCTCCTTAGACAGCACTTACGTACACAGTACTTTGTATAGTCTACCAGCACAACGGCATTTTCTAGAAAATATCTTTGAATCTTAACCTTAACCTTAACCTCAAAAACATGAATTTTCCATTAATTGTTCCAGAACACATAACCAATCTCTTTGGCCTTTCATACATTCATATACATTATGGGGTTATGCCATAATTATTTGATACATTTATTTCATCATTTACTATTATACCCTTTCATCATGAACATTATTGCTCAACTTGTCATATAACAACATTACATGCAACAATTCGCACATTTATTACATAATATTCAAATCTTCCAATTCCCAACCTCTCTTCATGCCTCTTTATCTTCTTTACTCATTCGTAAACCTGTGGGTTTGGGATTACATGGATGGGGTGAGATTTCTGGGGAAATCTCAATAGCAAACGGTACTAAACAATGCATGCATTAAAGTAATTACTTGTGCTTTCTTGTGAAGGTGTAAACATTGTGTAATGTGCATGCTTCCATGTAACATATGAAATACAATTGGCCAAGGTAATCATAGAAATAGAGCTTCAATCATATACACATATGCACACAATTCAACAAAGTCATAGCACAATCAAGCATAACATTCAATACATACAAGTTTAGGGTAAGTTTACTACCTTATTGCTTTACTTCTTTCCACTTTAACTTTGCTTCTTCCTTCTTACTTTTCCTTGCTATGTGGCTGCCCTCTTTTGAGCACACCAAGCAAATCCTAACATCACATTACCATCCAACCATTACAATCTAACTTCTCTTGAACACTAAGCTTACTTTAAGTAACATAACACCCTTTAATCTTTACCAATTGACTTGACCTTTGAATCAATTGATGTCTTGACCTTACCCTACACAATTTGGCCTTTTGAATCCATTTATGAACTCAAAACAACCAAATTCCAGCAACTATGCACTGTTCCGGACAGATTTGAAAAACATGCATAATTCTTTCAAAAATTCTCATTTTGATTCCAATGCTTCCCATACTTGTTCCTCCACTTCCCCCACACAAAATCTCATTTTAAGACCATTGGAAGTATCAAAATCATGAAATTCAAATCACTGTTCACGCGAGTGAACAGTACCGTGAGGAATTTTCAACATTATAACCTTTAATTCCAATGGTTTCCAAGGTTCAAAACCTTTCCAATCCTACACAAAATCATCATATAAACTCAATGGAAGCATTAAATCATTGAAATTCCATTTCCTTCTATCATGAACAGTGCATGAACAGTGCAACCCGAAATGGTAAAGTCAAGAACATCAACTTACTTCACAACCAAGCATGTAACTAACTTGTTTAAGCTTGTCTTAACAATCTATGACTTAAAACTCATATTCCTTTCACATATACACAAAAATTCCAGCAGTATTTCCCCAATATTTAAGCCTAAAAAATCACTTAAACTCAAGCACAAACCATAAGAACAAAAGGTAGAAGCAAGGAGACAACTTACCTTACTTGCTCCTTCAAGACCCTTGCTTCTTCCTTGCTTTCTTCCACTTTCTTTCTCTAGAACTCACTTCTCTTTCTAAAGGAGCTCTTGGGTGTGAAGAATGAATGGAAAGGGGGGTATTTATAGCAAAAGTCATGTGCCATTTGAAGGCCAAGATCACTTTGGAAACTATTTGATCTAATGGTTAAAGGTTTGATCTTGGAATGTCTTTTCACTTTTCACTCAAGACCTTACCACCATGACATCACTAGCATGGCCTCCCTTGGTACACCTAATCCTTCCTCTTTTTGGGTGCCATTCTTGTGTCCTTGTGGGTCCCACCATGTGCAACACCTAATTCTTACTTTATTCTCTTTTTCTTTCTTTTCAAAAATCCATAAATTATTTATTATTTGGACTTGGGCTCCAAGATAACTTTTGGTCCTTATTGGGATGGCCTAGGACGAAATGTTGGGCCTCTTTTAGGTCCAATAGCTAACTGGCCCAAATCCCAATGTACTTTCCTCATACCGATATCCGTAAATTATCCTGATCTTAGAATAAATGCTAAACACCTCCTTTAATTGTTCTAACATTTTTAGAAATTCATTCTAATATAAAATGAATTCTCTAAAAAGTTTCATAATTTTCTGAGACCCAGAAGTCCTGTTAAAAATTACATATGTTTCCTTTAACCCTTTACCGGTGTCCTTTTTCACCGTAAATTTCATAATTAATTCTACAGGACTCCTTTTTGACTTCTGTCAACTCCATAAATTCTCATATTAATTATAATAATTTACTATCAAATTTCCTCTTATATCCATCCATTGTGTGAAATGACCAAAATGCCCTCCATTTACTTCTAGTTTCTTAGGGCATCACAGTGGCATTTTCGTAATTTTGCACTTTGGCTCTTAGACTTTCTTCCTCTTCCAATTAATCATTTTCTTTACATAAATATGGCCACATCTTTTCATAAAAATCTCATATATTTTATTCAACCTGTACATACAACTTAGTACAGAAATTTTAGGATGTTACACATCTACTTGCTTATGGACAACTCATTGTACTAGACTTATGAGTAGTGTCCATTTCTTTCATATCAAACTCTCTCAAATATTACTGTATTCGGGAGTTTTCATCAATTACTCATCATACTTTCTAGCACTTATCTCTTATTACTTCTCTTAGTATCTCACAGAACTCCTTGGCATCCGCAAAGCTTCATCTCTCTTTTTGTATAATCATATTTCTTTTTCTTAGAAACTCTTATCACTCTACTGTTGCTCTTATCATCTTTAATAATTCAACATCATACAGAGAGAGGACTTATGCAGTTATTCTTTTCTTTACTTTACTACTAAGTAGGAGCATATACTCTAACATGCATAATGCCTAGCCAACATATTGCAGGACTATATATCTGCTCATGAATGCAAAGCTCTAACATCGAAGCTCAAGCATTCCTTTCCTAAATATGCACGGCTCTAACACTCGGAGCTTGCATAGCTCTATCATATGGAGCTTGTAAGCTCTAACATTTGGAGCTTTTGCATATTTTACAAACATAACATAATGCCTGGCATTTCATGCAAGGAGTGAAAGCTCTTACTTTCATCTGTAACATAAACATTCAACATCTTATCCCTTTTAAAAAGGGAGCCTCTCTATCTATTTATAAAGTTACTTCTTACTATCATTTTCACTACACATTTCTCATTATGTGCCATATGACATGCTTATCATAGTGTATCTTACTCTTTCATGACTTATCTTGCCTTATCATGACATATTCTGAGATACCATAAATCTAATATTCTCTTTAACTTATAACTTTGTCAGCCTCTCAGGAGAATATTGCTCTTTTGCTTCTCATTTTTCTTGAACAAAGTCATAATTTAAATCTTTCATTTTAAATCCACTATATTTGGACTTGACAAAAGGGTTCTAATCTTTTACTGTTCATAACCCTTTCTAACTTTTCATAACTCTTTTTATCATTTTACATAACTTTGTGCATATATGCCAAACTTCTGTGGCATTTACACTCTTTTCTCAATACTTCCTAGGGTCACCCATCATTGGCCTACTCTTGCCTGAGCACACTTAACTAAAAAGTGCTGATAAAAATCTGAAGCATTGGTGCTAACAGGCTTCAACCCTGGTACTTTACTATCTTATACCCTTCTTCTCATATTGTCTCTCTTGGGTCTATCTGGCCTTCTAATCTTTTTATCCTCATATAGAGGATCTATTTAGCTTCTATTCTTATTCTCTTTATCCTCATCTTAGGAACCTCTATTAACTTCACTTCATTCTTCATGTAAGAAGATTTTGAGTTCAGTCTCTAATAATAATAATAAGGCTATCTGAAACTAACATTATGGGTACTCTCTCTGCGATGAGTTAACAACTTGTGAAGCTTCTCTACCTTAAACTTTATCCATGGTATTTGTCATTCCAAAGAAATATTGTACTTATGGCTCATTCATTTTCTTTCTTTAGGAAAGGTCTACTGTGACCCTCGGGATCTACTACGATCCACCGTTAGCCTCTTCAAGATCTAACTGCGACCCTGGAATTCTTTTCTCTGTGAGCCATACTAGGATCTAACTGTGATCCTCCAGAATCTACTGCGATTCTGTTGTACTATATTCTTATCTCTTGAAGACTTAAACCAAGGGACTAAGTTACAAGGTTAGTTACTTCCACTTAGTTGCTAACTCAACAGATAATTTCCCAAAATGATCATAGAAGCCAATATTATTTATTAAGACTTTACTCATTTCCTCTATTACTCAGGAATTTCTCATTTCATTCTCATCTTTCATAACTTTACTATATCTAGTGCTGCAGAGAGCTACAAATACTCTATCATGCACATATTTATCATAATCTATCTATCTCATCTGATTGACATGGCTTTATCATGAGCTTCACTGTCCATGCTTTCAGCTCTATTTCATGAGCAGTTTGACTCTATCGCAAGAACAATCTAGCTCTATTGCGAGAACATTAACTTCTATTACATAGACGCTGCTCCCTCTCAGAGCTGCATCATCTTTCATAACCGTGTCTCATTCCATGTTCAAGGAACATCATTTACATATCTCATCCCCTACTGAAGGGATATGTCCTGAGTATTGTAATCATATGTCTATAGGATTGTCATCAACATTCATCTCTAATCTCATTCTCTGTCAATCTGGCTATCACTGTCTGTCTTAGATTCTCATTCTAAACTTTAGGGATTGACTAGCTAACTATCTCATTTATCACTTTTCTATTGCTTTAGTATCATTACCAAGTTAAATTATCTTATTGCGTGTTGTATGGTATAGGAGCAACATAACTTTATTATCATATATACTCTACCTCACATGTATTACAAAGGAGAGTATTCATTCATCATAGCATACTCTAACATGCATAATATGCAAGGAGATGCAATTATTTACGCATTCTCTAACATGCATGTCATCACATGACACTACAAGGAGATGCAACTGATCATCATAACTTATGGAAACAAAAGCTATATTATCATCACATAATTTGCTCAATCACCCATTATACGCATACTGCAATTACATAATTAACTAGGTAACCTTTTTAAGCATTTTGTCCCTTTATCACCTTATTGCCAGATCCCGATCATTCATTCATGAACTTGAGATGAATATTCATTTATTTACTAAGACTGCCACGTTACCCTTTCTAGGGTACAGACTCAACCCTTCAATACTCTTTCTTACATAGAGGATAGGGGAGTCACTCTATCTTTAAAATTGTGGCTACCTTCCTCTTTCTAGGTATTATACATTTTTGTTTCTAATCTTGTATACATCTATCGCTCTATTGAACTTCAATGAATACCTGAGAAAAATTCTTTGTAGCACAGAATTCAATCCGTGAATTAACTTCTCAATCATTCAACTCTCTCTGTTCATATAGATAAACTCGGCTAAGTGTAACACCCTTACTTTCGTACGTCTTAGGGACCATTCAGTAGCATTTAGAACCACTTACATGAAATTTGAAATCCATTAGCTAAATCTGAAATTTTTACTCTTGGCGAATTACTGTTCATATGGTATTCCAGATTCGGTAACGAATTTCGAAAAATCATAATTAATACTAGAAAAATCAAAATGATGTGGTTCAAAATTCTACTCGAAACTAACATCTTGAAGTTTAAGGGAAAAATAATTTCCTGACCAAAACCTTCGCACATTGATACAGTTTATTCGTTAAAATTTACTGTTCATTTGGTCAAAAATTCTGAAAACAGATTCTGGTCCCCATATTTGGAAAATTGGTTCTCTTTGTATAGACATCAAAATAAGGTGTTCTTGGTGTTAAAACGAAGCTTAACATGTTAACTAAATGTCTGTAAAATTTTATACTTTTATTCCATCATTTACTATTTTTCCTCACATCATAAACATTATTGCTTAAACTAAGCATACAGCATCATTACTTACAATAATTCTTTACATAACATCATATAACATTTACATTGACCAATCCCTAACTCCTCTTCATGCTTCTTCATCCTCTTTCCTCATTCATAAACCTGTGGGGATTGGGATTACATGGATGGGGTGAGATTTTGAGGGAAATCTCAGTAGCAAACGATACTAAACAATGCATGTATTAATGTAATTGCTTGTGCTTGCTTGTGAAAGTGTTACCATAGTGTAATGAGCATTCTTCCATGTATCATATGAAATACAATTGGTCAAAGTAATCATAGAAATAGAGCTTCAATCATCTACACATATGCAAACAATTTAACAAAGCCATAGCACAATCAAGCATAACATTCAATACATACAAGTTTAGGGTAAGTTTACTACCTTATTGCTTTACTCCCTTTCACTTTAACTTTGCTTTTTCCTTCTTACTTTTCCTTGATATGTGGCTGCCTCTTTTGGGTCCACAATCAAATCCTAACATCACATAATCATCCATTCATTACAATCTAACTTCTTTTAAACTTTAAACTTACTTTAACTAACATAACTTCCTTTAATCTTTACCAATTGACTTGGCCTTTGAATCAATTGATGTCTTGACCTTACCCTACACAATTTCATCTTTTGAATCCATTTATGAGCTTAGAATTATGAAATTCCAGCTCCCATGGACTGGTCTGTACAGATTTGAGAAAACATATATAATCATTGCAGAAATTCTCATTTTGATTCCAATGCTTCACATACTTGTTTCTCTACTTTATCCCACATAACTTTTCATTTTCAAACCATTGGAATCATCAAAATCATGAAAATCCAATCACTGTTCATGCGAGTGAACAGTAACAAAAAGAATTAAAAATATTACAACTTTCAATTCTAATGTTTCCAAGGTTCAAAACCTATCCAATCCTAAACAAAATCATCATATAAATTCAATGGAAGCATTAGATCATTGAAACTCCATTTCCTTCCATCATGAACAGTGCAAACCAAAATATTTCATACATGGCAAAGTCAAAAATATCAACTTGATTCAACAACCAATCATCTAACTAGCTTGTTCAAGCTTTAATCTCATAACTCTAACTTTAATTTCTTCTTTTTCCTTTCATCTTAGGTTTTGGACAGCATATACACCTTAGAGAAAACTCAACTTTCTTCCATGAAAACCCTAAGTTCAATCTCCCAAATCAAAGGAAAATAAAATAAGCTAGGATAGATTGATTACCTTTAATCTCTAGCTTGCTTGAACTTTGGACCTTGGATTCTTCTTTGTCTTGGCTTGAGTTTCCATTTTTCCATATTTTCCCCAAGGGAGAATGCTTCACGGTTTAGAGAAGAAAAATGGGGGTATTAATAGAAAAATTCCATGGAAAATGGATGGCCAAATTGCTTTGGTTACTATTTGATCTAATGGCCAAGATTGCACCTTGAATCTTGTCTTGCCCACCAAGCCAAGTTGAGATAAAATCACATGACAAAAATCTTCTTTTCCCCTTGCCTTGGACGCCATGTGTGAAGCCTTGTGGGTCGCACCATGTGCAAATCATAATTCTTACTTTATTCCCTTTTTTCTTTTCAAGAATCCATAAATTATGCTTTATTGGACTTGGGCTTCAATACAACTTTTGGGACTTATTGAGCTTCCCTAGAACGAAATGTTGGGCCTCATTTAGGTCCAATAGCTACTTGGCACAAATCCCAATGCACTTTCCTTATACCAATATCCATAAATTACCCTGATCTTGGAATAAATGCTAAACACATCTTTTAATGGTTCTAACATTTTTAGAAATTCATTATAATATAAAATGAATTCTCTGCAAAGTTTTATAATTTTCTGAGACCCAAAAGTCCTGATAAAAATTACATATATTTCCTTTAAACTCTTTATTGGTGTCCTTTTTCATCGTAAATTTCATAATTAATTCTACAGGACTCCTTTTTTACTTCTGTCAGTTTCATAAATTCTTACATTAATTATAAGAATTTACTTCCAAATTTCATCTGATATCCATCCATTGTAAAATGAAACATCCTCCCTTAGGCTCCTCAGAGTACACTTGCGGAAGCCATATTAGCTCGATTATATCTTAACTTAAGCCCAGAAATTCAAAATTTCACTCTTAAGTTCCTTATTCTGAACCTTTAATTTGAAAATTAATTAATCTCATTCTACACAACCAAATGAGGCTTATTACCTATCCACGTAATGCCCCAGATGTGTACGACTGGCCTGCCAAATTTAGTGGCCAAACCCCTTCGTTTACTAGGTCAATCTGAGGTCAAAACACTGCCACCTCAGGACCTGCGAATTTCCCCTTAATTTACCATACATAAATTGAATATGCCAAACAACACTTATCATTGAATAACATAATGTCATACAGCATGGCATACACAACAAGACATTTACATAATCTTGCTATCTCTATTACATCTCTTTCTGCCTAAACTCCGGCAGCATAACCGCTACGCTTTATCTGTACAAAGAACTGAACTGTACTGATTCGGTAATCCCCTCATGAGAACTACCATTCTACGTAGTACCCAGGAAAGACTAGATGAACCGGCTAGGTCCACTCACTTCTAGCCTCCTTAGACAGCACTACGTACACAGTACTTATCATATACTGATGTTCAGTCTTTACTTCGGCAGCATAACGGCGTCTCCTAGGATTCTCAAAATCCACTTCAGCATAACCTCCCTGTAATGGGTTATGGATGGGGATGAGATTCGGGGGAATCTCAGTAGCAACAATCATAACAATATATGTAATGCAGTGTGATAGTGCTTGCTTGTGATTGTGTACAGATAAGTATGCTGCGTGCTTCCATATTCAATAACATATGATCATAGCATTGTAATAGAGCTTCAAGCATAACATATAAGACAACAATCCAACCAAACAATAGCACAACAAATCACAAAGACATTACATAAGAGCTAGGATTAGTTACTACCTCAAAGGCTTAGCAGAGCTCTACTATCTCTATTCTGCTTCCAGCTCCGCCAGAACTTCCTTTCTTTCTTTCTTCCTCTCACTCTCTCTCTAGCACCTCCTCCTCTCTCTAAAAGGCTCAAAATCGTGGGATGCATGAAATGGGAGGGGGAGGGGGTATTTATAGTTTCCTTCAATGGCATTCCTGTAATTTTGAAGCCATGTGAACTTGTGGTCCTGGTTTTTCCTGGAATTTCCTATTTTCTTTTATTCCTTTTTACTGCATCATGCATGACATCATCCAGGACACCTCACCGGGACACCTCAGCGCCACATTTATCACATGTCTGAAATCCTGGACACCTCAGCAGCTGACTCAGCATGCTGACTCACCGGTCCAGTCTCTTGCCTCGTAAAGCGTGTCCTCAGCTTTATCTGCTTTCTCCAGGCTAATGCCATGTGGCGCCTGGAAGAGACCTTGCACGCTTCCCAATGCTATCCAGATAAGTCCCAGACTTATCTGATCACCTCCTCGGTTATCGTGCCAACCGAGTAACTTTACTTTACTGAAAAGTCATTAAATCATTATTTTAATGTCACTTTTCCCCTGAATCACTGGGCCTGCGTTTTTGGGCCTGGAAATATCATCTTGGGTCTCTGATCCAGCCCAAGTACTCTGATAGCACGATTCCCAAGAAACACCCCTTGGAAAATTACCAAAATGCCCTTAGTCTCTCTTTCTTTACATTATTAGGTCTAGGGGCATTATTGTCTTTTCCCATCTTACCAGAGTATTCTCTGACCCTGGTCAATTATCCAGATAACTTCCCTGGACTGTCTAACCTTAGGCAAATGACCAAAATACCCTTTACTCATTCTTCAGCTGTTCTATAACATAGGGGCATTTTCGTCATTTTGCACCTTTTTCCCGGACACCGGCCCCTTTTATCACTGGACTGATCTAATGGGCCTGGGCCTTCCCTGGTGTCACTAAAGGCCTTAGAAACACTATACGGCCCCCTGGCCACAGTCCGATCATCCCTATCGGAACTGCTTTTCCTTTACCGATTATAACTGTAAATTCCCATCTTCAGGAATTTTTACAGAAAAATCGGGACCTCAAATCAAAATTCCGTGACTCCTCATTCAATCCGGAATTCTTTTCTCTATCTCCCGGTATTTTCAGATATTTTATCCGGACCGGGCTGTTTTGGCCTGAAAAAGCACTCACGCGCACACTTTTCCAAAATGACCATTTTACCCCTGGTCACATTTCTAATTCTTTCATACACATAGAGACCTCATATGCACATTTCACAGTTCAGTGAAATGATCAGCATAATTTTCTCTATTTTTTGGCAAACTATGGTACTCATCGGCTACCAGCCCAATCTTTCCCATAATTACGATTTTGCCCCTACATTCTCTTTCTAGCATCTATTCTCATCTTCTTATCCTTCATCTTAAGTTCTAGAAATTCTCTTTCAATAACTCATCCCTTAAACTCTTCGGGAGTCATCATTAATTGAAAGGCTCGACAACCCGCCCATATCAGGTTATCTTACACAGGAGCCAGCCCATATCAAGCTACCTGCAGAATTCCTAGGCTTAAGACTTAGGATATTCCTCACATTCCTCATCTTGGACCTAGATGAACTGTCCCGATCTCCTAAACCAAAAATCGGGATGCTACAATTCTCCTCCCCTTTTAAAAATTTCGTCCTCGAAATTTTAAGGGATGCCTCATCTTTCCTGAAGAGAACTTCTTACTGATCTATACAGCTATGTGATTCTTATAACGCAGTCATATCTATAACCAGTAAGATATCCCTCTCCGTCTTATTCGCACTCCAGTGATGGTCTAGAGGAGCAACAGCTTGGTCCCATACCTTCCACATGGATTCTTAGCAACTAACATCTCTCATTATAGTTGCTTACAGCTATCCATGTTCTAACCCCTCATACAGCACCCTCATCACTGAGCTAAGACAGATTTATTATCTTACTAATTATTTCTCATGACTCATTATAATAACCACATTCTCTAGATCAGAAAAGAACTCTTCGTCCACATTATCATCTAGGCATACAGTTCTTCACAGCTAAGTCGCCCTTACAGCTATGGTTCTTCTTAACCATTCTTAGGGTCGACCTCAGGGGATTTTGGAGACTCTGTCTGGGGTAACAAACACCTTTCCGAGGGATGTCGGCATTCGTAGGCAACTCTCGCCAAGTGGCCTTTCTCTCACCACCGCATTGCCCTGCTCGACACTCCTATGTACCACAGCTCACCACTTTGACATCTCTGCTCTCCAACCTGATCTTCTCCTTGATCAGTCCCCTGCCTGAACTATTGCCTCTTTCTCTTGCTATTGGCTTCACAACTGAGCTACCTCCCAGAGTGCTCTTAGCCAATGCTTCTCTATCTGAATATCATAACTTATCGTCCCATAACTGAGACTATCTATCATCCTCAATCATATCATTTCTGTTCTCTAGGGTACTCTACCCTAGGTTACTACTTCTTCGTGATGGAATCCCTCTGCCTAGGGAACATCAGCCCATCACATCTCTAACCTTAGGCCATGTCCTAAGCTCATTCCTGGACCAACCTCATGCTAGCTATCTCATTCTAGCTCTTAGGTCTTCTATTCAGCCCAGCTGAATAAGACCTTTACATTATAGATCTACTCCTAGGTATCACATGGAGGATCTACCTCATTCTAACTATCTCATCAATCTTTTATCATCTATTTATCTGCTTATGCTTATGGACAACTTACTGGACTTGTGAGTAGTGTCCATTTCCTTCATATCTTACCCCATCTTGACGTAATTCCGGGGTCTACCTTATCTCACTTTCTCATTTAAGAGCTTTACCTCCACTGGGCTTTTCTAAACCTCTATGTACTCTAGGGAAATAACCTTTCTATATCAGAGTATCACTAAGCCAGAACCTTCTGTTCTGTGCTAGAATCTTATGCTCAGAACAAGAATCCTTTCTGGTTGATGCCAGAACCTATTGCTCTGATACCAAAATGAAACATCCTCCCTTAGGCTCCTCAGAGTACACTTGCGGAAGCCATATTAGCTCGATTATATCTTAACTTAAGCCCAGAAATTCAAAATTTCACTCTTAAGTTCCTTATTCTGAACCTTTAATTTGAAAATTAATTAATCTCATTCTACACAACCAAATGAGGCTTATTACCTATCCACGTAATGCCCCAGATGTGTACGACTGGCCTGCCAAATTTAGTGGCCAAACCCCTTCGTTTACTAGGTCAATCTGAGGTCAAAACACTGCCACCTCAGGACCTGCGAATTTCCCCTTAATTTACCATACATAAATTGAATATGCCAAACAACACTTATCATTGAATAACATAATGTCATACAGCATGGCATACACAACAAGACATTTACATAATCTTGCTATCTCTATTACATCTCTTTCTGCCTAAACTCCGGCAGCATAACCGCTACGCTTTATCTGTACAAAGAACTGAACTGTACTGATTCGGTAATCCCCTCATGAGAACTACCATTCTACGTAGTACCCAGGAAAGACTAGATGAACCGGCTAGGTCCACTCACTTCTAGCCTCCTTAGACAGCACTACGTACACAGTACTTATCATATACTGATGTTCAGTCTTTACTTCGGCAGCATAACGGCGTCTCCTAGGATTCTCAAAATCCACTTCAGCATAACCTCCCTGTAATGGGTTATGGATGGGGATGAGATTCGGGGGAATCTCAGTAGCAACAATCATAACAATATATGTAATGCAGTGTGATAGTGCTTGCTTGTGATTGTGTACAGATAAGTATGCTGCGTGCTTCCATATTCAATAACATATGATCATAGCATTGTAATAGAGCTTCAAGCATAACATATAAGACAACAATCCAACCAAACAATAGCACAACAAATCACAAAGACATTACATAAGAGCTAGGATTAGTTACTACCTCAAAGGCTTAGCAGAGCTCTACTATCTCTATTCTGCTTCCAGCTCCGCCAGAACTTCCTTTCTTTCTTTCTTCCTCTCACTCTCTCTCTAGCACCTCCTCCTCTCTCTAAAAGGCTCAAAATCGTGGGATGCATGAAATGGGAGGGGGAGGGGGTATTTATAGTTTCCTTCAATGGCATTCCTGTAATTTTGAAGCCATATGAACTTGTGGTCCTGGTTTTTCCTGGAATTTCCTATTTTCTTTTATTCCTTTTTACTGCATCATGCATGACATCATCCAGGACACCTCACCGGGACACCTCAGCGCCACATTTATCACATGTCTGAAATCCTGGACACCTCAGCAGCTGACTCAGCATGCTGACTCACCGGTCCAGTCTCTTGCCTCGTAAAGCGTGTCCTCAGCTTTATCTGCTTTCTCCAGGCTAATGCCATGTGGCGCCTGGAAGAGACCTTGCACGCTTCCCAATGCTATCCAGATAAGTCCCAGACTTATCTGATCACCTCCTCGGTTATCGTGCCAACCGAGTAACTTTACTTTACTGAAAAGTCATTAAATCATTATTTTAATGTCACTTTTCCCCTGAATCACTGGGCCTGCGTTTTTGGGCCTGGAAATATCATCTTGGGTCTCTGATCCAGCCCAAGTACTCTGATAGCACGATTCCCAAGAAACACCCCTTGGAAAATTACCAAAATGCCCTTAGTCTCTCTTTCTTTACATTATTAGGTCTAGGGGCATTATTGTCTTTTCCCATCTTACCAGAGTATTCTCTGACCCTGGTCAATTATCCAGATAACTTCCCTGGACTGTCTAACCTTAGGCAAATGACCAAAATACCCTTTACTCATTCTTCAGCTGTTCTATAACATAGGGGCATTTTCGTCATTTTGCACCTTTTTCCCGGACACCGGCCCCTTTTATCACTGGACTGATCTAATGGGCCTGGGCCTTCCCTGGTGTCACTAAAGGCCTTAGAAACACTATACGGCCCCCTGGCCACAGTCCGATCATCCCTATCGGAACTGCTTTTCCTTTACCGATTATAACTGTAAATTCCCATCTTCAGGAATTTTTACAGAAAAATCGGGACCTCAAATCAAAATTCCGTGACTCCTCATTCAATCCGGAATTCTTTTCTCTATCTCCCGGTATTTTCAGATATTTTATCCGGACCGGGCTGTTTTGGCCTGAAAAAGCACTCACGCGCACACTTTTCCAAAATGACCATTTTACCCCTGGTCACATTTCTAATTCTTTCATACACATAGAGACCTCATATGCACATTTCACAGTTCAGTGAAATGATCAGCATAATTTTCTCTATTTTTTGGCAAACTATGGTACTCATCGGCTACCAGCCCAATCTTTCCCATAATTACGATTTTGCCCCTACATTCTCTTTCTAGCATCTATTCTCATCTTCTTATCCTTCATCTTAAGTTCTAGAAATTCTCTTTCAATAACTCATCCCTTAAACTCTTCGGGAGTCATCATTAATTGAAAGGCTCGACAACCCGCCCATATCAGGTTATCTTACACAGGAGCCAGCCCATATCAAGCTACCTGCAGAATTCCTAGGCTTAAGACTTAGGATATTCCTCACATTCCTCATCTTGGACCTAGATGAACTGTCCCGATCTCCTAAACCAAAAATCGGGATGCTACATAAAATGACCAAAATACCCTTAGTTCCCTTCCTTGCACTATATTAACCCTAAGGGCATAATTGTCATTTCGCACCTCTTTATACCTTATCAAGGCATATACTGACTCTGAGTACCCATTCTTGCACTTGCTTTGGCATTTTGGCCTATCCAAAATGACTAAAATGCCCTCCTTTCATCTCTTGTACAATATTACAACACAAGGGCATTTTCGTAATTTCCCACATTTTCTGCAAACTTCTGGACACTGGCCCCTTCTCCCGATATCATGGGCCTAGCCTCACTTGGCATCACCATGGACCTCTATGTGATGTTATCTGGGCTTATTCAGTCCCAGTTTGCTTACCGATTAATTTCCCAATCGGACATCGGGCGTTCATGAACTCCCGTCAAAATTCACTAAAAAGTGAATAACTTTTTCTACAGAACTCCTTTCGGGATTCCGTCAGTTCCCTGACCTTTGGCTTCACAGGACGCACATTCTTGTAACATTTCACTCATATCTGAGGTCTAGGAGATCTAATAAAAATTTTAGATAACTTTTAGATTATCAGATAAATTTCAGCTATCTGAAACTAATAAAATTTCAGCATCATTTTCTCTATCTACTGATGAAATTTGGGACTGAAATGCTTCCAGGCAGTTCTAAGCCACTTCCAGCTCAACTTTCTATAATTACTATTTTCCCCCTTGAACTTTCCTTAGATTACATTTAGGTCCTTAAACTTTTTGAAATTACACTTAATGGCCCAAAGTTTATGTCTACTTTATATTTTTCACCATGGAACTTTTATACTTTTCAATTTAGTCCTTTTTTTTTAAATCTTCATCTTATCATTCTTTTCTTCTCTATTCATCATCACAATCCTTTCCAAACCTCTTTCCTCTATCAGTATTATACAGATAGGGAAAAATTAGGATATGACACTAAGTATTCATCAAAGGGTTTAAAATTAGACTCACGCTCATCTCTATCTAACTGAGAGGAATGCTTTTCATATACTTACTTGAGAAAACTTCTCAGGTGAGCAGATAAATCTCCATCTCTATGGAGTAACTTCTGCATCTCTCTACTATCTCTTAACTCTTTCTGTGTGTATATCAGTCTCAGTCTACTCTTGACCAGACTATGGTTCCTTTATAATCTTTTTCTTGATCCTAACTAACTTAAGTCACATGGATCTCATTCATCATCTAGCACTATTACTTCTGTTATCAAGGTGCTCTACCCTAGATATGCTAGATTACTATTTCTTTATGATGAAGTCCCTCTGTTCTGGGAATATTAGCTCTCTATTTATTAACTATCACGTATCTAACCTTATGCCATATGTTAGGCTAATTCTTAGGCAAGTCTCATTCTAACTTTTGATTCTTTTGTTCAGGAAAGACTAATTGAACAACTTGTTTCATAATGTAGATCTACTCCTGATGGTCACATAGAGGATCTACTTCTGAAAGTCTTTTTAAACTGATCTATATCTCTATATCTCATACTATTTAGCTTGCCTGCATCTCGTGCTAAACCTCTAACTGATAAACTTCGGCGAGGTTGGTATCTTTATTCATCATCAGGTCTCTGTGCTTTCTAGTCGAGGCCCAAGTATTAGCTTGTCGTAACTCATATTCTATATAAACTTTAGTCGCGACCTTAGGTCTTATCTCATCGCGACTTAAACTGCTCTGTGCACATTAGTCGCGTCCTATGACCTGATTTATTGCAACCTAATAACTCTATAACTTTTCATCGCGGCCAATGGTCTTTACTCGTCACGACCAAAACACATTTGTAAATATTCGTCGTGACCCGTGGCTTAACTAGTCACGACTTAACTTCTCTGGAACTTCTATTCATGACTTAAACTACTCCACATCACGACCTGGACACAGCTTTCTCTAATCATTCCCTTCTAATATTCTTGTCCAGTCTTTACTCTAGCAATAGCCGATCCTTGTTCTTAACTTTGATGAGCTTGAGTAACTTGAAATTTATCCATATCTATCTATCATAATTAAATTAAATAGGGAACATATTCACATAGATGTTCAATCAACTATCATTTCATTATATCACATCAAAACTCATATTTCATATCACCATAACATTTGTACATATATCACATACATGTCAATTACAAATATGGGGTAAGTCATAACTATTATACATTTACGTAATTACTTTACTTTACACTGTTTACATATTTACATTACCCCTCATCCCTGTTCACATACTTTTCTAGGGAATCGTAAACTACAAATACTTCTGCATACAAAAATGCCACCCTTGTATATAGTTGGTGGATCATTTTCTAGAAACTCACTTAGCTCTACATGATATGTAGGAGTATATGGCAATATCTGACTTATGACCATCTCATGCCAATCTTCTATATTGTAAACCTGATTCAGGTCAATGCCCTCTATGTATATTGGTTTATCATACTTGCTATGACATTGAGGAAATATAGATAGACTGACTGCTCTTGATCTCTGCTTGTATCCATCCCTTGACCTAAACTGAGTAGTTCACTCTCCACAGCTTTCTTGAGACTGATATAGTCAACATTATCTATCTTTCGTAAAGAAGACTGGGGTTGACTAGGACCAGGAACATCCCACTTATATTTATCTATAACGTCATATATTCCTGGACTGCGAGAATAGGAAGGGACTGTCATAGGTTATGACTGGATCTCTGGATTAGGGAACTGCTGTATGCTACTCATATCAAATCTATCCTCAAACTTTGGTGGAGGAGGAATAATATCTTGTCTAGCTATAATCCAATACCAGTACTCAGCTTCCTCAACCATAATATGTCCTCTCATCGGAGGAATAGAGCTTACATCTGGGTTAAAGGGCACTCCAATAAACTCAGACTGTATGGAATTATTAGACTCATCATCATCTGGTGCAGCATCATCTAGTGCATACACAACATCAAGCTGAATCTCTACATAATCTCTAGACTGCAAGTTTGAGTCTATAGAAACATCTATGGGATATTTTACTATAGACCTTCCTGACTGATTCCCTATACTATCGTCTGAACTCTCTTCACTATCTGAAGAATCAAAGTCTGGATGTATATCATCTTCATATATCACTACTGGTCAGGGGTCTCCCTAATTAACTGATAGCTCAGACTTAACCTTATGAAATCCCATATCTACTCCTGCAAAATTTTGCTTTAATAATCAAGACTAACTATCCCAATAAATACCCTAACTTAACAACATACTTATTACTTAGAGTTAAGGTCTGGGGATTATCCTATCTGATGCTAGAAACTTCTGCTTTGATACCAAAATGAAACATCCTTACTTTTGTACGTCTTAGGGACCATTCGGTACCATTTAGAACCACTTACATAACTTTTGAAGTCCATTAGCTAAATCTGGAATTTTTACTCTTGGCGAGTTACTGTTCATATTGTATTCCAGATTAGGCAACGAATTTTAAAAAATCATAATTAATTCTAGAAATATCTAAATGAGGTGGTTCAAAATTTTACTCGAAGCTAAAATCTTGAAATTTAATGGAAAAATATTTTTCTGACCAAATACTTAGCCAATTAATACAGTTTATTCGTCAAAATTTACTGTTTATTTGGTCAAAAATCCTGAAAATAGATTCTGGTCCCCATCTTTGGAAAATTTGTTTTCTTTGTACAGACATCAAAATAAAGGCATTCTTGGTGTCAAAACAAAGATTGACATGTTAACTAAATGTCTAAAAAATCTCATACATTTATTCCATCATTTACTATTTTTCATTACATTATGAATATTTCTGCTCAAAATGGTCACACAACATCATTACATATAACAATTCTTCATAAAACATCTATACAATCCAATCCCTAACTTTTCTCCATGCTTCTTCATGCTCTTTCATCATCTATAAACCTGTTGGGATTGGGATTACATGGATGTGGTCAGATTCTGAGGGAAATCTCAGTAGCAAACGGTACTAAACAATGCATCTATTAATGTAAATGCTTGTGAAAGTGTTAACATTGTATAATGTGCATGCTTCAATGTATCATATGAAATACAATTGGCCAAGGTAATCATAGAAACAGAGCTTCAAACATCTACATATATGCACATAATTGAACAAAGCCATAGCACTATCAAGCGTAACATCCAATACATACAAGTTTAGGGTAAGTTTACTACCTTATTGCTTTACTCCCTTTCACTTTAACTTTGCTTCTCCCTTCTTACTTTTCCTTGATGTGTGGCTGCCTCTTTTGGGTCCACAATCAAATCCTAACATCACATAATCATCCATTCATTACAATCTAACTTCTTTTGAACTTTAAACTTACTTTAACTAACATAACTTCCTTTAATCTTTACCAATTGGTTTGGCCTTTAAATCAATTGATGTCTCTACTTTACCCCACACAAATTTCCATTTTAAAACCATTGGAATCATCAAAATCATGAAATTCTAATCACTGTTCATGCAAGTGAACAGTAATAGAAAAGAATTCCAAACATTACAACTTTCAATTCAAATGTTTTCAAGGTTCAAAACCTATCCAATCTTACACAAAATCATCATATAAATTCAATGGAAGCATTAGATCATTGAAATTGCATCTCCTTCTATCATGAACAGTGTAAACCGAAATATTTCAACCATGGCAAAGTCAAGAATATCAACTTGATTCAACAACCAATCATCTAATTAACTAGCTTGTTTAAGCTTTAATCTCATAACTCTAACTTTAATTTCTTCTTTCTCCTTTCATCTAAGGTTTTGGACAGCATGTACACCTTAGAGAAAACTCAACTTTCTTCCATGAAAACCCTAAGTTCAAGCTCCCAAATCAAAGGAAAATAAGCTAGGATAGATTGCTTACCTTTAATCTCTAGCTTGCTTGAACTTGGGACCTTGAATTCTTCTTTGTCTTGGCTTGAGTTTTCATTTTGCCATAGTTTTGCCGAAGGGTTCTCATGCCACGGCTTGGAGCAGAAATAGTGGGGGTATTGATAGAAAATCTCATGGAAAATGGGTGGCCAAGATCACTTTGTGCACTATTTGATCTAATGGCTCACAATTATTCTTGGATTAACTTTTCTTAAAATATAATTATGACATCATCCATGACATCATCAAGGGACACCTCATAGCCCATGTGAAGAAATTGTGAAGGGAGGAAGCATCTGGAAAAATTCCAGTCCAATCCGGTACTAGCTCAGTCCGATTTTCCGAAAACCAGACTGTTTTCTAAATCTAATTTTTCTGAGATTCCATAATATGCTTTCTGACCTTAAATCTAGTACCCGGATTATTCCTACCATTGACATTCTTGTACTGGGTCTAAACTTAATTATAGATCCCTTGGCAAATTACCAAAATACCCTTGGTGTCCTTCTTGCACTATATTAACCCTAAGGGCATAATTGTTATTTCACACCTCTTTATACCTTATCAGGATACATACTGACTCTGAGTACTCATTCTTACACTTGCTTTGGCATTTTAGCCTGTCCAAAATTCATCTCTTGCTCATTATTACAACACAGGGGCATTTTCGTAATTTTGTATTTTTTCAGGGTTCCTCTGGGCACTGGCCCACATATCTGTTCAGTTACCTTATTGGGCCTTTGTGACGCCATTTTGGGCCTTTATATGGTCTACTACCTTTATGGCATAAATCCCGAGAAACCTCTCCCGAATGTATTTATCGAGTATTTTATTACACTGTAAATTCTATTAAAAATTCTACAGGATTCCTTTTCTGATCCTGTCAGTTTTATAAATTCTCATATTAATTATAAGAATTTACTGTAAAGCTTCATCTGATTCTGAGGTCCCAAAAATACTATAATAATTTCTCCTAACTTTAGAAATTTATATCAATTTTTCGGGACCTTAAATCGAAATTCTATGTTGCGTCAAACCAACCGGAATAATTTTCTCTCGCTACTGGTAAAATTTGGGACTGTACTATTTCCTTGGAATTTTTCATAATTACACTTAATGGCTCAAAATTTATGTCTACTTTACATTTTGCACCATAGAACTTTTATACTTTTCACTTTAGTCCCTCTTTTTTAAATCTTCATCTTATCATTCTTTTCTTCTCTATTCATCATCACAATCCTTTCCAAACCTCTTTCCTCTATCAATATTATACCGATAGGGAAAAGTTAGGACGTGACATTTCTACCACCCTTAAAATAAATTTTGTCCTCGAAATTTACTTAGTACCTTAGTCAACTATCTCAGCTTTATAACTTTTTTTTATATCTCTTTCTGTTTTATGACTAAGGATTGGGGTATCTATCTCTTATCTTTGATCTTATCATCTAGCGGAGTGCTTTTAGTATTCGCTTTATGTCCTTGCTGTCATTACTCTTCTTATCTGAATCAACTCAATTAGAGTTGAACTTTACCTTATTTCAGTACTTGCTCACTTGCTATGCATCTATTTGCTTAAGGATAACTCATTGTGCTAGACTTATAAGTAGTGTCCATTTCTTTCATATAAACTCTCTCGAATATTACTGTATTTGGGAGTTTTCATCAATTACTCATCATACTCTCTAGCACTTATCTCTTATTACTTCTCTTAGTATCTCATGGAACTCCTTAGCATCTAGGGCAAGCTTGATGGAAGGAAAGATATGGACTATTAGATCAAATAGTAACTAAAGCAATCTTGGCCTTCCATTTTAACCCAAGATTTTCTATATATATCCCCCACTTTTAGCAGCAAACACGGTAGCATTTGGACACCATAGGGAGCCTCTTGCAAAATGAAAACTCAAGCCAAGACCAAGGCAACTCAAGGGGCAAATAAGCAAGCATCCAAGGTAATCTTTCTCCCTAAGTGTTTAAGCTTCTAGTTGGGGGGATTAGTTGCTAGATTTAATGGTTAGAAAATGTTTTATTCCTCCCTATATGCTGCTGGACAAAATGCTAAATGTTGGCGAAAGGATGAATTTTATGTTATACATAGCTTAGACAAGTAGAAGCAAACTAGAATTACTTGGTGTAAGCTTGGAAAATCAATATATGCTTGCAACTCCATATTTGGTACTGATTCTGACACTGTTCATGTGCCTAGAAGGAGTTAGAATTTCATGATTTTGATTCTTCCAATGGTTTCAAAATGAAAAATTGTGTGGTATAAAGTAGAGAAACAAGTATTGGAAATATTGGAATCAAAATGAAAATTTTTGGATTTCTTGGAGGGTACCCACGATTTCTTTCCAGTTTATGGGGAAGGAGATTGATTTTTATAAATCTAAGCTCATTTTTAGATTCCTCAAGAAAAATTGTGTGGGATTGGCCTATGGAAGTAATTTTTAGAAAGATGGATAGAAATCCTTAAAGTTAAAGTAAATAGTTAAATGTTCAAGGGGGATAGTCTTGAATAATGCTTGAGTTCATGGTCCTAATGAATTATGTGATGAATATGAATGTGTTTAGGACCTTGAAAGATCCAAGAAGATGTTGATAAGTGATTGACCGAAAGGCTTCATGGTTGGAAAGCTTAGGGAGCAAGTGCAAGAATAAGGAAGAAAGCTTAAGTTCAAGGTAGTGGGCATACCTCTTTATGTGCTTGATGTGGTATGATTATGTGTTGACATGTATATGATGATTGAATGATGTTGTGACATGATGAATGATGTTGAATATGTTATGAATAACATGTTTCCATGGCCATGCATTTTATACAAAGCTTATAGCATGATAGCATGTCACTAAATGAAGAAAGTTTAATTAAATTATATATAATGTATTAGCATCCATCATGCATATTTAAGTGGTAATGTTTGCTACTGAGATTCCCTAGAATCTCACCCTCCCAAAACCAACCAATTTAGGTCAAGCATGATGGAAAATGTATACATGGAGAAGAGCTAAAGAATGGAAGAAAGAAAGTGAACAATTTGATACTTTAACCTATGATGTATGGTTTTTCCTAGTTATGTAAAGTGTTTATTTATGTGATGGAAATGTATGAAATAATTATGGAATACATCCATGATATATATGAATGTATGAGAGACCAAAGAGATGGTTTATGCATGTTGGAAAAATTATTGAGAATTAAAGAAAGGAAACTGAAATGGTAAAAATGTAGGTGAAGCAGTTTTTTGTGGCTTCAGTTTGACCTAGCAAATGAAAGAATTAATTCAAGAAATTTTATGACCATGTAGTACACTTTCATAGCTTTACATTAATATGTCATATGTCTCATTTGGATGTGTATATCAAGAGAAATGAATTTCCAAAGTTACAAGACAAAATCTGGAATTTCCAGAATTTGCCATATGAACAGTAAATATTAACGATTTAACTGTATTGATTGACAAATTAAATGTCCATATTTATATTTTTACCTTAAATAGCTATGAATGAGATTCAATTATAAATTTGGACCACCTCCATACGATTTTTTTACAATTAGTTATGAATTTTTAAAATTGGACAGTCAATCTGGAAATTACCAAATGAGCAGTACCCGAGAACCAAGTTTTAAAATTTTAATTTTTGGGTCAACGTAATGCTTCCGTCAATCAAATATGCTTCCGAATATGTACTCTGAGAGGTTGAAAGTAGGATGTTTCAGGGTGTCTATCACTTATCTTCTATCTTGGCATCTAGAGGAGTACTCTCAACATGCACGGAGCTTCATATCTTCTTCGTGTTGTTATGCTCCTTTTTCCGTAGTCAACTCAATTAGAGTCGAAGCCTGCTTCTTTTTGTTACTCACTTACTTGTCATGCATCTATTCGTTTATGGATGACTCACTGTACTAGACTTGTGAGTAAAGTCCATTTCTTTCATGCATAATCTTCCAAAAATTTGATGTAATTCTGGAGTGTTTGTCATACATCATACTTCTCATTACATATCTCTTATTAAGTATCTTTTCTTACGTATTGTGTATTTCTCGTTACGCATTGTGAATCTTTCATCACACTTTTCTTTCTGCATTTTGGAATGCTCTAACTTATAGCTTTGCCGGTATCTAGGGAGGATCTTGCTCTTAAGCCTTTACAACCTCCTCCTAAAATAAAACTGTAACTTGAATCTTTTATTTCAGATCTTCTCTACTTAGATCTAACATAAGGGAGCTAATCCCTTACCTCTCATGACTCTTTTTAACTTTTCTATCTATCTATTTGTCTCTTTCCTTTCCACAATTCCTTTTCTTAGAACTGGTATAAGGAAATACTCGTTATCTAACTATCTCTTTCTTTCTTTACAGTTTCGTTATTTGGAACTGGTATAAGGAAATAATAGTGCCCCTTATTTCTCTACTGAGAACTTATGCTATTTTCTGCTTATACTCTTCTGTGCTCATGCTATTCTTTCTTTGTATTATGCTAGCTAGCAATGTTCTTTCTCATTATTCTAGAGCATCTTTCTAACTTTGTGACTCAACACTGTATTTCCCAGTAGGTCACCTATCTCTAGGCTACTCTGGCCTAAGCACCTTTTAGTTAAGCATGCTACTGGGTTAGTGCTTAAGTTACTATTCATATGGCTCTGAGCCCTAACTTACTCTTTCTCATAGAACTGTATTCTAACTTTACTATGCCTTAGACTCTCTTCTCTGGGTCTCTTTGGCCTTTTAATCTCTTCATTCTCATCTAGAGGATCTATCTGCTCATACTTGTCTATTTTAAAGACATATAGGGTTCTTTCTTCTATTCCTCAGGCATACTCCTATAATCTTTCAAATTTTAGTACTTAGATTTGAACTTTGGACTCCGTCTTCGTTTAAGAGAAACTAAGTTCAGTCCAAAGGCTAGCTGGTAACACAATGTATACTCCCTCTATGTGAGTTAGTCATCTTATCCTTAGTGATTGTCTTAGTAGAAAGATAACAAGTTGTCCTATTCCTCTTCTTCATGATTCATATTATCCTATCCTCAGGCTAGGTTATTTCACGACTCGAAATGACCCGCTGTCTTCCTAAGCCTTTTCAGGAACTATCAAATTCTAGGATATCACTCCCTTGTGAATCATGTTAGGATCAATTGTAACTCTTCTGAAAGACTTCAACCAATGAACTAAGTTACAGGTTTAATTACTCCCTTATTGTTGATAACTCAACAGATAATTCTTCATCACTATGTTCTCTAGCCTATCTTACTTATCAAGACTTCACTTAATCTCTCTCTTACTCAGGAGTTCTTAACTTTCTTTCTTTCTTGTGACTTACCATGAGCTATTATGTAACACCCCAATTTTTAGGCCTAGAGATGCCATAAGGAGAATTCAAGGGCAAAATCGTAATTTTGGGAAAGATCGGGCTGGTAGCCGATGAGTACCATATTTTGCCAGAAAATAGAGAAAATTATGCTGATCATTTCGCTGAACTGTGAAATGTGCATATGAGGTCTCTATGTGTATGAAAGAATTAGAAATATGACCAGGGGTAAAATGGTCATTTTGGAAAAGTGTGCACGTGAGTGCTTTTTCAGGCCAAAACAGCCCGGTCCGGATAAAATATCTGAAAATACCGGGAGATAGAGAAAATGATTCCGGATTGAATGAGGAGTCACAGAATTTTGATTTGAGTTCCCGATTTTTCTGTAAAAATTCCTGAAGATGGGAATTTACAGTTATAATCGGTAAAGGAAAGGCAGTCCGAATAGAGATGATCGGACTATGGCCAGAGGCCATACAGTGTTGTCTAAGGCCCGTAGTGACACCAGGGAAGTCCCAGGCCCATAATATCAGTTCAGGGGTAAGAGGGGCCGGTGTCCGGGAAAAATGTGCAAAATGACGAAAATGCCCTTATGTTATAGAATAACTGAAGAATGAGTAAAGGGTATTTTGGTCATTTGCCTAAGGTTAGACAGTCAAGAAGGGGTATCTGGATAGTTGACCAGGGCCAGAGAATACTCTGGTAAAATATGAAAAGACAATAATGCCCCTAGACCTAGTAAAGGAAATGAAAGGACTTAAGTGCAATTATGGAAAGTTTCAAGGCCAAAAAAGGAAAGTAGACAAAAATGTGGGGTCCTTAAGTGTAATTTTAGCCAAGTAAAAAGGGATTTAAATGAAAAGAAGAAAAGTTCCCTGGGGCTAAATTGTAATTAAAGAAAGTCAGGCCGAAAGTGGTTTGGACGTCCGGAAGCATTTCAGTCCCAGATTTCACCGGTAGAGAGAACAAGGGACGCTCGGTAATCTGGCTTAATACAGGAATTTTTGAAGACTCCAGATAGCCAGAAATGGACTGATCGTCCAAAAGTTATAAAAATTAATACCGGATATCCTAGAATTCAGATCTAGGTGACAAAATACAGGATGATACGTCCTTATGGGGCGGATGTCGGGAAACTGACAGAATACCGATAGGAGGCCTGTAGAAAAAGTTATTCGCAAATTAGAAAATCCAGACGGGAGTGTGAGGCCTCTGGGTATCCGATAGGGAGATTTATCGGTATTTAAAAAGGGACTGAATGAGTTCGGATGATCTCGGTCAGATGACCGATATGACTCACAGGGATGCCTGAACACCGCGGGCTAGTGTTTCGGACAGAAGGAGCCGGTGTCCGGATATGTGTATAAATGGTGAATAATAGATAAAATATTCAATAATTATTAACGGGGGAAGATTCCTCGTAATGCATGCTATGAAGGTATTGGACCCAGAAAGGCCCAATAATGGCGCCAACAGAGGCCCAGTAAGACACTTGGACTGATAGGTGGGCCAGTGTCCGGCAGAACCCCGGAAAAGTACGAAATTACGAAAATGCCCCTATGTTGTACAAAAGTGTAACAGATGAATGAAGGGCATTTTGGTCATTCTGGACTGGCCTGGGAGCTAAGGCACATGCAGATAAAGTTACTTAGAGTCAGTATATGCCCTGACAGAGTACAGAAGGGTGTAAAATGACGATTTTACCCTTAGGGTTAAAATAGTGCAAGAAAGGGCACCCAAGGGTATTTTGGTAATTTGCCAAGGGCTGTTTCTTGGGAATCGAGCCATCAGAGTACTTGAGCTTGATCAGGATCCAAGACAACATTCCCAGAGCCCAAAAACGTAGGCCCAGTAATGTGTGGGAAAAAGTGGCATTAAAATATTATTTTAATGCTGTTTCAATAAAGTAAAGTTACTCGGTCGGCACGATAACCGAGGAGGTGATCAGATAAAGTCCTGGATTTATCTGGATAGCATTGGAAGGCGTGACAGGTGCCAGTAAGATGACACATGGCGCCAACATAAAGGCAGAAGAAAAAGTTGAGGACACGTACTACGAGGCAAGAGACTGGACCGGTGAGTCAGCATGCTGAGTCAGCTGCTGAGGTGTCCAGGATTTCAGACATGTGATAAATGTGGCACTGAGGTGTCCTGGTGAGGTGTCCCGATGATGTCATGCATGATGCAGTAAAGGAGGAATTAAGAAAAATAGGAAAATCCAGGAAAAACCAGGACCGCAGGATCAAAGTTCATGGTAATTACAGAATTGCCATTGAAGGCAATTATAAATACCCCCCCTTGGCTCATTTGCATTCACGCATAGCTTGGGTAAGGGAGAGAAAGAAGAGAGAGAAGGAGAAGGAAAGGAAGAGAGAAAGGAGAAAAGGAAGTAAGGAAGTTCTGGCGGAGCTGGAAGCAGAATAAAGATAGTGGAGTTCTGCTAAGCTAGCCAGGTAGTAACTAATCTTAGCTTTTATGTAATGGCTTTGTGATTTGTTGTGCTATTGTTTGGTTGGATTGTTGCCTTATATGTTATGTCTGAAGCTCTGCTATAATGCTATGATCATATGTTATTAAGCATGGAAGCACGCAGCATACTTATCTGTACACAATCACAAGCAAGCACTGTCACTCTGCATTACATATATTGTTATGATTGTTGCTACTGAGATTTCCCCGAATCTCATCCCAATAAGTAAACCATTACAGGGGAGGTTATGTCAAAATGAATTCTGGGAATTTTAAGAGACGCCGTTATGCTGCCGAAGTAAAGACTGAACATCAGTATATGATAAGTACTGTGTACGTAGTGCTGTCTAAGGAGGCTAGAAGTGAGTGGACCTAGCCGGTTCATCTAGTCTTTCCTGGGTACTACGTAGAATGGTAGTTCTCATGAGGGGATTATCGAATCAGTACGGTTCAGTTCTTTGTACAGATGAACGTAGCGGTTATGCTGCCGGACCTCAGGCAGGAAAAGATGCAATAGAGATATGAGAATTTATGTACATGGCCAGATGTAAAACAACTTATTAATTAATAATAATTGTTGTTTGGCATGTTTGATTGATATATGATGGATGTATGTATATGTATGCAAAGTAGAAATGCTGGAAATTACCACTGTGAACAGTAACACGTGGTGATAAGATCATGTTTGATAAATGATTAAAAATATTAAATGGATGAATAAATGTATGAAATTTTTAAGGTAAATAGTATACATACCAAGCTTTAATTTTATATATAAAACGTATCATTTGGATGTCTACACAAGGAGATATAAATTATCAAAGTTGGGACCAGAATGCTGGGGTCAGGGAGAAAAACCTGGGATGAACAGTAAAGTTAACACATTGATTGACGTTGACTTGGTCAACTAATGGTCAACGAGTTATTTTTCCCTGAAATATAATTGAGTTAGCTTCATTTATCAATTGGAACCACTTCATTTCGATTTTTCTAGAATTAGTTATGATTTTTCGAAGTCAGATCACTCATCTGGAATTTTCAAGTGAACAATACTCGATAAGAGTAAAATTCCAGATTGGGGAATTGGACTTGAATGACCATGAAAGTGGTTCTAAATGCTACTGAATGGTCCCTAAGATATATGAAAGGAAGGATGTTTCATTTTGGTATCAGAGCAAAGGATTCTGGCTTAGGAAATGCTCTGAACAGATAATTTATGGTGTTAGTACAGAATAAGGATAGCATAGAACAAAGGGTTCTGGCTCCGAGCATAAGATTCTGGCAGAGAACAGAAGGTTCTGGCTCAGTGATGCTCTGGTTTAGTTAGTTAGATTCCTTAAACAAATGAGAAGTTTGAGTGGTCCTCTCCCTAGAGTATGATATAAGGATGGTGTTCACTGCTTGGAAAGGTTTAGAAAGAAGACAGTGACACTCAGATGAATGAGGCTGTACCCCGAGCTTTATAGTTTTACGAAGGATATGATTATGATGGGCTAATCTTACTCAGCCGATACAGTCGAGGTCTCGTGTTTATTAACACAATATGGCTGGACTAAGCAGAATAATGTTTAAGAAGCAGTTTTCTCTATGGATAGAGGCAGAAGCTGATCAGTTCACGACTAAGGAAGCTGCAAAGAGTAGCTTGAGGTATCGTGTTGTAACCAGATACTGTAGTGAGGATGCCAGATATCCAAGTTACAACAAGTTCAGTCATAAGTCACGATGAGATGTGGGCAACCCAGGCTCGCCAAGATCAAGAGCGAGATTCTGCTATCACTACGGTGGTTGCTGCTGCGGTTGCAAGATTACAGCAGTCTGGGAAGGAGGTAGGACCAGAGAATGATATAGAACCTGAACCTCAGCCAGATCATGAGCAGACTGGAATGAATAGACATCAGGGGTCTATAAGAAATAATAATAACCAGGAAAGTCTGCAAATATGGATGGAGCGATTCCATAAGTTTAATCCGCCCATGTTTGAAGGGACTTTTGACACCCGAGTAGCTAAGGATTGGGTAAGCCAGTTAGAGAAAATCTTTAAAGATTTTAGAATGTCCCACTGAAAGAAAGACCCAGCTGGCAGTTTACAAGCTAGAAAAGAATGTGCAATATCCAGAAAAAAGTGAGCCTACTCCATCAGTACCGCTGAAAGTGATGCCACCAGGTTCCTTGAGAAGGAACAGTAAGATGAGAAATGGGCCAGTATATGGGTCAGAAGTTAATAAGAAATAGGGAAGTAGGCCAGGTAGTGGGCCAAGAGAAGTTAGTAGGCAACCAAGGCCTAATGAATGTAGGAACTGTGGTCGAGACCATGGTATGAGGCCTTGTCCAGTAAGTCAAGGGTTACCCTATAGGTGTGGAAAGTATGGACATTATGCCAGGGAGTGTCCACAGAACACAACAGGCGAAAGATACCTGACTTAGGGAAGAATATATATACCCTGACTGGCAACGAGATAAGAAAGTCTCCTGTGCCAAACTAAGGTACGAGTTTATTTGTGTTCTGTTTCCACTGGCTAATGAACGGATAAATCCTGTATTGGATTGGATTGTATTGTCCAGTATGCACACTATTGAGCTACCCTATACCTAGTATGTTGCCGTTGTATGAGGATGAGTATGACTACATGTTTTAAAAGTAGGAAGTAGAGAAGAGGAGTCTTATGTCCCGACTAATATGTACAGATAAGTTGATGTTGCGACGTCAGAAGACCTCAGGTAGCGATAAGTAATATTGCAGTACGCGACCAGTGTACAAAGGAGTTCAGGTAGCGATGTTATAGGTTGCGACTAAAGGACACAGAGATGCCAAGTCGTGAGGAGTAGTGTGAGACGGTCGCGACTAAAAGTCACAGAGCATGTGAGTTGCGACTATGAAGTTTTCAAGTCGCGACTATAATTGGCAGAGGCCATATGATGAAGAGAATGAAGGTACCAAACTCGCTGAAGTCCATCAGCTAGAGGATTGGAATAGCATATGGTAAGCCAGACAGTACAAAGGTACTGAGGTACGAAAGATCAGTTTAAGACAATGTGAAAAAGTAGATCCTCTATGTGGTAACTAAGAGTAGATCTACATTACAGAGGTTTTATTCAGCTGCTCTGAATAGAAGACCTAAAAGTTAGATTGAGATTTGCCTAGGAATGATCCTAGCACATGGCCTAAGGTTAGAGACGTGATGGTTAATAGATAAAGAGCTAAATGTTCCCTGAGCAGAGGGATTCCATCACGGAGAAGTAGTAGACCTAGGGGAGAATACCCTAGAGAATAGAAGTAATAGTGAAAGATGATGAATGAGATCCATGAGGATTAAGGATCAAATGAAAGGCCAATAAGTAATCATAGTCCGGTCAAGAATAGACTAGGACTAATGGATAGATAGAAGAAGTTGAAAGATAGTAAAGAGATAGCCACAGTTAAGAGATAAAGTGACTCCCCAATTCCCTATATAAGATAAAGTAGTGAAGGGTTGAGTCTATACCCTGGTAAGAGGGTAGTGTGGCAGCCTAAGTAAGATAGACAGATGTTCTTGTCAGATCCTGACCATGTGATTGATAATCTGACAGATAATGCGATAGATTTTATGATCAGATAATGATCTGACAAATAATATAATAAAGGAAATATGTTTTGAGGCTTACTCAGATTATTATGATGTCTAATGGATGGTTGAGCAAAATATGATGATGATATGGCTTATGTTGCCATAAGATATGAAAGTTGCATCTCCTTGCAGTTGTCATATGATGACATGCATGTTAGAGTATGCTATGATGAATGGATACTCCCCTTTTAGCAGTACATGCAGGGTAGAATGTATATGAGTACATATATGAGATGAGAAAGTTATGAGAAAGTATGTTGCTCCCATACCATATGTTATGAGGATGATATGAATGTATTGAGGATGATAGATAGTCTCAGTTTATGGGACGATAAGTTATGATATGATATTCAGATATGAATTATGATTGAGGTTACTCAGGTATTTCTATAAGCTTGTGAATACAGTACTCAGGGCCATTTCTATTGAGCAGAATGGTATACAGATAACGGTAAAGGGATTGTTTCTAGATCACTCTTCAGATAAGAGTTGGATCTGAAACAGATGGCTCTCAGATAGAGCTAGATTCAGATGAGTATAGATCACTCTTCAGATAAGAGTTGGATCTGGTATAGATTGCTCGCAGTTAGAGCATAGTTCAAATGGCTCGTAGTTAGAGTACAGGTTGAAAGATGAGAAGGAACTCCTGAGTAAAAGAGGAAGTAAGTAAAGTCTGGGTAAATGATATGAGGCTATAAAATTTTCAAATGTTTATTTATGGAGTTATCAACAGGTGGAAGCAGTTAACCTTATAACTTAGTCTGTTGGTTTAAAATCTTCGGGAGATATACAGTACAATAGAATCGTAGTTAGATTCTGGAGGGTCATAGTTAGATCCTAGCATGGCTCCAGGGTCGCAGATAGATCCTAACAGCTTCAGGGTCGCAGTTAGATTCTGAAGAGGCTAACGGTTGATCGCAGTTAGATCCCGAGGTCGCAGTTAGACCTAGCCTAAGGAAAGTAATGAGCCATGAGACATGAGTACAATGTAGTATCTCTTTGGGAAGATGAATGTCAAAGATGAAGTTAAGGTGAGGAAGCTTCACTAGTTGATAATAAACTCACCCAGAGAAATTATTTTATAATGGTTTTCTCAGGTAGCCTCTAGTATACAGACTAAACTTAGCTTTCCCTTAGCAAAGACGGAGTCCAAGTCCAAAGCTGAGTACTGATATTCAAAGTTTGATAGAAGTATGCCTGAGAAGCAAAGAACAGAATCCTCTATGTGTTAAGAATAGAAAAGCATTGGCTAAGAGCACTCTGGGAGGTAGCTCAAGTTGTAAAGCCAATAGCAAGAGAAAGAGGCGATAGTTCAGACAAGGGACTGATCAAGGTGATGATCAAATTGGAGAGCAGAGATGTCAATGTGGTGGAAAGAGCCATGGCACATGGGAATGCCGAGCAGGGCAAAGCAGTTATGGTAAGAAAGGCCACTTTGTAAAAGGTTGCCTAAGAATGCGGACATCCCTAGGAAAGGTATTTGCTCTTACCCTAGACAAAGTCTCCAATTTCCCTAAGGTCGACCCTAAGAATGATTAAGAAGAACCATAGCAGTAAGGGCGACTGAGCTGTAAGGAACTATATGCCTAGATGATGATGTGGATAATGAAGAGTTCTTTTCAGATCTAAAGAGAGTGGTCATGATAACAAGTCATGAGAGATTAAAAGGCCAGAGAGACCTAGAGAAGAAGGTCTAAGGCAAAGCAGAGATAGAACGTAGTTCTATAAGAAAGAGATTGCTAGGGCCTAAAGCCATACAAAGAGTAATCTAGCCCTAACCCAGTGGCACGAAAGGTGCTAAGGTAAGAGTAGCCTAATGATAGTTAAGCCCTAAGAAGGGATAAGAAAAGTGCAAATGCCACAAAGATTTGGCATAGATGCATGAAGTTATGAGAAAAGTCAGAGAAGTTATCTATGATCTCGTATCAGGAGAAAGAAAGTTAAAAGAACAATATCTCTCCTGAGAGATTAGCAAAGTGTAAGAGGGGTAATGTAGATCCCAGAGTACATCAAAATTCTAAGGGATAAGATATGAAAGAAATGGACACTACTCACAAGTGTAATGAGTTGTCCATAAGTATAAGAGGATGAATGCCCCAAGCCTTAGTCATAAACCAGGAAAGGATATGCAGAGGAGCTATATCCTGGATAGTTGATTGAGGTACTGAGTAAATTTCGAGGACGAAATTTATTTTAAGGGGGGTAGAAATGTAACACCCCAATTTTTAGGCCTAGAGATGCCATAAGGAGAATTCAAGGGCAAAATCGTAATTTTGGGAAAGATCGGGCTGGTAGCCGATGAGTACCATATTTTGCCAGAAAATAGAGAAAATTATGCTGATCATTTCGCTGAACTGTGAAATGTGCATATGAGGTCTCTATGTGTATGAAAGAATTAGAAATATGACTAGGGGTAAAATGGTCATTTTGGAAAAGTGTGCACATGAGTGCTTTTTCAGGCCAAAACAGTCCGGTCCGGATAAAATATCTGAAAATACCGGGAGATAGAGAAAATGATTCCGGATTGAATGAGGAGTCACAGAATTTTGATTTGAGGTCCCGATTTTTCTGTAAAAATTCCTGAAGATGGGAATTTACAGTTATAATCGGTAAAGGAAAGGCAGTCCGAATAGAGATGATCGGACTATGGCCAGAGGCCATACAGTGTTGTCTAAGGCCCGTAGTGACACCAGGGAAGGCCCAGGCCCATAATATCAGTTCAGGGGTAAGAGGGGCCGGTGTCCGGGAAAAAGGTGCAAAATGACGAAAATGCCCTTATGTTATAGAATAACTGAAGAATGAGTAAAGGGTATTTTGGTCATTTGCCTAAGGTTAGACAGTCAAGAAGGGGTATCTGGATAGTTGACCAGGGCCAGAGAATACTCTGGTAAAATATGAAAAGACAATAATGCCCCTAGACCTAGTAAAGGAAATGAAAGGACTTAAGTGCAATTATGGAAAGTTTCAAGGCCAAAAAAGGAAAGTAGACAAAAATGTGGGGTCCTTAAGTGTAATTTTAGCCAAGTAAAAAGGGATTTAAATGAAAAGAAGAAAAGTTCCCTGGGGCTAAATTGTAATTAAAGAAAGTCAGGCCGAAAGTGGTTTGGACTGTCCGGAAGCATTTCAGTCCCAGATTCACCGGTAGAGAGAACAAGGGACGCTCGGTAATCTGGCTTAATACAGGAATTTTTGAAGACTCCAGATAGCCAGAAATGGACTGATCGTCCAAAAGTTATAAAAATTAATACCGGATATCCTAGAATTCAGATCTAGGTGACAAAATACAGGATGATACGTCCTTATGGGGCGGATGTCGGGAAACTGACAGAATACCGATAGGAGGCCTGTAGAAAAAGTTATTCGCAAATTAGAAAATCCAGACGGGAGTGTGAGGCCTCTGGGTATCCGATAGGGAGATTTATCGGTATTTAAAAAGGGACTGAATGAGTTCGGATGATCTCGGTCAGATGACCGATATGACTCACAAGGATGCCTGAACACCGCGGGCTAGTGTTTCGGACAGAAGGAGCCGGTGTCCGGATATGTGTATAAATGGTGAATAATAGATAAAATATTCAATAATTATTAACGGGGGAAGATTCCTCGTAATGCGTGCTATGAAGGTATTGGACCCAGAAAGGCCCAATAATGGCGCCAACAGAGGCCCAGTAAGACACTTGGACTGATAGGTGGGCCAGTGTCCGGCAGAACCCCGGAAAAGTACGAAATTACGAAAATGCCCCTGTGTTGTACAAAAGTGTAACAGATGAATGAAGGGCATTTTGGTCATTCTGGACTGGCCTGGGAGCCAAGGCACATGCAGATAAAGTTACTTAGAGTCAGTATATGCCCTGACAGAGTACAGAAGGGTGTAAAATGACGATTTTACCCTTAGGGTTAAAATAGTGCAAGAAAGGGCACCCAAGGGTATTTTGGTAATTTGCCAAGGGCTGTTTCTTGGGAATCGAGCCATCAGAGTACTTGAGCTTGATCAGGATCCAAGACAACATTCCCAGAGCCCAAAAACGTAGGCCCAGTAATGTGTGGGAAAAAGTGGCATTAAAATATTATTTTAATGCTGTTTCAATAAAGTAAAGTTACTCGGTCGGCACGATAACCGAGGAGGTGATCAGATAAAGTCCTGGATTTATCTGGATAGCATTGGAAGGCGTGACAGGTTCCAGTAAGATGACACATGGCGCCAACATAAAGGCAGAAGAAAAAGTTGAGGACACGTACTACGAGGCAAGAGACTGGACCGGTGAGTCAGCATGCTGAGTCAGCTGCTGAGGTGTCCAGGATTTCAGACATGTGATAAATGTGGCGCTGAGGTGTCCTGGTGAGGTGTCCCGATGATGTCATGCATGATGCAGTTGTAGGGAATTGGAAGACACGCAGCGGAAATTAACTTTAAAAATTTTTCCATTCCCAGCCAGGATCTACCGAATGTGTTTAAGTCAAGGAGAAAGAAGTGTTACATTCGGTTTCGAGCTTTGGTCGCGACCTCAGTGTCCACTAGTCGCGACTCCTCGCCTCCGGAACTTTCAGTCGCGACCTCCTCAGCTTTTAGTCACGACCTCCTCTGCTTCTAGTCGCGATCTGTCGCCTCTGGAGTTGTTAGTCGCGACCTCTTCTGCCTCTAGTCGCGACCGGACGTCTCTGGAGTTTGTAGTCGCGACCTCGTCAGCTTCAAGTCGCGACCTGCCTCATCTTTTCGGATTTCTGACGTTCAGATGCCCGTATGGTTGCGACCTCAGCGTGTTCTGGTCGCGACCTTGCTTCGTGTCTGGTCGTATCGTAGAAGTCGACAGCTCAGATCGGCTTCCTCTACCGGTATCCACACGAACAGCATTCCAATTACGAACGACGTGCTAGCGCCTCTTGTCCCTCTGGGGCTTTCTGGAGATTCCGTCCTCACCGTCTCTATTTCGGCAGTTTCTTATCTGCAAACCTTTTGCACTCTCCCTGCCCCCTTTTCTCACGACTGAATGTGTATGAAGAGATCTATGTTGTCTCTAGAACCCTAGCTCCTAATGTCAAATATATAGGAAGCTATCGGGCTTCTAATAGGGCCGGGCTTCAGAATTAATCTTATATTAATTCTGAATTAATACAATATCATATATTGCATAATTTAATAAGAAACTGATTAAATAAATATGGTTTATATTAAATCCGTCCCACAGATTTAATTCACCTATTTATTTAATTTAAAATAAAGATAAGACAGAATTATATTTGATTTATTCTCATAAATCAAATTTGAGATATCTTATCAATTTGAATTTCAAATTCAAATAGATCATATCCATTTAAATTCAAATTCAAAAATGATAGAGATTTAATTTATCCTTATAAATTAAATCTTACAAATATCTCTTATATTATATATATAATATATATAAACTAATTTATATATATATAAAATATATATCCACCCTAGATTATTCATTGAATCTAGACATCTCTTAGATTCAATGAATCTGGACATCATAGCTCGCATTGGGCTGTTTTATGTGCGACCCTGTAGGCCCATATGAAGTTGGCAGTGGGCCAGTTACTATACTGACCCACAAGTCGTAAGCGGTCTCTAGCAAGGCATTACGACTACCCAAAACATATGAGGATCGATAAACGATGTAACCTTTCATACAACCATATCACGTCCCTTTTGTCACACGATATTTCGGTCAAGGATGAGGCATGGTGAACGTCATCCTCCTGTTCCTGACCGTTACTTTCTCGATCCCTGAGTAGTCTGAATATAGAAATGGAACTACCCTTCCATTCCAGTATGGCCATACATTTCTCAGACTCACTCATCGAGGGGCCCAGTAATATCTCTCTACGAATGTGAGGGACAAATTCCATCTTGACCATTCACATTCCTCCGCATGAAAAACCACTAAGCCCGAGCATAGCCTTTATGATCACTCGGTCAAAAGTGACTTTTGACTAGGTCAAAGCTGAGCGTTTGTCATGTAGGAATCCATGATGATCTCAGGTCAAAGGGCATAGTGACATGGCTTGTATATGAGAGAAGCTTATGACTTGACCCATGCAGCTCTCTCATTGCGGGTCGGTCCAGCACCCTGTACTCTTACATGTGCCTATGACTTTGATTTATATCTCTATATATCTTCAAAGTCATACTGGTCTTATTTCATCTCTGCTCCCGCATAGATGACCGACCAGGGACATTTAGGATAAGATCACGAGTTATCCAAGGATGGTCATCACAGTAAACATGCAAATAATGTGATAACCCGATACAATGATTGGCCCCTAGGGCATAATTTCCAACAGCAGTAAAGGAGGAATTAAGAAAAATAGGAAAATCCAGGAAAAACCAGGACCGCAGGATCAAAGTTCATGGTAATTACAGAATTGCCATTGAAGGCAATTATAAATACCCCCCCTTGGCTCATTTACATTCACGCATAGCTTGGGTAAGGGAGAGAAAGAAGAGAGAGAAGGAGAAGGAAAGGAAGAGAGAAAGGAGAAAAGGAAGTAAGGAAGTTCTGGCGGAGCTGGAAGCAGAATAAAGATAGTGGAGTTCTGCTAAGCTAGCCAGGTAGTAACTAATCTTAGCTTTTATGTAATGGCTTTGTGATTTGTTGTGCTATTGTTTGGTTGGATTGTTGTCTTATATGTTATGTCTGAAGCTCTGCTATAATGCTATGATCATATGTTATTAAGCATGGAAGCACGCAGCATACTTATCTGTACACAATCACAAGCAAGCACTGTCACTCTGCATTACATATATTGTTATGATTGTTGCTACTGAGATTCCCCCGAATCTCATCCCAATAAGTAAACCATTACAGGGGAGGTTATGTCAAAATGAATTCTGGGAATTTTAAGAGACGCCGTTATGCTGCCGAAGTAAAGACTGAACATCAGTATATGATAAGTACTGTGTACGTAGTGCTGTCTAAGGAGGCTAGAAGTGAGTGGACCTAGCCGGTTCATCTAGTCTTTCCTGGGTACTACGTAGAATGGTAGTTCTCATGAGGGGATTACCGAATCAGTACGGTTCAGTTCTTTGTACAGATGAACGTAGCGGTTATGCTGCCGGACCTCAGGCAGGAAAAGATGCAATAGAGATATGAGAATTTATGTACATGACCAGATGTAAAACAACTTATTAATTAATAATAATTGTTGTTTGGCATGTTTGATTGATATATGATGGATGTATGTATATGTATGCAAAGTAGAAATGCTGGAAATTACCACTGTGAACAGTAACACGTGGTGATAAGGTCATGTTTGATAAATGATTAAAAATAGTAAATGGATGAATAAATGTATGAAATTTTTAATTTAAATAGTATAAATACCAAGCTTTAATTTGATATATGAAACGTATCATTTGGATGTCTACACAAGGAGATATAAATTATCAAAGTTGGGACCAGAATGCTGGGTTCAGGGAGAAAAACGTGGGATGAACAGTAAAGTTGACACGTTGATTGATGTTGACTTGGTCAACTAATGGTCAACGAGTTATTTTTACCTGAAATATAATTGAGTTAGATTCATTTATCAATTGGAAACACTTCATTTTGATTTTTCTAGAATTAGTTATGATTTTTCGAAGTCAGATCACTCATCTGAAATTTTCAAGTGAACAGTACTCGATAAGAGTAAAATTCCAGATTGGGGAATTGGACTTGAATGACCATGAAAGTGGTTCTAAATGCTACTGAATGGTCCCTAAGACATATGAAAGGAAGGATGTTTCATATTACCATTAGCAATCATGGCATAGCCATATGTAAATCACCATCTGTAATTCGCCATCAGTAATTGCCATAGGTCTTTGCCTTCTTATTTCATCTCATCTCATTTGAATATGTGCTCTATCCCTGAGCAATATGTATAAGATCTAACTCTTATCTGAAGAGTGATCTTAACTCAGCTGAGTCTATCTTTATCTAAGAGCCATTCATTTCAGATCCAACTCTTATATAAAGAGTGATCTAGAAATAATCTCTTTACTATTGTTTGCTGTTCTTTATGTATATCCTTTCTTTCGATAGAATTATAACACTATCACTCTCTTGGTACTTGTTGTAACCCAACCATAAGAAATATCCCTAAGTACTGTATTAATAAGCTTGTAGAAATACTTGAGTAACCCCCAATCATACTGTAACTAACTATCCCACTTACTAGGACAGTCTGTTATTCTTGGCACATACCTATTGCTTACCTATTTCAGGTTCCTCAGCTAACTGACTCTCATCATTATCTTATCACAAACTCTTATCTCAAACTCTCATTCCTATTCCTAACTTTAATGTAAATCTGATCCTGATCTTAATTTCTATTCTACTCTTAATCTTAATCCCTGATGATTAACTAACATTAACTACCTTATCTAATTCTCTAATCATCTGGAGCAAACATACCAGGTCTAGGATAACTCTACTATGTACATGCCAGACATTACCATTTAAATATGAATAAGGTGTTATCACCTCAAACCAATGGGAGTAATTGCATTTACAATCATTATTGTTACCAAATGACTGGCGCATGAATCACATATCTCATCTACTTAGAGATTGTTAACCCATAATCATTTATTTGGATTACCTTAGGTGACTTTCTTGCCTCCTCTTATATTAGTGCAAAACTTTCTTCTGCATCTGGAATCTCTTACCTATCTTATTCTATAGACATTCCCTGGCAAAATATCCCAGCTTGCCACATCTATAGCAACTTCCTCAACCTGCTAATCAAAGCCGATTCCCGTGGTCTCTACCACAGTTCTCATATATATTAGGCTCTGATTGCATGTCTGCATCCCTAGCTTACTACCTTCTATTTCTTAACTGCTTCTTATTACCTCTTCTAAAAACTAAAGGCCCTCTGTAAACTTTCTTACCTCTACTGCTTCATTAAACCTCTAGAACTTCCTGGGAAAATTTCTTTCTTGTAGCACATAATTCAATCTGTGAGCTAACTTCTCAGTCAATCCACTTTTACTGTACACGTGGATGAACTTGGCTAAGTATCCATCAGAGGGTTCTTTTTACCCTGCTTTAACACTTTAACTTAGCCTCACTCTCATCTATATTTGACTGAGGAGAATGCTTCTTATAAAACTGCTCAAGAAAAACTTCCTAAGTAAATAGATCATTTCTGTCTTCATGGAGTAACTTGTGTACTTTTTTTATAATTGGATACTATCTTCGTCTTCAATAGATTCTGACCATCTGCTACTCCTGGTATGTTCCTGCCTGGACTGTAACTCCTTGATGACTTATCTCTCTAATAATTATAAATCAACAATAGCTACTGTTACGGCTGTCGTGATAATAATATCTCTTACTTATTCCTGGTGACTTGAGTTGCCAGGATCTCATCTATCGTCTACTATTGTTACTCCTACTTCTGGAGTACCTACACTAGTTTATGGGTCCCTTCAGGATAAGGTTTCTCTATTTTGGGAATATTAGCTCTCTATCTCTGTTTCATACTTATTAACCTTTTGTTCAGGAAAGACTAACTTAATGAAGTTTGTCATAATATAGATCAACTCCTAACTACCTTACAGAGATTCTATCTCTAAACGCCTTCTTAAGTTGGTCTTTTATGTCTTAGTACCTCGTACATCTGACTTGCCAGTACTTCATACTAAACCTCTAGCTAATAAACTTTAGCGAGGTTGGCGCCTTTGTCCTCGTCGTTCCTATAAGGTCTAATCTCTAGTTCTAGGGATTTTAGGTTCATGGAATGATTCTATTTTGTTCCCCTAGCGTTATCTTGAACTATATCTTGTATCTTAGCTTTCTTGATCTTGAACTAGTCAACTTCTTTGACTTTAGACTGGCCAACGTTTGTCTCTGTCAATAGAAGGAACTGCTCCCCGTCGCTATTCCATTTAGTCTAGCCATATCATGTTAAGAAACACGAGACCTCAAAGTTATTGACTAACTAAAACCAATCTACAATTTACTTTATACATCATAATAGCTTGCTATATCTAACATCCTCTGTGTATCCTAGTCACGACTTGAGTAATTGGGTAGTTGTGACTCATATTATCTGTGAATTTCAGTAGCAACCATCTCAATATACTCGTCACGACCATATAGCTCTTTGTTATTATGTCGCGACCTCAGGTCTTCTTCTCCTATCGTGACCTGTACATATTTTTTTCCTAAACATTCTCTTTCTAAGGTTCCTTATCTGAATCCTACTTTAAACAGTGAACCAATCCTCTAGGGAGGGGATCTTCTTGGTTCACTTAAGATTCAAACTTAAGTAATATTAACTTCTCACTAAGTACCCTAACCTTAACATAATGTTAACTATTTAGGTTTAGGGTATGGGAATTATCCTATATGATGTCAGAAATTTTGCTCTGATACCAAAAATATAATGCCTTCTTTTTGTATGTCTTAGGGACTATTAGGTAGTATTTAGAACCACTTAAGCATCCATTGAAGTTTAATTATAAAATCTAGAATTTCATTCTAACAAGTTACTGTTGTATGATATTTCCAGATTCAGTGATGAAATTCAAAAAATTATAATTAATTCTGCAAAAATCAACGTAAAGTGGTTCAAAAGGTGACACAAAGATAACATCTTAAAATTTAAGGGAAAATACTTTCTTGGACAATTGACCAGTTAACTGAGTCAACTCTGACGTCAACATTTACTATTCATTAGGTCAAATTTCTGGAAAATAGTTTATGGTCCTAAACTTTAAAAAGGCATTATTAGTGTCAAATCGAAGCTTGACATGTTAACTAAATATATGTAAAATTTTATACATTTATTCTAATGTTTACTATTTTTAATTAAAACTTAACTACCACTGCCTTTTCACAAGTTACTGTTCATAGTGACAATTTCATAATCTAACTTTACATGCATATACACATAAATCATGCAACTAATTCCTATTTCTTCATCTTATTCCTCATGTGATATCCCTACTGTGGTGGTGACATGGAAGGGGTGAGATTTCTAGGGAAATATCAATAGTAAACGGAAACCATACAATGTATGCTGTAATATCCTAATTTTTAGGCCTAGAGACTCAGAAAGTAGCCTAAAATAGATAGGCTACCAGATCCCTTTGAGCAAAAGTCCTAGAAATATAGAGGGTTTTAAGGACTAAACTGCAAATAAGAGAAAGTACAGGGACTTATGTGTAAATAGTGAAAGTCCCTAGGGGCATAATGGTCATTTTAGAAAAGAAAGGGACTAAAGTGAAAGTCTAAAAGTTTCATGGTGCAAAGATGAAAGTAGACACAAGTTGTGGGCCATTAAGTGTAATTATGAAAAGTTAAGGGACTTAATTGAAAAGAGGAAAAGTTTCCAGGGGTAAAATGGTAATTATAAAAAGTTGAGCCAAAAGTGGCTTAGAACTGCCAGGAAGCATTTCAGTCCCAAATTTCATCAGTAGATAGAGAAAATGATGCTAGTTAATCTAGCTTATTACAGAAATTTTATTAAAGTTTAAGATAGCTAAAATTTATCTGATAGTCAGAAAGCTATCTGAAATTTTTATCAAATCTCCTGGACCTCAGATATGAGTGAAAAGTTACAGGAATGTGCATCCTATGAAGCCAGAGGTCAGGAAACTGACAGAATCCCGAAAGGAGTTCTGTAGAAAAAGTTATTCACTTTTTAGTGAATTTTGACGGGAGTTCGTGAACGCCCGATATCCGATTGGAAAATTAAGCAGTAAGCAAACTGGGACTGAATAGCCCAGGTGACATCACATAGAGGCCCATGGTGATGCCAAGGGAGGCCTAGGCCCATGATGTCAGTTCATCGGATAAAAGGGGCCAATGTCCTGAAAAAGGTGCAAAATGATGAAAATACCCCTATGTTATAGAATAATTAAAGAATGAGTGAAGGTATTTTGGTCATTTGACTAAGGTTAGACAATCAAGAAAGCTTATCTGGATAGTTGACCAGGGTCAGGGAATCTATGGTAAGGTGTGAAAAGACAATAATACCCCTAGACTCATTAAAGTAAATAAAGAGGAGCCAAGGGTATTTTGGTAATTTGCCAAGGGATGTTTCTTGGGAATTGAGCCATCAGAGTACTTGAGCTTGATCAGAGACCCAAGATGGCATTCCTAGAAGTCCAAAAATGTAGCGCAAGAATTATGTGGATTAAAGTGACATTAAAGTAATATTTTAGTAGTTTTCAATAAAGTAGAGTTACCATGTTGAAGTGATAACCAGGGAATTAATTAGATAAAGTTCTGGACTTATCTAGAATCCATGAGGTGGCATGAAAGGTATCCATAAGTCACTAAATGGCATGAGCATAGAGAAAGAAGAAAAAGCTAAGGATACGTGGCACGATCTCAGCCGTTTATTCCGGGATAAGACTCTAGAATTCTCTAGAAGCGCTAGTCAGCTGGTGAGGTGTCTTGAGGGCCCCACCATTGCGCCACCTAAGCATGTGAGGTGTCCATGGATGATGTCATTTTGATGAGTCATTGAGGATGATAATGTCATCACGATTATGCAGGCGAAGCTTCTTGAGGAAGCTAAGCGATCTGAGCTGTTTGTTGTCATATCCTAATTTTTCTCTATCTGTATAATACTGATAGAGGAAAGAGGTTTGGAAAAGATTGTGATGATGAATAGAGAGGAAAAATGATGATTAGACAAAGGTATAAAGAAGAGGGACTAAAATAAAAAGTTTAAAAGTTTTATGCTGCAAAAATGAAAGTAGACAAAAGCTTTAGGCCATTAAGTGTAATTATGAAAAGTTGAGGGCCTAAAGTGTAATTTTCAAAAGTTTAGGGGGCAAATTGGTAATTATGAAAAGTTGAGCCAAAAAAGGCCCAAAAATGCCCGAAATCAGTTTAGTCCCAAATTTTCCTAGTAAATAGAGAAAATTATTCTGATCAGTTTAACGCAACACAAAATTTTGATTTGAAGTCCTAAAAAATTAATATTAATTTCAAAAGTTTGGTAATTATTGTATTATCTTTTGGACCTCATAATCAGATAAAATTTGGTAGTAAATTCTTATAATTAATATGAGAATTTATGAAACTAACAGAAGTAAAAAAGGAGTCCTGTAAAATTAATTATGGAATTTACGGTGAAAAAGGACACCGATAAAGGGTTTAAAGAAAATGTATGTAATTTTTATCAGAACTTCTGAGTCTCAAAAAATTATGAGACTTTGTAGGGAATTCATTTTATATTAGAATGAATTTCTAAAAATATTAGAACCATTAAAAGAGGTGTTTAGCATTTATTTCAAGATCAGGGTAATTTAAGGATATCAGTATAAGGGAAGTGCCTTGGGATTTTTGCCAATTAGCAGTTTGACCTAAGGAAGGCTCAAGATTTCATCCTAGGGCAGCCCAATAAGTCTCAAAAGTTGTCTTGGAGCCCAAGTCCAATAATGAATAATTTATGAAATTTTGAAAAAAAAAAAGGATAAAGGAGAATTAGGGTTTTGCACATGGTGGGTCCCACAAGCTTTACACTTGGCACCAAGAAGAAGAAAGGAAGGTTATCCCATATGCTAAAATGCAATAAAATAATATAAGAATTAACCTAATGATGATTAAGGTTAATTAATCCAAAAACTAACCAATCAAATTCAAGATTAAGCTATTGTAATAATTAGGAAAAGTGAGCACATTATGGACCCAAGGTGCCAAAGTTTTGGCTATAAATACCCCACCTTGTCTTCATAATTTCGTGCACCTAGAGTGGATTGAATGGTGCACCAAGGTGCCAAAGCTTGGATTGAATGGTCTAGATCAAATCTCGATGGACGGCGCAAATTGCGTAGCTTCCTCACCAAGCCTTGCTTACATAACTATGATGACATCATCCTCCATAATGACTCATCAAAAATGACATCATTAAGGGACACCTCACATGCTTAGGTGGCGCAATGGTGGGGCCCTTGGGACACCTCATCTGCTGACACAGCGCTTCCAAAGAATTCCAGAGTCTTATCCCGGAATAAACGGCTGAGATCGTGCCACATGTCCTTAGCTTTTTCTTCTTCCTATAGATTAGTGCCATGTGGCGTCTTGATGGGTCCCATGATAACACCTTTCACGCCACTTCATGGCTTCCAGCTCAGTCCAAAGCTTTATCTAATCAATTCCCCGATTATCACTTCGACCGGGTAACTTTACTTAATTGGAAACTTGCTAAAATATTATTTTAATGTCACTTTAACTCACGTAACTCTTGGGCTACGTTTTTGGGCTTTTGGAATGTCATCTTGGGTCTCTGATCAAGCTCAAGTAATCTGATGGCTCAATTCTCAAGAAACATCCCTTGGCAAATTACCAAAATGCCCTTGGTCCTTCTTTATTGGTTTAATGAGTCTAGGCGCATTATTGTCTTTCCACATCTTACCAGAGTATTCCCTAACCCTGATCAACTATCTAGATAACCTTTCTTGACTGTCTATCCTTAGTCAAATGACCAAAATACCCTTTACTCATTCTTTACTTATTTTATAACACAGGGGTATTTTCGTCATTTTACACCTTTTTCTAGACACCGGCCCCTTTTATCGCTGAACAGATATCATGGGCTTGGGCCTCCCTTGGTGTCATTATGGGCCTCTACGTGATTCCATCTAGGCTCATTCAGTTCCAGTTTGCTTACCGATTAATTTCCCAATCGGATATCGGGTGTTCACGAACTCCCGTCTAAATTTACTAAAAAGTGAATAACTTTTTCTATAGAACTCCTTTCGGGATTCTGTCAGTTTCCTGACCTCCAGCTTCACTGGACGCATATTTCTATAACTTTTCACTCATATCTGATGAAACATCCTCCCTTAGACCCCTCAGAGTATACTTATGGAAGCAATATTAGCTGTATTACATCTTAACTTAAGCCCAGAAATTAAAATTTCTACTCTTAAGTTCCTTATTCTTAGCCTTTAATTTGAGAACTGATTAATCTCATTCTACACATCCAAACAAGGCTTATTACCTATCCACGGAATGCCCTGGATGTGTACTACTGGCTCACCAAATTTCGTGGCCGAATTCTTTCATTTACTAGGTCAAACTGAGGTCAGAACACTGCTACCTCAAGACCTGCGAATTTCTCTTTTAATTCATCATCCACAAATTGAATTACCAAACAATATTTATTATTGAATAATGAAATGTCATACAACAAGGCATACACAAAATTCTCATATTTCTATTACATCTTTTCCAGCCCAAAATCCGGCAGCATAAACGCTACGCTTCATCTTCAGAAAGTAACTGATCTTGTACCGATTATGTAATTCTCGTGAGAACTACCATTCTACGTAAGTACCCAGGAAAGACTGGATGAACCGGCTAGGTCCACTCACTTCCAGCCTCCTTAGACAGTACCTACGTACACAGTACGTATCAGCTCCTTTCTCATCTATTGCCATCTTGTCATAATTTCGGCAGCATAACGTTGTCTCTTAAAATTCCCAAAATTTACTTCAACCTAACCTCCCCTGTAATGGGTTATTTATTGGGATGAGATTCGGGGGAATCTCAGTAGTAATAATCATAACAATATATGTAATGCAGAGTGACTGTGCTTGCTTGTGATTGTGTACAGATAAGTATGCTGCGTGCTTCCATACTTAATAACATATGATCATAGCATTATAGTAGAGCTTCAAGCATAACATATAAGACAACAATCCAACCAAACAATAGCACAACAAATCACAAAGCCATTACATAAAAGCTAGGACTAGTTACTACCTCAAAAGCAGAACTCCAGAACTTCTATACTGCTTCCAACTCCACCAGAACTTCCTTTCTTCTTTCTTTTTCTCACTTTCTCTCTCAAGAACTTCCTTTTCTCTCTCAAAAGCCCTTTAGGCCGTGATGAATGAATGGTGTGGGGGGGTATTTATAGTTTTGATGGATGGCATTTTCGTAATTTTGAAGCCATCTAAACTTGTGGTCCTGGTTTTTCCAGAATTTCCTATTTTCTTTTATTCCCTTTTACTGCATCATCATGGACACCTCATGGGACACCTCAGGGGACACCTAATCAGTCACATGTCACACACGGTGAAATTGAGAACTAAGAAGCCTTCTGGAAGCTTTCCAGTCCAGTCCAGTACCGGTTCGGTCCAATTTCCCACAAACCGAACTTAACGACTGAGCTTGTGCCACGTGTCCTTAACTTTTCTTCTCCCTCTAGACCAGTGCCATGTGGTGCCTGGAAGGGACCTTTCACGCCATCCCATGACCTCCAGATAAGTCCTAGACTTTATCTGATCACCTCCCCGGTTATCGTGTCAACCGAGTAACTTTATTGAAAAGTCATTAAATCATTATTTTAATGCAACTTTTCCCCACATATATACTGGGATACGTTTTGGGGCCTGGGAATATCACCTTGGGTCTCTGATCTAGCCCAAGTACTCTGATGGCCCAATTCCCAAGAAACACCCCTTGGCGAATTACCAAAATGCCCTTAGTCTCTCTTTCTTTACTTTACTAGGTCTAGGGCATTATTGTCTTTTCATATCCTACCAGAGTATTCTCTGACCCTGGTCAACTATCCAGATACCCTTTTCTTGACTATCTAACCTTAGCCAAATGACCAAAATACCCTTTACTTGAAACATCCTTACTTTCATATGTCTTAGGGACCATTCAGTAGCATTTAGAACCACTTTCAAGGTCATTGAAGTCCAATTTCTCAATCTGGAGTTTTACTCTTATCGAGTACTGTTCACTGTGTAAATTCCAGATGAGTGACCCGACTTCGAAAAACCATAACTAATTCTAGAAAAATCGAAATGAAGTGGTTCCAATTTATAAATGAAGCTAACTCAATTATCTTTCATAGAAAAATAACTCGTTGACCATTCGTTGACCAAGTCAACGTCAGTCAACGTGTCAACTTTACTGTTCATCCCACATTTTTCTCCCTGAATCCAGCATTCTGGTCCCAACTTTGATAATTTATATCTTCTTGTGTAGACATCCAAATGATACATTTTATATATCAAATTAAATCTTGGTATGTCTACTATCTACCATAACAATTTCATACATTTATTCATCCATTTACTATTTTTAATCATTTATCAAACATGACCTTGTCACCACGTGTTACTGTTCACAGTGGTATATTTCAGCATTTCTACTTTGCATACATATGCATACATCCCTCATACATCAGTCAAACATGACAAACAATAATTATTATTAATTAATAAGTTGTTTTACATCTGGACATGTACATAAATTCTCATATCTCTATTACATCTTTTTCTGCCTAAACTCCGGCAGCATAACCGCTACGCTTCATCTGTACAAAGAACTGAACCGTACTGATTCGGTAATCCCCTCATGAGAACTACCATTCTACGTAGTACCCAGGAAAGACTAGATGAACCGGCTAGGTCCACTCACTTCTAGCCTCCTTAGACAGCACTACGTACACAGTACTTATCATATACTGATGTTCAGTCTTTACTTCGGCAGCATAACGGCGTCTCTTAAAATTCCCAGAATTTATTTTGACATAACCTCCCCTGTAATGGTTTACTTATTGGGATGAGATTCGGGGGAATCTCAGTAGCAACAATCATAACAATATATGTAATGCAGAGTGACAGTGCTTGCCTGTGATTGTGTACAGATAAGTATGCTGCGTGCTTCCATGCTTAATAACATATGATCATAGCATTACAGCAGAGCTTCAGACATAACATATAAGGCAACAATCCAACCAAACAATAGCACAATAAATCACAAAGCCATTACATAAAAGCTAGGATTAGTTACTACCTGGCTAGCTTAGCAGAACTCCATTATCCTTATTCTGCTTCCAGCTCCGCCAGAACTTCCTTACTTCCTTTTCTCCTTTCTCTCTTCCTTTCCTTCTCCTTCTCTCTCTTCTTTCTCTCCCTTCTCCCTTGCCTTGCGTGAATGAAAATGGAATGGAGGGGGGTATTTATAATTGCCTTCAATGGCAATTCTGCAGTTTCTATGAACTTTGATCCTGCGGTCCTGGTTTTTCCTGGATTTTCCTATTTTTTTTAATTCCTCATTTACTGCATCATGCATGACATCATTGGGACACCTCACCAGGACACCTCAGCGCCACATTTATCACATGTCTGAAATCCTGGACACCTCAGCAGCTGACTCAGCATGCTGACTCACCGGTCCAGTCTCTTGCCTCGTAATACGTGTCCTCAACTTTTTCTTCTGCCTTTATGTTGGCGCCATGTGTCATCTTACTGGCACCTGTCAAGCCTTCCAATGCTATCCAGATAAATCAGGACTTTATCTGATCACCTCCTCGGTTATCGTGCCAACCGAGTAACTTTACTTTATTGAAACAGCATTAAAATAATATTTTAATGCCACTTTTTCCCACATATCACTGGGCCTACGTTTTTGGGCTCTGGGAATGTTATCTTGGATCCTGATCAAGCTCAAGTACTCTGATGGCTCGATTCCCAAGAAATAGCCCTTAGCAAATTACCAAAATACCCTTGGGTGCCCTTTCTTGTACTATTTTAACCCTAAGGGTAAAATTGTCATTTCATACCCTTCTGTACTCTGTCAGGGTATATACTGACTCTCAGTAACTTTATCTGTATGTACCTTGGCTTCTGGGCCTGTCCAGAATTACCAAAATGCCCTTCATTCATATGTTACACTTTTGTACAACACAGGGGCATTTTCGTAATTTCGCACTTTTCTGAGGTTCTGCCGGACACTGGCCCACCTATCAGTCCAAGTATCTTACTGGGCCTCTGTTGGCGCCATTATTGGGCCTTTCTGGGTCCAATATCCTCATGGCACGCATTACGAGGAATCTTCCCCCGTTAATAATTATTGAATATTTTATCTATTATTCACCGTTATACACCTATCCGGACACCGGCTCCTTCTATCCGATACATTGGCCTGCGGTGTTCAGGCATCCCTGTGAGTCATATCAGTCATCTGACTGAGGTCATCCGAACTCATTCAGACCCCTTTCAAATACCGATAAATCTCCCTATCGGATCCCCGGAGGCCTCACACTCCCGTCTGGATTTTCTGATTTGGGAATAACTTTTTCTACAGGCCTCCTATCGGTATTCTGTCAGTTTCCCAACATCCGCCCCATAAGGACGTATCATCCTGTATTTTCTCACCTAGATCTGAATTCTAGGATATCCGGTATGAATTTTTATAACTTTTGGACGATCAGTTCATTTCTGGCTATCTGGAGTCTTCAAAAATTCCTGTATCAAGCCAGATTACCGAGCGTCCCTTGCTCTCTCTACCGGTAAAATCTGGGACTGAAATGCTTTCGGACAGTCCAAACCACTTTCGGCCTGACTTTCTTTAATTACATTTTAGCCCAAGGAACTTTTCTTCTTTTCATTTAAGTCCCTTTTTATTTGGCTAAAATTACACTTAAAGACCCCACATTTTTGTCTACTTTCCTTTTTGGCCTTGAAACTTTCCATAATTGCACTTAAGTTCTTTCATTTCCTTTACTAGGTCTAGGGGTATTATTGTCTTTTCATATTTTACCAGAGTATTCTCTGGCCCTGGTCAACTATCCAGATACCCCTTCTTGACTGTCTAACCTTAGCCAAATGACCAAAATACCCTTTACTTATTCTTCAGTTATTCTATAACATAAGGGCATTTTCGTCATTTTGCACATTTTTCCCGGACACCGGCCCCTCTTACCACTGAACTGATATTATGGGCCTGGGCCTTCCCTGGTGTCACTACGGGCCTTAGAAAACACTGTATGGCCTCTGGTCATAGTCCGATCATCTCTATTCGGACTGCCTTTCTTTTACCGATTATAACTGTAATTTCCCATCTTCGAGAATTTTTACAGAAAAATCGGGACCTCAAATCAAAATTCTGTGTTGCGTCATTCAATCCGGAATCCTTTTCTCTATCTTCCGGTATTTTCAGATATTTTATCCGGACCGGGCTATTTTGGCCTAAAAGTACGCTCCCGCGCACACTTTTCAAAAATGACCATTTTACCCCTGGTCACATTTCTAATTCTTTCATACACATAGAGACCTCATATGCACATTTCACAGTTCAGTGAAATGATCAGCATAATTTTCTCTATTTTCTGGCAAAATATGGTACTCATGGCTACCAGCCCGATCTTTCCCATAATTACGATTATGCCCTTGATTTCTCTTTCTGGCATCTCTTGGCCTAAAAATTAGGGTGTTACATTACTCATTCTTCAGTTATTCTATAACATAAGGGCATTTTCGTCATTTTACACATTTTTCCCGGACACCGGCCCCTTTTACCACTGAACTGATATTATGGGCCTGGGCCTTCCCTGGTGTCACTGTTGGCTTAACAACCACTATATGGCCTCTGGCCATAGTTCGATCATCTCTATTCAGACTGCCTTTCCTTTACCGATTATAACTGTCAATTCCCATCTTCAGGAATTTTTATAGAAAAATCGGGACCTCAAATCAAAATTATGTGTTGCGTCATTCAACCCGGAATCCTTTTCTCTATCTCCCCGTATTTTCAGATATTTAATCTGGACCAGGCTATTTTTGCCTGAAAGTACGCTCCCGTGCACATTTTTCAAAAATGACTATTTTACCCTTGGTCACATATATAATTCTTTCATACTTATAGAGACCTCATATGCACATTTCACAGTTCAGTGAAATGATCAGCATAATTTTCTCTATTTTCTGGCAAAATATGGTACTCATCGGCTACCAGCCCGATCTTTCCCATAATTACGATTATGCCCTTGAATTCTCTTTCTGGCATCTTTAGGCCTCAAAATTGGGGTGTTACATCTGAGGTCCAAGAGATTTGATAAAAATTTTAGATAACTTTTTGACTATCAGATAAATTTCAGCTATCTGAAACTCTGATAAAATTCCTATATTAAGCCAGATTAACCAGCATCATTTCCCCTATCTACTGATGAAATTCGGAACTGAAATGCTTCTGGGCAGTTCTAAGCCACTTCCGGCTCAACTTTCTATAATTACCATTTTGTCCCTGGAAACTTTTCTTCTTTTCAATTAAGTCACTTAACTTTTTATAATTATCTTTAATGGCCCACAACTTGTGTCTACTTTTATTTCTTACCATGGAACTTTTAAACTTTTCACTTTAGTCCCTTTCTTTTCTAAAATGACCATTATGCCCCTAGGGACTTTCACTATTTACATATAAGTCCCTGTACTTTCACTTATTTACAGTTTAGTCCCTAAAACCCTCTGTATGTTTCTGGGACTTCTGCTCAAAGGGGTCTGGTAGCCTATCTATTTCAGGCTACTTTCTGAGTCTCTGGGCTTGAAAATTGGGATGTTAAATTGTACATCCTGGTCGCGACCTGAGTATTGGCTTGTCGCGACTCATATCCTCTGTGATCTTTCGTCGCAACTATCACATTCTACTCGTCACAACCTGACCATTGCTTAGTCATAACTCACATGCTCTGTGACTTTTAGTCATGACCATCGCACTCTACTCGTCGTGACCTGACATCTCTATGTCCTTTAATCGCGACCAAAGGTCTTCTCCTGTCATGACCTGAACACATCTGTGCACACTAGTCGCGACCTTTGACTTAACTCATCGCCACCTCACTTCTTTGTGACTACTAGTCGCGACCTACTCACTTTATCGTCATGACTTGTGTGTAATTAACTCGTATTCTAGGGGAATAACCTTTCTAATTCATATCTTTAACTCATTTAAACATCAATCTAACTAATTCAGAGCATCACTGAGCCAGAATATTTTGTTCTGTGCCAGAATCTTATGCTTTGAGTCAGAACCCTTTGTTATATGCTAAAACTTTATTCTGTACTAATGCCAGAACCTTTTGCTCTGATACCAAAATGTCACATCCTCACTTTTCTAGCTTCATCTTCTCCAAAATAGTACCCTGTTATGTTTGGAAAAGATAGGGGTGAGATTTCGGGGAAAATCTCAGTAGAAAATGGAAACCATACAATGTATGCAACTATACGCTTGATGTTACTATGTGTGTACTTAATGATCATACTTGCATAATGATAACTTACATGCTTCATATCCCTTAATTATAACATATAGTCATAGCATAAAAAGAAATAGAGCATCATTTAATCATACATGCTTCACATCATCAAAGTAAGTAAAATCACATAAAACATTCAAGCAACATAAGCATAAAAGTAGGTAAGTTCACTACCTGGCGTGTAGCCCTTCCTTTAGTCCTTAACCTTTGATTTGAGGTTCCACCTTTTCATAGGTCAGAGCCTATACATAGCATAATAATATTTTATTATGATCTTAGCTAGCATAACTTTACTTAATTCAGGCTTTTCCTGAGGCAACACCCCTATTCTAACAATCCCCTAACTTTCTTTCTATCCACGGCTAACCTTATAGAGAGAGATATTTCTCTATTCTAACTATCTAATTTAGAAGAACAATCCTCTAATTCATTAGAGCAGGGACTAGAATAAATTACTTACCTTATTCCTAAGCTTGTCGAGTCCCTAAGCTCCTTGGATTGCTCCTAGCTCAGCTAGAAATCATTCTTTCTCTTCCTTTCTTTCTTTCTTTCTTTCTTTCTCTCTTTCTCTCTTTGTCTCTCTCTCTCTTCCTTTCTCTTCTTCTTGCCGTGGGTGCCTTGGAATGGGAGGGGGTGAGGGGTATTTATAAGTAGAGGGAGTTGGCTTAAACGGTCTAAATCGAATCACGATGAACGGCTCAGATCGCTAAGCTTCCTTAAGAAGCTTCGCCTGCATCATCGTGATTACATCATCATCCTAGATGACTCATCAAGATGACATCGTCCATAGACACCTCACATGCTTAGGTGGCACAATGGTGGGGCCCTTGGGACACCTCACCAGCTGACTCAACGCTTCCAGAGAATTCCATATTCTTATCCTAGAATGAACGGCTGAGATCGTGCCATGTGTCCTTAGCTTTTTCTCCTTCCCCTATGCTCATGCCATGTGGCACCTTTTGGGTACCTTTGAGGCCACCTCATGGCTTCTGGGTAAGTCTCAAGCTTTATCTGATCAATTCCCCGGTTATCACTTCAACCGGGTAACTTTACTTTATTGAAAACTCACTAAAATATTATTTTAATGCTACTTTAACCCACATAACTATTGGGCCACGTTTTTGGACTCTTGAAATATCCCTTGGCAAATTATCAAAATGCCCTTGGTTCCTCTTTATTTACTTTAATGAGTCTAGGGGCATTATTATCTTTTCACACCTTACCAGAGTATTCCCTGACCCTAGTCAACTATCTAGATAACCTTCCTTGACTGTCTAACGTTAGTCAAATGACCAAAATACCCTTCACTCATTCTTTAATTATTTTATAACACAGGGTATTTTCGTCATTTTGCACATTTTCTGCATATTTCTGGACACTGGCCTCTTTTACCCGATAAACTGATATCATGGGCCTATCCTCACTTGGCGTCATCATGGGCCTCTATGTGACATCATCTGGGCTCATTCAGTCCCAATTTGCTTACCGATTAATTTTCCAATCGGATATCGGGCGTTCATGAACTCCCGTCAAAATTCACTAATATGTCAATAACTTTTTCTACAAAACTCCTTTCGGGATTCTGTCAGTTCCCTGACATCTGGCTTCACAGGACGCACATTCTTGTAACTTTTCACTCATATATGAGGTCCAGGAGTTCTGATAAAAATTTCAGATAACTTTCAGACTATCAGATAAATTTCAGCTATCTGAAACTCTAATAAGATTTCAATATTAGACTAGATTAACCAGCATTATTTTCTCTATATATTGATGAAATTTAGGACTGAAATGCTTCCAAGCAGTTCTAAGCCATTTCCGGCTTAAATTTTTATAATTACCATTTTTCCCCTAGAAACTTTTCTCTTTCAATTAAGTCCCCTAACTTTTTATAATTACACTTAATGGCCCACAACTTCTGTCTACTTTCATCTTTGCACCATGGAACTTTTAGACTTTCACTTTAGTTCCTTTCTTTTCTAAAATGACCATTATACCCTTAAGGACTTTTACTATTTACACATAAGTCCCTGTACTTTCACTTATTTGTAGTTTAGTCCCTAAAAACCCTCTGTATGTTTCTAAGACTTTTGCTCAAAGGGGTCTGGTAGCCTATCTATTTTAGGCTACTTTCTGAGTCTCTGGGCCTAAAAATTGGGATGTTAGATGAGTTCCAGAAGGTCTAATAAAAAAATTCAGATAACTTTCAGACTATTAAATAAATATCAGCTATCTGGAACTCTAATAAAATTTATGTATTAGGCTAGATTAATCAGCATAATTTTCTCTATCTACTGATAAAATTTGGGACTGAAATTCTTCTGGGCAGTGCTAAACCTTTTCTTGCTCAAGTTTTTATAATTACCATTTTGCCCCTGGAAACTTTTCCTCTTTTTAATTAAGTCCCTTAACTTTTCATAATTACACCTAATGTCCCAAAGGTTATATCGACCTTCATTTCATACCATGAAACTTTTAGAGTTTTCACTTTAGTCCCTTTTTTTTTCTAAAATGACCATTATGTCCTTGAAACTTTCATTAATGGCAATTTAGTCCCTAGACTTTCCCTAAATTGCAATTTAGCCCCTTTTGCTTCACAACTTTATACCTTTTCTCTTTCTTTCGCTTAAAACTTATCTTAATCATTATCTTTTCTTCTTATTATCATCTCAATCCCTTCATAACCTCTTTCCTCTATCTGTCAGATAGAAAAAATTTGGGATGTTACAATTTCTGGTGAAATCTCAATAGTAATGATACTAAACAATGTATGTATCAATAATTGGTATTAGTGCTTGCTTGTGATTGTGTCAACATAATGTAATGTGCATGCTTCCATGTAACATATGAAATACAATTGGTCAAAGTAATCATAGCACAGAGCTTCAACAATTACATATGAATAACATCAATCAATCAAGCCATAACACAATCAAGCATACATTCAACACATATAAGTCTAGATAAATTTACTACCTTGATGCTTCACTTTCCTTTTATCTTCTTCCTTGTCAACTTCCTTGAAGTGAGGTTGTCTTCTGGAATATACAAATCAAATCATAACCATTTCATATTCATACATATGCATTACCATTAACTCATTACAATCCAACTTTCTTGAACATTAGACTTTATCTATTAAAGTAACTTTCTTTAATCTTTGTTAATTAGCTTGATTTTTAAATCAATTAATGTCTCGACTTTACCCTACACAATTTTTTAATCCATTTATGAACTCAAAATGCCCAAATTCCAGCAACTGCAAACATGTTCTGGATAGAACTGAAAAGCTTCTCTTTTCCTTTAAAAAATTCTCATTTTTATTCCAATGCTACCAATACTTGTTTCCCTTTATCCCACACAATTTTTCATTTTAAAACCATTGGAAGCATCAAAATCATAAAATTCAAATCATTGTTCATGCATGTGAACAGTATAGAGAAGACTTAAAAATTACAACTTTCAATTCCAATGCTTCCAAGGTTCCAAATCCATCCAATCTTACACCAAATCATTATATAAATTCAATGGAAGCATTACATCATTGAAATTCTATTTCTTTCTATCCAAAATAGTGCAGGTCGAAATCCCTCATCCATGGTAAAGTCAATAATATCAACTTGATTCAATAACTAATCATCTAAACTAACTTATCTAAGCATTCATCACATAGTTCTAGCTTTATTTCCTTCTTACTCCTTCAACTTGAAATTTGGACAGCAAGCATACTCTAGGTTTAATGGAATTTCCAACCAATAAAATCTAAGTTTTACCCTTCCAAAATACTTGCAGCTAAATCAGGAAAAATCACATACCTTATGCTTTAACTACCTTGATCTTTAAGTGCATTAAATTGCCTTTATCTTGGTTGAGTTTTCAAATGATAAGAGTTTCTCCAAGGGTTCCAAGAGGGAATAGTTTTGTGAAGAATGGGATGGGTATTTATAGCCAAATTTCAAGGCTCAAGGGACCAAAATATCCTTCCTTCAACTAATTATTACAACTCCTTAATCTTGAATCTTATTGGTTACTTTATTGATTAATTATCCTTAATAATCATTAAATTAATTCTTATATTATTTTATTATAATTGAGCACATGTCATAACCTTTTCTTCTTCTTCTTGCTGCCATGTGTAAAGCTTGTAGGTCCCACAAGACACCTCACATGCCACCTTGCACCTTCTTGATTTTTCTTTGAATTCTTATTTTTTTTTAAAATTCATAAAATATTCTAGAAAATCCATTTAATCACATGACAAGTTCTTGGGCTCCAGGGACACCTATATGATGCCATGTTGGGCTTACTTAGGCCCAAACCATAATTTTGGCACATATCCCAAGACACTTCCTATACCGATATCCTTAAATTATCCTGATTTTGAAATAAATTATAAACACCTCTTTTATTGGTTTTGACATTTTTAGTGTCATATCCTAATTTTCTTATGTCTTAGGGACCATTTGGTAGCATCTGGAACCACTTTTAAGGTCATTGAAGTCAAATTACACAATCTGAAATTCTAATTCTACTCTAATGAGTATTGTTCACTATGTAAATTCTAGATAAGTGACCTGACTTCGAAAAATCATAATTAAATCTAGAAAAATTGAAACATAGTGGTTCAAATTGATACATGAAGATAAATTAATACTCTTTCATCAAAAAATAACTCGTTGACCACGCCTTGACCAGGTCAACGTCAGTCGACACTATAATCTTACTATTCATCCAATATTTTTCCCCTAAATCCAGCATTTTGGTCCCAAATTTGAAAAATTATATCTCCATGTGTAGAAATCCAAATGAGGCATTCTATATATCAAATCGAAGCTTGGTATGTCTACTATTTACTATAAAATATCATATATTTATTCAACCATTTACTATTTTAATTATAGATCAAAGGTCACTACCTCACCACGAGTTACTGTTTATGGTGGCAAATTCCAGCAACCAACTTTACATACATATGCATAACATACATCAATCACTTATCAATCATGCTAAATAATTCTTAACTTCTCTTCATAAATCCTCATCTCCTCCATCTCGAGAAGACCTGCTGTAATTGGATTGATATGGAAGGGGTGAGATTTCTGGGGAAATCTCAGTAGCAAACGAAAACCATATAATGCATGCAACTATATACTTGATGTTACTATATGTGCACTTAATGATCATGCTTGCATAATGATAACTTACATGCTTCCATGTCCCTTAATTATAACATATGGCCATAGTATAAAAAGAAACAGAGCATAATTTAATCATACATGCTTCACATCATCAAAGTAAGTAAACATCACATAAAACATCCAAGCAACATAAGCATACAAGTAGGTAAGTTCACTACTTGTTGTGTAGCCTTTCCTTTAGTCCTTAGATTTTACTCTAAGGTTACTCATTTTCTTAGGTTAGAGCCTATACATAGCATAATAATATTTTTGTTATTATCCTATCCAGCATAACTCTACTTATCTCAAGCTAATTAACTTGAGGTAATGCCCTTAATCTGACAATCCCCTAACATTCTTTCTATCCACGGCTAACCTTATCGAGAGAGATATTTTGTCTATTCTAGCTACTAAATTCATAAGAACAATCCCCTAATTTATTAGAGCAGGGACTAGAATAAATTACTTACCTTATTCCTAAGCTTGCCAAGTCCCTAAGCTCCTTGGATTGCTCTTAGCTCAGCCAGAACTCCTTTTTTCTCTTCCTTTCTTTCTCTTTCTTTCTCTCTTTCTTTGTCTCTCTCTCTTCCTTTCTCTTCTTGGCCGTGAATGGAATGGGAGGGGTGACGGGTATTTATAGTTGAGGCAAGGTAGAATGGATAGTCCAGATCGAATCACGATGAACGGCTCAAACGTTTAGCTTCCTCAAGAAGCTTCGCCTACATCATCGTCATGACATCATCATCCTCAATGACTCATCAAAGTGACATCATCAAGGGACACCTCACCTGCCTAGGTGGCACAATGGTGGGGCCCTCGGGATACCTTAGCTGCTGACTCAACGCTTCCAGAGAATTCCGATTCTTATCTGGTAATAAGCGGCTGAGATTGCGTCATGTGTCCTTAGCTTTTCCTTCTTCCCCTAGATTAGTGCCATGTGGCATCTTGGTAGGTCCCATGAGGACACCTTTCACGCCACCTCATGGCTTCCAGATAAGTCTAAAGCTTTATCTGATCAATTCACCAGTTATAACTTAAACTGGGTAATTATACTTTACTGAACAATCACTAAAATATTATTTTAATGTCACTTTAACCCACAAAATTCTTGGGCTATGTTTTTATGCTTCTTGGAATACCATCTTGGGTCTCTGATCAAGCTGAAGTACTCTGATGGCTCAATTCCCAAGACACTGTTGGAAATTATGCCCTAGGGGCCAATCATTGTATTATGAACATTATTGATTTATGAATTTCTTAATCATGTTATCATATTATTTGCATGTTTACTGTGATAAACTTCCTTGGATAACTCATGATCTTAAATGTCCCTGGTCGGTCATCTATGCGGGAGCAGAGATAAAATAAGACTAGTATGACTTTGAAGATATATAGAGATATAAATCAAAGTCATAGGCACATGTAAAAGTACAAGGTGTTGGACCGACCCGCTATGAGAGAGCTGCATGTGTTAAGTCATAAGCTTCTCTCATATACAAACCATGTCACATGCCCTTTGACTTGAGATCATTATGGATTCCTACATGATAAACGATTAGCTTTGACCTAGTCAAAAGTCACTTTTGACTGAGTGATCATAAAGACTATGTTCGGGCTTAGTGGTTTTTCATGCGGAGGAATATGAATGGTTAAGATGGAATTTATCCCTCACATTCATAGAGAGATATTACTAGGCCCCTCGATGAGTAAGTCTAAGAAATGTATGGCTATACTGTAATGGAAAGGTAGTTCCATTTCTATAGTCAGACTACTCAGGGATCGAGAAAATAATGGTCAGGAACAGGAGGATGACGTTCTCTATGCCTCATCCATGACCAAAATATCATGTGATAAAAGGGACGTGATATGGTTATATGAAAGGTAATATCGTTCGTCGATCCTCATATGATTTGGGTAGTCGTGATGTCTTGCTAGAGACCGCTTACGACTTATGGGTCAGTATAGTAACTGGCCCACTGCCAACTTCATATGGGCCTACAGGGTCGCACACAAAATAACCCAACACGAGCTATGATGTCCAAATTTATTGAATCTAAGACATGTCCAGATTCAATGAATAATCTAGGGTGGATGTGTATATATATTTATATATATAAATTTGTATGCATTATATTATATTATATAATATAATATAAGAGATATTTATGAGATTTAATTTATAAGGATAAATTAAATTTCTATCACTTTTGAATTTGAAATTTAAATTGATATGATCTATTTGTATTTGAAATTTAAATTGATATGATATAATATCTCAATTTTGATTTATGAGAATAAATCAAATATAATTCTGTCATATCTTTATTTTAAATTAAATGAATAGGTGAATTAAATCTGTAGGTTGGATTTAATATAATAAACCATATTTATTTAATTGATTTCTTATCAGTTTATGCAATATATGATATTGTGTTAATTTTGGAATTAATTTTAAAATCCAATAACCATCAGAACACTGATAGCATCCTATATGTTTGACATTAGGGGATAGGGTTTTGTGTGTGAGAGTGCAAAAGGTTTGCAGATAAGAAATGGCAGAAATAGAGACGGTGAGGATGAATTCTGGAGGAAAACCCTAGAAGGACAGGAGGCGCTAGCACGTCGTTCGTGATTGGAATGCAGTTCATGTGGATACCAGTAGAGGAAGCCGATCTGAGTAGTCGACTTCTCGCTATAGCAAAGAGAGCATAGGCATCCCGAACGGTGGAATCCTTGAGCCACTAATAATTCGAATACCGAAGGTAACACATCTTACTACTTGACTTAAACACAATCGGTAGATCCTGACAGGGACTGGAAAAATTTTAAAGTTAATTTCTGTTGCGTGTCCTCCAATTCCCAACAGAAATATCCCTTAGCAAATTACCAAAATGCCCTTGGTTCCTCTTTATTTACTTTACTGTCTTTTGGGGCATTATCGTCTTTTCACACCTTACCAGAGTATTCCTTGACCCTAGTCAATTATTCAGATAACCTTCCTTGACTACCTAACCTTAGTCAAATGACCAAAATACCCTTTACTCATTCTTTAATTATTTTATAATAGGGGTATTTTTGTCATTTTGCACCTTTTTCTGCATATTTCTGGACACTAGGCCCTTTATCCGATGAACTGATATCATAGGCCTGGGCCTCACTTGGCGTCATCATAGGCCTCCTGTGATATCATCTGGGCTCACTCAGTCCCAGTTTACTTACTGCTCAGGTCTCATAATCGGATATCAGGGTTTATAAACTTCCGTCAAAATTCACTAATAAGTGAATGACTTTTCTTACAGATCTCCTTTCAGGATTCTGTCAATTCCCTGACCTCTAGCTTCACGGGACGTATCTTCTTGTAAATTTTCACTTACATCTGAGGTCTAGGAGATCTAATAAAAATTTCAGATAACTTTCAGACTATCAGATAAATTTCAGCTATCTGAAACTCTAATAAAATTTCTGTATTAAGCTGGATTAACTAGCATCATTTTCTCTATCTACTGATGAAATTTGGGACTGAAATACTTTCAGGCAATTCTAAGCTACTTCCGGCTCAACTTTCTATAATTATCATTTTACCCCTGGAAACTTTTCATCTTTTCAATTAAGTCCCTCAACTTCTTATAATTACACTTAATGGCCTACAACTTGTGTCTAGTTCCATTTTTGCACCATGGAACTTTTAGACTTTCACTTTAGTCCCTTTCTTTTCTAAAATAACCATTATGCACCTAGGGACTTTCATTATTTACATATAAGTCCATGTACTTTCACTTATTTGTAGTTTAGTCCCTAAAAACCCTCTGTATATTTCTAGGATTTTTGCTCAATGGGGTCTGGTAACCTATCTATTTCAGGCTACTTTCTAAGTCTATGGGCCTGAAAATTGGGATATTACATTTAGCTAATATAAAATGAATTTCTTGCAAAGTCTCATAATTTTCTGAGACCCAGAAGTCCTGATAAAAATTCCCTACATTTCCTTTAACCCTTTATCGGTGTCCGATTTCACCTTAAATTTCATAATTAATGCTACAAGACTCCTTTTTGACTTTTGTCAACTTTATAAATTCTTATATTATTTATAATAATTTACTACCAAATTTCATATGATTATGAGGTCCATAGAATACTATAATAATTGACAGACTTTTAAAATTAATATCATTTTTTGGGACCTCAAATCAAAATTATATGTTGCGTTAAACTGATCAGAATAATTTTCTCTATTTTATGATAAAATTTACAACAAAACCATTTCCAGGTATTTTTTGGCTCAACTTTCCATAATTACCATGTTGCCCCTAAACTTTTGAAAATTACACTTTAAGCCCTTAATTGCAGTTAATTACACTTAATTGCCCAAAATTTATGTGTACTTCTATTTTGCACCATGGAACTTTTAAACATTCACTTTAGTACTTTTCTTTTTCAAAATGTCTATTGTATCTTTGAAACTTTCATTAATTGCAATTTAGTCCCTAGACTTTCACTATATTGCAATTTAGCCCCTTATGCTTTACAACTTTATACCTTTTTTATTTCTTTAGCTTAAAACTTATCTTAATCATTATCTTTTCTTATGATTACCATCAAAATCCCTTCATAAATCCTTTCCTTTATCATTCTGATATAGATAGGGAAAATTTGAGATGTTACAATTGCTGCCTCTTGGTGTATTGAACGATTCTAATTTGTTCCCATATACTAGTACCATTTTTGTAGGCCTTAGTAATTCTCTAGCCAATAACCTATCTATCATTTTAGGTTTTACTTAAGCCTCATACTATGTTTTAATCAATTACATTAGAAGTCTTAGGTTTTTTTACTCTTTTAGCTACTCTCATCGTCTCTAACAATTATAATCAGTACAGAGAGAGGACTTATGCAACTATTCTTTTCTTTACTTTACTACTAAGTAGGAGCATATACTCTAACATGCATAATGCCTAGCCAACATATTGCAGGACTGCATACCTACTCATAAATGCAAAGATCTAACATCGGAGCTCAAGCATTCCTTTCCTTAATATGCACAGCTCTAACACTCAGAGCTTGAACAGCTCTATCATGTGGAGCTTGCACTGCTCTAATATTCAGAGCTTTAGCATATTTTACAAATATAACATAATGACTGGTATTTCATGCAAGGAGTAAAAGCTCTCACTTGCTATTTCATTTGTAACATAACATTTAAACATCTTATCCCTACAAAAGGGAGCCTCTCTATCTATCTACAGAGTTAGCTATAAAATCCTCTTCTTTTTCATAAAATTAGAGGGAGAGGACTTATACCTGTCTATTGTTTCTTACATGCTTAATATATACCTTGTTAACTCTATCCCTAAACTTTGTTCTTGGCCAATCATACTTTTATTGGGTAAAGTCAACTCCGCTTGCCTTACCTTAGTTATATTCTCTTTGTTCTTAATAGAGGACATATTTTTTTCTCAAAGCAACATCAACTCCATCTTAACTACATCCCCTTTTTATATGGATAGGGTATCTTGCTCTATTTGGAGAAATATTAACTCTGATTTGGAGGATTAGTTCCCAATTCTTAAGAAAAACTAAGTGGCTAAAACTTTCATACATCATAACCCTTACTCATGAGCCTCTCAATCTAACCCCAAACTGAGTAGCTATTAATATTATTGGGAATATACTTGTCTCTCATTGTATTAGTTTCCCATAACTATCTATCTCATTATCTATCTCTTATCATCTCTTTCTATTAATCCTCAAGAAATTACTGAAACTATTTTTCTTTAGCTTACTATCTCCAAGATCCTGTTTATCAATTCAGGAATCCGAGATAGCTATTATGTCGAACCATCTTACCTAGGCTATATTAATTCTAAACTTTAGGGATTAACTGGCTAACTATCTTATTTACCACTTTTTCTATTGATTTATGATTACCAAGTTAAATTATCTAATTGCATGTCGTAAGGTATAGGAGCAACATAACTTTCTCATAATATATACTCTACCCTGCATGTAATGCAAAAGGGGAGCATTCATTCATCATAGCATACTCTAACATGCGTGTTATCATATGACAGCTGCCAGGAGATGTAACTATTCATCTTTACTTATGGTAACATAAGACATATCATCACATAATTTGCTCAACCATCCATTATACTCACACTGTAATTAAACAATTAACTAGGTAAACTTTAAGGTGTTCTTTCCTCTGTCACATTATCTGCCAGATCCTGATCATTTATTCAGGAACCTGAGATAACTATCTATTTAACTTAGGATGCCACTTTACCCTCTTACCAAGGTACAAACTCAACCCTTAACTACTTTGTATAACTTTCAAGCATTATTCTTTCTGAGACAAGGGAGTCTCTTAATCTGTGGCTACCTTTCCCTTTACTATTGACAGTCATACGTAGTTTCATTCCTTCATAACATCTCCTACCACCTGTAAGACTTCTATGTCCCTAGCCTGAAGGATTTCTATGTCCTTGGCCTTATTATAATCCATAACTGAGTCAGCTGCTTCCTTTCATCTAACTGAGGAAGGGTCTAACTTACCTATCTATGCCATTCATACTTTTAAGTTCCCCCTATCCTCATGGATCACTATAAGGTGGGAAACTATCTCTTACTTTCTATTAATCTCAACTCTCCTTTAAATTTAACTAACTGAGGTTTAAACTTTATCTCAATTAACTAAAAAATCACTTTTATCTCTTATTAAATCTCAGTGTTCAATTTTCCTAGAGCATTCATCTCTAATCCATAATCTTATTTGGACTATGAACAAGTAACCCATCACTAATCTTAATCTCAATTAGACCTTGGCCAATCTGATGCGTACTCTATTTTCTAATTAGAGCAAGTTTATCTTGCACCAGAACCTCTGTCCTGTGCTAAAACTTTCTTCTGTACCAATACTAGAACCTTTTGCTCTGATACCAAAATAAAATATCATACTTTTAACTTCTTAGAGTACATATTTGGAAGCATTACCTTGGCTCAAAATTTAAAATTTCAAAACTTACTTCTCGGGTACTGTTCATTAGGTAATTCCAACTTGACAGTTCAATTTTAAAAATTCATAACTAATTGTAGAAAAATCATATGGAGGTGATATAAATTTATATTTGAATTTATTTCATATCTCTTTAAGGAAAAAAATATAAATTTGGACATTTACTTTGCCAATCATTACAGTTAAATTGTTATTTTTTGCTGTTTATATGGCAAATTATGGAAATTCCAGATTCTGTCTTATAATTTTGGAAATTTATTTCTCTTGACATACACATCAAAATGAGACGTGTTACCTATGAATTTAAAGCTCTATATGTATAATATATGTTCATAAATTTTTATGAATTAATTCTTTCATTTGCTAGGTCAAACTGAAGCCACAATAAAGCTGCTTTAGGACCTACGTTTTTACCATTTTAGTTTCTTTTCTTTAATTCCCAATAATTGTTCCAGCATGCATAAACCATTTCTTTGGCCTCTCATACATTCATATACATCATGGGGTTATACTATAATTATTTCATATATTTTCATCACATAAATAAACACTTTACATAACTAGGAAAGATCATACATCATAAGCCAGAGTATCAAATTATTCACTTTGTTTCTTCCATTCTTTAGGTCTTCTCCATGCATATATTTTTTATCATGCTTTACCTAAATTGGTTGGTTGTGGGACGGTGAGATTCTAAAGAATCTCAGTAGAAAATATTACCACTTAAATATGCAAGATGGATGCTAATGCATGATATGTAATTTCATTAAATTTTCTTCATTTAGTAACATGCCATCATGCAATAAACTTTGTATAAAAATGTATGGCCATGGGAAACATGTTATTCATAACATATTCAGCATCATTTATCATGTCACAACATCATTCAATCATCATATATATATAAACACATAAGCATACCACATCAAGCACATAAAGAGGTAAGTCCACTACCTTGAACTTAAGCTTTCTTCCTTGTTCTTAAACTTGCTCCCTAAGTTTCCAACTATGATGCCTTTCGGTCAACCACTTCCCAACATCTTCTTGGGTATCTCAAGGTCCTAAACATATTCATATTATCACATAATTCATTAGGACTATGATCATATACCAAATGGAAGACTAGCTCTCCTTATCTTAACTAATTTTCTCTTAATTTTGGTTAATTATCTTGCCCTTTGAATTAATTAGTGCCTTGACCAATTCCCGCACAATTTTGCCCAAGGAATCCAAATATGAAGTTAGACTTGACAAATTCCAACTCCTTCCTTGAGTCCTGTACAGAACAGAAACGTGGCACAATAAGGTTTTCTCCAAAAATTCTTATTTTGATTCCAATGCTTCTAATACTTGCTTCTCTACTTTACCCCACAAAATTTTTTATTTTAAATTCATTGGAAGCATCAAAATCATGAAATTCTCACAAATAAATAGTGATTCATACAGTGCCAGCAATGAACTCAAAAACCTAATTCCATGCATATTTGAATTTTCAAGCCAATACTACTTGTTCAAGCTTATTTAAGCTTGTTTAAACATTCCATGACTTAAAATTCATATTTCCCCTCTAATTTTAAATCATGTTCAGCAGCTAAGATAGAGAGAAAAATGGGGTTTCAACCATCCAAATCCAAGAGAAATCTTCCTACAATATAATAAAAAGATAGGAGGAAGAAATTACCTTAATTGCTTGATCAATTAGCTCTTGGATTTGCCTTGTCCTTTGCTTGAGATTTTATTTTGCAAGAGGCTTCCCATAGGTTCCTCATGCTCTACATTCTGCAGATTTATGGAGGGGATATTTATAGATTTTTGGCAAGGTGAATCAAGGGCTTAGAGTACTTTAGTTACTATTTGATCTAATGGTTCATATTCAATCCGGTATCAGCCCGGTCAAATTTCACAAAAACCAGACTATTTTATGAATCTAATTTTTTTAAAATTCCATAATATATTTTCTTACCTTAAATCTAGTATCCAGACTTTTTCTACCATTGACATTGTTAGACTGGGTATTTATCTACTTACCATCCCTTAGAAAATGACTGAAATATCCTTGGTTCACTATCTGTCACTATATTAATCCTAAGGGCATAATTGTCATTCCACACCTCTTTACACCTTATCAAGGCATATACTGACTCTGATTAATCATCTCTATACTTGCCTTGGTATTTTAACATATCCAAAATAACTAAAATGCCCTCAATCTATCTCTTGCTCAATGGCACAACACAGTGGCATACCCAATGGCATTTTTGGTATTTTATATTTTTCCAGATCTTTATTAGCACTAGCCCACATACTTATCTAAAAATATTATTGGGCCTACAAGGCACCATTTTGGGCCTTCTACATGGTCCCTTGCCTTTGTGGACTCAACTCCCAAGAAATTTCCCCGAAAAATATTTATCGGGTGTTTTATTCCACTGTAAATTCTATTATAAATTCAACATAACTCCTTTTTGAGTTCTGTCAGTTTTATAAATTCTCATATTAATAATAGGAATTTACTATAAAATTTTATTTGATTCTAAGGTCCTGAATATACTATAATATTTTTTCAAACTTTGAAAATTCATATCAATTCATCAGGACCTCAAATCAACTGGGTCTTAGCTAATTTGTTGCGTACTCTATTTCCTAATCAGAGCAAGTTTATCTTGCCCTAGGACTTCTATCCTACACTAAAACTTTATTCTGTACCAATGCTAGAACCTTTTGCTCTAATACCAAAATAAAACATCATACTTTTAACCTCTCAGTGTATGTATTCAGAAGCGTATTTAACTAGCAGAAACATTAATTTGGCCCAAAAATTACATTTAAATTTGACTCATGGGTACTGTTCACTTGGTAAATTCTATATTGACAATCCAACTTTAAAAATTCATAACTAATTCTAGAAAAATTGTATAGAGGTGATCCAAATTTTTACTTGAAGCTCTTTCATATCTCTTTAAGAGAAAAACATAAATCTAGACATTTTACTTGTCAATCAATACAATTAAATTGTTACTTTTTAGTGTTTATATGGCAAATTCTAGAAATTCCAAATTCTGTCTCATGACTTTGGAAATTCATTTGTATTAATATGCACATCCAAATGAGGCATATTACCTATGCATTTAAATCTCTGGATGTGTACTAATTGCTCATAAAATTTAGTGGATTAATTCCTTTACTTGCTAGTTCAAATTGGAGTCAAAATAAGACTGCTCTAGGACCTACGTTTTTGCCATTTCATCTTCTTTCTTAAATGTCCATAAATTAATCTAGCATTCCTAAACCATCAAATAAGCTTCCCATATCTTCACATACATCATGCATATATGCCATAATTATTTCATACATTTTCATCCCATAAATAGACACTTTACATAACTAGGAATGACCATACATATGGGCTATCAAATTGTTCACTTTCTTTCTTCCATTCTTTAGCTCTTCTCCATGCATACATTTTCCATCATGCTTGACCTAAATTTGTTGGTTGTGGGAGGGTGATATTCTAGGAAATCTCAGTTGTAAACATTATCACTTAAATATGCAAGATGGATGCTAATGCATGATATGTAATTTCATTAAACTTTCTTCATTTAGGGACATACTATCATGCTATATGCTTCGTATAAGAATGCATGGCCATTGGAAACATGTTATTCATAACATATTCAACATCATTAATCATGTCACAACATCATTCAATCATCATATACATGTCAACACATAAGCATACACATCAAGCTCATAAAGAGGTAAGTCCAATTCTTTAAACAAAAGCTTCGTGTCTTGTTCTTGCACTTGCTTTCTAAGCTTCCAACCATGTATACTTTCGGTCAACCACTTCCCAACATCCTCTTCGATGTCTCAAGGTCCTAAACATATTTACATGGTGTATACAACTTATTAGAGCCATTACATAATCCATGTACACTAACTTCCTTAAAACCCCTAACTCTTAACTTAAATCTTTGAGTTAGTGGTTTAACTTTGTAATAATTATTTCCTTAGACAAAACCTACATAATTTTGTCCAAGGAATTCAAATATGATCTTGGAATTATGAAAATCAAACTCCTTCTATGAAATCTATCTAGAACCATACATCACCTTCATAAATTCCAAAAATTCTCATTTAATTCTAATACTTTCAATACTCGTTTCTCTACTTTATCCCACACAATTTTTTATTTTAAAAGTATTGAAAGCATCAAAATTATGAAATTCTAACTCCTGCCCAGGTGCATGAACAGTGACAAAAATGGTCTCAAGATTACAATTCTAAGATTACATGATTTTCTAAGCTCAAACTACTTAATTCTAGCTTGTTTAAGCTTATCTAAACATTTTATAACTCAATATTCATCTTCTTCCCCCAACAAGACAAAATGTCCAGCACCTCACATGGAGAGAAAAATGGTGTTTCAACCATTGAAATCTAAGAGAAATCTTCCTACAACATAATACAAAGGTAGGAGGAAGAAGTTACCTTGGATGCTTGCTTGTTTAGCTACTTGATTTTCCTCTTTTTCTTGCTTGAAATCCATTTTGGTAGCACCTCCCCATGGTTCCCAATGCTTGGCATGAATGTGCAAAAATGAGGGGTATATATATAAAAGTTTGGGTGGAAATGGATGGTCCAATCGTCCATATTCATTCTTGCATCAAGCTTGCCCTAGAAGACACTTTATGACATCCTTGTTTGGCACAATTTAGGGCTAGGATCTAATTGTAAAAATTCTAGTCCAATTGGTTCCGTGCTGGTCAAATTTCACAAAACCAGAGTGTTTAATAACTCTAATTTTTATAAGATTACATAATATATTTTTTTACCTAAAATCCAGTATTCAAATTTTTCCTACCATGGACATTGTTGGATTGGGTATTTATCTGCTTATCATGCCTTGGAAAATGATTGAAGGGCATAATTGTCATTTCACACCTTTTTATATCTTATCAGGGCATTTTCATAATTTGATATATACTGACTCTGATTAATCATTCCAATATCTCCCTTAGCATTTTAACCTTATCGAAACGACCAAAATACCCTCCACTCATCTCTTGTTCAGTATTGCAACATAGCGGCATTTTCATAATTTTACATAACATAATGCCTTCATGGGCTCAACTCTCAAGAAATTCCCTTGAAAAGTATTTATCGTGTGTTTTATTTTACTATAAATTCTATAATAAATTCTACATAACTCCTTTTTGAGTTTTGTTGTTTCATAAATTCTTATATTAATTATAAGAATTTACTATTAAATTTCATCTGATTATGAGGACCAGAAGATACTGTATTAATTTTCTAAACTTCAGAAATTCATATCAATTTATCGAGACCTCAAATCAAAATTTCGTGTTGCATTAAACTGACTAAAATAATTTTCTCTATTTATTAGTAAAATTTGGGACTGAAATACTTTCGGGCAGTTTTGGGCCTTTTTTGGCTTAACTTTCCATAATTACCATTTTGCCCTTTAACATTTGAAAGTTACACTTTAGTCCCTCAACTTTTTATAATTACACGTAATTGCCCATAACTTATGTCTACTTCCATTTTGCACCATGGAACTTTTAGACGTTTCAGTTTGGTCCTTCTCTTTCTTTAAAACTCATCTAACCTTTATCATTTCTTCTAATCATCGATCCCTTCCAAAACTCTTTCCTCTATCTATCCCTTACAGGTTCTATTGTCTGTTCCATACAAATAGGGAAAAATCAAGATGTGATAGATGACTCACCCAAGTTCCTCCCATAAATCCAACCAAACCGCCTTGTCCCTGCCGACCGAACCCATGGGCTAGAGATAACTACCATATACCTGGCCACTCAAAAAGCTAACTAGTCAAATGTTATGGATAGGCCAAAATCCATAGAGCACATGACCGGACCATGGGCCCATTCCCTCTTTGTAAACAGGTGGGGGTGTCGTAGCCCCTCGATAAATAGGTGGGTCATGTCCCTCGGTAAACTGGTGGGATAAAAGTTAACTACTAAGCTTCAATAGAGGCTATAACACGTGGTAGAAATATAACCCTATCATCACCCATCACTAATGAATAATTCTCAAAATAATCATATTAATCAAAATCTCAATAACTTGATAAAATCACAAAAGGGTTTTTCTCAAGATAATAACTTTCTTCAAATTCCAATATGAAGATATAATAAGTTTATAATCTCAACTCAAACTTTCTAAATTAAAATTTAAGTCCCACAAGACTATTTTCAATAAAAATAATCAAACAAATTTTCTCAATACAATCATATCACTATCAATAGATTTATATATATATCAAATCACTCACAAATATCACATTAGCACACACAACGAGTAGAAAGTGGTTACCTCTCGCTAAAGCAAGGAATAATCTTGTGGCCCCATGTACAATAACATTAATCACAAATAAAACATCCTTACTTTCGTATGTCTTAGGGACCATTTGGTAGCATTTAGAACCACTTTCAAGGTCATTGAAGTCCAATTTCTCAATCTGGAGTTCTACTCTTATCGAATACTGTTCACTGTATAAATTCCAGATGAGTGACCTGACTTCGAAAAATCATAACTAATTCTAGAAAAATCTAAATGAAATGGTTCCAATTTCTACTTGAAGCTAACTCAATTATATTTCAGGGAAAAATAACTCGTTGACCATTCATTGATCGAGTCAACGTCAGTCAATGTCACAACTTTACTGTTCATCCAACGTTTTTCTCCTGAATCCAGCATTCTAGTCCCAACTTTGATAATTTATATTTTCATGTGTAGACATCCAAATGAGACGTTTTATATATAAAATTAAATATTGGTATGTATACTATTTACCATAAAAATTTCATACATTAATTCATCCATTTACTATTTTTAATCATTTATCAAACATGACCTTGTCACCACGTGTTACTGTTCACAGTGGTAAATTTCAGCATTTCTACTTTGCATAAATATGCATACATCCATCATACATCAGTCAAACATGCCAAACAACACTTATTATTAATTAATAAGTTGTTTTACAATCTGGGTATGTACAAAATTTCCCATATCTCTATTACATCTTTTTCTGCCTAAACTCCGGTAGCATAACCGCTACGCTTCATCTTCAGAAAGTAACTGATCTTGTACCGATTCGGTAATTCCCGTGAGAACTACCATTCTACGTAAGTACCCAGGAAAGACTGGATGAACCGGCTAGGTCCACTCACTTCCATCCTCCTTAGACAGTACCTACGTACACAGTACGTATCAGCTCCTTTCTCTACTATTGCCATCTTGTCATAATTTCGGCAGCATAACGGCGTCTCTTAAAGTTCCCAAAATTCACTTTGACATAACCTCCCCTATAATGGTTTACTTATTGGGATGAGATTCGGGGGAATCTCAATAGCAACAATCATAACAATATATGTAATGCAGAGTGACAGTGCTTGCTTATGATTGTGTACAGATAAGTATGCTGCGTGCTTCCATGCTTAATAACATATGATCATAGCATTATAGCAGAGCTTCAGACATAACATATAAGACAACAATCCAACCAAACAATAGCACAACAAATCATAAAGCCATTACATAAAAGCTAGGATTAGTTACTACCTCAAAGGCTTAGCAGAACTCTACTATCTCTATTCTGCTTTCAGCTCCGCCAGAACTTCCTTTCTTTCTTTCTTCCTCTCACTTTCTCTCTCTAGCACTTACTTCTCTCTCTTTCTCATGCTTGGCTGTGTATAATGAAGAGCAAGGGGGGTATTTATAGTTTTGGTCAATGGTATTTCCGTAATTTTGAAGCCATCTGATCCTGTGGTCCTGGTTTTTCCGAAATTTCCTATTTTTCTTTATTCCTTTTACTGCATCATGAATGACATCATCTCAAGGCCACCTCATGGGACACCTCATCGCCACATTCTTCACATGTCACAATTCCTGGACACCTCATCAGCTGACTCAGCAGTTCTAGTCCAATCCAGTACCGGTCCGGTCCGATTTCCCACAAACTGGACTCTCCGGCTAAGATTATGCCACGTGTCCTCAACTTTTCTTCTCCCTCTAAGATGACGCCATGTGGCATCTGGAAGGGACCTTTCACGCCTTCCAATGCTATCCAGATATGTCCAGGACTTTATCTGATCACCTCCTCGATTATCGTGCCGACCGAGTAACTTTACTTTATTGAAACAGCATTAAAATAGTATTTTAATGCCACTTTTTCCCACATATCACTGGGCCCATGTTTTTGGGCTCTGGGAATGTTATCTTGGATCCTGATCAAGCTCAAGTACTCTGATGGCTCGATTCCCAAGAAACATCCCTTGGCAAATTACCAAAATACTCTTGGGTGCCCTTTCTTACACTATTTTAACCCTAAGGGTAAAATTGTCATTTTACATCCTTCTGTACCCTGTCAGGGCATATACTGACTCTAAGTAACTTTATCTGTATGTGCCTTGGCTCCTGGCCCAGTCCAGAATGACCAAAATGCCCTCATACATTTACTACCCCTTTAGTACAACAGAGGGGCATTGTCATAATTTCGTACTTTTCCGGGGTTCTGCCGGACACTGGCCCACCTATCAGTCCAAGTGTCTTATTGGGCCTTTGTTGGCACCATTATTGGGCCTTTCAGGGTCCATTACCTTCATGGCACGCATTACGAGGAATCCTCCCTTGTCAATGATTATTGAATATTTTATCTATTATTCACGTTTATACACATATCCGGACACTGGCTCCTTCTGTCCTATACACTGGCCTGCGGTGTTCAGGCATCCCTATGAGTCATATCAGTCATCTGACTGAGGTAATCCGAACTCATTCAGTCCCTTTTTAAATACCGATAAATCTCCCTATCGGATACCCGGAGGCCTCACACTCCGCTCTGGATTTTCTAATTTGCGAATAACTTTTTGTACAGGCCTCCTTTCGTATTCTGTCAGTTTCCCGACATCCGTCCCATAAGGATGCATCATCCTGTATTTTCTCACTTATATCTGAAATCTAGGATATCCGGTAGGAATTTTTATAACTTTTGGACTATCAGAGCAATTCTGGCTATCTGGAGTCTTGAAAAATTCCTGTATTAAGCCAGATTACCGAGCGTCACTTGCTCTCTCTACCGGTGAAATCTGGGACTGAAATGCTTTCGGGCAATCCAAACCACTTCCGGCCTGACTTTCTTTAATTACAATTTGGCCCCAGGGAACTTTTCTTCTTTTTAATTAAGTCCCTTTTATTTGGCTAAAATTACACTTAAGGACCCCACATTTTTGTCTACTTTTCCCTTTTGGCTTTATACTTTCCATAATTGCATCTAAGTCCCTCCATTTTCTTTCTTTTGCAATTTAATCCCTTTCTTTGCATAAATGGCCATCATATCCCTAGGGACTTTCACTATCTACATATAAATCCCTGAACTTTCACTTATTTGCAGTTTAGTCCCTAAAAACCCTCTGTATGTTTTTGGAACTTCTGCTCAAAGGGATATATCTATTTCAGGATACTTAGTAAGTCTCTGGCCTGAAAATTGGGATGTTACATTTCTACCCCCTTAAAATAAATTTCGTCCTCAAAATTTACTTAGTACCTTAATCAACTATCCTGGACATAGCTCCTCTGTATATCCTTTCCTGGTTTATGACTAAGGCTTGGGGCATTCATCCTCTTATACTTATGGACAACTCATTACACTTGTGAGTTGTGTCCATTTCTTTCATATCTTATCCCTTAGAATTTTGATGTTTTATGGGGTCTACATCACCCCTCTTACACTTTGCTAATCTCTCAGGAGAGATATTGTTCTTCTGACTTTCTTTCTCCTGATACGAGATCATAACCCAGATAACTTCTCTGACTTTTCTTAACTGTTCTCATAACTTCATGCACCTATGCCCAACTTTTATGGCATTTGCACTTTTTCTTATCCCTTCTCAGGGCTTATCTATCATTAGGCTATGCTTGCCTTAGCACCTTTCGTACTTCTGGGTTAGGGCTAAGTCTCTCTTCGTATAGCTCTAGGCCCTAGTATTTTCTTTCATAGAACTACGTTATATTTTTGCTTTTGCCTTAGACCCTCTTCTCTAGGTTTCTCTGGCCTTTTATTACCACTTCCTTTAGATCAGAAAATAACTCTTCATTATCCATATCATTATCTAGGCCTATAGTTCCTTACAGCTCAGTCGCCCTTACCGCTATGGTTCTTCTTAACCATTCTTAGCGTCGACCTTAGGGAATATTGGAGACTCTGTCTGGGGTAAGAGCAAATACCTTTCCTAGGGATGTCAGCATTCTTAGGGCAACCTCTTGCAAAGTGGCCTTTCTTACCACAACTGCTTTGCCCTGGTCGACACTCCATGTGCCATGGCTCTTTCCACCATATTGACATCTCTGCTCTCCAATCTGATCATTACCTTGATCAATCCCCTGTCTGAACTATTGCCTCTTTCTCTTGCTATTGGCTTCACAACTTGAGCTACCTCCCAGAGTGCTCTTAGCCATTGCTTTTCTATTCTCTATTCATAGGGAATTCTTTTTTCTGCTTCTCAGGCATACTTCTACAAAACTTTGAATATCAGTACTCAGATTTGGACTTGGACTCCGTCTTTGTTAAGGAAAAACTAAGTTCAGTCTGCCTATAATAGAGGCTATATGAGAAAACCATTATAAAATAATTTCTCTGGGTGAGTTTATCAACTGGTGAAGCTTCTTCACCTTAACTTCATCTTTGGCATTCATCTTCCCAAAGAGATGCTACATTATACTCATATCTTCATGGCTCATTACTTCCCTTAGGCTAGGTCTAACTGCGACCTCGGGATCTAACTGCGATCAACCGTTAGCCTCTTCAGAATCTAACTGCGACTCTGAAGCTGTTAGGATCTAACTATGATCCTAGAGCCATGCTAGGATCTAACTGTGACCCTCCAGAATCTAACTGTGATTCTGTTGTACTGTATATCTCTCGAAGATCTTAAACCAACAGACAAGTTATAAGGTTAACTGCTTCCACCTGTTGATAACTCCATAAATATTTGAAAAAATTTTATAGCCTCATATTATTTACCCAGACTTTACTTATTTCCTCTCTTACTCAGGAGTTCCTTCTCATCTTTCTTACTTTACTGTGGTTTACCATTGGCTATGGTCTAACCACCTGTCATTGCATTTTGCTGCTATGACCTCATCATAACTTTTCATTTTAATTTGTGCTCTAACTGCGAGCCATTCAAACTATGCTCTAACTATGAGCAATCTGTACCAGATCCAACTCTTATCTAAAGAGTGATATGTACTCATCTGAATCTAGCTCTATCTGAGAGCCATCTATTTCAGATCCAACTCTTATCTGAAGAGTGATCTAGAAACAATTCCTTTTTACTTTTATCTGCTTCTCTTTCTGTATACCATTCCTTTCAATAGAAATGGCCCTGAGTACTGTATTCACAAGCCTATAGAAATACCTGAGTAACCTCAATCATAAATCATGTCTGAGTATCATATCATATCATAACTTATCGTCCCATAAACTGAGATTATCTATCATCCTCAATACAATCATATCATCCTCATATCATATGGTATGGGAGCAACATACTTTCTCATAACTTTCTCATCTCATATATGTACTCATATATATTTTACCCTGCATACACTGCAAAAGGGGAGTATCCATTCATCATAGCATACTCTAATCATGCATGTCATCATATGACAACTGCAAGGAGATGCAACTATCATAACTTATGGCAACATAAGCCATATCACCATATTTTGCTCAACCATCCATCGGACATTGTAATAATCTAAGCCTCAAAACATATTTCCTTTATAATATTGCCTATCATATCCTGATCATTCATCCTAAATTACTATCCATTTCACTTAGGCTGCCACGCTACCCTCTTACCAGGGTATAGACTCAACCCTTCATTACTCTATCTCATATAGGAAATAGGGGAGTCACTTTATCTTTACAACTGTGGCTACCTCTTTACTATCTCTTAACTTCTTCTGTCTATCTATCCATCAGTCCCAGTCTATTCTTGACCGGACTATGATTACTTATTGGTCTTTCTCTTGATCCTTAATCCTCATGGATCTCATGCATCATCTTTTACTATTACTACTGTTCTCTAGGGTATTCTCCCCTAGGTCTACTACTTCTCCGTGATAGAATCCCTCTGCTCAGGGAACATAGAATCCCTCTGCTCAGGGAACATTTAGCTCTTTATCTATTAACCATCACGTCTTTACCATTAGGCCATGTACTAGGATCATTCCTAGGCAAATCTCATTCTAGCTTTTAGGTCTTTTATTCAGATTAGCTGAATAAAACCCCTGTAACGTAGATCTACTCTTAGTTATCACATAGAGGATCTACTTTTACACATTGTCTTAAACTGATCTTTCGTACCTCAGTACTTTTGTCTTACCATATGCTATTCCAATCCTCTTGCTGATGGACTTCAGCAAGGTTGGTACCTTTATTATCATATGGCCTCTGCTATCTTTGTTGCGACCTGAGAACTGCATAGTCGTAACTCATATGCTCTGCGACTTTTAGTCGCGACTGTCATACGCTACTCGTCATGACCTGGCATTTCTGTGTCCTTTAGTCGTGACCTATCTCTCATAATGTCGCTACCTAGACTCCTTTCAGCCATAATATAAGTTTTAACGTTCAAGGGTTTGACTAACCCTAACTATCTTGTATATGTTTCTCTACTTCCTACTTTTAAAACTTGTAACCATACTCATCTGCATACATAGGCAACATACTAGGTATAGGGTAGCTCAATAGTGTGCACACTGGACAATACAATCTAATCACATACAGGATTTATCTATTCATCAGCCAGTGGAAACAGAACATAATTAAACTCGTACCTTAATTTGGCGCAGGAGACTTTCTTATCTCGTTGCCAGTCAGGTTATATACTCTTCCCTGAGTCGAGTATCTTTCGCCTGTTGTGTTCTGTGGACACTCCCTGGCATAATGTCCAGGCTTTCCACACCTATAGCATAACCCTTGACCTACTGGCAAGGCCTCATACCATGGTCTCGACCACAGTTCCTACATACATTAGGCCTTGGTTGCCTACTAACTTCTCTTGGCCCACTACTTGGCCTACTTCCCTATTTCTTATTAACTTCTGACCCATATGCTGGCCCATTTCTCTTCTTACTGTTCCCTATTAAGGAACCTGGTGGCATCATTTTCAATGGTACTGATGTAGCAGGCTCACTCTTTTCTGGATATTGCACATTCTTTTCCTTGATCCTGCATACCTCTATTGCTTCATTAAACCTCCGTATCTGTCTAGAAAAAATTTATCTTTCAATGTAGGATTTAACCCACGAGTTAACTTCTCAGTGGTCCACCTCTCATCATTCATACAGTTTAGGTAAGTGGAATATCATGAAAGACGAATGAACCTAGCAAGATAATCATCAAAGGGTTCTTTCTCACCCTGCTTTAATATTAAAAATTCTGCTTCACGTTCATCCCTTACCGACTGTGGAAAGTATTTCTCGTTGAACTACTCAAGAAATATTTCCCATGTAAGTGGAATATTTCTTGAGTGCATAATCACTTCTGTGTTCTTCCACCACGTATCCGCATCTTTTTCTAGCTTGTAAACTGCCAGCTGGGCCTTTCTTCCAGTAGGATATTCTAAAATCTTAAAGATTTTCTCTAACTGGCTAACCCAATCCTCAGCTACTTGAGGGTCAAAAGTCCCTTCAAACATGGGCGTATTAAACTTATGGAATCGTTCCATCCATGTTTGCAGACTTTCTTGGTTATTGTTATTTCCTATAGACCCCTAACGTCTATTCATTCCATTCTGCGCATGATCTGGCTGAGGTTCAGGTTCTACATCATTTTTTGGTACTACCTCCTTCTCAGACTGCTGTAAGCTAGCAACTGCAGCAGCAACCGCTGTAGCGATAGCAGAATCTCGCTCTTGATCTTGGCGAGCCTGGGTTGCCCACATCTCATCGTGACTTATGACTTAGCTTGTTGTAACTTGGATATCTGGCATCCTCACTATAGTATCTGGTCACAACATGATACCTCGAGCTACTTTTGCAGCTTCCTTAGTCGTGAACTAATCAGCTTCTGTCTCTATCCATAGAGGAAACTGCTTTTTAAACATTATTCTGCTTAGTCCAGCCATATTGTGTTAATAAACATGAGACCTCGACTGTATCGGTTGACTAAGATTAGCCCATCATAATCATATCCTTCGTAAAACTATAAAGCTTGGGGTACAGCCTCATTCATCTGGGTGTCACTGTCTTCTGTCTAAACCTTTTCAAGCAGTGAACACCATCCCTATATCATACTCTAGGGAGAGGACCACTCAAACTTCTCATTTGTTTAAGGAATCAAACTAACTAAACCAGAGCATCACTGAGCTAGAAAATTCTATTCTGTACCAGAATCTTATGCTCTGAGCCAGAACCCTTTGTTCTGTGCTAACACCATAAATTATCTGTTAAGAGCATTTCCTAAGCCAGAATCCTTTGCTCTGATACCAAAATGAAACATCCTTACTTTCGTATGTCTTAGGGACCACTTGGTAGCATTTAGAACCACTTTCAAGGTCATTGAAGTCCAATTTCTTAATCTGGAGTTTTACTCTTATCGAGTACTGTTCACTGTGTAAATTCCAGATGAGTGACCTAACTTCAAAAAATCATAACTAATTCTAGAAAAATTGAAACCAAATGATTCCAATTTCTACTTGAAGCTAACTCAATTATATTTCAGGAAAAAATAACTCGTTGACCATTCATTGACCGAGTCAATGTCACAACTTTACTGTTCATCCAACATTTTTCTCCTGAATCCAGCATTCTGGTCCCAACTTTGATAATTTATATTTTCATGTGTAGACATCCAAATGATACGTTTTATATATAAAATTAAATATTGGTATATATACTATTTACCATAAAAATTTCATACATTAATTCATCCATTTACTATTTTTAATCATTTATCAAACATGACCTTGTCACCACGTGTTACTGTTCATAGTGGTAAATTTCAGCATTTCTGCTTTGCATAAATATGCATACATCCATCATACATCAGTCAAACATGCCAAACAACACTTATTATTAATTAATAAGTTGTTTTACAATCTGGGTATGTACAAAATTTCCCATATCTCTATTACATCTTTTTCTGCCTAAACTCCGGCAGCATAACCGCTACGCTTCATCTTCAGAAAGTAACTGATCTTGTACTGATTCGGTAATTCCCGTGAGAACTACCATTCTACGTAAGTACCCAGGAAAGACTGGATGAACCGGCTAGGTCCACTCACTTCCAGCCTCCTTAGACAGTACCTACGTACACAGTACGTATCAGCTCCTTTCTCTACTATTGCCATCTTGTCATAATTTCGGCAGCATAACGGCGTCTCTTAAAGTTCCCAAAATTCACTTTGACATAACCTCCCCTATAATGGTTTACTTATTGGGATGAGATTCGGGGGAATCTCAGTAGCAACAATCATAACAATATGTGTCACGATAGGAACCTTTCCTAGTCGCGACTAGATTTGGTAAGTTAGAGCCAACACTGACCATGAAATTTGGTCACGACCTTAACTGTCTTTAGTCACAACCTGAGTGTGAAAATGTCTATTTACCTTCTCTTTGCTTTGTACAATACTGTATAGAAGGATTCCTTTTGAGGTACTAAGTGTTGGAGATTGTGCCCTAGGGGCCAATCATTACCTTATGAACATTGTTGATTTATGAATTTCTTAATTATGTTATCATATTATTTGCATGTTTACTATGATGACAATCCTTGGATAACTCGTGATCTTATCCTAAATGTCCCTAGTCGGTCATCTATGCGGGAGCAGAGATGAAATAAGACCAGTATGACTTTGAAGATATATAGAGATATAAATCAAAGTCTTAGGCACATGTAAGAGTACAGGGTGTCGGACCGACCCGCTATGAGAGAGCTGCATGGGTCAAGTCATAAGCTTCTCTCATATACAAGCCATGTCACTATGCCCTTTGACCTGAGATCATCATGGATTCCTACATGACAAACGCTCAGCTTTGACCTAGTCAAAAGTCACTTTTGACCGAGTGATCATAAAGGCTATGTTCGGGCTTAGTGATTTTTCATGCGGAGGAATGTGAATGGTTAAGATGGAATTTGTCCCTCACATTCGTGGAGAGATATTACTGGGCCCCTCGATGAGTGAGTCTGAGAAATGTATGGCCATACTAGAATGGAAGGATAGTTCTATTTTTATATTCAGACTACTCAGGGATCGAGAAAGTAACGGTCAGGAACAAGAGGATGACGTTCTCCATGCCTCATCCATGACCGAAATATCGTGTGACAAAAGGGACGTGATATGGTTGTATGAAAGGTAACATCGTTTATAGATCCTCGTATGATTTGGGTAGTCGTAATGCCTTGCTAGAGACCGCTTACGACTTGTGGGTTAGTATAGTAACTGGCCCACTGCCAACTTCATATAGGCCTACAGGGTCGCACACAAAATAGCCCAATGTGAGCTATGATGTCCAGATTCATTGAATCTAAGAGATGTCTCGATTCAATGAATAATCTAGGGTGGATATATATATTTTATATATATATAAATTTGTATATATATATTATATATATAATATAAGAGATATTTGCAAGATTTAATTTATAAGGATAAATTAAATTTCTATCACTTTTGAATTTGAATTTAAATGGATATGATCTATTTGAATTTGAAATTCAAATTGATAAGATATCTCAAATTTGATTTATGAGAATAAATCAAATTTAATTCCGTCTTATCTTTATTTAAATTAAATAAATAGGTGAATTAAATCTGTGGGACAGATTTAATATAAACCATATTTATTTAATTAGTTTCTTATTAAATTATGCAATATATGATATTGTATTAATTTCAGAATTAATATAAGATTAATTCTGAAGCCCGGCCCAATTAGAAGCCCGATAGCATCCTATATATTTGACATTAGGAGCTAGGGTTCTACAGATCTCTACACATCTATACAGACGTGAGAAAAGGGGGCAGGGAGAGTGCAAAAGGTTTACAGATAAGAAACTGCCAAAATAGAGACAGTGAGGACGGATCCTCTAGAAAGCCCTAGAGGGACAAGAGGCGCTAGCACGTCGTTCGTGATTGGAACGTTGTTCGTGTGGATACCGGTAGAGGAAGCCGATCTGAGCTGTCGGCTTCTTGTGATCGAGAAAAGAAACCAGACAAGAAGATAGGTCGCGACCTATTGACACTGAGGTCGCGACCATACGGGCATCTGAATGTCGAAATCCGAAAAGATGAGACAGGTCACGCCTTAAAGCTGACGAGGTCGCGACTACAAACTCCAGAGATGTCCGGTCGCGACAAGAAGCATAGGAGGTCGCGACTAAAAACTCCAGAGGCGACAGGTCACGACTAGAAGCTGAGTAGGTCGCGACTGAAAGTTCCAGAGACGAAGAGTCGCTACTAGTGAACACTGAGGTCGCGACCAAAACTTGAATACCGAAGGTAACACTTCTTTCTCCTTGACTTAAACACATTCGGTAGATCCTGGCTGGGAATGGAAAAAAATTTTAAAGTTAATTTTCGCTGCATGTCTTCCAATTCCCTATAGTGGTATCAGAGCCATGCCGTTTTGTGTTTAAGTTAGGTTTGATTGTTGATACATGTGATGTATGTTAGACTTCTTAGCTGATTATATGATAACATGCGAGATATGTATGACATATATGGAATCCATTTTATGTACGACATATACGGAATCCGAAAGGAAACTGAAATCGGTGGTGTATGTTAATTGATTTGATCAATTAATATTAATGGGGGTCTAAGAAAATAGAATTAAGATTCTTGATCAAAAATTTCCATTGGGGCGCTGCCCTACACCCCGCCCGCTAACCGGCTAGCAGGACCGCCGTGGCTATCTAATCGTAGCGTAACATAATCATAATATGTACTGACTTTCCTAATATATGAATGTTTTAAAACATTTATTACCCTTCAAATAGTATGAATTTTGATTCTTGAATGTTTGGGTATGGTGAACAATATAGCTCTAGATTACAAGTGTTGTAATTTTTCTAAATACGGCCTGCATGTCGTGCCTTCCTCTAATTACTCTCGTTGTACATTCTCTTCTCATCTCACTCCCCTCGAATGTTAAAATGAGGTTTCCTTATGTAATTTTCCTATTCTAATTAGATAGCTTCTCTCATTGGATTGAGGGGACTTAGGATAGGTGAGCCATATTGTATCACGTTTAAGATTATGCATCCTATGATTAGATCACTGCATGTATGTTTTATATGCATAATACTGGTATGAGATACAATCGAGATACATGCAAACCGGATAGTTAATTAAACCCTCTAAAGGAAATCTTAAGTCATATGTCGTCAATTAATGAACACTTGTCAAAACCTCGATCGTTCATTTGTAGGCTCCACCAAAGTGGGTGTATTTGAGTTATCTTGGGGAGATAAGCAAGAGTAATCGTGCTACTCTTATGTTTGTTATTGTTTGACCTAATTGAGATTATCAAAATAATTTTGGGTCTCAAGGCATTAGATGGGATTAAAACATGCCAGATCATATGATAATGGATTCCCATAAATATCTAAGAGTTACATTTGATGTAATTGGCAAAGTTGTTACCTACCTAAATAACTTAAAGTTGAGCGTCCTGCCAAAGCGGACTCAAGTTTAAGACAAATATGGATCTTAGCCCACTAATTATTACATTGAGGGTTATTTTATTCAGTGGGAGATTGCTAATTCAATTGCATATTTTAATTGTAGAATCATGACGACTAGTAATACTACTACATTATCATTGCGATCTGTCCTTGAGAAGGACAAACTCAATGGGACAAACTTTCTTGACTGGTTCAGGAACTTGAGAATTATTCTCAAGCAGGAAAAAAAGGCATATGTCCTAGATCAACCCATTCCTGAAAAGCCAGCAGCCAATGCTCCTAGAGCTCAGAGAGATTCTTATGCAAAGCATAAGAAAGACTCTGTCGATATGGGATACTTGATGCTTGCCACCATGGTTTCAGAGCTCCAAAGAGATCTAGAACACATGGAGGCTTATGAGATGATTGTGCATCTTAAGGAAATATTCCAGCAACAGGCAAGGCAAGAGAGGTATGAGACCACTAAGGCCTTACATTCTTGCAAGATGGCTGAAGGTGCATCAGTAAGTACTCATGTCTTAAAGATGAAATGGTACATTGATCACCTTGAGAAGATTGGATTTCCCATGACCCAGGAGTTAGCTACGGATTTGATCTTGAACTCACTCCCAGAAAGTTATGACCAGTTTGTCATGAACTACAACATGAACAACATGGAGAAATCGATTTCTGAACTGCATGGGATGCTTAAAACTGCTGAGCCGACTGTTAAGAAGAAGCCCAGCATATTTTTTATGGTTCAGAAAAGAAAGGGAATGAAAAAGAAAGGCAAAGGCAAGGGAAAGGGTCATGACTCATCTGGTAAGACCAAAGAGTCAAGCAAGCCCAAAACCAAGCCTGCACCAAAGAAGGCAAAGCCTCCAAAGGAAGGAGTTTGCTTCTTCTGCAATGAACCGGGTCATTGGAAGAGGAATTGCAAACTCTACCTTAAAGATCTGAAAAAGAACAAGAAGGATAGCGGGGCTATCGCTTCAAGTATTTATGTTATAGACATTCATCTTTCTACTTCCACTATATGGGTATTAGATACTGCATGTGGTTCTCATATTTGTACAAATGTGCAAGGCCTAAAGGACAGTAGAAAGCTGAAGAAGGGCGAAGTTGACCTACAAGTTAGAAACAGAGCAAAGGTTGCTGCTTTAGCTGTAGGCACTTATGAATTAGTTCTGCCCTCTGGACTTTTGTTAGTTTTGAACAATTGCTATTATGTTCCTGCTTTGAGTAGTAACATTGTTTCTCTTTCTTATTTGGATAAGGAAGGTTACACTTCCATTTCTGGGAATGGTAAATGTTCTATTTATCGTAATGATGTTTTCTATGCTCATGGTGATTTGCATGTTGATCATTACATATTAAACTTGGAACAACCCAATTATGGAAATATCTATAACATAACCGCCAAAAGGGTCAAACCAAATGATTTGAATCCGACTTACCTCTGGCACTGTCGTCTGGGCCACATAAATGAGAAACGCATTTCTAAACTCCATAAAGATGGATTTCTCAACTCATTTGATTTTGAATCATATGATACTTGCGAATCTTGTTTGTTAGGAAAGATGACAAGGTCTCCTTTCACTGGGCACAGTGAGAGGGCCACTGATTTGTTGGGCCTCATACATACAGATGTGTGTGGACTGATGAATACAAATGCCAGAAGAGGTTATTCGTACTTCATCACATTCATAGATGATTTCAGTAGATATGGCTACGTCTATCTAATGAAACATAAATCTGAATCTTTTGAAATGTTCAAGATTTTTCAAAATGAAGTGCAAAACCAGCTTGGTAAAACAATTAAAGCCCTTCGATCTGATCGAGGTGGTGAATATTTGAGCCAAGAGTTTATCGATCATCTTAAGAATTGTGGGATAGTCTCACAATTGACTCCTCCAGGAACACCACAATGGAATGGAGTTTCTGAATGGAGGAATCGAACACTATTGGATATGGTTCGATCCATGATGAGTCGAACAGATCTTCCACCGTCCTTCTGGGGCCACGCCTTAGAGACAGCTATATTCACACTAAATCGTGTTCCATCTAAGGCAGTTGAAACGACTCCGTATGAGATATGGACTGGGAGGAAACCTAGTTTGTCTTTTCTCAAGATTTGGGGATGTGAGGTCTATGTTAAGCAACAAGCCTCAGATAAGTTAGCGCCCAAATCTTCAAAGTGCCTTTTTGTGGGGTATCCTAAGGAAACCAAGGGATATTATGTCTACAACCCCACTGATAACAAAGTGTTTATTGTCAGAAATGGTATCTTTCTAGAACAAGAATTTATCTCTAAAAGAACCAGTGGGAGCAAGGTACACCTTGAAGAAGTTCGAGAGCCACAAGACACCACAGAACTAGAGATGGAAAATAGAGAAGACTCACAAGAAGTTGTTGAGACTCCTCAAATCACACAAGGCCCAAGGCGATCTAATAGGGCACGACTTCAGCCTCAGAGATATGGATTTCTGATTTCTGACAATCGTGATGTGTTGATCATTGAGCATAATGAGCCAACTACCTATCGAGAAGCTATAGTGGGACCAAACTCTGAAAAATGGCTTAGTGCCATGAAGTCTGAGTTGCAATCCATGTACGACAATGAGGTATGGACCTTAGTCGACCCGCCTGAAGGTGTAAAAATCGTCGGGAGCAAGTGGGTTTTTAAAGAGAAAACCGACATGGATGGAAATGTAAATGTCTTCAAGGCACGACTAGTTGCAAAAGGATTTACTCAAACTCATGGTGTGGACTGTGATGAGACCTTTTCCCCAGTTACAATGGCCAAATCAATCAGAATCCTCCTTGCCATTGCAGCATATTATGACTATGAAATATGGCAGATGGACGTCAAGACAACCTTCCTTAATGGAAAGCTCCTTGAGGATGTGTACATGACACAACCTGAAGGATTTATGCGTTCCGAGGACTCTGGTAAGGTATGCAAGCTTCAAAGGTCCATTTATGGACTGAAGCAAGTATCTCGGAGTTGGAATCATCGTTTTGATGATTTAGGGTTTAGGGTTTAGGGTTTAGGGTTTAGGACCATAGTATAAAAAGAAACAGAGCATCATTCAATCATACATGCTTCACATAATCAAAGTAAACATTCAATGCATAAAACATCCAAGCAAGCAAAGCATACAAGTGAGGTAAGTTTACTACCTTGTAATAGCTCTCCTTTAACCTTTTCTTTCTTGGTCTTTTGGTCCTCTCTTTCACAAATGTCAAACCCTAATCATGGTAGAGTAATACACTTATTACAATCTGTCACATCCTAATTTTCCCCCTATCTGTATAACACTGATAGAGGAAAGATGTTTCAAAAGGATTGTGATGATAAATGGAAAGGAAAAGAATGGTTAGATGAAGGTTTAAAGAAGAGCGACTAAATTGAAAAGTATAAAAGTTCCTTGGTGCAAAATGTAAAGTAGACATAAACTTTGGGCCATTAAGTGTAATTATAAAAAGTTGAGGGCCTAAAGTGTAATTTTCAAAAGTTTAAGAACCTAAATGTAATTTATCAAAAGTTCAAGGGGCAAAAGTGTAATTATGAAGAACTTGGACAGGAAACAGGCCAAAAATGACCGAAATCATATGAGACCCAAATTTTACCAGTAGATAGAGAAAATTATTCCGGTTGGTTTGACGCAACACAGAATTTTGATTTGAGGTCCCGAAAAATTGATATAAATTTCTGAAGTTAGACAAAATTATTACAGTATTTTTCAGATCTCAGAATCAGATGAGGCTTTACAGTAAATTCCTATAATTAATATAAGAATTTATTAAATTGGCATGATTAGAAAAGGAATCCTGTAGAATTTTTAATAGAATTTACAGTGGAATAAAATACCCGATAGACATCGCCGGGAGAGATTTTTAGGGATTCGTGCCATAAAAACATGAATTTTCAAGAATTAGGCCATCGGATACTGTTCATGTTATTGTACATTTGGTAAATCCAGATTACATCATGAACTTTGGAAATTCATAATTAAATCTAAAAAAATCAAAATGAGGTGGTTCCAATTTCTAATAAAATCTCTTTCATTAAACTTTGTAGGAAAAATATGAAACTGAGATTTCCTTGTCCAAATGAAATCAGTTTATTTGTTGAAAAATACTATTCATTTGGTAACCCTGAAAATTCCAGTTTTTGTGTCTTATTTTCAAAAATTTATTTCTTCTTGTGTACTAATCCAAATGAGGCGTATTACAAATGGATTTAAATATCCATATGTGTACTTTAAGCTCATAAAATTTCATGGAAAAACTCGTTCATTTACTATTTGAAATTCACGCATGAACCTCACTGCCTCTGGGTACTCATTTTATCTTGATCCAGATTTTAATCCCAACTTTGAAAAATCATAACAATTCGAATTCTTAACCAATTTAGGTGTTCTTGGTGTCCATTTAAATCTCTAGATCTTATCTATGTTCATCCCAAATTTCACGTGAAAATACGTTGAATAGAGTATACAAACTAATGTCGGAAGTGTACTACCTCAGACTGGATTCGTAGAAACATACAGCATGCACACCCAAAATATCATCTTCTCAAGCTAAGTACCCAACTTTAAGTCATATACAAATTAATCATCCACATTTAACCTTTTGCCTTGAGAAGTTCCAGCACCTAGAGCATGGTTATATATATGGAAAGAATGAGATTTCATGGAAATCTCAATAGCAAGTCATACAAACTATAATAACATGCATGCTTGATTAAATGCTTAACATGTTATAATGACATGGAAGCTACTTCGTGATCATACATAAGCAACCTCTAACATGCGTATTGTCATGACATTCATTGCAAGGAGTTGCAACCATTCATATCTCATCATCATCATCATAAAATCATCTCATGCTCAACCAATAATCATACATAACAAGCAAACATACAATCAAACAAGCATAAGATTATAGTTAGTTATTCTTGCTAACTCTTAGATGTCCTTGTTAATTCCTTCTTGGAGTGATCTTCCCTTCTCACAAATGTTAAAACCTAGCCATTACAAAGCAACATCAAGTTACAATTCGCTTCCAACATAATTCCAAGACTAGGTTCTCACTAAGTTCCATTCTTTCTTTAATTTATAACTTATGCTTCCATCTTTCTAAAATAAATTCTCATGGTTCATTTCCACATAATTTTTCATGTAGAATCCAAATATGCATTCAGAATTTCCAAACTCCAATTGCATCACAAGCTGCTGTACAGAACCGAAAAGCTTCACATGTTTTCCAAAAATTCTCATTTTGATTCCAATGCTTCCAATACTTGTTTCTCTACTATAACCCCACACAATTTTCCATTTTAAACTCATTGGAAGCATCAAAATCATGAAATTCCAACATATGAACAGTGATTCGTACAGTACCAGAACAGAACACAATCTTTCATTCACATGCCTACTTTGATTTCCAAGCTATTACCACTTGATTCTAGCTTGTTTAAGCTTGTCTAAACTATCTATAACATAAAACTCATATTCTTTTCACAACCAAACAGAATATCCAGCAGCACCCTCAAGAGAAATATGCCCCAAAAACCTCGTAAAACCAAGAGCAAATTCACTAGAACAAAGTCTAGCTAGGATCAAGGGGACTAATTACCTTGTTAGTTCTTCCAAGGTGCTTTCTTCTTTTTGGCTTGAATGGAAATTTTGCAAGAGTTTCCCCCAAGGTTGCCTCAAGTGCCAAAATGAATCTGGTTTGGGGGGGTATTTATAGGCAAACTTGAGTGGAAATGAAAGGCCAAGATCATTTTATGCACTATTTGATCTAATGGCTAAGATTTAATCTTGGGTTTTCTTTTCTTTATTAATTATGACATCACCTTCATGACATCATCAAAGGGACACCTCACCATGCACATGGCGAAATTGAAGGGAGAAGAAGCCTTTGGAAAAATTTTAGTCCAGTCCGGTATCGGCTCGGTCCGATTCCCCAAAAACCAGACTGTTTTCTGAATCTAATTTTTCTGAGATTCCATAATATGTTTTCTTACCTTAAATCCAGTATCCAGATTCTTTATATCATTGGCATTCTTATACTGGGTCTAAACTTAATTACAGATTCATTGGGAAATGACCAAAAACCCTTGGTGCCCTTTCTTGCACTATATTAACCCTAAGGGCATAATCATCATTTCACACCTCATTGTACCCTGTCAGGGCATATACTAACTTGGACTAACCTTTCCTGTACCTGCCCTGGCATTTTGGCCTATCTAAAATGACCAGAATGCCCTTCATTCACCTATTGCTCCTTAGGGCAACACAGGGGCATTTTCATAATTTCGTACTTTTCCAGGGTTTCTCCGGACACTGGTCCACCTATCAGTCCACTAATCTTATTGGTCCTTCTTAACGCCACTTGTTCTTTTGGGCCTCAGCGTTAAGTCATCTGAGCTCATTTAGTCCCAGTTTATTTACTGCTAAATCTCCCTATCAGATCCCAGGAGTTCACAAACTCCCGCCTAAATTCACTAAAAAGTGAATAACTTTTTCTACAGAACTCCTTTCAGGATTCTGTCAGTTTCCTGACCTCCGACTTCATAGGATGCATCATCCTGTAACTTTTTACTTATATCTGATATCCAAGAGATCTGATAAAAATTTTGAATAACTTTTTTACTATCAGATAAATTTCAGCTATCTATACCTTTAATAAAATTTCTGTATTAAGCCAGACTATCCTACATCACTTCCTCTATCTACTGGTAAATTTGGGACTGAAATGCTTTCGGGCAATCTAAACCACTTCCGGCTCAACTTTCTTTAATTACCATTTGACCCCTGGAAATTTTTCTTCTTTTCAATTAAGTCCCTTCAATTTGGCTAAAATTACACTTAAAGACCCCACATTTTTGTCTACTTTCTCTTTTAGCCTTAAACCTTTTATAATTTTATTTAAGTCCTTGCATTTTCTTCCTTTTTTCAATTTAATCCCTTTCTTTACATGAATGGCCACATTTTTCTTAGAAAATCTCACATATATTATATACAAACTGTAAATACTATCCAGTACAGAAAATTAGGGATATTACAGGTAAAGTAGAGAAACAAGTTGTGTAGGGTAAGGTCAAGACATCAATTGATTCAAAGGCCAAGGCAATTGGTAAAGGTTAGAGGAAGTTATGTTAGTTAAATGTTCAAGAGAGATAGTATTGAATAATGCTTTAGTTCATGGTCCTAATGAATTATGTGACGAATATGAATGTGTTTAGGACCTTGCAACATCCAAGAAGATGTTGAGAAGTGGTTGACCAAAAGGTTTCATGGTTGGAAAGCTTAGGGAGCAAGTGGAAAAATAACGAAGAAAGCTTAAGTTCAAGGTAGTGGACTTACCTCTTTATGTGCTTGATGTGGTATGCTTATGTGTTGATATGTATATGATCATTGAATGATGTTGTGACATGATGAATGATGTTGAATATGTTATGAATAACATGTTTCCATGCCCATGCATTTTATACAAAGCTTATAGCATGATAGCATGTCACTAAATGAAGAAAATTTAATGAAATTACATATCATGTATTAGCATCCATCTTGCATAATTAAGTGGTAATGCTTACTACTGAGATTACCTAGAATATCACCCTCCCACAACCAACCAATTTAGGTCAAGCATGATGGGAAATTGTATGCATGGAGAAGAGCTAAAGAATGGAGCAAAGAAAGTGAACAATTTGATACTTTCACCTATGATGTATAGTTTGTTCTAATTATGTAAAGTATATAATTATGTGATGAAAATGTATGAAATAATTATATAGTATGTCCATGATGTATATGAATGTATGAGAGACCAAAGAGATGGTTTATGCATGTTGGAGCAATTATTGAGAATTAAAGAAAGGAAACTGAAATGGTAAAAACGTAGGTCTTGGAGCAATTTTGACCTAGCAAATAAAAGACTTAACTCACAAAATTTTATGAGCTTAAAGTACACATATGGATCTTTAAATCCATATATAATATGTCTCATTTGGATAAGGGAACCAATAGAACAAACTTTCCAAAGATGGGGACCAGAATCTGTTTTCAGGATTTTTGACCAAATGAACAGTAAACTTTGACGAATAAACTGTATCAATTGGCTAAGCATTTGGTCATAAACATATTTTCCCCTTCAAGTTAAGCATGTTAGCTTTGAGTAGAATTTTGAACCACCTCATTCTGAAGTTTCTAGTATTAATTATGATTTTTCAAAGTTTGTTGCCCAATCTGGAATACCATATGAACAGTAACTCGCCAAGAGTAAAAATTCTAGATTTAGTTAATGGACTTCAAAGGTCACCTAAGTGGTTCTAAATGCTACCAAATGGTCCCTAAGATGTACGAGAGTAAGGATGTTTCATTTTTGTATAAGTGCAGAAGTTTTTAGCTTCAGATAAGATAATACCTAGACCCTAACTCGAAGTAATAAGTATGTTATTAAGTTAGGGTATTTATTGGGATAGTTAGCCTTGCTTATTTAAGCAAATATTGCAAGAGTAGACATGGGGATTCATAAAGTTAAGTTTGAGCCATCAGTTAATCAGGGAGACCCCCAACCACTAATGATATATGAAGATTATATACATCCAGACTTTGACTCTTCAGATAGTGAAGGGGGTTCAGACGATTGTATAGGGGATCGGTTAATAAGGTCTATAGTAGAATATCCTATAGATGTTTCTGTAGACTCAAACCTACAGTCTGGAGATTATGTAAAGATTCAGCATGATGTTGTGCATGCACCAGTGATGCTGCACCAGATAATGAAGGGTCTAGTGACTCCATACATTATGAGTTTATTGGAGTGACCTCTAGCCCTGATGTAAGCTCTATTCCTCCAATGAGAGGACATATTACGGCTAAGGAAGCTAAGTACTGGTACTAGATTATAGGTAGACCAGATATTATTCCTCTTCCACCAGAGTTTGAGGATAGATTTGATATGAGTAACATGCAATAGTTCCTTAATCCAGAAATCCAGTCACAATATATGATAGTCCCTTCCTATTCTTGTAGTCCAGGAATATATGACGTTATAGATAAAGATCAATGGGATGTTCCTGGTCTTAGTCAAACCCAGCCTTCTTTGCGGAAGACAGATAATGTTGACTATATCAATCTTAGGAAGGCTGTGAAGAGTGAATTACTCAGTTTAGGTTAAGGGATGGATAGAAGTAGAGATCAAGAGCAGTCAATCTATCTGTATTTCCTTAATACCGTAGCAAGAATGATAAACCCATATACAATAGAGGGCATTGACCTGAATCAGGTCTACAATCTAAAAGATTGGCATGACATGGTTATAAGTCAGATATGGCTATATACCCTACATGGTATGTAGAGCTGAGTGAGCTTTTGGCAAATGATCCACCAACTAATATATAAGGGTGATAATTCCTAGAAAAGAATGTACAAATGTTATGGTGACATAAAATGAGTTTAGATGTGATATAATAGAATGATAGTTAGTTGAACACCCATGTGAATATGTTCCTTATTTAATTCAATTATTCTAGATAGATATGGGTGAATTTTAAATGATTCAAACTCAGTAAAGTTAAGGATAAGAATTGACCAATGCTAGAGTAAAGACTGGACAAGAACATTAGAAGAATGTTTAGAGAAAGTTGTGTCCAGGTCATGATGTGAAGTAGTTTAGGTCGCGACTAGAAGTTCCAAAGAAGTTAAGTCATGACTAGTTAAGTCAGGGTCACGACAAATATTTACAAATGTGTTTTGGTCATGACAAGTAAAGACCATTGGCCGTAATAAAAAGTTATAGAGTTATTAGATTGCAATGAGTCAGGTCATAGGACGCGACTAACGTGCATAGTGCAGTTCAAGTCGCGATGAGATAAGACACGAGTTGCGACTAAATATCACAGAGCTGTCAAGTCATGATAAGTAGAATGATAAGGTCGCGACTAAATTTATAGAGAATTTGAGTCGCAATAAGCCAATTCTCAGGTCGTGACAGAGACCTATGACGAATGAAGATGCCAACCTCGCTGAAGTTCATCAATTAGAGGTTTAGCATGAGATGTAGGCAAGCTAAATAGTATGAGATACAGAGATACAAATCGGTTTAAGAAGATGTTCGAAAGTAGATCCTCTGTGTGACTATCAGGAGTAAATCTACATTACAAAATAATTTGTTCAGTTAGTCTTTCCTGAACAAAAGAATTAAAAGTTAGAATAAGCCTACTATATGACTTAAGATTAAAGATGTGATGGTTAACAGTTAGAGAGCTAATGTTCCTAAGACAGAGGGATTTCATCACAAAGAAGTTGTAACCTAGTAGACCTAGGGTAGAGCACCCTAGAGAGCAAAAGTTTCTCAGGTAAGTCTATGAAAAGTATTCCTTTCAGTTAGATAGAGATGAGCATGAGGCTAAGGGTTAATGTAGAGAAAGTGAAACCCTTTGATGAATAATTAGCCAAGTTCATCCATAAAGTCAGTGAGAGTTGAATGACCGAGAAGTTTATTCATGGATTGAATTTCATGTTGTAAAGAATTTCTCAGGTAGTCACAAAAGTTCAATAGAGCGGTAGATGTATGCAAGATTAGAAACAGAAGTTTATGATGTCTAGAGAAAGAAAGGTAGCCACGGTTTAAAAGATAAAGTGACTCCCCTATCCTCTATATAAGAAAGAGTAGTAAAGGGTTGAGCCTGTACCCTAGAAAAAAAAAGGGTTATGTGTCAGTCTAAGTAAATGAGTATTTATTTTAAGCTCATGAATGAGTAATGGGGATCTGGCAGATAAGATGATAAAGGGATAGAATGCTTAAATAGCTTACCTAGTTAATGGTTGAATTGTAGTGTGCGTATAATGGATGGTTGATCAAATTATGTGATGATAATATGGCTTTTGTTGCCATAAGTTATGATGATTAGTTGATGATATGGCTTTTGTTGCCATAAGTTATGATGATTAGTTGCATCTCCTTGCAGTTGTCATATGATGACATGCAAGTTAGAGAATGCTTAAATCACTGGTAGAAAATTGGCAATCGAAATCCCCACTTTTAAACCGGTCAATGCGGAGACGGTTTTAAAAAAATGAGCGGTGGCATTTTTGTAAATAAAATAAAATATTCACACCGTATTTACTCGTGACCGATATGGAAATATTTAGTCCGGTTTAGATGTTTACTTTCTACAGCGGATTTTATATAGACCGATGTGGAAATATTTAGTCCAGTTTAGATTTTTAATTTCTACAGCGTATTTATATCGACCGATGTGGAAATATTTAGTCCAGTTTAGATGAACTCCGTCAGTATCCTTTCCCGCCATTTTATGTCAAGTCTTCTCAGACATGCACAGTATTTCATCATGATCACCTTCTTCGATATCTGTTTTATATTCATTTCTTCTATTCTTCTATCTTAAGTCTCTAATGACTTCTTCCTCATCCACCCCTCCTTCTTTGATGCCCTGGAGCGCTCGGTGGAAGAACTGGCTCTGAAAGTGGAGAGGATGAATGAACGTTTCAGAGCCTTCCGTTCTGAAGTTCATCGCCATCAACAGGATGATGATAGTTTATTTCATCCTGTTGTTGATCCTAATTCTGACTCCCAAAACCCTGATTCGGAAGATGATGATGATGATTAGTGAAAACGGGGTCACCCCTGCCTTTCTCTATTCCCCACCTCCTTTTTGATGTAATGAAAAGAATTAATGAGGAGTTGATGATATTGTATTTATATAGCTAGCTAGGTTGATAGAGCGAGGTCTTTTTTTTTAGATTTCAAGATGTAAAGTTAGTTAGTAAAGTTTAATTTGAATGAATATAATGAAGTTTTAACAGGTTTCTTGTTCTGCATACATTGCTGATGATCCGTTTATTTTTCATCTAAATCCCACTTTTAAACCGGTCATTGAGGAGAAGACGGTTTAAAAAAAATTAAATTTTTACACCGGTTTTAAAAGTAACCGATTTAAAATATAAATACCCGGTGCAGATTAGCTTCGTCCTATCTGCCTCTTCAGTTTTCTGTCTATGCTTTCCCGCATGCTTTCTTTATTCTTCAGACCGTTCATTTCACTTCTTCGGTTCCCAACGTTTGTAGTCATTATGATAGAAGGCCAATTGCATTCTTCTATATTCTTATTGATCATGAACCATATATATATGTATACCATTCCTATGATCGATCTATCTGACTTTATCTCTGTTTTATTTTCTTTTCATCTATCTGACTCCTCCAATGGCCTCTTCCTCACGCACGCCTCCTTCTCCGCCCCACAAAAGAAACAGAGATGACTTTGTAGATAAACATCCTGATCCTCACCCTTCTGTTCCTTCTCCTCCTCCCCTGGTTGTGACTCTGATGGAGCGCCTTGAGGAACTCATACTGCGCTTCAATGGGCTAGAGGACTCCGTGGAAGAACTGAATTAGAAAGTTAACAGACTGAAAGCAAGTTTCAGAGATTTCTGCTCAGAAGTTTGCCGCCTTCAACCCTGTGATAGCTTCTTTAATCCTGTTGATCTCACCCAATCTGATGACTCCAAAACTCTGAGTCTGATGAGTAGTGAAAGATTGCAACTTTTATATATTCTGATATATATATATTTTGTGTAAAAGTTGATGACAAAGTACGTAGGGTACTGTAACATCCCGATTTTTGGTCTAGGAGAACTAGGAGGTAGTCTGATATGGGCAGGCTGCTAAACCCGTAGTACCAGGGTAGTAATCTGATATGGCGGATTACTTACCTTTATTTTGTAGGAATCCGAGGGATGAGCTAAGTCCTTCAGGATTTAAAGATGAGTTAAGTCTTTAACCTATAGAATCAGGATAGTTCACCTAGGTTCAAAATGAGGAATGTGAGGAACATCCTAAGTCTTAAGCCTTGGAATTCTGCAGGTAGCTTGATATGGGCTGGCTCCTGTGCAAGATAACCTGATATGGGCGGGTTGTCAAGCCTTTCAATTAACGATGACTTTCGAAGAGTTTAAGGGATGAGTTATTGAAAGAGAATTTCTAGAACTTAAGATGAAGGATGAGAAGATGAGTAACGAGGCCAGAAAGAGAATGCAGGGGCATAATCGTAATTATGGGAAATATCGGGCTGGTAGCCGATGAGTATCATATTTTGCCAGAAAATAGAGAAAATTATGCTGATCATTTCACTGAACTGTGAAATGTGCATGTGAGGTCTCTATGTATATGAAAGAATTAGAAATATGACCAAGGGTAAAATGGTCATTTTTGAAAAGTGTGCGCGGGAGCGTACTTTTAGGCAAAAACAGCCCGGTCCGAATTAAATATCTAAAAATACCGGGAGATAGAGAAAATGATTCCGGGTTGCATGACGCAACACAGAATTTTGATTTGAGGTCCCGATTTTTCTGTAAAAATTCCTGAAGATGGGAATTTACAGTTATAATTGGTAAAAGGAAAAGCAGTCAAAATAGAGATGATCGGACTGTGGCCAGAGGTCATACAGTGTTTTTAAGACCTATAGTGACACCAGGGAAGGCCCAGGCCCATGATATCAGTTCAGTGGTAAAGAGGGCTGGTGTCCGGGAAAAAGGTGCAAAATGACGAAAATGCCCTTATGTTATAGAATAACTGAAGAATGAGTAAAGGGTATTTTGGTCATTTGGCTAAGGTTAGTCAGTCCATATAGGGTATCTAGATAGTTGACCAGGGTCAAAGAATACTCTGGTAAGATGTGAAAAGACAATAATGCCCCTAGACCTAGTAAAGTACAGAAAGAGAGACTAAGGGCATTTTGGTAATTTGTCAAGGGGTGTTTCTTGGGAATCGGGCCATCAGAGTACTTGGGCTGGATCAGAGACCCAAGATGATATTCCCAGGCCCAAAAACGTAGCCCAGTATAAATGTGAGAAAAAGTGGCATTAAAATAATAATTTAGTGACTTTTCAGTAAAGTAAAGTTACTCGGTTGGCACCATAACCGAGGAGGTGATCAGATAAAGTCCAGGACTTATCTGGAGGTCATGGGATGGCATGAAAGGTCCCTTCCAGGCGCCACATGGCACTGGTCTAGAGGGAGGAGAAAGGTTAAGGACACGTGGCACAATCTTAGCTGTTAAGTCCGGTTTGTGGGAAATCGGGCCGGACCGGTACGGAATTGGACAGGAAAGCTTCCAGAAGGCTTCTTGGCTCTCAATTTCACCATGTGTGACATGTGACATGTGACTGATTAGGTGTCCCCTGAGGTGTCCCATGAGGTGTCCCTGATGATGCAGTAAAAAGGAATAAAAGAAAATAGGAAATTCTAGAAAAACCAGGGCCACATGTTCAGAGGGCTTGGAAATTACGGAAATGCCATCGGTGGAAACTATAAATACCCCCCTTTGCCTTCATTATGCATCACGACCAAGAGCATTTAAGAGAGAGAAGGAAGTGCTAGTGAGAGAAAGTGAGAGGAAGAAAGAAAGGAAGGAAGTTCTGGCGGAGCTGGAAGCAAGATAGAGATTCTAGAGTTCTGCTAAGCTTTTGAGGTAGTAACTAATCCTAGCTTTTATATAATGGCTTTGTGATTTGTTGTGCTATTGTTTGGTTGGATTGTTGTCTTATATGTTATGTCTGAAGCTCTACTGCAATGCTATGATCATATATTATTGAGTATGGAAGCACGCGGCATACTTATCTGTACACAATCACAAGCAAACACTATCACACTGCATTGCATATATTGTTATGATTATTACTACTGAGATTCCCCCGAATCTCATTCCCCTTATCTAACCCATTACAGGGAGGTTATGTTGAAATGAATTTTGAGAATTTTAAGAGACGCCGTTATGCTGCCGAATTTAAGACTGAACATCATAATATGATAAGTACTGTGTACGTAGGTGCTGTCTAAGGAGGCTGGAAGTGAGTGGACCTAGCCGGTTCATCCAATCTTTCCTGGGTACTTACGTAGAATGGTAGTTCTCATGAGGGAATTACCGAATCAGTACGGTTCAGTTCTTTGTACAGATGAAGCCTAGCGGTTATACTGTCGAAGTTCGGGCAGGAAAAGATGTAAAGAAATATGAGAATTTTGTATATGCTTTGTTGTATGACACTTTGTTATTCATTAATAAATATTGTTTGGCATGTTCAATTTGTGGATGACGAATTAAAAGAGAATTCAATTTGTGGATGATGAATTCAATTTGTGGCATGTTCAGTTTGGCAGGTCTTGAGGTAGCAGGGTTCTGACCTTAGTTGGACCTAGTAAGCGGAGGAATTTGGTCACGAAATTTGGCAGGTCAGTCGTACACATCTGGGCCATTATGTGGATAGGTAATAAGCCTCATTTGGATGTGTAGAACGGGATAAATTAATTTTCAAATTAAAGGTTCAGAATAAGGAACTTAAGAATAAAATTTTAAATTTCTGGGCTTAAGTTAAGATATAATCAAGCTAATATTGCTTCCGCAAGTGTACTCTGAGGAGTCTAAGGGAGGATGTTTCAGGTACGGTCTATCACTTAAAAAAACTGATATATTTTACACCGGTTAATATATAGTGGCCGGTGTAAAATATACTCTCTACAACTGTTATATATATCTACACCGGTGTATATATAGTATCCGGTGTATATTTTATTACAGAATAAACTTTTTTCTTTATTTTTTTTACCAAATACTCTTTTATTTGGTACATTTCTCGCGCCTTCGATCTCTCATTTTTCCCTGGTTCGCGCGTTAAGTCTTTTCCGCGCTTCACAGACGGTGAGTTTTGTTTTGAACTCCTCTCGAGAACTGAAAATTTATTCTCTCCATGCATTAGCTGCAACGTAATGGTTTCTTGTTTTCTATTTTTCTAGTTTCTTAGTCTTCCACAAATATGGATCATGGTAGGATAAATGTTAAACGAACAAGTGTTGAGTATGCTGAGGGGGTGAAGGAGTTTTTGGATTTTGCTAAACGGAATGGTGATGATGACAATGGAAGGTTTTATTGTCCTTGTGTGAGTTATTTGAATGAGAGGAAACAAAGTCTTGCTGATATTTACACTCATCTAATTTGTGAGGGGTTTTGCAAGAGTTACACGGTATAGGTATGGCATGGTGAACAGGTGGAACAGACCTTTGACGATGACATGGATACTAATGATCGAGTAGAGGACATGATTCGTGATGTTGAAGAAGATGCTTTTATGCAGCCACATGCATATGGTAATATGTGCAATGATGTAAAAAAACCTCTATACCCAGGGTGCAGAAAATACAACCTGTTGAATGCGGTGTTGAGATTGGTAAGTGTGAAAGCTCGGCATGGGTAGAGTGACAGTGGTTTTTCAGAATTGCTTGAGTTGTTATAGGACATGTTTCCTGAAGAAAATGCGTTACCCAAACGCTACTATGATGCGAAGAAAATAATAGGTCCTTTAGCCATGCAGTATAGAAAGATTCATGCATGCCCAAATGATTGCATATTGTACATGTAATATCCCTAATTTTTTGTACTGATTTGTATGTACAGATTGAATGGAATATGAAACATCCTCCCTTAGACTCCTCAGAGTACACTTGCGGAAGCAATATTAGCTTGATTATATCTTAACTCAAGCTTAGAAATTGAACATTTACTCTTAAGTTCCTTATTCTGAACCTTTACATTGAGAATGGGTTAAACTCATTCTACAAATCCAAATGAGGCTTATTACCTATCCACGGAATGCCCCAGATGTGTACAACTAGCTTACCTAATTTCGTGGCCAAACTCTTCCGTTTACTAGGTCAAACTGAGGTCAGAATACTGCTACCTCAGGACCTGCGAATTTCTCTCTTAATTTCCTCATTCACAAATTAAACATGCCAAACAATATTTATTATTGAATAACAAATGTTATACAATAAGGCATACACAAAATCCTCATATTTCTATTACATCTTTTCCTGCCTGAATTTCGGCAGCATAACAGCTAGGCTTCATCTCTACAAAGAACTAAACCGTACTGATTCGGTAATTCCCTCATGAGAACTACCATTCTACGTAAGTACCCAGGAAAGACTGGATGAACTGGCTAGGTCCACTCCCTTCCAGCCTCCTTAGACAGCACCTACGTACATAGTACTTATCATATTCTGATGTTCAGTCTTAAATTCGACAGCATAACGGCGTCTCTCAAAATTCTTAAGATTCACTTCAACATAATCTCCCTATAATGGGTTAGATATGGGGAATAAGATTCGGGGGAATCTCAGTAGTAATAATCATAACAATATATGTAATGCAGAGTGACAGTGCTTGCTTGTGATTGTGTACAGATAAGTATGCTGCGTGCTTCCATACTCAATAACATATGATCATAGCATTGTAATAGAGCTTCAAGCATAACATATAAGACAACAATCCAACCAAACAATAGCACAACAAATCACAAAGCCATTACATAAAAGCTAGGATTAGTTACTACCTGGCTAGCTTAGTAGAACTCTACTATCTCTATTCTGCTTCCAGCTCCGCCAGAACATCCTTTATTTCTTTCTTCCTTTCTCTCTTTCTTTCCTTCTCCTTTTCTCTCTTCTTTCTCTCTCTTTGCCTTGCCCATGCGTGAAGCCAAATGAATGGGGGAGGGGGTATTTATAGTTTCTTTCGATGGGTACCGATTTTCCTAGAATTTCCTATTTTCTTAATTTCCTTTACTGCATCATCATGACACCATGCTGACTTATAGCCTTTCATAATTACCTGTTGACTCAGCATGCTGACTCAGTGCCCCTCATGATTACTTACTGACTCAGCCTGCTGACTCACCCTGCTGACTCACCGGTTCAGAGTCTTGCACCGTAATACGTGTCCTTAGCTTTATCTGCTTCCTCCAGATTAGTGCCATGTGGCGACAAGGTGGCACCCTTCACGCCATCCAATGCTATCCAGATAAGTCTAAGACTCTATCTGATCACCTCCTCGGTTATCGTGCCAACCGAGTAACTTTATTTTATAGAAAAGTCACTAAATCACTACTTTAATGCCATGTGTCATCTTGTGGGTTCCATGAGGACACCTTATCAGTCCACCTCATGGTTTCCAGATAACCTTTCCTTTATCTGACCTCCTTCCCCAGTTCTATCTCTAACCGGGTAACTATCTCCTTTGGACCTTCACAACTCTTGGCCCACTTGACCCCATACGGCTAACACCACTTATAGTCACTAGTCGCGACCTAATATCATCTTATCGCGACATAACACCTTCTGTGTACATTAGTCGCGACCACAACATCCTTTAGTCGCGACCACAACATTCTTTAGTCGCAACCACAACACACTCTAGTCGCGACCCCAACATTTTCTAGTCGCAACCAGGCTCATTTTACCTATTAGTCGCGACACCACACATATTTTCGTCACGACCAATCCTCTCTGCCAATATTAGTCGCGACCACGATACTTTCTAGTCGCGCCTAGATCTTTCTGTAACCATTAGTCGCGACCACACTACTCTTTAGTCGCGACCAAAATGGTCAGCTCTCAAATCTACAACCTTTGACCTTTACATCATCCCCAAAATGGCCATTCTTCCCCTTGGACTTCCACATACTACACACGAGTCCCTATACCTTTGCTTACTCGCAGTTTAGTCCCTGAAACTCTCTGAGTGCCTCTGGGACTTCTGCTCAAGAGGGGGTCTAGTAGCCTCTTAATCTTAGGCTATTTTTACGTCTGTAGGCCTGAAAATTGAGATGTTACAAAATATACGAGTTATTTTTCAGGAAAAAGATATGGTTATTTATGTAAAGAAAGGGATTAAATTGAAAAAGAAAGGGGATGAAAGGACTTAATTGCAATTATGGAAAGTCTAGGAAGGAAAGATAGACAAAAATATGGGGTTTTAAAGTGTAATTTTTGCCAAATCTAAGGGACTTAAGTGCAAAGAAGAAAAGTTCCCTGGGGCTAAAGTATAATTAAAGAAAATTAGGCCAGAAGTGGTTTGGACTACCCGAAAGTATTTCAGTCCCATATTTCACCAGTAGAGAGAGCAAGTGATGCTGGGTAATCCAGCTCAATACAGGAATTTTTCAAGACTCCAGATAGCCAAAATTGATCTGATAGTCTAAAAGTTATAAAAATTCCTACCGGATATCCTAGATTTCAGATATAACTAAGAAATTATAGGCTGATGTGTCCTAATGGGGCGCATGTCAGGAAACTAATAGAGTACCAATAGGAGGTCTGTAGAAAAAGTTATTCATAAATTAACAAATACAGACGGGAGTGTGAGGCCTCCGGGGATCCGATTAGGAAATTTATCGGTATTTAAAAAGGGACTGAATGAGTTCGGATGACCTCAGTCAGATGACTGTTATGACCCACAAGGATGCCTAAACACAGCAGGCCAGTGTATCTGGTAAAAGGAGTCGGTGTTCTGAGATGTGTATAAACGATGTATAATAGCTAAAATACTCGATAAATATTGACGGGGGAAGATTCCTTGTAATACGTGCCATAAAGGTAATGGACCCTGAAAGGCCCAATAATGGTGCCATCAAAGGCCCAGTAAGACCTTTAGACTGATAGGTGGGCCAGTGTCCAGCAGAACCCCAGAAAAGTGCAAAATTACGAAAATGCCCCTGTGTTGTACTAAAGGGTTGTAGAGGAATAGAGGGCATTTTGGTCATTCTGGACAGGCCCAGAAGCCAAGACATACACAGTTAAGGTTAACCAGGGTCAGTATATGCCTTGACAGGGTACATAAAGGTGTAAAATGATGATTTTACCCTTAGGGTTATGATAGTGCAAGAAAGGGCACCCAGGGGTATTTTGGTCATTTCATAGGGGATCTGTAATTGAGTTTAGACCCAGTATAAAAATGTCAATGTATAAAGGGCCCAGATACTACACTTAAGGTCAGAAGACATAATATGGATTTTCAGAAAAATTAGATTCAGAAAACAGTCCAGTTTTCGAGGAAACGGACCGGGCCGGTACCGGATTGAACTGGAAAGCTTCCAGAGGCTTCTTGGCTCTCTCAATTTCTCCATGTGAGAAATGTGAGGGATGAGGTGTCCCTTGGATGATGCAATAAAGGGGAATAAAGAAAAATAGGAAATTCCAGAAAAACCGTGGCCACAAGTTCAGAGCTCTTAGAAATTACGGAAATGCCATCCATCAAAACTATAAATACCCCCCCTTGCCTTCATTTGCATCATGGCCAAGAGCAAGAAATAGAGAGAGAAGGAAATTCTAGTGAGAGAAGGAGCAAGGAAGAAAGAAGAAAGGAAGTTCTGGCGGAGTTGAAAGCAGTATAGAGATTCTAGAGTTCTGCTAAGCTTTTAAGGTAGTAACTAATCCTAGCTTTTATGTAATGTCTTTGTGATTGGTTGTGCTATTGTTTGGTTGGATTGTTGACTTATATGTTATGCTTGAATCTCTATTACAATGCTATGATCATATGTTATTGAGTATGGAAGCACGCAGCATACTTATCTGTACACAATCACAAGCAAGCACTGTCACTCTGCATTACATATATTGTTATGATTATTACTACTGAGATTCCCCCGAATCTCATCCCAACAAATAACCCATTACAGGGGAGGTTATGCCGAAGTAAATTTTGGAAATTTTAAGAGACGCCGTTATGCTGCCGAAATTATGACAAGATGGCAATAGTAAAGAAAGGAGCTGATACGTACTGTGTACGTAGGTACTGTCTAAGGAGGCTGGAAGTGAGTAGACCTAGCCGGTTCATCCTGTCTTTCCTGGGTACTTACGTAGAATGGTAGTTCCCACGAGAATTATCGAATCGGTACAAGATCAGTTACGTTCTAAAGACAAAGCGTAGCGGTTATGCTGCCGGATTTCAGGCAGGAAAGATGTAGTAGAAATATGAGAATTTTGTACATATTCTGATGTATAACAACTTATTACTTAATAATGGGTATTGTTTGGCATGTTTGACTGATACGTGATGGATGTATGCATATGTATGCAAAGTTGAGTGCTGGAATTTAACACTATGAACAGTAACACGTGGTGACATGATAATGTTCGATCCATAATTGAAAAGAGTAAATAGATGAATAAATGCATGATATTTTTATGGTAAATAGTGGACATATTAAGATTCGATTTGATATATAGAATGCCTCATTTGGATGTCTACACATGGAGATATAAATTATCAAAGTTGAGACCAGAATGCTGGATTTAGGGGGGAAAAGCTGGATGAACAGTAAAATTGTAATGTTGACCTACGTTGACTTGGTTAAAGAATGATCAATGAGTAATTTTTACCTGAAATTTAATTGAGTTAGATTCATGTAGCAATTAGAACCACTTCATTTTGATTTTTCTATAATTAATTATGATTTTTCGAAGTCAGGTCACTCATCTGGAATTTACACAGTGAACAGTACCCGAGAAGAGTAAAATTCCAGATTGAGAAATTGGACTTCAATGACCTTGAAAGTGGTTCTAAATGATACCAAATGATCCCTAAAATGTACGAAAGTAAGGACGTTTCAGTACAGGAAAGAGTTTGAAGATGAGAAGAAGTGTCCAATATGTAAGACACTAAGGTAGAGATCAAACAACTCTCCTGCCAAGTTGTTATGGTATCTTCCAATTTTACCAAGGTTTAAGCGACGTTTTTCTAATGAAGATGATGCAAAGAAAATGTTATGGCATGCAAATGAAAGGATTAATGATGGAAAGATTCGTCATCCTGCTGACTCTTTGCAATGGAAGAAGATTGATGACTTATTTCTTGAGTTCGGCAATGAACCACGAAACCTAAGGCTTGGACTTAGTACGGATGGAATGAACCCTTAAAGTAGCCTTAGTAGTATACATAGTTCATGGCCCATCCTTCTAGTGATTTACAACCTATCTCCCTTGTTGTGTATGAAACAGAAGTATGTAATGTTGTCTATGCTAATCTCAGGACCAAAATAACCGGGAAATGACATAGACGTTTACCTAACACCCTTGATCGAAGATTTGAAGAAGCTATGGGAAGGTGTGGATGTTTTTGATGCTGTTAAGAAGGAGGTCTTCAATATGCGGGCCATGATCTTTTGTACAATTAATGACTTTCTTGCATACGGAAATTTGTCAGGGTATAGTGTTAAGGGCCATAAAGCATGTCCGATTTATGAGGAAGGGACTTGCTACTATCAACTTCGTCATGGAAGAAAGACAGTCTACCTAGGTTATAGGAGATTTCTAAGACAAGCCCACCCATACCGTCGACTAAAGAAGAAATTTTATTGCCGGCCAAGAATGTGAAAATGCTCCAAAGCCATTGACTGGCAAACAAGTTTATGAAAAGGTGAAAGACATCAATGTCACTTTCGATAAGATTACCAAGAAAAGTGAGAAAAATGTATGGAAAAAAAGATCTGTGTTCTTTGAGCTTCTATATTGGCGACATCTTCATGTAAGGCACTGTCTTGATGTGATGCATGTGGAGAAAAATGTGTGTGATAGCATTGTTGGAACACTTCTCAACACACATGGTAGTTTCAAAGACGGTTTGAAGGCAAGATTAGATTTGAAAGAAATGGGAATACGAGAGGATTTACATCCGAGGCCAGATGGTGGGGGAGCTATCATGTTGAAGAGACTAACATCTTGTCCAAGGCTGAGCGAAGAAGTATTTGTGAGTGTTTGCAAGGAATCAAAGTTCCCTCTGGGTACTCATCTAATCTTAAGAGGATTGTGTCCATGAAAGATTTGAAATTAGTAGGCCAAAAGTCTCATGATTGTCATGTATTGATGCAACAACTACTCCCAGTGGCTGTTCGAGGAATCCTTCAAGATGATTTGAGACACATTGTAACCCGACTTTGCTTCTTCTTTAATGCTATATGTGGCAAAGTCTTTGAGACTGAAAAGCAAGAGGAATTGGAGCACGAGGGTTATGTTATTTTGTGCCAGCTTGAAAAACAGTTTCTTCCTCCCTTTTTTGACATCATGGTACACCTCATCGTTCATCTAGTGCAAGAGATAAAACTGTGTGGCCCTGTATACTTATGATGGATGTACCCATTTGAAAGATACATAAAAATCCTTAAAGGGTATATGAAGAATCCAAATCGGCCTGAAGCATCCATTGTTCAAAAATATGTTGCCGAAGAAGCTATGGATTTTTGTCAACAATACCTTTCTAAAGTAAGACTTACTGGTCTCCACAAACCCCGTGCCAAACAGGGGGGTCAACGCGGAATATCGGTGAGGAGTGTTGATCGTAATGAATTAGAGCAAATACACTTACACATCTTGAATAACATTGATAAAGTTCAAGACTATATTGCTGTTCATAAAGATCTTGTCCAGAAAAAAAAATAATAGGATGACAGAGCAAAGGTTGATTAGAGAACACAACAAACCTTTTGCACATTGGTTCAAACTGGAGGTTGAAAATGAGGATTGTGTTTCTGATACAGTTAGATGATTGGTATGTGGTCCTGAACATAATGTGATCTGTTGGAATTCATTTGATATCAACGGGTATTCCTTTTATACGAAGTCGCTAGATGATAAAAGCAGCGTGCAAAATAGTGGTGTTATGTTAGTGGCTGAAGCTATGCATTTCTCTAGTTCAAAAGATAATAATCCTAAATTAGCAGTCATCCCTTATTATGGCGTTGTTGAAGAGATTTGGGAGGTGGACTACTCTAAATTCAAAGTTCCCGTGTTCAAATACAAGTGGGCTAATGTAAACAACGGTGTTATGGTCGATCAGTTAGGATTTACACTGGTGGATTTGAATAATACAAGTTTTGGGGATGAGCCTTTCATTATGGCAGACCAAGTAAAGCAAGTGTTCTATATCACTGATCCTCAAAATGAAAGATGGTCTGTCGCGCTCCAAGGAAAAAGGGTTGTTGACAATAATGATTATTTTTATGAGATCCCTTCTTTTTTAGTAGGTTTACCAAAATTAAATGAAGAAGAAGTGGATTCTGATTAATTTCTGTGTTTCTTGTTTTTTATGTAGTCTAAACAATAACAGAGATAGATTCTTGACGTATATGATTTTGATGTAATAATAACAGATACAGATTCTTGTTCTGATAAGAATGTTGTGACGCCAAGGATGGAATGATATATCTGATGATGGAGTTTAAAAAAATAACTACAACATTAAAACCGGTCTTAAGTGATATCCGGTGTAAAAAGTCTAATTTGTAAATAAATTATAGTTCGATTTTACACCGGGTTATACTTTATCCGGTGTTATATTTTAGACGGTGTTATTTTTTACACCGGTTTTATACTTTATCCGGTGTAAAATGTATCAAGTTTAGACCAGTTATTTTTTAACCCGGGTTAGAATAATTTATATCAGCTGTAAAATGTTTATATTCATTTTTTAAGTCCGTCCCTTGGTGCGACCATCATTTTCATTTCTCACGTACTCTGTCATATCTCCGCTCGTTGTGCTCTATGGTTTTCGCGAGGCTTCTCCGCGCTCGATCAGTCGTTCTTCTCTGTTATCTCTCTCGTTCTGTTATTCCGTGTACGTGTTCTCTGCATTATTTTCCCATGTGTACGTGCTTCACCGTTTTTATGTTCGTTTAATCTAGGTTTTATATTTTTCCTGATGAATGCTTGCACATTTTCCATTCATAACTGCTAAAGGAACAAGTTTTATGTACTCTGACGGGTTGAAGGAAAATGGGTTAAGTCTGTTTTCAATGTTTTTGATGTTGTTATTGCGTACATAGGAATATGGGGGATAGAGTTACTCAGATTGAGGCTAGCGATGCTCCAACTGCCACTATGCCAAGGAAGGGTAGAAGTGTGATTCGTTTGAAAGATATTACGAAGGATAGGATAGACGGGAAACTGCTTCCGATAGAGTTTGACAGAAACTGGAATCCAACTGGTGAACAGAGGACAAAGTACGTAAGTTTTGTCAGCCTCCTAGCATGCAACAAGCCTAGCATCACCTATTTGACTTGGGATGCTGTGGATAATCGCGAGAAGAATTAAATTTAGGACACTATCCAGGTATAGGAACTATCTAATATTGCATGCAGAGCAATACCAAATACACAACTGTTTGTTGATTACTCTGCTTTTAATGGCAAATATTGCAGCTCACTTACGATGTCCCCAACAATGAGTTCTTGAAGAAGAAGACATTGTACTATTACGCTGAGCGATGGAGGGCATTCAAGACCCAACTAGCTCGTCAGTATGTACATGGACAGGACAGAAGTGGTCATCCTCAACCTTCTCCATGAAGCAAGTATCAATTCATCGACGAAGCTGCGTGGTAAGAATTTGTTAGGATTCGGACCACGTCAGCAGCAATGGTGAGTGTATCCTTTTGTATGTGTTGGCAGAAAACGTATCAAAATATCATATGTATTGATTTTAACTACTTCATGTCTTTTAGAAAAAAGGGCAAAAGCGATTGAATACACCCTCAAGAATGATTGCCCCCACACAATGTCTCGAGGGGGTTATGCGAAGGCAGAAAGAGAGTTGTTGGGGGCCAAGAGGAAGAGGCTAGAAGAAAATGCTGGGTCGGAACCTAGTGTTCTTCTTGACCCCCCTCTCCGATACGTCGCGAAGAAAAATGGTTGTATGCTCGCCAAAGAAATAGCGAAGCATTTACAAGCGACAATGCTCGCATGATTGCTGAAAAAATTGTAAGCACTACTTGCATTATTTTGTTTTAGTAGACTATAATCATATCATTTTCCTTATGTTTGTTCTTTCTATGTTATAGAGTGATCTTAAACAACAAGAGTCCCATGGATCCTTCAAGTCAGATGGTAGGAATGACATCATGACTGTTGCCACTGGCAAACAAGAACATGGAGGTCGTGTCAGGGGAGTTGGAAGAGGTGTGGGTATAAGAGATTACTTTGGATCATCTCAAAGACGTTTCCCACATGTGGTACCGAGGGCAGAGTGGGAATCCTTGCTCTCCATCATAAGGGCAGAGGCTAAGGAAGAGGCTTGGATAGAGGCTAGGGCACAAGCAGAAGCTTCAATTGAGGCGCGATTAGAACAGGGGTTCGCAAAGATGAAGGAAGAAATGTTGTCCATGATAACATCAAGGCAGCAAGCAGAGCCAACTGATCCCCTCCCGCCCTCAAATGTAGCCCGTCCAAGCACTAAGGAGAGTTGTTGCTTGCCGCTGTTAGAGGAAGCAAAACATTATGATCTATATGTGGAGGATCCTCTTAGACGCTTAGTGGCACGTGGCTCCATCCATAGCCTAGGGGCAACTGTTCACCACATCCAAATTCAGGACGATCAATTAAGGGTGACAGTTGAAGACGTGCTAATTGGAGATGCTCTTGTCCCAATTCCCACTGATGAGGTGAAGACAGTGAGCCAAGCAAAAGGGACTTTCATATTGTGGCCAAAGCATCTTGTTTCACATCACGTCGCCTTATCCCCCAGCCAACTTCCCACCCATCCCACGTTGAATGCCATGCAATGTGTGATCCTATTGGCATATGACAAAACGTTCCATATGGACGCGTTGCCTATGGATTCAGCTGTGGGCGACATGGGGGCACCGGCCTTCCTAGACTATACGGACGTCAAATCTCTGATCACTCCCAAGGAAGAACTGACCTCCGGCTGCATCCAAGTGTTTTTGATGTAAGTATAATTTAAATATAAATATATGTAATAACAAAGTTTAAGTCTTACAACTAAGGTCGTGTATGCATTGCCTGTAGGTACATGCGAGATGAGTTGGTTTCCTCAAAGGGCAAACAAAAAAAGTTCGGATTCCTATGCCCACTTCAGATTTATGCTAAAGGGACCTCTCAATCTTCGAGGCTTGCATACATTTCAAGGAGGCTCGGTGAAACCGATATTGATTGTTTCTTCGCACCATATATGCAGGAGTAAGAATAATAATATTCAATTTTATTTCATATATACTAGTTTTGTATTTGCTTAATTATAATACTCATTCTCTTTTAACTAATCTCTATAGCAATCATTGGCAACTTGTCATCCTATGTAAGCATAGCTATAAAGTTTTCTTCTTATGCTCCCTCCATTACAAGCCCTCAGTTGATGTCAGGAAGATCATGAACACATACGTGAGTTCTCTTCTATACACAATGATCTTTGTGATAAATGGGTTACTAACTTATTAACTTTGGTCATAGGGCTATGAGGACATTCGCAGTTGCAAGGGGCCTTAAGCACGCTAATTTGGTCAGGGATCCTGAATGGATCACACCGAAGGTAATAAAAGTATATATTAGGTGTTAGCTAGGTTTTCTGTTTTGATGAAGAGAAATAATTTTTATCTTGTTAACATTACAGAGTCGAAGGCAACCCAAAGAAAGCAACTTGTGCGGCTTCTACATAGTCAGATACATGGTCAATATTATCTTGGCAAATATGATTGACCTAACTGAGGAGTTAAATTTTATTTTTAATGATTTCATATTTCTTAATTGTCAATCTAATCTATATTAGTAATGCGTTAATTTCTTTGATTTTGATTTCATATTTCAAATGTTTGATCAACCTGATCCATTTCCTAACCAAGATATTGAGGACCTGCGTAATCGGTGGGCAGAGTTTTTTGTTCAATTCCTTCCTGATCTATAGTATTTGTCTTTCACTTAATACCTTTTTCTACTTTTCTGTTCAAATTGTAGCATTTTTGTATTGAATTTTATTAAATGAATAATATAATGAGCAATTGAATTATATATGTCTCTGGCATCTTGAACTGATGATGATCGATGATTGAGTCCTATATTATATTTGGGCAGTTTATTTATGAAGCTTCAGGCCAATGAAATGTATTAAATATAAACTTAATAACATCTACATCAGAGGTATATACCTGCCGGTGTAGAAAGAACATATATTATAATATAAATTTAATAACATCTACATCAGACGTATTACAACTGGTGTTAACATTTGAATAATCTACACCGTCCTAATATACAACCGGTGTAGATGTTAAAAAATAATACACCGGATGTAAATGCGAACCGCTTTAAAATGTAGACCGGTGTAAAAAAGTATACATTCTACACACCATCCTAATATTCAACCGGTGTTAACATTTGAATAATCTACCCCGTCCTAATATTCAACTGGTGTAGATGTTAAAAATAATACACCGGATGTAAATGTGAATCGCTGTAAAATTTAGATCGGTGTAAAAAAGTATACATTCTACACCGGTCTTGTGATCGGTGTAAAATGTCTCACTTTTTACACGGTCCGTTTCTACATCGGTTGTATGTGCGATGTTGAATGCCATTTTCAACCGGTGTAGAAATGCTTTTTTCTAGCCGTGAATAATTGCATCTCCTTGCATATTATGCATGTTAGAGTATGCTATGACGAATGAATACTCCCTTTTTGCAGTACATGCAGGGTAGACTACATATGAGATAAGGAAGTTATGAGAAAGTTATGTTGCTCCTATACCATACGACATGCAATTAGATAATTTAACTTGGTAATGATAATAAAGCAAAGAAAAGTGATAAACAAGATAATTAGCCAGTCAATCCCTCAAGTTTAGAATGAGAATCTGAGATAGATAATGATAGTCAATTAGACAGAGAATAAGATTAAAGATGAAAGTTGATCATAAGCCTATAGACATATGATTACAGTACTCAGGACATATCCCTTCAATGGGGATGAGATATGTGAATGATGTTCCTTAAACATGAAATGAAATGAGACACTATTATGAAAGATGATGCAGCTCTGAGAAGGAGCAGAGTTTATGTAATAGATTGCTGTTACGATAGAGTCAAACTGCCATGCTGAAAGCATGGACATGGACAGTGAAGCTCATGATAAAGCTATGTCCATCAAATGAGAAAGATTATAAAGGATATATGCATGATAGAGCATTTATAGCTCTCTGCAGTACTAGATATGGTAAAGTTATGAAAGATGAGAATGACATCAAAAATTCCTAAATGATAGAGAAATGAGTAAAGTCTTAATATATAATACTGGCTTCTATGATCATTTTTGGGGAATTATCTATTGAGTTAGCAACTAAGTGGAAGTAACTAACCTTGTAACTGAGTCTATTGGTTTAAGTCTTCCAGAGATAAGAATATAGTATAACAAAATCGCAATAGATTCTGGAGGATCAAAGTTAGATCCTAGTATGGCTCATAGAGAAAAGAATTATAGGGTCAGAGAGAAAAGATCCTGAAGAGGCTGACGGTTGATCACAGTAGATCCCGAGGGTCGCAATAGACCTAGCCTAAAGAAAGAAAATAAAGGATCCATAAGTACAGCATTTCTTTGGAATGACAATTATCAAGGATGAAGTTTAAGGTAGAGAAGCTCTAGAAGTTGTTAATTCATAGTAGAGAGAGTACCCATGATGTTAATTCAGATAGCCTTATTATTATTATGACTGAACTCAGAATCTTCTTACATAAAAAATGAAGTGAAGTTAATAGAGGTTCATAAGATGAGAATAAAGAGAATAAGAATGAAAGCTAGATAAATCCTCCAGATAAGGACAAGAAGGTTAAAAAGTCAACGAGGTTTATAGAAAAGGGTCTAAGATAGTAAAGTACCAGGGTTGGAGCCTGTTAGCATCAGTGCTTCAGATTTTTATCAGCACTTTTTAGTTAAGTGTGCTCAGGCAAGAGTAGCCCAATAATGGGTGACCCTGGGAAGTAATGAGAAAAGAATGTAAATGCCACAGAAGTTTGGCATATATGCACAAAGTTATGTAAAAGGATAATAAGAGTTATGAGAAGTTAGAAAGGGTTATGAACAGTAAAGGATTAGAACCCTTATGTCAAGTCCAAATAGATTAGATTTGAAATGAAAGATTTAAATCATGACTTTGTTCAGGAGAATGAGAAGCAAAAGAGCAATATTCTCCTGAGAGGCTGATAAAGTTATAAGTTAAAGAGAATGTTTCTGGCATCTCAGAATATGTCATGATAAGGCAAGATAAGTTATGAAAGAGTAAGATACACCATGATATAGCCAGATTTGGCTAGATATGCCACGATACATCATGAGAAGTACGCTATGAGATACATTTTGATAAGCATGTAATGTGGCACATAATGAGAAATGTGTATTGAAAATGATAGTAAGAAGTAACTCTATGAACAGATAGAGAAGCTCCCTTTTTGAAAGGGATAAGATGATGAATGTTATGTTACAGATGAATGTTATGCTACAGACAGAAGTGAGAGCTTTCACTCCTTGCATGAAATGCCAGGCATTATGTTATGTTTGTAAAGATGCTAAAGCTTTGAATGTTAAAGCAGTGTAAGCTACATATGATAGAGCTGTGCAAGCTCTAAGTGTTAGAGCTGTGCATATTCATGAAAGGAATGCTTGAGCTCTGATGTTAGAGCTTTGCATTCATGAGCAGGTATGCAGTCCTGCAAGATGTTGGCCATGCATTATGCATGTTAGAGTATGTGCTCCTACTTAGCAGTAAAGTAAAGAAAAGAATAACTGCATAAGTCCTCTCTCTATATGATGTTGAATTATTAAAGATGATAAGAGCAACAATAGAGTTATAAGAGTTTCTAAGAAAAAAAAATATGATTATACGAAAAGAGGATGAAGCTTTGCGGATATTAAAGAATTCCGCAAGATGCCAAGAGAAGTAATAAGGGATAAGTGTTAGAAAGTATGATGAGTGATTGATGAAAACTCCCGAATACAGTAATATTCGAGAGAGTTGGATATGAAAGAAATGGACACTACTCACAAATCTAGTAGAATGAGTTGTCCATAAGCAAATAAATGCATAGCAAGTGAATCGAAATGAAGTAAAGTTCAACTCTAATTGAGTTGATTCAAACATAAAGAGTAATGATAACAAGGATATAGGGCAGATATTGAAAGCACTCCGCTAGATGATAAGATAAAAGGTAAGAGATATACCCCAATCCTTAGTCATAAAGCAAAAAGAGATATGCAGAAGACATATATATCCAAGATAGTTTACTAAGATACTGAAGGGAATTGGAAGACACGCAGCATAAATTAACTTTAAAAATTTTTCCATTCCCAGCCAGGATCTACCGAATATGTTTAAGTCAAGGAGAAAGAAGTGTTACCTTCGGTATTCAAGCTTTGGTCGCGACCTCAGTGTCCACTAGTCGTGACTCTTCGCCTCTGGATCTTTCAGTCGTGACCTCCTCAGCTTCTCGTCGTGACCTATCGCCTCTGGAGTTGTTAGTCGCGACCTCCTCAGCTCTAGTTGCGACCTGTCGCCTCTAGAGTTTTCAGTCATGACCTAATCATCTTCTAGTCGTGACCTGTAATCTCTGGAGTTCAAAGTCGCGACTTCCTCTGCTTCTAATAGCGACCTGTAGTCTCTTTTCGGATTTCTGACGTTCAGAAGCCAATTTGGTCGCGACCTATGTGTCAACTGGTCGCGACCTTGTCGTACCTAGTGCTCTTTTCTCTACCGGCTTTCTCTACCGGTATCCACACGAACAGCGTTCCAATCACGAACGACGTGCTAGCGTCTCTTGTCCCTCTAGGGCTTTCTCAAGATTCCGTCCTCACCGTCTTTATTTTGGCAGTTTCTTATCTGTAAACCTTTTGCACTCTCCTTGCCCCCTTTTCTTGTGTGTTATGTGTAGAACCCTAGCTCCTAATGTCAAATATATAGGATGCTATCGGGCTTCTAATTGGGCTGGGATTCAGAATTAATCTTATATTAATTCTGAAATTAATACAATATCATATATTGCATAGTTTGATAAGAAACTAATTAAATAAATATGGTTTTTATTAAATCCGTCCCACAAATTTAAATCACATATTTATTTGATAAAGATAAGACGGAATTATATTTGATTTATTCTCATAAATGAAATTTGAGATATCTTATCAATTTGAATTTCAAATTCAAATAGATCATATCCATTTAAATTCAAATTCAAAAGTGATAGAGATTTAATTTATCCTTATAAATTAAATCTTGCAAATATCTCTTATATTATATATAATATATAAATACAAATATATATATATAAAATATATAAATTTACCCTAGATTATTCATTTAATCAAGACATGTCTTAGATTTAATGAACCTGGACATCACAGCTCGAGTTGGGCTATTTTGTGTGCGACCCTGTAGGCCCATATGAAGTTGGCAGTGGGCCAGTTACTATACTAACCCATAAGTCGTAAATGGCCTCTAGCAAGACATTACAACTACCCAAAACATATGAGGATCGATGAACGATGTTACCTTTCATACAACCATATCACGTCCCTTTTGTCACACGATATTTCGGTCATGGATGAGGCATGGTGAACATCATCTTCCTATTCCTGACCCTCACTTTCTCGATCCCTGAGTAGTTTGACTATAGTAATGGAACTACCCTTCCATTACAGTATGGCCATACATTTCTCAAACTCACTCATCGAGGGGCCCAGTAATATCTCTCTACGAATGTGAGGGACAAATTCCATCTTGACCATTCACATTCCTCCGCATGAAAAACCACTAAGCCCGAACATAGCCTTTATGATCACTCGGTCAAAAGTAACTTTTGACCAGGTCAAAGCTGAGCGTTTGTCATGTAGGAATCCATGATGATCTCAGGTCAAAGGGCATAGTGACATGGCTTATATATGAGAGAAGCTTATGACTTAACCCATGAAGCTCTCTCATAGCGGGTCGGTCCAGCACCCTGTACTCTTACATGTGCCTATGACTTTGATTTATATCTCTATATATCTTCAAAGTCATACTGGTCTTATTTCATCTCTGCTCCTGCATAGATGACTGACCAGGGACATTTAGGATAAGATCATGAGTTATCTAAGGATGGTCATCACAGTAAATATGCAAATAATGTGATAACATAATTAAGACATTCAAAAAATAATAATGTTTATAACATAATGATTGGCCCCTAGGGCACAATTTCCAACAGATACCAAGTAAATTTCGAGGACAAAATTTATTTTAAGGGGGTAGAAATGTCACATCCTAATTTTCCCCCTATCTGTATAGTACTGATAGAGGAAAGATGTTTAGAAAGGATTGTGATGATGAATGGAAAGGAAAAGATTGGTTAGATAAAGGTTTAAAGAAAAGGGACTAAATTGAAAAGTATAAAAGTTCCTTAGTGCAAAGTGTAAAGTAGACATAAACTTTGGGCCATTAAGTGTAATTATGAAAAGTTGAGGGCCTAAAGTGTAATTTTCAAAAGTTTAAGGACCTAAATATAATTTATCAAAAGTTCAAGGGGCAAAAGTGTAATTATGAAGAATTTGGACCGGAAATAGGCCAAAAATGGTCGGAATCATATCAGACCCAAATTTTATCAGTAGATAGAAAAAATTATTTCGGTTAGTTTGACGCAACACATAATTTTGATTTGAGGTCCCGAAAATTGATATAAATTTCTGAAGTCAGATAAAATTATTACAATATTTTTGAATCTCAGAATCAGATGAGGCTTTACAGTAAATTCCTATAATTAATATAAGAATTTATAAAATTGACAGGATTAGAAAAGGAATCCTGTAGAATTTTTAATGGAATTTACAGTAGAATAAAATACCCGATAAATATGTCCGGGAGAGGTTCCTTGTGATTTGTGCCTTAAAGGTAATGGACTCTATAAAGGCCCAAAATGGCGTCATGAAGGCCCAATAAAATAATTGGACTGATAGGTGGGCTAGTGTCCAGAGGAACCCCGAAAAGTGCGAAATTATCAAAAATGCCCCTGTGTTGTACCAAGGAGCAAGAGATGAATGGAGGGCATTTTGGTCATTTTAGACAGGCCAAAACACCAAGGTAGGTACAGGAAGGGTTAGTCAGAGTCAGTATATGCCCTGACAAGGTATAAAAAGGTGTGAAATGATAATTATGCCCTTAGGGTCAATATAGTGCAAGAAAGGGCACCAAGGGTATTTTGGTCAATGATAGAAAGAATCCGGATACTGGATTTAAGGTCAGAAAACATATTATGGAATTTCAGAAAAATTAGATTCAGAAAATAGTCTGGTTTTTGGGAAATCGGACTGAGCCGGTATCGGATTGGATTGGAATTTTTCCAGATCCTTCTCCTCTTGGAATTTTCGTCACATGGGCATTTGAGGTGTCCCTTGATGATGTCATGGATGATGATGTCATAATTATTAAAGAAAAGTCAAATCCAAGAATAAATGTGAGCCATTAGATCAAATAGTGCACAAAATGATCTTGGCCATCCATTTTCCATAAAATTTTCTATAAATACCCCCCAAAATCTGATGCAAAACCATGAGCACAAGAACCCTTGGGGAACCTCTTGCAAAATGAAAACTCAAGCCAAGACAAAGAAGAATTCAAAGGCCAAAGTTCAAGCAAGCTAGAGATTAAAGGTAAGCAATCTATCCTAGCTTATTTTTCTTTGATTTGGGAGCTTGAACTTAAGGTTTTCATGGAAGAAAGTTGAGTTTTCTCTAAGGTGTATGTGCTGTCCAATACCTTAGATGAAAGGAGAAAGAAGAAATTAAAGTTAGAATTATGAGATTAAAGCTTAAACAAGCTAGTTAGATGATTGGTTGTTGAATCAAGTTGATGTTCTTGACTTTGCCATGGATGAACCATTTTTGTTTGCAATGTTCATGCACTGTTCATGATAGAAGGAGATGGAATTTCAATGATCTAATGCTTCCATTGAGTTTATATGATGATTTTATGTAGGATTGGATAGGTTTTGAGCCTTGGAAGCATTGGAATTGAAAGTTGTAATGTTGGAATTCTTCTCTGTTACTGTTCACTCGCATGAGCAGTGATTGGGATCTCATGATTTTGATGCTTCCAATGGTTTTAAAATGAAAAGTTGCGTGGGGTAGAGTAGAGAAACAAGTATGGGAAGCATTGGAATCAAGATGAGAATTTTTGGAAGAATTGTGCATATTTTTTTTAATCTGTACAGAACAGTGCATAAGAGCTGGAATTTTATTATTCTAAGCTCATAAATGGATTCAAAAGGTGAAATTGTGTAGGTAAGGTCAAGACATCAATTGATTCAAAGGCCAAGGCAATTGGTAAAGGTTAGAGGAAGTTATGTTAGTTAAATGTTCAAGAGAGATAGTATTGAATAATGCTTTAGTTCATGGTCCTAATGAATTATGTGATGAATATGAATGTGTTTAGGACCTTGCAACATCCAAGAAGATGTTGAGAAGTGGTTGACTGAAAAGTTTCATGGTTGGAAAGCTTAGGGAGCAAGTGGAAAAATAACGAAGAAAGCTTAAGTTCAAGGTAGTGGACTTACCTCTTTATGTGCTTGATGTGGTATGCTTATGTGTTGATATGTATATGATCATTGAATGATGTTGTGACATGATGAATGATGTTGAATATGTTATGAATAACATGTTTCCATGGCCATGCATTTTATACAAAGCTTATAGCATGATAGCATGTCACTAAATGAAGAAAATTTAATGAAATTACATATCATGTATTAGCATCCATCTTGCATAATTAAGTGGTAATGCTTACTACCGAGATTACCTAGAATCTCACCCTCCCCCAACCAACCAATTTAGGTCAAGCATGATGGAAAATTGTATGCATGGAGAAGAGCTAAAGAATTGAGGAAAGAAAGTGAACAATTTGATACTTTCACCTATGATGTATGGTTTGTTCTAATTATGTAAAGTGTATGATTATGTGATGGAAATGTATGAAATAATTATAGAGTATGTCCATGATGTATATGAATGTATGAGAGACCAAAGAGATGGTTTATGCATGTTGGAGCAATTATTGAAAATTAAAGAAAGGAAACTGAAATGGTAAAAACGTAGGTCCTAAAGCAGTTTTGTTGTGGCTTCAGTTTGACCTAGCAAATAAAAGAATTAACTCACCAAATTTTATGAGCTTAAAGTAAACATATGTAGCTTTAAATCCATATGTAATATGTCTCATTTGGATAAGGGAACCAATAGAACAAATTTTCCAAAGATGGGGACCATAATCTGTTTTCAGGATTTTTGACCAAATGAACAGTAAACTTTGACGAATAAACTGTATCAATTGGCTAAGCATTTGGTCAGAAACATATTTTTCCCTTAATGTTAAGCATGTTAGCTTCGAGTATAATTTTGAACCACCTCATTCCGACATTTCTAGTATTAATTATGATTTTTCAAAGTTTGTTGCCCAATCTGGAATACCATATGAACAGTAACTCGCCAAAAGTAAAAATTCCAGATTTAGCTAATGGACTTCAAAGGTCACCTAAGTTATTCTAAATTCTACCAAATGGTCCCTAAGACATACGAGAGTAAGGATGTTTCACAATCCATACCAATTCAGCTTTGAACTTCACTTAATAATTTAAATTCATTTTCCGGAACCGATACACCCCTAACTTTCTTTATTTGTGGTTAATTGCCTTGTCCTTTGAATTAATTTGTGCCTTAACTATATCCCACACAATTTTTCCCAAGAAATCCAAATATGGATTCAGAATTGCAAAATTCCAATGTTTCCTTCAGGTCTGGACAGAAACAGAAACAGCACCTATAATTTTCCAAAAATTCCTCTTTTCAATTCCAATACTTCCAAGACTTTGATCTTACTTAATCCTACACAATTTTTCATTTTAAACCCATTGAAAACATCAAAATCATGAAATTCCAATCACTGTTCATACGTATGAACAGTAACAGAGAAGGTTTCAAATTGTCCCTTTCTCAATTTCAATATTTCCAAGGTTCCAATCTTATTCAATCCTACACAAAATCATCATATAAATTCAATGGAAGCATTAGATCATTGAAATTCAATCTTCTTCCTTCAGTTCTGTCCTAGGCCGAAAGTCACATGAATTGGGATTTCAAGGATTACACAATTAATTCAAGCAATAGCCAATAATCCAAGCTTATCTAGGTTAGTATTTCTTAGTTCTATCTTACTACTCTTTTTTTCTTCATTTCTGTCAAGATTTGGACAGCATGGAGAACCAAGAAAAATAGGTTTTCCAACCACTAAAACCTAAGTTTCAATCTTCCAAAACATATACATAAGAACTAGGAAGATTTCTTACCTTAAACCTTGATTGCTTTGAACCAAAGTGCCTTGTCTCTTCTTTAGTTTGTTTGAGTTTTCAATCCTCAAGAGTTTCCCCTCTTGTTCTTAACGTAATATGAAGGAATAAAGGGAGGTATTTATAGACAAATTTTAGGGTACTTAGAACTAATCCACCATTGGAAGTGCTAATTATTACAATGACTTAATTCTTCCTCTCATTGGTTGATTTTATGATTAATTAATCTTAATCATCATTAAAATATTTATTATAATATTTTAATGTAATGAGGCTCATGTGATAATTCATTCCTCTTGCTATGCTTGACATGTGGCATAAGGTGGGTCCCACATGGGACACCTCACCATACACCTCACATGTCTTGAAACTTCCTCCTTTCTCTTCTTTTTTTTTTATAAAAATATCTTAAAAATTTATTTGGCCACAAGACCATTCCTTATCATCTTGGGCTGTTGTAAAATGTCACTTGGGCCATAAATTGAGTCCAATTGCCAAATGGCTCAATTCCCAAGGCACATCCTATACCGATATCCTTAAATTCTCCTGATTTTTAAAATAAATTCTATAAAATTCTTTTAAGGGTTATAACACTTTTAGAAATTCATTCTAATATAAAATGAATTTTCTACTAAGTATCATAATTTTTTGAGATCCAGAAGTCCTGATAAAAATTCTCTACATTTCCTTTAACCCTTTATAAGTGTCCGATTTTACCGTAAATTTCATAATTAATTCTACAGGACTCCTTTTTTATTTTTGTCAGTTTTATAAATTCTTATATTATTTATAAGAATTTAATACCAAGTTTCATCTAATTCTGAGGTCCAAAAGATACTTTAATAATTTCCCCAAACTTTGGAAATTCATATCAATTTATCGGGACCTCAAATCAAAATTTTGTGTTGCGTTAAACTGATCAGAATAATTTTTTTTATTTTATGGTAAAATTTGAGACTAAACTGCTTTCGGGCAGTTTTAGGCCTTTTTCGGCTCAACTTTCTCATAATTACCATTTTGCCCCTGAACTTTTAAAAATTACACTTCAGGCCCTTAACTTTTTATAATTACACTTAATGGCCCAAAGCTTATGTCTACTTCCACTTTGCACCATAGAACTTTTAGAATTTTCACTTTAGTCCCTTTCTTTCCAAAATGATCATCAAAATCCCTTCATAACTCTTTCCGCTATCAGTCTTATACAGATAGGGAACTTTTAGAATTTTTGAATTTTCTACTGTGAAACTTGTGTGTCTGATTTAGATTGCTTGCTTGGTTATTCCTGATTGTTTCTATGTTGTATGCATAGAAAAACTGAACTATTAGTGCCTTTTGACCTTAAAATTGAGAGGAAACTTAGGAAACTAAAAAGAAAATTTAGAGAAGAAGGAACTAGGAAAGTTGTAGCTGAAGAAGAGGAAAAATCAACAGAATCTAGTTCATCCTCTAATGTCCTTGGATCTAAAATTGGACTTAATTTAGAAATTTCTAATATGATTGAGATTAATCCTAATGGGAATAATGAGCATAATAGACAAGGAGAAAATGAAATACCAATCAATATGGAAGATAATAGAAGTGTGAGGGAAATAAATCATTCTCATGTGAATTATGATCCTTATGTTTTTTACATTGAAGAGGCTAATTTTGAAATTAAAGGAGATTTGATTATAGCCTTAACTAAATTTCATGGATTTGTAGGAGAATGTCCACATCACCACTTACAAACCATGCATATGATCTGCTCTTCGATGAAGCCTCTAATGACTACACTACATGACATCTTAAGGAGGTGTTTCCATTTCACTATGGAAGGGAAGGCTAAAGAGTGGTTATACAATCTGCCAACTCATTTCTCAACTCTTACATGGGATTAGTTGAAGTCAACATTTCTAGAACAGTTCTTCCCGTCCTCTAAGACAACTAAGATGAAGAAGGAGATTACAAACATTTTGCAAAAGGATGGAGAGTCATTACATGAATATTGGACAAGATTTATCAACTTTTTGGTTCGATGTCCGCATCACAGTATCACGAAGGCTGATTTAGTAGACATTTTCCTTGATGGTCTACTTCCTCACAACAAGGTATCCTTAAATGTAGTAGCAAATAGATCTTTAAGAGATAAAACTCCACAAGCAAGTTGGGAGTTATTCCAGAAAATGGCTAATGAAGACCATCAGACTAAGGATCCAAGGAGAATACCCACATCATCTTCGAGTAATTCAAAAGAGATTTTAGCAAAAATAGCAATTTTAGGAAACTGAATGGAAAAGAGAATGAATTTACTTGAAAGAGAGTTGTATTCTACAAAGTAAGTTCATGCAGTGGGAACGTCACAAGCATTAGTTACAGGGTGTGAGTTATACGGTTCAATGATGCATGGTATAAGTACATGTGATAGACAATATGAAGAAGTAGCAACAATACATCGAGGGAGAGACAATCAATACCAAAAGAAAGACCCATACTCCAACACATACAATCTAGGTGGGGAAGTAGGGAAAATAGGACAAATCAATTCCAAGAAGGTGGTACTTCTTCAAACAACTACCAAAGTAATGCAAGGTCTATAGTTGCTGCTCAACCTAATGCGTTAGCAGTATTAAGACCAGATGAGACTTCTCAACTGTTGAAGAGTATGGCTACATAAATGAACAATATGGATGGTAGAATAACCAATATAGATACCAAGCTCAAAGAGAATGATGGTCAATTTACCTCCACAGCGTCAATTCTTTAAAGTATACAGAAGGATAATGATAGGAAACTTGGGGGGTTAAATTCTAATAATGCTGATATTACAAGTCATTTAACTCGAGTTTCCAATATAATGAATGACATCCAAACAAAGAGCAGTGGCAGTATACCTTCGAATATTGTTATTAATCTGAAGGGTCTGAATGCTATATCACTCAGAAGTAGGAGAAAAGTTCATTTTAAGGAAGATGATACACCAAGGGAGGATATGGAAGATATTGAATTTGAAAATACATCATTGTAATAAATGAAGATTGGGAAATCAGAGTGTGAAAGAACAGCAGCTTATGACTAAGAAGGAAACCCAAGAGGAGAACTCATAAGTGAAGGGAATTGGAAGACACGCAGCGGAAATTAACTTTAAAAATTTTTCCATTCCCAGCCAGGATCTACCGAATGTGTTTAAGTCAAGGAGAAAGAAGTGTTACCTTCGGTTTCGAGCTTTGGTCGCGACCTCAGTGTCCACTAGTCGCGACTCCTCGCCTCTGGAACTTTCAGTCGCGACCTCCTCAGCTTCTAGTCGCGATCTGTCGCCTCTGGAGTTGTTAGTCGCGACCTCTTCTGCCTCTAGTCGCGACCGGACGTCTCTGGAGTTTGTAGTCACGACGTATTCAGTTTCACGTCGCGACCTGTCTCCTCTTTTCGGATTTCTGGCGTTCAGATGCCCGTATGGTCGCGACCTCAGGGTGTTCTGGTCGCGACCTTGCTTCGTGCCTGGTCGTATCGTAGAAGTCGACAACTCAAATCGGCTTCCTCTACCGGTATCCACACGAACAGCGTTCCAATCGCGAATGACGTGCTAGCGCCTCTTGTCCCTCTAAGGCTTTCTAGAGATTCCGTCCTCACCGTCTCTATCTCGGCAGTTTCTTATGTGCAAACCTTTTGCACTCTCCCTGCCCCCTCTTCTCACGTCTGAATGTGTGTGTAGAGATCTATCTTGTGTATGGAACCCTAGCTCCTAATGTCAAATATATAGGAAGCTATCGGGCTTCTAATAGGGCCGGGCTTCAGAATTAATCTTATATTAATTCTGAATTAATACAATATCATATATTGCATAATTTAATAAGAAATTGATTAAATAAATATGGTTTATATTAAATCCGTCCCACAGATTTAATTCACCTATTTATTTAATTTAAAATAAAGATAAGACAGAATTATATTTGATTTATTCTCATAAATCAAATTTGAGATATCTTATCAATTTGAATTTCAAATTCAAATCGATCATATCCATTTAAATTCAAATTCAAAAATGATAGAGATTTAATTTATCCTTATAAATTAAATCTTACAAATATCTCTTATATTATATATATAATATATATATAAACTAATTTATATATATATAAAATATATATCCACCCTAGATTATTCATTGAATTTAGACATCTCTTAGATTCAATGAATCTGGACATCATAGCTCGCATTGGGCTGTTTTGTGTGCGACCCTGTAGGCCCATATGAAGTTGGCAGTGGCCCAGTTACTATACTGACCCACAAGTCGTAAGCGGTCTCTAGCAAGGCATTACGACTACCCAAAACATATGAGGATCGATAAACGATGTAACCTTTCATACAACCATATCACGTCCCTTTTGTCACACGATATTTCGGTCAAGGATGAGGCATGGTGAACGTCATCCTCCTGTTCCTGACCGTTACTTTCTCGATCCCTGAGTAGTCTGAATATAGAAATGGAACTACCCTTCCATTCCAGTATGGCCATACATTTCTCAGACTCACTCATCGAGGGGCCTAGTAATATCTCTCTACGAATGTGAGGGACAAATTCCATCTTGACCATTCACATTCCTCCGCATGAAAAACCACTAAGCCCGAGCATAGCCTTTATGATCACTCGGTCAAAAGTGACTTTTGACTAGGTCAAAGCTGAGCGTTTGTCATGTAGGAATCCATGATGATCTCAGGTCAAAGGGCATAGTGACATGGCTTGTATATGAGAGAAGCTTATGACTTGACCCATGCAGCTCTCTCATTGCGGGTCGGTCCAACACCCTGTACTCTTACATGTGCTTATGACTTTGATTTATATCTCTATATATCTTCAAAGTCATACTGGTCTTATTTCATCTCTGCTCCCACATAGATGACCGACCAGGGACATTTAGGATAAGATCACGAGTTATCCAAGGATTGTCATCATAGTAAACATGCAAATAATATGATAACTTTATTAAGAAATTCATAAATCAACAATGTTCATAAGATAATGATTGGCCCCTAGGGCACAATCTCCAACAATAAGGACAAGAAGAAATACAAGAGATGCAAGAAGAGGAAGTGATAATGCAAAGTCCAGCATACAAAAGGAAACAAGCAAAGGAGAAAGCAGAGTCAAGCACGTAAAGAGCCTCGATGCCTTCAGGTAAGGAGGTAAGTATAAAGGATCTCCCTTTTCTTAAAGCTTACTTTGCTGGAAAGAAAAAGACTGGTTCTGAATTTGTAAATGATGATTATAATCTCTTCAATAAGTTAAAAATAAATATTCCTATAGTTGAATTCCTCAAAAAGAACCCTAAGTATGCTAAATTTTTGAAAGAGTTATGTGCTGATAAGAAAAAGTTTAGACCTCTTGAGATAATTCAGGTGAGTGCTAATGTGTCATCACTTTTTAAGGATGAATTACCGGTTAAGTACCAAGACCCAGGGTCTTATACAATCCCATACATAATAGGAAAGATTCATTTTAAGGGAGCATTATTAGATTTAAAGGATGCCATTAATGTAATGCCTTGGTCGGTATACTTAGCCTTAGGTATTAATAATCTTAGAGACATAAGTGTAGTTCTCCAATTAGCTGATAGATCAATTAGGTATCCTAAGGGAATTCTTGAGGATATTCTAGTGCAGGTCAAGGATTTAGTGTTCCCAACTGATTTTTATATTCTGGACATGTCCAGTGAGTTAGTTAATGAGAGCACTTTGATCTTAGGCAGATCTTTTCTCCAAACTTCCAAGACAATCATTAGTATGAAGCATAGTTCCATTACACTGGAAGTTGGGGAAGATGTAGTCACTTTCAATATAAATGAAGTAATGAAATATCCTTTTTACAATTCTACTTTTGCTGGTTTGAATGTTATTGATTATGTTATTGAAGAGGCTAGGGATGAGCATGAATTGAGTTTGCATGATGGGTATGATTCTATTCTGTATAATTCCAAAAATTTTCATGAAGTATCTCAAGAGCATATTGATTCAAATTCATCTTTGACTGCTTACGATGATTATTTTGCATCTCTTTCTTCTATTTATTCTTTTTCTTGTTCTTGTGAAAGCAATGCAACATGTTTCAATTGATTAGATGTAAATAGCATGCTTTCAGTTTCTCAAGATTTCTCATTCTCATCAAATTTTGATTCAATTTCATTATTTTTAATTGATAATGCTTTTGAAAAGGATTTGTTGAGTAATTTTACAGGAATGCAAGACATTATGGAAGTTGGAAGTGGAACAAATAAAGAAGGGTTCAGTTTATGTGATACCAAGTTGTGACGTGAAGATCTTCAAGTCGCGACTAGATACCATCTTGCTGAAGGAGAAACTCTCTGTGAACATAAGTCACGACCAGATGATTATTTTGTCACGACCAAAAACTCCTGAGACTTTGAGTCACGACCGTTAGATGATCAAGTCATGACAAAAAGATCCAAAGATAACCTCTATCAAAATTCGTCGCGACGAGAAGTGGAAGACAAGCTCGATAGGTCGTAACTAGGAATGTCAGATGCAACTAGTGAACTTTAAAGTTTTTCAATTACACATTCCAATGTTATGGTTAAAGGGCCAATATGTTCTAACTCTACTACTCGTTCCTCCCATTCTAAGATTACATCTCATATCTTGTGATTTTTGAATGATTTGATCTTTGATTATGATATAGGTATGAAGGACAATACATGCAACTATGTTGCAGTTGTAGACCAACTTAAGCTTGGTGTAACACCTGAAGAGATTAAAAGCAAGATAGAGAGTCTGAATGAGCTAAACATGAACAACATCTAAGAATCTACAAAGGAGAGTATTTCTAACTTAATTGATTCCTTTCATCTTATCCTTTCTATTGTTCAACCCCCAGAATTAGAGTTAAAAGGTTTACCTTCTAACCTTAAGTATGCTTATCTTGAACCAGACTCAAAATTGCTAGTAATAATTTCTAGTTCTTTAACTATTAGTGAAGAGTCTAGGTTGTTAAGAATGCTTAGAAAGAATAGAGAGGCTTTGGGTTGGCAATTAGCTGATATAAATAGGATAGATGCCACTATACGCACTCATAGGATTTTGCTTAATGAAGATTCCAAGACAATTAAACAATCTCAAAGGAGATTTATCCCATTAATATCTGATGTTATTAAGAAGGAAATTAGTACATTACTGAAGGCAGGGATCATATATGTTATATCAGATAGTGAATAGGTATCTCTTGTTCATGTAGTGCCTAAAAAGAGTGGAATTACAGTAGTGAGGAATGAGAATAATGAATTAATACCTACTAGAGTGCAAAATTCCTGGAGGGTTTGTATTGATTATAGGAAGTTAAATGACTTTACAAGGAAAGATCATTTTCCCTTGCCTTTTATTGATCAAATACTTGAGAGATTAGAAGGAAAAAGTCATTATTGTTTCCTAGATGGGTATTATGGATATTTCCAAATTCTAATTGCAACGAAAGATCAAGAGAAAACCACATTTACATGTACATTTGGTACCTATACTTATAGGAGGATGCCATTTGGCTTGTGCAATGCTCCTGGAACATTTCAAAGAGATATGATGTCTATATTCAATGAATTCTTGGAAAGCAACATAGAGGTATTCATGGATGATTTTACAATGTATTGTAAGGATTTTGATGAATATTTAGAAAGTTTAGAGAAAGTCTTAGCAAGATGCATTGAGAAAAAGATTGTGCTAAATTTTGAGAAATGTCATTTTATGGTAGATAAAGGAATAGTCCTAGGACATTTAATATCTAAGAATGGGATTGAAGTAAAAAAAGCTAAGATTGAGGTTATTTCTTCTCTTCCTTATCCCAAATCTTTAAAGGAATTGAGGTCATTCCTAGGACATATTGGATTCTATAGAAGATTTATTAAGGACTTTATCAAGATTGCATCTCCACTTTCTAAACTCATGCAAAAAGATCTCCATTGTGTTTGCTTGATAAATTTAGATATTATCTTTTGAGTGCTGAAGTGATTATATACACTGACCATGCTACTGTAAAGTTCTTGTTTAAAAAGTCACAGTCTAAACCAAGACTTCTCTGATGGATACTACTACTTCAAGAGTTCGATATAGAAGTAAGGGATCGAGCTGGAAATGTGAACTATGTTACAGATCATCTAAGCAGATTACCAACAGAGACAAGGGGAGTACTTAGTTATGATCTTGTTTGTGATTCTTTCCCTGATCAATATCTTTGTTTGGTTGCTGTTGTAAAACCTTGGTATGCTCATTTAGTTAATTTCATTGAAACTGGTCAAATTCTATCCCATTTGTCTAAATTTTAGGCCTAAAAGCTGAAGAGTGAATCTAAATACTTTATTTGGGTCAAACCTTTTCTGTGAAAGTTATGCTCTGATCAAGTATTAAGACGATGTGTTTCTAACCAAAATCACAAATCAGTTTTAAAAGCTTGCCATTCATGAGTTTATGGGGGACATTTTAGGGGAAAAGGACTGCACGTAGGGTCCTTGAATCCAATTTCTATTGGCCTTCCCTTTTCAAAGATACTTTTGAGTTTTGTAGACCTTGCGATAAATGCCAAAGATTTGGGGGAATTAGTAAACGACATGAGATGTCGTAACAACCTATTCTATTTTGTGAGGTTTTTGATGTATGGGGAATAGATTTTATGGGGCCTTTTCCACCTTCAATAGGATTTCAATACATTCTTTTGGCTGTAGACTATTTATCTAGGTGGGTAGAGGCTATTCCAATGAAATTAGATGATCCTCAAACGGTCTCCAAATTTCTAAGGTCTCACAACTTTAGTAGATTTGGAGTACCAAAAGCGTTAATTAGTGATCAAGGTACCTATTTTTGCAATAAGTTAGTCAATAACTTATTGGCAAAATATGGTGTAACTCATAAAGTCTCAACCTCATACCACCCTCAAACCAATGGTATAGCAAAGGTTTCAAATAGGGAAATAAAGCATATTCTTGAAAGGATTGTTAAGCCATCCAATAAGGATTGGAACTTAAGACTAGAAGATGCTTTATGGGCATACAAAATAGCTTTTAAAACCCCTCTAGGCATGTCTCCATATAGGATATTTTTGAGAAAGCTTGTCATATGCCTATGGAAATAGAGCATAAGACATTTTGGGCAGTGAAAGCTTGCAGTGAGGACCTTTTAGAAGCTAGTTCAGAGAGGTTGTTGCAGATTCAAGAGCTAGAAGAGATTAGATTGGGTGCCTACAGTAGCTCTAAAATTTATAAACTTAAGACAACATTAATACATGATGCTCATATTCTTAGGAAGAGATTTAAAGATGGTGATAAAGTGTTAAGGTACCAAGCTAGGTTTAAGTTAAAACATGGTAAATTCAAAACTAACTGGGATAGACCTTACACAGTTGTTAAAGTCCATGATTTTTGGATGATTGAGTTAAAAGAGGAGGCGACAGGTAAAATCTTTCAGGCAAATAGCCACCTTTTAAAGCTTTATGAGGAATCTGCTTTGCTTCCTTGAAGCTAGGTTGTCCCTTTCTTATTTCTTACCTTTTTCATATTTTTCCTAATGTGATGTATGTTTGATATATTGGTTTGAGGATTGGAAATGGATGATTCAGTAAGATAGTGTTTAATTTTAGTTTGTTTCTGTTTTGAATAATACTCCTATATTGTCCATATGTTGTTTACTTATTGTTGGTTCTCTAATGTGTTTACACACTCAATTGCATGCTATAGTTTACCCATCTTGTCATCTTTGCTTTCCTTGTATTACAATGTATGATTTGAATGTGATTGTGTGCTTTACTACTGAATTTGCATTGAGTTGTTGTTAGTTTGTTATGGGAGAGATTTAGGATGAGTTGGGAGATTAGGAAGAGGAATGTGTAGTCTGGAAGCTATTTTGTTTTGTATTTTCTTTGCTTGTATTTGGATGATGTTGTAATTGAGATGGATGTTGATGACTGAACTTATCCTTATTATTGCTCTTCCTTAATATATATGCCTTGATTCTAATTGCTTCACTATTGTGATTGTGTTTGTATAGATCTGTTGCCATTGAGGGCACTATCATGTTTAAGTGTGGGGGAGATATTGTTTTTGTGCTAAAGAATCCTCAATTTTTTTTCATAAATCCAATCTTTCATCACAAAGTTTTAGGTTTTTGATCTTAATGTGTGATAAATTGCTAAAAAATGGATCCCCACTTTAAACTGCTTTGTTGTTAGTAAAAAGGTTTCAGTGTAAAAGATATTTTGGGATTTGAAAATTATCAATCGGTAGTCTCTGTGGAAATTGGTCGTGACCTATATGTTACATGGTCACTACCTATGATGAAACTCTAGACTTAATGGGCTCTCTGTGGAAAGGAGTCGCGACCTAAGTGTATTGTGGTCGTAACTAAATGTGTAAGTTCAGAGCAAGCACTCACTGTGAAATATGGTCGCGACCTACACTATTTGTAGTCGAGACTAGAATGCGAAAATGTCCATTTACCTTCTCTTTACCTTGTGAAATGATGTTGATAAGACATAATTTGTGTATGGTTTCTGCGACATTTTTAAGGGTTTTGTAACAACTTTACCATTTATTTTATGCCTAAAATTGTGCTTTTGTGGTAATACATCATTGTGCTTGGCAATGTGTTGTTTTAAGGGTAAAATGTAAATTAACTCCTCTAAACTACATATATGTTATTCCTTTACTGGTGGGACTTTTACAATGAGCTTTGGTTTTGAATTGTAGGTATTTTAGAGGAGCAAGGACTAATGTGAGCAGAAAAGAAATCACAAGACAGAGAATCAAATCAAGGAAGCAGTTTCTGTATCCTTCAGTCATGACAAAAATGTCCACAGGTCGCGACCTAATTTCTCCTGAGAAGTTTTCTGTGTTCTCAGGTAGCGACCATAACATGGATCTGGTCACGACCAAAGAAGATGGTTGTGAAGCTACGTATTTTTGGTTAGGTCAACCTGCTGTTAAAAGAGAAGGAGAGCCGCAGACGCAAGAGAGGCTGGTTTTTTACCTGATTAGGCTAAGAAGCAGTGTTCGAACTCTCTCTACACTCTATCCACTGTCTCCACACAACTCCATCATTCATCTCTTCATCTCACCTTCTGCTTTTCTTTATGGCATCATATTTAAACAGCGAATGTAGCATAATAGGAGTCATGAGAGGCTAAATCCTTAGTCTCTTGGTGATGGATCTCGTGTCTTGAGCTCATGGACTGCACTAGGGAATTTTCTATTTTTAATCTTCACCTATTTCATGTTTTGATGCTTCTAGATCTAGGGTTTTAATTATATGAACAAGGGATTGTGTGTCGATTGATTACTCTTAGATTAGACAATTGTAATTGACCTTGGATGCTTTGAATGTCATTTTAATATAATATTTTAGTTTCGATTTTAAGCTAGTTGAACTGTTATCAACGATCATTGCTAATTAATTCAATTGCTTGAAATCTAGGGTTTGTCGATCGATGACCATTCGATGGTATTTTCATCATTTGATTTGAATTACACACTAAGTGGATGTTAACAGTACATTAAGAGTTTTTAAACTAGCTTTGATCAAAGGAGTTTAAGGAATATTAATGCTCTATACTCAATCGATCGATTGAGTTTTATTTAAGACTTAGTGATTTCAAAACTCCCATATCAAATTAAGAGCAAGGATAGATATGTTTCCATCATCAAGAGTCTATCATAACATATTTCTTTCACAAACCAACGCATTTGCATCTTAATCAAAAAGACAAAAATATTTACTTTACTGCACCTTTATCTTATTGCATCAAAAATCAACCAAACTCCAAAACCATTTTGCTTTCACTCAGGTTTTTAATAGATTTGGCACCAATACGCTAGGTCTCCAATAGAAAAGCTCTGTGAGAAGAACGATAGGGTTGTGCCTTATACTATATTATTGGGTGCAAACATTATTATTTTGATGGATCGGAAGACGACAATCCGACCTGCTAATTAGATGTATAGAAGGATTCCTTTTGAGCTACTAAGGTGCTGTATAAGTGATTCATTGCCCTATTGTTTCTAACCTTTTTGCATAAATAGTTTTATAGAAACCATGGTCACACATGAATTTTTGAAAATCTTGGAAATTGAATTGGAAATACTTAAGTTTTGACTATTAAACTTGGGATTATTACATGATTTTGAGTAATTACTTTTAAACTTTTAAATCATCATTTAAGAGGGTTTTCAGTTGTGATAAGTGTTGTAATACCTAATGAATAATGAACATTGTTTGAGACTTTAGTGTATGAGCAATTTAGATGAAAACCTTAGTTGGAAGGATTCTCAGCCTTAATTCCTATACTGAGTGATTATTCAATAGTGTATATCCTCTAGAACTTGTCTTGGCTCTGTGTTGAAAACTACTTGCGCATTTATGCTATTGAATATGATAGAGGCATTCATTTCTAAACCTTTGGGCCTAAACACAAGCCATAAATTTTGATCCATTGTTTACCCATTGGACCTTCATTGATATTCCATTGTTATCTCATTTTTGCTGGTGTCTAAATTTCATTATAATTAAGTCAAGTTCATCTTTTTACTTGAACCCATATAACCTTCAAGGAGCTTGTGGAAGTATTGCATATAAGCTGGTTGATTTCTAAGTTTAAAAAAAACAACAACAAGAAGAAGAAAATTTAGCATTGTCAAGAAGCTATAGCAGAAGATTAAAGGAGAAAAAAGTATTCAACTATAATTGAAGGATATGGTTTGGTGTATTTAGATAAAATTTGACTTACATCATCTTTGATTAAGACACTCAATTTTATTCCTTTTCCCTTTTCCTCCATACCTCCATTATTTCACCCTTAAAAGACCTCTTGATTCTTTGCATGAGTGTTGTATAGTTGAGGAGATTTAGAGCCATTGTAAGCATATGGTAGGTTGTTTGCCAATTTGAATTTAAGTGAAAGAACCCTAACAATAAGAGGATATAGAGAGCTACACACTTACATTCTTGTAGAGAATCTATTGTGCTCATACAGTTAATGTTGATTTCGTTTAGTAGTTAATTACTTGGCATTGCTCATATTATCATTTTTGCATTCCCAAAAGATGGTGAATTAATTGTTTTAAAGTTTCATTGTGGATTATGTTGTTATCTCAGATTTACCAGCATTAGGTCAGGTGTGATTCATTTCTTTGTCCAGGAGTACAAAAGTTCAAGTGTGGGGGAATTGATAGGATGCAATTTGTATATGGTTTCTTTGATATTTTCAAGGGTTTTATGGGAAGTTTACCATTCATTTTATGCCTGTAACTATGCTTTTGTGGTAATACATAATTGTGCATGGCAATATGCTGATAAAAGGATTAAGTGGTAAATTAACTCTTCCAAACTGTATTTATGTTGTTCTTTATTTAATTGGGCTTTTACAGTGAGCTTTGATTTTGAGTTGCATATGTTTTGGAAGAGAATCAAGGACCCAATGTAAATCAGAGAAGGAATCACTAGACAAAGATGACATGAACCCTGAAAGCCAGCTTCTATGATGTTTAGTCGCGACCTAAGAGTCCACTGGTCAAGACCTATTTTCTCCTGGGATGTTTTTTGTGTTCTCAGGTCACGAACAATATTAGTATCTGGTCACGACTAGAATAACTAGTTAGTGAAGCTGTGCGTTTTCATTTAGGTTACTCTACAATAAAAGGAAAGAGGAACAGGCAGACGAAGGGGGGCTGGAGTTTTTGCCAGATTTGGAACTGCTCTTTCTCAACATTCTCTCTACATCTTCTATTCACACCTTCCAATTTTTATTGATCTTTCCACAGATTTTCACATTTATGCATCGATTAATCCACTTCTAATATCTTTCTCTTGTCCTTTCCATAACCTTTTTCTTCATTCTTCATGGCATTATTTCTGGGAAGCAATGATAGCACAATAGGAGCTATGAGAGGCTAGAACTTTAGTCTCTTGGCGATGGACATCATATCTTGAGCTTATAGATTGTACTGGGGAGTTTTCTATCTTAATCTACACCTATTTCATGTTTTGACATTTCTAGATTTAAGGATCTCATTGTATGAATAAGGAATGAATGTCGATTGATTATTCTCATATTAGATATTTGTAATTGACATTGGATGATGTGATTGTTGATCTTAATATAAATATTTCGGTTTTGATTTCTGGATAGTTAGACTATTATCAACGATTCTTGATGTTTAATTCAATTGCTTGAAGTCTATGGTTGTTGATTGATGACCATTTGAGGGCATTTACATCATCTAATTTAAATACACACTAAGTGGTTTTCAACATTACATTAATAAGTTCTTAAGCTAGCTTTGATCAAAGGAGTTTAAAAATCATTAATGCATTGGACTCAATCGATTGATTGAAATTTTTATTTAAGACTTAGTGATTTCAAAACTCCCATATCAATTAAGAGCAAGGACAAATATGATTTCATCATCAAGAGTCTTTCTTAACATATTTCTTTTATAATCCGGCCAACTCATTTTCCTTTTAATAAAAAATACAAAAGCATTTACTTTGTTGTACATTTAGTTCATTGCATCAATATTCAATCAAACCCAAAACCCATGTTTTTACTCATATTTTCAAGGGCTTCTCCCACCAATTTGCTAAGATTCCAATAAAAAAGTCTCCTTAAGAAGAACGATAGGGTTATGCCTTATACTACATTATCGGGTGCAATTATTATTTTGATGGATCAGATGATGACAATCAGAGCTTATCATCATGTCGCAGCGCAACCTCATCTTGTTCAATCACATGTGATGAGTCTGGAACATACTTTAACTGGGAAATATGAAATACATCATGTATCTAACTGAGATTTAGGGGAAAAGCTAACTTATAAGCCACTGATCCTATTTTTGTGAGAACCTGAAATGGTCCTATATATCTAGGATGCAACTTCTTTACTTTGATTAATCATCTCGCTCCCGTAGTTAGAGTCAACTTAAGAAATGCATGCTCTCGTTCTTTAAACTCCAATGGTTTTCTTCTGACATCAATATAACTTTTCTATATACTTTGAGCCGTCAACAATATTTTTCTGATCATGTCAATCTGTGCCGCAGTTTGATCTACTATATCAGGACCAAACATTCTTCTCTCATTCAACTCTAACTAGCATAATGGAGATATATACTTATGTATATAGAGTGCTTCAAATGGGGCCATCTGAATACTAGTAGTCTGGTAACTATTGTTATAAGCAAATTCTATTAGTGGCAGATGGACATCCCAACTCCCTTTGAAATCCAAAACACAAGCTCTCAGCATATCTTCTAGTGTCTGGATTTTTCTCTTGGACTGACCATCCATCTGAGGATGATACGCTGTGCTAAATCTGAGAGTAGTGTCCATTTCTTTATGGAAAGCTCTCTAGAAATTAGATGTAAATCTAGGGTCTCTGTCAGACACGATACTGCTTGGGACTCCATGTAGTCTGTAATATCCTTAATTTTTTGTACTAATTTGTATGTACAATTTGTACGTAATATATGTGAGATTTTCTAAGGAAAATGTGGCCATTTATGTAAAGAAAGGGATTGAATTGAAAAAGGGAGAAAATGCAAGGACTTAAGTGAAATTACAAAAGTTTTAAGGCCAAAATAGAAAGTAGACAAAAATGTTGGGTCCTTAAGTGTAATTTCAAAAAGTTTGAGACATAAATGTAATTTATCAAAAGTTCAAGGGGCAAAAGTGTAATTATGAAGAACTTGGACCGAAAATAGGCCAAAAATACCCGGAATCATATCAGACTCAAATTTTACCAGTACATAGAGAAAATTATTCCGATTAGTTTGACACAACATAGAATTTCGTTTTGAGGTCCCGAAAAATTGATATAAATTTTTGAAGTTAGGAGAAATTATTACAGTATTTTTTGGACTTCAGAATCAGATGAAACTTTATAGTAAATTAATAAAATTAATATGAGAATTTATAAAACTGACAGGATTAGAAAAGGAATCCTGTAGAATTTTTAATGGAATTTACAGTATAATAAAATACCCGATAAATACCTTCGGGAGAGGTTTATTGGGATTTGTGCCATATCGGTAGTGGACCTATACAAAGGTCCAAAATGGCATCCCAGAGGCTCAATAAGGTACCTGAACAGTATGTGGGCCAGTGTCCAGAGGAACCCCAGAAAAGTGCGAAATTACGAAAATATCCCTATGTTATAGTAATGTACAAGAGATGAATGGAGGGCATTTTGATCATTCTGGACAGGCCAAAATGCCAAGACAAGTACAAGAATGATTCCTCAGAGTCAGTATATGCCCTGATAAGGTATAAAGAGGTGTGAAATGACAATTATGCCCTTAGGGTTAATATAGTGCAAGAAAGGACACCAAGGGTATTTTGGTCATTTGCCAAGGGATATGTAATTAAGTTTGGACCCAGTACAAGAATGTTAATGGTAGGAAGAATCCGGATACTGGATTTAAGGTTAGAACGCATATTATGGAATCTTAGAAAAATTAGATTCAGAAAACAATCTGGTTTTTGGGAAATCGGACTGAGCCGGTACCGGATTGGACTAAAATTTTTCCAGATGCTTCCTCCCTTCATAATTTCATCACATGGGCTATGAGGTGTCGCTTTGATGATGTCATGATGATGATATCATAATTATTAAAGAAAAGGAAATTCAAGATCAAATCTAAGCCATTAGATCAAATAGTGCACAAAATGATCTTGGCCTTTCATTTTCCATGGAATTTACCTATAAATAGCCCCCAAAATCTGATGCAAAACCGTGGCTCATGAACCCTTGGGGAACCTCTTGTAAAATGAAAACTCAAACCAAGACAAAGAATAATCCAAGGTCCAAAGTTCAAGCAAGCTAGAGATTAAAGGTAAGCAATCTATCCTAGCTTATTTTCCTTTGATTTAGGAGCTTGGACTTAGGGTTTTCATGGAAGAAAGTTGAGTTTTCTCTAAGGTATATATGCTGTCCAAAACCTTAGATGAAAGGAGAAAGAAGAAATTAAAGTTAGAATTATGTGATTAAAGCTTAAACAAGCTAGTTAGATGATTTGTTGTTGAATCAAGTTGATGTTCTTGACTTTGCCATGGTGGGAATATTTTCGGTTTGCACTGTTCATGATAGAAGGAGATTGAATTTCAATGATCTAATGCTTCCATTGAATTTATATGATGATTTTGTGTAGGATTAGATAGGTTTTGAACCTTGGAAGCATTAGAAATGAAAGTTGTAATTCTTGAAATTCTTCTCTGTACTGTTCACCCGTATGAACAGTGATTGGATTTTCATGATTTTGATGCTTCAAATGGTTTTAAAATGAAAAGTTGTGTGGGGTAAAGTAGAGAAACAAGTATGGGAAGCAATGGAATTAAGATGGGAATTTTTGGAAGAATTATGTGTGTTTTGGAAATTCTGTCCAGAACAGTGCATAGTGTAACATCCTAATTTTTGGTCTAGGAGAACTGGGAGGTAGTCTGATATGGGCAGGCTGCTAAACCCGTAGTCCCAGGGTAGTAATCTGATATGGGATGATCACTTACCTGTATTTTGTAGGAATCCGAGGGATGAGCTAAGTCCTTCAGGATTTAAAGATGAGCTAAGTCTTTAACCTACAAGATCGGGACAGTTCACCTAGGTTCAAAATGAGGAATGTGAGGAATATCCTAAGTCTTAAGCCTAGGAATTCTGCAGGTAGCTTGATATGGGCTGGCTCCTGTGTAAGATAACTTGATATGGGCGGGTTGTCGAGCCTTTCAATTAACAATGACTCCCGAAGAGTTTAAGGGATGAGTTATTGAAAGAGAATTTCTAGAACTTAAGATGAGGGATGAGAAGATGAGGTTAAGATGCCAGAAAGAGAATGCGGGGGCATAATCGTAATTATGGGAAAGATCGGGCTGGTAGCCGATGAGTACCATATTTTGCCAGAAAATAGAGAAAATTATGCTGATCATTTCACTGAACTGTGAAATGTGCATATGAGGTCTCTATGTGTATGAAAGAATTAGAAATGTGACCAGGGGTAAAATGGTCATTTTGGAAAAGTGTGCGCGGGATCGCTTTTTCAGGCCAAAACAGCCCGGTCCGGATAAAATATCTGAAAATACCGGGAGATAGAGAAAAGGATTCCGGGTTGAATGAGGAGTCACGGAATTTTGATTTGAGGTCCCGATTTTTCTGTAAAAATTCCGGAAGATGGGAATTTACAGTTATAATCGGTAAAGGAAAAGCAGTCTCGATAGGGATGATCGGACTGTGGCCAGGGGCCGTATAGTATTTCTAAGGCCTTTAGTGACACCAGGGAAGGCCCAGGCCCATTATATCAGTCCAGTGGTAAAAGGGGCCGGTGTCCGGGAAAAAGGTGCAAAATGACGAAAATACCCCTATGTTATAGAATAGTGAAAGAATGAGTAAAGGGTATTTTGGTCATTTGGCTAAGGTTAGTCAGTCCAGACAGGGTATCTGGATAGTTGACCAGGGTCCGAGAGTACTCTGGTAAGATGGAAAAAGACAATAATGCCCCTAGACCTAGTAAAGTAAAGAAAGAGAGACTAAGGGCATTTTGGTAATTTGCCAAGGGGTGTTTCTTGGGAATCGTGCCATCAGAGTACTTGGGCTGGACCAGAGACCCAAGATGATATTCCCAGGCCCAAAAACGTAGCCCAGCATAAATGTGAGAAAAAGTGGCATTAAAATAATGATTTAGTGACTTTTCAGTAAAGTAAAGTTACTCGGTTGGCATAATAACCGAGGAGGTGATCAGATAAAGTCCGAGACTTATCTGGAGTTCATGGGATGGCGTGAAAGGTCCCTTCCAGGCGCCACATGGCACTGGTCTAGAGGGAGAAGAAAAGTTAAGGACACGTGGCACAATCTCAGCCGTTGAGTCCGGTTTGTGGGAAGTCGGACCGGACCGGTGCTGGACAAGACTGGAAAGCTTCCAGAAGGTCTCTTGGCTCTCTCAATTTCGCCATGTGAGAAATGTGACTGATGAGGTGTCCCCTGAGGTGTCCCTTGATTATGCAGTAAAAGGGAATAAAGAAAAATAGAAAATTCCGGAAAAACCAGGACCATAAGTCAGATGGCTTCAAAATTACGAAAATGCCATCGGTGGAAACTATAAATACCCCTCCCCCTCCCATTTTCATTCATCCCACGGTTTTGGAAAGAGAAAGAGAGAGAAAGAAGAGAGAAAAGGAGAAAGAAAGAAGAAAGGATGTTCTGGCGGAGCTGGAAGCAGTATAGAGATAGTAGAGTTCTGCTAAGCTTTTGAGGTAGTAACTAATCCTAGCTTTTATGTAATGGCTTTGTGATTTGATGTGCTATTGTTTGGTTGGATTGTTGTCTTATATGTTATGTCTGAAGCTCTACTACAATGCTATGATCGTATGTTATTGAGTATGGTAGCATGCAGCATACTTATCTGTACACAATCACAAGCAAGCACTGTCACATTGCATTATATATATTGTTATGATTATTTACTACTGAGATTCCCCCGAATCTCATTCCCCATATCTAACCCATTACAGGGAAATTATGTTGAACTGAATTCTAAGAATTTTGAGAGACGCCGTTTGAAACATCCTTCCTTAGACTCCTCAGAGTACACTTGCGGAAGCAATATTAGCTTGATTATATCTTAACTTAAGCCCAGAAATTCAAAATTTTACTTTTAAGTTCCTTATTCTGGACCTTTAATTTGAAAATTAATTAATCTCATTCTACAAATCCAAACAAGGCTTATTACCTATCCACGTAACGCCCCAGATGTTTACGACTGGCCTGCCAAATTTCGTAGCCAAACTCCTCCGGTTACTAGGTCAAACTGAGGTCAGAACACTGCTACCTCAAGACCTGCGAATTTCTCCCTTAATTCCCCATTTACAAATTGAACATGCTAAACAATATTTATTATTAAATAATAATATGTCATACCACAAGGCATACACAAAATTATCATATTTCTATTACATCTTTTCCTGCCTAAAATCCGGCAGCACAACCGCTACATTCCTTCTGTAGAAAGCAACCGATCTTGTACCGATTCGGTAATTCCTGTAGGAGCTACCATTCTACGTAAGTACCCAGGAAAGACTGGATGAACCGACTAGGTCCACTCACTTCCAGCCTCCTTAGACAGCACCTACGTACACAGTACGTATCAGTTCCTTTCTTTGTTCCTTCTTCGTTGCCAGAATTTTGGCAGCCTAACGGCGTCTCTTAAAATTTCCAGATTTTATTTTGACAGAACCTCCCTGTAATGTTATGTTGGAGATTGTGCCCTAGGGGCCAATCATTATCTTATGAACATTGTTGATTTATGAATTTCTTAATAAAGTTATCATATTATTTGCATGTTTACTATGATGACAATCCTTGGATAACTCGTGATCTTATCCTAAATGTCCCTGGTCGGTCATCTATGTGGGAGCAGAGATGAAATAAGACCAGTATGACTTTGAAGATATATAGAGATATAAATCAAAGTCATAAGCACATGTAAGAGTACAGGGTGTTGGACCGACCCGCAATGAGAGAGCTGCATGGGTCAAGTCACAAGCTTCTCTCATATACAAGCCATGTCACTATGCCCTTTGACCTGAGATCATCATGGATTCCTACATGACAAACGCTCAGCTTTGACCTAGTCAAAAGTCACTTTTGACCAAGTGATCATAAAGGCTATGCTCGGGCTTAGTGGTTTTTCATGCGGAGGAATGTGAATGGTCAAGATGGAATTTGTCCCTCACATTCGTAGAGAGATATTACTGGGCCCCTCGATGAGTGAGTCTGAGAAATGTATGGCCATACTGGAATGGAAGGGTAGTTCCATTTCTATATTCAGACTACTCAGGGAACGAGAAAGTAACGGTCAGGAACAGAAGGATGACATTCACCATGCCTCATCCTTGACCGAAATATCGTGTGACAAAAGGGACGTGATATGGTTGTATGAAAGGTTACATCGTTTAACGATCCTCATATGTTTTGGGTAGTCGTAATGCCTTGCTAGAGACCGCTTACGACTTGTGGGTCAGTATAGTAACTGGGCCACTGCCAACTTCATATGGGCCTACAGGGTCGCACACAAAATAGCCCAATGCGAGCTATGATGTCCAGATTCATTGAATCTAAGAGATGTCTAAATTCAATGAATAATCTAGGGTGGATATATATTTTATATATATATATAAATTAGTTTATATATATATTATATAAATAATATAAGAGATATTTGTAAGATTTAATTTATAAGGATAAATTAAATCTCTATCATTTTGAATTTGAATTTAAATGGATATGATCTATTTGAATTTGAAATTCAAATTGATAAGATATCTCAAATTTGATTTATGAGAATAAATCAAATATAATTCTGTCTTATCTTTATTTTAAATTAAATAAATAGGTGAATTAAATCTGTGGGACGGATTTAATATAAACCATATTTATTTAATCAGTTTCTTATTAAATTATGCAATATATGATATTGTATTAATCCAGAATAAATATAAGATTAATTCTGAAGCCCGCCCTATTAGAAGCCTGATAGCTTCCTATATATTTGACATTAGGAGCTAGGGTTCTACACACAAGATAGATCTCTACACACACATTCAGACGTGAGAAAAGGGGGCAGGGAGAGTGCAAAAGGTTTGCAGATAAGAAACTGCCGAAATAGAGACGGTGAGGACGGAATCTCCAGAAAGCCCTAGACGGACAAGAGGCGCTAGCACGTCGTTCGCAATTGGAACGCTGTTCGTGTAGATACCGATAGAGGATGCCGATCTGAGCTGTCGACTTCTACGATACGGCCAGACACGAAGAAAGGTCGCGACCAGAAAACACTTAGGTCGCGACCAAACGGGCATCTGAACGTCAGAAATCCGAAAAGAGGAGATAGGTCGCGACGTGATGTTGAAGAGGTCGCGACTAAAAGCTCCAGAGGCGACAGGTCGCGACTAGAAGCAGAAGAGGTCGCGACTAACAACTCCAGAGGCGACAGATCGCGACTAGAAGCAGAGGAGGTCGCGACTAAAAGCTGAGTAGGTCACGACTGAAAGTTCCAGAGGCGAGGAGTCGCGACTAGTGGACACTGAGGTCGCGACCAAAGCTCGAAACCGAAGGTAACACTTCTTTCTCCTTGACTTAAACACATTCGGTAGATCCTGGCTGGGAATGGAAAAAATTTTAAAGTTAATTTCCGCTGCGTGTCTTCCAATTCCCTACATGTTATATATGGGAATGAGATTCGGGGGAATCTCAGTAGTAATAATCATAACAATATATGTAATGCAGAGTGACGGTGCTTGCTTGTGATTGTGTACAGATAAGTATGCTGCGTGCTTCCATATTCAATAACATATGATCATAGCATTGTAATAGAGCTTCAAGCATAACATATAAGACAACAATCAAACCAAACAATAGCACAACAAATCACAAAGCCATTACATAAAAGATAGGATTAGTTACTACCTCAAAAGCAGAACTCCAGAACTTCTATACTGCTTCCAACTCTACCAGAACTTCCTTTCTTTCTTTCTTTCTCCTTCTCTCTCTTCTTTCTCTCTCTTTTCTTGCCAAAATTGTGGGATGCATAAAATGGGAGGGGAAGGGGGTATTTATAGCTTTAATGGATGGCATTTCTGTAATTTTGAAGCCATCTGAACATGTGGTCCTGGTTTTTCCTGGATTTTCCTATTTTTCTTTATTCCTTTTTACAGCATCATGCATGACATCATCCAGGACACCTCACCGGGATAACTCATCGCCACATTCTTCACATGTCACAATTCCTGGACACCTCATCAGCTGATTCAGCAGTTCAGTCCAATCCAGTACCGGTCCAGAGTCTTACACCGTAATACGTGTCCTCAACTTTTCTTCTGCCTCTAAGATTACGCCATGTGGCACCTGGAAGGGACCTTTCACACCTTCCAATGCTATCCAGATAAGTCCTAGACTTTATCTGATCACCTCCTCGGTTATCGTGCTGACCGAGTAACTTTACTTTATTGAAACAGCATTAAAATAGTATTTTAATGCCACTTTTTTCCACATACTCCATGGGCTACGTTTTTGGGCTCTGGGTATGTTATCTTGGATCCTGATCAAGCTCAAGTACTCTGATGGCTCGATTCCCAAGAAACATCCCTCGGCAAATTACCAAAATACCCCTGGGTGCCCTTTCTTGCACTATTTTAACCCTAAGGGTAAAATCGTCATTTCACACCCTTCTGTACTCTGTCAGGGCATATACTGACTCTAAGTAACTTTATCTGTATGTGCCCTGGCTTCTGGGCCTGTCCAGAATGACCAAAATGCCCTCATTCATCTACTACCCCTTTAGTACAACACAGGGGCATTTTCGTAATTTCGCACTTTTCCGGGGTTCTGCCGGACACTGGCCCACCTATCAGTCCAAGGGTCTTACTGGGCCTTGTTGGCGCCATTATTGGGCCTTTCAGGGTCCATTACCTTCATGGCACGTATCACGAGGAATCTCCCCCGTTAATGTTTATTGAATATTTAATCTATTTTTCACCGTTTCTACACATATCCGGACACCGGCTCCTTCTGTCTGATACACTGGCCTGCAGTGTTCAGGCATCCCTATGAGTCATATCAGTCATCTGACTAAGGTTATCCGAACTCATTCTGTAACATCCCGATTTTTGATCTAGGAGAACTGGGAAGTAGTCTGATATGGGCAGGCTGCTAAAACCGTAGTCCCAGGGTAGTAATCTGATATGGGTGGATTACTTACCTGTATTTTGTAGGGATCCGAGTGATGAGCTAAGTCCTTCAGGATTTAAAGATAAGTTAAGTCTTTAACCTACAGAATTGGGACAGTTCGCCTAGGTTCAAAATGAGGAATGTGAGGAATATCCTAAGTCTTAAGCCTAGGAATTCTGCAGGTAGCTTGATATGGGCTGACTCCTGTGTAAGATAACCTGATATGGGCGGGTTGTCGAGCCTTTCAAGTAATGATGACTCCCGAAGAGTTTAAGGGATGAGTTATTGAAAGAGAATTTCTAGAACTTAAGATAAAGGATGAGAAGATGAGCAATGAGGCCAGAAAGAGAATGCGGGGGCATAATCGTAATTATGGGAAAGATTGGGCTGGTAGCTGATGAGTACCATATTTTGCCACAAAATAGAGAAAATTATGCTGATCATTTCACTGAACTGTGAAATGTGCATATGAGGTCTCTATGTGTATGAAAGAATTAGAAATGTGACCAGGGGTAAAATGGTCATTTTGGAAAAGTGTGCGCGGGAGCGCTTTTTCAGGCCAAAACAGCCCGGTCCGGATAAAATATCTGAAAATACCGGGAGATAGAGAAAAGGATTCCGGGTTGAATGAGGAGTCACGGAATTTTGATTTGAGGTCCCGATTTTTCCGTAAAAATTCCGGAAGATGGGATTTTGCAGTTATAATCGGTAAAGGAAAGGCAGTCCGAATAGAGATGATCGGACTGTGGCCAGAGGCCATACAGTGTTTTCTAAGGCCCATAGTGACACCAGGGAAGGCCCAGGCCATAATAGCAGTTCAGTGGTAAAAGGGGCCGGTGTCCGGGAAAAAGGTGCGAAATGACGAAAATGCCCCTATGTTATAGAACAGCTGAAGAATGAGTAAAGGGTATTTTGGTCATTTGCCTAAGGTTAGACAGTCCAGGGAAGTTATCTGGATAGTTGACCAGGGTCAAAGAATACTCTGGTAAGATGGGAAAGACAATAATGCCCCTAGACCTAATAAAGTAAAGAAAGAGAGACTAAGGGCATTTTGGTAATTTGCCAAGGGGTGTTTCTTGGGAATCGTGCCATCAGAGTACTTGGGCTGGATCAGAGAGCCAAGATGATATTCCCAGGCCCAAAAACGCAGGCCCAGTGATTCAGGGAGAAAAGTGACATTAAAATAATGATTTAATGACTTTTCAGTAAAGTAAAGTTACTCGGTTGGCACGATAACCGAGGAGGTGATCAGATAAAGTCCGGGACTTATCTGGATAGCATTGGAAGGCGTGAAAGGTCCCTTCCAGATGCCACATGGCGCAATCTTAGAGGCAGAAGAAAAGTTAAGGACACGTATTACGGTGCAAGACTCTGGACCAGTACTGGATTGGACTGAACTGCTGAGTCAGCTGATGAGGTGTCCAGGAATTGTGACATGTGAAGAATGTGGCGATGAGGTGTCCGCTGATCCTGGATGATGCAGTAAAAAGGAATAAAAGAAAATAGGAAATTCCAGGAAAAACCAGGACCACAGGATCAGATGGCTTCAAAATTACAAGAATGCCATTGACCAAAACTATAAATACCCCCTTCCCCTCCCATTTTATGCATCCCACGTTTTTGGCAAGAAAAGAGAGAGAAAGAAGAGAGAGAAGGAGAAAGAAAGAAAGAAAGGAAGTTCTGGTGGAGTTGGAAGCAGTATAGAAGTTCTGGAGTTCTGCTTTTGAGGTAGTAACTAATCCTAGCTCTTATGTAATGTCTTTGTGGTTTGTTGTGCTATTGTTTGGTTGGATTGCTGTCTTATATGTTATGCTTGAAGCTCTATTACAATGCTATGATCATATGTTATTGAATATGGAAGCACGCAGCATACTTATCTGTACACAATCACAAGCAAGCACCGTCACTCTGCATTACATATATTGTTATGATTATTACTACTGAGATTCCCCCGAATCTCATTCCCAAATATAACATTACAGGGGAGGTTCTGTCAAAATAAAATTTGGAAATCTTAAGAGACGCCGTTAGGCTGCCAAAATTCTGGCAACAGAGGAAGGAACAAAGAAAGGAACTGATACGTACTGTGTACGTAGGTGCTGTCTAAGGAGGCTGGAAGTGAGTGGACCTAGCCGGTTCATCCAGTCTTTCCTGGGTACTTACGTAGAATGGTAGTTCCTACGGGAATTACCGAATCGGTACAAGATCGGATACTTTCTACAGAAGGAATGTAGCAGTTATGCTGCCGGATTTTAGACAGGAGAAGATGTAATAGAAATATGATAATTTTGTGTATGCCTTGTTATATGACATTTTGTTATTCAACAATAAATATTGTTTGGCATGTTTAATTTGTGAATGAGAAATTAAGAGAGAAATTCGCAGGTCCTGAGGTAGCAGTGTTCTGACCTCAGTTTGACCTAGTAAACGAAGGGATTTGGTCACGAAATTCGGTGTGCTAGTAGCACACATCTGGGGCATTACGTGGATAGGTAATAAGCCTCATTTGGTTGTGTAGAATGAGATTAATTAATTTTCAAATTAAAGGTCCTGAATAAGAAACTTAAGAGTAGAATTTTGAATTTCTGGGCTTAAGTTAAGTTATAATCAAGCTAATATTGCTTCCGCAAGTGTACTCTGAGGAGTCTAAGGAAGGATGTTTTATTTTGGTATCAGAGCAATAGGTTCTGGCATAAACCAGACAGGATTCTGGTTCAGAGCATAAGATTCTGGCACAGAACAGAAGGTTCTGGCTCAATGATGCTCTGATTTAGAAATGTTATTTCCCTAGAGTACATAGAGGTTTAGAAAAGCCCAGTGGAGGTAAAGCTCTTAAATGAGAAAGTGAGATAAGGTAGACCCCGGAATTACGTCAAGATGGGGTAAGATGTGAAGGAAATGGACACTACTCACAAGTCCAGTAAGTTGTCCATAAGCATAAGCAGATAAATAGATGATAAAAGATTGATGAGCTATAATGAGATAGCTAGAATGAGATTTGTCTAGGAATGATCCTAGGACATGGCCTAAGGCTAGAGATGTGATGGGCTGATGTTCCCTAAGTAGAGGGATTCCATCACAGAGAGGTAGTAAACCTAGGGTAGAGTACCCTAGAGGATAGAAATGATAGTAAGAGATGATGAATAAGATCTATGCGATTGAAGTTCGCTAGGATCAAGAGAAAGAGGTAGAGAAGCATTGGCTAAGAGCACTCTGGGAGGTAGCTTAAGTTGTGAAGCCAATAGCAAGAGAAAGAGGCAATAGTTCAGGCAGGGGTCTGATCAAGGTGAAGATCAGGTTGGAGAGCAGAGATGTCAAAGTGGTGAGCCATTGCGCATAGGAGTGTCGAGCAGGGTAATGCAGTGGTGAGAGAAAGGCCACTTGGCGAGAGTTGCCTACGAATGCTGACATCCTAGGAAAGGTGTTTGCTACCACAGACAGAGTCTCCAAATTTCCCTGAGGTCGACCCTAAGAATGGTTAAGAGGAACCATAGCTATAAGGGCGACTGAGTTGTAAGGAACTATATGCCTAGATGATAATGTGGATGAAGAGTTCTTTTCTGATCTAGAGAATGTGGTTATTGTAACGAGTCATGAGAAATAATTAGTAAGATAATAAATCTGTCTTAACTCAGTGATGAGGGTGCTGTATGAGGGGTTAAAACATGGATAGCTGTAAGCAACTATAATGAGAGATGCTAGTTGCTAAGAATCCATGTGGAAGGTCTGGGACCAAGCTGTTGCTCCTCTAGGCCATCACTGGAGTGCGAATAAGACGGAGAGGGATGATCTTACTGGTTATAGATATGACTGCGTTATAAGAATCACATAGCTGTATAGGTTAGTAAGAAGTTCTCTTCAGGAAAGATGAGGTATCCCTTGAAATTTCGAGGATGAAATTTTTAAAGGAGAGGAGAATTGTAACATCCCGATTTTTGATCTAGGAGAACTGGGAAGTAGTCTGATATGGGCAGGCTGCTAAAACCGTAATCCCAGGGTAGTAATCTGATATGGGTGGATTACTTACCTGTATTTTGTAGGGATCCGAGGGATGAGCTAAGTCCTTCAGGATTTAAAGATAAGTTAAGTCTTTAACCTACAGAATTGGGACAGTTCGCCTAGGTTCAAAATGAGGAATGTGAGGAATATCCTAAGTCTTAAGCCTAGGAATTCTGCAGGTAGCTTGATATGGGCTGGCTCCTGTGTAAGATAACTTGATATGGGCGGGTTGTCGAGCCTTTCAAGTAATGATGACTCCCGAAGAGTTTAAGGGATGAGTTATTGAAAGAGAATTTCTAGAACTTAAGATAAAGGATGAGAAGATGAGCAATGAGGCCAGAAAGAGAATGCGGGGGCATAATCGTAATTATGGGAAAGATCGGGCTGGTAGCCGATGAGTACCATATTTTGCCAGAAAATAGAGAAAATTATGCTGATCATTTCACTGAACTGTGAAATGTGCATATGAGGTCTCTATGTGTATGAAAGAATTAGAAATGTGACCAGGGGTAAAATGGTCATTTTGAAAAAGTGTGCGCGGGATCGCTTTTTCAGGCCAAAACAGCCCGGTCCGGATAAAATATCTGAAAATACCGGGAGATAGAGAAAAGGATTCCGGGTTGAATGAGGAGTCACGGAATTTTGATTTGAGGTCCCGATTTTTCTGTAAAAATTCCGGAAGATGGGATTTTGCAGTTATAATCGGTAAAGAAAAGGCAGTCCGAATAGAGATGATCGGACTGTGGCCAGAGGCCATACAGTGTTTTCTAAGGCCCATAGTGACACCAAGGAAGGCCCAGGCCATAATAGCAGTTCAGTGGTAAAAGGGGCCGGTGTCCGGGAAAAAGGTGCGAAATGACGAAAATGCCCCTATATTATAGAACAGCTGAAGAATGAGTAAAGGGTATTTTGGTCATTTGCCTAAGGTTAGACAGTCCAGGGAAGTTATCTGGATAGTTGACCAGGGTCAAAGAATACTCTGGTAAGATGGGAAAAGACAATAATGCCCCTAGACCTAATAAAGTAAAGAAAGAGAGACTAAGGGCATTTTGGTAATTTGCCAAGGGGTGTTTCTTGGGAATCGTGCCATCAGAGTACTTGGGCTGGATCAGAGAGCCAAGATGATATTCCCAGGCCCAAAAACGCAGGCCCAGTGATTCAGGGAGAAAAGTGACATTAAAATAATGATTTAATGACTTTTCAGTAAAGTAAAGTTACTCGGTTGGCACGATAACCAAGGAGGTGATCAGATAAAGTCCGGGACTTATCTGGATAGAATTGGAAGGCGTGAAAGGTCCCTTCCAGATGCCACATGGCGCAATCTTAGAGGCAGAAGAAAAGTTAAGGACACGTATTACGGTGCAAGACTCTGGACCAGTACTGGATTGGACTGAACTGCTGAGTCAGCTGATGAGGTGTCCAGGAATATTGACATGTGAAGAATGTGGCGATGAGGTGTCCGCTGATCCTGGATGATGCAGTAAAAAGGAATAAAAGAAAATAGGAAATTCCAGGAAAAACCAGGACCACAGGATCAGATGGCTTCAAAATTACAAGAATGCCATTGACCAAAACTATAAATACCCCCTTCCCCTCCCATTTTATGCATCCCACGTTTTTGGCAAGAAAAGAGAGAGAAAGAAGAGAGAGAAGGAGAAAGAAAGAAAGAAAGGAAGTTCTGGTGGAGTTGGAAGCAGTATAGAAGTTCTGGAGTTCTGCTTTTGAGGTAGTAACTAATCCTAGCTCTTATGTAATGTCTTTGTGATTTGTTGTGCTATTGTTTGGTTAGATTGTTGTCTTATATGTTATGCTTGAAGCTCTATTACAATGCTATGATCATATGTTATTGAATATGGAAGCACGCAGCATACTTATCTGTACACAATCACAAGCAAGCACCGTCACTCTGCATTACATATATTGTTATGATTATTACTACTGAGATTCCCCCGAATCTCATTCCCAAATATAACATTACAGGGGAGGTTCTGTCAAAATAAAATTTGGAAATCTTAAGAGACGCCGTTAGGCTGCCAAAATTCTGGCAATAGAGGAAGGAACAAAGAAAGGAACTGATACGTACTGTGTACGTAGGTGCTGTCTAAGGAGGCTGGAAGTGAGTGGACCTAGCCGGTTCATCCAGTCTTTCCTGGGTACTTACGTAGAATGGTAGTTCCTACGGGAATTACCGAATCGGTACAAGATCGGATACTTTCTACAGAAGGAATGTAGCAGTTATGCTGCCGGATTTTAGACAGGAGAAGATGTAATAGAAATATGATAATTTTGTGTATGCCTTGTTATATGACATTTTGTTATTCAACAATAAATATTGTTTGGCATGTTTAATTTGTGAATGAGAAATTAAGAGAGAAATTCGCAGGTCCTGAGGTAGCAGTGTTCTGACCTCAGTTTGACCTAGTAAACGAAGGGATTTGGTCACGAAATTTGGTGTGCTAGTAGCACACATCTGGGGCATTACGTGGATAGGTAATAAGCAACATTTGGTTGTGTAGAATGAGATTAATTAATTTTCAAATTAAAGGTCCTGAATAAGGAACTTAAGAGTTTAATTTTGAATTTCTGGGCTTAAGTTAAGTTATAATCAAGCTAATATTGCTTCCGCAAGTGTACTCTGAGGAGTCTAAGGAAGGATGTTTCTCATTCAGTCCCTTTTCAAATACCGATAAATCTCCCAATCGGATACCCGGAGGCTTCACACTCCCGTCTGGATTTTCTAATTTGCGAATAACTTTTCCTACAGGCCTCGTATCGGTATTCTGTCAGTTTCCCGACATCCGCCCCATAAGGACGTATCATCCTGTATTTTCTCACCTAGATCTGAAATCTAGGATATCCGGTAGGAATTTTTATAACTTTTGGACGATCAGTCCATTTCTGGCTATCTGGAGTCTTCAAAAATTCCTGTATTAAGCCAGATTTCCGAGCGTCCCTTGCTCTCTCTACCGGTGAAATCTGGGACTGAAATGCTGTCGGACAGTCCAAACCACTTCCGGCCTGACTTTCTTTAATTACACTTTAGCCCCAAGAAACTTTTCTTCTTTTCATTTAAGTCCCTTTTTATTTGGCTAAAATTACACTTAAGGACCCCACCTTTTTGTCCTTAAACTTTCCATAATTCTTTCATACTCATAGAGACCTCGTATGCACATTTCACAGTTCAGTGAAATGATCAGCATAATTTTCTCTATTTTTTGGCAAAATATGGTACTCATCGGCTACCAACCCGATCTTTCCCATAATTACGATTTTGCCCCTGCATTCTCTTTCTGGCCTCATTACTCATCTTCTCATCCCTTATCTTAAGTTCTAGAAATTCTCTTTCAATAACTCATCCCTTAAACTCTTCGGGAGTCATCGTTAATTGAAAAGCTCGACAACCCGCCCATATCAGGTTATCTTACACAGGAGCCAGCCCATATCAAGCTTCCTGCAGAATTCCTAGGCTTAAGACTTAGGATATTCCTCACATTCCTCATTTTGAACCTAGGCGAACTGTCCCGATCTCCTAGACCAAAATCGGGATGTTACACCGTTATGCTGCCGAATTTAAGACTGAACATCAGAATATGATAAGTACTGTGTATGTAGGTGCTGTCTAAGGAGGCTGGAAGTGAGTGGACCTAGCCGGTTCATCCAGTCTTTCCTGGGTACTTACGTAGAATGGTAGTTCTCATGAGGGAATTACCGAATCAGTACGGTTCAGTTCTTTGTACAGATGAAGCCTATCGGTTATACTGCCGAAATCCGGGCAAGAAAATATATAATAGAAATATGAGAATTTTGTGTATGACTTGTTGTATGACATTTTATTATTTAATAATAAATATTGTTTGGCATGTTCAATTTGCGAATGAGAAATGAAAAGAGAAATTCGCAGATCCTGAGGTAGCAGTGTTTTGACCTCAGTTTGACCAAGTAAACGAAGGAGTTTGGCTACAAAATTTGGTGAGCCAGTGGTACACATCTGGGGCATTCCGTGGATAGGTAATAAGCCTTGTTTGGATGTGTAGAATGGGATTAATCAGTTCTCAAATTAAAGGTTCAGAATAAGGAACTTAAGAGTAGAAATTTTAATTTCTGGGCTTAAGTTAAGATATGATCGAGTTAATATCGCTTCCGTAAGTGTACTCTGAGGGGTCTAAGGGAGGATGTTTTACATAGTTGCTGGAATTTGGTTATTTTGAGTTCATAAATGGATTCAAAAGGCCAAATTGTGTAGGGTAAGGTCAAGACATCAATTGATTCAAAGGCCAAGTCAATTGGTAAAGATTAAAGAAAGTTATGTTAGTTAAAGTAAGCTTAATGTTCAAGAGAGTTAGATGGTGATGAATGGATGATTATGTGATGTTAGGATTTGGTAGTGTGCTCAAAAGTGGAAGCCACACATCAAGAAGAAGTAAGAAGAAAGAGCAAAGTTGAAGTGAAAGAAAGTCAAGTATATGAGGTAGTAAACTTACCCTAAACTTGTATGTATTGAATGTTATGCTTGATTGTGCTATGGGTCGGTTAAAATGTGTGCATATGTGTAGATGGTTGAAGCTCTATTTCTATGATTACTTTGGCCAATTGTATTTCATATTATACATTGAAGCATGCTCATTACACTATGGTAACACTTTCACAAGCAAGCACAAGCAATTACATTAATATATGCATTGTTTGGTATTGTTTGCTACTGAGATTTCCCTAGAAATCTCACCCCATCCATGTAATCCCAATCCTAACAGGTTTATGAATGAGGAAAGAGGATGAAGAAGCATGAAGAGGAGTTAGGGATTGGTCAATCTAAATGCTATATGATGTTGTATAAAGCATTCTTGCAAGTAATGATGATGTATGGCTAGTTTAAGCAACAATGTTTATGATATGAGGAAAAATAGTAAATGATGGAATAAATATATGAAATTTTACAGGCATTTATTTAACATGTGAAGCTTCGTTTTGACACCAAGAAGGCCTTATTTCGATGTCTGTACAAAGAGAACCGATTTTCCAAAATGGGGACCAGAATCTATTTTCAGAATTTTTGACCAAATGAACAGTAATATTTAACGAATAAACTGTATCAATTGGCTAAGCATTTGGTCAGGAAATTATTTTTCCCTTAAACTTTAAGTTGTTAGCTTCGAGTAGAATTTTGAACCACTTTATTTCAATTATTCTAGAATTAATTATGATTTTTCAAAATTCATCGCACAATCTGGAATACCATATGAACAGTAATTCGCTAAAAGTAAAAAATTCCAGATTTGGTTATTGGACTTCAAGTGTCATGTAAATGGGTCTAAATGCTACCGAATGGTGCCTAAGACGTACAAAAGTAAGGATGTTATATTTTGGTATCAGAGCAGAAGTTTCTGGCATCAGATAGGATAATTCCCAGGCCCTAACTCTAAGTAATAAGTACTTTGTTAAGTTAGGGTATTTATTGAGATAGTTAGCCTTGCTTATTTAAGCAAATGTTGCAGGAGTAGACATGGGGATTCTTAAAGTTAAGTCTGAGCCATCAGTTAATTAGGGAGACCCCTGACCAGTAGTGATATATGAAGATGATATACATCCAGACTTTGGTTTTTCAGACAATGAAGAGTTTAGACGATAGTATAGGGAATCAATCAGAAAGGTCTATAGTAGAATATCCTATAGATGTTTCTGTAGACTCAAACCTATAGTCTGGAGATTATGGAGAGAAATAGCCTGAAGTAGTACATACCCTAGATGATGCTGAGTCCAGTGACTTTACACAGTATGAGTTTGTTAGAGTGCCTTTAATCCTTATGTAAGCTCTATTCCTCCGATGAGAGGACAAATTATAGCTGAGGAAGCTGAATACTGGTACTGGATTACAGGTAGACCAGATATTATTCCTCCTCTACTAGAGTTTGAGGATAGATTTGATATGAGTAACATACAATAGTTCCTTAATCCAGAAGTCCAATCACAACCTATGACAGTCCCTTCCTATTCTCGCAGTCCAGGAATATATGATGTTATAGATAAAGATCAGAGGGATATTCCAGGTCCTAGTCAACCCCAGCCTTCTTTGCCAAAGATAGATGATGTTGACTATACCAACCTCAAGAAAGCTGTGGAAAGTGAACTACTCAGTTTAGGTCAAGGGATGGATAGAAGTAGAGATCAAGAGCAGTCAATTTATCTATATTTCCTCAATGCCGTAGCAGGGATTATAAACAGATATACGATAGAGGGCATCGACCTGAATCAGGTTTACAATCTAGAAAATTAGCATGAGATGGTCGTAAGTCAGATATTACCATATACTCCTACATGGCATGTAGAGCTAAGTGAGTTTCTAGAAAATGATCCACCAGCTGATATACAAGGGTGGCATTTCCGTATGCAGAAGTATTTGCAGTTTACGATTCCCTAAAAAAGAATGTAAAAAGGGATGAGGTGTAATGTAAATATGTAAACAATGTAAAGTAAAGTAATTACATAAATGTATAATAGTTATGACGTATCTCGTATGTGTAATTGACATGTATGTAATGTATGTAAAAATGTTGTGGAGATATGAAATATGAGTTTTGAGGTGATATAATGAAATGAAAGTTGGTTGAATATCTATGTGAATATGTTCCCTATTTAATTCAATTATGATAGATAGATATGATTGATTTTTAAATTACTCAAGCTCATCAAGTTGGAAGGGAATGATTAGAGAAAACTGTGTCCAGGTTGCGATATGAAGTAGTTTAGGTCATGATTAGAAGTTCCAAAGAAGTTAAGTCGCGACAAGTTGAGCCACGAGTCACGACGAATATTTACGGAGGTGTTTTGGTCGTGATGAGTAAAGACCATTAGTTACGACAGAAAGTTACAGAGTTATTAGGTCGTAATGAGACAGGTCATAGGATGCCACTACTATACACATAGCAATTCAAGTCGCGACGAGATAACACCTGAGTCGCGACTAAATATCACAGAGCTGTTAAGTCTTGACGAGTAGAATGAAATGGTCACGACTAAAGTTTACAGAGAATATGAGTCGCGACTAGGATGCACAGAGACCTGATGATAAATAAAGATGCCGGCCTTACTGAAGTTTATCAGTTAGAGATTTAGCACGAGATGCAGGCAAGCTAAACAGTATGAGATACAGAGATACAGATCGATTTAAGAAGATGTTCAGAAGTAGATCCTCTGGGTGATAATCAAGAGTAGATCTACCTAATGAAAGAATTTTTTCAGTTAGTCTTTCCTGAACAAAAGAATTAGAAGTTAGAATAAGACTTGCTTAAGAATGAGCCTAATACATGGCTTAAAGTTAGAAACATGATGGTTAACAATTATAGAGCTAACATTCCCAAGATAGAGGGATTCCATCATAAAGAAACAGTAACCTAGCAGACCTAGGGAAGAGCACCCTATAGAGAGCAGAAGTAATAATAGTAGTTAATGAATGAGATCCATGTGACTTAAGTTAGTCAGGATCCGTAGAAGAACACTAGAAAGGAACCACAGTCTAGTATAGAGCAGATTGAGACTGATATATAGACAGAAAGAGTTAAGAGATAATAGAGAGATAAGGAAGTTACTTCATAGAGATGGAGATTGATCCGCTCACTTGAGAAGTATTTCTTCAATAGTTTTACGAAAAGCATTCCTCTCAGTTAGATAGAGATGAGCATGAGGCTAAGGGTTAAAATAAAGAAAGAGAAACCCTTTGATGAATAATTAGCCTAGTTCATCCATAAGGTTAGTGAGAGTTGAATGGCTGAGAAGTTTATTCATGGATTGAATTTCATGTTGTAAAGAATTTCTCAGGTAGTCACAGAAGTTCAATAGAGCTGTAGATGTATGCAAGATTAGAAACAGAAGTTTATGATGTCTAGAGAAAGAAAGGTAGCCACGGTTTAAAAGATAAAGTGACTCCCCTATCCTCTAAGGTGGTAGCCTAAGTAACTGAGTATTTATCTTAAGCTCATGAATGAGTAATGGGGATCTGGCAGATAAGATGATAAAGGGATAGAATGCTTAAGCAGCTTACCTAGTTAATGGTTGAATTGTAGTGTGCGTATAATGGATGGTTGAGCAAATTATGTGATGATAATATGGCTTTTGATGCCATATGTAACATCCCAATTTTTGGGTCTAGGAGAACTGGAAGGTAGTCTAATATGGGCAGGCTGCTAAATCCATAATCCTAGGGTAGTAATCTGATATGGGCAGATCACTTACCTATATTTTGTGGGAATCCGAGGGATGAGCTAAGTTCCTCAGGATTTAAAGATGAGTTAAGTCTTTGACCTACAAAATAGGGACAATTCACCTAGGTTCAAAAAGAGGAATGTAAGGAATATCCTAAGTCTTAAGCCTAGGAATTCTGCAGGAAGCTAGATATGGGCTGGCTCTTGAGTAAGATAACCTGATATGGGCGGGTTTTCGAGCCTTTCAATTAATAATGACTCCCGAAGAGTTCAGAGGATGAGTTGTTGAAAGAGAATTTCTAGAACTTAAGATGAAGGATAAGAAGATAAGTAAAGATGCCAGAAAGAGAATTCAGGGGTATAATCGTAATTATGGGAAAGATCGGGCTGGTAGCCGATGAGTACCATATTTTGCCAGAAAATAGAGAAAATTATGCTGATCATTTCACTGAACTGTGAAAGATGCATATGAGGTCTCTATGAGTATGAAAGAATTATGGAAAGTTAAGGGACTTAATTGAAAAGAAGAAAAGTTTCCAGGGGCAAAATGGTAATTATGGAAAGTTCAGCCGAAAGTGGCTTAGAACTGCCCGGAAGCATTTCAATCCCAAACTTCATCAGTAGATAGAGAAAATGATGCTGGATAATCCAGCCTAATACAGGAATTTTCTCCGGACTCTAGATAGCCGAAATTTATCTAATAATGAAAAAGTTATAAAAATTATTATCGGATATCCTAGACCTTAGATATACGTGAAAAATTATAGGATGATGCGTCCTGATGAGGCGGATGTCAGGGAACTGATAGAATACCTAAAGGAGGTTTGTAGAAAAAGTTATTCACAAATTAATAAATTCAGACGGAGTGTATGACCTCCGGGGATCTGATTAGGAGATTTATCGGTATTCAAATTGAGACTGAATGAGGTCAGATGACATCAGTCAGATGCCTGTTATGACCCAAAGGGATGCCTGGACGCAGTATGCTAGTTTATCTGATAAAAGGAGTCGATGTCCCGAAAAAGGTGTAAAATGACGAAAATGCCCTTATGTTATAAAATAGTGAAAGAGTGAGAAAAGGATATTTTGGTCATTTGGCTAAGGTGAGACAGTCAAGAAAGGGTATCTGGATAGTTGACCAGGGTCAGAGAATACTCTGGTGAGGTGTGAAAAGACAATAATGCCCATAGACTCGCTAAAGTAAATAAAGAGGAACCAAGGGCATTTTGGTAATTTACCAAGGGATGGTTCTTGGGAATCGAGCCATCAGAGTACTTGAGCTTGATCAGAGATCCAAGATGACACTCCTAAGCCCAAAAATGTAGCCCAACATATATGTGGATAAAAGTGGCATTAAAATAATGTTTTAGTGACTTTTCAATGAAGTAGAGTTACTCGGTCGGCACGATAATCGAGGAAGTGATCAGATAAAGTTTTGTATTTATCTGGATAGCATTGGATGGCGTGAAAGGTGCCAGCAAGATGCCACATGGCGCCAACATAGAGGAAGAAGAAAAAGCTTAGGACACGTGGCACGATCTCAGTCGTGTATTCTGGTGCAAGACTCTGGAATTCCCTGGAAGCACTGAGTTAGCTGGTGAGGTGTCCTGTGGGCCCCACCATTGCACCACCTAGCATGTGAGGTGTCCCTTGGATGATGTCATGGTGATGATGTCATAAATGGAAAAGAAAATAGGAAATTCCAGGAAAAATGGTGGCCACAAGTTCAGAGTTCTTAAGAATTACAAGAATGTCATCCATGAAAAGTATAAATACCCCCTCCCCCTCTCATTTTCATCATCCCACGGTTTTGCAAGAGAAAGAGAGAGAAAGAAGAGAGAGAAGGAGAAAGAAAGAAAGAAAGGAAGTTCTGGCGGAGCTGGAAGCAGTATAGGGATTCTAGAGTTCTGCTAAGCTTTTGAGGTAGTAACTAATCCTAGCTTTTATGTAATGACTTTGTAAATTGATGTGCTATTGTTTGGTTGGATTGTTGTCTTATATGTTATGTCTGAAGCTCTACTGCAATGCTATGATCATATGTTATTGAGTATGGAAGCATGCAGCATACTTATTTATACACAATCACAAGCAAGCATTGTCACACTGCATTACATATATTGTTATGATTATTTACTACTGAGATTCCCCGAATCTCATTCCCCATGTCTAACCCATTACAGGGAGGTTATGTTGAAATGAATTTTGAGAATTTTAAGAGATGCCGTTATGCTGCCGAAATTATGGCAGAATGAAGGAAGAAGCTGATATGTACTGTGTACGTAGGTACTATCTAAAGAGGCTGGAAGTGAGTGGACCTAGCCGGTTCATCCAGTCTTTCCTGGGTACTTACGTAGAATGGTAGTTCTCACGAGAATTACCGAATCAGTACAAGATCAGTTACTTTTAAAGATGAAGCCTAGCCGTTATACTGCCAGATTTCAGGCAGGAAAAGATGTAATAAAAATATGAGGATTTTGTGTACGCCCTGTTGTATGACAATTTATTATTTAATAATAAATATTGTTTGGCATATTAAATTTGTGTATGAGAAATTATGAAAGAGAAATTCGCAGGTCCTGAGATAGCAGTGTTTTGACCTCAGTTTGACCTAGTAAACGGAGGAATTTGGCCACAAAATTTGGTGATCCAGTGGCACACATCTGGGGCATTACGTGGATAGGTAATAAGCCTCATTTGGATGTGTAGAACTAGATAAATTAGTTTTCAAATTAAAGGTTCAGAATAAGGAACTTAAGAGTAAAATTTTAAATTTATGGGCTTGAGTTAAGGTATAATCAAGCTATCTAGTTTCCACAAGTGTACTCTGAGGGGTCTAAGGGAGGATGTTTCACCATAAGTTATGATGATTAGTTTATGATATGGCCTTTGTTTCCATAAGTTGCGATGATCAGTTGCATCTCCTTACAGTTGTCATATGATGGCATGCAAGTTAGAGAATGCTTAAATAATTGCATCTCCTTGCATATTATGCATGTTAGAGTATTCTATGACGAATGAATACTCCCCTTTTGCAGTACATGCAGGGTAGAGTACATATGAGATGAGGAAGTTATGAGAAAGTTATGTTGCTCCCATACCACACGACATGTAATTGGATAATTTAACTTGGTAATGATAATAAAGCAAAGAAAAGTGATAAACAAGATAATTAGCCAGTCAATCCCTCAAGTTTAGAATGAGAATCTGAGATAGATAATGATAGTCAGTTAGATAGAGAATGAGATTAGAGATGAATGTTGATCACAATCCTATAGACATATGATTACAGTACTCAAGACATATCCCTTCAATGGGGATGAGATATGTGAATGAGGTTCCTTGAACACGAAATGAAATGAGACACTATTATGAAAGATGATGCAGCTCTGGAAAGGAGCAGAGTCTATGTAATAGAAGTTAACGTTCTCGTAATGGAGCTAGATTGCTCTTGCGATAGAGTCAAACTGCTCATGCTGAAAGCATGGACATGTCCAGTGAAGCTCACGATAAAGCTATGTCCATCAAATGAGATAGACAGATTATAAAGGATATGTGCATGATAGAGCATTTGTAGCTCTCTGCAGTACTAGATATGGTAAAGTTATGAAAAATGAGGATGACATCAGAAATTCCTAAATGATAGAGAAAATGAGTAAAGTCTTAATAAATAATATTGGCTTCTATGATCATTTTGGGGAATTATCTATTGAGCTAGCAACTAAGTTGAAGTAACTAACCTTATAACTTAGTCCGTTGGTTTAAGTCTTCCAGAGATAAGAATATAGTACAACAAAATCGTAGTAGATTCTGGAGGATCTCAGTTAGATCCTAGTATGGCTCACAGAGAAAAGAATTCTAGGGTCGCAGTTAGATTCTAAAGAGGCTGATGGTTGATCGCAGTTAGATCCCGAGGGTCACAGTAGACCTAGCCTAAAGAAAGAAAATGAATGAGCCATAAGTAAGTATTTCTTTAGAAGGACAATTACCAAGGACAAGGTTAAGGTAAAGAAGCTTCACAAGTTATTAACTCATAGCAGAGAGAGTACCCACGATGTTAATTCAGATATCCTTATTATTATTATAGACTGAACTCAGAATCTTCTTACATGAAAAATAAAGTGAAGTTAGTAGAGGTTCCTAAGATGAGGATAAAGAGAATGAGAATGAAAGCTAGATAGATCCTCCAGGTGAGGACAAAAAGGTTAAGAAGCAAAAGAGATTTATAAAAAAGGGTCTAAGATAGTAAAGTACCAGGGTTGGAGCCTGTTAGCATCAGTGCTTCAGATTTTTATCAGCACTTTTAGTTAAATGTGCTCAGGCAAGAGTAACCCAATAATGGGTAACCCTTGGGAAGTAATGATAAAGATTATAGATGCCACAGAAGTTTGGCATAGATGTACAAAGTTATGAAAAGTTAGAAAGGGTTATGAACAGTAAAGGATTATAACCCTTCTGTCAAGTCCAAATAGAATAGATTTGAAATGAAAGATTTAAATCATGACTTTGTTCAGGAGAACGAGAAGCAAAAGAGCAATATTCTCCTGAGAGGCTGATAAAGTTATAAGTTAAAGAGAATGTTCCTGGCATTCCAGAATATGTCATGATAAGGCAAGATAAGTTATGAAAAAGTAAGATACGCCATGATATAGCCAGATTTGGCTAGATATGCCACGATACAGCATGAGAAGTACGTAATGAGATACACTATGATAAACATGTAATGTGGCACATAATGAGAAATATGTGTTGAGAAGTAACTTTATGAACAGATAGAGAGGCTCCCTTTTTGAAAGGGATAAGATGTTTGAATGTTATGTTACAGATGAAAGTGAGAGCTTTCACTCCTTGAATGAAATGCCAGGCATTACGTTATGTTTGTAAAATATGCTAAAGCTCCGAGTGTTAGAACTGTGCATATTCACGAAAGGAATGCTTGAGCTCTGATGTTAGAGCTTTGCATTCATGAGCAGGTATGCAATCCTGCAATATGTTGGCCAGGCATTATGCATGTTAGAGTATGTGCTCCTACCTAGCAGTAAAGTAAAGAAAAGAATAATTACATAAGTCCTCTCTCTGTATGATGTTAAGTTATTAAAGATGATGAGAACATATGATTATTGTAACATCCCAAATTTTCTGTACTGATTTGTATGTACAGATTGAATGAAATATATGTGAGGTTTTTCAGGAAGATATGTGGCTATTCATGTAAGGAAAGGGATTAAATTGAAAAAGAAAGAAAATGTAAGGACTTAAGTGAAATTATGGAAAGTTAAGAATAAAAGTAAAGGTAGACAAAAATGTGGGGTCTTTAAATGTAATTTTGCAAAGTTAAGGACATAAAGGTGAATTATGATAAATCAAGGGGCAAAAGTGTAATTATGGGAAATTTGGACCAAAAATAGGCCAAAAATGACCGTGTTCTGATCGGACTCAAATTTTTCCAGTAGATAGAGAAAATTATTCCGGGTTGTTTGACGCAACACAGAATTTTGATTTGAGATCCAGAAAAATTGATATAAATTTATGAAGTTAGATAAAATTATTACAATATTTTTCGGATCTCAAAATCAGATGAGGTTTTCCAGTAAATTCCTATAATTGATATAAGAATTTATAAAATTGACAGGATCAGAAAAGGAATCCTGTAGAATTTTTAATGGAATTTACAGTGGAATAAAATACCCGATGAATTTGTGCCACAAAGGTATTGAAACCTAAAAGGCCCAAAAATGGCGTCATTAAGGCCCAATAAAATAATGGACTGATGGGTGGGCCAGTGTCTAGAGGAACCCCGAAAAAGTGTAAAATTACGAAAATGCCCCTGTGATGCCCTAAGAAACCAGAAGTGAATGGAGGGCATTTTGGTCATTTTGGACAGGCCAAAACACCAAGACAAGTGCAGGAAAGGTTAGTCGGAGTCAATATATATTTTGACAAGGTCTAAAGAGGTGAGAAATGACAATTATGCCCTTGGGTTTAATAAAGTGCAAGGAAAAGCACTAAGGATATTTTGGTAATTTTCCAAGGCATTTAAAATTAAATTTAAACCCAGTATGAGAATGTCAATGGTATGAAGGATTTAAATGTTGAAAAACAGTCCGGTTTACGGAAAATCGGATCGAGCCGATACCGGATTGGACTGGATGAGACTGGATTGGGTTGAAACTTTTCTTGGAACTCACACACACAAAATGGCGCCAAAGAGGAGGCTTAGGTGTCCCAAGTGATGTCATGTTAGTGATGTCATGGTGGTGATGTCATGAGTGAAAAGAGAAAAGACATTCCAAGATCAAACCTTTAACCATTAGATCAAATAGTTTCTAAGGTGATCTTGGCCTTCAATTTTCCTAAGATTTTGCTATAAATACCCCTCATTCTAACCCAAAACCGTGAGCAAGAACCTTAGGGAACCTCTTGCAAAATATTTTCTCAAGCAAAGAAGAAGCAAGGATCTTGAAGAAGCTAGTAAGGTAAGTTGCTCCTTTGCTTATAGACTTTGTTCTCATGATTTCTTCTTGAGTTTAAGTTGGTTTTGAGGCTTGAATCTTGGGGAAATGCTGCTGAAATTTCTTTGGATATGTGATAGGAACATGTGTTTATGTTCTAGATAGTTTGCACAAGCTTAAACAAGCTTGAATCACATGATAATGGCTTAGGAATCCATGTGTTTTTGTGAATCCATGAAGGTGTTCTTTTCTGTACAGTATGGAATCACTGTTCATATGTTGGAATTTCATGTTTTTGATGCTTTCAATGGGTTTAGAATGGAATTTTGTGTGGGGTTATAGTAGGAAAACAAGTATTGGAAGCATTGGAACCAAAATGGGAATTTTTGGAAAAAGGGAGCCACTTTTCGGTTTCTGTACAGAACTTTGGGAAGCAATTGGATTCTAGAATTTTTGAATACATATTTAGATTCTACATGAAAAATTATGTGGAAATGAACCATGAGAGTTTAGTTTAGAAAGATATAAACATATGTCACAAAGTAGAGAAAGAAAGGGCATATTGAAGCCTAGACTAGGAATTTGTTTGGAATGGAGTTGTAATTTGGTAATTGTCTTGTAATGTCTAGGTTTTGACATTTGTGGCAAGGAAAGATCACTTCAAGAAGGGAAGGACAAGGATCATAAGAGGTAGCAAGAATACCTAACTATAAACTTATGTGCTTTGATTGATTTGCTTATTTGTTATGCATGAAGGTTTAGTTGAGCTTGGAATATTGTGTGATGATGTTTATGATGATGATGATGTGCTATGAATATGTGCCACTCCTTGCAATATATGTCATGACAATATGCATGTTAGAGTTTGCTTATGTATAAGCATAAATTAGCTCCCATTGCATGATAACATGTTAGGCATCTAATCAAACATGCATAACCTTATAGTTTGTATTACTTGCTATTGAGATTTCCATGAAATCTCATTCCTTCCATATCAATAAATATTGCTCTAGGTGCTGGAACTTCACAAGGAGGAAGGTAAATGGGAATGAACAATGTGTATATGACTTGGAAAGCATGCCTTTAATTTATGTGATGATATATTCGTATGTACATGGTAAATACTCATTGGATCCGAGTTGAGGGAGTGACCTTCGAGCGATAGTTTGAGTGACTTATCCATTTTGGTTTCACGTGAAATTTGTAATGAACATAGATAAGATCCATAGATTTAATTGGACACCAAGAACGCATAATTTGGTTAAGTTTTCAAATTGATATGATTTTTCAAAGTTGGACTTAAACTCTGGATCAAGATAAAACAAGTCATCCGATACAGTAAGGTTCCAACACGGTTTTCATATAGCAAATGAATGAGTTTTTCCGTGATTTTTGGTGAGCTTAAAGTAAAAATTCTGAGATTTAAATCAATAGGTAATTAGACTCAATTGGATAAGTATACAAGGAGAAATGAATTTTTGAAAATGGGGCAAAGAAACTGGAACTTCCAGATTTACCAAATGAACAGTAAAGTTCAATGAATAAACTGATTTGATCTGGACAAGGAAACCTCATTTTCATATTTTTCTCTCAAATTTAAATGAAAGATCTTTCATTAGAAATTGGAATCACCTCAATATGATTTTTTTAGATTTAATTATGAATTTCTAAAGTTCAGGCTGTAATCTGGAATTACCCAGTGAACAGTGATAGTGAGTACCGAAAGCCTAACTCTTGGAAATTCATGTTTTTAAGGTTAAGAGGTATTCCAATGATCTAAGATAATTCCAATTGAGTATATGTAAGGTTAAGATTTAAGGTCAAGATTTAAGGTTAAAATTTAAATATATTTACTAGAAAATGCCGTTGTGCTGGTAGACTATACAGAGTACTGTGTACGTAGGTACTGTCTAAGGAGGCTAGAAGTGAGTGGACCTAGCCGGTTCATCCAGTCTTTCCTGGGTACTTATGTAGAATGGTAGTTCTCATAGGAATTACCGAATCAGTACAGTTATTTTCTGCCAGGATTTCCAGCAAGAGAGATATAATTCAGTTGAGAGTGCTATAGCAAGAGTACTCTGAGAGATATAAAGAAGGATGTTTCAATTATACGAAAAGAGAGATGAAGCTTTGCAAATGCTAAGGAATTCCGTGACATACTAAGAGAAGTGATAAGAGATAAGTGCTAGAAAGAATTATGAGTAATGGATAAAAACTCCCGAATATAGTAATATTCGAGAGAGTTTGATATGAAAGAAATAGACACTACTCACAAGTCTAGTACAATGAATTTTCCACAAGCAAATAGATGCATAGCAAGTAAACAAGTACCATAATGAAGTAAAGTTCAACTCTAATTGAGTTGATTTAGAAATAAAGAGTAATAATAGTAAAGATATAAAAATTTGTGAATATCTATATTGAAAGTACCCCACTAAAGTATCAAGATAAAGGATACGAAATAGATAGCCTAATCCTTAGTTATAAAGCAGAAAGAGATACCAACAAGATATATACCCAGATAATTGACTAAGGTATTAAGTAAATTTCGAGGATGAAATTTATTTTAAGGGGGAGAGAAATGTAATATCCCTAATTTTTTGTACTGATTTGTATGTACAGTTTGTATGTAATATATGTGAGATTTTGTAAGGAAAATGTGGCCATTTATGTAAAGAAAGGGATTGAATTGAAAAAGGGAGAAAATGCAAGGACTTAAGTGAAATTACAAAAGTTTTAAGGCCAAAATAGAAAGTAGACAAAAATGTTGGGTCCTTAAGTGTAATTTCAAAACGTTTGAGGACATAAATGTAATTTATCAAAAGTTCAAGGGGTAAAAGTGTAATTATGAAGAACTTGGACCGAAAACAGGCCAAAAATGCTCGGAATCAGATCAGATCCAAATTTTACCAGTACATAGAGAAAATTATTTCGGTTAGTTTAACGCAATACAGAATTTCGATTTGAGGTCCCAAAAATTGATATAAATTTCTGAAGTTAGGAGAAATTATTACAATATTTTTTGGACCTCAGAATCAGATGAAACTTTACAGTAAATTAATACAATTAATATGAGAATTTATAAAACTGACAGGATCAGAAAAGAAATCTTGTAGAATTTTTAATGGAATTTACAGTATAATAAAATACCCGATAAATACCTTCGGGAGAGGTTTCTTGAGATTTGTGCCATAACGGTAGTGGACCTATACAAAGGCCCAAAATGGCATCCCAGAGGCCCAATAAGGTACTTGAGCAGTATGTGGAAATCTCACCCCATCCATGTAATCCCAATCCTAACAGGTTTATGAATGAGGAAAGAGGATGAAGAAGCATGAAGAGGAGTTAGGGATTGGTCAATCTAAATGTTATATGATGTTGTATAAAGCATTCTTGCAAGTAATGATGCTGTATGGCTAGTTTAAGCAACAATGTTTATGATGTGAGGAAAAATAGTAAATGATGGAATAAATGTATGAAATTTTACAGACATTTATTTAACATGTGAAGCTTCGTTTTAACACCAAGAACGCCTTATTTCGATGTCTGAACAAAGAGAACCGATTTTCCAAAATGGGGACCAGAATCTGTTTTCAGAATTTTTGACCAAATGAATAGTAATATTTAACGAATAAACTGTATCAATTGGCTAAGTATTTGGTCAGGAAATTATTTTTCCCTTAAACTTCAAGTTGTTAGCTTCGAGTATAATTTTGAACCACTTCATTTTTTATTTTTCTAGAATTAATTATAATTTTTCAAAGTTTATCGCACAAACTGGAATACCATATGAACAGTAACTCGCTAAAAGTAAAAAATTCCAGATTTGGCTACTGGACTTCAAGTGTCATGTAAGTGGTTCTAAATGCTACCGAATGGTCCCTAAGACGAACGAAAGTAAGGATGTTACATAGTCTAACAACCTCTTTTATATACAACTTTGCCAGCCTTTCTAAATAATCTCTCTTATTTATTGTCAAGAAATGAACTGTCTTTGTCAATCGATCAATTACTACCCATATTGCATCATGCTTAGCTAGAGTCATAGGTAGTCCTTCAATAAAATCCATAGCAATACTGTCCCATTTCTACTCAGGAATATCCTAAGGGTTACAGTTTTCCTGCTGGCTTCTGATATTCAATCTTTACTTTCTAGCATGTTAGACATCTTGACACATAAGCCACAACATCCTTCTTTAATCTAGGCCACAAAATATACTATTAACATCATGATACATCTTGGTCATACCTGGATGTACTGTGTAACATCCCAATTTTTGGGTCTAGGAGAACTGGGAGGTAGTTTGATATGGGCAGGCTGCTAAACCTATAGTCCCAGAATAGTAATCTAATATGGGCAAATCACTTACCTATATTTTATAGGAATCTGAGGAATGAGCTAAGTCCCTCAGGATTTAAAGATGAGTTAAGTCTTTAACCTACAAAATAGGGACAGTTCACCTAGGTTCAAAAAGAGGAATGTAAGGAATATCCTAAGTCTTAAGCCTAGGAATTCTGCAGGTAGCTAGATATGGGCTGGCTCCTGAGTAAGATAACCTGATATGGGCAGGTTGTCGAGCCTTTCAATTAACAATGACTCTCGAAGAGTTCAGGGGATGAGTTGTTGAAAGAGAATTTCAAGAACTTAAGATGAAGGATAAGCTGCTAGCCGATGAGTACCATATTTTACCATACAATAGAGAAAATTATGCTGATCATTTCACTGAATTGTGAAATCTGCATATGAGGTTCCTATGAGTATGTAAGAATTAGAAATGTGACTAAGGGTAAAATGGTCATTTTGAAAACTGCGCGCGAGCGTACTTTCAGGCCAAAACAGCCCGGTCCGGATTTAATATCTAAAAATACTGGGAGATAGAGAAAAGAATTCCAGGTGGAATAACGTGACACAGAATTTTGATTTGAGGTCCCGATTTTTTTGTAAAAATCCCTGAAGATGAGAATTTACAGTTATAATCGGTAAAGGAAAATCAGTCCGAATAGAGTTGATCGGAGCGTGGCCAGAAGCCATACAGTATTTATAAGGATAGATAGTCAAGAAAGGTTATCTGATAGTTGACCAGGGTCAGAGAATACTCTGGTAAGATGTGAAAAGACAATAATGCCCCTATACTCATTAAAGTAAAGAAAGAGGAACCAAGGGCATTTTGGTAATTTGCCAAGGGATGTTTCTTAGGAATTGAGCCATCAGAGTACTTGAGCTTCATCAGAGACCCAAGATGACATTCCAAGAGACGAAAAACCTGGCCCAATGGTTATGTGAGTTAAAGTGGCATTAAAATAATATTTTAGTGACTTTTCAATAAAGTAAAGTTACTCGGTTGACGTGATAACCGGAGAATTGATCAGATAAAGCTTTGGACTTATCTGGAAGCCATGAGGTGGGGTGAAAGGTGTCCTCATGGGACCCATCAAGATGCCATATGGCATTAATCTAGAGGGAGAAGAAAAAGTTAAGGACACGTGGCACAATCTCAGCCGATTATTCCGGGATAAGACTCTGGAATTCTCTGGAAGCGCTGAATCAGCTGGTGAGATATCCCAAGGGCCCCACCATTACGCCACCTAGCATGTGAGGTGTCCCATGATGATGTCACTTTTGATGAGTCATTATGGAGGATGATGTCATCACAATGATGCAGGCGAAGCTTCTTGAGGAAGCAAGCGATCTGAGCCATTCATCATGATTCGATCTGAGCCATTCATTCCACCTTGCTCAAGTACAAATACACCCCCTTGCCATTCCATTTACGACCAAGCAAGGAAAAGAAGAGAAAAGAAGAGAGAGAAAGAGAAAGAAAGAAAGAGAAAGAAGGAGTTCTGGCGAAGCTAGGAGCAATCCAAGGAGCTTAGGTACTCGGGAAGCTTAGGAATAAGGCTCTAACCTCTATAAAGAAGGGATCTTAGAGCAAAGGCTAAGGACTAAAGGAAAGGCTGCATGCCAGGTAGTAAACTTACCTAAACTTGTGTGTGTTGAATATATGATTGATTGTGTTATGGCTTGATTGATTGCTGTTAATCTGTAATTCTTGAAGCTCTGTACTATGATTACCTTGGCCAATTGTATTTCATATGTTACATGGAAGCATGCATATTACATTATGTTGACACAATCACAAGCAAGCACAAATATCAATCATTGATGGATACACTGCTAGTACTGTTTGCTACTGAGATTCCCCCAAATCTCATCCCCTATGTATAACCCATTATAGAGGGGCTGCGTCGAAGTGAATTTTAAGAATGCTGAAAGACGCCTTATGCTGCCAAAGTTATGGCAGAATGTCCATAATAAAGATAGGATATGATTAGTACTGTGTACGTAGGTACTGTCTAAGGAGTTTGGAAGTGAGTAGACCTAGTTGGTTCATCCAGTCTTTCCTGGGTACTTACGTAGAATGGTAGTTCTCATGGGAATTACCGAATCAGTACAGATCAGATATTTTTAAAGATGAAGTATAGTAGTTAAACTACTGGATTTTAGGCAGGAAAGATGTACTAGATATATGAGAATTTTGTTCATGCCCTATTGTATAACAATTTATTATTTAATAATAAATATTGTTTGGCATGTTCAGCTTGTGTATAAGAAATTAAGAAAGAAATTCGCAGGTCCTGAGGCAGCGGTGTTCTGACCTCAGTTTGACCTAGTAAATGAAAGTGTTTGGCCACGAAATTTGGTGAGCCAGTAGCACACATCTGGGGCTTTACGTGGATAGGTAATAACCCTCATTTAGATGTGTATAATCAGTTCTCAAAGTAAAGGTTCAGAATAAGGAACTGAAGAGTAAAATTTTAATTTCTGGTCTTAAGTTAAGATATAATCGAGCTAATATCGCTTCCGCAAGTGTACATTGAGGGGTTTAAGTGAGGATGTTTCATTTTGGTATCAAAGCAATAGGTTCTGGCATAGAGCCAAGGGTTCTAGCTCAGAGCATAAGATTTTGGCACAGAACATAATATTTTGACTTAGTGATGCTCTAAATTAGTTAGAGAAGTTATGAAAAGCAAGAGAATCGAACCATTTATGTTAAAATCATAATTTAAATTATGATGTTGTGTCAGGAGAAAGAAAGGCAGAAGAACACTATTTCTCCTGAGGAGCTAGAAGACTATAAGAGAAATGAAGTAGACTCCATAATTACATCAAAATTCTGAAGGGAAAGATATGAAAGAAATGGACACTACTTATAAGTCCAGTAAGTTGTCCATAAGCATAAGCAGATAAATAGATGATAGAAGATTGATGAGTTATAATGAGATAACTAGAATGAGATTTGTCTAGGAGTGATCCTAGGACATGGCCTAAGGCTAGAGACGTGATGGTTAATGTAAGGAATTGGAAGACACGCAGCGGAAATAAACTTTAAAAATTTTCCATTCCTTGCCAGGATCTGCCGTATGTGTTTAAGTCAAGTGGAAAGAATCCTTACCCTTAGTGTTGCTCAGCGAATTTCACAGCTTCTCTACGTGGGTGGTGATCTCTTTCTGATCGCAAGAAATCGACGGAGTGTTCCTCAGCGACCTTCACAGATTCTCTCCGCGGACGGTGGTCTCTTTCCGATCACAAGAAGTCGACGCCTCAGGTCGGCTTCCTCTACTGGTATCCACACGAACAGCGTTCCAACCACGAACGACGTGCTAGCGTCTCCTGTCCCTCCAAGGCTTTCACAAGTCTCCGTCTCTATTTCGGCAGTTTCTTGTCTGCAAACCTTTTGCAGATTCCGTTCGGCCTTTTGTGTTCTATGTTATTTTCAAACGTAGCTCCTCCAATCAGATATAGAGGATGCTATGCGTTTTTCCACTTGACCTAATTGGATTTTGGAGTTAATCTTATATTAATTCCGAATTGATACAATATCATATATTGTATAATTTTATAAGAAACTAATTAAATAAAATAATATTAAATCCGTCCCACAGATTTAATTACTTATTTATTTAACTTTAAATAAAGATGAGACTGAGTTATATTTGATTTATTCCCATAAATCAAATTTGAGATATCCTATCAATTTAAATTTCGAATTTCAAACGTGATAGAGATTTAATTTATCCTTATAAATTAAATCTTATAAATATCTCTTATATGAGATATCCTATCAATTTGAATTTCGAATTTCAAACGTGATAGAGATTTAATTTATCCTTATAAATTAAATCTTATAAATATCTCTTATATGAGATATCCTATCAATTTGAATTTCGAATTTCAAACGTGATAGAGATTTAATTTATCCTTATAAATTAAATCTTATAAATATCTCTTATATGAGATATCCTATCAATTTGAATTTCGAATTCAAACGTGATAGGGATTTAATTTATCCTTATAAATTAAATCTCATATATCTCATATATATAATATATATATATATATACGAATTTATATATATACGAATATAAATAAATATATATACATTCACCTGGATCTTTCATTGAATCTGGACATGTCTTAGATTCAATGAATCTGGACATCATAGCTCGTGTTGGGCTATTTTGTGTGCGACCCTGTAGGCCCATATGAAGTTGGCAGTGGGCCATTTGCTATACTAGCCCACAAGTCGCAAGCGGTCTCTAGCAAGACATAACGACTACCCAAATCATATGAGGATCGATAAACGATGTAACCTTTTATACAACCATATCATGTCCCTTCTGTCACGCGATATTTTGGTCATGGATGAGGCATGGATAATGTCATCCTCCTATTCCCGACCGTTACTTTCTCGATCCCTGAGTAGTCTGACTATAGAAATGGAACTACCTTTCCATTACAGTATGGCCATACATTTCTCAGACTCACTCATCGAGGGGCCCAGTAATATCTCTCCACGAATGTGAGGGACAAATTCCATCTTGACCATTCACATTCCTCCGCATGAAAAACCACTAAGCCCGAACATAGTCTTTATGATCACTCGGTCAAAAGTGACTTTTGACTAGGTCAAAGCTGAGCGTTTTGTCATGTAGGAATCCATGATGATCTCAGGTCAAAGGGCATATTGACATGGTTTGTATATGAGAGAAGCTTATGACGTTACCCATGCAGTTCTCTCATAGCGGGTCGGTCCAACACCCTGTACTCTTACATGTGCTTATGACTTTGATTTATATCTCTATACATCTTCAAAGTCATACTGGTCTTATTTCATCTGTGCTCCCACATAGATGATCGACCAGGGACATTTAGGATAATATCATGAATTATCCAAGGATGGTCATCATAGTAAACATGCAAATAATATGATAACTCAATTAATAAATTCATAAATCAATAATGTTCATAAGACAATGATTGGCCCCTAGGGCACGATTTCCAACAACCTCCCACTTGCACTAGGTACAATCATTAATTTGACTAATTCCCATTGACCTAACATGACGCTCATGCTTTGCCTGCACAAGCGGCTTTGTTAGAGGATCAGCAACATTATCTTCTCCTGCTACTTTGCATATTTTTATATCACCTCTATCGTTGATTTCTCTGATGAGATGAAATCGCCTGAGTATATGCTTGGTCCTTTGATGTGACCTAGGCTCTTTGGCCTGTGCAATAGCACCGCTATTGTCACAGAGCAAAGTTATTGGATCTGAGATGGTAGGTATCACCCCTAGTTCTGTGATGAACTTCCTGATCCAAACGGCTTCCTTAGCTGCATCAGATGCTGCTATATACTCAGCTTCCGTTGCAGAATCTGCTACAGTGCCCTGCTTAGAGCTCTTCCAGCTTACTGCTCCATTATTGAGGAGGAATATGTATCCAGACTGCGATTTTTGGTCGTCCTGGTCAGTTTGGAAACTCGCATCTGTGTAACCAGTTACACAGAGCTCATCATCCAATCCACCATAGACCAAGAATAAGTCCTTAGTCCTTCTTAAGTACTTAAGGATATTCTTGACAGCAGTCCAATGGCCCTCACCAGGGTCCTGTTGGTATCTGCTAGTCATACTTAAGGCAAACGAGACATCCGGTCGAGTACATAACATGGCGTACATGATAGATCCTATGGCCGAGGCATATGGAACCTTACTCATGCGACCTCGCTGATCAGATGTACTAGGACACAGATCTTTGCTGAGGTGAGTACCATGAGACATGGGTATGAAACCCCTCTTTGATTCGTGCATACTGAACCTATGCAGTATTTTGTCTATGTATGTACTCTGACTGAGTCCTAGAAGTCTTTTAGATCTATCTCTATAGATCCTGATTCCTAGGATGTAGGTGGCTTCACCCAAGTCTTTCATCGAGAAAGACTTTCCTAACCAAGACTTGACAATCTGCAAGGTAGGAATGTCATTCCCAATAAGTAGGATGTCATCGACATAGAGTACCAAAAACACAACTGTGCTCCCACTAACCTTTTTGTACACACAAGGTTCATCAATATTTTGAAGGAGTCTAAACTCTTTCACTACTTCATCAAAACGATGATTCCAACTCCGAGAGGCTTGCTTCAGTCCATAAATGGACCTTTGAAGCTTGCACACTTTACCAGAGTCCTCGAAACGCACAAACCCTTCAGGTTGTGTCATGTACACATCCTCAAGGAGCTTTCCATTAAGGAAGGCTGTCTTGACGTCCATCTGCCATATTTCATAGTCATAATATGCTGCAATAGCAAAGAGGATTCTGATTGATTTGGCCATTGCTACTGGGGAAAAGGTCTCATCATAGTCCACACCATGAGTTTGAGTAAAACCTTTTGCAACCAGTCGTGCCTTGAAGACATTTACATTGCCATCCATGTCAGTTTTCTCTTTGAAAACCCACTTGCACCCGACGGTTTTTACACCTTCAGGCGGGTCGACTAAGGTCCAAACCTTATTGTCGTACATGGATTGCATCTCAGACTTCATGGCACTAAGCCATTTTTCGGAGTTTGGTCCCACTATAGCTTCTCGATAGGTAGTCGGCTCATTATGCTCAATGAGCAACACATCACGACTATCAGAAATCAGAAATCCATATCTCTGAGGCTGAAGTCGTGTCCTATTAGACTTTCGTGGACCTTGCGTGACTTGAGGAGTCTCAACAACTTGTTGTGAGTCTTCTCTATTTTCCATCTGCAGTTCTGTGGTGTCTTGTAGCTCTCGAACTTCTTCGAGTTGTACCTTACTCCCACTGGTTCTTTTAGAGATAAATTCTCGTTCAAGAAAGATACCATTTCTGACAACAAACACTTTGTTATCAGCAGGGTTGTAGACGTAATATCCCTTGGTTTCCTTAGGATATCCCACAAAAAGGCATTTTGAGGATTTGGGCGCTAATTTGTCTGAGGCTTGTTGCTTAACATAGACCTCGCATCCCCAAATCTTGAGGAAAGACAAACTAGGCGTCCTCCCAGTCCATATCTCATACGGAGTCTTTTCGATTGCCTTAGATGGAACACGATTGAGTGTGAACGCAGCTGTCTCTAGGGCATAGCCCCAAAAGGAGGGCGGAAGATCTGTTCGACTCATCATGGATCGAACCATATCTAATAGTGTTCGATTTCTCCGTTCAGAAACGCCATTCCATTGTGGTGTCCCTGGAGGAGTCAATTGTGAGAGTGTCCCACAATTCCTAAGATGATCTATGAACTCTTGGCTCAAATATTCACCACCCCGATCAGATCGAAGGGCTTTAATTGTTTTGCCAAGCTGGTTTTGTACTTCATTTTGAAATATCTTGAACTTTTCAAAAGATTCAGATTTATGTTTCATTAGATAGATGTACCCATATCTGCTGAAATCATCTATGAATGTTATAAAGTACGAATAACCTCCTCTGGCATTTGTGTTCATCGGTCCACACACATCTGTATGTATGAGGCCCAATAAATCAGTGGCCCTCTCACTGTGCCCAGTGAAAGGTGACTTTGTCATCTTTCCTAACAAGCAAGACTCGCAAGTGTCATATGATTCAAAATCAAATGAGTTTAGAAATCCATCTTGATGGAGTTTGGAAATGCGTTTCTCATTTATGTGGCCCAGACGACAGTGCCAGAGGTATGTGGGATTCAAATCGTTTGGTTTGACCCTTTTGGCGGTTATGTTATAGATATTTCCATGATTGGGTTGTTCCAAATTTAATATGTAATGATCAACATGCAAATCACCATGAGCATATAAAACATCATTACGATAAATAGAACATCTACTATTCCCAGCAATGGAAGTGAAACCTTCCTTATCCAAATAAGAAAGTGAAACAATGTTACTACTTAAAGCAGGAACATAATAGCAATTGTTCAAAACTAACAAAAGCCCAGTGGGCAGAACTAATTCATAAGTGCCTACAGCTAACGCAGCAACCCTTGCTCTGTTTCCAACTCGTAGGTCAACTTCACCCCTTTTCAGCTTCCTACTGTCCTTTAGTCCCTGCACATTCGTACAAATGTGAGAACCACATGCAGTATCTAATACCCATGAGGTGGAAGTAGAAAGATGAATGTCTATAACATAAATACCTGAAGCGATAGCCCCGCTATCCTTCTTGTTCTTTTTCAGATCTTCGAGGTAGAGTTTGCAATTCCTCTTCCAATGACCCGGTTCATTGCAGAAGAAGCAGACTCCTTCCTTCGGAGGCTTTGCCTTCTTTGGTGCAGGCTTGGTTTCGGGCTTGCCTGACTCTTTGGTCTTACCTGATGAGCCATGACCCTTCCCCTTGCCTTTGCCTTTCTTTTTCGTACCCTTTCCTTTCTGAACCATCAAAACACTACTGGGTTTCTTCTTAAGACTCGGCTCAGCAGTTTTAAGCATCCCATGCAGTTCAGAAATAGATTTCTCCATGTTGTTCATGTTGTAGTTCATAACAAACTGGTCATAACTTTCCGGGAGTGAGTTTAAGATCAAATCTGTAGCTAACTCCTGGCTCATGGGAAATCCAAGCCGTTCAAGGTGATCAATGTACCCTTTCATCTTTAAGACATGAGCACTGACTGATGCACCTTCAGCCATCTTGCAGGAATGTAAGGCCTTAGTGGTCTCATACCTCTCTTGCCTTGCCTGTTGCTGGAACATTTCCTTGAGATGCACAATCATCTCATAAGCCTCCATGTGTTCCAGATCTCTTTGGAGCTCCGGAACCATGGTGGCTAGCATCAAGCATCCCACATCGACAGAGTCTTCCTTATGCTTCATATAAGCATCTCTCTGAGCTCTGGGAGCATTGGCGGCTGGCTCCTCAGGAATGGGTTGATCTAGGACATGCGCCTTTCTTTCCTGCTTGAGAACAATTCTCAAGTTCCTAAACCAGTCAAGAAAGTTTGTCCCATTGAGTTTGTCCTTCTCAAGGACAGATCGCAGCGATAATGTAGCAGTATTACTAGTCGTCATGATTCTACAATTAAAATATGCAATGTAATTAGTAATCTCCCACTAAATAAACAACCCTCAATGCAATAGTTAGTGGGCTAAGATCCATATTTGGCTCAAACTTAAGTCCGCTTTGGCAGGATGCTTAGATTAAGTTATTTAGGTAGGTAACACCTTTACCAATTACATCAAATGTAACTCTTAGATATTCATGGGATCCTATCATCATATGATCTGGCATGTTCTAATCCCATCTAATGCCTTGAGATCCAAAACCGTTTTGTTAATCTCAATTAAGTCAAACAATAATGAACCTATGAGAGTAGCACCATTACTCTTTGCTTATCTCCCCAAGATAACTCAAAAGCACCCACTTTGGTGGAGTCCACAATTGAGCGATCAAGGTTTTGACAAGTGTTCATAAATTGACAGCATTATGACTTAAGATTTCTTTTAGAGGGCTTAATTAACTATCTGTTTTTATGAGGATGCATGTATCCCAGTTTGTAACTCATACAAGTAATATGCATGTGCTGATCTAATCATAAGATGCATAATTCAAACGTGATACAATATGGCTCACCTATCCTAAGTCCCCTCAAGCCAATGAGAGGAGCTCTCTAGTAAGAAAAGAGAAATTACATATAGAAACCTCTTTTAACATTCGAGGGGAGTGAGATGAGAGGAGAAGGTACATTGAGAGTATATAGAGGAAGGCACGACACGCAGGCCGTATTTTTAAAAATTACAACACTTGCAATCTAGAGCCATATTGTTCACCATACCCAAACATTCAAGAATCAATATTCAGATCTAATCGAAGGGCAAAAAACATTTACAAAGTAACATTTGTTACGGTTATGTTGCGCTACGAACAGGTAGCTACGGCGGTCCCGCTAGCCGGTTAGCGGGCGGCTGTCCCGCTAGCCGGTTAGCGGGCGGGGTCTCTGGGGCAGCGCCCCGGAAGAAATTTTTTTTTGTTTTTTGTTTCATAAATAATCACGAATCTGAATTCGGTTTTCACAAATAATCACAAATTCGAATTCGGTTTTCTTAGACCCCATCTATGCGGATTGATCAAATCAAAAAGCATCACCACCGATTTCAATTTCCTTTTAGATTCCTTTTATGTCATACACAACAAGGATTCCATATATGTCACACATACAACGCTTATTATATGATCGGCTACTAATAACATATATCATATAAATCACAAATCAAGCCTAACTTAAACACAAAACGGCATGGCTCTGATACCACTGTCAGGAATTGGAAGACACGCAGCGGAAATAAACTTTAAAAATTTTCCATTCCTTGCCAGGATCTGCCGTATGTGTTTAAGTCAAGTGGAAAGAATCCTTACCCTTAGTGTTGCTCAGCGAATTTCACAGCTTCTCTACGTGGGTGGTGATCTCTTTCTGATCGCAAGAAATCGACGGAGTGTTCCTCAGCGACCTTCACAGATTCTCTCCGCGGACGGTGGTCTCTTTCCGATCACAAGAAGTCGACGCCTCAGGTCGGCTTCCTCTACTGGTATCCACACGAACAGCGTTCCAACCACGAACGACGTGCTAGCGTCTCCTGTCCCTCCAAGGCTTTCACAAGTCTCCGTCTCTATTTCGGCAGTTTCTTGTCTGCAAACCTTTTGCAGATTCCGTTCGGCCTTTTGTGTTCTATGTTATTTTCAAACGTAGCTCCTCCAATCAGATATAGAGGATGCTATGCGTTTTTCCACTTGACCTAATTGGATTTTGGAGTTAATCTTATATTAATTCCGAATTGATACAATATCATATATTGTATAATTTTATAAGAAACTAATTAAATAAAATAATATTAAATCCGTCCCACAGATTTAATTACTTATTTATTTAACTTTAAATAAAGATGAGACTGAGTTATATTTGATTTATTCCCATAAATCAAATTTGAGATATCCTATCAATTTAAATTTCGAATTTCAAACGTGATAGAGATTTAATTTATCCTTATAAATTAAATCTTATAAATATCTCTTATATGAGATATCCTATCAATTTGAATTTCGAATTTCAAACGTGATAGAGATTTAATTTATCCTTATAAATTAAATCTTATAAATATCTCTTATATGAGATATCCTATCAATTTGAATTTCGAATTTCAAACGTGATAGAGATTTAATTTATCCTTATAAATTAAATCTTATAAATATCTCTTATATGAGATATCCTATCAATTTGAATTTCGAATTCAAACGTGATAGGGATTTAATTTATCCTTATAAATTAAATCTCATATATCTCATATATATAATATATATATATATATACGAATTTATATATATACGAATATAAATAAATATATATACATTCACCTGGATCTTTCATTGAATCTGGACATGTCTTAGATTCAATGAATCTGGACATCATAGCTCGTGTTGGGCTATTTTGTGTGCGACCCTGTAGGCCCATATGAAGTTGGCAGTGGGCCATTTGCTATACTAGCCCACAAGTCGCAAGCGGTCTCTAGCAAGACATAACGACTACCCAAATCATATGAGGATCGATAAACGATGTAACCTTTTATACAACCATATCATGTCCCTTCTGTCACGCGATATTTTGGTCATGGATGAGGCATGGATAATGTCATCCTCCTATTCCCGACCGTTACTTTCTCGATCCCTGAGTAGTCTGACTATAGAAATGGAACTACCTTTCCATTACAGTATGGCCATACATTTCTCAGACTCACTCATCGAGGGGCCCAGTAATATCTCTCCACGAATGTGAGGGACAAATTCCATCTTGACCATTCACATTCCTCCGCATGAAAAACCACTAAGCCCGAACATAGTCTTTATGATCACTCGGTCAAAAGTGACTTTTGACTAGGTCAAAGCTGAGCGTTTTGTCATGTAGGAATCCATGATGATCTCAGGTCAAAGGGCATATTGACATGGTTTGTATATGAGAGAAGCTTATGACGTTACCCATGCAGTTCTCTCATAGCGGGTCGGTCCAACACCCTGTACTCTTACATGTGCTTATGACTTTGATTTATATCTCTATACATCTTCAAAGTCATACTGGTCTTATTTCATCTGTGCTCCCACATAGATGATCGACCAGGGACATTTAGGATAATATCATGAATTATCCAAGGATGGTCATCATAGTAAACATGCAAATAATATGATAACTCAATTAATAAATTCATAAATCAATAATGTTCATAAGACAATGATTGGCCCCTAGGGCACGATTTCCAACAGTTAATAGATAAAGAACTAATGTTCCCTAAGCAGAGGGATTTCATCACGGAGAAGTAGTAGACCTAGGGTAGAGTACCCTAGAAAATAGAAGTGATAGTAAGAGATGATGAAGGAGATCCATGCGACTCAAGTTTGCTAGGATTAAGAGAAAGAGGCAACAGTTTAGGTAGGGGACTGATCACGGTGAGAATCAGGTTGGAGAACAAAGGTATCAAACATGTGGAAAGAACCATGGCACATGGGAGTGTCGAGCAGGGCAAAGTAGCTATTTTATTTGTGGTGAGAAAGGTCACTTTGCAAAAGTTTACCCTAAGAATGTTGACATCCCTAGGCCAAAGAAAACAGGAAGGGTGTTTGTTCTTACCACAAACAGAGTCTCCAAATTCCCTGAAGTTGACCCTAACAACGGTTAAGAAGAACCATAGTGGTAAGGGCGACTAAGCTGTAAGAAACTATATGCCTAGATATAGATGTGATGTAAATGATGTAAAGGATGAAAATGATGTAAATGATGTGATTAATGAAGAGTTCTTTTTTGATCTAGAGAAAGTGGTCATTATAACGAGTCATGAGAAATAATTAGTAAGATAAGAAATCTGTCTTAATTCAGTGATGAGGGTACTGTAAGAAGAGTTAAAATATGGGTAGATGTAAGCAACTATAATAAGAGATGTGAGTTGCTAAGTACCACGTAGAAAGGTCATGAGGGACCAAGTTGTTACTCCTATAGACCATCACTGGAATGAGGATAAGATAGAGAGGGATGATCTTACTTGCTGTATGTGACTGCGTTATAAGAATCATATAACTGTATAGATCAGTAAGAAGTTCTCTTCAGAGAAGATGAGGTACCCCTTATAATTTTGAGGACGAAATTTTTAAAAAGGGGAGGAGAATTGTAACATCCTGATTTTTGGGTCTAGGAGAACTAGAAGGTAATCTGATATGGGCAAGCTGCTAAACCCGTAGTCCTAGGATAGTAATATAATATAGGCAGACCACTTACCTATATTTTTGTAAGAATCCGAGGAATGAGCTAAGTCTCTCAGGATTTAAAGATGAGTTAAGTCTTTAACCTACAAAATAGGGACAGTTCACCTAGGTTCAAAAAGAGGAATGTAAGGAATATCCTAAGTCTTAAGCCTAGGAATTCTGCAGGTAGCTAGATATAGGCTGGCTCCTGAGTAAGATAACCTGATATAGGCAGGTTGTCGAGCCTTTCAATTAACAATGACTCCCGAAGAGTTCAGGGGATGAGTTGTTGAAAGAGAATTTCAAGAACTTAAGATGAAGGATAAGCTGCTAGCCGATGAGTACCATATTTTACCATACAATAGAGAAAATTATGCTAATCATTTCACTGAATTGTGAAATCTGCATATGAGGTTCCTATGAGTATGTAAGAATTAGAAATGTGACCAAGGGTAAAATGGTCATTTTGAAAACTGCGCGCGAGCGTACTTTCAGGCCAAAACAGCCCGGTCCGGATTTAATATCTAAAAATACTGGGAGATAGAGAAAAGAATTCCAGGTGGAATAACGTGACACAGAATTTTGATTTGAGGTCCCAATTTTTTTGTAAAAATCCCTGAAGATGAGAATTTACAGTTATAATCGGTAAAGGAAAATCAGTCCCAATAGAGATGATCGGACTGTGGCCAGAAGCCATACAGTATTTATAAGGATAGACAGTCAAGAAAGGTTATCTGATAGTTGACTAGGGTCAGAGAATACTCTGGTAAGATGTGAAAAGACAATAATGCCCCTATACTCATTAAAGTAAAGAAAGAGGAACCAAGGGCATTTTGGTAATTTGCCAAGGGATGTTTCTTTGAAATTGACCCATCAGAGTACTTGAGCTTGATCAGAGACCCAAGATGACATTCCAAGAGCCGAAAAACCTGGCCCAATGGTTATGTGAGTTAAAGTGGCATTAAAATAATATTTTAGTGACTTTTCAATAAAGTAAAGTTACTCGGTTGACGTGATAACTGAAACATCCTCCCTTAAACCCCTCAATGTACACTTGCGGAATCGATATTAGCTCGATTACATCTTAACTTAAGCCCATAAATTAAAATTTTACTCTTAAGTTCCTTATTCTGAATCTTTACTTTGAGAAATGATTTATTTCATTCTACACATCCAAATGAGACTTATTACCTATCCACGCAAAGCCCCAGATGTGTGCTATTGGCTCACCGAATTTCATGGCCAAACACTTTCGTTTACTACGTCAAACTGAGGTCAGAACACCGCTGCCTCAGGACCTGCGAATTTCTCACTTAATTTCTTATACACAAGCTGAACATGCCAAACATTATTTATTATTAAATAATAAATTATTATACAACAGGGCATGAACAAAATCCTCATATCTCTATTACATCTTTCCTGCCTGAAATCCTGCAGTATAACTACTATACTTCATCTTTAAAAATAACTGTACTGATTCGGTAATTTCCATGAGAACTACAATTCTACGTAAGTACCCAGGAAAGACTGGATGAACCGACTAGGTCTACTCACCTCCAGACTCCTTAGATAGTACCTACGTACACAGTACTTATCATATCTTATCTTCATTCTGCCATAATTTTAGTAGCACAACGGCGTCTTTCAGCATTCTCAAAATTCACTTCGACGTAACATCTCTGTAATGGGTTATACATAGGGGATGAGATTCGGGGGAATCTTAGTAGTAACAACCATAACAATATATGTAATGCAGTGTGATAGTGCCTGCTTGTGGTTGTGTACAGATAAGTATGATGCATGCTTCTATACTTAATAATAACATATGATCATAGCCTTATGTAATAGAGCATCAGTCATAACATATAAGACAACAATCCAACCAAACAATAGCACATCAAATCACAAAGCCATTACATAAAAGCTAAGATTAGCTACTACCTCACTAGCTTAACAGAACTCTAATATCTCTATACTGCTTCTGGCTCTGCCAGAACTTCCTTCTTTCTTCCTCTCACTTTCTCTCTCTAAAACTCACTTCTCTCTCTATTTTCTTACCTTGAGCTATGAATGGAATGGCAAGGGGGTGGGGTATTTATACTTGAGGCAAGGTGAAATGGATGGCTCAGATTGATTCACGATGTACGGCTCAGATCGCTTGCTTCCTCAAGAAGCTTCGCCTGCATCATCGTGATGACATCATCCTCCATAATGACTTATCAAAAGTGACATCATCATGGGACACCTCACATGCTAGGTGGCGTAATGGTGGGGCCCTTGGGACACCTCACTAGCTGACTCAGCGTTTACAGAGAATTCCAGATGAACGGCTGAGATCATGCCACGTGTCCTTAACTTTTTCTTCTCCCTCTAGAGTAGTTCCATGTGGCATCTTGATGCCCATGAGGACATCTTTCACGCCACCTCATGGCTTCCAGATAAGTCCAAAGCCTTATCTGATCAATTCCCTGGTTATCACGTCAATCGAGTAACTTTACTTTATTGAAAAGTCACTAAAATATTATTTTAATGCCACTTTAACTCACATATTCCTTGGGCTACCTTTTTGCACTCTGAGAATGCTATCTTGGGTCTCTGATCAACTCAAGTACTCTGATGGCTCGATTCCTAAGAAATATCCCTTGGCAAATTACCAAAATGCCCTTAGTTCCTCTTTCTTTACTTTAATGAGTCTAGGGGTATTATTATCTTTTCACACCTTACCAGAGTATTCCCTGACCCTGGTCAACTATCCAGATAACCTTTCTTAACTATCTAACCTTAGTCAAATGACCAAAATACCCTTTACTCATTCTTACTTATTTTATAACACGGGTATTTTTGTCATTTTGCACCTTTTTCCGGACACCGGCCCCTTTTACTGCTAAACTGATATCATGGGCCTGGGCCAAATTTGGTGTCATTATGGGCCTCTGTGTGATGTCATCTGGCCTCATTCAGTCCCATTTATTTACTTATAAATTTCCCTATCGGATCCCGGGGGCTCACAAACTCCACTCTCAATTCACTAAAAAGTGAGTAACTTTTTCTACAGAACTCTTTCCGGGACTTTGTCAGTTCCCTGACCTCCAGCTTCACAGGATGCACATTCCTGTAAACTTTCACTCATATCTGAGGTCCAGGAGATCTGATAAAAATTTCAGATAACTTTTAGACTATCAGATAAATTTCAGCTATCTACAGCTCTGATAAAATTCCTATATTAAGCCAGGTTAACCAGCATCATTTCCTCTATCAACTGATGAAATTTGGGACTGAAATGGTTATGAGCAGTTCTAAGCCACTTCTAGCTCAACTTTCCATAATTACCATTTTGCCCCTGGAAACTTTTTCTCTTTTCAATTAAGTCCCTTAACTTTTTATAATTCTTACATACTCATAGAGACCTCATATGCATATTTCACAGTTCAGTGAAATGATCAGCATAATTTTCTCTATTTTATGGTAAAATATGGTACTCATCGGCTACCAACCCGATCTTTCCCATAATTACGATTATGCCCCTATATTCTCTTTCTGACACCTTTACTTATCTTCATATCCTTCATCTTAAGTTCTCGAAATTCTCTTTCAACAACTCATCCTCTGAACTCTTCAGGAGTCATTGTTAATTGAAAGGCTTGATAACCTGCTAATATCAGGTTATCTTACTCAGGAGCCAGCCCATATCTAGCTACCTGCAGAATTCCTAGGCTTAAGACTTAGGATATTCCTTACATTCCTCTTTTTGAACCTAGGTGAATTGTCCCTATTTTGTAGGTTAAAGACTTAACTCATCTTTAAATCCTGAGGGACTTAGCTCATTCCTTAGATTCCTACAAAATATAGGTAAGTGATCTGCCCATATCAGATTAATATCCTGGGACTAAGGGTTTAGCAACCTGCCCATATTAGACTACCTTCCAGTTCTCCTAGATCCAAAAATCGGGATATTACAATAACCGGGGAATTGATCAGATAAAGCTTTGGACTTATCTGGAAGCCATGAGATGGGTGAAAGGTGTCCTCATGGGACCCATCAAGACGCCACATGGCATTAATCTAGAGGGAGAAGAAAAAGTTAAGGACACATGGCACAATCTCAGCCGATTATTTCGGGATAAGACTCTAGAATTCTCTGGAAGCGCTGAGTTAGCTAGTGAGGTATCCCAAGGGCCCCACCATTATGCCACCTAGCATATGAGGTGTTCCATGATGATGTCACTTTTGATGAGTCATTATGGAGGATGATGTCATCACAATAATGCAGGCGAAGCTTCTTGAGGAAGCAAACTATCTGAGCCATTCATCGTGATTCGATCTGAGCCATTCATTCCACCTTGCCTCAAGTATAAATACCCCCTTGCCATTCCATTCATGGCCAAGCAAGGCTAAGAAGAGAAAAGAAGAGAGAGAAAGAGAAAGAAAGAAAGAGAAAGAAGGAGTTCTGGCGAAGCTAGGAGCAATCCAAGGAGCTTAGGGACTCGGGAAGCTTAGGAATAAGGCTCTAACCTCTATAAAGAAGGGATCTTAGAGCAAAGGCTAAGGACTAAAGGAAAGGTTGCATGCCAGGTAGTAAACTTACCTAAACTTGTGTGTGTTGAATATATGATTGATTGTGTTATGGCTTGATTGATTGCTGTTAATCTGTAATTCTTGAAGCTCTGTACTATGATTACCTTGGCCAATTGTATTTCATATTTTACATAGAAGCATGCACATTACATTATGTTGACACAATCACAAGCAAGCACAAATATCAATCATTGATGCATACACTGCTTAGTACTGTTTGCTATTGAGATTCCCTCGAATCTCATCCCCTATGTATAACCCATTATAGAGGGGCTACATGGAAGTGAATTTTAAGAATGCTGAAAGACACCTTATGCTGCCAAAGTTATGGCAGAATGTCCATAATAAAGATGGGATATGATGAGTACTGTGTACGTAGGTACTGTCTAAGGAGTCTAGAAGTGAGTGGACCTAGTCGGTTCATCCAGTCTTTCCTGGGTACTTACGTAGAATGGTAGTTCTCATGGGAATTACCGAATCAGTACAGATCAGTTATTTTTAAAGATGAAGTATAGTAGTTATACTGCCGGATTTCAGGCAGGAAAGATGTAATAGAGATATGAGAATTTTGTTCATGTCCTGTTATATAATAATTTATTATTTAATAATAAATATTGTTTGGCATATTCAGCTTGTGTATAAGAAATTAAGAGAGAAATTCGTAGGTCCTGAGGCAATGGTGTTCCGACCTCAGTTTGACCTAGTAAATAAAAGTGTTTGGCCACGAAATTTGGTGAGCCAGTAGCACACATCTAGGGCTTTACATGGATAGGTAATAACCCTCATTTGGATGTGTAGAATCAGTTCTCAAAGTAAAGGTTCAGAATAAGGAACTTAAGAGTAAAATTTTAATTTCTTGGCTTAAGTTAAGATATAATCGAGCTAATATCGCTTCCGCAAGTGTACATTGAGGGGTTTAAGGGAGGATGTTTCATACTGTATATCGGCTTTTATGTGCTTCATCTAAACTTTTCTCTTTTAATCCTATGGCATTAGGATATACGGCCTTCCCTTAAACCATAGCAATCCATCCTGAGAGATTTTAAAATTTTTAGTTTCCCCTCTTCTCAACTTATCTTTAAAAATTATTGTGATGTTATCATGCTTATGAGCTTCTTTGATCTTATCTTTAATGAAAGCTTTGACTTGCATTCCTCCATAAGGATTCTCTGTTATTTGCATCTAGTATAAAGAACTCCAATCTCTGATATTTTCTACTAATTTTAATTTTTTGATCATCATACTTGCCACCTACACTACTTTTCTTCTTAGAGTATCAACCACAACATTCGCTTTTCCTGGATGGTATTTAATGTGGAAATCATGGTCTTTCAACAGTTCTATCCATCTTCGCTATCTTATAATTAATTCTTTTTGGTCATGCAGATACTTTGAGCTTTTGTGGTCACAGTATAATTCTATAGTGGCTCCATACAAATAATGTCTCCATATCTTGAGTGCATATACTACCGCTGCAAGCTTCAGATCATGAATGGGATAATTTTCTTCATGTGTCTTTAACTGTCAAGAGGCATAGGCTATTGATAAGACACATTTTGTATATGGTTTCCATGACATTTTTAAGAGTTTTATTGTAACTTTACCATTCATTTCATGCCTTAAATTGTACTTTTGTGTATTACATGATTGTGCGTGGCAATATGCTAATTAAAGGGTAAAATGGTAAAATAACTCTTCCAAACTGCACATATACTGTTATTTATTGATTTGAACTTTTACAGCAAGCTTTTATGTTGAATTGCAGGTATTTTAGAAGAGAGCAAGGACCAGGAAAGAAATCACAAGTCAATGAAAGGTAAATCATGTTTCTGCCCTTTTTAGTAGCGACCAAAGTGTCATCCCATTGCGACCTTGATTCTTTTGGAAACTTCTCTGCGTTTATAGGTCGCGACTAAAACAAGGACCTGGTCGCGACCAAAACAAGGACCTGGTCGCGACTAGAGAAGATAGTCGTGAATCTGCGCATTTCTAGTTAGGTCAAGATGCTTTTAAAAGGCGAGGTAGGCTGCCGTCAACGGGGAGGCTAGTTTTAGACCTGATTAGGCTAAGAAGCCGTACTCGAGCACTCTCTGATCACCTTCGCCATATATTCCATCCTTCTACACCTTTCCATAGATTTTCTACACATCTCTACACCATCAATCTACCATCTATCCATCATTTCTTCATGGTATCACACCTGAAAAGGGATTACAATCCAGCAGAAGTCATGAGAGGCTAAATCCTTAGTCTCTTGTTGATGGATCTCATATCTTGAGCTCATGGACTAAACTGGGGAGTTTCTTCTTTTCTAATTTGTATCTTGTCATGTTATGATTGCTGCTAGATCTAGGTTTTCATCATATGAACAAGTTTTGAATATCGATTGATCATTCTCAGATTAGACTATTATAATTTGATTCTTGATGTTTAAACATTAGATTTTAATTTAATACTTCAGTTTCAATTTTAAGAAAGGTGGGTTGTTTTTCAACGATCGTTGTGAACCAATTCAATTGCTTAAAATCTAGGGTTTTCGATTGACGACCATTCGAGGGCATTCTCATAATCTAGGGTTAATTGCAAGCTAAGTTGTTTCTAACAGTTCGCTATTAGTCTTTAAACTAGCTTTGATCAAAGAAGTTTAAAGAAGATTAAGGTTCTGGACTCAATCGATTGATTGAGGTTTTATTTGAGACTTAGTGATTTCAAACTCCAATTTAAACTTAAGAGCAAGGATAGATACATTTTTATCATCAAGAGTCTTTCATAACATATTCTTTCAACAAAACGAACCAGTTTTCATCTTAATCAAAAATCCAAAAATATCTATTTTTCTGCACCCTTATTTTATTACAAATCAAACCCCAAAACCATTTTATCTCTACTCGGTTTTCATTGTTTTTGATATCCAATTTGCTAGGTTTCCTTTAGAAAGGCTCCTTGAGAAGAACGATAGGGTTGTACCTTATACTATATTATTGGGTGCAATTAACTTTATTTTGATGGCTCGGACTGCGACAATCTGAGAGCCTCATCAATGGCGCCGTTACCGGGGAGCCAAGTAATTGGTTCCCTAGTAATTCTTTGCTGATTTCATTAGCTACCTGAGTCAATTTTTCTATAATTTTGTTTTTATTTTAGTTTTTAGTAATTTTTAAATTGCATTGCATTCTACATTGTTCTGACTTTCTGCAAAAATCACTCTCCGTGACTTTGAGTCGCGACCTGATTGCTTTTCTCTAAAATTTGATTACTCTGCGAAAACCAATCGCGACATTTGAAACTGTTAGTTGCGACTATTGCTCTCTGTGATTTTAAGTCTCGACTAAACAACTTTTGAGTCGCGACTAACTAAAAATTTTCTGCTGTGAACTTTTTGTGACTTACTTTGATTGATTGCATTGATTGTTCTTGACTGTTTCTGCATTGTATGCATAAAAAAATTGAATCATTAGTGCCTTTTGAACCTAAAATTGAGAGAAGACTTAGGAAACTAAAGAGAGAATTTACGAAATTTAGAGAAGAAGAAGCAAAATCTATTTCCTCCTCTAGTATTCCAGAGTCTGAAACTGAACTGAATATGGCTGACCATGGTGGGCATTGTAATATCCCTAATTTTTTATACTGGATTATATGTATAGTTTGTACATAATATATGTGAGATTTTCTGGGAAATTTATGGCCATTCATGTAAAGAAAAGGATTAAATTGAAAAAGGAAGAAAATGCAAGGACTTAAGTAAAATTATAAAAGGTTAAGGCTCAAAGAGAAAGTAGACAAAAATGTGGGGTCTTTAAGTGTAATTTTAGCAAAATTTGAGGGACTTAATTGAAAAGAAGAAAAGTTCCAGGGGCCAAATGGTAATTAAAGAAAGTTGAGCCGGAAGTGGTTTAGACTGTCCGAAAGCATTTCAGTTCCAAATTTCACTAGTAGATAGAGGAAGTGATGCAGGATAGTCTGGCTTAATACATAAATTTTATTAAAGTTCTAGATGCTGAAATTTATCTGATAGTGGAAAAGTTATCCAAAATTTTTATCAGATCTCCTGGACCTCAGATATAAGTGAAAAGTTACAGGATGATGCATCTTGTGAAGCCGGAGGTCAGGAAACTGACAGAATCCAGAAAGGAGTTCTGTAGAAAAAGTTATTCACTTTTTAGTGAATTTAGAGGGGAGTTTGTGAACTCCTGGGATCCGATAGGGAGATTTAACAGTAAATAAACTGGGACTAAATAAGCCCAGATGACGTAATGCAGAGGCCCAAGAGAACATATGGCATCAAGAAGGCCCAATAAAATCATTGGACTGATAGGTGGGCTAATGTCTGGAGAAACCCTGGAAAAGTGCGAAATTACGAAAATACCCCTGTGTTGCCCTAAGGAGCAATAGGTGAATGAATGGCATTCTGGTCATTTTGGATAGGCCAAAATGCCAGGGAAGGTACAGGAAGGGTTAGTCCAAGTCAGTATATGCCCTGACAGGGTATAAAGAGGTGTGAAATGACGATTATGCCCTTAGGGTTAATATAGTGCAAGAAAGGGCACCAAGGGTATTTTGGTCTTTTCCAAGGGATCTGTAATTAAGTTAGACCCATTATAAGAATGCCAATGATAGAAAGAATCTGGATACTGGATTTAAGGTCAGAAAACATATTATGGAATCTCAGAAAAATTAGATTCAGAAAATAGTATAGTTTTTGGGTAATCGGACCGGGCCGGTACCAGACTGGACTAGAATTTTTCCAGAGACTTCTTCTCCCTTCAATTTTTCCATGTGCATGGTGAGGTGTCCCTTGAGGTGTCCCTTTGATGATGTCATGAAGGTGATGTCATAATTAATAAAGAAAAGAAAATCCAAGATTAAATCTTAGCCATTAGATCAAATAGTGCACAAAATGATCTAGGCCTTCTATTTCCACTCAAGTTTGCCTATAAATACCCCCCAAACCAGATTCATTTTGGCACTTGAGGCAACCTTGGGGAAACTCTGGCAAAATTTCCATTCAAGCCAGAAAGAAGCAAGCACCTTGGAAGAACTAACAAGGTAATTAGTCCCCTTGATCCTAGACTTTGTTCTAGTAAGTTTTCTCTTGGTTTTAAGGGGGTTTTTGGGACATATTTCTCTTGAGGGTGCTGCTGGATATTCTGTTTGGATGTGAAAAGAATATGAGTTTTATGTTATGGATAGTTTAGACAAGCTTAAACAAGCTAGAATCAAGTGGTAATAGCTTGAAAATCAAAGTATGCATGTGAATGGAAGATTGTGTTCTGTCCTGGTACTGTACAAATAACTGTTCATATGTTTGAATTTCATGATTTTGATGCTTCCAATGAGTTTAAAATGGAAAATTGTGTGGGGTTATAGTAGAGAAACAAGTATTGGAAGCATTGGAATCAAAATGAGAATTTTTGGAAAACATATGAAGCTTTTCGGTTCTGTACAGCAACGTGTGATGCAATTGGAGTTTGGAAATTCTGAATGTATATTTGAATTCTACATGAAAAATTATGTGGAAGTGAACCATGAGAGTTTATTTTAGAAAGAGGGAAGCATAAGTCATAAATTAAAGAAAGAATGGAACTTAGTGAAAACCTAGTCTTGGAATTGTGTTGGATGTGAATTGTAACTTGATGTTACTTTGTAATGGCTAGGTTTTGACATTTGTGAGAAGGGAAAATCACTCCAAGAAGGAATTAACAAGGACATCTAAGAGGTAGCAAGAATACCTAACTATAATCTTATGTTTGTTTGATTGTATGCTTTCTTGTTATGTATGATTCTTGGTTGAGCTTGAGATGATTTTATGATGATGATGATGAGATATGAATGATTGCAACTCCTTGCAATGAATGTCATGACAATATGCATGTTAGAGGTTGATTATGTATGTTCATGAAGTAGCTCCCATGTCATTATAACATGTTAAGCATTTAATCGAGCATGCATGTTATTATAGTTTGTATAACTTGCTCTTGAGATTTCTATGAAATCTCATTCTTTCCATATATATAACCATGATCTAGGTGCTGGACCTTCTCAAGGAAAAAGTTTAAATGTGGATGATTAATTTGTATATGACTTAAAGTTGGGAACTTAGCTTGAGAAGATGATATTTTGATGTGCATGATGTATGATACTAAGAATCCAGTCTGAGACAGTACACTTCCGACATTAGTTTTGATAAGTTACCCAATGTATTTTCACGTGAAAGTTGGCATGAACATATTTAAGATCTAGAACTTTAAATGGACACCAAGAATGCCTCAATTGGTTAAGCATTAGAATTGTTATTATTTTCAAAGTCGGGATTAAAGTTTGGATCAAGATAAAACGAGTACCCAGAGTCAGTGAGGTTCATGCGTGAATTTCAAATAGTAAATGAACGATTTTTTCCATTAAATTTTATGATCTTAAAGTGGACATATGGAGATTTAAATTCATATATAACAAGCCTCATTTGGATAAGTACACAAGGAGAAATGAATTTTTGAAAATAAGGTAAAGAAATTGGAACTTCCATACTTACCAAATGAACAGTGTTTTTCAACGAATAAACTGATTTCATTTGGACAAGGAAACCTCAATTTCATATTTTTCCTTCAAATTTTAATGAAATAAATTTTATTAGAAATTGGAAACACCTCATTTTAATTTTTCTATATTTAATTATGAATTTTCAAAGTTCATGATGTAATCTGGATTTACCAAAGGAACAGTAACATGAACAGTACCCGATAACCTAATTCTTGGAAATTGATGTTTCTAATTTGAAATGATGTTCATTTGGTATAAGATGCTTTTAAATGGGTATATGTAAGGTTGAAATTAAGGATATGACATTTTGGTATCATAGAAAAGGATTATGGCTTAGAAAATGCTCTGACTAGATGATTTATAGATAGATACCTAATGGTAAATCTGTCATAATTGACATTAAGTTAGTATTTGCAGGATGGCTAGACATAGAACCAAATCAGAAACCACGGTTAACCAAGGGGATCCTATGCTTGAGGTTTTTAGTTCAGACAATTCAGAGGAGGAGCATATGATGGACGAAGATCCTGATGTAGCTCATATTTCTGATTCTAGTGATTCTGAACTAGATAGATCCGATAGTTCTTCAGTGGGATTGAACTTTATGCTAGAAGAACCTATCCCAATTCCTCCTATAAATATTCCACCTCTAGATCCAGCAGACTCTAGTTCAGTTGTAGAAGGAGTTCAGAGGAATGAGGAAGATGTGGCATACCCCCAAATGGTACAACCTGATGAACTTCATCCTCAGGTTGGGGGCATAGTGGAGCCTACCCGTACCTCTAGACAGCCAGATGACTCAAATATTCCTGGACCCAGTCAAGTGCCAAAAGCAGTAATACAGCTAGAGACACAAAGGATAACCCTAGAACCTGCTGATAATGACCTGAATGAGGAACAGTTTGAGAGGGCTGTGGAACTAGCCCGATAGCTATATGACTTGGGAAGACCCGTAGTCCGAGGGATAGACCAAGGCTATAGAATCTACCAAGATTTTATTACTAGGGTATGGGATACTTACCGAGCCTTTGATCCAGATACCATTACTCTTGGTGATTGGACTAACATCATGGATGACATTTTGCCTACTACTCATACCTGGAGAGCAGGGTTAGATGCTTACTTTGAGTAAGAACCATATTCTAGCATCACCAACTGGATCTTCATAGTAGAAGAATTTATTAGAATAAATTTCAAGAAAGACTAGGGTATGTTAGAAAGGGCAATGTTCTCCATGTACTGATGTAATGTATAAAGACCAGTATGACAATGTAAGTATGACTTTACTGACTTTATGTGTATGCCATGTTTTGAATAGAATGTAAATTATGTTATTTATCGTATTCCTCTCTTGTTTAGATAGTGAAACAAAATGGTTCAAACTAGAAGGACTATTCCGACAGAGGAACCATGAGATACGAGAAATATTAATCAGATAATTTTAGAACGTTTAGAGAAGTAGTAAAACATGATAGAAGAGATACGTGCAGCTCAGGCACGGAGTGAGCAAGAGAGAGATACTGCTATCGCTATAGCAGTGGCGGAAGCTGTGAACAATTTAAGGCCTCTAGAGCCTTCAGGAGCAGCCAACAGAGAACCAGAAAGAGTACAACAGCCAGTTGAGAGGCATAGACGAGCTAACCAGGGGGATGATACAGCTAGTATTCAACAGTGGATGACAAGGTTTTGTAAGCATAATCCTCCAGTGTTTAAAGTGCTTGATTGTCTAGATGGCAGAGGATTAGATCAGTAGGCTGGAGAGGATTAGATCAGTATCTATCAGTTAGAGAAAGATGCTAATAGATGGTGGAAGAATACCGAATTGCTGTTACAAGCAAGAAACATTCAAATTACCTGGGAAGTATTTCTTGAACAATTCTATGAAAAGTATATTTAGTCAGTTAGAGGTGAAAGAGAGGTAGAATTCCTTGTACTGAGACAAGGAGAGAAGGAATCATTTGATGAGTATCTGGATAAGTTCATCCGTCTATCTCAGTATTCCACTTATCTGCTCCAGGTGGATGATGAGCACTGGATGATGGAAAGGATGATTAGGGGATTGAATACTATACTAAAAGAAAAGTTGACTCCCCAACAGTACAGCCAGTTTAACAAAGCGATGGAAGCATGCCGTATAGTAGAGAACAGTATGAATCATCGGATGTTATCCAGACCTGTGAGCAAGGAACTGGAAACTCCTGATAAAGCCAGTCAGAATCGAGATGCTGCTAGTGGTAGCGGCTACAGAAAAAGAAAGAGACAATGGCAGAATAGGAGACCAAATAGAGGGAATTTTTGAGGAAGGTCTAACAACAGAGATACGAGGGCTCGAGCATGTGAAAAATACGAAAAGAATCATGGAGATAGACCATGTCTGATGGGCCAGAATGTCTACTATATATGCGGGAAGCCTGGATATTTTTCCTGGGAGTACCCTCAAGCGGGGAATAATCAAAGGCCAAGGACACAAGGGCGAGTATTCATACTTACTAGGGAAGACGCCCAGTGATCACCTGATATGATTCAAGGTATAATTTATATCAATTATCATTCTGTGATTGCTCTATTTGATTCGGGTACAAGTTATTCCTTCGTTTCTTATGAGTGTGCTGAACGCCTAGGCCTTGTGATTAGTAAGTTAAATTATGACATATGTGTGACAACTCCCACAAATGCTAGAGTAGTTACATCTTATGTTTGCCTAAATAATGTTGTGCGGTATGAGCATTGTAGCACTACTCTAGATTTGATATGAATGCCTTTCCGAGAAATCGATGTCATAATTGGATTGAATTGGATATCTTCCAATAATGTGATGCTGGATTGCAAGAATAAGACTTTAGTTCTTGGTCTAAAGGTAGCAGATCTGAGTTCAGAGGTAAGACTGAATTTCATAATGGAGGCTCAGGCAGATAAGTATCTGCGAAAAGGATGTCAAGGCTATATGATCTTCTTTTCTGTTCAAGCAGAAGTGGAAGAAGGTATTGAGGAGATCCCAGTGGTCAAGGAATTTCCTGAAGTTTTTCCAAAGGATATTCAAGGATTGCCTCCGGAGTGAGAAGTGGAGTTTGCCATTGATATTATGCCTGGAGCTGGACCAATATCCAAAGCCCCATATCGTATGGCTCCTAATAATATGATTGAATTAAAGAAGCAGATTGAGGAGCTGTTAGAGAAGGGTTTCATACGACCCAGTATTTCACCATGGGGTGCTCCAGTGCTATTTGTTAAGAAGAAAGATGGCAGTCTCAGACTATGTATTGATTATAGGGAATTGAATAAGATTACTATTAAGAACAAGTACCCTCTTCCCAGAATTGATGATTTGCTAGATCAATTGGCTGGAACAAGTATGTTCTCCAAGATTGATTTAAGATCAGGCTACCATCAGCTGAGAGTTAAATCAGATGATGCCTCAAAGACTGCTTTCAGGACTCGCTATGGTCACTTTGAATCTCTGGTGATGCCTTTTGGTCTGACGAATGCACCTGCAATTTTTATGGATTATATGAGCAGAATCTTCAGGCCTTTCTTAGATCAATTTGTTGTGGTCTTCATTGATGATATCTTGGTGTACTCCATGTCTGCTGAAGAGCATGAAAGGCATTTGAGAATTGTTCTTGGTACCCTTAAAGGGAATCAGCTCTATGCTAAGCTCAGCAAGTATGAGTTTTGGCTTTCATAAGTCAAAATTTCTTGGTCATGTCATATCCCATGAAGGGGTAGCTGTAGATCCTAGAAAAGTTGAAGCAGTTTTAAGCTGAGAACAGTCAAATACCGTGACAGAGATTAGAAGTTTTCTGGGCTTGGAAGGGTACTATAGAAGATTTATTAAGGACTTTTCTAGAATTGCCTTGCCATTAACCAAGCTGACCAGAAAGATTCAGCAGTTTAAGTGGGACGAGAAGTGCGAGGCTAGTTTTCAAGAGTTAAAGCAGATATTAACCACTACTCCCGTGCTATTATTCCAGACCCAACTCAGACTTATGTAGTCTATACTGATGATAGTAAGCAGGGTTTGGGATGCGTGTTAATGCAACAAGGTTGAATAGTAGCCTACGCCTCTCGGCAGTTAAAGCCACATGAAGAAAATTATCCCACACATGATCTGGAGCTTGCAGTGGTAGTCTATGCTCTCAAGATATGGAGACATTATTTGTATGGAGCTACCATAGAGTTGTATTGTGACCACAAAAGCCTAAAGTATCTGGAGGATAAAAAAAAATTGAATATGAGGCAGTGACGATGGATGGAATTGTTGAAGGATTATGATTTCCAGATTAAATACCATCCAGGAAAAGCCAATATGGTGGCTGATGCTCTAAGCAGAAAAGTGGTGCAGGTGGCAAGTCTAATGATCAAAGAATTGAAACTGTTAGAGGATGTCAGAGATTGGAGTCCTCTTTATCAAATGCAGATGACAGAGAGTCTTTATTGAGGAGTACATGTCAGAGCTTTTATCGAAGATGAGATAAGAGAAGCTCAAGAGCATGATATGCTTGCGGCTATTTTTAAAGATAAGCTGGAGAGGGGGAAACTAAGAATTTTAAAGTTTCCCAAGATGGATTGTTACGATTTAGAGGAAGGCCGTATATCCCAAATGCTATGGGATTGAAGGAGAAAATTCTGGATGAAGCACACAAAAGCCGATATACAGTACATCCAGGTATGACCAAGATGTATCATGATGTGAAAAGTCTATTTTGGTGGCCTGGATTGGAGAAGGATGTTGTGGCTTATGTGTCCAAGTGCTTGACATGCCAGAAGGTAAAGATTGAACATCAGAAGCCAGCAAGAACATTGCAACCCTTAGATATCCCTGAATGGACATGGGATAGTATTGTAACATCCCGATTTTTGGGTCTAGGAGAACTGGAAGGTAGTTTGATAAGGGCAGGCTGCTAAACCCGTAATCCCAGGGTAGTAATCTGATATGGGCAGATCACTTACCTATATTCTATAGGAATTCAAGGGATGAGTGAAACATTCTTACTTTCGTACGTCTTAGGGACCATTTGGTAGCATTTAGAACCACTTTCAGGATCATTGAAGTCCAATTTCTCAATCTGGAGTTATACTCTTATCGAATACTGCTAACTGTGTAAATTCTAGATGAGTGACCTGACTTTGAAAAATCATAACTAATTCTATAAAAATCTAAATGAAGTGGTTCAAATTGCTACATGAAGCTAACTCAATTATATTTCAGGTAAAAATAACTCGTTGACCATTACTTGACCGAGTCAACGTCAGTAAACGTTACAACTTTACTGTTCATCCAGCGTTTTTCTCCCGAATCCAGCATTTTGGTCCCAACTTTGATAATTTATATCTCCATGTGTAAACATATAAATGAGGCATTATATATAAAATCGAAGCTTGGTATGTCTACTATTTACCATAAAAATATCACACATTTATTCAACCATTTACTATTTTTAATTATATATCCAACATCATTAAGTCACCATGAGTTACTGTTCATGGTGGCAAATTCCAACAATCAACTTTACATACATATGCATACATCCGTCACATATCAGTCAAACATACCAAACAATACTTATTATTAAATAGTAAATTGTTATACATCAGGGCAGATACAAAATCCTTATATTTCTATTACATATTTTCCTTCCTGGAATCCGGCAGCATAACCGCTACGCTTCCTCTTTAGAAAGTAACTAATTTTGTACTGATTCGGTAATTCCCGTAGGAACTACCATTCTACGTAAGTACCCAGGAAAGAATGGATGAACCTGCTAGGTCCACTCACTTCCAGCCTCCTTAGACAGTACCTACGTACACAGTACGTATCAGCTCCTTTCTTTACTATTGCCATCTTGTCATAATTTCAGCAGCATAACGGCGTCTCTTAAAATTCTCAAAATTTACTTTGGCATAACCTCCTTGTAATGGGTTATATATTTTGATGAGATTCGGGGAAATCTCAGTAGTAATAATCATAACAATATATGTAATACAGAGTGACAATGCTTGCTTGTGATTGTGTACAGATAAGTATGCTGTGTGCTTCCATACTCAATAACATATGATCATAGCATTGTAGCAGAGCTTCAAACATAACATATAAGACAACAATCCAACCAAACAATAGCACAACAAATCACAAAGCCATTACATAAAAGCTAGGATTAGTTACTACCTTAAAAGCTTAGCAGAACTCTAGAATCTCTATACTGCTTCCAGCTCCGCCAGAACTTCCTTTCTTTCTTTCTCCTTCTCTCTCTTCTTTCTCTCTCTTTCTCTTGCAAAACCGTGGGATGCATGAAAATGGGAGTGGGAGGGGGAGGGGGTATTTATAGTTTTTATGAATGGCATTTCTGTAATTTCTAAGAACTCTGATCTTGTGGCCACAGATTTTCCTGGAATTTCTTATTTTCTTTATTCCCTTTACTGCATCATCATGACATCATCCAAGGGACACCTCATGGGATACCTAATCTGTCACATGGAGCAAATGAGGGCTCCTGGGATACCTCATCAGCTGGCTCAGCGTTTCCAGACAATTCCAGAGTCTTGCACCGGATTCAACGGCTGAGATTGTGCCACGTGTCCTTAACTTTTCTTCTTCCTCTATGTTGGCACCGTGTGGCATCTTGCTGGCACCTTTCACGCCATCCAATGCTATCCAGATAAGTTCAAAACTTTATCTGATCACTTTCTCAGTTATCGTGCTGACCGAGTAAATCTACTTTATTGAAAAGTCACTAAAACATTATTTTAATGCCACTTTTCCCCACATATATGCTGGGCTACATTTTTGCACCTTAGGACTGCTATCTTGGGCCCTGATCAAGCTCAAGTACTCTGATGGCTCGATTCCCAAGAAACATCCCTTGACAAATTACCAAAATGCCCTTGGTGCCCTTTCTTGCACTATCTTATCCCTAAGGGTAAAATCGTCATTTTACACCACTCTGTACCCTGTCAGGGCATATACTGACTCTGGTTAACCTCACCTGTGTATGCCTTGGTGTTTTGGCCTGTCCAGAATAACCAAAATGCCCTCCATCCATCTATTACCCTTTAAGACAACACAGGGGCATTTTGTAATTTTGCACTTTTTCGGGGTTCTACTGGACATTGGCCCACCTATCAGTCCAAGGGTCTTACTGGGCCTTTGATGGCGCCATTATTGGGCCTCTAAGGTCCATTACCTTTATGGCATGCATTACGAGGAATCTTCCCTGAAACATCCTTCCTTAGACTCCTCAGAGTACACTTGCGGAAGCAATATTAGCTTGATTATATCTTAACTTAAGCCCAGAAATTCAAAATTTTACTCTTAAGTTCCTTATTTTGGACCTTTAATTTGAAAATTAATTTATCTCGTTCTACACATCCAAATGAGGCTTATTACCTATCCACGTAATGCCCCAGATGTGTACGACTAGCCTGCCAAATTTCATAGCCAAACTCCTTCGTTTACTAGGTCAAACTGAGGTCAGAACACTGCTACCTCAAGACCTGCGAATTTCTCCCTTAATTCCCCATACACAAATTGAACATGCCAAACAACATTTATTATTAAATAATAAAATGTCATACAACAAGGCATACAGCAAATTATCATATTTCTATTACATCTTTTCCTGCCTAAAATCCGGCAGCATAACTGCTACATTCCTTCTGTAGAAAGTAACCGATCTTGTACCGATTCGGTAATTCCCGTAGGAACTACCATTCTACGTAAGTACCCAGGAAAGACTGGATGAACCGGATAGGTCCACTCACTTCCAGCCTCCTTAGACAGCACCTACGTACACAGTACGTATCAGTTCCTTTCTTTGTTCCTTCTTCGTTGCCAGAATTTTGGCAGCCTAACGGCGTCTCTCAAAATTTCCAGATTTTATTTTGACAGAACCTCCCCTGAAATGTTATATATGGGAATGAGATTCGGGGGAATCTCAGTAGTAATAATCATAACAATATATGAAATGCAGAGTGACGGTGCTTGCTTGTGATTGTGTACAGATAAGTATGCTGCGTGCTTCCATATTCAATAACATATGATCATAGCATTGTAATAGAGCTTCAAGCATAACATATAAGACAACAATCCAACCAAACAATAGCACAACCAATCACAAAGACATTACATAAGAGCTAGGATTAGTTACTACCTCAAAAGCAGAGCTCCAGAACTTCTATACTGCTTCCAACTCCACCAGAACTTCCTTTCTTTCTTTCTTTCTCCTTCTCTCTCTTCTTTCTCTCTCTTTTCTTGCCAAAAACGTGGGATGCATAAAATGGGAGGGGAAGGGGGTATTTATAGCTTTAATGGATGGCATTTCTGTAATTTTGAAGCCATCTGAACATGTGGTCCTGGTTTTTCCTATTTTTCTTTATTCCTTTTTACTGCATCATGCATGACATCATCCAGGACACCTCACCGAGACACCTCATCGCCACATTCTTCACATGTCACCATTCCTGGACACCTCATCAGCTGCCTCAGCAGTTCAGTCCAATCCAGTACCGGTCCAGAGTCTTGCACCGTAATACGTGTCCTCAACTTTTCTTCTGCCTCTAAGATTGCGTCATGTGACACCTGGAAGGGACCTTTCACGCCTTCCAATGCTATCTAGATAAGTCCTGGACTTTATCTGATCACCTCCTCGGTTATCGTGCCGACCGAGTAACTTTACTTTATTGAAACAGCATTAAAATAGTATTTCAATGCCACTTTTTCCCACATATCACTAGGCCTACGTTTTTGGGCTCTGGGAATGTTATCTTGGATCCTGATCAAGCTCAAGTACTTTGATGGCTCGATTCCCAAGAAACAACCCTTGGCAAATTACCAAAATACCCTTGGGTGCCCTTTCTTGCGCTATTTTAACCCTAAGGGTAAAATCGTCATTTCACACCCTTCTGTACTCTGTCAGGGCATATACTGACTCTAAGTAACTTTATCTGTATGTGCCCTGGCTTCTGGGCCTGTCCAGAATGACCAAAATGCCCTCATTCATCTACTACCCCTTTAGTACAACACAGGGGCATTTTCGTAATTTTGTACTTTTCCGGGGTTCTGCCGGACACTGGCCCACCTATCAGTCCAAGTGTCTTACTGGGCCTTGATGGTGCCATTATTGGGCCTTTCAGGGTCCATTACCTTCATGGCACGCATTACGAGGAATCTTCCCCCGTTAATGTTTACTAAATATTTTATCTATTTTTCACCGTTTATACACATATCCGGACACCGGCTCCTTCTGTCCGATACACTGGCCTGCGGTGTTCAGGCATCCCTGTGAGTCATATCAGTCATCTGACCGAGGTTATCCGAACTCATTCAGTCCCTTTTCAAATACCGATAAATTTCCCTATCGGATACCCGGAGGCCTCACACTCCCGTCTGGATTTTCTAATTTGCGAATAACTTTTTCTACAGGCCTCCTATCGGTATTCTGTCAGTTTCCTGACATCCGCCCCATAAAGACGCATCATCCTGTATTTTCTCACCTAGATCTGAAATCTAGGATATCCGGTATGATTTTTTATAACTTTTGGACGATCAGTCCATTTCTGGCTATCTGGAGTCTTCAAAAATTCCTATATTAAGCCAGATTACCGAGCGTCCCTTGCTCTCTCTACCGGTGAAATCTGGGACTGAAATGCTTTCGGACAGTCCAAACCACTTCCGGCCTGACTTTCTTTAATTACACTTTAGCCCCAAGAAACCTTTCTTCTTTTCATTTAAGTCCCTTTTTATTTGGCTAAAATTACACTTAAGGACCCCACCTTTTTGTCCTTAAACTTTCCATAATTCTTTCATACTCATAGAGACCTCGTATGCACATTTCACAGTTCAGTGAAATGATCAGCATAATTTTCTCTATTTTCTGGCAAAATATGGCACTCATCAGCTACCAGCCCGATCTTTCCCATAATTACGATTTTGCCCCTACATTCTCTTTCTGGCATCTATTCTCATCTTCTTATCCTTCATCTTAAGTTCTAGAAATTCTCTTTCAATAACTCATCCCCTAAACTCTTCGGGAGTCATCGTTAATTGAAAAGCTCGACAACCCGCCCATATCAGGTTATCTTACACAGGAGCCAGCCCATATCAAGCTTCCTGCAGAATTCCTAGACTTAAGACTTAGGATATTCCTCACATTCCTCATTTTGAACCTAGGCGAACTGTCCCGATTCTATAGGTTAAAGACTTATCTCATCTTTAAGTAATCCGCCCATATCAGATTACTACCCTGGGACTACGGTTTTAGCAGCCTGCCCATATCAGACTACTTCCCAGTTCTCCTAGACCAAAAATCGGGATGTTACAATTCTCCTCCCCTTTTAAAAATTTCGTCCTCGAAATTTTAAGGGATACCTCATCTTTCCTGAAGAGAACTTCTTACTGATCTATACAGCTATGTGATTCTTATAACACGGTCATATATATAACCAGTAAGATCATCCCTCTCTGTCTTATCCTCACTCTAGTGATGGTCTAGAGGAGCAATAGCTTGGTCCTAGACCTTCCACATGGATTCTTAGCAACTAACATCTCTCATTATAGTTGCTTACAGCTATCCATGTCCTAACCCCTCATACAGCAACCTCATCACTGAGCTAAGACAGATTTATTATCTTACAAATTATTTCTCAAAACTCGTTATAATAACCACATTCTCTAGATCAGAAAAGAACTCTTCGTCCACATTATCATCTAGGCATATAGTTCCTTACAGCTCAGTCGCCCTTACAGCTATGGTTCCTCTTAACCATTCTTAGGGTCGACCTCAGGGAAATTTGGAGACTCTGTCTGTGGTAGCAAACACCTTTCCTAGGATGTCAGCATTCGTAGGCAACTCTCGCTAAGTGGCCTTTCTCTCACCACTGCATTGCCCTGCTCGACACTCCTATGTGCCATGGCTCACCCCTTTTACATCTCTGCTCTCCAACCTGATCTTCTCCTTGATCAGTCCCCTGCCTGAACTATTGCCTCTTTCTCTTGCTATTGGCTTCACAACTTGAGCTACCTCCCAGAGTACTCTTAGCCAATGCTTCCCTACCTCTTTTTCTTGATCCTAGCGAACTTCAGTCACATGGATCTCATCCATCATCTCTTACTATCATTTCTATCCTGTAGGGTACTCTACCCTAGGTCTATCACTTCTCTGTGATGGAATCCCTCTGCTTAGGGAACATCAGCCCATCACATCTCTAGCCTTAGGCCATATCCTAGGATCATTCCTAGACAAATCTCATTCTAGCTATCTCATTATAGCTCATCAATCTTTTATCATCTATTTATCTGCTTATACTTATGGACAACTTACTGGACTTATGAGTAGTGTCCATTTCTTTCATATCTTACCCCATCTTGACGTAATTCCGGGGTCTACCTTATCTCACTTTCTCATTTAAGAGCTTTACCTCCACTGGGCTTTTCTAAACCTCTATATACTCTAGGGAAATAACCTTTCTAAATCAGAGCATCACTAATCCAGAACCTTCTGTTCTGTACTAGAATCTTACGCTCGGAGCCAGAACCCTTTGTTCTGTGCTAACCTTATTCTGTACTATCACCATAAATTATCTATTCAGAGCATTTCCTAAGCCAGAATCTGTTGCTCTGATACCAAAATGAAACATCCTTCCTTAGACTCCTCAGAGTACACTTGCGGAAGCAATATTAGCTTGATTATATCTTAACTTAAGCCCAGAAATTCAAAATTTTACTCTTAAGTTCCTTATTTTGGACCTTTAATTTGAAAATTAATTTATCTCGTTCTACACATCCAAATGAGGCTTATTACCTATCCACGTAATGCCCCAGATGTGTACGACTAGCCTGCCAAATTTCATAGCCAAACTCCTTCGTTTACTAGGTCAAACTGAGGTCAGAACACTGCTACCTCAAGACCTGCGAATTTCTCCCTTAATTCCCCATACACAAATTGAACATGCCAAACAACATTTATTATTAAATAATAAAATGTCATACAACAAGGCATACAGCAAATTATCATATTTCTATTACATCTTTTCCTGCCTAAAATCCGGCAGCATAACTGCTACATTCCTTCTGTAGAAAGTAACCGATCTTGTACCGATTCGGTAATTCCCGTAGGAACTACCATTCTACGTAAGTACCCAGGAAAGACTGGATGAACCGGATAGGTCCACTCACTTCCAGCCTCCTTAGACAGCACCTACGTACACAGTACGTATCAGTTCCTTTCTTTGTTCCTTCTTCGTTGCCAGAATTTTGGCAGCCTAACGGCGTCTCTCAAAATTTCCAGATTTTATTTTGACAGAACCTCCCCTGAAATGTTATATATGGGAATGAGATTCGGGGGAATCTCAGTAGTAATAATCATAACAATATATGAAATGCAGAGTGACGGTGCTTGCTTGTGATTGTGTACAGATAAGTATGCTGCGTGCTTCCATATTCAATAACATATGATCATAGCATTGTAATAGAGCTTCAAGCATAACATATAAGACAACAATCCAACCAAACAATAGCACAACCAATCACAAAGACATTACATAAGAGCTAGGATTAGTTACTACCTCAAAAGCAGAGCTCCAGAACTTCTATACTGCTTCCAACTCCACCAGAACTTCCTTTCTTTCTTTCTTTCTCCTTCTCTCTCTTCTTTCTCTCTCTTTTCTTGCCAAAAACGTGGGATGCATAAAATGGGAGGGGAAGGGGGTATTTATAGCTTTAATGGATGGCATTTCTGTAATTTTGAAGCCATCTGAACATGTGGTCCTGGTTTTTCCTATTTTTCTTTATTCCTTTTTACTGCATCATGCATGACATCATCCAGGACACCTCACCGAGACACCTCATCGCCACATTCTTCACATGTCACCATTCCTGGACACCTCATCAGCTGCCTCAGCAGTTCAGTCCAATCCAGTACCGGTCCAGAGTCTTGCACCGTAATACGTGTCCTCAACTTTTCTTCTGCCTCTAAGATTGCGTCATGTGACACCTGGAAGGGACCTTTCACGCCTTCCAATGCTATCTAGATAAGTCCTGGACTTTATCTGATCACCTCCTCGGTTATCGTGCCGACCGAGTAACTTTACTTTATTGAAACAGCATTAAAATAGTATTTCAATGCCACTTTTTCCCACATATCACTAGGCCTACGTTTTTGGGCTCTGGGAATGTTATCTTGGATCCTGATCAAGCTCAAGTACTTTGATGGCTCGATTCCCAAGAAACAGCCCTTGGCAAATTACCAAAATACCCTTGGGTGCCCTTTCTTGCGCTATTTTAACCCTAAGGGTAAAATCGTCATTTCACACCCTTCTGTACTCTGTCAGGGCATATACTGACTCTAAGTAACTTTATCTGTATGTGCCCTGGCTTCTGGGCCTGTCCAGAATGACCAAAATGCCCTCATTCATCTACTACCCCTTTAGTACAACACAGGGGCATTTTCGTAATTTCGTACTTTTCCGGGGTTCTGCCGGACACTGGCCCACCTATCAGTCCAAGTGTCTTACTGGGCCTTGATGGCGCCATTATTGGGCCTTTCAGGGTCCATTACCTTCATGGAACGCATTACGAGGAATCTTCCCCCGTTAATGTTTACTAAATATTTTATCTATTTTTCACCGTTTATACACATATCCGGACACCGGCTCCTTCTGTCCGATACACTGGCCTGCGGTGTTCAGGCATCCCTGTGAGTCATATCAGTCATCTGACCGAGGTTATCCGAACTCATTCAGTCCCTTTTCAAATACCGATAAATTTCCCTATCGGATACCCGGAGGCCTCACACTCCCGTCTGGATTTTCTAATTTGCGAATAACTTTTTCTACAGGCCTCCTATCGGTATTCTGTCAGTTTCCTGACATCCGCCCCATAAAGACGCATCATCCTGTATTTTCTCACCTAGATCTGAAATCTAGGATATCCGGTATGATTTTTTATAACTTTTGGACGATCAGTCCATTTCTGGCTATCTGGAGTCTTCAAAAATTCCTATATTAAGCCAGATTACCGAGCGTCCCTTGCTCTCTCTACCGGTGAAATCTGGGACTGAAATGCTTTCGGACAGTCCAAACCACTTCCGGCCTGACTTTCTTTAATTACACTTTAGCCCCAAGAAACATTTCTTCTTTTCATTTAAGTCCCTTTTTATTTGGCTAAAATTACACTTAAGGACCCCACCTTTTTGTCCTTAAACTTTCCATAATTCTTTCATACTCATAGAGACCTCGTATGCACATTTCACAGTTCAGTGAAATGATCAGCATAATTTTCTCTATTTTCTGGCAAAATATGGCACTCATCAGCTACCAGCCCGATCTTTCCCATAATTACGATTTTGCCCCTACATTCTCTTTCTGGCATCTATTCTCATCTTCTTATCCTTCATCTTAAGTTCTAGAAATTCTCTTTCAATAACTCATCCCCTAAACTCTTCGGGAGTCATCGTTAATTGAAAAGCTCGACAACCCGCCCATATCAGGTTATCTTACACAGGAGCCAGCCCATATCAAGCTTCCTGCAGAATTCCTAGACTTAAGACTTAGGATATTCCTCACATTCCTCATTTTGAACCTAGGCGAACTGTCCCGATTCTATAGGTTAAAGACTTATCTCATCTTTAAGTAATCCGCCCATATCAGATTACTACCCTGGGACTACGGTTTTAGCAGCCTGCCCATATCAGACTACTTCCCAGTTCTCCTAGACCAAAAATCGGGATGTTACATTCCCCGGCAATATTCATCGGGTACTTTCGCCGTTATACACCGTTTATACACATCTCCGGACACCGGTTCCTTTTATCAGATAGACTGGCCTACTGTATTTAGGCATCCATTTGGGTCATAATAGGCATCTGAATGATGTCATCTGACCTCATTCAGTCTCAGTTTAAATACCGATAAATCTCCCTATCGGATACCTGGAGGCCTCACACTCCCGTCTATATTTGCTAATTTCTGAATAACTTTTTCTACAGACCTCCTATCGGTATTCTGTCAGTTCCCTGACATTCACCTCATCAGGGCGCATCATCTTATATTTTGTCACTTATATCTAAAATCTAGGATATCCGGTAGGAATTTTTTATACTTTTAGACTATCAAATCAATTATGGCTATCTAGAGTCCTGAGAAAATTCCTATATTAAGCTGGATTACCCAGTAACATTTGCTCTATCTGCTGGTGAAATCTGGGACTGAAATGCTTTCGAGCAGTCCAAACCACTTCTGGCTTAACTTTCTTTAATTACACTTTAGCCCCAAGGAACTTTTCTTCTTTTCAATTAAGTCCCTTTTATTTGGCTAAAATTACACTTAAGGACCCCACATTTTTGTCTACTTTTCCCTTTTAGCCTTATTCTTTTCATATTTGCACTTAAATCCTTACATTTTCTTCTTTTTGCAATTTAATCCCTTTCTTTGCATAAATGGCCCCTATATCCTTAGGGACTTTCACAATTTACATATAAGTCCCTAGACTTTTACTTATTTGCAGTCTAGTCCCTAAAAACTCTCTGTGTATTTCTGGGACTTCTGCTCAAAGGGGTCTTGGTAGTCTATCTATTTCAGGCTACTTTCTGAGTTTCTAGGCCTGAAAATTGGGATGTCACAATGAGCTAAGTTCCTTAGGATTTAAAGATGAGTTAAGTCTTTGACCTATAAAATAGGGACAGTTCACCTAGGTTCAAAAAGAGGAATATAAGGAATATCCAAAGTCTTAAGCCTAGGAATTCTGCAGGTGGCTTGATATGGGCTGGCTCCTGAGTAAGATAACCTGATATGGGAAGGTTGTCGAGCCTTTCAATTTACAATGACTCCCGAAGAGTACAGGGGACGAGTTGTTGAAAGAGAATTTCTAGAACTTAAGATGAAGGATAAGATGAGGAGTAAAGATGCCAGAAAGATAATTCAGGGACATAATCGTAATTATGGGAAAGATCGGGTTGGTAACCGATAAGTATCATATTTTACCAGAAAATAGAGAAAATTATGCTGATCATTTCACTGAACAGTGAAATATGCATATGAGGTCTCTATGAGTATGAAAGAATTAGGGAAAGTTAAAGGGACTTCATTGAAAAGAAGAAAAGTTTCCAGGGGCAAAATGGTAATTATAGAAAGTTCAGCCGAAAGTGGCTTAGAACTGCCCGGAACCATTTCAGTCCCAAATTTCACCAGTAGATAGAGGAAATGATGCTAGATAATCCAGCTTAATATAGGAATTTTCTCAGGACTCCACATAGCCAAAATTGATCTGATAGTCTAAAAGTATAAAAAATTCCTACCGGATATTCTAGATCTCAGATATAAGTGAGAAATTACAGGATAATGTATCCTGTTGAGACGGATGTCAGGAAACTGACAGAATACTGAAAGGAGGTCTGTAGAAAAAGTTATTTACAAATTAGTAAATTCATACGGGAGTGTGTGGCCTCCGGGTATCCGATAGGGAGATTTATCGGTATTTGAACTGAGACTGAATAAGGTCAGATCATATCAGTCAGATGCCTGTTATGACTCAAAGGGATGCCTAGACACAGTAGGCCAGTGTATCTGATAAAAGGAGCCGGTGTCCGGAGATGTGTATAAACGGTGTATAATGGCAGAAATACCTGATGAACATTGTCGGGGAAGATTCCTCGTAATGCGTGTTATAAAAATAATGACCCTAGGAGGCCCAAAAATGGCGCCATCAAAGGCCCAGTAAGACCTTTGGACTGATAAATTCTGTTTCGGAAAAGTACAAAATTACGAAAATATCCCTATGTTGTACCAAAGAGTAATAGATGGATGGAGGGCATTTTGGTCATTCTAGACAGGCCAAAACACCAAGGCATACACAGGTGAGGTTAAACAGAGTCAGTATATGCCCTGACAGGGTACAGAGCGGTGTAAAATGACGATTTTACCCCTAGGATTGAGATAGAGCAAGAAAGGGCACCAAGGGTATTTTGGTCATTTCACAAGGGATCTGTAATTAAGTCTAGACCCAGTATAAAATGTCAATGATATAAAGGACCCAGATACTAAATTTAAGGTCAGAAGACATAATATGGATTTTCAGGAAAATTGGATTCAAAAAACAGTCCAGTTTTTGAGGAATTGGACCGGGCCGGTACCGGATTAGACTAAAATTTCTCCAGAGGCTTCTTGGACCTTCATTTTTGCCATGTGAGTGATTAGGTGTCCCTTGGATGATGTCATGGTGATGATGTCATAAATGGAAAAGAAAATAAGAAATTATAGGAAAAACAGTGGCCACAAATTCAGAGTTCTTGGAAATTATAGAAATGCCATCCATGAAAACTATAAATACCCCCTCCCCCTTGCATTGTCCTCACGGCCAAGAGCCTATTTAAGAGAGAGAAGGAAGTTCTAGAGAGAGAAGGAGGAAGAAAAGAAAGAAGAAAGGAAATTCTGGCGTTGCTGGAAGCAGCATAGAGATTCTAGAGTTCTGCTAAGCTTTTGAGGTAGTAACTAATCCTAGCTTTTATGTAATGGCTTTGTGATTTGATGTGCTATTGTTTGGTTGGATTGTTGTCTTATATGTTATGTATGAAGCTCTACTGCAATGCTATGATCATATGTTATTGAGTATGGAAGCACGCAGTGTAATGTCCTTAATTTTCTGTACTGATTTCTATGTACAGATTGAATGGAATATATGAGTTATTTTTCAGGAAAAAGATGTGGTTCTTTATATAAAGAAAAGGATTAAATTGAAAAATAAAGTAAATGAAAGGACTTAAGTGCAATTATGGAAAGTTTAAGGCTAGGAAAGAAAGGTAGACAAAAATGTGGGGTCTTAAAGTGTAATTTTAGCCAAATTTAAGGGACTTAATTGCAAAGAAGAAAAGTTCCCTGGGGCTAAAGTATAATTAAAGAAAGATAGGCCAGAAGTGGATTTGGACTGTCCGACAGCATTTCAGCCCCATATTTCACCAGATGATAGGGCAAGTGACGCTGGGTAATCCAGCTTAATACCGGAATTTTTGAAGACTCCAGATAGCCAAAAATGATCTGATCATCTAAAAGTTATAAAAATTCCTACCGGATATCCTAGATTTCAGATATAAGTGAGAAATTACAGGATGATGCGTCCTTATGGGACGGATGTCAGGAAACTGACAGAATACTGATAGGAGGTCTGTAGAAAAAGTTATTCACAAAATAACAAATATAGACGGGAGTATGAGGCCTCCAGGTATCCGATAGGAAAATTTATCGGTATTTAAAAAGGGACTGAATGAGATCGGATGACCTCAGTCAGATGACTATTATGACCCACAGGGATGCCTGAACACAGTAGGCCATTATATATGGAAAAAGGAGCCGGTGTCCGGAAATGTGTATAAACGGTGAATAATAGTTAAAATATTCGATGAACTGTGCCAGGGGAAGATTCCTCGTAATACGTGCCATAAAGGTAATGGACCCTAGAAGGCCCAATGATGGCGCCATCAAAGGCCCAGTAAGACTCTTGGACTGATAGGTGGGCCAGTGTCCAGCAGAACCCCAAAAAAGTGCGAAATTACGAAAATGCCCCTGTGTTGTACTAAAAGGTAGCAGATGAATGGAGGGTATTTTGGTCATTCTGGACAGGCTCAGAAGCTAAGACATACATAAGTAAGGTTGACTAGAGCCAGTATATGCTTTGACCAGGTACAGAAAGGTGTGAAATGACAATTTTACCCTTAGGGTTAAAATAGGACAAGAAGGGGAACCAAGGGCATTTTGGTCATTTCGAAGGGATCTGTAACTGATTTTAGACCCAGTATAAAAATGTTAATGATATAAAGGGCCTATATACTAAATTTAAAGTCAGAAGACATAATATGGATTTTCAGAAAAATTAGATTTAGAAAACAGTCCAGTTTTCGAGGAGACGGACCGAGCCGGTACCGGATTGGACCGGAAAGCTTCCAGAAGGCCTCTTGCTCTCTCAATTTTTCCATGTGAAGAATGTGAGGGGTGAGGTGTCTCCTTAGGTGTCCCTGATGATGCAGTAAAAAGGAATAAAAGAAAATAGGAAATTCCAGGAAAAACCGTAGCCACAAGTTCATAAGGCTTCAAAATTACAAGAATGTCATTCATCAAAACTATAAATACCCCCCCTTGCCTCTCATTCTCACAGCCAAGAAGCAATTTTAGAGTGATAAGGAAGTTCTTGAGAGAGAAATTGAGGAAAAGAAAGAAGAAAGGAAGTTCTGGTGGAGTTGGAAGCAGTATAGAAATTCTGGAGTTCTGCATTTGAGGTAGTAACTAATCTTAGCTTTTATGTAATGTCTTTGTGACTTGTTGTGCTATTGTTTGGTTTGATTTTTGTCTTATATGTTATGCTTGAAGCTCTATTACAATGCTATGATCATATGTTATTAAATATGGAAGCACGCAGCATACTTATCTGTACACAATCACAAGCAAGCACTGTCACTATACATTACATATATTGTTATGATTATTACTACTGAGATTCCCTCTAATCTCATCCCAACCATTACAGGGGAGGCTATGTCGAAGTAAATTTTGGAAATCTTGAAGGACGCCGTTAGGCTGCCGAAATTCTGGCAAAATGGTAAAGAAAGGAACTGATACGTACTGTGTACGTAGGTGCTGTCTAAGGAGGCTGGAAGTGAGTGGACCTAGCCGGTTCATCCAGTCTTTCCTGGGCACTTACGTAGAATGGTAGTTCTCACGAGAATTAACGAATCGGTACAATATCGGTTACTTTCTAAAGATGAAGGGTAGTAGTTATGCTGCCGGATTTCAGGCAGGAAGGATGTATTAGAAAAATAAGAATTTTGTATATGTTATGATGTATACAATTTATTAATTAATAATGAGTATTGTTTGACTGATATATGATGGATGTATGCCTATGTATGCAAAGTTGAAATGCTGAAATTTATCACTATGAACAGTAACACGTGGTAACCTAATAATGTTTGACCCATGATTAAAAATAGTAAATGGACGAATAAACGTATGAAATTTTTATGGTAAATAGTAGACATATTAAGCTTCAATTTGATATATAATATGACTTGTTTGTATGTCTACACATGGAGTTATAAATTTACAAAGTTGGGACCAGAATGCTGAATTTAGGAGAAAAATGTGGGATAAACAGTAAAGTTGTAACGTTGACCCACGTTGACTTAGTCAAAGATTGGTCAATGAGTGATTTTTACCTAAAAGAAAATTGAGTTAGCTTCATGTATAAATTGGAACCACTTCATTTCAATTTTTCTATAATTAATTATGATTTTCTGAAGTCAGGTCACTCATATGGAATTTACACAGTGAACAGTATGCGAGAAGAGAAAAATTCCAGATTGAGAAATTGGATTTCAATGACCTTGAAAGTGGTTCTAAATGCTACCAAATGATCCCTAAGATGTACAAAAGTGAGGATGTGATATTTTGGTATCAGAGCAAAGGATTCTGGCTTAGGAAATACTCTGAGTAGATGATTTATAGATAGATATACCATGATAAAGCTGTCATAATTGACACTAAGTTAGTGTTTGCAGGATGACTAGATATAGATCCAAATCCGAAACCACGGTGAATCAATGGGATCCTAGACCAGAAGTCTCTAGTTCGGATAGTTCAGAAGAGGAGATAATGAACAATGACTCTGATCCTTGGATACCTCCAGTAGATAGTGACTTTGAAGTGGATAGTTCCTCAGTAGGATCCAACCTTATGATCAAGATGTCAGAAGATGATCAGGAAGAGATTGTGTTCAACGGTCCTATTCCTGCCATTCCAATAAGTGTGGTACCTCCAAATGTAGGAGACATTACAGGATCCAGTCCAATACTTGATCTGATTGATGCACCAGGTCCTAGTAAGCCTAGAGTGACATTAGTAGAGATACCTTTAGGGAATCTGATCATAAGGATGGTGCCAGGAAAGAACTTGAGTAGAGAACAGTTTGAGAAATTAGTGGTATTAGCCCGACAACTATATGAGCTGAGGCAGACCCTAATCAGAAATGTAGATCAAGGTTATATGGTATATCAAATTTCATCACAAGGGTAAAAGCCATATATCAAGCCTGGGATCGAAATGTGTTAACCTTGGGTCTTTGGCTAGAGATTATGGATGATGTATTGCCGACTACTCCTACCTGGAGAATAGAGTTGGATCGATATTTTGACGAGGAACCATATTGTACTGTATCTGACTGGATCTACTTGGTAGGAGAGTTTATTAGAATAAAGTTTAAGAAAGATTAGGGTAATGTTTTCAATGTATAAAAGGCTAGTATAGTAGCACATGTATGACTGTTATGTATATCTTGTGTACTATGTTTAAAATGATATAAGAATGGTTATTTATCGCATTCCCTTCTGTATTATAGTATAACAAAATGGTACAAACAAGGAGAACTATTCCAGCTGAGGAACCCTGAGAGGCTGGAAATCTTAATCGAATGATTTTAGAACGATTGGAACAACAACAAAAGATGATAGAGGAAATGAGGGCAGCTCAGGCACAAAATGAGCAAGAAAGAGATGCTGCCATAGCTGCAGTAGTAGCAGCAGCTGTAAGTAATCTAAGACAGTCGGAGCCTTTAGGAGCGGCTAGTAGAGAACCTGAAGGAGTACAATAGCAGGCGGTACAGCCCCAGAGACTGGTTGAATCAAGGGAGGAGCCAGTTAGCATCCAACAATGGATGATTCGATTTTGCAAGCACAATCCTCCAATATTCGAAGGGACATTTGAGGTGCAGATAGTAGAGGATTGGGTCAGCAGATTAGAAAATATCTTCAAGGTTCTTGACTGCCCAACGGAAACCAAAGCTCAGATGGCTATCTATCAGCTAGAGAAAGATGCTGATTGATGGTGGAAGAATACAGAGTTACTTCTCCAAGCAAGAGATATTCCAGTTACCTGGGAAGTGTTTCTTGAGCAGTTTTACGAGAAATATTTCCCACAGTCCGTCAGAGATGAAAGGGAGGCTGAATTCCTTGTACTAAGACAAGGAGAGAAGGAGTCATTTGATGAATATCTTGCTAAGTTCATCCGGTTGTCTCAATATTCCACTTATCTGCGCCAAGTGGATTATGAACGCTGGATGACAGAAAGAATGATTCGAGGGCTGAACTCTACGCTAAAGGAGAAGTTAACTCCTCAACAATACAGCCAGTTTAATAGGCTATGGAGGCATGTCGAATTGTTGAAAATAGCATGAATTATCGGATGCTATCCAGAGCTGGGAATAAGGATCAGGTGACTCCTGACAAGGCCAGTCGAAATCAAGAAGCTACAAGTGGGAGCGGCTATAGGAAAAGGAAGCGACCATGGCAGAACAAAAGGCCAAACAAAGGAAACTTCAGCGGAAGGTCCAACAACAGAGATTCGAAGGCCCCAATATGTGAAAAATGTGGAAAGAATCATGGTGATAGACCATGTTTAATGGGCCAGAATGTTTGTTACACCTGCAGAAAGCCCAGACACTTTTCCAGAGAATGTCCTCAAGCTATAACTGACCCAAGGCCAAGGACAACAGGAATAGTGTTTGCACTCACTAGGGAGGACGCTTAGCGATCACCTGAGATGATCCAAGGTACAATCTATCTCAATGATCATGCTATGACTGCTCTATTTGATTCAGGTGCAAGTCATTCATTTATATCCTATGAGTGTGCTAAATGCTTAGGCCTTCTAATTAGCAAGTTACGTTATGATATACATGTAAAAACTCCCACCAATGCTAGGGTAGTTACATCTGATGCCTGTTTGAATAGTATAGTACGTTATGAGCACTGTTGTACCACCCTAGACTTAATATGTATGCCTTTCCGAGAGATCGATGTCATACTTGGTTTAAATTGGTTAGCCTCCCATAATGTGATGCTGGACTGCAGGAACAAAACCCTAGTTTTTGGTCCAAAGGTCACTGATCCGAGTTCAGAAGTACGACTGAACTTCGTAACAGAGGCTCAGGCAAAAAAATGTCTGTGGAAAGGATGTTAGGGATATGTGGTATTCTCCTCTATTCAAATAGAAGTGGAAGAAGGCATTAATGAGATCCCAGTAGTCAATGAATTTCCTGAAGTCTTTCCGAAGGAGATTCAAGGATTGCCTTCAGAACGTGAGGTGGAGTTTGCAATTGACATTGCACCTAGAGCTAGACCAGTATCCAAAGCCCCATACAGAATGGCTCCTAATGAGATGATAGAACTGAAGAAGCAAATTGAGGAGCTATTGGAGAAGGGTTTCATAAGACCCAGTGTATCATCATGGGGTACTCCTGTGCTATTTGTCAAGAAGAAGGATGGCAGTCTAAGGTTATGCATTGACTACCGGGAGTTAAATAAAATTACGGTCAAGAATAAGTATCCTCTTCCCAGAATCGACGATCTGCTAGACTAATTAGCAGGAGCGAGCTTATTCTCTAAGATTGACTTGAGATCTGGCTATCATCAGCTAAGGGTGAAGTCAGATGATATTCCAAAGAGTGCTTTTAGAACGCGCTATGGACATTTTGAATTCCTTGTGATGCCTTTTGGACTAACTAATGCTCCTGCTATTTTCATGGACTACATGAACCGGATCTTCAGGCCTTATCTAGATCAGTTCATTGTGGTCTTCATTGATGATATTCTGGTGTACTCCAAATCTATAGAGCAGCATGAAGGGCACTTGAGAATTGTTCTTAGTACCCTTAAAGAAAAGAAGCTTTATGCTAAGATGAGTAAGTGCGAGTTTTGGCTTTCAGAAGTCAAATTTCTCGGTCATGTCATATCCCGAGAAGGGGTAGCTGTGGATCCTAGTAAAGTTGAAGCAGTTTTGAGCTGGGAGCAGCCGAGGATAGTGAAGGAGATCAGAAGCTTTCTTGGCCTAGCAGGGTACTATAGAAGATTTATTCAAGACTTTTCTCGAGTTGCCTTGCCACTTACCAAGCTTACCAGAAAGAACCAGCAATTTAAGTGGGATGAGAAGTACGAGGCTAGCTTCCAAGAGTTGAAGCAGAGATTAACCACTACTCCCGTGCTGATTATTCCAGACCCAACTCAGACTTATGTAGTCTACACTGATGCTAGCAAGCAAGGGTTGGGATGTGTGCTAATGCAGCAAGGTTGAGTAGTAGCCTACGCCTCTCGGCAGTTAAAGCCACATGAAGAGAATTATCCCACTCACGATCTGGAGCTTGCGGCGGTGGTTTATGCCCTGAAGATATGGAGACATTATTTATATGGAGCAACGATAGAGTTGTTTTGTGACCACAAAAGCCTGAAGTATCTACAGGATTAGAAAGAGCTGAATATAAGGCAATGGCGATGGATGGAATTGTTGAAAGATTATGACTTCCAAATTAAATACCATCTAGGAAAAGCCAATGTGGTAGCTGATGCCCTGAGTAGAAGTGGTGCAGGTAGCACACATGATGATCAAGGAGTTGAAACTGATGGAGGATATGCGAGATTGGAGCCCTCTATATCAAATACAGATGACAGAGAGTCCTTACGGAGGAGTTCATTTCGAAGCTGGTCTAGAAGATGAGATAAAGGAGGCTCAATAGCAGGATAAGCTCGCAGCAATATTTAAAGATAAGCTGGAGAGGGGGAAGACGAGGAATTTTGAGATTTCCCCAGATGGATTGCTACAGTTATGAGGAAGGCCCTATATCCCTAATGTTATGGGATTAAGGGAAAGGATTCTGGAGGAAGCACATAAAAGCCGATATACAGTATATCCAGGTATGACCAAGATGTACCATAATGTTAAAAGGTTATTTTGATGGCCTGGATTGAAGATGGATGTTGTGGCTTACGTGTCTAAGTGCTTGACCTGCCAGAAAGTAAAGGTGGAACATCAAAAGCCAGCAGGAACGTTGCAGCCTCTGGATATCCCTGAGTGGAAATGGGATGGGATTACCATGGATTTTGTGGAAGGACTACCCCTAACTCCAAGTAGACATGATGCAGTATGGGTAGTAATTGATCGACTGACGAAGTCAGCACATTTCCTGGCAATCAATAAGAGAGATTCTCTTGAAAAGCTGGCAAAGCTATATATAAAGGAGATCGTTAGGCTTCATGGTATTCCGAGAAACATTGTGTCCGATAGAGACCCTCGATTTACTTCTAATTTTTGGAGGGCTTTACAGGAAGAAATAGGCACTACTCTCAGATTTAGTACAGCTTATCATCCTCAGATAGATGGTCAATCTGAAAGAACAATACAGACGTTAGAGGATATGCTGAGAGCATGTGTCTTAGACTTCAAAGGCAGCTGGGATATCCATTTACGCCTTATAGAGTTTGCATATAACAATAGTTATCAGTCTAGCATTCAGATGGCACCTTTTGAAGCACTCTATGGACGTAAATGTAGATCCCCCTTATGCTGGTTAGAGTTGACCGAGAGAAGAATGCTTGGTCCTGATATAGCGGATCAAACTGCAGAACAGGTTGTGATAATTAGAAAACGGTTATTGACGGCTCAAAGTAGACAGAAAAGCTATGCAGATGTCAGGAGATAGCTGTTGGAGTTTGAAGAAGGAGAACATGTATTCCTTAAGTTAACTCTAACTACGGGAGCCGGACGAGTGAAGAAATTGCATCCAAGATACATCGGACCGTTCCAGATTCTCTCAAAGATAGGAGCAGTAGCCTACAAGTTGGCTCTTCCTCTGAATCTCAGCCAGATACATAATGTGTTCCATGTTTCCCAATTAAAGAAGTATATTCCGGATCCATCTCATGTGATTGAACAAGATGAGGTTGCACTGCAGGATGATCTAACCTATGAGGTTGGACCGGTGCAAATTGCTGATAGAAAAGTCAAGCAGTTGCGAAATAAACAAATTCCTTTAGTTAAAGTGATCTGGAAAGGCTTGACTGAACAGGAAGCTACATGGGAAATAGAAGGAAAGATGAGGGAGACCTCAGTCAGATGACTGTTATGACCCACAGGGATGCCTGAACACAGTAGGCCATTATATATGGAAAAAGGAGCCGGTGTCCGGAAATGTGTATAAACGGTGAATAATAGTTAAAATATTCGATGAACTGTGCGAGGGGAGGATTCCTCGTGATATGTGCCATAAAAGGTAATGGGCCCAGAAAGGCCCAATAATGGCGCCATCAAAGGCCCAGTAAGACTCTTGGACTGATAGGTGGGCCAGTGTCCAGCAGAACCCCGGAAAAGTGTGAAATTACGAAAATGCCCCTGTGTTGTACTAAAGGGTAGCAGATGAATGGAGGGCATTTTGGTCATTCTGGACAGGCTCAGAAGCTAAGACATACATAAGTAAGGTTGACTAGAGCCAGTATATGCTTTGACCAGGTACAGAAAGGTGTGAAATGACGATTTTGCCCTTAGGGTTAAAATAGGACAAGAAAGGGCACCAAAGATATTTTGGTCATTTTGCAGGGGATCTGTAATTGAGTTTAGACCCAGTATAAAAATGTTAATGATGTAAAGGATCCAGAAACTAAATTTAAAGTCAGAAGGAATAATATGGATTTTCAGAAAAATTAGATTCAGAAAACGGTTCAGTTTTCGAGGAGACGGACCGGGCCGATACCGGATTGGACCAGAAATCTTCCAGAAGGCTTCTAGCTCCCTCCAATTTCGCCATGTGAAGAATGTAAGGGGTGAGGTGTCCCCTTGATGATGCAGTAAAGGAATAAAAGAAAAATAGGAAATTCCGGAAAAATCAGGACCACAAGTTCATAAGGCTTCAAAATTACAAGAATGCCATCCATCAAAACTATAAATACCCCCTAGCTCTACATTCCCATGGCCAAGGAGCACTTTAGAGAGATAAAGAAGTTCTTGAGAGAGAAAGTGAGAGAAAGAAAGAAGAAAGGAAGTTCTGGTGAAGTTGGAAGCAGTATAGAAGTTCTGGAGTTCTGCTTTTAAGGTAGTAACTAATCCTAGCTTTTACGTAATGTCTTTGTGCCTTGTTGTGCTATTGTTTAGGTTGATTGTTGTCTTATATGTTATACTTGAAGCTCTATTACAATGCTATGATCATATGTTATTGAATATGGAAGCACACAGCATACTTATCTGTACACAATCACAAGCAAGCATTGTCACTCTGCGTTACATATATCGTTATGATTATTACTACTGAGATTCCCTCGAATCTCATCCCAAATAACCCATTACAGGGAAGGCTATGTCGAAGTAAATTTTGGAAATCTTGAAGGACGCCGTTAGGCTGCCGAAATTCTAGCAAAGTGGTAAAGAAGGGAACTGATACGTACTGTGTACGTAGGTACTGTCTAAGGAGGCTGGAAGTTAGTGGACCTAGCCGGTTCATCCAGTCTTTCCTAGGTACTTACTTAGAATGGTAGTTCTCATGGAAATTACCAAATCGGTACAAGATCGGTTACTTTCTAAAGATAAAGTATAGCCGTTATGCTGCCAGATTTCAGAAAAAAAAATGTATTAGGAATATGAGAATTTTGTACATGTTATGATGAATAACAGCTTATTAATTGTTAATGAGTATTGTTTGGCATGTTTGACTAATATATGATGAATGTATGCATATGTATGCAAAGTTGAAATGCTGAAATTTACCACTGTGAACAGTAACACGTGGTGACCTAATGAGGTTTGACCCATGATTAAAAATAGTAAATGAATGAATAAAAGTATGAAATTGTTATGGTAAATATTAGACATAATAAGCTTCGATTTGATATATAATATGCCTCGTTTGGATGTCTACATATGAAGTTATAAGTTTCCAAAGTTGGGACTAGAATGCTGGATTTAAGGAAAAAACGTGGGATGAACAGTAAAGTTGTAACATTGACCCACGTTGACTTGGACAAATATTGGTCAATGAGTTATTTTTCCATAAAATATAATTGTGTTAGATTCATGTATCAATTGGAACCACTTCATTTCTATTTTTCTATAATTAATTATGATTTTCCGAAGTCAGGTCACGCATCTGGAATTTACACAGTAAACAGTATCCGAGAAGAGAAAAATTTCAGATTGAGAAATTGGATTTCAATGACCTTGAAATGGTTCTAAATGCTACCAAATGATCCCTAAGATGTACAAAAGTGAGGATGTGACAAGCAGCATACTTATCTGTACATAATCACAAGCAAGCACTGTCACACTGCATTACATATATTGTTATGATTATTTACTACTGAGATTCCCCCGAATCTCATTCCCCATGTCTAACCCATTACAGAGAGATTATGTTGAAGTGAATTTTAGGAGTTTTAAGAGACGCCGTTATGCTGCCGAAATTATGGCAAAATGTTAGTAATAAAGAAAGGAGCTGATACGTACTGTGTACGTAGGTACTGTCTAAGGAGGCTGGAAGTGAGTGGACCTAGCAGGTTCATCCAGTCTTTCCTGGGTACTTACGTAGAATGGTAGTTCTCACGGGAATTACCGAATCAGTACAAGATCAGTTACTTTTAAAGATGAAGCCTAGCCGTTATACTGCCGGATTTCAGGCAGGAAAAGATGTAATAGAGATATGAGGATTTTGTGTATGCCCTGTTGTATAACAATTTATTATTTAAAAATAAATATTGTTTGGCATATTAAATTTGTGTATGAGAAATTATGAGAGAGAAATTCGCAGGTCCTGAGGTAGCAGTGTTTTGACCTCAGTTTGACCTAGTAAACGGAGGAATTTGGCCACAAAATTTGGTGAGCCAGTGGCACACATCTGGGGCATTACGTGGATAGGTAATAAGCCTCATTTGGATGTGTAGAACGAGATAAATTAGTTTTCAAATTAAAGGTTCAGAATAAAAAACTTAAGAGTAAAATTTTAAATTTCTGGGCTTGAGTTAAGGTATAATCAAGTTATCTAGCTTCCGTAAGTGTACTCTGAGGGGTCTAAGGGAGTATGTTTCATTTTGGTATCAGAGCAATAGGTTATGGAATAAACCAGATAGGATTCTGGTTCAGAGCATAAGATTCTAGCACTAAACAGAAGGTTCTGGCTTAGTGATGCTCTGATTTAGAAAGGTTATTTCCCTATAGTACAGGATAATGACGTTCAAGGTCGCGACAAATATGGGTGTAGGTTGTAATATCCTTAATTTTCTGTACTGGTTCCTATGTACAGATTAAACAGAATATATGAGCTCTGTTTCAGGAAAAAGATGTGGTCCTTTATGTAAAGAAAATGATTAAATTGCAAAAGAAAGGAAATTAAGGGACCTAAATGTAATTATGGAAAGTTTAAAGTTAGGAATGAAAGGTAGACAAAAATGTGGGGTCTTAAAGTGTAATTTTAGCCAAATTAAGGGACTTAATTATAAAGAAGGAAAAGTTCCCTGGGGCTAAAGTATAATTAAAGGAAATAGGCCAGAAGTGGTTTGCACCGCCCGACAGCATTTCAGTCCCAGATTTTACCAGAAGGTAGGGCAGGTGACGCCGGGTAACCAAGCCTAATACCGGAATTTTTGAAGACTCCAGATAGCTAGAAATGGACTGATCGTCCGAAAGTTATAAAAATTTATACCGGATACCCTAGATTTCAGATATAAGTGGGAAAATACAGGATGATGCCCCCTTATGGGACGGATGTCAGGAAACTGACAGAATACCGATAGGGTACTAGCACGTCGTTCGCGATTGGAACGCTGTTCGTGTGGATACCGGTAGAGGAAGCTGATCTGAGCTGTCGACTTCTACGATACGACCAGACACGAAGCAAGGTCGCGACCAGAACACGCTAAGGTCGCGACCAAACGGGCATCTGAACGTCAGAAATCCGAAAAGAGGAGACAGGTCGCGACGTGAAGTTGAAGAGGTCGCAACTAAAAGCTCCAGAGGCGACAGGTCGCGACTAGAAGCTGAGGAGGTCGCGACTAAAAGGTTCCAGAGGCGAAGAGTCGCGACTAGTGGACACTGAGGCCGCGACCAAAGCTCGAGTACCGAAGGTAACACTTCTTTCTCCTTGACTTAAACACATTCGGTAGATCCTGGCTGGGAATGGAAAAAATTTTAAAGTTAATTTCCGCTGCGTGTCTTCCAATTCCCTTCAGTGGTATCAGAGCCATGCCGTTTTGTGTTTAAGTTAGGTTTGATTGTTGATACATGTGATGTATGTTAGACTTCTTAGCTGATTATATGATAACTTGCGAGATATGTATGACATATATGGAATCTGTTTATGTATGACATATACGGAATCTAAAAGGAAACCGAAATCGGTGGTGTATGTTAATTGATTTGATCAATTAATATTGATGGGGTATAAAGGAAATAGAATTAAGATTCTTGATTATTTATGGAAAAAAAAAATTTCCTTGGGGCGCTGCCCCACACCCCGCCCGCTAACCGGCTAGCGGGACCGCCGTGACTACCTGTTCGTAGCGCAACATAATCGTAAGATATGCTGGATTTTCTGATGTATGAATGTTTTGAAACATTTATTGCCCTTCAAATAGCATGAATTTTGATTCTTGAATGTTTGGGTATGGTGAACAATATGGCTCTAGATTACAAGTGTTGTAATTTTTCTAAATACGGCCTGCGTGTCGTGCCTTCCTCTAATGACTCTCGTTGTACATTCTCTTCTCATCTCACTCCCCTCGAATGTTAAAACGAGGTTTCCTTGTGTACTTTTCCTATTCTAATTAGACAGCTTCTCTCATTGGCTTGAGGGGACTTAGGATAGGTGAGCCATATTGTATCACGTTTAAGATTATGCATCTTTTGATTAGATCACTGCATGTATGTTTTATATGCATAATACTTGTATGAGATACAACCGCGATACATGCATCTTATAAACCAGATAATTAATTAAACCCTCTAAAAGAAATCTTAAGTCATATGCCGTCAATTAATGAACACTTGTCAAAACCTCGATCGCTCATTTGTAGGTCCACCAAAGTGGGTGCATTTGAGTTATCTTGGGGAGATAAGCAAGAGTAATGGTGCTACTCTTATGTTTGTTATTGTTTGACTTAATTGAGATTATCAAAAAGGTTTTGGGTCTCAAGGCATTAGATGGGATTAAAACATGCCGGATCATATGATGATGGAATCCCATAAACATCTAAGAGTTACATGTGATGTAATTGGTAAAGTTGTTACCTACCTAAATAACTTAAAGTTGAGCGTCCTGCCAAAGCGGACTCAAGTTTAAGCCAAATATGGATCTTAGCCCACTAATTATTACATTGAGGGTTGTTTTATTCAGTGGGAGATTGCTAATTCGATTGCATATTTTAATTGTAGAATCATGACGACTAGTAATACTGCTACATTATCGTTGCGATCTGTCCTTGAGAAGGACAAACTCAATGGGATAAACTTTCTTGACTGGTTCAGGAACTTGAGAATTGTTCTCAAGCAGGAAAGAAAAGTATATGTCCTAGATCACCCCATTCCTGAGGAGCCAGCAGCCAATGCTCCTAGAGCTCAGAGAGATTCTTATGCGAAGCATAAGGAAGACTCTGTTGATGTGGGATGCTTGATGCTTGCCACTATGGTTCCGGAGCTTCAAAGAGATCTGGAACACATGGAGGCTTATAAGATGATTGTGCATCTTAAGGAAATGTTCCAGCAACAGGCAAGGCAAGAGAGGTATGAGACCACTAAGGCCTTATATTCCTGCAGGATGGCTGAAGGTGCATGAGTGAGTACTCATGTCTTAAAGATGAAAGGGTACATAGATCACCTTGAGAGGCTTGGATTTCCCATAAGTCAGGAGCTAGCTACAGATTTGATCTTGAACTCACTCCCGGAAAGTTATGACCAGTTTGTCATGAACTACAACATGAACAACATGGAGAAATCTATTTCTGAACTGCATGGGATGCTTAAAACTGCTGAGCCAACTGTTAAGAAGAAGCCCAGTACTGTTTTGATGGTTCAGAAAGGAAAGGGTATGAAAAGGAAAGGCAAGGGCAAGGGGAAGGGTCATGGCTCATCTGGTAAGACCAAAGAGTCAGGCAAGCCCGAAACCAAGCCTGCACCAAAGAAGGCAAAGCCTCCAAAGGAAGGAGTTTGCTTCTTCTGCAATGAACCGGGTCATTGGAAGAGGAATTGCAAACTCTACCTTGAAGATCTGAGAAAGAACAAGAAGGATAGCGGGGCTATCGCTTCAGGTATTTATGTTATAGACATTCATCTCTCTACTTCCACTACATGGGTATTAGATACTGCATGTGGTTCTCACATTTGTACAAATGTGCAGGGCCTAAAGGACAGTAGAAAGCTGAAGAAGGGCGAAGTTGACCTACGAGTTGGTAATAGAGCAAAGGTTGCTGCTCTAGCTGTAGGCACTTATGAATTAGTTCTGCCCACTGGGCTTTTGTTAGTCTTGAACAATTGCTATTATGTTCCTGCTTTGAGTAGTAACATTGTTTCTCTTTCTTATTTGGATAAGGAAGGTTACACTTCCATTTCTGGGAATGGTAAATGTTCTATTTATTGTAATGATATTTTCTATGCTCATGGTGATTTGCATGTTGATCATTACATATTAAACTTGGAACAACCCAATCATGGAAATATCTATAACATAACCGCCAAAAGGGTCAAACCAAATGATTTGAATCTGACATACCTCTGGCACTGTCGTCTGGGCCATATAAATGAGAAACGCATTTCTAAACTCCATCAAGATGGATTTCTCAACTCATTTGATTTTGAATCATATGATACTTGCGAATCTTGTTTGTTAGGAAAGATGACAAAGTCGCCTTTCACTGGGCACAGTGAGAGGGCCACTGATTTGTTGGGCCTCATACATACAGATGTGTGTGGACCGATGAATACAAATGCCAGAAGAGGTTATTCGTACTTCATTACATTCATAGATGATTTCAGTAGATATGGCTACGTCTATCTAATGAAACATAAATCCGAATCTTTTGAAATGTTCAAGATATTTCAAAATGAAGTACAAAACTAGCTTGGTAAAACAATTAAAGCCCTTCGATCTGATCGAGGTGGTGAATATTTGAGCCAAGAGTTTATCGATCATCTTAGGAATTGTGGGATAGTCTCACAATTGACTCCTCTAAGAACACCACAATGGAATGGCATTTCTGAATGGAGGAATCGAACACTATTGGATATGGTTCGATCCATGATGAGTCGAACAGATCTTCCACCGTCCTTTTGGGGCCACGCCCTAGAGACAGCTGCGTTCACACTGAATCGTGTTCCATCTAAGGCAGTTGAAAAGACTCCGTATGAGATATGGACTGGGAGGAAACCTAGTTTGTCTTTTCTCAAGATTTGGGGATGTGAGGTCTATGTTAAGGAACAAGCCTCAGATAAGTTAGCGCCCAAATCTTCAAAGTGCCTTTTTGTGGGATATCCTAAGGAAACCAAGGGATATTATGTCTACAACCCCACTGATAACAAAGTGTTTGTTGTCAGAAATGGTATCTTTCTAGAACGAGAATTTATCTCTAAAAGAGCCACTGGGAGCAAGGTACACCTCGAAGAAGTTCGAGAGCCACAAGACACCACAGAACTAGAGATGGAAAGTAGAGAAGACTCACAAGAAGTTGTTGAGACTCCTCAAGTCACGCAAGGCCCAAGGCGATCTAATAGGGCACGACTTCAGCCTCAGAGATATGGATTTCTGATTTCTGATAGTCGTGATGTGTTGCTCATTGAGCATAATGAGCCCACTACCTATCAAGAAGCTATAGTGGGACCAAACTCTGAAAAATGGCTTAATGCCATGAAGTCTGAGATGCAATCCATGTACGACAATAAGGTATGGACCTTAGTCGACCTGCCTGAAGGTGTAAAAACCGTCGGGTGCAAGTGGGTTTTTAAAGAGAAAACCGACATGGATGGCAATGTAAATGTCTTCAAGGCATGACTGGTTGCAAAAGGATTTACTCAAACTCATGGTGTGGACTATGATGAGACCTTTTCCCCAGTGGCAATGGCCAAATCAATCAGAATCCTCCTTGCCATTGCAGCATATTATGACTATGAAATATGGCAGATGGACGTCAAGACAGCCTTCCTTAATGGAAAGCTCCTTGAGGATGTGTACATGACACAACCTGAAGGTTTTGTGCGTTCTGAGGACTCTGGTAAGGTGTGCAAGCTTCAAAGGTCCATTTATGGACTGAAGCAAGCATCTCGGAGTTGGAATCATCGTTTTGATGAAGTAGTCAAATTGTTTGGATTTCTTCAAAACATTGATGAACCTTGTGTGTACAAAAAGGTTAGTGGGAGCACAGTTGTGTTTTTGGTACTCTATGTCGATGACATCCTACTCATTGGGAATGACATTCCTACCTTGCAGATTGTCAAGTCTTGGTTAGGAAAATCTTTCTCGATGAAAGACTTGGGTGAAGCCACCTACATCCTAGGAATTAGGATCTATAGAGATAGATCTAAAAGGCTTCTAGGACTGAGTCAGAGCACATATATAGACAAGATACTGCATAGGTTCAGTATGCAGGAATCAAAAAGGGGTTTCATACCCATGTCTCATGGTATTCACCTCAGCAAGGATTTGTGTCCTAGTATACCAGATCAGCGAGGTCGCATGAGTAAGATTCCATATGCCTCGGCCATAGGATCTATCATGTACGCCATGTTATGTACTCGACCGGATGTCTCGTTTGCCTTAAGTATGACTAGCAGATATCAACAGGACCCCGGTGAGGGCCATTGGACTGCTGTCAAGAATATCCTTAAGTACTTAAGAAGGACTAAGGACTTATTCTTGGTCTATGGTGGATTGGATGATGAGCTCTATGTAACTGGTTACACAGATGCAAGTTTCCAAACTGACCAGGATGACCAGAAATCGCAATCTGGATACATATTCCTCTTGAATAATGGAGCAGTAAGCTGGAAGAGCTCTAAGCAGAGCACTGTAGCAGATTCTGCAACGGAAGCTGAGTACATAGCAGCATCTGATGCAGCTAAGGAGGCCGTTTGGATCAGGAAGTTCATTACAGAACTAGGGGTGGTACCTACCATCTCAGATCCAATAACTTTATTCTGTGACAATAGTGGTGCCATTGCATAGGCCAAAGAGCCTAGGTCACATCAAAGGACCAAGCATATACTCAGGCGATTTCATCTCATCAGAGAAATCAATGATAGAGGTGATATAAAAATATGCAAGGTAGCAGGGGAAGACAATGTTGCTGATCCTCTAACAAAGCCGCTTGTGCAAGCAAAACATGAGTGTCATGTTAGGTCAATGGGAATTAGGCAAATTAATGATTGTACCTAGTGCAAGTGGGAGGATGTTGGAGATTGTGCCCTAGGGGCCAATCATTATCTTATGAACATTGTTGATTTATGAATTTCTTAATTATTTTATCATATTATTTGCATGTTTACTATGATGACAATCCTTGGATAACTCGTGATCTTATCCTAAATGTCCCTGGTCGGTCATCTATGTGGGAGCAGAGATGAAATAAGACCAGTATGACTTTGAAGATATATAGAGATATAAATCAAAGTCATAAGCACATGTAAGAGTACAGGGTGTTGGACCGACCCGCTATGAGAGAGCTGCATGGGTCAAGTCATAAGCTTCTCTCATATACAAGCCATGTCACTATGCCCTTTGACCTGAGATCATCATGGATTCCTACATGACAAACGCTCAGCTTTGACCTAGTCAAAAGTCACTTTTGACCGAGTGATCATAAAGGCTATGCTCGGGCTTAGTGGTTTTTCATGCGGAGGAATGTGAATGGTCAAGATGGAATTTGTCCCTCACATTCGTAGAGAGATATTACTGGGCCCCTCGATGAGTGAGTCTGAGAAATGTATGGCCATACTGGAATGGAAGGGTAGTTCCATTTCTATATTCAGACTACTCAGGGATCGAGAAAGTAATGGTCAGGAATAGGAGGATGACGTTCTCTATGCCTCATCCTTGACCGAAATATCATGTGACAAAAGGGACGTGATATGGTTGTATGAAAGGTTACATCGTTTATCGATCCTCATATGTTTTGGGTAGTTGTAATGCCTTGCTAGAGACCGCTTACGACTTGTGGGTCAGTATAGTAACTGGGCCACTGCTAACTTCATATGGGCCTACAGGGTCGCACACAAAACAGCCCAATGCGAGCTATGATGTCCAGATTCATTGAATCTAAGAGATGTCTAGATTCAATGAATAATCTAGGGTGGATATATATTTTATATATATATATAAATTAGTTTATATATATATTATATATATAATATAAGAGATATTTGTAAGATTTAATTTATAAGGATAAATTAGATCTCTATCATTTTTGAATTTGAATTTAAATGGATATGATCTATTTGAATTTGAAATTCAAATTGATAAGATATCTCAAATTTGATTTATGAGAATAAATCAAATATAATTCTGTATTATCTTTATTTTAAATTAAATAAATAGGTGAATTAAATCTGTGGGACGAATTTAATATAAACCATATTTATTTAATCAGTTTCTTATTAAATTATGCAATATATGATATTGTATTAATTCAGAATTAATATAAGATTAATTCTGAAGCCCGGCCCTATTAGAAGCCCGATAGCTTCCTATATATTTGACATTAGGAGCTAGGGTTCTATACATCTCTTCACACACATTCAGTCGTGAGAAAAAGGGGGCAGGGAGAGTGCAAAAGGTTTGCAGATAAGAAACTGCCGAAATAGAGACGGTGAGGACGGAATCTCCAGAAAACCCTAGAGGGACAAGAGGCGCTAGCACGTCGTTCGCGATTGGAACGCTGTTCGTGTGGATACCGGTAGAGGAAGCCGATCTGAGCTGTCGACTTCTACGATACGACCAGACACGAAGCAAGGTCGCGACCAGAACACGCTGAGGTCGCGACCAAACGGGCATCTGAACGTCAGAAATCCGAAAAGAGGAGACAGGTCGCGACGTGAAGTTGAAGAGGTCGCGACTAAAAGCTCCAGAGGCGACAGGTCGCGACTAGAAGCTGAGGAGGTCGCGACTAAAAGGTTCCAGAGGCGAAGAGTCGCGACTAGTGGACACTGAGGCCGCGACCAAAGCTCGAGTACCGAAGGTAACACTTCTTTCTCCTTGACTTAAACACATTCGGTAGATCCTGGCTGGGAATGGAAAAAATTTTAAAGTTAATTTCCGCTGCGTGTCTTCCAATTCCCTTCATATGCCAGGGAGTGTCCACAGAACATAACAGGCGAAAGATACCCGACTCAGGAAAGAGTATATACCCTGACTGGCAACGAGATAAGAAAGTCTCCTGCGCCAAATTAAGGTACGAGTTTATTTGTGTTCTGTTTCTACTGGCTAATGAATGGATAAATCCTGTATGTGATTGGAGTGTATTGTCCAGTATGCACACTATTGAGCTACCCTATACCTAGTATGTTGTCGTTGTATGAGGGTGAGTATGACTACATGTTTTAAAAGTAGGAAGTAGAGAAGAGGGGTCTTATGCCGTGACTAATATGTACAGATAAGTTGATGTTGCGATGTGAGAAGACCTCAAGTTGCGATGAGTAATATTGCAGTACGCGACCAGTGTACAAAGGAGTTCAGGTAGCGATGTTATAGGTTGCGACTAAAGGACACAGAGATGCCAGGTCGTGACGAGTAGTGTGCGACGGTCGCGACTAAAAGTCACAGAGCATGTGAGTTGCTACTATGAAGTTCTCAAGTCGCGACTATAATTGGCAGAGGCTATATGATGAAGAGAATGAAGGTACCAAACTCGCTGAAGTCCATCAGCTAGAGGATTGGTATATCATATGATAAGCTAGACAGTACAAAGGTACTGAGGTACAAAAGATCAGTTTAAGACAATGTGTAAAAGTAGATCCCCTATGTGATAACTAAGAGTAGATCTACGTTACAGAGGTTTTATTCGGCTAATCTGAATAAAAGACCTAAAAGCTAGAATGAGATTTGCCTACGAATGATCCTAGTACATGGCCTAACGGTAAAGACGTGATGGTTAATAGATAAAGAGCTCAATGTTCCCTAAGCAGAGGGATTCCATCACGAAGAAGTAGTAGACCTAGGGGAGAATACCCTAGAAAATAGAGGTAATAGTGAGAGATGATGAATGAGATCCATGAGGATTAAGGATCAAGAGAAAGGTCAATAAAGAGCCATAGTCCGGTCAAGAATAGACTAGGACTGATGAATAAATAGAAGAAGTTAAGAGATAGTAAAGAGGTAGCCACAGTTAAGAGATAAAATGACTCCCCTATTTCCTATATGAGATAGAGTAATGAAGAGTTGAGTCTATACCCTGGTAAGAGGGTAGCGTGGTAGCCTAAGTGAAATAGATAGTTGTTTCAGGAAGAATGATCAGGATATGATAGGCAAAATGATAAAAGAAATATGTTTTGAGGCTTACTTAGATTATTACAATATCGGATGGATGGTTGAGCAAAATATGATGATGATATGGCTTATGTGCCATAAGTTATGATGGTTGCATCTCCTTGCAGTTGTCATATGATGACATGCATGTTAGAGTATGCTATGATGAATGGGTACTCCCTTTTTTGTAGTACATGCAGGGTAGAGTATATATGAGTACAAGGATGAGATGAGAAAGTATGTTGCTCCCATACCATACGACATGAGTAGTATTGAGGATGATATATAGTCTCAGTTTATAGGACGATAAGTTATGATATGATATTCAGACATAATTTATGATTGAGGTTAATCAGGTAATTCTGCAGACTTGTGAATACAGTACTCAGGGCCATTTCTATTGAGCGGAATGGTATACAGATAACGGTAAAGGGATTGTTTCTAGATCACTCTTCAGATAAGAGTTGGATCTGAAACAGATGGCTCTCAGATAGAGCTAGATTCAGATGAGTATAGATCACTCTTCAGATAAGAGTTGGATCTGATATAGAATGCTCGCAGTTAAAGCATAGTTCAAATGGCTCGTAGTTAAAGCACAGGTTAAAAGATGAGAAGGAACTCCTGAGTAAGAGAAGAAGTAAGTAAAGTCTAGGTAAATAATATGAGGCTACTAAATATATTTTTAAAATATTTATGGAGTTATCAACAGGTGGAAGCAGTTAACCTTATAACCTAGTCTGTTGGTTTAAGATCTTCAGGAGATATACAGTACAACAGAATCGCAGTTAGATTCTGGAGGGTCACAGTTAGATCCTAGCATGGCTCCAGGGTCACAGTTAGATCCTAACAGCTTCAGAGTCGCAGTTAGATTCTGAAGAGGCTAACGGTTGATCGCAGATAGATCCCGAGGTCGCAGTTAGACCTAGCCTAAGGAAAGTAATGAGCCATGAGATATGAGTACAATGTAATATCTCTTTGGAAAGATGAATGCCAAAGACGAAGTTAAGGTAAGAAAGCTTCACTAGTTGATACACTCATTCAGAAAAATTATTTTACAATGGTTTTTCTCAGATCGCCTCTATTATAGAAAGACTGAACTTAGTTTTTCCTTAACAAAGACGGAGTCCAAGTCCAAATCTGAGTACTGATATTCAAAGTTTTGTAGAAGTATGCCTGAGAAGCAGAAAAGAGAATTCCCTGTGAATAGAGAATAGAAAAGCATTGGCTAAGAGCACTCTGGTAGCTCAAGTTGTGAAGCCAATAGCAAGAGAAAGAGGCAATAGTTTAGACAGGGGACTGATCAAGGTAATGATCTGATTGGAGAGCAGAGATGTCAATGTGGTGGAAAGAGCCATGGCACATGGGAGTGTCGAGCAGAGCAAAGCAGTTGTGGTAAGAAAGGACACTTTGCAAGAGGTTACCCTAAGAATGCTGACATCCCTAGGAAAGGTATTTGCTCTTACCCCAGACACAGTCTCCAATATTCCCTGAGGTCGACCCTAAGAATAAGAAGAACCATAGCGGTAAGGGCGACTGAGCTGTAAGGGACTATAGGCCTAGATAATGATGTGGATAATGAAGAGTTCTTTTCTGATCTAAAGGAAGTGGTAATAAAAGGCCAGAGAGACCTAGAGAAGAGGGTCTGAGGCAAAAGCAAAGATAGAACGTAGTTCTATGAAAGAAAATACTAGGGCCTAGAGCTATACGAAGAGAGACTTAGCCCTAACCCAGAAGTACGAAAGGTGTTAAGGCAAGCATAGCCTAACGATAAATAAGCCCTGAGAAGGGATAAGAAAAAGTGCAAATGCCACAAAAGTTGGGCATAGGTGCATGAAGTTATGAGAACAGTTAAGAAAAGTTAGAGAAGTTATCTGGGTTATGATCTCGTATCAGGAGAAAGAAAGTCAGAAGAACAATATTTCTCCTGAGAGATTTGCAAAGTGTAAGAGGAGTGATGTAAACCCAGAATACATCAAAATTCTAAGGGATAAGATATGAAAGAAATGGACACTACTCACAAGTGTAATGAGTTGTCCATAAGTATAAGAGGATGAATGCCCCAAGCCTTAGTCATGAACCAGGAAAAGATATACAGAGGAGCTATATCCAGGATAGTTGATTAAGGTACTAAGTAAATTTTGAGGACGAAATTTATTTTAAGGGGGGTAGAAATGTAACACCCCAATTTTTAGGCCTAGAGATGCCAGAAAGAGAATTCAAGGGCATAATCGTAATTATGGGAAAGATCGGGCTGGTAGCCGATGAGTACCATATTTTGTCAGAAAATAGAAAAAATTATGCTGATCATTTCACTAAACTGTGAAATGTGCATATGAGGTCTCTATGTGTATGAAAGAATTAGAAATGTGACCAAGGGTAAAATGGTCATTTTTGAAAAGTGTGCGCGGGAGCGTACTATCAAGCAAAAATAGCCCGATCCGGATAAAATATCTGAAAATACCGGGAGATAGAGAAAAGGATTCCGGGTTGAATGACGCAACACAGAATTTTGATTTGAGGTCCCGATTTTTCTGTAAAAATTCCCGAAGATGGGAATTTACAGTTATAATCGGTAAAGGAAGAGCAGTCCGAATAGAGATGATCGGACTGTGGCCAGAGGCCATACAGTGTTTTCTAAGGCCCATAGTGACACCAGGGAAGGCCCAAGCCCATAATATCAGTTCAGGGGTAAGAGGGGCCGGTGTCCGGGGAAAAATGTGCAAAATGACGAAAATGCCCTTATGTTATAGAATAACTGAAGAATGAGTAAAGGGTATTTTGGTCATTTGGCTAAGGTTAGACAATCAAGAAAGGGTATCTGGATAGTTGACCAGGGTCAGAGAATACTCTGGTAAGATATGAAAAGACAATAATGCCCCTAGATCTAGTAAAGTAAATAAAGGAAATGAAGGGGCTTAAGTACAAATATAAAAAGTATTAGGCCAAAAAGGAAAAGTAGACAAAATGGTGGGGTCCTTAAGTGTAATTTTAGCCAAATAAAAGGGACTTAATTAAAAAGAAGAAAAGTTCCTTGGGGCTAAAGTGTAATTAAAGAAAGTCAGGTCGGAAGTGGTTTGGACTGCCGGAAAGCATTTCAATCCCAGATTTCACCGCTAGAGAGAGCAAGTGACGCTCGGTAATCTGGCTTAATACAGGAATTTTTCAGGACTCCAGATAGCCAGAATTGAGCTGATAGTCCAAAAGTTATAAAAAATCCTACCGGATAACATAGATTTCAGATATAAGTGAGAAAATACAGGATGATATGTCCTTATGGGACGGATGTCGGGAAACTGACAGAATACCGATAGGAGGCCTGTAGAAAAAGTTATTCGCAAATTAGAAAATCCAGACGGGAGTATGAGGCCTCCGGGTATCCGATAGGGAGATTTATCGGTATTTAAAAAGGGACTGAATGAGTTCGGATGACCTCAATCAGATGACTGATATGACTCACAGGGATGCCTGAACACCGCAGACCAGTGTATCGGACAGAAGGAGCCGGTGTCCGGATATGTGTATAAACAGTGAATAATAGATAAAATATTCAATAATCATTGACAAGGGAGGATTCCTCGTAATACGTGCCATAAAGGTAATGGACCCTGAAAGGCCCAATAATGGGCCATCAAAGGCCCAATAAGACACTTGGACTGATAGGTGGGCCAGTGTCCGGCAGAACCCCGGAAAAGTGCAAAATTACGAAAATGCCCCTGTGTTGTACTAAAGGGGCAGTAGATGTATGAGGGCATTTTGGTCATTCGGGACAGGCCTAGGAGCTAAGGCACATACAAATAAAGTTACTCAGAGTCAGTGTATGCCCTGACAGGGTATATAAGGGTGTAAAATGACGATTTTACCCTTAGGGTTAAAATAGTGCAAGAGAGGGCACCTAGGGGTATTTTGGTAATTTGCCAAGGGATATTTCTTGGGAATCGAGCCATCTTTGAGCTTGATCAGGATCCAAGATAACATTCCCAGAGCCCAAAAACTTAGTCCTAGTGATATGTGGGAAAAAGTGGCATTAGAATACTATTTTAATGCTGTTCAATAAAGTAAAGTTACTCGGTCAGCACGATAACCGAGGAGGTGATCAGATAGAGTCCTGGACTTATCTGGATAGCATTGGAAGGCGTGAAAGGTCCCTTCCAGATGCCACATAGCATCATCTTAGAGGAAGAAGAAAAGTTAAGGATACGTGGCACAATCTTAGCCGGTGAGTCCACTTTATGGGAAATCGAATCGGACCGGTACTGGATTGGACTGGAACTGCTGAGTCAGCTGATGAGGTGCCAAGAAGCTTGCAATTTCGCCATGTGAGAAATGTGCATGATGAGGTGTCCCATGAGGTGGATTTGAGATGATGTCATGCATGATGCAGTAAAAGGAATAAAGAAAAATAGGAAATTCCGGAAAGACCAGGACCACAGGATCAGATGGCTTCAAAATTACAAGAATGCCATTGACCAAAACTATAAATACCCCCCATTCATTCATATGCCACGGCCAAGGAGCCTTTAAGAGAGAGGGGAAGTGCTAAATGAAACATCCTTACTTTCGCATGTCTTAGGGACCATTTGGTAGCATTTAGAACCACTTTCAAGGTCATTGAAGTCCAATTTCTCAATCTGGAGTTTTACTCTTACCGAGTACTGTTCACTGTGTAAATTCCAGATGAGTCACCCGACTTCGAAAAATCATAACTAATTATAGAAAAATCGAAATGAAGTGGTTCCAATTGCTACATAAAGATAACTCAATTATATTTCAGGTAAAAATAACTAGTTGACCATTCATTGACCGAGTCAACTCCAGTAAACATTTCAACTTTACTATTTATCTAGCATTTTTCTCCTGAATCCAGTATTCTAGTCCCAAATTTGATAATTTATATTTCCTTGTGTAGACATCCAAATGATACGTTTTATATATTAAATTAAAACTTGGTATGTCTACTATCTACCATAAAAATTTCATACATTTATTCATCCATTTACTATTTTTAATCATTTATCAAACATGACTAGATCACCACGTGTTACTGTTCACAGTGGTAATTTTCAGCATTTCTACTTTGCATACATATGCATACATCAGTCAAACATGCCAAACAACACTTATTATTAATTTATAAGTTGTTTTACAATCTGGGTATGTACAAAATTTCCCATATCTCTATTACATCTTTTTCTGCCTAAACTCCGGCAGCATAACCGCTACGCTTCATCTTCAGAAAGTAACTGATCTTGTACCGATTCGGTAATTCCAAGCTTACGTAGAATGGTAGTTCTCACGGGAATTACCGAATCGGTACAAGATCAGTTACTTTCTAAAGATGAAGCGTAGCGGTTATGCTGCCGGATTTCAGGCAGAAAATGATGTAATAGAAATACGAGGATTTCATACATGCCCAGATGTATAATGACTTATTATTTAATAAAGATATTGTTTGGCATGCTTGACTGATATATGATGGATGTATGCAAAGTAGAAATGCTGAAATTTACCACTGTGAACAGTAACACGTGGTGATCTAGTCATGTTTGATAAATGAATAAAAATAGTAAATGGATGAATAAATGTACGAAATTTTTATGGTAAGTAGTAGACATACAAGCTTTAATTTGATATATAAAACGTATCATTTGGATATCTACACAAGGATATATAAATTATCAAAGTTGGGACCAGAATGCTAGATTCAGGAGAAAAATGCTGGATGAACAGTAAAGTTGAAACGTTGACTGGCGTTGACTCGATCAATGAATGGTCAACGAGTTCTTTTTTCCTGAAATATAATTGAGTTAGATTCATGTAGCAATTGGAACCGCTTCATTTCGATTTTTCTAGAATTAGTTATGATTTTTCGAAGTCAGGTCACTCATCTTGGATTCATACAGTGAACAGTACTCGGTAAGAGTAAAACTTCAGATTGAGAAATTGGATTTCAATGACCTTGAAAGTGGTTCTAAATGCTACCAAATGGTCCCTAAGACATACAAAAGTAAGGATGTTTCAAATTTCATCACAAGGGTAAAAGCGATATATCAAGCCTGGGATCCAAATGTATTAACCCTAGGGCTTTGGCTAAAAATCATGGACGATGTATTGCCAACTACTCCTACCTGGAGATCAGAGTTGGATCGATATTTTGACAAAGAACCATATTGTACTGTATCCGACTGAATCTACTTGGTAGAAGAATATATTAGAATAAAGTTCAAGAAGAATTAGGGTAATGTTTTCAACGTACGTAATGTATAAAAGATCAGTACAGTAGCATATGTATGACTGTGACATATACCTATGCTATGTTTGAAATGATATGAGAATTGTTATTTATCGCATTCCCTTCTGTATTATAGTATAACAACATGGTTCGAACAAGAAGAACTATTCCAGCTGAAGAACCACGGGAGGCTAGAAATATTAATCAAATAATCTTAGTGCGATTAGAACAATAACAAAGGATGATTGAGGAAATGCGGGCAGCTCAGGCACGTAATGAGCAGGAAAGAGATGCCGCTATAGCTGCAGCAGTAGCTGAGGCAGTAAGTAACCTGAGGCCACTCAAGCCTTCAGGATCAGCTAGTAGAGAACCATAGCCGGTACAGCCCTAGAGACGGGTTGACCCAAGAGAGGATGCAGCTAGCATCCAGCAATGGATGATCAGATTCTGCAAGTACAATCCTCCAGTATTTGAAGGAACGTTCGAGGTGCAGATAGCTGAGGATTAGATCAGTAGATTAGAAAAGATCTTTAAGGTTCTTGATTGCCCAATGGAAACCAAAGCTCAGATGGCTATCTATCAGCTAGAGAAAGATGATGATAGGTGGTGGAAGAATACTGAGCTACTTCTGCAAGCAAGAGACATTACGATCACCTGGGAAGTGTTTCTTGAGCAGTTTCATGAAAAATATTTTCCTCAGTCAGTTCGAGATGAAAGAGAGGCTGAGTTCCTTGTGTTAAGACAAGGAGAGAAGGAGTCGTTTGATGAATATCTTGCTAAGTTCATCCGGCTATCTCAATATTCCACTTATCTGCGCCAAGTGGATGATGAACGCTAGATGACAGAAAGAATGATTCGAGGGCTAAACTCTACGCTAAAGGAGAAGTTAAATCCTCAATAATACAACCAGTTTAATAAAGCCATGGAGGCGTGCCGTATTGTTGAAAATAGCATGAATCACAGAATGCTATTTAGATCGGGAACCAGGGATCAAGCAGCTCCTGATAAAGCCGGTTGAAATCAAGAATATGCCAGTGGTAGCGGCTACAGGAAAAGAAAGCGACCATGGCAGAACAACAGGAGACCAAATAGAGGAAATTTCCGCAGAAGGTCCAACAATAGAGATTCAAAGGCCCAAGTATGTGACAAGTGTGGAAAGAATCATGGTGACAGACCATGTTTAATGGGCCAGAATGTTTGTTATGCCTGCGGGAAGCCTGGCCATTTTTCCCGAGAATGCCCTCAAGCTATAGCAAATCCAAGGCCAAGGACACCAAGAAGAGTGTTTGCACTCACCCAGGAGGATGCTCAGCGGTCACCTGAGATGATCCAAGGTACAATCTATCTCAATGATCATGCTGTGACTGCTCTATTTGATTCAGGTGCAAGGCATTCCTTTATTTCCTATAAGTGTGCTAAAACCTAGGCCTTTGGATTAGCAAGTTACGTTATGATATACATGTAAAAACCCCCACCAATGCTAGGGTAGTTACATCTGATGCCTATTTGAATAGTGTAGTATGTTATGAGCACTGCTGTACCACCCTAGACTTAATATGTATGCCTTTCCGAGAGATTGATGTCATACTTGGTTTAAATTGGTTAGCCTCCAATAATGTGATGCTGGACTGCAGGAACAAAACCCTAGTTCTTGACTAAAAGGTTGCTGATCTGAGTCCGGAAGTAAGATTGAATTTCATAACGGAGGCTCAGGCAGATAAATGTATACGGAAAGGATGTCAAGGTTATATGGTATTCTTTTCTGTTCAAACAGAGGTAGAAGAAGGAATTAATGAGATCCCAGTAGTCAAAGAATTTCCTGAAGTCTTTCCGAAGGAGATTCAAGGATTGCCTTCAGAACGTGAGGTGGAGTTTATAATTGACATTGCACCTGGAGCTGGACCAGTATCCAAAGCCCCATACAGGATGGCTCCTAATGAGATGATGGAACTGAAGAAGCAAATTGAGGAACTATTGGAGAAGGGTTTCATAAGACCCAGTGTATCACCATGGGGTGGTCCTGTGTTATTTGTTAAGAAGAAGGACGGCAGTCTAAGGCTATGCATTGACTATCAGGAGTTAAATAAAATTACGGTCAAGAATAAGTATCCTCTTCCCAAAATCGACGATCTGCTAGACCAATTAGCAGGAGCGAGCTTATTCTCTAAGATTGACTTGAGATCTGGCTATCATCAGCTGAGGGTGAAGTCAGATGATATTCCAAAGACTGCTTTCAGGACGCGCTATGGATATTTTGAGTTCCTTGTGATGCCTTTTGGGCTAACAAATGTACCTGCTATTTTCATGGACTATATGAACCGGATCTTCAGGCCTTATTTAGATCAGTTCGTTGTAGTCTTCATTGATGATATTTTCGTGTACTCCAAATCTGCAGAGGAACATGAAAGGCATTTGAGAATTGTTCTGAGTACCCTTAAAGAAAAGAAGCTTTATGCTAAGTTGAGTAAGTGCGAGTTTTGGCTTTCAGAAGTCAAATTTCTCGGTCATGTCATATCCCGAGACGGGGTAGCTGTGGATCCTAGAAAAGTTGAAGCAGTTTTGAGCTGGGAGCAGCCGAGGACAGTGACGGAGATCAGAAGCTTTCTTGGCCTAGCAGGGTACTATAGAAGATTTATTCAAGACTTTTCTCGAGTTGCCTTGCCACTTACCAAGCTTACCAGAAAGAACCAGCAGTTTAAGTGGGATGAGAAGTGCGAGGCTAGCTTCCAAGAGTTGAAGCAGAGATTAACCACTACTCCCGTGCTGATTATTCCAGACCCAACTCAGACTTACGTAGTCTACACTGATGCTAGCAAGCAGGGGTTGGGATGTGTACTGATGCAGCAAGGTAGAGTAGTAGCCTACACTTCTCGGCAGTTAAAGCCACATAAAGAGAATTATCCCACTCATGATCTGGAGCTTGCGGTAGTGGTTTACGCTCTGAAGATATGGAGACACTATTTATATGGAGCAACTATAGAGTTGTATTGCGACCACAAAAGCCTGAAGTATCTACAGGATCAGAAAGAGCTGAATATGAGGCAACGGCGATGGATGGAATTGTTGAAAGATTATGACTTCCAAATTAAATACCATCCAGGAAAAGCCAATGTGGTAGCTGATGCCCTGAGTAGAAAAGTGGTGCAGGCTGTACACATGATGATCAAGGAGTTGGAATTGATAGAAGATATACGTGATTGGAGCCCTCTATATCAAATGCAACTGATGGAGAGTCCTTTTGGAGGAGTTCATGTAGAGCTTGCATAGAGGATGAGATAAAAGAGGCTCAAAAGTAGGATAAGCTCGCAGCAATATTCAAAGATAAGCTGGAGAGAGGAAAGACTAGGAATTTTGAAATTTCTCCAGATGGATTGTTACAGTTCAGGGGAAGGCCCTATATCCCTAATATTATGGGATTAAGAGAAAGAATTCTGGAGGAAGCACATAAAAGCCGGTATACAGTACATCCAGGTATGACCAAGATGTACCATGATGTTAAAAAGTTGTTTTGGTGGCCTGGATTGAAGAAGGATGTAGGGGCTTATGTGTCTAAGTGCTTGACCTGCTAGAAAGTAAAAATTGAACATCTAAACCAGCAGGAACATTACAGCCTCTAGATATCCCTGAGTAGAAATGGGATGGTATTGCCATGGACTTTGTGGAAGGACTACCCATGACTCCAAGTAAACATGATGCAATATGGGTAGTAGTGATCGATTGACAAAGTCAGCACATTTCCTGGCAATCAATAAAAGGGATTCTCTAGAAAAGATGGCAAAGTTGTACATAAAAGAGATTGTTAGGCTTCATGGTATCCCAAGTAGCATTGTGTCAGATAGAGACCCTCGATTTACTTCTAATTTCTGGAGGACTTTACAGGAAGAAATGGGCACTACTCTCAGATTCAGTACAGCTTATCATCCTCAGACAGATGGATAATCTGAAAGAATGATACAAACGTTAGAGGATATGCTGAGAGCATATGTCTTAGATTTTCAAGGTAGCTGGGATATCCATTTATCACTCATAGAGTTTGCTTATAATAATATTTATCAGACTAGCATCCAGATGGCACCTTTAGAAGCTCTATATGGACGTAAATATAGATCCCCCTTATGCTGGCTAGAATTGAGTGAGAGGAGAATGCTTGGTCCTGATATAGTGGATCAAACCGCAGAGCAGATTGCGGTAATTAGAAAAAGATTGCTGACGGCTCAAAGCAGACAGAAAATCTATGCAGATGTCAGAAGGAAGCCATTGGAGTTTGAAGAAGGAGAGCATGTATTCCTTAAGTTAACTCCAACTACTGGAGCCGGGCGATCGATCAAAGTGAAGAAGTTACATCCAAGATACATCGAACCATTCCAAATTCTCTCCAAGGTGGGGACAGTAGCCTATAGATTAGCTCTTCCTCCAAATCTTAGCCAGATACATGATGTGTTTCATGTTTCCCAATTAAAGAAGTATGTTCCAGATCCATCTCATGTAATTGAGCAAGATAAAGTCGCATTATGAGATGATCTGACCTATGAGGTTGGACCAGTACGAATTACTGATCGAAAGGTCAAGCAGTTACATAATAAGCAAATCCCTCTAGTTAAAGTGATCTGGAAAGGCTTGACTGAGCATGAAGCTACGTGGGAAACAGAAGAAAAGATGAGAGGGAAGTATCCTTAGTTGTTTTCATAGGATATGTATAATGTAAATTTCGAGGACGAAATTTATTTTAAGGGGGAGAGAAATGTAATATCCCTAATTTTCTGTACTGATTTATATGTACAGATTGAATGAAATATATGAATTATTTTTCAGGAAAAAGATGTGGTTATTTATGTAAATAAAGGGATTAAATTGAAAAAGAAAGGAAATGAAGGGACTTGATTGCAATTATGGAAAGTTTAAGGCTAAGAAGAAATGGTAGACAAAAATGTGGGGTCTCAAGTGTAAAGAAGAAAAAGTTCCCTGGGGCTAAAGTGTAATTAAAGAAAGTTAGGCCAGAAGTGGTTTGGACTGCCCGAAAGCATTTCAGTCCCAGATTTCACTAGAAGATAGGGCAAGTGACGCTGGGTAATCCAGCTTAATACCGGAATTTTTGAAGACTCCTGATAGCCAAAAATGATATGAACATCTAAAAGTTATAAAAATTCCTACCGGATATCCTAGATTTCAGATATAAGTGAGAAATTACAGGATGATGCATCCTTGTGGGATGAATGTCAGGAAACTGACAGAATACCGATAGGAGGTCTGTAGAAAAAGTTATTCACAAAATAGCAAATATAGACGGGAGCGTGAGGCCTCCAGGTATCCGATAGGGAAATTTATCGATATTTAAAAAGGGACTGAATGCGATCGGATGACCTCAGTCAGATGACTGTTATGACCCACAGGGATGCCTGAACACAGTAGGCCATTATATATGGAAAAAGGAGCTGGTGTCTGGAAATGTGTATAAACGGTGAATAATAGTTAAAATATTCGATGAACTGTGCAAGGGGAGGATTCCTCGTGATGTGTGCCATAAAAGGTAATGGGCCCAGAAAGGCCCAATAATGGCGCCATCAAAGGCCCAGTAAGACTCTTGGACTGATAGGTGGGTCAGTGTCCAGCAGAACCCCGAAAAAGTGTGAAATTACGAAAATGCCCCTGTGTTGTACTAAAGGGTAGCAGATGAATGGAGGGTATTTTGGTCATTCTGGACAGGCTCATAAGCTAAGACATACATAAGTAAGGTTCACTAGAGCCAGTATATGCTTTGACCAAGTATAGAAAGGTGTGAAATGACGATTTTGCCCTTAGGGTTAAAATAGGACAAGAAAGGGCACCAAGGGCATTTTGGTCATTTCGCAGGGGATCTGTAATTGAGTTTAGACCCAGTATAAAAATGTTAATGATATAAAGGATCCATAAACTAAATGTAAGGTCAGCAGACATAAAAAGGATTTTAAAAAAAAATAGATTCAGAAAACAGTTCAGTTTTCGAGGAGAAGGACTGGGCCGGTACCGGATTGGACCGAAAATCTTCCAGAAGGCTTCTAGCTCCCTCCAATTTCGCCATGTGAAGAATGTGAGGGGTGAGGTGTCCCTTGAGGTGTCCCCTTGATGATGCAGTAAAGGAATAAAAGAAAAATATGAAATTCCGAAAAAACCAGGACCACAAGTTCATAAGGCTTCAAAATTACAAGAATGCCATCCATCAAAACTATAAATACCCCCTAGCTCTTCATTCTCACAGCCAAGGAGCACTTTAGAGAGATAAATAAGTTCTTGAGAGAGAAAGTGAGAGAAAGAAAGAAGAAAGGAAGTTCTGGTGAAGTTGGAAGCAGTATAGAAGTTCTGGAGTTCTGCTTTTAAGGTAGTAACTAATCCTAGCTTTTATGTAATATCTTTGTGCCTTGTTGTGCTATTGTTTGGGTTGATTGTTGTCTTATATGTTATACTTGAAGCTCTATTATAATGCTATGATCATATGTTATTGAATATGGAAGCACGCAGCATACTTATCTGTACACAATAACAAGCAAGCACTGTCACTCTGCATTACATATATTGTTATGATTATTACTACTGAGATTCCCTCGAATCTCATCCCAAATAACCCATTACAGGGAAGGCTATGTCGAAGTAAATTTTGGAAATCTTGAAGGACGCCGTTAGGCTGCCGAAATTCTGTCAAAGTGGTAAAGAAAGGAACTGATACGTACTGTGTACATAGGTACTGTCTAAGGAGGCTGGAAGTGAGTGGACCTAGCCGGTTCATCCAGTCTTTCCTGGGTACTTACGTAGAATGGTAGTTCTAAAGACAAAGTATAGCCGTTATGCTGCCAGATTTCAGAAAAAAAAATGTATTAGGAATATGAGAATTTTGTACATGTTATGATGAATAACAACTTATTAATTGTTAATAAGTATTGTTTGGCATGTTTCACTGATATATGATGAATGTATGCATATGTATGCAAAGTTGAAATGCTGAAATTTACCACTGTGAACAGTAACACGTGGTGACCTAATGAGGTTTGACCCATGATTAAAAATAGTAAATGAATGAATAAAAGTATGAAATGGTTCTAAAGGGTACCAAATGATCCCTAAAATGTACGAAAATAAGGACGTTTCATCATCCATGACCGAAATGTCGTGTGACAAAAGGGACGTGATAAGGTTGTATGAAAAGGTAATATCGTTCATCGATCCTTATATGATTTGGGTAGTCATAATGTCTTGCTAGAGACCGCTTACGACTTGTGGATCAGTATAGTAACTGGCCCACTGCCAACTTCATATAGGCCTACAGGGTCGCACACAAAATAGCCCAACACGAGCTATGATGTCCAGATTCATTGAATCTAAAACATGTCCAGATTCAATGAATAATCTAGGGTGGATATATATTATATATATATAAATTCGTATATATATTATATATAATATAAGAGATATTTGCAAGATTTATTTTATAAGGATAAATTAAATCTCTATCACTTTTAAATTTGAATTTAAATTGATATGATCTATTTGAATTTGAAATTTAAATTGATATGATATCTCAAATTTGATTTATAAGAATAAATCAAATATAATTTTGTCTTATCTTTATTTTAAATTAAATAAAAAGATGAATTAAATCTGTGGGACAGATTTAATATAAACCATATTTATTTAATTACTTTCTTATCAAATTATGAAATATATGATATTGTATTAATTTCAGAATTAATATAAGATAAGAAATGAGAACTGGTTCTCGAGAAAGCCCTAGAGGGACAAGGAGAGCGCAAAAGGTTTGCAGATAAGAAATGACCAAAATAGAGACGGTGAGGACAGAATCTCGAGAAAGCCCTAGAGGGACAAGAGGCGCTAACACGTCGTTTGTGGTTGTAACGTTGTTTGTGTGGATACCGGTAGAGGAAGCCGATATGAGTTGTCGACTTCTTACGATCGAGAAGAGAGCACCAGGTCCGACGATAAGTCGTGATGCATAGACACTTAGGTAGCAACCATACAGGCTTCCTGAATGTCAGAAAATTGAAACGAGACGACAGGTCACGACTAGAAGCTGAGGAAGTCGCGACTGACAACTCCAGAGATGACAGGTCGCAACTATAAGCTGAGGAAGTCGCGACGAACAACTCCAGAGGCTACAGGTCGAGACTAGAAACTTAGGAGGTCGCGACATAAAATTCCAGAGGCGAAGAGTCATGACTAGTGGATACAGAGGTTGAAACATCCTCCCTTAGACTCCTCAGAGTACACTTGCGGAAGCAATATTAGCTTGATTATATCTTAACTCAAGCCCAGAAATTTAAAATTTTACTCTTAAGTTCCTTATTCTGAACCTTTACTTTGAGAACTGGTTTATCTCATTCTACACATCCAAATGAGGCTTATTACCTACCCACGGAATGCCCCAGATGTGTACAATTGGCTCACCAAATTTCGTGGCCAAATTCCTCGGTTTACTAGGTCAAACTGAGGTCAGAACACTGCTACCTCAAGACCTGCGAATTTCTCTTTTAATTCGTCATCCACAAATTGAACATGCAAAACAATATTTATTATTAGATAATAAAATGTCATACAACAGAATATACACAAAATTCTCACATTTCTATTACATCTTTTCTTGCCAGAATTTCGGCAGTATAATCGCTAGGCTTCATCTGTACAAAGAACTGAACTGTACTGATTCGGTAATTCCCTCATGAGAACTACCATTCTACGTAAGTACCCAGGAAAGACCGGATGAACTGGCTAGGTCCACTCACTTCCAGCCTCCTTAGATAGCACAAACGTACACAGTACTTATCATATACTGATGTTCAGTCTTAGTTTCGGCAGCATAACGGCGTCTCTCAAAATTCTTAGAATTCACTTCAACATAACCTCCCTGTAATGGGTTAGATATGGGGAATGAGATTCGGGGGAATCTCAGTAGTAATAATCATAACAATATATGTAATGCAGAGTGACAGTGCTTGCTTGTGATTGTGTACAGATAAGTATGCTGCGTGCTTCCATACTCAATAACATATGATCATAGCATTGTAATAGAGCTTCAAGCATAACATATAAGACAACAATCTAACCAAACAATAGCACAACAAATCACAAAGCCATTACATAAAAGCTAAGATTAGTTACTACCTCAAAAGCTTAGCAGAACTCTACTATCTCTATACTGCCTCCAGCTCCGCCAGAACTTCCTTTCTTCTTTCTTTCTCCTTCTCTCTCTTCTTTCTCTTGCCAAAACCGTGATGCAAATGAAATGGGAGGGGGAGGGGGAGGGGGTATTTATAGTTTCCCTCAATGGCATTCCTGTAATTTTGAAGCCATCTGAACATGTGGTCCTGGTTTTTCCTAGAATTTCCTATTTTCTTTTATTCCTTTTTACTGCATCACCCAGGACACCTCACAGGGACACCTCATCACCATATTCTTCACCTGTCACAATTCCTGGACACCTCATCAGCTGACTCAGCATTTCCAGTCCAATCCAGTACCGGTCCGGTCTGATTTCCCACAAACTGAACTCTAAGATGACGCCATGTGGCATCTGGAAGGGACCTTTCATGCCTTCCAATGCTATCCAGATAAGTCCCGGACTTTATCTGATCACCTCCTCGGTTATCGTGCCAACCGAGTAACTTTACTTTACTGAAAAGTCATTAAATCATTATTTTAATGCCACTTTTCCCACCTATATACTGGGATACATTTTTGGGCCTGGGAATATCATCTTGGGTCTCCGATCCAGCCCAAGTACTCTGATGGCCCGATTCCCAAGAAATATCCCTTGGCAAATTAGTAAAATGCCCTTAGTCTTTCTTTCTTTACTTTACTAGGTCTAGGGGCATTATTGTCTTTTCATATCTTACCAGAGTATTCTTTGACCCTGGTCAACTATCCAGATACCCTGTCTGGACTGACTAACCTTAGCCAAATGACCAAAATACCCTTTACTCATTCTTCAGTTATTCTATAACATAAGGGCATTTTCGTCATTTTGCACCTTTTCCCGGACATCGGCCCCCTTTACCACTGAACTGATATCATGGGCCTGGGCATTCCCTGGTGTCACTATGGGTCTTAAAAACACTGTATGACCCCTGGCTAGAGTCCGATCATCTCTATTCGGACTACCTTTCCTTTACCGATTATAATTGTAACTTCCCATCTTCAGGAATTTTTACAGAAAAATTGGGACCTCAAATCAACATTCTGTGTGGCATCATTCAACCCGGAATCCTTTTCTCTATCTCCCGGTATTTTTAGATATTTATCCGGACTGGGCTGTTTTTGCCTGAAAGTACGCTCCCGCGCACACTTTTCAAAAATGACCATTTTACCCTTGGTCATATTTCTAATTCTTTCATACATATAGAGACCTCATATGCATATTTCACTGTTCAGTAAAATGATCAGCATAATTTTCTCTATTTTCTGGCAAAATATGGTACTCATCAGCTACCAGCCTGATCTTTCCCATAATTACGATTATGCCCCTGCATTCTCTTTCTGGCATCTTAACCTCATCTTATCATCCCTCATCTTAAGTTCTAAAAATTCTCTTTCAATAACTCATCCCTTAAACTCTTCGGGAGTCATTATTAATTGAAAGGCTCAACAACCCGCCCATATCAGGTTATCTTACACAGGAGCCAGCCCATATCAAGCTACCTGCAGAATTCCTAGGCTTAAGACTTAGGATATTCCTCACATTCCTCATTTTGAAACTAGGTGAACTGTCCTGATTCTGTAGGTTAAAGACTTAACTCATCTTTAAATCCTGAAGGACTTAGCTTATCCCTCTGATTCCTACAAAATACAGGTAAGTGATTCGCCCATATCCGATTACTACCCTGGGACTACGGGTTTAGCAGCCTGCCCATATCAGACTACCTCCCAGTTCTCCTAGACCCAAAAATCAGGATGTTACAGAGGTCGCGACTATAGTTCGAATACCGAAGGTAACACTTTTTTCTCCTTGACTTAAACACACTCGGTAGATCCTGGCAGGGAATGGAAAATTTTTTAAAGTTAATTTTGCTGCGTGTCTTCCATTTCCCTTCACATGAAGTAGCTCCCATGTCATTATAACATGTTAAGCATTTAATCAAGCATGCATGTTATTATAGTTTGTATGACTTGCTATTGAGATTTCCATGAAATCTCATTCTTTCCATATATATAACCATGCTCTAGGTGCTGGAACTTCTCAAGGAAAAAGGTTAAATGTGGATGATTAATTTGTATATGACTTAAAGTTGGGTACTTAGCTTGAGAAGATGATATTTTGATGTGCATGATGTATGATACTAAGAATCCAATCTGAGGCAGTACACTTCCGACGTTAGTTTTTATAAGTTACTCAACGTATTTTCACGTAAAATTTGGCATGAACATAGTTAAGATCTAGAGCTTTAAATGGACACCAAGAATGCCTAAATTAGTTAAGAATTCGAATTGTTATTATTTTCAAAGTCGGGATTAAAGTCTGGATCAAGATAAAACGAGTACCCAGAGGTAGTGAGGTTCATGAGCGAATTTCAGATAGTAAATGAATGAGTTTTTCTACAAACTTTTATGAGCTTAAAGTGTACATATGGAGATTTAAATTCATATATAACACGCCTTATTTGGATAAGTACACAAGGAGAAATGAATTTTTGAAACTAAGGTAAAGAAACTGGAACTTCCAGATTTACCAAATGAACAGTATTTTTCAACGAATAAACTGATTTCATTTGGACAAGGAAACCTCAATTTCATATTTTTTTTCCTTCAAATTTTAATGAAATAACTTTTATTAGAAATTGGAAACACCTCATTTCGATTTTTCTAGATTTAATTATGAATTTTCAAAGTTCATGATGTAATCTGGATTTACCAAAGGAACAGTAACATGAACAGTACCCGATAACCTAACTCTTGGAAATTGATGTCTCTAAGTTGAAATGATGTTCATTTGGCATAAGATGCTTTCAAATGGGTATATGTAAGGATGAAATTAAGGATATGACAGGCATAATGGGAATGGAGAAAATGAAATACCTATGAATGTAGAGGATAATAGAAGTGTGAGGGAAATTAATCATTCGCATGTGAATTATGATCCCTATGGATTTTATACTGAAGAAGCTAACTTTGAGATTAAAGGAGCTTTGATTGCAGCCTTACCCAAATTTCATGGTTTTGCATGAGAATGTCCACACAAGCACTTACAAACCATGCATATGATCTGTTCCTCAATGAAGCCTCTAATGACTGCACTGGATGATGTCTTAAGGAGGTGTTTCCACTTTACCTTGGAAGGGAAGGCTAAGGAGTGGCTATACAATTTGCCAACTCAGTTCTCAACTCTTACATGGGATCAACTAAAATCAACTTATCTTGAACAGTTTTTCCCAGCTTCATAGACCACTCGAATGAAGAAGGAGATCACTAATATTCTGCAATAGAATGGAGAGTCTTTACATGAGTACTGAACGAGGTTTCTTAATCTGGTGGCTAGATGCCCTCACCATAACATGACCAAGGCTGATTTAGTAGACATTTTCTTTGATGGTCTACTTCCTCATAATCAGGTTTCCTTGAATATAGTAGCGAATGGTTCTTTGAGAGATAAGACCCTACAAGCAAGTTGGGAGTTATTCTAGAAATGGCCAATGAAGACCATCAGACTGGGGATCTAAGAAGAACAACCATCTCATCTTCGGGCAATTCAAATGTAATCTTAGCTGAAATAGTAGCCTTGGGAAACTGAATGGAGAAGAGGATGAATCTAATTGAAAAAGAGCTTCATTCCACAAAACAAGTTCATGCAGTGGATACCTCACAAGCCTTAGTTACAGGATGTGAATCCTATGGTTCAATGATGCATGCTACAAGTACATGTGATAGACAGTTTGAAGAAGGTACAGCAATGTATCAAGGAAGAGAGAATAATTTCCAGAAGAGAGACCCATACTCCAACACATATAATCCTAGTTGGAGAGACCACCCAAACTTTAGGTGGGGAAGTGATAGGCCAAATCAATTCCAAGGAGGTGGTGCTTCTTCAAGCAACTACCAAAGTAATGCAAGGTCTATGGTTCCAACACAACCTAATGCCTTAGTGGCATCAAGGCTAGATAAGACCTCTCAATTATTGAAGAGTATGGCAGCACAAATGAACAATATGAATGGTAGAATGACCAATATAGACCACAAGCTCAAGGAGAATGATGGTTAGTTCACCTCCATAGCTTCAATTCTTCAAAGTATGCAAAAAGATAATGCAGATGCACACATAAAACTTGAAGAGTTAAGTTGTAAGAATGTAGATATCACAAGTCACTTAACTCAAGTTTCCAATACAGTGAGTGACATTCAAGGAAAGTACAGTGGTAGCATACCTTCCAACACTGTCATGAATCCAAGGGGCCTGAATGCTATATCTCTAAGAAGTGGAAGACAAGTGCACTTTGAAGAAGCTAAAGTACCAAAAAGGATGAAGAAGATGCTAAAATTAAGAATTCATCTCTGCCCCAGATGCAAGTTGGGAAATCGAAATCCTTAAAGAACAGCAGCTCATGATGAAGAAGCCAACCCAAGAGGGGAACTCACAAGCACAAGTGGAGATGAAAGAGCTGAATGAAGAGGCAACAACAGTACCAAGTCTAGCATACAAAGGAAAGTAACATGAGGAGAAGCCAAAGTCGAGCAAGCAAGGAGCCTTTATGCATAAAGGTAAGGAGGTAAGTATTAAAGATCTCCCTTTTCTGAATTCTTACTTTGCTGGAAAGAAAAAGATTGACCCTGATTTTGCTAAAGATGCTTACACTCTATTCAATAAGTTAGAAATCAATATCCCTATGGTTGAATTCCTCAAGAGAAAGCCTAAGTATGCTAAATTTTTAAAGGAATTATGTGCTGATAAAAAGAAGTTTAGGCCTCTTGAGAGAATTCAGGTAAGTGCTAATGTGTCATCACTTTTTAAGACTGAACTACAGATTAAGTGCCAAGACCCAAGCTCCTACACCATCCCATGCACTATAGGAAAAGTTCCTATTAAGGGAGCATTGCTAGATCTAGGGGCGGCCATTAATGTAATACCTTGGTCGGTATACAAAGCCTTAGGTATTAATAATCTTAGAAACATAAATGTGTAGTGATCCAGTTAGCTGATAGGTTAATTAGGTATCCTAAGGGAATCCTTGAGGATATTCTAGTGCAAGTCAAAGACTTAGTATTCCCAGCTAACTTTTATGTTTTGGACATGTCTAATGAGTTAATGAATATTCCCAGCTAACTTTTATGTTTTGGATATGTCTAATGAGTTAATGAATAACAACACTTTGATCCTAGGCAGACCTTTCCTCCAAACTTCTAAGACCATCATTAGTATGAAGTATAGTTCCATCACAATGGAAGTTGGAGAACATGTGGTGGCATTTAACATGAATGAAGCAATGAAATTCCCTTTTGATAATTATGCTTTTACTGCTTTTAATGCCATTGATTATGCTGTTGAAGAAACTAGGGATGAATATGAACTGAGTTTGCATGATAATGATAGAGATAATGCGTTTGCAAAAGTTTTGTTGAGCGATTTTGCAGGATCCCAAGATGTTCGGGAAACTGGAAGAGCAACAATCCTAGAAGGGTCGAGTTTCTGTGACTCCATTTCATGACTAGAAGACTCACTGGTCGCAAGAAAAAACTCCAGAGACAAAAAGTCGCGACATGATGTTGAAGAGGTCGTGACCAGATATCAGTCAGTTGAAGGGGAGTCTCTCTCTGCAAAGGAGTCGTGACTAGAAGATACACGGTTCGCGACTAACAATTCCAGAGACTTTTAGTCGCGACAGTTGAATTACGAGGTCGTGACCAAGTATCCCAGAGGCAGACTCTGTGAACTTGAGTCGCGACGAGAAGATGAAAATAAACCTGATAGGTCGCAACTAGAAATGCCAGACATAACCAGTGACATCCAGATTCCTTTAGATCATCATTCGACTATCTTGGTTAAAGGGCCAATACATTCTAACCCTACTTCTCTTCACTCAAAGTCAAAAATTTCCTCTCATACCTTAAGATTCTTAAATAATTTGCTCCTTACTAACAGTGCAGGTATAAAAGAGAGTGCTCCTAAGCACGTTGTAGTTGAAGACCAACCTCAGCTTGGTGCGACGCTTGAAGAAGTAGATGACAGATTGGGAAACCCACACAAGCTGGATAATAGCAACTTTGAGGGATATACAAATAATGCGAAGGAAACATCTCCTAAGCTTGTTGCTGCTACTTGCCAACCACAGTTGGGCAAGTTCAAGTTTAGAGAGGAAACATTCAAGATGAGCTTAGATGGGCTTCATGATATAAGCAGAGTGCATGATCCTAGGAAGCCAGAGTGGAGAGAGAAGATAATAGGGACAACTTCCCAATCAAACAGCCATCTCTCAAAGCTTTATGAGTTCCCACCGCCTCCTTGAGGCCAGGTTGTCCCTTTCCTACCTCTTACCTTTTACAAGTTTTCTTAATGTTATATGCTTGATATTGTGGTTTGATGATGGAAATGGATGATTCAGTAGGATAGTTTTTATTTTTAGTTTATTTCTATTTATTCTAGCTTTCTTTCTATTTTGCATAACACCCTATTACTATTCACATGCTGTATACTCATTGATTTTTCTCTGAGACACCTACACACTCACGTGCATGACTTTAGCTTACCCATCTTGTCATCTTTGCTTTACTTGTATTGCTTTATATGACTTGAATATGACTGCATACCTAAGTGGAAAATTTGCATTGAGTGATAAGATTACTTGCTATGTTGGAGCTAGATTTGCTTGACTTTATAATGTGCTGTGACTTCTAAAAGTTCTGTTGACAGTGAGGACACTGTCAAGTTTAAGTGTGGGGGTGGATGCTTTTTGTGCTTCGATTAATCCAATCTTTCATTACAAGTCCCTATTTGGTTTTAATGTGTGATGAATTACTAAAAATTGGATCCCCACTTGAACTGATTGGCTATTTACTAAAAAGGTGTTAGTATGAAATGTTTTGGGACTTTGAAAACTGCCACTTGGTAGTCTCTACGAAAACTGGTTGCGACATATGTGTTGTTTGGTGGCGACCTGAAGTAGAATTTTGGACTTGACATGCTCTCTGTTGATTTTAGTCGTGACGTGAATACCATGCCTGTCACGACTGTTTCTCTCTGTGTATTTGTGTCGAGACAGGAAATTCATAGGTCGCGACCTACTTTTGAAAAATATTCATTTACCTTCTCTTTGCCTTATGCAATGCTGTATAGAAGGGTTCCTTTTGAACTACTGAAATGCTCTTACAAATGATTCATTGCCCCTTATTTCAAAACCTTTTTAGCCCCTAGAAACCATTGCCACACTTGAATTTTTCTTTGAAAATATTGGATACTGAATTTGAAACACCTAAGCTCTTGCTTTTAAATTTAGGATTATCACATGAATCTAAGTGATTACCTTGAAACTTTTAAATCATCATTTAGAAGGTTTTTAGCTATGATAAGCATTTTAATGCCTAGTGAATGATGAACAGTGTTTGAGACTTTAACTTATGAGCAAATTAAATAACAACCCTTGTTGGAAGGATTCTCGGCCTTAAATTCTATATTGAGTGATTATTCAATTGGTTTATATCCTCTAGAACTTGTCTTAGCTCTTAGTTGAGAATTACTTGCTCATTTATGAATTGAACATGATAAAGGCATTCATTTCTAAACCCTTTTATCCCAAACACAAGCCCACAACATATTGTCTCCTTAGTCACCCCCTTTGAGCCCATCACTTTTTCTTTTCATCATTTTTTTATATATAGAAAGTCATATATGCATAAATATCATTTAGACATAAATCTTCATTCATGTCAAAAATTCATTACTATTGTGTTGTTGTGCTACAGCTTTTGTGCATGAGATGCCAAAAAAAAAAGTGAGTGCAAGAAAAGATTGAAGAAAAGAAAACAAAAAGAAAAGAAAAGAGAAATGAGAAAGGTACCATTATCAACTCTAATTAACACAATCATCATTTAATTTATGTATCTCTAGAGACATGAATTCAAGCTATATACTCATTGTTGAATGCATATAAAACTTTCTATCCTTCATATTCCATTCCACGTGGCCTATCTCCATCATTATAACCCTAAAAGACCTCTTGATTCTTTGCATAAGTGCTATATAGTTGCTAAGATTTAGAGCCATTATAAGCTTATGGCAGGATGTTTTCCAATTTGAATTTGAGTGAAAGAACCCTAACAATGAGAGGAAATAGAGAGCTAAACACTTACATCCTTTGAGAGGATCTATTCCGCTCATACAGTTGAGGTTGATTTCACTTAGTAGTTGATTACTTGGCATTGCTCACATTATCACTTTTGCATTCCCAAAAGATGGTGGATTGATTGTTTTCAGGTCACACTATGGATTATGTTGTTATCTTAGATTCAATAGTGTTGTTCTAGGTGTGATTTATTTCTTTGTCCAGGAGTACAAAGGTTCAAGAGGCATAGGCTATTGATAAGACACATTTTGTATATGGTTTCCACGACATTTTTAAGAGTTTTATTGTAACTTTACCATTCATTTCATGCCTTAAATTGTACTTTTGTGTATTACATGATTGTGCGTTGCAATATGCTAATTAAAGGGTAAAATGGTAAAGTAACTCTTCTAAATTGTACATATACTGTTATTTACTGATTTGGACTTTTACAGCAAGATTTTATGTTGAATTGCAGGTATTTTGGAAGAGAGCAAGGACCAGGAAAGAAATCACAAGTCAATGAAAGTCAAATCATGTTTCTGCACTTTTTAGTCTCGACCAAGTGTTATCCCATCGCGACCTTGATTCTTCTGGAAACTTCTCTGCATTTACAGGTCGCTACCAAAACAAGGACCTGGTCGCGACTAGAGAAGACAGTCATGAAGTTGTGCATTTCTGGTTAGGTCAAGATGCTTTTAAAAGGCGAGGCAGGCTGCCGTCAACGGGGAGGCTGGTTTTAGACCTGATTAGGCTAAGAAGAAGTACTCGAGCACTCTCTGATCACCTTCGCCACATATTCCATCCTTCTACACCTTTCCATAGATTTTCTACACATCTCTACACCATCTATCTATAGTCTCTTCATGGCATCACACCTGAACAGCGATTGCAGTGCAGCAGAAGTCATGAGAGGCTAAATCCTTAGTCTCTTGGTGATGGATCTCATATCTTGAGCTCATGGACTAAACTGGGGAGTTTCTTCTTTTCTAATTTGCATCTTGTCATGTTATGATTGCTGCTAGATCTAGGGTTTTCATCATATGAACAAGTTTTGAATATCGATTGATCATTCTCAGATTAGACTGTTGTAATTTGATTCTGGATGTTTGAACACTGGATTTTAATTAATACTTCAATTTTGATTTTAAGAAAGTTGGGTTGTTTTTCAGCGATCGTTGCGAACCAATTCAATTGCTTGAAATCTAGGGTTTTCGATTGACGACCATTCGAGGGCGTTCACATAATCTAGGGTTAATTGCAAGCTAAGTTGTTTCTAACAGTTCGCTAATAGTTTTTAAACTAGCTTTGATCAAAGGAGTTTAAAGAAGATTAGGGTTCTAGACTCAATCGATTGATTGAGGTTTTATTTGAGACTTAGTGATTTCAAACTCCAATTTAAACTTAAGAGCAAGGATAGATACGTTTTTATCATTAAGAGTCTTTCATAACATATTCTTTCAACAAAATGAACCAGTTTTCATCTTAATCAAAAATCCAAAAAATCTATTTTTCTGCACCCTTATTTTATTACAAATCAAACCCCAAAACCATTTTATCTCTACTCAGGTTTTCATTGTTTTTAACATCCAATTTGCTAGGTTTTCTTTAGAAAGGCTCCTTGAGAAGAACGATAGGGTTATGCCTTATACTATATTATTGGGTGCAATTAACTTTATTTTGATGGCTCAGACTGTGATAATCCGAGAGACTCATTAGCTACTACTCGACCATGATGTATTAACACACATCTCAACCCCTGTTTGCTAGCAACAGTATAGACCACATAGGTCTGGGTTAGATCTGGAATAATCAGCACAAGAGTAGTAGTTAACTATTTCAATTCTTTAAAACTGGCCTCGCACTTCTCATCCCACTTGAATTGCTAGTTCATTCTGGTCAACTTGGTCAACGGCAAGGATATTCGAGAAAAATCCTTAATAAATCTTCTATAATACCCTGCTAAGCACAAAAAACTTCTAATCTATTTCATTGTAATTAGCTACTCCCAGCTTAATACTGCTTCAACTTTGCTAGGATCCACAGCTACCCCTTCTTGGGATGTGACATGACTGTGAAATTTGACTTCTTGAAGCCAAAACTTGTTGGAAATTATGCCCTAGGGGCCAATCATTGTATCAGGTTTCACATTATTTGCATGTTTACTGTGATGACCATCCTTGGATAACTCATGATCTTATCCTAAATGTCCCTGGTCGGTCATCTATGCGGGAGCAGAGATGAAATAAGACCAGTATGACTTTGAAGATATATAGAGATATAAATCAAAGTCATAAGCACATGTAAGAGTACAGGGTGTTGGACTGACCCGCTATGAGAGAGCTGCATGGGTCAAGTCATAAGCTTCTCTCATATACAAGCCATGTCACTATGCCCTTTGACCTGAGATCATCATAGATTCCTACATGACAAACGCTCAGCTTTGACCTAGTCAAAAGTCACTTTTGACCGAGTGATCATAAAGGCTATGCTCGGGCTTAGTGATTTTTCATGCTGGGGAATGTGAATGGTCAAGATAGAATTTGTCCCTCACATTCGTAGAGAGATATTACTGGGCCCCTCGATGAGTGAGTCTGAGAAATGTATGGCCATACTGGAATGGAAGGGTAGTTCCATTTTTATATTCAGACTACTCAGGGATTGAGAAAGTAACGGTCAGGAACAGGAGGATGACGTTCTCCATGCCTCATCCTTGACCGAAATATCGTGTGACAAAAGGGACGTGATATGGTTGTATGAAAGGTAACATCATTCATCGATCCTCATATGTTTTGGGTAGTCGTAATGTCTTGCTAGAGGCCGCTTACGACTTGTGGGTCAGTATAGTAACTGGCCCACTGCCAACTTCATATGGGCCTACAGGGTCGCACACAAAACAGCCCAATACGAGCTATGATGTCCAGATTCATTGAATCTAAGAGATGTCTAGATTCAATGAATAATCTAGGGTGGATATATATTTTATATATATAAATTTGTATATATATTTATACATATAATATAAGAGATATTTGTAAGATTTAATTTATAAGGATAAATTAAATCTCTATCACTTTTGAATTTGAATTTAAATGGATATGATCTATTTGAATTTGAAATTCAAATTGATAAGATATCTCAAATTTGATTTATGAGAATAAATCAAATATAATTCTGTCTTATCTTTATTAAATCTGTGGGACGGATTTAATATAAACCATATTTATTTAATTAGTTTCTTATTAAATTATGCAATATATACTATTGTATTAATTCAGAATTAATATAAGATTAATTCTGAAGCCCGGCCCTATTAGAAGCCCGATAGCTTCCTATATATTTGACATTAGGAGCTAGGGTTTTACACACAACACATCTCTCTACACACACATTCAGACGTGAGAAAAGGGGGCCAGGGAGAGTGCAAAAGGTTTGCAGATAAGAAACTGCCGAAATAGAGACGGTGAGTACGGAATCTCTAGAAAGCCCTGGAGGGACAAGAGGCGCTAGCACGTCGTTCGTGATTGGAACGCTGTTCGTGTGGATACCGGTAGAGGAAGCCGACAACTTCTTGTGATCGAACCAGACACGAAGACAGGTCGCGACCAGAACACGCTGAGGTCTCGACCATACGGGCATCTGAACATCAGAAATCCGAAAAGAAGAGGCAGGTCACGACTTGAAACTGACGAGGTCGCGACTAAAAACTCCAGAGACGTCAGGTCGCGACTAGAAGAAGAGTAGGTCGCGACTACAAACTCCAGAGGCGACAGGTCACGACTAGAAGCTGAGGAGGTCGCGACTGAAAGTTCTAGAGGCGAGGAGTCGCGACTAGTGGACACTGAGGTCGCGACCAAAGCTTAAAACCGAAGGTAACACTTCTTTCTCCTTGACTTAAGCACATTCGGTAGATCCTGGCTGGGAATGGAAAAATTTTTAAAGTTAATTTCCGCTGCGTGTCTTCCAATTCCCTTCAGTGGTATCAGAGCCATGCCAGGTTGTTTTGTGTTTAAGTTGGGTTTGATTGTTGATACATGTGATGTATGTTAGACTTCTTAGCTGATTATATGATAACATGCGAGATATGTATGACATATATGGAATCTGTTTATGTATGACATATACGGAATCTAACAGGAAACTAAAATCGGTGGTGTATGTTAATTGAAAGTGGGACCGCCATGGCTACCTGTTCGTAGCGCAACATAATCGTAAGATATACTGCCTTTCCTAATATATGAATGTTTTGAAACATTTATTACCCTTCAAATAGTATGAATTTTGATTCTTGAATGTTTGGGTATGGTGAACAATATGGCTCTAGATTACAAGTGTTGTAATTTTTCTAAATACGGCCTGCGTGTCGTGCCTTCCTCTAATGACTCTCGTTGTACATTCTCTTCTCATCTCACTCCCCTCGAATGTTAAAACGAGGTTTCCTCATGTAATTTTCCTATTCTAATTAGACAGCTTCTCTCATTGGCTTGAGGGGACTTAGGATAGGTGAGCCATATTGTATCACGTTTAAGATTATGCATCGTTTGATTAGATCACTGCATGTATGTTTTATATGCATAATACTGGTATGAGATACAACCGAGATACATGCAAACCGGATAGTTAATTAAACCCTCTAAAAGGAATCTTAAGTCATATGCCGTCAATTAATGAACACTTGTCAAAACCTCGATCGCTCATTTGTAGGCTCCACCAAAGTGGGTGCATTTGAGTTATCTTGGGGAGATAAGCAAGAGTAATGGTGCTACTCTTATGTTTGTTATTGTTTGACTTAATTGAGATTATCAAAAACGTTTTGGGTCTCAAGGCATTAGATGGGATTAAAACATGCTGGATCATATGATGATGGAATCCCATAAACATCTAAGAGTTACATGTGATGTAATTGGTAAAGTTGTTACCTACCTAAATAACTTAAAGTTGAGCGTCCTGCCAAAGCGGACTCAAGTTTAAGCCAAATATGGATCTTAGCCCACTAATTATTACATTGAGGGTTGTTTTATTCAGTGGGAGATTGCTAATTCGCTTGCATATTTTAATTGTAGAATCATGACGACTAGTAATACTGCTACATTATCGTTGCGATCTGTCCTTGAGAAGGACAAACTCAATGGGACAAACTTTCTTGACTGGTTCAGGAACTTGAGAATTGTTCTCAAGCAGGAAAGAAAGGAATATGTCCTAGATCAACCCATTCCTGAGGAGCCAGCAGCCAATGCTCCTAGAGCTCAGAGAGATTCTTATACGAAGCATAAGGAAGACTCTGTCGATGTGGGATGATTGATGCTTGCCTCCATGGTTCCGGAGCTCCAAAGAGATCTGGAACACATGGAGGCTTATGAGATGATTGTGCATCTTAAGGAAATATTCCAGCAACAAGCAAGGCAAGAGAGGTATGAGACCACTAAGGCCTTACATTCCTGCAAGATGGCTGAAGGTGCATCAGTGAGTACTCATGTCTTAAAGATGAAAGGGTACATAGATCACCTTGAGAGGCTTGGATTTCCCATGAGCCAGGAGTTAGCTACAGATTTGGTCTTGAACTCACTCCCGGAAAGTTATGACCAGTTTGTCATGAACTACAACATGAACAACATGGAGAAATCTTTTTCTGAACTGCATGGGATGCTTAAAACTGCTGAGCCGACTGTTAAGAAGAAGCCCAGTACAGTTTTGATGGTTCAGAAAGGAAAGGGTATGAAAAGGAAAGGCAAGGGCAAGGGCAAGGGTCATGGCTCATCTGGTAAGACCAAAGAGTCAGGCAAGCCCGAAACCAAGCCTGCACCAAAGAAGGCAAAGCCTCCAAAGGAAGGGGTTTGTTTCTTCTGCAATGAACCGAGTCATTGGAAGAGGAACTGCAAACTCTACCTTGAAGATCTGAAAAAGAACAAGAAGGATAGCGGGGCTATTGCTTCAGGTATTTATGTTATAGACATTCATCTCTCTACTTCCACTACATGGGTATTAGATACTGCATGTGGTTCTCACATTTGTACAAATGTGCAGGGCCTAAAGGATAGTAGAAAGCTGAAGAAGGGCGAAGTTGACCTACGAGTTGGAAATAGAGCAAAGGTTGCTACTTTAGCTGTAGGCACTTATGAATTAGTTCTGCCCACTGGGCTTTTGTTAGTTTTGAACAATTGCTATTATGTTCCTGCTTTGAGTAGTAACATTGTTTCTCTTTCTTATTTGGATAAGGAATGTTACACTTCCATTTCTGGGAATGGTAAATGTTCCATTTATCGTAATGATATTTCCTATGCTCATGGTGATTTGCATGTTGATCATTACATATTAAACTTGGAACAACCCAATCATGGAAATATCTATAACATAACCGCCAAAAGGGTCAAACCAAATGATTTGAATCTGACATACCTCTGGTGAAACATCCTTACTTTCGTATGTCTTAGGGACCATTCAGTAGCATTTAGAACCACTTTCAAGGTCATTGAAGTCCAATTTCTCAATCTGGAGTTTTACTCTTATCGAGTACTGTTCACTGTGTAAATTCCAGATGAGTGACCCGACTTCGAAAAATCATAACTAATTCTAGAAAAATCTAAATGAAGTGGTTCCAATTTATAAATGAATCTAACTCAATTATCTTTCAGGGAAAAATAACTCGTTGACCATTAGTTGACCAAGTCAATGTCAGTCAACGTATCAATGTTACTGTTCATCCCACGTTTTTCTCCCTGAATCCAGCATTCTGGTCCCAATTTTGATAATTTATATCTCCTTGTGTAGACATACAAATGATACGTTTTATATATCAAATTAAAGCTTGGTATGTCTACTATATACCATAAAAATATCATACATTTATTCATCCATTTACTATTTTTAATTATGGGTCAAACATCCTCATGTCCCCACGGGTTACGGTTCATAGCGTTAATTTTCAGCAACCAATATTACATACATAGGCATACATCCATCATATATCAGTCAAACATGCCAAACAATAATTATTATTAATTAATAAGTTGTTTTACATCAGGGTATGTACATAAACTCTCATACTGCTATTACATCTTTTTCTGCCTGAAATCCGGCAGCATAACCGCTACGCTTCATCTGTACAAAGAACTGAACCGTACTGATTCGGTAATCCCCTCATGAGAACTACCATTCTACGTAGTACCCAGGAAAGACTAGATGAACCGGTAGGTCCACTCACTTCTAGCCTCCTTAGACAGCACTACGTACACAGTACTTATCATATACTGATGTTCAGTCTTTACTTCGGCAGCATAACGGCGTCTCTTAAAATTCCCAAAATTCATTTCGACATAACCTTCCCTGTAATGGGATATTTATTGGGATGAGATTCGGGGGAATCTCAGTAGCAACAATCATAACAATATATGTAATGCAGAGTGACAGTGCTTGCTTGTGATTGTGTACAGATAAGTATGCTGCGTGCTTCCATGCTTAATAACATATGATCATAGCATTACAGCAGAGCTTCAAACATAACATATAAGACAACAATCCAACCAAACAATAGCACAACAAATCATAAAGCCATTACATAAAAGCTAGGATTAGTTACTACCTCAAAGGCTCAGCAGAGCTGTATTCTGCTTCCAGCTCCGCCAGAACTTCCTTTCTTTCTTTCTTCCTCTCACTTTCTCTCTCTAGCACCTCCTCCTCTCTCTAAAATGCCTCTTGGCCGTGCAGCACAAGAATGAAAGGGGGGTATTTATAACCTCCTCCGATGGCAATCTCGTAATTTCCATGAACTTTGATCCTGTGGTCCTGGTTTTTCCTGGATTTTCCTATTTTCTTTAATTCCTCCTTTACTGCATCATGCATGACATCATTGGGACACCTCACCAGGACACCTCAGCGCCACATTTATCACATGTCTGAAATCCTGGACACCTCAGCAGCTGACTCAGCATGCTGACTCACCGGTCCAGTCTCTTGCCTCGTAATACGTGTCCTCAACTTTTTCTTCTGCCTTTATGTTGGCGCCATGTGTCATCTTACTGGCACCTGTCACGCCTTCCAATGCTATCCAGATAAATCCAGGACTTTATCTGATCACCTCCTCGGTTATCGTGCCAACCGAGTAACTTTACTTTATTGAAACAGCATTAAAATAATATTTTAATGCCACTTTTTCCCACACATTACTGGGCCTACGTTTTTGGGCTCTGGGAATGTTGTCTTGGATCCTGATCAAGCTCAAGTACTTTGATGGCTTGATTCCCAAGAAACAGCCCTTGGCAAATTACCAAAATACCCTTGGGTGCCCTTTCTTGCACTATTTTAACCCTAAGGGTAAAATCGTCACTTTACACCCTTCTGTACTCTGTCAGGGCATATACTGACTCTAAGTAACTTTATCTGTATATACCTTGGCTTCTGGGCCTGTCCAGAATGACCAAAATGCCCTTCATTCATCTGTTACACTTTTGTACAACACAGGGGCATTTTCGTAATTTCGTACTTTTCCGGGGTTCTGCCAGACACTGGCCCACCTATCAGTCCAAGGGTCTTACTGGGCCTCTGTTGGCGCCATTATTGGGCCTTTCTGGGTCCAATATCCTCATGGCACGCATTACGAGGAATCTTCCCCCGTTAACAATTATTGAATATTTTATCTATTATTCACCGTTTATACACATATCCGGACACCGGCTCCTTCTGTCCGATACACTGGCCTGCGGTGTTCAGGCATTCCTGTGAGTCATATCAGATTATCAGTCATCTGACTGAGGTCATCCGAACTCATTCAGTCCCTTTTCAAATACCGATAAATCTCCCTATCGGATACCCGGAGGCCTCACACTCCCGTCTGGATTTTCTAATTTGCGCATAACTTTTTCTACAGGCCTCCTATCGGTATTCTGTCAGTTTCCCGACATCCGCCCCATAAGGACGTATCATCCTGTATTTTCTCACCTAGATCTGAATTCTAGGATATCCGATATGAATTTTTATAAGTTTTGGACGATCAGTCCATTTCTGGCTATCTGGAGTCTTCAAAAATTCCTGTATTAAGCCAGATTACCGAGCGTCACTTGCTCTCTCTACCGGTGAAATCTGGGACTGAAATGCTTTCGGACAGTCCAAACCACTTCCGGCCTGACTTTCTTTAATTACAATTTAGCCCCAGGGAACTTTTATTCTTTTCATTTAAGTCCCTTTTTACTTGGCTAAAATTACACTTAAGGACCCCACATTTTTGTCTACTTTCCTTTTTGGCCTTGAAACTTTTCATAATTGCACTTAAGTCCTTTCATTTCCTTTACTAGGTCTAGGGGCATTATTGTCTTTTCATATTTTACCAGAGTATTCTCTGGCCCTGGTCAACTATCCAGATACCCCTTCTTGACTGTCTAACCTTAGCCAAATGACCAAAATACCCTTTACTTATTCTTCAGTTATTCTATAACATAAGGGCATTTTCGTCATTTTGCACATTTTTCCCGGACACCGGCCCCTCTTACTACTGAAATGATATTATGGGCCTGGGCCTTCCCTGGTGTCACTACGGGCCTTAGACAACACTGTATGGCCTCTGGCCATAGTTCGATCATCTCTATTCGGACTGCCTTTCCTTTACCGATTATAACTGTAAATTTCCATCTTCAGGATTTTTTACAGAAAAATCGGGACCTCAAATCAAAATTCTGTGACTCCTCATTCAATCCGGAATCCTTTTCTCTATCTCCCGGTATTTTCAGATATTTTATCCGGACCGGGCTATTTTGGCCTGAAAAAGCACTCACGCGCACACTTTTCCAAAATGACCATTTTACCCCTGGTCATATTTCTAATTCTTTCATACACCTAGAGACCTAATATGCACATTTCACATTTCAGTGAAATGATCAGCATAATTTTCTCTATTTTCTGGAAAAATATGGTACTCATCGGCTACCAGCCCGATCTTTTCCATAATTACGATTATGCCCTTGAATTCTCCTTCTGGCCTCTCTAGGCCTAAAAATTGGGGTGTTACATCTGGCACTGTCGTCTGGGCCATATAAATGAGAAACGCATTTCTAAACTCCATCAAGATGGATTTCTCAACTCATTTGATTTTGAATCATATGATACTTGCGAGTTTTGTTTGTTAGGAAAGATGACAAAGTCTCCTTTCACTGGGCACAGTGAGAAGGCCACTGATTTGTTGGGACTCATACATACAGATGTGTGTGGACCAATGAATACAAATGCCAGAGAGGTTATTCGTACTTTATCATATTCATAGATGATTTCAGTAGATATGGCTACGTCTATCTAATGAAACATAAATCCGAATCTTTTGAAATGTTCAAGATATTTCAAAATGAAGTACAAAACCAGCTTGGCAAAACAATTAAAGCCCTTCGATCTGATCGAGGTGGTGAATATTTGAGCCAAGAGTTCATCGATCATCTTAGGGTTTAGAGAACTAGAGATGGAAAATAGAGAAGACTCACAAGAAGTTGTTGAGACTCTTCAAGTCACGCAAGGCCCATGGCGATCTAATAGGGCACAACTTCAGCCTCAGAGATATGGATTTCTGATTTCTGACAATCGTGATATGTTGCTCATTGAGCATAATGAGCCAACTACCTATCGAGAAGCTATAGTGGGACCAAACTCTGAAAAATGGCTTAGTGCCATGAAGTCTGAGATGCAATCCATGTACGACAATAAGGTATGGACCTTAGTCGACCCGCCTGAAGGTGTAAAAACTATCGGGTGCAAGTGGGTTTTTAAAGAGAAAACTGACATGGATGGCAATGTAAATGTCTTCAAGGCACGACTGGTTGCAAAAGGATTTACTCAAACTCATGGTGTGGACTATGATGAGACCTTTTCCCCAGTTGCAATGGCCAAATCAATCAGAATCCTCCTTGCCATTGCAGCATATTATGACTATGAAATATGGCAGATGGACGTCAAGACAGCCTTCCTTAATGGAAAGCTCCTTGAGGATGTGTACATGACACAACCTAAAGGATTTATGCATTTTGAGGACTCTGGTAAGGTGTGCAAGCTTCAAAGGTCCATTTATGGACTGAAGCAAGCATCTCGGAGTTGGAATCATCGTTTTGATGAAGTAGTTAAAGAGTTTGGATTTCTTCAAAACATTGATGAACCTTGTGTGTACAAGAAGGTTAGTGGGAGCACAGTTGTATTTTTGGTACTCTATGTCGATGACATCCTACTCATTGGGAATGACATTCCTACCTTGCAGATTGTCAAGTCTTGGTTAGGAAAATCTTTCTCGATGAAAGACTTGGGTGAAGCCGCCTACATCCTAGGAATTAGGATCTATAGAGATAGATCTAAAAGGCTTCTAGGACTGAGTCAGAGCACATATATAGACAAGATACTGCATAGGTTCAGTATGCAGGAATCAAAGAGGGGTTTCATACCCATGTCTCATGGTATTCACCTCAGCAAGGATTTGTGTCCTAGTACACCAGATCAGCGAGGTCGCATGAGTAAGGTTCCATATGCTTCGGCCATAGGATCTATCATGTACGCCATGTTATATACTCGACCGGATGTCTCGTTTGCCTTAAGTATGACTAGCAGATATCAACAAGACCCCGGTGAGGGCCATTGGACTGCTGTCAAGAATATCCTTAAGTACTTAAGAAGGACTAAGGACTTATTCTTGGTCTATGGTGGATTGGATGACGAGCTCTATATAACTGGTTACACAGATGCAAGTTTCCAAACTGACCAGGATGACCAGAAATCGCAATCTGGATACATATTCCTCCTGAATAATGGAGCGATAAGCTGGAAGAGCTTTAAGCAGAGCACTGTAGCAGATTCTACAACGGAAGCTGAGTATATAGCAGCATCTGATGCAGCTAAGGAGGCCATTTGGATCAGAAAGTTCATTATTGAACTAGGGGTGATACCTATCATCACTGATCTAATAACTTTGTTATGTGGCAATAGTGGTGATATTGCACAGGCCAAAGAGCCTTGGTCACATCAAAGGACCAAGCATATACTCAGGCGATTTCATCTCATCAGAGAAATCAATGATAGAGGTGATATAAAAATATACAAGGTAACAGGAGAAGATAATGATTCTGATCCTCTAACAAAACCGCTTGTCCAGGCAAAACATGAGCATCATGTTAGGTCAATAGGATTGAGACAAATTAATGATTGTTCCTAGTGCAAGTGGGAGGATGTTGGAAATTGTGCCCTAGGGGCCAATCATTGTATCAGGTTATCACATTATTTGCATGTTTACTATGATGACCATCCATGGATAACTCATGATCTTATCCTAAATGTCCCTGGTCGGTCATCTATGCGGGAGCAGAGATGAAATAAGACCAGTATGACTTTGAAGATATATAGAGATATAAATCAAAGTCATAAGCACATGTAAGAGTACAGGGTGTTGGACCGACCGCTATGAGAGAGATGCATGGGTGAAGTCATAAGCTTCTCTCATATACAAGCCATGTCACTATGCCCTTTGACCTGAGATCATCATAGATTCCTACATGACAAACGCTCAGCTTTGACCTAGTCAAAAGTCACTTTTGACCGAGTGATCATAAAGGCTATGCTCGGGTTTAGTGGTTTTTCATGCGGGGGAATGTGAATGGTCAAGATGGAATTTGTCCCTCACATTCGTAGAGAGATATTACTGGGCCCCTCGATGAGTGAGTCTGAGAAATGTATGGCCATACTGGAATGGAAGGGTAGTTCCATTTTTATATTCAGACTACTCAGGGATCGAGAAAGTAAAGGTCAGGAACAGGAGGATGACGTTCTCCATGCCTCATCCTTGACCGAAATATCGTGTGACAAAAAGGGACGTGATATGGTTGTATGAAAGGTTACATCGTTTATCGATCCTCATATGTTTTGGGTAGTCGTAATGCCTTGCTAGAGACCGCTTACAACTTGTGGGTCAGTATAGTAACTGGCCCACTGCCAACTTCATATGGGCCTACAGGGTCGCACACAAAACAGCCCAATACGAGCTATGATGTCCAGATTCATTGAATCTAAGAGATGTCTAGATTCAATGAATAATCTAGTGTGGATATATATTTTATATATATATAAATTTGTATATATATATATGTTATATATATAATATAAGAGATATTTGTAAGATTTAATTTATAAGGATAAATTAAATCTCTATCACTTTTGAATTTGAATTTTAATGGATATGATCTATTTGAATTTGAAATTCAAATTGATAAGATATCTCAAATTTGATTTATGAGAATAAATCAAATATAATTCTGTCTTATCTTTATTAAATCTGTGGGACGGATTTAATATAAACCATATTTATTTAATCAGTTTCTTATTAAATTATGCAATATATACTATTGTATTAATTCAGAATTAATATAAGATTAATTCTGAAGCCCGGCCCTATTAGAAGCCCGATAGCTTCCTATATATTTGACATTAGGAGCTAGGGTTTTACACACAACACATCTCTCTACACACACATTCAGACGTGAGAAAAGGGGGCCAGGGAGAGTGCAAAAGGTTTGCAGATAAGAAACTGCCGAAATAGAGACGGTGAGTACGGAATCTCTAGAAAGCCCTGGAGGGACAAGAGGCGCTAGCACGTCGTTCGTGATTGGAACGCTATTCGTGTGGATACCGATAGAGGAAGCCGATCTGAGCTGTCAACTTCTTGTGATCGAACCAGACACGAAGACAGGTCGCGACCAGAACAAGCTGAGGTCGCGACCATACGGGCATCTGAACGTCAGAAATTTGAAAAGAAGAGGCAGGTCGCAACTTGAAGCTGACGAGGTCACGACTAAAAACTCCAGAGACGTTAGGTCGCGACTAGAAGCTGAGGAGGTCGCGACTGAAAGTTCCAGAGGCGAGGAGTCGGGACTAGTGGACACTGAGGTCGCAACCAAAGCTTGAAACCGAAGGTAACACTTCTTTCTCCTTGACTTAAACATATTCGGTAGATCCTGGCTGGGAATGGAAAAATTTTGAAGTTAATTTCCGCTGCGTGTCTTCCAATTCCCTTCAAAACTCACATTTACTAAGCTTAAAGAATAAACTTGCTCTAACTAACTGATCTAGCAGATCATCAATTCTAGAAAGAGGGTACTCATTGTTAACAGTAATTTTATTCAACTCCCTATAATCAATACATAATCTTAGACTACCATCCTTCTTCTTAACGAATAATACTGGAGCACCCTATAGTAAAATACTGGGTCGAATGAAACCCTTTTCTAAAAGCTCCTTAATTTGCTTCTTTAATTCAATCACTCATTTGGAGCCATACGATATGGGGCTTTAGATACTGGTCCATCTCTAGGTACAATGTCAATTACAAACTCCACTTCTCGTTCAAGAGGTAATCCTTGAATCTCCTTTGGAAAAACTTTAGGAAATTCCTTGACTACTGGAATCTCCTCAATCCCTTCCTCTACTTCTGTTTGAACAGAAAAGAAGATCATATACCCCTGACATCCTTTCCATAAACATTTATTTTCCTAAGCCTCTATTATAAAATTCAACCTTACTTTTAAACTCACTTCTATTGCGTTTGGACAAAGAACTAGGGTCTTTTCTTATAGTCCAGCATCACATTATTAGAAGATAACTAGTTTAATCCAATTATGACATCGATTTCTTAGAAAGGCATACATATTAAGTCTAGAGTAGTGCAACAATGTTCGTATCGAACAATATTATTTAGGCAAACATCATATGTAACTACTCTAGCATTTATAGGAGTTGTTACACATATAGCATAATGCAACTTGCCAATCATAAGGCCTATGTATTCAGCATATTCATAAGAAACAAAGGAATGACTTACACCCGAATCAAACATAGCAATCATAGAGTAATTATTGAGTTAAATTGTACCTTAGATCATTTCGGGTGATTTCTAAGCATCTTCTCTTGTAAGTGCAAACACTCACCCTTGAGTTTGTGGTCTTTGATTATTCACTACTGAGGATAATCCTTAGAGAAATATCTAGGTTTTCCACATGTATAGTAAACATTCTGCCCCATCAAACATGGCCTGTCACCATGTAATATCCTTAATTTTCTGTACTGATTTCTATGTACAGATTAAATGGAATATATGAGTTCTTTTTCAGGAAAAAGATGTGGTCCTTTATGTAAAGAAAAGGATTAAATTGCAAAAGAAAGGAAATAAAAGGACTTAAGTGCAATTATGGAAAGTTTAAGGTTAGGAAAGGAAGGTAGACAAAAATGTGGGGTCTTAAAGTGTAATTTTAGCCAAATAAAGGGACTTAAGTGCAAAGAAGAAAAAGTTTCCTGGGGCTAAAGTGTAATTAAAGGAAATTAGGCCAGAAGTGGTTTGGACTGCCCGATGGCATTTCAGTCCCAAATTTTACCAGAAGATAGGGCAGGTGACGCTGGGTAATCCAGCTTAATACCGGAATTTTTGAAGACTCCAGATAGCAAAAAATGGACTGATCGTCCAAAAGTTATAGAAATTCATACCGGATACCCTAGATTTCAGATATAAGTAAGAAATTACAGGATGATGCACCCTTATGGGGGGATGCCAGGAAACTGACAGAATACTGATAGGAGGTCTGTATAAAAAGTTATTCACAAAATAGCAAATACAGACGGGAGTGTGAGGCCTCCAGGTATCCGATAGGGAAATTTATCGGTATTTAAAAAGGGGCTGAATACGATCGGATGACCTCAGTCAGATGACTGTTATGACTCCCAAGGATGCTTGAACACAGTAGGCCACTGTATCTAGGAAAAGGAACCGGTGTCTGGAAATGTGTATAAACGGTGAATAATAATTAAAATATTCAATGAACCGTGCTAGAGGAAGATTTCTCGTAATGCGTGCTATAAAGGTAATGGACCCAGAAAGGCCCAATAATGGCGCCATCAAATGCCCAATAATGGCGCCATCAAAGGCCCAGTAAGACTCTTGGACTGATAGGTGGGTTAGTGTAAAGCAGAACCCCGAAAAAGTGTAAAATTACGAAAATGCCCCTGTGTTGTATTAAAGGGTAGCAGATGAATGGAGGGCATTTTGAAGGGAATTGGAAGACACGCAGAGGAAATTAACTTTAAAAATTTTTCCATTCCCAGCCAGGATCTACCGAATGTGTTTAAGTCAAGGAGAAAGAAGTGTTACCTTCGGTTTCAAGCTTTGGTCGCGACCTCAGTGTCCACTAGTCGCGACTCCTCGCCTCTGGAACTTTCAGTCGCGACCTCCTCAGCTTCTAGTCGCGACCTGTCGCCTCTGGAGTTTGTAGTCGCGACCTACTCTGCTTCTAGTCGCGACCTGTCGCCTCTGGAGCTTTTAGTCGCGACCTCTTAAACTTCACGTCGCGACCTGTCTCCTCTTTTCGGATTTCTGACGTTCAGATGCCGGTTTGGTCGCGACCTAAGTGTGTTCTGGTCGCGACCTTTCTTCGTGTCTGGCCGTATCGTAGAAGTCGACAGCTCAGATCGGCTTCCTCTACCGGTATCCACACGAACAGCGTTCCAATTGCGAACGACGTGCTAGCGCCTCTTGTCCCTCTAAGGCTTTCTGGAGATTCCGTCCTCACCGTCTCTATTTCGGCAGTTTCTTATATGCAAACCTTTTGCACTCTCCCTGCCCCCTTTTCTCACGACTGAATGTGTGTGAAGAGATCTATTGTGTGTCGAACCCTAGCTCCTAATGTCAAATATATAGGAAGCTATCGGGCTTCTAATAGGGCCGGGCTTCAGAATTAATCTTATATTAATTCTGAATTAATACAATATCATATATTGCATAATTTAATAAGAAACTGATTAAATAAATATGGTTTATATTAAATCCGTCCCACAGATTTAATTCACCTATTTATTTAATTTAAAATAAAGATAAGACAAAATTATATTTGATTTATTCTCATAAATCAAATTTGAGATATCTTATCAATTTGAATTTCAAATTCAAATAGATCATATCCATTTAAATTCAAATTCAAAATTGATAGAGATTTAATTTATCCTTATAAATTAAATCTTACAAATATCTTTTATATTATTTATATAATATATATATATAAACTAATTTATATATATATATAAAATATATATCCACCCTAGATTATTCATTGAATTTAGACATCTCTTAGATTCAATGAATCTGGACATCATAGCTCGTATTGGGCTGTTTTGTGTGCGACCCTGTAGACCCATATGAAGTTGGCAGTGGCCCAGTTACTATACTGACCCACAAGTCGTAAGCGGTCTCTAGCAAGGCATTACGACTACCCAAAACATATGAGGATCGATAAACGATGTAACCTTTCATACAACCATATCACGTCCCTTTTGTCACACGATATTTCGGTCAAGGATGAGGCATGGTGAACGTCATCCTCCTGTTCCTGACCGTTACTTTCTCGATCCATGAGTAGTCTGAATATAGAAATGGAACTACCCTTCCATTCCAGTATGGCCATACATTTCTCAGACTCACTCATCGAGGGGCCCAGTAATATCTCTCTACGAATGTGAGGGACAAATTCCATCTTGACCATTCACATTCCTCCGCATGAAAAACCACTAAGCCCGAGCATAGCCTTTATGATCACTCGGTCAAAAGTGACTTTTGACTAGGTCAAAGCTGAGCGTTTGTCATGTAGGAATCCATGATGATCTCAGGTCAAAGGGCATAGTGACATGGCTTGTATATGAGAGGAGCTTATGACTTGACCCATGCAGCTCTCTCATAGCGGGTCGGTCCAACACCCTGTACTCTTACATGTGCTTATGACTTTGATTTATATCTCTATATATCTTCAAAGTCATACTGGTCTTATTTCATCTCTGCTCCCACATAGATGACCGACCAGGGACATTTAGGATAAGATCATGAGTTATCCAAGGATTGTCATCATAGTAAACATGCAAATAATATGATAACCTGATACAATGATTGGCCCCTAGGGCACAATTTCCAACACATTTTGGTCATTCTGGACAGGTTTAGAAGCTAATACATACATAAGTATGGTAGACTAGAGCCAGTATATGCTTTGACCAGGTACAAAAAGGTGTGAAATGATGATTTTGCCCATAGGGTTAAAATAGGACAAGAAAGGGCACCAAGGGCATTTTGGTCATTTCGCAGGGGATCTGTAATTGAGTTTGGACTCAGTATAAAAATGTTAATGATATAAAGGGTCTAGATACTAAATGTAAGGTCAGCAGACATAAAAAGGATTTTTAGAAAAATTAGATTCAGAAAACGGTCCAGTTTTCGAGGCGACGGACCGGGCCGGTACCGGATTAGACCGGAAAGCTTCCAGAAGGTTTCTCTCCTCTCCAAATTGCGCCATGTGAAGAATGTGGGTGGTGAGGTGTCCCATGAGGTGTCCATGGTGATGCAGTAAAAGGGAATAAAAGAAAATAGGAAATTCCAGGAAAAACCAGGACCACAAGTTCCTAAGGCTTCAAAATTACAAGAATGCCATTGATCAAAACTATATATACCCCCTAGCTCTTCATTCTCATGGACTAAGGAGCTTTTAGAGAGATAAGGAAGTTCTTGAGAGAGAAAGTGAGAAAAAGAAAGAAGAAAGGAAGTTCTGGTGGAGTTGGAAGCAGTAGAGAGGTTCTAGAGTTCTGCTTTTAAGGTAGTAACTAATCCTAGGCTTTATGTAATGTTGTTGTGCTATTGCTTGATTGGATTGTTGTCTTATATGTTATGCTTGAAGCTCTATTACAATGCTATGATCATATGTTATTGAATATGGAAGCATGCAGCATACTTATCTATACACAATCACAAGCAAGCACTGTCACTCTGCATTACATATATTGTTATGATTGTTGCTACTGAGATTCTTTTGAATCTCATTCCCATATATAACATTACAGGGGAGGTTCTGTCAAAATAAAATTTGGAAATTTTAATAGACGCCGTTATGCTGCCGAAATTCTGGCAACGAAGCAGGAACAAAGAAAGGAACTGATACATACTCTGTACGTAGGTGCTGTCTAAGGATGCTGGAAGTAAGTGGACCTAGCAGGTTCATCCAGTCTTTCCTGGGTACTTACGTAGAATGGTAGTTCCTACGGGAATTACCGAATCGGTACAAGATCTTTTACTTTCTACAGAAGGAATGTAGCAGTTATGCTACCGAATTTTAGACAATGAAAAATGTAATAGAAATATGAGGATGTTAATCATGCACTGATGTATAACAGTTAATTATTTAATAATGATTGTTATCTGGCATGTTTGACTGATATGTGATGTATGTATGCACTAATATGTAAGGTTGGTTGCTGAAAAATGACTTTGTGAACAGTAATCCATGGAGACCTATTGGTGTTTGATAAATCATTAAAAATAGTAAATGGTTGAATAAATGTATGATATTTTTATGGTAAATAGTATACATACTAAGATTTAATTTGATATATAGAATGCCAGATTTGGATGTATACACGAAAAGATATAAATTGTTAAAGTTGGGACTAGAATGCTGGCCGGATTCAGGAGAAAATCATTGGATGAACAGAAAAGTTAAAACGTTGACCCACATTGAATTTGTCAAGGGATGGTCAACCAATTATTTTTCCCTGAAATATAATTAAGTTATATTCATTTATCAATTTGAACCACTTCATTTCTATTTTTTTAGAATTAGTTATGATTTTTCAAAGTCAGGTCACTCATCTGGAATTTGCCACAGTGAACAGTACCCGATAAGAATAAAATTCCAGATTAAGAGTTTAGACTTCAATGACCCTGAAAGTGGTTCTAAGTGCTACTGAATGGTCCTTAAGATATATAAAAATAAGGATGTGACACACCATGATTCTTTCCACACTTGTCACATACTCGGAACCTTAAGTTCCAGTTGCCAATATTACCATGAAAGCTTCCTCGATTAGGCCTTCTATTATGCCATTGCCTTTTTCTCTTCTTCTAGCCACTACCACTAGCAACATTTTAGCTTTGACTGGTCTTTTCAGAAGTAACGTTCCCCTTACTTACTGGCTTGAATAACGTTCAATGATTCAGGCTATTCTCAATTATTTGACATGCCTCCACTGCTTTGTTAAATTGACTATATTATTGGGGAGTCATCTTTTCTTTTAATGTAACATTCAGTCCTCTAATCATTCTCTCCATCATCCATAGTTTATCTTCCACCTGTCAGAGATATGTGGAATACTAAGAAAGATGAATAAACTTAGCCAGATATTCATCAAATGGCTACTTATTTTCTTGCCTCATCACAAGGAGTTCAGCTTCCTGTTTATCTTGTACTGACTGAGGATTTCAAGAAACACTTCCCATGTAATAGGAATGTTCCTTGCCTGTAGCGATAGCTTTGTATTCTTCCACCACTGATCTGCATCTCTTTCCAGCTGCTAAATAGCCATATCAGACTTACTTTCAGATGGACAATCAAGCACTTTGAAAATCTTTTCTAATCACTGATCCAGTTCTCTGATTATTTGAACATCAAATGTCCCCTCAAATGTTAGAGGATTATGCATGCAGAATTTCATCATCTACTGATGGATACCAATAGGATCAACCACCTGGTCAGCTTGCTTAGGTGGCTCTACTGGCTGCTGCACAACTTCTAGTTCAGCGTTAGTTGCTCCTACAGGCTCTGGCTATCTTAAATTACCTACAGCTTCTGCTACTGCTACTTCTATAGCGGCATCTCTTTCTTGGTCACTATGAGCTTGAGCAACTCTCATTTTCTCTATCATCTTTTATTGTTACTCTAACCATTCCAAAATTAGCTGGTTGATGTCTACGGGATTTCGAGGTTCTTCTGATGAAATAGTCCGTCTTGTTCGAACTATTTTGTTTTACTATATAAATATGAGAGGGAATAAAATAAATAACATAACTTATACTTCATTCATAACATTGTATACAAATAGGTTTCATAACATCATACCCATACACTATCATGTATAATTTTTTAGGTACAACTGTCATACATATATATTATACATCACTTATGTACATACATAACATTATCATTCATAGGTATCACATCACACTTTTTTTTCTTAAAAGTTCTTCTAATAAACTCTTCTATCATGAAGATCCAGTCTGGTATACTGTCATATGGTTCTTCATTGAAATAACAATCCAACCCTACTATCCAAGTCTCTATGGTAGGTAAGATATCATCTATGATATTAGTCCAGTCCTCTAATGTAAGGGTATTTGGATAAAAAAACCTTATAGGTTTCCCAGACTCTGGTTATGAAATCTTGGTAGATCTTATAGTCTTGATCTATTTCTCTAACTAGAGGATGACCTAAATCATATAGTTGTATAGCTAATTCCATAGCCTTCTCGAACTGCTCTTCATTAATTGCTTTTATAGGTTCTAATTCTATGTCTTGAGATTCCATGTGTATCACTACTCTTGGTTGCTAAAACCTATGATATCTATCTAATTTGGTAATTGACTGGGTTCTGGAATATCTGAGATAACAGACTGTCTGAGTGTAGGATCTATGGTACCCAGAACCTGAGAATGGAACTCATCAGACTGTAATGACTGAGGATATAATATACTTCTCTCATCCACATAAACTGGGTTAACTTCTGAGCTAGGGTCTAACATATCTGGAGGTACAACCTATAAAGGAAAGGCTGGAATAGGTTCCTTTAATGCACTATCCTCTAATGTAATATCCATATTATTTGATCCTATTGATGAACTATCTGATCTATCTAACTTAGAGTCATCAAAATCTGGAACATGTATCACTAGAGAGAAAAGCCAAAAATCGTCATTATCCATCATAAACTCCTCTTCTGAGTTTAAACCAGACTTATCTGAAATAAAAACCTCAGGCATAAGATCTCCTTAATTAACTGTTGTTTCTAATCTATTACTATGTATAGTCATCTTTGTCTTGCACCCACTAACTTAATGTCAATTATGACAGTTTATAATAATTTATCTGTATATTAATAATCTATTTAGAGTATTTCCTAAGCCAGAATCTTTTGCTTTAATACCAAAATATTGTATCCTTATTTTCATCCTCAATTATACTCAATTGGAAGTAGCTTGAACCAATTAAATACCTCTTTAACTTAGAAACATCAATTTTCAAGAAAAGGAATCTCGGGTATTTTCATTTGGTATTCTAGATTACAGACCCAATTTTAAAAATTCATAATTAAATTTAGAAAAATTGAAATGAAGTGTTTCCAATTTCTAATGAAAGCTCTTTCATTGAACTTTGAAGAAAAAATATAAAACTAAGGTTTCATTGTCAAAATGAATTCAGTTTATTCGTTTAAAACACTATTCATTTGGTAAATCTAGAAGTTCCAGTTTCCTTCCCTTATTTTCAAAAATTCATTTCTCCTTGCTAAATTATCAAAATGAAACGTGTTGACTATGGATTTAAATCTCAAGATGTGTTCTTTAAGCTCATAAAATTTCATGGAAAAATTCGTTCATTTGCTATTTGAAATTCACGCTTGAACTTTATAGCCTCTAGTTGCTCGTTTTATCTCATCCTAGATTTTATCTCCAACTTGGAAAAATCATACTAAAACGAAAACTTAACCAATTGAGTCATTCTTGGTGTCCATTTAAAGCTACGTATCTTAAATATTTTCATGCCAAATTTCACGTCAAAACACGTTGTTTAAGTCATAGAAAATATCGTCACAAGAGTACTGCCTCAAAATACATACACACTATAATGTACTATGCATCCCATAATGTCAAGTAGTCATCTTAACTTATTATACAAGTTCATTCACCCAAATTTACTCTTTTTCCTTGGGAGGTTCCAACACCTATAACATGGTTATGTATATGGAATAATGATATTTCATGAAAATCTCAATAGCAAGTGTCATATCCCTAATTTTCTTATCTGGTATGTATGTACAGTTTGTACATAATATATATGAGATTCTGTAAAGAAAATGTTGCTGATCAAGGACGAAAAGGGATTAAATTGTGAATAATGGAAAGTTCAAGGACCTAAGTGGAATTTATAAAAGTTCTAGGGCCAAAATAGAAGGTAGACATAAATGCTGGGCTATTAAGTGTAATTTCAAAAAGTTTAAGGACTTAAATGTAATTTATTAAAAGTTCAAGGGGCAAAAGTGTAATTATGAAGAAATTGAGCCAGAAAATGCCCAAAACTGCCCAAAAACATATTAGTCCCAAATTTTACCAGTAAATAGAGAATATTATTCTGGTCAGTTTAACGTAAGACAGAATTTTGATTTGAGGTCCCGATGAATTGATATAAATTTTTGAAGTTAGGAAAAATTATTATAGTATTTTTCGGACCTTAGAATCAGATAAAATTTTACAGTAAATTCTTATAATTAATATGAGAATTTATAAAACTGACAGAGTCAGGAAAGGAGTCTTGTAGAATTTTTAATGGAACTTTTCCTATCAGTATTTTTCTCTAATTTGTTCCAAACACAGCCTAAATGATGTCATGGATGATGTTATAATTGGCTTGGTGGGAAAGACAAGATTCAAGGTGCAATCTTGGCCATTAGATCAAATAGTAACCAAAGCAATCTTGGCCTTCCATTTCAACCCAACTTTTTCTATATATTTCCCCTCATTCCAGCAGCAAACTCGCAAGACATTAGATACCATGGGGAACCTCTTGCAAAATGAAAACTCAAGCCAAGACCAAGGCAACTCAAGAGGCAAAAAGCAAGGATCCAAGGTAACTTCTTCCTCCTATCTTTGTATTATGTTGTAGGAAGATTTCTCTTGGATTTGGATGGTTGAAACACCATCTTTCTCTCCACCTTGGCTACTGGACATGATCTAAAATTAAAGGGGGAATATGAATTTTAAGTCATGGGATGTTTAGATAAGCTTAAACAAGCTAAAATCAAGTAGTATTGGCTTGGAAATTCAAGTATGCATGCAATTATGGTTTTATGCTCATGGCTGCCACTATATGTATCACTGTTCATATGTGGAAATTTCAATGATATAATACTTCCATTGAATTTATATGATAGTTTTGTGTATGATTGGATAGTTTGGAACCTTGGAAGCATTGGAATCGAAAGTTGGAGTTCATGGAAGTCTTATCTGTACTGTTCACATGCATGAACAGTGATTGGAATTTCATGATTTTGATGCTTCCAATGGTTTTAAAATGAAAAGTTGTGTGGGATAAAATAGAGAAACAAGTATTGGAAGCATTAGAATCAAAATGAGAATTTTTGGATTTCTTAGAGGGTACTCATGGTTTCTTTCCAGTTCATAGGGAAGGAGATTGATTTTCATAAATCTAAACTCATATTTAGATTCCTCATGAAAAATTGTGTTGGATGGACCTATGAAAGTAATTTTTAGAAAGATGGATTGAAATCCCTAAAGTTAAAGTAAAGAGTTAAGAGTTTGTGAAGGGTAGTCTTGAACATTGTTGGAGTTCATGGTCCTAATGAATTATGTGATGAATATGAATGTGTTTAGGACCTTGAAAACATCCAAGAAGATGTTGAGAAGTGATTGACCGAAAGGCTTCATGGTTGAAAAGCTTTGGGAGCAAGTGTAAAAGAACAAGAGAAAAGCTTAAGTTTAAGGTAATGGACTTACCTCTTTATGTGCTTGATGTGGTATGTTTATGTGTTGACATGTATATGATGCTTGGATGATGTTGTGACATGATATATGATGTTGAATATGTTATGAATAACATGTTTTCCATGGCCATGCATTTTTATGCAAAGTATATAGCATGATGGCATGTCACTAACTTAAGAATGTTTAATGAAATTACATATCATGCATTAGCATCCATCCTGCATATTTAAGTGGTAATGTTTGCTACTGAGATTCCCTAGAATCTCACCCTCCCACAACCAACCAATTTAGGTCAAGTATGATGGAAAATGCATGCATGGAGAAAAGCTAAAGAATGGAAGAAAAAAAGGGAACAATTTGATATTTTATCATATGATGTATGATCTTTCCTAGTTATGTAAAGTGTCTATTTATGTGATGAAAATGTATGAAATAATTATGACATAATCCCATGATGTATATGAATGTATAAGAGGCCAAAGAGATTGTTTATGCATGCTGGAACAATTATTGAGAATTAAAGAAAGGAAACTGAAATGGTAAAAACGTAGGTCCTAAAGCAGTTTTGTTGTGGCTTCAGTTTGATCTAGAAAATAAAGGAATTAATGTACGAAATTTTATGACCAATTAGAACACATCCAGATCTTTAAATTCATAGGTAACACGCCTCATTTGGATGTGTATATCAATAGAAGTGAATTTTCAAAGTTAAGGGCCAGAATCTGGAATTTCCAGAATTTGCCACATGAACAGTAAAAATGATTTAACTGTATCGATTGGCAAGATAAATGTCCCAATTTATATTTTTTTCCTTAAAGATATATGCAAGATCTTCAATTATAAATTTGGATCACCTCCATACAATTTTTCTACAATTAGTTATGAATTTTTAAAGTTGGACTGTAAATCTAGACATTTCCTAATGAACAGTACCCGATGAGTAAGTTTTAAAATTTTAATTTCTGGGCCAACGTAATGCTTCCGCTAATCAAATACACTTCCAAATATGTTTTCTGAGAGATTGAAAGTATGATGTTTCAGCAAGCCATACAAACTATAATATCATGCATGCTTAATTAAATGCCTAACATGTTATCATGATATGGGAGCTACTTCATGGTCATACATAAGAAAACTCTAACATGCATATTGTCATGACATTTATTACAAGGAGTTGCAATCATTCATACTTCATCATCGTCATCATAGCATCATTTTAAGCTCAACTAAATATCACAACTAACAAGCATGCTTAAAGTCAAACAAACTTAAGAGGTATTCTTGCTACCTCTTAAGTTATCCTTGTCAAACTCTTCTTGAGATGGTCTTCTTTGCAAACAAATGTCAAAACCTAGCCATTACAAAGTAATATCAAATTACAACTCAACTTGGAAACAATTCCAAGACTAGGTTCGAACTAGATTCTATTCTTTGTACATTTTATGTCTTATACTTCCATCTTTCTAAAATGAATTCTCATGGTTCATTTCCACATAATTTTTCATTTAGAATCCAAATATGAAATTAGAATTTCCAAAATCAAACCACTTCCTTGGCCACTGTATAGAACTGAAATACCTCTCTTATTTTTCCAAAAAAACTCATTTTGATTCCAATGCTTCCACTACTTGTTTCTCTACTTTATCCCCACACAATTTTCCATTTTAAACCCATTGGAACCATCAAAATCATAAAATTCTCACATATGAATGGTTACTCGTACAGTGGCAACCAAGAACATAAAACCCAAATTACATACACACTTCAATTTCCAAGCTAATGCCACTTGATTTTAGCTTGTTTAAGCTTGTCTAAACTATCCATAACATAAAATTCATATTCCCACCATATATGAACAGCATGTCTAGCAGCAACATCAAAGGGAAAATACCATAAAAACCACTTAAAATTAAGAGCAATCTTCCTATAATAAAGTCCAAGATCAAAAGAACTAATTACATTTCTTTTTGCTCCAAGTTGTATGCTTCTTCCTAGCTCCAATATAAATTTTGGTAGAGTTTCCCTAAGGTTCTCTAAGCTGCTAAAATGCTGAAAAGGGAGGGTATTTATAGAAAAATTTGGGTGGAAATGGAAGGCCAAGATTACTTTGGTTACTATTTGATCTAATGGTCTATAATTCACCTTCCATAAAGCCTGCCCTATAAGCTTTGGAATGACATCATCCATGACATCATATAGGGCTATGTTTGGCACAAGAAAGGGAGAAATACTAATAGGAAAAATTACAGTCAAAACCGATACTAGTCCAGTCAGTTTCACAAAAACCAGACTGTTTTATGTTTCTAATTTTTATACTATTCCAGAATGTGTATTCTATCATGAAAACCATTGTTTAGATTTTTCATACTATTGACCTTGTTAGACTGAGTATTTATCTACTTATCATCCTTTGAAAAATGACCAAAATGTCCTTGGTGCACTTTCTTGCACTATATTAAAAATTAGAAACATATGGCAATACCAAGGTGCAATTACACCAAGGTGAAATTAGACCAGTAACAATATAGTTTACTATATGGCAATACCAAGGTGCAATTACAGAAATCACAGAAAAAGAACAATCTCTAAATATATCATAAATGATGTCAGAATCTAATACTCCCCTTGTATTTTCAGGCAATCTGCTCAAATGGTCAGATACCATATTTTCTACTCCAATTTTGTCCCTTATCTCCACATCAAATTCTTGGATTAGCAGCATCCATCTCAAGAGTTTAGGCTTGGACTGTGGCTTTTTACACAAGAACTTTACAGCAGCATGGTCAGTGTATATAATCACTTTAGAACTCAAAAGATAAGATCTGAATTTGTCAAGTGCAAACACTATAGCAAAGAGTTATTTTTCTGTAGTAGTGTAATTCCATTGAGCACTATCTAATATCTTAGAGGCATATGAAATGACTTTAGATAGCTTACCATCTTTCTGTCCTAACATGGCACCTACAGATTCATTTGATGCATCATATGAAAGCTCAAAATCTAAGTGCCAATTAGGTGCAACAAGTATAGGTGGTGTGATAAGCATAGCTTTAATAGTGTCAAATGCTCTCTTGCAAATATCATTAAAACATAACTCTACATCTTTTTGTATGAGTTTGGATAGTGGGATGCAATTTTGCTAAAATCCTTAATGAACCTTCTATAGAATCCAGCATGTCCTAGGAATGACCTTAGTTCCTTTAAAGATTTGGGATATGGAAGAGAAGAAATAACCTCAATCTTAGTTTTATCTACCTCAATCCCATTCTTAGATATTAAGTGTCCTAGAACTATGCCTTTATTTACCATAAAATGACACTTCTCAAAATTCAACACAAGTTTTTTCTCAATGCATCTGGCTAAAACTTTATCTAAACTCTCTAAGAATTCATCAAAATCCTCACCATATACTGTGAAATCATCCATGAGTACCTCCATGTTCTTCTCCAAGAATTCACTGAATATAGACATCATAGCTCTTTGAAATATTCCCGGAGCATTGCACAAGCTAAATGGCATCCTCCTATAAGCATAAGTACCCAAATAGACATGTGAATGTGGTTTTCTCTTGATCTTCTGGTGCAATTGGAACTTGAAAATATCCTGAAAAACCATCAAGAAAACAGTAATTAGCCTTTCCCGCAAGTCTTTCCAATATTTGATCTATAAATGGTAAAGAAAAATGATCCTTCCTAGTTGTATCATTCAATTTCCTGTAATCACTGCACACTCTCCAAGAATTTTGTACTCTAGTAGGGATTAGTTCATTCTTTTTATTCCTTACCACAGTTATACCACTTTTCTTTGGCACCACATGAACTGGACTCACCCATTCACTGTCTAAAATTGGGTAAATAATGCCAGCATTTAACAACTTAGTCACCTCTTTCTTGACTACATCATATATCAAAGGGTTTAGTCTTCTTTGTTGTTGCTTAATATGCTTAGCTCTATCATTTAACTGAATTTTATGTGTGCATACAGATGCATCTATACTAAGTATATCAGCTAGAGCCCAACCTATTGCTCTCTTATGTGTTTTTAAGACTAAAATTAATCTTTCTTCCTCAGAAATAGAAAGTGCATTAGCAATTATGATAGGTAATGTATTATTTTCTGCCAAAAACACATATTTAAGGTTACTAGGAAGTGGTTTGAGTTCCAACTCAGGTGGCTGGGCAATTCATGGAACCAACTTCCTAGTTTCTAAAGCTACAATAGCTTTTAATAATTCTATCATCACAGGTACTGCAACATCCAATTCTATCCCTACAATTAGATCCTTAGCAAACAGATCAGTAACAGTAAAAGAGCAAGATTGTAGGGTGGAAAGTAAGCTATCAATTGAAATATGGTTAATACTTGACACATCACTACTATTATCCAAGGAAAATTCAGAAGAAGACAAAATTTCAGATTCAGGCATTTCACATTCAGCTTGATCAAAATTTTGCAGCAGTAGCATTTCATGTTCATCTGTAGCTTCCTCAATGTATGCATCAATTGTACTTAAGCCTAACAGTGAGTAATCTTCAAATGGATGTCTCATTGCTTTATAGACATTAAAAGTTATGATATTATCACCCACTTCCATTGTAATACTCCCATTTTTCATGCTTATCACAGTGTTGGCTGTCCTAAGTAATAGCCTACCCAAGATAATAGGTCCCTCTAAATTTGACTCATGTGACATGTCTAAGACATAAAAATCTGCAGGTATAATCAAGTATTTGACCTTCACTAATATGTCCTCTAACAGTCCCTCTGGTTTCCTAGTGTTTTGATCAGTAAGCTACACTATCATTGAAGTCTCCTTAAGTAAGCCCATGCCTATGCCTAATGATGTATAAATGGAAGTTGTCATTACATTAATAGCTACACCAAGATCTAACAAAGCATTAGCACACTGAAACTTACTAATAGTGATTGGAACTGTAAATGAACCTGGATTATCACATTTTATGGGAAGATGTGGCTTAAGTAAAATTGAAACACTAGATCCCACTTGAACCCTTTTATTTGGTTTATAGATTCTTTTATTAGTGCAGAGTTCTTTCATAAATTTTCCATACTTAGGTATACTCTTGATTAGATCCACAAGTGGTACATTAACTTCTAACTTACCTAATAGATTCAGAATATCTTGTTCCTATTTGTCCTTTAAAAACTTCTTTGGACACATGTATGCATTAGGAAAAGGTAGGTGTTCAATACTTATCTCTTTGTCATTCTGCTTTGCATCTTCATGCTCCTTTTTATTCTGGTTTCTGCTGGATTCTTGACTTATATTACTGGCACTAGCAGCTGCTTCATGCATATCAGCTTGTTGTGCAGCATCCTTTAATTCAGTTTGCTCATTATGCTTCTACAATATACCCTTCTTCTTGTTACTTTCTGATTCTGGAATAAATGAGGATATTTCTTCAGTCAATTCTTTAGTTTCAGGTCCATTTTGCCGCTCATTTGATTTCTTATCCTTCATATTAGCATCTATTTTCCTCACTATTTTGCCACTTCTCAAGCTCATAGCATTCACAGATTTTAGGTTAACAACTATATTTGAAGGTAGACTTCCTCCCATTCTGGCCTGAACATCATTTACTGAATTGGCTAGCTGAGATACATAGCCATTCACATTTTCAGATTTTGTTTCCCACTGTTTTAATTTGTTCTTCAAAGCAACAAACTTAGATTCTGCCATTGCTAAGTTGTTCTCCACTGTAGACATTAAATCCTCGAAGTTAGAGCTGAAGTGTGTGTGTTGGAGATTGTGCCCTAGGGGCCAATCATTATCTTATGAACATTGTTGATTTATGAATTTCTTAATAAAGTTATCATATTATTTGCATGTTTACTATGATGACAATCCTTGGATAACTCGTGATCTTATCCTAAATGTCCCTGGTCGGTCATCTATGTGGGAGCAGAGATGAAATAAGACCAGTATGACTTTGAAGATATATAGAGATATAAATCAAAGTCATAAGCACATGTAAGAGTACAGGGTGTTGGATCGACCCGCAATGAGAGAGCTGCATGGGTCAAGTCATAAGCTTCTCTCATATACAAGCCATGTCACTATGCCCTTTGACCTGAGATCATCATGGATTCCTACATGACAAACGCTCAGCTTTGACCTAGTCAAAAGTCACTTTTGACCGAGTGATCATAAAGGCTATGCTCGGGCTTAGTGGTTTTTCATGCGGAGGAATGTGAATGGTCAAGATGGAATTTGTCCCTCACATTCGTAGAGAGATATTACTGGGCCCCTCGATGAGTGAGTCTGAGAAATGTATGGCCATACTGGAATGGAAGGGTAGTTCCATTTCTATATTCAGACTACTCAGGGATCGAGAAAGTAATGGTCAGGAATAGGAGGATGACGTTCTCCATGCCTCATCCTTGACCGAAATATCGTGTGACAAAAGGGACGTGATATGGTTGTATGAAAGGTTACATCGTTTAACGATCCTCATATGTTTTGGGTAGTCGTAATGCCTTGCTAGAGACCGCTTACGACTTGTGGGTCAGTATAGTAACTGGGCCACTGCCAACTTCATATGGGCCTACAGGGTCGCACACAAAACAGCCCAATGCGAGCTATGATGTCCAGATTCATTGAATCTAAGAGATGTCTAAATTCAATGAATAATCTAGGGTGGATATATATTTTATATATATATATAAATTAGTTTATATATATATTATATAAATAATATAAGAGATATTTGTAAGATTTAATTTATAAGGATAAATTAAATCTCTATCATTTTTGAATTTGAATTTAAATGGATATGATCTATTTGAATTTGAAATTCAAATTGATAAGATATCTCAAATTTGATTTATGAGAATAAATCAAATATAATTCTGTCTTATCTTTATTTTAAATTAAATAAATAGGTGAATTAAATCTGTGGGACGGATTTAATATAAACCATATTTATTTAATCAGTTTCTTATTAAATTATGCAATATATGATATTATATTAATTCAGAATTAATATAAGATTAATTCTGAAGCCCGGCCCTATTAGAAGCCCGATAGCTTCCTATATATTTGACATTAGGAGCTAGGGTTCTACACACAATAGATCTCTTCACACACATTCAGTCGTGAAAAAAAGGGGCAGGGAGAGTGCAAAAGGTTTGCATATAAGAAACTGCCGAAATAGAGACGGTGAGGACGGAATCTCCAGAAAGCCTTAGAGGGACAAGAGGCGCTAGCACGTCGTTCGCAATTGGAACGCTGTTCGTGTGGATACCGGTAGAGGAAGCCGATCTGAGCTGTCGACTTCTACGATACGGCCAGACACGAAGAAAGGTCGCGACCAGAACACACTTAGGTCGCGACCAAACGGGCATCTGAACGTCAGAAATCCGAAAAGAGGAGACAGGTCGCGACGTGAAGTTGAAGAGGTCGCGACTAAAAGCTCCAGAGGCGACAGGTCGCGACTAGAAGCAGAGTAGGTCGCGACTACAAACTCCAGAGGCGACAGGTCGCGACTAGAAGCTGAGGAGGTCGCGACTGAAAGTTCCAGAGGCGAGGAGTCGCGACTAGTGGACACTGAGGTCGCGACCAAAGCTTGAAACCGAAGGTAACACTTCTTTCTCCTTGACTTAAACATATTCGGTAGATCCTGGCTGGGAATGGAAAAATTTTTAAAGTTAATTTCCGCTGCGTGTCTTCCAATTCCCTACAGTGGTATCAGAGCCATGCCGTTTTGTGTTTAAGTTAGGTTTGATTGTTGATACATGTGATGTATGTTAGACTTCTTAGCTGATTATATGATAACATGCGTGATATGTATGACATATATGGAATCTGTTTATGTATGACATATACGGAATCTAAAAGGAAACTGAAATCGGTGGTGTATATCAATTGATTTGATCAATTAATATTGATGGGGTCTAAGGAAAAAGAATTAAGATTCTTGATATATGTATTAATACGGGACCGCCGTGGCTATTTAATCGTAGCGCAACATAATCGTAATATGTATTGACTTTCCTGATATATGAATGTTTTGAAACATTTATTGCCCTTCAAATAGTATGAATTTTGATTCTTGAATGTTTGGGTATGGTGAACAATATGGCTCTAGATTACAAGTGTTGTAATTTTTCTAAATACGGCCTGCGTGTCGTGCCTTCCTCTAATGACTCTCGTTGTACATTCTCTTCTCATCTCGCTCCCCTCGAATGTTAAAACGAGGTTTCCTTATGTAATTTTCCTATTCTAATTAGACAGCTTCTCTCATTGGCTTGAGGGGACTTAGGATAGGTGAGCCATATTGTGTCACGTTTAAGATTATGCATCTTTTGATTAGATCACTGCATGTATGTTTTAATATGCATAATACTTGTATGAGATACAACCGCGATACATGCATCTTATAAACCAGATAATTAATTAAACCCTCTAAAAGAAATCTTAAGTCATATGCCGTCAATTAATGGACACTTGTCAAAACCTCGATCGCTCATTTGTAGGTCCACCAAAGTGGGTGCATTTGAGTTATCTTGGGGAGATAAGCAAGAGTAATGGTGCTGCTCTTATGTTTGTTATTGTTTGACTTAATTGAGATTATCAAAACGGTTTTGGGTCTCAAGGCATTAGATGGGATTAAAACATGCCGGATCATATGATGATGGAATCCCATAAACATCTAAGAGTTACATGTGATGTAATTGGTAAAGTTGTTACCTACCTAAATAACTTAAAGTTGAGCGTCCTGCCAAAGCGGACTCAAGTTTAAGCCAAATATGGATCTTAGCCCACTAATTATTACATTGAGGGTTGTTTTATTCAGTGGGAGATTGCTAATTCGCTTGCATATTTTAATTGTAGAATCATGACGACTAGTAATACTGCTACATTATTGTTGCGATCTGTCCTTGAGAAGGACAAACTCAATGGGACAAACTTTCTTGACTGGTTCAGGAACTTGAGAATTGTTCTCAAGCAGGAAAGAAAGGCATATGTCCTAGATCAACCCATTCCTGAGGAGCCAGCAGCCAATGCTCCTAGAGCTCAGAGAGATTCTTATGCGAAGCATAAGGAAGACTCTGTTGATGTGGGATGCTTGATGCTTGCCACCATGGTTCCGGAGCTCCAAAGAGATTTGGAACACATGGAGGCTTATGAGATGATTGTGCATCTTAAGGAAATGTTCCAGCAACAAGCAAGGCAAGAGAGGTATGAGACCACTAAGGCCTTACATTCCTGCAAGATGGCTGAAGGTGCATCAGTGAGTACTCATGTCTTAAAGATGAAAGGGTACATAGATCACCTTGAGAGGCTTGGATTTCCCATGAGCCAGGAGTTAGCTACAGATTTGATCTTGAACTCACTCCCGGAAAGTTATGACCAGTTTGTCATGAACTACAACATGAACAACATGGAGAAATCTATTTCTGAACTGCATGGGATGCTTAAAACTGCTGAGCCGACTGTTAAGAAGAAGCCCAGTACTGTTTTGATGGTTCAGAAAGGAAAGGGTATGAAAAGGAAAGGCAAGGGCAAGGGGAAGGGTCATGGCTCATCTGGTAAGACCAAAGAGTCAGGCAAGCCCGAAACCAAGCCTGCACCAAAGAAGGCAAAGCCTCCAAAGGAAGGAGTTTGCTTCTTCTGCAATGAACCGGGTCATTGGAAGAGGAATTGCAAACTCTACCTTGAAGATCTGAGAAAGAACAAGAAGGATAGCGGGGCTATCGCTTCAGGTATTTATGTTATAGACATTCATCTCTCTACTTCCACTACATGGGTATTAGATACTGCATGTGGTTCTCACATTTGTATAAATGTGCAGGGCCTAAAGGACAGTAGAAAGCTGAAGAAGGGCGAAGTTGACCTACGAGTTGGAAATAGAGCAAAGGTTGCTGCTCTAGCTGTAGGCACTTATGAATTAGTTCTGCCCACTGGGCTTTTGTTAGTTTTGAACAATTGCTATTATGTTCCTGCTTTGAGTAGTAACATTGTTTCTCTTTCTTATTTGGATAAGGAAGGTTACACTTCCATTTCTGGGAATGGTAAATGTTCCATTTATCGTAATGATATTTTCTATGCTCATGGTGATTTGCATGTTGATCATTACATATTAAACTTGGAACAACCCAATCATGGAAATATCTATAACATAACCGCCAAAAGGATCAAACCAAACGATTTGAATCCGACGTACCTCTGGCACTGTCGTCTAGGCCACATAAATGAGAAACGCATTTCTAAACTCCATCAAGATGGATTTCTCAACTCATTTGATTTTGAATCATATGATACTTGCGAATCTTGTTTGTTAGGAAAGATGACAAAGTCGCCTTTCACTGGGCACAGTGAGAGGGCGACTGATTTGTTGGGCCTCATACATACAGATGTGTGTGGACCGATGAATACAAATGCCAGAAGAGGTTATTCGTACTTCATTACATTCATAGATGATTTCAGTAGATATGGCTATGTCTATCTAATGAAACATAAATCCGAATCTTTTGAAATGTTCAAGATATTTCAAAATGAAGTACAAAACCAGCTTGGCAAAACAATTAAAGCCCTTCGATCTGATCGAGGTGGTGAATATTTGAGCCAAGAGTTTATCGATCATCTTAGGAATTGTGGAATAGTCTCACAATTGACTCCTCCAGGAACACCACAATGGAATGGGGTTTCTGAACGGAGGAATCAAACACTATTGGATATGGTTCGATCCATGATGAGTCGAACAGATCTTCCACCATCCTTTTGGGGCCACGCCCTAGAGACAGCTGCGTTCACACTGAATCGTGTTCCATCTAAGGCAGTTGAAAAGACTCCGTATGAGATATGGACTGGGAGGAAACCTAGTTTGTCTTTTCTCAAGATTTGGGGATGTGAGGTCTATGTTAAGCAACAAGCCTCAGATAAGTTAGCGCCCAAATCTTCAAAGTGCCTTTTTGTGGGATATCCTAAGGAAACCAAGGGATATTATGTCTACAACCCCACTGATAACAAAGTGTTTGTTGTCAGAAATGGTATCTTTCTAGAACGAGAATTTATCTCTAAAAGAACCACTGGGAGCAAGGTACACCTCGAAGAAGTTCGAGAGCCACAAGACGCCACAGAACTAGAGATGGAAAGTAGAGAAGACTCACAAGAAGTTGTTGAGACTCCTCAAGTCACGCAAGGCCCAAGGCGATCTAATAGGGCACGACTTCAGCCTCAGAGATATGGATTTCTGATTTCTGATAGTCGTGATGTGTTGCTCATTGAGCATAATGAGCCCACTACCTATCAAGAAGCTATAGTGGGACCAAACTCTGAGAAATGGCTTAATGCCATAAAGTCTGAGATGCAATCCATGTACGACAATAAGGTATGGACCTTAGTCGACCCGCCTGAAGGTATAAAAACCGTCGGGTGCAAGTGGGTTTTTAAAGAGAAAACTGACATGGATGGCAATGTAAATGTCTTCAAGGCACGACTGGTTGCAAAAGGATTTACTCAAACTCATGGTGTGGACTATGATGAGACCTTTTCCCCAGTTGCAATGGCCAAATCAATCAGAATCCTCCTTGCCATTGCAGCATATTATGACTATGAAATATGGCAGATGGACGTCAAGACAGCCTTCCTTAATGGAAAGCTCCTTGAGGATGTGTACATGACACAACCTGAAGGTTTTGTGCGTTCTGAGGACTCTGGTAAGGTGTGCAAGCTTCAAAGGTCCATTTATGGACTGAAGCAAGCATCTCGGAGTTGGAATCATCGTTTTGATGAAGTAGTCAAAGAGTTTGGATTTCTTCAAAATATTGATGAACCTTGTGTGTACAAGAAGGTTAGTGGGAGCACAGTTGTATTTTTGGTACTCTATGTCGATGACATCCTACTCATTGGGAATGACATTCCTACCTTGCAGATTGTCAAGTCTTGGTTAGGAAAATCTTTCTCGATGAAAGACTTGGGTGAAGCCACCTACATCCTAGGAATTAGGATCTATAGAGATAGATCTAAAAGGCTTCTAGGACTGAGTCAGAGCACATATATAGACAAGATACTGCATAGGTTCAGTATGCAGGAATCAAAAAGGGGTTTCATACCCATGTCTCATGGTATTCACCTCAGCAAGGATTTGTGTCCTAGTACACCAGATCAGCGAGGTCGCATGAGTAAGATTCCATATGCCTCGGCCATAGGATCTATCATGTACGCCATGTTATGTACTCGACCGGATGTCTCGTTTGCCTTAAGTATGACTAGCAGATATCAACAGGACCCCGGTGAGGGCCATTGGACTGCTGTCAAGAATATCCTTAAGTACTTGAGAAGGACTAAGGACTTATTCTTGGTCTATGGTGGATTGGATGACGAGCTCTCTGTAACTGGTTACACAGATGCAAGTTTCCAAACTGACCAGGATGACCAGAAATCGCGATCTGGATACATATTCCTCCTGAATAATGGAGCAGTAAGCTGGAAGAGCTCTAAGCAGAGCACTATAGTAGATTCTGCAATGGAAGCCGAGTATATAGCAGCATCTGATGCAGCTAAGGAGGCCATTTGGATCAGGAAGTTCATTGCTGAACTAAGGGTGGTACCGACCATCTCAGATCCAATAACTTTGTTCTGTGACAATAGTGGTGCCATTGCATAGGACAAAGAGCCTTGGTCACATCAAAGGACCAAGCATATACTCAGGCGATTTCATCTCATCAGAGAAATCAATGATAGAGGTGATATAAAAATATGCAAGGTAACAGGAGAAGACAATGATGCCGATCCTCTAACAAAACCGCTTGTCCAGGCAAAACATGAGCGTCATGTTAGGTCAATAGGATTGAGACAAATTAATGATTGTTCCTAGTGCAAGTGGGAGGATGTTGGAGATTGTGCCCTAGGGGCCAATCATTATCTTATGAACATTGTTGATTTATGAATTTCTTAATAAAGTTATCATATTATTTGCATGTTTACTATGATGACAATCCTTGGATAACTCGTGATCTTATCCTAAATGTCCCTGGTCGGTCATCTATGTGGGAGCAGAGATGAAATAAGACCAGTATGACTTTGAAGATATATAGAGATATAAATCAAAGTCATAAGCACATGTAAGAGTACAGGGTGTTGGATCGACCCGCAATGAGAGAGCTGCATGGGTCAAGTCATAAGCTTCTCTCATATACAAGCCATGTCACTATGCCCTTTGACCTGAGATCATCATGGATTCCTACATGACAAACGCTCAGCTTTGACCTAGTCAAAAGTCACTTTTGACCGAGTGATCATAAAGGCTATGCTCGGGCTTAGTGGTTTTTCATGCGGAGGAATGTGAATGGTCAAGATGGAATTTGTCCCTCACATTCGTAGAGAGATATTACTGGGCCCCTCGATGAGTGAGTCTGAGAAATGTATGGCCATACTGGAATGGAAGGGTAGTTCCATTTCTATATTCAGACTACTCAGGGATCGAGAAAGTAATGGTCAGGAATAGGAGGATGACGTTCTCCATGCCTCATCCTTGACCGAAATATCGTGTGACAAAAGGGACGTGATATGGTTGTATGAAAGGTTACATCGTTTAACGATCCTCATATGTTTTGGGTAGTCGTAATGCCTTGCTAGAGACCGCTTACGACTTGTGGGTCAGTATAGTAACTGGGCCACTGCCAACTTCATATGGGCCTACAGGGTCGCACACAAAACAGCCCAATGCGAGCTATGATGTCCAGATTCATTGAATCTAAGAGATGTCTAAATTCAATGAATAATCTAGGGTGGATATATATTTTATATATATATATATAAATTAGTTTATATATATATTATATAAATAATATAAGAGATATTTGTAAGATTTAATTTATAAGGATAAATTAAATCTCTATCATTTTTGAATTTGAATTTAAATGGATATGATCTATTTGAATTTGAAATTCAAATTGATAAGATATCTCAAATTTGATTTATGAGAATAAATCAAATATAATTCTGTCTTATCTTTATTTTAAATTAAATAAATAGGTGAATTAAATCTGTGGGACGGATTTAATATAAACCATATTTATTTAATCAGTTTCTTATTAAATTATGCAATATATGATATTATATTAATTCAGAATTAATATAAGATTAATTCTGAAGCCCGGCCCTATTAGAAGCCCGATAGCTTCCTATATATTTGACATTAGGAGCTAGGGTTCTACACACAATAGATCTCTTCACACACATTCAGTCGTGAAAAAAGGGGGCAGGGAGAGTGCAAAAGGTTTGCATATAAGAAACTGCCGAAATAGAGACGGTGAGGACGGAATCTCCAGAAAGCCTTAGAGGGACAAGAGGCGCTAGCACGTCGTTCGCAATTGGAACGCTGTTCGTGTGGATACCGGTAGAGGAAGCCGATCTGAGCTGTCGACTTCTACGATACGGCCAGACACGAAGAAAGGTCGCGACCAGAACACACTTAGGTCGCGACCAAACGGGCATCTGAACGTCAGAAATCCGAAAAGAGGAGACAGGTCGCGACGTGAAGTTGAAGAGGTCGCGACTAAAAGCTCCAGAGGCGACAGGTCGCGACTAGAAGCAGAGTAGGTCGCGACTACAAACTCCAGAGGCGACAGGTCGCGACTAGAAGCTGAGGAGGTCGCGACTGAAAGTTCCAGAGGCGAGGAGTCGCGACTAGTGGACACTGAGGTCGCGACCAAAGCTTGAAACCGAAGGTAACACTTCTTTCTCCTTGACTTAAACATATTCGGTAGATCCTGGCTGGGAATGGAAAAATTTTTAAAGTTAATTTCCGCTGCGTGTCTTCCAATTCCCTACAGTGTGTTCATAGAATTTATATTTGAGTTCATCACATTGATGCTTTTGAGTATCTCAGAAATTCCATTATCCTTTGTAGTTTTAGACACTTCCATGGCTCTAGAGGATTCAGCCAGTTGCTTGTCATTATTGAACCTGTTGTGCCCAGCAGCTCTACCTCCATCTCTCAATCTAAAATTAGGATACTATCTCCATCCTTCATTGTATGTATTAGAATATAGATTTCTTGGTGGATACTGGTTTGGTCTTCCTTGATAGATAGCTAATACCTCCTCATGATGTGAAGGATAATTTGCACGATATGCATTGGAGAAGAATAAAACTGACAACTAGAAGCAACTAGAGCTTGAGAATATGGGCTTTGAATATGTGAATTGCTCAGTTGAGAAGCTAAGTTGTTGATTTGAGCACTCATAGCAGCAACTTGAGAAGACAGATTATTATGATCTTGAGAAAAACTTGCAGAAACCTCATGCACTTATCTAGCATCATATCCCCCATACTGCTGGTCATTGTTTGCTATCTTCTCAATTAATTTCCATGCTTATCAGGAGTTAGATCATCAATGGAACCTCCAGCAGCTACATCCAAATTCTTTCTGCATGCATGGCGCAGTCCTAAATGAAAATATTGTAATAAATGTTCCATTGGAATTTGATGATATGGATATCTAGCCAACAACTCTTGAAATCTACCCCAAAACTCATAGAAAGATTCTTCAGCATACTATTTTGCAGTAAAAATTTCCTTCCTTAATGTAGCAGTCTTTGATGAAGGAAAATATCTCTCCAAGAAGTAACTTCTTAAGTTATTCCAGGAGTGTAAAGCTTGAGGTGCATGATGTGGCAGCATATAGAACCATTCCTTTGCCTTTCCTTCAAGTGTGAAATGAAATAATTGTCTCTGCACAGTGTAACATCCTGATTTTTGGGTCTAGGAGAACTGGGAGGTAGTCTGATATGGGCAGGCTACTAAACCCGTAGTCCCAGGATAGTAATCTGATATAGGCAGATCACTTACCTATATTTTGTAGGAATCCGAGGAATGAGCTAAGTTCCTCAGGATTTAAAGATGAGTTAAGTCTTTGACCTACAAAATAGGGACAGTTCACCTAGGTTTAAAAAGAGGAATGTAAGGAATATCCTAAGTCTTAAGCCTAGGAATTCTGCAGGTAGCTAAATATGGGCTGGCTCCTGAGTAACATAACCTGATATGGGCAGGTTGTCGAGCCTTTCAATTAACAATGACTCCCAAAGAGTTCAGGGGATGAGTTGTTGAAAGAGAATTCCAAGAACTTAAGATGAATGATAAGAAGATAAGTAAAGATGCCAGAAAGAGAATTAAGGGGCATAATCATAATTATGGGAAAGATCGGGCTGGTAGCCGATGAGTACCATATTTTACCAGAAAATAGAGAAAATTATGCTGATCATTTCACTGAACTGTGAAATATGCATATGAGGTCTCTATGAGTATGAAGGAATTATGGAAAGTTAAGGGACTTAATTGAAAAGAAGAAAAGTTTCCAGGGGCAAAATGGTAATTATGGAAAGTTTAGCCAAAAGTGGCTTAGAACTGCCCGAAAGCATTTCAGTCCCAAATTCCATCAGTAGATAGAGGAAATGATGCTTGTCAATCCAGCTTAATACAGGAATTTTATCAAGACTTCATATAGCTGAAATTTATCTGATAGTCTAAAAGTATAAAAAATTCTTATCAGATATCCTAGACCTCATATATGAGTGAAAAACTGCAGGAAGATGTGTCCTGTAGAGACGGATGTCAGGGAATTGACAGAATACCGAAAGGATGTCTATAGAAAAAGTTATTCACAAATTAGTGAATTGAGACGGGAGTTTGTGACCTCCTGGTATCCGATTGGGAGATTTATCGGTATTCAAATTGAGACTGAATGAGCTCAGATGACATCAGTCAGAGACCCGTAATGACATAAAGGGATGTCTAGAGTCAGTTTGGCAGTCTATATAATAAAAGGGGCCGGTGTCCAGAAAAGTGTGCAAAATGGCGAAAATACTCTTATGTTATAAAATAGTGAAAGAATGAGTAAAGGGTATTTTGGTGATTTGGCTAAGGTTAGACAGTCAAGACAGGGTATCTGGAAGTTGACCAGGGTCAGAGAATACTCTGGTAAGATGTGAAAAGACAATAATGCCCCTAGACTCATTAAAGTAGATAAAGAGGAACCAAGGGCATTTTGGTAATTTGTCAAGGGATGTTTCTTGGGAATGGAGCCATCAGAGTACTTGAGCTTGATCAGGGCCCAAGATAGCAGTCCCAGAATGCAAAAATGTAGCCCAAGAAATATGTGAGTTAAAGTGGCATTAAAATACTATTTTAATATTGTTTCCATAAAGTAAAGTTACCCGGTCGAAGTGGTAACCGGGGGATTGATAAGATAAAGTTCTGGACTTATCTGATAGTCATGGAATGGTGTGAAAGGACCCATAAGGTGCCACATGGCATTAATCTAGACGGAGAAGAAAAAGATGAGGACACGTAGCACGATCTCAGCCGCTTATTCCAGGATAAAACTCCGGAATTCTTTGGAAGCGCTGAGTCAGCATGTTGAGTCAGCAGGTAATTGTGAAAGGCCATGAGTCATCAAGATGATATCACCATGATGATGCAATAAGTTGGATTAAAGAAAATAGGAAATTCTAGGAAAATCGGTGGCCACAAGATCAAAGTTCTTAAGAATTACAGAAATTCCTTCCATGAAAAGTATGAATACCCCCTCCCCTTGCCTTCTCATTCACGGCCATGAGCCAATTTAGAGAGAGAAGTGAGTTCTAGAGAGAGAAACTGAGGGGAAGAAAGAAGCAAGGAAGTTCTGGCGGAGCCGGAAGCAGTATTAGAGTTCTGCTAAGCTAGTAAGGTAGTAACTAATCTTAGCTTTTATGTAATAACTTTGTGATTTGATGTGCTATTGTTTGGTTGGATTGTTGTCTTATATATTATGTCTGAAGCTCTACTACATAATGTTATGATCATATGTTATTATTGAGTATGAAAGCACGCGACATACTTATCTGTACACAATCACAAGCAAGCACTATCACACTGCATTACATATATTGTTATGATTATTACTACTGAGATTCCCCCGAATCTCATCCCCTATGTATAACCCATTACAGGGAGGTTATGTCAAAGTGAATTTTGAGAATGCTTAAAGACGCCGTTATGCTTCTAAAATTACGGCAGAATGAAGATAGGATAAGATGATACGTACTGTGTACGTAGGTACTGTCTAAGGAGTCTGGAAGTGAGTGGACCTAGCCTGTTCATCCAGTCTTTCCTGGGTACATACGTAGAATGGTAGTTCTTGTAATAAATGAGGCCTAGTAGTTATACTGCCGGATTTTAGGCAGAAAAAGATGTAATAGAGATATGAGGATTTTTTGCATGCCCTGTTGTATAATAATTTATTATTTAATCATAAATATTGTTTGGCATATTCAATTTGTGTATGAGAAATTATGAGAGAGAAATTCGCAGGTCCTGAGGTAGCAGTATTTTGACCTCAGTTTGACCTAGTAAACGGATGAATTTGGCCACGAAATTTGGTGAGCCAGTAGCACACATCTAGGGCTTTACGTGGATAGGTAATATGCTTCAGTTGGATGTGTAGAATGAGATAAATCAGTTTTCAAAGTAAAGGCTCAGAATAAGGAACTCAAGAGTAAAATTGTAATTTCTAGGCTTAAGTTAAGATATAATTGAGTCAATATCGCTTCCGCAAGTGTACTATGAGGGATCTAAGGGAGGATGTTTCATTTTGGAATCAGAGCAAAAGGTTCTGGCATCAACCTGAAAGGACTCTGGTTCAGAGCATAAGATTCTGGCACAGAATAGAAGGTTCTGGCTCAGTGATGCTCTGAAATAGTTAGATTTGATGTTTAAATGAGTTAAGACATGAATTAGAAAAGGTTATTTCCCCTAGAGTACGAGAGAATGACACTCAAGTCACGACTAATATGGGTTTAGGTCGCGACAGTTATTCACAGAGAGATGCGGTTGCGATAAGTATGTTGTAAGGTCGCGACTAGTAGTTACAGAGAGCTGAGGTTGCGACGAGAAAGGTCTTGTGTCATAACTATCATGTATAGAAGAGTTAGGGTTGCAACGTGAGAAGACCTATGGTCGCAACAAGTAATGTTGCAATACGCGACTAGTGTGAAAGGGGTCTAGGTCACGATGGTAGAAGATATAGGTCGCGACTGAAAGACACAGAGATGTTAGGTCGTGACTAGTAGAGTGCGATGGTCGCAACTAAAGATCACAGAGGATATGAGTCACGACTAGCCAATACTCAGGTCGTGACCAAGATGTACAGAGCCTTAATGATGAGTTAAGATGAGATAGAATGAGATTTGCCTAGGAATGATCCTAGGACATGGCCTAAGGCTAGAGATGTGATGGAGCTAATATACCCTGAGCAAGAGGGATTCCATCACGGAGAAGTAGTAGATCTAGGGTAGAGTACCCTAGAGAACAGAAATGATAGTAAGAGATGATGGATGAGATCCATGCGACTCGAGTTCGCTAGGATCAAGAGGTAGAGGAGCATTGGCTAAGAGCACTCTGGGAGGTAGCTCAAGTTGTGAAGCCAGTGACAATAACAAGAGAAAGAGGCAACAGTTTAGGCAGGGGACTAATCAAGGTGAGGATCAGCTTGGAGGCCAAAGATGTCAAAGATGTTGAAAGAGCTATGGCACAAGGGAGTATCGAACAGGGCAAAGCGACTATTTTATTTGTGGCGAGAAAGGTCACTTTGAAAGAGTTTGCCCTAACAATGCTGACATCCCTAGGCCAAAGACAATAGGAAGGGTGTTTTCTCATACCACAAACAGAGTCTCCAAATCCCCTGAGGTCGACCCTAAGAACGGTTAAGAAGAACCATAGCTGTAAGGGCGACTGAGCTGTAAGGAACTGTATGCCTAGATATAAATGTAATGTAAAGAATGGAATGATGTAAATGATGTGATTATTAAAGAGTTCTTTTTTGATCTAGAGAAAGTGGTTATTATAACGGGTCATGAGAAATAGTAAGATGAGAAATCTGTCTTAATTCAGTGATGAGGGTGCTGTAAGAGGGTTATGAAGGGAATTGGAAGACACGCAGCGGAAATTAACTTTAAAATTTTTTCCATTCCCAGCCAGGATCTACCGAATGTGTTTAAGTCAAGGAGAAAGAAGTGTTACCTTCGGTTTCAAGCTTTGGTCGCGACCTCAGCGTCCACTAGTCGCGACTCCTCGCCTCTGGAACATTCAGTCGCGACCTCCTCAGCTTCTAGTCGCGACCTGTCGCCTTTGGAGTTTGTAGTCGCGACCTACTCTGCTTCTAGTCGCGACCTGTCGCCTCTGGAGCTTTTAGTCACGACCTCTTAAACTTCACGTCGCGACCTGTCTCCTCTTTTCAGATTTCTGACATTCAGATGCCCGTTTGGTCGCGACCTCAGCGTGTTCTGGTCGCGACCTTGCTTCGTGTCTGGTCGTATCGTAGAAGTCGACAGCTCAGATCGGCTTCCTCTACCGGTATCCACCTGAACAGCGTTCCAATCGCGAACGACGTGCTAGCGCCTCTTGTCCCTCTAAGGCTTTCTAGAGATTCCGTCCTCACCGTCTCTATCTCGGCAGTTTCTTATGTGCAAACCTTTTGCACTCTCCCTGCCCCCTCTTCTCACGTCTGAATGTGTGTGTAGAGATCTATCTTGTGTTGTTTAACCCTAGCTCCTAATGTCAAATATATAGGAAGCTATCGGGCTTCTAATAGGGCCGGGCTTCAGAATTAATCTTATATTAATTCTGAATTAATACAATATCATATATTGCATAATTTAATAAGAAACTAATTAAATAAATATGGTTTATATTAAATCCGTCCCACAGATTTAATTCACCTATTTATTTAATTTAAAATAAAGATAAGACAGAATTATATTTGATTTATTCTCATAAATCAAATTTGAGATATCTTATCAATTTGAATTTCAAATTCAAATAGATCATATCCATTTAAATTCAAATTCAAAAATGATAGAGATTTAATTTATCCTTATAAATTAAATCTTACAAATATCTCTTATATTATATATATAATATATATAAACTAATTTATATATATATAAAATATATATCCACCCTAGATCATTCATTGAATCTAGACATTTCTTAGATTCAATGAATCTGGACATCATAGCTCGCATTGGGCTGTTTTGTGTGCGACCCTGTAGGCCCATATGAAGTTGGCAGTGGGTCAGTTACTATACTGACCCACAAGTCGTAAGCGGTCTCTAGCAAGGCATTACGACTACCCAAAACATATGAGGATCGATAAACGATGTAACCTTTCATACAACCATATCACGTCCCTTTTGTCACACGATATTTCGGTCAAGGATGAGGCATGGAGAACGTCATCCTCCTATTCCTGACCATTACTTTCTCGATCCCTGAGTAGTCTGAATATAGAAATGGAACTACCCTTCCATTCCAGTATGGCCATACATTTCTCAGACTCACTCATCGAGGGGCCCAGTAATATCTCTCTACGAATGTGAGGGACAAATTCCATCTTGACCATTCACATTCCTCCGCATGAAAAACCACTAAGCCCGAGCATAGCCTTTATGATCACTCGGTCAAAAGTGACTTTTGACTAGGTCAAAGCTGAGCGTTTGTCATGTAGGAATCCATGATGATCTCAGGTCAAAGGGCATAGTGACATGGCTTGTATATGAGAGAAACTTATGACTTAACCCATGCAGCTCTCTCATAGCGGGTCGATCCAACACCCTGTACTCTTACATATGCTTATGACTTTGATTTATATCTCTATATATCTTCAAAGTCATACTGGTCTTATTTCATCTCTGTTCCCGCATAGATGACTGACCAGGGACATTTAGGATAAAATCACTAGTTATCCAAGGATTGTCATCATAGTAAACATGCAAATAATATGATAACATGATACAATGATTGGCCCCTAGGGCACAATTTCCAACAGGTTAGAACGTGGGTAGTTGTAAGCAACTAGCATGAGAGATGTAAGTTGCTAAGTACCACGTGGAAGGTCAAGGACCAAGCTGTTACTCCTCTAGACCATCACCGGAATAAGGATAAGACAGAGAGGGATGATCTTACTTGCTATATATGACTACGTTATAAGAACCATGTAGTTGTATAGATCAGTAAGAAGTTCTCTTCAGGAAAGATGAGGTACCCCTTAAAATTTTGAGGACAAAATTTTTAAAAAAGGAGGAGAATTGAAACATCCTGATTTTTGGGTTTAGGAGAACTGGGAGGTAGTCTGATATGGGCAGGCTGCTAACCCGTAGTCCTAGGATAGTAATCTGATATGGGCAGACACTTACCTATATTTTGTAGGAATCCGAGGAATGAGCTAAGTTCCTCAGGATTTAAAGATGAGTTAAGTCTTTGACCTACAAAATAGGGACAGTTCACCTAGGTTCAAAAAGAGGAATGTAAGGAATATCCTAAGTCTTAAGCCTAGGAATTCTGCAGGTAGCTAGATATGGGCTGGCTCCTGAGTAACATAACCTGATATGGGCAGGTTGTCGAGCCTTTCAATTAACAATAACTCCCAAAGAGTTCAGGGGATGAGTTGTTGAAAGAGAATTCCAAGAACTTAAGATGAAGGATAAGAAGATAAGTAAAGATGCCAGAAAGAGAATTAAGGGGCATAATCATAATTATGGGAAAGATCGGGCTGGTAGCCGATGAGTACCATATTTTACCAGAAAATAGAGAAAATTATGCTGATCATTTCACTGAACTGTAAAATATGCATATGAGGTCTCTATGAGTATGAAAGAATTATGGAAAGTTAAGGGACTTAATTGAAAAGAAGAAAAGTTTCCAGGGGCAAAATGGTAATTATGGAAAGTTTAGCCAAAAGTGGCTTAGAACTGCCCGGAAGCATTTCAGTCCCAAATTCCATCAGTAGATAGAGGAAATGATGCTTGTCAATCCAGCTTAATACAGGAATTTTATCAAGACTTCAGATAGCTGAAATTTATCTGATAGTCTAAAAGTATAAAAAATTCTTATCAGATATCGTAGACCTCATATATGAGTGAAAAACTGCAGGAAGATGTGTCCTGTAGAGACGGATGTCAGGGAATTGACAGAATACCGAAAGGATGTCTATAGAAAAAGTTATTCACAAGTTAGTGAATTGAGACGGGAGTTTGTGACCTCCTGGTATCCGATTGGGAGATTTATCGGTATTCAAATTGAGACTGAATGAGCTCAGATGACATCAGTCAGAGACCCGTAATGACACAAAGGGATGTCTAGAGTCAGTTTGGCAGTCTATATAATAAAAGGGGCCGGTGTCCAGAAAAGTGTGCAAAATGGCGAAAATACTCTTATGTGATAAAATAGTGAAAGAATGAGTAAAGGGTATTTTGGTGATTTGGCTAAGGTTAGACAGTCAAGACAGGGTATCTGGATAGTTGACCAGGGTCAGAGAATACTCTGGTAAGATGTGAAAACACAATAATGCCCCTAGACTCATTAAAGTAGATAAAGAGGAACCAAGGGCATTTTGGTAATTTGTCAAGGGATGTTTCTTGGGAATGGAGCCATCAGAGTACTTGAGCTTGATCAGGGCCCAAGATAGCAGTCCCAGAATGCAAAAATGTAGCCCAAGAAATATGTGCAGGGAATTGGAAGACACGCAGCGGAAATTAACTTTAAAAATTTTTCCATTCCCAGCCAGGATCTACCGAATGTGTTTAAGTCAAGGAGAAAGAAGTGTTACCTTCGGTATTTGAGCTTTGGTCGCGACCTCAGTGTCCACTAGTCGCGACTCCTCGCCTCTGGAACTTTCAGTCGCGACCTCCTCAGATTTTAGTCGCGACCTGTCGCCTCTGGAGTTTTTAGTCGCGACCTACTCTGCTTCTCGTCGCGACCTTCCTCTTCTTTTCGGATTTCTGACGTTCAGATGCCCGTATGGTCGCGACCTCAGGGTTTTCTGGTCTCGACCTTGCTTCGTGTCTGGTCGTATCGTAGAAGTCGACAGCTCAGATCGGCTTCCTCTACCGGTATCCACACGAGCAGCGTTCCAATCGCGAACGACGTGCTAGCGCCTCTTGTCCCTCTAGGGCTTTCTAGAGATTCCGTCCTCACCGTCTCTATCTCGGCAGTTTCTTATGTGCAAACCTTTTGCACTCTCCCTGCCCCCTCTTCTCACGTCTGAATGTGTGTGTAGAGATCTATATTGTGTGTAGAACCCTAGCTCCTAATGTCAAATATATAGGAAGCTATCGGGCTTCTAATAGGGCCGGGCTTCAGAATTAATCTTATATTAATTCTGAATTAATACAATATCATATATTGCATAATTTAATAAGAAACTGATTAAATAAATATGGTTTATATTAAATCCGTCCCACAGATTTAATTCACCTATTTATTTAATTTAAAATAAAGATAAGACAGAATTATATTTGATTTATTCTCATAAATCAAATTTGAGATATCTTATCAATTTGAATTTCAAATTCAAATAGATCATATCCATTTAAATTCAAATTCAAAATTGATAGAGATTTAATTTATCCTTATAAATTAAATCTTACAAATATCTCTTATATTATTTATATAATATATATATAAACTAATTTATATATATATGTATAAAATATATATCCACCCTAGATTATTCATTGAATTTAGACATCTCTTAGATTCAATGAATCTGGACATCATAGCTCGCATTGGGTTGTTTTGTGTGCGACCCTGTAGGCCCATATGAAGTTGGCAGTGGCCCAGTTACTATACTGACCCACAAGTCGTAAGCGGTCTCTAGCAAGGCATTACGACTACCCAAAACATATGAGGATCGATAAACGATGTAACCTTTCATACAACCATATCACGTCCCTTTTGTCACACGATATTTCGGTCAAGGATGAGGCATGGTGAACGTCATCCTCCTGTTCCTGACCGTTACTTTCTCGATCCCTGAGTAGTCTGAATGTGAAAATGGAACTACCCTTCCATTCCAGTATGGCCATACATTTCTCAGACTCACTCATCGAGGGGCCCAGTAATATCTCTCTACGAATGTGAGGGACAAATTCCATCTTGACCATTCACATTCCTCCGCATGAAAAACCACTAAGCCCGAGCATAGCCTTTATGATCACTCGGTCAAAAGTGACTTTTGACTAGGTCAAAGCTGAGCGTTTGTCATGTAGGAATCCATGATGATCTCAGGTCAAAGGGCATAGTGACATGGCTTGTATATGAGAGGAGCTTATGACTTGACCCATGCAGCTCTCTCATAGCGGGTCGGTCCGACACCCTGTACTCTTACATGTGCCTATGACTTTGATTTATATCTTTATATATCTTCAAAGTCATACTGGTCTTATTTTATCTTTGCTCCCGCATAGATGACCGACCAGGGACATTTAGGATAAGATCACGAGTTATCCAAGGATTGTCATCATAGTAAACATGCAAATAATATGATAACCTGATACAATGATTGGCCCCTAGGGCACAATTTCCAACAATATGTGAGTTAAAGTGGCATTAAAATACTATTTTAATGTTGTTTCCATAAAGTAAAGTTACCCGGTCGAAGTGGTAACCGGGGGATTGATCAGATATGTAAGTCAGCATGTTGAGTCAGCAGGTAATTGTGAAAGGCCATGAGTCATCAAGATGACATCACCATGATGATGCAATAAGTTGGATTAAAGAAAATAGGAAATTCTAGGAAAATCGGTGGCCACAAGATCAAAGTTCTTAAGAATTACAGAAATGCCATCCATGAAAAATATAAATACCCCATCCCCCTTGCCTTCTCATTCACGGCCAAGAGCCAATTTAGAGAGAGAAGTGAGTTCTAGAGAGAGAAAGTGAGAGGAAGAAAGAAGCAAGGATGTTCTGGCGGAGCCGGAAGCAGTATTAGAGTTTTGCTAAGCTAGTAAGGTAGTAACTAATCCTAGCTTTTATGTAATGGCTTTGTGATTTGATGTGCTATTGTTTGGTTGGATTGTTGTCTTATATGTTATGTCTGAAGCTCTACTACATAATTCTATGATCATATGTTATTATTGAGTATGGAAGCACGCGACATACTTATCTGTACACAATCACAAGCAAGCACTATCACACTACATTACATATATTGTTATGATTATTACTACTGAGATTCCCCCGAATCTCATCCCCTATGTATAACCCATTACAGGGAGGTTATGTCAAAGTGAATTTTGAGAATGCTTAAAGATGCCGTTATGCTTCTAAAATTACGGCAGAATGAAGATAGGATAAGATGATACGTACTGTGTACGTAGGTACTGTCTAAGAAGTCTGGAAGTGAGTGGACCTAGTCGGTTCATCCAGTCTTTCCTGGGTACTTATGTAGAATGGTAGTTCTCACAGGAATTACCGAATCAGTACAAGATCAGTTATTTGTAAAGATAAGGCCTAGTAGTTATACTGCCAAATTTCAGGCAGGAAAAAATGTAATAGAGATATGAGGATTTTGTGCATGCCCTGCTATATAACAATTTATTATTTAATAATAAATATTGTTTGGCATATTCAATTTGTGTATGAGAAATTATGAGAGGGAAATTCGCAGGTCCTGAGGTATCAGTGTTTTGACCTCAATTTGTCCAAGTAAACTAAAGAATTTGGCTACGGAATTTGGTGAGCCAGTAGCACACATCTGGGGCTTTACGTGGATAGGTAATAAGCCTCATTTAGATGTGTAGAATGAGATAAATCAGTTTTCAAAGTAAAGGCTCAGAATAAGGAACTCAAGAGTAAAATTGTAATTTCTGGGCTTAAGTTAAGATATAATTGAGTCAATATCGCTTCCGCAAGTGTACTCTGAGGGATCTAAGGGAGGATCTTTCACACAGCATCCATGTCAGCTCCTATAGGCTTCATAGTTGAGCAAACCCACTGCATAGTCTGCAAATGCTTGAAAGTATCCTCTCTTGCCAATCCATGAAACTTTGGTAAGTTACTCAACAAATGACCTTTCAGCTCAAAGTTCACATCTAGAGCAGGACAAGTGTGAAAAGGATCATAGTTTGCATTAGAAGAAGTAAGATCCCTTATGCTCCTACGTTGCCTTCTATTGTTCATGTTATTCTCTGTATACTGCTCATGTTGATTATTCTGATTATGAATATGAGCTTCACCTATATTAACATGCTCCATGGCAAGATGATTATGTAATATATCACAAGATGCAAGTTCAGTATCAGCAGCAACAGATGCAACACTAGCTTAATTTTTAGCTTTCTTAATGTGCCTAAGTGTCCTATTGATTTCCTTATCTAAAGGAATGAGTTCAGAGCTTCTGGTCATGCAAATTATACTCAACAATAATGCAGAAGATCAAATATATCAGCAATGTAGCAAATTCAGCAAATAAGATCAGTTATTCAAAGATTAAAAAGCTCAAGTCGCGACTAAAAATCACAGAGAGCAGATATCGTGACAAAAATTAACTTTAAGTCGTGACTGACAGTCACAGAGAGCAAAATTTTTTAATCAGGATTTTTTGGTCACGACCAAATGTTACTTTAGTTGCGACTAAAAATCATAGAGAGCAAATGCTTGAAGTAAGAAATTTCTGGTTGTGACGAAAATGCACTCCTATCGCGACCAAAAACCACAGAGAGGTTTAGTCGAGAGTAAGTGTCAATTTGGTTGTGACTAAAAATCACGGAGATGAAAATTTTTGAAAAATATTTTTTTGGTTCCGACCAAAAAGCACTCCGGTCATGACTAAAAATGACAGAGAGCAAATTTGAGTTAAAAACTAATTTCAGGTTGCGACCAAATGTGTATCTGATTGATACTAGAAATCACAGAGCAATTTAATCGTGACTAAGAAGCTGAATGGTCGCGACTTATCAAACACTGAACATAAAAATTACAGGAAAACCAAAACAACTATCTACTTTTTATGTTTTTGGGGCTTAGGAGATTGCTTAGGAAACCTTAACAAGTAAGGCTCCCCGGCAACGATGCCATTTTGATAACTGTAGTTTTAATTATCAAACAAAACTAAGCTAACCTATAGTAAAACGGAGGCTAACCTAGGTCGATTCACAAGGAGCCTAGATGGATGCTAAGGTACCTAATTAATCTATTGAGCCACAAATTAACAAGTTAACAGATGAGTTTGGTGATTATTTGTTTGAAATAAAGACTGAATGTAAAATCCTATACTATTGTTTCTGATTTTAAGTGATTAAGATGGTGAAATGAATGAATGACAAGTGTGTTCCCTTGGAGATTACCTTACCTTCATTATCCACAGAATATGAGAAGTTAATCAGTTGAATTAGAATATGTCAACTAACAACTCGCTAGCTAAATCTCAATCAAAGCTACAACTCGTAGACATTGAATAGAGAATATGAATCATTCAACTCAAAGATAGTAGAATATGAATTAAACAGAATCATTTCAATTAATCACAGCTATGTTCAACTCGATCAAATATGAGAATCAATCAAAGGATCATTTATACAGAAATAAGAAATCCAACTCGGTTCCCTACTTCTTTGTCATCTACTTCTCTAATTGCATGAGTAATCATAGAATTAATTACATCAACTCGATACAATCAAAACTGAATTAAGAACACAATGAACTCCCTGTTCAGCTCAAGGATTTGGTTTGGTGTCATCTCCAAGAGAGCACAGCAGCTTAGCCTTACATTATCTCCTGAACTCCAGCAGCAACAGAAAACATAGCAGCAATCATGATGGAAATAGAAGGAGAAGATGAAGATGAACTGTAGAACCTTCCTCTGGTTCTATTGACTAGAACAGAGGAAGTTATAGAAGAGAAATAGAGAAGAAGATGAAGTTGAGCGTGAAGTGGAACTGGTGTGTATCAATGGATGAATCAATAAAAGATGGATGGAATAGAATAAAGTCACGTGATGCCTCCCGTATGGGGTGTCTGAATGGATCATATATAGCAGAGTGTGGGATGTGTGAGATGTTGTTGTGTGCTGAATAGAGTGAATGACAGCTGAAGTCAATCAGTTATGGCCTAGTCACGTGATGCATACATGGATCAGCTGAGATACAATGTGATGTGCGTATGAAAGCATGATCTGTAGATTCATCCTGTAACATCCCAATTTTTGGGCCTAGAGACACCGAGAGTAGCCTAAAATTGAGAGCCTACCAGACCCCTTTTGGAGTAGAAGTCCCAGAGACATACAAAGGGTTTTCAGGGACTAAATTGTGTGTAAGCAAAGGTATAGGGATCTATGTAGAAATAGTAAAATGTCATAAGGGGTAGAATGGGCATTTTAGGAAATGTAAAGGTTAAAGGTTGCAGAGTTAAGGGTTGACCACTTTGGTCGCGACAAGAAATTAGTTTGGTCACGACTATGTTTTATAGAAAGGTTTAGATGCGAATGGAAGATGTGTGGGTCACGACTAATAAACAAAGTGAGTCTAGTCGTGACTAAAAAGTTATGAGGTCGCGACTAAATAGTGTTAAGGTCATGACTAATGAACACAGAAGGTGTTAAGTGTAATATCCTTAATTTTCTGTACTAATTTCTATGTACAGATTAAATGGAATATATGAGTTCTTTTTCAGGAAAAAGATGTGGTCCTTTATGTAAAGAAAAGGATTAAATTGCAAAAGAAAGGAAATGAAAGGACTTAAGTGCAATTAAGGAAAGTTTAAGGTTAGGAAAGTAAGGTAGACAAAAATATGGGGTCTTAAAGTATAATTTTAGCCAAATAAAGGGACTTAAGTGCAAAGAAGAAAAAGTTCCCTAGGGTTAAAGTGTAATTAAAGTGTGAAATGATGATTTTGCCCTTAGGGTTAAAATAGGGCAAGAAAGGGCACCAAGGGCATTTTGGTCATTTCGCAGGGGATCTGTAATTGAGTTTAGACCCAGTATAAAAATGTTAATGATATAAAGGACCCAGACACTAAATTTAAAGTTAGAAGACATAATATGGGTTTTCAGAAAAATTAGATTCAGAAAACGGTCCAGTTTTCGAGGCGATGGACCGGGCCGGTACCGGATTGGACCGGAAAGCTTCCAGAAGGCTTCTAGCTCCCTCCATTTGCGCCATGTGATAAATGTGTGAGGTGATGTGTGAAACATCCTTCCTTAGACTCCTCAGAGTACACTTGCGGAAGCAATATTAGCTTGATTATATCTTAACTTAAGCCCAGAAATTCAAAATTTTACTCTAAGTTCCTTATTCTGAACCTTTGATTTGAGAACTGATTAATCTCATTCTACACATCCAAACAAGGCTTATTACCTATCCACGTAATGCCCCAGATGTGTACGACTGGCCTGCCAAATTTCGTAGCCAAACTCCTTCGTTTACTAGGTCAAACTGAGGTCAAAACACTGCTACCTCAGGACCTGCGAATTTCTCTCTTACTTTCCTCATACACAAGTTTAACATGCCAAACAATATTTATTATTAAATAATAAAATGTCATACAGCATGGCATACACAACAAGACATACATCAAACTCTCATATTTCTATTACATCTCTTTCTGCCTAAACTCCGGCAGCATAACCGCTACGCTTTATCTGTACAAAGAACTGAACTGTACTGATTCGGTAATCCCCTCATGAGAACTACCATTCTACGTAGTACCCAGGAAAGACTAGATGAACCGGCTAGGTCCACTCACTTCTAGCCTCCTTAGACAGCACTACGTACACAGTACTTATCATATACTGATGTTCAGTCTTTACTTCGGCAGCATAACGGCGTCTCTTAGGATTCTCAAAATCCACTTCAGCATAACCTCCCTGTAATGGGTTATGGATGGGGATGAGATTCGGGGGAATCTCAGTAGCAACAATCATAACAATATATGTAATGCAGTGTGATAGTGCTTTCTTGTGATTGTGTACAGATAAGTATGCTGCGTGCTTCCATACTCAATAACATATGATCATAGCATTGCAGTAGAGCTTCAAGCATAACATATAAGACAATAATCCAACCAAATAATAGCACAACAAATCACAAAGCCATTACATAAAAGCTAGGATTAGTTACTACCTCAAAGGCTTAGCAGAGCTCTACTATCTCTATTCTGCTTCCAGCTCCGCCAGAACTTCCTTTCTTTCTTTCTTCCTCTCACTTTCTCTCTCTAGCACCTCCTCCTCTCTCTAAAAGGCTCAAAATCGTGGGATGCATGAAATGGGAGGGGGAGGGGGTATTTATAGTTTCCTTCAATGGCATTCCTGTAATTTTGAAGCCATATGAACTTGTGGTCCTGGTTTTTCCTGGAATTTCCTATTTTCTTTTATTCCTTTTTACTGCATCATCCAGGACACCTCAGTGGACACCTCAGCAGCTGACTCATCGCCACATTTTCCACATGCTGAAATTCCTGGACACCTCAGCAGCTGACTCAGCAGTTCAGTCCAATCCAGTACCGGTCCAGAGTCTTGCACCGTAATACGTGTCCTCAACTTTTCTTCTGCCTCTAAGATTGCGCCATGTGGCATCTGGAAGGGACCTTTCACGCCTTCCAATGCTATCCAGATAAGTCCCGGACTTTATCTGATCACCTCCTCGGTTATCGTGCCGACCGAGTAACTTTACTTTATTGCAACAGCATTAAAATAGTATTTTAATGCCAATTTTTCTCACATATCACTGGGCCTACGTTTTTTGGCCTGGGAATATCATCTTGGGTCTCTGATCCAGCCCAAGTACTCTGATGGCACGCTTCCCAAGAAACACCCCTTGGCAAATTACCAAAATGCCCTTAGTCTCTCTTTCTTTACTTTATTAGGTCTAGGGGCATTATTGTCTTTTCCCATCTTACCAGAGTATTCTCTGACCCTGGTCAATTATCCAGATAACTTCCCTGGACTGTATAACCTTAGGCAAATGACCAAAATACCCTTTACTCATTCTTCAGCTGTTCTATAACATAGGGGCATTTTCGTCATTTTGCACCTTTTTCCCGGACACCGGCCCCTTTTATCACTGGACTGATCTAATGGGCCTGGGCCTTCCCTGGTGTCACTAAAGGCCTTAGAAACACTATACATCCCCCTGGCCACAGTCCGATCATCCCTATCGGAACTACTTTTCCTTTACCGATTATAACTGTAAATTCCCATCTTCAGGAATTTTTACAGAAAAATCGGGACCTCAAATCAAAATTCCGTGACTCCTCATTCAACCCGGAATTCTTTTCTCTATCTCCCGGTATTTTTAGATATTTTATCCGGACCGGGCTGTTTTGGCCTGAAAAAGCACTCATGCGCACACTTTTCCAAAATGACCATTTTACCCCTGGTCACATTTCTAATTCTTTCATACACATAGAGACCTCATATGCACATTTCACAGTTCAGTGAAATGATCAGCATAATTTTCTCTATTTTCTGGCAAAATATGGTACTCATCGGCTACCAGCCCAATCTTTCCCATAATTACGATTTTACCCCTGCATTCTCTTTCTGGCCTCATTGCTCATCTTCTCATCCTTTATCTTAAGTTCTAGAAATTCTCTTTCAATAACTCATCCCTTAAACTCTTCGGGAGTCATCATTACTTGAAAGGCTCGACAACCCGCCCATATCAGGTTATCTTACACAGGAGCCAGCCCATATCAAGCTACCTGCAGAATTCCTAGGCTTAAGACTTAGGATATTCCTCACATTCCTCATCTTGGACCTAGATGAACTGTCCCGATCTCCTAGACCAAAAATCGGGATGTTACAATGTGTCCCATGAGGTGGCCTTGAATGATGTCATGAATGATGCAGTAAAGGAATAAAAGAAAAATAGGAAATTCCGGAAAAACCAGGACCACAAGTTCCTAAGGCTTCAAAATTACAAGAATGCCACTCATCAAAACTATAAATACCCCCCTAGCTCTTCATTCTCATGGCCTAAGGAGCTTTTAGAGTGATAAGGAAGTGCTTGAGAGAGAAAGTGAGAAAAAGAAAGAAGAAAGGAAGTTCTGGTGCTGTTGGAAGCAGTAGAGAGGTTCTAGAGTTCTGCTTTTAAGGTAGTAACTAATCCTAGCTTTTATATAATGTCTTTGTGAATTGTTGTGCTATTGTTTGGTTGGATTGTTATCTTATATGTTATGCTTGAAGCTCTATTACAATGCTATGATCATATGTTATTGAATATGGAAGCATGCAGCATACTTATCTGTACACAATCACAAGCAAGCACTGTCACTCTGCATTACATATATTGTTATGATTGTTGCTACTGAGATTCTTTTGAATCTCATTCCCATATATAACATTACAGGGGAGGTTTTGTCAAAATAAAATTTGGAAATTTTAAGAGACGCCGTTATGCTGCCGAAATTCTGGCAACGAAGCAGGAACAAAGAAAGGAACTGATACGTACTATGTACGTAGGTGCTGTCTAAGGATGCTGGAAGTGCGTGGACCTAGCAGGTTCATCCAGTCTTTCCTGGGTACTTACGTAGAATGGTAGTTCCTACGGGAATTACCGAATCGGTACAAGATCGGTTACTTTCTACAGAAGGAATGTAGCAGTTATGCTGCCGGATTTTAGACAATGAAAAATGTAATAGAAATATTAGGATATTAATCATGCACTGATGTATAACAGTTGATTATTTAATAATGATTGTTATCTGGCATGTTTGACTTATATGTGATGTATGTATGCACTAATATGTAAGGTTGGTTGCTGAAAAATGACTTTATGAACAGTAATCCATGGAGACCTATTGATGTTTGATAAATCATTAAAAATAGTAAATGGTTGAATAAATGTACGATATTTTTATGGTAAATAGTAGACATACTAAGCCTTAATTTTATATATATAATTCCTCATTTTGATGTATACACGAAAAGATATAAATTGTTAAAGTTGGGACCAGAATGCTGGATTCAGGGGAAAATCACTGGATGAACAGTAAAGTTGAAACGTTGACCCATGTTGAATTTGTCAAGGAATGGTCAACCAATGATTTTTCCCTGAAATATAATTAAGTTATCTTCATGTATCAATTTGAACCACTTCATTTTGATATTTCTAGAATTAGTTATGATTTTTCAAAGTTAGGTCATTCATCTGGAATTTGCCACAGTGAACAGTACCCGATAAGAATAAAATTCCAGATTAAGAGTTTAGACTTCAATGACCCTGAAAGTGGTTCTAAGTGCTACTGAATGGTCCTTAATATATATAAAAATAAGGATGTGATATTTTGGTATCAGGGCAAAGGATTATGGCTTAGGAAATGCTCTGAGTAGATGATTTATAGATAGATATACTGTTGGAAATTGTGCCCTAGGGGCCAATCATTGTATCGAGTTATCATATTATTTGCATGTTTACTGTGATGACCATCCTTGGATAACTCATGATCTTATCCTAAATGTCCCTGGTCGGTCATCTATGCGGGAGCAGAGATGAAATAAGACCAGTATGACTTTAAAGATATATAGAGATATAAATCAAAGTCATAGGCACATGTAAGAGTACAGGGTGTCGGACCGACCCTCCATGAGAGAGCTGCATGGGTCAAGTCATAAGCTTCTCTCATATACAAGCCATGTCACTATGCCCTTTGACCTGAGATCATCATGGATTCCTACATGACAAACGCTCAGCTTTGACCTAGTCAAAAGTCACTTTTGACCGAGTGATCATAAAAGCTATGTTCGGGCTTAGTGGTTTTTCATGCGGAGGAATGTGAATGGTCAAGATGGAATTTGTCCCTCACATTCGTAGAGAGATATTACTGGGCCCCTCGATGAGTGAATCTGAGAAATGTATGGCCATACTGGAATGGAAGGGTAGTTCCATTTCTATATTCAGACTACTCAGGGATCGAGAAAGTAACGGTCGGGAACAGGAGGATGACGTTCTCCATGCCTCATCCTTGACCGAAATATCGTGTGACAAAAGGGACGTGATATGGTTGTATGAAAGGTTACATCGTTTATCGATCCTTATATGTTTTGGGTAGTCGTAATGCCTTGGTAGAGACCGCTTACGACTTGTGGGTCAGTATAGTAACTGGCCCACTGCCAACTTCATATGGGCCTACAGGGTCGCACACAAAACAGCCCAATGCGAGCTATGATATCCAGATTCATTGAATCTAAGAGATGTCTAGATTCAATGAATAATCTAGGGTGGATATATATTTTATATATATATAAATTTGTATATATATATTATATATATAATATAAGAGATATTTGGAAGATTTAATTTAAGGATAAATTAAATTTATATCACTTTTGAATTTGAATTTAAATGGATATGATCTATTTGAATTTGAAATTCAAATTGATAAGATATCTCAAATTTGATTTATGAGAATAAATCAAATATAATTCTGTCTTATCTTTATTTTAAATTAAATAAATAGGTGAATTAAATCTGTGGGACGGATTTAATATAAACCATATTTATTTAATTAGTTTCTTATTAAATTATGCAATTATGATATTGTATTAATTCAGAATTAATATAAGATTAATTCTGAAGCCCGGCCCTATTAGAAGCTCGATAGCTTCCTATATATTTGATATTAGGGGCTAGGGTTCTACACATCTCTACACACACATTCAGACGTGAGAAAAGGGGGCAGGGAGAGTGCAAAAGGTTTGCAGATAAGAAACTGCCGAAATAGAGAAGGTGAGGATGGAATCTCTAGAAAGCCCTAGAGGGACAAGAGGCCCTAGCACGTCGTTCGCGATTAGAACGCTCTTCGTGTGGATACCGGTAGAGGAAGCCGATCTGAGCTGTTGACTTCTTGCGATTGACCAGACACGAAGCAAGGTCGCGACCTATTGACACTGAGGTCGCGACCATACGGGCATCTGAACGTCAGAAATCTGAAAAGAGGAGACAGGTCGCGACTTGAAGCTGATGAGGTCGCGACTACAAACTCCAGAGACGTCCGGTCGTGACTAGAAGAAGATGAGGTCGCGACTATAAACTCCAGAGGCTACAGGTCGCGACTAGAAGCTGAGGAGGTCGCGACTGAAAGTTCCAGAGGCGAGGAGTCGCGACTAGAGGACACTGAGGTCGCGACCAAAGATCGAATACCGAAGGTAACACTTCTTTCTCCTTGACTTAAACACATTCGGTAGATCCTGGCTGGGAATGGAAAAAATTTTAAAGTTAATTTCCGCTGCGTGTCTTCCAATTCCCTTCAGTGGTATCAGAGCCATGCCGTTTTGTGTTTAAGTTAGGTTTGATTGTTGATACATGTGATGTATCTTAGACTTCTTAGCTGATTATATGATAACATGCGAGATATGTATGACATATATGGAATCCATTTTATGTATGACATATACGGAATCCGAAAGGAAACTGAAATCGGTGGTGCATGTTAATTGATTTGATCACTTAATATGATGGGGTTTAAGGAAATAAAATTAAGATTGTTGATTATTTATCAAAAAAAAAATTCCTTGGGGCGCTGCCCCACACCCCGCCTGCTAACCGGCTAACGGGACCGCCGTGGCTACCTATTTGTAGCGCAACATAATCGTAAGATATACTGGCTTTCCTGATGTATGAATGTTTTGAAACATTTATTGCCCTTAAAATGGTATGAATTTTGATTCTTGAATGTTTGGGTATGGTGAACAATATGGCTCTAGATTACAAGTGTTGTAATTTTTCTAAATACGGCCTGCGTGTCGTGCCTTCCTCTAATTACTCTCGTTGTACATTCTCTTCTCATCTCACTCCCCTCGAATGTTAAAACGAGGTTTCCTTATGTAATTTTCCTATTCTAATTAGACAGCTTCTCTCATTGACTTGAGGGTACTTAGGATAGGTGAGCCATATTGTATCACGTTTAAGATTATGCATCGTTTGATTAGATCACTGCATGTATGTTTTATATGCATAATACTGGTATGAGATACAATAGAGATACATGCAAATCGGATAATTAATTAAACCCTCTAAAAGAAATCTTAAGTCATATGCCGTCAATTAATGAACACTTGTCAAAACCTCGATCGCTCATTTGTAGGCTCCACCAAAGTGGGTGCATTTGAGTTATCTTGGGGAGATAAGCAAGAGTAATGGTGCTACTCTTGTGTTTGTTATTGTTTGACTTAATTGAGATTATCAAATTGGTTTTGGTTCTCAAGGCATTAGATGGGATTAAAACATGCCGGATCATATGATGATGGAATCCCATAAACATCTAAGAGTTACATGTGATGTAATTGGTAAAGTTGTTACCTACCTAAATAACTTAAAGTTGAGCGTCCTACCAAAGCGGACTCAAGTTTAAGCCAAATATGGATCTTAGCCCACTAATTATTGCACTGAGGGTTGTTTTATTCAGTGGGAGATTGCTAATTCGCTTGCATATTTTAATTGTACAATCATGACGACTAGTAATACTGCTACATTATCGTTGCGATCTGTCCTTGAGAAAGACAAACTTAATGGGACAAACTTTCTTGACTGGTTCAGGAACTTGAGAATTGTTCTCAAGCAGGAAAGAAAAGTATATGTCCTAGATCAACCTATTCCTGAGGAGCCAGCAGCCAATGCTCCTAGAGCTCAGAGAGATTCTTATGCGAAGCATAAGGAAGACTCTGTCGATGTGGGATGCTTGATGCTTGCCACCATGGTTCCGGAGCTCCAAAGAGATCTGGAACACATGGAGGCTTATGAGATGATTGTGCATCTTAAGGAAATGTTCCAGTAACAGGCAAGGCAAGAGAGGTATGAGACCACTAAGGCCTTATATTCCTGCAAGATGGCTGAAGGTGCATCAGTGAGTACTCATGTCTTAAAGATGAAAGGGTACATTGATCACCTTGAGAGGCTTGGATTTCCCATGAGCCAGGAGTTAGCTACTGATTTGATCTTGAACTCACTCCCGAAAAGTTATGACCAGTTTGTCATGAACTACAACATGAACAACATGGAGAAATCTATTTCTGAACTGCATGGGATGCTTAAAACTGCTGAGCCGACTGTTAAGAAGAAGCCCAGTACTGTTTTGATGGTTCAAAAAGGAAAGGGTATGAAAAAGAAAGGCAAGGGTAAGGGGAAGGGTCATGGCTCATCTGGTAAGACCAAAGAGTTAGGCAAGCCCGAAACCAAGCCTGCACCAAAGAAGGCAAAGCCTCTAAAGGAAGGAGTTTGTTTCTTCTGCAATGAATCGGGTCATTGGAAGAGGAACTGCAAACTCTACCTTGAAGATCTGAAAAAGAACAAGAAGGATAGCGGGGCTATTACTTCAGGTATTTATGTTATGGACATTCATCTTTCTACTTCCACTACATGGGTATTAGATACTACATATGGTTCTCACATTTGTACAAATGTGCAGGGCCTAAAGGACAGTAGAAAGTTGATGAAGGGCGAAGTTGACCTACGAGTTGGAAATAGAGCAAAGGTTGCTGCTTTAGCTGTAGGCACTTATGAATTAGTTCTGCCCACTGGGCTTTTGTTAGTTTTGAACAATTGCTATTATGTTCCTGCTTTGAGTAGTAACATTATTTCTCTTTCTTATTTGGATAAGGAAGGTTGCACTTCCATTTCTGGGAATGGTAAATGTTCCATTTATCGTAATGATGTTTTCTATGCTCATGGTGATTTGCATGTTAATCATTACATATTGAACTTGGAACAACCCAATCAAGGAAATATCTATAACATAACCGCCAAAAGGGTCAAACCAAATAATTTGAATCCGACATACCTCTGGCACTGTCGTCTAGGCCACATAAATGAGAAACGCATTTCTAAACTCCATAAAGATGGATTTCTCAACTCATTTGATTTTGAATCATATGATACTTGCGAATCTTGTTTGTTAGGTAAGATGACAAAGTCACCTTTCACTGGGAACAGTGAGAGGGCCACTGATTTGTTGGGCCTCATACATACAGATGTGTGTGGACCGATGAATACAAATGCCAAAAGAGGTTATTCATACTTCATCACATTCATAGATGATTTCAGTAGATATGGCTACGTCTATCTAATGAAACATAAATCCGAATCTTTTGAAATGTTCAAGATATTTCAAAATGAAGTACAAAACCAGCTTGGCAAAACAATTAAAGCCTTTCGATCTGATCGAGGTGGTGAATATTTGAGCCAAGAGTTTATCGATCATCTTAGGAATTGTGGGATAGTCTCACAATTGACTCCTCTAGGAACACCACAATGGAATGGCATTTCTGAATGGAGGAATCGAACACTATTGGATATGGTTCGATCCATGATGAGTCGAACAGATCTTCCACCGTCCTTTTGGGGCCACGCCCTAGAGACAGCTATGTTCACACTAAATCGTGTTCCATCTAAGGCAGTTGAAAAGACTCCGTATGAGATATGGACTGGGAGGAAACCTAGTTTGTCTTTTCTCAAGATTTGGGGATGTGAGGTCTATGTTAAGCAACAAGCCTTAGATAAGTTAGCGCCCAAATCTTCAAAGTGCCTTTTTGTGGGATATCCTAAGGAAACCAAGGGATATTATGTCTACTACCCCAATGATAACAAAGTGTTTGTTGTCAGAAATAGTATCTTTCTAGAACGAGAATTTATCTATAAAAGAACCAGTGGGAGTAAGGTACACCTCGAAGAAGTTAGAGAGCCACAAGACACCACAGAACTACAGATGGAAAATAGAGAAGACTCACAACAAGTTGTTGAGACTCCTCAGGTCACGCAAGGCCCACGGCGATCTAATAGGGCACGACTTCAGCCTCAGAGATATGGATTTCTGATTTCTGACAATCGTGATGTGTTGCTCATTGAGCATAATGAGCCAACTACCTATCGAGAAGCTATAGTGGGACCAAACTCTGAAAAATGGCTTAGTGCCATGAAGTCTGAGATGCAATCCATGTACGACAATAAGGTATGGACCTTAGTCGATCCGCCTGAAGGTGTAAAAATCGACATGGATGGCATTGTAAATTGAAGGGAATTGGAAGACACGCAGCGAAAATTAACTTTAAAAATTTTTCCATTCCCAGCCAGGATCTACCGAATATGTTTAAGTCAAGGAGAAAGAAGTGTTACCTTCGGTTTCGAGCTTTGGTCGCGACCTCAGTGTCCACTAGTCGCGACTCCTCGCCTCTGGAACTTTCAGTCGCGACCTCCTCAGCTTCACGTCGCGACTTGTCTCCTCTTTTCGGATTTCTGACGTTCAGATGCCCGTTTGGTCGCGACCTAAGTGTGTTCTGGTCGCGACCTTTCTTCGTGTCTGGCCGTATCGTAGAAGTCGACAGCTCAGATCGGCTTCCTCTACCGGTATCCACACGAACAGCGTTCCAATTGCGAACGACGTGCTAGCGCCTCTTGTCCCTCTAGGGCTTTCTAGAGATTCCGTCCTCACTCTCTCTATCTCGGCAGTTTCTTATGTGCAAACCTTTTGCCCTCTCCCTGCCCCCTTTTCTCACGACTGAATGTGTGTGAAGAGATCTATATTGTGTGTGGAACCCTAGCTCCTAATGTCAAATATATAGGAAGCTATCGGGCTTCTAATAGGGCCGGGCTTCAGAATTAATCTTATATTAATTCTGAATTAATACAATATCATATATTGCATAATTTAATAAGAAACTGATTAAATAAATATGGTTTATATTAAATCCGTCCCACAGATTTAATTCACCTATTTATTTAATTTAAAATAAAGATAAGACAGAATTATATTTGATTTATTCTCATAAATCAAATTTGAGATATCTTATCAATTTGAATTTCAAATTCAAATAGATCATATCCATTTAAATTCAAATTCAAAAATGATAGAGATTTAATTTATCCTTATAAATTAAATCTTACAAATATCTCTTATATTATATATATAATATATATAAACTAATTTATATATATATATAAAATATATATCCACCCTAGATTATTCATTGAATCTAGACATCTCTTAGATTCAATGAATCTGGACATCATAGCTCGCATTGGGCTGTTTTGTGTGCGACCCTGTAGGCCCATATGAAGTTGGCAGTGGCCCAGTTACTATACTGACCCACAAGTAGTAAGCGGTCTCTAGCAAGGCATTACGACTACCCAAAACATATGAGGATCGATAAACGATGTAACCTTTCATACAACCATATCACGTCCCTTTTGTCACACGATATTTCGGTCAAGGATGAGGCATGGTGAACGTCATCCTCCTGTTCCTGACCGTTACTTTCTCGATCCCTGAGTAGTCTGAATATAGAAATGGAACTACCCTTCCATTCCAGTATGGCCATACATTTCTCAGACTCACTCATCGAGGGGCCCAGTAATATCTCTCTACGAATGTGAGGGACAAATTCCATCTTGACCATTCACATTCCTCCGCATGAAAAACCACTAAGCCCGAGCATAGCCTTTATGATCACTCGGTCAAAAGTGACTTTTGACTAGGTCAAAGCTGAGCGTTTGTCATGTAGGAATCCATGATGATCTCAGGTCAAAGGGCATAGTGACATGGCTTGTATATGAGAGGAGCTTATGACTTGACCCATGCAGCTCTCTCATAGCGGGTCGGTCCGACACCCTGTACTCTTACATGTGCCTATGACTTTGATTTATATCTCTATATATCTTCAAAGTCATACTGGTCTTATTTCATCTCTGCTCCCGCATAGATGACCGACCAGGGACATTTAGGATAAGATCACGAGTTATCCAAGGATGGTCATCATAGTAAACATGCAAATAATATGATAACATGATACAATGATTGGCCCCTAGGGCACAATTTCCAACATAAATATCTTCAAGGCACGACTGGTTGCAAAAGGATTTACTCAACCTCATGGTGTGGACTATGATGAGACCTTTTCCCCAATTGCAATGGCCAAATCAATCAGAATCCTCCTTGCCATTGCAGCATATTATGACTATGAAATATGGCAGATGGACGTCAAGACAGCCTTCCTTAATGGAAAGCTCCTTGAGGATGTGTACATGACACAACCTGAAGGATTTGTGCATTTTGAGGACTCTGGTAAGGTGTGCAAGCTTCAAAGGTCCATTTATGGACTGAAGCAAGCATCTCAGAGTTGGAATCATTGTTTTGATGAAGTAGTCAAAGAGTTTGGATTTCTTCAAAATATTGATGAACCTTGTGTGTACAAGAAGGTTAGTGTGAGTACAGTTGTAGTTTTGGTACTCTATGTCGATGACATCCTACTCATTGGGAATGATATTCCTACCTTGCAGATTGTCAAGTCTTGGTTAGGAAAATCTTTCTCGATGAAAGACTTCGGTGAAGCCACCTACATTCTAGGAATTAGGATCTATAGAGATAGATCTAAAAGGCTTCTAGGACTGAGTCAGAGCACATATATAGACAAGATACTGCATAGGTTCAGTATGCAGGAATCAAAGAGGGGTTTCATACCCATGTCTCATGGTATTCACCTCAGCAAGGATTTATGTCCTAGTACACTAGATCAGCGAGGTCGCATGAGTAAGGTTCCATATGCTTCGGCCATAGGATCTATCATGTACGCCATGTTATGTACTCGACCGGATGTCTCGTTTGCCTTAAGTATGACTAGCAGATATCAACAGGACCCCGGTGAGGGCCATTGGACTGCTGTCAAGAATATCCTTAAGTACTTAAGAAGGACTAAGGACTTATTCTTGGTCTATGGTGGATTGGATGACGAGCTCTGTGCAACTGGTTACACAGATGCAAGTTTTCAAACTGACCAGGATGACCAGAAATCGCAATCTGGATACATATTCCTCTTGAATAATGGAGCGGTAAGCTGGAAGAGCTCTAAGCAGAGCACTATAGCAGATTCTGCAATGGAAGCTGAGTATATAGCAGCATCTGATACAGCTAAGGAGGCCGTTTGGATAAGGAAGTTCATTACTGAACTAGGGGTGGTACCGACCATCTCAGATCCAATAACTTTGCTCTGTGACAATGGTGGTGCCATTGCACAGGCCAAAGAGCCTAGGTCACGTCAAATGACCAAGCATATACTTAGGCGATATCATCTCATCAGAGAAATCAATGACAGAGGTGATATAAAAATATGCAAAGTAACAGGAGAAGACAATGATGCTGATCCTCTAACAAAACCGCTTGTCCAGGCAAAATATGAGCGTCATGTTAGGTCAATAGGATTGAGACAAATTAATGATTGTTCCTAGTGCAAGTAGGAGGATGTTGGAAATTGTGCCCTAGGGGCCAATCATTGTATCGGGTTATCACATTATTTGCATGTTTACTGTGATGACCATCCTTGGATAACTCATGATCTTATCCTAAATGTCCCTGGTCGGTCATCTATGCGGGAGCAGAGATGAAATAAGACCAGTATGACTTTGAAGATATATAGAGATATAAATCAAAGTCATAGGCACATGTAAGAGTACAGGGTGTCGGATCGACCCTCCATGAGAGAGCTGTATGGGTCAAGTCATAAGCTTCTCTCATATGCAAGCCATGTCACTATGCCCTTTGACCTGAGATCATCATGGATTCCTACATGACAAACGCTCAGCTTTGACCTAGTCAAAAGTCACTTTTGACCGAGTGATCATAAAGGCTATGTTCGGGCTTAGTGGTTTTTCATGCGGAGGAATGTGAATGGTCAAGATGGAATTTGTCCCTCACATTCGTAGAGAGATATTACTGGGCCCCTCGATGAGTGAATCTGAGAAATGTATGGCCATACTGGAATGGAAGGATAGTTCCATTTCTATATTCAGACTACTCAGGGATCGAGAAAGTAACGGTCGGGAACAGGAGGATGACGTTCTCCATGCCTCATCCTTGACCGAAATATCGTGTGACAAAAGGGACGTGATATGGTTGTATGAAAGGTTACATCGTTTATCGATCCTTATATGTTTTGGGTAGTCGTAATGCCTTGGTAGAGACCGCTTACGACTTGTGGGTCAGTATAGTAACTGGCCCACTGCCAACTTCATATGGGCCTACAGGGTCGCACACAAAACAGCCCAATGCGAGCTATGATGTCCAGATTCATTGAATCTAAGAGATGTCTAGATTCAATGAATAATCTAGGGTGGATATATATTTTATATATATATAAATTTGTATATATATATTATATATATAATATAAGAGATATTTGGAAGATTTAATTTAAGGATAAATTAAATTTATATCACTTTTGAATTTGAATTTAAATGGATATGATCTATTTGAATTTGAAATTCAAATTGATAAGATATCTCAAATTTGATTTATGAGAATAAATCAAATATAATTCTGTCTTATCTTTATTTTAAATTAAATAAATAGGTGAATTAAATCTGTGGGACTGATTCAATATAAACCATATTTATTTAATTAGTTTCTTATTAAATTATGCAATTATGATATTGTATTAATTCAGAATTAATATAAGATTAATTCTGAAGCCCGGCCCTATTAGAAGCTCGATAGCTTCCTATATATTTGACATTAGGGGCTAGGGTTCTACACATCTCTACACATACATTCAGACGTGAGAAAAGGGGACAGGGAGAGTGCAAAAGGTTTGCAGATAAGAAACTGCCGAAATAGAGAAGGTGAGGACGGAATCTCTAGAAGGCCCTAGAGGGACAAGAGGCGCTAGCACGTCGTTCGCGATTGGAACGCTATTCGTGTGGATACCGGTAGAGGAAGCCGATCTGAGCTGTCAACTTCTTGCGATTGACCAGACACGAAGCAAGGTCGCGACCTATTGACACTGAGGTCGCGACCATACGGGCATCTGAACTTCAGAAATCCGAAAAGAGGAGACAGGTCTGAAGCTGACGGGATCGCGACTACAAACTCCAGAGACGTCCGGTCGCGACTAGAAGAAGATGAGGTCGCGACTAAAATCTCCAGAGGCTACAGGTCGCGACTAGAAGCTGAGGAGGCCACGACTGAAAGTTCCAGAGGCGAGGAGTCGCGACTAGAGGACACTGAGGTCGCGACCAAAGATCGAATACCGAAGGTAACACTTCTTTCTCCTTGACTTAAACACATTCGGTAGATCCTGGCTGGGAATGGAAAAAATTTTAAAGTTAATTTCCGCTGCGTGTCTTCCAATTCCCTTCATATACCATGATAAGCTGTCATAATTGACACTAAGTTTTGTATTTGCAGGATGACTAGATATAGATCCGGATCCGAAACCACGGTGAATCAGTGGGATCCTAGACTAGAGGTCTCTAGTTCGGATAGTTCAGAGGAGGAGATAATGAGTAATGATTCTGATCCTTGGATATCTCCAGTAGTGAGTGACTCAGAAGTGGATAGTTCTTCCGTAGGATCAAATCTTGTGGTGGATGATCAGGAGAAGAAAGTGATAAAAGGTCATATTCCTGCCATTCCCATAAATGTGGTACCTCCAAATATAGCAGACAAGTCAGGACCCAGCCAAGTACTTGATCAGATTAATGCGCCAAGTCCCAGTAAGCCCGAAGTAACACTAGTAGAGATACATTTGGGAAATCTAATCGTAAGAATGATACCAGGGAGGAACTTGAGTAGAGAACAATTTGAGAGCTCGGTAGTATTAGCCCGACAGCTATATGGGCTGAGGCAGACCCTGATCAGAGACGGAGATCCAGATTATAGGGTCTACCAGGAGTTTATTACGAGAGTAAAAGCGATATATCAGGCTTGGGACCCAAATATGTTAACTATGAGTCTTTGGGAAGAGATAATCAATGACGTGTTACCAATAACCCCTACTTAGAGATTGGAGTTGGACCTGTATTTTAACGAAGAACCATACTGTACCATATCTGACTGGATCTACTTAGTAGGAGAGTTTATTAGAATAAAGTTTAAGAAGAATTAGGGTATGATAGAAAGAGTAATGTACACAATGTATGTAAGTGATGTATAAAAGATCAGTACAGTAGCATATGTATGACTGTGATATGTACCTTGTATGCTATATTTGAAATGAAATGAGAAATGTTGTTTATCGCATTCCCTTCTATGTTATAGCATAACAAAATGGTTCGAACAAGAAAAACGATTCCAGCAGAGGAACCACAAGAAGCTAGAAATCTTAATCAACTAATTTTAGAGCGATTAGAGCAACAACAAAAGATGATTGAAGAAATGAGAGCAGCTCAGGCACGAAATGAGCAGAAAAGAGATGCTGCCATAGTTGCAGCAGTGGCAGCAGCTGTAAGTAATTTAAGACCGCCAGAGCCTTCAGGAGCGGCTGATAGAGAACCTGAAGGAGTACAACAGCAGGCGGTTCAGCCCCAGAGAAGGGTTAAATCGAGGGAGGAGGCAGTTGGTATCCAACAATGGATGGTTCGATTTTGCAAACATAATCCTCCAGTGTTCGAAGGAACATTCGTAGTACAGATAGCAGAGAATTGGGTCAGCAGATTAGAAAAGATCTTTAAGGTTCTCGACTGCCCAACTGAAACCAAGGCCCAAATGGACATCTATCAATTAGAAAAGGATGCGGATAGATGGTGGAAGAATACAGAGTTACTTCTCCAAGCAAGAGACATTCCAGTTACCTGGGAAGTGTTTCTTGAGCAGTTTTACGAGAAATATTTCCCTCAATCCGTCAGAGATGAAAGGGAGGCCGAATTCCTTGTACTGAGATAAGGAGAAAAAGAAGCTTTTGACGAATATCTGGCTAAGTTCATTCGGCTATCCCAGTATTCTACGTATCTATGCCAAGTGGATGACGAACGCTGGATGACAGAAAGAATGATTCGAGGGCTGAACTCTACACTAAAGGAGAAGTTAACTCCTCAACAATACAGCCAGTTTAATAAAGCTGTGGAAGCATCTCGAATTGTAGAAAATAGCATGAATTATCGAATGCTGTCCAGATCCGGGAATAGGGATCAGGCGACCCCTGATAAGGCCAGTCGAAATCAAGAAGCTGCAGGTGGGAGCGGCTATAAGAAGAGGAAGCGACCGTGGCAGAACAAAAAGCCAAATAGAGGAAATTTCCGTGAAAGGTCCAACAACAGGGATTCAAAGGCCCCAGTATGTGAAAAGTGTGGAAAGAATCATGGTGATAGACCATGTTTAATGGGCCAGAATATTTGTTACACCTGCGGAAAGCCCGGACATTTTTCCAAAGAATATCCTCAAGCTATAACTGATTCAAGGCCAAGGACGACAGGACGAGTGTTTGCACTCACTAGAGAGGACGCTCAGCGATCACCTGAGATGATCCAAGGTACAATCTATCTCAATGATCATGCTGTGACTGCTCTATTTGATTTGGGTGCAAGTCATTCCTTTATATCTTATGAATGTGCTAAATGCCTAGGCCTTTTGATCAGCAAGTTGCGTTATGATATACAGGTGAAAACTCCCACCAACGCTAGAGTAATTACTTCTGATGCCTGTCTAAATAGTGTTGTACGTTATGAGCACTGCAGTACCACCCTAGACCTGATCTATATGCCTTTTCGAGAGATTGATGTCATACTCGGCTTAAATTGGTTATCCTCCAATAATGTGATGCTGGACTGCAGAAACAAGACCCTAGTTCTTGGTCCAAAGATCACTGATCTGAGCTCAGAAGTACGACTGCACTTCATGACAGAGGCTCAGGCAGAAAAATGTTTACGGAAAGGATGTCAGGGATATGTAGTATTCTTTTCTGTTCAAACAGAAGTGGAAGAAGGCATCGAGGAGATTCCAGTAGTCAATGAATTTCCTGAAGTCTTTTCGAAGGAGATTCAAGGATTACCTTTAGAGCGTGAAGTAGAGTTTGCGATCGACGTTATACCTGGAGCTGGACCAGTATCGAAAGCCCCATACAGGATGGCTCCCAACAAAATGATGGAACTGAAAAAGCAAATTGAGGAGCTATTGGAGAAGGGTTTCATACGACCCAGTGTATCGCCATGGGGTGCTCCAGTACTATTCGTCAAGAAGAAAGATGGCAGCTTAAGGCTATGCATTGACTACCGGGAATTAAATAAGATTACAGTTAAGAATAAGTATCCTCTCCCCAGAATTGATGACCTGATAGACCAATTGGCAGGAGCGAGCTTATTCTCCAAGATTGATTTGAGATCTGGCTACCATCAATTAAGGGTTAAGTGAGATGATATTCCAAACATGGTATTCAGAACGCGCTACAGGCATTTTGAGTTCCTTGTGATGCCTTTTGGACTAACCAATGCACCTGCTATTTTCATGGACTACATGAATCGGATCTTCAGGCCTTATCTAGATCAGTTCTTTGTGGTCTTCATTGATGATATTCTGGTGTACTCCAAATCTCCAGAGGAGCATAAAAGGCATTTGAGGATTGTTCTTGGTACCCTTAAAGAAAAGAAGCTCTATGCTAAGCTGAGTAAATGCGAGTTTTGGCTGTCAGAAGTCAAATTTCTCGGTCATGTCATATCCCGAGAAGGGGTAGCTGTAGATCCTAGCAAAGTTGAAGTAGTTTTGAGCTGGGAGCAGCCAAGGACAGTGACAGAGATCAGAAGTTTTCTCGGCCTAGCAGGGTACTACAGAAGATTTATTCAAGAGTTTTCTCGAATTGCCTTACCACTTACCAAGCTGACCAGAAAGAATCAGCAGTTTAAGTGGGATGAGAAGTGCGAGGCTAGCTTCCAAGAGTTAAAGCAGAGATTAACCACTACTCCCGTGCTGATTATTCTAGACCCCACTCAGAGTTATGTAGTCTACACTGATGCTAGCAAGCAGGGGTTGGGATGTGTGCTGATGCAGCAAGTTCGAGTAGTAGCCTACGCCTCTCGGCAGTTAAAGCCACATGAAGAGAATTATCCCACTCATGATCTGGAGCTTGCGGCGGTGGTTTATGCCCTGAAGATATGGAGACACTATTTATATGGAGCAACTATAGAGTTGTATTGCGACCACAAAAGCCTGAAGTACCTACAGGATCAGAAAGAGCTAAATATGAGGCAACGGCGATTGATGGAATTGTTGAAAGATTATGACTTCCAAATTAAATACCATCCAGGAAAAGCCAATGTGGTAGCTGATGCCCTGAGTAGAAAGGTGGTGTAGGTTGCATACATGATGATCAAGGAATTGGAATTGATAGAAGATATGCGCGATTGGAGCCCTCTATATCAAATGCAACTGACGGAGAATCCTTTTGGAGGAGTTCATGTCAGAGCTTGCATAGAAGATGAGATAAAAGAGGCTCAAAACCAGGATAAGCTCGCAGCAATATTCAAAGACAAGCTGGAGAAGGGGAAGACAAGGAATTTTGAGATGTCCTCAGACGGATTACTACAGTTTCGAGGAAGACCCTATATCCCTAATGTTGTGGGATTAAGGGAAAGGATCCTGGAGGAAGCACATAAAAGTCGGTATACTATACATCCAGGGATGACCAAGATGTACCATGATGTTAAAAGGTTATTTTGATGGCCTGGATTGAAGAAAGATGTTGTGACTTACGTATCTAAGTGCTTGACCTTCTAGAAAGTGAAAGTTTAACATCAAAAGCCAGCAGGAATGTTGAAGCCTTTAGACATCCCTGAGTGGAAATGGGATGGGATTGCCATGGACTTTGTTGAAGGACTACCCCTGACTCCAAGTAGACATGATGCAGTGTGGGTAGTAATTGATCGACTGACAAAGTCAGCATATTTCCTGGCAATCAATAAGAGAGATTCTCTTGAAAAGCTGGCAAAGCTGTATATAAAGGAGACCGTTAGGCTTCATGGTATCCTAAGAAGCATTGTGTCTGATAGAGACACTCGATTTACTTCAAATTTCTGGAGGGCTTTACAGGAAGGAATGGGCACTACTCTCAAATTTAGTACTCTCAAATTTAGTACAGCTTATCATCCTCAGACAGATGGTCAATCTGAAAGAACAATACAAATGTTAGAGGATATGCTGAGAGCATGTGTCTTAGATTTAAAAGGCAGCTGGGATATCCATTTACCCCTTATAGAGTTTGCTATAACAATAGTTATCAGGCCAGTATTCAGATGGCATCTTTTGAAGCACTTTATGGACGTAAATGTAGATCCCCCTTATGTTGGCTAGAGTTGAGTGAGAGAAGAAGCTTGGTCCGGATATAGTGGATCAAACTGTAGAGCAGGTTGCGATAATTAGAAAACGATTGTTGAGGCTCAAAGCAGACAGAAAAGCTATGCAGATGTCAGAAGGAAGCCGTTGGCGTTTGAAAAAGGAGAACATGTATTCCTTAAGTTAACTCCAACCACGGGAGCCAGACGATCGATTAAATTGAAGAAGTTGCATCCAAGATACATCGGACCATTCCAGATTCTCTCAAAGATAGGAGCAGTAGCCTACAAGTTGGCTCTTCCTCTGAATCTCAGCCAGATACATGATGTGTTCCATGTTTCCCAATTAAAGAAGTATGTTCCAGATCCATCTCATGTGATTGAGCAAGATGAGGTCGCACTGCGAGATGACTTGACCTATGAGGTTGGACCGGTGCAAATTGCTGATAGAAAAGTCAAGCAGTTGCGGAATAAGCAAATTCCTTTAGTTAAAGTGATCTGGAAAGGCTTGACTGAACAAGAAGCTACATGGGAAACAGAAGAAAAGATGAGAGAGAAGTATCCTGAATTGTTCCTATAGGATAGGTGTAATGTAAATTTCGAGGACGAAATTTATTTTAAGGGGGAGAGAAATGTAATACCCTTAATTTTCTGTACTGATTTCTATGTACAGATTAAATGGAATATATGAGTTCTTTTTCAGGAAAAAGATGTGGTCCTTTATGTAAAGAAAAGGATTAAATAGCAAAAGAAAGGAAATGAAAGGACTTAAGTGCAATTAAGGAAAGTTTAAGGTTAGGAAAGAAAGGTAGACAAAAATGTGGGGTCTTAAAGTGTAATTTTAGCCAAATAAAGGGACTTAAGTGCAAAGAAGAAAAAGTTCCCTGGGGCTAAAGTGTAATTAAAGGAAATTAGGCCAGAAGTGGTTTGGACTGTTCGACAGCATTTCAGTCCCAGATTTTACCAGAAGATAGAGCAGGTGACGCTGGGTAATCCAGCCTAATACTGGAATTTTTGAAGACTCCAGATAGTCAAAAATGGACTGATCGTCCAAAAGTTATAAAAATTCATACCGGATACCCTAGATTTTAGATATAAGTAAGAAATTACAGGATGATGCACCCTTATGGGGCGGATGTCAGGAAACTGACAGAATACTGATAGGAGGTCTGTAGAAAAATTTATTCACAAAATAGCAAATAGAGACGGGAGTGTGAGGCCTCCAGGTATCCGATAGGGAAATTTATCGGTATTTAAAAAGGAACAAAATACGATCGGATGACCTCAGTCAGATGACTATTATGACTCACAAGGATGCCTAAACACAGTAGGTCATTATATCTGGAAAAAGGAGCCGGTGTCCGGAAATGTGTATAAACGGTGAATAATAATTAAAATATTCAATAAACTGTGCCAGAGGAAGATTCCTCGTGATGCGTGCCATAAAGGTAATGGACCTAGAAAGGCCCAATAATGGCACCATCAAAGGCCCAGTAAGACTCTTGGACTGATAGGTGGGTCAGTGTCCAGCAGAACCCCGGAAAAGTGCGAAATTACGAAAATGCCCGTGTTGTACTAAAGGGTAGCAGATGAATGGAGGGCATTTTGGTCATTCTGGATAGGTTCAGAAGCTAAGACATATCTAAATAAGGTTGACTAGAGCCAGTATATGCTTTGACCAGGTACAGAAAGGTGTGAAATGACGATTTTGCCCTTAGGGTTAAAATAGGGTAAGAAAGGGCACCAAGGGCATTTTGGTCATTTCGTAGGGGATCTGTAATTGAGTTTAGACCCAGTATAAAAATTTTAATGATATAAAGGACCCAGACACTAAATTTAAAGTTAGAAGACATAATATGGGTTTTCAGAAAAATTAGATTCAAAAAACGGTCCAGTTTTCGAGGCGACGGACCGGGCCGGTACCAGATTGGACCAGAAAGCTTCCAGAAGGCTTCTAGCTCCCTCTATTTGCGCCATGTGATAAATGTGTGAGGTGAGGTATCCCATGAGGTGGCCTTGAATGATGTCATGAATGATGCAGTAAAGGAATAAAAGAAAAATAGGAAATTCCGGAAAACCAGGACCACAAGTTCCTAAGGCTTCAAAATTACAAGAATGCCACTCATCAAAACTATAAATACCCCCTAGCTCTTCATTCTCATGGCCTAAGGAGCTTTTAGAGTGATAAGGAAGTGCTTGAGAGAGAAAATGAGAAAAAGAAAGAAGAAAGGAAGTTCTGGTGGTGTTGGAAGCAGTAGAGAGGTTCTAGAGTTATGCTTTTAAGGTAGTAACTAATCTTAGTTTTTATGTAATGTCTTTGTGAATTGTTGTGCTATTGTTTGGTTGGATTGTTGTCTTATATGTTATGCTTGAAGCTCTATTACAATGCTATGATCATATGTTATTGAATATGGAAGCATGCAGCATACTTATCTGTACACAATCACAAGCAAGCACTGTCACTCTGCATTACATATATTGTTATGATTGTTGCTACTGAGATTCTTTTGAATCTCATTCCCATATATAACATTACAGGAGAGGTTCTGTCAAAATAAAATTTGGAAATTTTAAGAGACGCCGTTATGCTGCCGAAATTCTGGCAACGAAGCAGGAACAAAGAAAGGAACTGATACGTACTGTGTACGTAGGTGCTGTCTAAGGATGCTGGAAGTGCGTGGACCTAGCAGGTTCATCCAGTCTTTCTTGGGTACTTACGTCGAATGGTAGTTCCTAAGGGAATTACCGAATCGGTACAAGATCGGTTACTTTCTACAGAAGGAATGTAGCAGTTATGCTGCCGGATTTTAGACAATGAAAAATATAATAGAAATATGAGGATGTTAATCATGCGCTGATGTATAACAGTTGATTATTTAATAATGATTGTTATCTGGCATGTTTGACTGATATGTGATGTATGTATGCACTAATATGTAAGGTTGGTTGCTAAAAAATGACTTTATGAACAGTAATCCGTAGAGACCCATTGATGTTTGATAAATCATTAAAAATAGTAAATGGTTGAATAAATGTATGATATTTTTATGGTAAATAGTAGACATACTAAGCCTTAATTTGACTGGTCTTTTTAAGAGTAACATTCCCCTTACATACTAGCTTGAATAATGTTCGATGATTCATTCTCTTCTCAATTATTCATCCCATAATGTCAAGTAGTCATCTTAACTTATTATACAAGTTCATTCACCCATATTTACTCTTTTTCCTTGGGAGGTTCCAGCACCTATAACATGGTTATGTATATGGAAAGTGTAACATCCCAATTTTTAGGCCCAGAGACTCAGAAAGTAGCCTGAAATAGATAGGCTACCAGACTCCTTTGAGTAGAAGTCCTAAAAACATACAGAGGATTTTTAGGGACTAAACTGCAAATAAGTGAAAGTATAGGGACTTATGTGTAAATAGTAAAAGTTCCTAGGGGTATAATGGTCATTTTAGAAAAGAAAGGGACTAAAGTGAAAGTTTAAAAGTTTCATGGTGCAAAGATGAAAGTAAACACAAGTTGTGGGCTATTAAATGTAATTATGAAAAGTTAAGGGACTTAATTGAAAAGAGGAAAGTTTCCAAGGGCAAAATGGTAATTATAGAAAGTTGAGTCGGAAGTGGCTTAGAACAACCCGGAAGCATTTCAGTCCCAAATTTCATCAGTAGATAGAGAAAATGATGCTGGTTAATCTAGCTTATTACAGAAATTTTATTAGAGTTTCATGTAGCTGAAATTTATCTGATAGTCTAAAAGATATCTAAAATTTTTATCAGATCTCCTGGACCTCAGATATGAGTAAAAAGTTACAAAAATGTGTGTCCTGTGAAGCTAGAGGTCAGGGAACTGACAGAATCCCGTAAGGAGTTCTATATAAAAAGTTATTCACTTTTTAGTGAATTTAGACGGGAGTTTGAGAACGCCCGATATCCGATTGGGAAATTAATCGGTATGTAAACTGGGACTGAATGAGCCCAGATGGCATCACATAAAGGCCCATAATGATACCAAGGGAGGCCCAGGCCCATGATATCAGTTCAGCGGTAAAAGGGGCCAGTGTCCCCAAAAAGATGCAAAATGACGAAAATACCCATATGTTATAAAATAGTTAAAGAATGAGTGAAGGGTATTTTGGTCATTTGACTAAGGTTAGACAATCAAGAAAGGTTATCTGGATAGTTGATCAGGGCCAGGGAATACTCTGGTAAGGTGTGAAAAGACAATAATGCCCCTAGACTCATTAAAGTAAATAAAGAGAAACTAAGGGCATTTTGGTAATTTGCCAAGGGATGTTTCTTGGGAATAGAGCCATCAGAGTATTTGAGCTTGATCAGAGACCCAAGATGACATTCCAAAATCCCAAAAACATATCCCAAGAGTTATGTGAGTTAAAGTGGCATTAAAATAATATTTTAGTGAGTTTATAATAAAGTAAAGTTACCCGGTTGAAGTGATAACCGGGGAATTGATCAGATAAAGCTTTGGACTTATCCGAAAGCCATGAGGTGGCATGAAAGGTACCCACAAGGTGCCACATAGCACTAATCTAAGGGAAGAAGAAAAAGCTAAGGACACGTGGCACGATCTCAGCCGTTCATTTCGGGATAAGACTCTAGAATTCTCTAGAAGCACTGAGTCAGCTGGTGAGGTGTCCCGGAGCCCCACCATTACGCCACCTGAAACATCCCTACTTATATACATCTTAGGGACCATTTGGTAGCATTTAGAACCACTTTCAAGGTCATTAAAGTCCAATTCCTCAATCTGGAGTTTTACACTTATCGAATACTGTTCACTATGTAAATTCCAGATGAGTGACCTGACTTTGATAAATCATAACTAATTATAGAAAAATCAAAATGAAGTGGTTACAATTTATACTTGAATCTAACTCAATTATATTTCAGGTAAAAATAACTCGCTGAACATCCATTGCCCGAGTCAACGTCAGTCAACGTCACAACTTTACTGTTCATCCAACATTTTTCTCCTGAATCCAGCATTCTGATCCCAACTTTGATAATTTATATCTCCATGTGTAGACATCCAAATGAGGCCTATTATATATCAAATTAAATATTAATATGTCTACTATTTGCCATAAAAATTTCAGACATTTATTCATCCATTTACTATTTTTAATCATAGGTCAAACATCACTAAGTCATCACGAGTTACTGTTTATGGTGGTAAATTACAGCACTCAACTTTACAAACATATGCATACATCCATCATATATCAGTCAAACATGCCAAACAACACTTATTATTAATTAATAAGTTGTTTTACATCTGGGTATGTGCAAAATTTCCCATATCTCGATTACATCTTTTTCTACCTGAAATCCGGCAGCATAACCGCTACGCTTCATCTTCAGAAAGTAACTGATCTTGTACCGATTCGGTAATTCCCGTAAGAACTACCATTCTACGTAAGTACCCAGGAAAGACTGGAGAACCGGCTAGGTCCACTCACTTCCAGCCTCCTTAGACAGCACCTACGTACACAGTACGTATCAGTTCCTTTCTTTGTTCCTGCTTCGTTGCCAGAATTTCGGCAGCATAACGGCGTCTCTTAAAATTTCCAAATTTTATTTTGACAGAACCTCCCCTGTAATGTTATATATGGGAATGAGATTCAAAATAATCTCAGTAGTAAAAATCATAACAATGTATGTAATGCAGAGTGACAGTGCTTGCTTGTGATTGTGTACAGATAGGTATGCTGCATGCTTCCATACTCAATAACATATGATCATAGCATTGCAGTAGAGCTTCAAGCATAACATATAAGACAACAATCCAATCAAACAATAGCACAACAAATCACAAAGCCATTACATAAAAGCTAGGATTAGTTACTACCTCAAGAGCTTAGCAGAACTCTAGAATCCTTATACTGCTTCCAGCTCTGCCAGAACTTCCTTTCTTTCTTTCTTCCTCTCACTTTCTCTCTCTAACACTTCCTTCTCTCTCTTTCTCATGCTTGGCCGTGGAATATGAAGAGCAAGGGGGGTATTTATAGTTTCCTTCAATGGCATTCTTGTAATTTTGAAGCCATATGAACTTGTGGTCCTGGTTTTTCCTGGATTTTCCTATTTTCTTTTATTCTCTTTTACTGCATCACCCAGGACACCTCAGTGGACACCTCAGCATGCACATTTCTCACATGTCACAATTCCTGGGATACCTCATCAGCTGACTCATCATTTCCAGTCCAATCCAGTACCAGTCCGGTCCTATTTCCCACAAACTGGACTCACCGGCTAAGATTATGCCACATGTCCTTAACTTTTTCTTCCTCCTCTATGTTGGTGCCATGTGGCATCTTACTGGCACCTGTCACGCCATCCAATGCTATCCAGATAAGTCCAGGACTTTATCTGATCACCTCCTCGGTTATCGTGCCGATCGAGTAACTTTACTTTATTGAAACAGCATTAAAATAGTATTTTAATGCCACTTTTTCCCACACATCACTGGGCCTACGTTTTTGGACTCTGGGAATGTTATCTTGGATCCTGATCAAGCTCAAGTACTTTGATGGCTCGATTCCCAAGAAACATCCCTTGGCAAATTACCAAAATACCCGTGGGTGCCCTTTCTTGCACTATTTTAACCCTAAGGGTAAAATCGTCATTTTACACCCTTCTGTACCCTGTCAGGGCATATACTGACTCTAAGTGACTTTATCTGTATGTGCCTTGGCTTCTGGGCCTGTCCAGAATGACCAAAATGCCCTTCATACATCTATTACCCTTTTGTACAACATAGGGGCATTTTCGTAATTTCATACTGTTCCGGGGTTCTGCTGGACACTGGCCCACCTATCAGTCAAAGCACCACTATTGGGCCTTTGATGGCGCCATTATTGGGCCTTTCAGGGTCCATTACCTTCATGGCACGTATTACGAGGAATCTTCCCCTGCCCATGTTCATCGAGTACTTCAACTATTATGCACCGTTTATACACATCTCCGGACACCGGGTCCTTTCACCAGATACACTGGCCTACTGCGTTTAGTCATCCCTGTGGGTCATAATAGTCATCTGACTGAGGTCATCCGAACTCATTCAATCCCTTTTTAAATACCGATAAATCTCCCTATCGGATCCCTGGAGGCCTCATACTCCCGTCTGGATTTTCTATTTTGTGAATAACTTTTTCTACAGACCTCCTATCGGTATTCTGCCAGTTTCTTGACATCCGTCCCATAAGGACGCATCATCTTGTAGTTTCTCACTTATATCTGAAATCTAGGATATCCGATAGAATTTTTTATAACTTTTGGACTATCAGATCAATTTTGGCTATCTGGAGTCCAGAGAAAATTCCTGTATTAAGCCAGATTATCGAGCATCACTTGCTCTATCTACTGGTGAAATTTGGGACTGAAATACTTTCGGGCAGTCCAAACCACTTCCGGCCTGACTTTCTTTAATTATACTTTAGCCCCAAGGAACTTTTCTTCTTTTCAATTAAGTCCCTTTTTATTTGGCTAAAATTACACTTAAGGACCCCACATTTTTGTCTACTTTTCCTTTTTGGCTTTAATCTTTCCATAATTGCACTTAAGTCCTTCCATTTCCTTTCTTTACTTTACTAGGTCTAGAGGCATTATTGTCTTTTCATATCTTACCAGAGTATTCTCTGACCCTGGTCAACTATCCAAATACCCTTTCTTGACTGTAACCTTAGCCAAATGACCAAAATACCCTTTACTCATTCTTCAGTTATTCTATAACATAAGGGCATTTTCGTCATTTTGCACATTTTTTCCGGACACCGGCCCCTCTTACCACTGAACTGATATTATGGGCCTGGGCCTTCCCTGGTGTCACTATGGGCCTTAAAAACATTGTATGGCCTCTGGCCACAGTCCGATCATCTCTATTTGGACCGGTTTTTCTTTTACCGATTATAACTGTAAATTCCCATCTTCGGGAATTTTTACAGAAATGACAATTTTACCCTTGGTCACATTTCTAATTCTTTCATACACATAGAGACCTCATATGCATATTTCACAGTTCAGTGAAATGATCAGCATAATTTTCTCTATTTTCTGGCCAAATATGGTACTCATCGGCTACCAGCCCGATCTTTCCCATAATTACGATTATGCCCTTGGATTCTCTTTCTGGCATCTCTAGGCCTAAAAATTGGGGTGTTACACCACCTAAGCATGTGAGGTGTCCCTTGATGATGTCACTTTTGATGAGTCATTATGGAGGATGATGTCATCATGATGATGCAGGCGAAGCTTCTTGAGGAAGCTAAGCGATCTGAGCCGTTCATCGTGATTCGATCTGGACCATCCATTCCACCTCCCTCCACCTATAAATACCCCTCACCCCCTCACTTCATTCCACACCCACGGCAAGCAAGAAATAAAGGAGAGAAAAGAAGAGAAAGAAAGAGAAAGAGAGAAAAAAACAGAAAGAAAGGAAGAGAAAGAAGGAGTTCTGGTTGAGCTAGGAGCAATCCAAGGAGCTTAGGGACTCAGCAAGCTTAGGAATAAGGTAAGTAATTTATTCTAGTCCCTGCTCTAATAAATTAGAGGATTGTTCTTATAAATTTAATAGTTAGAATAGAGAAATATATCTCTCTATAAGGTTAGTCGTGAATAGAAAGAAAACTAGGGGATTGGTAGAATAGGGGTATTGCCTCAGGATAAGCCTAAATTAAGTAGAGTTATGCTGGATAAGACAATAATAAAATATTATTATGCTCTATATATAAGCTCTGACCTCTATAAAGAAGGGATCTTAGAGCAAAGGCTAAGGACTAAAGGAAAGGCTGCACGCCAAGTAGTGAACTTACCTACTTGTACGCTTATGTTGCTTGAATGTTTTATGTGATATTTACTTACTTTGATGATGTGAAGCATGTATGATTAAATTATGCTCTGTTTATTTTTATGCTATGGCCATATGTTATAATTAAGGGACATGAAGCATGTAAGTTATCATTATGCAAGCATGATCTTTAAGTACACACATAGTAACATCAAGCTTATAGTTGCATACATTGTATGGTTTCTGTTTGCTACTCAGATTTCCCCCAAAATCTCACCCCTTCCATATCAATCCAATTACAGTAGGTCTTCTCAAGATGGAGGAGATAAAGATACGTGAAGAGGAGTTAATAATTATTTAGCATGATTGATATGTGATTGATGTATGTTATGCATATGTATGTAAAGCTGGTTGTTGGAATTTGCCACCATGAACAGTAACTCGTGGTGAGGTAGTGACCTTTGATCTGTAATTAAAAATAGTAAATGGTTGAATAAATGGATGGTATTTTTACGATAAATAGTAGACATACAAAGCTTCGAATTGATATATAGAACATATTATTTGAATGTCTACACATGGAGATATAATTTTTCAAATTTGGGACCAAAATGCTGGATTCAGGGGAAAATGTTGGATAAACAGTAAAATTATAGCGTTGATTGATGTTGACTTGGCATGGTCAACGAGTTATTTTTCTCTGAAAGAGGATTAAGTTAGATTCATGTAGCAATTTGAACCACTTTGTTTCAATGTTTCTAGAATTAGTTATGATTTTTAGAATTCAGGTCACTTGTTTGGAATTTACACAGTGAACAGTACTCGATAGAGTAAAACTCTTTATTAAGAAATTTGACTTCAATGACCTTGAAAGTGGTTTCAGATGCTACCAAATGGTCCCTAAGACATATGAAAATTAGGATGTGATAGAAAGAATGAGATTTCATAGAAATCTCAATAGCAAGTCACACAAACTATAATATCATGCATGCTTGATTAAATGCCTAAAATGTTATCATGATATGAGAGCTACTTCATGGTCATATATAAGAAAACTCTATCATGGATATTGTCATGACATTTATTGCAAGGAGTTGCAATCATTCATACTTCATCATCATCATCATAGCATCATTTTAAGCTCAACCAAACATCACAACTAACAAGCATGCATAAAGTCAAACAAACATAAGATTATAGTTAATTATTCTTGCTACCTCTTAAGTTGTCCTTGTCAAACTCTTCTTGAGATGGTCTTCTTCCTAAACAAATGTCAAAACCTAGCCATTACAAAGTAATATCAAGTTACAACTCAACTTCAAAACAATTCCAAGACTAGGTTCTAACTAGATGCCATTCTTTGTCTATTTTATGTCTTATACTTCCATCTTTCTAAAATAAATTCTCATGGTTCATTTTCACATAATTTTTCATTTAGAATCCAAATATGAAATCAGAATTTACAAAATCAAACCACTTCCCTAGCTACTATACAGAATCGAAATACCTCCCTTATTTTTCCAAAAATTCTCATTTTGATTCCAATGCTTTCACTACTTGTTTCTCTACTTTATCCCCACACAATTTTCCATTTTAAACCCATTGGAAGTATCAAAATCATAAAATTCTCACATATGAATGGTGATTCATAAGTGGAAACCAAGAACACAAAACCCTAATACACACTTGAATTTCCAAGCTAATGCCACTTGATTTTAGCTTGTTTAAGCTTGTCTAAACTATCCATAACATAAAATTCATATTCCCACCACATATGAACAGCATGTCCAGTAGCAACATCAAAGGGAAAATGCCATAAAAAATACTTAAAACAAAGAGCAAATTTCCTAGAATAAAGTCCAAGATCAAATGAACTAATTACCTTTCTTTTTACTCCAAGTTGTATGCTTCTTCCTAGCTCCAATATAAATTTTGGTAGAGTTTCCCTAAGGTTCTCTAAGCTACTGAAATGCTGAAAAGGGGGTATTTATAGAAAAATTTTGGTGGAAATGAAAGGCCAAATTACTTTGGTTACTATTTGATCTATGGTCCATAATTCACCTTCCATAAAGCTTGCCCTAGAAGCTTTGGAATGACATCATCCATTACATCATATAGGGCTGTGTTTGGCACAAGATAGGGAGAAATACTGATAGGAAAAATTCTAGTCCAATCCGGTACTGATTCAGTTAGTTTCACAAGAACTAGACTATTTTATGTTTGCAATTTTTATACTATTCCAGAATGTGTATTCTATCATGAAAACTAGTGTTTAGATTTTTTCCTTCCATTAACATTATTAGACTAAGTATTTATCTGCTTACTGAAACATCCTCCCTTAGACTCCTCAGAGTACACTTGCGGAAGCCATATTAGCTCGATTATATCTTAACTTAAGCCCAGAAATTGAAAATTTTACCTTTAAGTTCCTTATTCTGGACCTTTAATTTGAAAATTGGTTTATCTCATTCTACACATCCAAATAAGGCTTATTACCTATCCACGGAATGCCCCAGATGTGTACTACTAGCTTACCAAATTTCGTAGCCAAACTCCTTCGTTTACTAGGTCAAACTGAGGTTAGAACACTGCTACCTCATGACCTGCGAATTTCTCTCTTAATTTCTCATACATAAATTGAATATGCCAAACAATACTTATCATTGAATAACATAATGTCATACAGCATGGCATACACAACAAGACATATACATAATCTCGCTATCTCTATTACATCTTTTTCTGCCTAAACTCCGGCAGCATAACGGCTACGCTTCATCTGTACAAAGAACTGAACTGTACTGATTCGGTAATCCCCTCATGAGAACTACCATTCTACGCAGTACCCAGAAAAGACTAGATGAACCGGCTAGGTCCACTCACTTCTAGCCTCCTTAGACAGCACTACGTACACAGTACTTATCATATACTGATGTTCAGTCTTTACTTCGGCAGCATAAGGCGTCTCATAGGATTCTCAAAATCCACTTCAGCATAACCTCCCTGTAATGGGTTATGGATGGGGATGAGATTCGGGGGAATCTCAGTAGAAACAATCATAACAATATATGTAATGCAGTGTGATAGTGCTTGCTTGTGATTGTGTACAGATAAGTATGCTGCGTGCTTCCATACTCGATAACATATGATCATAGCATTGCAGTAGAGCTTCAAGCATAACATATAAGACAACAATCCAACCAAACAATAGCACAACAAATCACAAAGCCATTACATAAAAGCTAGGATTAGTTACTACCTCAAAGGCTTAGCAGAGCTCTACTATCTCTATTCTGCTTCTAGCTCGGCCAGAACTTCCTTTCTTTCTTTCTTCCTCTCACTTTCTCTCTCTAGCACCTCCTCCTCTCTCTAAAAGGCTCAAAATCGTGGGATGCATGAAATGGGAGGGGGAGGGGGTATTTATAGTTTCCTTCAATGGCATTCCTGTAATTTTGAAGCCATATGAACTTTTGGTCCTGGTTTTTCCTGGAATTTCCTATTTTCTTTTATTCCTTTTTACTGCATCATCCAGGACACCTCAGTGGACACCTCAGCGGACACCTCAGCAGCACATTTCTCACATGTCTAAAACCCGGGACACCTCATCAGCTGACTCAGCCTGCTGACTCACCGGTCCAGAGTCTTGCACCGTAATACGTGTCCTTAGCTTTATCTGCTTCCTTTAGATCAGTGCCATGTGTCCTTAACTTTTCTTCTCCCTCTAGACCAGTGCCATGTGGCACCTGGAAGGGACCTTTCACGCTTTCCAATGCTATCCAGATAAGTCCCAGACTTTATCTGATCACCTCCTCGGTTATCGTGCCGACCGAGTAACTTTACTTTATTGAAACAGCATTAAAATAGTATTTTAATGCCACTTTTTCCCACATATCCCTGGGCCTACGTTTTTGGGCCTGGAATATCATCTTGGGTCTCTGATCCAGCCCAAGTACTCTGATGGCACGATTCCCAAGAAACACCCCTTGGCAAATTACCAAAATGCCCTTAGTCTCTCTTTCTTTACTTTATTAGGTCTAGGGGCATTATTATCTTTTCCCATCTTACCAGAGTATTCTTTGACCCTGGTCAACTATCAAGATAACTTCCTTGGACTGTCTAACCTTAGGCAAATGACCAAAATACCCTTTACTCATTCTTCAGCTGTTCTATAACATAGGGGCATTTTCGTCATTTCGCACCTTTTTCCCGGACAACGGCCCCTTTTATCACTGGACTGATCTAATGGGCCTGGGCCTTCCCTGGTGTCACTAAAGGCCTTAGAAACACTATACGGCCCCCTGGCCACAGTCCGATCATCCCTATCGGAACTGTTTTTCCTTTACCGATTATAACTGTAAATTCCCATCTTCAGGAATTTTTACAGAAAAATCGGGACCTCAAATCAAAATTCCGTGACTCCTCATTCAACCCGGAATACTTTTCTCTATCTCCCGGTATTTTCAGATATTTTATCCGGACCTAGCTGTTTTGGCCAGAAAAAGCACTCACGCGCACACTTTTCCAAAATGACCATTTTACCCCTGGTCATATTTCTAATTCTTTCATACACATAGAGACCTCATATGCACATTTCACAGTTCAGTGAAATGATCAGCATAATTTTCTCTATTTTCTGGCAAAATATGGTACTCATCGGCTACCAGCCCGATCTTTCCCAAAATTACGATTTTGCCCCTACATTCTCTTTCTGGCATCTATTCTCATCTTCTTATCCTTCATCTTAAGTTCTAGAAATTCTCTTTCAAAAACTCATCCCTTAAACTCTTCGGGAGTCATCGTTAATTGAAAAGCTCGACAACCCGCCCATATCAGGTTATCTTACACAAGAGCCAGCCCATATCAAGCTACCTGCAGAATTCCTAAGCTTAAGACTTAGGATATTCCTCACATTCCTCATTTTGAACCTAGGCGAACTAGACCTAAAAATTGGGATGTTACACTTACCATCCCTTAGAAAATTACTGAAATGCCCTTGGTGCACTTTCTTGCACTATATTAACCCTAAGGGCATAATTATTATTTCATACCTCTTTAACTCTTATCAGGGTATATACTGACTCTGATTAATCATCCCTTTACCTGTCTTGGCATTTTGGCCTATCCAAAATGACAAAAATGCCCTCTATCCATCTCTTTTTCATTAATACAAAGCAGGGGCATTTTTGTAATTTTGCATTTTTTAAGATTCCTCTGGACACTGGCCTACATGATTGTTCAAATATCTTTTTGGACCTTTGGGATGACAACTTGGGCCTTTATATGGGTCTAATACCTTTATGGCTTAATTCCCAAGAAACCTCACTCGAAAAGATTTATCGGGTATTTTATTCTACTATAAATTCTATTAAAAATTCTATAGAGCTACTTTCTGAGTTCTGTTAGTTTTATAAATTTCTATATTAATTATGGGAGTTTACTGCTAAATTTTATCTAATTAGGAGATCCAGAAGATCCTTTAATAATCTCTAGACTTTATAAATTAATAATATCAATTATCTTGGGCCTCAAATCAAAATTCTAAAAAATATACCTGGCCTAGTTATCATTCTCTATTTACTAGTAAAATTTGAGACTGCAACATTTTCAGGTAGTTCTGGGCCTTTTTTGGCACAACTTCCTCATAATTACAATTTTGCCCTTGAACTTTTGATAAATTACATTTAAGTCCCTTAAACTTTTTGTAATTACACTTATTGGCCCAACATTTTTCTCTACCTTTTATTTTGGCCCTAGGATTTTTCCAAATTTCACTTAAGTCCTTGAACTTTCCATTATTTATAATTTAATCCCTTTCCTTCCTTATTCTACAATATTTTTCTTAGAGAATCTCATTTATATATTTCATACAAACTGTACATATATATTAGATAAGAAAATTGGGGATATGACAAATTTTGCACTCTAGTCGGTATCAATTTATTACGCTCATTATTTACTACTGTGATTCCACTCTTTTTTAAAACTACATGAACAGGAGATACCCATTCTCTATTTGAAATAGCATAAATGATCCCTGCTTTTAGCAATTTACTAATTTTTTTCCTAACAATATCAGAGATTAGTGGGTTCAATCTCTGTTGGGGTTATTTAATTGGTTTGGAATCTTCATTTAATAAAATCATATGAGTGCAATGTCATATCCTAATTTTTCTCTATTTGTAGAAGACTGATAGAGGAAAGAGGTAAGGAAAGGACTGTGATGATGAGCAGAAGAAATGATAATGGTTAGAAGAGTTTTAAGTTGAAAAAAGACATGGAAAGTTTAAAGTTATAATGCTTAGGGACATGAACGTTATTTTGATGAAAGTTTAATATAAAGAATTCAAGGGACCTAAATGGAGTTTTGAGATTTCAAAAGTTAAATTAGAATTTCAAATGTCTAGAAAGGGATTAAAATGACATTTCAAAATTTGAAGTAAGGAACCAAAATGAAATTTGACAAATTTAGGGACTAAAGTGTAATTTATCAAATTCAAGGGGCAAAAATATAATTATGAGAAAGTTGAGCTGGAAAGGCCCAAAACTGCCCAGAAATGCTACAGTCCTAAATTTTACTAGTAAATAGAGAATGGTAATTAGGTCAGGAATATTTTTTAGAATTTCAATTTAAGGTCCCGATAAATTAATATTAATCTGCAAAGTCTGGAAACTGGTATAGGACCTTCTGGCCCAGATAATCAGATGAAATTTGGTATAAAAATCTTGTAATTATTATAGGAATTTATGAAGTTGACAGAAGTCAAAAAGGAGTCCTGTAGAATTTATTATGGAATTTAAGGTGAAAAAGAACACCGATAAATGATTTAATGAAACATATAGAATTTTTATCATGACTTCTGGGTCTCAAAAAATTATAAAACTTTGAAAAAAATTCATTTAATAGTAGAATGAATTTCTAAAAATATCAGAACCCTTAAAAGATATTTATAGAATTTATCTAAAAAATAAGGGTGATTTAGGGTACCCCATATAGAAAGTGCCTTAAGATGTGTGCCAATTATTGGTTTGGACCTAAAGAGGACATAAAGTTGCGTCAAAAATAAAGCCCAATAGCTAAGGAATTGTCATGTGGTCAAAATAAATTTTATGTTATTTTATTAAAAAAAAGAGATAAGAACAGGAAGAAAAATTAAGAACATGTGAGGTGTCCTTATGGAACCCTCCTCATGTCCAAATGGTGCCATATGCAAGGAAAGAAGAAGGATTTTGGCATGTGATATTATCTTTAATTTTGCTTGAAGATTAAGCCAAGAATGAGAATAATTTTGGACTATTAGATTAAATTGTGTTAGAAGCAATCCTAGCCATCCATTCCCTTAGATTTTAGCTTATAAATACCCCTCCCTCTCTCAATTTTCACGCCAAAAGTAAGAACTTATGGGGAGGTGCTGCTGAAATAAAATTCAAGCAAGAAGAAGAAGCAAACCAAGAGTCAATCAAGTAAAGATTCAAGGTAATTTATTCCTTTTATCTTTGTATTATGTTATAGGAAGATTTCTCTTGGATTTGGATGGTTGAAACACCATTTTCCTCTCCATATTGGCTTCTGAACATGCTATAAAGAAAAGGGGGAAATGAAGATTAAAGATAGAAACATGAAATTGAAGCTTAGATAAGTAAGAATCAAGTAGTTTTGATTTGGAAATTCAAGTATGAATGAAATTAGGCTTGAGTTCATTGCTGCCACTGTGCAAATCAATATTTATATATGATAATTTCATCATTTTAATACTTCCAGTGAGTTTAAAATGAAAAATTGTGTAGGGTAAAGCAGAGAAACAAGTATTGGAAGCATTGAAATCAAAATGAGAATTTTTGTGAAAAAAGGAAAGTGGTTTGATCAAGGGCAGTAGCTAAGGAAGGAGTTTAAATCTTGAAATTCTAACCTCATATTTGGATTCCTTTGACAAAATTATGTAGGGGTAGTCTAAGGGAATAATTATTACAAAGCTAAACCACTAACTCCAAGAATTAAGTTAAGAGTTAGGGGTTTTAAGGAATTTGATGTACAATGTTTATGTAATGGCTCTAATAAGTTGTTTACACAATGTAATTGTGTTTAAGGCCATGATATTTCAAGACAAATGAGTTAAAGAGGATGAGCAAGCAACCAATGTTTGGTTGGAGAGAAGGGGAGCAAAGAGAAAAGAATAAAATTTTAAGGTAGTAGACTTACCTCTTTATGTGCTTGATATGGTATGTTTAAGTGTTGACATGTATATGATAATTGAATAATGTTATGACATGATAAATGATATTGAATATGTTATGAATAACATGTTTCCCATGGCCATGCATTTTTATATAAAGTATATAGCATGATGGCATGTCACTAATTAAAGAAAGTTTAATAAAATTACATATCCTTCATTAGCATCCATCTTGCATATTTAAGTGGTAATGTTTGCTACTGCCCTCCTACAACCAACCAATATAGGTCCATTATGATGAGAGACATATGCATAAAGGAAAGCTACAATATGGAAGAAAGAAAGCGAAGTAATTGATGTTCTAGCATATTCTATGAATTTCCATGTATGTAAATGCCATGTAAAGTGCCTATTTATGTGATGAAAATGTATGAAATAATTATGGAAAATTTACATGATTTATATGAATATATGGGAAGACTAATTGATGGTTTATGAATGCTGGATTAATTTCTGGAAATTAAAGAAAGAAGGTGAAATGGCAAAAAATGTAGGCCCTAAAGTAATTCTGCTTTGACTCCAGTTTGTCCCAGCTAATAAAGGTATGAATTCACAAGATTTAAGAGCATGTAGTACACATATAGATCTTTAAATGAATAGGTAATATGCCTCATTTGGATGTGTATATCAAGAGAAATGAATTTCCAAACTTACAAGACAAAATCTGGAATTCCTAGAATTTACCATATGAACAGTAAAAAGTAACGATTTAACTGTATTGATTGAATATGTAAATGTCCAGATTTATATTTTTCCCTTAAAGATATATGAAAGAGCTTCAAGTAGAAATTTTAACCAACTCCATTCAATTTTTCTAGAATTAGTTTTGAATTTTTAAATTTGGATTGCCAATTTGGAATTTACTAAATAAACAATATCCGATAATTAAATTTAAAATTTTTAATTTTTAAGCCAAACTAATGCTTTCGCTAGTTAAATATGCTTTCGAATAGGAACTTTGAGGGGTTAAAACTAGGATGTTTCATGCAAATAGTAGCATCTATCCCTTTTATGTCAGCCAGTTGCCAACCCAAAGCCTCTCTATTCTTCCTAAGCACGCTTAATAACATAGACTCTGCACTAATAGTTAAAGAACTAGAAATGATAACTGGTAGCTTCTAGTCTGGCTCAAAATAAGCATACTTAAGATTATAAGATAAATCTTTTAATTCTAATTCTTGGGGTTGAACAATAGAAGGAATCAGATGAGAAAAATCAGTGAAATTAGAAATACTCTCCTTTGTAGATTCTTATAGGCTGCTCTTGTCCAGCTCATTCATATTCTCCATTTTGCTATTAATTTCCTTAAGCGTTGCACCAAGCTCAAGTTGGTTTACAGCTACAACATACTTAGGTTTATTGTCCTTCATACCTACATCATTATTAGAGATCAAGTTATTAAGAAACCTTAAGGTATGAGATGTAATTTTAGAATGAGAGTAAGGAAAAGTAGAGTTAGAATATGTTAGTCCTTTAACCAAAACATTAGACTATGGAACTAAAGAAGCTTCAATTTCACTTATTGTTTCTGGGTTTCTAGGTCGTGACCTAGATGTCTTGTTTACAATTTCTAGTTACGACCCAAGTTCACAGAGAGAGTCTCTAGAGTTTGTAGTCGTAACTTATACATATTTTAATCGCAACTGGGATACATGGAGCCTTTTTCTTTGATCATTTTGCTCTTTAGTTGCGACCAAACAATTATATAGTCGTGACTCATTATCACATAGGCTCTTCTCCTCAGGATTTTGATATCCAGTCTCTACATGAAGGTCATCAAGTCACGAATTGGGATCACATAAGCTCGACCCTTGTTACATCCTAATTTTTTCCTATCTATATAAGACTGATAGAGGATAGGGGTTGGAAGGGATTGTGATGATAAACAGAAAGAAATATAATGAGTAGACAAGGATATAAAGAAGAGAGACTAAAGTGAAAACTCTAAAAGTTCCATGGTGCAAAATAGAAGTAGACATAAGCTTTGGGCCATTACATGTAATTATGAAAAGTTGAGGGCCCAAAGTGTAATTTTAAAAGTTCAAGGGCAAAATGGTAATTATGTAAAGTTAAGCCAGAAAAGGCCCAAAACTACCTGAAAATGTTTTGAACCCAAATTTTACCAGAAAATAGAGAAAATTATTCTGATCAGTTTAACTCAACACAAAATTTTGATTTGAGGTCCCGATAAATTGATATGGATTTTTGAAGTATGAAAATTAGTATAGTATCTTCTGGACTTGGTGAAATTATATAATAAATTCTTATAATTAATATAAGAATTTATAATACTGATAGAACCTAAATAAAACATCTGATAAATACTTTTCAGGGGAATTTCTTGAGAGTTGAACCCATAAAAGCGTGGGACCAAGTAAAAGGCCCAAAATGGCACCTCATAAACCTAATGATACTTTCAGATAGGTATATGGGTAAGTACTTATAAAGACCCTAAAAAATATAAAATTATAAAAATGCCACTATGAAATACCATTATGTTATACCAATGAGAAAGAGATAAATAGAGGGTAATTTGGTCTTGATCAAGGTCAAACGGTCAAAGAAGGTTATCTTAATAGCTAACCAGGGTCAGGGAATACTCTGATAATGTTTAAAAGGATGATAATGTCCCTAGAGTTAGTAAAGCAAATAAATGAGATCCAAGGGCATTTTGTTAATTTGGCAAGGGATCAGTAATTAAGTTGAGATCCAGTCCAAGAATATCAATGGTAGGAAAAATCTAGATACTGGATTTAAGATCAGAAAACATATTATAGAATCTCAGAAAAATTATATTTAGAAAATAGTCTGGTTTTTAGAAAATTAGACTGAGTCGGTACCAGATTGGACAAGAATTTTTGTAGACTCTTCTTCCCTTGGAATTACGCCACATGGTGGAATAGGTGTCCCTTAATGATGTCATGGATGATGTCATCAAAACTTGGTGGGCAAGCTAAGTTTCAAGATTAATTATGGACCATTCAATTAAATAGTGCTTGAATAAATCCTAGCCATCCATCCACCACCTCTCAAGTCTATAAATATTCCTCCATTTCCTTGCAAAACCATGGCATTGTTCTGACCCTTGGGGAACCTCTTGTTATTTGAAAACTTGACCAAAGCAAAGGCAATTCAAGGCACTTAGAGATCAAGGTAGTTAAGGCATAAGGTAAGCAATCTTCCTAGCTTTTATATATATGTTTTGGAAGATTGAAACCTAGGTTTTAGAGGTTGGAAAATGGATTTCTTCCCCTTGAACCTATGCTGGCCGAAATTCAAGGAAGTAAAGGGAAGAAGAAATTGAAGTTAGAATCATGTAATTAACACTTAGATAAGATAGATTTAGTGATTGGTTATTGAATTAAGTTGTGCTCTTGACTTTGCTATGGATAACGACCATTCTGCTACCTATTGTACAGGACCAAGAAGAATGAATTTAAATGATTTAATGCTTCTATTGAATTTAAATGATGATTTTGTATAGGACTGATAGGATTGGAACCTTGTAAGCATTAGAATTGAAAGATGGAATTTTAAACTCTTCTCTATTACTATTCATACAAATGAACAGTTATATCAATTTCATGATTTTGATGCTTCTAATTGTTTTAAAATGAAAAATTGTGTGGGATAAAGTAGAGAAACAAGTATGGAAGCATTGGAATCAAAATGAGAAATTTTAAGAAAAATTGTACACTTCTTTTGATTCTATACAGCATGTCATGAAGGAACTAGAATTTCATGATTCTAAGCTCATAAATGGATTTAGAAGGCCAAATTGTGTAGAATAAAGTCAAAGACACTAATTAATTCAAAGGACAAGACAATTAATCACAAACAAAGAAAGTTAGGGGTTAAGGGGTTAATTGAGTTTAATGTTATGAAATGATAGTAAATTGATATTATAATGAATAAATAATTATATGATGTTAGGAGTTAAGTTGTGTGCTCAAAGAAGGCATTCACATATCAAAGAGAAGTAAGAAGCAAGAGGTAAAGAGAAAGGATAAGGAAAGCAAGGAATAAAAGGTAGTGAACTTACCTACTTATATGATTATGTTGCTTGGATGTTTTATGTGATGTTTACTTACTTTGATTATGTGAAGCATGTATGATTAAGTAATGCTCTATTTATTTTTATGCTATGGCCATATGTTATAATTTAAGGAACATGGAAGTATGTAGAGATATCATTATGCAAGCATGATCATTAAGTACACACATGTTAACATCAAGCGTTGAGTTGCATACATGGTTTGGTTTCCGTTTGCTACTGAGATTTCTCCAAATATCTCACCCCCTCCATGTAATCCCAATCCCAATAGATTTATAAATGATGAAAGAAGATAAAGAAGCATGAAGAGTGTAACATCCTTACTTTCGTACATCTTAGGGACCATTCGGTAGTATTTAGAACCACTTACATGACACTTGAAGTCCATTACCTAAATCTGGAATTTTTACTTTTAGCGAGTTACTGTTCATATGGCATTCCAGATTATGCGATAAACTTTGATAAATCATAATTAATTCTAAAAAAATTGACATGAAGTGTTTCAAAATTATAATCGAAGCTAACATCTTGACGTTTAAGGGAAAAATAATTTCCTGACCAAATGCTTAGCCAATTGATACAGTTTATTCGTTAAAGTTTACTGTTCATTTGGTCAAAAATCCTGAAAACAGATTCTGGTCCCTGACTTTGGAAATTCATTTCTCTTTGTTCCCTTATCCAAATGAGATGAATTACATATGGATTTAAAGCTACATATGTGTACTTTAAGCTCATAAAATTTTGTGAGTTAATCCTTTCATTTACTATGTCAAACTGAAGCCACAATAAAACTGCTTTAGGACCTACGTTTTTACCCTTTCAGTTTCCTTTCTTTAATTCCCAATAATTGTTCCAATATACATAAACCATCTCTTTGGTCTCTCATACGTTTATATACATCATGGACATATTCTATAATTATTTCATACATTTCCATCACATAATTATACACCTTACATAATTGGAACAAACCATGCATCATAGGTGAAAGTGTTAAATTGTTCACTTTCTTTCCTCCATTCTTTAACTCTTCTCCATGCATACATTTTCCATCATGCTTGACCTAAATTGGTTGGTTATGGGAGAGTGAGATTCTAGGGAATCTCAGTAGCAAACATTACCACTTGAATATGCAAGATGGATGCTAATGCATGATATGTAATTTCATTAACCTTCTTTAATTAGTGACATGCCATCATGCTATAAACTTTGCATAAAAATGCATGGCCATGGGAAACATGTTCTTCATAACATATTCAACATCTTTTCTCATGTCACAACATCAGTCAAATATCATATACATGTCAACACATAAGCATACCACATCAAGCACATAAAGAGATAAGTCCACTACCTTGAACTTAAGCTTTCTTCCTTATTCTTCCACTTGCTCCCTAAGTTTTCCAACCATGAAACCTTTCGGTCAACCTCTTCTCAACATCTTCTTGGATGTTGCAAGGTCCTAAGCACATTCATATTCATCACATAATTCATTAGGACCATGAACCCAAGCATTATTCAAGACTATCTCTCTTGAACATTTAACTAACATAACTTCCTCTAACCTTTACCAATTGCCTTGGCCTTTGAATCAATTGATGTCTTGACCTTACCCTACACAATTTCACCTTTTAAATCCATTTATGAGCTTAGAATAATGAAATTCCAGCTCTTATGCACTGTTCTGTACAGATTTGAAAAATATGCACAATTCTTCCAAAAATTCTCATCTTGATTCCAATGCTTCCCATACTTGTTTCTCTACTTTACCCCACACAAATTTTCATTTTAAAACCATTGGAAGCATCAAAATCATGAGATTCAATCACTATTCATGCGAGTGAACAGTAATAGAGAAGAATTCCAAACATTACAACTTTCAATTCCAATGCTTCTAAGGCTCAAAACCTATCCAATCCTACACAAAATCATCATATAAACTCAATGGAAGCATTAGATCATTGAAATTCCATCTCCTTCTATAATGAACAGTGCATGAACAGTGCAAACTGAAATGGTTCATCCATGGCAAAGTCAAGAACATCAACTTGATTCAATAACCAATCATCTAACTAGCTTGTTTAAGCTTTAACCTCATAATTCTAACTTTAATTTCTTCTTTCTCCTTTCATCTAAGGTTTTGGACAGCATATACACCTTAGAGAAAACTCAACTTTCTTCCATGAAAACCCTAAGTCCAAGCTCCCAAATCAAAGGAAAATAAGCTAGCATAGATTGCTTACCTTTAATCTCTAGCTTGCTTGAACTTTGGCCTTTGAATTCTTCTTTGTCTTGGCTTGAGTTTTCATTTTGCAAGAGGTTCCCCAAGCATTCTTCATTCACGGTTTTGCACCAGAAAAATGGGGGTATTTATAGAAAAATCTAATGGAAAATGGATGGCGAAGATTGCACCTTGAATCTTGTCTTGCCCACCAAGCCAAGTATGACATCATCCATGACATCATCAAGGGACACCTCATAGCCCATGTGATGAAATTATGAAGGGAGGAAGCATCTGCAAAAATTCTAGTCCAATCCAGTACCGGCTCAATCCGATTTTCCAAAAACTAGACTGTTTCCTGAATCTAATTTTTCTAAGATTCAATAATATGCTTTCTGATCTTAAATCCAGTATCCGGATTCTTCCTACCATTAACATTCTTGTATTGGGTCCAAACTTAATTACAGATCCCTTGGAAAATGACCAAAATACCCTTGGTGCCCTTTCTTGCACTATATTAACCTTAAGGGCATAATTGTCATTTCACACCTCTTTGTACCTTATCAGAGAATGTAATGACTCTGACTAACCCTTCCTGTACCTGCCTTGGCATTTTGTCCTATCTAAAATGACCAAAATGCCCTTCATTCATCTATTGCTCCTTAATGCAACACAGGGGTATTTTTGTAATTTCGCACTTTTCCAGCTAATTTCTGAACACTGGCCCTTTTCCCCGATGAACTGATATCATGGGTGTAGCCTCAGTTGGTGTCATTTTGGGCCTCTAAGTGACACCAACAGGGCTCATTCAGTCCCAGTTTGCTTACCGATTAATTTCTCAACCGGATATCGGGTGTCCACAAACTCCCGTCAAAATTCACTAAAAAGTGAATAACTTTTTCTATAGAACTCCTTTCAGGATTCTATCAGTTCCCCGACCTCTGGCTTCACAGGACGCACATTCCTGTAACTTTTCACCCATAACTGAGGTCTATGAGATCTGATAAAACTTTCAGATAACTTTCAGACTATTAGATAAATTTTAGCTATCTGAAACTCTAATAAAATTTCTGTATTAAGCTAAATTAACCAGCATCATTTTCTCGATCTACTGATAAAATCTGGAATTGAAATGGTTCAGGGCGGTTCTAAGCCACTTCCGGTTCAACTTTCCATAATTACTATTTTGCCCCTTAAACTTTTGATAAATTACATTTATGTCCTCAAATTTGTCTAAAATTACACTTAAACACCCCACATTTTTGTCTACTTTCTCTTTTGGCCTTAAAACTTTTGTAATTTCACTTAAGTCCTTGCATTTTCTTTCTTTTTCAATTCAATCCCTTTCTTTACATAAATGACCACATTTTTCTTAGAAAATCTCACATATATTACGTACAAACTGTACATATAAATTAGTACAGAAAATTAGGGATATTATAAAGAGAAGTTAGGGATTGGATAGTATAAATGTTATATGATGAATGTATGAATGGTTGTATGTAATAATGTTATATGATTAGTTTGGACAACGATGTTTATGATGTAAAGAAAAATAGTAAATGATGAAATATATGTAATAAATTTATAGACACTTAGTTAACATGTCAAGCTTCATTTTGACACCAAATACGCCTTATTCCGATGTTTAAATAAAGAGAACAGAATTTTTAAAATTGGGGACCAGAAACTGTTTTCTAGAAATTTTGGCCAAATGAATAGTAAACCTTGTCATCATATTTGACCTAGTTAACTGACCATTGGGGATGAGGAAGTATTTTTCCTTTAAATTTTAAGATGTTACCTTCGTGTAACTTTTTGAACCACTTTATTTCGATTTTTCTAGAATTAATTATGATTTTTTTTAAGTTTGTCGCTGAATATCAAAGCTGAATTAAAACCCTTCAATGCAGTGTTTGAAAACCCCTTAGTGTGTAGATTGAATTGGATAATGCAAAAAATCCTCTATTAACTACCAATCAATAGATAAAAACTCTAATCAATTGAATTAATTACTAACAATAGCTAATAATCAACTAACTAACGAGAAATCAAACTGAAATATATATATATGCAAATCGATAATCATATCATCTAAATCAATACAATTATCCAATCTGATAATAATCAATCGATATTCAATCATCATATATATATATTATGAAATCTCTAAATCTAGAAATCCCAAAACATGCAATGAGTGCAGACTAAGACAGAATAACTCCTCATTGTAGTCCTTGAGCTCAAGTTGTGCTGTCCATCACCAAGAAGCTAAAAATCTAGCCTCTCATAGCTCCTACTATGCTACAATCACTGTCCAGAATTGGTGCCATAAGATGTGCAGAAAAAGATGATAGAAAGGTAAGGAGAAAGGTGGTAGACATGGACTAATCGGTGTACAAATGGACAAATATGTGAAAAGATCAAGAAAAATGGAAGATTTGATTGAAGGTTGTTGAGAGGATGAGAGCAACTTCAACTTGGCCAAATCTGGTAAAATACATAGCCCCCTTTGTTTGGCTGCTGACCCTTGCCTTAATTACAGAGTAACCTAAATGAAAACATACAGCTTTACTAACTATCTATTCTAGTCGGGACCAGATCCATATTTAGGGTGCCACCTGAAAACACAGAGAACCTCTCGAAAGAAAAATATGCCGCGACCAATAGACTTTGAAGTCACAACTAAACATCACAGAAGCTGACTTTCATGATTCAGGTCCTCTTTGTTTTGTGATTCCTTCTCTACTCCACTTTGGGTCTTTAAGTCTCTTCCAAAATCCCTGCAAATCAAAAGAAAAGCTCATTGTAAAGGCCAAGCTAATTAAAGAACAAAATATCTACATTTTAGAAGAGCTAATTTACCATTTTACCCTTTAATAAGCACTTTGACATGCACAATCATGTATTACTACAAAAGCACAATTACAGGCATAAAATAAATGGTAAAAGTCTCATAAAACTCTTAAAAATTGTCAAAGAAACCATATACAATTTGTATCTTATCACATGCTTATTAGTCAATGACAAGAATTTGAAGCCCAAGCCGGAGATAAAATAGAAACTTTATCCTCCTTATAAAACAACATTGTCAAACCAAGGTGATAGAGCCCAGCTAAGTCAGTGACAACCAACGCCGAGGTTTGCACCAGAGTTTGATGGCGTGCAATGGTTTAAGACAATTTTTCCTCCTTGAATTTGAATATCTATTTATGTCATAAGATTTGTTATTTTTCCTAAAGCAAAAACTGATTTGTTGCTTTTTCTTTTTGGTGATTGAGTTTCTTGAACTCTTATTGTTTCTTTCTATTTTATTATTATTTTTCTAAAGGTTAAAGGGCATTTGGGCCCTTCAACTATTCGAAGAGGAGAACTTAGTATCATTAAAAAATGTCTACCATGGTTGTCATATCCTAATTTTTCCCTATCTATATAATACTGATAGAGGAAAGCGGTTTAGAATGGATTATGATGATGAACGGAAAAGAAAAGAATGATTAGATGAAGGTTTAAAAAAAAGGGACTAAATTGAAAAGTATAAAAGTTCTATGGAGCAAAATGTAAAGTAGACATAAACTTTGGGCCATTAAGTGTAATTTCAAAAAGTTTAAGGAGCTAAATGTAATTTAAGGAAAGTTCAAGGGGCAAAATGGTGATTATAGAGAGTTGAGCCGGAGTGGCTTAGAACTGCCCAGAAGCATTTTAGTCCCAAATTTCATCAGTAGATACAGAAAATGATGCTGGTTAATATAGCTTAATGCAGAAATTTTATTAGAGTTTCAAATAGCTGAAATTTATCTGATAGTCTGAAAGTTATCTGAAATTTTTATCAGATCTCTTAGACTTCAGATATGAGTAAAAAGTTATAGGAATGTGCGTTCTATGAAGCCAGAGGTCAGGGAACTGACGGAATCCCGAAAGGAGTTCTGTACAAAAAGTTATTTACTTTTTAGTGAATTTTGACGGGAGTTTGTGAACACCCGATATCCGATTGGGAAATTAATCAGTAAGCAAACTAGGACTGAATGAGCCTAGATGGCGTTACTCAGAGGCCCATATTGACACCAAGTGAGGCTAGGCCCATGATATCAGTTCATCGGAAGAAGGGGCCAGTGTCCAGAAGTTTGCAGAAAATGTGCGAAATTACAAAAATGCCCTTATGTTGTAATATTGTACAAGAGATGAAAGGAGGGCATTTTGGTAGTTTTGGACAGGTCAAAATGCCAAAGCAAGTGCAAGAATAAGTACTCAGAGTCAGTATATGCCCTGATAAGGTATAAAGAGGTGCGAAATGATAATTATACACTTAGGGTTAATATAGTGCAAGGAAGGGCACTAAGGGTATTTTGGTCATTTCACAACGGATGGATATCAGATGAAATTTGGCAGTAAATTCTTATAATTAATATGAGAATTTATGAAACTGACAGAAGTCAAAAAGGAGTCCTGTAGAATTAATTATGAAATTTACAATTCATAGGCTAAGTCAATTGGTAAAGATTAAAGGAAGTTATGTTAATTAAAGTAAGTTTAATGTTCAAGAGAAGTTAGATTGTAATGAATGGATGATTATGTGATGTTAGGATTTGATTGTGGACTCAAAAGAGGCAGCCACACATCAAGGAAAAGTAAGAAGGAAATAGCAAAGTTAAAGTGAAAGGGAGTAAAGCAATAAGGTAGTAAACTTACCCTAAACTTGTATGTATTGAATGTTATGCTTAATTGTGCTACGGCTTTGTTGAATTGTGTGCATATGTGTAGATGATTGAAGCTCTGTTTCTATGATTACCTTGGCCAATTGTATTTCATATGATACATGGAAGCATGCTCATTACACTATGGTAACACTTTCACAAGCAAGCACAAGCAATTACATTAATACATGCATTGTTTGATATTGTTTGCTACTGAGATTTCTCCAGAAATCTCACCCCATCCATGTAATCCCAGTCCCAACAGGTTTATGAATGATGAAAGAGGATGAAGAAGCATGAAGAGGAGTTAGTGTAGGGAATTGGAAGACACGCAGTGGAAATTAACTTTAAAAATTTTTCCATTCCGTGCTAGGATCTACCGAATGTGTTTAAGTCAAGGAGAAAGAAGTGTTACCTTCGGTATTCGAGCTTCAGTCGCGACCTCAGTATCCATTAGTCGTGACTCTTCGCCTCTGGAGTTTTCAGTCGCGACCTACTCAGCTTCTAGTCTCGACCTGTCGACTTTGGAGTTTTCTGTCGCGACCTCCTCAGCTTCTAGTCACGACCTGTGAAACATCCTTAATTTCATCCTTACCTATACCTAATTGGAAGCATATTAGAACATTGGAACACCATTTTACCTTAGAAATATGAATTTCCAAAAGTTAGGGGCTGTTACTGTTCACTTAGTAATTTCAGTTTACAGCATGAACTTTGGAAATTCATAATTAAATCTAGAAAAATCGAAATGAGGTGGTTCCAATTTCTAATGAAATCTATTTCATCAAAATTTCTAGGAAAAATATCAAATTTCGGTTTCCTTGTCCAAATGAAATCAGGTTATTCGTTGAAAAATACTGTTCATTTAAAATTTGAACCTCCAGATTCTGAGTCTCTTTTTCAAAAATTCATTTCTCTTTGTATAATTATCAAAATGAGGCTTGTTACATATGGATTTAAAGATCCATATGTTTACTTTAAGATCATAAAGTTTTGTGGAAAAACTCATTCATTTGCTATATGAAAACCACGTAGGAATCTCACTACCTCTCAGGGCTCGTTTTAACTTGATCCAGATTTTAGGTTCAACTTTGAAAAATCATATCAATTCGAAAACTTAACCAAATTGGGAGTTCTTGGTGTCCAATTAATCTATGGATCTTAGCTTTCTTCATGCCAAATTGCACGTGAAAAATCATCATATAAGTCACACAAATGATCGATGGCAATGTTCTGCCTCGGTTGGTTCCAGTGAGTGCTTACGTTTTTACAAACCATATAACCTCTTCTAGGTTAAATACATGCCATCTAGGTTATATACACATTGTTCATTCACAATTACTCTCTTCCATGAGAAGTGCCAGCACCTAGAGCATGATTATATACATATGGAAGGAATGAGATTTTATGGAAATCTCAATAGCAAGATATACAAACTATAAGATTATGCATGCTTGATGAAATGCCCAACATGTTATCATGCAATGGGAGCTAAATCGTGATCATACATAAGCAAACTCTAACATGCATATTGTCATGACATGGGTTGCAAGGAGTTGCACATATTCATCATCATCATCATCATCATCATCATCATCATCATCATCATCACATAACATAATAAGCTCAACCAAACTACAAGCATAACAAGCAAGCATATCAATCAAACAACATAAGGTTATAGTTAAGTAATCTTGCTACCTCTTAGGTGTCTTTGCCAATTCCTTCTTGTATTGATCCTTCCCTTCCACAAATGTCAAAACCTAGACATAACAAGGCAATTACCAAGTTACAACTCAATTCAAGCCATTCACAAGACTAGGGTTCCATTAAGTCCCTTTCTTTCTCTACTTTATGACTTAGGTTTACATCTTTTCAAACTAAACTCTCATGGTTCATTCCCATATAATTTTTCATGTAGAATCCAAATATGCATTCAAAAATTCCAGAATCCAATTGCTTCCTAATGTTCTGTACAGAAACTGAAACCTCCCTCTTGTTTTCCAAAAATTCTCATTTTGATTCCAATGCTTCCAATACTTGTCTTCCTACTATAACCCCACACAATTTTCCATTTTAGACTCATTGGAAGCATCAAAATCATGAAATTCCAACATATGAACAGTGATCCCGTACTGTACAGAAAAGAACACTATCTTGGATTCACAAGCACACATGGATTTCTAAGCCATTATAATGTGATTCAAGCTTGTTTAAGCTTATCTAAACTATCCATAACATAAAACTCATGTTCCTTTCATATGGGTACCGAAATTCCAGCAGCAATTCATCAAAGTTTATGCCTCAAAAACCACTTAAACTCAAGAGCAAATCTACTAGAACATAGTCTAGGATCAAGAGGAGTAGTTACCTTGATGTTTCCTTCCAAGTGCTTACTTCCTCTTGGCTTGAGTTTTCAATTTGCAATAGTTTCCCCAAGGGTTCTTAATGCCACGGCTTGCAATCAGATTTGGGGGTATTTATAGAAAATTTTGGGGAAAATGGAAGGCCAAGATCATTTTGGGTACTATTTGATCTAAAGGCTAAGATTTAATCTTGCATTTTCTTTTCTTTTTTATTTTTGACATCACCATTTATGACATCATCCAAGGGACACCTCATACCTCACATGGAATAAATGAAGCCCCTGGAAGCCTCTGGAAAATTTCAGTCCAATTCGACTTTAAATTCAGTATCTGGATCCCTTTTATCATAGACATTCTTATACTGGGTCTAACTCATTTACAGATCCCTTGCGAAATGACCAAAATACCCTTGGTACCCTTTCTTGCACTATACTAACCCTAAGGGCAAAATTGTCATTTCACACCTTTCTATACCTTGTCAGAGCATATACTGACTCTGACTAACCCCAACTGTGTATGCCTTGGAGTTTTGGCCTATCCAAAATGACCAAAATGCTCTCCATTCTTCTATTTCTCCTTAAGACAACACAGGGGCATTTTCGTAATTTCATACTTTTTCGGGGTTCCTCTGGACACTGGCCCGCCTATCAGTCCAGGTGTCTTATTGGGCCTTTGATGGCGCCATTTTTAGGCCTTTCAGGGTCTATTACCTTATGGCACGAATTATGAGAAATCTCTCCCGGCAATATTCATCGGATATTTTTGCCATTATACACCGTTTCTACACGTCTCCGGACACTGACTCCTTTTATCAGATAGACTGGCCTACTGTATTTAGGCATCCCTATAGGTCATAACAGTCATCTGACTAAGGTCATCCGAACTCATTCAGTCCCAATTTAAATACCGATATATATCCTAATCGGATCCCCGGAGGTCACATACTCCCGTCTCAATTCACTTATTTGTGAATAACTTTTTCTACAGACCTCCTATCGGTATTCTGTCAGTTCCCTGACATCCGTCTCATCAGGACGCATCATCCTGTAACTTCTCACATATATCTGAGATCTAGGATATCCGATATGAATTTTTATAACTTTTTCATTATCAGATAAATTTCGGCTATCTGGAGTCCTGCGAAAATTCTTGTATTAAGCTGGATTACCCAGCATCACTTGCTCTATCTACTGGTGGAATATGGGGCTGATTTGCTTTCAGGCAGTCTACACCGCTCCCTGCTTAACTTTCTTTAATTGCAATTTGGCCCCTGGAACTTTTCTTCTTTTCAATTAAGTCCATAACATTTGGCTAAAATTACACTTAAGGACCCCACATTTTTGTCTACTTTCTATTTTTGCCTTAAACCTTTTATAATTTCACTTAAGTCCTTCCAACTTCTTCCTTTTTCACTTTAATCCCTTTCTTTACATAAATGGCCACATCTTTTCTTGAAAAATATCTCATATATTTCATTCAATCTGTACCTACAAATCAGTACAGAAAATTAGGGATATTACATTTCTCTCCCCCTTTAAAATAAATTTTGTCCTCGAAATTTACAACATACATATTCTATGAAAACAACCTAGGATACATCTCCCTCATCTTTTCCTCGGTTTCCCACGTAGCTTCATTCTCTGTTAACCTTTCCAGATCACTTTGACTAAAGAAATTTGCTTATTCCTCAACGCTTGACCTTTCGATCAACAATTTGTACTGGTCCAACCTCATAGGTCAAGTTATCTAGCAGTGCAACTTTATCTTGCTCAATTACATGTGATGGTGGGACATACTTCTTTAACTGGGAAACATGAAACACATCATGTATATGGCTGAGATTTGGCAGAAGAGCCAACCTGTAGGCTACTGATCCTATCTTCAAGAGAATCTGGAATGGGCCGATGTATCTTGGATGTAATTTTTTTACTTTGATTGATCGTCCGGCTCCTGTAGTTAGAGTTAACTTAAGGAATACATGCTCTCCTTCTTCAAACTCCAATTACTTCCTTCTGACATCTGCATAGCTCTTCTGTCTGCTTTGAGCCGTCAACAATCATTTTCTAATCATCATAATCTGTTCTGCTGTTTGATCTTCTATATCAGGACCAAGCATTCTTCTCTCGCTTAATCTAGCCAGCACAGGGGAGATCTACATACTTACGCCCGTACAATGCCTCAAAAGGGGCTATCTGAATACTAGCTTGGTAACTATTGTTATAAGCAAACTCTATGAGTGGTAGATGGATATCCCAGCTGCCCTTGAAATCCAAAACACATGTTCTCAACGTATCTTCTAGCGTTTGGATTGTTCTCTCCGACTGGCCATCTGTCTGAGGATGATAGGCTGTACTAAATCGGAGAGTAGTGCCCATTTCTGGCTGCAAAGCCCTCCAAAAATTAGAAGTAAATCGAGGGTCTCTATCGGACACAATGCTCCTTGGGATACCATGAAGTCTAATAATCTCTTTTATATACAACTTTGCCAGCTTCTCTAGAGAATCCCTCTTATTGATTGCCAAAAAATGAGCTGACTTCATCAACCGATCAATTACTACCTATACCGCATCATGCTTACTTGGAGTCAGGGGTAGTCCTTCTACAAAGTCCATGGCAATACTATCCCATTTCCACTCAGGAATCTCTAAAGGCTGCAATATTCCCGCTGGCTTCTGGTGTTCAACTTTTACTTTCTGGCAGGTTAAGCACTTAGATACATAAGCCACTACATCTTTCTTCAATCCAGGCCACCAAAATAATCTTTTAATATCATGGTACATCTTGGTCATACCTGGATGTACTGTATACTGACTTTTATGTGCTTCCTCCAGAATCTTTTCTCTTAATCCCATAGCATTAGGGATATAGGGTCTTCCCCTGAATTGTAGCAATCCATCCGGGAAGATTTCAAAATTTCTGGTCTTCCCTCTCTCCAGCTTATCCTTAAAGATCATTACGAGCTTATCTTACTTTTGAGCCTCTTTTATCTCATCTTCTATGCATGCTCGGACATGGACTCCTCCATAAGAACTCCCTGTCATTTGCATCTGATACAGAGGGCTCCAATCTCGCATATCTTCTATCAACTTTAACTCTTTGATCATCAGATATGCCATCTGCACTATCTTTATGCTCAGAGCATCAGCCACTACATTGGCTTTACCTGGATGGTATTTAATTTGGAAGTCATAATCTTTTAACAATTCCATCCATCGATGCTGTCTCATATTCAGCTCTTTCTGATCTTGCAGGTACTTCAGGCTTTTGTGGTCACAGAATAATTCAATTATAGCTCCATATAAATAATGTCTCCATATCTTCAGAGCATAAACCACTGCTGCAAGATCTAGATCATGAGTGGGATAGTTTTCTTCAGTGGCTTTAGTTGCCGAGAGGCATAGGCTACTACTATACCTTGCTGCATTAGTACACATCCCAACCCCTGCTTGCTAGCATCAGTATAGACTACATAAGTCTGAGTTGGGTCTGGAATAATCAGCACGGGAGTAGTGGTTAATTTCTGCTTTAACTCTTAAAAACTAGCCTCGCACTTCTCGTCCCACCTGAACTGCTGATTCTTTCTGGTAAGCTTGGTGAGTGGCAAGGCAATTCGAGAAAAGTCTTGAATAAATCTCCTATAGTACCCTGCTAAGCCAAGAAAACTTCTGATCTCTATCATTATCTTCGGCTGCTCCCAACTCAAAACTGCTTCAACTTTGCTAGGATCAGCAGCTACCCCTTCTTGGGATATGACGTGACCAAGAAATTTGACTTCTGTAAGCCAAAACTCACATTTACTAAGCTTAGCATAAAGCTGCTTCTCTTTAAGGGTACCCAGAATAATTCTCAAATGCCTTTCATGCTCTTCAACAGATTTGGAGTATACCAGAATATCATCAATAAAGACCACAACAAACTGATCTAAGTAAGGCCTGAAGATCCGGTTTATGTAGTCCATAAAAATTGCAAGCGCATTGGTCAGCCCAAAAGGCATCACTAGAAATTCAAAATGTCCATAGCATGTCCTAAAAGCAATCTTTGGAATATCATCTGACTTAATTCCCAGCTGATGATAGCCATATCTTAAATCAATCTTAGAGAATAAACTCGCTCCTGCCAATTGGTCTAGCAAGTTATCAATTCTGGGGAGAGGATATTTGTTCTTGACGGTGATCTTATTCAGCTCTCTATAATCAATACACAGCCTTAAGCTGCCATCTTTCTTCTTAACGAACAGCACTGGAGCACCCCATGGTGAAACACTAGGGCGTATAAAACCCTTCTCTAGCAGTTCTTCGATCTGTGTCTTTAGCTCAACCATCTCATTAGGAGCCATTCGATATAGGGCTTTGGATATTAGTCCAGCTCTAGGCATAATATCAATTGCAACTTCTACTTCCCATTCTGGAGGCAATCCTTGAATTTCCTTTGGGAAAACTTCAGGAAATTCTTTAACTACTGGAATTGTTTCAATTCCTTCCTCTACTTCTGCCTGAACAGAAAGGAAAACCATATATCCTTGACATCCCTTTCGTAGACGTTTATCTGCCTGGGCCTCCGTTATGAAATTTAACTTTACTTCAGAACTCACCTCCACTACCTTTGGATCAAGAATCAAAGTCTTGTTCTTGCAATCCAGCATTATGTTATTAGAGGATAACCAATTGAGACCAAGTATAACATCAATCTCCAGGAAAGGCATGCATATTAGATCTAGGGTTGTACAGCAGTGCTCATACCGTACAATACTATTCAAACAAGCATCAGATGTAACTATCCTAGCATTAGTGGGAGTCATCACATATATATCATAATGCAATTTACTAATCATCAGGCCTAGGCGTTTAGCACAGTCATAAGAAATAAAAGAATGACTTGCACCCGAATCAAACAAAGCAATCACCGATTGATCATTAATATAAACTGTACCTTGAATCATATCAGGTGATCGCTGTGCATCCTCTCTGGAAAGTACAAACACTCATCCTTGTGCTCTTGGCCTCTGATTACTCGCTGCTTGAGGGCAATCCCGAGAGAAATGTCCCATCTTTCCACATGTATAACAGACATTCTGCCCCATCAAACATGGCCTATAACCACGATTCTTTCCATATTTATTGCAGACTTGGCCTCTTGAGTCTCTGTTATTATTCCTTCCCTAGTAATTTCCCCTGTGTTCTACCACGGTCGCTTTCTTTTCTGATAATCTCTACCACTTGCAGCTTCTTGGTTCCGACCGGCCTTTTCAGGGGTTGACTGCTCCTTACTCACCATCTGGATAGCATTTAGTGATTCATGTTGTTCTCTACTATACGGCATGCTTCCACCACTTTATTAAACTGACTATACTGTTGAGGAGTTAGCTTCTCCTTCAATAGAGAATTTAGTCCTCTAATCATTCTTTCTGTTATCCATCGTTCATCGTCTACTTGGCGTAAATACGTGGAGTAGTGAGATAAACGGATGAATTTGGCCAAGTGCTCATCAAATGACTCTCTTTCTCCTTATCTCAACACAAGGAATTCCGCTTCCCTTTCATCTCTGACCGACTGGGGAAAATACTTCTCATAAAACTGTTCAAGAAACACTTCCCAGGTGAACGGGATGTCTCTTGCCTGCAGAAGTAATTCAGTGTTCTTCCACTACCTATCAGTATCCTTTTCTAACTGGTAGATGGCCATCTGGGCTTTGGTCTCACTTGGGCAATCGAGGACCTTAAAGATCTTCTCCAGTCTGCTAATCCAATCCTCTGCTATATGCACATCAAACATTCCTTCGAACACTGGAGGATTATGCTTACAGAACCTGATCATCCACTGTTGGATGCTAAGTACATCCTCCCTCTGGTCAGCTTGTCTTTACTGTTGTACCGATTGCTGAACTTGTTCGGGTTCTCTGTTTGCTGTGCCTGACAGTTTTGGAGGCCTTACATTTCCTACTTCCTCTGATACAGCTGCTGCTATGGCAGCATTCCTTTCCTGCTCATTGCGTGCCTGATTGCACATATTTCCTCTATCATTTTCTGTTGCTGTTCTAGACGTTCTAGAATCATTTGATTAATGTTTCCAGCCTCTCATGGTTCCTCTACTGGAATAGTTCTTCTTGTTTGAACCATTGTGTTATACTATAAGGCATAAAAGAATACTGTAAATAACATAATTCACATTCTATTCAAAATATGTTATATACATACAGTCAGTAAAGTTATACATATACTGCCATACTGGTCTTTATACATCACATAACTACGGAGGACATTATCATCTCTATATATACCCTAATCCTTCGTAAACTTTATTCTAATAAAATCTTCTACCAGATAAATCCAGTCGGATATGGTACAATAAGGTTCTTCATCAAAGTACTGATCCAACTCTGTCCTCTAGGTAGGAGTAGTCAGTAGCACATCATCCATAATATCTGTCCAAAGCCTTAGGGTCAATGTGTTTGGATCACAGGCTTAGTATATCTTCTTTACTCTTGTGATAAAACCCTGATAAACCGTATAATCTTGATCCACATCTCTAACCAAGGTTTGTCTCAGATCATATAGCTGTTGGGGTAACACTACTGACCTCTCAAAGCATTCTTCACTCATATTCTTTCCTGGTACCATCTCTATGATTAGGTCTCCCAGAGATATCTCTACCAGTATTAATCTGGGTTTACTAGGACCTGGCACTTCTGTCTGATCAGGTATTCGACTAGGTCCCAGAATGTCTGGGTCCCCTAACTATCTAGGAATAGGTCCTACTGCACCTCCCTGATCTATCTCCATGCCAGTATCTGCTATACTCGGGGGTACCGCATTTATTGGAATAGCAGGAATAGGACCCTCTAACATAACCTCTTCCTGACCATCCTCTGGTATCTCAATCATAGCATTTGAACCTACTAAGGAACTGGTCACCTCAGAATCACTAACCATTATTTCCTCCTCTTCCTGGAATATCCCCTCAGAGCTGTCTGAACTATAGACCTCAGGTCTAGGATCCCCTTGGTTGACTGTAGTTTCGGATCCGGATCTATATCTAGCCATCCTGCAAATACTAACTTAATGTTAGTTATGGCTACTCTCACTTATGCATTCTACTTATAAATCATCTATTCAGAGCAGTTTTTAAGCCAGAATCCTTTGCTCTGATACCAAAATAAAACATCCTTAATTTCATCCTTACCTATACCTAATTGGAAGCATATTAGAACATTGGAACACCATTTTACCTTAGAAATATGAATTTCCAAAAGTTAGGGCGCGGTTACTTTTCACTTTTACTGTTCACTTGGTAATTCCAGTTTACAGCATGAACTTTGAAAATTCATAATTAAATCTAGAAAAATTGAAATGAGGTGGTTCCAATTTATAATAAAATCTATTTCATCAAACTTTGTAGAAAAAATATCAAATTAAGGTTTCCTTGTCCAAATGAAATCAGGTTATTCGTTGAAAAACACTGTTCATTTGGTAAAATTTGAACCTCCAGATTCTGAGTCTCTTTTTCAAAAATTCATTTCTCTTTGTATACTTATCCAAATGAGGCATGTTACATATGGGTTTAAAGCTCCATATGTCTACTTTAAGCTCATAAAATTTCGTGGAAAAACTCATTCATTTGCTATATGAAAACTACGTAGGAATCTCACTGCCTCTCAGGGCTCGTTTTAACTTGATCCAGATTTTAGGTTCAACTTTGAAAAATCATATCAATTCAAAAACTTAACCAAATTGGGCATTCTTGGTGTCCAATTAAATCTCTAGATCTTAGCTATCTTCATGCCAAATTTCACGTGAAAAATCGTCGGATTGTCAATTGGTCTGTTGTTTAATTTGTTTGTTATAACCTATAATATATATTGTGGACTATCTTACCTTACTAAAGATTTCTTTTTTGTAGTTTTGGTTTGTTAACTAGTTATAAAAAATATTGGTTCCTATTTATTTCCTATTTGATGAATTTGGTTACCATTTGAGATTGTTTACATTTAAAGAAATAATGGATCGTAGTTGGATGAAAGCTAAGAGAACTACTAAGCAATATGAAGATAGGGTAGAAAGGTTTCTTGAATTTATTGAGAGGAATGCTTTAAAGAAAATGGATGGGTTGTTCTTCTATCCCTTTGTCAATTGTTTCAACTATAACATATTGTTTATTCCTGATATAAGAGAGCATCTTATATGTGATGGGATAAATTTAAGATGTAGAAATTTGATTTGGCACAGTGAGATTAGGAGGACTCCTTTGAGTGAGGAAGTTGTGAATGATAACTTTTGGGATAAAAGTGATAACTTTGGGGATAGAATTTTGGATATGTTTTGTGATATTGGAGCCAAATCCTTTCCACAGTTCTCTCCTATATGTGAAAGTTTGCTAAGTGATACCAATACGCCTTTGTACTCGGGGAGTAAAGATGAGTACAAAAGGTTAAAATTTGTGTTACGATTGATGAATTTGAAATTGAGAAATGGTTGGATCGATTATAGTTTGACATAATTGCTCCAGTTGTTAAGTGATGCCCTTCCTGTAGCCAATACACTACCAAAATCAATGTACGAGGTAAAGAAGATATTGTGTCTGGTTGGTTTGTCATATAAGAAGATACATGCGTGCCTTAACGACTACATATTGTACATAAATACGTATGAAGGGCTGAATAAGTGCCCTAAATATAGCACTTTAAGATACAAAGTGAAGAAAGACTATGATGATTGTGATAAGATTACCAAAGGCTCTCCTTCGAAGGTATTGTGGTATCTTCCAATAATACCACGGTTTAAGTGTTTGTTTGCTAACGCCACAAATACAAAGAACTGGAGATGGCATTCTAATAGAAAAATAAACGATGGACAACTTTGTCAAGCAACTGATTATCCTCAATGGAAAACAATAGATCAGAAATATCCTAAATTTGGTTATGAGCCCAAAAATCTTCGGCTTGGGCTATGCACGGATGGAATCAATCCATGGTAATCTCAATAGCACACAGTGCTTGGCTAATTCTCCTTGTGGTTTATAACTTGCCTTCTTCATTGTGTATGAAATGAAAGTACATTATGCTGTCTTTGATGATCTCAGGGCCAAAACAGCCAGAAAATAATATAGATGTGTACTTGACAAATTTGATTGATAATTTGGAGAAATTGTGGGAGGACGGTGTTGATGTCTTTGATGCATACAAACAAGAGACCTTTAAACTCTGTGCCATGTTCTTCACAACGATAAATGACTTCCTGACATATGGAAATTTGTCAGGCTATAGTGTTAAGGGGTATAAAGTATGTCCCATATTTGAAGAAGGCACTACCTACATGCAACTTAAGCATACAAGGAAGATAGCCTACCTTTCCCATAGAAAGTTTCTTAGCGTACACCACCCTTACTGTAGGTTGAAGAAGGCATTTAATGGCTCACAGGAATATGAAATGGCTCCTGTTCCCTTAACTAGAGAAGAAGTGTATCAATGTTTGTGGAGGCTCATGTTACCTTAGGCAAAAGTAATAAGAAGAAGGTACTTGAAAGGAATATATAGCAAAAGAGATCAATCTTCTTTGATCTTCCATATTGGCGGAGTCTTAAAGTGAGATACAGTCTAGATGTTATGCATATGGAGAAAAACATGTGTGAGAGCCTTGTTATAACGCTTCTACATATCAGTGGAAAGAGTAAGGATGAGGTCATGCTAGACGAGACTTAGCTGAATGGGAATAAAAACACCTGTACATCCATAACAAAGAGAGGGTAGTAAGAGAGTTTATTTGTACCCAGTGGCACACACATTATCCAAATATGAAAAAACAAGCCTATATGAGTGTGTATATGGTATTAAGGTACCACAAGGGTATTCATTGAATTTTAGGAAGCTTGTATCAATGCAAGATTTGAAGATTACAGGGTATGAAGTCCCACTATTGCCACATATTGATGCAACAATTACTACCAGTGGCTATTCGAGGCATTATGAATGATGATGTGAGGAGTACTATTACTAGACTTTGTATGTTCTTCAATTCTATTTGTAGTAAAGTGATTGATCCTACCGAGTTGAATAAATTGGAGAACAAAGATTATGTTATCCTTTCCTAGTTGGAGATGCATTTCCCTCTAGCATTTTTTGACATCATGGTCCATTTGATTGCTCACCTGGTACGTGAAATTAGGCTTTGTGGCCTTGTGTGTTTGAGGTGGATGTACTCATTTGAGAGATACATAAAAATCCTTAAAGGGTATTCTAAAATTCCTTATCGACCCGAGGTATCAATTGTTGAGAGTTATGTAGCTAAGGAGGCAGTTAAGTTTTGTAACTCATATCTTGTTGGGGTAAAGATAGTTGGACTTCCTCAATCTCGACATGACTAGGGGAGAAAAAGTAGGGGCACTCGGGGTGCCAAAGTGAAGTACATGTCTCATGAATTGGGGATGTAAGCACATCTTTACATTTTGAACAATAAAGATAAAGTTCTGTTATACTTGGACGATCATAAGAATATGCTCAGGAACATGAACCCAAGAAAGAGCGATATGCAACTAGCTAATGAGAACAATAAGTCTTTTATAGAATAGTTCAAGCAATACATCTTAAAGGATAACAATCCTACTTAAACAATACAAAGGCTAGCTACAGGGCCTCATTTTGAGGTTGTGTGTTGGGTAGGATAAGATATAAATGGCTACTCTTTTTACAAGAAAGTCCAAGATGACAAAAGTACAATACATAATAGTGGGGTGATGGTTGTAACATCCCGATTTTTGGTCTAGGAGAACTGGGAGGTAGTCTGATATGGGTAGGCTGCTAAACCCGTAGTCCCAGGGTAGTAATCTGATATGGGCGGATTACTTACCTGTATTTTGTAGGAATCCGAGGGATGAGCTAAGTCCTTCAGGATTTAAAGATGAGTTAAGTCTTTAACCTACAAAATCGGGATAGTTCACCTAGGTTCAAAATGAGGAATATGAGGAATATCCTAGTTTTAAGCCTAGGAATTCTGCAGGTAGCTTGATATGGGCTGGCTCCTGTGTAAGATAACCTGATATGGGCGGGTTGTCGAGCCTTTCAATTAACAATGACTCCCGAAGAGTTTAAGGGATGAGTTATTGAAAAAGAATTTCTAGAACTTAAGATGAAGGATGAGAAGATGAGTAACAGGGCCAGAAAGAGAATGTAGGGGTAAAATCGTAATTATGGGAAAGATCGGGCTGGTAACCGATGAGTATCATATTTTGCCAAAACATAGAGAAAATTATGCTGATCATTTCACTAAACTGTGAAATATGCATATGAGGTCTCTATGGGTATGAAAGAATTAGAATTGTGACCAAGGGTAAAATGGTCATTTTTGAAAGTGTGCGCGGGAGCGTACTTTCAGGCAAAAACAGCCCGGTCCGGATTAAATATTTGAAAATACCGGGAGATAGAGAAAAGGATTCTGGGTTGAATGACAACACAGAATTTTGATTTGAGGTCCCGATTTTTCTGTAAAAATTCCCGAAGATGGGAATTTACAGTTATAATCAGTAAAAGAAAAGCAGTCCAAATAGAGATGATCAAACTGTGGCCAGAGGCCATACAGTGTTTTTAAGACCCATAGTGACACCAGGGAAGGCCCAGGCCCATAATATCCGTTCAGTGGTAGGAGGGGCCGGTGTCTGGAAAAAGGTGCAAAATGACGAAAATGCCCTTATGTTATAAAATAACTGAAGAATGAGTAAAGGGTATTTTGGTCATTTGGCTAAGGTTAGGCAGTCCAGACAGGGTATCTGGATAGTTGACCAGGGTCAAAGAATACTCTGGTAAGATGTGAAAAGGCAATAATGCCCCTAGACCTAGTAAAGTAAAGAAAGAGAGACTAAGGGCATTTGGGTAATTTGTCAAGGGGTGTTTCTTGGGAATCGGGCCATCAGAGTACTTGGGCTGGATCAGAGACCCAAGATGATATTCCCTGGCCCAAAAACGTAGCCCAGCATAAATGTGAGAAAAAGTGGCATTAAAATAATGATTTAGTGACTTTTCAGTAAAGTAAAGTTACTCGATTGACACGATAACCGAGGAGGTGATCAGATAAAGTCTGGGACTTATTTGGAGTTCATAGGATGGCATGAAAGGTCCCTTCCAGGCGCCACATGGCACTGGTCTAGAGGGAGAAGAAAAGTTAAGGACACGTGGCACAATCTCAGCCGTTGAGTCCGGTTTGTGGGAAATTGGACCAGACCGGTACTGGACTGGACTGGAAAGCTTCCAGAAGGTTTCTTGGCTCTCTCAATTTCGCCATGTGAGAAATGTGACTGATGAGGTGTCCCTTGATGATGCAATAGAAGGAATGAAAGAAAATAGGAAATTCCAGGAAAATCGGTGGCCACATGTTCAGAGGGCTTGGAAATTACGGAAATGCCATCGGTGGAAACTATAAATACCCCCTCCCCCTCCCATTTTCATTCATCCCACGGTTTTACAAGAAAAAGAGAGAGAAAGAAGAGAGAGAAGGAGAAAGAAAGAAAGAAAGGAGGTTCTGGCGGAGCTAGAAGCAATATAGAGATTCTAGAGTTCTGCTAAGCTTTTGAGGTAGTAAATAATCCTAGCTTTTATGTAATAGCTTTGTGATTTGTTGTGCTATTGTTTGGTTGGATTGTTGTCTTATATGTTATGCTTGAAGCTCTATTACAATGCTATGATCATATGTTATTGAGTATGGAAGCACGCAGTATACTTATCTGTACACAATCACAAGCAAGCACTGTCACTCTGCATTACATATATTGTTATGATTATTACTACTGAGATTCCCCCGAATCTCATTCCCCATATCTAACCCATTACAGGGAGATTATGTTGAAGTGAATCTTAAGAATTTTGAGAGACGCCGTTATGCTGCCGAATTTAAGACTGAACATCAGAATATGATAAGTACTGTGTACGTAGGTGCTGTCTAAGGAGGCTAGAAGTGAGTTGACCTAGCCGGTTCATCCAGTCTTTCCTGGGTACTTACGTAGAATGGTAGTTCTCATGAGGGAATTACCGAACCAGTACAGTTCAGTTCTTTATACAGATGAAGCCTAGCGGTTATACTGCCAAAATTCGGGCAGGAAAAGATGTAATAGAAATATGAGAATTTTGTATATGCTTTGTTGTATGACACTTTGTTATTCATTAATAAATATTGTTTGGCATGTTCAATTTGTGGATGACGAATTAAAAGAGAAATTCGTAGGTCTTGAGGTAGCAGTGTTCTGACCTCAGTTTGACCTAGTAAATGAAAGAATTTGGCCACGAAATTTGGTGAGCCAGTTGTACACATCTAGGGCATTACGTTGATAGGTAATAAGCCTCATTTGGATGTGTAGAATGAGATAAACTAGTTTTTAAAGTAAAGGTTCAGATTAAAGAACTTAAGAGTAAAATTTTAAATTTCTGGGCTTAAGTTAAGATATAATCAAGGTAATATTGCTTCCGCGAGTGTACTCTGAGGAGTCTATGGGAAGATGTTTCAATGGTTGTGGCTGAAGCGATGTATTTTGCTAGTTAAAAAGATAAGAAGCCAGCATTAGCGTCCATGGCATATTATAAAGTAATTGGAGAGATTTGGGAGGTTAGTTACTCCAGGTTTAAAGCGTCAGTTTTTAAATGTAAGTGGATTAATAGTAATGTTGTTCAAGTAGATAAGAAATTTGGATTTATTTCAGTCGATCTTTAGAGAGTTGGATACCTAGATGAGCCACTCATCTTAGCAATTTAAGTAATTCAAGTGTTTTATGTCATCGATCCAGCAAATAAAGATCTTTCCATTGTGCTCCAAGATAGAAGGCAGGCAATTGGTGATGACAGGAAACCCTGCCTTTCACAACTGCTCGACCTATAACAACAGAGTTTGATTTAGAAGATGATGAATATGCTGTTAGGGATGATCATTGTGAAGGAATTTGGGTGGATACAAACTAATAGGAAATTAGTTTATTCTTTTGTAATAAATGTCCCTTTGATTACTTAATTCATTGCATGATTAATATTCTTGATTCTTACATTTACTTATTGTTTTGCAAACATAATGAAGTACATATTTGGTTAATATTTGTTCAATCTTTTAATTTTTTTAGGATTCATCATTCAACCATTTCCTTCTTGTATATATATGATGTACAAATATATAGGTTCATTGAAAGTTTAGCAATTTTGATGATTCTATGACCATTTGGATTTTAGGCTTGTTGACTACATACTTTGATGTCTATAATTAAAAATAAAAGAAATCTTTCAAAAAAAAGCTTTCCACGGCAGTTTTACAAAACACTATCGTGTAAAGCTTAAAAAATAAAAAAATTGACACTTATAGCCATGAGAAATTTATACATTAACGACGGTTGATAATGTAACCATCGTTAATGTAAAATCTTTAATGGTAGTTTTAATAGTAAACTGTCATTAAAAGTTTACCTTTAATGGAGGTTTTAGAATCACCGTTAAATGGTAGACTTACAACGATGGTTAGTGTAATATTCTTACTTTTGTAGGTCTTAGGGACCATTCGGTAGCATTTAGAACCACTTAGGTGACCTTTGAAGTCCATTAGCTAAATCTGGAATTTTTACTCTTGGTAAATTACTATTCATATGATATTCCAGATTGGGCAACAAACTTTGAAAAATCATAATTAATTCTAGAAACGTCGGAATGAGGTGGTTCAAAATTCTACTCGAAGCTAACATCATGAAATTTAATGGAAAAATATTTTTCTGACCAAATGCTTAGCCAATTGATACAGTTTATTTGTCAAAGTTTACTGTTCATTTGGTCAAAAATCCTGAAAACAGATTCTGGTCCCCATTTTTGGAACCAAAATGTCGTATCCTTAATTTCATCCTTACATATACTCATTTGAAAGCATCTTATACCAAATCAACACCATTTTAGCTTAGAAACATCAATTTCCAAGAATTAGGTTATCGGGTACTGTTCATGTGGTAAATCCAGATTACATCATGAACTTTGGAAATTCATAATTAAATCTAGAAAAATCTAAATGAGGTGATTCCAATTTCTAATGAAATATCTTTCATTAAAATTTGAAGAAAAAATATGAAACTGAGGTTTCCTCATCCAAATAAAATCAGTTTATTCGTTAAAAAACACTGTTCATTTGGTAAACTTGAAAGTTCCAGTTTCTTTACCTTATTTTCAAAAATCCATTTCTCCTTGTGTACTTATCCAAATGAGGCATTTTACATATGGATTTAAATCTCCATATGTTTAATTTAAGCTCATAAAATTTTGTGAAAAAAATCATTCATTTACTATTTGAAATTCACGCATGAACCTCACTGCCTCTGGGTACTCGTTTTATCTTGATCCAGATTTTATTCCTGACTTTGAAAAATCATAACAATTTGAGTTCTTAACCAATTGAGGCTTTCTTGGTGTCCATTTAAAGGTCTAGATCTTAACTATGTTCATGCCAAATTTCACATGAAAATATGTTGGATAGCTTATAAAAACTAACGTCAGAAGTGTACTGCCTTAGACTGGATTCTTAGTAACATACATCATGCACATCAAAATATCATCTTCTCAAGTTAAGTGCTCAACTTTAAGTCATATACAAATTAATCATCCACATTTACCCTTTGCCTTGAGAAGTTCCAACACCTAGAGCACGATTATATATATGGAAAGAATGAGATTTCATGGAAATCTCAATAGCAAGTCATACAAACAATAATAACATGCATGCTTGATTAAATGGTTAACATGTTATAATGACATGGGAGCTACTTCATGAATATACATACTGAAGGGAATTGGAAGACAAGAAGCGGAATTAACTTTAAAATTTTTTCCATTACTTGCCTGGATCTACCGAGTGTGTTTAAGTCAAGGAGAAAGAAGTGTTACCTTCGGTATTCGAATTATGGTCGCGACCTCAGTGTCCACTCGTCGCGACTTGTCGTCTCTGGAGTTTTCAGTTGCGATGTCTTCAGCTTCTAGTCACGACTAGTAGTCTCTTTTTGATTTTCTGACATTCAAGACGCCTGTATGGTCGCGACCTCAGTGTCTACTCGTCGCGACTCGTCGTCATACCTGGTGCTCTCTTCTTGATCGCAAGAAGTCGACAACTCAGATCAGCTTCCTCTACCAGTATCCACACGAACAGCGTTCCAATCACAAAACTCTAGGGCTTTCTCGAGATTCCGTCCTCACCATCTCTATTTTGGCCGTTTCTTATCTGCAAACCTTTTGCACCCTCCTTATCACTTACGTGTAGAAAACCCTAGCCCCTAATGTCAAATATATAGGATGCTATCGGTGTTATGACTGAGTTGGATTTTAGAATTAATCTTATATTAATTCTAAAATTAATACAATATCATATATTACATAATTTGATAAGAAACTAATTAAATACATATGGTTTATATTAAATCCGTCCCACAGATTTAATTCACCTATTCATTTAATTTAAAATAAAGATAAGACAGAATTATATTTGATTTATTCTCATAAATCAAATTTGAGATATCATATCAATTTAAATTTCAAATTTAAATAGATCATATCAATTTAAATTCTAATTCAAAAGTGATAGAGATTTAATTTATCCTTATAAATTAAATCTTGCAAATATCTCTTATATTATATATAATATATATATACGAATTTATATATATAAATATATAAATATATGCATCCACCATAGATTATTCATTGAATCTGGACATGTCTTAGATTCAATGAATCTGGACATCATAGCTCGTGTTGGGCTATTTTGTGTGCGACCCTGTAGGCCCATATGAAGTTAGTAGTGGACTAGTTACTATACTGACCCACAAGTCGTGAGCGGTCTCTAGCAAGACATCATGACTATCCAAATCATATGAGGATCGATGAATGATGTAACCTTTCATACAACCATATCATGTCCCTTTTGTCACACGATATTTTGGTCATGGATGAGGCATAGAGAACGTCATCCTCCTGTTCTTGACTGTTACTTTCTCGATCCCTGAGTAGTATGACTATAGAAAGAGAATACACTTTCGATGGTTGGCAGAATAACCTTAAATATGTTCTCAGTTCTATACCCGTTTATCCTATGCAAGCGTCTAAGGTTCCAGTCTCTATTTGTCAGGAGGTGGAGAGATTGCAAAGGAATTTTATATGGGGGAATAGTCAAAGATATCATGGTTTTTATTCTATTGGTTGGGATCAAATTGTTAGACCTAAATTATATGGTGGGCTAGGGTTTAAGAAATTAGGGTCTTTCAACTGTGCCTGTGGAGCTAAAATTGCATGGAAACTTATTAATGGAGACAAGGGCTTATGGTTGATGTAATGCTTCATAAATATATGTTGAGAAATGAAGATAATTTACTTGAGGCGAGAAAAGGGGATTCTGCTTTGTGGAAGTTCATTTCATAATGCAGGACATAGTAAATCTAGGTACAAGATGGCAGATCAGAGATGGGCAACTAGTTAATTTCTTTACGGATGAGTGGCTATTTCCTATTAAAAGCTTGAAGGAAATAGCCACTTACAAGCGAAGAAGAAAATAGTAAAGTGCCAGACTGGGTTGAGGATAGGACTTGGGCTTATCAAAGACTTACCGGGATTTTACCAAGTAGCGTATTTCAAAGATTAATAAGTATGCTACCAGCTATGGAGGAGGCTATTGGAAATTGTGCCCTAGGGGCCAATCATTGTATCGGGTTATCACATTATTTGCATGTTTACTGTGATGACCATCCTTGGATAACTCGTGATCTTATCCTAAATGTCCCTGGTCGGTCATCTATGCGGGAGCAGAGATGAAATAAGACCAGTATGACTTTGAAGATATATAGAGATATAAATCAAAGTCATAGGCACATGTAAGAGTACAGGGTGCTGGACCGCCCGTCATGAGAGAGGTGCATGGGTCAAGTCATAAGCTTCTCTCATATACAAGCCATGTCACTATGCCCTTTGACCTGAGATCATCATGGATTCCTACATGACAAACGCTCAGCTTTGACCTAGTCAAAAGTCACTTTTGACCGAGTGATCATAAAGGCTATGCTCGGGCTTAGTGGTTTTTTCATGCGGAGGAATGTGAATGGTCAAGATGGAATTTGTCCCTCACATTCGTAGAGAGATATTACTGGGCCCCTCGATGAGTGAGTCTGAGAAATGTATGGCCATACTGGAATGGAAGGGTAGTTCCATTTCTATATTCAGACTACTCAGGGATCGAGAAAGTAACGGTCAGGAACAGGAGGATGACGTTCTCCATGCCTCATCCTTGACCGAAATATCGTGTGACAAAAGGGACGTGATATGGTTGTATGAAAGGTTACATCGTTTATCGATCCTCATATGTTTTGGGTAGTCGTAATGCCTTGCTAGAGACCGCTTACGACTTGTGGGTCAGTATAGTAACTGGGCCACTGCCAACTTCATATGGGCCTACAGGGTCGCACACAAAACAGCCCAATGCGAGCTATGATGTCCAGATTCATTGAATCTAAGAGATGTCTAGATTCAATGAATAATCTAGGGTGGATATATATTTTATATATATATATATAAATTAGTTTATATATATATTATATATATAATATAAGAGATATTTGTAAGATTTAATTTATAAGGATAAATTAAATCTCTATCATTTTTGAATTTGAATTTAAATGGATATGATCTATTTGAATTTGAAATTCAAATTGATAAGATATCTCAAATTTGATTTATGAGAATAAATCAAATATAATTCTGTCTTTTAAATTAAATAAATAGGTGAATTAAATCTGTGGGACGGATTTAATATAAACCAAATTTATTTAATCAGTTTCTTATTAAATTATGCAATATATGATATTGTATTAATTCAGAATTAATATAAGATTAATTCTGAAGCCCGGCCCTATTAGAAGCCCAATAGCTTCCTATATATTTGACATTAGGAGCTAGGGTTCCACACACAATATAGATCTCTTCACACACATTCAGTCGTGAGAAAAGGGGGCAGGGAGAGTGCAAAAGGTTTGCAGATAAGAAACTGCCGAGATAGAGAGGGTGAGGACGGAATCTCTAGAAAGCCCTAGAGGGACAAGAGGCGCTAGCACGTCGTTCGCAATTGGAACGCTGTTCGTGTGGATACCGGTAGAAGAAGCTGATCTGAGCTGTCGACTTCTACGATACGACCAGACACGAAGCAAGGTCGCGACCAGAACACGCTTAGGTCGCGACCATACGGGCATCTGAACGTCAGAAATCCGAAAAGAAGAGGAAGGTCACGACGAGAAGCAGAGTAGGTCGCGACTAACAACTCCAGAGGCGACAGGTCGGGACTAAAAGCTAAGGAGGTCGCGACTGAAAGTTCCAGAGGCGAGGAGTCGCGACTAGTGGACACTGAGGTCGCGACCAAAGCTTGAAACCGAAGGTAACACTTCTTTCTCCTTGACTTAAACACATTCGGTAGATCCTGGCTGGGAATGGAAAAATTTTTAAAGTTAATTTCCGCTGCGTGCCTTCCAATTCCCTTCAGTGGTATCAGAGGCATGCCATTTTGTGTTTAAGTTAGGTTTGATTGTTGATACATGTGATGTATGTTAGACTTCTTAGCTGATTATATGATAACATGCGAGATATGTATGACATATATGGAATCTGTTTATGTATGACATATACGGAATCTAAAAGGAAACTGAAATCGGTGGTGTATATCAATTGATTTGATCAATTAATATTGATGGGGTCTAAGGAAAAAGAATTAAGATTCTTGATTATTTATGAAATAAAAAAGAAAAAAATTTTCCTTGGGGCGCTGCCCCACACCCCGCCCGCTAACCGGCTAGCGGGACCGCCGTGGCTATTTAATCGTAGCGCAACATAATCGTAATATGTATTGACTTTCCTGATATATGAATGTTTTGAAACATTTATTGCCCTTCAAATAGTATGAATTTTGATTCTTGAATGTTTGGGTATGGTGAACAATATGGCTCTAGATTACAAGTGTTGTAATTTTTCTAAATACGGCCTGCGTGTCGTGCCTTCCTCTAATGACTCTCGTTGTACATTCTCTTCTCATCTCACTCCCCTCGAATGTTAAAACGAGGTTTCCTTATGTAATTTTCCTATTCTAATTAGAGAGCTCCTCTCATTGGCTTGAGGGGACTTAGGATAGGTGAGCCATATTGTATCACGTTTAAGATTATGCATCTTTTGATTAGATCACTGCATGTATGTTTTATATGCATAATACTTGTATGAGATACAACCGCGATACAAGCATCTTATAAACCAGATAATTAATTAAACCCTCTAAAAGAAATCTTAAGTCATATGCCGTCAATTAATGAACACTTGTCAAAACCTCGATCGCTCATTTGTAGGTCCACCAAAGTGGGTGCATTTGAGTTATCTTGGGGAGATAAGCAAGAGTAATGGTGCTACTCTTATGTTTGTTATTGTTTGACTTAATTGAGATTATCAAAACGGTTTTGGGTCTCAAGGCATTAGATGGGATTAAAACATGCCGGATCATATGATGATGGAATCCCATAAACATCTAAGAGTTACATTTGATGTAATTGGTAAAGTTGTTACCTACCTAAATAACTTAAAGTTGAGCGTCCTGCCAAAGCGGACTCAAGTTTAAGCCAAATATGGATCTTAGCTCACTAATTATTACATTGAGGGTTGTTTTATTCAGTGGGAGATTGCTAATTCGCTTGCATATTTTAATTGTAGAATCATGACGACTAGTAATACTGCTACATTATCGTTGCGATCTGTCCTTGAGAAGGACAAACTCAATGGGACAAACTTTCTTGACTGGTTCAGGAACTTGAGAATTGTTCTCAAGCAGGAAAGAAAAGTATATGTCCTAGATCACCCCATTCCTGAGGAGCCAGCAGCCAATGCTTCTAGAGCTCAGAGAGATTCTTATGCGAAGCATAAGGAAGACTCTGTTGATGTGGGATGCTTGATGCTTGCCACTATGGTTCCGGAGCTTCAAAGAGATCTGGAACACATGGAGGCTTATGAGATGATTGTGCATCTTAAGGAAATGTTCCAGCAACAGGCAAGGCAAGAGAGGTATGAGACCACTAAGGCCTTACATTCCTGCAGGATAGCTGAAGGTGCATCAATGAGTACTCATGTCTTAAAGATGAAAGGGTACATAGATCACCTTGAGAGGCTTGGATTTCCCATGAGTCAGGAGTTAGCTACAGATTTGATCTTGAACTCACTCCCGGAAAGTTATGACCAGTTTGTCATGAATTACAACATGAACAACATGGAGAAATCTATTTCTGAACTGCATGGGATGCTTAAAACTGCTGAGCCGACTGTTAAGAAGAAGCCCAGTACTGTTTTGATGGTTCAGAAAGGAAAGGGTATGAAAAAGAAAGGCAAGGGCAAGGGGAAGGGTCATGGCTCATCTGGTAAGACCAAAGAGTCAGGCAAGCCCGAAACCAAGCCTGCACCAAAGAAGGCAAAGCCTCCAAAGGAAGGAGTTTGCTTCTTCTGCAATGAACCGGGTCATTGGAAGAGGAATTGCAAACTCTACCTTGAAGATCTGAGAAAGAACAAGAAGGATAGCGGGGCTATCGCTTCAGGTATTTATGTTATAGACATTCATCTCTCTACTTCCACTACATGGGTATTAGATACTGCATGTGGTTCTCACATTTGTACAAATGTGCAGGGCCTAAAGGACAGTAGAAAGCTGAAGAAGGGCGAAGTTGACCTACGAGTTGGAAATAGAGCAAAGGTTGCTGCTCTAGCTGTAGGCACTTATGAATTAGTTCTGCCCACTCGGCTTTTGTTAGTTTTGAACAATTGCTATAATGTTCCTGCTTTGAGTAGTAACATTGTTTCTCTTTCTTATTTGGATAAGGAAGGTTACACTTCCATTTCTGGGAATGGTAAATGTTCTATTTATCGTAATGATATTTTCAATGCTCATGGTGATTTGCATGTTGATCATTACATATTAAACTTGGAACAACCCAATCATGGAAATATCTATAACATAACCGCCAAAAGGGTCAAACCAAATGATTTGAATCCGACATACCTCTGGCACTGTCGTCTAGGCCACATAAATGAGAAACGCATTTCTAAACTCCATCAAGATGGATTTCTCAACTCATTTGATTTTGAATCATATGATACTTGCGAATCTTGTTTGTTAGGAAAGATGACAAAGTCGCCTTTCACTGGACACAGTGAGAGGGCCACCGATTTGTTGGGCCTCATACATACAGATGTGTGTGGACCGATGAATACAAATGCCAGAAGAGGTTATTCGTACTTCATTACATTCATAGATGATTTCAGTAGATATGGCTACGTCTATCTAATGAAACATAAATCCGAATCTTTTGAAATGTTCAAGATATTTCAAAATGAAGTACAAAACCAGCTTGGTAAAACAATTAAAGCCCTTCGATCTGATCGAGGTGGTGAATATTTGAGCCAAGAGTTTATCGATCATCTTAGGAATTGTGGAATAGTCTCACAATTGACTCCTCCAGGAACACCACAATGGAATGGGGTTTCTGAACGGAGGAATCGAACACTATTGGATATGGTTCGATCCATGATGAGTCGAACAGATCTTCCACCATCCTTTTGGGGCCACGCCCTAGAGACAGCTGCGTTCACACTGAATCGTGTTTCATCTAAGGCAGTTGAAAAGACTCCTTATGAGATATGGACTGGGAGGAAACCTAGTTTGTCTTTTCTCAAGATTTGGGGATGTGAGGTCTATGTTAAGCAACAAGCCTCAGATAAGTTAGCGCCCAAATCTTCAAAGTGCCTTTTTGTGGGATATCCTAAGGAAACCAAGGGATATTATGTCTACAACCCCACTGATAACAAAGTGTTTGTTGTCAGAAATGGTATCTTTCTAGAACGAGAATTTATCTCTAAAAGAACCACTGGGAGCAAGGTACACCTCGAAGAAGTTCGAGAGCCACAAGACGCCACAGAACTAGAGATGGAAAGTAGAGAAGACTCACAAGAAGTTGTTGAGACTCCTCAAGTCACGCAAGGCCCAAGGCGATCTAATAGGGCACGACTTCAGCCTCAGAGATATGGATTTCTGATTTCTGATAGTCGTGATGTGTTGCTCATTGAGCATCATGAGCCCACTACCTATCAAGAAGCTATAGTGGGACCAAACTCTGAGAAATGGCTTAATGCCATGAAGTCTGAGATGCAATCCATGTACGACAATAAGGTATGGACCTTAGTCGACCCGCCTGAAGGTGTAAAAATCGTCGGGTGCAAGTGGGTTTTTAAAGAGAAAACTGACATGGATGGCAATGTAAATGTCTTCAAGGCACGACTGGTTGCAAAAGGATTTACTCAAACTCATGGTGTGGACTATGATGAGACCTTTTCCCCAGTTGCAATGGCCAAATCAATCAGAATCCTCCTTGCCATTGCAGCATATTATGACTATGAAATATGGCAGATGGACGTCAAGACAGCCTTCCTCAATGGAAAGCTCCTTGAGGATGTGTACATGACACAGCCTGAAGGTTTTGTACGTTCTGAGGACTCTGGTAAGGTATGCAAGCTTCAAAGGTCCATTTATGGACTGAAGCAAGCATCTCGGAGTTGGAATCATCGTTTTGATGAAGTAGTCAAAGAGTTTGGATTTCTTCAAAACATTCATGAACCTTGTGTGTACAAGAAGGTTAGTGGGAGCACAGTTGTATTTTTGGTACTCTATGTCGATGACATCCTACTCATTGGGAATGACATTCCTACCTTGCAGATTTTCAAGTCTTGGTTAGGAAAATATTTCTCGATGAAAGACTTGGGTGAAGCCACCTACATCCTAGGAATTAGGATCTATAGAGATAGATCTAAAAGGCTTCTAGGACTGAGTCAGAGCACATATATAGACAAGATACTGCATAGATTCAGTATGCAGGAATCAAAAAGGGGTTTCATACCCATGTCTCATGGTATTCACCTCAGCAAGGATTTGTGTCCTAGTACACCAGATCAGCGAGGTCGCATGAGTAAGATTCCATATGCCTCGGCCATAGGATCTATCATGTACGCCATGTTATGTACTCGACCGGATGTCTCGTTTGCCTTAAGTATGACTAGCAGATATCAACAAGACCCCGGTGAGGGCCATTGGACTGCTGTCAAGAATATCCTTAAGTACTTGAGAAGGACTAAGGACTTATTCTTGGTCTATGGTGGATTGGATGATGAGCTCTCTGTAACTGGTTACACAGATGCAAGTTTCCAAACTGACCAGGATGACCAGAAATCGCAATCTGGATACATATTTCTCCTAAATAATGGAGCAATAAGCTGGAAGAGCTCTAAGCAGAGCACTGTAGCAGATTCTGCAACGGAAGCCGAGTATATAGCAGCATCTGATGCAGCTAAGGAGGCCGTTTGGATCAGGAAGTTCATTACTGAACTAGGGGTGGTATCGACCATCTCAGATCCAATAACTTTGTTCTGTGATAATAGTAGTGACATTGCACAGGACAAAGAGCCTTGGTCACATCAAAGGACCAAGCATATACTTAGGCGATATCATCTCATCAGAGAAATCAATGATAGAGGTGATATAAAAATATGCAAGGTAACAGGAGAAGACAATGATGCTGATCCTCTAAACCGCTTGTCCAGGCAAAACATGAGCGTCATGTTAGGTCAATAGGATTGAGACAAATTAATGATTGTTCCTAGTGCAAGTGGGAGGATGTTGGAAATTGTGCCCTAGGGGCCAATCATTGTATCGGGTTATCACATTATTTGCATGTTTACTGTGATGACCATCCTTGGATAACTCGTGATCTTATCCTAAATGTCCCTGGTCGGTCATCTATGCGGGAGCAGAGATGAAATAAGACCAGTATGACTTTGAAGATATATAGAGATATAAATCAAAGTCATAGGCACATGTAAGAGTACAGGGTGCTGGACCGACCCGTCATGAGAGAGCTGCATGGGTCAAGTCATAAGCTTCTCTCATATACAAGCCATGTCACTATGCCCTTTGACCTGAGATCATCATGGATTCCTACATGACAAACGCTCAGCTTTGACCTAGTCAAAAGTCACTTTTGACCGAGTGATCATAAAGGCTATGCTCGGGCTTAGTGGTTTTTCATGCGGAGGAATGTGAATGGTCAAGATGGAATTTGTCCCTCACATTCGTAGAGAGATATTACTGGGCCCCTCGATGAGTGAGTCTGAGAAATGTATGGCCATACTGGAATGGAAGGGTAGTTCCATTTCTATATTCAGACTACTCAGGGATCGAGAAAGTAACGGTCAGGAACAGGAGGATGACGTTCACCATGCCTCATCCTTGACCGAAATATCGTGTGACAAAAGGGACGTGATATGGTTGTATGAAAGGTTACATCGTTTATCGATCCTCATATGTTTTGGGTAGTCGTAATGCCTTGCTAGAGACCGCTTACGACTTGTGGGTCAGTATAGTAACTGGGCCACTGCCAACTTCATATGGGCCTACAGGGTCGCACACAAAACAGCCCAATGCGAGCTATGATGTCCAGATTCATTGAATCTAAGAGATGTCTAAATTCAATGAATAATCTAGGGTGGATATATATTTTATATATATATATAAATTAGTTTATATATATATTATATAAATAATATAAGAGATATTTGTAAGATTTAATTTATAAGGATAAATTAAATCTCTATCATTTTTGAATTTGAATTTAAATGGATATGATCTATTTGAATTTGAAATTCAAATTGATAAGATATCTCAAATTTGATTTATGAGAATAAATCAAATATAATTCTGTCTTTTAAATTAAATAAATAGGTGAATTAAATCTGTGGGACGGATTTAATATAAACCAAATTTATTTAATCAGTTTCTTATTAAATTATGCAATATATGATATTGTATTAATTCAGAATTAATATAAGATTAATTCTGAAGCCCGGCCCTATTAGAAGCCCGATAGCTTCCTATATATTTGACATTAGGAGCTAGGGTTCCACACACAATATAGATCTCTTCACACACATTCAGTCGTGAGAAAAGGGGGCAGGGAGAGTGCAAAAGGTTTGCAGATAAGAAACTGCCGAGATAGAGAGGGTGAGGACGGAATCTCTAGAAAGCCCTAGAGGGACAAGAGGCGCTAGCACGTCGTTCGCAATTGGAATGCTGTTCGTGTGGATACCGGTAGAGGAAGCCGATCTGAGCTGTCGACTTCTACGATACGACCAGACACGAAGCAAGGTCGCGACGAGAAGCAGAGTAGGTCGCGACTAACAACTCCAGAGGCGACAGGTCGGGACTAAAAGCTGAGGAGGTCGCGACTGAAAGTTCCAGAGGCGAGGAGTCGCGACTAGTGGACACTGAGGTCGCGACCAAAGCTTGAAACCGAAGGTAACACTTCTTTCTCCTTGACTTAAACACATTCGGTAGATCCTGGCTGGGAATGAAAAAAATTTTAAAGTTAATTTCCGTTGCGTGCCTTCCAATTCCCTTCAGAGGCGGGTAATGATTTAATGATGTGGAATGCTACAAATGAAGGTATTTCACTATTAAAGTGCAACTATCTTATTGAGAAGCAAGATAAAAAATTTTTGAGCTCAACTTACAAAAGCATATGGAAATAGAGGTGTATGGAGCGTATTAGAGTATTCATGTGAATTGCATTTAATAATTGTCTTCCGACCAACGATTGGAGAAGTAAGTGGTCCTCAACTAGTGCATTATGTCAATTCTGCAAGGAAAACAAGGAAGATATTTTACATATTCTTCATGATTGTGTGTATGTAAGACAAATGTGAAGTCAGTTAGTTCATCCCAGGTTTTATTCTACTTTCTTCAGAGCTTCTTTAAAAGATTGATTTACTTTAAACTTGAGAAGGGAGTTAGGAGATGATGGTATTTATAATTGGGGACTAATATGGGGAGTTTCTATTTGGAGCTTATGGAAGTGACATAATCAATTTACTTTTGATGAAGAGTTTTTGAAACCTGTGGACCCTTTTTTAGTTGTTATGCAAACATGGAAAAGATTTATGCATAGTCAGCAATATCATCTAACAAATGGCTTTGGAACATCTGATTCAATTGCTTGGCAACCTCCCCCATTGAGGTGGATCAAGTTAAATGTTGATGGAGCCCTAACTGCATCGTATGATAAGGCATGATGTGGGAGTGTCATTCGTGACCATTGGGGAAGTTGGATAATTGGGTTTACAAATCAATTGGGTACATGTAGTGTGTTTGAAGCAGAACAATGGGTTATTTATAAAGGGTTAAAACTAGCTTCAGATCTAGGATTTAAGAAGATTATTCTTGAATCGAATGCTTTAAATGTCGTCAACATTTTATTAGATCTGAATGCGGATAGATGCAGCTTATTAGTCTTACAGATACATGCCCTTCTAAAGTTATCATGAGATCTGAAGATTCAATATATACCTAGAGAGCAAAATCAACTCGCGGATGCCCTTACTAAGAAAGATTTGACTAAATCGGCAATTCTATATTCTTGCCCTTTGCACTTGAGGCCGATATTTGATGTGGAGTGTTTATGAATTAATCCCTTTATAGCTTAGTTATTGAGTTATTTGAGCGTTTAGCCCTCTCTTCTACAAAAAAACTAAAAAAACAAAAAAACAAAAAAACAAAAGAAGGGCCTTGTAGGTAAGGGTGGCATGCTGAGTTAATCTGTTGGGGGCATGCGAAAAAATTATTACTCCCCTTCAAATCAGTTCTTTTTTCTTAAAAACTTTAATATCACTTTTTTTTTAATATATACAAAATTATATTTTAAAAAAATTACGATATATTTATTATAATTAATTAATTTATTAAATTAATGAGTAACCTGTTAAATGGGAAGGAGGAGTCATTGAGTCAAACCTATATGATTGAAACGATAACGTTATAAATTAAATTACGTTATAGATTAAATTAATTTATTAAATTACGTTATAGATTGAAACGATTAATTTCCCCTTCCTTTTTTGAGCTGATTAGATGAAATGGTTAATTTCCCATTCCTTTTTTGAGCGTTGCGTTCCAAATCTTTTTATGCTTATGATTAATGATGAATGCTCCCTCAAATTGAATCCATCATGGTGGAGAATCATGTGGCACATTGGGTGTGTTTGGAAAGGTTACAAACCAAGGTTTTAGAATTTTTTTTGGACAAAACCTTAGTTTGGGGAAATTTTAAAACAAACAGGCTTATTTGTCCATAAGTATTTTTGGGCAAAACCATAGTTTAAAACGATGGTTTTGAATAAGCTATTTAAAATAGCTTTTTCAACAGTAAAAAAGCTTATAGACTATCCAATTACTATATTACCCCTACTTTTTCTTACACCCTCTCTCCTCTCTCATCCCTACCCCTCTCCTCTCTCCTCTCTCCTCTTTTATCTCTATTTTTTCTTACATCCTCTCTCCTCTCTCTTATCTTCTCTCTACCTCTCTCCTCTCTCTTACTTTAAATCAAATCATACACTTTTTAGTAATTTACTACCATAAAAAGTCATTATAAAAATAACTATCCAAACACTTATTTATTCAAAACTATTTTTTTTCATAAACCCTTCTCTAAAAACCCTTTTCTATGAGTGGTCCATAAGCCCTTTTTTTTCATAATTACTTCTTTAAAATCCTATCGTACATGTGCCACGCCAAATAGATTGCATTTGAGGCGAAGTAGTTGTTCGCTTTGTAATTGGAAAAGAAAACCATTGTTATAGTTGAAATCATTACGTTCTTCCAGAATTCGCCTTGATCTTGAGAGATATCTCAGCCAACTTTCGTGTAAATGCAAATAAATATGGCCCACCGCCTCTGAACCACTTTCGAAGGTAAGTTATCGCGTTGAGCTACACTACCACATTATAGTTTAAAACTTCCTGTTCTGAGGAAAAATCGTCGTTATTGTTGTCTATTGGCTCCATTTTGTGTCGTATGTCAGTGAAGTTTTAGTGCGAGGGAGATAATTTGATGCTGAGTTTACCCGCTCCCATGGCAACACCATCGCGGCTTTATTCGGTATCCCGAAGGGCTTTTTCTCCTGCTTTGAAATTTGAAGGTGGGGTTTCCATGATTCAAGGAGCTTCCAGAGGAATAGGCCTTGAATTTGTGAGATTTTTCTTCTTGTCGTTTTTAATTTGTTGCCTTTGTTTTGTTTTATTAGCTTGCATTGTAGGACCGAGGGCTTTTTCTTGAACTTTTCCAAGATTAGGCTGTACCATGTAGCACCACCACTTCCACTGAAATTGCAACAGTTCCATACGATTAAGTCAATAGTCTAGAAGTCGAGAAATGAAAAAAAGGCTACATTTAGTTCTAGGAGCGAGCATAAACTGTGACATGATATAGGATGCGAATATTGCAGGTTGGATAGTTTGGATATCCTAAAACTCATAAACCCCTGATTTTTCCTCTTTTATACCGGTCATCTTTGCATTTGAAATAGTAATTACTATGATTGTATTACTGTTCTTGCAATGTAACAGTTCAGGATCAAGAAACTGTTTAGAAAAAGTTTATTGCTGAATTCTTTCTTTCCTTCGTTTACTTTTAAAGAGAAGTTTTGAAGTTATTAGGACATGCTACCAGTTGTTTCTTCATGGGAATAGGTTTTCTGTTTGTACATTTTCGTCATCTTATTTGGGCAGAGGTGTTATGGTTTTTACATTCTTTAAACTTTTGGATTATAAAATCATCCAGAGTCCAAAGATGAATTAAATCGTTGCATTGACATTAAGATTAACTTTTCATTGGTGACCATCATAAGACCTAGGTTTTTGGAAGGATGAAACAAATTGTAGAAGGTAGGAACCTGCCACTGTCTATTATGGACAATAAAGGTTGAAATTTGATACAATAAAATATATTGTCATAATAATTTCCCCAATTTTCTTCTTTTACCCTATGATTGTAATTACTAACCAGTCTCAAGAAATGTAACAAGTATTTTGTCATTGTCAACTGCTACACTGGCTCAGTTCTGAAATCGCGCCCCTTTTAATTTTGTACTCTCTATTCTGCAGTGTCCTTTTATCAATTATGTAAAATTCTTATGTAAGCAATAGCTTGTGTGTAATGGAATCAAATGATTTGATTGAAACAGTTTTTTGTCTTAACCATGCTTTCAGTTACTGCCTGACACAGGTAAAACAGCTGCTAGAGAATGATGATAAAGGGCACGTCATTGCTACTTGCCGTAATCCTAATGGATCAACTGGGCTTGCCAATCTGAAAGACAAATTTGCTGAACGTCTAAGAATTTCACAGTTGGATTTGACTGTTGAAAGCTCAATTGAGGTCGTGCTTCTCCTTTCATTTTGTGCTGTCTCTCTCTCTCACCCTCTCCTTCTCCTTCTCTCCCTCGCTCTATGTCTCTCTGCCATTAGTTCTTCCCCTCCCCCTATCCTATTAATTATTATCTGGTACGGTAGAAGTAATATAACTCACATTTGGCCAGGATTTGAAATTAAGATACGTGTACTCCATCTTTTTTCAATTTTCTCTTTGTATTTTTATTTTATGTTGCTCAATAAACTTTCGATTATCTAGTTAATCTATATGGTTTCATTTTCCCTGTTTACATGCTTTTCAAGTTATTCATGTCATGAATCTCCTGTTCTTGTGTGTTTAGACATGGAATATGTATAAAAAAAGATATATTCGAACAATAAGCTTGTCTAAATTTGTGAAGAAAATCATTGAATGTATAACACTCTTTTATGGGCATTTTGATGATTTGCTGCTTCCGTTAGACATGAATATTCCTAAACATAATTGGTTTTTTATTGTATGATCCTTCTTTTCTAAAGGCAACAGCGAGGGAAATAAAGGAGACATATGGCCATCTGAACCTTCTTATCAATGCATCTGGAATTCTTTCTATACCAGAAGTATTACACCCAGGTAAGGATAAGGCTTTGGTAATAGCCTTTCTCTTCTTCATATTGTTACACTGAGCTAAAAAAAATATTTTTATGTCACAGAAGTGTTACATATAACTCATATGCTGAGCATTAAAGCCAGGAAGGAGAAAGATGAGTGTACCAATCTGGCATATGAGAAAACTAAGATATAGTTATTGTTGGAAGCCAAGTTTTTGAGCTGGGGAACTGATACCAAAAATGACAGAACCCAAGCTAAAGATTAACAGGCTAACAGCATATAATCTAGGGAATAATCTAACAAAGCGCTGATATTATATTAATATTTGAAATTATCTTTCTTTTCAGTGGTAAGAAAGAGAAATTAAAGGAGAAATAAGCTCACACATAATGGAAATAAGCTACTATAAATGAAAGGAGTACACATAGCTCACTAACAACATGACACACTGAAAAGATAAATAATAATGATGAAGAAAGAAGCCTTCCTCCACCTACAACCTTGTAATCAAGAGACCAGGCACCCTCCCTGACAAAGCCACTAACATCCTTTCACCCTTGTTGAACCCTCTTTCCCAAATATTTACTGAGACAACAGTCCTCTCTCTCTCTCACAGACATGCCCGTGCAATGTGAGTTAGTCTTGGCCCATGTCAGTTATCCATTTGACAAAAGTAAGATATAAATGAGACAGCTCAAGCCATTATATCTGGCTTTGACTTTTTCTTCCTGAGTTGAGGCAGTTGCTCAGATTAAATGTTATCTTTTCCTTTACAGAAACAACATTGAGCAAGGTGGAGAAGTCATCTTTGATGCTTGCTTACGAGGTTAATGCCGTAGGTCCTATCTTAGTAATTAAGGTAATACGTATCCAATCTTTGTTGCAGGACTTTTCATATCAATCAACATTATATTAAATTTAAATGTAAAGATGACTCCTCTGTATAGCTGTTGTGTAGTAGAAACCAAAACCAGTTAGCTCTTGTTTTCTTTTTTATTTATTTATTTTTTGGTGGGGAGAGAGGGATTGGGAGATGAGAATGAGAAGCGACAGTTATAATCCTTAGATTTTAAAATATATATCAACAATCAACAAATTCTTTTAATTCTTGAACTCTTGAGGTTATTGCATCTTTCATAATTGAGAGACGTGATTCACTTTTTGCGATGCTTGCTTCTTGTTATAATTGTGTTATATGAACAGAATATTTGCATATGTCATAGGATAGACAATCATAGAATTGGTATGATTGTAAATATTGTTATCCTAGTGATTAGGGAATTAATGTCCGTTAATGAGCCATTAAAACATAGGCTCCTCCCTCTTGTATTTATGTAGAGTCTCAGAGAATCAAAAAGCAAGCATTTTTGAATCATTCCCTTCTTCAGCATATTCCAGTGGCTCCTTGAGAATATCTTTAGAAAATGCTAACGAGGTTTTTCATGATTGTAAAAGTCGGACTTATTTGCATGGAATTTGGGTGACTTCTGTATTCATAATTTTCTTTTTGACATGGTCAACTAGTGTTGCTTTTGTCCATGCATAGCACTGATGCCACCTTATCACTTGATTTCATGGCATTATATGATGTTCTAGCTCAAGACCCTTGCACTATTGAGATCATGAAAGATCTTCAAAAAGATACCACTTCTCGACCTGATTTCTAGATTGTTGATCATAAATTATTCTATAAGCTTTGTTTAGTCATTCCTTACTTATTTGAGCTGCACAGTAAGCTACTAGATGCCTGGGTTACAGAGGCTTTCTCAAGTCTGTAAATGGCTCTCTGACAAATTTCTTTTTGGTCCTGAATGAAAAGGGACGTAAAAGTCTGTTTCGCAATGTTTGATGTCAACACAACAAATATAAAACCCTTGCTACAGCTGGCCTCTTGCCACCATTGCCCATTCCTTATCAAACATGGGAAGATGTCATGATTGGGGTATCAAAGTCAAAGAATTTTGACATTGTATTGGTGGTTGTATACTTCTTGAGCAATACAGTCACTTCGTAGCTTTGTCACATCCCTACCCGGTGTAAGTGGCTGAAATCTATTGCAAGGAAATCATTCATCTTAATGGAATGCTGTGATCTATTCTTTTAGGTAGGGATTCCATTTTCTGAATGCCTTCTAGCAAGATCTGTATTGTCTTAGCCAAACTCAGCTTCGAATAAGCTTCTTAACATTGACAGCCTGATGGACACTTCGTACTGTAACTAAAGAAGAACATTGCTTTTAGATTTATATAATTTATTCTGTTTTGTATATCAGGTGGAAATGATTGGGTGATGTTATCCTTAACGAATTATCAACACTTTATACAAGTGCCACCTCATTGCATGTCGTGGATCAAGTTGTATAAACATAATCATTAGCCCAAAAAGAATAATAATAATTCTTATCACACAGAGGATCTGTCCTAGCACTGGGCAAAAGTTAGTTGAAGAAGAATGTTGCATTTAGATTTATATAAATTATTCTGTTTTCTATCTCGTGGGAAAATGAACAGGTTGTATTATCCATAACTAATTATCAACACTTTATCCAAGTGCCTCCTCTTTATGTCATGGATCAAGTTGTATCCTTCATTAGCAAAACATAATCTTATTACAGAGAGGGTCGGTCCTCGTGCTGTGCAAAAATCGGTTGAACTTCTTCCCTTTATCAGTTTATTTCAACTGTTAAGCTTAGTTTTTCTAGGTTAAGAACTCTAAGAATGTTTGTTAGCGTTTCTCTAAATATTTGTATTTTAATTTAATTTCTTGGTTACTCAATGATTATATGTGTTTTAATTTTTTTTTTCCTGTGAATTTCGGATCAGCATGTGTGGCCTCTCCTAAAAATTGGAGGAGGCTTTTCGATAGAAAGAAATGTTGCGGTCGTGGCTAGTTTGAGTGCAAGGGTAGGATCTATTGGGGACAACCGCCTTGGAGGTTGGCACTCTTATCGGTCTTCAAAGGCTTCTCTTAATCAATGTATGAACCTTTCCATACACTCTGTTTGGAGATTGAAGTGCATATATCTTTTTGTTTCCGCATGGGTCTAGTTCATAGCTGACTAGCAGCTCAATTTCTGTTTATTTGATGGGATTCCATATGTTATATTGGACATGTAAGATTAAAATGGGTAAGTTTTTTTATTTGATCTTTTTGTGCATGGGTAGAAATATGTGATTGTTATAAATGACCGTTGTATGTAATAAGGATCTCATACTTTTGCAAGTGTAGTATGAGAACAAGCTTCCAGTCATTGGTGTCAATCTCTCATTAATATATGGTCGAAAACTCAGCACGATTAGTGATATATATACTACAACAAATCAGATATACAATGATAGTAATCACGTTTTGCATTTTTATGTGCTGTGCCTGTTGGTTTAGTCTCCAAAATATTCTTCCCTACTCTGTTTTGTGGGTCTAATAATATGTATGCTTCTGCCTCGCATTCAGAAAAGTAAGGTAGGTTTGGTCACAAGATGAAAAGGAAACGTTGGGGTAATGTGAATGGAAATGATTTTTGTAACCTGTTACATACACATTAGATAATGTCATAATGTGAACATGCATATAATATATATTACATAACAAATTGGCGTCTTGCTTTCCTTAATCCTCATTGTGTTATGGTTGCCAAACATAGATTGGGTATACGTAAGGGAACCTGAGGGTAATTTTTCATTATCAAAATCTGTTTTCTATTTTTTATTTTCCATTCTATTTACTTTTATTAAGTATATATCAATCGGCTCCTAGATCCTGTTCTGTCCTGCATTAGTTTGATCCATCAGTAATTGATAATTTGATTGGTTTCTAAGAAATGCAAAATTTTCCTGCAAAAGAAGTGTTTACTTTCCAGGTTTTCTAATCAGAACACATTTAAAAACTTTTCGTGACATTCAAATATGTTATGATGCTGGACTATGGACATATTCAATTGTCAATGTTGTCATGCCGTTTATAGAGCTGATAACGAACATTTAAAAACTGTATCTGACTTGCCGAGATTGAAATTGTGCTTTCGTGACATTTTCTTTTTCTTGATACTTTTCAGTAACTAAGACTATTTCAGTGGAGTTTGCAAGAAAGAAGGATCCAATTGCATGCATTCTTTTGCATCCTGGAACAGTTGACACAGATCTTTCTAAGCCATTTCAAAGGAATGTTCCCAAAGCCAAGCTCTTCACCAAGGAGTTCTCAGCGCAAAAGCTCCTAAGTATCATTAACAATGTCAAGAGGCATGACAATGGCAAGTTCTTTGCTTGGGACGGCCAGGAAATTCCTTGGTAAAGTTATCCATGTAAGCATTACCATATTTGCCTTAACTATGAGTGCTTATAGTAGTAGTTAAACAAAGATGTATACCTAAAGTTGACAGAGATTCATTGAATCCCAGTTTATCATTAAATTTCAAATATATTGAACTAAAATTTAAAATACAATCAAACTATGTTACTTGTCGCAGCCACTGTTCACATTGCCTTGGAAGAGGAATGTCACATCTTCATTTCTTTGCCACCGTTGTTTATTCCTTTTGGGTCTATATTTTTGTTACTATTGATATCTGCTGTGTTTTTGTTCTCTTCTAAAGCTTTGAAGACATGTGTGCTGCATCTCAGAGCACGCGTTCAAAACCGTATTTGATTAGTAGAAATATTACTTAGGCCATAAAATTAAAAATTTACAATTTGGTCATCGGGGATTGTTCATTGTTCATTTTCCAGATTAGACAGTTTAATTTTAAAAAATCATAATTAATTATAGAAAAATCATATAGAGGTGCTCCAAATTTCTATTTGAAGCTCTTCCATTGCTCTTTAAGGAAAACAATATAAATTTAGAGTTTTACTGAACTAATTAATACAGTTAATTTGTTAAAATTTATTGTTCGTATGGTCCATTTTGGAATTTGTAGTTTTTCTGTCTCAACTTTGAAAATTTATTTCTCTTAGTGCACACATCTATGCTTTTAAAGCTTGGATGTGTACTACATACTCAACAAAATTCATGGTTTAATTAATTCATTTGCTAGGATAAATTAGAGTTAGAACAAAACTGCTATAGGACCTACATTTCTACCTTTAGCACTTTCGTTCATAACCCTCATTAATTATTCTAGCATGCATAAACCATCATCTTGACTTTCCATACATTCATATACATCATGTGAACATTCCATAATTATTCCATACATTTCCATTACATATATTTGCATATTATGCAACATTTACATATATGTTAGAACATACAATTTCTGTACTTTCCGTTTTCCATTCTTTAGCTCTCCTTCAAGCATACATCTTCTATCATAATTGACATATATTGGTTGTGTGGAAATATTCTAATATTTAATTTCAGGATACCAGATTTGATTTAGTAGTTATTAGAGATCAGATTTGATTTAGGAATAATTATTAGAGATTTGATTTTATCTTGGTGTATCTCATCCGATTCTCATGAATTGTGTATATATTCGATGCATATGCCAAAGGAATAATACAATTTGGTCTATTCAAATTCAACATGGTATCAGAGCCCTAGTCCTCTGTCCAGTCGGCGAGCCAGCGACAAAAGTGTCCTCTGTCCAGTCGGCGAACCAGCGACGGAAGTGTCCTCTGTTTCTGCGTCCAAGACGGTGTCCTCCGTTCCTTCATCCGACGGTGTTCAGAAGACTCCCGCGCTGCCTCTCATGTTCGACGGTGTCCAGTTAGGAAGCCTATAGCGTTTCTGGTCCAGCGATCGACGGCCACACCCAGCAACTTCCGACAAAGCTTTTGTGCCTGCGAGTTATTCCAGTTCCTGTCAGTGCCCAGTCGTGAAACATCTGTTCTTGCGAGTGAAACAGTTCTGTAAGTCTCGTAAGTTGCAAGTGACACAGTCCTGTAAGTCTGGTGTTTTGCTCTGTTCCAGTTGCAAGTGAAAGTTCTGTTCTGTTCAGTCCCGTAAGTCTGGTGTTCTGTTCTGTTCCAGTTGCAAGTGAAAGTTCTGTTCTGTTCAGCCAATAGCATACAGTAACGTTGCTACAGTAAATTAACGTTGCTACAGTATTAACGTTGCTACAGTATTTTACGTTGCTACAGTGTGTTACAGTACATTGACATTGCTACAGATCCGTAAGCAGCCACTATCTCCAGGTCACCGTCTCCTTGCTACACCTAAGTTGCTGCTACCGAAGTAAAGTCTTCTGCCATGTCATCTACAGGTTCTGACCAGAGAAGGAATTTTAGCACTCATCACGGGTTGAGTGCAGGCTTAGATGGGGCATCAAGTGTTCCTATTTCCATTGTATCTGATAAACTCACATTGACAAATTATCAAGACTGGGCTCAGGCAATAAAACACGCAGTCGGTGGGCGCGGAAAACTTGCTTATTTGACCGGTGATGCAACAAAACCCACGAATGAAGCTTCTCCTGAGATGCAACAGTGGACCATCGATAATCATTTGGTCTCTTCTTGGCTTATCAACTCCATGTCTCCAAATGTCAAACGAAGCTTCATGTATCTACCCACAGCACGAGATATTTGGGTAGCTGTTCGTGACTCATTTTCAGTCACCAAAGACCATTCACGTCTATTCAATTTGCAACGCAGCACATGGCGTTGCGTTCAGGGGACTCGTGGAGTGCATGAATACTGGCTTGATCTCGTTGCATTCTGGCAAGAGCTAGATCTTCTTGACGATGATGAGTGGGATACTCCTGCAAATGTTGTTCGCAATCAGAAAAGGATTGAAAAGGGGAGGATACTTCTTTTTCTTGCTAGTCTAAATGCTGAATTCGATGCTGTAAGGGCCAGAATCCTCAGCAATACCATATTACCATCACTTCTAGAGACTTATGCCGAGGTACGTAGGGAAGAATCCAGGAGGGAAACCATGCCTGTTGAATCTAAACAACCTCTTCTTGAGTCTCCTACCTTTGTTAGCAAGCATAACAACCCTGATACCTCGAGTAAGCCTCGACCCACCTGTGAACACTGCAAGAAGGTGGGACATACTCGTGACAAATGTTGGGATATCTATGGCAAGCCAGTTGATTGGAAGCCTCGTAAAAATAAGCCACGGGCTCACCAGGCCTCCCTTGAATCAATATCCCTATCTGAGCCATCCACGTCTTTCAGTCAAGAGCAACTCAATCAGATTGCATGTATGTTTAGAACTCTTCAAGCTGAACAAAACCCCCACGGATCTGTATCTATGGCCCATAAAGGTACAGTTCCCATTGCTTTACATACATCTCTTCTCCCATCACAGTGGATTGTAGATACAAGGGCCTCTGATCACATGACCTCAAATGCAAGGATGTTTGTCAGCTACCATCCCTTAGCAGGAAATAAGAAAATTACTACTGCTACAGGCACTTCTTCACCCATAGCAGGCATCGGATCTATGACTATCTCAGACTCTTTACATCTTGAATCAGTACTTCATGTTCCTCATTTAGCCTGTAACCTACTTTCTATTAGCAAATTGACTAAACAAGCAAACTGTTCAGCTCATTTCTACTCTACTCATTGTGTTTTTCAGGATCTCACAACGGGGAAGATGATTGGTTCTGCTAAGGAGTATGATGGTCTTTATTGTCTCGACACATCTACCGTGAGTGCATTATGGTCTAAGGTCACCACCTCTACATCCCATCCCACCTCTGATGAGGAGATTTTCCTTTTATGGCATAAAAGACTGGGTCATCCTAGTGTTACCTATTTGCAAAAGCTGTTTCCCCAGCTATCTATTAATAAAAATTCCTTTTTTTACGATACTTGTGCTCTTGCTAAACATCACCGTGTTTCGTTTACTCCTGTTCCATACAAACCGTCTTCTCCTTTCTCCATTATTCATAGTGATGTTTGGGGTCCCTCTAAGATTCCTAATCGCACTAGATCCAAATACTGTCACATTTATTGATGATCATACCCGTATGTGTTGGGCCTTTCTCTTAAAAGATAAATCTGAGGTTACCAATGTCTTCATCAGATTCTATAATTTTGTTCAAAACCAATTCAATACATCCATCAAAGTCCTTTACACCGATAATGGCACTGAATACTTCAATCATTCACTTCACTCTTTCTTGTCTGCTAAAGGCATTGCTCATAACAGCAGTTGTCCCTACAGTCCTCAACAAAACGGGGTCGCAGAACGTAAAAATAAACACATTCTTGAGGTTGCTAGAGCTCTTTTATTTCAGTGTCATGTTCCTTTGTTTTATTGGGGGGATGCCATCCAGACCGCCATCCAACTCATTAATCGTCTTCCTAGTCGTACTCTTTCATTTATCTCTCCAATTGAGGAGTTACAAAAAACTCACGACGTCTCTCACTTACAATCTTCTCTTCCGCTACGTGTTTTTGGCTGCACTGTTCTTGTCCATCTTCACCATCCTCCCTCCAAGTTCAATCCCCGTGCCACAAAATGTGTCTTCTTGGGTTACTCTACCTTTCAAAAAGGTTACAAATGTTTTGACCCCATCTCCAAACACCTGTTTGTTACCCGAGATGTCATCTTTAATGAGCACCAGCCATATTATCCCACGTCTTCGATTCAGGGGGAGTGTTGGAATGAATCTCAACCTGTGGAACCCATTGTACCCATTTCACCTACACCACATCAACTACCTCCAGATAGACCTGAACCACAAAGATGGGAAAAATGTACTCATGTCGACATCATAGAGACCACAACCATCATATCTCTGAGGTAGAGTCAGTTCCTGAACCGTTTGCAGATCCTGAACAAGGTGAGACTATTGATACTGATCTTGATCTTCCCATTGCATTGAGAAAACCATCCCGGACTTGTACAAAACATCCTATCGAAAAGTTTGTTTCCTATGCATCCCTTGCACCCAGTTATCATGCTTTTGTGACTAACCTTGACAGTCTCAAGATCCCTAATAATGTACATGAAGCATTGGCTGTCCCGGAATGAAAACAGGCAGTGTTAGAAGAAATGCAAGCCTTGGAGAGAAATGGGACGTGGGAGATAGTGCAACCACCTTCAGGAATAAAACCTGTGAGCTGCAAGTGGGTGTTCACTCCAAAATATAATGCTGATGGTACTCTAAACAAGTTGAAGGCCAGACTAGTTGCTCGGGGGTTCACTCAAACGCAGGGCATTGACTACAACGAAACCTTTGCACCAGTTGCTAAACTCAATACCATACGGGTTCTTCTCTCGGTAGCAGCAAATCTCGATTGGCCCCTAGAACAACTGGATATTAAAAATGCTTTCCTCAATGGAGATTTGAAAGAGGAAGTATACATGACACTCCCACCAGGTTTTGAAAAAGAAAAAGAGAATCAGGTGTGTAAGCTAAGAAAATCTATCTATGGGCTGAAACAATCACCACGTGCCTGGTTTGATAGATTTTCAAGTGTTCTCAAGGTTGAGGGGTATAAGCAAAGTTTATCTCATCACACTATGTTTGTATCCCGACGTAATAATCTCATCACTATTATCATTGTCTATGTGGATGATATTATTGTTAGAGGAAATGATACTAAGGAGATTGATCGAATCAAAGTAGCCTTAAATCGTGAATTTGAGGTGAAAGATCTTGGAAAGTTGAAATACTTCCTCGGTATGGAAGTAGCAAGATCCAAGGATGGTATTTATGTATCTCAAAGAAAGTATGTTCTTGATCTACTCAAAGAAACATGAATGCTTGGGTGTAAACCGAGTAAAGTCCCTATCAACACAGTGAAACAGAAGAACAAGAAATCTGTAGCAGAAACTGACAGAGATGTCAAGCAACAGAAGAAACAAGAGAGGGATGAAATGGGAACAGACAAAGAAAGATACCAACGGCTAGTTGGGAAACTCATTTATCTCTCCCACACACGTCCTGATATCGCCTTTGCGGTAAGTGTGGCTAGTCAACATATGCATGATCCAAGGAAGAAACATATGGACTCAGCCTACAAGATACTGCAATACTTAAAAGGTACTCCTGGCCGTGGTTTATTCTTTAAAAAGAGTAACAATAGATCAGTAGAAATCTACACAGATGCTGATTGAGCAGGATCACAAGAAGATAGTCGATCTACTTCAGGCTATTGCACTTTTGTGTGGGGAAATCTGGTCACTTGGCAGAGTCAGAAACAGAAAGTAGTGGCTAAAAGTAGTGCAGAATCAGAATTGCGAGCTCTTGCTCAAGGAATCATGGAGGGTTTGTGGTTAGCAAGAGTTGCAAAAGAAGCTCATTTGAAGATAGATGCTCCATTGAAGTTATTTTGTGACAACAAGGCCGCCATAAACATGGCCTTGAACCCGATCCAACATAGTAGAACAAAACATGTGGAAATAGACAGACATTTCATTCGTGAGAAAGTAGAAGATGGAATTATGTGTCTCACTTACATACCCACAAGGCTACAAACTGCAAATATCCTTACCAAGGGACTATCAGAAGAAATATTTGAGCGACTTGTAAGCAAGTTGGACATGATCAATATCTATGATCCAATTTGAGGGGGAGTGTGGAAATATTCTAATATTTAATTTCAGGATACCAGATTTGATTTAGTAGTTATTAGAGATCAGATTTGATTTAGGAATAATTATTAGAGATTTGATTTTATCTTGGTGTATCTCATCCGATTCTCATGAATTGTGTATATATTCGATGCATATGCCAAAGGAATAATACAATTTGGTCTATTCAAATTCAACAGGTTGGTTAAGGGAGGGTGAGATTTTGGTGAATCTTAGTAGCAAATATTACCATATACATGTACAAGATGGATGCTAATGCATGATATGTCATTTTACTTAAATTTAATTTTGTTAATGACATGGTATCATGCTTGATGCTTTGTATAAAAATGCATGGCCATAGAAAGCATGTTATAAGCAGCATTTTCAACAACATTTATCATGTCACAACATCATTCAATCGATTAACACATAAGCATACCATATCAAGCACACAAAAAGTAAGTCCATTACCTTGTAGCTTCATCCTTTTCTCGTTGCTCCATTTGCTTCCCAACCATGTACACCTTTGGTAAATATCATCAATCCATCCTGTTGGATATCTCAAGGTCCTAAACACATTCACATTAGTCATATAACTCATTAGGGCCACTACTTACAATATAGCCAACACTTACTTTCTTTACTTAACCCTTTTCTCTTAATTTTAGGATTAGTGTTTTAGCTTTTTAAAAATTACTTTCATAGGCCGATCTTACACAATTTTACATGAGGAATCCAAATATAAGTTTAGATTTATCAAACTCATACTCCTTCCCCATGAATGCCAAAATGCCACTTTTGATTTCAATGCTTACAAACTTTACTTCCTCAACCTAGTTCTACATAATTTTTTATTTTAAATCCATTGGAAGCCTTAGAATCATCAAAATCACATCCTAGATATAAAATCCAGTCAAGGCAGTGGCATATCCATAGCAACCAAAATATACAATTCAATCAACTACAAGCTAGAACCACTTGAATCTTATCTATTCCAACTTGTTTTACTTATTTATAGCATCAAACTCTTCCTTCTCCTTTCATTCCAGATTTCGTCCAGCATGCTTAAGGAGGGAATAATATGATTTTTAACCATTTAATCTAACAATTAATCCTCCAAACTACAAGATTAAAGAGTTAGGAATAAATGCTACCTTGTAGGCTTAGGCTTGACCATATAGCTCTTGGGTTGCATAATCTTGGCTTCAATGAAAATTTTGCAAGAGGTTCCCTAAGGGAACTCAAGCTCGCAGAGTTTCTACTTCTTTAAGGGTGTATTTATAGAAAAATTCAAGATTAGATCAATGGCTAACATTACATGAACAAATAGATGGGTGTGATTGCATCTTCCGAATCAATGGCTAAAATTAGCCATCTATCTTGCTTACATCATCTTCTCTTTTCCTTACATCATCCACATCATCTTATCTTGATATTTTATATAATTAACTCTTTTAGCCTGAAACTTTCTGAAATTACAATTTTGCCCCAACTCGGGCTTAACCTCATAAATCATTATCTTGAAATCTCTATCTCAACCATAGGCCTATAACTATCATATTTTCTCTTTCTGTGTCTTGGAGACTCTCTTAGAGTCCTTAACTTTATTTACATATTAACTTCAGGAAGTTTCAGTTTATATGATAGTCCTTGTATTAGCTCTATTTGTAGTTTAGTTTCTAAAAACTCTCTGTATATGTCTAGGACTTCTTCTCAAAGGGGCTTAATAGCCTACCTATTTTAGGCTAGTTTCTAAGCTTATGGGCCTAAAATTTGGGATGTTACACTGCAACTCTAATAAAACCTAATAGCCACTATAGGAGACCAAGCTTATTTGGGAGAACTTCTAAAACTATTGTTTTGGCTCAAACCAAGGTTTTGATATCAGTTTGGGGAGAATGGCTTTTAACCCCAAAATCATATTTTTTTTTTTTCAAAATCTATTTTCCAAAATATAATCTAAATAGGTTCTTAATCTCAGTCCCCAAACTAGGCTAGGATGTTCTTAGCTTTTAAAAGCCTTGATCAATGGATCTTAGGCTAGGATCTCTTGAAAAGATATCTAAGTCTAATGCTCTAATATCTTATATAAATTTAAATTGGGCCGTCCTTAATGAACTGATCCAATCATCAGGCCCAAAATATATTTATTTCTCTTATTATTTTATGAAACCTAATGATTGTTTCCCAAAAATTTCTTAATATAAGTCCCCATTTAAGAATGTGATTTTCGCATTCATATGATGTAGTTCTGAGTCCAGACTTGCAACTATAGACATATACATGTAATGTTACAGCCCTCCAATGCCTTCGACTTATGTTATTAAATCACATATAAAAATGAATTAGTTGTAATAGATTTTGTTCTAGTTTTTGAATTTATAAATCGAAAACTTAATCAATTGAGATGTTTTGGTGTCCATTTAAACTCTGTATCTTAACTATATTTATGCCAAATTTCACGTCAGAACTCATACGTTAAGTCATTGAAAATCCTGGGATAAAAAGTCTTGTAACCACATTATATCATAATACAAGTTCATTAATTCACATTCAACCCTTTTCCCTTTGAGGTTTATTCATATGGATCATTAAAATCCTAATAGCAAGTCACACAAACTATAATATCATGCATGCTTGATTAAATGCCTAATATGTTATCATGATATTGGAGCTACTTTATGATCATACATAAGCAAGCTCTAACATACATATTGTCATGACATTTATTGCAAAGAGTTGCATCCATTCATACATCATCAATATCATCATAGCATCATCTTAAGCTCAACAAAAAATCATAACTAATAAGCAAGCATACAATCAAACAACCATATATACTATCCTTGTCAAGCTCTCCTTGAGATGGAATTCTTTTCAAACAAATGTCAAAACCTAGTCATTATAAAGCAATAGCAAATTATAACTTAATTCCAATACAATTTTAAGACTAGGTTTTCACTAGGTTCCATTCTTTGTCCATTTTATGTCTTATACTTTCGTCTTTCCAAAATAAATTCTCATGGTCTATTTTCACATAATTTTTCATGTAGAATCCAAATATGAAGTTAGAATTTCCAAAATCAAATTCCTTCCTTAACTATTGTACAGAACTGAAACCTACCATCTTTATTTCTAAAAATTCTCATTTTGATTCTAATACTTCCAATACTTGTTTCTCTACTTTACCCCACACAATTTTTCATTTTAAACCCATTGGAAGCATCAAAATCATGAAATTCTCACATATAAATAGTGATTCATATAGGGGTAGCTAAGAACATAAAACTCTATTTTCATGTATATTTGCATTTCTAAGCCAAAATTATTTGATTCTGCTTGTTTGAGCTTGTCTGAATTATCTATAACATAAAATTTATATTTCTATCATATATAAGCAGCACGTCCAGCAACCACAACCCAGGATAAAGTTCAAGATCAAAGGAAACAATTACCTTTCTTTTTACTTCAATGTAGTATGCTTTCTCCTAGCTCAAAATTAATTTTGGCAAAGTTTCCCTAAGGTTCCTTGGTGCTACCAAAATGTGAAGAAATGAGGGGGTATATATAGAAAAGCTTGGATGAAAATGAAGGGCCAAGATTGATCTAAATACTATTCAATCCAAAGGTCTATATTTCATCTTCCAACTTTACTTGCCCACCAAGTCCAAAATGAGATCATCAATGACATCATATAAGACCTTGTTTGACGTAACCTAGGGCAAAATACTAATAAAAAAAAGTTTTAGTCCAATCCGGTACTGGCTCAGTCATATTTACAAAAAATAGAATGTTTTATAATTCTAATTTTTATAATATTCTAAAACCTTTTTGAACTTTGTCAGTTTCATAAATTTTTATATTAATTATAAAAATTTACTATAAAATTTTATCTGATTATGAGGTACGGAAAAAACTATACTAATCTCTAAACTTCAAAAATTTATATCAATTTTTCGTGACTTTAAATAAAAGTTCTGGTAGATATGTCTGGCTTTTCTATCTTCTTTTTATTAGTAAAATTTGGGACTGAGACATTTTTGGACAATTTTGGGCATTTTCTGGCTGAACTTTCTATAATTACTATTTTACCCCTGAATTTGGCAAATGTAACACCTTACTTTCGTACGGCTTAGGGACCATTCAATAGCATTTAGAACTACTTAAAGATCCATTGAAGTTCAATTATAAAATCTAGAATTTCCAAGTTTCACGGGTACTATTCATTTGGTATTTTCATATTTGGCGACGAACTTCGAAAAATCATAATTAATTCTAAAAAACTCAAAATGAAATGGTTCAAAAGGCTACTATAAGCCAAAAATGTGAAATTTAATTGAAAAATAAGTCTCAGACCAAATGCTCAAGCAATCAGTACAGTTTAATCGTCAAAGATCACTGTTCATTTTGTCAAAATTTTTGGAATACAGTTTCTGGTCCCTAAGTTTGAAAAATTAGTTCTCTTTGTACAAATATCGAAATAATGCATTCTTAGTGTCAAAACGAAGCTTGACATGTTAAATAAATATTAATAAAATATCATATATTTATTTAATTACAACTCAAATGTCACTGTCTCTTTACAAGTTATTGTTCACAGTGACAAATTTCAACTACTACTAACTTTACATACATAAACATATAAATCGTGCAAATAATTCTTAACTCTTCCCCATTTATCATCATCTTCCTCTTCACATGAACAGCTTGCTAGAATGGTTGTGATATGGAGGGAGTGAGATTTTTGGGGAAATCTCAGTAGTAAATGGCACTAAACAATATATACTTTAATGTAAATGCTTGTGCTTGCTTGTGATTGTGTCAACATTATATAATGTGCATGCTTCTATGTAACATATGAAATACAATTGGTTAAAGTAATCATAGAAATAGAGCTTCAATTATATACACATATGCAACACAATTCAACAAAGTCGTAGCACAACTATGCATAACATCCAACACATACAAGTTTAGGATAGTTTACTACCTTATTGCTTTATTTTCTTTTACTCTTTTCTTTGTCCTCTTTCCTTGCTAAGTGGCTGCCTTCTTGAGTCCACAAAACAAAGCCTAAACATCACATATCCATCCATTCATCATGATCCAATTTAACTAGCATATAAGGACATTGAACTTAACCTATTCAATCCCCCCTAACTCTCTTAATTTGTGATTAATTGTCTTGTCCTTTAAATTAATTTGTGCTTTGAATTTACCCTACACAATTTCACCTTTTGAATTCATTTATGAGCTTAAAATTATAAACTTCCAGCTCCTGCCCCAATTCTGGACAGAACTGAAATATGCCCTCTTTATTTTTAAAAATTATCATTTTGATTCCAATACTTTCAATAGTTGTTTCTTTACTTAATTCCACATAATTTTTCATTTTAAATCAATTGGAAGCATCAAAATTATAAAATTTACATCAATAGGGTTTTACAATTCAATTTCCCAATTCCAATGCTTCCAAAGTTTCAATTTTATACAATCCTACACAAAATCATCATTTGAATTCAATAGAAGCATTAGATCATTGAAATTCATTCTTCTTGGTCCTGTACAATAGGTGGCAGAATGGTCCTCATGATAAGTAAAGTCAAAATTACAAATTAATTCTATAACCAATCATCCAAACTAGCTTATCTAAGTGCGAATTACATAATTTTAACTTAATCTTCCTTTGTTGTTGTATTTCAACCAGCATGCTTACTCAAGGGAAAACTCAACTTTCAACCATTAAACCCTAAGTTTTATCCTTCCAAAACACATATAAATAAACTAGGAAGGATTGCTTACCTTAATCTTTAGCTACCTTGGATCAAAGTACTTTGAATTTGCTCCTTGAATGGTCTTTGCTTAGTTGAATTTTCAATTGGCCATAGCTTCCCCTTGTCTACTCAAGGGGTCACGATTTTGTGAGGAATAAAGGGGATATTTCTTGGCATCTTGGGGAAAGATTATCCTAACATTTTCTAATTAATACATAGCCTTAATCTTGAATTTGATTGGTTGCTTAATTCCTTAATCATCATTAACTTAATTCTTATATTATTTTAATATAAATAAACATGTACCAAAACTTCTTCTCTCTTACTTAGCTTCCATGTGGTATTTTTACACATGGTGTGGGTCATACCAAGGACACCTCATATGCCACATTGTATTATCTCTTGATTTTTCTTGATTTCTTTCTTTAAAAATTCATAAAATTCATTTAGTCACATTGCAAATTTTTTGACTACTTAGGCCTTCATGTGATGCCATATTGGACCTAAATTCAGTCCAAGTTAATATTTGGCATACATCCCAAGGTATTTCCTTTACCGGGTATCCTAAATCACTTGATTTTTGAGATAAATTCTATAAATTTCTTTTAAAGGTTCTGACATTTTTATAAATTCATTATACTATAAAATAATTTTTTGCAAAATCTCATAATTTTCTGAAAGCCATAAGTCCTAATAAAAATTCTATACATTTTTTAAATCCTTTATCGGTGTCTTATTTTATCATAAATTCCATAATAAATTATACAGGACTCCGTTATGACTTTTTTCAGTTTTATAAAGTCTTATATTAATTATAAGAATTAATTACAAAATTTCATTTGATTCTACAGTCTGGAAGATACTATACTAATTACCAGACTTAAAATCAATTTATCAGGATCTTAAATCAGAATTCTGAGAGATATGCCTGACCCAAATTATATTTTCTATTTACTTATAAAATTTTGGACCAAAATATTTCTGGGCAATTTTGGGCATTTTCTGACTCAACTTTCCGTAATTACACTTTCCCCCCTAAATTTGGCCAAATTGCACTTTAGTCCATGAAATTACCAAATTCTATTTTAGTCTTTTTCAAACAAATTTAAAATTCCAAATTGGTCCCTGAATTCTCAAAATTCTATTAGGTCCCTAAACTTTTTACTATTTGCAATTAAGTCCCTACCCTTTCACTATTTACAGTTTAGTCATTTGACTTTCATTAATTAAAATTTAGCCCTTTTTACTTTATAACTTTATACATTCTCTCTTTCTCTAACTTAAACCTTATCTAAACCTTATTTATTTTTTTTCTAATTATCATTCCAATTCCTTCATAACCCCTTTCCTCTTTCAGTCTTATACAAATAAGAAAAATTTGGGATGTTACATTTCTACCCCTTTAAAATAAATTTCGTCCTCAAAATTTAGTTCAAACTTTAGTCAAACAATCTCAGATATATTTCTTCTTCATTTCCTTTTTTGTTTTGTGACTAAAGTTTCAGGGTATCTCTAGAAATTGCATTTCTTATCTTAGTATCTGGCGGAGTTTTTCTTAACATTAACAAAGTTTCACATCTTTATCGTCATCATGCTCCTTTTATTGATCAACTCAATCAGAGTCAAAGTCTTCTTCTTTTTGTTACCGTTTCATCTGTCATCTATCTATCTATTTATAGACAATTCATTATACTGGATTCGTGAGTAGTGGTTATTTCGCTCGTATATAACCTTCCAGAAATTTAATGTAATTCTAGGGTCTCTGTTACACTTCATACTTCTCATTATATACCATCACTTATCCTGTTACATGTTTCATTACATATCTTTACATTTTGTATCCTAATTCTTTCTAAGCCATCTATCTTTCTATTTCTTTAGATCTAGTTTATATGTCCCATATTAATTATTTTCCTTAGGAGTTCTATCACTCTTCTAGCTACTCTTTAGTGTCTTTAACAATTCTGAACGGTACAGAGAGAGGACTTATGCAATTATTCTTTCTTTGCTTTACTTATGAATAGAAGCTTGTACTCTAATATGCATAATGCTTGGCTAACATATTACAGGTCTACATACCTGCTTATGAATATGTAGCTCTAACATTGGAGCTTAAGTATATTTTCATAAATATAACATAGTGCCTGACATTCAATGCAAGGAGTGTAAGCTCTTACTCGCTATTACTTTTATAGTATTTTATTCAATCATTCTATCCCTCCCAGAGGGAGCCTCTCTATCTGTTGATAGAGTTAGCTATAAAGCCCCTCCTCACTATACTTATCATTACATATTTCTCACTACGTATCTCATTACGTGTTTCTCCCATTGTATCATGACATATCTTGCTGTATCTTTCTGTATCATGGTGTATCTCGAGATACCATAAGTCTAACATTCTCTTTGACTTATGACTTTGCTGGCTTCTGAGAAGGATCTTGCTCTCAAACCTTTCTAACTTCCTCCTAAAATAAAATTGTAATATGAATCTTTCCTTTCAAATCCTCTTCATGTGGATCTAATATAAGGGTTATAGTCCCATATCTTTCATAACACTTTATAACTTTTCTTAACTCTTTCTATCATCTTACATAACTTTGTAAATGACTTGGCAAAGATGCACAATTTTTCATAACTTTTCAGGGACTACCTTATCATAGTTAAAATATTTTTGAGCTAACTATCTCTTTCTCTCTTCACAGTTCCTTTACTTGGAACTAGTATAAGGAATTCTAATATCCCTTATCTTATTCTTCATTAGGCATTTCTGCCAATTAACACTATTTTTTTAGTGTATTATAACATCTTTCTAACCTTGTGACTCTTAGTTAAGTGTACTTCCCAGTGGGTCACCTATCTTTAGACTTATCTGGCCTAAGCACCTCTTAGTTAAGTGTGCTGTTGGATTAGGGCTAGGCTACACTGCATATGGCTCTGAGCCCTAACATATTCTTTCTCATGGAACTGTGTTCTCTGGGTCTCTATGTCTACCTTAAGCCCTCTTCTTTTGGTCTATCTAACCCAGACATATCTTTTGGTCTTCTCTCAAGACATTTGGGGTTCTCTTATTTGTTTCTCAGGTATATTTCTACAATCTTTTGAATGTTAATACTCAGATTTATATTTGGACTCCATCTTCATTTAAGAGAAAACTTAGTTCAGTCTTATAACTAATTGGAAAAAACCATGGATACTCACTTTGTATGAGTTAATCAACACCTATCCTTGGTCACCATCTTATCAGAGAGATATTGAGTTGTCCTATTCCTCTTCTTTATGACTCACGTTATCCTATCCCTAGGCTAGGTTATTGCACGACTTAAAATCACCCACTGTCGCCTTAAGTCTTTTCAGGTACTGTCAGATTATGGAATATCACTCCCTTGTGAATCATATTAGGATCAACTATGACTCTTCTGAAAGACCTCAATCAATGGACTAAATTATAGAGTTAATTACTCCATTTTGTTGATAACTCAATAGATAATTCTCTAGGACTATGTCTAGTAGCCTATCTCATTTATCAAGAATTTACTTATCCTTTCTCTTACTTAGGAGTTTCTTCTTAGCTTTCTTTCTCTATTGTGGCTTGCCATAGGCAGTTGCTGAAACATCCTCCCTTAAACCCCTCAATGTACACTTGCGGAAGTGATATTAGCTCGATTATATCTTAACTTAAGCCCATAAATTAAAATTTTACTCTTAAGTTTCTTATTCTGAACCTTTACTTTGAGAACTAATTTATCTCATTCTACACATCCAAATGAGGCTTATTACCTATCCACGTAAAGTCCCAGATGTGTGCTATTGGCTCACCAAATTTCTTGGCCAAACTCTTCCGTTTACTAGGTCAAACTGAGGTCGGAACACCGCTGTCTCAGGACTTGCGAATTTCTCTCTTAATTTCTTAACTTTTCAATTACTCTCATAATTACTTTTCTTATGTATAACCCATTATTCTAGCTACTTATACACAAGCTGAACATGTCAAACAATATTTATTATTAAATAATAAATTATTATACAACAGGACATGAACAAATCCTCATATCTCTATTATATTTTTCCTGCCAAAAATCCGGCAGTATAACTACTATACTTTATCTTTAAAAATAACTGAACTATACTGATTCGGTAATTCCCATGAGAACTACCATTCTACGTAAGTACCCAGGAAATACTGGATGAATCGACTAGGTCCACTCACTTCCAGACTCCTTAGACAGTACATACGTACACAGTACTTATCATATCCTATCTTCATTATGGACATTCTGCCATAATTTTGGCAGCATAATGGCGTCTTTAGCATTCTCAAAATTCCCTTTGACGTAACCTCTCTGTAATGGGTTATACATAGGGGATGAGATTCGGGGGAATCTCAGTAGTAACAATCATAACAATATATGTAATGCAGTGTGATAGTGCCTACTTGGGATTGTGTATAGAAAGTATGATGCGTGCTTCCATACTTAATAATAACATATGATCATAGTATTATGTAATAGAGCTTCAGACATAACATATAAGACAACAATTCAACCAAACAATAGCACATCAAATCACAAAGCCATTACATAAAAGCTAAGATTAGTTACTACCTCACTAGCTTAACAAAACTCTAATAACTCTATACTGCTTCTGGCTTCGCCAGGACTTCCTTCTTTCTTTCTTTTCTCTCTTCCTCTCACTTTCTCTCTCTAAAACTCACTTCTCTCTCTAACTTGGTGCTCTTGGACGTGCTCCTTATGAAGGGGAGCGGGTATTTATAGGTTTCACGAATGGCATTTTGGTAATTCTTAAGAACTTTAATCTTGTGGCCACAATTTTTCTTGGAATTTTCTATTTTTTTAATCCATTTTATGCATCATCATAGTGATGTCCTCATGATGACCCATCATGATAACTCATGGCTCTTCATAAGTACCTGCTGACTCAAAAGTTGTAATTATTACTTTTATTTTATTTTTATTTTTTATTACTTTTTTTTCTTTTCTTGGCCTAATCACCAAGTAACATTAAAAGCATGTGGGAACCACCTTTGGCAGTACACATGGAGAAATTGGGAGCCTTGGGAGCCTTCCAGAAGCTTTTAGAAGCATTCCGGTCCAAACTGGAACTGATTCGGTCACATTTTGGAAAATGCCTAATAAATATTTTTCAGGGTATTTTCATCTTCGCCCTTAACAAAAGTTCCTCAAAATAATATTTTCTATTTTCTGGAATTTTTGGGAATTTTATACACATATTCGAAAATCACTACCTTTCGGCTCGAATATTACGATTTTGCCCTTGATCTAATCTGGCCTCATTCAGACATTTTGGGCTTCCCCTGGGCCTACCATGACTTAGTCTAACTTATATCTGGGCCTTAGAAATACTATATGGCTTCTGGCCACAGTTCGATAATCTCTATTCGGACTACTTTTCTTTTACTAATTATAACTGTAAATTCCCATCTTTAGAAATTTTTACAGAAAAATCGGGACCTCAAATCAAAATTCCGTGTCACGTAATTCAACCTGGAATTCTTTTCTCTATCTCCCAGTATTTTCAGATATTAAATCCGGACCGGGGCTATTTTGGCCTGAAAGTACGCTCGCGCGCAGTTTTCAAAATGACCATTTTACCCTTGGTCACATTTCTAATTCTTACATACTCATAGGGACCTCATATGCATATTTCACAGTTCAGTGAAATGATTAGCATAATTTTCTCTATTTTATGGTAAAATATGGTACTCATCGGCTACTAGCCCGATCTTTCCCATAATTACGATTATGCCCCTACACCCTCTTTCTTATCTCTTTACTTATCTTCTTATCCTTCATCTTAAGTTCTTGAAGTTCTCTTTCAACAACTCATCCCCTGAACTCTTCGGGAGTCATTGTTAATTGAAAGGCTCGACAACCCACCCATATCAGGTTATCTTACTCAGGAGCCAGCCCATATCTAGCTACCTGCAGAATTTCTATGCTTAAGACTTAGGATATTCCTTATATTCCTCTTTTGAACCTAGGTGAATTGTCCCTATTTTGTAAGTTAAAGACTTAACTCATCTTTAAATCTTGAGGGACTTAGCTCATTCCTCGGATTCCTACAAAATATAGGTAAGTGATATGCCCATATCAGATTACTATCCTAGGACTACGGGTTTAGCAGCCTACCCATATCAGACTACCTCCCAGTTCTCCTAGACCCAAAAATTGGGATGTTACAGTTGCCATATGCAATCATAGTCTGGACATCTGTAATTACTATATGCAATTTCCTTCTGCTATAGTATTGATAATACTTTTCATTTTCTCTTATCTGAATTTGACTTTATCTGAAGAGCAATCTAGATCTAGCTCTACTTTGAGAGCGATCTCTTTCTTTGCTATATATGTCATGTTCATCGCATAAGAAATGGAATACTATGTGCTTATGTTGTACTATTACTAGTAGCACCTTATTTGTATACACCTTTCCTTTTGATAAAGTCATAACATTACCACCTCTTTAGTAATTGGCATAACGCTACCATAAGAAATAGCCCTAAGTACTATATTCACAAGCTTATAGAAATACCTGAGTAATCCCAATCATATGGTAACTGACTATCTCACTTGCTGAGATTGTCTGTTATTCTAGGTACCTTCCTATTGCTATCCTATTTTTCATTCCCATTCTCATCTATAACCTCATTTATAGCCTCATCCATAATCTTATGGAGATTTGTCTATCAATACTACTTAGTATGCTTTCATATCATATAAGGTTTTTCTCATATTTGAATTAGTTTGATTGCTTCTTGTTCAGAACTTATAATTCTAACTGATCCTTGTCTTCTTTTGTTACTTAGAGGAGAATTTGACTCAGTCTAATCAATGATAAGGTTGTTTGAAACATAATAATGAGTACTTTCTTTGCATTAATTAACCCAACTTGAGTAGTTCATCAAATCCATGGTCATCATCTTCCCAAATGAATATTCTATCCTTTTACACATGGCTCAGCAATTTTCTTAGGCTAAGTCTACTGCGACGTTTGGGATCTACTATGATCTACCATCAGCCTTTTCAAGATCAACTATAACCCTAGAATAATATCTTTACTAGCCATATTAGGATATATTATGATCCTTTGGAATCCACTATGATTCCATTGTACTATATCCTCATCTCTGAGAAACTTTGAACCATAGGACTAACTGATCTATACACAGTTGGTAATCACTATTGATAATTTCCTAAGATTGTTTCCATATGCCGATACCATTTTCTTTGGCCTTATCAATTCTCTAGCTAACCAACAATCCCTTTAAGTTCCATTTATTCCTCATTAAGACTTTCTCTAATAGGCATAAGTAAACATATTAGATCTAGAGTAGCTCTACAGTATGCATTCCATGTTGGAAATTATGCCCTAAGGGCCAATTATTGTATCAAGTTATCACATTATTTGCATGTTTACTGTGATAACCATCCTTGGATAACTCATGATCTTATCCTAAATGTCCCTGGTCAGTCATCTATGCGGGAGCAAAGATGAAATAAGACCAGTATGACTTTGAAGATATATAGAGATATAAATCAAAGTCATAGGCACATGTAAGAGTACAGGGTGTTGGACCGACCCGCTATGAGAGAGCTGCATAGGTTAAGTCATAAGCTTCTCTCATATACAAGCCATGTCACTATGCCCTTTGACCTGAGATCATCATGAATTCCTACATGACGAACGCTCAGCTTTGACCTAGTCAAAAGTTACTTTTGACCGAGTGATCATAAAGGCTATGTTCGGGCTTAGTGGTTTTTCATGCGGAGGAATGTGAATGGTCAAGATGGAATTTGTCTCTCACATTCGTAGAGAGATATTACTGGGCCCCTCGATGAGTGAGTCTTAGAAATGTATGGCCATACTGGAATGGAAGGGTAGTTCCATTTCTATATTCAGACTACTCAGGGATCGAGAAAGTAATGGTCAGGAACAGGAGGATGACGTTCTCCATGCCTCATCCTTGACCGAAATATCGTGTGATAAAAGGGACGTGATATGGTTGTATGAAAGGTAACATCATTCATCGATCCTCATATGTTTTGGGTAGTCGTAATGTCTTGCTAGAGGCCGCTTACGACTTGTGGGTTAGTATAGTAACTGGCCCATTGCCAACTTCATATGGGCCTATAGGGTCGCACACAAAATAGCCCAATACGAGCTATGATGTCCAGATTCATTGAATCTAAGAGATGTCTAGATTCAATGAATAATCTAGGGTGGATATATATTTTTTATATATAAATTTGTATATATATATTATATATAATATAAGAGATATTTGTAAGATTTAATTTATAAGGATAAATTAAATCTCTATCACTTTTGAATTTGAATTTAAATGGATATGATCTATTTGAATTTGAAATTCAAATTGATAAGATATCTCAAATTTGATTTATGAGAATAAATCAAATATAATTCTGTCTTATCTTTATTTTAAATTAAATAAATAGGTGAATTAAATCTGTGGGACGGATTTAATATAAACCATATTTATTTAATTAGTTTCTTATTAAATTATACAATATATGATATTGTATTAATTTCAGAATTAATATAAGATTAATTCTGAAGCCTGGCCTAATTACAAGCCCGATAGCATCCTATATATTTGACATTAGGAGCTAGGGTTCAAAACAACACATCTACACATCTATACAGACGTGAGAAAAGGGGGCAGGGAGAGTGCAAAATGTTTGCAGATAAGAAACTGCCGAAATAGAGAAGGTGAGGACGGAATCTCTAGAAAGCCCTAGAGGGACAAGAGGCGCTAGCACGTCGTTCGCGATTGGAACGCTGTTCGTGTGGATACCGGTAGAGGAAGCCGATCTGAGCTGTCGACTTCTTGCGATTGACCAGACACGAAGCAAGGTCGCGACCTATTGACACTGAGGTCGTGATCATACAGGCATCTGAACATCAGAAATCCGAAAAGAGGAGACAGGTCGCGACTTGAAGATGACGAGGTCGCGACTACAAACTCCAGAGACGTCCGGTCGCGATGAGAAGCAGAGTAGGTCGCGACTAACAATTCCAGAGGCGACAGGTCGCGACTAGAAGATGAGGAGGTCGCGACTGAAAGTTCCAGAGGCGAGGAGTCGCGACTAGTGGACACTGAGGTCGCGACCAAAGCTTGAATACGAAGGTAACACTTCTTTCTCCTTGACTTAAACACATTCGGTAGATCCTGGCTGGGAATGAAAAAATTTTTAAAGTTAATTTCCGCTGCGTGTCTTCCAATTCCCTTCATTCCGTACATTTCCTTTTAAACATCATCGGGCTACCACCCCTTAAGCCAATGGGAATAATGGGAGAGTACTAATAGGAAGACCAAGTTGCCATATACAGTCATTGTTACAAACGAATGACTAGCGCCTGAATCACATATTGTGTTTATTCATCGATCTTTAAGTCATATTCAATCTTGTATCATCTCAGGTGAATTTCTGGCTTCTTCTCTTGTCGAGGCAAAACTATTCATCTGTATATGAGATCTTTCACCTATCATACTCTGCAAATATTCCATGGCAAAATGTCCCAACATGCCACATCTGTAGCAACTTCCTCGACCTACCAATCAAAGCCTATCTTCATGGTCTCTATCACAGATCTCATATTTGTTAAGCTCTGATTGTATGGTCGCATTTCTAGCTTACTACTTTTCTCTTCTAAATCTTCTGCTCACATTCTCACTTTTCTTGCTTCTTATCATCTCTTCTGAGAACTAAAGGTCCTCTAGAATTATCCTTATAAGAAACACTAAGATTAATCATCTCTTAGGGTTGTGTTTATCTTTCTTAGGCATAGTAGTCTTCTTTCTGTACTCTTGCATGCCTTTACCACTCAGTTGAACCTCTGCAACTGCCTAGGAAGAATCTTTTTTCTTGCAGCATGGAATTCAATCCATGAGTTAACTTTTCATTCATTCAACTTTTACTATTCATATGGATGAACTAGACTAAGTATCCATCAAAGGGTTTTTCTTACTCTACTTTAACACCTTAAATTAGCCTCACTCTCATCTTTATCTAACTGAGGAGAATACTTTTCATAAAAATTGCTCAAGAAAATTTCCCAGAGGAGCTGATCCTTTTTTGTCTTCATGGAGTAACTTTTATACCTTTCTACTATTTCTTTACTTCTTTCTCTAGCTAGTAATTAGCTAACTATGCCTTTCACTTTGTAGGATACTCCATCGCCTTGGAGATCACTTCCAAGCTATTTATCCCATTCTTTATTGCTTGGACCTTTAATGCACCTTTGAATGCACATAGATTCTGCTTACAGAATTATACATTCCATAGTTGGATACTATCTAATTCCTTAGAAAATCCTGATTATCTGCTATCCTAGTATGTTCTTGTCTAAATTATGGCTCCTTGACGGCTTCTCTTTCTAATCGCCGTGTATTAGCAGCAGCTATTGTTACGATTGTCGTGATAGTGGTACCTCTTTTTTGTCCCTAGCAAACCTAAGTTGTCGAGATCCCATCTATCATCTGTGTCATACCTTCCTTTCCTAAGCTCCATCTTCTCCAAAACAGTATCCTATTATGTTTGGAAAAGATAGGGATGATATTTTAGGGGAAATCTCAGTAGCAAACGGTACCATTCAATGTATACATGATGAATGTAAGTGCGTGACATGTTTATTGTCGTATGCTTAATTTTACCCTTAGATATACTCAATTAGATGTAACTTATACCAATTGACTACCTCTTTAGCTTAGAAACATGAATTTTCAAGAAAAAGGCATCGGGTACTGTTCACGGCTACTATTTATTTTGTAATCCAGAATACAGCCTGAACTTTGAAAATTTATATTTAAATCTAGAAAAATTGAAGTAAGCTGGTTCCAATTTCTAATGAAATCGCTTTCATTGAAATTTGAAGAAAAAATATGAAACCGAGGTTTCCTTGTCCAAATGAAATCAGTTTATTCGTTGAAAAACACTATTCATTTGGTAAGTCTGGAAGTTTCAGTTTCTTTACCTTGTTTTCAAAAATTCATTTCTCTTTTTTTCCTTATCCAAATTAGACGTGTTACATATGGAGTTAAAGCTCCATATGTGTACTTTAAGCTCATAAAATTTCGTTGAAAAACTTGTTCATTTACTATTTGAAATTCTTACAAGAACCTTATTGCCTATAGTGGCTCAATTTATCTTGTTCCAGATTTTATTGTCAATTTTGAAAAATCATAACAATTCGAATACTTAACCAAATGAGGCGTTCTTGGTGTCTATTTAAAGCACTGGATCTTACCTATTTTCATACCAAATTTCACTTGAAAATACGTCGGATAAGTTGTGAAAACTATAATCAAAAGTACACTGCCTCGGAATGGATTTATAGTATCATACATCATGCACATCACAATAACATCTTCTAAGGTCAAGTACTTAACTTAATTCATATACAACTCAACCATCTACATTTACCCTTTTTCCTTGAGATGTGCCAGTACCTATAGCATGATTATGTATATGTAAAGTGAAACATCCTCCCTTAGACCCCTCAGAGTACACTTGCGGAAGTGATATTGGCTCGATTATATCTTAACTGAAGCCCATAAATTAAAATTTTACTCTTAAGTTCCTTATTCTGAACCTTTACTTTGAAAACTGATTTATCTCATTCTACACATCCAAATGAGGCTTATTACCTATCCACGTAAAGCCCCAGATGTGTGCTACTGGCTCACCAAATTTTGTGACCAAATTCTTTCGTTTACTAGGTCAAACTGAGGTCGGAACACCATTGCCTCAGGACCTGCGAATTTCTCTCTTAATTTCTTATACACAAGCTGAACATGCCAAATAATATTTGTTATTAAATAATAAATTGTTATATAACAGGGCATGAACAAAATCCTCATATCTATATTACATCTTTTCTGCCTGAAATCCGGCAGTATAACTACTATACTTCATCTTTAAAAATAACTGTACTGATTTGGTAATTCCTATGAGAACTACCATTCTACGTAAATACCCAGGAAAGACTGGATGAACTGACTAGGTCCACTCACTTCCAGAATCCTTAGACAGTACCTACGTACACAGTACTCATCATATCTTATCTTCACTCTGCCATAATTTTAGCAGCATAACGACGTCTTTTAGCATTCTCAAAATTCACTTTGATGTAACCTCTCTGAAATAGGTTATACATAGGGGATGAGATTCGAGGGAATCTCAGTAGTAACAACTGTAACAATATATGTATTGCAGTGTGATAGTGCCTGCTTGTGGTTGTGTATAGATAAGTATGATGCATGCTTCTATACTTAATAATAACATATGATCATAGCATTATGTAATAGAGCATTAATCATAACATATAAGACAGCAATCCAACCAAACAATAGCACATCAAATCACAAAGCCATTATATGAAAGCTAAGATTAGCTACTACCTCACTAGCTTAGCAGAACTCTAATATCTCTACACTGCTTCCAGCTTCGCCAGAACTTCTTTCTTTCTTCCTCTCACTTTCTCTCTCTAGAACTCACTTCTCTCTCTATTTTCTTGCCTTGAGCCGTGAGTGGAATGGCAAGGGGGTGGGGTATTTATACTTGAGGCAAGGTGAAATGGATGGCTCAGATTGATTCACGATGAATGGCTCCGATCACTTGCTTCCTCAAGAAGCTTCGCCTGCATCATCGTGATGACATCATCCTCCATAATGACTCATCAATCATGACATCATCAAGGGACACCTCACATGCTAGGTGGTGCAATGGTGGGACCCTTGGGACACCTCACCAGCTGACTCAGCGTTTCCAGAGAATTCCAGAGTCTTGTCCAGGAATGAACGGCTGAGATCGTGCCACGTGTCTTTAACTTTTTCTTCTCCCTCTAGATTAGTGCCATGTGGCATCTTAATGGGTCCCATGAGGACACCTTTCACGCCACCTCATGGCTTCCAGATAAGCTCAAAATTTTATCTGATCAATTCCCCGCTTATCACTTTGACCGGGTAACTTGACTTAATTGAAAACTCACTAAAATATTATTTTAATGCCACTTTAATTCACATATTCCTTGTGCTACGTTTTTGCACTCTGGAAATGCTATCTTGGGTCTCTGATCAAGCTCAAGTACTTTGATGGCTCGATTCCCAAGAAACATCCCTTGGCAAATTACCAAAATGCCATTGGTTCCTCTTTCTTTACTTTAATGAGTCTAGGGGCATTATTATCTTTTCACATCTTACCAGAGTATTCTCTGACCCTGGTCAACTATCAGATAACCTTTCTTGACTGTCTATCCTTAGAAATACTATATGGCTTCTGGCCACAGTCCGATCATCTCTATTTGGACTGCTTTTCCTTTACCGATTATAACTATAAATTCTCATCTTCAGGAATTTTTACAGAAAAATCGGGACCTCAAATCAAAATTTCGTGTCGCGTCATTCAACCCGGAATTCTTTTCTCTATCTCCCAGTATTTTTAGAGATTAAATCTGGACCAGGCTATTTTGGCCTCAAAGTACGCTTGCGCGCAGTTTTCAAAATGACCATTTTACCCTTGGTCACTTTTCTAATTCTGACATACTCATAGGGACCTCATATGCATATTTCACAGTTCAGTGAAATGATCAGCACAATTTTCTCTATTTTATGGTAATATATGGTACTCATCGGCTGCCAGCGTGATCTTTCCTATAATTATGATTATGCCTCTATATTCTCTTTCTGACATCTTTACTTATCTTCTTATCCTTCATTTTAAGTTCTTGAAATTCTCTTTCAACAACTCATCCCCTGAACTCTTCGGGAGTCATTGTTAATTGAAAGGCTCGACATCCCGCCCATATCAGGTTATCTTACTCAGGAGCCAGCCCATATCTAGCTACCTGCAGAATTCCTAGGCTTATGACTTAGGATATTCCTTACATTCCTCTTTTTGAACCTAGGTGAACTGTCCCTATTTTGTAGGTTAAAAACTTAACTCATCTTTAAATCCTGAGGGACTTAGCTCATTCCTCAGATTCCAACAAAATATAGGTAAGTGATCTACCCATATCAGATTACTATCCTGGGACTACGGGTTTAGCAGCCTGCCCATATCAGACTACCTCCCAGTTCTCCTAGACCAACAAATCGGGATGTTACAGAAAGAATGAGATTTCATGAAAATCTCAATAGCAAGTCATACAAACTATAATAATATGCATGCTTGATTAAATGCCTAATATGTTATCATGATATGGGAGCTACTTGGTAAACATACATAAGCAAACTCTAACATGCATATTGTCATGATATTCATTGCAAGGAGTTGCAATCATTCATACTTTATCATAATCATCAAAGAATCATCTCAAGCTCAACCAAGAATCATAACTAACAAGCAAGCATACAATCAAACAAACATAAGATTATAGTTAGGTATTCTTGCTACCTCTTAGATATCCTTGTTACACCCTTCTTGGAATGATCTTCTCCTTTCACAAATGTCAAAACCTAGCCATTACAAAGTAACATCAAGTTACCATTCAACTCCAAAACAAAGTCCAAGACTAGGTTCCTACTATATTCCTTTCTTTGTCTAACCTATGACTTATGCTTACATCTTTACAAAATAAATTCTCATGGTTCATTTCCACATAATTTTTCATGTAGAATCTAAATATGAAATCATAATTTCCAAAATCAATTCAGATCCTTGGCTGCTGTACAGAACCGAAGTGTCTCAGACATTTTCCAAAAATTCTCATTTTGATTCCAATACTTGTTTCTCTACTTTATCCCCACACAATTTTCAATTTTAAACCCATTGAAAGCATCAAAATCATGAAATTCCAACATATGAACAGTGATTCATACAGTACCAGAAAAGAACACCATCTTCCTTTCACATGCATACTTGGATTATGAAGCTAGTACCACTTGATTCTAGCTTGTTTAAGCTTGTCTAAACTATCTATAACATAAAACTCATACTCTTTTCACATCAAAATAGAATATCCAGCAGCACCACCAAGAGAAATATATCCCAAAAACCTCTTAAAACCAAGAGCAAACTTGCTAGAATAAAGTTTAAGATCAAGGGGACTAATTACCTTACTAGTTCTTCCAAGTTGGTTGCTTCTTTTTAGCTTCACTAGAAATTTTGCAAGAGTTTCCCCAAGGTGCCAAAGAATGCTGAACCAATCTGTTTTGGGGGGTATTTATAGAAAAATTTGGTGGAAATGGAAGGCCAAGATTACTTTAGTTACTATTTGATCTAATGGTCCAAAATCCATCTTGCAAGAAACTTGCCTTAGAAGCTTCATTAATGACATCATCAAGGCCTTGTTTGGCGCAATAAAGTGGATAATACTGATAGAAAAAATTCTAGTCCAGTCCGGTACCGATCGGGTCACTTTCAAAAGAACCAGACTATTTTATGTTCCCGATTTTTATAATATTCTAGAATATGTTTTCTGTCAGGAAAACCAATGTCTAGGTTTCTCCTACCATTGACATTGTTATACTGAGTATTTATATTGTCACATCCTTATTTTTATACATCTTAGGGACCATTCAGTAGCACTTAGAACCACTTTCAGGGTCATTGAAGTCTAAACTCTTAATCTGGAATTTTATTCTTATCGGTACTGTTCACTGTGGCAAATTTCAGATGAGTGACCTGACTTTGAAAAATCATAACTAATTCTAGAAAAATCGAAATGAAGTGGTTCAAATTTCTACATGAAGATAACTTAATTATATTTCAGGGAAAAATCATTGGTTGACCATTCCTTGACAAATTCAACGTGGGTCAATGTTTCAACTTTACTGTTCATCCAATGACTTTCTCCTGAATCCAGCATTCTGGTCCCAACTTTAACAATTTATATATTTTCGTGTATACATCAAGCATTCTATATATCAAATTAAAGCTTAGTATGTCTAATATTTACCATAAAAATATCATACATTTATTCAACCATTTACTATTTTTAATGATTTATCCAACATCAATTGGTCTCCACGGATTACTGTTCACAGAGTCATTTTTCAGCAACCAATCTTACATATTAATGCATACATACATCACATATCAGTCAAACATGCCAGATAACAATCATTATTAAATAATCAACTGTTATACAGCAGTGCACGATTAACACCCTCATGTTCCTATTACATTTCTCATTGTCTAAAATCCGGCAGCATAACTGCTACGTTCCTTCTGTAGAAAGTAACCGATCTTGTACCGATTCGGTAATCCCCGTAGGAACTACCATTCTACGTAAGTACCCAGGAAAGACTAGATGAACCTACTGTTGGAGATTGTGCCCTAGGGGCCAATCATTATCTTATGAACATTGTTGATTTATGAATTTTTTAATAAAGTTATCATATTATTTGCATGTTTACTATGATGACAATCCTTGGATAACTTGTGATCTTATCCTAAATGTCCCTGGTCAGTCATCTATGCGGGAACAGAGATGAAATAAGACCAGTATGACTTTGAAGATATATAGAGATATAAATCAAAGTCATAAGCACATGTAAGAGTACAGGGTGTTGGACCGACCCGCTATGAGAGAGCTGCATGGGTCAAGTCATAAGCTCCTCTCATATACAAGCCATGTCACTATGCCCTTTGACCTGAGATCATCATGGATTCCTACATGACAAACGCTCAGCTTTGACCTAGTCAAAAGTCACTTTTGACCGAGTGATCATAAAGGCTATGCTCGGGCTTAGTGGTTTTTCATGCGGAGGAATGTGAATGGTCAAGATGGAATTTGTCCCTCACATTCGTAGAGAGATATTACTGGGCCCCTCGATGAGTGAGTCTGAGAAATGTATGGCCATACTGGAATGGAAGGGTAGTTCCATTTCTATATTCAGACTACTCAGGGATCGAGAAAGTAACGGTCAGGAACAGGAGGATGACGTTCTCCATGCCTCATCCTTGACCGAAATATCGTGTGACAAAAGGGACGTGATATGGTTGTATGAAAGGTTACATCGTTTATCGATCCTCATATGTTTTGGGTAGTCGTAATGCCTTGCTAGAGACCGCTTATGACTTGTGGGTCAGTATAGTAACTGGGCCACTGCCAACTTCATATGGGCCTACAGGGTCGCACACAAAACAGCCCAATGCGAGCTATGATGTCCAGATTCATTGAATCTAAGAGATGTCTAGATTCAATGAATAATCTAGGGTGGATATATATTTTATATATATATATAAATTAGTTTATATATATTATATATATAATATAAGAGATATTTGTAAGATTTAATTTATAAGGATAAATTAAATCTCTATCATTTTTGAATTTGAATTTAAATGGATATGATCTATTTGAATTTGAAATTCAAATTGATAAGATATCTCAAATTTGATTTATGAGAATAAATCAAATATAATTCTGTCTTATCTTTATTTTAAATTAAATAAATAGGTGAATTAAATCTGTGGGACGGATTTAATATAAACCATATTTATTTAATCAGTTTCTTATTAAATTATGCAATATATGATATTGTATTAATTTAGAATTAATATAAGATTAATTCTGAAGTCCGGCCCTATTAGAAGCCCGATAGCTTCCTATATATTTGACATTAGGAGCTAGGGTTCTACACACAATATAGATCTCTACACACACATTCAGACGTGAGAAGAGGGGGCAGGGAGAGTGCAAAAGGTTTGCACATAAGAAACTGCCGAGATAGAGACGGTGAGGACGGAATCTCTAGAAAGCCCTAGAGGGACAAGAGGCGCTAGCACGTCGTTCGCGATTGGAACGCTGCTCGTGTGGATACCGGTAGAGGAAGCCGATCTGAGCTGTCGACTTCTACGATACGACCAGACACGAGGCAAGGTCGCGACCAGAAAACCCTGAGGTCGCGACCATACGGGCATCTGAACGTTAGAAATTCGAAAAGAGGAGACAGGTCACGACGTGAAGCTGAATACGTCGCGACTACAAACTCCAGAGACGTCCGGTCGCGACTAGAGGCGGAAGAGGTCGCGACTAACAACTCCAGAGGCGACAGATCGCGACTAGAAGCAGAGGAGGTCGCGACTAAAAGCTGAGGAGGTCGCGACTGAAAGTTCTAGAGGCGAGGAGTCGCGACTAGTGGACACTGAGGTCGCGACCAAAGCTCGAAACCGAAGGTAACACTTCTTTCTCCTTGACTTAAACACATTCGGTAGATCCTGGCTGGGAATGGAAAAAATTTTTAAAGTTAATTTCCGCTGCGTGTCTTCCAATTCCCTTCAGTGGTATCAGAGCCATGCCGTTTTGTGTTTAAGTTAGGTTTGATTGTTGATACATGTGATGTATGTTAGACTTCTTAGCTGATTATATGATAACATGCGAGATATGTATGACATATATGGAATCTATTTATGTATGACATATACGGAATCTAAAAGGAAACTGAAATCGGTGGTGTATGTTAATTGATTTGATCAATTAATATTGATGGGGTATAAAGGAAATAGAATTAAGATTCTTGATTATTTATGGAAAAAAAAATTCCTTGGGGCGCTGCCCCACACCCCGCCCGCTAACCGGCTAGCGGGACCGCCGTGGCTATTTAATCATAGCGCAACATAATCGTAATATGTATTGACTTTCCTAATGTATGAATGTTTTGAAACATTTATTGCCCTTCAAATAGCATGAATTTTGATTCTTGAATGTTTGGGTATGGTGAACAATATGGCTCTAGATTACAAGTGTTGTAATTTTTCTAAATACGGCCTGCGTGTCGTGCCTTCCTCTAATGACTCTCGTTGTACATTCTCTTCTCATCTCACTCCCCTCGAATGTTAAAACGAGGTTTCCTTATGTCATATCCTTAATTTCTAAGCCAGAATTCTTTTCTCTGATACCAAAATATCATATCCTTAATTTCATCCTTATATATACTCATTATAAAGTATCTTAGACCAATTGAAGACTATTTTAGCTTAAAAACATGAATTTCCAAGAATTAGGTTATCGTGGACTGTTCATGGTACTGTTCATGGGGTAAATTCAGAGTGCATCATGAACTTTGGAAACTCATAATTAAATCTAGAAAAATTGAAATGAGGTGGTTCCAAGTTATAATAAAAGATCTTTCATTAAACTTTGAAGGAAAAATATGAAACTGATGTTTCCTTGTCCAAATGAAATCACTTTAATCGTTGAAAAACACTTTTCATTTGGTAAGTCTGGAAGTTCCAGTTTCTTTACCTTATTTTCAAAAATTCATTTCTCCTTGTGTATTTATCCAAATGAGGCGTGTTACATATGGATTTAAATCTCCATATGTCTACTTTAAGCTCATAAAATTTCGTGGAAAAACTCAATCATTTACTATTTGAAATTCTTGCATGAACCTCACTGCCTGTGGGTACTCGTTTTATCTTGATTCAGATTTTAATCCGGACTTTGAAAAATCATAACAATTCGAATTCTTAACCAATTGAGGCATTCTCGGTGTCCACTTCAATCTCTAGATCTTTATTAATGTTCATGCCAAATTCCACGCGAAAATACGTTGGATAGCTTATAAAAACTAACGTTGGAAGTGTACTGCCTCAGACTGGATTCTTAATAACATACATCATGCACATCAAAATATCATCTTCTCAAGCTAAGTACCCAACTTTAAGTCATATACAAATTAATCATCCACATTTAACCTTTTGCCTTGTGAAGATCCAGCACCTAGAGCATGGTTATATATATGGAAAGAATGAGATTTCATGGAAATCTCAATAGCAAGTCATACAAACTATAATAACATGCATGCTTGATTAAATGCTTAACATGTTATAATGACATGGGAGCTACTTCATGAATATACATAAGCAACCTCTAACATGCATATTGTCATGACATTCATTGTAAGGAGTTGCAACCATTCATATCACATCATCATCATCATAAAATCATCCCATGCTCACCCAATAATCATACATAACAAGCAGCATACAAGCAAACAAGCATAAGATTATAGTTAGGTATTCTTGCTACCTCTTAGATGTCCTTGTTAATTCCTTCTTGGAGTGATCTTCCCTTCTCACAAATGTCAAAACCTAACCATTACAAAGTAACATCAAGTTCCAACACAATTCCAACACAATTCCAAGACTAGGTTTTCACTAAGTTCCATTCTTTCTTTAATTTATGACTTATGCTTCCATCTTTCTAGAATAAATTCTCATGGTTCACCTCCACATAATTTTTCATGTAGAATTCAAATATGCATTCAGAATTTCCAAACTCCAATTGCATCACAAGCTGCTGTACAGAACTGAAAAGCTTCACATGTTTTCCAAAACTTCTCATTTTGATTCCAATGCTTCCAATACTTGTTTCTCTACTATAACCCCACACAATTTTCCATTTTAAACTCATTGGAAGCATCAAAATTATGAAATTCCAACATATGAACAGTGATTCGTACAGTACCATAACAGAACACAATCTTCCATTCACATGCATACTTTGATTTCCAAGCTATTACCGCTTAATTCTAGCTTGTTTAAGCTTGTCTAAACTATCCATAACATAAAACTCATAATCCTTTCACATCCAAACAGAATATCCAGCAGCACCCTCAAGAGAAATATGCCCCAAAAACTCCTTAAAATCAAGAGCAAACTTACTAGAACAAAGTCTAGGATCAAGGGGACTAATTACCTTGTTAGTTCTTCCAAGGTGCTTGCTTATTTTTGGCTTGAATGGAAATTTTGCAAGAGTTTCCCCAAGGGTTCCTCAAGTGCCGAAATGAATCTGGTTTCGGGGGGTATTTATAAGCAAACTTGAGTGGAAATGAAAGGCCAAGATCATTTTGTGCACTATTTGATCTAATGGCTAAGATTTAATCTTGGATTTTCTTTTCTTTATTAATTATTACATCACCTTCATGACATCATCAAAGGGACACCTCACCATGCTCATGGCGAAATTGAAGGAAGAAGAATCCTCTGGAAAAATTTCAGTCTAGTCCGGTACCGGCTCGGTCCAATTCCCTAAAAACCAGACTATTTTCTGAATCTAATTTTTCTGAGTTTCCATAATATGTTTTCTGACCTTAAATCCAGTATCCAGATTCTTTATATCATTGACATTCTTATACTGGGTCTAAACTTAATTACAGATCCCTTGGGAAATGACCAAACCCTTGGTGCCCTTTCTTGAACTATATTAACCTTAAGGGCATAATCGTCATTTCACAACTCATTGTACCCTGTCAGGGCATATACTGACTTGGACTAACCCTTCCTGTACCTGTCCTGGCATTTTGGCCTGTCCAAAATGACCAGAATGCCCTTCATTCACCTATTGCTCCTTAGGGCAACACAGGGGCATTTTCGTAATTTTACACTTTTCCAGGGTTTCTCCGGACACTGGCCCACCTATCAGTCCACTGATCTTATTGGGCCTTCTTGACGCCACCTGTTCTCTTGGGCCTTTGTGTTACATCATCTGGGCTCATTTTGTCCTAGTTTATTTACTGCTAAATCTCCCTATTGGATCCCAGGAGTTCACAAGCTCCCGTCTAAATTCACTAAAAAGTGAATAACTTTTTCTACAGAACTCCTTTCAGGATTCTGTCAGTTTCCTAACCTCCGGCTTCACAGGACGCATCATCCTGTAACTTTTCACTTATATCTGAGGTCCAGCAGATCTGATAAAATTTTCGGATAACTTTTTCACTATCAGAGACATTTAATAAAATTTCAGCTATCTAGACATTTAATAAAATTTCTGTATTAAGCCAGACTATCCTGCATCACTTCCTCTATCTACTGGTGAAATTTGGGATTAAAATGCTTTCGAGCAGTCTAAACCACTTTAGGCTCAACTTTCTTTAATTACTATTTGGCCCCTGGAAACCTTTCTTCTTTTCAATTAAGTCCCTCAAATTTGGCAAAAATTACACTTAAAGACCCCATATTTTTGTCTACTTTCTCTTTCAGCCTTAAACCTTTTATAATTTTACTTAAGTCCTTGCATTTTCTTCCTTTTTCAATTTAATCCCTTTCTTTACATAAATGGCCACATTTTTCTTAGAAAATCTCGCATATTATTACATACAAACTGTACTTACTATCCAGTACAGAAAATTAAGTATTCTTGCTAACAAGCAAGAATACAATCAAACAAACATAAGATTATAGTTAGGTATTCTTGCTACCTCTTAGATATCCTTGTTACACCCTTCTTGGAATGATCTTCTCCTTTCACAAATGTCAAAACCTAGCCATTACAAAGTAACATCAAGTTACCATTCAACTCCAAAACAAATTCCAAGACTAGGTTCCTACTATATTCCTTTCTTTGTTTAACCTATGACTTATGCTTACATCTTTACAAAATAAATTCTCATGGTTCATTTCCACATAATTTTTCATGTAGAATCCAAATGTGGAATCAGAATTTTCAAAATCAATTCAGATCCTTGGCTTCTGTACAGAACCAAAATGTCTCCTATATTTTCCAAAAATTCTCATTTTGATTCCAATGCTTCCAATACTTATTTTTCTACTTTATCCCCACACAATCTTCCATTTTAAACCCATTGGAAGCCTCAAAATCATAAAATTCCAGTATATGAATAGTGATTTGTACAGTACCAGAAAAGAACACAATCTTCCATTCACATGCATACTTGGATTTCCAAGCTAGTACCACTTGATTCTAGCTTGTTTAAGCTTATCTAAACTATCTATAACATAAAACTCATATTCTTTTCACATCAAAATAGAGTATCCTGCAGCACCACCAAGAGAAATATGTCCCAAAAATCTCTTAAAACTAAGAGCAAACTTACTAGAATAAAGTTTAACCTTACTTGTTCTTTCAAGTTGCTTGCTTCCTTCTAGCTTCAATAAAAATTTTGCAAGAGGCTCCCCAAGGTGTCTAAGCTGCCGAACAAGTATGATTTTGGGGGTTGGGTATTTATAGAAAAATTTGGTGAAAATGGAAGGCCAAGATTACTTTGGTTACTATTTGATCTAATGGTCCAAAATCCACCTTGCAAGAAACTTGCCCTAAAAGCCTCATTAATGACATCATCCATGACATCATAAAGGCCTTTTTTGGTGCAATAAAGAGAGTAATACTGATAGGAAAAATTCTAGTCCAGTCCGGTACTGATCTGGTCAATTTCAGAAAAACCAAACTGTTTTATGTTCCCAATTTTTATAATATTCCAAAATATGTATTCTGTCAGGAAAACCTGTGTCTAGGTTTCTCCTACCATTGACATTGTTATACTGAGTATTTATCTGATATCCATCCATTGTGAAATGACCAAAATACCCCTGATGCCCTTTCTTACACTATATTGAAAGGGCATAATTATCATTTCACACCTCTTTGTACCTTATCAGAGCATATATTGGCTCTGACTAATCCTTCTTGTACCTTCCTTGGTATTTTGGCCTATCCAAAATGCCCTCCATTCATCTCTTGCTAATTAGTATAACATAGGGGCATTTTCGTAATTTCCCACTTTTTTGGGGTTCCTCTAGACACTAGCCCACCTATCTGTCCCATTACTTTATTAGGCCTCCATGACGCCATTTTGGACCTTTATAGGGTCCACTACCTTTATGGCACAAATCCTAAGAAACCTCTCCCGGGGATATTTATCGGGTATTCTATTCTACTGTAAATTCTATTAAAAATCCTACAGGATTCCTTTTCTGATCCTGTCCGTTTTATAAATTTTTATATTAATTATAGGAATTTACTATAAAGCTTCATCTGGTTCTGAAGTACGCAAAATACTATAATAATTCTCCTAACTTCAGAAATTTATATCAATGTTTTGGGACCTCAAATCGAAATTCTGTGTCACGTCAAACTAATCGAAATATTTTTCTCTTTCTACTGGTAAAATTTGAGACTGATCTAATCTCGACCATTTTTGGCCTGTTTCCGGTCCAATTTCTTCATAATTACACTTTTGTCCCTTGAACTTTTGAGAAATTACATTTAGGTCCTTATACTTTGGCCCTAAAACTTTTATGATTTCACTTAAGTCCCTAAACTTTCTATCCTTTTCAATTCAATCCCTTTCCTTACTTAAATGGCCACACTTTTCTTAGAAAATCTCACATATATTACGTACCAACTGTACATACAAACCAGACCAGAAAATTAGGGATATTACAGGAAATACTCTGGTAAGGTGTGAAAAGACAATAATGCCCCTAGACTCATTAAAGTAAATAAAGAGGAACCAAGGGCATTTTGGTAATTTGCCAAGGGATGTTTATTGGGAATTAAGCCATCAGAGTATTTGAGCTTAATCGGAGACCCAAGATAGCATTCCAAGAGTCCAAAAACGTGGCCCAATATTATGTACTTTAAAGTGGCATTAAAATAATATTTTAGTGATTTTTCAATAAAGTAAAGTTACTCGGTTGAAGTGATAACCGGCGAATTGATCAGATAAAGCATTGGACTTATCCAAAAGCCATGAGGTGGCGTGAAAGGGACTCATAAGGCGCCACATGGCATGAGCATAGGGAAAGAAGAAAAAGATAAGGACACGTGGCATGATCTCAACCATATATTCCGGGATAAGACTATGGAATTCTTTGAAAGTGCTGAGTCAGCTGGTGAGGTATCCCGAGGGCCCCACCATTGTGCCACCTAAGTACGTGAGGTGTCCATGGAAGATGTCATTTTGATGAGTCATCTAGGATGATGATGTCATCACGATGATGCAGGCGAAGCTTCTTGAGGAAGCTAAGCAATCTGAGCCGTTTATTGTGATTCGATCTGGACCGTTCAAGCCAACTTTCTCCACCTATAAATAGGCACCCCCTTGCCATTTCATACCACCATGGTTTGGAGAGCAAGAAGAGAAAGAGAGAGAGAGAAAGAGAAAGAGAGAAAGAAAGGAAGAAAAAGAAGGAGTTCTGGCTGAGTTAGGAGCAATCGAAGGAGGTCGACGAGCTTAGGAATAAGGTAAGTAATTTATTCTAGTCCCTGCTCTAATAAATTAGAGGATTGTTCTTATAAATTTAATAGTTAGAATAGATAAATATCTCTCTCTATAAGGTTAGATGTGGATAGAAAGAAAGCTAAGGGATTGTTAGAATAGGGGTATTGCCTCAGGATAAGCCTAAATTAAGTGGAGTTATATTGGATAGGATAATGATAAGAATATTATTATGCTATGTATATGCTCTGACCTCTATAAAGAAGGAACCTCAGAGCAAAGGCTAAGGACTAAAGAAAGGGCTACAAGCTAGGTAGTAAACTTACCTAAACTTGTATGTGTTGAATGTATGGTTGATTGTGTTATGGCTTGATTGATTGATGTTAATATGTAATTGTTGAAGCTTTGTGCTATGATTACCTTGGCCAATTGTATTTCATATGTTACATGGAAGCATGCACATTACATTAAGTTAACACAATCACAAGCAAGCACTAATACCAATAATTGATACATACATTATTTAGTACCGTTTACTACTGAGATTTCCCCCGAAATCTCACCCCTTCCATATCAATCCAATTACAGCAGGTCTTCTCAAGATGGAGGAGATAAAGATAATTGAAGAGAAGTTAACAATTATTCAGCATGATTGATATGTGAATGATGTATGTTATACATATGTATGTAAAGTTGGTTGCTGGAAATTGCCACCATGAACAGTAACTTGTGGTGAGGCAGTGACCTTTAATTTGTAATTAAAAATAGTAAATGGTTGAATAAATATATGATATTTTTATAGTAAATAGTAGACATACAAAGATTCGATTTTATATATAGAACGCCTTATTTGAATGTCTACACATGGAGATATAATTTTCAAAGTTGGGACTAAAATGCTGGATTTAGGGGGAAATCGTTAGATGAATAGTAAAATTATAGCATTGACTGACATTGACCTGGTCAATGCGTGGTCAACGAGTTATTTTTTCCTGAAATATAATTAAGTTAGCTTCATGTATCAATTTGAACCACTTTGTTTCAATTTTTCTAGAATTAGTTATGATTTTTCAAAGTCAGGTCACTTGTCTGGAATTTACATAGTGAAAATACTCGATAAGAGTAAAATCCCAGATTGGGAAATTTGACTTCAATGACCTTAAAAGTGGTTCCAGATGCTACCAAATGGTCCCTAAGACATAAGAAAAGTAAGGATGTGACAGTCGTGACCAAAGTCCTGACATATCGTAACTAAAGTTCTTCGTGATCATTTTTCGCGACCTAAGCACCTGCTTGTCTTAACTTGAACCCATTTCCTATATCATTCTCTTGTTCATGTTCCTTGTTTTGAAACCTATTCCAAATAGTGAACCAACCATCCAGGGAAAGGATTTAGGTTCATTTAATATTCAAGCTTAAGTAGTACTGACTTTACCCCTAAGCGTCCTAATCTTAACATAATGTTAACTACTTAGGATTAGGGTTTGGGAACTATCTTATCTGATGCCAGAAACTTTGCTCTAATACCAAAAATTTAACACCTTACTTTCATATGTCTTAGGAAACATTTAGTAGTATTTAGAACCACTAAATATCCATTGAAGTTTAATTACAAAATATAGAATTTCCAAGCTACATGGGTACTATTCATTTGGTATTTCCAGATTTGGTGACAAACTTCAAAAGATCATAATTAATTCTAGAAAAATCAAAATAAAGTGGTTCAAAAAGATACTCGAAGCTAACATAGTAAAATTTAATGGAAAAATAAATCTCAGACCAAATGCTTAATAAATCAGTATAGTTTAACCATCAAAAATCACTGTTTAATTGGTCAAAAAATTTTAAAAATAGTTTATGGTCCCTAATTTGAAAAATTAGTTCTCTTTGTACAAACATCGAAATAAGGTATTCTTAGTGTTAAAATGTTGGAGATTGTGCCCTAGGGGCCAATCATTATCTTATGAACATTGTTGATTTATGAATTCCTTAATAAAGTTATCATATTATTTGCATGTTTACTATGATGACAATCCTTGGATAACTCGTGATCTTATCCTAAATGTCCCTGGTCGGTCATCTATGTGGGAGCAGAGATGAAATAAGACCAGTATGACTTTGAAGATATATAGAGATATAAATCAAAGTCATAAGCACATGTAAGAGTACAGGGTGTTGGACCGACCCGCAATGAGAGAGCTGCATGGGTCAAGTCATAAGCTTCTCTCATATACAAGCCATGTCACTATGCCCTTTGACCTGAGATCATCATGGATTCCTACATGACAAACGCTCAGCTTTGACCTAGTCAAAAGTCACTTTTGACCGAGTGATCATAAAGGCTATGCTCGGCCTTAGTGGTTTTTCATGCGGAGGAATGTGAATGGTCAAGATGGAATTTGTCCCTCACATTCGTAGAGAGATATTACTGGGCCCCTCGATGAGTGAGTCTGAGAAATGTATGGCCATACTGGAATGGAAGGGTAGTTCCATTTCTATACTCAGACTACTCAGGGATCGAGAAAGTAACGGTCAGGAACAGGAGGATGACGTTCACCATGCCTCATCCTTGACCGAAATATCGTGTGACAAAAGGGACGTGATATGGTTGTATGAAAGGTTACATCGTTTATCGATCCTCATATATTTTGGGTAGTCGTAATGCCTTGCTAGAGACCGCTTACGACTTGTGGGTCAGTATAGTAACTGGGCCACTGCCAACTTCATATGGGCCTACAGGGTCGCACACAAAACAGCCCAATGCGAGCTATGATGTCCAGATTCATTGAATCTAAGAGATGTCTAAATTCAATGAATAATCTAGGGTGGATATATATTATATATATATATATATATATAAATTAGTTTATATATATATATTATATAAATAATATAAGAGATATTTGTAAGATTTAATTTATAAGGATAAATTAAATCTCTATCATTTTTGAATTTGAATTTAAATGGATATGATCTATTTGAATTTGAAATTCAAATTGATAAGATATCTCAAATTTGATTTATGAGAATAAATCAAATATAATTCTGTCTTATCTTTATTTTAAATTAAATAAATAGGTGAATTAAATCTATGGGACGGATTTAATATAAACCATATTTATTTAATCAGTTTCTTATTAAATTATGCAATATATGATATTGTATTAATTCAGAATTAATATAAGATTAATTCTGAAGCCCGGCCCTATTAGAAGCCCGATAGCTTCCTATATATTTGACATTAGGAGCTAGGGTTCCACACACAAGATAGATCTCTACACACACATTCAGACGTGAGAAGAGGGGGCAGGGAGAGTGCAAAAGGTTTGCACATAAGAAACTGCCGAGATAGAGACGGTGAGGACGGAATCTCTAGAAAGCCTTAGAGGGACAAGAGGCGCTAGCACGCCATTCGCGATTGGAACGCTGTTCATGTGGATACCGGTAGAGGAAGCCGATCTGAGCTGTCGACTTCTACGATACGACCAGACACGAAGCAAGGTCGCGACCAGAACACCCTGAGGTCGCGACCATACGGGCATCTGAACGCCAGAAATCCGAAAAGAGGAGACAGGTCGCGACGTGAAGCTGAATACGTCGCGACTACAAACTCCAGAGACGTCCGGTCGCGACTAGAGGCAGAAGAGGTCGCGACTAACAACTCCAGAGGCGACAGATTGCGACTAGAAGCAGAGGAGGTCGCGACTAAAAGCTGAGGAGGTCGCGACTGAAAGTTCCAGAGGCGAGGAGTCGCGACTAGTGGACACTGAGGTCGCGACCAAAGCTCGAAACCGAAGGTAACACTTCTTTCTCCTTGACTTAAACACATTCGGTAGATCCTGGCTGGGAATGGAAAAATTTTTAAAGTTAATTTCCGCTGCGTGTCTTCCAATTCCCTTCATAAAATGAAGCTTGACATGTTAACTAAGTACTGATAAAATATCAAACATTTATTTGATCATTTAATATTTTTAATTACAACTCAAATGTAGTCTCCATATAAGTTACTGTTCATAGTGACAAATTTCAACTACTACTAACTTTATATACATAAACATATAAATCATGCAAATAATTCTTAACTCTTCTCCATGCATCATTCTCTTATTCTTCACATGAACACCCTACTGGAATAGTTGTGATATGATGGGGGTTAGATTTATGGGGAAATCTCAGTAGTAAAGGGCACTAAACAATGTATGCTTTAATGTAAATGCTTGTGCTTTATTGTGATTGTGCCAGCTATGTAATGTGCATGCTTCCATGTAACATATGAAATACAATTGCCAAAGTAATAATAGAAATAGAGCTTCAATTATATACACATATGCAATACAATTCAACAAATCCATAGCACAACTAAGCATAACATCCAACACATACAAGTTTAGGATAGTTTACTACCTTATTGCTTTACTTTCTTGAGCTTGCTCCTTGAATGGTCTTTGCTTAGTTGAGTTTTCAATTGGCCATAGCTTCCCCTTGTCTACTCAAGGGGTCACGGTTTTGTGAGGAATAAGGGGATATTTATGGCCAAATTTTTGGCATCTTAGGATAAGATTATCCCAACTTTTCCTAATTATTACATAGCCTTAATCCTGAACTTGATTGGTTGCTTAATTCCTTAATCATCATTAACTTAAGTCATATATTATTTTAATATAAATCAAGATGTGCCAAAACTTCTCCTCTCTTACTTGGCTTATATGTGACATTTTTGCATATAGTATAGGTCCCACCCAGGACACCTCACATGCCACCTTGCATTATCTTTTGATTTTTCTTGATTTCTTCATTTAAAAATCTTAAAATATCCTAGAAATTTTATTTAGCCACATGATAAATTCCTTGACTTCTTGGGTCTTCATTTGACGCCATATTGGGCCTAAATTGGGTCTAAGTTAATATTTAGCATGCATCCCAAGGCATTACCTGTTAGTTCCAGGTAGATAGGCCGGATCACCCAAGAGGGGGTGAATTGGGTGACTGATGACTTTTCAATTTCTTTTGCGACTCTTTGAAAGTTCTTTGAATAAAACAATATAATTTTAAAAACTTAATTTCTAAACTATGTTTTCTAGAAATCAACAAGTTTAGGAAGAAGAGTTTGCATAAAGAATTTATATTGGTTCGATCTTTCCTTAACCTATGTCCAGTCCTCAGCTTCCCATTAAGATTTTCTAATTTACTATAAACACCAAGACTACAATGGGCTCTTGGTAGCCTTTACAACCTCAATTTTAACGAATAATTGAGAACCACCTAAAACTTGATGTTTCACCGTACTTTAATGGCAACGCTCCCCCTTAAACTGATACGAGTAATTCCCAACCTTGAATCACCCGATTATAAGGTTTTGCTCTCAAATAGATGAAGAGTGTAATACCCCAATTTTTAGGCCCAGAGACTCAGAAAGTGAGCCTGAAATAGATAGACTATCAGACTCCTTTGAACAGAAGTCCTAAAAACATACAGAGGGTTTTTAGGGACTAAACTGCAAATAAGTCAAAGATCAAGGACTTATAGGTAAATAGTGAAAGTCCCTAAAGATATAGTGGCTATTTATGCAAGGAAAGGGGTTAAATTACAAAAGAAAGAAAATGTAGGGACTTAGATGTAATTATGAAAAAGTTTAAGGCCAAAAAGAAAAGTAGACAAAAAGGTGGGGTCCTTTAGTGTAATTTTTGCCAAATAAAAAGGGATTTAATTATAAAGAAGAAAAGTTTCCTGGGGCTAAAGTATAATTAAAGAAAGTCAGGCCGGAAGTGGTTTGCACTGCCCGACAGTATGTCAGTCCCAAATTCTACCAGAAGGTAGGGCAGGGGACGCCGGGTAACCCAGCCTAATACCGGAATTTTTGAAGACTCCAGATAGCCAGAAATGGACTGATCGTCCAAAACTTATAAAAATTCCTACCGGATATCCTAGATCTCAGATATAAGTGAGAAAATACAGGATGATGCGCCTTTATGGGGAGGATGTCAGGAAACTGACAGAATACCGATAGGAGGTCTGTAGAAAGATTTATTCACAAAATAGCAAATACAGACGGGAGTGTGAGGCCTCCGGGGATCCGGGTAGGAGATTTATCGGTATTTTTAAAGGGGCTGAATGAGATCGGATGACCTCGGTCAGATGACCGTTATGACCCACAGGGATGCCTGAACACAGTAGGACACTGTATCTAGGAAAAGGAGCCGGTGTCCGGAAAGGTGTATAATCGGTAAATAATAATTAAAATATTTGGTGAACTGTGACAGAGGAAGATTCCTCGTAATGCGTGCCATATAGTTAATGGACCCAGGACGCCCAAAAAATGGCGCCATTAGAGTCCCAATAAGGCTCTTGGACTGATTGGTGGGCCAGTGTCCAGCAGAACCCCGGAAAGTGCGAAATTACGAAAATGCCCCTGTGTTGTACAAAAAGGGCAGTAGATGAATGAAGGGCATTCTGGTCATTCTGGACAGGCCCAGAGGTCAAGACATGTCTAAATAAGGTTGACTAAAGCCGGTATAAGCTTTGACCAGGTCCAGAAAGGTGTGAAATGACGATTTTGCCCTTAGGGTTAAAATAGGACAAGATAGGGCACCAAGGACATTTTGGTCATTTCGTAGGGGATCTGTAACTGAGTCTGGACCCAGTATTAATAATTTAATGATATAAAGGGTATAGATACTAAATGTGAGGTCAGTAGACATAAAAAGGATCTTCAGAAACATCAGATTCAGAAAACGGCACGTTTTTCGAGGCGATGACCGGGCCGGTACCGGATTGGACCGAAAAGCTTCCAGAACCTCCAAATTTCGTCACATGAAGCATATGGGTGGTGAGGTGTCCTATGAGGTGTCCCATGAGGTGTCCAGGGTGATGCAGTAAAAGGAAATTAAAGAAAATAGGAAATTCCAGGAAAAACCAGGACCACAGGATCATAAGTCTTCCTAATTACAAGATTGCCATTGCTCAACACTATAAATACCCCCTAGCTCTTCATTTTCAAGCCAAGAAGCATTCTTAGAGGTAGAAAGAAGTTCTTAAGAGAGAAAGTGTGAGGAAGAAAGAAGTAAGGAAGTTCTGGTGAAGTTGGAAGTAGTAGGGAAGTTCTGAAGCTCTGCTTTTGAGGTAGTAACTAATCTTAGCTCTTATGTAATGTCTTTGTGATGTGTTGTTTTGTTTGGTTGGATTATTGTCTTATATGTTATGCTTGAAGCTCTATTGCAATGCTATGATCATATGTTATTGAATATGGAAGCATGCAGCATACTTATCTGTACACAATCACAAGCAAGCACCGTCACTCTGCATTACATATATTGTTATGATTGTTGCTACTGGGATTCTTTTGAATCTCATTCCCATACATAACATTACAGGGGAGGTTCTGTCAAAATGAAATTTGGAAATTTTAAGAGACGCCGTTATGCTGCCGAAATTCCGGCAAGAAAGCAGGAACAGGGAAAGGAACTGATACGTACTGTGTACGTAGTGCTGTCTAAGGAGGCTGGAAGTGAGTGGACCCAGCAGGTTCATCCAGTCTTTCCTGGGTACTACGTAGAATGGTAGTTCATGAGGGAATTACCGAATCGGTACAACATCGGTTACTTTCTAAAGAAGAATTATAGCAGTTATGCTGCCGGATGTTAGATAGTGAAAAGATGTAATAGAAATTTGAGGGGATTGATCATACACTGATATACAACAGTTGATTATCTAATAATAATTGTTATCTGGCATGTATGACTAATATGTGATGGTTGTATGCATGTGTATGTGAAGATTGAATGCTGAAAATAGGTTCAGTGAACAGTAACTCGTGAGGACCTATGCATGTTTGATAAATCATTAAAAATAGCAAATGATTGAATTAATGCACTAAATTTTTATGGTAAAAATTAGATATACTAATATTTAATTTTATATATAGAATGCCCCATTTGGATGTCTGTACGAAAGGATATAAATTACCAAAGATGAAACCAGAATGCTGGATTCAGGAGAAAATCACTGGATGAACAGTAACTTTGAAACGTTTACCCACGATGAATTGGTCAAGTAATGGTCAACCAATGATTTTTCCCTGAAATATAATTGAGTTAGCTTCATGTAGCACTTTGAAACACTTCGTTTTGAGTTTTCTAGAATTAGTTATGATTTTTCAAAGTCAAGTCGCTCATCTGGAATTTGCCACAGTGAACAGTACCGAAAGAGTAGAATTCCAGATTGATAGTTTGGACTTCTATAACCCTGAAAGTGGTTCCAAATGCTACTGAATGGTTTCTAAGATGTATAAAAATAAGGATGTGACATTTTGGTATCAGAGCAAAGGATTATGGCTTAGGAAATACTATTAATAGATAAATTATAGAGATACCCTGATAAAGCTGTCATAATTGACACTAAGTTAGTAATCACGGGAAGCTGAGGTTGTGACGAGATAGGTCTTGTGTAACGAATAATATATATAGGAAAGTTAAAGGTTTAGAAAAGCCCAGTAAAGGTAAAGCTTTTAGATGAATAGGTAGTATGATATTAATATGTTCACTTTTCTTTTGAGATTGACGAGGAGCAAGATGGTGAACACAAGACGAGGACGTAGAACTAGAGTGGAGGAGCCACACATAGAGGAAGCTGGTAACTCCAATGAGGTAGATCCTATGCAAGTCATCCTTGCTAGACTAGATCAGCAACAGAGAATGATGGAAGAAATAAGGGCGGAACAAGTTTGCCAAGATCAAGAACGAGATTCTACTATCGCTACGGCGGTTGCTGCTGCAGTTGCTAGCTTACAACAGTCTGAGAAGGAGGTAGTACCAGAAAATGATGTAGAACCCGAACCTCAGTCAAATCATGGGCAGATTGGAATAAATAGACATCAAGGGTCTATAGGAAATAACAATAGTCAGGAAAGTCTTCAAACATGGATGGAACGATTCCAGAAGTTTAATCCGCCTATGTTTGAAGGAACTTTTGACACTCAAGTAGCCGAGGATTGGGTTAGCCAGTTAGAGAAAATCTTTAAGATTTTAGAATGTCCCACTGAAAGAAAGGCTCAGATGGCAGTTTACAAGCTAGAAAAGGAGGCCGATCGGTGGTGGAGGAACACAGAAGTAATTCTGCAATCAAGAAATATTCCACTCACATGGGAAGTATTTCTTGAGCAGTTCAACGAGAAATATTTTCCACAGTCAGTAAGGGATGAGCACGAAGCCGAATTTTTAATATTAAGGCAGGGTGAGCAGGAATCCTTTGACGATTATCTTGCTAAGTTTATTCGTCTTTCACGATACTCCACGTACCTAAAATATAGGAATGATGAAAGATGGACCACTGAGAAATTAACTCTTGGATTAAATTCCACACTGAAAGAGAAAGTTTTTCCTAGGCAGATAAGAAGGTTTAATGAAGCAGTAGAGGTATGCAGGATCACAGAAAAGAATGTGCAATATCCAGAAAAGGGTGAGCCTGCTACATCAGTACCATTGAGAATGACGCCCCCAGGTTCCTCGAAAGGAAACAGTAAGAAGAGAAATGGGCCAGTATATGAGTCAGAAGTTAATAAGAAACAGGGGAGTAGACCAGGTAGTGGGCCAAGAGAAGTTAGTAGGCAACCAAGGCCTAATGTATGTGGGAATTGTGGTCGAGACCATGGTACAAGGCCTTGTCTAGCAGGTCAAGGGTTATGCTATAGGTGTGGAAAGTCTGGACATTATGCTAGAGAGTGCCCACAGAACACAACAGGCGAAAGATATCCGACTCAGGGAAGAGTATATGCCCTGACTGGCAACGAGATAAGAAAGTCTCCTGCACCAAATTAAGATACGAGTCCATATGTGTTCTGTTTCCATTAGCTAATAAGTCCTGTATATATTGTCCAGTATGCACACTATTGAGCTATCCTGTACCTAGTATGTTGCCTTTATGTGGGAATGAATATGATATATTTTACTCAGATCATTCTATAAACTGTGAATACAGTACTCAGGGCCATTTATATTGAAAGGAATGGTATAAAAAGGGAAGCAGATAACAATAAAGCATTTGTTTTCAGATCACTCTCTAGATAAGAGATAGATCTGATACAGAATGCTCGCAGTTAGAGCACAGATTAGAATAAGCTGAGATGAGAGGGAACTCCTGAGTAAGAGAGAAAATAAGTAAAGTCTGGGTAAATAATACGAGGCTATAAAAAAAATTTTAAAATTTTTATTGAGTTATCAACAGGTGGAAGCAGTTAACCTTATAACTTAGTCTGTTGGTTTAAGATCTTCGGGAGGTATACAGTACAACAGAATCGCAGTTAGATTCTGGAGGGTCGCAGTTAGATCCTAGTATGGCTCCAGGGTCGCAGTTAGATCCTAAGAGGTTCAGAGTCATAGTTAGATTCTGAAGAGGCTAATGGTTGATCACAGCTAGATCCCGAGGTCGCAGTTAGACCTAGCCTAAGATGAGCCATGAGATATGAGTACAATGTAGTATCTCTTTGGGAAGATGAATGCCAAAGACAAAGTTAAGATAAGGAAGCTTCACTAGTTGATAAACTCATCCAGAAAAATTATTTATAATACTTTTTCTCAAATCGCCTCTATTATATACAGACTGAACTTAACTTTCCCTTAAACTAAGACGGAGTCCAAGATCAAATCTGAGTACTGATATTCAAAGGTTTGTAGAAGAATTCCTGAAAAACAGAGAAGAAAATACTAAGGCCTAGAGCTATAAACAGAACAACCAAGCCCTAACTCAGTAACACGAAAGGTGCTAAGGCAAGAATAGTTTAACGATAGAAAAGCCCTAAGAAGGGATAAGAAAGAATGCGGTTGCCCGAAAAGTGTGGCATAGATGTATCTGGGTTATGATCTTGTATTAGGAGAAAGAAATGTGATATTTCTCCTAAGCGATTGGCAAAGTATAAGAGGACTGAGGTAGACCCCAGAATTACATTAAAATTATGAAAGGAAAAATATGAAAGAAATGGACACTACTTATAAGTCCGGTAAGTTGTCCATGAGTAGAAGTAGGTAAGTAGAAGATTGATGAATAGATGAATACCCCAAGCCCTAGATATAAACCAAGAAATGATATACCGAGAAGATATATCCAGAATAGTTGATGAAGGAACTAAGTAAATTTCGAGGACGAAATTTATTTTAAGGGGGGTAGAAATGTAATACCCCAATTTTCAGGCCCAGAGACTCAGAAAGTGAGCCTAAAATAGATAGACTATCAGACTCCTTTGAACAGAAGTCCTAAAAACATACAGAGGGTTTTTAGGGACTAAACTGCAAATAAGTCAAAGATCAAGGACTTATAGGTAAATAGTGAAAGTCCCTAAAGATATAGTGGCTATTTATGCAAGGAAAGGGGTTAAATTACAAAAGAAAGAAAATGTAGGGACTTAGATGTAATTATGAAAAAGTTTAAGGGCAAAAAGAAAAGTAGACAAAAAGGTGGGGTCCTTTAGTGTAATTTTTGCCAAATAAAAAGGGATTTAATTATAAAGAAGAAAAGTTTCCTGGGGCTAAAGTATAATTAAAGAAAGTCAGGCCGGAAGTGGTTTGCACTGCCCGACAGTATGTCAGTCCCAAATTCTACCAGAAGGTAGGGCAGGGGACGCCGGGTAACCCAGCCTAATACCGGAATTTTTGAAGACTCCAGATAGCCAGAAATGGACTGATCGTCCAAAACTTATAAAAATTCCTACCGGATATCCTAGATCTCAGATATAAGTGAGAAAATACAGGATGATGCGCCTTTATGGGGCGGATGTCAGGAAACTGACAGAATACCGATAGGAGGTCTGTAGAAAGATTTATTCACAAAATAGCAAATACAGACGGGAGTGTGAGGCCTCCGGGGATCCGGGTAGGAGATTTATCGGTATTTTTAAAGGGGCTGAATGAGATCGGATGACCTCGGTCAGATGACCGTTATGACCCACAGGGATGCCTGAACACAGTAGGACACTGTATCTAGGAAAAGGAGCCGGTGTCCGGAAAGGTGTATAATCGGTAAATAATAATTAAAATATTTGGTGAACTGTGACAGAGGAAGATTCCTCGTAATGCGTGCCATATAGTTAATGGACCCAGGACGCCCAAAAAATGGCGCCATTAGAGTCCCAATAAGGCTCTTGGACTGATTGGTGGGCCAGTGTCCAGCAGAACCCCGGAAAGTGCGAAATTACGAAAATGCCCCTGTGTTGTACAAAAAGGACAGTAGATGAATGAAGGGCATTCTGGTCATTCTGGACAGGCCCAGAGGTCAAGACATGTCTAAATAAGGTTGACTAAAGCCGGTATAAGCTTTGACCAGGTCCAGAAAGGTGTGAAATGACGATTTTGCCCTTAGGGTTAAAATAGGACAAGATAGGGCACCAAGGACATTTTGGTCATTTCATAGGGGATCTGTAACTGAGTCTGGACCCAGTATTAATAATTTAATGATATAAAGGGTATAGATACTAAATGTGAGGTCAGTAGACATAAAAAGGATCTTCAGAAACATCAGATTCAGAAAACGGCACGTTTTTCGAGGCGATGACCGGGCCGGTACCGGATTGGACCGAAAAGCTTCCAGAACCTCCAAATTTCGTCACATGAAGCATATGGGTGGTGAGGTGTCCTATGAGGTGTCCCATGAGGTGTCCATGGTGATGCAGTAAAAGGAAATTAAAGAAAATAGGAAATTCCAGGAAAAACCAGGACCACAGGATCATAAGTCTTCCTAATTACAAGATTGCCATTGCTCAACACTATAAATACCCCCTAGCTCTTCATTTTCAAGCCAAGAATCATTCTTAGAGGTAGAAAGAAGTTCTTAAGAGAGAAAGTGTGAGGAAGAAAGAAGTAAGGAAGTTCTGGTGAAGTTGGAAGTAGTAGGGAAGTTCTGAAGCTCTGCTTTTGAGGTAGTAACTAATCTTAGCTCTTATGTAATGTCTTTGTGATGTGTTGTTTTGTTTGGTTGGATTATTGTCTTATATGTTATGCTTGAAGCTCTATTGCAATGCTATGATCATATGTTATTGAATATGGAAGCATGCAGCATACTTATCTGTACACAATCACAAGCAAGCACCGTCACTCTGCATTACATATATTGTTATGATTGTTGCTACTGGGATTCTTTTGAATCTCATTCCCATACATAACATTACAGGGGAGGTTCTGTCAAAATGAAATTTGGAAATTTTAAGAGACGCCGTTATGCTGCCGAAATTCCGGCAAGAAAGCAGGAACAGGGAAAGGAACTGATACGTACTGTGTACGTAGTGCTGTCTAAGGAGGCTGGAAGTGAGTGGACCCAGCAGGTTCATCCAGTCTTTCCTGGGTACTACGTAGAATGGTAGTTCATGAGGGAATTACCGAATCGGTACAACATCGGTTACTTTCTAAAGAAGAATTGTAGCAGTTATGCTGCCGGATGTTAGACAGTGAAAAGATGTAATAGAAATTTGAGGGGATTGATCATACACTGATATACAATAGTTGATTATCTAATAATAATTGTTATCTGGCATGTATGACTAATATGTGATGGTTGTATGCATGTGTATGTGAAGATTGAATGCTGAAAATAGGTTCAGTGAACAGTAACTCGTGAGGACCTATGCATGTTTGATAAATCATTAAAAATAGTAAATGGTTGAATTAATGCACTAAATTTTTATGGTAAAAATTAGATATACTAAGATTTAATTTTATATATAGAATGCCCCATTTGGATGTCTGTACGAAAGGATATAAATTACCAAAGATGAAACCAGAATGCTGGATTCAGGAGAAAATCACTGGATGAACAGTAACTTTGAAACGTTTACCCACGATGAATTGGTCAAGTAATGGTCAACCAATGATTTTTCCCTGAAATATAATTGAGTTAGATTCATGTAGCACTTTGAACCACTTCGTTTTGAGTTTTCTAGAATTAGTTATGATTTTTCAAAGTCAAGTCGCTCATCTGGAATTTGCCACAGTGAACAGTACCGAAAGAGTAGAATTCCAGATTGATAGTTTGGACTTCTATAACCCTGAAAGTGGTTCCAAATGCTACTGAATGGTTTCTAAGATGTATAAAAATAAGGATGTGACAAAGAGTGAAGGTTAAAACTAACTCAAAGAAAGAGTGGATAAATAACATTATAGCTCACTGATTTTTCTCTCAAAAGAACAATACATAAGGAATAGAGAGATGAATGTTTTCTAGGTTGAAATATTTCTATCATGATTAATCATTCATTGCTTTTCTGTTTATCATCGTTAACCTCAGAACTTTCAATGCTCTTCTATTTATAGTTGATCTTGTAACCATTGAGCATTGTTTCTGTTGAGGTTTCTGTCAATTGAGTTTTCTATCCGTTAGAAATATAACAGTTGAACTAGCCCTTTTAGTTGTTGAGGCTTTTGTCTTTTTGTCGTTGAAAATCTGTTGGCTTTGCTCTTGGTCTACTATCTGATTTAGCTTTGATCTTAACGGAATCTGAACCCTTTAATGTTAATCCTGTAAACACTTCAAAATTTAATCGTTAGTATATAAATTCTTGAAGTTAGGATTTGAATTACTACTATTGAACTTGAATAAATTTAATCACACTAAGAATGATACAAGAATAATGTATCCTTAATCAAATGAATCAATGTTTGATAACCCAATCAATGATCAAGAGTATAAAATCATTTCAGTTGTGACCATTTCAAAACCATATAGAAATTCTACTTGTTTTCAAGGGTTACTCTATATTAATCGATTACCCAATCGATTAATTAGAATTAACATGTAAAATAAAAAATAGAGCATAATTGTGATTGAAATATTTATGCATATATGATGTAATATTATGAAGATAATTTGTTCAAGAGATTTGTAATGAAGAATATTGAGAATCATAGGCAAGTTGTCACATGAATTAATTATATAAAGTAAAAATAAGTCTGTTACTTAAAACAGACATATGCTTGAAGTTTCTGAAGTCTCTGAATTTAATCGAACTCTTAATAGATTATGTGTCTGAAAGATTTGAAATAGAAAAGATTTCAACACAAATTAATAGAATAATTAATCTGTTAATGTAAATTAATCGATTAACCAATCGATTAATTAGCTTATATTTGATTTTCATAAAACTTAAACTTCACTGATTAATCGAACAGTCAACAGATTAATATAAATTAATCGATTAACTAATGGATTAATAGAAATATCTTTATTCAAAATAAAATATGTTTTTAATGTATTAATCGATTAACCAATTGATTAATTGACTTTTCAGCTCAAATACAGAAGGCAAGTTAGTTGACATTAATCGATTAACTAATCCATTAATTGTCTCCAATTAATCGATTAATTGATTTTCTTTTTAAAACAAAAGGCTGTATTTTCAATTAATCTAACATTCAATTGATTAATTGACATTAATTGATTAACTAATCAATTAATGCTCAATAATCGAATAACTAATCGATTAACTTCTTTTAACTTCATTTGATTCCAAAATCATTTTCATTACTTCAAAAACAATTTTTCACAACATTAATCAACTTCATTTTCTTTTCTCTTTAAACTTCATTCCACAAAAACATTTCCATTGCTTCAAATGTATTAACTCAATTTGTTTCTTTTGTCATTATCAAAACATTTCAGTCTAATAATCCCCCCTTTTTGTTGATGGCAAAACTTAGGTGAAAGAGAAGTTTAATTGATTAAAAATTCCATAAGGCCATAGACAATGAAATAGACAATGTATGAATACCATTTCATTAAACCTCAAAAGTTTTACAATAATATGAAAGTAAGAAAATACACATAATCCAAAAGAAAAACAATCATCAGTCATAAGTCAAGTGACTCCATAGAGGATGACTCCTTCTTCTCTTTTTGATATCTTCCAAAAAAGTCAGGGCAAGGGAGGAATGAATGACTAGAGGAAGCTGTGGTAGTGATAAGGCTGATGCTGAGCTGATGGAAGGGACTGGAACAACTAAGGTAAATGATGGTACAGGTGAGGAGGAAGGTTAAAGCTAAAAAATAGTGGAAGTGGAAGGTATGGAGCCAGGTTGATTGTCACAACCTAATTTTTCTCTATTTGTATAAGATTGATAGAGGAAAGAGGTTTGGAAGGGATTGTGACGATAAATAGAAAGAAAAATAATAAGTAGACAAGAGGATAAAAAAGAGGGACTAAAGTGAAAACCCTAAAAGTTCCATGGTGCAAAAATGGAAGTAGACATAAACTTTGGGCCATTAAGTGTAATTATGAAAAATTGAGGGCCTAAAGTGTAATTTTTAAGAAGTTCAGGGGCAAAATGATAATTATGGAAAGTTGAGCCAGAAAAAGCCTAAATTTTCCAGAAATATTTTGGTCTCAAAATTTACCAATAAATAGAGAAAATTATTCTGATCAATTTAACGCAACATAGAATTTTGATTTGAGGTCGCAATAAATTGATATTAATTTTTGAAGTCTAAAAATTAGTACAATATCTTCTGAACCTCAGAATCAAATAAAATTTGGAAGTAAATCCTTATAATTAACATAAGAATTTATGGAACTAACAGAGCTAAAAAATGAGTCCTATATAATTAATTATGGAATTTAAGGTGAAAAATGATACTGATAAAGGATTAAAAGAAACATATGTAAGTTTTAACAGGACTTCTGAGTCTCAAAAAATTATGATACTTTTATGGTCCCTAAGACGTACAAAAGTAAGGTGTTACACTGATCAGGTTGGGAAGGTAGGTGTAACATCCCTAATTTCTGTACTAAGTTATATGTACAGGTTGAATAAAATATATGATATTTTTAGGAAAAGATGTGGCCATATTTATGTAAAGAAAATGATTAATTGGAAGAGGAAGAAAGTCTAAGAGCCAAAGTGCAAAATTACAAAAATGCCACTGTGATGCCCTAAGAAACCAGAAGTAAATGGAGGGCATTTTGGTCATTTCACACAAGGGATGGATACCATAGGAAATTTGATAGTAAATTATTATAATTAATATGAGAATTTATGGAGTTGACAGAAGTCAAAAAGGAGTCCTGTAGAATTAATTATGGAATTTACGGTGAAAAAGGACACCGATTAAGGGTTAAAGGAAACATATATAATTTTTAATAGGACTTCTGGATCTCAGAAAATTATGAAACTTTGTAGAGAATTCATTTTATATTAGAATGAAGTTCTAAAAATGTTAGAACAATTAAAGGAGGTGTTTAGCATTTATTCCAGGATCAGGGTAATTTAAGGATATCGGTATAAGGAAAGTACATTGGGATGTGTGCCAAATAGCTATTTGACCTAAAAGAGGCCCAACATTTTTGTCCTAGGCCAGCCCAATAAGTCTCAAAAGTTGTCTTGAAGCCCAAGCCCAATAAGGAATAATTTATGGATTTTGAAAAGAAAAAGAAAAGAGAATAAAATAAGAATTAGGGTTTGCACATGGTGGGACCCACATGGACTAAAATATGGCGCCAAGAAGAGAGCTTAGGTGTCCCAAGTGATGTCATGCTAGTGATGTCATGGTGGTGAGGTCATGAGCCAAGGAGAAAAGATATTTCAAGATCAAACCTTTAACTATTAGATTAAATAGTTTTCAAAGTGATCTTGGCCTTCAAATGGCACATGACTTTTGCTATAAATACCCCCTTTCCATTCATTCTTCACACCCAAGAGCTCCTTTAGAGAGAGAAGTGAGTTCTAGAGAAAGAAAGTGGAAGAAAGCAAGGAAGAAGCAAGGGTCTTGTGTTGGAAATCGTGCCCTAGGGGCCAATCATTGTATCAGGTTATCACATTATTTGCATGTTTACTATGATGACCATCCTTGGATAACTCATGATCTTATCCTAAATGTCCCTGTTCGGTCATCTATGTGGGAGCAGAGATGAAATAAGACCAGTATGACTTTGAAGATATATAGAGATATAAATCAAAGTCATAAGCACATGTAAGAGTACAGGGTGTTGGACCGACCCGCAATGAGAGAGCTGCATGGGTCAAGTCATAAGCTTCTCTCATATACAAGCCATGTCACTATGCCCTTTGACCTGAGATCATCATGGATTCCTACATGACAAACGCTCAGCTTTGACCTAGTCAAAAGTCACTTTTGACCGAGTGATCATAAAGGCTATGCTCGGGCTTAGTGGTTTTTCATGCGGAGGAATGTGAATGGTCAAGATGGAATTTGTCCCTCACATTCGTAAAGAGATATTACTGGGCCCCTCGATGAGTGAGTCTGAGAAATGTATGGCCATACTGGAATGGAAGGGTAGTTCCATTTCTATATTCAGACTACTCAGGGATCGAGAAAGTAATGGTCAGGAATAGGAGGATGACGTTCTCCATGCCTCATCCTTGACCGAAATATCGTGTGACAAAAGGGACGTGATATGGTTGTATGAAAGGTTACATCGTTTATCGATCCTCATATGTTTTGGGTAGTCGTAATGCCTTGCTAGAGACCGCTTACGACTTGTGGGTCAGTATAGTAACTGGGCCACTGCCAACTTCATATGGGCCTACAGGGTCGCACACAAAACAGCCCAATACGAGCTATGATGTCCAGATTCATTGAATCTAAGAGATGTCTAGATTCAATGAATAATCTAGGGTGGATATATATTTTATATATATATATATAAATTAGTTTATATATATTATATATATAATATAAGAGATATTTGTAAGATTTAATTTATAAGGATAAATTAAATCTCTATCATTTTTGAATTTGAATTTAAATGGATATGATCTATTTGAATTTGAAATTCAAATTGATAAGATATCTCAAATTTGATTTATAAGAATAAATCAAATATAATTCCGTCTTATCTTTATTTTAAATTAAATAAATAGGTGAATTAAATCTGTGGGACGGATTTAATATAAACCATATTTATTTAATTAGTTTCTTATTAAATTATGCAATATATGATATTGTATTAATTTAGAATTAATATAAGATTAATTCTGAAGCCCGGCCTTATTAGAAGCCCGATAGCTTCCTATATATTTGACATTAGGAGCTAGGGTTCTACACACAATATAGATCTCTTCACACACATTCAGTCGTGAGAAAAGGGGGCAGGGAGAGTGCAAAAGGTTTGCATATAAGAAACTGCCGAAATAGAGACGGTGAGGACGGAATCTCCAGAAAGCCTTAGAGGGACAAGAGGCGCTAGCACGTCGTTCGCAATTGGAACGCTGTTCGTGTGGATACCGGTAGAGGAAGCCGATCTGAGCTGTCGACTTCTACGATACGGCCAGACACGAAGAAAGGTCGCGACCAGAACACACTTAGGTCGCGACCAAACGGGCATCTGAACGTCAGAAATCCGAAAAGAGGAGACAGGTCGCGACGTGAAGTTGAAGAGGTCGCGACTAGAAGCAGAGTAGGTCGCGACTACAAACTCCAGAGGCGACAGGTCGCGACTAGAAGCTGAGGAGGTCGCGACTGAAAGTTCCAGAGGCGAGGAGTCGCGACTAGTGGACACTGAGGTCGCGACCAAAGCTTGAAACCGAAGGTAACACTTCTTTCTCCTTGACTTAAACACATTCGGTAGATCCTGGCTGGGAATGGAAAAATTTTTAAAGTTAATTTCCGCTGCGTGTCTTCCAATTCCCTTCATCTTGAAGGAGCAAGTAAGATAAGTTGTCTCCTTGCTTCTACCTTTTGTTCTTATGGTTTGTGTTTGAGTTTAAGTAATTTTTTAGGCTTAAATCTTGGGGAAATGCTGCTAGAAATTTTGTGTATATGTGAAAGAAATATGAGTTTTAGGTCATAGATAGTTAAGACAAGCTTAAACAAGTTAGTTACATGCTTGGTTGTGAAGTAAGTTGATGTTCTCCACTTTACCATTTTGATTTGCACTGTTCATGATAGAAGAAAATGGAATTTCAATGATTTAATGCTTCCATTGAGTTTATATGATGATTTTGTGTAGAATTGGAAAGGTTTTGAACCTTGGAAACCATTGGAATTAAAGGTTATAATGTTGAAAATTCCTCACGGGCACTGTTCACTCGTGTGAACAGTGATTTGAATTTCATAATTTTGATGCTTCCAATGGTCTTAAAATGAGATTTTGTGTGGGGGTAAAGTGGAGGAACAAGTATGGGAAGCATTGGAACCAAAATGGGAATTTTTGGAAAAAGGGAGCTTATTGAAACTAGACTTGGAATTTGTTTGGAATGGAGTTATAATTTGGTAATCATATTGTAATGTTTAGGTTTTGACATTTGTGGCAAGGAAAGACCATTTCAAGAAAGGAAGGACAAGGATCTACAAGAGGTAGCAAGAATACTTAACTATAAACTTATGTGCTTTGATTGATTTGCTTACTTGTTATGCATGAAGGTTTGGTTGAGCATGGAATATTATGTGATGATGTTTATGATGATGATGTGCTATGAGTATGTGCCACTTCTTGCAATATATGCCATGACAATATGCATGTGAGAGTTTGCTTATGTATAAGCATGAATTAGCTCCCATTGCATGATAACATGTTAGGCATTTAATCAAACATGCATAACCTTATAGTTTGTATTACTTGCTATTGAGATTCCCCCGAATATCACCCCCCATAACTATGCTCTAGGTGCTGGATCTTCTCAAGGCAAGAGGGTAAATGTTGATGGATGACTGTACATAACTTGAAGAGTGTGCACTTTAATTACAAGATGATGTTTTTGGTTTGTATGATGCATGCTACTCATAAATCCAATCTGAGGTAGTTTACTTGGAACGATAGTTTAGGTGACTTATCTGACAAGTTTTCATATGAAATTTAGTATGCAAATAGCTAAGATCTAGATATTTAAATGGACACCAAGAACGCCTCATTTGGTTAATAACTCGAATTGTTATGATTTTTCAAAGTCGGGAGTGGAAATCTGGAATAAGATAAAACGACTACTCAGAGGCAGTGAGGTTCATGTGCTAATTTCATGTAGTAAATGAATGAGTTTTACCACGAAATTTTGTGAGCTTAAAGTATACATATGGATATTTAAATCCATAGGTAATTCAACTCAATTGGATAAGTATACAAGGAGAAATGAATTTTTGAAAATGGGGCAAGGAAACTGGAATTTCCAGATTTACCAAATGAACAGTAAAGTTCAATGAATAAACTGATTTGATCTGGACAAGAAAACCTCATTTTCATATTTTTATCTCAAATTTAAATGAAATATATTTCATTATAAATTGGAATCTCCTCAAAACAATTTTTCTAGATTTAGTTATGAATTTCCAAAGTTCAGGCTGTAATCTGGAATGACCCAGTGAATAGTGATAGTGAATAGTATCCATAAGCCCAACTCTTGGATATTCATGTTTTTGAGGTTAAGAGGTATTCCAATGATCTAAAATAGTTCCAATTGAGTATAAGTAAGGTTAAGGTTTAAGTTCAAAATTAAGGTCAAGGTTTTAAGGTTAAGATTTAAAGAAATTTCTAGAAAATGCCGTTGTGCTAATAGACTATACAAAGTACTGCATACGTAAGTGCTGTCTAAGGAGGCTAGAAGTGAGTGGACCTAGCCAGTTCATCCAGTCTTTCCTGGGTACTTACATAGAATGGTAGTTCTCATGGGGAATTACCGAATCAGTACAGTTATTTTCTACTAGAATTTCCGGCAAGAGAGATATAATCCACTTCAAGAGAGCCATAGCAAGAGTACTTTGAGAGATATAAAGAAGGATGTTTCAGTAGGGGATCCTAAAGCTCTTCTTCAGTGAAAGAAAGTCCCATACTATGAATATATGATATGATAAGGTGCTTGACATCGGGCACTTTTTCATGAATATGAGCCTGTCAGGCAGATAAAGCCTCGTGTCGATCTTTGACCTCTTCTTTGAAAGCTTGGAAATCCCATATATAAGGTTCGAGGACAGTCTGGATCCCATAGCTATGTCTATCATGAGCTAAGCCAGCTTCTTTCTTAGAAGCTGTAAGTTTGCTATTTGTCATATCCTTAGAAACATGAATTTTCAAGAAAAGGGTTATCGGTACTGTTTATTTGGTAATCCATAATACAGTCTGAATTTTGAAAATTCATAATTAAATCTAGAAAAATAAAAATAGGGTGGTTCCAATTTCTAATGAAAACTCTTTTGTTTAAATTTTAAGGAAAATATTAAAATGAGGTTTCCTTGTCCAAATAAATCAGTTTATTCGTTGAAAAATACTGTTTATTTGGTAAATCTGGAAGTTCCAGTTTCCTTACCTTATTTTCAAGAATTCATTTCTCTTTGTTCACTTATCCAATTGAGGCGTGTTACATATGGATTTAAATCTCCATATGTTTACTTTAAGCCCATAAAATTTCATGGAAAAAATCGTTCATTTATCATTTGAAATTCACACATGAACCTCACAGCCTCTGGTTGCTCATTTTATCTTGTTCCAGATTTTATTTTCAACTTTGAAAAATCATAACAAATCGAATACTTAACCAATTGAGGCGTTCTTGGTGTCCATTTAAAGCTCAGGATCTTAACTATTTTTATGTCAAAATTAACGTCAAAATACGTTGGCTAAATCATGAAAACTACCATCAAAAGAGTACTGCCTCAGAATAGGTACATAGCATCATACACCATGCATGTCAAAAAATCATCTTTTAAGCTCATGTACTCAACTTTAATTCATATACATATTCAACCATCCATATTTACCCTTTTTCCTTGAGATGTTCCAGCACCTATAACATGGTTATGTATATGGAAAGAATGAGATTTCATGGAAATCTCAATAGCAAGTCATACAAACTATAATAACATGCATGCTTGATTAAATGCCTAACATGTTATCATGATATGGGAGCTACTTTGTGAACATACATAAGCAAACTATAACATGCATATTGTCATGACATTGGTTGCAAGGAGTTGCAAACATTCATACTTTATCATCATCATCAAAACATCATCTCAAGCTCAACCAAGAATCATAACTAACAAGCAAGCATAAAGTCAAACAAACATAAGATTATAGTTAGGTATTCTTGCTATCTCTTAGCTATATTTATCACTCTCTTCTTGAGATGATCTTCTTCCCACACAAATGTCAAAACCTAGCCATTACAAAGTAACATCAAGTTACAACTCAACTTCAAAACAATTCCAAGACTAGGTTCTCACTAGATTCTATTATTTCTTTAATTTATGACTTATACTTCCATCTTCCTAAAATAATTTCTCATGGTTCATTTCCACATAATTTTTCATGTAGAATCCAAATATAAAATCAGAATTTCCAAAATCAAATCACATCATTAGCTGCTGCACAGAACCGAAATGCCTCTTATATTTTCCAAAAATTCTCATTTTGATTTCAATGCTTCCAATCTTGTTTCTCTACTTTATCCCCACACAATTTTCCATTTTAAACACATTGGAAGCATCAAAATCATGAAATTCCAACATATGAATAGTGTTTTGTACAGTAACAGTCAAGAACACAACATTTCATTCACATGCATACTTGGATTTCCAAGCTAGCACCACTTGATTCTAGCTTGTTTGAGCTTATCTAAACTATCTATAACATAAAACTCATATTCCTTTCACATGAAAATAGAATGTCCAGAAGCACTACCAAGGAAAATATGTCACAAAACCCTCTTAAAACTAAGAGCAAACTTGCTATAATAGAGTCCAAGATCAAGGGAACTAGTTACCTTTCTTGTTCTTCCAAGTTGCTTGCTTCTTTCTTGCTTCAATAGAAATTTTGCAAGAGGTTCCCTAAGGTGCCAAGAATGCCGACCCAAATCTGAATTTAAGGGGGTATTTATAGAAACCTTGGGTGGAAATGGAAGGCCAAGATTACTTTGGTTACTATTTAATCTAATGGTCCATATCCACCTTGCAAGAAGCTTGCCGTAGAAGCCTCATTAATGACATCATCCATGACATCATGAAGGCTATGTTTGGCGTAATAAATTGGAAAATACTGATAGGAAAAATTCTAGTCCAGTCTGGTACTGATCTGGCCAGTTTCATAAAAACAAAACTGTTTTATGTTCCCAATTTTTATAATATTCCAGAATATGTATTTTGTCATGAAAACTAGTGTTTAGGTTTCTCCTACCATTGACATTGTTATACTGAGTATTTATCTGCTATCCATTCTTTTGAGAAATGACCAAAATACCTTTGGTGCCCTTTCTTGCACTATATTAATCCTAAGGGCATAATTGTCATTTCATACCTCTTTATACCTTATCAGGGTATATATTGACTCTAAGTAGTCATTCTTGTACTTTCCTTGGTGTTTTGGCCTATCCAAAATGACCAAAATGCCTTCCATTCATCTCTTGTACATTACTATATCCCATGGGTATTTTTGTAATTTTGCACTTTTTTGGGGTTCCTCTGGACACTAGCCCACATAACTGCTTAGCTGCCTTACTGGGCCTTTGGGACATCATTTTGGGCCTTTATATGGGTCCAGTACCTTTATAGCACAAATCTCGAGAATCATCTCCCGAAGGTATTTATCGGGTATTTTATTCCACTATAAATTCCATTAAAAAATTCTACAGGGTTCCTTTTGGGACTCTGTCAGTTTTATAAATTATCATATTAATTATAAGAATTTACTATAAGGTTTCATCTGATTCTGAGGTCCAAAAAATACTGTAATAATTTCTCCTAACTTTAGAAATTTATATCAATTTATCGGGACCTCAAATCGGAATTCTGTGTTACGTCAAATTCATAATTTTCTCTAGTTACTGGTAAAATTTGGGACTAATATGTTCCTAGCCAATTTTGGGCATTTTTCGGCTCAATTTCTTCATAATTACACTTTTTCCCCTTGAATTTTTGATAAATTACATTTAAGTCCTTAAACTTTTTGAAATTACACTTAATAGCCCAACATTTATGTCTGCATTCTATTTTGGCCCTAAAACTTTTGTAAATTTCACTTAGGTCCTTGAACTTTCTATTATTTTCAATTCAATCCCTTTCCTTCCTTAAATTGCAACACTTTCCTTAGAAAATCTCATATCTATTGCGTACAAACTGTACATACATACCAGATAAGAAAATTAGGGATATGACAGCATACACATTACATAATGTTAACACTTTCACAAGTAAGCACAAGTATTTATATTAATACATGCATTGTTTAATACTGTTTGCTACTGAGATTTCCACAGAAATCTCACTCCCTCTATGTAATCCCAATCCCAATCCCAACAGGTTTATGAATGATGAAAGAGGATGAAGAAGCATGGAGAAAAGTTAGGAATTGGATTGTATAAATGTTATATGAAGAATTGTTATATGTAATGATGTTGTATGACCAATCTAAGTAGTAATGTTCATAATGTAATGAAAAATAGTAAATGATGGAATAAATGTATGAGCTTTTACAGACATTTAGTTAACATGTCAAGCTTCATTTGGACACCAAGAAAACCTTATTTTGATATTTGTACAAAGAGAACAAATTTTCCAAAGTCAGGGACCATAGTCTATTTTTAGAATTTTTGACCCAATGAACAGTAATGTTTAACGATTAAACTGTATTAATTGGCTAAGTATTTGGTCAGGAAATGATTTTTCCTTAAATTTCAAGATGTTAGCTTCGAGTAGAATTTTGAACCACTTCATTTTGAGTTTTCTAGAATTAATTATGATTTTTTTAAGTTCGTTACCTAGTCTGGAATACCATATGAACAGTAATTCAAGAAGAGTAAAAATTCCAGATTTACCTAATTGACTTCCAAGGTCTTGTAAGTGGTTCTAAATCCAAGGGAACACACTTTTCATTGATTCGTATCATCAACATAAACACCTAAACTCATAAATAGTCGTATAGGATTTATATTCAGTTTTAGTTCAAACATCTCATCACACAATTTATCTGATTAACTTGTTAATTTGTGGCTCATTAGATTATTTAGGTACCTTAGCATCCATCTAGGCTCCTTGTGAATAGACCTAGGTTAGCCTCTACTTACTATTAGTTAGCTTAATTTTGTTTGATAATTAAAACGACAATTATCAAAATGGCGGCGTTGCTGGGGAGCCTTACTTATTAAGGTTTCCTAAGCAATCTGCTGGGCCTAAAAAACATAAAAAGTAGATAGGTGTTTTAGTTTTTTCTGTGAAATTAGTGTTTTGTGTTGTTAAGTCACGACCAATTACCCATTCAGTTGCGACTAGAGTGCGAAAATTGATTTCTGAGTGTCTCTATGATTTTTAGTCGAGACCAGAGTGCTTTTTGGTCGCAACCTAAAATCATTGTTTAACTCATAGTTGCTCTCTGTAACTTTTAGTCGCAACCGGAGTGCCTTTTGGTCACAACCAAAATTTTTTTATCCATCAATTTTCTTCTTTTTGATTTCTAGTCGCAACCAAATTGACACTTAGTCGCGACCAAAAATCAGTATTCAATTCAGATTTACTCTATATGATTTTTAATCGTGACGTGAGTGACATTTGGTCACAACCAGAAATTTCTAACTTCAAGCATTTGTTCTCTGTGATTTTTAGTCGCAACCAAAGTGACATTTGGTCATGACCAAAAATATTGATTCAAAAATTTTGCTCTCTGTAACTGACAGTAGCAACTTGAAGTTCATTTTTGTCACGATATCTACTCTCTGTACTTTTTAGTCGATGCCTAGTGTCCATTTAGTCACGACGTGAGCTTTCTGAACTACGATTACTTGATTTCATTTGACGACTTGCTATATTTTGATATCCTACATAATTGTTGAGTGTGATTTGCATGAACATAAGCTTTGAATTCTTTCCTTTGGATATAGAAATCAATAGAACACTTAGGCAAATCAAGAGGACTAAAATCTTAAATCAAGCTAGTGTTGCATCTGCTATTGAGCCTAGTTCTTCTGGTGAATATGATATTGAACCTGCATCTGGTGATATTTTAGATAATCATTTTGTCATGGAACATGTTAATATTGGTGAAGCTTGTAACATCCCAATTTTTTGGTCTAGTTAAACTGGGAGGTAGTCTGATATGGGCAGGCTGCTAAACCCGTAGTCCTAAGGTAGTAATCTGATATGGGCAGATTATTTACCTGTATTTTGTAGGATCTGAGGGATGAGCTAAGTCCTTCAGGATGTAAAGATGAGTTAAGTCTTTAACCTACAGAATTGGGACAGTTCACCTAGGTTCAAAATGAGGAATGTGAGGAATGTCCTAAGTCTTAAGCCTAGGAATTCTGCAGGTAGCTTGATATGGGCTGGCTCCTGTGTAAGATAACCTAATATGGAGGGTTGTTCAGCCTTTCAATTAACAATGACTCCCAAAGAGGGGATGAGTTATTGAAAGAGAATTTCTAGAACTTAAGATGAAGGATAAGAAGAAAGTGAGATAAGGTAGACCCCAGAATTATGCTAAGATTCTGTGGGGTGAGATATGAAAGGAATGGACATTGCTTATGAGAGAAGTAGAGTTGTCCATAAGAAAGAAAGCAGACAGTATGAGAAAGATTTATTGGTGACTTTTGGTCGTGACGAGGAAGTAGATTGGTCGCGACTAATATTGGCAGAGAGGATTGGTCATGACGGATATGTATGTGGTGTCGCGACTAGTTGGTATATGAGCCTGGTTGCGACTAGAATATGTTGTGGTCGCTACTAAAGAATGTTGTGGTCGTGACTAGAGAAAGCTGTGGTCGCGACTAATGAACACAGAAGGTGTTATGTCGCGATGAGATGATGGCTAGGTCACGACTAGTGGCTAAAGTAGTGCTAGCCGTATGGGCCAAGAGTTGTGAAGGTCCAAAGGAGATAGTTACCCGGTTAGAGATAGAACTGGGGAAGAAGGCCAGATAAAGGAAAGGTTATCTGGAGACCATGAGGTGGACTGATAAGGTATCCTCATGGGACCCACAAGATGCCACATGGCATTAAAGTAATGGTTCAGTAGAGTAAAGTTACTCGGTTGGCACGAAAACCGAGGAGGTGATCAGATAAGTTTGGGACTTATCTGGATAGCATTGGGTGGCGTGAAGGGTGCCTACCTTGTCACCACATGGCATTAGTCTGGAGAAAGCAGATAAAGCTGAGGACACGCATTACGAGATAGGACTATGGACCGGTGAGTCAGCCTGATGAGTTAGCATGCTAAGGTGTCCAGGATTTTCAGAGGGGTCTAAGGGAGGATGTTTCATTTTGGTATCAGAGCAATAGGTTCTTGCGGAAGCAATATTAGCTCAATCATGTCTTAACTTAAGCCTAGAAATTAAAATTTCTACTCTTAAGTTCCTTATTCTGAACCTTTAATTTGAGAACTGATTTATCTCATTCTACACATCCAAACAAGGTTTATTACCCATCCATGGAATGCCCCAGATGTGTACTACTGGCTTACCAAATTTTGTGGCCAAACTCCTTCGTTTACTAGGTCAAACTGAGGTCAAAACACTACTACCTCAGGACCTGCGAATTTCTCTTTTAATTTCTCATCCACAAATTGAACATGCCAAACAATATTTATTATTGAATAACAAAATGTCATACAACAGAATATACATAAAATTCTCATATGTCTATTACATCTTTTCCTGCCTAAAATTTGGCAGCATAACCGCTAAGCTTCATCTGTACAAAGAACTGAACCGTACTGATTCGGTAATTCCCTCATGAGAACTACCATTCTACGTAAGTACCCAGGAAAGACTGGATGAACCGGCTAGGTCCACTCACTTCCAGCCTCCTTAGACAGCACCTACGTACACAGTACTTATCATATGATGTTCAGTCTTAGTTTCGTCAGCATAACGGCATCTCTCAAAATTCTTAGAATTCACTTCAACATAATCTCCCTGTAATGAGTTATACAAGGGGATGAGATTCGGGGGAATCTCAGTAGTAATAATCATAACAGTATATGTAATGCAGTGTGACAGTGCTTGCTTGTGATTGTGTACAGATAAGTATGCCGTGTGCTTCCATACTCAATAACATATGATCATATCATTGCAGTAGAGCTTCAGACATAACATATAAAACAACAATCCAACCAAACAATAGCACATCAAATCACAAAGCCATTACATAAAAGCTAGGATTAGTTACTACCTGGCTAGCTCAGCAGAACTCTACTATCTCTATTCTGCTTCCAGCTCCGCCAGAACTTCCTTTCTTCCTTTCTCTCTTCCCTTCCTTTTCCTTCTCTTACTTCTTTCTCTCCCTTCCCTTGCCCATGCGTGATGCAAATGAAGGCCAAAGGGGGGTATTTATATACTTCCTCAATGGCAATATCGTAATTTCCATGCCATCTGAACATGTGGTCCTGGATTTTCCTGGAATTTCCTATTTCCTTTAATTTCCTTTTACTGCATCATAGGGACACCTCAGCATGCCACCTCATAGGATACCTCATCGTCACATTTTAAACATGCTAAAAATCCTGGACATCTCAGCATGCTGACTCATCAGGCTGACTCACCGGTCCAGAGTCCTGCCTCGTAATGTGTGTCCTCAGCTTTATCTGCTTTCTCCAGACTAATGCCATGTGGTGACAAGGTAGGCACCCTTCACGTCACCCAATGCTATCCAGATAAGTCCCAAACTTATCTGATCACCTCCTCGGTTTTCGTGCCAACCGAGTAACTTTACTCTACTGAACCATTACTTTAATGCCATGTGGCATCTTGTGGGTCCCATGAGGATACCTTATCAGTCCACCTCATGGTCTCCAGATAACCTTTCCTTTATCTGGCCTTCTTCCCCAGTTCTATCTCTAACCGGGTAACTATCTCCTTTGGACCTTCACAACTCTTGGCCCATACGGCTAGAACTACTTTAGCCACTAGTCGCGACCTAGCCATCATCTCATCGCGACATAACACCTTCTGTGTTCATTAGTCGCGACCACAGCTTTCTCTAGTCATGACCACAACATTCTTTAGTCGCGACCACAACATATTCTAGTCGGAACCAGGCTCATATACACACTAGTCGCGACACCACATACATATCCGTCATGACCAATCCTCTCTGCCAATATTAGTCGCGACCAATCTACTTCCTCGTCACGACCAAAAGTCACCAATAAATCTTTCTCATACTGTCTGCTTTCTTTCTTATGGACAACTCTACTTCTCTCATAAGCAATGTCCATTCCTTTCATATCTCACCCCACAGAATCTTAGCATAATTCTGGGGTCTACCTTATCTCACTTTCTTCTTATCCTTCATCTTAAGTTCTAGAAATTCTCTTTCAATAACTCATCCCCTCTTCGGGAGTCATTGTTAATTGAAAGGCTCAACAACCCTCCATATTAGGTTATCTTACACGGGAGCCAGCCCATATCAAGCTACATGTAGAATTCCTAGGCTTAAGACTTAGGACATTCCTCACATTCCTCATTTTGAACCTAGGTGAACTGTCCCGATTCTATAGGTTAAAGACTTAACTCATCTTTACATCCTGAAGGACTTAGCTCATCCCTCGGATCCTACAAAATACAGGTAAATAATTCACCCATATCAGATTACTACCCTAGGACTATGGGTTTAGCAGCCTGCCCATATCAGACTACCTCCCAGTTCAACTAGACCCAAAAATTGGGATGTTACAGTCAGTATGCTGAGGTATCTAAGATTTTTAGCATGTGCAAAATGTGACGATAAGGTGTCCTCTGAGGTGGCATGCTGAGGTATCCCTATGATGCAGTAAAAGGAAATTAAAGGAAATAGGAAATTCCAGGAAAATCCAGGACCACATGTTCAGATGGCATGGAAATTACGATATTGCAATTGAGGAAGTATATAAATACCCCCCGCTTGGCCTTTGTAACACCCCAATTTTTAGGCCTAGAGATGCCGTAAGGAGAATTCAGGGGCAAAATCGTAATTTTGGGAAAGATCGGGCTGGTAGCCGATGAGTACCATATTTTGCCAGAAAATAGAGAAAATTATGCTGATCATTTCACTGAACTGTGAAATGTGCATATGAGGTCTCTAGGTGTATGAAAGAATTAGAAATATGACCAGGGGTAAAATGGTCATTTTGGAAAAATGTGCGCGTGAGTGCTTTTTCAGGCCAAAACAGCCCGGTCCGGATAAAATATCTGAAAATACCGGGAGATAGAGGAAAGGATTCCGGATTGAATGAGGAGTCACAGAATTTTGATTTGAGGTCCCGATTTTTCTGTAAAAATTCCTGAAGATGGGAATTTACAGTTATAATCGGTAAAGGAAAGGCAGTCCGAATAGAGATGATCGGACTATGGCCAGAGGCCATACAGTGTTGTCTAAGGCCCGTAGTGACACCAGGGAAGGCCAAAGCCCATAATACCAGTTCAGTGGTAAGGGGGGCCGGTGTCCGGGAAAAATGTGCAAAATGACGAAAATGCCCTTATGTTACAGAATAACTGAAGAATGAGTAAAGGGTATTTTGGTCATTTGGCTAAGGTTAGACAGTCAAGAAGGGGTATCTGGATAGTTGACCAGGGCCAGAGAATACTCTGGTAAAATATGAAAAGACAATAATGCCCCTAGACCTAGTAAAGGAAATGAAAGGACTTAAGTGTAATTATGGAAAGTTTCAAGGCCAAGAAGGAAAGTAGACAAAAATGTGGGGTCCTTAAGTGTAATTTTAGCCAAGTAAAAAGGGACTTAAATGAAAAGAAGAAAAGTTCCCTAGGGCTAAATTGTAATTAAAGAAAATCAGGCCGAAAGTGGTTTGGACTGTCCGAAAGCATTTCAGTCCCAGATTTCACCGGTAGAGAGAGCAAGTGACGCTCGGTAATCTGGCTTGATACAGGAATTTTTGAAGACTCCAGATAGCCAGAAATGGACTGATCGTCCAAAAGTTATAAAAATTAATACCGGATATCCTAGAATTCAGATCTAGGTGAGAAACTACATGATGATACGTCCTTATGGGCCGGATGTCGGGAAACTGACAGAATACCGATAGGAGGCCTGTAGAAAAAGTTATTCGCAGATTAGAAAATCCAGACGGGAGTGTGAGGCCTCCGGGTATCCGATAGGGAGATTTATCGATATTTAAAAAGGGACTGAATGAGTTCGGATGACCTCGGTCAGATGACTGATATGACTCACAGGGATGCCTAAACACCGCAGGCCAATGTATCGGACAGAAGGAGCCGGTGTCCGGATATGTGTATAAACGATGAATAATAGATAAAATATTCAATAATTATTAACGGGGGAAGATCCCTCGTAATGCGTGCCATGAGGATATTGGACCCAGAAAGGCCCAATAATGGCGCCAACAGAGGCCCAGTAAGATACTTGGACTGATAGGTGGGCCAGTGTCCGGCAGAACCCCGGAAAAGTGCAAAATTACGAAAATGCCCCTGTGTTGTACAAAAGTGTAACAGATGAATGAAGGGCATTTTGGTAATTCTGGACAGGTCCAGAAGCCAAGGTACATACAGATAAAGTTACTGAGAGTCAGTATATACCCTGACAGAGTACAGAAGGGTGTAAAATGACGATTTTACCCTTAGGGTTAAAATAATACAAGAAAGGGCACCCAAGGGTATTTTGGTAATTTTCCAAGGGCTGTTTCTTGGGAATCGAGCCATCAGAGTACTTGAGCTTGATCAGGATCCAAGACAACATTCCCAGAGCCCAAAAACGTAGGCCCAGTAATGTGTGGGAAAAAGTGGCATTAAAATATTATTTTAATGCTGTTTCAATAAAGTAAAGTTACTCGGTCGGCACGATAACCGAGGAGACGATCAGATAAAGTCCTGGATTTATCTGGATAGCATTGGAAAGCGTGAAAGGTCTCTTCCAGGTTCCACATGGAGCAATCTTAAAGGCAGAAGAAAAAGTTAAGAACACGTATTACGAAGCAAGATACTGGACCGGTGAGTCAGCATGCTGAGGTGTCCAGGATTTTAGGCATGTGATAAATGTGGCGCTGAGGTGTCCTGGTGAGGTGTCCCAATGATGTCATGCATGATGCAGTAAAGGAGGAATTAAGAAAAATAGGAAAATCCAGGAAAAACCAGGACCGCAGGATCAAAGTTCATGGAAATTACGAGATTGCCATTGGAGGAGGTTATAAATACCCCCCCTTGCCATTCATATGCCAAGGCCAAGAGCCATTTTAGAGAGAGGAGGAGGTGCTAGAGAGAGAAAGTGAGAGGAAGAAAGAAAGAAAGGAAGTTCTGGAGGAGCTGAAAGCAGAATAGAGATAGTATAGCTCTGCTGAGCCTTTGAGGTAGTAACTAATCCTAGCTTTTATGTAATGGCTTTGTGATTTATTGTGCTATTGTTTGGTTGGATTGTTGTCTTATATGTTATGTCTGAAGCTCTGCTGTAATGCTATGATCATATGTTATTAAGCATGGAAGCACGCAGCATACTTATCTGTACACAATCACAAGCAAGCACTGTCACTCTGCATTACATATATTGTTATGATTGTTGCTACTGAGATTCCCCCGAATCTCATCCCAACAAGTAAACCATTGCAGGGGAGGTTATGTCAAAATGAATTCTGGGAATTTTAAGAGACGCCGTTATGCTGCCGAAATTATGACAAGATAAGGAAAGCAACTGATAAGTACTGTGTACGTAGTGCTGTCTAAGGAGGCTAGAAGTGAGTGGACCTAGCCGGTTCATCTAGTCTTTCCTGGGTACTTACGTAGAATGGTAGTTCTCACGGGAATTACCGAATCGGTATAACATTAGTTACTTTCTGAAGATGAAGCGTAGCGGTTATGCTGCCGGAGTTTAGGCAGAAAAAGATGTAATAGATATATGGGAATTTATGTACATGTCCAGATGTAAAACAACTTATTAATTAATAATAATTGTTGTTTGGCATGTTTGACTGATGTATGATGAATGTATGTATATGTATGCAAAGTAGAAATGCTGAAAATTAACGCTATGAACAGTAACCCGTGGGGACATGAGGATGTTGGATCCATAATTAAAAATAGTAAATGGATGAATTAATGTATGAAATTTTTATGGTAAATAGTAGACATAACAAGGTTCGATTTTATATATAGTATGACTCATTTGGATGTCTACACAAGGAGATATAAATTATCAAAGTTGGGACCAGAATGCTGGATTCAGGAGAAAAACGCTGGATGAACAGTAAAATATTAACGTTGACTTACGTTGACTCTGTCAATACATGGTCAACGAGTTATTTTTCCCTGAAAGATAATTGAGTTATATTCATTTAGCAATTGGAACCACTTCATTTCGATTTTTCTAGAATTAGTTATGATTTTTCGAATTCGGGTCACTCATCTGGAATTTACACAGTGAACAGTACTCGATAAGAGTAAAACTCCAGATTGAGAAATTAGACTTCAATGACCTTGAAAGTGGTTCTAAATGCTACTGAATGGTCCCTAAGACATATGAAAGTAAGGATGTTTCAGCCTTCATTTGCATCACGCATGGGCAAGGGAAGGGAGAGAAAGAAGAAAGAGAAGGAGAAGGAAGGGAAGAGAGAAAGGAAGAAAGGAAGTTCTGGCGGAGCTGGAAGCAGAATAGAGATAGTAGAGTTCTGCTGAGCTAGCCAGGTAGTAACTAATCCTAGCTTTTATGTAATGGCTTTGTGATTTGATGTGCTATTGTTTGGTTGGATTGTTGTTTTATATGTTATGTCTGAAGCTCTACTGCAATGCTATGATCATATGTTATTGAGTATGGAAGCACGCGGCATACTTATTTGTACACAATCACAAGCAAGCACTTCACACTGCATTACATATACTGTTATGATTATTACTATTGAGATTCCCCCGAATCTCATCCCCTTGTATAACCCATTTCAGGGAGGTTATGTCGAGGTAGATTTTGAGAATTTTAAGAGACGCCGTTATGCTGCTGAAATTTTGACGGAGATAGCAGTAGTGGAGCAAGGATATGATGGGTACTGTGTACGTAGGTACTGTCTAAGGAGGCTGGTAGTGAGTGGACCTAGCCAGTTCATCCAGTCTTTCCTGGGTACTTACGTAGAATGGTAGTTCTAATAAGGGAATTACCGAATCAGTACAGCTAGTATAGCTTCCGCAGGTGTGCTCTGAGGAGTCTAAGGGAGGATGTTTCAAAGCTCACACTCATAATCAAAATAATCAACATGAGCAGTATGCAGAGAATAACATGAACAATAGAAGACTACATAGGAGCATAAGAGATCTCACTTCTTCCAATGCAAACTATGATCCTTTTCATACTTGTCCTGCTTTAGATGTTAATTTTGAGCTGAAAGGTCCTTTGTTAAGTAACTTACCAAAGTTGTATAGATTAGCAGGTGAGGATCCTTTGAAGCATTTAAAGACTATGCAGTGGGTTTGTATAAAGCCTGTAGGAGCTTATATGGATGCTGTGTAGAGACAAGTATTTCATTTCACATTTGAAGGAAAAGCAAAAGAATGGTTTTACATGCTACCACATCATGCACCTCAAGCTTTGAATTCCTGAAACAACTTAAGGAATACTTTCCTAAAGAGATACTTCCCTAGATCCAAGACTGCTACATTAAGGAAGGAGATTTTTACTGTAAAATAGTATGCTCAAGAGTCTTTTCATGAGTTATGGGGAAGATTTCAAGAATTGCTAGCTAGATGTCTATACTATCATATTCCAATTGAACATTTGGTGTACTACTTTTACTCAGGATTACAAATGGCATATAGAAAGAATTTGGATGTAGCTACTGGGGGTTCAATTGATGATCTAACACCTAATGAAGCATGGAACTTGATTGAGAAGATAGCAAATAATGACCAGCAATATGGAGGTTATGATGTTAGACAAGTCCATAAGGTTTCTGCAAGCTTATCTCCAGATCATAATAATCTATCTTCTCAAGTTTTTGCTATGAGTGCTCAGATCAACAACTTAGATTCTCAATTGATCAATACACATGTTCAAAGCCCATACTCTTAAGCTCTAGTTGCTCCTAGTTGTTAGCTTTATTCTTTTCTAATGTGTAACAGTGCTAATTGTCCTATACAGTATGAGGATGTCTCAGCTATCTATCAAGGCAGACCTAACCAATATCCACAAAGGAATCCATACTCCAACACATATAATGAAGGATGGAGAAATCATCCTAACTTCAGATGGAGGGATGGAGGTGGAGACAAGAATTTTGGGGAGAACAAGTTCACCAATGACAAGCAAGTGGCTTAATCCTCTAGAGTTGTGGAAGTACCTGCTACTACAGAGGATGCTAGAATATCTGATATACTCAAGAGCATTAATGTGATGAACTCAAATATAAATTCCATAAACACAAACTTTAGTTCTAACTTCAAGGACTTGAGATCTACAGTGGAGAGCAACCTAGCAAAGACAAATTCTAAGTTTGCTACCTTGAAGAGTAGAATTGAGCAGTGGGAAACCAATACTTCAAACATGAATGGCTATGTATCACAATTAGCCAATTTAGTAAGTGAAGTTCAAGCAAGGATCAGTGGAGATCTACCTTTAAATACAGTTGTTAACCCTAAAACTATGAATGCTATAAATCTGCAAAGTGAAAAGCAAGTTGAAGAGCAAGTTACTGATGCTGAAAATGAAGATGAATGTGAGTTAGACACTGATTCTAGCAGCTTACTAAAGAATAGCATTGAGAATTCTGAAAGAAAGAAGGAAGCACAACTCCTTGTGAAGAAAGAGGTTACAGAAAGTCAAATCAATTTTGCACAAGATTCTGAGGGTTATGGACAGCTAAACAGAAAGGAAACTGATCTACTAGAGACTATGGATTCAGAATCAAGAAAGCATAGGGTGGATATAACTGAAGAAGAATAATCAGCAGAAAGTTTAGAGCTCAAGTAGGAAGAAGCAAGTTCTGGTGTAGCTAAGAAAGAAGTGAATCTTAAGTACTTAAAAGTCTTAGAGCAACAGAACAAGGAAATCATTGATTATTTTAGCAAGGTTGAAGTAAATGTGCCTATACTAGAGAGGGTTCAAAGAGTACCAGAATATGCAAAGTGCTCTAAGGAAAGTTGCAACTATAGGAAAAGAGACAAACCTAATGAACTGGTGCAAGTGGGACCTAAAGCTTCTGCACTTTTCAAAGCTCAATTTCCAGTAAAGTGTCAAGATCCAGGTGCATTTTCCATTCCCTATACAATTGGTAAGATAACTATTTCTAGATCATTATTAGATTTAGGTGATGCTATTAATGTGATGCCTAGTTCAGTTTATCATGCTCTGGAAGTGAATTTGATTAAGCCAACTAAAGTGTTAGCTCAATTGGCTTATAAGAGTATTATAAATCCTAAGGGAATCTTAGAGGACATTCTAGTTCAAGTTAAGGACCTTGTTTTTCTTGTAGACTTTTATGTTTTTGATATGACAAATAAATTTCTTGATGATAGCACTCTTATTCTAGGAAGGCCATTCTTGAAGACAGCTAACACCATGATTTGCATGAAAGAGGGAATTATTAAAATGGAATTTGGTGGGCACATAATTTAGTTTAACATGTATAGACACCCACATCAGGATTATTCTCTCACAGGACTTAATATGATTGATGCATTACTTGAAAATAAGTGTGATGATATTTGTGAGCTTAATAATGATGATAAAGTTGAAGAACCTTCCATTTCTTACTCCTCCATTGATTTCTGTTCTTTTTCTTCATCCAATGGTGATGTGTTATGCATTAATTCTAACATTAATGGCTGGCTTCCCACTATGGGTATTTTTCTTTATCTTCATCTACTACTTCTTCCTTTGGAACTAACCACACTGTTTCAAGTACTGATCAATGTCTAGGAAGTTTGGTGGGAGAGTTTATAAAACTGCAGGGCAATGACATGACAACAGACTTGGAGAGACAAGAAGATAGAATTTCTGGGTTAAGAAAGTATAGTTATAGTATCCTGTATTTTAACCCTGTTCATAAGAGCTTTAGCATAGAATTTTGAGACATTCAAGGGTTGTAGAAATTGAAGGATATTATCCAACATCAACTTATGGAACCCAAACTGAACTGCAAGGAGAGTATTGCTGCTGGATATGGTGCTGAATTGGTGCAGAAATTAAAGAGTAATGCATATGGAGTGGAGCATAAGGAGTTGAGCCCATCTATTATTCAACCTCCAAAGATTGATCTTGAACAACTTCCAACGAGTCTAAAGCATCAAAGATAATTCAAGATGAAGGGCCATCTTTGGAAGCTGTTTTAAAGGGAATTTTAAATCCCCATAACATTCAGGTTGTCTCCTTCCTTGTTTCCCAACTTACAATAGTCTGCTTTCATCAGTTTTATTATATACTTGAGCTATATTTGTTGATTAATTGTTAGGGAGGAGACTAAATCAGTAGGGTAGATAAATAATTCCATGAATAAATCAAAGATTTTGGTGTAGTGTTGTCATGATTACTGCTGCCTTTGCATGTGCTTCATCACTTCTTCACATTGAGGACAATGTAGAAATTAAGTGTGGGGGAGGATGAACTTTATAGTGTGTGAGATGGGTGAATTAAATCAGATAATTACTTTGATTTTGTGAATTTTGGTCGCGACCTTATGTTGTTTTTGTTGCGACTAATGTGTTCCAATTGTCAAAATTTCTTATCTATGAAGATTAGTCGCAACCGTTGCTTATTTTTGTGTCAACCAAAAGTTCATATTTTCTGATATATACCTATCTATGATGTTTAGTCGTGGTCTGTGATTTATCTTTGTTATGACTGTAATTCTCTGTGAATGTTGGTTGTGACAGGATTGATGTGTGGTTGAGACAAGAACATATGTGTTTATTAGGATTACTTTCGGTGATTTTTAGTCGCGACCAATGTTTATTTCTGTCGCGACCAATATTCCCTATTTTCTAAAAATTCCTTCTCTGTGTAAAATAGTCGTAACCTGATGTACATTTTGTTGCGACAAGACTTAATCCTCGTCTGAAAAATTCTTCTATTTTATTCTAATTGTTGCTTGGTCTGCTAGAATTGACTGTCATGGATTAAAATTGAACTTTGAACATATACTTTTGAACATTGGCAAGCTTGATGAAGTCTTAGTTGCTTGTTTCATTAATTCACTACTAAAAATTGTGCATCATGAATGATTAGTCTCATTGTTGTTTAAAATTCATGCAATATAGTCTTGTGGGCTGATTAGGGTGAGTAAGCCAGATGGAAGAATTTTTTAGCCTTCAACATATACTCCTTTACATTGTGTGACACCATCTAGTTTGGTAACTTTGCAAAACTTATCTCAATCCTTGATTCAAAACCACATTAGCTCCATGGAATTATGAAAATGATAAGGGCATTCCTTTCAAAACCCTCTTGACGAAACAGAACCCATATAAATATTAAATCCTTTGATTTACCCCTTTGAGACCTTCATTTTCTTTAAAAATTTGATCCTTGATTAATGAATACTATGCAAGATAGTTGCTGTTGCATTAAGTCTTTAATTGTGAATGATTGTTAAGTTGCAAACACTTGCTGAATGTCTGAACCTTAGTGTACTGTTATCTGGTTTAATAGTGAATACAATGAAAAGTACATAGAAAAGAAAAAGAAAAGAGAAAGAAAAGAAAAACAGAAGAAAGAAAAGAAAGACTAGATGCAAAAAGTGCTATTCATTTTGTATGAGAATTAGTTCATGACTTGCTATTTTCTGCAGCTGCACAATTGGAACTGTGGTTAAAATTGAAATAGCTTGGAAGAGTAAGAACATGAGCGGTATTTTATTAATCATTGACGTGCATTTCCATTTTATCATCTAGCCTTTCCAACATTATAACCTAATAAAGACCCTTTGATTCAGAACCCTTGTGGCATTTAGTGGTGGAGATGTAGGATGGTTACAAGCCTATGGGAAGCCTAAGCTAGATGGTTGAGTGAAATTACCTTGATAAGAGAGGGAGTGAAACGCTATACCTTGTGAGGAAATCTCAACCTAGTTGTTATTATGATTAAATTGCATGAGTTTGATGCTTTTATTGATATGAGGTTAGTATGGATTGTTGACAATTAAAGGGAAAGAATCGATGGGTGTAAGTACTTATGCTGAATCTGTTTTGCCAATTTTACTGAAAGTGTGTTTGAAAGTCAGTTTTGATCCATAATTTTGCTCGGAGTGTAAAAGCTAAGTGTGGGGCAGTTGATAAACTCATATTTTTATTAATTTTTAATATGTTAAAAGAGAGTTTATTATTGATTTTATCCATATTTACTATTATGTTGAGCAAATTAGTTAATAATATAAAATTGGAATAGTTGTAAATTAAATGATGTGATTTTAGTGCTTAATTGGACAAATAATTTGTTTATTCTAATTTTCCATCACAGGCCAATGCACTAACAGAATGAATTAAGGGAGAATGACAGCTGGACTAAAGGAGTTGATGACATGTGATAGTACATGGGCTAGATCCAAGAGTTACTAATAGAAGCAAGTGGGAGAATCACACATGTGCTGCAATAGAAATCACATGGGGAGCACTGTTCACATCAGCTCATTAACACATTCCATACCCCCACACCAGATTCATCATACCACACACACGCCATCTGCACACTCATTCCACACTTCTGCTATATATTTATTCATCCATTCAAATGCCAGACACACTCTATTCCATCTGCAAATCCATTTCTCTTCTGCAACTTTCCTCTGTTCTTGTCAATAGAATCAAAGGAAAGTTCTGCACTCATATTCATCTTCATCTTCATATTTCTTTTCCCACTATGACTGCTGTTGTGCTTTCTGTTGTTGCTGGAGTTCAGATGGCAATGCAAGGATAAGTTGCTATGCTCTCTTGGAGATGATGCTGAATAGGGAGTTTCATTGAGTCTTTAAGTCAAATTTAATTGTATCGAGTTGATGTATTTACTTCTGGTTTATTGATTTAATTAGAGTTAGTAGATGATAAAGGAGTAGGAAACCGAGTTAGATTTCTTATTTTTTCATGATTGATCTTTGATTAATTCTCATCCCTGATCAAGTTGAACATGGTTGTGATTAATTAGAGTGATTCAATAATAGAGTACAGTTGTATCTGTTAATTCATATTCTTCTATCTCTGAGTTGAATGATTCTTATTCTCTATTCAATGTCTATAAGTTGTAGCTTTGATTGAGATTAGCTGGCGAGTTGTTAGCTAACCTATTCTAATTCAACTGATTAACTTCTCATATTTTGTGGATAATGAAGGTAAGGTAATCTCCAAGGGAACACACTTGTCATTGATTCATATCATCAACATAAACACCTAAACTCATAAATAGTAGTATAGGATTTACATTCAGTTTTAGTTCAAACATCTCATCACACAATTCATCTGATTAACTTGTTAATTTGTGGTTCATTAGATTAATTAGGTACCTTAGCATCCATCTAGGCTCCTTGTGAATCGACCTAGGTTAGCCTTCACTTACTATTGGTTAGCTTAGTTTTATTTGATAATTAAAATGTCAGTTATCATTGATGTGTCTGAAGGATTTGAAATAGAAAAGATTTCAACATAAATTGATCGAAAAGTTAATCTGTTAATATAAATTAATTGATTAACCAATCGATTAATTAGCTTATATTTGATTTTTACAAAACTTAAACTTCACTGATTAATCGAATAGTTAACAGATTAATATAAATTAATCGATTAATAGCAATATCTTTATTTAAAAGAAAATAAGTTTTCAATGTATTAATCGATTAACCAATCAATTAATTTTAATTAATCAATTAACCAATTGATTAATTGACTTTTCAGCCCAAATACATAAGGCAATCCAGTCGACATTAATTAATTAATTATCTCCAATTAATCGATTAACTAATATATTAATTGATTTTGTTTTTAAAACAAAAGGCTGCCTTTTCAATTAATCTAACATTCAATCTATTAATTGACATTAATGGATTAATTAATCGATTAATGCTCAATAATCGAATAACTAATCTATTAACTTCTTCTTTTAACTTTATTTGATTCCAAAATTATTTTCATTACTTAAAAAATACTTTTTCACAACATTAATCAACTTCATTTTCTTTTCTCTTTAAACTTCATTCCACAAAAACATTTTCATTGCTTCAAAGATATTAACTCAATTATTTTCTTTTGTCATCATCAAAATATATTCAATCTAATATTTCCTTTACGGGGTATCCTAAATCACCCTGATTTGTGAGATAAATTCTATAAAATTCTTTTAAGGGTTCTGACATTTTTAAAAATTTATTATACTATTAAATAAATTTCCTACAAAGTCTTATAATTTTCTAAGACCCATAAGTCCTGATAAAAAATCAATATATTTTCTTTAAATCCTTTATCAGTATCTTATTTCACCTTAAATTCCATAATTAATTCTACAAGACTCATTTTTTACTTCTGTCAGTTTTATAAATTTTTATATTAATTATAAGAATTTACTACAAAATTTTGTTTGATTATGAGGTCTGGAAGGATGTATCACAAGAAGAGCACAAGAACACATATAGCAAGAAAACATAGCTCAGATATATATTCTTCAAAATAAAGAGAAGGTTTAGAAATGCTCATTTAGTTTGATATTCTGATGAATTGATCGGTGCAACTCTTTGCCTTACATCTTCCTTTGTATTGGCATGGATGATAATCCTTTCAGCTTGTTGCCAATTTTTGAACTTTGTAAATCCAGTTCTCATTATATTAATCCTCAGACTTGATCCAGCATTAGAGCCCTTGAGGACTTTTCTCCTGTTATGAATATAAATAATTTCTTTCTAGGAGAATAGTTAAAATTGTCATATAGAAAATAATTTCTATTTATATGTGAGATCATTTAACAATTCATCATCAAAACATATTAATTCTTAATGAATATAGATAAGAATGATAAAGAATTGAGCTTTGTAAAATATTATACATACAAATATGTTATTTCTTTAAAAAAAAACTATCTTGAAAAAATAATGTTTCATTTTGAAAGATATGTACTTTAAATATGATTTTTCAAAATGTGGTCCTTTGAAAAATTTAATCTTATGAGAACATTAAAAATCACCAGATTAGATATAAATATTTGCTAGGATTTTCTGTATGAGCAAGATAAATGGTTAAAGAATTTTGCTCATTTAATTTTTCAAATGATGATTGAACAATAAAGCACATTAACTTGTTTTCCAAATGACTAGAGTTACAAGTTTATTGCAGTGCGCTTTAAGTGTAAGGCTTTGGAGTATTGGAATGTTTATCTTTTTCAACAAATAGGCTTGAACTTCATGATTAGAGTGTTAAACATGAGGATGTTTAGCTCATTTAAAGAATAAAGTGGTCAAGCACATGATAACTCATTTAGAATCAATAATAACTCTAGCAAATATATTTGGAGCATTTTTTATATTTCCATCAAAGGTATTATTCTCCAATACTGATTCTCATATATTTCAAATCATTTTCACGAACTTTATAATCAAAGCATTTGATGCATGAATTTTATCTTTGAATATGCACATATGTATCCAGATCATTTTATGGATTAAGATCCATAAATTAACATTTTGAGAGCATAAACATATATAACACATGTATGCATAATTCATTTTATAATTTATTTAGCAATCTGAAGATATATTTAGAGAATTGAAGTGTGGATTGCTAAAGGAGAGTTAAGCAAGTAATAAGTATTTATTATCCTAATCCAAAATTCAATGAAACACAATAGATAGATATGGATTAGATTTTATCGTCTTTCCTCTTTTTCTTAGGGTAGCTTACTTGATTCTTGGTGAATTGATATGGAACTTTTAGTTTAGCACTAGAACCCAAGCTTCATCTGTTCATCTTTATCAAGATTTGAATTATTTTTCTTTGAATCAACAAATCTTGAGATGAACTTTATGAATTAGATTTCCTACAAAACAGTTGATCTAATTTTCTTTTCTGGTATCCAACTTGGTTTGGATCCATCAATGATTAGTTTGTAGGAAATAGGACATAATTCACATACTCAGAGAATATGAACAATTTAGAACAATTTAGCATGATGAAATGAATATGTCTATGCATAAGAAATATTTTCCTTTTTCAAAAACATGTATGCATAGAGAATTGAGCTACTAATTACTACCTTTTCCTCCTTTAAAGTATTTATATGTTAATTTTCAGTAGGAGTATATAAAAGGATTTGAGAAATAAGAGGCAATGCTCATTCCTAAATATGCATATGTAAACTTTAAAGATATATTAAATATGATATGCATGAAGTTTATTGTTGTACCTTTTCCTTATATGGAAGAAGGATTGCCTTCGTATATCCATCGCATCTTTGAATTTCTTCTTACAGTTGCTTGCAATGGTCTCTCGACAGCCATGATCTTTGAAGCCTGAGAGATCCTTCTTCTTCTTCTATTCTCCTCAAGATAATTGAATGGTACATTATGATAGTCCATTCTTGAGGTAGAATGTATTCCTTGGACTTTTCTCCATTACTTCTTATAAGTTTACTTTGACATCCTTACAATAGATCTTCCATAAGTTCTCCTTAGTGATGTAGCTTTCACTGATATATGAGAAACTCTTGGGTGCCCTTTTCTCTTTGTGCCATGTCCATGCTTCATAATGTTAACTTGCATATTAGAAACATTGGAAGGATATTTTGGTACCCATTTAACTTTGGGTCCTTGAGTATTAGTTTTGGACTTTGACTATCATTTTGGAACCCAAAACTAAATTTCTCACACTAGAATTTCTTCTAATATAACATGTATGAGAAATATGACATGATTTTCCATAATATTTATAGATAACAGAATGATGTGCTTTAGAAGTATATCTACATCCATTGTGTTGGTTGAGTGGAAGCATATTATGATCAGTGTGTAAAATTTCTTTCTTCCCATTAGAATTCTCAGTGATATCCTTAAGATGCAAAATATTTTTACTTTTTGAAATAGTATCAATAATTGGTTGAAAAATTATTTTATAAACACTTTCAAAATCATTTTTCTTAAACCTGCTGAAGAAGTTGGAATCATTTACCATTGGTATATCTTGAGCTCTATATGATGATTCATCAGTTTCATGAACATTTATCTCTTCTTGATTTTCCTCTTCCTCTTGTTCCTCCATGTTGATCATTTCATGAAGATGTTATGTGATTTCTCCTTTTTCAGCATTAGCTCCCATTTGTTCATCAGTAGAAGATTTGTAACTTTCAACTATTGATGAACTGTCAACACTATCAACTTCAATGTAATTGTCAGAGAAATAAATAGAACAAAGAGTATTAAAAATGTCTCTGACATTAGAGCAAAGTTTGATTTTCAAATAATATCTTTCAGATAAAACATTATATAAAATTTTCATTGCTCTAAGGTTCAGGAAAAATAATTTCTTTTCATTTTCATTCCAATCATTTCTTAGTTTGAAATCAAAATTATTCAAAAGGATATTCCTTATATCAAAATCAAGAGTTTTAAAAAAATATAGTCATTCGACCTTTTCAATATAAAAACTCAAAATTTTCTAAAATAGGAGGAATAGTAATATCAAATCCTTCATAAAACATTTCACAATCAAATATAGCCATGATCTTTGCACTTGAAATCATTAGATCCTTTAACAAGTGACCTTGCTCTAATACCAAATGTTTAATCTTGCTGTATCACCTAGGAGGAGGTGAATTGGGTGATTTTAAAATTTTTAAAAACTCATAAAATATATTTGAATAAAATGAATGAGAGGAGTTTAGAATGATATCACCGCATGAAGAAGTTGTTGAAGAGAGATTGTACAAGTTGATTTATACTAGTTTGGTTCAATCTACTTAACATACGTCCAGTCTGTGGAGCACCTCTGATGTTCCACTATACTCCAAGATTCTGTGGTCTCTTGGTACCCAGTACATTCACATGAGAATTTCCTCTCACTCCCCCTTATAACCTATAAGGTTAACACCAGTGAGAATCCCTCTCACTCCCTCTTACAACCAGTAAAGTGATAATCTCACTTAAGAGTCACACACTCTTAAGCAATACAATTTTTTTTATATAAGTAAAATTTTCTATTGATAGAGATGTTTAGATAAACATTTCAACTCAATCTTTTTAAGTCTCTCTTTCTTAGGGATATATGATGAGCAGGTCGGATTGTCATCTTCCGATCCATTAAAATAAAAATGTTTGCACCCAATAATATAGTATAAGGCACTACCATATCATTCTTCTCGTGGAGGTTTTCTTTTGGAAACCTAGCGTATTTGTGTCAAATCTATTAAAAACCTGAGTGAAAGCAAAATGGTTTTGGGGTTTGGTTGATTTTTGATGCAATAAGATAAAGGTGCAGTAAAGTAAATGTTTTTGTCTTTTTGATTAAGATGAAAATGCGTTGGTTTATGAAAGAAGTATGTGATGACAGACTCTTGATAATGAAAGTGTATCTATCCTTACTCTTAATTTGATATGGAGTTTTCGAAATCACTAAGTCTTTAAACAAAACCTCAATTGATCGATTGAGTCCAGAGCATTAATATTCCTTAAACTTCTTTGATCAAAGCTAGTTTAAAAACTCTTAATGCACTATTAAAATACACTTAGTGTGTAATTCAAATCAGATGATGAAAATGCCCTCGAATGGTCGTTGATCGACAAACCCTAGATTTCCAGCAATTGAATTAGTTAGCAACGATCGTTAATAATAGTTCAACTAACTTAAAATTGAAACTAAAATATTATATTTAAATGACATTCAAAGCATCCAAAGTCAATTACAATTGTATAATCTAAGAGTAATCAATCGACACTCAATCCCTTGTTCATATAATGAAAACCCTAGATCTAGAAGCATCAAAACATGAAATAGGTGAAGATTAAAACAGAAAACTCCCCAGTGCAGTTCATGAGCTCAAGACACGAGATCCATCACCAAGAGACTAAGGATTTAGCCTCTCATGACTCCTATTATACTGTAATCGCTGTTCAAATATGATGCCATGAGAAAAGCAGAAGATGAGATGAAGAAATGAATGATGGAGTTGTGTGGAGACAGTGGAGAGAGTGTGGAGAGAGTTCGAGCACTGCTTCTTAGCCTAATCAAGTCAAAAACCAGCCTCCCTCGCGTCTGTGGTCTCCCTCTCCTTTTAACAGCAGGTTGACCTAATAAAAAATGCGCAGCTTAACGACTGTCTTCTTTAGTCATGACCAGATCCATGTTTTGGTCATGACCTATAAAAACAGAGGAGCTTCCTAGGAGAAATTAGGTCGCGACCTATGGATACTTTGGTCACTACTAAAATACACAGAAGCTGCTTCCTTGCTTTGATTTTCTGTCTTGTGATTTCTTTTCTGCTCACATTAGTCCTTGCTCCTCTAAAATACCTACAATTCAAAACCAAAGCTCATTGTAAAAGTTCCACTAGTAAAGGAATAACATATATGCAGTTTAGAGGAGTTATTTTACCATTTTACCCTTAAAATAGCACATTGCCAAGCACAATCATATATTACCATAAAAGCACAATTACAGGCATAAAATGAATGGTAAAGTTATTATAAAACCCTTAAAAATGTCACAAAAACCATACACAAATTGTGTCTTATCAATATACTACACTTTGAACCAAATGAGAGAAATAGAGTGAAACAGAGATATAGATCATTAAGTGTAATCAAAGTGCATTGTAAGCATTTGTTGTATATTCTTCTGTTTTCCAACTTTTTTAGCTTTCTCAATTTTACTTCTTCTTCTTTTATGCTTCATCTTCATAATTCTATTGAGGTAGCTGTTGAGATAGCTATTGAGAAATATAGCTGTTATTGCTGACGTGTGCATTTGGCTCTTCAGTTGATTTCTTTGTTTGATCTTGCCTCAACCTGTAAATGATCTTGAAACATTTTTTAGTGAATATGTATAATCATTCTAAGCATATAGCAATTGTATCCAAATGATTTAGAATCAAAGATCAAAATATGATAGTCTTATTTAAAATACTTTTCGTAAAATGGCTTGACTTATCGAAGAACATCCTTTCGATAAATTGCTCAAGAATTGCATTTGAACCAATTTAAATCTTATTGAGCAATTCTTTGATAGTTAGCCTTATTGAAAAATCTTCAATGAATTGAAAAGAGATAGTTCAGGATATATCGAATAGTTCTTTGATAAATGTCCTTATCAATAAACTCTTTGAATTAATATTCTTTTAAACATATGCTTTCATACTTATTGATATATTTCTCAATACATCATTTATCTAAGTGTTATTTGATAAATAGATTCTTTGAATAGCTTGTCGATAAATGCTGAAGAACATTCGTTTCAAATCTTTTCTAACAGACTTTTAAATATTCAAATCTTTTCTTAAATAAAAATTTAATACACTTGGAAATAGATACTCAAAAGATCATTTATCAATTTAGAACAAAGACATAAGATTGTCTCATATCATATCAAAACATATCAAAGCTTGATTGAAATTATTTAGTACATCAGAATAAATCATGAGCATATAATCCTTCATCAAATAAACATAGACTATAAAATTCATGAAAATCATTTATTCAATGAAATTCAAGTATTTCATAAGCTCAACAAATATATTCACAGACCAATCATATATTTCAAGATAATTCAGTTTAAGCTTGTCATAAGGATCTTACAGAAGATCACTTTGATAAATATCCTGATTGAATAGTTTATTGATAAAAGCATAATGAATTATTCTTTGAATCTTTTATGAATAAACTTTCTCAATTATAGATAGATGATTCAAACAAATTATTAACATTAAGAACAATGAATCATCTTTAATCAAAGTTTCAAGCAATCAAATCATCATCAAAACTTTTATCAAATCGAAACTCCAGTGATTTGAATTTGAAACATCTTATCTTTTCTTTCTTCCAATTGATCTTCTAAATTTGTAACTTAAGATTTCAAAGATCAAATTTAGAAGAAAGTAATTCAATTAGATCACTGTAAAGATTATTTATCAGAAAACTCAAACTCAGTGATCTAGACAATTTCAAAAATATTTTCAATGATCAGATTTTAAATCTGTAAACCTTTTCATTTTCTGATCATATGTTTTCTACATTATGAAAATCAAATACTATGAAGAATCATAGTTTAGTGCTTTTGAAAACTTAGAAATTTTCTCTTATTTATTAAAGAATTATTCAATAAATCCCATTATCGAATAGTCCTTTGATAAATGAGTCTTTGAAAAACGTAATAGCTTCTTTTAAAAATCGGAGATGATTGATCGAAGATCTTATCGATAAATACTTTGTTTGATAAATTCTTTGATAAAACTTCTCATAAAACATTTTTGTAAAATCTTTTCCCAAAGCTGAGTCTTTACAAAACTTATCGAAGGCTTATTCGATAAACCCATTTATCGAATAGAGCTTCAAATAATTCTAATTTTAGAATAATGACTTAGAATTTTTTTAAACAAAATTTAAATTGATTTATCGAAGTATTTTTTGATAAGATACCTTATCAAGTAAGTCTTCGATAAATACTATTTTAGAAATAATATTTTCCTTTAAAATTTCTTTCTGATTTATCGAAAAACTATCTCATCGATAAGCTTATCAATAAATACAGTATATCACTTAAGTTTATTTTCTGAAATCTTTTCCTAATTAATTGTCATCATCAAAACATTAACATTGGAGTATAACAAATGATTCATAAGATGTACAAAGCAAATATGTTAAGTTGTAAGTTGTTATTTATAGGTCTTGATATAACCCTAAGAATTATTGACAGAACATTATAGAATCCTAAAATTAAATGCGAATATCAATTAATGATAAAATATGACACTAATAAACATTTTAAAAAAAAATATTTCTAAATCTTTCCTAATAAAGCTAAATATCTAAAATATTTAAAAGAAACTAATTAATCATTATTCCATATCCCATCAATTATAAATATGATTTATATATTCATACATGAATCTAAAGGCAGTTTGGGGAGAAAATAATAAATATGGGAGACAAAAGATATTAAAATCTTATATTTATGATCAAAATAAATTAGGGAGAATGACACATGGGTCCCGTGGAAGCAATTGAATGACAGGAAAGTCCCAGCAAATGCTATAATTCATTTCAGGTCCTATGGGACCTCATATGATTTTTTTTTAATTGTAAAAAGACCTAAATGCCCCTGTTATTTACTAAACGCAGCTCACCTATCACTCTGCTCTTCTTCGCCGATTGGTCTGTGCGCTCTTCGCCGCTTCTGTGTGTGGTCTCTGCATCGTCGAGGTTATTAACGCTCTTCGCCGCTTCTGTGTGTGGTCTCTGCATTGTGATCTCTGCATCGTCGAAGTTATGATCGTCTTTCGTCCTCTACAGACCCGCCCTTGCTGTGATGATTGTCGTCGCTGCCACCAGGCTGTCGTGGCATATTTCCTCGTCCGATACTCATCAGTTGTACTCCTTCAGTGAGCCTGCCATCACCATTTGCTTCATCGTCAAAATCATCATCACCTTTTCTCCTCCTGCAAAAGCCCCTGCTCTGGGTAATATCGTTCTTGGTTTATATGCTTTTACTATCTTTATTGAAGATGTGTAGTATAACACACAGAAGGGAGGCATTGAGCTTCCAAGCATTAGCCTTCCGAATACAATGGTCCTTTCCCCTGTTTATTTTTTAGTGTTGCTTACTTACTGATATTAAACCTCACTTAATGAGTCCTTATTAATAAGTTGTAGAAGTGTTGTTGAAGTAGCCAAGAAACTAGAAAAGAAACTGGAGGAAAAATATGCTCTAATTGATGTCTGCCATAATTTGTGATTTAATGCCTTCTTGTCGCTGTACTAGTCTCTCATTTGTTGTAGGTTATGAAGGATTTGTTAATTGTATTTGAATTGGTTGGTCTTCACTTTGTCTTTCTAGGTAAGTAAAACTATAACAGGCATTAATCTGAAAGGTTTTAGGTAGTGTTAAAGGAGCTATGAGATTGAAAGCTTTAATCTATCAAATCTATGGCAAATATAAAAGCATAACTAGTAACAACACTGTATATCTTATCACTATAAATAGTTATGCATATAGGAGCATATTTACGCACATGTTTGGAATTATGGCTGAAAGAAATATCAGCAAACTGAATGGGAGGATGGATCATGGATTGTTTGAAATAATAATTTTCTATAACATTCAGATATTCAATTGGTGGCTCATAATAGGATAAGAGGCATATGCAGAGATACATTTGACATAAGAGCTCAGGTCTGAGAATGAAATATCTATTGATAATGCCATGTTACCAATTCTTGTAAAACATGATGAATAGTAATAAATGTCTTATCTGATTTTGACTTGATGCTTCCGTGTTTGCAACACTAATGTAGTGATTATTTGGCTTGAAATATGGAGTAATAATTTATTCAACTGATGAAAGTCATTGTTATTGCAGGATAAAATATGTCCAACATTGGAAAAAGCGAAGGCAGGCAAAGAAGCAGCAACTTTTCTGGTTATGCACTGTTTGTTGAAGAGAAAAAAATACCAACCAGCGAAAGATGTCATTACAAGCCGCAGGTGCATCATTGAGGGAAGGCTGGAATAAATTAGAAGAGCAACAGAGATCAGAATACAAACACAGGGAAAAGGAATTGAGAGGTCCAGCTAAAGGGAAGAAATATGTCGTGCCCTTCTATACACGATGTGCACCAAAACAATTTATGGATGTGTGCAAGGTGTTGAAGGAGAGGAAGAACACAATAGAGAGACTGAGAGCTATTGGATTTGATAAGTTAGTGCGCATAAGTTGCGCACATATTCAGCGGGATCTATGTGGGGTGTTCATGCGCGCTTTTGACCCGCCGACAAGAACAATTCCAATTAGAGGGAGGACGCACGAAATTGATGCAAGAGCTGTGAATAAAATAATGGGACTGCCAGTTGATGGGTCAGCAATTATGCCAACGACGTCTGTTGAGCAAAGCTTCAAGGAGCTGAAGCTGGCGTATGGGAAGGGCCCATATACAATAATTGCAGGCTGGTTGGTGGATGACAAGGAGAATACTGATTTGGAGTTGCTATTTGTGATGTACAGCCTAGGGGTTCTCTTGGATCCTAGGTCTTGTACATATGTAAGTGACAAGGTGCTGAAGGTACTGGCCTTGATGAAGGATGCATACAGTGGGTTTGATTGGTGCACATTCATTCTGAATCGATTGGCAGACTCTATTAAAGAATACCAGGAAGAGTTGAGGAAAGGGGATGCCAGTGGGAGGAAGAACATAGGAGGATGCTTATTGTAACATCCCAATTTTTGGGTCTAGGAGAACTGGGAGGTAGTTTAATATGGGCAGGCTGCTAAACCCGTAGTCCCAGGGTAGTAATTTGATGTGGGCGGATTACTTACCTGTATTTTGTAGGAATTCGAGGGATGAGCTAAGTCCTTCAGGATTTAAAGATGAGTTAAGTCTTTAACCTACAGAATCGGGATAGTTCACCTAGGTTCAAAATGAGGAATGTGAGGTGTAACATCCCTAATTTATGTACTAAGTTGTATGTACAGATTGAATAAAATATATGAGATGTTTAGGAAAAGATGTGGCCATATTTATGTAAAGAAAATGATTAATTGGAAGAGGAAGAAAGTCTAAGAGCCAAAGTGCAAAATTACGAAAATGCCACTGTGATGCCTTAAGAAACCAGAAGTAAATAGAGGGCATTTTGGTCATTTCACACAATGGATGGATATCAGAGGAAATTTGATAGTAAATTATTATAATTAATATGAGAATTTATGGAGTTGACAGAAGTCAAAAAGGAGTCCTGTAGAATTAATTATGGAATTTACGGTGAAAAAGGACACCGATAAAGGGTTAAAGGAAACATATGTAATTTTTAACAGGACTTCTGGGTCTCAGAAAATTATGAAACTTTGTAGAGAATTCATTTTATATTAGAATGAATTTCTAAAAATGTTAGAACAATTAAAGGAGGTGTTTAGCATTTATTCTGAGATCAGGATAATTTAAGGATATTGGTATAAGGAAAGTACATTGGGATTTGTGCCAATTAGCTATTGGACCTAAAAGAGGCCCAACATTTCGTCCTAGGCCAGCCCAATAAGGCCCAAAAGTTATTTTGGAGCCCAAGTCCAATAATGAATAATTTATGGATTTTTGAAAAGAAAGAAAAAGAGAATAAAGTAAGAATTAGGTGTTGCACATGGTGGGACCCACAAGGACTTCAAAATGGCACCCAAAAAGAGGAAGGGTTAGGTGTACCAAGGGAGGCCATGCTAGTGATGTCATGGTGGTAAGGTCTTGAGTGAAAAGTGAAAAGACATTCCAAGATCAAACCTTTAACCATTAGATCAAATAGTTTCCAAAGTGATCTTGGCCTTCAAATGGCACATGACTTTTGCTATAAATACCCCCCCTTTCCATTCATTCTTCACACCCAAGAGCTCCTTTAGAAAGAGAAGTGAGTTATAGAGAAAGAAAGTGGAAGAAAGCAAGGAAGAAGCAAGGGTCTTGAAGGAGCAAGTAAGGTAAGTTGTCTCCTTGCTTCTACCTTTTGTTCTTATGGTTTGTGCTTGAGTTTAAGTGATTTTTTAGGCTTAAATATTGGGAAAATGCTGCTGGAATTTCTATGTATATGTGAGAGGAACATGAGTTTTATGTCATAGATAGTTTAGACAAGCTTAAACAAGTTAGTTACATGCTTGGTTGTGAAGTAAGTTGATGTTCTTGACTTTACCATTTCGGTTTGCACTGTTCATGCACTGTTCAGGATAGAAGGAAATGGAATTTCAATGATTTAATGCTTCCATTGAGTTTATATGATGATTTTGTGTAGGATTGGAAAGGTTTTGAACGTTAGAAACCATTGGAATTAAAGGGTATAATGTTGAAAATTCCTCACGGTACTGTTCACTCGAGTGAACAGTGATTTGAATTTCATGATTTTGATGCTTCCAATGGTCTTAAAATGAGATTTTGTGTGGGGGAAAGTGGAGGAACAAGTATGGGAAGCATTGGAATCAAAATGAGAATTTTTGGAAGATTTATGTATGTTTTTCCAAATCTATACAGAATAGTGTATTCTTGCTGGAATTTGGTTATTTTTAGTTCATAAATGGATTCAAAAGGTAAAATTGTGTAGGGTAAGGTCAAGACATCAATTGATTCAAGGGCCAAGTTAATTGGCAAAGATTAAAGAAAGTTATGTTAGTTAAAGCAAGTTAAAGGTTCAAGAGAGATAGTCTTGAGTAGTGTTTGAGTTCATGGTCCTAATGGATTATGTAATGAATATGAATGTGATTAGGACCTTGAAACCTCTAAGAAGATGTTGGGGAATGATTGACCAAAAAGCTTGGAAAGCAAGTGCAAGCATTAGAAAGAGAGCTTAAATCCAAGGTAGTAAACTTACCCTAAACTTGTATGTATTGAATGTTATGCTTGATTGTGCTATAACTTTGTTGAATTGTGTACATATGTGTATATGATTGAAGCTCTGTTTCTATGATTACCTTGGCCAATTGTATTTCATATGTTACATGGAAGCATGCACATTACACAATGTTTACACTTTCACAAGCAAGCACAAGTATTTACTTTAATGCATGCATTGTTTAGTACCGTTTGCTACTGAGATTCCCCCGAATCTCATCCCCTATTTATAACCCATTACAGAGAGGTTATGTCGAAGTGAATTTTGAGAATGCTGTAAGACGCCGTTATGCTGCCGATTTTCAGACTGAACATAAGGAGATGATGCGTACTGTGTACGTAGGTACTGTCTAAGGAGTCTGGAAGTGAGTGGACCTAGTCGGTTCATCCAGTCTTTCCTGGGTACTTACGTAGAATGGTAATTCTCACGGGAATTACCGAATCAGTACAAGATCATTTGTTTTTACAGATGAAGTATAGTAGTTATACTGCCGAATTTCAGGCAGGAAAGATGTAATAGAGATACGAGGATTTTGTTCATGCCCTGTTGTATAAAGATTTATTATTTAATGATAAGTATTGTTTGGCATGTTTGTTTGATATGTGATTAATGTATGCATATGTATGTAAAGTTGCTTGCTGGAATTTGCCACCATGAACAGTAACTCGTGGTGATATAGTGATGTTTGATCTATAATTAAAAATAGTAAATGATCAAATAAATGTATGATATGTTTATGATAAATAGTAGACATACCAAGCTTCGATTTGATATATAGAATGTCTCATTTCGATGTCTACACATGGAGATATAAATTATCAAAGTTGGGACCAAAATGCTGGATTCAGGAGAAAAACGCTGGATGAACAGTAAAGTTGTAACTTTGACTGACGTTGACTTGGACAAGGAATGGTCAACGAGTTATTTTTCCTTGAAATAGTATTGAGTTATCTTCATGTAGAAATTTGAACCACTGCATTCCAATTTTTCTAGAATTAGTTATGTTTTTTTGAAGTCAGGTCACTCATTTGGAATTTACACAGTGAACAGTGCTCGATAAGAGTAAAACTCCAGATTGAGAAATTGGACTTTAATGACCTTAAAAGTGGTTCTAAATACTACCAATTGGTCCCTAAGATGTACAAAAATAAGGATGTTTCATGAGGAATGTCCTAAGTCTTAAGCCTAGGAATTCTGCAGGTAGCTTGATATGGGTTGACTCCTGTGTAAGATAACCTGATATGGGCAGGTTGTCGAGCCTTTCAATTAACGATGACTCCCGAAGAGTTTAAGGGATGAGTTATTGAAAGAGAATTTCTAGAACCTAAGATGAAGGATAAGAAGATGAGAATAGATGCCAGAAAGAGAATGTAGGGGCAAAATCGTAATTATGGGAAAGATCGGGCTGGTAGCCGATGAGTACCATATTTTGCCAGAAAATAGAGAAAATTATGCTGATCATTTCACTGAACTATGAAATGTACATATGAGGTCTCTATGTGTATGAAGGAATTAGAAATATGACCAGGGGTAAAATGGTCATTTTGGAAAAGTGTGCGCGGGAACGCTTTTTCAGGCCAAAACAGCCCGGTCCGGATAAAATATCTGAAAATACCGGGAGATAGAGAAAAGGATTCCGGGTTGAATGAGGAGTCACGGAATTTTGATTTGAGGTCCTGATTTTTCTGTAAAAATTCGGGAAGATGGGAATTTACAGTTATAATCAGTAAAGGAAAAGCAGTCCCGATAGGGATGAACGGACTGTGGCCAGGGGGCCGTATAGTATTTTTAAGACCCATAGTGACACCAGGGAAGGCCCAGGCCCATTAGATCAGTCCAGTGGTAAAAGGGGCCGGTGTCCGGGAAAAAGGTGCGAAATGACGAAAATGCCCCTATGTTATAGAACAGCTGAACAATGAGTAAAGGGTATTTTGGTCATTTGTCTAAGGTTAGACAGTCCAGGGAAGTTATCTGGATAATTGACCAGGGTCAGAGAATACTCTGGTAAGATGGGAAAAGACAATAATGCCCCTAGACCTAGTAAAGTAAAGAAAGAGAGACTAAGGGCATTTTGGTAATTTGCCAAGGGATGTTTCTTGGGAATCGTGCCATCAGAGTACTTGGGCTGGATCAGAGACCCAAGATGATATTCCAGGTCCAAAAACGCAGGCCCAGTGATTCATAGGGAAAAGTGGCATTAAAATAATGATTTAGTGACTTTTCAGTAAAGTAAAGTTACTCGGTCGGCACGATAACCGAGGAGGTGATCAGATAAAGTCTGGGACTTATCTGGATAGCATTGAAAGGCGTGAAAGGTCCCTTCCAGATGCCACATGGTGTCATCTTAGAGGCAGAAGAAAAGTTAAGGACACATGGCACGATCTCGCCGCTGATTCCGGTGCAAGACTCTAGAACTATCTGGAAATGCTGAGTCAGCTGATGAGGTGTCCCGGGATTTAGACATGTGAGAAATGTGCTGCTGAGGTGTCCACTGAGGTGTCTTGGATGATGCAGTAAAAAGGAATAAAAGAAAATAGGAAATTCCAGGAAAAACCAGGACCACATGTTCAGATGGCTTCAAAATTACAGGAAAGCCATTGAAGGAAACTATAAATACCCCCTCCCCCTCCCATTTCATGCATCCCACGGTTTTGGCAAGAGAAAGAGAGAGAAAGAAGAGAGAGAAGGAGAAAGAAAGAAGAGAGGAAGTTCTGGCGGAGCTGGAAGCAGAATATGGATAGTAGAGTTCTGCTGAGCTAGCCAGGGAGGTTATGTCAAAGTAGATTTTGAGAATTTTGAGAGACGCCGTTATGCTGCTGAAATTTCGGCGGAGATAGCAGTAGTGGAGGAAGGATATGATGCGTACTGTGTACGTAGGTACTGTCTAAGGAGGCTGGTAGTGAGTGGACCTAGCCGGTTCATCCAGTCTTTCCTGGGTACTTACGTAGAATGGTAGTTCTAATGAGAGAATTACCGAATCAGTACAGCTAGTATAGCTTCCGCAGGTGTGCTTTGAGGAGTCTAAGGCAGGATGTTTCACTTATACTTCCTCGTGGTAAGTGTGTTTGGGGTAATATTTTTTGTCTTTGTAATAACAATTAACTGTTATTGTATATTGGAGCATGTTATTAACTTGTGCATCATGTCAAATGCAGATTTATTGTTTGCAGATGTTTCCACTGGGCCGACAAAAAGCCTCTGAGGTCAGGGATGCCATGCCTTATTGGAATGATGAGGAGGTCCATGCAAGAACACGGTTGGAGAAGGAAAGAAAGCAAGGTGTTCTGCATGGCAACACTAGCAACGACCGACCGAAAGCATCAACGTTTAATCCAGACGTTGATCTCACGCACCCGGTACGTGCGACGGTAATTGCTTTCATTTGTTGGTTTAGTACAATTTAGGAATGCACTAAGTGGTTTTCCTTTTTCAGCTAATAAAGGTAACTTATAGTTGAATCATGACTATGGTGGGGAAAGAACTGTTGGCCCTTCAACACAGCCTCTTAGGGGCAGATGAAGGTGGACACGGTGGAAGGGAGGTCAATGGAAGTGGTGATGATGGTGAAGTCAGAGGTGGAGATGAACGTGATGAGGAGGGTGGTGATGATAGTGAAGAGGAGGGTGGTGATGATGGTGAGGAGGACGGTGGTCATGAGGCCTCAACGTAATACCAATGAGAGAAGGAAAGCAATCAGGTAGAGGGGGAAACACGTGTAAGAAGATCCAAGAGGGAAAAGAAACCAACTGTTAGGTCCCCCTACTTCCTGGAGACGAAGGCGAGGGTTGGCAAGAAGAGGAAGAATGAAGTTGACAAGGAAGCACTGTTCAACATGTGCACAAGCCAATGTGCTATGTCCGAGGAGCAAGAGTAAGTATTTCATTGATGTTGCCTGCTGAAGATCTAATTTCCCCTGTCAAAGCTGATTGCTTGACTTGAGTTTCAATGGCTGTAGTGTTTTTGTAGAGATGAATGGGTTCCACGTCACTCGTGGTGAGCTATGTTACCTCCGTAGTAGAGCATGGATGAGCACCACTGTGAGACAATTGCCCTCTTCAGTTGTGATCATTGTGGCCTGTACTGGTGGTTTGCTAATTTGATGCTTGTATTCGCAGGTAATGACGATGGTGGCCAAGACATTGGTCCAGGATGAGAAAGCCAGAACCCGTTCAGTCAGAAGACACATATTTTCCGCCCATTTTATGCAAAAGATGTTGGTGAATCCCCTACGGTGGTCAATTGAAGGCAATGAATCAGAAATATTGCCACAACATGTTGGCTACAATATTGCTGATTGTGACTTAATTTTTGGACCTGCTTGTGTAAATGGATCACTGGTTCTGTTACATTTTTTATGTCAAGAATATGCAATTTTGTGCCTTTGACTCTTTGGTTGATACTCTAACATATATGCGCTTGCAAAGGCAGCAACATGAAGAAGCATCTAAAGATGACAGAAAAGGTAAGCGCAAGAAGAAGAGGACCAGCAGCCAACATATATTCAAAGAGAAGCACTGGATGGCGAATGCCTGTGTATGTATTCCTTAATCTTCAGGTTCATACTCCCTTACGTATTACCAGTCATTTTTCGAATTTAATTTCTGTTTGGTCTATGTATTGTACAGAAGGGTTGCTTCCTCAAAATACTTCATACATTGAAGCCACAAGTCTTTGGGCAGGATGATCAGTTTGAAGTGAATTGGCCGAAAGTGCATCTCCAAACGGACACGTCAGCATCCTAACACATGTACTGCATTTTTTGCTTCCCTTTTCCTTGTGACTTACTCAACTTGTGGTCTTGGACAACTTGCAGGCATTCATGTGGGATTATTGTCTTGTTATGGCTGAAGACCTGGGATGGCAAAACCCAAGATGAGGAAGGCTACACAATGCCAAAGTACTCCAATGAAGACCTCCACCAGTTGAGGGTTGATTGTTTGTGTTGGCTGATTACTCATCCTAACAATTCCCAACGGGAACGAGTGTTGTCTAGTCTAGCAAGGAAGGACTCCCGATAGCAGAGGAAGTAGTCACTAATTAAGTGTATCTATCATTGTAAACCTTGTAAATAAAACATGTACTTGAACAGTTTCAATTAATGTGACCATGTTAACCTGTTCAGGAAGGATTGTTATGATGTTCAACTTGCAAGTGTTGTGTTTCAGATGTCATCATGCAGACCATCTTTACCAGGGTCAACCCCATATAGGGAAATACTAACAATCCGACACTTACACCACTGTAAATAACAACTACCTAAGATAGGAAAAATAACAACTCCATCACTTACAGTTAACAACCCCCTATTGGCTGAGTAACAACCCCACTGCCCTGGAATGACAACCCAAGTGCCCAGGAATAACAACAACCCCATCGCCCAGGAATGACAACCCCACCCCCTAGGAATGACAACCCCAGCGCCCAGGAATAACAACCCCATTGCCCAGGAATGACAACCCCACCGCCCTGGAATGACAACCCCAGCGCCCAGGAATAACAACAACCCCATCGCCCAGGAATGACAACCCCACCCCCCAGGAATGACAACCCCAGTGCCCAGGAATAACAACCCCATCGCCCAGGAATGACAACCCCACCGCCCTGGAATGACAACCCCAGCGCCTAGGAATAACAACAACCCCATCGCCCTGGAATGACAACCCCAGCGCCCAGGAATAACAACAACCCCATTGCCCAGGAATGACAACCCCACCACCCAGGAATGACAACCCCAGCGCCCAGGAATAACAACCCCATCGCCTATGAATGACAACCCCACTGCCCAGGAATGACAACCCCATCGCCTATGAATGACAACCCCAGTGCCCAGGAATGACAACCCCACCGCCCAGGAATGACAACCCCAGCGCCTAGGAACAACAACCCCAGCACCTGCAGTCGCGACTAGTCGATTCTGTTGTCGGGACTGGACGTCTCGGGTATTTTGGTCGCGACAACAACTGCGTTCAGGTCGCGACAACAATGCGCTTAAGCTTGCAGAAAATGACCCCCATCGCCCATGAGTAACAACCCCACTACCCAGGAATAACAACCCAAGCGCCCATGAGTAACAACCCCACCGCCCACAATTGATAGCAAAGCAAATGACAGCAAACATAGTATTTGATCTGATTCATATATATGCACTTTCCAATTACATCAGGTCTTGCCAGCAAATACAGAAGGCATACAGCAAACATAGACACCTTCATCAAGATCCATCCTACCTTCCAACAAGATGGAGATTGATCAAGGTAACAAAAGATGACTTTAATCACTTTCTAAAGCTATATACAAAGCAAAAATCAACGTAATATGTATTTACACACAAAAATAGAGCAACCCACTGCCATTCCTCATCTCGGGTTTGGATTCTTGCATGTCTTCACTGTGTGTCCAGCTTCAAGGCATCTTCCACAATGATAAGTCTTCCTGTTCTAAAACTGAGACTCAATCCTCTTTCTCTTTGGCCTTCCTGGAGGCCTTCTAGTAGTTAGGGGGTCAAGGAACCTTTGTTTCATTAGTTCGGACACTGTGGGGTCGTCAGGACATGGATTATCATGTGTAGCTATAGGCCTCATGGTACTAGCATATACTTTCTCTTGGGCATGTAACTTGTAGCAATCGTCCACAAGTGTGTATACACTTCCATGCATTAGCTTTATTGCAGCACATGCATGGACACAAGGGAGTCCACTCATTTGCCAACCCAGGCATATGCATTTATGGGTGTGCAGATCAACAGTAAGTTTTATTACTCCATGGGGGCCCCAAGTCTCAACCTGGACTACGTCATTTCCCCAATGTTGGGCATGCATTTTTGTGGCACACCTAACTTGCTGCTGCAACTTTGCCTCAATATTTGGCCCAACTCCATTTTTCCAATTAACCGTTGACATTTTGCTTGCCAGCACCTTCTGGGCCAACTTCTCTTGATGCTCAAGAATTCGAACAGACACATTGTGCCGCCGCTCTTGCAAGATCCATGCATTGAATGACTCCGCGATATTAGTGGTAATATTGTCCCATAGTTTGAATGGGAACTTGCTCATAGCCCATTTATGCTTGTCCCCTTGGGTCTTAACCCATTGCGCCAGCTGTGGACAAAAGGCCTGTAGCTTTACCATTGCGACATTAAAATCTCCCTCGAGCCTTGCATATGCAATTCCATCAAGTAGGTTAAGTGCGTCCTCCTTTCGGACCCCTGATGCTCGTCCCCTTCCTCTTACCATTTTGAGGAAAGCAGCATTGTAGTTTTCTTTTACATGGCGGTAGCAATAAGCATGTCTTGTGCAGGAAAAAATAGTCCAAACAGCAGTTATGATTGCATTATTCCAGTCAGAGACAATTGTGATCTCCAAGGATCTTGTGATCTCTTTAACATTTTGGAGAAACCAGGTCCATTCATCATTTGTCTCACCATTGACAATAGCATATGCCAACAGAAATAATTCATTATCTGCGTCATATGCGTTCGCTGTAAGCATTGTTCCCCTGTATGGACACTAAGATGACATCCATCTATATACAGTACTGCTCTGCACCCTTGCAAAAAACCTTCAATTGAGCATCCATACGCGATGAATACCCTCACAAATTTGTTGGACTCTGAGGCTTCCCATCTAGCAACAGTTCTTGGATCAGTTTCCATAAGCCTTTCACATATCCAAGGAATGATCTTGTAAGAATCCTCTGCAGTACTATGTATTTCCCTTAATGCAAGTTCTCTACCCCTGTACGCTTGCCTATAGTTCAATCGCACACCGTAACCTCTGTACAAGTCCTTGCTGATTTCTTGTGCATTCTTATTTATGTTACTCCTCAAAGAATCAATCATGATAGACGATGTTAACTTTGACTTTCCATGGTGAGACACGAGTAGGTCTTCTTGTGCATTATGTACGTGCTGACTTCAAAATCTTCGTATACTCAAGAATTCTGCATCTTGACGGTCACCCATACAATATGCGCCCATGTACCATGGGCATCCATCAACCTTGCACTGGACAATGATTTTTTGCTTATTGCTCTTGATAAATTTGTAAGAAAACTTGTGCGCGATGCTGTACTGGTATAGCTTCTTTCGAAGAACCCCCGCATTTGGAAATGTTTGGCCTTCTCCAACAATCAAATCCTTCCACTTTGTGCAATTCATTTCAGGTATAGCTGTTGAAATCATTTGGTCAACACAAGACACAAATGGCAACACTTCATTCTATTTCCCAATGCAACTGGAGACATAGAGCATACATTCCCACTTCCAAACAATTCATCAAACCTGCAGGAAACGATAACTTACTAGGTTAATAATGACAACTACCTACAACTCATATGACAACTTATATATCAACTTGCAGCGCAATATATTTTCAAATCAACACGCCATATAACTTACACATCTAGGCCCTCCACTACATCATCCATCTGAAGTTGTATGCACTCATTGTCTGCTTTTTCTCCTACGTACACATGACCGCTTTCTCTATTAAATATTATCAAATGCTCAATTCCTTCGTCATTACACATGTCAATAAATGTGTGTTTATCAAATCTGACCGTGAATTTTATCAACAGTTTATCACTTCCTTTCCCAACAAGTGATGCCACTAATGTTTTGAACTCATCATATGTTGTGCCTTCCTTTATGGATATTATTCTTACTGCACCCCCAGCATATGTATGACCTTCTACTTCATTTCTAAATTGTCCCCCATATGAACATAACAGAATAGATGCTTTGCAGATGAACTCGCCATCGATCATGACAACCGGCACCAGACATAGAATATAACAACTCAGGCACTTATATTAACAACTATGGCATACTATAATAACAACTCTTCATGTCTCGAATATCAGCTCATGTCAACCATTCACAGATAAGCACCTTTGCATAGTTCATATTTTCTTATCACACTCAACTAAACACACTATAAATTCCTGCAATCCAAGCATAACTCTTAATCGAACATAAAACTTTCCAAGAACCTTTCTGTTGTTCATATTTGCTTACTACATTCAACTACAAATTCCTCTAAATCGAACATAACATTTAAAACCCAAAATAAACTCATTTAACCCACAGCTACAAATGATAAAAAATTTATGCTACGAACACACTCTCCATATTTACGTGGGTCACCTTTTAAACGCTCAAATGATAAAAAATTTATGCAACTAAGAACCGCTTCAGCTGCAAATGATAAGCCCACTGCCTGGAATAACAACCCCACCAGCTGGGAATGACAACCCCACCAGCTGCAACTGATAACCCCATCAGCTACAACTAACAACCCCCTCAGCTGCAACTAACAACCTCATCAGCTGCAACTAAGAACCCTACCACCTGCAACTAAGAACTGCTTTAGCTACAAATAACAACCCCAGCGCTTTGAAATAACAACCCAACTTGTGCAACTAACAATGGACAGCAAATATCAGTAAACATACTATGCACTTTGATTCATATATATGTACTTTGCCATGACATCCCCTGCAGGCAGCAAATGTAGAAGGCATACAGTTAACATAGACACTAATGGCAACACTTCATTCTCATTTCCCAAAATAGGTGGAGACATACAGCGCCATGAATAATGACAACCTGCACCACACATATAATAATAACTCACGCACTTATATTAACAACTATGTCATACTATAATAACAACTCCTCTTGCCCCGCATATCAGATCATGTCTATCATTCACACTTTACAGGTCCCTTTCTCTTGTTCATATTTTCTTACTACACTCACCTAAATACCCCACAAATTCCTGCAACCCAAACATAATTTTTTAAACCCTAAATAAACTCATTTAACCCACACCTCAAATAATAAAAAAGTCATAGAACCAACACATTCTCCATATTTACGTGGGTCATTTTATACCTTTCACTTCAGCCACACACTATCATACATAGAAGGAGGATGACGAGCTAACTATTTCCCTGGGTTTGCTACAAATGGACTTCACGTTCTCAAATAATAGTCAGAAAAGATGATTCATACAGCAATTATGCCTCGACATCCAGCCATGATGATGACTAAACCCAGTTGCCAACGCACCGTGGGAGCCATTGTATGGGCAGTAATGGTGTTCTTACTGTTCTCTTATTTCAGAGCAAAGCCCGCCAACTCTCATTTCTTCTTTAATGTTTTTTTATTTCGCAAGGCCATTTAACTCAGCTCTGCGTTTAGTAAACAATAGGGGCATTTAAGTCTTCTTACAATTACAAAAAATTCATATGAGGTCCCATGGGACTTGAAATGAATTATAGCATTTGCTGGGACTTTCTTGTCATTCATTTGCTTCCACGGGACCCATGTGTCATTCTCCCAATAAATTATCCAACTAGCTTCTACCTTTATAAGCGCAAATAATAAAGAATTCAAGCTCTAGATAGGAAGTTTTGCTTAATATCTAGAGTAGAAATCATGTCATGTGTGATTAGATATTCAAAGGTTCACTAAAAGCACCCCTACTTTCAGTGCACACATATAACAACAATGTCATGGCAAGTAGTAAAATATAAGGGTTATTTGGTTCAATTTACCAATGTTTTTGGTACTTATCTTCGCAAAAAGTATAAAAGTTAATTAGCTTTATGAGAAATTCTTGTGCCAAAAAAAAAACTTTACGAGAAGTTCTTAGTTGATTGCTTATTTTAATTTTTTATAATCAAGAAGTCAAAATTATTTTGTTTAAAATAAATATAGTATTTAATATTGAAGACAAAATACCCTTTTAATTTAATTTTATTTCATAATTTTTAAGGGAAAGTCTAAAAATGTATAATAAATTCTATGAAAATCGAACTTACTTTTTTTTTGGTAATAAAATAGGAGTTACTTTAATTCCACTAATTATGTTATTTCTTTCAAAGTTTAGTGTTTGTGATTGAAATTTGTTTAAGTTTTTGGGAAACCTAACTTTTTCTCTTTATTTATTTATTTTTATTACAAAGAGAACCCTCAACTAATCCCTCCCACCACTGCTATCTACCATAGGATAATCATTCCTAATAATATCAGAAGCTTCCCCTCTTTGTTTAACCTTAATCAAACAAACCTATACTCACAGAAAGCATTTCGTGTAATGCATGGGACCCATCTAATTATTTATATGTATATGAAAGATGGATTATTGTAGAGCGTAAGATGAAATAATGCAGATGCAAAAGCAGCAAGTGAAGTGATAAGCATGTGTAGTTGGATTGGAACCTTAATTCTTTATTTATGATGGAAGACACTATTAGTGTTAGTTTTAGGCATATCTGGAATCCTTGTTTGACTCACTGAATACCCACACAAAATTGGAGCACTTTGGACAGACTCAGTCACGTTACACAGCAAATACACCCATGGAAGAAATAACAGAGCATCAGACGTGCAGAGTGAGAGGAGCAGAGCGTATGCAAAAATGAAAAGTTTTCCTCACTTCTTTTCTCTGTGCTCATGCATATATATTCTGTCCATGGTGGGAGGAATAGGGTTAACATGTAACTCCCCATTCCCACATTTTTCTCCTTTTTGAAAAATAAGGGAAAAACTATTCCCTCCATTCCCTCTATTATCCCAATACCTATTGGGTTTGGGTCTAATCCACCAAAGGTGGATCAGCCCACTTTCCAACATTTCCCACTCAGATTTGGTGGATTAGATATTATAGGTCCAATCTCATTCTTTTCCTTCTTTCATACTAGGTGCTTTGTCATGATCGTATAGGCATGACATCTCCATTCGGGCATTTGTACTAGAAATCCCTTTTATAGAGACAAGCATATGTTATAGTGCCTTGAATGTCCTAGATTTACCCATATACACTTTTCTTATGGCTAATCTAATCCCTCTTGAGTCAGCATATAACTCAGATAGCCTCCACTTATGCATAGTATCCACACTTATGAAATTAACAAAATAATAGCACAAGAGACTGGTCAAAGACCTCATATGGATATGTATATTCTGGCAATCTTTCTTTCGCCCATATATCATTTTGTTATGAATCAACCGCTTTCCTAGCATAATACCTTTGGTTCATATATAATTTGACCATAGGACATATACAAAAGTAGCAATCGCTGCAACATACCTCCATAATACTGTCAAAGTCAAAGGACATTAATGAAAGGATGATACCTTTCTGGAACTCAAATATCAATGAAGCAGGGATTGATTCACTTGCTTTCCATTTGTGGTTCTTTAGCACATGTGGTATGAATCATATGTTATGGTGTTCCTCTTATCCTATAAGAGTGTATGTTGTTTTGACTCTATCAACCACATCGTATAGACTTAAGTCCAAACACTCATAGTATCTAAACCCAAACTCTTCAATTATATTCACATAATATGGCATCAATTTTGAAGAATTTGTTATCTAGCTATAGGTTTCAATATATGGGTATCCATAATTTGATCTATATCCATACTCACGGATCTTATCTTGACTTACTGCACTTTTTAAGCTTAGACGACATTTATTGTGTTTCTTCTCTACCATATTAGCACTCTTGCTGCTTTACTGGTGAACACATATCTCATCTTTGAACGCTTCTCTAGCATCAAAGGTAGTTGCTTGTGTGAGAGAGCTAATCTTTTGAACCTATATGACATACTAGATATTGTATACTTTTACCCAGACGTATAAGTAATAATAAATGACATGATATCATTAATGAAAATAAGATATTACATAAAGTCTATAATTTTACATTTTTCACATACCAATGGCTTTTATATGTTTCTCAAATGTTTCTTTGCCTATTGGCTTAGTCAGGGGGTCTGCAACTATACATTTAGTTAAAATGAATTGTACAGTTACAATTTTCTATGCTATATAATCCCTCATAAAGTTATACTTGATATCAATGTGCTTGGACTTGCTGTGATACTTAGGGTCTTTGGTGTAGTCTATGGCTGCAATGTTGAACCAGATTAGTACTCTCATTCCCAAATCCTAGGTGTTCGATAAATGTCTTCAGCCAAACAACCTCTTGTGCTACTGCAGTGCATACCACAAACTCAGATTTCATAGAGTGTAAAGCAATACACGTCTGCTTCTTGCTACCCCAACATATGGCACCTTTGTTAAGCAAGAAGGTGTATCCTGAAGTCGATCTTCGTTCTTCTTCATCACCACCTATATCAGTATTAGTTGATAACACAATGCATAGTCAGTTGTGCCCTTTAAGTATCTCAAGATCCTCTTCATTGCTTTCCAGTGTTTCTTATCGGGGTTAGACTAGAATCTGCTAACATCTCCCATGGCATAACAAATATCTGGTCTTGTACACATCATCGCATATATCAGGCTACCAACGTCACTGGCATATAGAACTCTTTCCATTTGCTTTTTGTCTAAATCAGTTTTGGGACACATGTCAGAACTCAAGGCCATTCCTGTGGCTACAGGGATATCCATGGGATTGTAGTCACTTATATTTAATTACTCAACTATCTTCTTGATATAATTCTCTTGTGAAAGAGTGAGGATTCTCTTGGAGCGATTCCTTTGAATCTTGACTCCAAGTATGTATTCTGCTTCCCCCATGTCTTTCATCTCAAAATTCGATGAAAGCCATTCTTTAATAGCTATCACTGAGTCAAGACTATTTCTAGCTAAGAGTATGTTATCTGCGTATAAGGATAATATTATAAAGTTACCCTTAAACTGCTTAACATAGGCGCAGTGGTCTTCCTCTATCATCTGGAAGTTATATGAGGTTATCGCTTTGTGAAACCTCAAGTACCACTATTTGGATGACTGTTTAATCCATAAATGGATATTTTTAATTTACACTTCTTGTGTTCAAACCCTTTTCAATGAAACCTATTGGTTGTTCCATATAGATTTCTTCATCTAGATCACCATTCAGGAATACAATTTTTACATCCATCTGATGTAACTCTAGTTTAAACTATTTACTATTGCCAGAATAAGTCTTATAGTGAAGGGAATTGGAAGACACGCAGCGAAAATTAACTTTAAATTTTTTTTCCATTCCCAGCCAGGATCTACCGAATGTGTTTAAGTCAAGGAGAAAGAAGTGTTACCTTCGGTATTCAAGCTTTGGTCACGACCTACTCAGCTTCTAGTCGCGACCTACTCAGCTTCTAGTCGCGACCTATCGCCTCTGGAGTTTTTAGTCGCGACCTCCTCAGCTACTAGTCGCGACCTGTAGCCTCTGGAGTTGTTAGTCACGACCTCCTCTGCTTCTTGTCGCGACCGGACATCTCTGGAGTTTGTAGTCGCGAACTTGTCAGCTTCAAGTCGCGACCTGTCTCCTCTTTTCGGATTTCTGACGTTCAGATTCCCGTATGGTCGCGACCTCAGTGTCAATAGGTCACGACCTGTATTCGTGTCTGGTTTCTTTTCTCGATCGCAAGAAGTCGACAGCTCAGATCGGCTTCCTCTACCGGTATCCACACGAACAGCGTTCCAATCACGAATGACGTGCTAGCGCCTCTTGTCCCTCTAGGGCTTTCTAGAGGTTCCGTCCTCACTGTCTCTATTTCGGCAATTTCTTATCTGCAAACCTTTTGCACTTTTCCTGCCCCCTTTTCTCACGTCTGTATAGATGTGTAGAGATCTGTGTGTGTTTAACCCTAGCTCCTAATGTCAAATATATAGGATGCTATGGGGCTTCTTATTGGGCCGGGCTTCAGAATTAATCTTATATTAATTCTGAAATTAATACAATATCATATATTGCATAATTTAATAAGAAACTATTAAATAAATATGGTTTATATTAAATCCGTCCCACAGATTTAATTCACCTATTTATTTAATTTAAAATAAAGATAAGACGGAATTATATTTGATTTATTCTCATAAATCAAATTTGAAATATCTTATCAATTTGAATTTCAAATTCAAATAGATCATATCCATTTAAATTTAAATTCAAAAGTGATAGAGATTTAATTTATCCTTATAAATTAAATCTTGCAAATATCTCTTATATTATATATATACTAATTTATATATATCAAATATATATATATAACCACCCTAGATTATTCATTGAATCTAGACATCTCTTAGATTCAATGAATCTGGACATCATAGCTCGTATTGGGCTGTTTTGTGTGCGACCCTGTAGGCCTATATGAAGTTGGCAGTGGCCCATTTACTATACTGACCCACAAGTCATAAGCGGTCTCTAGCAAGGCATTATGACTACCCAAAACATATGAGGATCGATAAACAATGTAACCTTTCATACAACCATATCACGTCCCTTTTGTCACACGATATTTCGGTCAATAATGAGGCATGGAGAACATCATCCTCCTGTTCCTGACCGTTACTTTCTCGATCCCTGAGTAGTCTAAATATAGAAATGGAACTACCCTTCCATTCCAGTATGGCCATACATTTCTTAGACTCACTCATCGAGGGGCCCAGTAATATCTCTCTACGAATGTGAGGGATAAATTCCATCTTGAACATTCACATTCCTCCGCATGAAAAACCACTAAGCCCGAACATAGCCTTTATGATCACTCGGTCAAAAGTGACTTTTGACTAGGTCAAAGCTGAGCGTTCGTCATGTAGGAATCCATGATGATCTCAGGTCAAAGGGCATAGTGACATGGCTTGTATATGAGAGAAGCTTATGACTTAACCCATGCAGCTCTCTCATAGCGGGTCGGTCCGACACCCTGTACTTTTACACGTGCCTATGACTTTGATTTATATCTCTATATATCTTCAAAGTCATACTGGTCTTATTTCATCTCTGCTCCCGCATAGATGACTGACCAGGGACATTTAGGATAAGATCACGAGTTATCCAAGGATTGTTATCATAGTAAACATGCAAATAATATGATAACCTGATACAATGATTGACCCCTAGGGCACACTTTCCAACATCTAGAATTGAAGGGCACAACAGGTGAAAAGTATCTTCATAATCTATACCTTCCTGTTGTGTATATCCTTTTGCAACCAATTAGGCTTTGATTTTGTCAATTGATCTATCCACCTTTCTCTTGATTTTGAGAACCACTTGTTCCCAATGGCTTTATGCCCTTTTGGCAGATCAACCAATTCCCAAGCTTGGTTTTTCATCATTGAGTGAATTTCCTCTTTCATTGCTTTCTTCCATTCCTCCTTGGTAGGACCTGCCAAGGCCTCATGAATAGTATAGGGTTTATCATCCTCTTTTGGAGTAACTAAGAATGCTTCGCCTTCTATTTGGAAGCTTTTCTTTGGAACACTTTCCCTGTTACTCCTTCTGATCAGAGCAACTTGCTTATATTTTCTCATTTGTCTCGATCTTTATGTTGGCCATTCTTGGCTCCCACTCAGATTGACATACCTAGAAGATTTTAGTCTATCAATTTGTTTAGCACTATCCTGTTCCTGAGTCTCAAAGAAATACAGTACGGTCAACATCTCCCCTACTGGAAAATTCTGTTTCAATGAATACAACATCTCTTGATTCTATTTCAGTCACTATCCCATCTTCAATTTCACTTCTGAATACATATCCTTTTGAGGGTTCAGAGAACCTTATGAAAATATATTTCTTCCCTCTAGGACCCAGTTTTCCATGTCTATGAAAATTGTCATGGATATAAGCCGTTGAGCCCCAAGGTCTAAGGATGCTTAGATCTAGTTGGCGTTTAGTCCATAACTCGTAAGGTGTGGAAGCGACTATCTTAGAGGGCCCACGGTTAAGTATGAAGGTTGCTATCAATAAAGCATCACTCCAATATGAAATTGGAATGTTTGCCTGAGTCATCATAGACCTAACCATGTCTAGAAGAGTTCTATTTGAGGTGTGCCAGGATAGTTAGCTGCCTAATAATCCCTTTTTCTTCAAAGAGATGTTTGAATTGACTCGAAAGGTATTCACGACCTCGATCAGTGTGTAATGCCTTGATTTTATTGTCCATTTGATTTTTTATTTTATCTATATACCATCTAAAGCACTCTAGTACCTCAGACTTATGTGAAATCAAATAGACATGACTATATCGTGAAAAATCATCAATAAAGGTAATAAAATACCAAGCTCTGTGTCTTACCATCACACTAATTGGACCACAAATATGAGAATGGATTAATTGCAACAAATTTTTGGCTCTGTTCCCTTACCAAATGGTTTTCTAGTAGGCTTACCAGCTAGATAGCTTTCGCATAATGACATATCCATGTTAGGGATTACCCCCAATAATCCTTCTTTTGCCAGTTTTATCATTCTATTTTGATTAATATGTCCTAGTCTAGCATGCTAGATATTCATATCAGGATTATTCGAAGTAATAGCAAAATAATTATGAGCATTAAAATCCCTAGCAAGATCCAAAATAAAGAACTTTTGAATTCAGAAAGATGAACCATAAAATATTGAGTTGTTGTAAATGTCTGCAACTTTACCATGAAAGTTTACAATGAACCTAAAGTCTAATAAGCAAATTATAGAAATTAAATTTTGTCGGATGTTAGGAGCACGAAGTACATCATGCAGCATCAAGGTCTTTTCACCACGCAAAACAAGTTTACAGGTGCCAATGTCTTAAACCTCGATCCTTACATTATTGCCAACATAAAGCCACTTGTGTTGAAACAGCAACCGATGGTATTCCATAAAAGATCCTAGATCTCGACTTACGTGGTCTGTGGAGCCTGAGTCAATAATCCAAGAAAAGGAAATAGGTTCTATAAAAAAATAGTACTAGAAACAAATAAGACATGTGAATTCACATCATTCACTGTTACCTTTCCACTCTCGGTCTGTTTAGAATAGTCACGTGCGAAATGTCCCATATTATGACAAGCAAAACATTTGATCTTCTTTAGGTCTATATTTTTCTTATCCCTTTCTTTCCCTTCTTCTTGTATTATTGCTTGCTTTTCTTAGGTGGAGGACCGCCTTTCTTCCCATTTTTCTAAAATTTCTTGCCCTTTTAGAATTCAAGCTTTGATTAGGAAGGACCAGTACCTTCGGTCAAATAGGCTTATCCAGTAGACTTATAAGCCTCTAGACATTCATCCTCTAGCTCCAAATGCTTAGCTACATCATTGAAAGTGATGATATTTTTAGTATGGGTCATATTAACTTTCATGTGTTCCCAACTGGCAGGGAGCGACCTGATGATAGCCTGTACTTACTGCTCGTCAGATAGATTATGTTAGCCTCCTTCAGTTCTCGAATCATGTTGGAAATTTCTCTTAGATGTTGCCTCAGGATTATTTGGTTTTAGCTTATAGGTATCGAATTTAATTATCAGCCTTTTAAGCTTAGTCATGGAGACTCCACTAAACTTATCCTTTAAGTCAATCCACATAGCTTGTGCTGTTCTGTGTGTCTCAAACTCACACATCAAATCATCATCCATTGCACTCAATAATGTGATTCTTGTTATGTTATTCTTCCTTTTCTAGGACAGGTATACTTCCTAGTCTTTCCTGTACTGGACCGTATTTCCACCCTTAGGCTCTACCATTGCTATTGTCAATGGCTCAATTGCATCCTGTTCTTCTAGAATATATTAGACCTTTCGATACCAAATATACCAGTTGTCCCTGTTGAGTTTTTCACCTTATTTAATTCACCAATAATATTCTTTGATGCCATTGTTCAATATTGGTTCTGGAACAAACCTATCACACATTCATTTATTGAACCATAGAACATTTAAGTGAATTCATATATATAGTACATGTAAAGTATACAATGTCATGTACTTTTATCATTTTTGATCAGAAAATAACAACATCAGACCTATGATTAGGAGAATACGTTTGTACCTCCCATCACATAGGCACTAGCAACACCATCATTTCCTATCAAAATTAATATAAGCACTATTCTCATCAAAGTTTTCTTTTAGAAGACTCATTATCTAAAAGGCTCCCACTTATAAAAAGTATACATGAATTATAACTAAGATAAATAAATGAAATGAAATCTGATTCTCATGCATATAAGGCATGTAATCAATGGCAAGTCTTTATAGAGAAAGTGTAATAAAACATGTCCTTAACAAAGCAAAGTAGTAGAAACCAAATACAAATATACATAATTTGATATGAGCATTATAGTATTCTAACATCGCTTTTCTTAACTTCTTAAGCTTACGAGGCGGTTTGTGAAGGTTAGATACAAATTCTATTGTTTTAAGCCAATATGTTTTGCTTATGCTTCCTTGTCTAGGCTTGCCTCTAACCCTGGTTGCTCTTATATATTCCATTATGACTTTCAGGTAGAATGTAGTATTCTTCTTATCTTTCATTAATGCTTTTATATTTGTTAGTTTGGCTACATATCTTTCAGCTATATTCATGGCCAAAGTAGGGACAAGAGGTTAGTTCACTTCCTCTCCATCCTAAACTGGAGATTCATCGTGAAGAGTAGGCACTGTCTTGGAGTTTGAGTCTGAAGAAACCATGAAAGGCTACTCAAGAAGAGGTTTGATGGGGAATAAAGTTTTTGACCTCAGTTCAGAATCATACATTAATTTTGGTTCCTTTTATGGAATTTCCTCCACTTACTCCTCTGGGTCTTCTTTAGAAAGTTCATAAAGTTCTTATTTTGGATCCTCTTCAGGTTTCCCCTCGGGGTCATCTTGAAGGTTCTCCTCTGGGTTATTGACATCATCTATGAATGAGATGTCATTATATAAGCTATATCCCAGGGATTTAGTGCTAGATGAAGTCATTTTCACCTAAATAATAAAAATATTGATTATCATAATTTCTTGAAATTTTTTAAAACACTAAAAAAATACTAGAAAATGTACTAAATATACAAAATTAGACAAATTATATATCAAAATAAAGATATTGATTTTATGAATTTTTAAGAATAAATCGCACCTCAATCGCAGTTCCTACGCGGCCCAAGAAGGAAAAATTTAGAAACAATTAAAAAAACTGAACAAAGCCTACTCTCGGCTTCTGGCGCTGCCACGTGTCAGCCACCAAAATTTTTTCCTTTTTTTTAATTCCTCCAAAAATATATTTTTTTTGCTTATTGTGGGTCCAAATTTGATCCACTGATCCGACCTGACCTGACCCTACTGCCAAAACAAAAAAACTTCTTTTTTTTTTGTAATGGGCTTGACCTAGTATAGCCTTTTTTCCCTAAAAAATAGAAGCTTTTCCTGCGTTTCAATTTTTTTTTCGCTGCTTCTCAAAATGACGCCATTTTTGGGATGATCAAAACATACCGTTTTGATCATCCCTGACCTCCAACCAGGTCGTATAGACCTAACTGAAAATGGGTCGAGTCCGACGGACCTGACTGATTTTTTGATCATAACTCATTCGTTCGACATCCAATTTCGATGTTCTTAGTGTCTTTTTTTCCTTTTTTTGTGCTCTACGCAATAGGATTAATTTCAAGGCCTAAAAAAATGATGTTTTCTAATGGCCCAATTTTGAAACGAAGAAGCTTGAATATGGGTTATATTGAATTTACTTCTGTTTATGGTTTAAATGCATGGTCTTTGTTTCTTGGCATAAAACAAATGTATTAAACATAAATAGAGGCAAGAACAATGTGCTACTAGAAAAACAAAAATCCATAGACATGCATACAGAAGCACATAATAGGCTCTGATACCACTGTTAGTTTCGGGCGTACCTGGAATCTTTGTTTGACTTACTGAATAACCACACAAAGCTGGAGCACTTTGGACAGGCTGACAGTCATGTTACATAGCAAATACATCCACAGAAGAAATAACAGAGCATCAAACGTGCAGAGGGAGAGGAGCAGAGCGTATGCAAAAATGAAAAGTTTTCCTTATTTCTTTTCTATGTGCTCATGCGTATATATTCTGTCCATGGTGGGAGGAGTGGGGTTAACATGTAACTCCCCACTCCCACATGTTTCTCCTTTTTGAAAAATAAGGGAAAATTGTTCCTTCCATTCCCTCTATTATCCCAATACCTATTGGGTTTGGATCTAATCCACCAAAGGTGGATCAGCGCACTTTCTGTAATATCCCTAATTTTCTGGTCTGGTTTGTATGTACAGTTTGTACGTAATATATGTGAGATTTTCTAAGAAAAGTGTCGCCATTTAAGGAAAAGAATTGAATTAAAAAGAAACAAAAATTTAAGGACCTAAGTGAAATTACAAAAGTTTTAAGGGCCAAAATAAAATGTAGACATAAATGTTGGGCCATTAAGTGTAATTTCAAAAAGTTTAAGGACCTAAATGTAATTTCTCAAAATTTCAAGGGGCAAAATGTAATTATTGAAAGTTGAGCCAGAAGTGGCTTAGAACTTCCCGAAAGCATTTCAGTCCCAAATTTTGTCAGTGGATAAAGAAAATGATGCTGGTTAATCTAGTTTAATACAGAAATTTTATCAGAGTTTCATATAGCTGAAATTTATCTGATAGTCTGAAAGTTATCTGAAATTTTTATTAGATCTCCTAAACTTCAGATATGAGTGAAAAGTTACAGGAATGTGCATCCTGTGAAGCCAGAGGTCAGGGAACTGACAAAATCCTGAAAGGAGTTCTGTAGAAAAAGTTATTCACTTTTTAGTGAATTTTGACGGGAGTTTGTGAACGCCTGATATCCGATTGAGAAATTAATCTGTAAGCAAACTGGAACTGAATGAGCCCAGATGGTGTCACTCAGAGGCTCATAATAGTACCAACTGAGGCTAGGCCCATGATATCAGTTCATCGGGGATAAAGGCTAGTGTCCAGAAATTTGCAGAAAATATGTGAAATTATGAAAATGCCCCTGTGTTGTACTAATGAGCAAGAGATGAATGGAGGGCATTTTGGTCATTTTAGACAGGCCAAAATGCCAAGGAAGGTACAGGAGGGATTAGTCAGAGTCAGTATATGCTCTGATAAGGTACAAAGAGGTGTGAAATAACAATTTTGCCCTTAAGGTTAATATAGTGTAAGAAAGGGCACCAAGGGTATTTTGGTCATTTCACAATGGATGGATATCAGATAAATGCTCAGTATAATAATGTCAATGGTAGGAGAAACCTAGACACTGGTTTTCCTGACAGAATACATATTATGGATTATTATAAAAATCGGGAACATAAAAGAGTCTGGTTTTTCAGAAAGTGACCCGATCAGTACCGGACTGGACTGTAATTTTTCCTATCAGTATTACCCTATTTATTGCGCCAAACAAGGCCTTTATGATGTCATGGATGATGTCATTAATGAGGCTTCTAGGGCAAGCTTCTTGCAAGGTGGAATATGAACCATTAGATCAAATAGTAACTAAAGTAATCTTGGCCTTCCATTTTCACCCAAATTTTTCTATAAATACCCCCCAAAACAGATTGGTTCGGCATTCTTTGGCACCTTGGGGAAACTCTTGCAAAATTTCTATTGAAACTAGAAAGAAGCAAGCAACTTGGAAGAACTAGCAAAGTAATTAGTCCCCTTGATCTTAGACTTTATTCTAGCAAGTTTGCTCTTGGTTTTAAGAGGTTTTTGGAACATATTTCTCTTGGTGGTTCTGCTGGATATTCTGTTTTGATGTGAAAAGAATATGAATTTTGAAACATCCTTATTTATATCTCTCAGAGTACTCTTGCTATAGCACTCTTAACTGGATTATATCTCTCTTGCCAGAAATCCTAGTAGAAAATAACTGTACTGATTCAGTAATTCCCCATGAGAACTACCATTCTACGTAAGTACCCAGGAAAGACTGGATGAACCGGCTAGGTCCACTCACTTCCAGTCTCCTTAGACAGCACCTACGTACACAGTACTCTGTATAGTCTACCAGCACAACGACATTTTCTAGTAAATATCTTTAAATCTTAACCTTAAATCTTGAACTTAATCTTAACCTTACATATACTCAATTGGAATTATCTTAGTTCATTGGAATACCTCTTAACCTTAAAAACATGAATTTCCAAGAGTTGGGCTAACGGTACTGTTCACTGTCACTGTTCACTGGGTAATTCCAGATTACAGCGTGAACTTTGGAAATTCATAATTAAATCTAGAAAAATCGTTTTGAGGTGATTCCAATTTCTAATGAAATATATTTCATTAAAATTTGATAGAAAAATATGAAAATGAGGTTTCCTTATCCAGATCAAATCAGTTTATTCGTTGAACTTTATTGTTCATTGGGTAAATCTGGAAGTTCCAGTTTCTTTGCCCCATTTTCAAAAATTCATTTCTCCTTGTATACTTATCCAATTGAGTCGAATTACCTATAGATTTAAATCTCAGAATTTTTAATTTAATCTCACCAAATATCGCAAAAAAACTCATTCATATTCTATATGAAAACTGCGTTGGAACCTTACTGTATCGGATGACTTGTTTTATCTTGATCCAGAGTTTAAGTCCAACTTGAAAAAATCATATCAATTCGAAAACTTAACCAATTTATGCGTTCTTGGTGTCAAATTAAAGCTCTTGATCTTAGAAACTAAATAGAATTAGTTACTCAAACTATAGCTGGAAGTGGTCTGCCTCAACTCGGATCCAGTGAGTAAATTCATTATACATACAAATATATCATCATCTAAGTTAAAGGCATGCTTTTCAAGTCATTTACCATTCATACATCCATAATTACCTCCTTCCTTGTGATGTTCCAGCACCTAGATCATGGTTATGGGGGGGTGAGATTCAGGGGAATCTCAGTAGCAAACAATACCAAACAATGCATGTATTAATGTAAAGACTTATGCTTGCTTGTGAAAGTGTTATCATAGTGTGATGAGCATGCTTCCATGTATCATATGAAATACAATTGGCCAAAGAAATTATAAAATAATAGAGCTTCAATCATCTACCATATACACACAATTCAACCAAGCCATAGCACAATCAAGCATACATTACATACATACAAGTTTAGGGTAAGTCCACTACCTTGGATCTAAGCTTTCTTTCTTATGCTTGCACTTGCTTCCCAAGCTTTCCAATCCTAAGGCTTTTTGGTCAATCATTCCCCAACATCTTCTTAGATATTTCAAGGTCCTAAATACATTCATATTCATTACATAATCCATTAGGATCATAAACTCAAGAATTACTCAAGACTATCTCTCTTGAACCTTTAACTTGCTTTAACTAATATAACTTTCTTTAATCTCTGCCAATTAACTTGGCCTTTAAATCAATTGATGTCTTGACTTTACCCTACACAATTTCACCTTTTGAATCCATTTATGAACTCAAAATAACCAAATTCCAGCAACAATACACTGTTCTATACAGATTTCGAAAAACATATATAAATCTTCCAAAAATTCTCATTTTGATTCCAATGCTTCCCATACTTGTTCCTCCACTTTTCCCCTACACAAAATCTCATTTTAAGACCATTGGAAGCATCAAAATCATGAAATTCAAATCACTGTTCATGCGAGTGAACAGTAACCGAAAGGAATGTTCAACATTATAACCTTTAATTCCAATGGTTTCCAAGGTTCAAAACCTATCCAATCCTAAACAAAATCATCATATAAACTCAATGGAAGCATTAAATCATTGAAATTCCATCTCTTTCTATCATGAACAGTGTATGAACAGTGCAAACCGAAATGGTAAAGTCAAGAATATCAACTTACTTCACAACCAAGCATGTAACTAGCTTGTTTAAGCTTGTCTAAACTATCTATGACATAAAGCTCATGTTCCTCTCACATATACATAGAAATTCCAGCAGCATTTCTCCAAGATTCAAGCCTTAAATCCAACTTAAACTCAAGCACAAACCATAAGAACAAAGGGTAGAAGCAAGGAGACAACTTACCTTACTTGTTTTTCAAGATCCCTGCTTCCTCCAAGCTTGAGAGAAAATTTTGCAAGAGGTTCCCTAAGGTTCTTACTCATGGTTTTGGCTTAGAATGAGGGGGTATTTATAGAAAAATCTTGGGAAAATTGAAGGCCAAGATCACCTTGGGAACTATTTGATCTAATGGTTAAAGGTTTAATCTTGGAATGTCTTTTCTCTTTTCACTCATGACATCATCAATGACATCACCACCAAGCCAAGTTGAGATAAAATCACATGACAAAAATCAGCTCCTCCCCTTGCCTTGTACGCCATGTGCAAAGTCCTTGTGGGTCCCACCATGTGCAAACTTTAATTCTTACTTTATCTCTTTTGTTTCTTTTTAAAAAAATCCATAAATTATTTATTATTGGACTTGGGCTACAAGATAACTTTTGGGGCTTATTGGGCTGGCCTAGGACGAAATGTTGGGCCTCTTTTAGGTCCAATAGCTAATTGGCACAAATCCCAATTCACTTTCCTTATACCGATATCCTTAAATTACCCTGATCTTGGAATAAATGCTAGACACCTCTTTTAATGGTTCTAAAATTTTTATAAATTCATTATAATATAAAATAAATTCTCTGCAAAGTTTCATAATTTTCTGAGACCCAGAAGTCCTGATAAAAATTACATACATTTCCTTTAAACCCTTTATCGGTGTCCTTTTCACCGTAAATTCCATAATTAATTCTACAGGACTCCTTTTTGACTTCTGTCAACTCCATAAATTCTCATATTAATTATAAGAATTTATTTTCAACTTTCATCTGATATCCATCCACTGTGAAATGACCAAAATACCCTTCATTCACTTCTGGTTTCTTAGGGCATCACAGGGGCATTTTCGTAATTTTGCACTTTGGCTCTTACACTTTCTTCCTCTTCCAATTTAATCCCTTTCTTTACATAAATATGGACACATCTTTTCCTAAAAAATCTCATATATTTTATTCAATCTGTGCATACAACTTAGTACAGAATTTAGGGATGTTACAAATTTTATGTTACAGATGGTTTAGATAAGCTTAAATAAGCTAGAATCAAGTGGTACTAGCTTGAAAATCCAAGTATGCATGTGAATGGAAGATTGTGTTCTATTCTGGTACTGTACAAATCACTGTTCATATGTTGGGATTTCATGATTTTGATGCTTCCAATGGGTTTAAAATGGAAAATTGTGTGGGGATAAAGTAGAGAAACGACTATTGGAAGCATTGGAATCAAAATGAGAAATTTTGGAAAGTGTAGGAGACATTTCGGTTTTGTACAGTAGCCAAGGACCTGAATTGATTTTGAAAATTCTGATTTCATATTTGGATTCTACATGAAAAATTATGTGGAAATGAACCATGAGAATTTATTTTATAAAGATGTAAGCATAAGTCATAAGTTAGACAAAGAAAGGAATATAGTAAGAACCTAGTCTTGGAATTTGTTTTGGAGTTGAATGGTAACTTGATGTTACTTTGTAATGGCTAGGTTTTGACATTTGTGAAAGGAGAAGATCATTTCAAGAAGAGAGTGAACAAGAATATCTAAGAGGTAGCCAGAATACCTAACTATAATCTTATGTTTGTTTGATTGTATGCTTGCTTGTTAGTTATGATTCTTGGTTGAGCTTAAGATGATACTTTGATGATTATGATAAAGTATGAATGATTGCAACTCCTTGCAATGAATGTCATGACAATATTCATGTTAGAGTTTGCTTATGTATGGTTACCAAGTAGCTCCCATATCATGATAACATGTTAGGCATTTAATCAAGCATGCATGTTATTATAGTTTGTATGACTTGCTATTGAGATTTCCATGAAATCTCATTCTTTCAATATACATAACCATGCTATAGGTGCTGAAACTTCTCAAGGGAAAAGGGTAAATGTGGATGGTTGAGTTGTATGTGAATTAAAGTTAAGTACTTGACCTTAGAAGATGTTATTATGATGTGCATGATGTATGATACTATGAATACTTTCCGAGGAAGTGTACTTTTTACGATAGTTTTCACAACCTATACGATATATTTTCAAGTGAAATTTTGTATGAAAATAGCTAAGATCCATAGCTTTAAATGGACACCAAGAACACCTCATTTGGTTAAGTATTCGAATTGTTATGATTTTTCAAAGTTGACAATAAATTCTGGAACCAGATAAATCGAGCCACTAGAGGCAGTAAGGCTCTTGTGCGAATTTCAAATAGTAAATGAATGAGTTTTTCCATGAAATTTTATGATCTTAAAGTAAACATATGGATCTTTAAATCCATATGTAACACGTCTCATTTGGATAAGTTAACAAAGAGAAATGAATGTTTGAAAGTAAGGTAAAGAAACTCGAACTTCCAGACTTACCAAATGAACAATATTTTTCAACGAATAAACTGATTTCATTTGGACAAGAAAACCTCGGTTTCATATTTTTTCTTCAAATTTCAATGAAATAGCTTTTATCAAAAATTGGAACCACCTTATTTATATTTTTCTATATTTAAATATGAATTTTCAAAGTTCAGGTTGTATTCTGGATTAACAAATGAACAGTAGCCGTGAACAGTACCGATGCTGTTTTCTTGAAAATTCATGTTTCTAAGCTAAAGAGGTAATCAATTGGTATAAGTTACATCCAATTGAGTATATTTAAGGGTAAAATTAAGGATATGACACTTTCCAACAATTAGCTTAGTCTCACATAAGGTTCCCATATTCTTCATGTCTCAAGTTGCTCTTTGGCCATTTTGATTCCCACAAAGTGGCAATATAGCTCAATAGACAAATAAAATAAAGGTTCCTTTGAATTGGGAATCACCATTCCTATTTGTTGCAATAACAATTTTGCTTTCTCATTTTGACTTTTCTTATTTATAAGGAAACATTATCTTGTCTATCAAATTTTATGAATGATTATAAACTTCATACATACTAGCAAAAAATAAAGTTCCTACAACCTATGGAAAGGTTGTTAAGGTCATTAATTACTTTGGCACGTTGTGACCTTAATATGCAAGACTATGATAATTCATGTGCAAAACTTCTCACAAAAAGTGTGCCAATATAATTGGTGCTAAATTTCTTTTAGGGATATATATAGCAATTAGAAGCAAAAAATGCACTTATTTAAAAAGGATTTGCTTTTCCCTTCTCCAAATAATGGTAGCTTAGGCATAGATCTGTGCATCACATGTGAAATGTCCTTACTTTTACCCTTAAGAGTATGTATTTGGAAATGAAATGGCCCATATAAGTTAGGACTGAAGCTCAAAAATAAAAAACTTTCATTTTAATCCTCGGTACTATTCGCTTGGTAATTTTCCAGATTACTGGTCCAATTAATTTTAAAAAATCATAACTAACTATAGAAAAATCGTATAGAGATATTTCAAATTTATATTTAAAGATCTTTCAATTCTCTTTAAGGAAAAATATTTATCTAGTCATTCTCTAGACTGAATAGTAATAGGTTTAACAAAATTATTAGTATTCATTTGGTAAAACTGCCTATCTTAATTTTAAAAATTCATAACTTTTAGTGTACACATCCAAATAGGACGTTCTACCTATGAATTTAAATCTTCGAATGTACATTTTATGCATACCAAATTTCAAGGGCTAATTGTTTTCCTTCTCAAATTATTGCAACAAGTTCACTGCCACTTAACTAATAATTCAGTCTCTAACTAGTCACTTATTATCTGGACTATGTAATCATATAACCATGCAATCTCATTCTCATATACACATGCCATAAATGTCATACATAATTTCATTACACATTTGGCATGCTTATTGTAACATCCCAATTTTTAGGCCCAGAGATTAAGAAAGTAGCCTAAAATACATAGGCTACCAGACCCCTTTGAGCAGAAGTCATAGAAACATACAGAGGGTTTTTAGGGACTAAACTGCAAATAAGTGAAAGTACAGGGACTTATGTGTAAATAGTGAAAGTCCCTAGGGGCATAATGGTTATTTTAGAAAAGAAAGGGTCTAAAGTGAAAGTCTAAAAGTTCCATGGTGCAAAAATGAAAGTAGACACAAGCTATGGGCTATTAAGTGTAATTATGAAAAGTTAAGGGACTTAATTGAAAAGAGGAAAAGTTTCCAGGGGCAAAATGGTAATTATAGAAAGTTGAGTCGGAAGTGGCTTAGAACTGCCTGGAAGTATTTCAGTCTCAAATTTCATCAGTAGATAGAGAAAATGATGCTGGTTAACCTAGCTTATTACAGAAATTTTATTAGAGTTTCAGATAGTTGAAATTTATCTAATAGTCTAAAAGTTATCTGAAATTTTTATCAGATCTCCTGGACCTCATATATGAGTGAAAAGTTACAGGAATGTGCGTCCTATGAAGCCAGAGGTTAGGGAACTGACAGAATCTTGAAAGGAGTTCTGTAGAAAAAGTCATTCACTTTTTAGTGAATTTAGACGGGAGTTCGTGAACCCCCGATATACGATTGGGAAATTAATCGGTAAGAAAATTGGGACTAAATGAGCCCAGATAACGTCACATAGAGTCTCATGATGATGCCAAGGGAGGCCCAGGCCCATGATATCAGTTCATCAGGTAAAAGGGGCCAGTGTCCAGAAAAAGGTGCAAAATGATGAAACTCTGGTAAGGTGTGAAAAGACAATAATGCCCCTAGACTCATTAAAGTAAATAAAGAGGAACCAAGGGCATTTTGGTAATTTGCCAAGGGATGTTTCTTGGGAATTGATCTATCAGAGTACTTGAGCTTGATCAGAGACCCAACATGACATTCCAAGAGTCCAAAAACGTAGCCCAAGGAATATGTGGGTTAAAGTGGCATTAAAATAATATTTTAGTAATTTTTCAATAAAGCGCTGGACTTATCTGGAAGCCATGAGGTGGCATCAAAGGTACCCATAAGATGCCACATGGCACTAATCTAAAGGAAGAAGAAAAAGCTAAGGACACGTGGCACGATCTCAACCGTTTATTCTGGGATAAGACTCTGGAATTCTATGGAAGCATTGAGTCAGCTGGTGAGGTGTCCTGAGGGCCCCACCATTATGCCACCTAAGCATGTGAGGTGTGTCACATCATAATTTTCTTATGTCTTAGGGACCAAACAGTAGCATTTGGAACCACTTATATGATCAATAAAGTCAAATTTCACAATCTGGAAATTTTAACCACGGGTTACTGTTCATATGGTAAAATTCCAGACAAGTGATTCAACTTCAAAAATTCATAACTAATTCTAGAAAAATCAAAATAAAGTGGTTCAAGTTGCTATACGAAGCTAACATAAGCCTCTTGAAGGTAAAAATATGAATCTGGCCAAACTCCAGACCAATTAATACAGTATTGACGTGGAATATTACTGTTCATTTGGTCAGTTTCACAGTTTCCAGATTTGGTTCCCTAACTTTGAAAAATTCGTTCTCTTTGTACAAATATCAGAATAAGACGTTCTTGGTACCAAAACGAAGTTCGACATGTCTATTATCATATTGTAAAGGCTTATACATTTATTCAAAGGTTAGCTATCTTTCCTAAGTCTCAACAAAACATAACCAGAACTGGAACAAGTACTTAATACACACATTACATATTTCCATAAAAAGTCTCTTATACAACAACGTATTTATGCATCATAACTTCTTCATTATCCTTCATTGCTTCCATAAGAAGGCCCTGCTGTGATGTTTGTATAATGGAAGGAGTGAGATTTCGAGGGAAATCTCAGTAGCAAATGGAAACCAAACAGTGTATGCAACTCAATGCTTCATGTTAATATGTGTGTGCTTAATGATCATGCTTGCATAATGATATATTTACATGTTTCCATGTTCCTTAAATTATAACATATGGCCATAGCATAAAAAGAAACAGAGCATCATTCAATCATACATGCTTCACATAATCAAAGTAAACATTCAACACATAAAACATCCAAGCAAGCAAAGCATACAAGTGAGGTAAGTTTACTACCCTGGAATAGCTCTCCTTTAACCTTTTCTTTCTTGGTCTTTTGGTCCTCTCTTTCACAAATGTCAAAGCCTAATCATGGTAGAGTAATGCACTTATTACAATCTATACCAATTCATATTTGAACTTCACTTAATAATTTAAGTTCATTTTCCGGAACCGATACACCCCTAACTTTCTTTATTTGTGGTTAATTGCCTTGTCCTTTGAATTAATTTGTTCCTTGACTATATCCCACACAATTTTGCCCAAGGAATCCAAATATGGATTCAGAATTTCAAAATTCCAATGCTTTCTTCAGGTCTGGACAGAAACAGAAACAGCACCTATAATTTTCCAAAAATTCCTCTTTTCAATTCCAATGCTTCCAAGATTTTGGTCTTACTTAATCCTACACAATTTTGCATTTTAAACCCATTGGAAACATCAAAATCATAAAATTCCAATCACTGTTCATACGGATGAACAGTAATAGAGAAGGTTTCAAATTGTCCCTTTCTCAATTTCAATGTTTCCAAGGTTCCAATCTTATTCAATCCTACACAAAATCATCATATAAATTCAATGGAAGCATTAGATAATTTAAATACAATCTTCCTCCTTCAGTTCTGTCCTAGGACGAAAGTCACATGAATTGGGATTTCAAGGATTACACAATTAATTCAAGCAATAGCCGATAATCGAAGCTTATCTAGGTTAGTATTTCAAGTTCTATCTTACTACTCTCTTTTTTTTCTTCATTTCTGTCCAGATTTGGACAGCATGGAGAACCAAGGAAAAATAGGTTTTCCAACCACTAAAACCCAAGTTTCAATCTTCCAAAACATATACATAAGAACTAGGAAGATTGCTTACCTTAAACCTTGATTGCTTTGAACCAAAGTGCCTTGTCTCTTCTTTAGTTTGTTTGAGTTTTCAATCCTCAAGAGTTTCCCCTCTTGTTCTTACGTAATATGAAGGAATGGAGGGAGGTATTTATAGACAATTTTTAGGGTACTTAGGACTAATCCACCCTTGGAAGTGCTAATTATTACAATGACTTAATTCTTCCTCTCATTGGTTTATTTTATGATTAATTAATCTTAATCATCATTAAACTATTTATTATAATATTTTAATGTAATGAGACACATGTGATAATTCATTCCTCTTGCTATGCTTGACATGTGGCACAAGGTGGGTCCCACATGGGACACCTCACCATACACCTCACATGTCTTGAATCTTCCTCCTTTCTCTTCTTCTTTGTTTTATAAAAATATCTTAAAACTTTATTTGGCCACAAGACCATTCCTTATCATCTTGGGCTGATATAAAATGTCACTTGGGTCCTAAATTGAGTCCAATTGCTAATTGGCTCAATTCCCAAGGCACATCCTATACCGATATCCTTAAATTCTCCTGATTTTTAAAATAAATTATATAAAATTATTTTAAGGGTTCTAACATTTTTAAAAATTCATTCTAATATAAAATGAATTTTATACAAAGTCTCATAATTTTTTGAGACTCAGAAGTCCTGATAAAAATTCCCTATATTTCCTTTAACCCTTTATCACTGTCTAATTTTACCGTAAATTTCATAATTAATTCTACAGGACTCATTTTTTACTTCTGTCAGTTTCATAAATTCTTATATTATTTATAAGAATTTACTACCAAGTTTCATCTAATTCTGAGGTCCAAAAGATACTATAATAATTTCCCTAGACTTTGGAAATTCATATCAATTTATCGGGATTTCAAATCAAAATTTCATGTTGCGTTAAATTGATCATAATAATTTTCTCCATTTTATGGTAAAATTTGAGACTAAACTGCTTTCAGGCAGTTTTGGGCCTTTTTCGGCCAACTTTCTCATAATTACCCTTTTGCCCCTGAACTTTTAAAAATTATACTTCAGGCCCTTAACTTTTCATAATTACACTTAATGGCCCAAAGCTTATGTCTACGTCCACTTTGCACTATAGAACTTTTAGAGTTTTCACTTTAGTCCCTTTCTTTCCAAAATGACCATCAAAACCCCTTCATAACTCTTTCCGCTATCAGTCTTATACAGATAGAGAAATTTTGGGATGTTACAAGGTGTCCCTTGATGATGTCACTTTTGATGATTCATTATCGAGGATGATGTCATCACGATGATGCAGGCAAAGCTTCTTGAGGAAGCTAAGCGATCTGAGCCATTTATGGTGATTCGATCTGGACCATCCATTCCACCCCCTCCACCTATAAATACCCCTCACCCCCTCACTTCATTCCACACCCACGGCAAGCAAGAAAGAAAGGAGAGAAAAAAAGATAGAGAAAGAGAAAGAGAGAAAGAAAGAACGAAAGGAAGAGAAAGAAGGAGTTATGGCTGAGCTAGGAGCAACCCAAGGAGTTTAGGGACTCGGCAAGCTTAGGAATAAGGCTCTGACCTATGAAAAGGTGGAACCTCAGATCAAAGGTTAAGGACTAAAGGAAGGGCTACACGCCAGGTAGCGAACTTACCTACTTGTATGCTTATGTTGCTTGAATGTTTTATGTGATATTTACTTACTTTGATGATGTGAAGCATGTATGATTAAATGATGCTCTGTTTCTTTTTATGCTATGGCCACATGTTATAATTAAGGGACATGAAGCATGTAAGTTATCATCATGCAAGCATGATCATTAAGTACACATATAGTAACATCAAGCATATAGTTGCATATATTGTATGGTTTTCGCTTGCTACTAAGATTTTCCCCAAAATCTCACCCCTTCCATATCAATCCAATTACAGTAGGTCTTCTCAAGATGGAGGAGATGATGATTCATGAAGAGAAGTTAAGAATTATTTAGCATGATTGATATGTGATTGATATATGTTATGCATATGTATGTAAAGTTGGTTGCTGGAAATTGCCACCATGAACAGTAACTCGTGGTGAAGTAGTCACCTTTGATCTGTAATTAAAAATAGTAAATGGTTGAATAAATATATGATATTTTTATAGTAAATAGTATACATGTAAAGCTTCGATTTGATATATAGAACATCTTATTTGAATGTCTACACATGGAGATATAATATTTCAAATTCGGGACCAAAATATTGGAGATTGTGCCCTAGGGCCAGTCATTATGTTATGAACATTGTTGATTTATGAATTTCTTAATTATGTTATCACATTATTTGCATGTTTACTGTGATGACCATCCTTAGATAACTCATGATCTTATCCTAAATGTCCCTAGTCGGTCATCTATGTGGGAGCAGAGATGAAATAAGACCAGTATGACTTTAAAGATATATAGAGATATAAATCAAAGTCATAGGCACATGTAAGAGTACAGGGTGTTGGATCGACCCGCTATGAGAGAGCTACATGGGTTAAGTCATAAGCTTCTCTCATATACAAACCATATCACTATGCCCTTTGACCTGAGATCATCATGGATTCCTATATGACAAATGCTCAGCTTTGACCTAGTTAAAAGTCACTTTTGACCGAGTGATCATAAAGGCTATGTTCGGGCTTAGTGGTTTTTCATGCGGAGGAATGTGAATGGTCAAGATGGAATTTGTCCCTCACATTCGTAGAGAGATATTACTGGGGCCCTCGATGAGTGAGTCTGAGAAATGTATGGCCATACTGTAATGGAAGGGTAGTTCCATTTCTATAGTCAGACTACTCAGGGATCGAGAAAGTAAAGGTCAGGAACAGGAGGATGACGTTCTCCATGCCTCATCGTTAACCGAAATATCGTGTGACAAAAGGGACGTGATATGGTTGTATAAAAGTTTACATTATTTATCGATCCTCATATGTTTTGGGTAGTCATAATGTGTAACATCCCGATTTTTGGGTCTAGGAGAATTGGGAGGTAGTTTGATATGGGCAGGCTGCTAAACCCATAGTCCCAGGGTAGTAATCTGATATGGGCAGATCACTTACCTGTATTTTATAGGAATCCGAGGGATGAGCTAAGTTCCTCAGGATTTAAAAATGAGATAAGTCTTTGACCTACAAAATAGGGACAGTTCACCTAGGTTCAAAAAGAGGAATATAAGGAATATCCTAAGTCTTAAGCCAAGGAATTCTGCAGGTAGCTTGATATGGGCTGGCTCCTGTGTAAGATAACCTGATATGGGCGGGTTGTCGAGCCTTTTAATTAACGATGACTCCCGAAGAGTTTAGGGGATGAGTTATTGAAAGAGAATTTCTAGAACTTAAGATGAAGGATAAGAAGATAAGTTAAGATGCCAGAAAGAGAACTCAAGGGCATAATCGTAATTATGGGAAAGATCAGGCTGGTAAACGATGAGTACCATATTTTGCCAGAAAATAGAGAAAATTATGCTGATCATTTCACTTAACTATGAAATGTGCATACGAGGTCTCTATGAGTATGAAAGAATTATTGGAAGTTAAGGGACTTGATTGTAAAAAGGAAAAGTTTCCAGGGGCAAAATGGTAATTATGGAAAGTTCAGCTGAAAGTGGCTTGGAACTGCCTGGAAACATTTCAGTCCCAAATTTTACCAGTAGATAGAACAGATGATGCTCGGTAATCTGGCTTAATGCAGGAATTTTATCAGGACTCTAGATAGCCGAAATTTATCTGATAGTCCAAAAGTATAAAAAATTCTTACCGGATATCCTAGACCTCAGATATGAGTAAGAATTTACAGGAAGATGTGTCCTATTGAGACGGATATCAGGGAACTGACAAAATACTGATAGGAGGTCTGTAGAAAAAGTTATTCATAAATTAGTGAATTGAGACGGAGTATGTGACCTCCGGGGATCCGATTGGGAGATTTATCGATATACAAATTGAGACAGAATGGGCTCAGATGACATTGGTCAGATGCCTATTATGACCCAAAGGGATGCCTAGACTCAGTATATCAGTTTATCTGATAAAAGGAGTCGGTATCCATAAATATGCCGAAAAGGTGTAAAATGACGAAAATGCCCTTATGTTGTAAAATAGTGAAAGAATGAGTAAAGGGTATTTTGGTCATTTGACTAAGGTTAGACAGTCAAGAAAGGATATCTGGATAGTTGACCAGGGTCAGAGAGTACTCTGGTAAGAGGTGAAAAGACAATAATGCCCCTAGACTCATTAAAGAAAAGAAAAAGGAACCAAGGGCATTTTGGTAATTTGCCAAGGGATGTTTCTTGGAATCGAGCCATCAGAGTACTTGAGCTTGATCAGGGCCCAAGATAGCAGTCCCAAGGTGCAAAAACGTAGCCCAGCATATATGTGGGGAAAAGTGGCATTAGAATAATATTTTAGTGACTTTTCTATAAAGTAGAGTTACTCGATCTGAACGAGAACAGAGAAAATGATCAAATAAAGTTTTGGACTTATCTGGATAGCATTGGATGGCGTGAAAGGTGCCAGCAAGATGCCACATGACACTGATATAGAGGGAGAAGAAACGTTAAGGACACATGGCACGATCTCAGCCGTTGATTCCGGTACAAGACTCTAGAACCGCTGGAAATGCTGAGTCAGCTGGTGAGGTGTCCCAGGGCCCTCATTTGCGCCATGTGACAGATTAGGTGTCCCATGAGGTGTCCCTTGGATGATGTCATGGTGATGATGTCCTAAATGGAAAAGAAAATAAGAAATTCCAGGAAAAACGGTGGCCACAAGTTCAGAGTTCTTGAGAATTACGGAAGTGCCATCGGTGGAAACTATAAATACCCCTCCCCCATTCATTTGTCTTCACGGTTTTGCAAGGAAAAGAGAGATAAAGAAGAGAGAGAAGGAGAAAGAAAGAAAGAGAGAAAGGAAGAAAGAAAGGAAGGAAGGAAGGAAGTTCTGGCGGAGCTGGAAGCAGTATAGAGATTCTAGAGTTCTGCTAAGCTTTTGAGGTAGTAACTAATCCTAGCTTTTATGTAATGACTTTGTGATTTGGTGTGCTATTGTTTGGTTGGATTGTTGTCTTATATGTTATGTCTGAAGCTCTACTGCAATGCTATGATCATATGTTGTTGAGTATGGAAGCACGCAGCATACTTATCTGTACACAATCACAAGCAAGCACTGTCACACTGCATTACACATATTGTTATGATTGTTTACTACTGAGATTCCCCCGAATCTCATTTCCCATGTCTAACCCATTACAAGGAGGTTATATTGAAATGAATTTTGAGAATTCTAAGAGACGCCGTTATGCTGCCGATATTATGACAAAATGGCAGTAGTGAAGAAAGGAGCTGATATGTACTATGTACGTAGGTGCTGTCTAAGGAGGCTGGAAGTGAGTGGACCTAGCCGGTTCATCCAGTCTTTCCTGGGTACTTACATAGAATGGTAGTTCTCACGAGAATTACCGAATCAGTACAAGATCAGTTACTTTTAAAGATGAAGCCTAGCCGTTATACTGCCAGATTTCAGGCAGGAAAAGATGTAATAGAAATATGAGGATTTTGTGTATGCCCTGTTGTATGACATTTTGTTATTCAATAATAAATATTATTTGGCATGTTCAATTTGTGGATGAGGGATTAAGAGAGAAATTCGCAGGTCCTGAGGTAGCAGTGTTTTGACCTCAGTTTAACCTAGTAAACGGAGAAATTTGTCCATGAAATTTAGTGAGCCAGTGGCACATATCTGGGGCGTTACGTGGATAGGTAATAAGCCTCATTTGGATGTGTAGAACGAGATAAATTAGTTTTCAAATTGAAGGTTCAGAATAAGGAACTTAAGAGTAAAATTTTAGATTTCTGGGCTTAAGTTAAGGTATAATCGAGCTATCTAGCTTCCGCAAGTGTACTCTGAGGGATCTAAGGGAGGATGTTTCATAATGTCTTGCTAGAGGCCGCTTACGACTTGTGGGTTAGTATAGTAACTAGCCCACTGCCAACTTCATATGGGCCTACAAGGTCGTACACAAAACAGCCCAACACGAGCTATGATGTCCCGATTCATTGAGTCTAAGACATGTCCAGATTCAATAAATAATCTAGGGTGGTTATATATATTTTATATATATAAATTTGTATATATATTATATATAATATAAGAGATATTTGCAAGATTTAATTTATAAGGATAAATTAAATCTCTATCATTTTTGAATTTGAATTTAAATTGATATGATTTATTTAAATTTGAAATTTAAATTGATAAGATATCTCAAATTTGATTTATGAGAATAAATCAAATATAATTCCGTCTTATCTTTATTTTAAATTAAATAAATAGGTGAATTAAATCTGTGGGACGGATTTAATATAAACCATATTTATTTAATTAGTTTCTTATCAAATTATACAATATATGATAATGTATTAATTTCAGAATTAATATAAGATTAATTCTGAAACCCAGCCCAATTAGAAGCCCGATAGCATCCTATATATTTGACATTAGGAGCTAGGGTTCTACACAGACGTGAGAAAAAGGGGCAAGGAGAGTGCAAAGGGTTTGCAGATAAGAAACTGCCAAAATAGAGACAACGAGGATAGATTCTTGAGAAAGTCCTAGAGGGACAAGAGGCGCTAGCATGTCGTTCGTGATTGGAACGCTGTTCGTGTGGATACCGGTAGAGGAAGCCGATATGAGTTGTCAACTTCTTGCGATCGAGAAAAGAGCACCAGATACGACGACAGGTCGTAACTAGTTGACATAGAGGTTGCGACTAAACAGGCATCTGAACGTCAGAAATCTGAAAAGAGACGACAGGTCGTGACTAAGAAGTAGAGGAAGTCGCGACTGACAACTCCAGAGGCTACAGGTCGTGACTAACAACTCCAGAGGCGACAGGTCTCGACTAGAAGCTGAGTAGGTCGCGACTAAGAGTTCCAGAGACAAAGAGTCACCACCAGTGGATACGGAGGTCGCGACTAAAGCTCGAATACCGAAGGTAGCACTTCTTTCTCCTTGACTTAAAAACATTCGGTAGATCCTAGCAGGGAATGGAAAATTTTTTAAAGTTAATTTCCGCTGTGTGTCTTCCAATTCTCTTCACAAAATGGTGGATTCAGGGGAAAAAGTTGGATGAACAGTAACATTGGAGCGTTGGCTTACATTGACTTGGTCAATTCTTGGTCAAAGAGTTATTTTTCCCTGAAAGAGGATTAATTTACCTTCATTTAGCAATTTTAACCACTTTGTTTCGATTTTTCTAGAATTAGTTATGATTTTTTAAAGTCAGGTCACTTGTCTAGAATTTACACAGTGAATAGTACTCGAAAGAGTAAAACTCTTTATTGAGAAATTTGACTTCAATGACCTTGAAAGTAGTTCCAGATGCTACTAAATGGTCCCTAAAACGTATGAAAATTAAGATGTGACATTATTTTGGTATCAGAGCAAAAGGTTCTGGCATTGGTATAGAACAAAGTTTTAGCACAGAGCAAAGGGTTCTGGCTCAGAGCATAAGATTTTTGCACAAAACAGAAGGTTTTGGCTTAGTGATGCTCTGATTTAGTTAGACTAATTCCCTTAAACAAGTTAGAGAAGGTTTCCTCCTTAGAATGCCATAGATTAATCTTAGTCAGCCCTTACCTACGAGGTCTCGTGTTTCATAGCATGATGTGGCTGGACTAAGCAAGATAACATCGGAGGAATAGTTTCCTCTATCGGTAGAGACAGAAGCTGACCAGTTCAAGGTCAGGGAAGCTACAAGAGTAGCTCGAGGTATCATTTTGTAACCAAACACTATAGTAAGGATGATGAGTGAAACATCCTCCCTTAGACTCCTCAGAGTACACTTACGGAAGCAACATTAGCTTGATTATATCTTAACTTAAGCCCAGAAATTCAAAATTTCACTCTTAAGTTCCTTATTCTGGACCTTTAATTTGAAAACTGATTAATCTCGTTCTACACATCCAAATAAGGCTTATTACCTATCCACGGAATGCCCCAGATGTGTACTACTGGCTCACCAAATTTCACAGCCAAACTCCTCCGTTTACTAGGTCAAACTGAGGTCAGAACACTGCTACCTCAAGACCTGCGAATTTCTCCCTTCATTCCCCATTCACAAATTGAACATGCCAAACAATATTTATTATTAAATAATAAAATGTCATACAACAATTCATACAGCAAATTATCATATTTCTATTACATCTTTTCCTGCCTAAAATCCGGCAGCATAACTGCCACAATTCTTCTTTAGAAAGTAACCGATGTTGTACCGATTCGGTAATTCCCTCATGAGAACTACCATTCTACGTAGTACCCAGGAAAGACTGGATGAACCTGCTGGGTCCACTCACTTCCAGCCTCCTTAGACAGCACTACGTACACAGTACGTATCAGTTCCTTTCCCTGTTCCTGCTTCCTTGCCGGAATTTCAGCAGCATAACGGCGTCTCTTAAGATTTCCAGATTTTATTTTGACAGAACCTCCCCTGTAATGTTATATTTGGGAATGAGATTCGGGGGAATCTCAGTAGTAATAATCATAACAATATATGTAATGCAGAGTGACAGTGCTTGCTTGTGATTGTGTACAGATAAGTATGCTGCGTGCTTCCATATTCAATAACATATGATCATAGCATTGTAATAGAGCTTCAAGCATAACATATAAGACAACAATCCAACCAAACAATAGCACAACAAATCACAAAGCCATTACATAAAAGTTAGGATTAGTTACTACTTCAAAAGCAGAGCTCCAGAACTTCTATACTGCTTCCAACTCCACCGGAACTTCCTTTCTTTCTTTCTTTCTCCTTCTCTCTCTTCTTTCTCTCTCTTTTCTTGCCAAAAACGTGGGATGCATAAAATGGGAGGGGAAGGGGGTATTTATAGCTTTAATGGATGGCATTTCTGTAATTTTGAAGACATCTGAACATGTGGTCCTGGTTTTTCCTGGATTTTCATATTTTTCTTTATTCCTTTTTACTGCATCATGCATGACATCATCCAGGACACCTCACCGGGACACCTCATCGCCACATTCTTCACATGTCACAATTCCTGGACACCTCATCAGCTGACTCAGCAGTTCAGTCCAATCCAGTACCGGTCCAGAGTCTTGCACCGTAATACGTGTCCTCAACTTTTCTTCTGCCTGTAAGATTGCACCATGTGGCACCTGGAAGGGACCTTTCACGCCTTCCAATGCTATCCAGATAAGTCCTGGACTTTATCTGATCACCTCCTCGGTTATCGTGCCGACCGAGTAACTTTACTTTATTGAAACAGCATTAAAATAGTATTTTAATGCCACTTTTTCTCACATACTCCATGGGCTACGTTTTTGGGCTCTGGGAATATTGTCTTGGATCCTGATCAAGCCCAAGTACTCTGATGGCTCGATTCCCAAGAAACAGCCCTCGGCAAATTACCAAAATACCCCTGGTTGCCCTTTCTTGCACTATTTTAACCCTAAGGGTAAAATCATCATTTTACACCCTTCTGTACTCTGTCAGGGCATATACTGACTCCAAGTAACTTTATCTGTATGTGCCCTGGCTTCTGGGCCTATCCAGAATGACCAAAATGCCCTCATTCATCTCCTACCCCTATAGTACAACACAGGGGCATTTTCGTAATTTCGCACTTTTTCGGGGTTCTGCCTGATACTGGCCCACCTATCAGTCCAAGTGTCTTACTGGGCCTTTGTTGGCGCCATTATTGGGCCTTTCAGGGTCCATTACCTTCATGGCACGCATTACGAGGAATCTTCCCCTGTTAATAATTATTGAATATTTTATCTATTATTCACCGTTTATACACATATCCGGACATCGGCTCCTTCTGTTCGATACACTGGCCTGCGGTGTTCAGGCATCCCTGTGAGTCATATCAATCATCTGACCGAGGTTATCCGAACTCATTCAGTCCCTTTTCAAATACCGATAAATTTCCCTATCGGATACCCGGAGGCCTCACACTCCCGTCTGGATTTTCTAATTTGGGAATAACTTTTTCTACAGGCCTCCTATAGGTATTCTGTCAGTTTCCTGACAACCGCCCCATAAGGACCCATCATCCTGTATTTTCTCACCTAGATCTGAATTCTAGGATATCCTGTATGAATTTTTATAACTTTTGGACGATCAGTCCTTTTCTGGCTATCTGGAGTCTTCAAAAATTCCTGTATTAAGCCAGATTACCGAGCGTCCCTTGCTCTCTCTACCGGTGAAATCTGGGACTGAAATACCGTCGGACAGTCCAAACCACTTCCGGCCTGAATTTCTTTAATTACACTTTAGCCCCAAGAAACTTTTCTTCTTTTCATTTAAGTCCCTTTTTATTTGGCTAAAATTACACTTAAGGACCCCACCTTTTTGTCCTTAAACTTTCCATAATTCTTTCATACTCATAGAGACCTCGTATGCACATTTCACAGTTCAGTGAAATGATCAGCATAATTTTCTCTATTTTCTGGCAAAATATGGTACTCATCGGCTACCAGCCTGATCTTTCCCATAATTACGATTTTGCCCCTACATTCTCTTTCTGGCGTCTATTCTCATCTTCTTATCCTTCATCTTAAGTTCTAGAAATTCTCTTTCAATAACTCATCCCTTAAACTCTTCGGGAGTCATCGTTAATTGAAAAGCTCGACAACCCGCCCATATCAGGTTATCTTACACAGGAGCCAGCCCATATCAAGCTACCTGTAGAATTCCTAGGCTTAAGACTTAGGATATTCCTCACATTCCTCATTTTGAATCTAGGCGAACTGTCCCGATTCTGTAGGTTAAAGACTTAACTCATCTTTACATCCTGAAGGACTTAGCTCATCCCTCGGATCCTACAAAATACAGGTAAGTGATCCGTCCATATCAAATTACTACCCTGGGACTACGGTTTTAGCAGCCTGCCCATATCAGACTACTTCCCAGTTCTCCTAGACCAAAAATCGGGATGTTACAATGAGATATCCAAGTTACGACGTGAAGGCGTGTAGGTAGCGACTAGCTGCTACAGAGAAGTGAGGTTGCGATGAGTCAAGTCATAGGTCATGACTAGTGTGCACAAAGGAGTCCAGGTAACGACAGTATAAGAGTTAGGTCGCGACTAAAAGACACAGAGATGGCAAGTCGTGACGAGTAGATGGACATGGTCGAGACGAAAGATCATAGAGAATGTGAGTCGTGACTAGCTAATACTCAGGTTGCGACTAGGATGTACAGAGATCTAATGATGAAAATGAAGGTACTAACCTCGCTGAAGTTTATCGGCTAGAGGATTGGTATAACATATGATCAAGCCAGACAGTACAAAGTACTGAGATACGAAAGATCAGTTTCAGACGATGTTTAAAAGTAGATCCTCCATGTGATAACTAGGAGTAGATCTACATTACAAAGGTTCTATTCAGCTAGTCTGAATAGAAGACCTAAAAGTTAGATTGAGACTTGCCTAGGAATGATCCTAGCACATGGCCTAAGGCTAGGACTGATGGGTAATAGATAAAGAGCTAATGTTCCCTAAGTAGAGGGATTCTGAAACATCCTTAATTTCATACGTCTTAGGGACCATTTGGTAGCATTTAGAACAACTTTTGAGGTCATTGAAGTCCAATTTCTCAATCTAGAGTTTTACTCTTATCGAGTATTGTTCACTCTGTAAATTCCAGATGAGTGACCTGACTTTGAAAAATCAACACTAATTCTAGAAAAATTGAAATGAGGTGGTTCAAATTGATACTTGAATCTAACTCAATTATCTTTCAGGGAAAAATAACTCGTTGACCATTCATTGACCAAGTCAATGTCACAACTTTACTGTTCATCCAGTGTTTTTCTCCTGAATACAGCATTTTGGTCCCAACTTTGATCATTTATATCTCCATGTATAGACATCCAAATGAGGTATTCTATATATCAAATTGAAGCTTGGTATGTCTACTATTTACCATAAAAATATTATAAATTTATTCAACCATTTACTATTTTTAATCGTGGATCAAACATCATTAAGTCACCACGAGTTACTATTCATAGTGGCAATTTTCAGCAATCAGTTTTACATACATATGCATACATCCATCACATATCAGTCAATCATGCCAAATATCACCTATTATTAAATAATAAGCTGTTATACATCAGGGCATGTACAGAATCCTCATATTTCTATTATATTTTTCTCTGCCTGAAATCCGGCAGCATAACCGCTACGCTTCGTCTTTAGAAAGTAACTGATCTTGTACCGATTCGGTAATTCCCGTGAGAACTACCATTCTATGTAAGTACCGAGGAAATACTGGATGAACCGGCTAGGTTCACTCACTTCCAGCCTCCTTAGACAGTACCTACGTACACAGTACGTATCAGCTCCTTTCTTTACTATTGCCATCTTGTCATAATTTCGGTAGCATAACGGCGTCTCTTAAAATTCCTAAAATTTACTTTGGCATAACCTCCCCTGTAATGGTTTATTTATTGGGATGAGATTCGGGGGAATCTCAGTAGTAATAATCATAACAATATATATAATGCAGAGTGACAGTGCTTGCTTGTTATTGTGTACAAATAAGTATGCTGCGTGCTTCCATACTCAATAACATATGATCATAGCATTGTAGCAGAGCTTAAAGCATAACATATAAGACAACAATCCAACCAAACAATAGCACAACAAATCACAAAGCCATTACATAAAAACTAGGATTAGTTACTACCTCAAAAGCTTAGCAGAACTCTAGAATCTCTGTACTGCTTCCCACACCGCCAGAACTTCCTTTCTTCTTTTCTTCCTCTCACTTTCTCTCTCTAGAACCTCCTTATCTCTCAAAATGTTGCTCTTTGCCGTGATAATGAATGGCAAGGGGGGTATTTATAGTTTTGATGGATGACATTTCCATAATTTCCAAGAGCTCTGAACTTGTGGCCACGGTTTTTCTGGAATTTCCTATTTTTCTTTATTCCTTTTACTACATCATCATGACATCATCCAAGGGACACCTCATGGGACACCTCATCCCTCACATTTCTCACATGGCAAAATTAGGAGAGCCAAGAAGCCTTTGGAAAATTTCCAGTCCAATCCGGTACCGGCCCTCCGTTTCCTTGAAAACTGGACTGTTTTCTGAATCTAATTTTTCTGAAAATCCATATTATGTCTTTTGACCTTAAGTTTAGTATCTGGGCCCTTTATACATTGAAATTTTTATACTGGGTCTAAACTCAATTACAGATCCCCTGTGAAATGACCAAAATACCCCTGGGTGCCCTTTCTTGCACTATATTAACCCTAAGGGTAAAATCATCATTTTACACCTTTCTGTACCCTGTCAGGGCATATACTGACCCTGGTTAACCTTACCTGTGTATGTCCTGGCTTCTGGGCCTGTCCAGAATGACCAAAATGCCCTCCATTCATCTACTACCCTTTAGTACAACACAGGGGCATTTTTGTAATTTCACACTTTTCCGGGGTTCTGCTGGATACTGGCCCACCTATCAGTCCAAGGGTCTTACTGGGCCTTTGATGGTGCCATTATTGGGCCTCCTAGGGTCCATTACCTTTATGGCACGCATTATGAGGAATCTTCCCCCGGTAATGTTCATCAGGTATTTTAGCTATTATACACCGTTTATACACATCTCCGGACACCGACTCCTTTTATCAGATACACTGGCCTACTGTGTCTAGGCATCCATTTGGGTCATAACAGTCATCTGACTGAGGTCATCCGAACTCATTCAGTCCCAATTTAAATACCGATAAATCTCCCTATCGGATACCCGGAGGCCTCACACTCCCGTTTGTATTTGCTAATTTGTGAATAACTTTTTTTACAGACCTCCTATCAGTATTCTATCAGTTTTCTAACTTCTGCCCCATCAGGACGCATCATCCTGTAATTTTTCACTTATATCTGAAATCTAGGATATCCGATAGGAATTTTTATAACTTTTGGACTATCAACTCAATTTTGGCTATCTGGAGTCCTGAGAAAATTCCTGTATTAAGCTGATTACCCAGCATCACTTGCTCTCTCTACTGGTGAAATCTGGGACTGAAATGCTTTCGGGCAGTCCAAACCACTTCCGGCCTAACTTTCTTTAATTACAATTTAGCCCCAAGGAACTTTTCTTCTTTTTAATTAAGTCTCTTTTATTTGGCTAAAATTGCACTTAAGGACCCCACATTTTTGTCTACTTTTCCCTTTTAGCCTTATACTTTTCATTTCGTACTTATGTCCTTACATTTTCTTTCTTTTGCAGTTTAATCCCTTTCTTTGCATAAATGGCCACTATATGCTTAAGGACTTTCACTATTTACATATAAGTCCCTGGACTTTCACTTATTTGCAGTTTAGTCCCTAAAAACCCTCTGTATGTTTCTGGGACTTCCTCTCAAAGGGGTCTGGTAGTCTATCTATTTTCAGGCTACTTTCTGAGTCTCTGGGCCTGAAAATTGGGATGTCACATTTCTATCCCCCTTAAAATAAATTTTGTCCTCGAAATTTGCTTAGTACCTTAGTCAACTATCATAGATATATTTCCTCTGTATATCCTTTCCTGGTTTATGACTAAGGCTTGGGACATTCATCCACTCATCAATCTTCTACTTATCTGCTTCTACTCATGGACAACTTACTGGACTTATGAGTAGTGTCCATTTCTTTCATATCTTTCCCTTCAGAATTTTAATGTAATTATGGGGTCTACCTCAATCCTCTTACACTTTGCTAATCTCTTAGGAGAAATATTGTTCTGCTGCATTTCTTTCCCCTGATACAAAGTCATAATCCAGATAAATTCTCTAACTTTTCTTAGCTTATTTAATTTTTCTCAGCCTCTTACATAGCTCTATGCATCTATGCCAACTTTTATGGCATTTGCATTTTCTTCTTATCCCTTCTTAGGGCTTATCTATCGTTAGGCTACTCTTGCCTTAGCACCTTTCGTGCTACTGAGTTAGGGCTAGGTTACTCTTTAAATAGCTCTAGGCCCTAGCAACCTCTTTCTTATAGAACTATGTTCTATCTTTGCTTTGCCTTAGACCCTCTGCTCTAGGTCTCTCTGGCCTTTTAATCTCTTTACCCTCATCTGGGGGATTTATCTGCTCATACTTTCCTGTTCTCAAAATATATGGGGTTTTCTTCTCTGTTTCTCAGGAATACTTTCTACAAAACTTTGAATATCAGCACTCAGATTTTAACCTGGACTCCGTCTTTGTTAAGGAAAAACTAAGTTCAATCGGTATATAATATAGGCTATCTGAGGAAAACTTATTATAAAATAATTTTTCTGGATGAGTTTATCAATTAGTGAAGCTTCTTTACCTTAAACTTTGTCTTTGGCATTCATCTTCCCAAAGAGATACTACATTGTACTCATATCTCATGGCTCATTACTTTCCTTAGGCTAGGTCTAACTGCGACCTCGAGATCTAACAGTGATCAACCGTTAGCCTCTTCAGAATCTAACTGCGACTCTGAAATTGTTAGGATCTAACTACGATCCTCCAGAATCTAACTGTGATTCTGTTGTACTGTATATCTCTCGAAGATCTTAAACCAACATACTAAGTTATAAGGTTAACTGCTTCCACATGTTGATAACTCAAATTTTTTTTTAAATTTATATCTAGTAGCCTCATATTATTTACCCAGACTTTACTTACTTCCTCTCTTACTCAGGAGTTGTAATATCCTTAATTTTCTGTACTGATTTCTATGTACAGATTAAATGGAATATATGAGTTATTTTTCAGGAAAAAGATGTGGTCCTTTATGTAAAGAAAATGATTAAATTGCAAAAGAAAGGAAATGAAAGGACTTAAGTGCAATTATGGAAAGTTTAAGGTTAGGAAAGAAAGGTAGACAAAAATGTGGGGTCTTAAAGTGTAATTTTAGCCAAATAAAGGGACTTAAGTGCAAAGAAGGAAAAGTTCCCTGGGGCTAAAGTGTAATTAAAGGAAAATAGGCCAAAAGTGGTTTGGACTGCCCGACAGCATTTCAGTCCCAGATTTTACCAGAAGATAGGGCAGGTGACGCTGGGTAATCCAGCCTAATACCGGAATTTTTGAAGACTCCAGATAGCCAAAAATAGACTGATCGTCCAAAAGTTATAAAAATTCATACCGGATACCCTAGATTTTAGATATAAGTAAGAAATTACAGGATGATGCACCCTTATGGGGCAGATGTCAAGAAACTGACAGAATACTGATAGGAGGTCTGTAGAAAAAGTTATTCATAAAATAGCAAATACAGACGGGAGTGTGAGGCCTCCAGGTATCCGATAGGGAAATTTATCGGTATTTAAAAAGGGGCTGAATACGATCGGATGACCTCAGTCAGATGACTGTTATGACTCACAAGGATGCCTAAACACAATAGACCACTGTATCTGGAAAAAGGAGCCGGTCTCTGGAAATGTGTATAAATAGTGAATAATAGTTAAAATATTCGATGAACTGTGCAAGGGGAAGATTCCTCGTAATATGTGCCATAAGGGTAATGACCCAGAAAGGCCCAATAATGGCGCCATCAAAGGCCCAATAAGACTCTTGGACTGATAGGTGGGTCAGTGTCCAGCAGAACCCCGAAAAAGTGCGAAATTACGAAAATGCCCGTGTGTTGTACTAAAGGATAGCAGATGAATGGAGGGCATTCTGGTCATTCTAGATAGGCCCAGAGTCTAAGACATATGTAAATAAGGTTGACTAGAGCCAGTATATGCTTTGACCAGGTACAGAAAGGTGTGAAATGACGATTTTGCCCTTAGGGTTAAAATAGGACAAGAAAGGGCACCAAAGAAATTTTGGTCATTTCGCAGGGGATCTGCAATTGAGTTTAGACCCAGTATAAAAATGTTAATGATATACAGGGTCTAGATACTAAATGTAAGGTCAGAAGACATAATATGGGTTTTTAGAAAAATTAGATTTAGAAAACGGTCCAGTTTTCGAGGCGACGGACCGGGCCGGTACCGGATTGGACCGAAAAGCTTCCAAAAGGATTCTAGCTCCCTCCATTTGTGCCATGTGATAAATGTGTGAGGTGAGGTGTCCCATGAGGTGGCCTTGAATGATGTCATGGATGATGCAGTAAAGGAATAAAAGAAAAATAGGAAATTCCGGAAAAACCAGGACCACAAGTTCCTAAATCTTCAAAATTACAAGAATGCCATTGATCAAAACTATAAATACCCCCCTAGCTCTTCATTCTCACGGCCTAAGGAGCTTTTAGAGAGATAAGGAAGTTATTGAGAGAGAAAGTGAGAAAAAGAAAGAAGGAAGGAAGTTCTGGTGGAGTTGGAAGCAGTAGAGAAGTTCTAGGGTTCTGCTTTTAAGGTAGTAACTAATCCTAACTTTTATGTAATGTCTTTGTGAATTGTTGTGATATTGTTTGGTTGGATTGTTGTCTTATATGTTATGCTTGAAGCTCTATTACAATGCTATGATCATATGTTGTTGAATATGAAAGCATGCAGCATACTTATCTGTACACAATCACAAGCAAGCACTGTCACTCTGCATTACATATATTGTTATGATTGTTGCTACTGAGATTCTTTTGAATCTCATTCCCATATATAACATTACAGGGGAGGTTATGTCAAAATAAAATTTGGAAATTTTAAGAGACGCCGTTATGCTGCTGAAATTCTGGCAACGAAGCAGGAACAAAGAAAGGAACTGATACGTACTGTGTACGTAGGTGCTGTCTAAGGAGGCTGGAAGTGAGTGGACCTAGCAGGTTCATCCAGTCTTTCCTGGGTACTTACGTAGAATGGTAGTTCCTACGAGAATTACTGAATCGGTACAAGATCGGTTACTTTCTACAGAAGGAATGTAGCAGTTATGCTGTCGGATTTTAGACTATGAAAACTGTAATAAAAGTATGAGGATGTTAATCATGCACTGATGTATAACAGTTGATTATTTAATAATAATTGTTATCTGGCATGTTTGACTGATTTGTGATGTATGTATGCACTAATATGTAAGTTTGGTTGCTGAAAAATGACTTTGTGAACAGTAATCCGTTGAGACCTATTGATGTTTGATAAATCACTAAAAATAGTAAATCGTTGAATAAATGTATGATATTTTTATGGTAAATATCAGACATACTAAGATTTAATTTAATATATATAATTCCTAATTTGGACGTATACACGAAAAGATATAAATTGTTAAAGTTGGGACCAGAATGCTGGATTCAGGAGAAAATCACTGGATGAACAGTAAAGTTGAAACGTTGACCCACGTTGAATTTGTCAAGTAATAGTCAACCAATGATTTTTTCCTGAAATATAATTAAGTTATCTTCATGTAGAAATTTGAACCACTTAATTTCAATTTTTCTAGAATTAGTTATGATTTTTCAAATTCAGGTCACTCATCTGGAATTTGCCATAGTGAACAGTACCCGATAAGAATAAAATTCCAGATTAAGAGTTCAGACTTCAATGACCTTGAAAGTGGTTCTAAGTGCTACTGAATGGTCCTTAAGATATATAAAAATAAGGATGTGACAGGAGTTCCTTCTCATCTTTCTTACTTTACTGTGGTTGATCATGCCTTGTGCAATCACGGTCCAACCACCTGCCATTGCATTCTACTGCTATGGCCTCATCACAACTTATTTCAATCTGTGCTCTAACTATGAGTATTCTGCATTAGATCCAACTCTTATCTAAAGAGTTATCTAAAAACAATCTCTTTACTGTTATCTGTTTCTCTAACAAAAATGACCCTAAGTACTGTATTCACAAGTTTATAGAAATACCTGAGTAACCCCCAATCATACTGTATCTGACTGCCATACTGTAATTGATGTCCCACTTACTGAGACTGTCTGTTACTCTGGGTATCTTCCTCATACTATCTTATCTCAGATTTAAGTTTAATATCAAAGGATTTAACTAATACTAACTACTTTGTATATGTTTTCTCTACTTCCTACTTTTAAAACCTATAATCATATTCACAAAGGCAGCATTCCAGGTATAGGGTAGCTCAATAGTGTGCATACTGGACAATATAATCCAATCACGTACAAGATTTATCTACTCATTAGCCAGTGAAAACAGAACACAAATAAACTCGTACCTTAATTTGGTGTAGGAGACTTTCTTATCTCGTTGCCAGTCAGGGTATATACTCTTCCCTGCGTCTGATATCTTTCGCCTGTTGTGTTCTATGGACACTCCCTGGCATAATGTCCAGACTTTCCACACCTATAGCATAACCCTTGACCTGCTAAACAAGGCCTTGTACCATGGTCTCGACCACAATTCCCACATACATTAGGCCTTGGTTGCCTATTAACTTCTCTTGGCCCACTACCTGGCCTACTTCCCTACTTCTTATTAACTTCTGACCCATATACTAGCCCATTTTTCTTCCTACTGTTCCCTCTTAAGGTACCTGATAACACCATTCTTGATGTAACAGGCTTACTCTTTTCTGGATATTGCACATTCTTCTCTGTGATCCTGCATACCTCTACTGCTTCATTAAACCTTCGTATCTGTCTAGGAAAAACTTTCTCCTTCAATGTAGGATTTAATCCATGAGTTAACTTCTCAGTGGTCCACCTCTCATCATTCATACAGTTTAGGTAAGTGGAATATCGTGAAAGACGAATGAACCTAGCAAGATAATCGTCAAAGGGTTCTTGCTCACCCTGCTTTAACATTAAAAATTCTGCTTCACATTCATCTCGTACTAACTATGGAAAATATTTCTCGTTGAACTGCTCAAGAAATATTTCCCATGTAAGTGGAATATTTCTTGATTGCAGAATTACTTTGGTGTTCCTCCACCACCTATCAGCATCTTTTTCTATCTTGTAAATTGCCATCTGGGCCTTTCTTTTAGTAGGACATTCTAAAATCTTAAAGATTTTCTCTAACTGGCTAACCCAATCCTCGTCTACTTGAGTATCAAAAGTTCCTTCAAACATGGGCAGATTAAACTTATGGAATCATTCCATCCATGTTTGAAGACTTTCCTGGTTATTGTTATTTCCTATAGACCCCTGATGTCTATTCATTCCAGCCTGCCCATGATCTGACTAAGGTTCAGGTTCTATATTATCTTCTGGTACCACCTCCTTCTCAGACTGCTGTAAGCTTGCAACCGCAGCAGCAACCGCCCTAGCGATAACAGAATCTCGTTCTTGATCTTGGCGAGTCTGAGTTGCCCGTATCTGATCTATTGCATGTTGTTGCTATTCTAACCTATCTAGAATAATTTGTACAGGGTCTATCTGATTATTAGCACCCTCATCCCGGGGCTCTACAACTTCTGGTCTAACAGGTCTTCTTGTATTAACCATGACTTCTACTTCTTTTTCTAGAATTGGAAAATACAATCATAGATATGCATAACATATATTCAACACAACAATATATGTACACATGTAAAACATTTAGAATAACCTATACCACATGCCACACATCTTAAATGACATTCTAACTATTTCAGAGCATCACTGAGCTAGAACCTTATGTTCTGTGCCAGAATCTTATGCCCTGAACCAGAGCCCTTTCTGGTCTATGCCATAACCTTTTGCTCTGATACCAAAATGAAACATCCTTAATTTCATACGTCTTAGGGACCATTTGGTAGCATTTAGAACCACTTTCGAGGTCATTGAAATCCAATTTCTCAATCTAGAGTTTTACTCTTATCGAGTACTGTTCACTGTGTAAATTCCAGATGAGTGACCTGACTTTGAAAAATCATAACTAATTCTAGAAAAATTGAAATGAGGTGGTTCAAATTGATACTTGAAGCTAACTCAATTATATTTCAGGTAAAAATAACTCATTGACCATGCATTGACCGAGTCAACTTCAGTCAACATCACAACTTTACTGTTCATCCAGCGTTTTTCTCCTGAATCCAACATTTTGGTCCCAATTTTGATAATTTATATCTCCATGTGTAGACATCCAAATGAGGTATTCTATATATCAAATCGAATCTTGGTATGTCTACTATTTATCATAAAAATATTATACATTTATTCAACCATTTACTATTTTTAATCATGGATCAAACATCATTAAGTCACCATGAGTTACTGTTTACAGTGGCAATTTCCAGCAATCAGTTTTACATACATATGCATACATCCATCACATATCAGTCAATCATACCAAATATCACCTATTATTAAATAATAAGCTGTTATACATCAGGGCATGTACATAATCCTCATATTTCTATTACATTTTTCTCTGCCTGAAATCCGGCAGCATAACCGCTACGCTTTGTCTTTAGAAAGTAACTGATCTTGTACCGATTCGATAATTCCCGTGAGAACTACCATTCTATGTAAGTACCGAGGAAAGACTGGATGAACCGGCTAGGTCCACTCACTTCCAGCTTCCTTAGACAGTACCTACGTACATAATACGTATCAGCTCCTTTCTTTACAATTGCCATCTTGTCATAATTTCGGCAGCATAACGGCGTCTCTTAAAATTCCTAAAATTTACTTTGGCATAACCTCCCCTGTAATGGGTTATTTATTGGGATGAGATTTGGGAGAATATGAGTAGTAATAATCATAACAATATATGTAATGCAGAGTGACAGTGCTTGCTTGTGATTATGTACAGTTAAGTATGCTGCGTGCTTCCATACTCAATAACATATGATCATAGCATTGTAGCAGAGCTTAAAGCATAACATATAAGACAACAATCCAACCAAACAATAGCACAACAAATCACAAAGTCATTACATAAAAGTTAGGATTAGTTACTACCTCAAAAGCTTAGCAGAACTCTAGAATCTCTGTATTGCTTCCCACACCACTAGAACTTCCTTTCTTCTTTTCTTCCTCTCACTTTCTCTCTAAATGTTGCTCTTGGCTGTGAGAATTATCACATCCTTAATTTTATACATCTTAGGACCATTCAGTAGCATTTGGAACCACTTTCAGGGTCATAGAAGTCCAAACTCTCAATCTGGAATTTTACTCTTTTCGGTACTATTCACTGTAGCAAATTCCAGATGAGTGACTTGACTTTTAAAAATCATAACTAATTCTAGAAAAATTGAAACGAAGTGGTTCAAAGTGCTACATGAAGCTAACTCAATTATATTTCAGGTAAAAATCATTGGTTGACCATTACTTGAACAATTTAACGTGGGACAACATTTTAAAGTTACTGTTCATCCAGTGATTTTCTCCTGAATCCAGCATTTTGGTTCCATCTTTGGTAATTTATATCCTTTCGTACAGACATCCAAATGGGACATTCTATATATAAAATTAAATCTTAGTATGTCTACTTTTTACCGTAAAAATTTCGTACATTAATTCAACCATTTACTATTTTTAATGATTTATCAAACATGCATAGGTCCTCACGAGTTACTGTTCACTGACCCTATTTTCAGCATTCAATCTTCACATGAGCATGCATACAACCATCACATATCAGTCATACATGCCAGATAACAATTATTATTAGATAATCAACTGTTATATATCAGTGTATGATCAATCCCCTCAAATTTCTATTACATCTTTTTCTGTCTAAAATCCGGCAGCATAACTGCTACAATCTTCCTCTAGAAAGTAACTGATGTTGTACCGATTCGGTAATTCTCTCGTGAGAACTACCATTCTACGTAGTACCCAGGAAAGACTGGATGAACCTGCTGGGTCCACTCACTTCCAGCCTCCTTAGACAGCACTACGTACACAGTACGTATTAGCTCCTTTCCCTGTTCCTGCTTTCTTGCCGGAATTTCGGCAGCATAACGGCGTCTTTTAAAATTTCCAATTTTCATTTTGACAGAACCTCCCTTGTAATGTTATGTATGGGAATGAGATTCAAAAGAATCCCAGTAGCAACAATCATAACAATATATGTAATGCAGAGTGACGGTGCTTGCTTGTGATTGTGTACAGATAAGTATGCTGCATGCTTCCATATTCAATAACATATGATCATAGCATTGGAATAGAGCTTCAAGCATAACATATAAGACAACAATCCAATCAAACAAAACAACACATCACAAAGACATTACATAAGAGCTAGGATTAGTTACTACCTCAAAAGTAGAGCTTCAGAACCTCTCTACTACTTCCAACTCCACCAGAACTTCTTTACTTCTTTCTTTCTCTCACTTTCTCTCTCAAGAACTTCTTTCTTCCTCTCTTTCTTGCTTGCACTGAAATGAAGGAGTAAGGGGGGTATTTATAGTGTTGAGCAATGGCAATCTTGTAATTAGGAAGACTTATGATCCTGTGGTCCTGGTTTTTCCTGGAATTTCCTATTTTCTTTAATTCTCTTTTACTGCATCACCCTGGACACCTCATGGGACACCTCATAGGACACCTCACCACCCATATGCTTCATGTGACAAAATTTGGAGGTTCTGGAAGCTTTCCGGTCCAATCCGGTACCGGCCCGGTCCATCGCCTCGAAAAACGTGCCGTTTTCTGAATCTAATGTTTCTGAACATCCTTTTTATGTCTACTGACCTCACATTTAGTATCTAGACCCTTTATATCATTAACTTTTTAATACTGGGTCCAGACTCAGTTATAGATTCCCTGCGAAATGACCAAAATGCCCTTGGTGCCCTATCTTGTCCTATTTTAACCCTAAGGGCAAAATCGTCATTTCACACCTTTCTGGACCTGTTCAAAGCTTATACTGGCTCTAGTCAACCTTATTTAGACATGTCTTGACCTCTGGGCCTGTCCAAAATGACCAGAATGCCCTCCATTCATCTGCTGCCCTTTTTGTACAACACAGGGGCATTTTCGTAATTTCACACTTTTCCGGGGTTCTGCTGGACACTGGCCCACCTATCAGTCCAAGAGTCTTATTGAGCCTCTAATGGCGCCATTTTTGGGCTTCCTGGGTCCATTTCCTGTATGGCACGCATTACGAGGAATCTTTCTTTAACACAGTTCATTGAATATTTTAACTATTATTTACCGATTATACACCTTTTCCGGACACCGGCTCCTTTTCCCATATACAGTGTCCTACTGTGTTCAGGCATCCTTGTGGGTTATAGCGGTCATCTGACCGAAGTCATCTGATCGCATTTAGCCCCTTTAAAAATACCGATAAATCTCCTACCCGGATCCCCGGAGGTCTCATACTCCCGTCTGAATTTGCTATTTTGTGAATAACTCCTTCTACAGACCTCCTATCAGTATTCTGTCAGTTTCCTGACATCCGCCCCATAAAGGCGCATCATCCTGTATTTTCTCACTTATATCTGAAATCTAGGGTATCCGGTATTAATTTTTATAACTTTTGGACGATCAGTCCATTTCTGGCTATCTGGAGTCTTCAAAAATTCCGGTATTAGGCGTGGTTACCTGGCGTCCCCTGCCCTACCTTCTGGTAGAATCTGGGACTGAAATGCTGTCGGGCAGTGCAAACCACTTCCGGCCTGACTTTCTTTAATTACACTTTAGCCCCAGGAAACTTTTCTTCTTTATAATTAAATCCCTTTTTATTTGGTAAAAATTACACTTAAGGACCCCACCTTTTTGTCTACTTTTCTTTTTGGCCTTAAACTTTTTCATAATTACATCTAAGTCCCTACATTTTCTTTCTTTTGTAATTTAACCCCTTTCCTTGCATAAATAGCCACTATATCTTTAGGGACTTTCACTATTTACCTATAAGTCCTTGATCTTTGACTTATTTGCAGTTTAGTCCCTAAAAACCCTCTATATATTTTTAGGACTTCTGTTCAAAGGAGTCTGATAGTCTATCTATTTCAGGCTCACTTTCTGAGTCTCTGGGCCTGAAAATTGGGGTATTACAAGAATGAATGGCAAGGGGGGTATTTATAGTTTTGATGGATGGTATTTCTGTAATTTCCAATAGCTCTGAACTTGTGGCCACGGTTTTTCTAGAATTTTCTATTTTTCTTTATTCCTTTTACTGCATCATCATGATAGCATCCAAGGGACACCTCATGTGTAACACCCCAATTTTTAGGCCTAGAGATGCCAGAAAGAGAATTCAAGGGCATAATCGTAATTATGGGAAAGATCATGCTGGTAGCCGATGAGTACCATATTTTGCCAGAAAATAGAGAAAATTATGCTGATCATTTCACTGAACTGTGAAATGTGCATATGAGGTCTCTATGTGTATAAAAGAATTAGAAATGTGACCAAGGGTAAAATGGTTATTTTTGAAAAGTGTGCGCGGGAGCGTACTTTCAGGCAAAAATGGCCCGGTCCGGATTAAATATCTGAAAATACCAGGAGATAGAGAATAGGATTCCGGATTGAATGACGCAACACAGAATTTTGATTTGAGGTCCCGATTTTTCTGTAAAAATTCCTGAAGATGGGAATTTACAGTTATAATCGGTAAAGGAAAGGCAGTCCGAATAGAGATGATCGGACTATGGCCAGAGGCCATATAGTGGTTGTTAAGGCCCACAGTGACACCAGGGAAGGCCCAAGCCCATAATATCAGTTCAGGGGCAAGAGGGGCCGATGTCCGGGAAAAAGGTGCAAAATGACAAAAATGCCCTTATGTTATAAAATAACTGAAGAAAGAGTAAAGGGTATTTTGGTCATTTGGCTAAGGTTAGACAGTCAAGAAGGGGTATCTGGATAGTTGACCAGGGCCAGAGAATACTCTGGTAAGATATGAAAAGACAATAATGCCCCTAGACCTAGTAAAGTAAAGAAAGGAAATGGAAGGACTTAGATGCAATTATGAAATTCCTACCGGATAGCCAGAATTGCTCTATAGCCAGAATTCCCATGAGGTGGCCTTGAGATGATGTCATGCATGATGCAGTAAAAGGAATAAAGAAAAATAGGAAATTTCAGAAAAACCAGGATCACAGGATCAGATGGCTTCAAAATTACAAGAATGCCATTGACCAAAACTATAAATACCCCCCTTGCTCTTCATTATGCATGGCCAAGCATGAGAAAGAGAGAGAAGGAAGTGCTAGAGAGAGAAAGTGAGAGGAAGAAAGAAAGAAAGGAAGTTCTGGCAGAGCTGGAAGCAGAATAGAGATAGTAGAGTTCTACTGAGCCTTTGAGGTAGTAACTAATCCTAGCTTTTATGTAATGGCTTTGTGATTTGTTGTTCTATTGTTTGGTTGGATTGTTGTCTTATATATTATGTCTGAAGCTCTGCTATAATGCTATGATCATATGTTATTAAGCATGGAAGCACGCAGCATACTTATCTGTACACAATCATAAGCAAGCACTGTCACTTTGCATTACATATATTGTTATGATTGTTGCTACTGAGATTCCCCCGAATCTCATCCCAATAAGTAAACCATTACAAGGGAGGTTATGTCAAAGTGAATTTTGAGAATTTTAAGAGACGCCGTTATGCTGCCGAAATTATGACAAGATGGCAATAGTAGAGAAAAGAGCTGATACGTACTGTGTACGTATGTACTGTCTAAGGAGGCTGGAAGTGAGTGGACCTAGCCGGTTCATCCAGTCTTTCCTGGGTACTTACGTAGAATGGTAATTCTCACTGGAATTACCGAATCGGTACAAGATGAGTTACTTTATGAAGATGAAGCATAGCGGTTATGCTGCTGGAGTTTAGGCAGAAAAAGATGTAATAGAGATATGGGAAATTTTGTACATACCCAGATTGTAAAACAACTTATTAATTAATAATAAGTGTTGTTTGGCATGTTTGACTGATGTATGATGGATGTATGCATATGTATGCAAAGTAGAAATGCTGAAATTTACCACTGTGAACAGTAACACGTGGTGATCTAGTCATGTTTGATAAATGATTAAAAATAGTAAATGGATGAATAAATATACAAAATTTTTATGGTAAATAGTAGACATACCAAGCATTAATTTTATATATAAAACGTCTCATTTGGATGTCTACACATGAATATATGAATTATCAAATTTGGGACCAGAATGCTGGATTCAGGAGAAAAATGTTGGATGAACAGTAAAGTTGTGACGTTGACTCGGTCAATGAATGGTCAACGAGTTATTTTTCCCTGAAATATAATTGAGTTAGATTCAAGTAGAAATTAGAACCACTTCATTTCAATTTTTCTCGAATTAGTTATGATTTTTTGAAGTCAGGTCACTCATCTGGAATTTACACAGTGAACAGTACTCGATAAGAGTAAAACTCCAGATTGAGAAATTGGACTTCAATGACCTTGAAAGTGGTTCTAAATGCTACCAAATGGTCCCTAAGACATATGAAAGTAAGGATGTTTCATCATGGGACACCTCATCCCTCACATTTCTCACATGACGAAATTAGGAGAGCCAAGAAGCCTTTGGAAAATTTCCAGTCCAATCCGGTACCGCCCCGGTCCGTTTCCTCGAAAACTGGACTGTTTTCTGAATCTAATTTTTCTGAAAATCCATATTATGTCTTCTGAACTTAAGTTTAGTATCTGGGTCCTTTATACATTGACATTTTTATACTGGGTCTAAACACAATTACAGATCCCCTGTGAAATGACCAAAATACCCTTGGGTGCCCTTTCTTGCACTATCTTAACCCTAAAGGTAAAATTGTCATTTTACACCTTTCTGTACCCTGTCAGGGCATATACTAACCCTGGTTAACCTTACCTGTGTATGTCCTAGCTTCTGGTCCTGTCCAGAATGACCAAAATGCCCTCCATTCATCTACTACCCTTTAGTACAACACAGGGGCATTTTTGTAATTTCGTACTTTTCCGGGGTTCTGCGGAACACTGGCCCACCTATCAGTCCAAGGGTCTTACTGGGCCTTTGATGGCGCCATTATTGGGCCTCCTAGGGTCCAGTACCTTTATGGCACGTATTACGAGGAATCTTCCCCCGGCAATGTTCATCAGGTATTTTAGCTATTATACACCATTTATACACATCTTCCGACACCGACTCCTTTTATCAGATACACTAGCCTACTGTGTCTAGGCATCCATTTGGGTCATAACAGTCATCTGACTGAGGTCAACCGAACTCATTCAGTCCCAATTTAAATACCGATAAATCTCCCTATCGGATACCCGGAGGCCTCACACTCCCGTCTGTATTTGCTAATTTGTGAATAACTTTTTCTACAGACCTCCTATCGGTATTCTGTCAGTTTCCTGAGTTTCGCCCCATCAGGACACATCATCCTGTAATTTTTCACTTATTTCTGAAATCTAGGATATCCGGTAGGAATTTTTATAACTTTTGGACTATCAGCTCAATTTTGGCTATCTGGAGTCCTAAGAAAATTCCTGTATTAAGCTGGATTACCCAGCATCACTTGCTCTCTCTACTGGTGAAATCTGGGACTGAAATGCTTTCGGGCAGTCCAAACCACTTCCGGCCTAACTTTCTTTAATTACAATTTAGCCCCAAGGAACTTTTCTTCTTTTTAATTAAGTCCATTTTATTTGGCTAAAATTGCACTTAAGGACCCCACATTTTTGTCTACTTTTCCCTTTTAGCCTTAAACTTTTCATATTCGTACTTATGTGAAGGGAATTGGAAGACACGCAGCGGAAATTAACTTTAAAAATTTTTCCATTTCTAGCCAGGATCTACCGAATGTGTTTAAGTCAAGGAGAAAGAAGTGTTACCTTCGGTTTCAAGCTTTGGTCGCGACCTCAGTGTCCACTAGTCGCGACTCCTCGCCTCTGGAACTTCCAGTCGCGACCTCCTCAGCTTCTAGTCGCGACCTGTCGCCTCTGGAGTTTTTAGTCGCGGCCTACTCTGCTTCTCGTCGCGACCTGACGTCTCTGGAGTTTGTAGTCGCGACCTCATCAGCTTCAAGTCTCGACCTGCCTCTTCTTTTTGGATTTCTGACATTCAGATGCCCGTATAGTCGCGACCTCAGCGTGTTCTGGTCGTGACCTATCTTCGTGTCTGGTTCGATCACAAGAAGTCGACAGCTCAGATCGGCTTCCTCTACCGGTATCCACACGCACAGCGTTCCAATCGCGAACGACGTGCTAGCGCCTCTTGTCCCTCTAGGGTTTTCTAGAGATTCCGTCCTCACCGTCTCTATTTCGACAGTTTCTTATCTGCAAACCATTTGCACTCTCCCTGCCCCCTTTTCTCACATCTGAATGTGTGTGTAGAGATGTGTAGAACCCTAGCCCCTAATGTCAAATATATAGGAAGCTATCGGGCTTCTAATAGGGCCGGGCTTCAGAATTAATCTTATATTAATTCTTAATTAATACAATATCATATATTGCATAATTTAATAAGAAACTAATTAAATAAATATGGTTTATATTAAATCCGTCCCACAGATTTAATTCACCTATTTATTTAATTTAAAATAAAGATAAGACAGAATTATATTTGATTTAATCTCATAAATCAAATTTGAGATATCTTATCAATTTGAATTTCAAATTCAAATAGATCATATCCATTTAAATTCAAATTCAAAAGTGATAGAGATTTAATTTATCCTTATAAATTAAATCTTACAAATATCTCTTATATTATATATAATATATATACTAATTTATATATATATAAAATATATATCCACCCTAGATTATTCATTGAATCTAGACATATCTTTGATTCAATGAATCTGGACATCATAGCTCGCATTGGGCTGTTTTGTGTGCGACCCTGTAGGCCCATATGAAGTTGGCAGTGGGCCAGTTACTATACTGACCCACAAGTCGTAAGCGGTCTCTAGCAAGGCATTACGACTACCCAAAACATATGAGGATCATTAAACAATGTAACCTTTCATACAACCATATCACGTCCCTTTCATACAACCATATTTTCAGGCTACTTTCTGAGTCTCTGGGCCTGAAAATTGGAATGTCACAGATTCCATCACGGAAAAGTAGTAGACCTAGGGTAGAGTACCCTAGAGAACAAAAGTGATAGTAAGAGATGGTGAATGAGATCCATGCGACTCAAGTTCGCTAGGATCAAGAGAAAGACCAATAAGGAACCACAGTCTAGTTAAAATAGACTGGGATTGATAGATAGACAGAAGCAGTTAAGAGATGGTAGAGAGGTAGCCACAGTTTAAAAGATAAAGTGACTCCCCTATATAAGATAGAGTAATGAAGGGTTGAGTTTATACCCTGATAAGAGGGTAATATGGCAGCCTAAGTTAGATGAGCTAGTCAAATGAGAAACCTGAAATAAGAATGTTATAAAGCTTACCTAATTACATTGTGCGATGGATGGTTGAGCAAATTATGATGATGATATGGCTTATGTTGCCATAAGTTATGATAGTTGCACCTCCTTGCAGTTGTCATGTGATGACATGCATGTTAGAGTTTGCTATGATGAATGAATATTCCCCTTTTGCAGTATATGCAAGGTAGAGTATATATATGAGATGAAAAAGTTATGAGAAAGTTATGTTGCTCCCTTGCCACACGACATGCAATAGGAATATACCCAGAATGATAGACAGTCTCAGTAAGTGGGACAGTCAGTTATAGTATGATTGGGGTTACTCAGGTATTTCTACAGACTTGTGAATGCAGTACTCAGGGCCATTTCTATTGAAAGGAATAGTATACAGAAAGATTTGTATATAACAGTAAAGAGATTATTGTTAGATCACTATTCAAATAAGAGTTGGATCTGAAATATATGGCTCTCAGATAGAGCTAGATTTAGATGAGTATAGATCACTCTTCAGATAAGAGTTGGATCTGATATAGATTGCTCGTAGTTATAGCATAATTCAAATGGTTCACAGTTAAAGCATAGTTCAAATGGCTCGCAGTTAGAGGATATATTGAAATGAGAAGTTATGATAAGGCCATAGTAGCAAAATATAATGGCAGGTGGTTAGACCATGATTGCACAAGGCATGGTAAGCCATAGTAAAGTAAGAAAGATGAGAAGGAACTCCTGAGTAAGAGAGGAAATAAGTAAAGTCTTGGTAAATAATATAGGCTACTGAATATATTTTTAAAATTTGTATTGAGTTATCAACAAGTGGAAGCATTGGAAGGCGTGAAAGGTCCCTTCCAGGTGCCACATGGCGCCATCTTAGAGGAAGAAGAAAAGTTAAGGACATGTGGCATAATCTTAGCCGGTGAGTCCAGTTTGTGGGAAATCGGACCGGACCGGTACTGGATTGGACTGGAAATACTGAGTCAGCTGATGAGGTGTCCAAGAATTGTGACATGTGAAGAATGTGGCGATGAGGTGTCCCATGAGGTGGCCTTGGGATGATGTCATGCATGATGCAGTAAAAGGAATAAAGAAAAATAGGAAATTCCGGAAAAACCAGGACCACAAGTTCATATGGCTTCAAAATTACAAGAATGCCATTGAAGGAAACTATAAATACCCCCCCTTGCTCTTCATATGCCACGGCCAAGAGCCTTTAAGAGAGAGGAGGAAGTGCTAGAGAGAGAAAGTGAGAGGAAGAAAGAAAGAAAGGAAGTTCTGGCAGAGCTGGAAGCAGAATAGAGATAGTAGAGTTCTGCTAAGCCTTTGAGGTAGTAACTAATCCTAGCTTTTATGTAATGTCTTTGTGATTTATTGTGCTATTGTTTGGTTGGATTGTTGTCTTATATGTTATGCCTGAAGCTCTACTACAATGCTATGATCATATGTTATTGAGTATGGAAGCACGCAGCATACTTATCTGTACACAATCACAAGCAGGCACTGTCACTCTGCATTACATATATTGTTATGATTGTTGCTACTGAGATTCCCCCGAATCTCATCCCAATAAGTAACCTATTACAGGGGAGGTTATGTCGAAGTGAATTTTGGGAATTTTAAGAGACGCCGTTATGCTGCCGAAATTATGACAAGATAAGGGAAGCAGCTGATACGTACTGTGTACGTAGGTACTGTCTAAGGAGGCTGGAAGTGAGTGGACCTAGCCGGTTCATCCAGTCTTTCCTGGGTACTTACGTAGAATGGTAGTTCTCACTGGAATTACCGAATCGGTACAAGATCAGTTACTTTCTGAAGATGAAGCGTAGCGGTTATGCAAATACCCAGATGTAAAACAACTTATTAATTAATAATAAGTGTTGTTTGGTATGTTTGACTGATATATGATGGATGTATGCAAATATTTGCAAAGCTGAGTGCTGTAAATGGGCCACTGTGAACAGTAATACGTAGTGACATGATAATGTTTGATAAATAATTAAAAATAGTAAATGGATGAATAAATATATCAAATTTTTAAGGTAAATAGTAGACATACCAAGCTTATATTTTATATATATTATGCCTCATTTGGATGTCTACACATGAAGATATAAATTATCAAAGTTGGGACCAGAATGCTGGATTCAGGAGAAAAACGTTGGATGAACAGTAAAGTTGTAACATTGACTGACATTGACTCGGTCAATTAATAGTCAACGAGTTATTTTTCACTGAAATATAATTGAGTTATCTTAAATTATAAATTGGAACCACTTAATTTAGATTTTTCTATAATTAGTTATGATTTTTTGAAGTCGGGTCACTCATCTGGAATTTACACAGTGAACAGTACTCGATAAGAGTAAAACTCCAGATTGAGAAATTGGACTTCAATGACCTTGAAAGTGGTTCTAAATGCTACCAAATGGTCCCTAAGACATACAAAAGTAAGGATGTTTCAAACATCAAGCATATAGTTGCATATATTGTATGGTTTCCGTTTGCTACTGAGATTTCCCCCGAAATCTCACCCCTTCCATATCAATCCAATTACAGTAGGTCTTCTCAAGAGGGAGGAGATGAGGATTCATGAAGAGAAATTAAGAATTATTTAGCATGATTGATATGTGATTGATATATGTTATGCATATGTATGTAAAGTTGGTTGCTGGAAATTGCCACCATGAATAGTAACTCGTGGTGAAGTAGTCACCTTTGATCTGTAATTAAAAATAGTAAATGGTTGAATAAATGTATGATATTTTTATAGTAAATAGTAGACATGTAAATCTTCGATTTGATATATAGAACATATTTTTTGAATGTCTACACATGGAGATATAATTTTTCAAATTTGGGACCAAAATGCTGGATTCAGGGGAAAAGTTGGATGAACACTAAAATTGTAGCGTTGACTTACTTTGACTTGGTCAATGCGTGGTCAACGAGTTATTTTTTCCTAAAATAGGATTAAGTTAGATTCATTTATCAATTTGAACCACTTTGTTTCAATTTTTCTAGAATTAGTTATGATTTTTCGAAGTCATGTCACTTGTCTAGAATTTACACAGTGAACAGTACTCGATAGAGTAAAACTCTTTATTGAGAAATTTGACTTCAATGGTCCCTAAGACATATGAAAATTAAGATGTGACACTTATACAACATTTACATAAAAAAAAACATTAATATATAACATGCTTTCACATGCAATTCTTCAATTTCTCCTCTTCATTTCCTTTGATCTACTTCATGCATTCATCTTCCATTCTCTTTATACCTATTACGGTTAGTAAGGGATGGTGAGAATCAGAAGAATCTGTTGGGAAGTAGAAGACACGCAGCAGAAATTAACTTTAAAATTTTCCAGTCCCTGCCAGGATCTACCGATTGTGTTTAAGTCAAGTAGTAAGAGGTGTTACCTTCGGCATTCGAATTATTGGTGCCTCGGGGATTCCGACGTTCAGGATGCCTATGCTCTCTTTTCGATCATGAGAAGTCGACGACTCAGATCGGCTTCCTCTACCGATATGCACATAAACAGCCTTCCAACCAAGAACGACGTGCTAGCGCCTCCTATCCTTCTAGGGTTTCCTCTGGAATCCGTCCTCACCGTCTCTATTTTGGCCGTTTCTTATCTGCAAACCTTTTGCACTCTCACCCACAAAACCCTAGCCCCTAATATCAAACATATAGGATACTATCAGTGTTTCGACGATTATTGGATTTCAGAATTAATCCTCAATTAATTTTGAAATTAACACAATATCATATATTGCATAAACTGATAAGAAATCAATTAAATAAATATGGTTTATTATATTAAATCCGTCCCACAGATTTAATTCACCTATTTATTTAATTTAAAATAAAGATATGATAGAATTATATTTGATTTATTCTCATAAATCAAAATTGAGATATTATATCATATCAATTTAAATTTCAAATTCAAATAGATCATATCAATTTAAATTTTAAATTCAAAAGTGATAGAGATTTAATTTATCCTTATAAATTAAATCTTATAAATATCTCTTATATTATATTATATAATATAATATATATACGAATTTATATATATACACTTCCACCCTAGATTATTCATTGAACCTGGACATATCTTAGATTCAATGAATTTGGATATCATAGCTCGTGTTGGGCTATTTTGTGTGCGATCTTGTAGGCTCATATGAAGTTGGCAGTGGGCCAGTTACTATACTGACCCACAAGTCATAAGCGGTCTCTAGCAAGACATCATGACTACCCAAATCATATGAGGATCGATGAACAATGTTACCTTTCATACAACCATATCACGTCCCTTTTGTCACACGATATTTTGGTCATAGATGATTCATGGAGAACATCATCCTCCTGTTCCTGACCGTTACTTTCTCAATCCCTGAGTAGTCTGACTATAGAAATGGAACTACCTTTCTATTACAGTATGACCATACATTTCTTAGACTCACTTATCGAGGGGCCCAGTAATATCTCTCTACGAATGTGAGGGACAAATTCCATCTTGACCATTCACATTCCTCCGCATGAAAAATCACTAAGCCCGAACATAGTCTTTATGATCACTCGGTCAAAAGTGACTTTTGACTAGGTCAAAGCTAAGAGTTTATCATGTAGGAATCCATGATGATCTCAAGTCAAAGGGCATAGTGACATGGTTTTATATGAGAGAAGCTTATGACTTAACCCATGCAGCTCTCTCATAGCGGGTCGGTCCAACACCTTGTACTTTTACATGTGCCTATGACTTTGATTTATATCTCTATACATCTTTAAAGTCATACTAGTCTTATTTCATCTCTGCTCCCGCATAGATACTGACAAGGGACATTTAGGATAAGATCAAGAGTTATCCAAGGATGGTCATCATAGTAAACATGCAAATAATATGATAACATGATTAAGAAATTCATAAATTAATAATGTTCATAATACAATGATTGGCCCCTAGGGCACAATCTCCAACATTATGTCCTTACATTTTCTTTCTTTTGCAATTTAATCCCTTTCTTTGCATAAATGGCCACTATATCCTTAGGGACTTTCACTATTTACATATAAGTCCCTGGACTTTCACTTATTTGCAGTTTAGTCCCTAAAAACCCTCTGTATGTTTCTGGAACTTCCTCTCAAAGGGGTCTGGTAGTCTATCTATTTTCAGGCTACTTTCTGAGTCTCTGGGCCTGAAAATTGGAATGTCACAGATTCCATCACGGAAAAGTAGTAGACCTAGGGTAGAGTACCCTAGAGAACAAAAGTGATAGTAAGAGATGGTGAATGAGATCCATGCGACTCAAGTTCGCTAGGATCAAGAGAAAGACCAATAAGGAACCACAGTCTAGTTAAAATAGACTGGGATTGATAGATAGACAGAAGAAGTTAAGAGATGGTAGAGAGGTAGCCACAGTTTAAAAGATAAAGTGACTCCCCTATATAAGATAGAGTAATGAAGGGTTGAGTTTATACCCTGATAAGAGGGTAATATGGCAGCCTAAGTTAGATGAGCTAGTCAAATGAGAAACCTGAAATAAGAATGTTATAAAGCTTACCTAATTACATTGTGCGATGGATGGTTGAGCAAATTATGATGATGATATGGCTTATGTTGCCATAAGTTATGATAGTTGCACCTCCTTGCAGTTGTCATGTGATGACATGCATGTTAGAGTTTGCTATGATGAATGAATATTCCCCTTTTGCAGTATATGCAAGGTAGAGTATATATATAAGATGAAAAAGTTATGAGAAATGTTGCTCCCATACCATACGACATGCAATAGGAATATACCCAGAATGATAGACAGTCTCAGTAAGTGGGACAGTCAGTTATAGTATGATTGGGGTTACTCAGGTATTTCTACAGACTTGTGAATGCAGTACTCAGGGCCATTTCTATTGAAAGGAATAGTATACAGAAAGATTTGTATATAACAGTAAAGAGATTATTTTTAGATCACTATTCAAATAAGAGTTGGATCTGAAATATATGGCTCTCAGATAGAGCTAGATTTAGATGAGTATAGATCACTCTTCAGATAAGAGTTGGATCTGATATAGATTGCTCGTAGTTATAGCATAATTCAAATGGTTCACAGTTAAAGCATAGTTCAAATGGCTCGCAGTTAGAGGATATATTGAAATGAGAAGTTATGATAAGGCCATAGTAGCAAAATATAATGGCAGGTGGTTAGACCATGATTGCACAAGGCATGGTAAGCCATAGTAAAGTAAGAAAGATGAGAAGGAACTCCTGAGTAAGAGAGGAAATAAGTAAAGTCTTGGTAAATAATATAGGCTACTGAATATATTTTTAAAATTTGTATTGAGTTATCAACAAGTGGAAGCATTGGAAGGCGTGAAAGGTCCCTTCCAGGTGCCACATGGCGCCATCTTAGAGGAAGAAGAAAAGTTAAGGACATGTGGCATAATCTTAGCCGGTGAGTCCAGTTTGTGGGAAATCGGACCGGACCGGTACTGGATTGGACTGGAAATACTGAGTCAGCTGATGAGGTGTCCAAGAATTGTGACATGTGAAGAATGTGGCGATGAGGTGTCCCATGAGGTGGCCTTGGGATGATGTCATGCATGATGCAGTAAAAGGAATAAAGAAAAATAGGAAATTCCGGAAAAACCAGGACCACAAGTTCATATGGCTTCAAAATTACAAGAATGCCATTGAAGGAAACTATAAATACCCCCCCTTGCTCTTCATATGCCACGGCCAAGAGCCTTTAAGAGAGAGGAGGAAGTGCTAGAGAGAGAAAGTGAGAGGAAGAAAGAAAGAAAGGAAGTTCTGGCAGAGCTGGAAGCAGAATAGAGATAGTAGAGTTCTGCTAAGCCTTTGAGGTAGTAACTAATCCTAGCTTTTATGTAATGTCTTTGTGATTTATTGTGCTATTGTTTGGTTGGATTGTTGTCTTATATGTTATGCCTGAAGCTCTACTACAATGCTATGATCATATGTTATTGAGTATGGAAGCACGCAGCATACTTATCTGTACACAATCACAAGCAGGCACTGTCACTCTGCATTACATATATTGTTATGATTGTTGCTACTGAGATTCCCCCGAATCTCATCCCAATAAGTAACCTATTACAGGGGAGGTTATGTCGAAGTGAATTTTGGGAATTTTAAGAGACGCCGTTATGCTGCCGAAATTATGACAAGATAAGGGAAGCAGCTGATACGTACTGTGTACGTAGGTACTGTCTAAGGAGGCTGGAAGTGAGTGGACCTAGCCGGTTCATCCAGTCTTTCCTGGGTACTTACGTAGAATGGTAGTTCTCACTGGAATTACCGAATCGGTACAAGATCAGTTACTTTCTGAAGATGAAGCGTAGCGGTTATGCTGCCGAATTTTAGGCAGGAAAAGATGTAATAGAGATATGGGAAATTTTGTACATACCCAGATGTAAAACAACTTATTAATTAATAATAAGTGTTGTTTGGTATGTTTGACTGATATATGATGGATGTATGCAAATATTTGCAAAGCTGAGTGCTGTAAATGGGCCACTGTGAACAGTAATACGTAGTGACATGATAATGTTTGATAAATAATTAAAAATAGTAAATGGATGAATAAATATATCAAATTTTTAAGGTAAATAGTAGACATACCAAGCTTATATTTTATATATATTATGCCTCATTTGGATGTCTACACATGAAGATATAAATTATCAAAGTTGGGACCAGAATGCTGGATTCAGGAGAAAAACGTTGGATGAACAGTAAAGTTGTAACATTGACTGACATTGACTCGGTCAATTAATAGTCAACGAGTTATTTTTCACTGAAATATAATTGAGTTATCTTAAATTATAAATTGGAACCACTTAATTTAGATTTTTCTATAATTAGTTATGATTTTTTGAAGTCGGGTCACTCATCTGGAATTTACACAGTGAACAGTACTCGATAAGAGTAAAACTCCAGATTGAGAAATTGGACTTCAATGACCTTGAAAGTGGTTCTAAATGCTACCAAATGGTCCCTAAGACATACAAAAGTAAGGATGTTTCAAACATCAAGCATATAGTTGCATATATTGTATGGTTTCCGTTTGCTACTGAGATTTCCCTCGAAATCTCACCCCTTCCATATCAATCCAATTACAGTAGGTCTTCTCAAGAGGGAGGAGATGAGGATTCATGAAGAGAAATTAAGAATTATTTAGCATGATTGATATGTGATTGATATATGTTATGCATATGTATGTAAAGTTGGTTGCTGGAAATTGCCACCATGAATAGTAACTCGTGGTGAAGTAGTCACCTTTGATCTGTAATTAAAAATAGTAAATGGTTGAATAAATGTATGATATTTTTATAGTAAATAGTAGACATGTAAATCTTCGATTTGATATATAGAACATATTTTTTGAATTTCTACACATGGAGATATAATTTTTCAAATTTGGGACCAAAATGCTGGATTCAGGGGAAAAGTTGGATGAACACTAAAATTGTAGCGTTGACTTACTTTGACTTGGTCAATGCGTGGTCAACGAGTTATTTTTTCCTAAAAGAGGATTAAGTTAGATTAATTTATCAATTTGAACCACTTTGTTTCAATTTTTCTAGAATTAGTTATGATTTTTCGAAGTCATGTCACTTGTCTAGAATTTACACAGTGAACAGTACTCGATAGAGTAAAACTCTTTATTGAGAAATTTGACTTCAATGGTCCCTAAGACATATGAAAATTAAGATGTGACACTTATACAACATTTACATAAAAAAAACATTAATATATAACATGCTTTCACATGCAATTCTTCAATTTCTCCTCTTCATTTCCTTTGATCTACTTCATGCATTCATCTTCCATTCTCTTTATACCTATTACGGTTAGTAAAGGATGGTGAGAATCAGAAGAATCTGTTGGGAAGTAGAAGACACGCAGCAGAAATTAACTTTAAAATTTTCCAGTCCCTGCCAGGATCTACCGATTGTGTTTAAGTCAAGTAGTAAGAGGTGTTACCTTCGGCATTCGAATTATTGGTGCCTCGGGGATTCCGACGTTCAGGATGCCTATGCTCTCTTTTCGATCATGAGAAGTCGACGACTCAGATCGGCTTCCTCTACCGATATGCACATAAACAGCCTTCCAACCAAGAACGACGTGCTAGCGCCTCCTATCCTTCTAGGGTTTCCTCTGGAATCCGTCCTCACCGTCTCTATTTTGGCCGTTTCTTATCTGCAAACCTTTTGCACTCTCACCCACAAAACCCTAGCCCCTAATATCAAACATATAGGATACTATCAGTGTTTCGACGATTATTGGATTTCAGAATTAATCCTCAATTAATTTTGAAATTAACACAATATCATATATTGCATAAACTGATAAGAAATCAATTAAATAAATATGGTTTATTATATTAAATCCGTCCCACAGATTTAATTCACCTATTTATTTAATTTAAAATAAAGATATGATAGAATTATATTTGATTTATTCTCATAAATCAAAATTGAGATATTATATCATATCAATTTAAATTTCAAATTCAAATAGATCATATCAATTTAAATTTTAAATTCAAAAGTGATAGAGATTTAATTTATCCTTATAAATTAAATCTTATAAATATCTCTTATATTATATTATATAATATAATATATATACGAATTTATATATATACACTTCCACCCTAGATTATTCATTGAACCTGGACATATCTTAGATTCAATGAATTTGGATATCATAGCTCGTGTTGGGCTATTTTGTGTGCGATCTTGTAGGCTCATATGAAGTTGGCAGTGGGCCAGTTACTATACTGACCCACAAGTCATAAGCGGTCTCTAGCAAGACATCATGACTACCCAAATCATATGAGGATCGATGAACAATGTTACCTTTCATACAACCATATCACGTCCCTTTTGTCACACGATATTTTGGTCATAGATGATTCATGGAGAACATCATCCTCCTGTTCCTGACCGTTACTTTCTCAATCCCTGAGTAGTCTGACTATAGAAATGGAACTACCTTTCTATTACAGTATGACCATACATTTCTTAGACTCACTTATCGAGGGGCCCAGTAATATCTCTCTACGAATGTGAGGGACAAATTCCATCTTGACCATTCACATTCCTCCGCATGAAAAATCACTAAGCCCGAACATAGTCTTTATGATCACTCGGTCAAAAGTGACTTTTGACTAGGTCAAAGCTAAGAGTTTATCATGTAGGAATCCATGATGATCTCAAGTCAAAGGGCATAGTGACATGGTTTTATATGAGAGAAGCTTATGACTTAACCCATGCAGCTCTCTCATAGCGGGTCGGTCCAACACCTTGTACTTTTACATGTGCCTATGACTTTGATTTATATCTCTATACATCTTCAAAGTCATACTAGTCTTATTTCATCTCTGCTCCCGCATAGATACTGACAAGGGACATTTAGGATAAGATCATGAGTTATCCAAGGATGGTCATCATAGTAAACATGCAAATAATATGATAACATGATTAAGAAATTCATAAATTAATAATGTTCATAATACAATGATTGGCCCCTAGGGCATAATTTCTAACAGAATCTCAGTAGCAAACATGACCTATTATGCATGCAAGACAAATGCTTAGTACATGACATGCTTGCTTACCATAAATCATGCTAACATATAGCATAATTGCATGCTCAATGTTTCCTACATCATACATATGACCATAGCATAAATAGAAATAGAGTTTCAATCATTCATACATTCTTCACATAACTAAGAAAGAAAATAAACACATCAATACACAAGCATACATAACAAACACACAATAAAGGTCAATTCACTACCTTGCAACTTTCTGTCTTCCTCTTGCTCCCTTTGCTTCCAAACCATTGAGGTTGCTTGTTCAACCTCTCCAATTCTTGTTCCTTCACATCTTATGACCTAAATACATAAACAATGTCAAACTCTATGTTTTGATTATGATAAATGATTTTGATGATGTTAAACTTCAATATTTTAGAACTGTTTTGAAATAGCTTATTTTTTGATAAGTTTATTGATAAGAGTATTTATGATAAGCCCTTCGATAAATAAGAAGGAAATTTTATTTAAAAAACTATTTTACTACAGAAACTTATCAAAGTATTAATTGATAAAGGTATTTATCGATAAAGACTTTGATAAATAAGAGTTTGTAAAATCAGTTTCTATAAAAGATTTATCGAAGGATTGATCGATAAGAACATTTATCGATAAAGACTTCGATCAATACACTCAGTGAACTTAGTTGCTAAAACTTTATCTATTTACAAAAGGATTTACTGAAGCACTTATCAATAAGGGTATTTATCAATAAGCTATTCAATAAGTAAAGACAGTTTGACACAAAAAGCATTTCAAGCTTTATTTATCGAAGCATTAATCAATACGGACATTTATCGATAAATAGAGAAAATTTTAGTTTGTCAAAAGCACTTAACTATTAAATGATTTTATGAAATCTTGTTTAAACATCGAAGAAAGAAAGTTTGAAAATCTAATTCATTGTTCTTCAAATATTTATTTATAAGCTATTCGATAAGCTAATTTATCGAAGAGCACTTTGGTAAATTAGCTATTGTGAAATGTTTTGAAATGATTCTTGTATTTTTTATAAGTCTAAAAGACTATGGAGATTTCTTCGAACAACAATTCGATAATGTTGTTTAGACATAATATGTTTGATATTTATCGAAGTTATTTTCGATAAGGCATCTTTTCAATAAACACTTCTATAAATTCAACTAATTTTTGAAAAGAACTTCAAACAAGAATTTGATGTTTTAATCTGAATCACATGAATCAATTGTTATGTGCTTAACCTCTTTGGATATCTTTTATGACACATGTTTTTAGATCATTCTCAGACAAAGAATATAAAAAAAAAGTTTCGACAAAAAGGAAAATCTGTCAGAATGCATTAAATGCAACTACCGTCAGTGACCAACTAACAACTTTATTTCTTTAAATGTAACATTCAATGTATGTAAGAGATTTTTGAAGAACTTAAGTATAAAAGAAGATGAAGTAAATGATGGAGTCAAGAAGCTTACTAACCATAACCAAAATATAATTACTCAAGCTTTAATTCTTGCATTCAATATTCTCTGTCTTACCCTGTTTAACATTTTGTGAAGAGATAAATTTTCTTATGAAAGAAATACTGAGAATTATGTTCTTAAGTACTTAGCATTATCACTCTAGTCAAGAGAGAGTTGTATCTTTTCATTTATTATCAAAGATACTCAAGAGTAGGACTATTGAGTGGGATGGTTACCTTACGGGTAGTAAAGGGGAGTGAAAGTGGAAAAGGTCCAATGAAATCTATTCCCCATACATCAAAAACCTCATAAAACAGAATAGGTTGTTGTGGCATCTCATGCCGTTTACTAATTCCCCCAAATCTTTGGCATCTATTGTAACATCCCAAATTTTTTGTACTAACTTGTATGTACAGATTGAATAAAATATATGAGATTTTTTTCAGGAAAAGATGTGGCCATATTTATATAAAGAAAGGGATTAAATTAGAAAAGGAAGAAAGTGTAAGAGCCAAAGTGCAAAATTATGAAAATGCCCCTATGATGCCCTAAGAAACTAGAAGTGAATGGAGGGTATTTTGGTCATTTTAGACAGGCTAAAACACCAAGGCAGGTACAGGAAGGATTAGTCAGAGCCAGTATATGCTCTGATAAGGTACAAAGAGGTGTGAAATGACAATTTTGCCCTTAGGATCAATATAGTGAAAGAAAGGGCACCAAGGGTATTTTGGTCATTTCACAATGGATGGATATCAGATAAAATTTGATAGTAAATTATTATAATTAATATGAGAATTTATGGAGTTGACAGAAGTCAAAAAGGAGTCCTGTAGAATTAATTATGGAATTTACAGTGAAAAAAGACACCGATAAAGGGTTAAAGGAAATGTATGTAATTTTTATCAGGACTTCTGGGTCTCATAAAATTATGAAACTTTGTAGAAAATTCATTTTATATTAGAATGAATTTCTAAAAATGTTAGAATAATTAAAAGAGGTGTTTACCATTTATGCTAAGATCAGGGTAATTTAAGGATATCGGTATGAGGAAAGTACATTGGGATTTGGGCCAATTAGCTATTGGACCTAAAAGAGGCCCAACATTTTGTCCTAGTCCAGCCCAATAAGTCTCAAAAGTTATCTTGGAGCCCAAGTCTAATAATGAATAATTTATGGATTTTTGAAAAAAAAAGAGAATAAAGTAAAAATTAGGGTTCGCACATGGTGGGACCCACAAGGACCTCAAAATGGCGCCAAAAAGGAGCTTAGGTGTCCATGTGATGTCATGTTGGTGATGTCATGGTGGTGATGTCATGAGTGAGAAGAGAAAAGACATTCCAAGATAAAACCTTTAACTATTAGATCAAATAGTTCCCAAGGTGATCTTGGCCTTCAATTTTCCCAAGATTTTTCTATAAATAACCCCTCAAATCCAAGACAAAACCATGAAGGAGAAGTGTAGGGAACCTCTTGCAAAATTTTCTCTCAAGCTTGGAGGAAGCAAGATCTTGAAGAAACAAGTAAGGTAAGTTATCTCCTTGCTTCTACCCTTTGTTCTTATGGTTTGTGCTTGAGTTTAAGTGGGTTTTGAGGCTTAAATCTTGGGGAGATGCTGCTGGAATTTTTGTTTATATGTGAAAGGAATATGAGTTTTAGGTCATAGATAGTTAATACAAGCTTAAGCAAGCTAGTTACATGCTTGGTTGTGAAGTAAGTTGATGTTCTTGACTTTACCATTTCGGTTTGCACTGTTCATGTACTGTTCATGATAGAAGGAATGGAATTTCAATGATTTAATGCTTCCATGGAGTTTATATGATGATTTTGTGTAGGATTGGAAAGGTTTTTAACCTTGGAAACCATTAGAATTAAAGGTTATAATGTTGAAAATTCCTCACAGTTACTGTTCACTCGCATGAACAGTTATTTGAATTTCATGATTTTGATGCTTCCAATGGTCTTAAAATGAGATTTTGTTGGGGGGGGGGGAAGTTGAGGAACAAGTATGAGAAGCATTGGAATCAAAATGAGAATTTTTGGATGAATTATATATGCTTTTCCAAATCTGTACAGAACAGTGTATTGTTGCTGGAATTTAGTTATTTTGAGTTCATAAATGGATTCAAAAGGTGAAATTGTGTAGGGTAAGGTCAAGACATCAATTGATTCAAAGGCTAAGCCAATTGGTAAAAATTAAAGGAAGTTAAGTTAGTTAAAGCAAGTTGAATGTTCAAGAGAGGTAGTCTTGAGTAGTGTTTGAGTTCATGGTCCTAATTGATTATGTAATGAATATGAATGTGTTTAGGACCTTGAAACCTCTAAGAAGGTGTTAGGTAATGATTGACCAAAAAGCTTCATGATTGAAAAGCTTGGGAAGCAAGTGCAAGCATAAGAAAGAGAGCTTAAATCCAAGGTAGTGAACTTACCCTAAACTTGTATGTATGTAATGTATGCTTGATTGTGCTATGGCTTGGTTGAATTGTGTGTATATGGTAGATGATTGAAGCTCTGTTATTTTATGATTTCTTTGGCCAATTGTATTTCATATGATACATGGAAGCATGCTCATCACACTATGATAACACTTTCACAAGCAAGCACAAGTCTTTACATTAATACATGCATTGTTTGGTATTGTTTGCAACTGGGATTCCCCCAAATCTCACCCCCCATAACCATGATCTAGGTGCTGGAACATCACAAGGAAGGAGGTAATTGTGGGTATATGAATGGTGTATGACTTGGAAAGCATGCCTTTAATTTATGTGATGATATATTGGTATGTATAATGAATTTACTCATTGGATCCGAGCTGAGGAAGATCACTTCCAGTGATAGTTTGAGTAACTTATTCTATTCTGTTTCATGTGAAATTTGGCATGAACATAGCTAATATCCATATCTTTAATTTGACGCCAATAACACCTCATTTGGTTAAGAACTCGAATTGTTATGATTTTTCAAAGTAGGGATTTAAAATCTGGAATAAGATAATACGACTACTCAGAGGCAGTGAGGTTCATGCGCTAATTTCATATAGTAAATGAATGAATTTTTTCACGAAATTTTATGATCTTAAAGTAAACATATGGATATTTAAATACATATGTAACATGACTCATTTGGATAAGTAACCTAAGAGAAATGAATTTTTGAAAATAGGGTAAATAAACTGGAACTTCCAAATTTACCAAATGAAAAGAAATTTTCAACGAATAAACTGACTTGATATAGACAAGAAAACCTCATTTTCATATTTTTCTCTCAAATTTAAATGAAATATCTGTCATTAGAAATTGGAATCACCTCAATATGATTTTTCTATATTTAATTATGAATTTCCAAAGTTTAGGCTGTAATCTGGAACTACCCAATGAACAGTGATAGTGAACAGTACCCGTAAGCCCAACTCTTGGAAATTCATGTTTTTGAGGTTAAGAGGTATTCCAATAATCTAAGATAATTCCAATTGAGTATATGTAAGGTTAAGGTTAAGGTTAAGGTCAAGTATTTTAAGGTGGAGATTTAAGGATATTTACTAAAAATTGCTGTTGTACTAGCAGAATATAGAAAATACTGTGTACGTAGTTGCTGTCTAAGGAGGCTGGAAGTGAGTGGACCTAGCCGGTTCATTCAGTCTTTCCTGGGTACTTACGTAGAATGGTAGTTCTCATGGGAATTACCGAATCAGTACAGTTATATTTTTGCCAGGATTCTCGACAGGAGAGAGTTAATAAAGTTAAGATTACTTCCGTAAGTGTACTCTAAAGGGTCTAAGGAAGGATATTTCATCTATCACAAGCTCTACAAAACTCAAAAGCATCTTTGAAAAGGGAAGGCCAATAGAAATAGGATTCAAGGACCCTACGTGCAGTCTTTTCCCCCAAAAATGACCTCCACAAACCCATGAATGGCAAGCTTCTAAAATTGATTTGTGATCTTGGTCAAGAATACATCGTCTTAATACTTGATCGGAACACAAATTCCACAAAAAGGTTTATCCCAAATAAAGTATTTAGATTCACTCTTGAGCTTTTGGGCCTAAAATTTAGACAAATAGAATGGAATTAGGCCAGTTTTAATGAAATTAACAAAATGAGCATACCAAGGTTCCACAACAGTAACAAAACAAAGAGAATGATTGTAACATCCTTACTTTCGTACGTCTTAGGGACCATTCGGTAGCATTTAGAACCACTTACATGACCCTTGAAGTCCATTAGCTAAATTTGGAATTTAAACTCTTGGTGAGTTACTGTTCATATGGTATTCCAGATTAGGCGACGAACTTCAAAAAATCATAATTAATTCTATAAAAATCAAATGAAGTGTTTCAAAATTTTACTATAAGCTAACATCTTAAAGTTTAAGGGAAAAATAAGTTCCTGACCAAATGCTTAGCCAATTAATACAGTTTAATTGTTAAATATTACTGCTCATTTAGTCAAAAATTCTAAAAATAGATTCTGGTCCCTGATTTTGAAAAATTCGTTCTCTTTGTACGGACATCGAAATAAGGCGTTCTTGGTGTCAAAATGAAGCTTGACATGTTAACTCAAAGTCTATAAAATTTTATACATTTATCCCATCATTTACTATTTTTTATTATATCATAAACATTGTTGATTAAACTGGTCATACAACATCATTACTTGAAACAATTCTTCACATAACATCATATAACATTTACATTGACCAATCCCTAACTCCTCTTTGTTCTTCTTCATCCTCTTTCATCATTCATAAACCTGTTGGGATTGGGATTACATGGAGGTAGTGAGATTTTGGGAAAAATCTCAGTAGCAAACGATACTAAACAATGCATGCATTAATGTACATACTTGTGCTTGCTTATGAAAGTGTTAACATTGTGTCATATGCATACTTCCATGTAAGATATGAAATACAGTTAGCCAAAGTAATCATAAAAATAGAGCTTCAATCATATACACATATGCAACACAATTCAACATAGCCATAGCATAACCAAGCATACATTCAATACATACAAGTTTAAGATAAGTTTACTACCTTATTACTTTACTTTCTTTCACTTTAACTTTGCTTCTTCCTTCTTACTTTTCCTTGATGTGTGGCTGCCTCTTTTGAGTCCATAACCAAATCCTAACATCACATAATCATCCATTCATTACAATCTAACTTCTCTTGAACATTGAGCTCACTTAACTACATTAACTTTCCTTAATCTTTACTAATTGACTTGGCCTTTAAATCAATTGATGTCTTGATTTTAGCCTACACAATTTCATCTTTTGAATCTATTTATGATCTTAGAATTATGAAATTCTAGCTCCCATGCACTATTGTGGACATATTTGAAAAACATACATAATCCTTTCAAAAATTCTCATTTTGATTCCAATGCTTCCAATACTTGTTTCTCTACTTTATCCCACATAACTTTTCATTTTAAAACCATTGGAAGCATCAAAACCATGTAATTCCAATCACTCTTCATATTAGTGAACAGTACAAAGAATAATTTCAAGCATAACAACTTTTAATTCCAATGCTTCCAAGGTTCAAAACCTATCCAATCCTTCACAAAATCATCATATAAATTCAATGGAAGCATTAGATCATTGAAATTCCATCTCGTTCTATCATGAACAGTGCAGACCGAAAGGTCTCTTTCATGGCAAAGTCAAGAATATCAACTTGATTCAATAACCAATCATCTAAACCAACTTATCTAAGCCTTAATCACATAGTTCTACCTTTATCTCCTTTGTCCTCCTTTAACTTAAGATTTGGACAGCAAGTATACTCTAGGTTTAATAGAATTTCCAACCACTAAAACCTAGGTTTTACCCTTCCAAAACACATAAATAAACTAAGAAAGATTGCTTACTTTAGGTACTTGCTTGGGTGGCTTCTCCTTGATCTTATTTTGAGTTCTTTCTTCATTTTGGCATGGTTTCCCCAAGGGTACTCTAGGTGCACAAAATTGTGAAGACAAGGTGGGGTATTTATAGCCAAAACTTTGGCACCTTGGGTTCATAATGTCCTCACTTTTCTTAATTATTACAATAGCTTAATCTTAAACTTGCTTGGTTAGTTTTTGGATTAATTAACCTTAATCATCATTAGGTTAATTCTTATATTATTTTATTACATTTTAGCACATGTGATAACCTTCCTTTCTTCTTCTTGGTGCCAAGTGTAAAGCTTGTGGAACCCATTATGTGCAAAACCCTAATTCTCCTTTATCCTTTTTTTTTCTTTCTCAAAAATTCAAAAATTATTCATTATTGGACTTGGGATTCAAGACAACTTTTGGGATTTATTGGGCCGCCCTAAGATGAAATCTTGAGCCTTCCTTAGGTCCAGTTGTTAATTGGTACAAATCCCAAGGCACTTCCCTTATATTGATATCCATAAATTACCCTGATCTTGAAATAAATGCTAAACACCTATTTTAATAGTTCTAAATTTTTAGAAATTAATTCTAATATAAAATGAATTCCCTGCAATGTCTCATAATTTTTTGAGACCCAGAAGTCCTGATAAAAATTCCTTACATTTCCTCAAAATGATGTCCGATTTTACCTTAAATTCCATAATTAATTCTATAGGACTCCTTTTTGACTTCTGTCAATTTTATAAATTCTCATATTATTTATAAGAATTTACTACCAAATTTTATTTGATTATGAGGTTCAGAAGATACTACAATAATTACCAAACTTCTAAAATTAATATCAATTTTTGGGGACCTCAAATCAAAATTATGTGTTTCATTAAACTAATCAGAATAATTTTCTCCATTTACTGGGAAAATTTGGGACTAAACTAATTCTGGACATTTTTTGGCCTTTTCCGGCTCAACTTTTCATATTTACCATTTTGCCCTTGGATTTTTCATAATTACACTTAATGGCCCAAAGCTTTTATCTACTTTACATTTCATACCATAGAACTTGTAGACTTTTCATTTTAGTCCCTCTTCTTTAATCCTTTGTCTACTCATCAATTTTTCTCTCATTCATCAGCATAATCCTTTCCAAACCTCTTTCCTCTATCAGTTTTACACAGATAGGGAAAATTAGGATATGACATTTCTACCCCCCTTAAAATAAATTTTGTCCTCAAAATTTACTGGGTACCTTAGTCAACTATCACATGTATATCTGCTCTCTATACTCTTTTCTGTTTTATGATGAAGGTTTAGGGGATCATCTCTTATCTTCTATCTTGACAACTAGGTTTTCAATATTCGCTTCATGTCTTTGCTGTCATTACTCTTTCAAGGAAAAATAACTTGTTGGTCGCGTATTGACCAAGTCAACATCAGTCAACGCTACAATTTTACTGTTCATCCAACGATTTTCCCCTGAATCCAGCATTTTGGTCCTAACTTTGAAAAATTATATCTCCATGTGTAGATATTCAAATAAGGTGTTCTATATATCAAATCGAATCTTTGTATGTCTGCTATTTATTGTAAAAATATCATAGATTTATTCAATCATTTACTATTATTATACACAAATTAAAGGTCACTGCCTTACCACGAGTTACTGTTCATGGTGGCAAATTCCAGCAACCAACTTTACATACATATGTATAACATACATCAATCACATATCAATCATACTAAATAATTATTAACTTCTCTTCACATATCTTTATCTTCTCCATCTTGAGAAGACCTGCTGTAATTGGATTGATATGGAAGGGGTGAGATTCTGGGGGAAATCTCAGTAGGAAACGGTACTAAACAATGTATGCATCAATGATTGGTATTAGTGATTGCTTGTGATTGTATCAACTTAATGTAATGTGCATGCTTCCATGTAACATATAAAATACAATTGGCCAAGGTAATCATAGCACAGAGCTTCAACAATTACAGATTAACATCAATCAACTAATCCATAACACAATCAACTATACATTCAACACATATAAGTTTAGGTAAGTTTACTACCTAGCGTGTAGTCCTTCCTTTAGTCATTAGCTTCTACTGTAAAGTTCCTTCTTTTCATAGGCCAGAGCCTATATAGAGCATAATAATATTTTATTATTCTTTAATTATTTTATAACACAGGGGTATTTTCGTCATTTCGCATATTTTCTATATATTTCTGGACACTGGCCTCTTTTTCTGATGAACTGATATCATGGGCCTGGGCCTCACTTGGTGTCATCATGGGCCTCTTTGTGACGTCATTTAGGTTTATTCAGTCCTAGTTTGCGTACTGCTCAGGTTCATAATAAGATATCGGGCCTTCATGAACTCCCGTAAAAATTCACTAATATGTGAATAACTTTTTCTACATAACTCTTTTCTGGATTCTGTCAGTTTCCTGACCTCTGGCTTCACAGGATGCATATTCCTATAACTTTTCACTCATATCTGAGGTCCAAGAGATCTGATAAAAATTTTAGAAAACTTTCATACTATCAGATAAATTTCAGCTATCTGAAACTCTAATAAAATTTTTGTAATAATCTAGATTAACCAGCATCATTTTCTCTATCTAATAAAATTTTTGTAATAAACTCAAAGGGGTCTGGTAGCCTATCTACTTTAGGCTACTTTCTGAGTCTCTAAACCTGAAAATTAGGATATTACATAATACATGGGATCAGTTAAAGTCAACATATCTAGAGTAGTTCTTCCCGGCCTCTAAGACTACTCGGATAAAGAAGGAGATTACAAATATTCTGCAACAAGATGGAGAGTCATTACATCAATTTATTGACTCGATGTCCCCATCACAACATCACTAAGGCAGATTTAGTAGATATTTTCTTTGATGGTCTACTTCCTCACAACAAGGTGTCCTTGAATGCAGCAGTAAATGGATCTTTGAGAGATAAAACTCCATAAGCAAGTTGGGAGTTATTCCAGAAAATGGCTAATGAAGACCATTGACTGAAGATCCAAGGAGAATGCCCACATCATCTTCGGGTAATTCAAATGAGATTTTAGCAAAAATAGTAGTACTAGGAAACCGAATGGAAAAGAGGATGAATTTAATTGAAAGAGAGCTATATTCTATGAAACAAGTTCATGCAGTAGGAACCTCACAAGCACTAGTCACAGGATGTGAGTCATGAGGTTCAATGATGCATGCTACGAGTACATTGATAGACAGTATGAGGAAGTAGCAGCAATGTATCAAGGGAGAGACCATCAATACCAGAAGAGAGATCCATACTCCAACATATATAATCCTGGTTGGAGAGACTACCCAAATTTTAGGTGAGGGAGTGAGGAAAATAGGCCAAAGTAATTCTAAGGAGGTGGTGCTTCCTCAAGCAACTACCAAAGTAATGCAAGGTCTATGGTTCCAACTCACCTTAATGCTTTAGTGGCATCAAGACCAGATAAGACCTCTCAATTATTAAAGAGCATGGCGACACAGATGAACAAAATGGATGGTATAATGACCAATATAGACAATAAGCTCAAAGAGAATGATGGTTAATTCACCTCCATAGCTTCAATTCTTTAAAGTATGCAGAAGAATAATGCAGACGTGCACAGGAAACTCGAGGAGTTAAGTTCTAAGAATACTAATATTACAAGTCATTTAACTCAAGTTTCCAATATAGTAGGTGACATCCAAACAAAGAGCAGTGGCAGTATACTTTCAAACACTGTCATTAATCCGAAGGGTCTGAATGCTATATCACTCAGAAGTAGGAGAAAGGTGCATTTTAAGGAAGATGAAACACCAAAGGAGGATTTTGAAGATGTTGAAGTTGAAAATTCATCATTGTCACAGATGAAGATTGGGAAATTAGAAAGTATTAAAGAACACAGCTTATGATTAAGAAGGCAACCCAAGAGGAGAACTCACAACCACAAGAGGAAATACAAGTGATGTAAGAAGAGGAAGTGATAATGCCAAGTCCATCATACAAAGGAAAGCAAACTGAGGAGAAGATAGAGTCGAGCAAGCAAGGAGCCTCTATGCATACAGGTAAGGAGGTAAGTATAAAGGATCTCCTTTTTCCTGAAGCTTATTTTGCTGGAAAGAAAAAGACTGACCCTAAATTTGTAAAATGTGCTTTCACTCTTTTTAATAAGTTAGAAATAAACATTCCTATGGTTGAATTCCTCAAGAGAAATCCTAAATATGATAAATTTTTAAAAGAATTGTGTGCTGATAAGAAGAAGTTCAGGCCTCTTGAGAGAATTTAGGTGAGTACCAATGTGTCATCACTTTTTAAGGCTGAATTACTGGTTAAGTGCCAAGACCCAGGATCTTACACAATCCCATGCACTATAGGAAAGGTTCATATTAAGGGAGTGTTATTAAATCTAGAGGCTGCCATTAATGTAATGCCTTGGTTGGTATACTTAGCCTTAGGTATTAATAATCTTAGAGATACAAGTGTAGTGCTCCAATTAGCTGATAGATCAATTAGGTATCCTAAAGGAATTCTTGAGGATATTCTAGTGCGGGTCAAAGACTTAAGTGGTTTTCAATAGTGCATTAAGAAGTTGTTATACTAGCTTTGATCAATGGAGTTTAAGAACCATTAATGCGCTGGACTCAATTGATTGATTGAGGTTTTATTTAAGAATTAGTGATTTAAAAACTCCCATATCAAATTAAGAGCAAGGATATATATATGTTTTCATCATTAAGAGTCTTTCTTAACATATTTCTTCCATAATCCAACTCATTTTGCTCTTAATCTAAAATACAACAACATTTACTTTATTGCACCTTATTTTATTGCATCAATATTCGATCAAACCCAAAACCATGTTCTTACTTAGGTTTTCAATGGCTTTGCCCACCAATTTGCTAGGATTCTAAAAAAAATGCTCCTTGAGAAGAACGATAGGGTTGTGTCATTTACTACATTATCAGGTGCAATCATTATTTTGATGGATCAGACGATGGCGTTGTTGTCGGGGAGCCAAGTAATTGGTTCCTGTAGTAATTGGTTGTCGATTCTATTGTCTACTGAAACATCCTTACTTTCATATGTCTTAGGGACCATTTGGTAGCATTTAGAACCACTTTCAAGGTCATTGAAGTCCAATTTCTCAATCTGGAGTTTTACTCTTATTGAGTACTGTTCACTGTGTAAATTCCAGATGAGTGACCTGACTTCGAAAAATCATAACTAATTCTAGAAAAATCGAAATGAAGTGGTTCAAATTGATACTTGAATCTAACTCAATTATTTTTCAGGGAAAAATAACTCGTTGACCATTCATTGACCAAGTCAACATAAGTCAACGTCACAACTTTACTGTTCATCCAACGTTTTTCTCCTGAATCCAGCATTTTGGTCCCAACTTTAATAATTGATATCTCCATGTGTAGACATCCAAATGATACATTCTATATATAAAATCGAAGCTTGGTATGTATACTATTTACCATACAAATTTCATGCATTGAATCATCCATTTACTATTTCTAATTATTTATCAAACATTATCATGTCACCACATGTTACTGTTCATAGTGACCAATTCCAGCACTCAACTTTGCATACATATGCATACATCCATCATATATCAGTCAAACATGCCAAACAATATCTTTATTAAATAATAAGTCATTATACATCAGGGCATGTATGAAATTCTCATATTTCTTTTACATCTTTTCCTGCCTGAAATCCGGCAGCATAACCGCTATGCTTCGTCTCTTGAAAGTAACCGATCTTGTACCGATTCGGTAATTCCCGTGAGAACTACAATTCTATGTAAGTACCCAGGAAAGACTGGATGAACCGGCTAGGTCCACTCACTTCCATCCTCCTTAGACAGTACCTACGTACAAAGTACGTATCAGCTCCTTTCTCAACTATTGCCATCTTGTCATAATTTCGGCAGCATAACGACGTCTCTTAAAATTCCCAAAATTCACTTTGACATAACCTCCCCTGTAATGGTTTAATTATTGGGATGAGATTCGGGGGAATCTCAGTAGCAACAATCATAACAATATATGTAATGCAGAGTGACAGTGCTTGCTTGTGATTGTGTACAGATAAGTATGCTGCGTGCTTCCATACTCAATAACATATGATCATAGAATTGTAGTAGAGCTTCAGATATAACATATAAGACAACAATCCAACCAAACAATAGCACAACAAATCACAAAGCCATTACATAAAAGCTAGGATTAGTTACTACCTCAAAGGCTCAGCAGAACTCTACTATCTCTATTCTGCTTCTAGCTCCGCCAGAACTTCCTTTCTTTCTTTCTTCCTCTCACTTTCTCTCTCTAGCACTTCCTTCTCTCTCTTTCTCATGCTTGGCCGTGCATAATGAAGAGCAAGGGGGGTATTTATAATTTTGGTCAATGGCATTCTTGTAATTTTGAAGCCATATGATCTTGTGGTCCTGGTTTTTCCGGAATTTCCTATTTTTCTTTATTCCTTTTACTGCATCATGCATGACATCATCTCAAGGCCACCTCATGGGACACCTCATCGCCACATTCTTCATATGTCATAATTCCTGGACACCTCATCAGCTGACTCAGTATCTCCAGTCCAATCCAGTACCGGTCCGGTCTGATTTCCCACAAACTGGACTCACCGGCTAAGATTGTGTCACATGTCCTTAACTTTTCTTCTCCCTCTAAGATGACGCCATGTGGCATCTGGAAGGGACCTTTCATGCCTTCCAATGCTATTCAGATAAGTCCAGGACTTTATCTGACCACCTCCTCAGTTATCGTGCCGACCGAGTAACTTTACTTTATTGAAACAGCATTAAAATAGTATTTTAATGCCACTTTTTCCCACATATCACTGGGCCTACGTTTTTGGGCTCTGGGAATGTTATCTTGGATCCTGATCAAGTTCAAGTACTCTGATGGCTCAATTCCCAAGAAACATCCCTTGGCAAATTACCAAAATAGCCTTGGGTGCCTTTTCTTGCACTATTTTAACCCTAAGGGTAAAATCATCATTTTACACCCTTTTGTACCCTGTCAGGGCATATACTGACTCTGAGTAACTTTATCTGTATGTGCCTTGGCTCCTGGGCCTATCCCGAATGACCAAAATGCCCTCATACATCTACTAGCCCTTTAGTACAACACAGGGGCATTTTCATAATTTCGCACTTTTCCGGGGTTCTGCCGGGCACTGGCCCACCTATCAGTCCAAGTGTCTTATTGGGCCTTTGATGGCGCCATTATTGGGCCTTTCAGGGTCCATTACCTTCATGGCACGTATTACGAGGAATCCTCCATTGTTAATGATTATTGAATATTTTATCTATTATTCACCGTTTATACACATATCCGGACACCGGCTCCTTCTGTCCGATACACTGGCCTGCGGTGTTCAGGCATCCCTGTGAGTCATATCAGTCATCTGACTGAGGTCATCCGAACTCATTCAGTCCCTTTTTAAATACCGATAAATTTCCCTATCGGATACCCGGAGGCCTCATACTCCCGTCTGGATTTTTTAATTTGTGAATAACTTTTTCTACAGGCCTCCTATCGGTATTCTGTCAGTTTCCTGACACCCGCCCCATAAGGATGCATCATCCTGTATTTTCTCACCTAGATCTGAAATCTAGGATATCCGGTAGGAATTTTTATAACTTTTTCATTATCAGATCAATTCTGGCTATCTGGAGTCTTGAAAAATTCCTGTATTAAGCCAGATTACCGAGCGTCACTTGCTCTCTCTACCGGTGAAATCTGGGACTGAAATGCTTTCGGGCAGCCCAAACCACTTCCGGCCTGACTTTCTTTAATTACACTTTAGCCCTAAGGAACTTTTCTTCTTTTTAATTAAGTCCCTTTTATTTGGCTAAAAGTATACTTAAGGTCCCCACCTTTTTGTCTACTTTTCCTTTTTGGCGTAATACTTTTCATATTTGCACTTAAGCCCCTTCATTTCCTTTCTCTTGCAATTTAATCCCTTTCTTTGCATAAATGGCCATCATATCCCTAGGGACTTTCACTATCTACGTATAAGTCCCTGAACTTTCACTTATTTGCAGTTTAGTCCCTAAAAACCCTCTGTATGTTTTGGGGACTTCTGCTCAAAGGGATGTATCTATTTCAGGCTACGTACTAAGTCTCTGGCTTGAAAATTGGGGTGTTACATTTCTACCCCTCTTAAAATAAATTTCGTCCTCAAAATTTACTTAGTACCTTAATCAACTATCCTGGATATAGCTCCTCTGTATATCCTTTCCTGGTTTATGACTAAGGCTTGGGGCATTCATCCTCTTATACTTATGGACAACTCATTACACTTGTGAGTAGTGTCCATTTCTTTCATATCTTATCCCTTAGAATTTTGATGTAATTCTGGGATCTACATCACTCCTCTTACACTTTGCTAATATCAGGAGAAATATTGTTCTTCTGACTTTCTTTCTCCTGATATAAAACCATAACTTAGATAACTTCACAACTTTGTTCAGCCTTTTACATAACTTTATGCATCTATGACAAACCTCTGTGGCACTTGCACTCCTTTTATCCCTTCTTAGGGCTTACCTATAGTTAGGCTACACTTGCCTTAGCACCTTTCGTACTTCTGGGTTAGGGCTAAGTCTCTCTTCGTATAGCTCTAGGCCCTAGTATTTTCTTTCATAGAACTACGTTCTATCTTTACTTTGCCTTAGACCCTCTTCTCTAGGTCTCTCTGTCCTTTTATTCTCTCATGACTTGTTATAATTACCACCTTCTTAGATCAGAAAAGAACTCTTCATTGTCCACATCATCATCTAGGCCTATAGTTTCTTACAGCTCAGTCGCCCTTACCGCTATGGTTCTTCTTAAGCATTCTTAGGGTCGACCTCAGGGAATATTGGAGACTACGTCTGTGGTAAGAGCAAATACCTTTCCTAGGGATGTCAGTATTCTTAGGCAACCTCTTGCAAAGTGACCTTTCTCACCACAACTGCTTTGCCCTGCTTGACACTCCCATGTGCCATGGCTCTTTCCACCACATTGATATTTCTGCTCTCCAACATGATCATTACTTTGATCAGTCCCCTGTCTGAACTATTGCCTCTTTCTCTTGCTATTGGCTTCACAACTTGAGCTACCTCCTAGAGTGCTCTTAGCCAATGCTTTTCTATTCTCTATTCATAGGGAATTCTCTTTTCTGCTTCTCAGGCATACTTCTACAAAATTTTGAATATCAGTACTCAGATTTGAACTTGGAATCTGTCTTTGTTAAGGAGAAACTAAGTTCAGTCTGCCTATAATAGAGGCTATCTGAGGAAAGCCATTGTAAACTAATTTCTCTGGGTGAGTTTATCAACTAGTGAAGCTTCCTCACCTTAACTTCGTCTTTGGCATTCATCTTCACATAGAGATGCTACATTGTACTCATATCTCATGGCTCATTACTTTCCTTAGGCTAGGTCTAATTGCGACCTCGGGATCTAACTGCGATCAACCGTTAGCCTCTTTAGAATCTAACTGCGACTCTGAAGCTGTTAGGATCTAACTACGATCCTGGAACCATGCTAGGATCTAACTGTGACCCTCCAGAATCTAACTGCGATTCTGTTGTACTGTATATCTCCTAAAGATCTTAAACCAACAGACTAGGTTATAAGGTTAACTGCTTCCACCTGTTGATAACTCCATAAATATTTTAAAAATATATTTAGTAGCCTCATATTATTTACCCAGACTTTACTTACTTCCTCTCTTACTCAGGAGTTCCTTCTCATCTTTCAACCTGTGCTTTAACTGTGAGCCATTTGAACTATGCTCTAACTGCGAGCATTCTATATCAAATCCAACTCTTATCTGAAGAGTGATCTGTACTCATCTGAATCTAGCTCTATCTAAGAGCCATCTGTTTCAGATCCAACTCTTATCTGAAGAGTGATCTAGAAACAATCCCTTTACTGTTATCTGTTACTCTTTCGGTACACCACTCATTTAAATAGAAATGGCCCTGAGTACTGTATTCACAAGCCTATAGAAATACCTGAGTAACCTCAATCATAAATCATATCATAACCTATCGTCCCATAAACCGAGACTATCTATCATCCTCAATACATTCATATCATCCTCCTATCATATGGTATGGGAGCAACATACTTTCTTATAACTTTCTCATCTCATATATGTACTCATATATACTCTACCCTGCATGCACTGCAAAAGGGGAGTATCCATTCATCATAGCATACTCTAACATGCATGTTATCATTTGACAACTGCAAGGAGATGCAACTATCACATCTTATGGCAATATAAGCCATATCACCATATTTTGCTCAACCATCCATTGGACATTGTAATAATGTAAGCCTTAAAACGTATTTCCTTTATCATATTGCCTATCATATCCTGATCATTCATCCTGAATTACTATCTATTTCACTTAGGCTGCCACGCTACCCTGTTACCAGGGTATAGACTCAACCCTTTATTACTCTATCTCATATAGGAAATAGGGGAGTCACTTTATCTCTTAACTGTGGCTACCTCTTTACTATTTCTTAACTTCTTCTGTTTATCCATCAATCCTAGTCTATTCTTGACCGGACTATGGCTCCTTATTGACCTTTCTCTTGATCCTTAATCCTCATGGATTTCATTCATCATCTCTCACTATTACCTCTGTTCTCTAGGGTATTCTCCCCTAGGTCTACTACTTCTTCGTGATGGAATTCCTCTGTTCAGGGAACATTAAGCTCTTTATCTATTAGCCATCACGTCTTTATCGTTAGGCCATGTACTAGGATTATTCCTAGGCAAATCTCATTCTTGCTTTTAGGTCTTTTATTCAGATTAGCTGAATAAAACCTCTGTAACGTAGATCTACTCTTAGTTATCACATAGGGGATCTACTTTTACACATTGCCTTAAACTGATCTTTCGTACCTCAGTACCTTTATACTGTCTGGCTTACCATATGCTATTCCAATCCTCTAGCTGATGGACTTCAGCAAGGTTGGTACCTTTATTATCATATGGCCTCTGCTATCTTTGTTGCGACCTGAGAACTGCATAGTCGCAACTCACATGCTCTGCGACTTTTAGTCGCGACTGTCATATGCTACTCGTCACGACCTAGAATTTCTGTGTCCTTTAGTCGCGACCTATCTCTCATAATGTCACTACCTGGACTCCTTCCAGCCATAATATAAGTTTTAACGTTCAAGGGTTTGACTAACCCTAACTATCTTGTATATGTTTTCTCTACTTCCTACTTTTAAAACCTGTAACCATACTCATCTGCACACATAGGCAACATACTAGGTATAGGGTAGCTCAGTAGTGTGCACACTGGACAATCCAATCATATACAGGATTTATCCATTCATTAGCCAGTGGAAACAGAACAAAATTAAACTCGTACCTTAATTTGGTGCAGGAGACTTTCTTATCTCGTTGCCAGTCAGGGTATATACTCTTCCCTGAGTCGAGTATCTTTCGCCTGTCGTGTTCTGTGGACACTCCCTGGCATAATGTCCAGGCTTTCCACACCTATAGCATAACCCTTGACCTACTAGACAAGGCCTCATACCATGGTCTCGACCACAGTTCCTACATACATTAGGCCTTGGTTGCCTACTAACTTCTCTTGGCCCACTACCTGGCCTACTTCCCTGTTTCTTATTAACTTTTGACCCATATGCTGGCCCATTTCTCTTCTTACTATTCCCTATTAAGGAACCTGGTGGCATCATTTTCAATGGTACTGATGTAGCAGGCTCACTCTTTTCTGGATATTGCACATTCTTTTCCGTGATCCTGCATACCTCTACTGCTTCATTAAACCTCCGTATCTGTCTAGGAAAAACTTTCTCTTTCAATGTAGGATTTAACCCACAAGTTAACTTCTCAGTGGTCCACCTCTCATCATTCATATAGTTTAGGTAAGTGGAATATCGTGAAAGACGAATGAACCTAGCAAGATAATCATCAAAGGGTTCTTGCTCACCCTGCTTTAATATTAAAAATTCTGCTTCACGTTCATCCCTTACCGACTGTGGAAAATATTTCTCGTTGAACTGCTCAAGAAATATTTCCCATGTAAGTGGAATATTCCTTGAGTGCAGAATCACTTCTGTATTCCTCCACCACCTATCCGCATCTTTTTCTAGCTTGTAAACTGCCAGCTGGGCCTTTCTTCCAGTAGGACATTCTAAAATTTTAAAGATTTTCTCTAACTGGCTAACCCAATCCTCAGCTACTTGAGGGTCAAAAGTCCCTTCAAACATGGGCGGATTAAACTTATGAAATAGTTCCATCCATGTTTGCAGACTTTCCAGGTTATTATTATTTCCTATAGACCCCTGACGTCTATTCATTCCAGTCTGCTCATGATCTGGCTGAGGTTCAGGTTCTATATCATTTCCTGGTACTACCTCCTTCTCAGACTGTTGTAATCTTGCAACCGCAGTAGCAACCGCCGCAGCGATAACGGAATCTCGTTCTTGATCTTGGCGAGCATGGGTTGCCCGCATCTCATCGTGACTTATGACTTAACTTGTTGTAACTTGGATATCTGGCATCCTCACTATAGTATCTGGTCACAACATGATACCTCGAGCTACTCTTGCAGCTTCCTTAGTCATGAACTGATCAGCTTCTGTCTCTATCCATAGAGGAAACCGCTTCTTAAACATTATTCTACTTAGTCCAGCCATATTGTGTTAATAAACACGATACCTCAACTGTATCGGCTGACTAAGATTAGCCCATAATAATCATATCCTTCGTAAGACTATAAAGCTCGGGGTACAGCCTCATTCATCTGGGTGTCACTGTCTTCTGTCTAAACCTTTCCAAGCAGTGAACACCATCCCTATATCATACTCTAGGGAGAGGACCACTCAAACTTCTCATTTGTTTAAGGAATCAAACTAACTAAACCAGAGCATCACTGAGCCAGAACCTTCTATTCTGTGCCAGAACCTTATGCTCTGAGCCAGAACCCTTTGTTCTGTGCTAACCTTATTCTGTACTAACACCATAAATTATCTGTTCACAGCATTTCCTAAGTCAGAATCCTTTGCTCTGATACCAAAATGAAACATCCTTACTTTCGTATGTCTTAGGGACCATTTGGTAGCATTTAGAACCACTTTCAAGGTCATTGAAGTCCAATTTCTCAATCAGGAGTTTTACTCTTATCGAGTACTGTTCACTGTGTAAATTCCAGATGAGTAACCTGATTTCAAAAAATCATAACTAATTCTAGAAAAATCGAAATGAAGTGGTTCAAATTGATACTTGAATCTAACTCAATTATATTTCAGGTAAAAATAACTCGTTGACCATTCTTTGACCAAGTCAACGTAAGTCAACGTCACAACTTTACTGTTCATCCAACATTTTTCTCCTGAATCCAGCATTTTGGTCCCAACTTTAATAATTGATATCTCCATGTGTAGACATCCAAATGAGACATTCTATATATAAAATAGAAGCTTGGTATGTATACTATTTACCATACAAATTTCATGCATTGAATCATCCATTTACTATTTCTAATTATTTATCAAACATTATCATGTCACCACGTGTTACTGTTCACAGTGACCAATTCCAGCACTCAACTTTGCATACATATGCATACATCCATCATATATCAGTCAAACATGCCAAACAATATCTTTATTAAATAATAAGTCATTATACATCAGGGCATGTATGAAATTCTCATATTTCTTTTACATCTTTTCCTGCCTGAAATCCGGCAGCATAACCGCTACGCTTCGTCTCTTGAAAGTAACCGATCTTGTACCGATTCGGTAATTCCCGTAAGAACTACCATTCTACGTAAGTACCCAGGAAAGACTGGATGAATCGGCTAGGTCCACTCACTTCCAGCCTCCTTAGACAGTACCTACGTACACAGTACGTATCAGCTCCTTTCTCTACTATTGCCATCTTGTCATAATTTTGGCAGCATAACGGCGTCTCTTAAAATTCCCAAAATTCACTTTGACATAACCTCTCCTATAATGGTTTACTTATTGGGATGAGATTCGAGGGAATCTCAGTAGCAACAATCATAACAATATATGTAATGCAGAGTGACAGTGCTTGCTTGTGATTGTGTACAGATAAGTATGCTGCGTGCTTCCATACTCAATAACATATGATCATAGCATTGTAGTAGAGCTTCAGACATAACATATAAGACAACAATCCAACCAAACAATAGCACAACAAATCACAAAGCCATTACATAAAAGCTAGGATTAGTTACTACCTCAAAGGCTCAGTAGAACTCTACTATCTCTATTCTGCTTCCAGCTCCGCCAGAACTTCCTTTCTTTCTTTCTTCCTCTCACTTTCTCTCTCTAGCACTTCCTTGTCTCTCTTTCTCATGCTTGTCCATGCATAATGAAGATCAAGGGGGTATTTATAGTTTTGGTCAATGGCATTCTTGTAATTTTGAAGCCATTTGATCCTGTGGTCCTGGTTTTTCCGGAATTTCCTATTTTCCTTTATTCCTTTTACTGCATCATGCATGACATCATCTCAAGGCCACCTCATGGGACACCTCATCGCCACATTCTTCACATGTCACAATTCCTGGACACCTCATCAGCTCACTCAGCATCTCCAGTCCAATCCAGTACTGGTCCGGTCCCATTTCCCACAAACTGGACTCACCGGCTAAGATTATGTCACATGTCCTTAACTTTTCTTCTCCCTCTAAGATGACTCCATATGGCATCTGGAAGGGACCTTTCACGTCTTCCAATGCTATTCAGATAAGTCCAGGACTTTATCTGACCACCTCCTCGGTTATCGTGCTGACTGAGTAACTTTACTTTATTGAAACAACATTAAAATAGTATTTTAATGCCACTTTTTCCCACATATCACTGGGCCTACGTTTTTGGGCTCTGGGAATGTTATCTTGGATCCTGATCAAGCTCAAGTACTCTGATGGCTCAATTCCCAAGAAACATCCCTTGGCAAATTACCAAAATACCCTTGGGTGCCCTTTCTTCCACTATTTTAACCCTAAGGGTAAAATCGTCATTTTACACCCTTCTGTACCCTGTCAGGGCATATACTGACTCTAAGTAACTTTATCTGTATGTGCCTTGGCTCCTGGGCCTGTCCAAAATGCCCTCACACATCCACTACCCCTTTAGTACAACACAGGGGCATTTTCGTAATTTCACACTTTTCCGGGGTTCTGCCGGACACTGGCCCACCTATCAATCCAAGTGTCTTATTGGGCCTTTGATGGCTCCATTATTGGGCCTTTCAGGGTCCATTACCTTCATGGAACGTATTACGAGGAATCCTCCCTTGTCAATGATTATTGAATATTTTATCTATTATTCACCGTTTATACACATATCCGGACACCGGCTCCTTCTGTCCGATACACTGGCCTGCGGTGTTCAGGTATCCCTGTGAGTCATATCAGTCATCTGACTGAGGTCATCCGAACTCATTCAGTCCCTTTTTAAATACCGATAAATCTCCCTATCGGATACCCGGAGGCCTCTCACTCCCGTCTGGATTTTCTAATTTGCGAATAACTTTTTCTACAGGCCTCCTATCGGTATTCTGTCAGTTTCCTGACACCCGCCCCATAAGGACGCATCATTCTGTATTTTCTCACCTAGATCTGAAATCTAGGATATCCGGTAGGAATTTTTATAACTTTTTCATTATCAGATCAATTCTGGCTATCTGGAGTCTTGAAAAATTCCTGTATTAAGCCAGATTACCAAGCGTCACTTGCTCTCTCTACCGGTGAAATCTGGGACTGAAATGCTTTCGGGCAGCCCAAACCACTTCCGGCCTGACTTTCTTTAATTACACTTTAGCCCTAAGGAACTTTTCTTCTTTTTAATTAAGTCCCTTTTATTTGGCTAAAAGTACACTTAAGGACCCCACCTTTTTGTCTACTTTTCCTTTTTGGCCTAATACTTTTTATATTTGTACTTAAGCCCCTTCATTTCCTTTCTCTTGCAATTTAATCCCTTTCTTTGCATAAATGGCCATCATATCCCTAGGGACTTTCACTATCTACATATAAGTCCCTGAACTTTCACTTATTTGCAGTTTAGTCCCTAAAAACCCTTTGTATGTTTTGGGGACTTCTGCTCAAAGGGATGTATCTATTTCAGGCTACGTACTAAGTCTCTGGCCTGAAAATTGGGGTGTTACATCTACCTAAGTCATTTCTTTTTGTTTGAATTTTAGTTTTTGTTGTTTTTATTGCATAGCATAAAAATTTTTAGAAATAGAAACAAATTTGTTATTTTCTTTCACTTTGGCATTTGCATCATTGCATAGTATTCTCCATTTTTTCTAAGTTCCTACCAAATTACTCTATGTGCTTTTTGCATTACAACCAAACCTTAGTTGGGTTACTGAGGTACTTGATTGCTCTATTTGATATCCAGTTGTAACTTTTATGACTGTTTGTCGTGTCTAGTTTAAAAGATTTGCTCTCGTTGAAATTTAGTCGCGACTGTTGGAGATATTAGTTGTGACCTGAAATCCATTTTCAAGATTTTTTTGCTCTCAGTGTTCAGGAGTCGTGACTTGAACATCATACTATTGAGACCAAATTGAATTTTTCTACTGTGAAACTTTTGTGTCTGATTTTGATTGTTTGCTTGGTTATTCCTGATTATTTCTGTGTTGCATGCATAGAAGAACTGAACCATTAGTGCCTTTTGATCGTGAAATTGAGAGGAAACTTAGAAAAGTAAGATAATTTAGAGAAGAAAGAACTAGTAAAATTGTGGCTGAAGAATAGGTGAGATTAATAGAATCTAGTTCATCCTCTAGTGTCCTGGGATCTAAAATTGGACTTAATTACATCTGATTTAATTAAACACTAAGTGGTTTTCAACAGTGTATTAAGAAGTTTTTAAGCTAGCTTTGATCAAAGGAGTTTAAGAACTATTATTGCACTGGACTCAATCAATTGATTAAGGTTTTATTTAAGACTTAGTAATTTCAAATCTCCCATATCAAATTAAGAGCAAGGATAGTTATGTTTTCATCATTAAGAGTTCTTCTTAACATATTTCTTTCACAATCCAACTCATTTTCATCTTAAATAAAAAATACAAAAACATTTACTTTACTGCACCATTATTTTATAGCATCGATATTCGATAAAACCCAAAACCCATATTTTTACTCAGATTTTCAATGGCTTTGCCCACCAATTTGCTAGGATTCTAATAAAAAGTCTCCTTGAGAAGAACGATAGGGTTGTGCCTTATACTATATTATCGGGTGCAATCTTTATTTTTATGGATTAGACGACAACAATCTGAGCTTGTAAATGGCGCAGTTGCTGGGAGCCAAGTAATTGGTTCCCTAATAGTTGGTTGTTAATACCGTTGTTTACCTGAGTCATTTCTTTTTGTTTAAATTTTAGTTTTGGTTGTTTTCATCATATAGCATAAAAAAATTTCTAAATAGAAACAAATATGTTATTTTCTTTCACTTTGGCATTTGCATCATTGCGTAGCATTCTATATTTTTTCTAAGTTCCTACGAAATTACCCTCTGTGTCTTTAAGTCGTGACCAAAACTTATCTGGGTCATGACCTTATTGCTTTATTGAGGTACTTGATTTCTCTCTGTGAAATCCAGTCGTGACTTTTGTAACTTGTTGTCACGACTATGTTGAATGATTTGCTCTCTATGTAATTTAGTCGCGACTTGTGGAATTATTAGTCACGACCTGAAATTCATTTTAAGAACTTTTGCTCTCCGTTTTATTGGGTCGCTACCTGATTGAATTTTCTGCTGTTAAACTTGTGTGTCTAATTTAGATTACTTTCTTGGTTATTCCTAATTGTTTTTGTGTCGCATGCATAAAAGAACTCAACCATTAGTGCCTTTTGACCCTAAAATTGAGAGAAAACTTAGGAAACTAAGAAGAGAATTTAGAGAAGAAGGAACTAGTAAAGTTGTAGCTGAAGAAGAGGAAAAATCAATAGAATCTAGTTCATCTTCTAGTACCCTTGATCTGAAATTGGACTTAATTTAGAAATTTCTAATATGGCTGAGATTAATCCTAATGGGAATCATGGGCATAATAGACAGGGAGAAAATGAAATACCAATTAATGTGGAAGATAATAGAAGTGTAAGGGAAATAAATAATTCTCATTTGAATTGTGATCCTTATAGTTTTTACACTGAAGAGGCTAATTTTGAAATTAAAAGAGGTTTGATTGTAACCTTACCTAAATTTCATGGATTTACAGGAGAATGTCCACATCGCTACTTACAAACCATGCATATGATCTACTCTTCGATGAAGCCTCCAATGACTGCATTAGATGATGTCTTAAGGAGGTGTTTCCATTTTACTATAGAAGGGAAGGTTAAGGAATGGTTATACAATCTGCCAACTCATTTCTTAACTCTTACATGGGATTAGTTGAAGTCAACATTTCTAGAATAGTTCTTCCCAACCTCTAAGATAATTCGGATGAAGAAGGAGATTACAAACATTTTACAACAGGATGAAGAGTCATTACATGAATATTGAACAAGATTTATCACCTTGTTAGCTCGATGTCCACATCACAACATCACGAAGGCTGATTTAGTAGACATTTTCTTTGATAGTTTACTTCCTCACAACAAGGTGTCCTTGAATGCAGCAGCAAATGGATCTTTGAGAGATAAAACTCCACAAGCAAGTTGGGACTTATTCTAGAAAATGGCTAATAAAGAACATCAGACTAAAGATCCAAGGGGAATACTCACATCACCTTCGGGTAATTCAAAAGTGGTTTTAGTAAAAATAACAGGTTTAGGAAACCAAATGGAAAAGAGAATGATTTACTTGAAAAAAAGCTGCATTCTATAAAGCAAGTTCATGCAATGGGAACCTCACAAGCATTAGTTACAAGATGTGAGTTATGCGATTCAATGATGCATACTACAAATACATGTGACAGATAGTATGAAGAAGTAGCAGCAATGTATCCAGGGAGAAACAATCAATACTAGAAGAGAGAGACCCTTACTCTAACACATACAATCTTGGTTGGAGAGACCACCCAAATTTTAGGTGGGGAGTGGGGAAAATAGGCCAAATCAATTCAAAGGAGGTGGTGCTTCTTCAAGTAACTACCAAAGTAATGCAAGGTCTATGGTTCCTGCTCAACCTAATGCTATAGTAGCATCAAGACCAAATGAGACATCTCAATTGTTAAAGAGTATGGCTGCACAAATGAACAACATGGACGGTAGAATGACCAATATAGATACCAAACTCAAAGAGAATGATAGCCAATTTACCTCCATAGCCTCAATTCTTCAAAGTATGCAGAAGGATAATGTAGATGTACATAGGAAATTTGAGGAGTTAAATTCTAAGAGCGCTGATATTACAAGTCATTCAACTCAAGTTTCTAATACATTAAGAGCAGTGGCAGTATACCTTCAAATACTATTATTATCTGAAGGGTCTGAATGCTATATTACTCAGAAGTGGGATAAAAGTTTATTTTAGGGAAGATGATGCACCAAAGGAGGATATGGAATATTTTGAACTTGAAAATTCATCATTGTCACAGATGAAGATTAAGAAATCAAAGAGTGTTAAAGAACAGCAACTTATGATTAAGAAAGCAAACCAAGAGGAGAACTCACAAGCACAAGAGGAAATACAAGAGATGTAAGAAGAGGAAGTGATAATGCAAAGTCCAGCATACAAAGGGAAGCAAACTGAGGAGAAGGCAGAGTCAAGCAAGAAAGGAGCCTCTATACCTATATGTAAGTACATAAGTATAAAGGATCTCCCTTTTCCTAAAACTTACTTTGCTGGAAAGAAAAAGATTGATTCTAAATTTGCAAAAGATGCTTATAATCTCTTCAATAAGTTAGAAATAAATATTCCTATAGTTGAATTCCTCAAAAGGAACCCTAAGTATGCTAAATTTTTGAAAGAGTTGTGTGCTGATAAGAAAAAGTTTAGGCCTCTTGAGAGAATTCAGGTGAGTGCTAAGGTGTCATCACTTTTTAAGGCTGAATTACCGGTCAAGTTCCAAGACCCAAGATCTTACACAATCCCATGCACTATAGGAAAGGTTCATATTAAGGGAGCGTTATTAGATCTAGAGGCTGCCATTAATGTAATGCCTTAGTTGGTATACTTAGCCTTAGGTATTAATAATCTTAGAGATACAAGTGTAGTGCTCCAATTAGCTGATAGATCAATTATGTATCCTAAGGGAATTCTTGAGAATATTCTAGTGTAGGTCAAGGACTTAGTGTTCCTAGCTTATTTTTATGTTCTAGACATGTCCAGTGAGTTAGTGAGTAAGAACACTTTAATCCTAGGCAAACCTTTCCTCCAAACTTCCAAGATAATCATTATTATGAAACATATATAGTTCCATTATAATGGAAGTTAGGGAACATGTAGTCACTTTTAATATTAATGAAGTAATGAAATATCCTTTTGCCAATTCTGCTTTTGATGGTTTGAATGCTATTGACTATGCTGTTGAAGAGGCTAGGGATGACATTGAATTTAGTTTGCATGATGGGTATGATTATGTGCTACATAATTTCAAAAATTTCCATGAAGCATCTCAGGAGCATATTGATTCAAATTCATCTTTGAGTGCTTATGATGATTATTTTGCATCTATTTCTTTTGTTTATTCTTTTTCTTATTCTTGTGAAAGCAATGCATTATGTTTCAATTGTTTAGATGTAAATAGCATGCTTTCAGTTTCTCAAGATTCTCATTCTCATCAAATTTTGATTCAATTTCATCATTTTCAAGTGATAATGCTTTTGCGAAGGATTTGTTAAGTTATTTTACAAGAATACAAGACATTATGGAAGTTGAAAGTGGAACAAATGAAGAAGGGTTAAGTTTATGTGATACCAAGTCGCGACGTGAAGATCTTCAAGTAGCAACTAGATACTATCTTTGAAACATCCTTCCTTAGACCCTTCCAAGTGCACTTACGGAATCAATCTTAACTTTACTAATTCGCTCCTGCCGAGAATCCTGGCAGAAATATAACTGTATTGATTCAGTAATTCCCCATGAGAACTACCATTCTACGTAAGTACCCAGGAAAGACTGGACGAACTGGCTAGGTCCACTCACTTCCAGCCTCCTTAGACAGCACTTAAGTACACAATATTTTCAAATATTCTGCCAGTACAACAGCATTTTCTAGTAAAAATTTTAAATCTCAACTTTAAACTTTGATCTTAAACCTTAACCTTACATACACTCAATTGAAATTATCTTAGATTATTGGAATAACTCTTAACCTCAAAAACATGAATTTCCAAGAGTTGGGCTTACGGGTACTATTCACTGTCACTATTTACTGGGTAATTCCAGATTACAGCCTGAACTTTGGAAATTCATAATTAAATCTAGAAAAATCTTTTTGAGGTTATTCCAATTTATAATTAAATATATTTCATTCAAATTTGATATAAAAATATGAAAATGAGGTTTCCTTGTCTATATCAAATCAGTTTACTTTACTGTTCATTTGGTAAATCTGGAAGTTCCAGTTTCTTTGCCCCATTTTAAAAAATTCATTTCTCCTTGTATACTTATCCAATTGAGTCAAATTACCTATGTATTTAAATATCAGAATGTGTACTTTAATCTCACCAAATATCGAGGACAAACTCATTCATTTACTATATGAAAAACGCATAGGAACCTTACTGTATTAGATGACTTGTTTTATCTTGATCCAGAGTTTAAGTCCAAATTTGAAAAGTCATATCAATTTGAAAACTTAACCAAACTATGCGTTCTTGGTGTCCAATTAAATATATGGGTCTTAGCTATGTTCATACCAAATTTCAAGTAAAAACTCGCTGGATAAGCTGCTCAAACTATTGCTGGAAGTAGACTGCCTCTCATCGGATCCAGTGCATGCATACAATATACATACCAATATATCATCACATAAATTAAAGGCATGCTTTCCAAGTCATACACCATTCATATACCCACAATTACCTCCTTACTTGTGATGTTCCAGCACCTAGATCATGGTTATGGGGGGTGATATTTGGGGGAATCCCAGTAGCAAACGATACCAAACAATGCATGTATTAATGTAAAGACTTGTGCTTGCTTATGAAAGTGTTATCATAGTGTGATGAGTATGCTTCCATGTATCATATGAAATACAATTGGCCAAAGAAATCATAAAATAACAGAGCTTCAATCATCTATCATATACACACAATTTAACCAAGCCATAGCACAATCAAGCATACATTACATACATACAAGTTTAGGGTAAGTCCACTACCTTGGATTTAAGCTCTCTTTCTTAGGCTTGCACTTGCTTCCCAAGCTTTTCAATTGTGAAGCTTTTTAGTCAATCATTCCCCAACACCTTCTTAGAGGTTTCAAGATCCTAAACACATTCATATTCATTACATAATCCATTAGGACCATGAACTCAAACACTACTCAAGACCACCTCTCTTGAACCTTTAACTTGTTTTAACTAACATAACTTTCTTTAATCTTGCCAATTAACTTGGCCTTTGAACCAATTGATGTCTTGACCTTACCCTACACAATTTCACCTTTTGGATCCATTTATGAACTCAAAATAACTAAATTCCAGCAAGAATGCACTGTTCTGTACAGATTTGGAAAAGCATACATAAATCTTCCAAAAATTCTCATTTTGACTCCAATGCTTCCCATACTTGTTCCTCCACTATTCCCCCACACAAAATCTCATTTTAAGACCATTGGAATCATCAAAATCATCAAATTCAAATCACTGTACATGCGAGTGAACAGTACCGAAAGGAATTTTCAACATTACAACCTTTAATTCCAATGGTTTCCAAGGTTCAAAACCTTTCCAATCCTACACAAAATCATCATATAAACTCCATGGAAGCATTAAATCATTGAAATTCTATTTCCTTCTATCATGAACAGTGCATGAACAGTGCAAACCGAAATGGTAAAGTCAAGAACATCAACTTACTTCACAACCAAGCATGTAACTAGCTTGTTTAAGCTTGTCTTAGCTATCTATGACCTAAAACTCATATTCCTTTCATATATACACAAAAATTCCAGCAGCACCTCCCCAAGATTTAAGCCTCAAAAATCACTTAAACTCAAGCACAAATCATAAGAACAAAGTCTAGAAGCAAGGGAGCAACTTACCTTACTTGTTTCTCCAAGATCCTTGCTTCCTCCAAGCTTGAGAGAAAATTTTGCAAGAGGTTCCCTATGGTCTTGTGCCACAGTTTTGGGTTGGATTTGAGGGGGTATTTATAGAAAAATTTGGGAAAATTGAAGGCCAAGATTACCTTGGGAACTATTTGATCTAATGGTTAAAGGTTTGATCTTGGAATATCTTTTCTCTTCTCACTCATGACCTTACCACCATGACATCACTAGCATGGCCTCACTTGGTACACCTAACCCTTCCTCTTTGGCGCCATTTTGGTATCCTTGTGGGTCCCACCATGTGCAAAATCTAATTCTTACTTTATTCTCTTTTTCTTTCTTTTCAAAAATCCATAAATTATTCATTATTAGACTTGGGCTCCAAGATAACCTTTGGGCCTTATTGGGCTGGCTTAGGATAACATGTTGGGCCTCTTTTAGGTCCAATAGCTAATTGGCCCAAATCCCAATGTACTTTCCTCATACCGATATCCGTAAATTACCCTGATCTTAGCATAAATGCTAAACACCTCTTTTAATTGTTCTAACATTTTTAGAAATTCATTCTAATATAAAATGAATTCTCTACAAAGTTTCATAATTTTTTAAGACCTAGAAGTCTTGTTAAAAATTACATACATTTCCTTTAACCCTTTATCAGTGTCCTTTTTCACCGTAAATTCCATAATTAATTCTACAGGACTCCTTTTTGACTTCTGTCAACTCCATAAATTCTCATATTAATTCTAATAATTTACTATCACATTTGTTCTGATATCCATCCATTGAATGAAATGACCAAAATACCCTCCATTCAATTCTGGTTTCTTAGGGCATCACAGGGGCATTATTGTAATCTTGCACTTTGGCTCTTACACTTTCTTCCTCTTCCAATTTAATCCCTCTATTTACATAAATGGCCATATATTTTCCTGATAAATCTCATATATATTTCATTCAATCTGTACATACAACTCAGTACAGAAAATTAGGGATGTTATATTTCTCTCCCCCTTTAAATAAATTTCGTCTTTAAAATTTACTTAGTACCTTAGTCAACAATCTTAAATATACATCCTCTTTAAATCTCTTTCTGCTTTATGACTAAGAATCGGGGTATTAATCTCTTATCTTCTATCTTCTCATCTAGCGGAGTGCTTTCATTATCCGCTTTATGTCCATGCTATCATTACTCTTTTTGTATGAGTCAACTCAATTGGAGTTTACTTCTACTTCATTACGGCACTTGATCTGGTGCTATGCATTCATTTGCTTAGGAATAACTCCTTGTACTAGCTTTGTGAGTAGTGTCCATTTCTTTCTTATCAAACTTTCTCGAATATTACTATATTCGGGAGTTTTCATCACTCACTCATCGTACTTTCTAACATTTATCTCTTATTACTTTTCTTAGCATCTCGCAGATTGTCTTAACATCTGCAGCATTTCATCTCTCTTTTTTCATATCATTAGATGTTCTCATCATCGTTAATCACTTAACATCATACAGAGAGAGGACTTATGTAACTATTCATTCTTTACTTTTTGCTACTAAATAGGAGCACATACTCTAACATGCATAATGCCTGGCCAATATCTTGCAGGACTGTATACCTGCTCATAAATGCAAAGCTCTAACATCGGAGCTCAAGCATTTTTTTTTCTTGAACATGCACAGCTCTAACACTTGGAGCTTACACAGCTCTAACATTCAGAGCTTTAGCGTATATTCAAACATAACATAATGCCTGGCATTTTATGCAAGGAGTGAAAGCTCTCATCTCTATCTGTAGCATAACATTCGTCATCTTATCCTTTTTTCAATAAGGGGCCTCTCTATTTGCTTATTAAATGCATATTTCTCATTGCGTGCCACCTTACACATTTATCATAGTGTATCTCATTACATACTTCTGATGCTGTATCATGGCATATCTAACCAAATTTAGCCATATCATGGTGTATCTTACTCTTTCATGACTTATCTTGCCTTATCATGACATATCCTGAGATACTATAAGTCTAACATTTTCTTTATCCTCATCTTAGGAGTCTCTATTAACTTCACTTCACTCTTCATCTAAGAAGATTATGAGTTCAGTCTATAATAATAATAAGGCTATCTGAAACTAACATCATGGGTACTCTCTCTGCTATGAGTGAACAACTGGTGAAGCGCCTTTACCTTAACTTTGTCTTTGGCATTCATCTTCTCACAAAGATATTACATTGTACTTATATCTGCATGGCTCATTACTTTCCTTAGGCTAGGTCTAACTGTGACCTCGGGATCTAACTGCAATCAACCATTAGCCTCTTCAAAGTCTAACTGTGACTCTGGAACTGTTAGGATCTAACTGCGACCCTACAACCATGCTAGGATCTACTGCGATCCTCCAGAATCTAACTGCGATTCTGTTGTACTATATCAGTATCTCTGGAAGATCTTAAACCAACAGACTAAGTTATAAGGTTAGTTACCTTCACTTAGTTACTACTCAATAGATAATTCCCCAAGACTGAACACAGAAGCCAATATTATATATTTAGACTTTACTCATTTCATCTAGTATTGAGGAATTTCTTACATCATTCTCATCTTTCATAACCTTGCTATATCTCTAATTACAGGGAGCTACATAGGCTCTACCATGCACATCCCTATCATGATCTGTATACCTCATATGATGGACATGGCTTCATCATAAACTAAATTGTCCATTTTCTTAGCTTTATTTCATAAGCAATCTAATTATATTGCAAGAACAATCTAGCTCTATTGCGAGAATGCTAACTTCTCTTACATAGATGCTGCTCACTCTCAGAGCTGTATCATCTTCCATGGCTTTACCTTATCTCATTTCATGCTCATGGTACCTCATTCATATATCTTATTCCCAATGAAGGAATATATTCTGAGCACCGTAATCACATGCCTATGGATTTGCCATCAACATTCATCTTTAACCTCATTCTCTGTCTGTCTTTAATTTTCATTCTAAACTTTAAGGATTAACTTACTAACTATCTCGTTTATCACTTGTCTATTGCTTTATCATCATTACCAAGTTAAATTATCTAATTGCATGTCGTATGGTATGGGAGCAACATAACTTTCTCATCTCATATGTACTCTACCCTGCATGTACTGCAAAAAGGGGAGTATTCATTCGTCATATCATACTCTAACATGCATAATATGCAAGGAGATGTAATTATTTAAGCATTCTCTAACATGGATGTCATTATATGACAACATCAAGGAGATACAACTAATCATCATATTCTATGGCAACATAAGCCATATCATCATCTAATCATCATAACTTATGGCAACAAAAGCCATATCATCATCACATAATTTGCTCCACCATCCATTATACGCATACTGCAATTAACCAATTAACTAGGTAATCCTTTTAAGCATTCTATCCCTTTATCACCTTCTCTGCCAGATCCCCATCATTTACTCATGAACTTGAGATAAATACTCATTTACTTAGGCTGCCATATTACCCCTTGCTAGGGTACAGACTCAACCCTTCACTACTTTTTCTTACATAGAGGATAGGGGAGTCATTCTATCTTTAAGATTGTGGCCACCTTTCTCTGTCTAGGCATTATACATTTATGCTTCTAATCCTGTATACATCTACTGCTCTATTGAACTTTCATGACTACCCGAGAAATCCTTTGTAGCACAAAATTCAATCCGTGAATTAACTCTTTAATCATTCAGCTCTCTCTGTTCATATATATGAACTTGGCTAAGCATTTATCAAAAGGGTTTCTCTTTCTCTATTTAACCTTTAGCCTTACGCTCATCTCTATTTAACTGAGAGGAATACTTTTCATAAACTTTACTCAAGGAATACTTCTCAGGTGAGCGGAACAGTCTCCATTTCTCTGGAGCAACTTTGGTGTCTTTCTACTATCTCTCAACTCTTTCTGTGCTTATACATCAGTCTCAGTCTACTCTTGACCGTACTATGGTTTATTTCTGGTCTTTTTCTTGATTCTAACCAACTTAGATTACATAAATCTCATTCATCAACTAGCACCATTACTTATGTTCTCTAACAGCCCAGCACCCTTTCACATAGATATTGTCCGCTTTTCCCTTAGGCAGCCCTGAGGCCACACGAGAGCACATTTTTGTTCTCCAGGTACATGAGGACTTTAACCCCTTAGGCACCCGAAAATATGTCCTCCGGTTATCAGAGCTACGCAGTAAAAGATATTATCCCCTCTCCCCTTAGGCAGGTACCTCTGGGCCCACACGAGGTCAGGGTTTTGTTTGCCATGACACGAGGACTCAAACCCCTTAAGCCACAGGAACGCGTCCATGAGGGAGAGGTATCCACACCCTTATAAGGCATGCTTCGTTTACCTCCCCAACCGATGTGGGACTAATATCCTATTTCAGGGGCTTTAACTTTCGAGAACTTGAAGCCATATGTTAGGCTCATTTCTTACGCAAGCCTTATCCTAACTTTTGATTCTTTTGTTCATAAAAGACTAACTGAACAAAGTCTTTCCAAATGTAGATCTACTCTTAATAGTCACATAGAGGATCTACTTCTGAACATCATCTTAGACTAGCATGTATCTTTATTTCTCATACTGTTCAGCTTGCATACATCATGTGCTAAACCTCTAACTGATAACCTTCAGTGAGGCTGGCATCTTCATCCTTCATCAGGTCCCTGCGTATCTTCATCGTGACCTGAGTATGAACTAGGCGCAACGCATCCATGAACTTTTGTTGTGACCATCTCATTCTACTTGTCATGACTGGACAGCTCTACATTCTTTAGTCATAACCTCGGGTCACCTTTCGTCATGGTCTAACTTCTCGAGGACTTATAGCTATGTCCCAAACTGCTTTACATCTGACCTGGATCTAACTTGCTTTAAACATTCCCTTATAATGTTCTTGTCTAGTCTTTACCCTAGTAATGGCCGATCCTTACACATAGTTGTGAACCATTTGCCAAAAGCTCACTTAGCTTTACATGTCACGTAGGGTATATGGCAATATCTGGCTTATGGCCATCTCATATCATGCTACCAACATGAAAACTTAATTCAGGTCAATGCCCTCTATCATATCTCTATTTATCATCCTTGCTACAGCATTAAGGAACTGCAACTAAACTGATTGCTCTTGATTTCTACTTCTTTCTATCCCTTAACCTAAACTAAGTAGTTCACTCCCCACAGCCTTCTTGAGACTAGTATAGTCACATTGTCTGTCTTTCATAAAGAAGCTAGGATGGATTAGGGCCAGGAACATTCCTTTAATCTTTATCTATAACCTCATATATTCCTGGACTGTGATAATAGGAAGGGATGTCATAGATTGTAACTGGATCTTAGGCTACTCATATCAAACTTATCCTCAAACTCTAGAAGAGGAGGAATAATATCTGCCCTACCTATAATCCAGTATCAGTTCTCAACTTCCAAAGCCGTAATCTATCCTCTTATCGAAGGAAGAGAGCTTACATCAGGGTTAGAGAGCACTCTATCAAACTCATCCTGTACATAATTACTAGACCCATCATTATCTAGTGCAGCATTATCGGTGCATACACAACATCTGACTGAATTTCTCATAATCTCTAGACTGTAAATTTAAGTCTACAAAAATATGCATGGGGTACCTTACTAAAAACCTTCCTGATTGATTCCCTTATGCTGTTATCTGAACTCTCTTCACTACCTGAAGAGTCAAAGTCTGGGTGTACCTTATCTTTATATAGCATTACAGGTTGGGGGTCTCACTGATTAACTAATGTTTCAAGCTTAACTTTATGAATCCCCATGTCTACTGCTGCAATATTTTCTCTATGTTTTGCTACCAAAAGTATTCTCTTATCGTGACTTATGACTTAACTTGTCAAAACATCCTTCTTTATATCTCTCAGAGTACTCTTGCTTAGTACTCTCAACTGGATTATATCTCTCTTGCCGGAAATCCTGGTAGAAAATAACTATACTGATTTGGTAATTCCCCATGAGAACTACCATTCTACGTAAGTACCCAGGAAAGACTGGATGAACCGGCTAGGTCACTCACTTCCAGCCTCCTTAGACAGCACCTACGTACACAGTACTCTGTATAGTCTACCAGCACAACGGCATTTTCTAGTAAATATCTTTAAATCTTAACCTTAAATCTTGACCTTAACCTTAACCTTACATATACTCAATTGGAATTATCTTAGATAATTGGAATACATCTTATCCTCAAAAACATGAATTTCCAAGAGTTGGGCTTACAGACTGTTCACTGGGTAATTCCAGATTACAGCCTAAAATTTGGAAATTCATAATTAAATTAAGAAAAATCGTTTTGAGGTGATTCCAATTTATAATGAAATATATTTCATTCAAATTTTATAGAAAAATATGAAAATGAGGTTTCCTTGTCCATATCAAATCAGTTTATTCGTTGAACTTTACTGTTCATTTAGTAAATCTGGAAGTTCCATTTTCTTTTCCCCATTTTCAAAAATTCATTTCTCCTTGTATACTTATACAATTGAGTCGAATTACCTATGGATTTAAATCTCAGAATGTTTTCTTTAATCTTACCAAAAATCAGGGAAAAACTCATTCATTTGCTATATAAAAACCGCATTGGAACCTTACTGTATCGAATGACTTGTTTTATCTTGATCCAGAGTTTAAGTCCAACTTTGAAAAATCATATCAATTTGAAAACTTAACCAAACTATGCGTTCTTGGTGTCCAATTAAATATCTAGATCTTATATATGTTCATGACAAATTTCATGTTAAAACTTGTTGGATAAGTTGCTTAAAACATCGCTGGAAGTAGACTGCCTCTCATCGGATCCAGTGCATGCATACATTATACATACCCATATATCATCACATAAATTAAAGGCATGCTTTCCAAGTCATATACCATTCATACATCCACAATTACCTCCTTCCTTGTGATGTTCCAGCACCTAGATCATGGTTATGGGGGGTGAGATTCGGGGGAATCTCAGTAGCAAACAATACCAAATAATGCATGTATTAATGTAAAGACTTGTGCTTGCTTGTGAAAGTGTTATCATAGTGTGATGAGCATGCTTTCATGTATCATATGAAATACAATTGGCCAAAGAAATCATAAAATAATAGAGCTTCAATCATCTACCATGTACACACAATTCAACCAAGCCATAGCACAATCAAGCATACATTACATACATACAAGTTTAGGGTAAGTCCACTACCTTGGGTTTAAGCTCTCTTTCCTATGCTTGCACTTGCTTCCCAAGCTTTTCAATCATGAAGCTTTTTGGTCAATCATTCCCCAACACCTTATTAGAGGTTTCAAGGTCCTAAACACATTCATATTCATTACACAATCCATTAGGACCATGAACTAAAACACTACTCAAGACTACCTCTCTTGAACCTTTAACTTGCTTTAACTAACATAACTTTCTTTAATCTTTGCCAATTAACTTGGCCTTTGAATCAATTGATGTCTTGACCTTACCCTACACAATTTCACCTTTTGAATCTATTTATGAACTCAAAATAACCAAATTCTAGCAACAATACACTGTTCTGTACAGATTTGGAAAAGCATACATAATTCTTCCAAAAATTCTCATTTTGATTCCAATGCTTCCCATATGTGTTCCTCCACTTTTCCCCCACACAAAATCTCATTTTAATACCATTGGAATCATCAAAATCATCAAATTCAAATCACTGTACATGCGAGTGAACAGTAACCGAAAGGAATTTTCAACATTACAACTTTTAATTCCAATGGTTTCCAAGGTTCAAAACCTTTCCAATCCTACACAAAATCATCATATAAACTCCATGGAAGAATTAAATCATTGAAATTCTATTTCCTTCTATCATGAACAGTGTATGAACAGTGCAAACCGAAATGGTAAAGTCAAGAACATCAACTTACTTCACAACCAAGCATGTAACTAGCTTGTTTAAGCTTGTCTTAGCTATCTATGACCTAAAACTCATATTCCTTTCATATATACACAAAAATTCCAGCAGCACCTCCCCAAGATTTAAGCCTCAAAAACCACTTAAACTCAAGCACAAACCATAAGAACAAAGTCTAGAAGCAAGGGAGCAACTTACCTTACTTGTTTCTCCAAGATCCTTGCTTCCTCCAAGCTTGAGAGAAAATTTTGCAAGAGGTTCCCTATGGTCTTGTGCTCACGGTTTTGATTGGATTTGAGGGGTTATTTATAGAAAAATTTTGGGAAAATTGAAGGCCTAGATCACCTTGGGAACTATTTGATCTAATGGTTAAAGGTTTGATCTTGGAATGTCTTTTCTCTTCTCACTCATGACCTTACCACCATGACATCACTAGCATGGCCTCACTTGTTACTCCTAACCCTTCCTCTTTGGCACCATTTTGGTTTCCTTGTGGGTCCACCATTTGTAAAACCTAATTCTTACTTTATTCTCTTTTTCTTTCTTTTCAAAAATTCATAAATTATTCATTATTGGACTTGGGCTCCAAGATAACTTTTGGGCCTTATTGGGATGTCCTAGGATAACATGTTGGGCCTCTTTTAGGTCCAATAGCTAATTGGCCCAAATCACAATGTACTTTTCTCATACTGATATCCGTAAATTACCCTGATCTTAGCATAAATGCTAAACACCTCTTTTAATTGTTCTAACCTTTTTAGAAATTCATTCTAATATAAAATGAATTCTCTACAAAGTTTCATAATTTTCTGAGACCCAGAAGTCCTGTTAAAAATTACATACGTTTCCTTTAACCCTTTATCGGTGTCCTTTTTCACCGTAAATTCCATAATTAATTATACAGGACTCCTTTTTGACTTCTGTCAACTCCATAAATTCTCATATTAATTCTAATAATTTACTATCACATTTTCTCTGACATCCATCCATTGAATAAAATGACCAAAATGCCCTCCTTCTCTTCTGGTTTCTTAGGGCATCACAGGGGTATTTTCGTAATTTTGCACTTTGGCTCTTACACTTTCTTCCTCTTCCAATTTAATCCCTTTCTTTACATAAATATGGACACATCTTTTCCTGAAAATATCTCATATATTTTATTCAATCTGTGCATACAACTTAGTACAGAAATTAGGGATGTTACATCCAATGGGTTTATTATATAAGAAGATACATGTGTGCCTTAACAACTGCATATTGTATAGAAATGAGTATGAAGGGCTTATTAAGTTCCCTAAATGTGGCACTTTAAGATACAAAATAAAGAAAGATGACGATGATTGTGATGAGATTACTAAAGGCTCTCCTTCGAAGGTGTTGTGGTATCTTCCAATAATACCACTGTTTAAACGTTTATTTGCTAACACGACAGATATAAAGAACTTGAGATGGCATTTCGATGGGAAAATAAACGATGGACAACTTTGTAACCTAGTTGATTCTCCTCAATGGAAGACAATAGATCAAAAATTTCCTAAATTTGGTTGAGTCCAAAAATCTTGGGCTTGGGCTATGTACGGACATAATCAATATGTATGGTAATCTCAATAGCATAGATAGTGCTTGGCCAGTTCTCCTTGTGATTTACAACTTGCCTCCCTCAATGTGCATGAAACAAAAGTACATCATGTTTTCTTTGATGATCTCTGGGCTAAATGTAACATCCCAATTTTTGGGTCTAGGAGAACTGGGAGGTAGTCTGATATGGGCAAGCTGCTAAACCCGTAGTCCCATGATAGTAATCTGATATGGGCAGATCACTTACCTATATTTTATAGGAATCCGAGGAATGAGCTAAGTCCCTCAGGATTTAAAGATGAGTTAAGTCTTTGACCTATAAAATAGGGACAGTTCACCTAGGTTCAAAAATAGGAATTAAGGAATATCCTAAGTCTTAAGCCTAGGAATTCTACAGGTAGCTAGATATGGGCTAGCTCTTGAGTAAGATAACCTGATATGGGCAGGTTGTCGAACCTTTCAATTAACAATTACTCCCGAAGAGTTCAGGGGATGAGTTGTTGAAAGAAAATTTTGAGAACTTAAAATGAAGGATAAGAAAATAAGTAAAGACGTTAGAAAGAGAATACAGGGGCATAATCGTAATTATGGGAAAGATCGGGCTGGTAGCTGATGAGTACCATATTTTACCGTAAAATAGAGAAAATTATGCTGATCATTTCACTGACCTGTAAAATATGCATATGAGGCCTCTATGAGTATGTAAGAATTATGAACAGTTAAGGGACTTAATTGAAAGAAAAGAAGAAACTTTTCCAGGGGCAAAATGGTAATTATGGAAAGTTGAGCTGGAAGTGGCTTAGAACTGCCCGGAAGCATTTCAGTCCCAGATTTCATCAGTAGATAGAGGAAATGATGCTGGTTAATTTGGCTTAATACAGGAATTTTATTAGAGTTCCAGATAGCTGAAATTTATCTGATAGTTAGAAAGTTATCTGAAATTTTTATCAGATCTCCTAGACCTCAGATATGAGTGAAAAGTTACAAGAATGTGCGTCCTGTGAAGACGGAGGTCAGGGAACTGACAGAATCCCGAAAGGAGTTATGTAGAAAAAGTTATTCATTTTTAGTGAATTTATACGGAAGTTTGTGAGCTCCTGGGATCCGATAGGGAGATTTGGCAGTAAATAAACTGGGACTAAATGAGCCCAGATGACATAAGACAGATGCCCATAGTGACACCAAGGTTGGCCCAGGCCCATGATATCAGTTCAGTGATAAAAGGGGCTGGTGTCCAGAAAAAGGTGTAAAATGACAAAAATGCCCTTATGTTACAAAATAGCTGAAGAATGAGTAAAGGGTATTTTGGTCATTTGACTAAGGTTAGACAGTCAAGAAAGGTTATCTGGATAGTTGACCAGGGTCAGAGAATACTCTAGTAAGATATGAAAAGACAATAATTGCCCCTAGACTCATTAAAGTAAAGAAAGAGGAGTCAAGGGCATTTTGGTAATTTGCCAAGGGATGTTCCTTGGGAATCGAGCTATCAGAGTACTTGAGCTTGATCAGAGACCCAAGATAGCATTCCCAGAATCCAAAAACGTAGCCCAAGGAATATGTGGGTTAAAGTGGCATTAAAATACTATTTTAATGTTGTTTCCATAAAGTGGAGTTACTCGGTTGACGTGATAACCGAGGAATTGATCAAATAAAGTCCTAAGCTTATCCGGAAGCCAAGAGGTGGCGTGAAAGGTGTCCTCATGGGACCTATCAAGAAGCCACATAGCACTAATCTAGAGGGAGAAGGAAAAGTTAAGGACACGTGGCAAGATCTCAGCCGTTCATTCCGGGACAAGACTCTAGAATTCACTGGAAATGCTGAGTCAGCTGGTGAGGTGTCCCAAGGGCCCCACCATTACGCCACCTAGTGAAACATCCTTCTTTAGACCCTTCAGAGTACCCTTATGGAAGCAATCTTTACTTTATTAATTCTCTCCTTCCTAAAATCCTGGCAGAAAATAACTGTACTGATTCAATAATTCCCATGAGAACTACCATTCTACATAAGTACCCAGGAAAGACTGGATGACCCGGCTAGGTCCACTCATTTCCAGCCTCCTTAGACAGCACCTACGTACACAGTATTTTCTATATTCTGCCCGTACAATAGCATTTTCTAGTAAATATCCTTAAACCTCAACTTAATTCTTCACCTTAAACCTTAACCTTACATATACTCAATTGGAAGTATCTTAGATCATTGGAATACCTCTTAACCTTAAAAATATGAATTTTCAAAAGTTAGGCTTACGGGTACTGTTCATCGCTACTATTTACTTGGTAATTCCATATTACAGCCTGGATTTTGAAAATTCATAATTAAATCTAGAAAAATTGAAATGAGGTGATTCCAATTTATAATGAAATCTATTTCATTTAACTTTGTTATAAAAATATGAAAATGAGGTTTTCTTGTCCAGATCGAATCAGTTTATTCGTTGAAAAATACTTTTCATTGGGTAAATCTGGAAGTTCCAGTTTCTTTGCCTCATTTTCAAAAATTCATTTCTCTTAGGTTACTTATCCAAATGAGACATATTACATATTGATTTAAAGATCCATATGTTTACTTTAAGCTCATAAAATCTCGTTGAAAAAATCATTCATTTACTATATGAAATTAGCGCATGAACCTCACTGCCTCTGAGTAGTCGTATTATCTTATTCCAGATTTTAAATCCCGATTTTAAAAAAAATCATAACAATTCGAGTTCTTAACCAAATGAGGCGTTCTTGGTGTCCAATTAAATATATAGATCTTAGCTATTTTCATGCCAAATTTCCAGTGAACCAAAATAGATAAGTCACTTAAACTATCGTTGGAAGCACACTACCTCGGATCGGATTTGGGAGTAGCATGCAACATACATACCAAAACATCCTCTTGTAAGTAACGTGCATACTCTTTAAGTTATATACAGTCATCCATCTACATTTACCCTTTTTCCTTGAGAAAATCCAGCACCTAGAGCATGGTTATTTATATGGAAGGAATGAGATTTCATGGAAATCCCAATAGCAAGTCATACAAACTATAAGGTTATGCATGTTTGATTAAATGCCTAACATATTATCATGCAATGGGAGCTAATTCATGCTTATACATAAGCAAACTCTAACATGCATATTGTCATGACATATATTGCAAGGAGTGGCACATATTCATAGCACATCATCATCATAAACATCATCACATAACATACTAGGCTCAACCAAACCTTCATGCATAACAAGTAAGCAAATCAATCAAAGCACATAAGTTTATAGTTAGGTATTCTTGCTACCTCTTATGGATCCTTGTCCTTCCCTTCTTGAAGTGGTCTTTCCTTGCCACAAATCTCAAAACCTATACATAACAAGACAATTACCAAATTATAACTTCATTCCAATTAAATTCCAAGTCTAGGTTTCATTAAGTCCCTTTCTTTCTCTACTTTGTAACATATGTTTACATCTTTCTAAACTAAACTCTCATGGTTCATTTCCACATAATTTTTCATGTAGAATCCAAATATGTATTCAAAAATTCCAGAATCCAATTGCTTCCCAAAGTTCTGCACATTACCGAAAAGTAGCTCCCTTTTTCCAAAAATTCCCATTTTGGTTCCAATGCTTCCAATACTTATTTTCCTACTATAACCCCACACAAAATTCCATTCTAAAACCATTGGAAGCATCAAAACCATGAAATTCCAACATATGAACAGTGATTTCGTACTGTACACAAAAGAACACCTTCATGGATTCACAAACACACATGGATTCCTAAGCTATTATCATGTGATCAAGCTTGTTTAAGCTTGTGCAAACTATCTAGAACATAAACACATGTTCCTATCACATATCCACAGAAATTTCAGCAGCATTTCCCCAAGATTCAAGCCTCAAAAACAACTTAAACTCAAGAAGAAGTCATAAGAACAAAGTCTAGAAGCAAGGGAGCAACTTACCTTACAAGCTTCTTCAAGATCCTTGCTTCTTCCTTGCTTGAGAAAATATTTTGCAAGACGTTCCCTACTCTTTCTTGCTCACGGTTTTGGCTAAGAATGAGGGGGTATTTATAGCAAAAATCTTGGGAAAATTGAAGGCCAAGATCACCTTGGGAACTATTTGATCTAATGGTTAAAGGTTTGATCTTGGAATGTCTTTTCCCTTTTCACTCATGACCTCACCACCATGACATCACTTGGGACACCTAAGCCTCCTCTTTGGTACCATTTTGAAATCCTTGTGGGTCCCACCATGTGCAAACCCTAATTTACTTTATTCTCTTTCCTTTTTTTTCTTTTAAAAAATCCATAAATTATTCATTATTGGACTTGGGCTCCAAGATAACCTTTGGGCCTTATTGGGCTGGCCTATGATAACATGTTGGGCCTCTTTTAGGTCCAATAGCTAATTGGCCCAAATCCCAATGTACTTTCCTCATACCGATATCTGTAAATTACCCTGATCTTAGCATACATGCTAAACACCTCTTTTAATTGTTCTAACCTTTTTAGAAATTCATTCTAATATAAAATGAATTCTCTATAAAGTTTCATAATTTTTTGAGACCCAGAAGTCTTGTTAAAAATTATATACATTTCCTTTAACCCTTTATCGGTGTCCTTTTTCACCGTAAATTCCGTAATTAATTCTACAGGACTCCTTTTTTACTTCTGTCAACTCCATAAATTCTCATATTAATTATAATAATTCACTATCAAATTTCATCTGATATCCATCCATTGTGAAATAACCAAAATACCCTTGGTGCCCTTTCTTTCACTTCTGGTTTCTTAGGGCATCACAGGGGCATTTTCTGTTCATGCGGCTTTAACTGTCGAGAGGCGTAGGCTACTACTCTACCTTGCTTCATCAGTACACATCCTAACCCCTGTTTACTAGCATCAATATAGACTACATAAGTCTGAGTTGGGTCTGGAATAATCAGCACGGGAGTAGTGGTTAATTTCTGCTTTAACTCTTGAAAACTAGCCTCGCACTTCTCGTCCCACCTAAACTACTACTTTTTTCTGGTAAGCTTGGTTAGTGGCAAGGCAATTCGAGAAAAGTCCTGGATGAATCTTCTGTAATACCCTGCTAAGCCCAAGAAACTTCTGATCTCTGTCACTGTCTTTGGCTGCTCCCAGCTTAAAATAGCTTCAACTTTGCTAGGATCCACAGCTACCCCATCTTGGGATATGACGTGACCAAGAAATTTGACTTCTGAAAGCTAAAACTCACTCTTACTAAGCTTAGCGTAAAGCTGCCTCTCTTTAAGGGTACTAAGAACAATTCTCAAATGCCTTTCATGCTCCTCAGCAGACTTGGAGTAAACCAAAATATCATCTATGAAGACCACCATAAACTGATCTAAATAAGGCCTGAAGATCCGGTTCATATAATCTATGAAAATTGCAGGCGCATTAGTCAGACCAAAAGGCATAACCAAAAACTCAAAATGCCCATAACGTGTTCTGAAAGCAGTCTTTAAACTATCATCTGACTTAATTCTCAATTGATGATAGCCAGATCGTAAATCAATCTTGGAGAATAGACTCGCTCCAGCCAATTGATCTAGCAAATCGTCAATTCTGGGGATAGGGTACTTGTTCTTAACCGTGATCTTGTTCCGCTCTCTGTAGTCAATACACAGTCTTAAGCTGCCACCTTTCTTTTTAACAAATAGCACTGGAGCACCCCAAGGAGAAACACTAGGTCATATGAAACCCTTCTCTAAAAGCTCCTCAATCTGCTTCTTCAGCTCACTCATTTCATTAGGAGCCATCTGATATGGGGCTTTGGATACTGGTCTCGTTCCAGGCATAATATCAATTGCAAACTCTACTTCTCGCTCCGGAGGCAATCCTTGAATTTCCTTTGGAAAGACTTCAGGAAATTTATTAACTACTGCAATCATCTCAATTCCTTCTTCGACTTCTACTTGAATAGAGAAGAAAACCATGTATCCTTGACATCCCTACCACAAGCATTTATCTGCTTGTGCCTCCGTTATGAAATTCAGTCGTACTTCTGGACTCAGATCTGCTACCGTCGAACTAAGAACTAGCGTCTTGTTTTTACAGTCCAGCGTTACATTATTGGAGGATAACCAATTTAAACCAAGTATAACCTCAATCTCTCAGAAAGGCATGCATATTAGGTCTAGGGTTATATAACAGTGCTCATACTGCACAATAATATTCAAACAAGCATCGGAGGTAACTACCCTAGAACTTGTGGGAGTTGTCACATATATGTCATAATGCAATTTACTAACCACCAGGCCTAGACGTCTAGCACAATCATAGGAAATAAAAGAATGACTTGCACCAAAATCAAACAGAGCAATCACTGAGTGATCATTAATATAGATTGTACCTTGAATCATCTCAGGTGATTTCTGTGCATCTTCTCTGGAAAGTGCAAATACGCGTCCTTGCGTCCGCGGCCTTTGATCAGTTGCTGCCTGAGGACATTCCTGAGAAAAATGTCCCATCTTTCCACAAGTATAGCAGACATTTTAGCCCACCAGACAAGGCCTATCCCCATAATTTTTCCCACATTTGTTACACACTCGGGCCCTTGTGTCTCTGTTACTCGGCCCTCCTCGATAATTTCCTCTGTCAGGTCTCCTATATTGCCATGGTTGCTTCCTTTTTCTATAGTTGCTACTTCTTACAGCTTCTTGGCTTCGACTGGCCCTCTCAGGAATTGTATGTTCCTTGCTTACAGGCATAGATAGCATCCTGTGATTCATACTGTTCTCTACTATGCGACATGCCTCAACAGCCTTGTTGAACTGATTGTACTGTTGAGGAGTCAGCTTCTCCTTCAACATAGAGTTCAATCCTTTGATCATCCTCTCGGTCATCCACCTCTCATCATCTACTTGGCCCAAATATGTTGAATGCTGAGACAGCCGGATGAATTTGGCTAAGTACTCGTCAAAGGATTCTCTTTCTCCTTGTCTCAGCACAAGGAATTCTGCTTCTCTTTTATCCCTCACAGACTGAGGAAAATACTTCGCATAGAGTTGTTCAAGAAACACTTCCCAAGTGACTGGAATGTTTCTTGCTTGCATGAGCAGTTCTGTATTTTTCCACCACCTATCAGCATCCTTCTCCAGCTGGTAGATGGCTATCTGAGCCTTCGTCTCTGTTAGGTAATCTAGAACTTTAAAAATCTTTTCCAATCTACTGATCCAATCCTCTGTAGCATAGACCTCAAATGTTCCTTCAAATATAGGAGGATTATGCTGGCAGAACCTGACCATCCATTGCTGGATGCTAACCACATCATCTCTCTGCTCAGCCCTTCCCTGCGGCTGTATCGGTTGTTGTTGTACTCTTTCTGCTGCTGTATTCGCTGCTTCAGATGGTTCTGGAGGCCTCATATTGTTTACTGCTTCAGTCACTGCTGCGGCTATAGCAGCATCTCTATCCTGTTCACTTCGTGCTTGTGTCGCACGTATTTCTTCTATCATTTTCTATTGTTGCTCTAGCCTCTCTAAGATTAGCTGATTAATATCCCTTGTGTTCTTTGGTTCCTCTATCATAACAGTTCTTCTTGTTTGAACCTTTTTACTTTATCGTCTAGTAGAAAATCTAACAGAAGAGGAATACGATAAACAACATAATTTACATTCCATTCAAAACATGTCATACACATACAATCATTAAAAGTCATACATATAGTGCCATACTGGTCTTTATACATAACATAACTACATGGAGAACATCATTATTTCTAAACATACCCTAGTCCTTCTTAAACATAATTCTAATAAATTCTTCAATCAGATAAATCTAATCGGGTATGTCTTCGTAAGGATCTTCTTCAAAGTATTCATCTAATCCCGTTCTCCAAGTAGGGGTGGTTGGTAGAATTTCATCCATAATAATTGTCCAATCATCCAGTGTCAATGTATCTAGTTGGAAGGCTTGATAGGCATTTCTAACTCTGGTAATAAAATCCTGATAAAGTACGTAGTCCTGATCCCTGCTCCTATCTAAAAGTCCTCTAAGACTGTACAGCTGCTAGGCTAACTCCACAGCTCTCTCAAAGTGCTCTCCACTCAGATGCCCTGCTGGTGATAGCTCTATAACTAGATTTTCCATATATAACTCTACCATGATTAGTCTGGGTCTATTAGGACCTGGGATATTTGTCTGATCAGGCACTCTGCTAGGTCCTGGGATATCTGGGTCTACTGACTATCTCAAAGTATATCCCACTATACCTCCAACCTGGAAATATTGATCATTAGGCTGTCCTGATTGGGCTCCCTGATTGGTCTCCATATCTGTACCTGCTGTTGGGAATTGCAAGACACGCATCGAAAATTAACTTTAAAAAATTTTTCCATTCCCAGCCGGATCTACCGAATGTGTTTAAGTCAAGGAGAAAGAAGTGTTACCTTCGGTATTCGAGCTTTGGTCGCGACCTCAGTGTCCTCTAGTCGCGACTCCTCGCCTCTGGAACTTTCAGTCTCGACCTCCTCATCTTCTAGTCGCGACCTGTTGCCTCTGGAGTTGTTAGTCGCGACCTACTCTGCTTCACGTCGCGACCGGACGTCTCTGGAGTTTGTAGTCGCGACCTCGTCAGCTTCAAGTCGTGACCTGTCTCCTCTTTTCGGATTTCTGACGTTCAGATGCCCGTACGGTCGCGACCTCAGTGTCAATAGGTCACGACCTTGCTTCGTGTCTGGTCAATCGCAAGAAGTCGACAGCTCAGATCGGCTTCCTCTACCGGTATCCACACGAACAGCGTTCCAATCGCGAACGACGTGCTAGCGCCTCTTGTCCCTGCTTTCTAGAGATTCCATCCTCACTGTCTCTATTTCAGTAGTTTCTTATCTGCAAACCTTTTGCACTCTCCCTGCCCCTTTTCTCACGTCTGAATGTGTGTGTAGAGATGTCTAGAACCCTAGCTCCTAATGTCAAATATATAGGAAGCTATCGGGCTTCTAATAGGGCCGGGCTTCAGAATTAATCTTATATTAATTCTGAATTAATATAATATCATATATTGCATAATTTAATAAGAAACTAATTAAATAAATATGGTTTATATTAAATCCGTCCCAGAGATTTAATTCACCTATTTATTTAATTTAAAATAAAGATAAGACAGAATTATATTTGATTTATTCTCATAAATCATTTGAGATATCTTATCAATTTGAATTTCAAATTCAAATAGATCATATCCATTTAAATTCAAATTCAAAAGTGATAGAAATTTAATTTATCCTTATAAATTAAATCTTACAAATATCTCTTATATTATATATAATATATATATACAAATTTATATATATATAAAATATATATCCACCCTAGATTATTCATTGAATCTAGACATCTCTTAGATTCAATGAATCTGGACATCATAGCTCGTATTGGGCTGTTTTGTGTGCGACCCTGTAGGCCCATATGAAGTTGGCAGTGGGCCAGTTACTATACTGACCCACAAGTCGTAAGCGGTCTCTAGCAAGGCATTACGACTACCCAAAACATATGAGGATCGATAAACGATGTAACCTTTCATACAACCATATCACGTCCCTTTTGTCACACGATATATAGGTCAAGGATGAGGCATGGAGAACGTCATCCTCCTGTTCCTGACCGTTACTTTCTCGATCCCTGAGTAGTCTGAATATAGAAATGGAACTACCCTTCCATTCCAGTATGGCCATACATTTCTCAGACTCACTCATCGAGGGGCCCAGTAATATCTCTCTACGAATGTGAGGGACAAATTCCATCTTGACCATTCACATTCCTCCGCATGAAAAACCACTAAGCCCGAGCATAGCCTTTATGATCACTCGGTCAAAAGTGACTTTTGACTAGGTCAAAGCTGAGCGTTTGTCATGTAGGAATCCATGATGATCTCAGGTCAAAGGGCATAGTGACATGGATTGTATATGAGAGAAACTTATGACTTAACCCATGTAGCTCTCTCATAGCGGGTCGATCCAACACCCTGTACTCTTACATGTGCTTATGACTTTGATTTATATCCCTATATATCTTCAAAGTTATACTGGTCTTATTTCATCTCTGCTCCCACATAGATGACCGACCAGGGATATTTAGGATAAGATCACGAGTTATCTAAGGATTATCATCATAGTAAACATGCAAATAATATGATAACATAATTATGAAATTCATAAATCAACAATGTTCATAAGGTAATGATTGGCCCCTAGGGCATAATCTCCAACACCTGCTACAGCTGCGCATACTGTAGTTAATGGCATAGCTGGGATAGGTTCATCCTGTATCCCTTCTGGTATCCTGGTCAGCATATTGGACCCTACTGTAGAACTAACCTCTTTAGCATCACTAATCATAGGAGGGTCCACATATCAGAATCACTATCCAGTATCTTTTCCTCCTCCTCTGATCCATAACTATCCAAGTTAGAGACATCTGGTCTAGGGTCTCCTTGGTTTACAGTGGGTTCTGATATGGTTCTACCTCTAGCCATCCTGCAAATATTAACTTAGTGTCATTTATGACAGTTTTACTGATGGGTATCTATCTATAAATTATCTATTCAGAGTATTTCTTAATCTAGAATCCTTTGCTCTGATACCAAAATGAAACATCCTTCCTTAGACCCTTTAGAGTACCCTTACGGAAGCAATCTTTACTTTATTAATTCTCTCCTTCCAAAAATTATGGCAGAAAATAACTGTACTGATTCGGTAATTTCCATGAGAACTACCATTCTATGTAAGTACCCAGGAAAGACTGGATGACCTGGCTAGGTCCACTCATTTCCAGCCTCCTTAGACAGCACCTACGTACACAGTATTTTTTATATTATGCCCGTACAACAGCATTTTCTAGTAAATATCCTTAAACCTCAACTTAATTCTTAACCTTAAACCTTAACCTTACATATACTCAATTGGAAGTATCTTAGATCATTGGAATACCTCCTAACCTTAAAAATATGAATTTTCAAAAGTTAGGCTTACGGGTATTGTTCATCGCTATTATTCACTTGGTAATTCCAGATTCCAGTTTCTTTGCCTCATTTTCAAAAATTCATTTCTCTTAGATTACTTATCCAAATGAGACATGTTACATATTGATTTAAAGATCCATATGTTTACTTTAAGCTTATAAAATCTCGTGGAAAAACTCATTCATTTACTATATGAAATTAGCGCATGAACCTCACTGCCTCTGAGTAGTCGTATTATCTTATTCCAGATTTTAAATCCTGATTTTAAAAAATCATAACAATTCGAGTTCTTAACCAAATGAGGCGTTCTTGGTGTCCGATTAAATCTATAGATCTTAGCTATTTTCATACCAAATTTCAAGTGAAACCAAAATAGATAAGTCACTTAAACTATCGTTGGAAGCACACTACCTCGGATCGGATTTGGGAGTAGCATGCAACATACATACCAAAACATCATCTTGTAAGTAAAGTGCATACTCTTTAAGTTATATATAGTCATCCATCTACATTTACCCTTTTGCCTTGAGAAGATCCAGCACCTAGAGCATGGTTATCTTCATTCATTATCAGGTCTCTGTGCTTTCTAGTCGAGGCCTAAGTATTGGCTTGGCGTAACTCATATTCTCTGTAAACTTTAGTCGCGACCTCAGGTCTTATATCATCGTGACTTAAACTGCTCTGAGCACAATAGTCGTGTAACACCTTGATTTTTGGGTCTAGGAGAACTAGGAGGTAGTCGGATATGGGCAGGCTGCTAAACCCGTAGTCCCCGAGTAGTAATCTGATATGGGCAGATCACTTACCTATGTTTTGTAGAAATATAAGGAATGAGCTAAGTCCCTCAGGATTTAAAGATGAGTTAAGTCTTTAACCTACAAAATAGGGACAGTTCACCTAGGTTCCAAAAGAGAAATGTAAGGAATATCCTAAGTCTTAAGTCTAGGAATTCTGCAGGTAGCTAGATATGGGCTGACTCCTGAGTATGATAACCTGATATAGGCGGGTTGTCGAGATTTTCAATTAACAATGACTCCCGAAGAGTTCAGGCGATGAGTTATTGAAAGAGAATTTTGAGAACTTAAGATGAAGGATAAGAAGATAAGTAAAGACGTTAGAAAGAGAATACAGGGGTATAATCGTAATTATGGGAAAGATCGGGCTGGTAGCCGATGAGTACCACATTTTACCATAAAATAGAGAAAATTATGCTGATCATTTCACTGAACTGTGAAATATGCATTGAGGTCTCTATGAGTATGTAAGAATTATGAAAAGTTAAGAGACTTAATTGAAAAAAAGAAGAAAAGTTTCTAGGGCAAAATGGTAATTATAGAAAGTTGAGCCAGAAGTGGCTTAGAACTGCCCGGAAGCATTTCAGTCCCATATTTCACCAGTAGATAGAGAAAATGATGCTAGTTAATCTGGCTTAATACAGGAATTTTATCAGAGCTGTAGATAGCTGGAATTTATCTGATAGTCTAAAAGTTATCTAAATTTTTTATCAGATCTCCTGGACCTCAGATATGAGTGAAATATTACAGGAATGTGCGTCCCGTGAAGACGAAGTTCAGGGAACTGCTAGAATCCCGAAAGGAGTTCTGTAGAAGAAGTTAGTCACTTTTTAGTGAATTTAGACGGGAGTTTGTGAGCTCCTGGGATCTGATAGGGAGATTTAGCAGTAAATAAATTGGGACTAAATAAGCCCAGATGACATAACGCAGATGCCCATAGTGACACCAAGGTTGGGCCAGGCCCATGATATCAGTTCAGTAGTAAAAGAGGCCGGTGTCCAGAAAAAGGTGTAAAATGACAAAAATGCCCTTATGTTGTAAAATAGCTGAAGAATGAGTAAAGGGTATTTTGGTCATTTGACTAAGGTTAGAGAGTCAAGAAAGGTTATTTGGATAGTTGACCAGTGTAATATCCTTAATTTTCTGTGCTGATTTCTATGTATAGATTTAATGGAATATATGAGTATTTTTCAGGAAAAGATGTGGGTCTTTATGTAAGAAAAATGATTAAATTGGAAAAGAAAGGAAAGGAAAGGACCTAAATGTAAATATGAAAAGTTTAAGGTAAGAAATGAAAGGTAGACAAAAATGTGGGGTCTTAAAGTGTAATTTTAGCCAAAATTAAGGGACTTAATTACAAAGAAGAAAAGTTTCCCGGGGCTAAAATATAATTAAAGAAAGATATGCCAGAAGTGGTTTGGACTGCCCGACAGCATTTCAGTCCCAGATTCTACCAGAAGTTAGGGCAGGTGACGCCGGGTAACCCAGCCTAATACCGGAAGTTTTGAAGACTCCAGATAGCCAGAAATGGACTGATCGTCCAAAACTTATACAAATTCCTACCGGATACCCTAGCTTTCAGATATAAGTGAGAAAATACAGGATGATGCGCCTTTATGGGGCGGATGTCAGGAAACTGACAGAATACCGATAGGAGGTCTGTAGAAAAAGTTATTCACAAAATAGCAAATTCAGACGGGAGTGTGAGGCCTCCGGGGATCCGGGTAGGAGATTTATCGGTATTTTTAAAGGGGCTGAATGCGATTGGATGACTTCAGTCAGATGACTGTTATAACCCACAGGGATGCCTGAACACAGTAAGACACTGTATCTAGGAAAAAGGAGCCGGTGTCCGGAAAGGTGTATAATCGGTAAATAATAATTAAAATATTCGGTGAACTGTGGCAGAGGAAGATTCCTCGTAATGTGTGCCATACAGGTAATGGACCCAGGAAGCCCAAAATGGTGCCATTAGAAGACCAATAAGACTCTGGGACTGATAGGTGGGCCAATGTCCAGCAGAACCCCGGAAAAGTACGAAATTACAAAAATGCCCCTGTGTTGTACAAAAAGGGCAGCAGATGAATGGAGGGCATTCTAGTCATTCTGGAAAGGCCTAGAGGCTAAGACATATCTAAATAAGGTTGACTAGAGCCAGTATATGCTTTGACCAGGTTCAGAAAGGTGTGAAATGACGATTTTGCCCTTCGGGTTAAAATAGGACAAGATAGGGCACCAAGGGCATTTTGGTCATTTCGCAGGGGATCTGTAACTGAGTCTGGACCCAGTATTAAAAATTTAATGATATAAAGGGTCTAGATACTAAATGTGAGGTCAGTAGATATAAAAAGGATTTTTAGAAAAATCAGATTCAGAAAACAGCACATTTTTTGAGGAGACGGACCGGGCCAGTACCGGATTGGACCGAAAAGCTTCCAGAAGGCTCTAGCTCTCTCTCAATTTCACCATGTGAAGAATGTGAGGGGTGAGGTGTCCTATGAGGTGTCCAGGGTGATGCAGTAAAAGGGAATAAAAGAAAATAGGAAATTCCAGGAAAAACCAGGACCACAGGATCATAAGTCTTCAAAATTACAAGATTGCCATTGCTCAACACTATAAATACCCCCTAGCTCCTCATTTCGGCACAAGCAAGAAAGAGAGGAAGAAAAAGTTCTTGAGAGAGAAAGTGAGAGAAAGAAAGAAGTAAGGAAGTTCTGGTGGAGTTGGAAGTAGTAGAGAAGTTCTGAAGCTCTGCTTTTGAGGTAGCAACTAATCCTAACTCTTATGTAATGTCTTTGTGATTTGTTGTGCTTTTGTTTGGCTGGATTGTTGTCTTATATTTTATGCTTGAAGCTCTATTCCAATGCTATGATCATATGTTATTGAATATGGAAGCATGCAGCATACTTATCTGTACACAATCACAAGCAAGCACCGTCACTCTGCATTACATATATTGTTATGATTATTGTTACTGGGATTCTTTTGAATCTCATTCCCATACATAACATTACAGGGGAGGTTATGTCAAAATGAAATTTGGAAATTTTAAGAGACGTCGTTATGCTGCCGAAATTCCGGCAAGGAAGCAGGAACAGGGAAAGGAACTGATACGTACTGTGTACGTAGTGCTGTCTAAGGAGGCTGGAAGTGAGTGGACCAAGCAGGTTCATCCAGTCTTTCCTGGGTACTACGTAGAATAGTAGTTCTCATGAGGGAATTACCGAATCGGTACAACATCGGTTACTTTCTGAAGAAGAATTGTAGCAGTTATGCTGCCGGATTTTAGACAGTGAAAGATGTAATAGAAATATGAGGGGGTTAATCATGCACTGATATATAACAGTTGATTATTTAATATTAATTGTTATCTGGCATGTATGACTGATATGTGTTGGTTGTATGCATGTCTATGTAAAGACTAAATGCTGAAAATAGGCTCAGTGAACAGTAATTCGTGAAGACCTATTCATGTTTGATAACTCATTAAAAATAGTAAATGATTGAATTGATGTACGAAATTTTTAGGGTAAAAAGTAGACCTACTAATATTTAATTTGATGTATAGAATGCCCTATTTGAATGTCTACACGAAAAGATATAAAATGCTAAATTTGGGGACCAGAATGCTGGATTCAGGAGAAAATCACTGGATGAACAGTAGATTTGAAACGTTGACCCACGTTGAATTGGTCAAGTAATGGTCAACCAATGATTTTTCCCTGAAATATAATTGAATTATCTTCATGTATCACTTTGAACCACTTCGTTTGGATTTTTCTAGAATTAGTTATGATTTTTCAAAGTCAAGTTACTCATCTGGAATTTGCCACAGTGAACAGTACCCGATAAGAATAAAATTTCAGATTGAGAATTTGGACTTCAATAACCCTGAAAGTTATTGCAAATGCTACTAAATGGTTCCTAATATGTATAAAAATAAGGATGTGACAACCAGGGTCAGAGAATACTCTGGTAAGATATGAAAAGACAATAATGCCCCTAGATTCATTAAAGTAAAGAAAGAGGAACCAAGGGCATTTTGGTAATTTTCCAAGGGATGGTTTTATGGAATTGAGCCATCAGAGTACTTGGGCTGGATCAGAAACCCAAGATGACATTCCAAAAGCCCATAAACGTAGCCCAAGGAATATGTGAGTTAAAGTGGCAATAAAATAATATTTTAGTGAGTTTTCAATAAAGTAAAGTTACCCGGTCGAAGTGATAACCGGGGAATTGATCAGATAAAGTTCTGGACTTACCCGAAAGCCATGAGGTGGCGTGAAAGGTGTCCTCATGGGACCCATCAAGATGCCACATGGCACAATATAGAGGGAGAAGAAAAGTTAAGGACACGTGGCACGATCTCAGCTATTCATTCCGGGATAAGACTCTGGAATTCTCTGGAACCGCTGAGTCAGCTGGTGAGGTGTCTTAAGGGCCCCACTATTACGCCACCTACCATGTGAGGTGTCCCATGATGATGTCACTTTTGATGAGTCATTATGGAGGATGATGTCATCACGATGATGCAGGCGAAGCTTCTTGAGGAAGCAAGCGATCTGAGCCATTCATTGTGACTCAATATGAGCCATTCATTTCACCTTGCCTCAAGTATAAATACCCCCTTGCCTTTCCATTCACGGCCAAGAGCCAATTTAGAGAGAGAAGTGAGTTCTAGAGAGAGAAAGTGAGAGGAAGGAAGGAAGGAAAGAAAGAAGGAAGTTCTGGCAGAGCTGGAAGCAGTATTAGAGTTCTGCTAAGCTAGTAAGGTAGTAAACTTACCAAAATCTCACCCTCACCTTTTCCAAACATAACAGGGTGCCGTTTTGGATAAGTTGGAGCTAGGAAAGTAAGGATGTTTCAAGTCGCGTCCTATGACCTGACTCATTGCAACCTAATAACTCTAACTTTTCGTCGTGGCCAATGGTCTTTACTCGTCATGACCAAAACACATTTGTAAATATTCGTCACGACCCGTGGCTTAACTAGTCACGACTTAACTTCTCTGGAACTTCTAGTCGCGACCTAAACTACTCCACATCACGACCTGGACACAGTTTTCTCTAATCATTCCCTTCTAATGTTCTTGCCTAGTCTTTACTCTAGCAATAGCCGGTCCTTATTCTTAACTTTGATGAGCTTGAGTAACTTGAAATTCATCCATATCTATCTATAATAATTAAATTAAATAGGGAACATATTCACATAGATGTTCAACCAACTATCATTTCATTATATCACATCAAAACTCATATTTCATATCACCATAACATTTGTACATATATCACATATATGTCAATTACAAATATGGGGTAAGTCATAACTATTATACATTTACGTAATTACTTTACTTTACACTGTTTGCATATTTTTTCTAGGGAATTGTAAACTGCAAATACTTCTGCATACAGAAATGCCACCCTTGTATATCAGCTGGTGGATCATTTTCCAGAAACTCACTTAGCTCTACATACCATATAGGAGTATATGGCAATATCTAATTTATGACCATCAGACTTGTATCCAATGGTTATGTGAGTTAAAATGGCATTAAAATAATATTTTAGTGCTGTTTCAATAAAGTAAAGTTACTCGGTTGACATGATAACCGGGGAGTTGATCAGATAAAGTCCTGGACTTATCTGGAAGTCATGAGGTGGCGAAAAAGGTGTCCTCATGGGATCCACAAGGCGCCACATGGCATGAGTATAAGGAAGAAGAAAAAGGTGAACACGTGGCGCGATCTCAGCCGCTCATTCCAGGAAAAGACTCTGGAATTCTCTGGAAGCGCTGAGTCAGCATGTTGAGTTAGCAGGTAATTATGAAAGGCCATGAGTCATCATGATGAGTCATCAAGATGACATCACCATGATGATGTAATAAGTTGGATTAAAGAAAATAGGAAATTTCAGGAAAATCAGTGGCCACAAGATCAAAGTTCTTAGGAATTACAGAAATGCCATCCAAGAAAACTATGAATACCCCTTCTCCCTCCCATTTTCATCCCACGGCCAAGGCAAGGAATAGAGAGAGAAGTGAGTTCTAGAGAGAGAAAGTAAGAGAAAGAAAGAAGGAAGGAAGTTCTGGCAGAGCTGGAAGTAGTATAAAGATAGTAGAGTTCTGCTTAGCTAGTAAGGTAGTAACTAATCCTAGCGTTTATGTAATGGCTTTGTGATTTGATGTGCTATTGTTTGGTTGGATTGTTGTCTTATATGTTATGTCTGAAGCTCTACTACATAATGCTATGATCATATGTTATTGAGTATGGAAGCACGCAGCATACTTATCTGTACATAATCACAAGCAAGCACTATCACACTGTATTATGAAACATCCTTACTTTCCTAGCTCCATCTTCTCCAAACCAGCACCCTGTTATGGTTGGAAAAGGTAGGGGTGAGATTTCTAGGAAAATCTCAGTAGTAAATGGTACCATTCAATGCATACAAGATGAATGCAAGTGCATGATATGTGTCTCCTTTATCCTGCTTTAATAATTATTTTCATACTTTCTTGCTCTATGCCTATCATGTTGGAGATTGTGCCCTAGGGGCCAATCATTATCTTATGAACATTGTTGATCTATGAATTTCTTAATTATGTTATCATATTATTTGCATGTTTACTATGATGACAATCCTTGGATAACTCGTGATCTTATCCTAAATGTCCCTGGTCAGTCATCTATGCGGGAGCAGAGATGAAATAAGACCGGTATGACTTTGAAGATATATGGAGATATAAATCAAAGTCATAAGCACATGTAAGAGTACAGGGTGCTGGACCGACCCGCTATGAGAGAGCTGCATGGGTCAAGTCATAAGCTTCTCTCATATACAAGCCATGTCACTATGCCCTTTGACCTGAGATCATCATGGATTCCTACATGACAAACGCTCAGCTTTGACCTAGTCAAAAGTCACTTTTGACCGAGTGATCATAAAGGCTATGCTCGGGCTTAGTGGTTTTTCATGCGGAGGAATGTGAATGGTCAAGATGGAATTTGTCCCTCACATTCGTAGAGAGATATTACTGGGCCCCTCGATGAGTGAGTCTGAGAAATGTATGACCATACTGGAATGGAAGGGTAGTTCCATTTCTATATTCAGACTACTCAGGGATCGAGAAAGTAACGGTCAGGAACAGGAGGATGACGTTCTCCATGCCTCATCCTTGACCGAAATATCGTGTGACAAAAGGGACGTGATATGGTTGTATGAAAGGTTACATCGTTTATCGATCCTCATATGTTTTGGGTAGTCGTAATGCCTTGCTAGAGACCGCTTACGACTTGTGGGTCAGTATAGTAACTGGCCCACTGCCAACTTCATATGGGCCTACAGGGTCGCACACAAAACAGCCCAATACGAGCTATGATGTCCCGATTCATTGAATCTAAGAGATGTCTATATTCAATGAATAATCTAGGGTGGATATATATTTTATATATATATAAATTTGTATATATATATTATATATATAATATAAGAGATATTTGTAAGATTTAATTTATAAGGATAAATTAAATCTCTATCACTTTTGAATTTGAATTTAAATGGATATGATCTATTTGAATTTGAAATTCAAATTGATAAGATATCTCAAATTTGATTTATAAGAATAAATCAAATATAATTCTGTCTTATCTTTATTTTAAATTAAATAAATAGGTGAATTAAATCTGTGGGACGGATTTAATATAAATCATATTTATTTAATTAGTTTCTTATTAAATTATGCAATATATGATATTATATTAATTCAGAATTAATATAAGATTAATTCTGAATTAATGCAATATATGATATTGTATTAATTCAGAATTAATATAAGATTAATTCTGAAGCCCGGATAGCTTCCTATATATTTGACATTAGGGACTAGGGTTCTACACACAATACATCTCTACACACACATTCAGACGTGAGAAAAGGGTCAGAGAGTGAAACATCCTTACTTTCATATGTCTCAGGGACCATTCAGTAGCATTTAGAACCACTTTCAGGGTCATTGAAGTCCAATTTCTCAATCTGGAGTTTTACTCTTATCGAGTACTGTTCACTGTGAAAATTCCAGATGAGTGACCTGACTTCGAAAAATCATAACTAATTCTAAAAAAATCGAAATGAAGTGGTTCCAATTTCTACATGAATCTAACTCACTTATCTTTCAGGGAAAAATAATTCATTGACCATTCGTTGACCGAGTCCACACCAGTCAACGTTTCAACTTTACTGTTCATCCAGCGTTTTTCTCCTGAATCCAGCATTCTGGTCCCAACTTTGATAATTTATATCTCCTTGTGTAGACATCCAAATGATACGTTTTATATATAAAATTAAAGCTTGCTATGTCTACTATTTAAATTAAAAATTTCATACATTTATTCATCCATTTACTATTTTTAATCATTTATCAAACATGACCTTATCACTGTAATATCCTTAATTTTCTGTACTGGTTTCTATGTACAGAATAAACGGAATATATGAGCTCTGTTTCAGGAAAAAGATGTGGTCCTTTATGTAAAGAAAATGATTAAATTGCAAAAGAAAGGAAAAGAAAGGACTTAAATGCAAATATGGAAAGTTTAAGGTAAGGAAGGAAAGGTAGACAAAAATGTGGGGTCTTAAAGTGTAATTTTAGCCAAATTAAGGGACTTAATTATAAAGAAGGAAAAGTTCCCTGGGGCTAAAGTATAATTAAAGAAAATAGGCCAGAAGTGGTTTGCACCGCCCGACAGCATTTCAGTCCCAGATTCTACCAGAAGGTAGGGCAGGTGACGCCGGGTAACCAAGCCTAATACCGGAATTTTTAAAGATTCCAGATAGCCAGAAATGGACTGATCGTCCAAAAGTTATAAAAATTAATACCGGATACCCTAGGTTTCAGATATAAGTGAGAAAATACAGGATGATGCACCCTTATGGGGCGGATGTCGGAAAACTGACAGGATACCGATAGGAGGTCTGTAGGAAAAGTTATTCACAAAATAAAAATTCCAGACGGAGTGTGAGGCCTCCAGGGATCCGGGTTGGAGATTTATCGGTATTTTTAAAGGGGCTGAATGCGATCGAATGACTTCGGTCAGATGACCGTTATAACCCCCAAGGATGCCTGATCACAGTAGGACACTGTATCTGGGAAAAAGAGCCGGTGTCCAAAAAAGGTGTATAATCGGTAAATAATAGTTAAAATATTCAATGAACTGTGTTAAAGGAAGATTTCTCGTAATGCGTGCCATACAGGTAATGGACCCAGGAAGCCCAAAAATGGCGCCATTAGAGGCCCAATAAGACTCTTGGACTGATAGGTGGGCCAGTGTCCAGCAGAACCCCGGAAAAGTGCGAAATTACGAAAATGCCCCTATGTTGTACAAAAAGGGCAGCAGATGAATAAAGGGTATTCTGGTCATTTTGGACAGACCCAGAGGTCAAGACATGTCTAAATAAGGTTGTCTAGAGCCAGTATAAGCTTTGACCGAGTCCAGAAAGGTGTGAAATGACGATTTTGCCCTTAGGGCTAAAATAGGACAAGATAGGGCACCAAGGGCATTTTGGTCATTTCGCAGGGGATCTGTAATTGAGTCTGGACCCAGTATTAAAAAGTTAATGATATAAAGGGTCTAGATACTAAATGTGAGGTCAGTAGACATAAAAAGGATCTTCAGAAACATCAGGTGCAGAAAACAGCACGTTTTTCGAGGCGATGGACCCGGCCGGTACCGGAGTGGACCGGAAAGCTTCCGGAAGGCTCTAGCTCCCTCTCAATTTCGCCATGTGAAGAATGTGGGAGGTGAGGTGTCCCATGAGTTGGCATTGAGTGATGTCATGCATGATGCAGTAAAAGGAATAAAGAAAAATAGGAAATTCAGGAAAAACCAGGACCACAGGATCATAAGTCTTCAAAATTACAAGATTGCCATTGCTCAACACTATAAATACCCCCCTTACCCCTTCATTTCGGTGCAAACAAGAAAGAGAGGAAGAAAGAAGTTCTTGAGAGAGAAAGTGAGAGAAAGAAAGAAGTAAGGAAGTTCTGGTGAAGTTGGAAGTAGTAGGGAAGTTCTAAAGCACTGCTTTTGAGGTAACAACTAATCCTAGCTCTTATGTAATGTCTTTGTGATGTGTTGTCTTGTTTGGTTGATTGTTGTCCTATATGTTATGCTTGAAGCTCTATTCCAATGCTATGATCATATGTTATTGAATATGGAAGCATGCAGCATACTTATCTGTACACAGTCACAAGCAAGCACCGTCACTCTGCATTACATATTTTGTTATGATTATTGTTACTGGGATTCTTTTGAATCTCATTCCCAAACATAACATTACAGGGGAGGTTCTGTCAAAATAAAATTTGGAAATCTTAAGAGACGCCGGTAGGCTGCCGAAATTCCGGCAACGAAGACGGAACAAAGAAAGGAACTGATACGTACTGTGTACGTAGTGCTGTCTAAGGAGGCTGGAAGTGAGTGGACCCAGAAGGTTCATCCAGTCTTTCCTGGGTACTACGTAGAATGGTATTTCTCATAAGGGAATTACCGAATCGGTACAACATCGGTTACTTTCTAGAAAAGAATTGTAGCAGTTATGCTGCCGGATTATAGACAGAGAAGGATGTAATAAAATATGAGAGAGTTAATCATGCACAGATATATAACAGTTGATTATTTGATATTAATGGTTATCTGGCCTGTATGACTGATATGTGTTGGTTGTATGCTTAGGTATGTAAAGACTAAATGCTGAAAGTAGGCTCAGTGAACAGTAACTCGTGAAGACCCATTCATGTTTGATAAATCATTAAAAATAGTAAATGATTGAATTAATGTACGAAATTTTTAGGGTATAAAGTAGACATACTAAGATTTAATTTGATATATATAATGTCTAAATTGGATGTATACACGAAAAGATATAAATGGTTAAAGTTGGGACCAGAATGCTGGATTCAGGAGAAAGTCATTGGATGAACAGTAATATTTGAACGTTTACCCACGTTAAATTTGTCAAGGATTGGTCAACCAATGATTTTTCCCTGAAATATATTTGAGTTAGATTCACGTAGCAATTGGAACCACTTCATTTCGATTTTTCTATAATTAGTTATGAATTTTCAAAGTCAGGTCACTCATCTGGAATTTGCCACAGTGAACAGTACTCGATATGAATAAAATTCCAGATTAAGTGTTTAGACTTCAATGACCCTGAAAGTGGTTTAAGTGCTACTGAATGGTCCCTAAGATGTATAAAAATAAGGTTGTGACATTTTGGTATCAGAGCAAAGGATTCTGGCTTAAGAAATGCTCTGAGTAGATGATTTATAGAAAGATATACCATGATAAAGCCGTCATAATTGACACTAAGTTAGTGTTTGCAGGATGGCTAGACATAGATTTGGGTCTGAAACTACAGTAAACCAATGGGAATTAAGACCAGAGGTCTTTAGTTCAGATAGTTCAGAAGAAGAGATAGTAAGCAATGATTCTGACCTCTGGACACCTCCAGTAGCTGGTGATTCTGAGGAGGATAGTTCCTCGGTAGGATCAAACTTTCCAATTGATGATCAGGAGGTGATGATAACAGAAGGCCCTATTCCTGCCATTCCCATAAGTGCGGTACCCTTGAATATAACAGACAGTTCAGGATCCAGTCAAGTACGTGTTCAGAGTAATGCGCCAGATCCCAGTAGGCCCGAAGTGACTTTAGTAGAAATGTATTTGGGAGGTTTAATCGTAAGAATGGTCCCAGGGAGGAACCTGAGTAGAGAGCAACTTGAGAGCTCGGTAGCATTAGCCCGACAACTATATGAGTTGAGGCAGACCCTGTTCGAAAACATAGATCAAGATTATTCGGTCTACCAGGAGTTTATCATAAGGGTGAAAGCCATATATCAAGCCTGGGATCCAAATGTGTTAACCATGGGGCTTTGGCTAGAAATTATGAATGATGTATTGCCGAAGACTCCTACCTGGAGATCGGAGTTGGACCAGTATTTTGATAGAGAATCATATTGTACCATATCCGACTGGATCTACCTAGTAGGAGATTATATTAGAATGAAGTTTAAGAAAAATTAGAGTAATATTTCTAATGTATAAAAGACTAGAATGGTACTGTGATATGTACATATACTCTGTATGTATATTATGTGTGAAATGAAATGAAAAGGAATTATGTTATTTATCGTATTCCCTTCTGTTTTTAAGTATAACAAAATGGTACGAACGAGGAGAACTATTCCAGCTGAGGAACCCCGAGAGGCTGGAAACCTTAATCAAATGATTCTAGAACGATTAGAACAGCAACAAAAGATGATAGAAGAAATGAGAACTGCTCAAGCACGAAATGAACAAGAAAGAGATGCTGCCATAGCCGCGGCAGTAGCAGCAGCTGTAAATAATTTAAGACCGTCAGAGCCTTCAGGAGCAACTAGTAGAGAACCTGAAGAAGTACCCCAGCAGGCGGAACAGCCCCAGAGAAGGGTTGAATCAAGGGAGGAGGCAGTTGGCATCCAGCAATGGATGGTGCGATTTTGCAAACACAATCCTCCCATATTCGAAGGGACATTTGAGGTACATGTAGCAGAAAATTGGGTCAGCAGATTAGAGAAGATCTTTAAGGTCCTCGACTGCCCGACTGAAACCAAGGCCCAAATGGCCATCTATCAATTGGAAAAGGATGCGGATAAATGGTGAAAGAATACAGAGTTACTTCTCCAAGCAAGAGATATTCCAGTTACTTGGGAAGTATTTCTTGAGCAATTTTATGAGAAATATTTTCCTCAATCTGTCAGAGATGAAAGGGAGGCTGAATTCCTTGTGCTGAGGCAAGGAGAAAAAGAATCTTTTGACGAATATTTGGCCAAGTTCATCCGGCTATCTCAATATTCAACTTACCTACGCCAAGTGGATGACGAACGCTGGATGACAGAAAGAATGATTCGAGGGCTGAATTCTATGTTAAAGGAGAAGTTAACTCCCCAACAATACAGCCAGTTCAATAAGGCTGTGGAAGCATGTCGAATCGTTGAGAACAGCATGAATCATAGAATGCTGTCCAGATCTGGGAGTAAAGATCAAGCGACTCCTGATAAGGCCGGACGGAATCAAGAAGCGGCCAGTGGGAGCGGCTATAAGAAAAGAAAGCGCCCGTGGCAGACCAAGAGGCCTAATAGGGGAAATTTCCGCGGAAGATCCAATAACCGGGATCCAAAGGCCCCAGGATGTGAAAAGTGTGGAAAGAATCATGGTGACAGACCATGCTTGATGGGCCAGAATGTATGCTACACCTGCGGAAAGCCTGGACATTTTTCCAGGGAATGTCCTCAAGCTATAACTGATCCAAGGCCAAGGACGGCGGGACGAGTGTTTGCACTCACTAGAGAGGATGCTCAGCGATCATCTGAGATGATCCAAGGTACAATCTATCTCAATGATCATGCTGTGACTGCCCTATTTGATTCGGGTGCAAGTCATTCCTTTATATCTTATGAATGTGCTAAATGCCTAGGCCTTCTGATCAGCAAGTTACGTTATGATATACAGGTGAAAACCCCCACCAACGCTAGGGTGATCACATCTGATGCCTGTCTAAATAGTGTGGTGCGTTATGAGCACTGCAGTACCACCCTGGACCTGATCTGTATGCCTTTCCAGGAGATTGAGGTCATACTCGGTTTAAATTGGTTATCCTCCAATAATGTGATATTGGACTGCAGGAACAAGACCCTAGTTCTTGGTCCAAAGATCACTGATCGGAGTCTAGAAGTACAACTGAACTTCGTGACAGAGGCTCAGGCAGAAAAATGTCTACGGAAAGGATGTCAGGGATATGTGGTATTCTTTTCTGTTCAAACAGAAGTGGAGGCAGGCATCGAGGAGGTTCCTGTAGTCAATGAATTTCCTGAAGTCTTTCCAAAGGAGATTCAGGGATTGCCTTCGGAGCGTGAAGTGGAGTTTGCGATCGACATTGTACCTGGAGCTGGACCAGTATCAAAAGCCCCATACAGGATGGCTCCCAACGAAATGATGGAACTGAAGAAGCAAATTGAGGAGCTATTGGAGAAGGGTTTTATACGACCCAGTGTATCGCCATGGGGTGCTCCAGTACTGTTCGTCAAGAAGAAAGATGGTAGCTTAAGGCTGTGCATTGACTACCGGGAATTAAATAAGCTTACAGTTAAGAACAAGTATCCTCTTCCCAGAATTGATGACCTGCTAGATCAATTGGCAGGAGCGAGCTTATTCTCCAAAATTGACTTGAGATCTGGCTACCATCAACTAAGGGTCAAGCCAGATGATATTCCAAAGACGGCGTTCAGAACGCGCTACGGACATTTTGAATTTTTGGTGATGCCTTTTGGACTAACCAATGCACCTGCTATTTTCATGGACTATATGAACCGGATTTTTAGGCCTTATCTAGATCAGTTCGTTGTGGTCTTTATTGATGATATTCTGGTGTACTCCAAATCTCCAGAGGAGCATGAGAGGCATTTGAGGATTGTTCTTGGTACCCTTAAAGAGAAGAAGCTCTATGCTAAGCTGAGTAAGTGCGAGTTTTGGCTTTCAGAAGTCAAATTTCTCGGTCATGTCATATCCCGAGACGGGGTAGCTGTGGATCCTAGCAAAGTTGAAGCAGTTTTGAGCTGGGAACAGCCAAGGACAGTGACAGAGATTAGAAGTTTTCTTGGCCTAGCAGGGTACTACAGACGATTCATTCAAGACTTTTCTCGAATTGCCTTACCACTTACCAAGCTGACCAGAAAGAATCAGCAGTTTAAGTGGGATGAGAAGTGCGAGGCTAGCTTCCAGCAGTTGAAGCAGAGATTAACGACTACTCCCGTGCTGATTATTCCAGACCCAACTCAGACTTATGTAGTCTACACTGATGCTAGCAAGCAGGGGATGGGATGTGTGCTTATGCAGCAAGGTCGAGTAGTAGCCTACGCCTCTCGGCAGTTAAAGCCACATGAAGAGAATTATCCCACTCATGATCTGGAGCTTGCGGCGGTGGTCTATGCCCTGAAGATATGGAGGCACTATTTATACGGAGCAACGATAGAGTTGTTTTGCGACCACAAAAGCCTGAAATATCTGCAGGATCAGAAGGAGCTGAACATGAGGCAGCGGCGATGGATGGAATTGTTAAAAGATTATGACTTCCAGATTAAATACCATCCAGGAAAAGCCAATGTGGTAGCTGATGCCCTGAGTAGAAAGGTGGTGCAGGTTGCATACATGATGATCAAGGAATTGGAACTGATAGAAGATATGCGCGACTGGAGCCCTCTATATCAAATGCAACTGACGGAGAATCCTTTTGGAGGAGTTCATGTCAGAGCTTGCATAGAAGATGAGATCAAAGGGGCTCAGGAACAGGATAAGCTCGCAGCAATATTCAAAGACAAGCTGGAGAAAGGGAAGACAAGGAATTTTGAGATGTCCCCAGACGGATTGCTACAGTTTAGGGGAAAACCCTATATCCCAAATATTGGGGGATTAAGGGAAAGGATTCTGGAGGAAGCACATAAAAGCCGATATACGGTACATCCAGGTATGACCAAAATGTATCATGATGTTAAAAGGTTATTCTGGTGGCCTGGACTGAAGAAAGATGTTGTAGCTTACGTATCTAAGTGCTTAACCTGCCAGAAAGTGAAAGTTGAACATCAAAAGCCAGCAGGAACGTTGCAGCCTTTAGATATCCCTGAGTGGAAATGGGATGGGATTGCCATGGACTTTGTGGAAGGACTACCCTTGACACCAAGTAGACATGATGCGGTTTGGGTAGTAATCGATCGACTGATAAAGTCAGCACATTTCCTGGCAATCAATAAGAGAGATTCTCTAGAAAAGCTGGCAAAGCTGTATATAAAGGAGATCGTTAGGCTCCATGGTATCCCAAGCAGCATTGTGTCTGATAGAGATCCTCGATTTACTTCAAATTTCTGGAGGGCTCTACAGGAAGAAATGGGCACTACTCTCAGATTCAGTACAGCTTATCATCCTCAGACAGATGGTCAATCTGAAAGAACAATACAGACGTTAGAGGATATGCTGAGAGCATGTGTCCTAGATTTCAAAGGCAGCTGGGATATCCATTTACCCCTTATAGAGTTTGCATATAACAATGGTTATCAGGCTAGTATACAGATGGCACCTTTTGAAGCACTCTATGGACGGAAATGTAGATCCCCCTTATGCTGGCTAGAGTTGAGCGAGAGAAGAATGCTTGGTCCGGATATAGTGGATCAAACTGCAGAACAAGTTGCGGTAATTAGAAAATGATTGTTGACGGCTCAAAGCAGACAGAAGAGCTATGCAGATGTCAGAAGGAAGCCGTTGGAGTTTGAAGAAGGAGAACATGTATTCCTTAAGTTAACTCCAACCACAGGAGCCGGACGATCGATTAAGGTGAAGAAGCTGCATCCAAGATACATCAGGCCATTCCAGATTCTCTCAAAGATAGGAGCAGTAGCCTACAAGTTGGCTCTTCCTCCAAATCTCAGCCAGATACATGATGTGTTCCATGTTTCCCAATTAAAGAAGTATATTCCAGATCCATCTCATGTGATAGAGCAAGATGAGGTCGCACTGCGAGATGACTTGACCTATGAGGTTGGACCGGTACGAATTACTGATAGAAAAGTCAAGCAGTTGCGGAATAAGCAAATTCCTTTAGTTAAAGTGATCTGGAAAGGCCTGACTGAACAAGAGGCTACATGGGAAACAGAAGAAAAGATGAGAGAAAAGTACCCTGAATTATTTGTATAGGATAGATGTAATGTAAATTTCGGGGACGAAATTTATTTTTAGGGGGAGAGAAATGTAATATCCTTAATTTTCTGTACTGGTTTCTATGTACAGAATAAACGGAATATATGAGCTCTGTTTCAGGAAAAAGATGTGGTCCTTTATGTAAAGAAAATGATTAAATTGCAAAAGAAAGGAAAAGAAAGGACTTAAATGCAAATATGGAAAGTTTAAGGTAAGGAAGGAAAGGTAGACAAAAATGTGGGGTCTTAAAGTGTAATTTTAGCCAAATTAAGGGACTTAATTATAAAGAAGGAAAAGTTCCCTGGGGCTAAATTATAATTAAAGAAAATAGGCCAGAAGTGGTTTGCACCGCCCGATAGCATTTCAGTCCCAGATTCTACCAGAAGGTAGGGCAGGTGACGCCGGGTAACCAAGCCTAATACCGGAATTTTTGAAGATTCCAGATAGCCAGAAATGGACTGATCGTCCAAAAGTTATAAAAATTAATACCGGATACCCTAGGTTTCAGATATAAGTGAGAAAATACAGGATGATGCACCCTTATGGGGCGGATGTCGGGAAACTGACAGGATACCGATAGGAGGTCTGTAGGAAAAGTTATTCACAAAATAAAAATTCCAGACGGGAGTGTGAGGCCTCCAGGGATCCGGGTTGGAGATTTATCGGTATTTTTAAAGGGGCTGAATGCGATCGAATGACTTCGGTCAGATGACCGTTATAACCCCCAAGGATGCCTGATCACAGTAGGACACTGTATCTGGGAAAAAGAGCCGGTGTCCGAAAAAGGTGTATAATCGGTAAATAATAGTTAAAATATTCAATGAACTGTGTTAAAGGAAGATTTCTCGTAATGCGTGCCATACAGGTAATGGACCCAGGAAGCCCAAAAATGGCGCCATTAGAGGCCCAATAAGACTCTTGGACTGATAGGTGGGCCAGTGTCCAGCAGAACCCCGGAAAAGTGCGAAATTACGAAAATGCCCCTATGTTGTACAAAAAGGGCAGCAGATGAATAAAGGGTATTCTGGTCATTTTGGACAGACCCAGAGGTCAAGACATGTCTAAATAAGGTTGTCTAGAGCCAGTATAAGCTTTGACCGAGTCCAGAAAGGTGTGAAATGACGATTTTGCCCTTAGGGCTAAAATAGGACAAGATAGGGCACCAAGGGCATTTTGGTCATTTCGCAGGGGATCTGTAATTGAGTCTGGACCCAGTATTAAAAAGTTAATGATATAAAGGGTCTAGATACTAAATGTGAGGTCAGTAGACATAAAAAGGATCTTCAGAAACATCAGGTGCAGAAAACAGCACGTTTTTCGAGGCGATGGACCCGGCCGGTACCGGAGTGGACCGGAAAGCTTCCGGAAGGCTCTAGCTCCCTCTCAATTTCGCCATGTGAAGAATGTGGGAGGTGAGGTGTCCCATGAGTTGGCATTGAGTGATGTCATGCATGATGCAGTAAAAGGAATAAAGAAAAATAGGAAATTCAGGAAAAACCAGGACCACAGGATCATAAGTCTTCAAAATTACAAGATTGCCATTGCTCAACACTATAAATACCCCCCTTACCCCTTCATTTCGGTGCAAACAAGAAAGAGAGGAAGAAAGAAGTTCTTGAGAGAGAAAGTGAGAGAAAGAAAGAAGTAAGGAAGTTCTGGTGAAGTTGGAAGTAGTAGGGAAGTTCTAAAGCACTGCTTTTGAGGTAACAACTAATCCTAGCTCTTATGTAATGTCTTTGTGATGTGTTGTCTTGTTTGGTTGATTGTTGTCCTATATGTTATGCTTGAAGCTCTATTCCAATGCTATGATCATATGTTATTGAATATGGAAGCATGCAGCATACTTATCTGTACACAGTCACAAGCAAGCACCGTCACTCTGCATTACATATTTTGTTATGATTATTGTTACTGGGATTCTTTTGAATCTCATTCCCAAACATAACATTACAGGGGAGGTTCTGTCAAAATAAAATTTGGAAATCTTAAGAGACGCCGGTAGGCTGCCGAAATTCCGGCAACGAAGACGGAACAAAGAAAGGAACTGATACGTACTGTGTACGTAGTGCTGTCTAAGGAGGCTGGAAGTGAGTGGACCCAGAAGGTTCATCCAGTCTTTCCTGGGTACTACGTAGAATGGTATTTCTCATAAGGGAATTACCGAATCGGTACAACATCGGTTACTTTCTAGAAAAGAATTGTAGCAGTTATGCTGCCGGATTATAGACAGAGAAGGATGTAATAAAATATGAGAGAGTTAATCATGCACAGATATATAACAGTTGATTATTTGATATTAATGGTTATCTGGCCTGTATGACTGATATGTGTTGGTTGTATGCTTAGGTATGTAAAGACTAAATGCTGAAAGTAGGCTCAGTGAACAGTAACTCGTGAAGACCCATTCATGTTTGATAAATCATTAAAAATAGTAAATGATTGAATTAATGTACGAAATTTTTAGGGTATAAAGTAGACATACTAAGATTTAATTTGATATATATAATGTCTAAATTGGATGTATACACGAAAAGATATAAATGGTTAAAGTTGGGACCAGAATGCTGGATTCAGGAGAAAGTCATTGGATGAACAGTAATATTTGAACGTTTACCCACGTTAAATTTGTCAAGGATTGGTCAACCAATTATTTTTCCCTGAAATATATTTGAGTTAGATTCACGTAGCAATTGGAACCACTTCATTTCGATTTTTCTATAATTAGTTATGAATTTTCAAAGTCAGGTCACTCATCTGGAATTTGCCACAGTGAACAGTACTCAATATGAATAAAATTCCAGATTAAGTGTTTAGACTTCAATGACCCTGAAAGTGGTTTAAGTGCTACTGAATGGTCCCTAAGATGTATAAAAATAAGGTTGTGACAATCACCACATGTTACTGTTCACAGTGGTAATTTCTAGCATTTCTACTTTGCATACATATACATACATCCATCATATATCAGTCAAACATGCCAAACAATAATTATTATTAAATAATAAGTCATTATACATCAGGGCATGTATGAAATTCTCATATCTCTATTACATCATTTTTTTTTTGCCTAAACTCTGGCAGCATAACCGCTACGCTTCATCTGTACAAAGAACTGAACCGTACTGATTCGGTAATCCCCTCATGAGAACTACCATTCTACGTAGTACCCAAGAAAGACTAGATGAACCGGCTAGGTCCACTCACTTCTAGCCTCCTTAGACAGCACTACGTACACAGTACTTATCATATACTGATGTTCAGTCTTTACTTCAGCAGCATAACAGCGTCTCTTAAAATTCCCAAAATTCATTTTGACATAACCTCCCCTGTAATGGGTTATTTATTGGGATGAGATTCGGGGGAATCTCAGTAGTAATAATCATAACAATATATGTAATGCAGAGTGACAGTGCTTGCTTGTGATTGTGTACAGATAAGTATGCTGCGTGCTTCCATGCTTAATAACATATGATCATAGCATTATAGCAGAGCTTCAGACATAACATATAAGACAACAATCCAACCAAATAATAGCACAACAAATCACAAAGCCATTACATAAAAGCTAGGATTAGTTACTACCTCAAAGGCTCAGCAGAGCTCTACTATCTCTATTCTGCTTCCAGCTCCGCCAGAACTTCCTTTCTTTCTTTCTTCCTCTCACTTTATCTCTCTAGCACCTCCTCCTCTCTCTAAAATGGCTCTTAGCCATGCAGCACAAGAATGAAAGGGGGGGTATTTATAACCTCCTCCGATGGCAATCTCGTAATTTCCATGAACTTTGATCCTGCAGTCCTGGTTTTTCCTGGATTTTCCTATTTTCTTTAATTCCTCATTTATTGCATCATGCATGACATCATTGGGACACCTCAGCGCCACATTTTCCACATGCTGAAATTCCTGGACACCTCAGCAGCTGACTCAGCAGGCTGACTCACCGGTCCAGTGTCCTGCCTCGTAGTACGTGTCCTCAACTTTTTCTTCTGCCTTTATGTTGGCGCCATGTGTCATCTTACTGGCACCTGTCACGCCTTCCAATGCTATCCAGATAAATCCAGGACTTTATCTGATCACCTCCTCTGTTATCGTGCCAACCGAGTAACTTTACTTTATTGAAACAGCATTAAAATAATATTTTAATGCCACTTTTTCCCACACATTACTGGGCCTACGTTTTTGGGCTCTGGGAATGTTGTCTTGGATCCTGATCAAGCTCAAGTACTCTGATGGCTCGATTCCCAAGAAACAGCCCTTGGCAAATTACCAAAATGCCCTTGGGTGCCCTTTCTTGTACTATTTTAACCCTAAGGGTAAAATCGTCATTTCATACCCTTCTGTACTCTGTCAGGGCATATACTGACTCTAAGTAACCTTATCTGTATCTACCTTGGCTTCTGGGCCTGTCCAGAATGACCAAAATGCCCTTCATTCATCTGTTACCCTTTTATACAACACAGGGGCATTTTCGTAATTTCACACTTTTCTAGGGTTCTGTCGGACACTGGCCCACCTATCAGTCCAATGGTCTTACTGGGCCTCTGTTGGCGCCATTATTGGGCCTTTCTGGGTCCAATATCCTCATGGCACGCATTACGAGGAATCTTCCCCCATTAACAATTATTGAATATTTTATCTATTATTCACCGTTTATACACATATTCGGACACCGGCTTCTTCTGCCCGATACACTGGCCTGCGGTGTTCAGGCATTCCTGTGAGTCATATCAGTCATCTGACTGAGATCATCCGAACTCATTCAGTCCCTTTTCAAATACCGATAAATCTCCCTATCGGATACCCAGAGGCCTCACACTCCCGTCTGGATTTTCTAATTTGCGAATAACTTTTTTTACAGGCCTCCTATCGGTATTCTGTCAGTTTCCCGACATCCGTCCCATAAGGACGTATCATCCTGTATTTTCTCACCTAGATCTGAATTCTAGGATATCCGGTATGAATTTTTATAACTTTTGGACGATTAGTCCATTTCTGGCTATCTGGAGTCTTCAAAAATTCCTGTATTAAGCCAGATTACCGAGCGTCCCTTGCTCTCTCTACCGGTGAAATCTGGGACTGAAATGCTGTCGGACAGTCCAAACCACTTCCGGCCTGACTTTCTTTAATTACAATTTAGCCCCAGGGAACTTTTCTTCTTTTCATTTTAGTCCCTTTTTACTTGGCTAAAATTATACTTAAGGACCCCACATTTTTGTCTACTTTCCTTTTTGGCCTTGAAACTTTCCATAACTGCACTTAAATCCTTTCATTTCCTTTACTAGGCCTAGGGGCATTATTTTCTTTTCATATTTTACCAGAGTATTCTCTGGCCCTGGTCAACTATCCAGATACCCCTTCTTGACTGTCTAACCTTAGCCAAATGACCAAAATACCCTTTACTCATTCTTCAGTTATTCTATAACATAAGGGCATTTTCGTCATTTTGCACATTTTTCCCGGACACCGGCCCCCCTTACCACTGAACTGGTATTATGGGCTTGGGCCTTCCCTGGTGTCACTACGGCCTTAGACAACACTGTATGGCCTCTGGCCATAGTCCGATCATCTCTATTCGGACTGCTCTTCCTTTACCGATTATAACTGTAATTTCCCATCTTCGAGGATTTTTACAGAAAAATGGGGACCTCAAATCAAAATTCTGTGACTCCTCATTCAATCCGGAATCCTTTTCTCTATCTCCCAGTATTTTCAGATATTTTATCCGGACCGGGCTGTTTTGGCCTGAAAAAGCACTCACGCGCACACTTTTCTAAAATGACCATTTTACCCCTGGTCATATTTCTAATTCTTTCATACACCTAGAGACCTCATATGCACATTTCACAGTTCAGTGAAATGGTCAGCATAATTTTCTCTATTTTTTAGCAAAATATGGTACTCATCGGCTACCAGCCCGATCTTTCCCATAATTACGATTATGCCCTTTAATTCTCTTTCTGGCATCTCTAGGCCTAAAAATTGGGGTGTTACAGGGAGAGTGCAAAAGGTTTGCAGATAAGAAACTGCCGAAATAGAGACGGTGAGGACGGAGTCTCTAGAAAGCCCTAGAGGGATAAGAGGCGCTAGCACGTCGTTCGCGATTGGAACGCTGTTCGTGTGGATACCGGTAGAGGAAGCCGATCTGAGCTGTCGACTTCTTGCGATCGACCAGACACGAAGCAAGGTCGCGACCTATTGACACTGAACGTCAGAAATCCGAAAAGAGGAGACAGGTCTCGACTTGAAGATGACGAGGTCGTGACTACAAACTCCAGAGACGTCCGGTCGCGACGTGAAGCAGAGTAGGTCGCGACTAACAACTCCAGAGGCGATAGGTCGCGACTAGAAGCTGAGGAGGTCGCGACTGAAAGTTCCAGAGGCGAGGAGTCTCGACTAGAGGACACTGAGGTCGCGACCAAAGATCGAATACCGAAGGTAACACTTCTTTCTCCTTGACTTAAACACATTCGATAGATCCTGACTGGGAATGGAAAAAGTTTTTAAAGTTAATTTCCGCTGCGTGTCTTCCAATTCCCAACAGTGGTATCAGAGCCATGCCGTTTTGTGTTTAAGTTAGGTTTGATTGTTGATACATGTGATGTAAGTTAGACTTCTTAGCTGATTATATGATAACATGCGAGATATGTATGACATATATGGAATCTGTTTATGTATGACATATACGGAATCTAAAAGGAAACTGAAATCGGTGGTGTATGTTAATTGATTTGATCAATTAATATTAATGGGGTCTAAGGAAATAGAATTAAGATTCTTGATCAAAAATTTTTTAATGGGGCGCTGCCCCACACCCTGCCCGCTAACTGGCTAGCTGGACCGCCGTGGCTACCTGTTCGTAGCGCAACATAATTGTAAGATATACTGCCTTTCCTAATATATGAATGTTTTGAAACATTTATTACCCTTCAAATAGTATGATTTTTGATTCTTGAATGTTTGGGTATGGTGAACAATATGGCTCTAGATTACAAGTGTTGTAATTTTTCTAAATACGGCCTGCGTGTCGTGCCTTCCTCTAATGACTCTCATTGTACATTCTCTTCTCATCTCACTCCCCTCGAATATTAAAATGAGGTTTCCTTATGTAATTTTCCTATTCTAATTATACAGCTCCTCTCATTGGCTTGAGGGGACTTAGGATAGGTGAGCCATATTGTATCACGTTTAAGATTATGCATCTTATGATTATATCACTGCATGTATGTTTTATATGCATAATACTGGTATGAGATACAATCGAGATACATGCAAACCGGATAGTTAATTAAACCCTCTAAAAGGAATCTTAAGTCATATGCCGTCAATTAATGAACACTTGTCAAAACCTCGATCGCTCATTTGTAGGCTCCACCAAAGTGGGTGCATTTGAGTTATCTTGGGGAGACAAGCAAGAGTAATGGTGCTACTCTTATGTTTGTTATTGTTTGACTTAATTGAGATTATCAAAATGGTTTTGGGTCTCAAGGCATTAGATGGGATTAAAACATGCCGGATCATATGATGATGGAATCCCATAAACATCTAAGAGTTACATGTGATGTAATTGGTAAAGTTGTTACCTACCTAAATAACTTAAAGTTGAGCGTCCTGCCAAAGCGGACTCAAGTTTAAGCCAAATATGGATCTTACCCCACTAATTATTACATTGAGGGTTGTTTTATTCAGTGGGAGATTGCTAATTCGCTTGCATATTTTTATTGTAGAATCATGACGACTAGTAATACTGCTACATTATCGTTGCGATCTGTCCTTGAGAAGGACAAACTCAACGAGACAAACTTTCTTGACTGGTTCAGGAACTTGAGAATTGTTCTCAAGCAGGAAAAAAAGTATATGTCCTAGATCAACCCATTCCTGAGGAGCCAGCAGCCAATGCTCCTAGAGCTTAGAGAGATTCTTATGCGAAGCATAAGGAAGACTCTGTCGATATGGGATGCTTGATGCTTGCCACCATGGTTTCGGAGCTCCAAAGAGATCTGGAACACATGGAGGCTTATGAGATGATTGTGCATCTTAAGGAAATGTTCCAGCAACAGGCAAGGCAAGAGAGGTATGAGACCACTAAGGCCTTACATTCCTGCAAGATGGCTGAAGGTGCATCAGTAAGTACTCATGTCTTAAAGATGAAAGGATACATTGATCACCTTGAGAGGCTTGGATTTCCCATGAGCCAGGAGATAGCTACAGATTTGATCTTGAACTCACTCCCAGAAAGTTATGACCAGTTTGTCATGAACTACAACATGAACAACATGGAGAAATCTATTTCTGAACTGCATGGGATGCTTAAAACTGCTGAGCCGACTGTTAAGAAGAAGCCCAGTACTGTTTTGATGGTTCAGAAAGGAAAGGGTATGAAAAAGAAAGGCAAGGGTAAGGGGAAGGGTCATGGCTCATCTGGTAAGACCAAAAAGTCAGGCAAGCCCGAAACCAAGCCTGCACCAAAGAAGGCAAAGCCTCCAAAGGAAGGAGTTTGCTTCTTCTGCAATGATCCGGGTCATTGGAAGAGGAATTACAAACTCTACCTTGAAGATCTGAAAAAGAACAAGAAGGATAGCGGGGCTATCGCTTCAGGTATTTATGTTATAGACATTCATCTCTCTACTTCCACTACATGGGTATTAGATACTGCATGTGGTTCTCACATTTATACAAATGTGTAGGGCCTAAAGGACAGTAGAAAGCTGAAGAAGGGTGAAGTTGACCTACAAGTTGAAAATAAAGCAAAGGTTGCTGCTTTAGCTGTAGGCACTTATGAATTAGTTCTGCCCACTGGGCTTTTGTTAGTTTTGAACAATTGCTATTATGTTCCTGCTTTGAGTAGTAACATTGTTTCTCTTTCTTATTTGGATAAGGAAGGTTACACTTAAATTTCTGGGAATGGTAAATGTTCCATTTATCGTAATGAAATTTTCTATGCTCATGGTGATTTGCATGTTGATCATTACATATTAAACTTGGAACAACCCAATCATGGAAATATCTATAACATAACCACCAAAAGGGTCAAACCAAATGATTTGAATCCGACATACCTCTGGCACTGTCGTCTGGGCCATATAAATGAGAAACGCATTTCTAAACTCCATCAAGATGGATTTTTCAACTCATTTGATTTTGAATCATATGATACTTGCGAGTCTTGTTTGTTAGGAAAGATGACAAAGTCTCCTTTCACTGGGCACAGTGAGAGAGCCACTGATTTGTTGGGACTCATACATACAGATGTGTGTGGACCGATGAATACAAATGCCAGAAGAGGTTATTCGTACTTCATCACATTCATAGATGATTTCAGTAGATATGGCTAGTCTATCTAATGAAACATAAATCCGAATCTTTTGAAATATTCAAGATATTTCAAAATGAAGTACAAAACTAGCTTGGCAAAATAATTAAAGCCCTTCGATCTGATCGAGGTGGTGAATATTTGAGCCAAGAGTTTATCGATCATCTTAGGAATTGTGGGATAGTCTCACAATTGACTCCTCCAGGAACACCACAATGGAATGGCGTTTCTGAATGGAGGAATTGAATACTATTGGATATGGTTCGATCCATGATGAGTCGAACAGATCTTCCACCATCCTTTTGGGGCCACGCCCTAGAGACAGCTATGTTCACACTAAATCGTGTTCCATCTAAGGCAGTTGAAAAGACTCCGTATGAGATATGGACTGGGAGGAAACCTAGTTTATCTTTTCTCAAGATTTGGGGATGTGAGGTCTATGTTAAGCAACAAGCCTCAGATAAGTTAGTGCCCAAATCTTCAAAGTGCCTTTTTGTGGGATATCCTAAGGAAACTAAGGGATATTATGTCTACTACCCCACTGATAACAAAGTGTTTGTTGTCAGAAATGGTATCTTTCTAGAACGAGAATTTATCTCTAAAAGAACCAGTGGGAGTAAGGTACACCTCGAAGAAGTTCAAGAGCCACAAGACACCACAGAATTACAGTTGGAAAATAGAGAAGACTCACGACAAGTTGTTAAGACTCCTCAGGTCACGCAAGGCCCACGGTGATCTAATAGGGCACGACTTCAGCCTCAGAGATATGGATTTCTGATTTCTAACAATCGTGATGTGTTGCTCATTGAGCATAATGAGCCAACTACCTATCGAGAACCTATAGTGGGACCAAACTCTGAAAAATGGCTTAGTGCCATGAAGTCTGAGATGCAATCCATGTACGACAATAAGGTATGGACCTTAGTCGACCCGCCTGAAGGTGTAAAAACTGTCGGGTGCAAGTGGGTTTTTAAAGAGAAAACTGACATGGATGGCAATGTAAATGTCTTCAAGGCACGACTGGTTGCAAAAGGATTTACTCAAACTCATGGTGTGGACTATGATGAGACCTTTTCCCCAGTTGCAATGGCCAAATCAATCAGAATCCTCCTTGCCATTGCAGCATATTATGACTATGAAATATGGCAGATGGATGTCAAGACAGCCTTCCTTAATGGAAAGCTCCTTGAGGATGTGTACATGACACAACCTGAAGGATTTGTGCGTTTTGAGGACTCTGGTAAGGTGTGCAAGCTTCAAAGGTCCATTTATGGACTGAAGCAAGTATCTCGGAGTTGGAATCATCATTTTGATGAAGTAGTCAAAGAGTTTGGATTTCTTCAAAACATTGATGAACCTTGTGTGTACAAGAAGGTTAGTGGGAGCACAGTTGTATTTTTGGTACTCTATGTCGATGACATCCTACTCATTGGGAATGACATTCCTACCTTGCAGATTGTCAAGTCTTGGTTAGGAAAATCTTTCTCGATGAAAGACTTGGGTGAAGCCACCTACATCCTAGGAATTAGGATCTATAGAGATAGATCTAAAAGGCTTCTAGGACTGAGTCAGAGCACATATATAGACAAGATACTGCATAGGTTCAGTATGCAGGAATCAAAGAGGGGTTTCATACCCATGTCTCATGGTATTCACCTCAGCAAGGATTTATGTCCTAGTACACTAGATCAGCGAGGTCGCATGAGTAAGGTTCCATATGCTTCGGCCATAGGATCTATCATGTACGCCATGTTATGTACTCGACCGGATGTCTCGTTTGCCTTAAGTATGACTAGCAGATATCAACAGGACCCCGGTGAGGGCCATTGGACTGCTGTCAAGAATATCCTTAAGTACTTGAGAAGGACTAAGGACTTATTCTTGGTCTATGGTAGATTGGATGAAGAGCTCTGTATAACTGGTTACACAGATGCAAGTTTCCAAACTGACCAGGATGACCAGAAATCACAATCTGGATACATATTTCTCCTAAATAATGGAGCGGTAAGCTGGAAGAGCTCTAAGCAGAGCACTGTAGCAGATTCTGCAACGGAAGCTGAGTATATAGCAGCATCTGATGCAGCTAAGGAGGCCGTTTGGATAAGGAAGTTCATTACAGAACTAGGGGTGGTACCTACCATCTCAGATCCAATAACTTTGTTCTGTGACAATAGTGGTGCCATTGCACAGGCCAAAGAGCCTAGGTCACATCAAAGGACCAAGCATATACTCAGGCGATTTCATCTCATCAGAGAAATCAATGATAGAGGTGATATCAAAATATGCAAGGTAGCAGGGTAAGACAATGTTGCTGATCCTCTAACAAAGCCGCTTGTGCAAGCAAAACATGAGTGTCATGTTAGGTCAATGGGAATTAGTCAAATTAATGATTGTACCTAGTGCAAGTGGGAGGATGTTGGAGATTGTGCCCTAGGGTCCAATCATTATCTTATGAACATTGTTGATCTATGAATTTCTTAATTATGTTATCATATTATTTGCATGTTTACTATGATGACAATCCTTGGATAACTCGTGATCTTATCCTAAATGTCCCTGGTCGGTCATCTATGCGGGAGCAGAGATGAAATAAGACCGGTATGACTTTGAAGATATATGGAGATATAAATCAAAGTCATAAGCACATGTAAGAGTACAGGGTGCTGGACCGACCCGCTATGAGAGAGCTGCATGGGTCAAGTCATAAGCTTCTCTCATATACAAGCCATGTCACTATGCCCTTTGACCTGAGATCATCATGGATTCCTACATGACAAACGCTCAGCTTTGACCTAGTCAAAAGTCACTTTTGACCGAGTGATCATAAAGGCTATGCTCGGGCTTAGTGGTTTTTCATGCGGAGGAATGTGAATGTCAAGATGGAATTTGTCCCTCACATTCGTAGAGAGATATTACTGGGCCCCTCGATGAGTGAGTCTGAGAAATGTATGGCCATACTGGAATGGAAGGGTAGTTCCATTTCTATATTCAGACTACTCAGGGATCGAGAAAGTAACGGTCAGGAACAGGAGGATGACGTTCTCCATGCCTCATCCTTGACCGAAATATCGTGTGACAAAAGGGACGTGATATGGTTGTATGAAAGGTTACATCGTTTATCGATCCTCATATGTTTTGGGTAGTCGTAATGCCTTGCTAGAGACCGCTTACGACTTGTGGGTCAGTATAGTAACTGGCCCACTGCCAACTTCATATGGGCCTACAGGGTCGCACACAAAACAGCCCAATACGAGCTATGATGTCCCGATTCATTGAATCTAAGAGATGTCTAGATTCAATGAATAATCTAGGGTGGATATATATTTTATATATATATATAAATTTGTATATATATATTATATATAATATAAGAGATATTTGTAAAATTTAATTTATAAGGATAAATTAAATCTCTATCACTTTTGAATTTGAATTTAAATGGATATGATCTATTTGAATTTGAAATTCAAATTGATAAGATATCTCAAATTTGATTTATTAGAATAAATCAAATATAATTCTGTCTTATCTTTATTTTAAATTAAATAAATAGGTGAATTAAATCTGTGGGACGGATTTAATATAAACCATATTTATTTAATTAGTTTCTTATTAAATTATGCAATATATGATATTGTATTAATTCAGAATTAATATAAGATTAATTCTGAATTAATGCAATATATGATATTGTATTAATTCAGAATTAATATAAGATTAATTCTGAAGCTCGGCCCTATTAGAAGCCCGATAGCTTCCTATATATTTGACATTAGGGGCTAGGGTTCTACACACAATACATCTCTACACACACATTCAGACATGAGAAAATGGGTAGGGAGAGTGCAAAAGGTTTGCAGATAAGAAACTGCCGAAATAGAGACGGTGAGGACGGAGTCTCTAGAAAGCCCTAGAGGGACAAGAGGCGCTAGCACGTCGTTCGCGATTGGAACGCTGTTCGTGTGGATACCGATAGAGGAAGCCGATCTGAGTTGTCGACTTCTTGCGATCGACCAGACACGAAGCAAGGTCGCGACCTATTGACACTGAGGTCGCGACCATACGGGCATCTGAACGTCAGAAATCTGAAAGAGGAGACAGGTCGCGACTTGAAGATGACGAGGTCGTGACTACAAACTCCAGAGACGTCCGGTCGCGACGTGAAGCAGAGTAGGTCGCGACTAACAACTCCAGAGGCGACAGGTCGCGACTAGAAGCTGAGGAGGTTGCGACTGAAAGTTCCAGAGGCGAGGAGTCGTGACTAGAGGACACTGAGGTCGCGACCAAAGCTCGAATACCGAAGGTAACACTTCTTTCTCCTTGACTTAAACACATTCGGTAGATCCTGGCTGGGAATGGAAAAATTTTTTAAAGTTAATTTCCGCTGCGTGTCTTCCAATTCCCTACATATCACTATTATGCATAATCATCAACTCATAAAAAGGCAGAGCATGCATCATGATCACATATCATAGGCATATTAATACACAAGCATATACATCAAGCATACAATAATGGGTAAGTCCACTACCTGGCATGCAGCTTTTCCTCTAGCCCTTAACCTTTGATCTGAGGTTCCACCTTTTCATAGGTCAGAGCCTATACATATAATAATATTCTTATTATTATCCTATCCAGCATAACTCCACTTAACTCAAGATTATCTTGAGATAATACCCCTATCCTGACCATCCCCTAACTTTCTTTCTATCCACAGCTAACCTTATAGAGAGAGATATATTCCTCTATTCTGGCTACTAAATTCATAAGAATAATACTCTAATTTATTAGAGCAGGGACTAGCATAAATTACCTTATTCCTAAGCTCCTCAGGCTGCTCCTAGCTCAGCCATAACTCCTTCTCCTTCCTTCCTTTCTCTCTTCCTTTCTCTCTTTCTCTCTTTCTCTTTCTCCTCCATTCTTACCTTGAGCCGTGGAATGAAATGGGCAAGGGGGTGGGGGTATTTATAGTGGAGACAAAGTGGAATAGATGGCCTAGATCAAATCTCAATGAATGGCTAAGATCGCTTTGCTTGCTCCCCAAGTCTTGCTTACCTCATCATCATGACATCATCACCCTTATGACTCACCACTTATTACATCACCCTAGGGACACCTCACATGCTTAGGTGGTGCCTTGGTGGGTGTAACATCCCGATTTTTGGTCTAGGAGAACTGGGAAGTAGTCTGATATGGGCAGGCTGCTAAAACCGTAGTCCCAGGGTAGTAATCTGATATGGGCGGATCACTTACCTGTATTTTGTAGGATCCGAGGGATGAGCTAAGTCCTTCAGGATGTAAAGATGAGTTAAGTCTTTAACCTACAGCATCAGGACAGTTCACCTAGGTTCAAAATGAGGAATGTGAGGAATATCCTAAGTCTTAAGCCTAGGAATTCTGCAGGTAGCTTGATATGGGCTGGCTCTTGTGTAAGATAACCTGATATGGGCGGGTTGTCAAGCTTTTCAATTAACGATGACTCCCGAAGAGTTTAAGGGATGAGTTATTGAAAGAGAATTTCTAGAACTTAAGATAAGGGATGAGAATAGATGCTAGAAAGAGAATGTAGGGGTAAAATCGTAATTTTGGGAAAGATCGGGCTGGTAGCTGATGAGTACCATATTTTGCCAGAAAATAGAGAAAATTATGCTGATCATTTCACTGAACTGTGAAATTTGCATACGAGGTCTCTATGAGTATGAAAGAATTATGGAAAGTTTAAGGACAAAAAGGTGGGGTCCTTAAGTGTAATTTTAGCCAAATAAAAAGGGACTTAAATGAAAAGAAGAAAAGTTCTTTGGGGCTAAAGTGTAATTAAAGAAAGTCAGGCCGGAAGTGGTTTGGACTGTCCGACAGCATTTCAGTCCCAGATTTCACCGGTACAGAGAGCAAGGGACGCTCGGTAATCTGGCTTAATACAGGAATTTTTGAAGACTCCAGATAGCCAGAAATGGACTGATCGTCCAAAAGTTATAAAAATTCATACCGGATATCCTAGAATTCAGATCTAGGTGAGAAAATACAGGATGATGCGTCCTTATGGGGCGGATATAGGGAAACTGACAGAATACCGATAGGAGGCCCGTAGAAAAAGTTATTCGCAAATTAGAAAATCCAGACGGGAGTGTGAGGCTTCCGGGGATCCGATAGGGAGATTTATCGGTATTTGAAAGGGGACTGAATGAGTTCGGATGACCTCAGTCAGATGACTGATATGACTCACACGGATGCCTGAACACCGCAGGCTAGTGTTTCGGACAGAAGGAGCCAGTGTCCGGATATGTGTATAAACGGTGAATAATAGATAAAATATTCAATAATTATTAACGAGGGAAGATTCCTCGTAATACGTGCCATGAAGGTATTGGACCCAGAAAGGCCCAATAATGGCGCCAACAAGGCCCAGTAAGACACTTGGACTGATAGGTGGGCCAGTGTCCGGCAGAACCCCGGAAAAGTGTGAAATTACAAAAATGCCCCTGTGTTGTACTAAAGGGGTAGGAGATGAATGAGGGCATTTTGGTCATTCTGGATAGGCCCAGAAGCCAGGGCACATATAGATAAAGTTACTTAGAGTCAGTATATGCCCTGACAGAGTACAGAAGGGTGTAAAATGACGATTTTACCCTTAGGGTTAAAATAGTGCAAGAAAGGGTACCCAGGGGTATTTTGGTAATTTGTCGAGGGATGTTTCTTGGGAATCGAGCCATCAGAGTACTTGAGCTTGATCAGGATCCAAGATAACATACCCAGAGCCCAAAAACGTAGGCCCAGTGATATGTGAGAAAAAGTGGCATTAAAATACTATTTTAATGCTGTTTCAATAAAGTAAAGTTACTCGGTCGGCACGATAACCGAGGAGGTGATCAGATAAAGTCTGGGACTTATCTGGATAGCATTGGAAGGCGTGAAAGGTCCCTTCCAGATGCCACATGGCGTCATCTTAGAGGCAGAAGAAAAGTTGAGGACACGTATTACGGTGTAAGACTCTGGACCGGTACTGGATTTGACTGAACTGCTGAGTCAGCTGATGAGGTGTCCAGGAATTATGACATGTGAAGAATGTGGCGATGAGGTGTCCCGGTGAGGTGTCCTGGATGATGTCATGCATGATGCAGTAAAAAGGAATAAAGAAAATAGGAAAATCCAGGAAAAACCAGGACCACATGTTCAGATGGCTTCAAAATTACAGAAATGCCATCCATTAAAGCTATAAATACCCCCTTCCCCTCCCATTTTATGCATCCCACATTTTTGGCAAGAAGAGAGAGAAAGAAGAGAGAGAAGGAGAAAGAAAGAAAGAAAGGAAGTTCTGGTGGAGTTGGAAGTAGTATAGAAGTTTTGAAGTTTTGCTTTTGAGGTAGTAACTAATCCTAGCTCTTATGTAATGTCTTTGTGATTTGTTGTGCTATTGTTTGGTTGGATTGTTGTCTTATATGTTATGCTTGAAGCTCTATTACAATGCTATGATCATATGTTATTGAATATGGAAGCACGCAGCATACTTATCTATACACAATCACAAGCAAGCACCGTCACTCTGCATTACATATATTGTTATCATTATTACTACTGAGATTCCCCCGAATCTCATTCCCAAATATAACATTACAGGGGAGGTTCTGTCAAAATAAAATCTGGAAATTTTAAGAGGCGACGTTAGGCTGCCAAAATTCTAGCAACGAAGAAGGAACAGAGAAAGGAACTGATACGTACTGTGTACGTAGGTGCTGTCTAAGGAGGCTGGAAGTGAGTGGACCTAGCCGGTTCATCCAGTCTTTCCTGGGTACTTACGTAGAATGGTAGCTCCTACGGGAATTACCGAATCGGTACAAGATCGGTTACTTTCTACAGAAGGAATGTAGCGGTTGCACTGTCGGATTTTAGGCAGGAAAAGATGTAATAGAAATATGATAATTTGGTGTATGCCTTGTTGTATGACATTTTATTATTCAATAATAAATATTGTTTGGCATGTTCAATTTGTGAATGGGGAATAAAGGGAGAAATTCGCATGTCCTGAGGTAGCAGTGTTCTGGCCTCAGTTTGACATAGTAAACGAAGGAGTTTGGCTACGAAATTTGGTGAGCCAATGATACACATCTGGGGCATTACATGGATAGGTAATAAGCCTCATTTGGTTGTGTAGAATGAGATTAATCAGTTCTCACATTAAAGGTTCAGAATAAGGAACTTAAGAGTAAAATTTTGAATTTCTGGGCTTAAGTTAAGATATAATCAAGCTAATATTGCTTCCGCAAGTGTACTCTGAGGAGTCTAAGGGAGGATGTTTCATTTTGGTATCAGATCAATAGGTTCTGGCATAAATCAGAGCAATGGATTCTGGCTTAGGAAATGCTCTGAATAGATAATTTATGGTGATAGTACAGAATAAGGTTAGCACAGAACAAAGGGTTCTGGCTCTAAGCGTAAGATTCTAGCACAGAACAGAAGGTTCTGGCTTAGTGATACTCTGATTTAGAAAGGTTATTTCCCTAGAGTACATAGAGGTTTAGAAAAGCCCAGTGGAGGTAAAGCTCTTAAATGAGAAAGTAAGATAACTTAGACCCCAGAATTACGTCAAGATGGGGTAAGATATGAAAGAAATGGACATTACTCACAAGTCCAGTAAGTTGTCCATAAGAAGGAGAGCAGATAGTATGAAAAAGGTGCAAAGTTTGATGAGATAGCTAGAATGAGATTTGCCTAGGAATAATCCTAGGACATGGCCTAATGCTAGAGATGTGATGGGCTGATGTTCCCTAAGTAGAGGGATTCCATCACGGATAAGTAGTAGACCTAGGGTAGAGTACCCTAGAGGATAGAAATGATAGTAAGAGATGATGAATGAGATCCATGCGACTGAAGTTCGCTAGGATCAAGAGAAAGAGGTAGGGAAGCATTGGCTAAGAGTACTCTGGGAGGTAGCTCAAGTTGTGAAGCCAATAGCAAGAGAAAGAGGCAATAGTTCAGGCAGGGGACTGATCAAGGAGAAGATCAGGTTGGAGAGCAGAGATGTCAAAGTGGTGAGCCATGGCACATAGGAGTGTTGAGCATGGCAATGCAGTGGTGAGAGAAAGGCCACTTGGCGAGAGTTGCCTACGAATGCTGACATCCCTCAGAAAGGTGTTTGCTACCACAGACAGAGTCTCCAAATTTCCCTGAGGTCGACCCTAAGAATGGTTAAGAGGAACCATAGCTGTAAGGGCGACTGAGCTGTAAGGAACTATATGCCTAGATGATAATGTAGACAAAGAGTTCTTTTCTGATCTAGAGAATGTGGTTATTGTAACGAGTCATAAGAAATAATTAGTAAGATAATAAATCTGTCTTAACTCAGTGATGAGGTTGCTGTATGAGGGGTTAGAACATGGATAGCTGTAAGCAACTATAATGAAAGATGTTAGTTGCTAAGAATCCATGTGGAAGTCTGGGACCAAGCTGTTGCTCCTTTAGACCATCACTAGAGTGAGGATAAGACAGAGAGGGATGATCTTACTGGTTATATATTTGACTGTGTTATAAGAATCACATAGCTGTATAGGTCAGTAAGAAGTTCTCTTCGGGAAAGATGAGGTATCCCTTAAAATTTCGAGGACGAAATTTTTAAAAGGGGAGGAGAATTGTAACATCCCGATTTTTGGTCTAGGAGAACTGGGAAGTAGTCTGATATGGGCAGGCTGCTAAAACCGTAGTCCCAGGGTAGTAATCTGATATGGGCGGATCACATACCTGTATTTTGTAGGATCCGAGGGATGAGCTAAGTCCTTCAGGATGTAAAGATGAGTTAAGTCTTTAACCTACAGCATCGGGACAGTTCACCTAGGTTCAAAATGAGGAATGTGAGGAATATCCTAAGTCTTAAGCCTAGGAATTCTGCAGGTAGCTTGATATGGGCTGGCTCTTGTGTAAGATAACCTGATATGGGCGGGTTGTCAAGCTTTTCAATTAACGATGACTCCCGAAGAGTTTAAGGGATGAGTTATTGAAAGAGAATTTCTAGAACTTAAGATAAGGGATGAGAATAGATGCCAGAAAGAGAATGTAGGGGCAAAATCGTAATTTTGGGAAAGATCGGGTTGGTAGCTGATGAGTACCATATTTTGCCAGAAAATAGAGAAAATTATGCTGATCATTTCACTGAACTGTGAAATGTGCATACGAGGTCTCTATGAGTATGAAAGAATTATGGAAAGTTTAAGGACAAAAAGGTGGGGTCCTTAAGTGTAATTTTAGCCAAATAAAAAGGGACTTAAATGAAAAGAAGAAAAGTTCTTTGGGGCTAAAGTGTAATTAAAGAAAGTCAGGCCGGATGTGGTTTGGACTGTCCGACAGCATTTCAGTCCCAGATTTCACCAGTAGAGAGAGCAAGGGACGCTTGGTAATCTGGCTTAATACAGGAATTTTTGAAGACTCCAGATAGCCAGAAATTGACTGATCGTCCAAAAGTTATAAAAATTCATACCGGATATCCTAGAATTCAGATCTAGGTGAGAAAATACAGGATGATGCGTCCTTATGGGGCGGATGTTGGGAAACTGACAGAATACCGATAGGAGGCCCGTAGAAAAAGTTATTCGCAAATTAGAAAATCCAGACGGAGTATGAGGCCTCTGGGGATCAAATAGGGAGATTTATCGGTATTTGAAAGGGGACTGAATGAGTTTGGATAACCTCAATCAGATGACTGATATGACTCACAGGGATGCCTGAACACCGCAGGCTAGTGTTTCGGACAGAAGGAGCCGGTGTCCGGATATGTGTATAAACGGTGAATAATAGATAAAATATTCAATAATTATTAACGAGGGAAGATTCCTCGTAATGCGTGCCATGAAGGTATTGGACCTAGAAAGGCCCAATAATGGCGTCAACAAGGCCCAGTAAGACACTTGGACTGATAGGTGGGCCAGTGTCCGGCAGAACCCCAGAAAAGTGTGAAATTACAAAAATGCCCCTGTGTTGTACTAATGGGGTAGGAGATGAATGAGGGCATTTTGGTCATTCTGGATAGGCCCAGAAGCCAGGGCACATACAGATAAAGTTACTTAGAGTCAGTATATGCCCTGACAGAGTACAAAGGGTGTAAAATGACGATTTTACCCTTAGGGTTAAAATAGTGCAAGAAAGGGCACCCAGGGGTATTTTGGTAATTTGCCGAGGGATGTTTCTTGGGAATCGAGCCATCAGAGTACTTGAGCTTGATCAGGATCCAAGATAACATACCCAGAGCCCAAAAACGTAGGCCCAGTGATATGTGAGAAAAAGTGGCATTAAAATACTATTTTAATGCTGTTTCAATAAAGTAAAGTTACTCGGTCGGCACGATAACCGAGGAGGTGATCAGATAAAGTCTGGGACTTATCTGGATAGCATTGGAAGGCGTGAAAGGTCCCTTCCAGATGCCACATGGCGTCATCTTAGAGGCAGAAGAAAAGATGAGGACACGTATTACGGTGCAAGACTCTGGACCGGTACTGGATTTGACTGAACTGCTGAGTCAGATGATGAGGTGTCCAGGAATTGTGGCATGTGAAGAATGTGGCGATGAGGTGTCCCGGGGAGGTGTCATGGATGATGTCATGCATGATGCAGTAAAAAGGAATAAAGAAAATAGGAAAATCCAGGAAAAACCAGGACCACATGTTCAGATGGCTTCAAAATTACAGAAATGCCATCCATTAAAGCTATAAATACCCCCTTCCCCTCCCATTTTATGCATCCCACATTTTTGGCAAGAAGAGAGAGAAAGAAGAGAGAGAAGGAGAAAGAAAGAAAGAAAGGAAGTTCTGGTGGAGTTGGAAGTAGTATAGAAGTTTTGAAGTTTTGCTTTTGAGGTAGTAACTAATCCTAGCTCTTATGTAATGTCTTTGTGATTTGTTGTGCTATTGTTTGGTTGGATTGTTGTCTTATATGTTATGCTTGAAGCTCTATTACAATGCTATGATCATATGTTATTGAATATGGAAGCACGCAGCATACTTATCTATACACAATCACAAGCAAGCACCGTCACTCTGCATTACATATATTGTTATCATTATTACTACTGAGATTCCCCCGAATCTCATTCCCAAATATAACATTACAGGGGAGGTTCTGTCAAAATAAAATCTGGAAATTTTAAGAGGCGCCGTTAGGCTGCCAAAATTCTAGCAACGAAGAAGGAACAGAGAAAGGAACTGATACGTACTGTGTACGTAGGTGCTGTCTAAGGAGGCTGGAAGTGAGTGGACCTAGCCGGTTCATCCAGTCTTTCCTGGGTACTTACGTAGAATGGTAGCTCCTACGGGAATTACCGAATCGGTACAAGATCGGTTACTTTCTACAGAAGGAATGTAGCGGTTGCACTGTCGGATTTTAGGCAGGAAAAGATGTAATAGAAATATGATAATTTGGTGTATGCCTTGTTGTATGACATTTTATTATTCAATAATAAATATTGTTTGGCATGTTCAATTTGTGAATGGGGAATAAAGGGAGAAATTCGCATGTCCTGAGGTAGCAATGTTCTGGCCTCAGTTTGACATAGTAAACAAAGGAGTTTGGCTACGAAATTTGGTGAGCTAATGATACACATCTGGGGCATTACATGGATAGGTAATAAGCCTCATTTGGTTGTGTAGAATGAGATTAATCAGTTCTCAAATTAAAGGTTCAGAATAAGGAACTTAAGAGTAAAATTTTGAACTTCTGGGCTTAAGTTAAGATATAATCAAGCTAATATTGCTTCCGCAAGAGTACTCTGAGGAGTCTAAGGGAGGATGTTTCAGTGGGGCCCTTGGGACACCTCGCATGCTGACTCAGCGCTTCCAGAGAATTCCAGAGTCTTTTCCTAGAATGAGCGGCTGAGATCATGCCACGTGTCCTTTATATTTCTCTCTTTCCATTAACTTAATGCCAAGTGGCATCTTGTGGGTCCCATGAGGACATCTTTTTATGCCACCTCATGGTTCTGGATAACTTTTACTTTATCTGATCCTTTTCCCAGCTCTATCTCCAGCCGGGTAACTATACTCTATTAAAATATTATTTAAATCTCTCTCTTGGACCTTCATAACTCTTGGCCCACCTGTTTCCATACGCCTTAACACCTTTTTACTACACAGTCGCGACCTAACTATCATCTCATCACGACTTAATGCCTTCTGCATTCATTAGTCGCGACCTCATCACTTTTTAGTCGTGACCTCATCATTTTCCAGCCGCAACCAGGCCCATTTTGCCTATCAGTCGCGATCCACATATCTTCCAGTCGCGTCTAGACCTTTTTGCCAATATTAGTCACGACCACACTACTTTATCGTCGCGACCAAAATGGTCAACTCTTAACTCTTCAACCTTTGACCTTCATATTTCCCAAAATGACCATTCTACCCTTTGGGACTTTCACATATCACACATAAGTCCCTGTACCTTCACTTACTCACAGCTTAGTCCCTGAAAAGTCTCTGTGTCTCTGGAACTTTTGCTAAAAGGGGGTCTGGTAGCCTCTCAATCTTAGGCTATTCCTGCGTCTCTAGGCCTGAAAATTGGGATGTTACATTTCTCCTCCCTTTTAAATAAATTTTGTCCTCAAAATTTAATCAGTACCATAGCCAAATTATCTCAACATCTGGCAAAGTACTTTATCATAAAACTTTACATCTCTTTTATACCATGCTTTCCTTTTCTTTGGATCAACTCAATCAGAGTTGAAATCTACTTTCCCTTTTATGGACTACCTATTGCACCTATAAGCAGTGTCCATTTCTTTCATATCAAACTCTCTCGAATATTATTGTATTCAGGAGTTTCCATCAATTACTCATCATACTCTCTAGCACTTATCTCTTATTACTTCTCTTAGCATCTCGCAGACTATCTTAGCATCCGCAAAGCTTCATCTCTCTTTTTGTATAATCATATTTCTCTGATCATCTTTAATAATTCAACATTATACAGAGAGAGGGCGTATGCAGTTATTCTTTTCTTTACTTTACTGCTAAGTAGGAGCACATACTCTAACATGCATAATGCCTGGCCAACATATTGCAGGATTGCATGCCTGCTCATGAATGCAAAGCTATAACATCGGAGCTCTAGCATTCCTTAATTTTCTTAATATGCACAGCTCTAACACTCGGAGCTTTAGCATAACATAATGCCTGGCATTTCATGCAAGGAGTGAAAGCTCTCACTTTCACCTACAACATAACCTTTAACCATCTTATCCCTTTCAAAAAGGGAGCCTCTTCATCTATTTATATACACATTTCTCATTATGTGCCACATTACATGCTTATTAAAATGTATCTCATTGCGTACTTCTTATGCTGTATCGTGTCATATCTAGCCAAATCTGGCTATATCATGATGCATCTTGCTCTTTCATGACTTATCTTACCTTATCATGACATATTCTGAGATAACATAAGTCTAACATTCTCTTATGACTTTGTCAGCCTCTCAGGAGAGTATTGCTCTTTTACTTCTCTTTCTCCTAAACAAAGTTATAATTGAAATCTTTCATTTCAAATCTACTCTATTTGGACTTGACAGAAGGGTTCTAATCCTTTAATGTTCATAACCCTTTCTAACTTTTCATAACTTTGTTTATCATTTTTTATAACTTTATGCATATATGCCAAACTTCTATGGCATTTTCACTCTTTCATATCTTACCCCTTAACATCTTGGTGTAACTCCGGGGTCTATCTTACTTTAACTTTTCACTTTTCTTACCTTGTCCATCTATGCCAAACTTCTGTGGCAACTGGACTCTTTCATTCTTTCCAAACATCTTTCTGAATGAAGACTACATTACCCTTCATATGGCTCTAAGCCTTAACATTCTCTATCTCATAAAATTACTGGGTTTTATCTCTGCTTTGCCTTAGACCCACTTCTCTAGGTCTTTCTGACCCTCTAATCTCTTTATCTTTATCTGGAGGATTTATCTGCTCATACCTTTCTGTTCTCAAAACATATGGGGTTCTCTTCTTTGTTTCTCAGGCATACTTCTACAAAACTTTTGAATATCAGCACTCAGACTTTAACTTGGACTTCGTCTTTGTTTAAGGAAAAACTAAGTTCAGTCTATATAATATAGGCTATCTGAGAAAAACTATTATAAAATAATTTTTCTGGGTGAGTTTATCAACTAGTGAAGCTTTTTTACCTTAACTTCATTGTACTACATTGTACTCATCTCTGGCATTCATCTCATACCTTAATTTTTCTTTGGCATTCATCTTCCCAGAGAGATACTACATTGTACTCATATCTCATGGCTCATTACTTTCTTTAGGCTAGGTCTAACTGCGACCTTGAGATCTAACTATGATCAACCGTCAGCCTCTTCAGAATCTAACTGTGACTCTCAAGCTGTCAGGATCTAACTGTGACCCTGGAGCCATGCTAGGATCTAACTGCGACCCTCCAAAATCTAACTGCGATTCTGTTGTACTGTATCATAATCTCTGGAAGATCTTAAACCAACATAGTAAGTTATAGGCTTTACTGCTTCCCGTTGTTGATAACTCGATAAAAATTTAAAAATATTACGTTCAGTAGCCCATATTATTTCCCAACACTTTACTTATTCCCTCTGTTACTCAGGAGTTCCTTCTCATCTTTCTTACTTTACTGTTGTTTACCACCTGCCATTGCATTCTACTACTATGGCCTCATCATAACTTCTCATTTCAATCTGTGCTCTAACTACGAGTCATTTGAGCTATGCTCTAACTGCGAGCCATTTGTATTAGATCCAACTCTTATCTGAAGAGTGATCTATCCTCATCTGAATCTAGCTCTATCTGAGAGCCATCTATTTTAAATCCAACTCTTATCTGAAGAGTGATCTGAAAATAATCTCTTTACTGTTCTTTCTGCCACTCTTCCTATACACCATTCTTTTCAATAGAAATAGTCCTGAGTACTGTATTCATGAAACATCCTTCCTTAGACCCTTCAGAGTACCCTTACGGAAGCAATCTTTACTTTATTAATTCTCTCCTTCTGAAAATCCTGGCAAAAAATAACTGAATTGATTCAGAAATTCTCATGAGAACTACCTTTCTATGTAAGTACCCAAGAAATACTGGATGAATCGGCTAGGTCCACTCACTTCCAGCCTCCTTAGACAGCACCTACGTACACAGTATTTTCTATATTCTGCCCGTACAACAGCATTTTCTAGTAAATATCCTTAAACCTCAACCTTAATTCTTGACCTTAAACCTTAACCTTACATATACTCAATTGGTAGTATCTTAGATCATTGGAATACCTCTTAACCTTAAAAACAAGAATTTTCAAAAGTCAGGCTTACGGGTACTGTTCATCGCTACTATTCACTTGGCAATTCTAGATTACAGCCTGAACTTTGGAAATTCATAATTAAATCTAGAAAAATCAAAATGAGGTGATTCTAATTTCTAATGAAATCTATTTCATTTAAATTTGTTATAAAAATATGAAAATGAGGTTTTCTTGTCCAGATCAAATCAGTTTATTCGTTGAAAAATACTTTTCATTGGGTAAATCTGGAAGTTCCAATTTATTTGCCTCATTTTAAAAAATTCATTTCTCTTAGGTTAATAATCCAAATGAGTCATGTTACATATGGATTTAAAGATCCATATGTGTACTTTAAGCTCATAAAATGTCATGGAAAAAATCATTCATTTACTATATGAAATTAGCGCATGAACCTCATTACCTCTGAGTAGTCGTATTATCTTATTCCAGATTTTAAATCCCGACTTTGAAAAATCATAACAATTCGAGTTCTTAACCAAATGAGGCGTTACTGGTGTCCAATTAAAGCTATAGATCGTAGCTATTTTCATGCCAAATTTTACATGAAACCGAAATGGATAAGTCACTTAAACTATCATTGGAAGCACACTACCTCGGATCGGATTTGGGAGTAGCATGCAACATACATACCAAAACATCATCTTGTAAGTAAAGTGCACACTCTTTAAGTTATATACAGTCATCCATCTACATTTTTCCTTTTGCCTTGAGAAGATCCAGCACCTAGAGCATGGTTATTTATATGGAAGGAATGAGATTTCATGGAAATCCCAATAGCAAGTCATACAAACTATAAGGTTATGCATGTTTGATTAAATGCCTAACATGTTATCATGCAATGGGAGCTAATTCATGCTTATACATAAGAAAACTCTAACATGCATATTGTCATGACATCTATTGCAAGGAGTGGCACATATTCATAGCACATCATCATCATCATAAATATCATCACACAATATTCCATGCTCAATCAAACCTTCGTGCATAACAAGTAAGCAAATCAATCAAAGCACATAAGTTTATAGTAAAGTATTCTTGCTACCTCTTATGGATCCTTGTCCTTCCCTTCTTGAAGTGGTCTTTCCTTGCCACAAATGTCAAAACCTAGACATAACAAGACAATTACCAAATTATAACTTCATTCCAATTAAATTCCAAGTCTAGGTTTCATTAAGTCCCTTTCTTTCTCTACTTTGTAACATATGTTTACATCTTTCTAAACTAAACTCTCATGGTTCATTTCCACATAATTTTTCATGCAGAATACAAATATGTATTCAAAAATTCTAGAATCCAATTGCTTCCCAAAGTTCTATACAGAAACCGAAAAGTGGCTCCCTTTTTCCAAAAATTCCCATTTGGGTTCCAATGCTTCCAATACTTGTTTTCCTACTATAACCCCACACAAAATTCCATTCTAAACCCATTGGAAGCATCAAAACCATGAAATTCCAACATATTAACAGTGATTTTGTACTGTACAGAACAGAACACCTTCATGGATTCACAAGCACAAATGGATTCCTAAGCCATTATCATGTGATTCAAGCTTGTTTAAGCTTGTGCAAACTATCTAGAACATAAACACATGTTCCTATCACATATCCACAGAAATTTCAGCAGCATTTCCCCAAGATTCAAGCCTCAAAACCAACTTAAACTCAAGAAGAAATCATGAGAACAAAGTCTAGAAGCAAGGGAGCAACTTACCTTACAAGCTTCTTCAAGATCCTTGCTTCTTCCTTGCTTGAGAGGAAATTTTGCAAGAGGTTCCCTACCCTTTCTTCCACGGTTGTGCAGCTAAAATGAGGGGGTATTTATAGCAAAAATCTTGGGAAAATTGAAGGCCAAGATCACCTTGGGAACTATTTAACCTAATGGTTAAAGGTTTGATCTTGGAATGTCTTTTCTCTTTTCACTCATGACATCACTTGGGACACCTAAGCCTCCTCTTTGGCGCCATTTTGAAGTCCTTGTGGGTCCCACCATGTGCAAACCCTAATTTACTTTATTCTCTTTCCTTTTTTTTCTTTTCAAAAATCCATAAATTATCCATTATTGGACTTGGGCTCCAAGATAACTGTTGGGGCTTATTGGTATGGCCTAGGATGAAATGTTGGGCCTCTTTTAGGTCCAATAGTTAATTGGCCCAAATCCCAATGTACTTTCCTTATATCGATATCCTTAAATTATCCTGATCTTAGAATAAATGCTAAACACCACTTTTAATTGTTATAAAATTTTTAGAAATTCATTCTAATATAAAATGAATTCTCTACAAAGTTTCATAATTTTCTGAGACCCATAAGTCCTAATAAAAATTACATATATTTCCCTTAACCCTTTATCGGTGTCCTTTTTCACCGTAAATTCCATAATTAATTCTACAGGACTCCTTTTTGACTTCTGTCAACTCCATAAATCCTCATATTAATTATAATACTTTACTATCAAATTTCATATGATATCCATCCATTGTGAAATGACCAAAATACCCTTGGTGCCCCTTTCTTTCACTTCTGGCTTCTTAGGGCATCACTGGGGCATTTTCGTAATTTTGCACTTTGGCTCTTACACTTTATTACTCTTCCAATTTAATCCCTTTCTTTACATAAATATGGCCACATCTTTTCCTGAAAAATCTCATATATATTTTATTCAATCTGTACATACAACTTAGTACAGAAATTAGGGATGTTACAATTCACAAGCCTATAGAAATACCTGAGTAACCTTAATCATATCGTATATGAATATCATAACTTATTGTCCCATGAACTGAGACTGTCTATCATTCTGGGTACCTTCCTATTGCATGTCGTATGGTATGGGAGCAACATAACCTTCTCATCTTATAAATGTACTCATATATACTCTACCCTGCATGTACTGCAAAAGGGGAGTATTCATTCATCATAGCATACTCTAACATGCATAATATGCAAGGAGATGCAATTTCTTAAGCATTCTCTAACATGCGTGTCATCATATGAAAACTGCAAGGAGATGCAACTGATCATCGTAACTTATGGCAACAAAAGCCATATCATCAACTAATCATCATAACTTATGGCAACAAAAGCCATCTTATCGTCACATAATTTGCTCAATCATCCATTATACGCACACTGTAATTCAACCATTAACTCGGTAATCCTTTTAAGCATTCTTCACCTTCTTTGCCAGATCTCAATCATTCATCCATGAACTTGAGATGAATATTTGTTCACTAAGGCTGCCACTTTACCCCTTGCTAGGGTATAGACTCAACCCTTCATTACTCTTTCTTGCATAGGGGATAGGAGAGTCACTTTATCTTTAGAACTGTGGCTATCTTTCTTTTTCTAATCTTGCTTACAGCTACTGCTCTATTGAACTTCTGTGTCTACCTGAGAAAAATTTTTCTTTATAATACAGAATTCAATCCGCTAACTGACTTCTCAGTCATTCAACTCTCATTGCTCATATGGATGAACTCGGCTAAGTATTTCACCAAAGGGTTTCTCTTTCCCTACTTTAACCTTTAGCCTCACTCTCATCTTTATCTAACTGAAAGGAATGCTTCTCATAAACTGTCCAAGAAAACTTCTTAGGTGAGCGGATCAATCTTGAGCTCTATCTCTTTACTATTTCTTAGCTATTTCTATCTGTATATCAGTCTCAGTCTGCTCTAGACTAGACTGTAGTTCCTTTCTAGTCTTCTTCTACGGATCTTGACTAATATAAGTCACATGGATCTCATTCATCATCTAGCACTATTACTTTCATTTTCTAGGGTGCTTTCCCCTAGGTCTGCTAAATTACTGTTTCTTTATGATGGAATCCCTCAACTTCAGGGATATTAGCTCTTTATCTATTAACCATCACATCTCTAGCCTTAGGCCATGTGTGTAACATCCCAAATTTCTGTATTAAGTTGTATGTACAGGTTGAATAAAATATATAAGATTTTTAGGAAAAGATGTGGCCATATTTAAAGAAAAGGATTAATTGGAAGAGGAAGAAAGTCTAAGAGCCAAAGTGCAAGATTTCGAAAATGCCACTATGATGCCCTAAGAAACCAGAAGTAAATGGAGGGCATTTTGGTCATTTCATTCAATGGATGGATATTAGATGAAATTTGATAGTAAATTATTAGAATTAATATGAGAGTTTATGGAGTTGACAGAAGTCAAAAAGGAGTCCTGTAGAATTAATTATGGAGTTTACAGTGAAAAAGGACACCGATAAAGGGTTAAAGGAAACATATGTAATTTTTAACAGGACTTTTGGGGCTCAGAAAATTATGAAACTTTGTAGAGAATTCATTTTATATTAGAATGAATTTCTAAAAAAGTTAGAACAATTAAAAGAGGTGTTTAGCATTTATGCTAAGATCAGGATAATTTACGGATATTGGTATAAGGAAAATACATTGGGATTTGGGCCAACTATCTATTGGACCTAAAAGAGGCCCAACATGTCATCCTAGGCCAGCCCAATAAGGCCCAAAAGTTGTCTTGGAGCCCAAGTCCAAAAATAAATAATTTATGGATTTTTGGAAATAAAGAAAAAGAGAATAAAGTAAGAATTAGGTTTTACACATGGTGGGACCCATATGGACTCAAAAATGGTGCCAAAGAAGTAGTCTTAGATGTCTCAAGTGGTGCCATGCTAGTGATGTCATGGTGGTAATGTCTTGAGTGAAAAGTGAAAAAACATTCCAAGATCAAACCTTTAACCATTAGATCAAATAGTTTCCAAAGTGATCTTGGCCTTCAAATGGCACATGACTTTTGCTATAAATACCCCCCCTTTCCATTCATTCTTCACACCCAAGAGCTCCATTAGATAGAGAAGTGAGTTCTAGAGAAAGAAAGTGGAAGAAAGCAAGGAAGAAGCAAGGGTCTTGAAGGAGCAAGTAAGGTAAGTTGTCTCCTTGCTTCTACCTTTTGTTCTATGGTTTGTGATTGAGTTTAAGTGATTTTTTAGGCTTAAATCTTTGGGGGATGCTGCTGGAAATTTTGTGTATATGTGAAAGGAATATGAGTTTTAGGTCATAGATAGTTAAGACAAGCTTAAACAAGCTAGTTACATGCTTGGTTGTGAAGTAAGTTGATGTTCTTCACTTTACCATTTCGGTTTGCACTGTTCATGCACTGTTCATGATAGAAGAAAATGGAATTTCAATGATTTAATGCTTCCATTGAGTTTATATGATGATTTTGTGTAGGATTGGAAAGGTTTTGAACCTTGGAAACCATTGGAATTAAAGGTTATAATGTTGAAAATTACTCACGGGCTGTTCACTCGCGTGAACAGTGATTTGAATTTCATGATTTTGATGCTTCCAATGGTCTTAAAATGAGATTTTGTATGGGGGTAAAGTGGAGGAACAAGTATGGGAAGCATTGGAACCAAAATGGGAATTTTTGGAAAAAGGGAGCTTATTGAAACTAGACTTGGAATTTGTTTGGAATGGAGTTATAATTTGGTAATCATATTGTAATATTTAGGTTTTGACATTTGTGGCAAGGAAAGACCATTTCAAGAAAGGAAGGACAAGGATCTACAAGAGGTAGCAAGAATACTTAACTATAAACTTATGTGCTTTGATTGATTTGCTTACTTGTTATGCATGAAGGTTTGGCTGAGCATGGAATATTATGTGATGATGTTTATGATGATGATGTGCTATGAGTATGTGCCACTCCTTGCAATATATGTCATGACAATATGCATGTTAGAGTTTACTTATGTATAAGCATGAATTAGCTCCCATTACATGATAACATGTTAGGCATTTAATCAAACATGCATAACCTTATAGTTTGTATTACTTGCTATTGAGATTCCCCGAATCTCACCCCCCATAACTATGCTCTAGGTGCTGGATATTCTCAAGGCAAAAGGGTAAATGTTGATGGATGATTGTACATAACTTAAAGAGTGTGCACTTTAATTACAAGATGATGTTTTGGTCTGTATGATGCATGCTACTCCTAAATCCAATCTGAGGTAGTATACTTGGAATGAGCGGCTGAGATCGTGCCACGTGTCCTTTACATTTTTCTCTCTCGATTAACTTAATGCCAAGTGGCATATTGTGGGTCCCATGAGGACATCTTTTCATGCCACCTCATGGTTCTGGATAACTTTTACTTTATCTGATCCTTTTCCCAGCTCTATCTCCAGCCGGGTAACTATACTCTATTAAAATATTATTTAAATCTCTCTCTTGGACCTTCATAACTCTTGGCTTACCTGGTTCCATACGCTTAACACCTTTTTACTACACAGTCGTGACCTAACTATCATCTCATCACGACTTAATGCCTTCTGCGTTCATTAGTCGCGACCTCATCACTTTTTAGTCATGACCTCATCATTTTCCATCCGTAACCAGGCCCATTTTGCCTATCAGTCGCGATCCACATATCTTCCAGTCGCGTCTAGACCTTTCTGCCAATATTCATCGCGACCAAAATGGTCAACTCTTAACTCTTCAACCTTTGACCTTCACATTTCCCAAAATGGCCATTCTACCACTTGGGACTTTCACATATCACACATAAGTCCCTGTACCTTCACTTACTCGCAGCTTAGTCCCTGAAAACTCTCTATGTGTCTCTGGGACTTCTGCTAAAAGGGGGTCTGGTAGCCTCTCAATCTTAGGCTATTCCTGCGTCTCTAGGCCTGAAAATTGGGATGTTACACATTATATATATTGTTATGATTATTACTACTGAGATTCCCCTGAATCTCACTCCCCCATGTATAACCCATTACAGGGAGGTTATGTTGAAGTGGATTTTGAGAATTCTAAAAGACGCCGTTATGCTGCCAAAATTATGGCAAAATATCAGTAGTAAAGAAAGGAGATGATACGTATTGTGTACGTAGGTACTGTCTAAGGAGTCTGGAAGTGAGTGGACCTAGTCGGTTCATCCAGTCTTTCCTTGGTACTTACGTAGAATGGTAGTTCTCACGGGAATTACATAATCAGTACAAGATCAGTTATTTGTAAAGATGAAGCCTAATAGTTATACTGCCGAATTTCAGGCAGGAAAGATGTAATAGAGATATGAGAATTTTGTTCATGCCCTTTTGTATAACAATTATTTAATAATAAATATTATTTGGCATGCTTAGCTTGTGTATGAAGAATTAAGAGATGTTATGCATATGTATGTAAAGTTGATTGCTGGCATGAACAGTAACTCGTAATGACATAGTACTGTTTGATCTGTAATTAAAAATAGTAAATGATTAAATAAATGTATGATATTTTTATTTTAAATAATAGACATATCAAGATTCGATTTGATATATAGAATGCCTCATTTGGATGTCTACACATGGAGATATAAATTATGAAAGTTGGGACCAAAATGCTGGATTCAGGAGAAAAATGCTCGATGAACAGTAAAGTTGTAATGTTGACTGACATTGACTTGGTCAATTCGTGGTCAACAAGTTATTTTTACCTGAAAGATAATTGAGTTATCTTCATGTATCAATTTAAACCACTTCATTTTGATTTTTCTAGAATTAGTTATGATTTTTTAAAGTCAGGTCACTCATCTGGAATTTACATAGTGAACAGTACTCGATAAGAGAAAAACTCCAGATTGAGAAATTGGACTTCAATAACCTTGAAAGTGGTTCTAAATGCTACCAAATGGTCTCTAAGATGTACGAAAGTAAGGATGTTTCAAGACCCATACTACAACACATATAATCCTGGCTGGAGAGACCACCCAAACTTTAGGTGGGGGAGTGATAGGCCAAATCAATTCCAAGGAGGTAGTGCTTCTTCAAGCAACTACCAAAGTAATGCAAGATGTATGGTTCCAACACAACCTAATGCCTTAGTGGCATCAAGGCCAGATAAGACCTCTCAACTGTTGAAGAGTATGGCAGCACAAATGAACAATATGGATGGTAGAATGACCAATATAGACCACAAGCTCAAGGAGAATGATGGTCAGTTCACCTCCATAGCTTCAATTCTCCAAAGTATGCAGAAAGACAGTGCAGATGTACACACAAAACTTAAAGAGTTAAGTTGTAAGAATGCAGATATCACAAGTCACTTAACTCAAGTTTCCAATACAGTGAGTGACATTCAAGGAAAGAGTAGTGGCAGCATACCTTCAAACACTGTCATGAATCCAAGGGGTCTGAATGCTATATCTCTAAGAAGTGGAGGACAAGTTGTAACATCCTTACTTTTGTACGTCTTAGGGACCATTTGGTAGCATTTAGAACCACTTACATGACACTTGAAGTCCATTAGCCAAATCTGAAATTTTTACTCTTAGCGAGTTACTGTTCATATGGTATTCCAGATTGTGCGATGAACTTTGAAAAATCATAATTAATTCAAGAAAAATTGAAATGAATTGGTTAAAAATTATAATCAAATCTAACATCTTGAAGTTTAAGGGAAAAATAATTTCATGACCAAATGCTTAGCCAATTGATACATTTTATTCGTTAAAGATTACTGTTCATTTGGTCAAAAATTCTAAAAACATATTCTGGTCCCCATCTTTGGAAAATCGGTTCTCTTTGTACAGACATCGAAATAAGGTGTTCTTGGTGTCAAAATGAAGCTTGACATGTTAGCTAAATGTGTAAAATTTAATACATTTATTCCATCATTTAATATTTTTCCTCACATCATAAACATTGTTGCTTAAACTAGCCATACAGCATCATTACTTGCAAGAATGCTTTAAACAACACCATATAACATTTACATTGACCAATCCCTAATTCATCTTCATGCTTCTTCATCCTCTTTCCTCATTCATAAACCTATTGGGATTGGGATTACATGGATGGGGTGAGATTTCTGGGGAAATCTCAGTAGCAAACAATACCAAACAATGCATGTATTAATGTAATTGCTTGTGCTTGCTTGTGAAAGTGTTACCATAGTGTAATGAGCATGCTTCCATGGATCATATGAAATAAAATTGGCCATGGTAATCATAGAAACAGAGCTTCAATCATATACACATATGCACACAATTTAACAAAGCCATAGCATAATCAAGCACAACATTCAATACATACAAGTTTAGGGTAAGTTTACTACCTCATATACTTGACTTTCTTTCACTTCAACTTTGCTCTTTCTTCTTACTTCTCCTTGATGTGTGGCTGCCCCTTTTGAGCACACTACCAAATCCTAACATCACATAATCATCCATTCATCACCATCTAACTCTCTTGAACATTACGATTACTTTAACTAACATAACTTTCTTTAATCTTTACCAATTGACTTGGCCTTTGAATCAATTGATGTTTTGACCTTACCCTACACAATTTGGCCTTTTGAATCCATTTATCAACTCAAAATAACCAAATTCCAGCAACTATGTACTGTTCCAGACAGAATTTGCAAAATACACATAATTCTTCCAAAAATTCCCATCTTCATTCCATTGCTTCCCATACTTGTTTCTCTACTTTACCCCACACAACTTTTTATTTTAAAACCATTGGAAGCATCAAAATCATGAAAAGCTAGTCACTGTTCATACGGGTGAACAGTAACAGAGAAGAATTTCAAGAATTACAACTTTTATTTCTAATGCTTCCAAGGTTCAAAACCTATCCAATCCTACACAAAATCATCATATAAATTCAATGGAAGCATTAGATAATTGAAATTCCATCTCCTTCTATCATGAACAGTGCAAACTGAAATATTTCCACCATGGTAAAGTCAAGAACATCAACTTGATTCAACAACAAATCATCTAACTAGCTTGTTTAAGCTTTAATCACATAACTCTAACTTTAATTTCTTCTTTCTCCTTTCATCTAAGGTTTTTGGCAGCATAAATACCTTAGAGAAAACTCAACTTTCTTTCATGAAAACCCTAAGTTCAAGTTCCCAAATCAAAGGAAAATAAGTTAGGATAGATTGTTTATCTTTAATCTCTAGCTTGCTTGAACTTTGGCCTTTGAATTCTTCTTTGTCTTGGCTTGAGTTTTCATTTTGCAAGAGGTTCCTCAAGGGTTCTCATTGCCACGGTTTTGCATCAGATTTTGGGGGGTATTTATAGAAAATTTCATGGAAAATGAATGGCCAAGATCATTTTGTGCACTATTTGATCTAATGGCTTAGATTTAATCTTGGATTTTCTTTTCTTTAATAATTATGACATCACCTTCATGACAGCATCAAAGGGGACACCTCATAAGCCACATGGAGAAATTCCAAGGGAGAAGAAGTCTCTGGAAAAATTCCAGTCCAGTCCGGTACCGGCTCGGTCCAATTCCCTGAAAACCAGACTATTTTTTGAATCTAATTTTTCTGAGGTTCCATAATATGTGTTTTGACCTTAAATCCAGTATCCGGATTCTTTCTACTATTTACATTCTTATACTGGGTCTAAACTTAATTACAGACCCCTTGGAAAATGACCAAAATACCCTTGGTGCCCTTTCTTGCCCTACATTAACCCTGAAGGCATAATCGTCATTTCACACCTTTCTATACCTGGTTAGGGCATATACTAACTCTGACTGACCCTTCCTGTACCTGTCTTGGCATTTTGACCTATCCAAAATGACCAAAATGCCCTTCATTCATCTATTGCTCCTTGGTGCAACACAGGGGCATTTTTGTAATTTCGCACTTTTCTGGGGTTCCTTTAGACACTGGCCCACCTATCAGTCCAACTGTCTTATTGGACCTTCATGGTGCCATTTTTTGGGCCTTTATAGGGTCCACTACCTTTATGGCACAATTCCCTAGCAACCGCTCCCGGAGCCATTTATCGGTATTTTATTCCACTGTAAATTCCATTAGAAATTCTATAGGATTCCTTTTTTGATCCTGTCAATTTTATAAATTCTTATATTAATTATAGGAATTTACTGTAAGGTCTCATCTGATTCTGAGATCCAAAAAATATTATAATAATTTTATCTGACTTCAGAAATTTATATCAATTTTTCGGGACCTCAAATCAAAATTCTGTGTTGCGTCAAACTAACCAGAATAATTTTCTCTATTTACTGGTAAAATTTGGGTCTGATCTGACTCCGGCCATTTTTGGCCTGTTTTTGGTCCAAATTCTTCATAATTACACTTTTGCCCCTTGACTTTTCATAAATTACACTTATGTCCTCAAATTTGGCTAAAATTACACTTTTGCCCCTTGACTTTTATAATTTCACTTAAGTCCTTGCATTTTCTTCCTTTTTCAATTCAATCCCTTTCTTTACATAAATGGCCACATTTTGCTCAGAAAATCTCACATATATTACGTACAAACTGTACATACTATTAAGTACAGAAAATTAGGGATATTACACAAGTACATTTTGAAAAAGCTGAGACACCAGACAAGGACGAAGAAGATGCTAAAATTGAGAATTCTTGTCTGCCCCAGATACAATTTGGGAAATCTGAAAGCCTTAAAGAACAGCAGCTCATGATGAAGAAGCCAACCTAAGAGGGAAACTCACAAGCACAAGTGGAAATGCAAGAGCTGCATGAAGAGGCAACAACAGTACCAAGTCCAACATACAAAGGAAAGCAACATGAGGAGCCTCATGCACAAAGGTAAGGAGGTAAGTATTAAAGATCTCTCTTTTCCTAATTCTTACTTTGCTGGAAAGAAAAAGATTGACCTTGATTTTGTTAAAAATGCTTACACTCTATTCAATAAGTTAGAAATCAACATCCCTATGGTTGAATTCCTCAAGAGAAACCCTAAGTATGCTAAGTTTTTAAAAGAATTATGTGCTAATAAAAAGAAATTTAGGCCTCTTGAGAGAATTCAGATGAGTGCTAATGTGTCATCACTCTTTAAGGCTGAACTACCGGTTAAGTGCTAAGACCCAAGCTCCCACACAATCCCATGCACTATAGGAAATGTTCCTATTAAGGGAGCGTTGCTAGATCTAGGGGCAGCCATTAATGTAATACCTTGGTCGGTATATAAAGTCTTAAGTATTAACAATCTTAGAGACACAAATATAGTGCTCCAGTTAGCTGATAGGGCAATTAGGTATCTTAAGGGAATCCTTGAGGATATTCTAGTGCAAGTCAAAGACTTAGTATTCCCAGCTGACTTTTATGTTTTGGACATGTCCAATGAGTTAGTGAATGACAGCACATTGATCCTAGGCAGACCTTTCCTCCAAACGTCTAAGACCATCATTAGTATGAAGCATAGTTCCATCACAATGGAAGTTGGAGAACATATGGTGGCGTTTAACATAAATGAAGCAATGAAATTCCCTTTTGATAATTCTGCTTTTACTTCCTTGAATGCCATTGACTATGCTGTTGAAGAGACTAGGGATGAACATGAATTGAGTTTACATGATGATGATAAAGATAATGCGTTTGCAAAAGTTTTGTTGAGCAATTTTGCAGGATCCCAAGATGTTCGGGAAACTGGAAGAGCAATAATCCTAGAAGGGTTGAATTTCTGTGACTCAAAGTCATGACTAGAAGACCATTGGTCGCAAATAAAAACTCCAGAGATGACAAGTCACGACGTGATGTTGAAGAGGTCGCGACCAGATGTCAATCAGTTGAAGGGTAGTCTCTCTCTGTAAAGGAGTCATGACTAGAAGACACACAGGTCGCGCCTAACAACTCCAGAAACATCCAGTCGCAACAGTTGAATGGCGAGGTCGCGACCAAATATTCCAGAGGAAGACTCTGTGAACTTGAGTTGCGATAAGAAGATGAAAATAAACCTGATAGGTCACGACTAGAAATGCCAGATGCAACCAGTAACTTCCAAATTCCTTCAGATCACTATTCGACTATCTTGGTTAAAGGGCCAATACATTCTAACTCTCCTCATCCTCACTTACATCCCAACATGACCTCTCATACTTTAAGTTCCTTAGATGATTTGACTTCTAATCATGATATAGGTATGGGAGAGCTTGACCTTAATTATGTTGCAGCTATGAACCAACTTGAGCTTGATGCAACCTCTAAAACAAATATAGGAGAGATGGAAAATCCCAAGGAGCTAAACTTGCGCAACCTTCCAGCAGCTACAAAGGGAAGTATTTATACTTTCAATGATTCCACCATCTTACCCCTTCTATTGTTCAACCCCCTGAGTTAGAATTAAAAGAGTTACCTTCTAACCTTAACTATGCTTACCTTGAGCCAGACTCAAAACTGCCAGTAATAATTTCTAATTTTTTGACTGTTAATAAAGAGTCTAGGCTATTAAGTATGCTTAGGAAGAATAGAGAAACTTTGGGCTGGCAATTAGCTGATATAAAAGGGATAGATTCTATTATATACACTCGTTGAATTCTACTGAATGAGGATTCCAAGCCCATCAAACAACCCCAAAGGAGATTAAACCCATTGATCTCTGATGTGGTTAGGAAAGAGATTAGTAAATTGTTAAAGGTAGGAATCATTTATGCTATTTCAGATAGTGAGTGGGTATCACCGGTGCATGTAGTACCCAAAAAGAGTGGACTGACAGTTGTTAAAAAATGAGAATAATGAATTAATACCTACTAGAGTGCAGAATTCATGGAGGGTTTGTATTGACTATAGGAATTTAAATGACTCCACTAGGAAAGACCATTTCCCCTTACCTTTTATTGATCAAATGCTTGAGAGATTGGCAGGTAAGAGTCATTATTGTTTCCTAGATGGGTATTCAGGATACTTCCAGATTCCCATATACCCAAGGGACCAAGAAAAAACCACATTTACATGTCCCTTTGGCATATATGCCTATAAAAGAATGCCATTTGGTTTGTGTAATGCCCTTGGCATATTTCAGCGTTGTATGCTTTCTATATATTCTGATTTCATTGAGAAATGCATGGATGTGTTCATGGATGATTTTACTGTTTATGGCAATTCTTTTGATGAGTGTCTTGTGAGCCTTGATAAAATTCTTGCTAGATGTATTGAGAAAAATTGGTTTTAAACTTTAAAAAGTGCCATTTCATGGTTGATCATGGAATAGTACTTGGGCATCTTATATTTAGCAAGGGAATTGACGTGGATAAAGCAAAAATTGAAGTCATATCCTCGCTGCCTTACCCTACAACTTTAAAAGAACTTCAATCTTTTCTTGGGCACGTTGGATTTTATAGACGGTTTATCAAAGATTTTAGTAAAATTGCTTTACCAGTCTTAAAACTTCTGCAAAAAGACACTGAATTTGTTTTCTCTAATGACTGCAAAGAGGCTTTTAAAAATTGAAGGATAGGTTGATTTCTCCACCTATTCTAACCTCACCATATTGGGATCTCCCTTTTGAATTATCATGTGATGCTTCTAATTATGTTGTGGGAGCCATGATAGGTCAAAAGGAGGGTAATCTATCTAGTGTGATTACCTATGCCTAAAAAATACTCAATGCTGCTCAAATAAATTACACCACTACTGAGAAAGAACCGTATGCAATTGTGATAGCCTTAGATAAATTTAGAGCATATCTAATTAATTCTAAGGTAGTTGTTTACACAGATCATGCAGCAGTCAAGTACTTGTTCCATAAACCTCAATCAAAGCCTAGACTTCTACGATGGATGCTACTGCTTCAAGAGTTTGATATAGAAGTGAGAGATCGAGCTGGAAATATGAACCACGTTACAGATCATCTAAGTAGATTACCAACAGAGACCCGGGGAGTACTTAGTTCTAATTTTATTTGTGATTCTTTCCCTGACCAATCTCTTTATTTGGTTTCTGTTGTGGAACCTTGGTATGCTCATTTGGTTAATTTTATTGAAACTGGCCTAATTCCATCTCATTTGTCTAAATTTTAGGCCAAAAAACTCAAGAGTGAGTCTAAATACTTCATTTGGGACAGACCTTTTTTGTGGAAGTTATGCTCAAACCAAGTATTAAGGCGATGTGTCCCAAACCATGATCACATATCAGTTTTGGAAGCATGTCATTCATGGGTTTGTGGGGGTCATTTTGGAGAGAAAAGGACTGCACGTAGGGTCCTTGAATTTGGTTTCTATTGGCCCTCCCTTTTTAAAGATGCTTTTGAGTTTTGTAGAGCTTGTGATAGGTGCCAAAGATTTGGAGGAATTAGTAAAAGGCACGAGATACCACAACAACCTATTATGTTTTGTGAGGTTTTCGATGTATGGGGGATAGATTTTATGGGACCTTTTCCACCTTCAGCTGGGTTTCAGTACATTTTGTTGGTTGTAGACTACTTATCTAGATGGGTGGAGGCCATTTCTACGAGACTAGATAATGCCCAGACAGTCTCCAAGTTCCTGAGGTCTCACATCTTCAGTAGATTTGGAGTACTAAGAGCAGTAATTAGTGATCAAGATACCCATTTTTGTAATAAAATGATCAATAACTTATTAGCAAAATATGGTGTAACTCATAAAGTTTCCACCCCATACCACCCTCAAACCAATGGTCTAGCAGAGGTTTCTAATAGGGAAATAAAGTACATACTAGAGAGAATTATCAAGCCATACAATAAGGATTGGAACTTAAGACTAGACGATGCTTTATGGACATATAGAACAGCTTTGAAAACCCCTCTAGGCATGTCCCCTTATAGGACAATTTTTGGGAAAGCTTGTCACATGCCTGTGGAAATAGAGCATAAGACATTTTGGGCAGTGAAAGCTTGCAATGAGAACCTTGAAGAAGCCGGTTCAAATAGGTTGTTACAGATATTCAAGAGCTCGAAGAGATTCGATTGGATGTATACAGCAGCTCTAAAATCTATAAATAGAAGACAAAGTTAATCCATGATGCTCATATTCTGAGAAAGAAGTTTAAGGAAGGCGATCGAGTGTTAAGGTATTAGGCTAGGTTTAAGTTCAAACACAGCAAATTCAAAACTAGCTGGGATAGACCTTACACAGTTATCAAAGTCCACAAATTTGGGATGATTGAATTGCAAGAGAAAGCGACGGGCAAAATCTTCCAAGCCAATGGACACCATTTAAAACTTTATGAGGAACCTGTTCCACCTCCTTGAGGCAGGTTGTCCCTTTCCTATCTCTTACCTTTTACAAGTTTTCCTAATGCTATATGCTTGATATTGTGGTTTGATGATTGGAAAGGGATGATTCAGTAGGATAGTTTTTGTTTTCAGTTTATTTCTGTTTATTGTAGCTCTCTTTCTGTTTTGCATAACACCCTGTTACATTCTTGTGCTGCATACTAATTGATTTTTCTCTGAGACACCTACACACTCACATGCATGACTTTAGCTTACCCATCCTGTCATCTTTGCTTTACTTGTATTGCTTTATTATATGACTTGAATGTGACTGCTGCCTCATTGGAAACTTTGCATTAAGTGATGAGATTACTTACTGTGTTGGAACTAAATTTGATTGACTTTATAAAGTGCTGTGATTTCTAAAAGTTTTGTTGACAGTGAGGACACTGTCAAGTTTAAGTGTGGGGGAGGATACTTTTTGTTCTTCGATTAATCCAATCTTTCATTACAAGTCTTTATTTGGTTTTAATGTGTGATGAATTGCTGAAAATTGGATCCCCACTTAAACTGATTTGTTATTTACTAAAAAGGTGTTAGTATGAAATGTTTTGGGACTTTGAAAACTGCCACTTGGTAAATGGAATTTTGGACTTAACATGCTCTTTGTGAACTTCCGTCGTGACCCATGTGCTCTATGGTCGCGACAATATCTCTCTGTTGACTTTCGTCATGACATGAATATCATGCCTGTCGTGACTGGTTCTCTCTGTGTATTTGTGTCCCGACAGGAAATTCATAGGTCGCAACTAGATGTTTTGAAAATTCTTAGCAAGCACCCCTGGGAAATTTGGTCGTGACCCTAACTATTTTCAGTCGTGACCCACTTTTGAAAATGTCCATTTACCTTCTCTTTGCCTTGTGCAATGCTGTATAGAAGGGTTCCTTTTAAACTACTGAAATGCCCTTACAAATGATTCATTGCCCCTTATTTCAAAACCTTTTTAGCTCCTAGAAACCATTGCCATACTTGAATTTTTTCTTTGAAAATATTGGATATTGAATTTGAAACACCTAAGCTCTTGCTGTTAAATTTAGGATTATCACATGATTATAAGTGATTACCTTGAAATTTTTAAATCATCATTTAGAAGGTTTTCAGCTGTGATAAGCGTTTTAATGTCTAGTGAATGATGAACAGTTTTAAGACTTTAGCTTATGAGCAATTTAGATAAAAACCCTTGTTGGAAGGATTCTCAGCCTTAAATTCTATATTGAGTAATTATTCAATTGGTTTATATCCTCTGGAACTTGTCTTGGCTCTGAGTTTAGAATTACTTGCACACTTATGAATTGAACATGATAGAGGCATTCATTTCTAAACCTTTTCATCCCAAACACAAGCCCACTACATATTTTATCCTTAGTCACCCCCTTTGAGCCCATCACTTTTTTATATAGAAAGTCATATATGCATAAATATCATTTCGAAATAAATCTTCATTCATGTCAAAAATCCATTATTGTTGTGTTGTTGTGCTACAACTTTTGTGCATGAGGTGCCAAATAAAAGAAAAAAAACATATTGCACTGAAAAAAAAGAGAGTGCAAGAAAAGATTAAAGAAAAGAAAACAAAAAGGAAAAGAAATGAGAAATGAGAAAGGCACCATTATCAACTCCAATTAGCACAATCATCATTTTTGCATCTCTAGAGATGTGAATTCAAGCTATATACTCATTGTTGAATGCATATAAAACTTTCTATCCTTCATATTCCATTCCACATGGCCTATCTCCGTCATTACAACCCTAAAAGACCTCTTGATTCTTTGCATAAGTGTTATATACTTGCTGAGATTTAGAGCCATTACAAGCTTATGGTAGAATGTTTTCCACTTTGAATTTGAGTGAAAGAGCCCTAACGATGAGAGGAAATAGAGAGCTAAACACTTACATCCGTTGAGAGGATTTATTGCGCTCATACAGTTGAGGTTGATTTCACTTAGTAGTTGATTACTTGGCGTTGTTCACATTATCACTTTTGCATTCCCAAAAGATGGTGGATTAATTGTTTTCAGGTCACACTATGGATTATGTTGTTATCTTGGATTCAATAGTATTATTCTAGGTGTGATTCATTTCTTTGTCCAGGAGTACAAAGGTTCAAGTGTGGGGGTATTGATAAGACAAATTTTGTATATGGTTTCCACGATATGTTTAAGAGTTTTATTGTAACTTTACCATTTATTTCATGCCTTAAATTGTACTTTTGTGTATTACATGATTGTGTGTGGCAATGTGCTAATTAAAGGGTAAAATGGTAAAATAACTCTTCTAAACTGCACATAAATTGTTATTTACTAATTTGGACTTTTACAGCAAGCTTTTATGTTGAATTATAGGTATTTTAGAATAGAGCAAGGACCAGGAAAGAAATCACAAATCAATGAAAGTCAAATCACGCTTATGCACTTTTTAGTCGCGACCAAAACAAGGACCTGGTCACGACTAGAGAAGACAGTCGTGAAGCTGCGCGTTTCTGGTTAGGTCAAGATGCTTTTAAAAGGCGAGGCAAGCTGCCGTCAAGGGAGAGGCTGGCTTTAGACCTGATTAGGCCAAGAAGCAATACTCGAGTACTCTCTGATCACCTTCGCCACACACCCCATCCTTCTACACCTTTCCACAGATTTCTACACATCTCTACACCATCAATCTACCATCTATCAATCACTTCTTCATGGCATCACACCTAAACAGCGATTGCAGTGTAGCAGAAGTCATGAGAGGCTAAATCCTTAGTCTCTTGGTGATGGATCTCATATATTGAGCTTATGGACTAAACCGGGGAGTTTCTTCTTTTCTAATTTGCATCTTGTCATGTTATGATTGCTGCTAGATTTAGAGTTTTCATCATATGAACAAGTTTTGAATATCGATTGATCATTCTCAGATTAGACTGTTGTAATTTGATTCTGGATGTTTGAACGCTGGTTTTAATTTAATATTTTAGTTTCGATTTTAAGAAAGCTAAGTTGTTTTTCAGCGATCGTTGCGAACCAATTCAATTGCTTGGAATCTAGGGTTTTCGATTGACGACCATTCGAGGGCATTCTCATAATCTAGGGTTAATTGCAAGCTAAGTTATTTCTAACAGTTCGATAATAGTCTTTAAACTAGCTTTGATCAAAGGAGTTTAAAGAATATTAAAGTTCTGGACTCAATCGATGGATTGAGGTTTTTATTTCAGACTTAGTGACTTAAAACTCCAATTTAAACTTAAGAGCAAGGATAGATACGTTTTCATCATCAAGAATCTTCCATAACATATTCTTTCAACAAGACAACCACTTTCCATCTTACTCAAAAATCCAAAAAAAAACTACTTTTCTGCACCCTTATCTCATTGCAAATCAAACCCCAAAACCATTTTATCTCTACTGATGTTTTCATTATTTTTGACATACAATTTGCTAGGTTTCCTTTAGAAAGGCTACTTGAGAAGAACGATAGGGTTGTTGTCACATCCTTATTTTTATATATCTTAAGGACCATTAAGTAGTGAAACATCCTTCCTTAGACCCTTCAGAGTACACTTACGGAAGCAATCTTAACTTTATTAATTCTCTCCTGCCGATAATCCTGGCAGAAAATAACTGTACTGATTCGGTAATTCCCCATGAGAACTACCATTCTACGTAAGTACACAGGAAAGACTGGATGAACCAACTAGGTCCACTCACTTCCAGACTCCTTAGACAGTACCTACGTACACAGTACGTATCATCTCCTTATGTTCAGTCTGAAAATCGGCAGCATAACGGCGTCTTACAGCATTCTCAAAATTCACTTCAACATAACCTCTCTGTAATGGGTTATAAATAGGGGATGAGATTCGGGGGAATCTCAGTAGCAAACGGTACTAAACAATGCATGCATTAAAGTAAATACTTGTGCTTGCTTGTGAAAGTGTAAACATTGTGTAATGTGCATGCTTCCATGTAACATATGAAATACAATTGGCCAAGGTAATCATAGAAATAGAGCTTCAATCATATACACATATGCACACAATTCAACAAAGTCATAGCACAATCAAGCATAACATTCAATACATACAAGTTTAGGGTAAGTTTACTACCTTATTGCTTTACTTCTTTCCACTTTAACTTTGCTTCTTCCTTCTTACTTTTCCTTGCTATGTGGCTGCCCTCTTTTGAGCACACCAAGCAAATCCTAACATCACATTACCATCCAACCATTACAATCTAACTTCTCTTGAACACTAAGCTTACTTTAAGTAACATAACATCCTTTAATCTTTACCAATTGACTTGAACTTTGAATCAATTGATGTCTTGACCTTACCCTACACAATTTGGCCTTTTGAATCCATATATGAACTCAAAACAACCAAATTCCAGCAACTATGCACTGTTCCGGACAGATTTGAAAAACATGCATAATTCTTTCAAAAATTCTCATTTTGATTCCAATGCTTCCCATACTTGTTCCTCCAATTTCCCCACACAAAATCTCATTTTAAGACCATTGGAAGTATCAAAATCATGAAATTCAAATCACTGTTCACGCGAGTGAACAGTACCGTGAGGAATTTTCAACATTATAACCTTTTATTCCAATGGTTTCCAAGGTTCAATACCTTTCCAATCCTACACAAAATCATCATATAAACTCAATGGAAGCATTAAATCATTGAAATTCCATTTCCTTCTATCATGAACAGTGCATGAACAGTGCAAACCGAAATGGTAAAGTCAAGAACATCAACTTACTTCACAACCAAGCATGTAACTAACTTGTTTAAGCTTGTCTTAACTATCTATGACTTAAAACTCATATTCCTTTCACATATACACAAAAATTCCAGCAGAATTTCCCCAAGATTTAAGCCTAAAAAATCACTTAAACTCAAGCACAAACCATAAGGACAAAAGGTAGAAGCAAGGAGACAACTTACCTTACTTGCTCCTTCAAGACCCTTGCTTCTTCCTTGCTTTCTTCCACTTTCTTTCTCTAGAACTCAATTCTCTTTCTAAAGGAGATCTTGGGTGTGAAGAATGAATGGAAAGGGGGGTATTTATAGCAAAAGTCATGTGCCATTTGAAGGCCAAGATCACTTTGGAAACTATTTGATCTAATGGTTAAAGGTTTGATCTTGGAATGTCTTTTCACTTTTCACTCAAGACCTTACCACCATGACATCACTAGCATGGCCTCACTTGGTACACCTAACCATTCCTCTTTTTGGGTGCCATTGTTGTGTCCTTGTGGGTCCCACCATGTGCAACACCTAATTCTTACTTTATTCTCTTTTTCTTTCTTTTCAAAAATCCATAAATTATTTATTATTTGGACTTGGGCTCCAAAATAACTTTTGGGCCTTATTGGGCTGGCCTAGGACGAAATATTGGGCCTCTTTTAGGTCCAATAGCTAACTGGCCCAAATCCCAATGTACTTTCCTCATACCGATATCCGTAACTTACCCTGATCTTAGCATAAATGCTAAACGCCTATTTTAATTGTTCTAACATTTTTAGAAATTCATTCTAATATAAAATGAATTCTCTACAAATTTTCATAATTTTCTGAGACCCAGAAGTCCTGTTAAAAATTACATATGTTTCCTTTAACCCTTTATCGGTGTCATTTTTCACCGTAAATTCCATAATTAATTCTACAGGACTCCTTTTTGACTTCTGTCAACTCCATAAATTCTCATATTAATTATAATAATTTACTATCAAATTTCCTCTGATATCCATCCATTGTGTGAAATGACCAAAATGCCCTCCATTTACTTCTGGTTTCTTAGGGCATCACAGTGGCATTTTCGTAATTTTGCACTTTAGCTCTTAGACTTTCTTCCTCTTCCAATTAATCCTTTTCTTTACATAAACATGGCCACATATTTTCCTAAACATCTCATATATTTTATTCAATCTGTACATACAACTTAGTACAGAAATTAGGGATGTTACAAGTAGCACTTAGAACCACTTTCAGGGTCATTGAAATCTAAACTCTTAATCTGGAATTTTATTCTTATCGGGTACTGTTCACTGTGGCCAATTCCAGATGAGTGACCTAACTTTGAAAAATCATAACTAATTCTATAAAAATCAAAATGAAGTGGTTCAAATTGCTACATGAATATAACTTAATTATATTTCAGGGAAAAATCATTGGTTGACCATTACTTGACAAATTCAACGTGGGTCAATATTTCAACTTTACTGTTCATCCAGTGATTTTCTCCTGAATCCAGCATTCTGATCCCAACTTTAACAAATTATATCTTTCCGTGTATACATCCAAATGAAGAATTATATATATCAAATTAAAGCTTAGTATGTCTACTATTTACCATAAAAATATCATACATTTATTCAACCATTTACTATTTTTAATGATTTACCAAACATCAATTGGTCTCCACGGATTACTGTTCATAGAGTCATTTTTCAGCAACCAACCTTACATATTAATGCATACATACATCACATATCAGTCAGACATGCCAGATAACAATCATTATTAAATAGTTAACTGTTATACATCAGTGCATGACTAACATCCTCATATTTCTATTACATTTTTTGTTGTCTAAAATCCGGCAGCATAACTGCTACATTCCTTCTGTAGAAAGTAACCGATCTTGTACCGATTCGGTAATTCCCGTAGGAACTACCATTCTACGTAAGTACCCAGGAAAGACTGGATGAACCTACTAGGTCCACTCACTTCCAGCCTCCTTAGACAGCACCTACGTACACAGTATGTATCAGTTCCTTTCTTTGTTCCTGCTTCGTTGCCAGAATTTCGGCAGCCTAACGGCGTCTCTTAAAATTTCCAAATTTTATTTTGACAGAACCTCCCCTGTAATGTTATATATGGGAATGAGATTCAAAAGAATCTCAGTAGCAACAATCATAACAATATATGTAATGCAGTGTGACGGTGCTTGCTTGTGATTGTGTACAGATAAGTATGCTGCATGCTTCAATATTCAATAACATATGATCATAGCATTGTAATAGAGCTTCAAGCATAACATATAAGACAACAATCCAACCAAACAATAGCACAACAATTCACAAAGACATTACATAAAAGCTAGGATTAGTTACTACCTCAAAAGCAGAACTTCAGAACTTCTACACTGCTTCCAACTTCACCAGAACTTCCTTTCTTCTTTCTTTTCTCACTTTCTCTCTCAAGCACTTCCTTCTCTCTCTTAAAAGCCTCTTGGCCATGGCATATGAAGAGCAAGGGGGGGTATTTATAGTTTCCTTCAATGGTATTCTTGTAATTTTGAAGCCATATGAACTTGTGGTCCTGGTTTTTCTGGAATTTCCTATTTTCTTTTATTCCTTTTACTGCATCATGCATGACATCACCTCAAGGCCACCTTATGGGACACCTCATATGTAACATGGCAAAATTTCAAGCTCCTGGGATACCTCGTCAGTTGACTCAGCAGTTCCAGTCCAATCTAGTACCGGTCCGGTCCGATTTCCCACAAATTGGACTCACCGGCTAAGATTATGCCACATGTCCTTAACTTTTTCTTTCTCCTCTATGTTGGCGCCATGTGGCATCTTACTGGCACCTGTCACGTCATCCAATGCTATCCAGATAAGTCCAGGACTTTATCTGATCACCTCCTTGGTTATCGTGTCGACCGAGTAACTTTACTTTATTGAAACAACATTAAAATAGTATTTTAATGCCACCTTTCCCCACATATCACTGGGCCTACGTTTTTGGGCTCTGGGAATGTTATCTTGGATCCTGATCAAGCTCAAGTACTCTGATGGCTCGATTCCCAAGAAATATCCCTTGGCAAATTACCAAAATACCCCTGGGTGCCCTTTCTTGCACTATTTTAACCCTAAGGGTAAAATCATCATTTTACACCCTTCTGTACTCTGTCAGGGCATATACTGACTCTGAGTAACTTTATCTGTATGTGCCTTGGCTCCTGGGCCTGTCCAGAATGACCAAAATGCCCTTTATACATCTACTACCCCTTTAGTACAACATAGGGGCATTTTTGTAATTTCGCACTTTTCTGGGGTTTTGCTGGACACTGGCCCACCTATCAGTCCACGTATCTTATTGGGCCTTTGATGGCGCCACTTTTGGGCCTTTCTGGGTCTAACACCTTCATGGCACGTATTACGAGGAATCCTCCCCTGTCCAGGTTCACCGAATATTTTAGCTTTTATGCACCGTTTACACACATATCCGAACACCGGCTCCTTCTGTCAGATACACTGCCCTACTGTGTCTGGGCAGCCATTTGGGTCCTAACGGGCATCTGACTGTTGTTACCCGACCTCATTCAGTCTTAGTTTAAATACCGATAAATCTCCCTATCGGATCCCTGGAGGCCTCATACTCCCGTTTGGATTTGCTAATTTGTGAATAACTTTTCCTACAGACCTCCTATAGGTATTCTATCAGTTTCTTGATATCCGCCCCATAAGGGTGCATCATCCTGTAATTTCTTACTTATATCTGAAATCTAGAGTATCCGGTAGAAATTTTTATAACTTTTGGACGATCAGTCCATTTTTGACTATCTGGAGTCTTCAAAAATTTCCGTATTAAGCTGGATTACCCAACATCACTTGCCCTATCTTCTGATAAAATCTGGGACTGAAATGCTGTCGGGCGGTCCAAACCACTTCTGGCCTATTTTTCTTTAATTATACTTTAGCCCCAGGGAACTTTTCTTCTTTGCAATTAAGTCCCTTAAATTTGGCTAAAATTACACTTTAAGACCCCACATTTTTGTCTACCTTTCTTTCCTAACCTTAAACTTTCCATAATTGCATTTAAGTCCCTTTATTTCCTTTCTTTCGCAATTTAATCCTTTTCTTTATATAAAGGACCACATCTTTTTCCTGAAAAAGAACTCATATATTCCATCTAATCTGTACATAGAAATCAGTACAAAAAATTAAGGATATTACAGTTGTGCCTTATACTATATTATTGGGTGCAATTAACTTTATTTTGATGGCTCAGACTGCGACAATCTGATAGCCTCATCAATACTCCACCTTAGGTCTACTACTTCTCCGTGATGGAATCTCTCTGCTTAGGGAACATTAGCTCTTTATCTATTAACCATCATGTCTATAGCCTTAGGCCATGTCCTAGGATCATTCCTAGGCAAGTCTCAATCTAACTTTTAGGTTTTCTATTCATACCAGCTGAATAAAACCTATGTAATATAGATCTACTCCTAATTATCACATGGAGGATCTACTTTTAAACATCATCTTAAACTGATCTTTTATATCTCAGTACTTTGTATTGTCTAGCTTCATCACATGTTATACCAATCCTCTAGCCGATAGACTTCAGTGGGGTTGGTAACTTCAATCTCATCATTAGGTCTCTGAACATCCTAGTCCCGACCTGAGTACTGGATAGTCACGACTCATATTCTCTGTGATCTTTCATTACGACTATCTCCATCTACTCGTCATGACTTTACATCTCTATATCCTTTAGTCGTGACCTAACTCTTATACTGTCACGACTTAGACTCCTTTGCACACTAGTCGCGTACTACAACATTACTCGTCGCGACCATAGGTCTTCTCACGTCGTAACCTTAACTCTTTTGTACATATTAGTCACGACATAAGACCTTTCTTGTCACAACCTCAGCTCTTTGTGACTACTAGTCGCGACCTAGTTACATACTCGTCGTGACCGAATCTCTCTGTGAATAATTGTCACGACCTACACCCATACTCGTCGCGACTTGAGCATTATTATCCCGTACTCTAAGGGAAATAACCTTTCTAATTCATATCTTTAACTCGTTTAAACATCAATCTAACTATTTTAGAGCATCACTGAGCCAGAATCTTCTATTCTGTGCCAGAATCTTATGCTCTGAGCCAGAGCCCTTTCTGGTCTTTGCCAGAACCTCTTGCTCTGATACCAAAATGAAACATCCTCACTTTCCTGGCTTCATCTTCTCTAAACCAGTACCCTGTTATGTTTGGAAAAGATAGGGGTGAGATTTTGGGGGAGATCTCAGTAGCAAATGATACCATTCAATACATATAAGATGAATACAAGTGCATGATATGTGTTTCCTTTATCCTTCTTTAGCTTTCATTTGCATACTTTCATGCTCCATGCCTATCACTATTATGCATAACCATCAACTCATAAAAGGTAGAGCATATATCATCATCACATATCATAAGGATATTAACACACAAGCATATACATCAAGCATACAAGAATAAGTAAGTTCACTACCTGGCATGCCACCCTTCCTTTAGTCCTTAACCTTTGATATGAGGTTCCACCTTTTCATAGGTCAGAGCTTATACATAGCATAATAATACTTCATTATTATTTTATCCAGCACAACTCCACTTAACTCATGATATCTTGAGATAATACCCTTATCCTATCCATCCCCAAACTTCCTTTCTATCCACGGCTAACCTTATAGAGAGAGATATTTCCCTATTCTGACTATTAAACTTATAAGAACAATCCTCTAATTCATTAGAGCAGGGACTAGAAGAACTTACTAACCTTATTCCTAAGCTTGTCGAGTCCCTAAGCTCCTTGGGTTGCTCATAGCTCAGCCAGAACTCCTTCTTTCTCTTTCTCTCTCTTTCTCTTTCTCTCTCTCTCTTCTTGCTCTCCAAACTGTGGTGTAAATAAAATGGGAGTGGAGTGCCTCTATTTATAGGTGGAGGGGCTTGGATTGAATGGTCCAGATCAATTCTTGATAGATGACACAAATCGCGTAGCTTCCTCAAAAAGCCTTGCTTACATAACTATGATGACATCATCCTCCATAATGACTCATCAAAAGTGACATCATCAAGGGACACCTCACATGCTTAGGTGGTGTAACATCCCAATTTTTGGGCCTAGAGAAGCAGAAAATAGCCTAAAATTGAGAGGCTACCAGACCCCCTTTGAGCAAAAGTCCCAGAGACATACAGAGAGTTTTTAGGGACTAAACTGAGAATAAGCGAAGGTACAGGGACATATATGTAAATATGTGAAAGTCCCAAGGGGTAGAATGGCCATTTTGGGAAATGTGAAGGTCAAAGGTTGTAGAGTTGAGAGTTGACCAGTTTGGTCGCGACAAGAAAGTAGTATGGTCGCGACTAAGTTTTACAGAAAGGTCTAGACGCGGCTGGAAGATGTGTGGGTTGTGACTAATAGGCAAAATGAGCATGGTTGCGACTGAAAAGTGATAAAGTCATGACTAAATAGTGTTGAGGTCACGACTAAGTGATGTTGAGGTCGCGACTAATGAATGTAGAAGGCATTAAGTTGCGATGAGATGATGGTTAGGTCGCAACTACGGAATATGAAAAGATGTTAAGACGTATGGAATTAAGTGGGCCATGAGTCATGAAGGTCCAAGAGAGATTGGAATGATATTTTAATAAAGTATAGTTACCCGGTTAAAGATAGAACTAGGAAAAGGATCAGATAAAGTAAAGGTTATCCAGAACCATGAGATGGCATAAAAAGGTATCCTCATAGGACCCACAAGATGCCACATGGCATTGAGTTAATAGAGAGAGAAAACGTAGAAAAAGGTAAAGGACACGTGGCACAATCTCAGCCGCTCATTCCAAGAAAAGACTCTAGATTTCTCTGGAAGTGCTGAGTCAGCATGTGAGGTGTCCCAAGGGCCCTCTGTAATATCCCTAATTTTTTGTACTGATTTGTATGTATAGATTGAATGAAATATATCAGGTATTTTTCAGGAAAAAATGTGGCCATATATGTAAAGAAAGGGATTAAATTGAAAAAGAAAATGTAAGGACTTAAGTGTAATTATGAAAAGTTTAAGGCTAGAAAGGAAAAGTAGACAAAAATGTGGGGTCTCTAAGTGTAATTTTAGCCAAATTTGAGGGACCTAAGTGCAAAGAAGAGAAGTTCCCCGGGGCCAAATTGTAATTAAAGAAAATTAGGCCAGAAGTGATTTGGACTGCCCGAAAGCATTTCAGTCCCAGATTTCACCAGTAGATAGAGCAAATGATGTTGGGTAATCCAACTTAATACAGAAATTTTCTCAAGACTCCAGATAGCCAAAATTTATCTAATAATGAAAAAGTTATAAAAATTATTATCGGATATCCTAGACCTTAGATATACATGAAAAATTACAGGATGATGCGTCTTGATGAGGCGGATGTCAGGGAACTGACAGAATACCGAAAGGAGGTCTGTGGAAAAAGTTATTCACAAATTAGTAAATTCAGACGGGAGTGTGTGACCTCCGGGGATCCGATTAGGAGATTTATCGGTATTCAAACTGAGACTGAATGAGGTTAGATGACATCAGTCAGATGCCTGTTATGACCCAAAGGGATGCCTTGACGCAGTATGCTAGTCTATCTGATAAAAGGAGCTGGTGTCCGGAGACGTGTAGAAACGGTGTATAATGGCAAAAGTACCCGATGAATTTGGTCGGGAGAGATTTCTTGTGAAATGTGCCAAAAAGGTAATAGACCCAAAAAGGCCAAAAAATGGCGCCATCAAAGGCCCAATAAGACACCTGGACTGATAGGTGGGCCAGTGTCCAGTGGAGCCTGGGAAAAGTGTGAAATTATGAAATGCCCCTGTGTTATCTTAAGGAGAAATAAATGAATTAAGGGCATTTTGGTCATGTTGGACAGGCCAAAACGCCAAGGTATACACAGGTGAGGTTAGTCAGAGTCAGTATATGCTCTGACAAGGTACAAAAAGGTGTGAAATGACGATTTTGCCCTTAGGGTTAATATAGTGCAAGAAAGGGCACCAAGGGTATTTTGGTCATTTCGCAAGGGATCTGTAATTAAGTTTAGACCCAGTATAAGAATGTCAATGATATAAAGGACCCAAATACTAAATTTAAGGTCAGAAGACAGATTATGGAATCTCAGAAAAATTAGATTCAGAAAACAGTCCAATTTTCGAGGAATTGGACCGGGCCGGTACGGATTGGACTGGAAATTTTCTAGAGGCTTCTCGGCTCTTCCATTTGTGTCACATGGCTGATTAGGTGTCCCATGAGTTGTCCCTTGAGTGATTTTACTAGGTCAAACTGAGGTCAAAACACTGCTACCTCAGGACCTGCGAATTTCTCTTTTAATTCGTCATACACAAGTTTAACATGCCAAACAATATTTATTATTAAATAATAAAATGTCATACAACAAAGCATACACCGAATTCTCTTATTTCTATTACATCTTCTCCTGTCTAAAATCCGGCAGCATAGCTGCTACATTCCTTCTGTAGAAAGTAACCGATCTTGTACCGATTCGGTAATTCCCGTAGGAGCTACCATTCTACGTAAGTACCCAGGAAAGACTGGATGAACCGGCTATGTCCACTCACTTCCAGCCTCCTTAGACAGCACCTACGTACACAGTACGTATCAGTTCCTTTCTTTGTTCCTTCCTCTGTTGCCAGAAGTTTGGTAGCCTAACGGCGTCTCTTAAGATTTCCAGATTTTATTTCGACAGAACTTCCCCTGTAATGTTATATATGGGAATGAGATTCGGGGGAATCTCAGTAGTAATAATCATAACAATATATGTAATGCAGAGTGATGGTGCTTGCTTGTGATTGTGTACAGATAAGTATGCTGCGTGCTTCCATATTCAATAACATATGATCATAGCATTGTAATAGAGCTTCAAGCATAACATATAAGACAACAATCCAACCAAACAATAGCACAACAAATCACAAAGACATTACATAAGAGCTAGGATTAGTTACTACCTCAAAAGCTTAGCAGAATTCTACTATCTCTATACTGCTTCCAGCTCCGCCAGAACTTCCTTTCTTCTTTCTTTCTCCTTCTCTCTCTTCTTTCTCTCTCTTTTCTTGCCAAAAATGTGGGATGCATAAAATGGGAGGGGAAGGGGGTATTTATAGCTTTAATGGATGGCATTTCTGTAATTTTGAAGCCATCTGAACATGTGGTCCTGGTTTTTCCTGGATTTTCCTATTTTTCTTTATTCCTTTTTACTGTATCATGCATGACATCATCCAGGACACCTCACCGGGACACCTCATCGCCACATTCTTCACATGTCACAATTCCTGGACACCTCATCAGCTGACTCAGCAGTTCAGTCCAATCCAGTACCGGTCCAGAGTCTTGCACCGTAATACGTGTCCTCAACTTTTCTTTTGCCTCTAAGATGACGCCATGTGGCATCTGGAAGGGACCTTTCACGCCTTCCAATGCTATCCAGATAAGTCCTAGACTTTATCTGATCACCTCCTCGGTTATCGTGCCGACCGAGTAACTTTACTTTATTGCAACAGCATTAAAATAGTATTTTAATGCCACTTTTTCTCACATATCACTGGGCCTACGTTTTTGGGCCTGGGAATATCATCTTGGGTCTCTGATCCAGCCCAAGTACTCTGATAGCACGATTCCCAAGAAACAGCCCTTTGTAAATTACCAAAATACCCCTGGGTGCCCTTTCTTGCACTATTTTAACCCTAAGGGTAAAATCGTCATTTTACACCCTTCTGTACTCTGTCAGGGCATATACTGACTCTAAGTAACTTTATCTGTATGTGCCCTGGCTTCTGGGCCTGTCCAGAATGACCAAAATGCCCTCATTCATCTCCTACCCCTTTAGTACAACACAAGGGCATTTTCGTAATTTTGCACTTTTCCGGGGTTCTGCCGGACACTGGCCCACCTATCAGTCCAAGGGTCTTACTGGGCCTTTGTTGGCGCCATTATTGGGCCTTTCAGGGTCCATTACCTTCATGGCATGCATTACGAGGAATCCTCCCTTGTCAATAATTATTGAATATTTTATCTACTATTCACCGTTTATACACATATCCGGACACCGGCTCCTTCTGTCCGATACACTGGCCTACGGTGTTCAGGCATCCCTGTGAGTCATATCAGTCATCTGACTGAGGTTATCCGAACTCATTCAGTCCCTTTTCAAATACCGATAAATTTCCCTATCGGATACCCGGAGGCCTCACACTCCCGTCTGGATTTTCTAATTTGCGAATAACTTTTTCTACAGGCCTCCTATCGGTATTCTGTCAGTTTCCTGACATCCGCCCCATAAAGACGCATCATCCTGTATTTTCTCACCTAGATCTGAAATCTAGGATATCCAGTATGAATTTTTATAACTTTTGAACGATCAGTCCATTTCTGGCTATCTGGAGTCTTCAAAAATTCCTGTATTAAGCCAGATTACCCAGCGTCCCTTGCTCTCTCTACCGGTGAAATCTGGGACTGAAATGCCGTCGGACAGTCCAAACCACTTCCGGCCTGACTTTCTTTAATTACACTTTAGCCCCAAGAAACTTTTCTTCTTTTCATTTAAGTCCCTTTTTATTTGGCTAAAATTACACTTAAGGACCCCACCTTTTTGTCCTTAAACTTTCCATAACTCTTTCATACTCATAGAGACCTCGTATGCACATCTCTATGATCAGCATAGAGACCTATTTTCTCTATTTCACATTTCACCCCGATCTTTTCCATAATTACGATTTTGCCCCTACATTCTCTTTCTGGCATCTATTCTCATCTTCTTATCCTTCATCTTAAGTTCTAGAAATTCTCTTTCAATAACTCATCCCCTAAACTCTTCGGGAGTCATCGTTAATTAAAAAGCTCGACAACCCGCCTATATCAGGTTATCTTACACAGGAGCCAGCTCATATCAAGCTACCTGCAGAATTCCTAGGCTTAAGACTTAGGATATTCCTCACATTCCTCATTTTGAACCTAGGTGAACTAGACCCAAAAATTGGGATGTTACAATGTCATCAAGGTGATGTCATAAATGAAAAAGAAAAGAAATTCCAAGATTAAATCTAAGCCACAAGATCAAATAGTAACCAAAATGATCTTGGCCATTCATTTTTCATGGAATTTGCCTATAAATACCCCCCAAATCTGATTCCAAACCATGGTACTAAGAACCCTTGGGGAAACTCTTGCAAATTGAAAACTCAAGCCAAGAGGAAGCAAGTACTTGGAAGGAAACATCAAGGTAATTAATCCTCTTGATCCTAGACTATGTTCTAATAGATTTGCTCTTGAGTTTAAGTGGTTTTTGAGGCATAAACCTTGATGTATTGCTGCTGGAATTTCGGTACCCATATGAAAGGAGCATGAGTTTTATGTTATGGATAGTTTAGACAAGCTTAAACAAGCTAGAATCAAGTGGTAATGGCTTGGGAATTCAAGTATGTTTGTGAATCCAAGATCATGTTCTGTTCTATACAGTACATAATCACAGTTCATATGTTGTAATTTCATGGTTTTGATGCTTCCAATGAGTCTAAAATGGAAAATTGTGTGGGGTTATAGTAGGAAGACAAGTATTGGAAGCATTGGAACCAAAATGAGAATTTTTGGAAAACAAGAGGTCACTTTTCGGTTCTGTACAGAAGTGTAAGATGCAATTGGATTCTGGAATTTTTGAGTGCATATTTGGATTCTACATGAAGAATTATGTGGAAAGGAACTATGAGAGTTTAGTTTGGAAGGATGTAAACCTAAGTCACAAAGTAGAGAAAGAAAGGGACTTAATGAAACCCTAGTCTTGAGAATGGTTTGAATTGAGTTGTAACTTGGTAATTGTTTGATTATGCCTAGGTTTTGACATTTGTGGGAAGGAAGGATCAAGCCAAGAAGGAACTTACAAAGATACATAAGAGGTAGCAAGAATACTTAACTATAAACTTATATTGTTTGATTTATATGCTTGCTTGTTATGTATGAAGTTTGGTTGAGCATGATATGTTATGTGATGATGATTATGATGATGATGATGAGTTATGAATATGTGCAACTCCTTGCAACCTATGTCATGACAATATGCATGTTAGAGTTTGCTTATGTATGATCATGAATTAGCTCCCATTGCATGATAACATGTTAGGCATTTAATCAAGCATGTATAACCTTATAGTTTGTATGACTTGCTATTGAGATTTCCATGAAATCTCATTCCTTCCATATGTATATAATCATGCTCTAGGTTCTGGAACTTCTCAAGGAAGAGGCTAATTGTGAATGAATAATGTGTATATGACCTAGATGGCATGTATTTAACCTAGAAAATGTTGTATGGTATGTAAAAACGTATGCACTCACTGGAACCAACCGAGGCAGAATGTTTCCATCGATCGTTTGAGGGACTTATCTAACGATGTTTTAGATAAAATTTGGTATGAAAATATCTAAGATCCAGAGATTTAATTGGACACCAAGAAAGCCTAATTTGGTTAAGTTTTCGAATTGATATGAGTTTTCAAAGTTGGACCTAAAATCTGGATCAAGATAAAACGAGCCCTGAGAGGCAGTGAGATTCATACGCGATTTTCATATAGCAAATGAATGAATCTTTCCGCAAAATTTTATGAGCTTAAAGTAGACATATGTATATTTAAATCCATATGTAACACGACTCATTTGGATGAGTAACCAAATAGAAATGAATTTTTGAAAATGAGACAGAATCTGGAAATTCAAAGTTCATCAAATGAACAGTGATTTTCAACGAATAAACTGATTTTATTTGGACAAGTAAATCTCATTTTCATATTTTTCCTTAAAATTTTGATGAAATAGATTTCATTAGAAATTAAAACCACCTCATTTTGATTTTTCTAGATTTAATTATGAATTTCCAAAGTTCATGCTGCAAACTGGAATTACCAAGTGCACAGTAAAATGAACAGTACCCCCCGATAGCCTAACTCTTGGAAATTCATGTTTCTAAGGTAAAATGGTGTTCCAATGTTCTAAGATACTTCCAATTGAGCATATGTAAGCATGAGATTAAGGATGTTTCACCCTCCCTAAGTGCCACCTAAGCATGTGAGGTGTCCCTAGGATGATGTCATAAGTGATGAGTCATTGGGGATGATGATGTCATCATGGTGAGGTAAGCAAGGCTTCTTGAGGAAGCAAGCGATCTGAGCCATTCATCGAGATTTGATATGGGCTATTCATTCCACTTTGCCTCCACTATAAATACCCCCACCCCTTGCCATTCCATTCCACGCCAAAACCAAAGAGGGGAAGAGAAAGGAAGATATAGAAAGAGAAAGAGAGGAAGGAAGGAGAAGGAGTTCTGGCTAAGCTAGGAGCTGCCTAAAGAGCTTGGGAATAAGGTAATTTATTCTAGTCCCTGCTATAATAAATTAGAGTATTATTCTTATGAATTCAGTAGCCAAAATAGAGGAATATCTTTCTCTATAAGGTTAGCCGTGGATAGAAAGAAAGTTAGGGGATGATCAGGATAGGAATATTATCTTAAGATGAGCTTGAGTTAAGTGGAGTTATGCTGGATAAAATAATAATGAAATATTGTTATGATATGTATAGGCCCTAACCTATGAGAAGGTGGAACCTTTGATCAAAGGTTAAGGAAAGCTGCATGTCAGGTAGTGGACATACCCATTCTTGTATACTTGATTTATATGCTTGTGTGTTAATATGCCTATGATAAGTGATGATGATTATGATGATGTATGCTCTGCCTTTTTATAAGTTGATGATTATCCATAATAGTGGTAGGCATGGAGCATAAAAGTATGTAAGTGAAAGCTAAAGAAGGATAAAAGAGAACACATATCATGCACTTGCATTCATCTTGTATGCATTGAATGGTACCGTTTACTACTGAGATTTCCCCAATAATCTCACCCCTACCTTTTCTAACCATAACAGGGTGCTGGTTTGGAGAAGATGGAGCTAGAAAAGTAAGGATGTTTCAGGTGGCACAATGGTAGGGCCCTTGGGATACCTCACCTGCTAACTCAGCATTTCCAAAGAATTCTAGAGTCTTTTCCTGGAATGAGCGGCTGAGATCGTGCCACGTGTCCTTTACTTTTTCTAACTTTTCCTCTTCCCTTTAACTCAATGCCATGTGGCATCTTGTGGGTCCCATGAGGACACCTTTTCATGCCACCTTATGGTTCTGGATAAGCCTTTACTTTTCCCAGTTATATTTCCAACCGAGTAATACTACTTTATTAAAATATCACATCAATCTCTCTTGGACCTTCATAACTCTTGGCCCACTTGATTCCTGGCGTCTAGCACCCCTTATATCCAATAGTCGTGACCTAACTATCCTCTCATCACAACTTAACACCTTTTGTGTTCCTTAGTCACGACCTCATAACTTTTTAGTCGGACCAAACTCACTTTGTCTATTAGTCGTGACCTACACATCTTCCAGTCGCGTCTAAACCTTTCTGTAAAACATAGTTGCAACCAAACTAATTCCTTGTCGCGACCAAAGGGGTCAACCCTTAACTCTGCACCCTTTAATCTTTACATTTCCCAAAATGGCCATTCTACCCCTTGGGACTTTCACATATTTACACATAAGTCTCTATACCTTCACTTACTAGGGTATGGTAGCCGCTCAATTTTAGGCTATTTCTTGCATCTCTAGGCCCAAAAATTAGGATGTTACACTATAGGTTGAAGAAGGCATTTAATGGCTCACAGGAATATGAAATGACTCCTATTCCTTTAAATGGAGAAGAAGTGTATCAATGTTTGTAGGGTGCTCATGTTACCTTGGGTAACAGTAATAAGAAGAAGGCACTTGACAGGAATATATGGAAAAAGATATCAATATTCTTTGATCTTCTATATTAGAAGAATCTTAAAGTGAGACATAGTCTAGATGTCATGTATATAGAGAAGAACATGTATGACAACCATGTTGACACCCTCCTGCATATCAGTGGAAAGAGTGAGGATGGGTTCAATGTTAAATGAACTTTAGTTGAAATAGGAATAAGAGCACCTCTACATCCACAATAAAGATAGGACAGTTAGAGAGTTTATTTGTACCCAGCGGCACACACATTATCCAAATATTAAAAAAAAGCATATGTCAATGTTTGCATGGTATTAAGGTGCCACAAGGGTATTCATCGAATTTTAGGAAGCTTGTATTAATGCAAGATTTGTAGATAATGGTATAAAGTCCCACGATTTCCATATGTTAATGCAACAATTACATCCACAATAAAGAGAGGGTAGTAAGAGAGTTTATTTGTACCCAGCGACACACACATTATCCAAATATGAAAAAAAATAAGCATATTTCAGTGTTTGCATGGTATTAAGGTGCCACAAGGGTATTCATCAAATTTTAGGAAGCTTGTATTAATGCAAGATTTGTAGATAATGGTATAAAGTCCCACGATTGCCACATGTTGATGCAACAATTACTATCAGTGGCTATTCGAGGCATTATGTATGGTCTTCAATGTTGTTTGCAGCAAAGTGATTGTGTTAGTCTCGACAGAAACACCTTAAAGAGGGGTAAATTGGGTGTTTTGAAATTTTTAACAGACATTTCAAATCTTAAAGACAACCAAAATATAATTGACTAAAAAGAATAGAGATTAGAAAGATATCACCAAAGAATAGAAGAATCAACACAAGTCATTTTATCTTAGTTCAGATCAATCTTCTTGTCCTACGTCTAGTCCCCGAGGCCTTATGAGATTTTCAGCTATAGCCTAAAATTTGAAAGAGCTCTTGGTGCCTTAGTACAAAAAGTGATCCTCTCAATCACTCTCTCTTAATTCCCAGAAGGTAACAATCCTAACTTAAGAGATCCAATCTCTTAAGTCTACAGAATGAATGAAAATTTTCTCAATCTCTCTCATAGAGTATATATGATGATGAACACTGGAGTACAAGAATATTGGGTTATAGAATAATGAATGAAGAATCAAATATTGTAATGTATTCAATCATTGGTATTCTGTCCTCTTCATTAATACTGAGTCTTCCTTAAATAGTATTTACTTTGTTTGGTAGCTGTTAGACTCAAGCTTGTAACTGTTGGAGTGAAGGCGTCGTTGGTGGTTAGGTGAGCATTTAATGCTTTACCAGATGTAGCAAGTTTTCATTGACGTAGCCATCATCATTTCAAACTTTAGCCTTTTCTAAACACACTCAATCTCAAAAAGGTTTAGCAGTAGTTTAAGCATTGATTAAGTGTATGAACAAATAATAATCATCTTATGTTATAAAGATCAAGATCTAATAAGGTTCATATGGCTTTCTAAAAAATATATTGTATTAATCGATTAACTAATTGATTAATCATCATTAATTCGATCAATATTTCAATTAATGTAGAAAACATAAAATAGAGCATCACATTGATCAGAGTGTTCAAACACATTCAATATAAATTGATAAGATAAGTTTCTCAAAAGATTTATAGTGAAGGATGATGAGAAACATAAGCATATTTTAGATTTCAATCAAACATATATAGTTCAGAGAGAGAGATTCAAGCAGTTTCAATGTAAACAGAGAAGTATCATTGAAATATATGAAATTAATTGAACAATTAATCTATTAATATAAGTTAATAGAATCCTTAGTAGATTAATATCTCTGGAGAAATTGACACAGAAAAGTTTTCAAAACATATTAATAAAATAATCAATGCATTAATGTAAATTAATTGAATCCTTAGTCAGTTAATATTTCTGGAGGAATTGATATAGAAAGGTTTTCAAAACATATTAATCAAACAATCAATCCATTAATATAAATTAATCGATTAATGGATTCAGATTTAATATTCACAAACTGATTATGAACTAATTAAGTTAATGCATTCATTTAGATTAATCGATTAATATAGTTTGTTTTGTCTAAAGAAAAAATAGTTCTAAATAGATTAATCGAATAGAAGATCCATTAATTATAATTAATCGATTAATTGACTTGTCTTTTCAATTCTAGAGAGCAACTCCATGACATTAATCAAACAGTTAATCGATTAATGGACACTCATTAATCTATTAACTAACTTTATTTTCCACAACAGAGTAAGGTCTTGACATTAATTGAACCTTCAATCGATTAAATGATACTCATTAATCGATTAAATAATTAATTAAGTATCATTAATCGGTTGACTTAGTATCATTAATCGATTAATTATTCTAACTTGATTGATTAAATGATCTTTTACCAAAATAATTTGAGTTACTTTTGACATCATCAAAACATCATTAAGTATGGATTCTAACATATTGATCCTATTGAGTTGGATGAATTGGAGAACGAAGGTTATGTTATCTTCTCCCAGTTGGAGATGCACTTCCTTCCAATATTTTTGACATCATGGTCCGTTTGAGAGATGCATGAAAATCCTTAAAGGGTATTCTAAAAATCTTTATCGACCTGAGGCATCAATTGTTGAGAGGTATATAGTTGAGGAGGAAGTTAAGTTTTGTAACTCATGTCTTGCTAGGGTAAAGGCAGTAGGACTTCCTCAATCTTGGCATAATCAGGGGAGAAAAAGTAGGGGACTCGTGGTGCTAAAGTGAAGTGCATGTCTCGCGAATTCGTGATGCAAGTACATCTTTATAATTTGAACAATAAAGATAAAGTTCTGTTATACTTGGATACTCACAAGAATATGCTCAGGATCATGAACTTAAGAAAGAGCGATATGTAACTAGCTAATAAGCACAATAGGTCTTTTACAAAATGGTTCAATCAAGAAGTATTAAAGGATAACAATCCTTCTGAGACAATACAAAGGCTAGCTGCAGGCCTCATTTTAAGGTTGTGTTGGGAAGGATATGACATAAATGGATACTCTTTTTGCACAAAAGCCTAAAATGATAAAAGTACAATACAGAATAGAGGGGTTATGGTTGTGGCCGAAGCGTTGCATTTTGCTAGTTCAAAAGATAAAATGCCAACATTGGTGTCCATGCCATATTATGGAGTGATTGAAAAGATATGGGAGGTTAGTTACTCCAGGTTTAAAGTACAAGTCTTTAAATGTAAGTGGTTTAATAGTAATGCTATCCAAGTAGATGAGAAATTTTGATGTGTTTTGTAACATCCCGATTTTTGGTCTAGGAGATCGGGACAGTTCATCTAGGTCCAAGATGAGGAATGTGAGAAATGTCCTAAGTCTCAAGCCTAGGAATTCTGCAGGTAGCTTGATATGGGCTAGCTCCTGTGTAAGATAACCTGATATGGGCGGGTTGTCGAGCCTTTCAATTAACGATGACTCCCGAAGAGTTTAAGGGATGAGTTATTGAAAGAGAATTTCTAGACCTTAAGATGAGGGATGAGAAGATGAGCAACGAGGCCAGAAAGAGAATGCAGGGGCAAAATCATAATTATGGGAAAGATCGGGCTAGTAGCCGATGAGTACCATATTTTGCCAGAAAATAGAGAAAATTATGCTGATCATTTCACTGAACTGTGAAATGTGCATACGAGGTCTCTATGAGTATGAAAGAATTATGGAAAGTTTAAGGACAAAAAGGTGGGGTCCTTAAGTGTAATTTTAGCCAAATAAAAAGGGACTTAAATGAAAAGAAGAAAAGTTCCTTGGGGCTAAAGTGTAATTAAAGAAAGTCAGGCCGGAAGTGGTTTGGACTGTCCGACGGCATTTCAGTCCCAGTTTTCACCGGTAGAGAGAGCAAGGGACGCTCGGTAATCTGGCTTAATACATGAATTTTTGAAGACTCCAGATAGCCAGAAATGGACTGATCGTCCAAAAGTTATAAAAATTCATACCGGATATCCTAGATTTCAGATCTAGGTGAGAAAATACAGGATGATGCGTCCTTATGGGGCGGACATCGGGAAACTGACAGAATACCATAGGAGGCCTGTAGAAAAAGTTATTCGCAAATTAGAAAATCGAGACGGGAGTGTGAGGCCTCCGGGTATCCGATAGGGAAATTTATCGGTATTTGAAAAGGGACTGAATAAGTTCGGATAACCTCGGTCAGATGACTGATATGACTCACAGGGATGCCTGAACACCGCAGGCCAGTGTATCGGATAGAAGGAACCGGTGTCCGGATATGTGTATAAACGGTGATTAATAGATAAAATATTTAATAAACATTAACGGGGGAAGATTTCTCGTAATGCGTGCCATGAAGGTAATGGACCCTGAAAGGCCCAATAATGGCGCAAACAAAGGCCCAATAAGACCCTTGGACTGATAGGTGGGCCAGTGTCCGGCAGAACCCCGGAAAAGTGCAAAATTACGAAAATGCCCCTGTGTTGTACTAAAGGGGTAGTAGATGAATGAGGGCATTTTGGTCATTCTGGACAGGCCCAGGAGCCAAGGCTCATACAGATAAAGTTACTTAGAGTCAATATATATCCTGACAGAGTACAGAAGGGTGTGAAATGATGATTTTACCCTTAGGGTTAAAATAGTGCAAGAAAGGGCACCCAGGGGTATTTTGGTAATTTGCCGAGGGATGTTTCTTGGGAATCGAGCCATCAGAGTACTTGAGCTTGATCAGGATCCAAGATAACATACCCAGAGCCCAAAAACGTAGCCCATGGAGTATGTGGGAAAAAGTGGCATTAAAATACTATTTTAATGCTGTTTCAATAAAGTAAAGTTACTCGGTCGGCACGATAACCGAGGAGGTGATCAGATAAAGTCCGGGACTTATCTGGATAGCATTGGAAGGCGTGAAAGGTCCCTTCCAGATGCCACATGGCGTCATCTTAGAGGCAGAAGAAAAGTTAAGGACACGTATTATGGTGCAAGACTCTGGACCGGTACTGGATTGGACTAAACTGCTGAGTCAGCTGATGAGGTGTCCAGGAATTGTGACATGTGAAGAATGTGGCGATGAGGTGTCCCGGTGAGGTGTCCTGGATGATATCATGCATGATGCAGTAAAAAGGAATAAAGAAAATAGGAAAATCCAGGAAAAACCAGGACCACATGTTCAGATGGCTTCAAAATTACAAGAATGCCATCCATTAAAGCTATAAATACCCCTTTCCCCTCCCATTTTAGGCATCCCACGTTTTTGGCAAGAAAAGAGAGAGAAAGAAGAGAGAGAAGGAGAAAGAAAGAAAGAAAGAAAGGAAGTTCTGGTGGAGTTGGAAGCAGTATAGAAGTTCTGGAGCTCTGCTTTTGAGGTAGTAACTAATCCTAGCTCTTATGTAATGTCTTTGTGATTTGTTGTGCTATTGTTTGGTTGGATTGTTGTCTTATATGTTATGCTTGAAGCTCTATTACAATGCTATGATCATATGTTATTGAATATGGAAGCACGCAGCATACTTATCTATACACAATCACAAGCAAGCACCGTCACTCTGCATTACATATATTGTTATGATTATTGCTACTGGGATTGTTTTTGAATCTCATTCCCAAAAATAACATTACAGGGGAGGTTCTGTCAAAATAAAATCTGGAAATTTTGAGAGACGCCGTTAGGCTGCCAAAATTCTGGCAACAGAGGAAGGAACAAAGAAAGGAACTGATACGTACTATATACGTAGGTGCTGTTTAAGGAGGCTGGAAGTGAGTGGACCTAGCCGGTTCATCCAGTCTTTCCTGGGTACTTACGTAGAATGGTAGTTCTTATGGGAATTACCGAATCGGTACAAGATCGGTTACTTTCTACAGAAGGAATGTAGCAGTTATGCTGCCGAATTTTAGACAGGAAGAGATGTAATAGAAATAAGAGAATTTGGTGTATGATTTGTTGTATGACATTTTATTATTTAATAATAAATATTGTTTGGCATGTTCAATTTGTGGATGACGAATTAAGGGAGAAATTCGCAGGTCCTGAGGTAGCAGTATTTTGACCTCAGTTTGACCCAGTAAATGGAGGAGTTTGGCTATGAAATTTGGTGAGCCAGTAGTACACATCTGGGGCATTACGTGGATAGGTAATAAGACTTGTTTGGATGTGTAGAATGAGATTAAGCAGTTTTCAAATTAAAAGTCCAGAATAAGGAACTTAAGAGTAAAATTTTGAATTTCTGGCCTTAAGTTAAGATATAATCAAGCTAATATTACTTCTGCAAGTGTACTCTGAGGGGTCTAAGGGAGGATGTTTCATGTTTCAGTCACTCTTCATCTAGATAAGCCATTCATCTTAAGAAGTCAAACAATTCAAGTGTTTTATGTCATCAATCCAGCAAATAAAGATCTTTTCATTATGCTCCAAGAAAAAATGTAACACCTTACTTTTGAATGCCTTAGGGACCATTCAATAGCATTTAGAACCACTTAAACATCCATTGAAGTTCAATTACAAAACCTGGAAAATTCCAACTTATGAGTACTGTTCATGTGGCATTTCCAGATTAGGAGATAAAATGCAAAAAAATATAATTAATTATAGAAAAATTGAAATGAAGTGGTTCAAAAAGATACAAGAAGATAACATAATTAAATTTAAGGGAAAAATAATTCTGAGACCAAATTCTCAGCCAATCAATACAAACTTGGTGTCAAATATCACTGTTCATTGGGTCAAAACTTCTGAAAATTAGTTTCTGGTCCCTAAATTTGAAAATTCTGTTCTCTTTGTACAAAGATCATAATGAGGCATTCTTGATTTCAAAATAAATCTTGACATGTTAACTAAGTACTGGTAAAATATCATTTATTTATTCAATCATTTACTATTTTTAATTAAAACACAAAGGTCACTGCCTCCTTAAGAGTTACTATTCATAGTGACAAATTCCAACTATTAACTTTACATACATATACACATAAATCACACAACTAATTCCTATCTCTTCTTCATGCATATTCATCTTCTTCCTCATGTAAAATTCCTGCTATGATTGGATATATATATTGGGCTGAGATTTCTGAGGAAATCTCAGTAGTAAACGGTACAAAATAATGTATGCATTAATGCTTAAAACTTGTGCTTGCTTGTGATTGTGTTAACATAATGTATTGTGCATGCTTCCATGTAACATATGAAATACAATTGGCCAAAGTAAGCATAGCACAGAGCTACAACTAATACATATGAACAACATCAATCAACAAAGCCATAACATAATCATCTATACAATCAACACATACAAGTTTAAGTAAGTTTACTACTTTGATACTTTACTTTTCTTTATCTTCTTTATTGTCACATTTCCTTGATATAAGGTTTTCTTCTTAATCACACAAATCAAATCCTAACACTGCATGTTCACACATGCATTAAAATCTCATTTCAATCAAATTTTAGAAACATTGAACTTGGTTAACTAACCCCTAACTTTCTTTATCAGGGGTTAATTATTTTATCCTTTCAAATAACTTGTGCATTAACTTAACCCTACACAATTTTACCTTTTAAATCTATTTATGAGCTTAAAATTACAAAATTTGGGTTCCTACACACCTTGATGTATAGAACCAAAATAGTGCACATAATTTCCAAAATTTCTTATTTTAATTCCAATACTTCCAATACTTGTTTCTCTATTTAATCCCACACAATTTTTTATTTTAAAACCATTGAAAGCTCAAAATCATGAAATTCATATCATTGTTCATGCATATGAATAGTAACATAAAGGGTTTAAAAATCCCATCTTTCAATTCAATACTTCCAAAGCTCTAAACTTATTCAAATCTACGGAAAATCATCATTTAAATTCAATGAAAGTATTAGATCATTAAAAATCACACTCTTCCAATCTAGAATAGCACTGGCCGAAAGTCTTCTTTAATATGCAAAGCAAGGAATTTCAATCTAATTCCATAACTAACCATTTAAACTAACTTGTCTAAATGTTAATTGCATAGTTCTAGCTTAATCGTCCTTTTCTTCTTTTATTGTATCATTTTGGGCAGCAAGGGATCCAAGGGAGAAAAGAAGTTTCTAACCATTAAAACCTAAGCTTCTTCCTTCCCAAACAATTACAAATAAACTAGGAAGGATTATATACCTTAAGCCCTAGCTACCTTGGATCAAAGTGCCTTAGATCTCCCTTGATTCAAGCTTGAATAGGTTGATATTTTGGTTGACAAGAGTTTCCCTAGTGGTCCAAGAGCATCACAATTTTAGGAAGGAAATGAGGGGTATTTATAGTAAATTTTCAAGGGTGTTAGGACTAAAATATCCTCCCTTTTCCTAATAATTACAACTCCTTGATATTGCTTCCTATCGGTTAGTTTTTAATTAATTATCCTTAATAATAATTAGTTAAAGTATTACATTATTTTAATATAATTTAGCACATAGGATAATGCTTCCTTCATGCTCTTGGTGCCATTTGGTGGATGTGTGGGTCCCACAATGTAACATCCCAAATTTTTTATTTGTATAAGACTGATAGAGGAAAGAGGTTAAGAAGGGATTGGGATGATAAGCAGAAGAAAAGATAGTAATTAGGTAAGATTTAAGTCAAAGAGATAAGGTATTAAGTTGTAAAGCTAAAGGGACTAAATTGTAATTAATAAAAGTTTAGGGACTAAACTACAAATAGTGAAAGTCCATGGACTAAATTGGAAATAGTGGAAAGTTCAAGGACTTAAATGGAGTTTTGAGATTTTAAGGACCAAATTGGAATTTCAAACTTAGTAGAAAGGGACTAAAATAGAATTTGGCAATTTTAGGGACTAACATTCAATTTTGCCAAATTTAAGGGCAAAAATATAATTATGGAAAGTTGAAAGTTGAGCTAGTAAATGTCCAAAATTGCCCAAAAATATTTCGGTCCCAAATTTTATCAATAAATAGAAAATGAAAATTGGGCTAGACGTATCTCTCAGAATTTTGATTTAAGGTTCCGATAAATTGATATTAATTTCCAAAGTCTAAAAATTAGTACAATATCTTTCGGACCTTAGAATCAGATAAAGTTTGGTAGTAAATTTTTATAATTAATATAAGAATTTATGAAATTGACATAAGTCAAAAAGAAGTCCTGTAGAATTAATTATGAAATTTAAGATAAAATCGGACACAGATAAAGGATTTGAAGAAAATATATTTTATCAGGACTTTTGGGTCTCAAAAAATTATGACACTTTGTAAGAAATTTATTTTATATTAGAATGAATTTATAAAAATGTCAGAACTATTAAAAGAATTTTATAGAATTTATTCTAAAATTTAAGGTATATTAAGGTATCTAGTAAAGGAAGTTCCTTGGGATTTGTGTCAATTAATGAATTGGACTCAAAAAGGGTCCAAAATGGCATCTTGTAGCAGCCCAAAATGCCAAGGAATTACTTTGTGGTTAAATGAATTTTTTAGATATTCTTATTAAAAAATGAGAAGAAGAAAGGAGGAAGTTTCATGACATATGAGGTGTTATGGTGAGGGGTCCTATGTGGACCCACCTTGTGCCACATGTCAAGTATAGCAAGAGGAAGAAATTATCACATGTGCCTCATTATATTAAAATAATATAATAATTAACTTAATGATAAATAAGTTTAGTTAATCTTGAAATTAACTAATGAGGTGCATGATAAAAGAATTGTAATAATTAGTCAAATAAGGGTTAAAATGGTCCAAGTATGTCTAAAAAATTTCTATAAATACCCCTCCCTTCCCTTTGTAAACTCGTGAGAGCAAGAAGTCTTGGAGAAACTTTTGTGGTTTGAAAACTCAACCTAATCTAAAGCATTCCAAGTGGCATTCAAGGTACCTACAGATCAAGCAAGGTAAGTAATTTATCCTAGCTTATTTTACCCTGATTTGGGAGCTTGAAACTAGGGATTTAATGGTTGAATTTTGGATTAATCCCCAAAGAATCATGCTGGCCAAATCTGTATAGAAATGAAGAAAGAAGAAAAACAAGTTAGAACTATGAAATATTAACTTAGATAGGATTGAATTGTTAGTTATTGCTTGAATTAATTGTGTAATCCTTGAAATCCCAGTTCATGTAACCTTTCGGCCTAGGATAGAACTAAAGGAAGAAGGTTGAATTTCAATGATCTAATGCTTCCATTGAATTTAGATAATGATTTTGTATAGGATTGAATAAGATTGGAACCTTGGAAATATTGAAATTGAGAAAGGCAAAATTTGAAACCCTCTCTATTACTGTTCATGCGTATGAACAGTGATAAGAATTTTATAGTTTTAATGTTTCCAATGGATTTAAAATTCAAAATTGTGTACGATTAAGTAAGATCAAAGTTTTGGAAGCTTTGGAATTGAAAAGAGGAATTTTTGAAAAGTTGTATGCATTATTTTTGTTTCTATTCAGACTTGAAGGAAACATTAGAATTTTGCAATTATGATTCCATATTTGTATTCTTTGGGCAAAATTGTGTGGGATATAGTCAAGGCGGAAATTAATTCAAAGGACAAGACAATTAACCATAAATAAAGAAAGTTAGGGATTTATCGGTTTCAGAGAATGAAACTAAGTTATTGAGTTAGTTTCAAAGCTGAAATAGGATGCAATGTAACAAGTAAATTGCACTATGATTAGGCTTTGACATTTGTGAAAGAAGAGAAACAAAAGGCAAAGGAAGAAAAGGGTAAAGAGTTATTTCAAGGTAGTAAACTCACCTAACTTGTATATGCTTTGCTTGCTTCAATGTTTTATGTGATAGTTGTTTACTTTGATTATGTGAAGCATGTACGATTGAATTATGCTCTATTTCTTTTTATACTATATTCATATGTTATAATTTAAGGAACATGGAAGTATGTATAGATATCATTATGCAAGCATGATCATTAAGCACACACATAGTAACATCAAGCATTGAGTTGCATACACTGTTTGGTTTCTGTTTGCCACTGAGATTTTCCCAAAAAATCTCACCCTTCCATTATACAAACATAATAGCAAGACTATCTTTTCGAAGCAAGGATGCTAAATAAAGAAGTTATGATGCATAGATACTTTGTTGACTTTTTATGAAAGCATGTATTGTGTATTAAGTACTTATTTCAGTTCTGGTCACGTTTTGTTGAGACCTAGGAAAAATAGTTAACCTATAAATAGATGTATGAGACTTTATATGATGATAATAGATATATTGAACTTTCTTTTGGTACCAAGAATGCCTTACTTTTATATTTGTACAAAGAGAACAATTTTTTTCAAATTTAGGGAACCAAATCTAGAAACTGTGAAACTGACCAAATGAGCAGTAATTTACCACACAAATATTGTATTAATTGGCCAAGGGTTTGGTCAAATTCATATTTTTCCTTTAAAAAGGTTTATGTTATGTTCGAGAAGCAACTTGAACCACTTTATTTCTATTTTTCTAGAATTAATTATAATTTTTTGAATTTGAGTCACTTGTCTGGAATTTACCATATGAATAGTAACTCATGGTCATAAATTATAGATGGTGCAACTTGACTTCATTGATTATATAAGTGGTTCCAGATTCGATTGTTTGGTCCCTAAGACATAAAAAGTAAGGTGTCACATTTGTGGTATCAAAGCAAGAGGTTCTGGCCGAGGTTTAGGTTAGAAACTGCTCTAATTTAGATAGTTTACCTTACTTAGATAAGTCAGTTATTCATTTAAGTTAGTTTTGCAGGAATAGATAATGGTTGTTCATAGGTAGAACTCAATTCCCTCATTCAACTAAGGTGATTCCTTTCTTAAGGAAGTGTGTAGGGAAGACCTAGACCTTTGGAATACTTTATCAGAGAATGAATTTTCCTTCACGAGGTAGTTAGCTTTATAACAGTCAAGGCAGTCTTCCAAAGGCTCGAACATGTAGTTCAGAGAGGTAGTAGATATAGTACCTATTTCTGTAGCTTCTCTTAATGATATTGAGTCAGGTATTTATCCTCAGCCAGATTATAGGGTTTCTCCTGCAATTCCAGTAGATGAGTATGGTAATCTATATCCTGAACCGATATGTCCAGAGGAGTTTCTTTTAGATAATAATGATTTCTTAGGTTGGGTTTTCGCAAACCCAGAGTTCCAACCATGGTATCTAGTAGGGTCTCTTCCTTATTATCTAAACCCTAGCCTATATAATTTTGTTGATTTTCATCAGTTTGACATCCCTAGTCCAAGTAAGCCATTACTCTAGACGCTCTGCATTCCTAAGCTGAGCAAGTAGGACCAAGTAAGACGAGGCTCGGGGAATATTTCCTTCATCAAGAGGAAGGTGTTGATGATTGGATTGGAGTCAATAAATCTGTGGAAAGAGAACTGCTAGAGTTGGGTAATGGATTAGATAGAAGCCAAAATCAAGACTGGACAATATATCTAAATTTTCTTAATGCAGTGTCAAGACTTTATCTTTACTATGAAAATTTAGGTATTAATCTTGACCGAGTATACGCTATAACAGAGTGGGATGAGCTTATGGTGTGCCAGATACTTCTGTACACGATGACATGGCAGACAAGATTGAGGGAGTACATTGAGCATAATTCTCCAAGTAACATCTAGGAATGGATCCATAGTGTGAAGCAATATGTGTGGCTAGTTTTTCCTGAAAAGAGAACCTAATTTAAAAGGTTCAGGATTGCTTATAAGTATAATTAAAATAAGACCTTAGGTGTTAGTGTACATTATGTGATGTTGGCATACTCTATGTTTTGTAAGAGAGAGTTGACTATGGTTTACATATGTTGATAAACTCATATTTGTACTAATTTTTAATATGTTAAAAGAGAGTTTATTATTGATTCTTTTCCACATTTACTACTATATTGAGCAAATTAGTTAATAATATGAAATTAGACAAGTGGGAATTTAAATGATGTGATTTTAGTGCTTAATTGGATAAATAATCTATTAAATGTCCATTTCAGGTCAACACAGCAATCAGTCAGCAAAGTGGAGCTTTCCTGTGTACTAGGGTCGCGACCTTATTGATTCACAGTCGTGACCAAACTTCAATCAGCAAAGAAGAAGCGCTCTCTGTAAATATTAGTCGCGACCTGATGTATATAATGTCGCGACCAAACTTCAAATGCAGAAATCAATCAGCGAATGACAAAAGGGACAACTGGACAGAAAGGTGACTTAAGCATGGGATGGATTGCATAGTTGGACTTAACAGATTGCAAGTAGAAGATCAAACATGTGCAGCAACAGAAATGAACTCCACACATTTGGCACTATTCACACGCGCACTGTAACATCCCGATTTTTGGTCTAGGAGAACTGGGAAGTAGTCAGATATGGGCAGGCTGCTAAAACCGTAGTCCCAGGGTAGTAATCTGATATGGGCGGATCACTTACCTGTATTTTGTAGGATCCGAGGGATGAGCTAAGTCCTTCAGGATGTAAAGATGAGTTAAGTCTTTAACCTACAGAATCGGGACAGTTCACCTAGTTCAAAATGAGGAATGTGAGGAATATCCTAAGTCTTAAGCCTAGGAATTCTGCAGGAAGCTTGATATGGGCTGGCTCCTGTGTAAGATAACCTGATATGGGCGGGTTGTCGAGCTTTTCAATTAACGATGACTCCCGAAGAGTTTAGGGGATGAGTTACTGAAAGAGAATTTCTAGAACTTAAGATGAAGGATAAGAAGATGAGAATAGATGCCAGAAAGAGAGTGTAGGGACAAAATCATAATTATGGGAAAGATCGGGCTGGTAGCCTATGAGTACCATATTTTGCCAGAAAATAGAGAAAATTATGCTGATCATTTCACTGAACTGTGAAATGTGCATACGAGGTCTCTATGAGTATGAAAGAATTATGGAAAGTTTAAGGACAAAAAGGTGGGGTCCTTAAGTGTAATTTTAGCCAAATAAAAAGGGACTTAAATGAAAAGAAGAAAAGTTCCTTGGGGCTAAAGTGTAATTAAAGAAAGTCAGGCCGGAAGTGGTTTGGACTGTCCGACGGCATTTCAGTCCCAGATTTCACCGGTAGAGAGAGCAAGGGACGCTCGGTAATCTGGCTTAATACAGGAATTTTTGAAGACTCCAGATAGCCAGAAATGGACTGATCGTCCAAAAGTTATAAAAATTCATACCGGATATCCTAGATTTCAGATCTAGATGAGAAAATACAGGATGATGCGTCCTTATGGGGCGGACGTCAGGAAACTGACAGAATACCGATAGGAGGCCTGTAGAAAAAGTTATTCGCAAATTAGAAAATCGAGACGGGAGTGTGAGGCCTCCGGGTATCCGATAGGGAAATTTATCGGTATTTGAAAAGAGACTGAATGAGTTCGAATGACCTCAGTCAGATAACTGATATGACTCACAGGGATGCCTGAACACCGCAGGCTAGTGTATCGGACAGAAGGAGCCGGTGTCCGGATATGTGTATAAACGGAGAAAAATAGATAAAATATTCAATAATTATTAACTGGGGAAGATTCCTCGTAATGCGTGCCATGAAGGTAATGGACCCTGAAAGACCCAATAATGGCGCCAACAAGGCCCAGTAAGACACTTGGACTGATAGGTGGGCCAGTGTCCGGCAGAACCCCGGAAAAGTGCGAAATTACGAAAATGCCCCTGTGTTGTACTAAAGGGGTAGTAGATGTATGAGGGCATTTTGGTCATTCTGGACAGGCCCAGGAGCCAAGGCACATACAGATAAAGTTACTTAGAGTCAGTATATGCCCTGACAGAGTACAGTAGGGTGTAAAATGACGATTTTACCCTTAGGGTTAAAATAGTGCAAGAAAGGGTACCCAGGGGTATTTTGGTAATTTGCAAAGGGCTGTTTCTTGGGAATCGTGCCATCAAAGTACTTGGGCTGGATCAGAGACCCAAGATGATATTCCCAGGCCCAAAAACGTAGGCCCAGTGATATGTGAGAAAAAGTGGCATTAAAATACTATTTTAATGCTGTTTCAATAAAGTAAAGTTACTTGGTCGGCACGATAATCGAGGAGGTAATCAGATAAAGTCTGGGACTTATCTGGATAGCATTGAAAGGCATGAAAGGTCCCTTCCAGGTGCCACATGGAGCAATCTTAGAGGTAGAAGAAAAGTTGAGGACACGTATTACGGTGCAAGACTCTGGACCGGTACTGGATTAGACTGAACTGCTGAGTCAGCTGATGAGGTGTCCAGGAATTGTGACATGTGAAGAATGTGGCGATGAGGTATCCTGGTGAGGTGTCCTGGATGATGTCATGCATGATGCAGTAAAAAGGAATAAAGAAAAATAGGAAAAACCAGGACCACAAGTTCATAAGGCTTCAAAATTACAAGAATGCCATTGAAGGAAACTATAAATACCCCCTTCCCCTCCCATTTTATGCATCCCACATTTTTGGCAAGAAAAGAGAGAGAAAGAAGAGAGAGAAGGAGAAAGAAAGAAAGAAAGGAAGTTCTGGTGGAGTTGGAAGCAGTATAGAAGTTCTGGAGCTCTGCTTTTGAGGTAGTAACTAATCCTAGCCCTTATGTAATGTCTTTGTGATTTGTTGTGCTATTGTTTGGTTGGATTGTTGTCTTATATGTTATGCTTGAAGCTCTATTACAATGCTATGATCATATGTTATTGAATATGGAAGCACGCAGCATACTTATCTGTACACAATCACAAGTAAGCACCGTCACTCTGCATTACATATATTGTTATGATTATTGCTACTGGGATTGTTTTTGAATCTCATTCCCATATATAACATTACAGGGGAGGTTCTGTCAAAATAAAATCTGGAAATTTTAAGAGACGCCGTTATGCTGCTAAAATTCCGGCAAGGAAGCAGGAACAGGGAAAGGAACTGATACGTACTGTGTACGTAGTGCTGTCTAAGGAGGCTGGAAGTGAGTGGACCCAGCAGGTTCATCCAGTATTTCCTGGGTACTACGTAGAATGGTAGTTCTCATGAGGGAATTACCGAATCGGTACAACATCGGTTACTTTCTAAAGAAGAATTGTAGCAGTTATGCTGCCGGAATTTAGGCAGGAAAAGATGTAATAGAAATATGATAATTTGCTGTATGCCTTGTTGTATGACATTTTATTATTTAATAATAAATGTTGTTTGGCATGTTCAATTTGTGAATGGGGAATTAAGGGAGAAATTCGCAGGTCCTGAGGTAGCAGTGTTCTGGCCTCAGTTTGACCTAGTAAACGAAGGAGTTTGGCTATGAAATTTGGCAGGCTAGTCGTACACATCTGGGGCATTACGTGGATAGGTAATAAGCCTCATTTGTATGTGTAGAACGAGATAAATTAATTTTCAAATTAAAGGTCCAAAATAAGGAACTTAAGAGTGAAATTTTGAATTTCTGGGCTTAAGTTAAGATATATCAAGCTAATATCGCTTCCGTAAGTGTACTCTGAGGAGTCTAAGGGAGGATATTTCACGCACTGTACACATCAGCACACTCCATCTGAATAGAATGAGCAAGTTGCCAACAGCAAGTAGGAAGCATGTGCTGAACAGAATACCAAATCATGTGCTGACAGCTAGAGATGGAAGGCATCTGGATAGCTCTATTGATTCACCATGCATTTCAGACTTCATATATATCACATCATACGCACATCATTGATCATTGGATACATCCCCATACATTCTGCCATACAATTCTGATATACCATACACACGCATTATTCCATTGATAGCATCCACATTCAGAACTGACGCACATCATCTTCTTTTTCTACATTCTCATTTCTTTTCTGCAACTTTGCTCTGTTCTAGTTAATAGAACTAGAGCAAAGTTCTGCAGTTCATCATCTTCATTTTCTCCTTTCATTTCCACATGACTACTGTTGTTGTACCGATGTTTGCTGCTAGAGTTCAGATAGCAATGCAAGGCTGAGCTGCTGTGCTTCCTTGGAGATGACGCCAACCAGAATCTTTCAATCTTAACAGGGAGTTATTGAGTCTTTAAGTCAGAATTAACTATGTCTAGTTGATGTATTTACTTCTAGTTTATTGATTCAATTAGAGTAATAGATGACAAGGCATTAGGGAACCGAGTTGGATTCCTTTTTCCTACATTAATGAACCTTTGATTAATATTCATATTCTATTATCTCTAAGTTAAACAATTCCTATTCTCTATTGATGTCTGCGAGTTATAGCGTTAATTGAGATTTAGTTAGCGAGTTGTTAACTAACCTATTCTAGTTCAATTGATTAACTTTTGATATTCTGTGGATAATGAAGGTAAGGCAATCTCCAAGGGAACACTTCTTGTCATCATTCATTCATGTCATCATTATAAACACTTAAAATCATAAACAATAGCATAGACTTTACATTCAGTCTTAGTTCAAATAGTTCCACAACATAACTCATCTACTTAAATTGTTAAATTGTGGCTCAATAGATTAATTAGGAACTCTAACATTCAGTAGCTCCTTGTGATCCGACCTAGGTTAGCCTCTCACTTACTATTGGTTACCTTAGTTTTGTTTGATAATAGAAATGACAGTTATCAAAATGGCGCCGTTGTCGGGGAGCCTTACTTGTTAAGGTTTCCTAAGCAATCTCCTGGGCCCAAAAACATAAAGAGTAGGTAGTTGTTTTCAGTTTTTCTACGATTTTTGTGTTTTATATCTATTAAGTTGCGACCATTTGTCTTGTTAGTCATGACTAAAGTGCTCTGTGATTTCAAGTCGCGATCAGATACACATTTGGTCATAACCTGAAATTAGTTTTCAACTCAGAATTGCTATCTGTCACTTTTAGTCGCGACTTGAGATCTGACTGGTCGCAAGCAAAATTATTTTTCTTCAAATTTTCATCTTTGTGATTTGTGGTCGTAAACAAATTGACACTTAGTCATGACTAACCTCTCTGTGATATTTAGTCGTGACCATAGTGCATTTTTGTCGCAACCATAAATCTATTATTTCAAACATTTGGTCTCTATAATTTCTAGTCGCAACCAGATTGACACTTAGTCACGACTAAAACTCTCTGTTATTTTTAGTCGCGACCAACGTGTATTTTGGTCGTAACCAGAAATCTCTGACTTCAAGCATTTGCTCTCTGTGATTTTGCGTCGCACCTAAGTAACATTTGGTCGCGACCAAAAATCCATATTCAGAAAATTTTGCTCTCTGTGACTGACAATCGCGACTTGTGGTTCATTTTTGTCGCGATATTTGCTCTCTGTGATTTTGAGTCGTGACCTGTAGTCCTTTTGGTTGCGACCTTATATTTCTAAACTGCGACTAACTGATTTCATTTGCTGAATTTGTTCCATTACTGATATATCTGATCTTCTGCATCATTGTTAAGCTTGAATTGCATGAACAAGAGCTCTGAACTCATTCCTTTGGATAGAGAGATTAATAGGACACTTAGGAAAATTAAGAAAGCTAAGAATCAAGCTAGTGTTGCATCTGTTGCTGCTGATATTGAACCTGCATCTTGTGCTATATTAGATAATCATCTTGTCATAGAGCATATTAATGAAGGTGAAGCTCATACTCATAATCAGAATAATCAACATGAGCAATATGTAGAAAATAACATGAACAATAGAAGGCCATGCAGGAGCATAAGAGATCTCACTTCTTCTAATACAAACTATGATCCTTTTCACACTTGTCCTGCTTTAGATGTGAACTTTGAGTTGAAAGGTCCTTTGCTGAGTAACTTACCAAAGTTTTATGGATTGGCAGGTGAGGATCCTTTCAAGTATTTACAGACTATGCAGTGGGTTTGCTCAACTATAAAGCCTGTAGAAGCTGACATGGATGCTGTGCAGAGACAAGTCTTTTATTTCACACTGGAAGGAAAGGCAAAAGAATGGTTCTATATGCTGCACATCATGCACCTCAAGCTCTTCACTCTTGGAACAACTTAAGAAGTGCCTTCTTGGAGAGATATTTTCCTTCATCAAAGACTGCTGCATTGAGAAAGGAAATCTTTGCTGAAAACAGTATGCTGAAGAGTCTTTCTATGAGTTTTGGGGCAGATTTCAAGAGTTGCTGGCTAGATGTCCATATCATCAGATTCCAATTGAACACTTGGTGTAGTACTTTTATTCAGGATTACGTTTTGCATGCAGAAAGAATTTGGATGCAGCTGCTAGGGGTTTTATTGATGATTTGACACCTGATGAAGCATGGAGCTTGATTGAGAAGATAGCAAACAATGACCGGCAGTATGGAGGATTAGATGCTAGACAAGTGCATGAGGTTTCTGCAAGGTCTTCTCAAGATCATAGTAATCTGTTTTCTCAAGTTGCTGCTATGAGTGCTCAGTTGAGCAACACACATGTTCAGAGCCCATATTCTCAAGCTCTAGTTGCTCCTAGCTGTTAGTTTTGTTCTTCTCCAATGCATATCAGTGCTAATTGCCCTTCATACTATAAGGAAGTCTCAGCCATCTATCAAGGAAGACTGAACCAATATCCACTAAGGAATTCATATTCTAATACATACAATGAAGGATGGAGAGAGCATCCTAATTTCAGATGGAGAGATGGAGGTGGAGCTACTGGTTAGAACAGATTCAACAATGACAAGCAAGTGGCTGAATCCTCTAGAGCCATAGAAGAGTCTACTGCTACAAAGGATGATGGAATTTATGAGATACTCAAGAGGATACTGTGATGAATTCAAATATAAATTCTATCAACATAAACTTCTGCTCTAACTTCAAGGAGTTAAGGTCTACAGTGGAGAGCAATCAAGCAAATACCAACTCTAGATTTGCTGCTTTGGAGAACAGAATTGAGAAGTGGGACACCAACATCTCAAACATAAGTAGCTATGTATCTCAATTAGCTAATTCAGTGAATGATGTTCAGGCAAGGATCAGTAGAGATCTACCTTCAAATACAGTTGTTAACCCAAAACCTGTGAATACTATAAATTTGCAAACTGAAGAGCAAGTTTGGAATCGAGTTATTAAAGTTGAAAATGAAGAGGAAGGTGCAGTGTACACTGATTCCAGCAGTCTAATGAGTAGCATTGAGAAGTATGAAAGTAAGGAGGAAGCGCAATCTCTTAAAAAGGAAGAAGTTACAGAAATTCAAATTGATTTTGCACAAGACTCTAAAGATGGTAGACAGCTATGCAGTGAAGAAATTGAGCCACCAGAAGTCAAGGATTATGAGATAAGAAATCCAAAAGTTGACAAAACTGAAGAAGTTCAATTAGCAGAAAGTCCAGAGCTCAAGCAGGAAGAAACTCATTCTGGTTCAGCTGAAAATGAAGTACACCTGAAGGATTTACTTGTCCCAAAAGAACTCATAAGCAGCAAGGAAATTTTGGAGGCACAGAACAAGGAAGTCATCAATTCTTTCAGCAAGATGGAAGTTAATGTGCCTATGCTGGAGAGGGTGCAGAGAGTACCTAAATTTGCAAAGTGTTTAAGGGAGAGTTGTAACCACAGGAAAAGAGACACACCTAATGAACTGGTGCAATTGGAACCTAAAGCTTCTGCACTTTTCAAAGCTCAATCTCTAGAAAAGTGTAAAGATCTAGGTGCATTTTCCATTCCCTGCATAATTGGTAAGATAACTATTTCTAGAGCATTATTAGACTTAGGTGCTGCTATTAATGTGATGCCTAGTTCAATTTATCATGCTTTAAATATGAATTTGATTAAACCAACTAAGGTGTTAGCTCAATTGGCTAATAAGAGTATTATAAAGCCTAAGGGAATCTTAGAAGACATTTTAGTTCAAGTTAAGGACCTTGTTTTTCCTGTGGACTTTTATGTTTTGGATATGATAGATAAGTCCCTTGATGATAGTACTCTTATTCTAGGAAGGCCATTCATGAGGATAGCTAACACCATGATTTGCATGAAATAGGGAATTATTAAAATGGAATTTGGTGGGCACATAATTCAGTTTAATATGTATAGACACCTACATCAACATAATTCTCTCCTAGGACTTAACATGGTTGGAGCATTACTTGAAAAAGAGTGATTATAGTTGTGAGCTCATTAAAGATGATGAGGTTGAAGAACTTGCCATTTCTTTCCCCTCCACTGATTTCTCTTCTTTTTCTTCATCCAATGGTGAGGTATTATGCATTAATTCTAAGATTGATGGCTGGCTTTCCACTATGGGTGATTTTTCTTCATCTCCATCTACTATTTCTTCATTTGGAACTAACCACACTGTTTCAAGTATTGACCAACATTCAGGAAGGTTTATGGCAAATATGCAGGGCAATATCATTACAGCAGATTATGAGAGGCAAGAACTCAGAATTTATGGGTTAATGAAAATTTCATTTAATATCCTGTATTCTAACCCTATTCATTTGAGTTTCAAATTTTTAGTCATCTCAGGACTGCAGAAGTTAAAGGATGTTCTTCAACATCAACAAAATTGCACTGCTGGAATTTCAAAGAAAGTTGTTGCTGGATTTGATGCTGAATTGGTGCAGGAATCAGAGAGAAATGAATCTGGAATAGAGTTTAAGAAGTTGAGCCCCTCAGTTATTTAACCTACAGAGATTGAGCTTGAACAACTTCTAAAGAATCTTAAGCTTCAAAGACAATTCATTATGAAGGGCCATCTATGGAAGCTGTTCAAGGAGAATTTTAAGCCCCCATGACAGTCAGTTTGTCTCCTTCCTTGTTTCCCCACTTACAATAGTCTGTTTGATTAGTTTTATTATGTACTTGAGCTATATTTGTTGATTAAGTGTGGGGGAGGAGACCAAGTCAGTAGGGTAGATAAATAATCCCATGAATAAATCAAAGATTTTGGTTCAAGTTGTCATAATCATTACTGCTTCCTTTGCATGTGTTCATTGCTTCTTCACATTGTGGACAATATAGAATTTAAGTGTGAGGGAGGATGAACTTGATGGGTAAATAAAAATCAGATATTTGCTGTGATTTTGTATTTAGGTCGTGACTTCATGTTGTTTATATCGCGACTAATGTGTTCAATTGTCAAAATTTCTTCTCTGTGAAAATTAGTCGCGACTAATACTTACTTTTGTCGCGACTTAAAGTTCATATTCTCTGATGTTTACCCATCTGTGATGTTTAGTTGTGGTCTGTGCTTTATCTTTGTCACGACTAGAGCTCTCTGTGAATAACCGTCGCGATTAAGTTGTCATGTGGTCGCGACTAGGAAATATGTGTTTAATAAGGTTGCTCTCGGTGATTGAGTCGCGACCAATGTCAATTTATGTTGCAACCAATATTCTCTATTTTCTGAAAATTTCTTCTTTGTTTAAAACAGTCGCGACTTGATGACCCTTTTTGTCGCGACTAACATCTATCTTTTGCTGAAAATTCCTTCTACTGCGTTCTGGTTGTTGTTTGGTCTTTGGAATTAACTATCATGGATCTGAATTGAACTTTGAACTCATAACTTGGGAACATTGGCGACTTGATGAAGTGTTAGTTGCTTGTTTCATTAATTCATTACTGTAAATTGTGCATCATGAATGATTAATCTCATGTATTTTGTTTAAAATTCATGCAATCTAGTCATGTGAGCTGATTAGGGTGAGTTAGCCAGATGGAAGTATTTTGAGCCTTTAACATATACTCCTTTACATTGTGTGACACCATCTAGTTTGGTAACTTTGCAGAACTTGTCTCAATTCTTGATTCAAAACCATATTAGCTCCATGGAATTGTGAAAATGATAAGGGCGTTTCTTTCAAAACCCTCTTGACCAAACAGAAACCACATAAATATTAAATCCTTTACTTTACCCCTTTGAGACCTTCACTTTCTTTTAAACTTCCATCCTTGATTAATGAATACTGTGCAAGATTATTATTGCTTTAATTGTGCATAATGGTCAAGATGCAACCAATTGTTGAATGTCTAGACCTCAAAAAAAATTGTTATCTAGTTCAAGAAATGAAAACAAAGAAAAAAATGTACAGAGAAAAGTACAAAGAAAAGAGAGAGAAAGAAGGAAGAAAAGAAACCAGATGTAAAAAGTGTATTCAACTTGTATTAAAGGAAGATAGTTTGTGACTTGTCAATTTCTGCAGCTGTATGATTGGAACTTTAATGGTGTGCAGTATTTCATTAATCATTGACATGCATTTCCATTTCATCATCTAGCCTTTCCAACATTACAACCCTAATAAAGACCCTTTGATTCATAACCCTTGTGGCATTCAGTGGTGGAGATATAGGATGGTTACAAGCCTATGGGAAGTCTAAGCTAGATAGTTGAGTGAAACACTATATCTTGTGAGGAAATCTCAACCCAGTTGCTCATATGATTGAATTGCATGAGTTAGATTCTTTGATTGATATGAGATTAGTTTGGATTGTTGCCAATTGAAAGGAAAGATTAATGATTGCAAGAACTCATGCTGAATTTATTTTGCCGATTGTGCTGAACATGTGTGTTTAAAATTCAGTTTTGATCCATAATTTTGCTCGAAGTGCAAAAGCTAAGTGTGGGGGAGTTGATAAACTCATATTTGTACTAATTTTTAATATGTTAAAAGAGAGTTTATTATTTATTCTTATCCACATTTACTACTATATTGAGCAAATTAGTTAATAATATGAAATTAGACAAGTGGGAATTTAAATGATGTGATTTTAGTGCTTAATTGGATAAATTGAAACGTCCTTATTTTCGTACATTTTAGGGATCATTTGGTAGCATTTAGAACCACTTTCAGGATCAATGAAGTCTAATTTCTCAATCTGGAATTTTTCTCTTCACGAGTACTGTTCACTGTATAAATTCCAGATGAGTGACCTGACTTCGGAAAATCATAATTAATTATAGAAAAATTGAAATGTAGTGGTTCCAATTGCTACATAAAGCTAACTCAATTATATTTCAGGTAAAAATAACTCCTTGATTATTATTTGACCAAGTCAACGTAGGGAAACGTTACAATTTTACTGTTTATCTAGGGTTTTTCCCCCTAAATCCAGCATGCTGGTCCCAACTTTGATAATTTATATCTCCATGTGTAGACATCCAAATGAGGCATTCTATACATAAAATATAAGCTTAGTATGTCTACTATTTACCATAAAAATTTCATACATTTATTCATCCATTTACTATTTTCAATTATGGGTCAAACATCATTAGGTCACCACGAGTTACTGTTCATAGTGGTAATTTCCAGCAATCAACTTTTCATACATATGCATATATCCATCACATATCAGTCAGACATGACAAACAATACTTATCAGTAAATATTAAGTTGTTATACATCAGGGAATATACGAAATTCTCATATTTCCATTATACATTTTTCTGCCTGAAATCCGGCAGCATAACCGCTACACTTCGTCTTTAGAAAGTAACTGATCTTGTACCGATTCAGTAATTCCCGTGAGAACTACCATTCTACGTAAGTACCCAGGAAAGACTGGATGAACCGGCTAGGTCCACTCACTTCCAGCCACCTTAGACAGCACCTACATACACAGTACGTATCAGATCCTTTATTTACTATTGCCATCTTGTCATAATTTTGCAGCATAACGGCGTCTCTTAAAATTCCCAAAATTTACTTTGGCATAACCTCCCCTGTAATGGGTTATTTATTGGGATGAGATTCGGGGGAATCTCAGTAGTAATAATCATAACAATATATGTAATGCAGAGTGATAGTGCTTGCTTGTGATTGTGTACAGATAAGTATGCTGCGTGCTTCTATATTCAATAACATATGATCATAGCATTGTAATAGAGCTTCAAGCATAACATAAGACAACAATCCAACCAAACAATAGCACAACCAATCACAAAGACATTACATAAAAGCTAGGATTAGTTACTACCTTAAAAGCTTAGCAGAACTCTAGAATCTTTATGCTGCTTTCAACTCCGCCAGAACTTCCTTTCTTCTTTCTTTTCCTCACTTTCTCTCTCAAGAACTTCCTTATCTCTCTAAATATGCTTCTTGGCCATGATGAATGAAGGCAAGGGGGTATTTATAGTTTTGATGGATGGCATTTTCATAATTTTGAAGCCTTCTGAACTTGTGGCCCTGGTTTTTTCGGAATTTCCTATTTTTCTTTATTCCCTTTTACTGCATCATCAAGGGACACCTAAGGGGACACCTCACCCCTCACATTCTTCACATGGAAAAATTTGAGGGAGCAAGAAGCCTTCTGGAAGCTTTCCAGTCCAATCCGGTACCGGCCCGGTCCTTTTCCTCGAAAACTGGACTATTTTCTGAATCTAATTTTTCTGAAAATCCATATTATGTCTTCTGACCTCAAATTCAGTATATAGGTCCTTTATATCATTATCATTTTATACTGGGTCTAAACTCAATCACAGATCCCCTGTGAAATGACCAAAATACCCCTGGGTGCCCTTTCTTGCACTATCTTAACCCAAAGGGTAAAATCCTCTTTTTACACCTTTCTGTACCCTGTCAGGGCATATACTGACCCTGGTTAACCTTACCTGTGTATGTCTTGGCTTCTGGGCCTGTCCAGAATGACCAAAATGCCCTCCATTCATCTGCTACTCTTTAGTACAACACAGGGGTATTTTCATAATTTCGCACTTTTTCGGGGTTCTACTGTACACTGGCCCACCTATCAGTCCAAGCATCTTACTGGGCCTTTGATGGTGCCATTATTGGGCCTTTCAGGGTCTATTACCTTCATGGCACGCATTACGAGGAATCTTTCCCTAGCATAGTTCATCGAATATTTTAACTATTATACACCGTTTATACACATATCCGGACACCCGCTCCTTTTACCAGATACATTGGCCTACTGTGTTCTGGCATCCCTGTGGGTCATAACAGTCATCTGACTGAGGTCATCCGAACTCATTCAGTCCCTTTTTAAATACCGATAAATTTCCTAATCGGATCCCCGGAGGCCTCACACTCCCGTCTGTATTTGCTAATTTGTAAATAACTTTTCCTACAGACCTCCTATCAGTATTCTGTTAGTTTCCTGACATTCGCCCCATCAGGACGCATCATCCTGTAATTTCTCACTTATATCTGAAATCTAGGATATCCGGTAGGAATTTTTATAACTTTTAGACTATCAGATCAATTTTGGCTATCTGGAGTCTTGAAAATTTCCTGTATTAAGCTGGATTACCCAGCATCACTTGCTCTCTCTTCTGGTGAAATCTAGGACTGAAATGCTTTCGGGCAGTCCAAACTGACTAATTTTCTTTAATTATACTTTAGCCCCAAGGAACTTTTTCTTCTTTGCACTTAAGTCCCTTTATTTGGCTAAAATTACACTTTAAGACCCCACATTTTTGTCTATATTTCCTTCCTAGCCTTAGACTTTCCATAATTGCAATTAAGTCCTTTCATTTCCTTTCTTTTTCAATTTAATCCCTTTCTTTACATAAATAACCACATCTTTTTCCTGAAAAATAATTCATATATTTCATTCAATCTGTACATATAAATCAGCACAGAAAATTAGGGATATTATATAAATAATCTATTAAATATCCATTTCAGGTCAACACAGCAATTAGTCAGCAAAGTGGAGCTTTCCTATGTACTAGGGTCGTGACCTTATTGATTCATAGTCACGACCAAACTTCAATCAGCAAAGAAGAAGCGCTCTTTGTAAATATTAGTCGCGGCCTGATGTATATAATATGGCAACCAAACTTCAAATGCAGAAATCAATCAGCGAATGACAGAAGGGACAGCTGGAGAGAAAGGTAACTTAAGCATGGGATGGATTGTATAGCTGGACTTAACAGATATCAAGTGGGAGATCAAACATGTGCAGCTACAGAAATGAACTCCATACATCTAGCACTGTTCAATCGCGTACTGTACACATCAGCACACTCCATCTGAATAGAATGAACAAGTTGCCAACAGCAAGTAGGAAGCATGTGCTAAACATAATACGAGATCATGTGCTGACAGCTGGAGATGGAGGGCATCTGGATAGCTCCATTGATTCACTCATGCATTTTAAACTTCATATATATCACATCATACGCATATCATTGATCATCGGATACATCCCCATACATTCTGCCATACAATTCTGATATACCATACACACGTATCATTCCATTGATAGCATCCATATTCAGAACTGACGCACATCATCTTCTTCTTCTCCATTCTCATTTCTTTTCTGCAACTTTGCTCTGTTCTAGTTAATAGAACCAGAGCAAAGTTCTGAAGTTCATCATCTTCATTTTCTCCTTCCATTTCCATATGAGTACTGCTGCTGTACCGATGTTTACTGCTGGAGTTCAGATAGCAATGCAAGGCTAAGCTACTGTGCTTCCTTGGAGATGACGCCAACCAGAATCTTTCAAGCTTAACAGGGAGTTATTGAGTCTTTAAGTCAGAATTAACTATGTCTAGTTGATGTATTTACTTCTAGTTTATTGATTCAATTAGAGTAATAGATGACAAGGCATTAGGGAACTGAGTTGGATTACTTTTTCCTACATTAATGAACCTTTGATTAATATTCATATTCTATTATCTCCAAGTTGAACAATTCCCATTCTCTATTGATGTCTGCGAGTTGTAGCATTAATTAAGATTTAGCTAGCGAGTTGTTAGCTAACCTATTCTAGTTCAATTGATTAACTCTTGATATTCTGTGGATAATGAAGGTAAGGCAATCTCCAAGGGAACACACTTGTCATCATTCATTCATCTCATCATTATAAACACTTAAATTCAGAAACAATAGCATAGACTTTACATTCAGTCTTAGTTCAAATAGTTCAACAACACAACTCATCTGCTTAAATTGTTAAATTGTGGCTCAATATATTAATTAGGAACTCTAACATTCAGTAGCTCCTTGTGATTCGACCTAGGTTAGCCTCCACTTACTATTGGTTAGCTTAGTTTTATTTGATAATAGAAATGACAGTTATCAAAATTTATGTATGTGATATGTGAATATGGTTTGTTAATATGAATTAATATTGTTCTACTGTATGTATGTTTGATAATAAATAAAGGAAATTTATTATACATACATTTGATTGTGTTTTCTCCATTATAGACTAGAGGAAATAGAGATAATGGTTAACAGCCATAGAACAGTTAGACCCCAAGTTACATAGCCCCATAGTGATGGGACTAGCAACTAAGCGAACCCTGCGTAAATTATTATGGATAGGCTAGAGCAACAATAACTAGTAATGGATGAAATCTGATAGACGCAAGCATGTCAGGATTGTGAAAGAGATGCCACCCTAGCAGTAGCAGTGACAACAGCTATTGCTAATACTCAACGAACAGAAGAAGGAGTTTTCGAGAAACCACAGTCTGTCCAAGGACAGACTAGAACTGGATTGGATAGACAATAAGGGTATATAGTGGAATAGGAAAGTATATAAACATGGATAGAACGATCCTACAAGCACAATCCACCTGCATTTGAAGGAGGCTTTGATATTCAAACTGCAAAGGATTGGGTAAATCACATGGAGAAAATCTTCCATGTTTTAATTTCTCCTTCAGAGAAAAAGGTAAAATGGCCAGATATAAGCTAGAAAAAGATGCTGACCATTGGTAGATAAATACAGAGATTATTCTGTGAGCAAGAAATACCCCTCTTACATGGGAAATCTTTCTCGAACAATTTTATGACAAGTATTTTCCTAAGTCTATAAGGGATGAGCATGAGGCTGAGTTCTTGATGTTAAGGTAGGGTGATAAGGAACCCTTTGATGACTACTTAGCCAATTTCATCCACCTCTCTCGCTATTTTACATATCTGAATCACATGATGGATGGGAGATAGTGATATAGAAATTGACTCGAGGACTTAATTCTTCACTAAGAGAAAGGATTTTGCCTAGACAAATACAAAGATTTAATAAAACGGCTGAAGCATGTAAAATTACAGAGAATAGTCTTCCATATTCTAAATGGATAAAGGTTACCCCAAAAGATTAATCTATTACAGTACCTCCAATCAGAATAGTTCTAGTAGGGCCATCAGCCTCAGCAAGTGGTAATAGGAAAAATTTTAGATTAGGCTCAGGACAGAGAGCTACTACTAAGAGAGGTAGGTCAGGAAGAGGCAACATGCAATCAAGGCAGAACATATGTGAAATATATGGTAAGAACCATGGAGGTAGACCTTGTTTAGCATGTCAAGGAGTTTATTATAGATGTGGTAAGCTAGGACCTTATGCTAAGGAGTGCCTTGCAAAATGCCACAAGTGATAAATCTCAACACCAAGGGAGAGTATTTGCCCTAAATATGGAAGAGGCAATAAAGTCACCTGAGCTGATTCAAGGTATGAATTGAATTAATATTCATGCTTTACTCTCATTGGCATAAGAACAATTACATATTTAAATTGTATGTCTATCATGCATACTCTATGTTACTCTAGACCTGACATGTTACACTTGTATGATATGGAAATGATTATTATCCTAAGAAGATAAGTATGAGTGGAACAGATAAAAGTAGAGGAAGAAATATATAAGATAGTTATTCCTAATTAATTTCTATGAAATTAGGATTAGGTTTAAGATTATAAATAAGAGCCTGTTATGAGATAACAACAATCAATTAAACAAAGAGCTAAAGCAAAGAAGTTGCTAGAATCTTTAATTAAAGAGATATTAGAGGCATACCTATAGACATATGATTACAATACTCAGGACAGATTCTTTTAATAGAAATATGACATATAAATGATGTCCCATGAACATGAAATGAGTACATTTATGGAATTGATGTTATACCTCTGACAAAGAGCAGTGTCTTTACAATGAATGATATTACTCATGAAATAAAACCAGAATGTTCTTGAGATAGAACCACTTTAAAGAGATAGACAGTGAAGCTCGTGATAGAGCTGTGTCCACCAGATGAGATGAGAAAATTCTTTAGGAGCTCTACGTAGAGCCATAAAAGAAAATGATGTTATGAAAACCTGCACTAATGTGAGTGAGAGTCATAGAAAGAAAGTAAAGTTATGCTTAGAAAGATGAAAATGATATAAGGAACTCCTGAATGATAAAAGAAATGAGTAAAGTCTAGATAACTAATAGTAGTTTTTATAAATTTTCTTGGGGAACTATCAGTTGAGTTATCAATAAGTGGAAGTGGCTATCCTTATGACTTAGTCTATTATATCCCAATTTTCTTATCTGGTATGTATGTAAAGTTTGTATTCAATATATATAAAATTTTATAAGGAAAAAGTTATAGTTTAAGAAAGAAAAGGGATTAAAGTGCAAATAAAGAAAAGTTCAAGGACTTAAGAGTGATTTAGAAAAGTCCCAAGGTCAAAACTAAAATGTAGAGACAAATTTTGGGCCATAAAGTGTAATTATAAAAAGTTTAAGGGACTAAAATATAATTTATTAAAGTTCAAGGGCAAAATTGTAATTATGAGGAAATTGTGCCAGAAAAGGCCCAAAACTGCCTAGAAATGTTATAGTCTTGAATTATACCACTAAAAAGAGAATGGAAATTAGGCCAGGCATATTTTTCAGAATTTTGATTTGAGACCCAAGATAATTGATATTAATTTCTAAAGTATAGAGATTATTACAGGATCTTTTGGATTTTCTAATTAGATGAAATTTGGAAGGAAATTCCCATAATTAATATGAGAATTTATAAAATTGACAGAACTCAAAACAGAGTTCTGTAGGATTTATAATAGAATTTACATTCGAGTGATACATCTAATAAATACTTTTGGATGAGTTTTCTTGGGAATTGAGCCATAAAGGTATTGGACCCATTTAAAGGCCCAAGTTGGTATCCTATAGGCTTAATAAAATATCGAACAGTTATGTGGGCTAGTGTCCAGAGAAACCTAAAAAGTACGAAAAGGCCCCTGTGTTATAATAAGAATGAAACATCCTTACTTTCATATGTCTTAGGGACCATTTGATAGCATTTAGAACCACCTTCAAGGTCATTGAAGTCCAATTTCTCAATCTGGAGTTTTACTCTTATCGAGTACTGTTCACTGTGTAAATTCCAGATGAGTGACCTGACTTCGAAAAATCATAACTAATTCTAGAAAAATCTAAATGAAGTGGTTCTAATTGATACTTGAAGCTAACTCAATTATATTTCAGGAAAAAATAACTCATTGACCATTCATTGACCGAGTCAACGTCAGTCAACGTCACAACTTTACTGTTCATCCAGCATTTTCTCCTGAATCCATCATTCTGGTCCCAACTTTGATAATTCATATCTTCATGTGTAGACATCCAAATGAGACGTTTTATATATAAAATTAAAGCTTGGCATGTCTACTATTTATCATAAAAAGTTTGTACATTTATACAATCATTTAATATTTTTAATCATTTATCAAACATGACTAGATCACCACGTGTTACTGTTCACAGTGGTAAATTTCAGCATTTCTACTTTGCATACATATGCATATATCCATCATACATCAGTCAAACATGCCAAACAACACTTATTATTAATTAATAAGTTGTTTTACAATATGAGTATGTACAAAATTTCCCATATCTCTATTATATCTTTTTCTGCCTAAACTCCGGCAGCATAACCGCTACGCTTCGTCTTCAAAAAGTAACTGTTCTTGTACCGATTCGGTAATTCCCGTGAGAACTACCATTCTACGTAAGTACCAAAGAAAGACTGGATGAACTGGCTAGGTCCACTCACTTCCAGCCTCCTTAGACAGTACCTACGTACACAGTACGTATCAGCTCCTTTCTTTACTATTGCCATCTTGTCATAATTTTGGCAGCATAACGGCGTCTCTTAAAATTCCCAGAATTCATTTTGACATAACCTCCCCTGTAATGGTTTACTTATTGGGATGAGATTCGGGGGAATCTCAGTAGCAACAATCATAACAATATATGTAATGCAGAGTGACAGTGCTTGCTTGTGATTGTGTACAGATAAGTATGCTGCGTGCTTCCATACTCAATAACATATGATCATAGCATTGTAATAGAGCTTCAAGCATAACATATAAGACAACAATCCAACCAAACAATAGCACAACAAATCACAAAGATATTACATAAAGGCTAGGATTAGTTACTACCTCACAAGCTTAGCAGAACTCTACTATCTCTATACTGCTTCCAGCTCCGCCAGAACTTCCTTTCTTTCTTTCTTCCTCTCACTTTCACTCTCTAGCACCTCCTCCTCTCTCTAAAAGGCCCTTGGCCGTGCAGCATATGAAGCAAGGGGGCTATTTATAGTTTTGGTCAATGGCATTCTTGTAATTTTGAAGCCATCTGATCCTATGGTCCTGGTTTTTTCGGAATTTCCTATTTTTCTTTATTCCTTTTACTGCATCATGCATGACATCACTCCATGCCACCTCATGGGACACCTCATCATGCACATTTCTCACATGGCGAAATTGCAAGCTTCTTGGACACCTCATCAGCTGACTCAGTAGATCCAGTCCAATTCAGTACCGGTCCGATCTGATTTCCCACAAACTGGACTCACCGGCTAAGATTATGCCACATGTCCTTAACTTTTCTTCCTCCTCTATGTTGGCACCATGTGGCATCTTACTGGTACTTGTCACGCCATCCAATACTATCCAGATAAATCTAGGACTTTATCTGATCACTTCCTCGGTTATCGTGCCGACCGAGTAACTTTACTTTATTGAAACAACATTAAAATAGTATTTTAAAGCCACTTTTTCCCACATATCACTGGGCCTACATTTTTGAGCTCTGGGAATGTTATCTTGGATCCTGATCAAGCTCAAGTACTCTGATGGCTCGATCCCCAAGAAACATCCTTTGGCAAATTACCAAAATACCCTTGGGTGCCCTTTCTTGCACTATTTTAACCCTAAGGGTAAAATCATCATTTTACACCCTTCTATACCCTGTCAGGGCATACACTGACTCTGAGTAACTTTATCTGTATGTGCCTTGGCTCCTGGGCCTGTCCAGAATGACCAAAATGCCCTCATACATCTACTACCCCTTTAGTACAACACAGGGGCATTTTCGTAATTTCTCACTTTTCTGGGGTTTTGCCGGGCACTGGTCCACCTATAAGTCCAAGTGTCTTATTGGGCCTTTGATGGCACCATTATTAGGCCTTTCAGGGTCCATTACCTTCATGGCACGTATTACGAGGAATCCTCCCTTGTCAATGATTATTGAATATTTTATCTATTATTCACCGTTTATACACATATCCGGACACCGGCTCCTTCTATCTGATACACTAGTCTGCAGTGTTCAGGCATCCCTGTGAGTCATATCAGTCATCTGACTGAGGTCATCCGAACTCATTCAGTCCCTTTTTAAATACCGATAAATTTCCCTATCGGATACCCGGGGCGTCACACTCTCGTCTGGATTTTCTATTTTGCGAATAACTTTTTCTACAGGCCTCCTATCCGTATTCTGTCAGTTTCCCGACATCCGTCCCATAAGGACGTATCATCCTATATTTTCTCTCTTATATCTGAAATCTAGGTTATCCGGTAGGAATTTTTATAACTTTTGGACTATCAGCTCAATTCTGGCTATGTGGAGTCTTGAAAAATTCCTGTATTAAGGCAGATTATCGAGCCTCACTTGCTCTCTCTACCGGTGAAATCTGGGACTGAAATGCTTTCGGACAGTCCAAAACCACTTTCAGCCTGACTTTTTTTAATTACAATTTAGCCCCAGGGAACTTTTTTTCTTTTCATTTAAGTCCCTTTTTACTTGGCTAAAATTACACTTAAGGACCCCACATTTTTGTCTACTTTCCTTTTTGGCCTTGCACTTTTTCATAATTGCATCTAAGTCATTCCATTTCCTTTCTTTACTTTACTAGGTCTAGGGGCATTATTGTCTTTTCATATCTTACCAGAGTATTCTCTGGCCCTGGTCAACTATCCAGATACCCCTTCTTAACTGTCTAACCTTAGCCAAATGACCAAAATACCCTTTACTCATTCTTCAATTATTTTATAACATAAGGGTATTTTCGTCATTTTGCACCTTTTCCCGGACACCGACCCCTCTTACCCCTGAACTGAGATTATGGGCTTGGGCCTTCCCTGGTGTCACTATGGGCTTTAACAACCACTATATGGCCTCTGGCCATAGTCCGATCATCTCTATTCGGACTGCCTTTCCTTTACCAATTATAACTGTAAATTCCCATCTTCAGGAATTTTTACAGAAAAATCGGGACCTCAAATCAAAATTCTGTGTTACATCATTCAACCCGGAATCCTTTTCTCTATCTCCTGGTATTTTCAGATATTTAATCCGGACTAGGTCATTTTTGCCTGAAAGTACGATCCCGCGCACACTTTTCAAAAATGACCATTTTACCCTTGGTCATATTTCTAATTCTTTCATACACATAGAGACCTCATATGCACATTTCACAGTTCAGTGAAATGATCAGCATAATTTTCTCTATTTTCTGGCAAAATATGATACTCATTGGCTACCAGCCCGATCTTTCCCATAATTACGATTATGCCCTTGAATTCTCTTTCTGGCATCTCTAGGCCTAAAAATTGTGGTGTTACATTTCTACCCCCCTTAAAATAAATTTCGTCCTCAAAATTTACTTAGTACCTTAATCAACTATCCTGGATATAGCTCCTCTGTATATCCTTTCCTTGTTCATGACTAAGGCTTGGGGCATTCATCCTCTTATACTTATGGACAACTCATTACACTTGTGAGTAGTGTCCATTCCTTTCATATCTTATCCCTTAGAATTTTGATGTAATTCTGGGTTTACATCACTCCTCTTACACTTTGCAAATCTCTCAGGAGAAATATTGTTCTTCTGACTTTCTTTCTCCTGATACGAGATCATAACCCAGATAACTTCTCTGACTTTTCTTAACTGTTCTCATAACTTCATGCATCTATGCCAAACCTTTGTGGCATTTGCACTTTCTTATCCATTCGTAGGGCTTACATATCATTAGGCTACTCTTGCCTTAGCACCTTTTAATTTAACGTGCTACTGGGTTAGGGCTAGATTACTCTTTATCTTTAGGCCCTAGCAATCTCTTTCTTATAGAACTACGTTATATCTTTGCTTTGCCTTAGACCCTCTTCTCTAGGTCTCTCTGGCCTTTTATTACCATTTCCTTTAGATCAGAAAAGAACTCTTCATTATCCACATCATTATCTAGGCCTATAGTTCCTTACAGATCAGTCGCCCTTACCGCTATGGTTCTTCTTAATCATTCTTAGGGTCGACTTCAGGGAATATTGGAGACTGTGTCTGGGGTAAGAGCAAATACCTTTCCTAGGGATGTCAGCATTCTTAGGGCAACATCTTACCAAGTGGCATTTCTTACCACAACTGCTTTGCCCTGCTCAACACTCCCATGTGCCATGACTCTTTCCACCACATTGACATCTCTGCTCTCCAATCTGATCATTACCTTGATCAGTCCCCCTGCCTGAACTATTACCTCTTTCTCTTGCTATTGGCTTCACAACTTGAGCTTCCTCTTAAAGTGCTCTTAGCCAATGCTTTTCTATTCTATATACACAGGGAATTCTCCTTTCTTCTTCTCAGGCATACTTCTACAAAACTTTGAATATTAGTACTCAGATTTAGACTTGGACTCCGTCTTTATTTAAGGGAAAACTAAGTTCAGTCTGTATAATATAGGCTATATGAGAAAACCATTATAAAATAATTTCTCTAGGTGAGTTTATCAACTAGTGAAGCTTCATTACCTTAACTTCGTCTTTGGCATTCATCTTCCCAAAGAGATATTAAATTGTACTCATGTCTCATGGCTCATTACTTTCCTTAGGCTAGGTCTAACTGCGACCTCGGGATCTAACTGCGATCAACCGTTAGCCTTTTCAGAATCTAACTGCGATTCTGAAGCTGTTAGGATCTAACTGCGACCCTGGAGCCATGCTAGGATCTAACTGTGACCCTCCAGAATCTAACTGTGATTCTGTTGTACTGTATATCTCCCGAAGATATTAAACTAACAGACTAGGTTATAAGGTTAACCGCTTCCACATGTTGATAACTCCATAATAAATATTTGAAAAATTTATAGCCTCATATCATTTACCCAGACTTTACTTACTTTATCTCTTACTCAGGAGTTCCTTCTCATTTTTCAACCTGTGCTTTAACTGCGAGCCATTCAAACTATGCTCTAACTATGAGTAATCTGTACCAGATCCAACTCTTATCTGAAGAGTGATCTGTACTCATCTGAATCTAGCTCTTTCTGAGAGCCATCTGTTTCAAATCCAACTCGTATCTGAAGAGTGATCTAGAAACAATCCCGTTACCGTTATCTGTATACCATTCCGCCCAATAGAAATGGCCCTGAGTACTGTATTCACAAGCTTATAGAAATACCTGAGTAACCTCAATCATAAATCATATCTGAATATCATATCATAACTTATCATCCCATAAACTGAGACTATCTATCATCCTCAATACATGTCGTATGGTATGGGAGCAACATACTTTCTCATAACTTTCTTATCTCATAAGTGTACTCATATATATTCTACCCTGCATGCACTGCAAGAGGGGAGTATCCATTCATCATAGCATACTCTAACATGCATGTCATCATATGACAACTGCAAGGAGATGCAACTATCATATCTTATGGCAACATAAGCCATATCATCATTATCATATTTTGCTCAACCATCCATCAGACATTGTAATTATCTAAGTAAGCCTCAAAACGTATTTCCTTTATCATTTTGCCTATCATATCCTGATCATTCATCCTGAAACCTCCATCTATTTCACTTAAGCACCCACGCTACCCTCTTACCAGGGTATAGACTCAACCCTTCATTACTCTATCTTATATAGGAAATTGGGGAGTCACTTTATCTTTGCAACTGTGGCTACCTCTTACTATCTCTTAACTTCTTCTATCTATCCATCAGTCCTAGTCTACTCTTGACCTGACTATGGTTCCTTATTAGCCTTTCTTTTTATCCTTAATTCTCATGGATCTCATTCATCATCTTTTACTATTACTTCTGTTCTCTAGGGTATTCTCCCCTAGGTCTACTACTTCTTCGTGATGGAATCCCTCTGCTCAGGGAACATTTAGCCATCACACCTCTAACCTTAGGCCATGTGCTAGGATCATTCCTAGGCAAATCTCAATCTAACTTTTAGGTCTTATATTCAGAGCAGCTGAATAAAACCTCTGTAATGCAGATCTACTCTTAGTTATCATATGGAGGATCTACTTTAAACCTCGTCTTAAACTGATCTTTCATTTCTCAGTACCTTTGTACTATCTAGCTTATCATATGCTATACTAATCCTCTAGCTGATAGACTTCAGCGATTTTGGTACCTTCATTCTCTTCATCATATGGCCTCTGCCAATTATAGTCGCGACTTGAGAACTTCATAGTCGCAACTCACATGCTCTGTGACTTTTAGTCGCGACCGTCGCACACTACTCATCACGACCTGGCATCTCTGTGTCCTTTAGTCGTAACCTATAACATCGCTACCTGAACTCCTTTGTACACTGGTCGCGTACTGCAATATTACTCATCGTGACCTGAGGTCTTCTCACGTCGTAACATCAACTTATCTGTACATATTAGTCGGGACATAAGACCCCTCTTTTCTACTTCCTACTTTTAAAACATGTAGTCATACTCATCCTCATACAACGGCAACATACTAGGTATAGGGTAGCTCAATAGTATCCATACTGGACAGTACACTCCAATCACATATAGGATTTATCCATTCATTAGCCAGTGGAAACAGAACACAAATAAACTCGTACCTTAATTTGACGCAGGCGACTTTCTGATCTCGTTGCCAGTCAGGGTATATACTCTTCCCTGAGTCGAGTATCTTTTGCCTGTTATGTTTTATGGACACTCCCTGGCATAATGTCCAGGCTTTCCACACCTACAGCATAACCCTTGACCTACTGGACAAGGCCTCGTACCATGGTTTTGACCACAGTTCCTACATACATTAGGCCTTAGTTGCCTACTAACTTCTCTTGGCCCACTACCTAGCCTACTTCCCTGTTTCTTATTAACTTCTGACCCTTATGCTGGCCTATTTCTCTTCTTATTGTTCCCTATTAAGGAACCTGGTGGCATCATTTTCAATGGTACTGATGTAGCAGGCTCACTCTTTTCTGGATATTGCACATTCTTTTCTAGCTTGTAAACTGCCAGCTGGGTCTTTCTTTCAGTGGGACATTCTAAAATCTTAAAGATTTTCTCTAACTAGCTTACCCAATCCTCAGCTACTTGAGTGTCAAAAGTCCCTTCAAACATGGGCGAATTAAACTTATGGAATCGTTCCATCCATGTTTGCAGACTTTCCTGGTTATTGTTATTTCCTATAAACCCTTGATGTCTATTCATTCCAGTCTGCTCATGATCCGGCTGAGGTTCAGGTTCTATATCATTTTCTGGTACTACCTCCTTCTCAGACTGTTGTAATCTTGCAACCGCAGCAGCAACCGCCGTAGTGATAACAGAATCTCGCTCTTGATCTTGGCGAGCCTGGGTTGCCCACATCTCATCGTGACTTATGACTTAACTTGTTGTAACTTGGATATCTGGCATCCTCACTATAGTATCTGATCACAACACGATACCTCGAGCTACTCTTGCAGCTTTCTTAGTCGTGAATTGATCAGCTTCTGTCTCTATCCATAGAGGAAACTGCTTCTTAAACATTATTCTGCTTAGTCCAGCCATATTGTGTTAATAAACACGAGACCTCGACTGTATCAGCTAACTAAGATTAGCCCATCATAATCATATCCTTCGTAAAACTATAAAGCTCGGGGTACAGCCTCATTCATCTGGGTGTCACTGTCTTCTGTCTAAACCTTTCCAAGCAATGAACACCATCCCTATATCATACTCTAGGGAGAGGACCACTCAAACTTCTTATTTGTTTAAGGAATCAAACTAACTAAACCAGAGCATCACTAAGCCAGAACCTTCTATTCTGTGCCAGAATCTTATGCTCTGAGCCAGAACCCTTTGTTTTGTGCTATCCTTATTCTGTACTAACACCATAAATTATCTGTTCAGAGCATTTCCTAAGCCAGAATCCTTTGCTCTGATACCAAAATGAAATATCCTTACTTTCATATGTCTTAGGGACCATTTGATAGCATTTAGAACCACCTTCAAGGTCATTGAAGTCCAATTTCTCAATCTGGAGTTTTACTCTTATCGAGTACTGTTCACTGTGTAAATTCCAGATGAGTGACCTGACTTCAAAACATCATAACTAATTCTAGAAAAATCTAAATGAAGTGGTTCCAATTGATACTTGAAGCTAACTCAATTATATTTCAGGAAAAAATAACTCGTTGACCATTAATTGACCGAGTCAACGTCAGTCAAAGTCACAACTTTACTGTTCACCAGCATTTTTCTCCTGAATCCAGCATTCTGGTCCCAAATTTGATCATTTATATCTCCATGTGTAGACATCCAAATGAGGCATTCTATATATCAAATCGAAGCTTGGTATGTATACTATTTACCATAAAACTTTTGTACATTTATTCATTCATTTACTATTTTTAATCATTTATCAAACATGACTAGATCACCACGTGTTACTGTTCACAGTGGTAAATTTCAGCATTTCTACTTTGCATACATATGCATATATCCATCATACATCAGTCAAACATGTCAAACAACACTTATTATTACTTAATAAGTTGTTTTACAATCTGAGTAAGTACAAAATTTCCCATATCTCTATTACATCTTTTTCTGCCTAAACTCCGGCAGCATAACCGCTACGTTTCGTCTTCAGAAAGTAACTGATATTGTACCGATTTGGTAATTCCCGTGAGAACTACCATTCTACGTAAGTACCCAGGAAAGACTGGATGATCCGGCTAGGTCCACTCACTTCCAGCCTCCTTAGATAGTACCTACGTACACAGTACGTATCAGCTAATTTCTTTACTATTGCCATCTTGTCATAATTTTGCAAGCATAACGGTGTCTCTTAAAATTCCCAGAATTCATTTTGACATAACCTCCCCTGTAATGGTTTACTTATTGGGATGAGATTCGGGGGAATCTCAGTAGCAACAATCATAACAATATATGTAATGCAGAGTGACAGTGCTTGCTTGTGATTGTGTATAGATAAGTATGCTGCGTGCTTCCATGCTTAATAACATATGATCATAGCATTATAGCAGAGCTTCATACATAACATATAAGACAACAATCCAACCAAACAATAGCACAATAAATCACAAAGCCATTACATAAAAGCTAGGATTAGTTACTACCTTAAAGGCTCAGCAGAGCTCTACTATCTCTATTCTGCTTCCAGCTCCGCCAGAACTTCCTTTCTTTCTTTCTTCCTCTCACTTTCTCTCTCTAGCACCTCCTCCTCTCTCTAAAAGGCCCTTGGCCGTGAAGCTTATGAAGCAAGGGGGCTATTTATAGTTTTGGTCAATGGCATTCTTGTAATTTTGAAGCCATCTGATCCTGTGGTCCTGGTTTTTCGGAATTTCCTATTTTTCTTTATTCCTTTTACTGCATCATGCATGACATCACTCCATGCCACCTCATGGGACACCTCATCATGCACATTTCTCACATGGAGAAATTGCAAGCTTCTTGGACACCTCATCAGCTGACTCAGCAGATCCAGTCCAATCCAGTACCGGTCCGGTCCGATTTCCCACAAACTGGACTCACCGGCTAAGATTATGCCACATGTCCTTAACTTTTCTTCCTCCTCTATGTTGGCACAATGTGGCATCTTACTGGAACTTGTCACGCCATCCAATGCTATCCAGATAAATCCAGGACTTTATCTGATCACTTCCTCGGTTATCGTGCCGACCGAGTAACTTTACTTTATTAAAACATCATTAAAATAGTATTTTAATGCCACTTTTTCCCACATATCACTGGGCCTACGTTTTTGAGCTCTGGGAATGTTATCTTTGATCCTGATCAAGCTCAAGTACTCTGATGGCTCGATTCCCAAGAAACATCCTTTGGCAAATTACCAAAATACCCTTGGGTGCCCTTTCTTGCACTATTTTAACCCTAAGGGTAAAATCATCATTTTACACCCTTCTATACCCTGTCAGGGCATACACTGACTCTGAGTAACTTTATCTGTATGTGCCTTGGCTCCTGGGCCTGTCCAGAATGACCAAAATGCCCTCATACATCTACTACCCCTTTAGTACAACACAGGGGCATTTTCATAATTTCTCACTTTTCCGGGGTTTTGCCGGGCACTGGTCCACCTATCAGTCCAAGTGTCTTATTGGGCCTTTGATGGCGCCATTATTGGGCCTTTCAGGGTCCATTACCTTCAAGGCACGCATTACGAGGAATCCTCCCTTGTCAATGATTATTGAATATTTTATCTATTATTCACCGTTTATACACATATCTGGACACCGGCTCCTTCTATCCGATACACTGGTCTGTGGTGTTCAGGCATCCCTGTGAGTCATATCAGTCATCTGACTGAGGTCATCCGAACTCATTCAGTCCCTTTTAAATACCGATAAATTTCCCTATCGGATACCCGGAGGCGTCACACTCTCGTCTGGATTTTCTATTTTGCGAATAACTTTTTCTACAGGCCTCCTATCCGTATTCTGTCAGTTTCCCGACATTCGTCCCATAAGGACGTATCATCCTATATTTTCTCACTTATATCTGAAATCTAGGTTATCCGGTAGGAATTTTTATAACTTTTGGACTATCAGCTCAATTCTGGCTATGTGGAGTCTTGAAAAAATCCTGTATTAAGCCAGATTATCGAGCCTCACTTGCTCTCTCTACCGGTGAAATCTGGGACTGAAATGCTTTCGGACAGTCCAAAACCACTTTCAGCCTGACTTTCTTTAATTACAAGTTAGCCCCAGGGAACTTTTCTTCTTTTCATTTAAGTCCCTTTTTACTTGGCTAAAATTACACTTAAGGACCCCACATTTTTGTCTACTTTCCTTTTTGGCCTTGCACTTTTTCATAATTGCATCTAAGTCCTTCCATTTCCTTTCTTTACTTTACTAGGTCTAGGGGCATTATTGTCTTTTCATATCTTACCAGAGTATTCTCTAGCCCTGGTCAACTATCCAGATACCCCTTCTTGACTGTCTAACCTTAGCCAAATGACCAAAATACCCTTTACTCATTCTTCAGTTATTTTATAACATAAGGGTATTTTCGTCATTTTGCACCTTTTCCCGGACACCGGCCCCTCTTACCCCTGAACTGAGATTATGGGCTTGGGCCTTCCCTGGTGTCACTGTGGGCTTTAACAACCACTATATGGCCTCTGGCCATAGTCCGATCATCTCTATTCGGACTGCCTTTCCTTTACCGATTATAACTGTAAATTCCCATCTTCAGGAATTTTTACAGAAAAATCGGGACCTCAAATCAAAATTCTGTGTGACGTCATTCAACCCGGAATCCTTTTCTCTATCTCCTGGTATTTTTAGATATTTAATCCGGACCGGGCCATTTTTGCCTGAAAGTACGCTCCCGCGCACACTTTTCAAAAATAACCATTTTACCCTTGGTCATATTTCTAATTCTTTCATACACATAGAGACCTCATGCACATTTCACAGTTCAGTGAAATGATCAGCATAATTTTCTCTATTTTCTGGCAAAATATGATACTCATCGGCTACCAGCCCGATCTTTCCCATAATTATGATTATGCCTTTGAATTCTCTTTCTGGCATCTTTAGGCCTAAAAATTGGGGTGTTACAGGGAACAAGAGATTAATATAGGGCATTTTAATCATTTGAGCATGTCTAAAATACTAAAGGAGATACACAAATGATTGATCGGAGTCAGCATAGGCTCTTATAAGGTGTAAAGAGGTGTCAAATGACAATTATGCCCTTAGGGCTAATATAGTGTAAAATATTGAATCAAGGGCATTTCAGTCATTTCCAAAGGATGATAAGCAGATAAGTACTCAATCTAACAATTTCAGTGGTAGGAAAAATCTAAACACTGGTTTTCATGATAGAATACATATTTTGGAATATTATAAAAATTAGAAACATAAAACAGTCTGATTTTCGTGAAACTGACTAGATCAGTACCAGACTGGACTAGAATTTTTTCTATCAGTATTCTCCTATATCTTACGCCAAACAAATCCTTATTTGATGTCATGGATGATGTCACTTCTTGGCTTGTAAGAAAAGCTTGATGGAAGATGCAATATGGACCCTTTGATCAAATAGTATTTGGATTAAACTTGGCCTTCCATTTTCACCCAAAAATTTCTATAAATACACCCCTTCATAGCCATTTTAGTAGCCATAGGAATCATAGGGGAAACTCTACGAAAATTAATTTTGATCTAGGAAGAAGCACACAACTTGGAGCAAAAAGAAAGGTAATTAGTTCCTTTGATCTTAGACTTCATTCTAGGAAGTTTGCTCTTGGTTTTAAGTGATTTTTGTGGCATTTTCCCTTTGATGTTGTTACTGGATGTGCTTCTCATGTGTGATGGGAATATTGATTTTATGTTATAGAGAATTTAGACAAGTTTAAGCAAGCTAAAAACAAGTAGTATTGGCTTAGAAATTCAAGTATATATACATGAAATTAGGATTTTTGTGTTCTTGGCTGCCACTATATGAATCACTATTCATATGTGAGAATTTCATGATTTTGATGCTTTCAATGTGTTTAAAATGGAAAATTGTGTGGGGTAAAGTAGAGAAACAAGTAGTGGTAGCATTAGAATCAAAATGATATTTTTTTGAAAATAAAAGGGGATGTTTCAGTTCTATATAGTAGCCAAGGAAGGAGTTTAAATTTGTAAATTCTAACTTCTTATTTGGATTCTACATGGAATATTATGTGGAAATGAACCATGAGAATTTATTTTGGAAAGATGAAATATAAGACATAAAATAGACAACGAATATAACCTTGTGAAAACCTAGTCTTGAAACTTCTTTGGAATTGAGTTATAACTTGCTACTGCTTTACAATGGCTAGATTTTGACATTTGTTTTGGAAGGAGACCATTTCAGGGAAAGCTTGACAAGGATAGCATAAGAGGTAGCAAGAATACCTAACTATAATGTTATACTTGTTTGATTATGTGCTTGGTTGTTCATTATGATTTTTTGTTGAACTGTAGATGATGTTATGATGATTACTATGATGGATGAATAGATGCAACTCCTTGCTATATATGTCATGACAATATATATGTTAGAGATTGCTTGAATATGCCCATGAAGTAGCTCCCATATCATGATAGCATGTTAGGCATTTCATTAAGGATGCATGCATGGTATTATAGTTTGTATGACTTGCTATTGGGATTTCATTGAAATCTCACTCTTTCCAAATAAATAGCCATGTTTACGTGCTAGTGCATCAAAAGGAAAAAGATTGGATGTGGATGAATAAGTTTGTAATATGGCACATTAATGATACTAGACATAATAGAACATTTTGGCATGTGGTAATGTAATGTAAGTTGGAGGTAGTGACCTTACTTTATGTTTCTAATTATCTTAAAGGAGAAGTTATGACTTAAAATTTGGCATGAATATAGCTAAGATACAGAGCTTTAAATGGACATCAAGAACGCCACAATTGGTTAAGTTTTCGATTTACTAAGGTTTTTCAAATTCATAAATAAAATCTGGAAAGAGATAATTTCACAGGTTATGAGGCAGTGAGCTTCAAGCGATGTTTTAAAATAGCAAATAAAAGATTTTTTCTGCAAAATTTTCAAGGTTAACGAACACGTCTTGAGCTTTAAATCTATGTATAACATGCCTCATTTGGATAAGGAATCAAGGAGAAATGAATTTTTAAAGTTAAGGCAAGAAAATTCAAAATTTCTAGATTTACCAAATGAACAGTCGTTGCCATACATCTAGGCTCTATATATCCTGAGTATGGACTAGATGCAACTCACGTTCTCTGTGAACTTTAGTCATGATCCTCTTACTTGATTCGTCACGAATAGATAGCTTATTGTTTTTTCGTTGCGACTTGAAAATCATTTAGATTTATATTTTTCCCTCTAAGTTTAATGAAAGATCTTCCATTAGAAATTTATTTTAAATTTCATTTTTTCAAATTAAAGAGGTTTTAGTTTGGTTGAATCTACTTTCAATTGAGTATAACTGAAGGTGAAAATAAAGACATGACATTTTGGTATTAGAACAAAGGATTATGGCTTAGAAAATACTCTGAATATATTATTTATAGATAGATAAAATTATCATAAATTGTCATAATTAACACTAAGTTAGTGGGTGCAGGATAAAGATGACCATACATAGATCTGGATCAGAGACAAAAGTTAATCAAGGGGATCCTAAACCTGAGGTCATATGTTCAAATAAATCTGGAATAAATTCAGAGGAGGAGCTTACGTTGGATGATGAGGATTTTTGACTTCTAATAATGCTTGTTTCAGATTCCAAGAACATTGATTTAGATATATCTGATAGTTTATCCGTAGGGTCTAAAGATATGGATAGGACATCAGAGGAACCTATTACAGCCTTATTTATAGGCTATACCCCTGATATGCTAAAACCAAACCCTATACCTAGACAATCGGCTAACCTAGATGCTCTTGGACCTAGTCAGTCAGACAAATGTTCTAGGTTCTAGTCAACCTAGAATAGTGATACATATGGAATCCAAAGACAAAGATAGTGCCATTAGAGCCAATTACTGAAGATTAGATCAAGAAGGTTGTGGAATTAACTAGGCAACTATATGATTTAAGCCGCCCTCTGGTCAGAGAAGTAGACCAAGACTACAGAATTTGTCACATCTTGATTTTCCCTATCTGTATAGAATAGATAGTGGAACCTATAAGGGACAGATAGAGGAAAGAATTTTGGAAGGGATTGTGATGATGATTAGAAGAAACGATAAAGGTTAGATAAGTTTTAAGCAGAAGAAGAAAAGAAAGGTATAAAGTTATAATGTTAAGGGACATAAACACCATTTTAATTAAAGTTCAAGAACTTAAGTATAATTTAGAAAAGCTCTAGTGTTAAAATAAAATGTAGAGATAAATTTTAGACCATGAAGTGTAATTATAAAAAGCTTAAGGGACCAAAATACAATTTGTTAAAGTTTAAGTAAATTGAGAATAGAATTTTATATTCTCGAAGTTTACCAGTAAATAGAGAATGGAAATTGGGCCAAACATATTTTTCAAAATTTTGATTTAAGGCCCTAGATAATTGATATTAATTTCTAAAGTCCAGAGATTATTACAGGACCTTCTGGATTTCCTAATCAGATGAAACTTGGCTATAAATTCCCATAATTAATATAGGAATTTATAAAAGTGACGGAGCTAAAAAAGTAGTTCTATAAAATTTGTAATGGAATTAACAGTAGAATAATACACCTGATAAATACTTTTGGGTGAGTTTTCTTGAGAATTAAGCCATAGGCCTTGTAAAATATCTGAATAGTCATGTGGGCCAGTATCCAGAGAAATAAGAGATAAACGGAAGGTATTTTGGTCATTTTACTAAGGTCAAACGGTCAAGGAGAGTTCCTAAAATAGTTGACCAAAGTTAGGGAGTACTCTGGTGATATCTAAAAAGACGATAATGTCCTTAGAGTTGTTACAGTAAATAAAGACAAATCAAGGGTATTTTGGAAATTTGCCATGGGATCAAAAATTAAGTTTAGACCAAGTCCAAGAATGTCAAAGGTAGGAAAATCTAGATACTGTATTTAAGATTAGAAAACATATTATGGAATCTCAGAAAAATTAGATTTAGAACATAGTCTAATTTTTGAGAAATTGGACTGAACTAGTACCTGATTAGACTAAATTTTTTTTAGACTCTTCTTTTCCTCCACTTTAAACCAAACTGGCCTTGATGATGTCATGGATGATGTCACATTTTGGCTTGTAAGGCAAGCTTGATGCAAGAGTGAATATGAGCCATTGGTTTAAATAGTACACAAAGATTCTCAACCATCCCTTCACCTACCCTTTTTCCTATAAATACCCTTCCATTTTCTGCACAAATTGTGAGCATAAAGGAAACCTTGAGGAGGTGCTGTTCAAGTGGAAACTTGTAATATCCCAATTTTCAGCCCAGAGACTCAAAAAGTAGCCTGAAATATATAAGTTACCAAATCCCCTTGAGCAGAAGTCCAAAAAACATACAGGAGGTTTTTAGGGACTAGACTGCAAATAAGTGAAAGTACAGGGATTTGTATGTAAATAGTAAAAGTCCCTAGGGGCATAACTGTTATTTTTGAAAAGAAAGGGACTAAAGTGAAAAATCTAGAAGTTTCATGGTATGAAATGAAAATAGACACAAGTTATGGGCCATTAAGTGTAATTATAAGAGTTGAGGGACTTAATTGAAAAGAGAAAAAGTTTCCAGGGGCAAAATGGTAATTATAGAAAGTTGAGCCAAAAGTGGCTTAGAACTGCCCGAAAGCATTTCAGTCCCAAATTTCATCAGTAGATAGAGAAAATAATGCTGGTTAACCTAGCCTAATATAGAAATTTTATTACAGTTTCAGATAGCTGAAATTTATCTTATAGTCTGAAAGTTATCTAAAATTTTTATCAGATCTCCTGGACTCAGAGATAAGTGAAAAGTTACAGGAAGATGCATCCCGTGAAGATAGAGGTTAGGGAACTGATGGAGTCCCGAAAGGAGATCTGTAAGAAAAGTTATTCACATATTAGTGAATTTTGACGGGAGTTTGTGAACTCCTGGTATCCGATTATGACCTGAGCAGTAAGCAAACTGGGACTGAATGAGCCCAGATAATGTCACAAATAGGCCCATGATGACGCGAAGGGAGGCCCAGACCCATGATATCAGTTCATCAGAAAAAGGGGCCAGTGTCTAGAAATATGCAAAATGACGAAAATACCCCTGTGTTATAAAATAATTAAAGAATGAGTGAAGGGTATTTTGGTCATTTGACTAAGGTTAGATAGTCAAGAAAGGTTATCTGAATAGTTGACCAGGGTCAGGAAATACTCTGGTAAGGTGTGAAAAGATAATAATGCCCCTAGACTTATTAAAGTAAATAAAGAGGAACCAAGGGCATTTTCATAATTTGCCAAGGGATGTTTCTTGGGAATTGAGCCATCAGAGTACTTGAGCTTGATCAGAGACCCAACATGTCATTCCAATAATTACAAAACCGTAGCCCAAGAATTATGAGGGTTAAAATGGCATTAAAATAATATTTTAGTGATTTTTCAGTAAAGTAAAGTTACCCGGTTGAAGTGATAACCGGGGAACTTATCAGATAAAGCTTTAGACTTATCTGGAAGCCATGAGATGGCATGAAAGGTGTCATCATGAGACCAATCAAGATGCCACATGGCACTAATATAGAGGAAGAAGAAAAAGTTAAGGATACGTGGCACGATCTCAGCCGTTTATTTCGGGAAAGAGACTCCGGAATCTCTGGAAGTGTTGAGTCAGCTGGTGAGGTGTCTTAAGGGCCCCACCATTATGCCACCTAAGCATGTGAGGTGTCCCTTGATGATGTTGTTGGAAATTGTGCCCTAGGGGCCAATCATTTTATCATGTTATCATATTATTTGCATGTTTACTATGATGACAATCCTTGGATAACTAGTGATTTTATCCTAAATGTCCCTGGTCAGTCATCTATGCGGGAACAGAGATGAAATAAGACCAGTATGACTTTGAATATATATAGAGATATAAATCAAAGTCATAAGCACATGTAAGAGTACAGGGTGTTGGACCGACCCGCTATAAGAGAGCTGCATGGGTTAAGTCATAAGTTTCTCTCATATACAAGCCATGTCACTATGCCCTTTGACCTGAGATCATCATGGATTCCTACATGACAAACACTCAGCTTTGACCTAGTCAAAAGTCACTTTTGACCGAGTGACCATAAAGGCTATGCTCGGGCTTAGTGGTTTTTCATGCGGAGGAATGTGAATGGTCAAGATGGAATTTGTCCCTCACATTCGTAGAGAGATATTACTGGGCCCCTCGATGAGTGAGTCTGAGAAATGTATGGCCATACTAGAATGGAAGGGTAGTTCCATTTCTATATTCAGACTACTCAGGGATCGAGAAAGTAACGGTCAGGAACAGGAGGATGACGTTCACCATGCCTCATCCTTGACCGAAATATCGTGTGACAAAAGGGACGTGATATGGTTGTATGAAAGGTTACATCGTTTATCGATCCTCATATGTTTTGGGTAGTCGTAATGCCTTGCTAGAGACCGCTTACGACTTGTGGGTCAGTATAGTAACTGGGCCACTGCCAACTTCATATGGGCCTACAGGGTCGCACACAAAACAGCCCAATGCGAGTTATGATGTCCAGATTCATTGAATCTAAGAGATGTCTAGATTCAATGAATAATCTATGGTGGATATATATTATATATATATATAAATTAGTATATATATATTATATATAATATAAGAGATATTTGCAAGATTTAATTTATAAGGATAAATTAAATTTTTATCACTTTTGAATTTGAATTTAAATGGATATCATCTATTTGAATTTGAAATTCAAATTGATAAGATATCTCAAATTTGATTTATAAGAATAAATCAAATATAATTCTGTCTTATCTTTATTTTAAATTAAATAAATAGGTGAATTAAATCTGTGGGACGGATTTAATATAAACCATATTTATTTAATTAGTTTCTTATTAAATTATGCAATATATGATATTGTATTAATTCAGAATTAATATAAGATTAATTCTGAAGCCCGGCCCTATTAGAAGCCCGATAGCTTCCTATATATTTGACATTAGGGGCTAGGGTTCTACAGATCTCTTCACACACATTCAGTCGTGAGAAAAGGGGGCAGGGAGAGTGCAAAAGGTTTGCAGATAAGAAACTGCCGAAATAGAGACGGTGAGGACGAAATCTCCAAAAAGCCCTAGAGGGACAAGAGGCGCTAGCACGTCGTTCGCAATTGGAACGCTGTTCGTGTGGATACCGGTAGAGGAAGCCGATCTGAGCTGTCGACTTCTATGATACGGCCAGACACGAAGAAAGGTCGCGACCAGAACACACTTAGGTCACGACCAAACGGGCATCTGAACGTCAGAAATCCGAAAAGAGGAGACAGGTCGCAACGTGAAGTTGAAGAGGTCGCGACTAAAAGCTCCAGAGGCGACAGGTCGCGACTAGAAGCAGAGTAGGTCGCGACTACAAACTCCAGAGGCGACAGGTCGCGACTAGAAGCTGAGGAGGTCGCGACTGAAAGTTCCAGAGGCGAGGAGTCGCGACTAGTGGACACTGAGGTCGTGACCAAAGCTCGAGTACCGAAGGTAACACTTCTTTCTCCTTGACTTAAACACATTCGGTAGATCCTGGCTGGGAATGGAAAAATTTTTAAAGTTAATTTCCGCTGCGTGTCTTCCAATTCCCTTCAGTGGTATCAGAGCCATGCCGTTTTGTGTTTAAGTTAGGTTTGATTGTTGATACATGTGATGTATGTTAGACTTCTTAGCTGATTATATGATAACATGCGAGATATGTATGACATATATGGAATCTCTTTATGTATGACATATACGGAATCTAAAAGGAAACTGAAATCGGTGGTGTATGTTAATTGATTTGATCAATTAATATTGATGGGGTCTAAAGGAAATAGAATTAAGATTCTTGATTATTTATGAAATAAAAAAGAAAAAAATTTTCCTTGGGGCGCTTCCCCACACCCCGCCCGCTAACCGGCTAGCGGGACCGCCGTGGCTATTTAATCGTAGCGCAACATAATCGTAATATGTATTGACTTTCCTGATATATGAATGTTTTGAAACATTTATTGCCCTTCAAATAGTATGAATTTTGATTCTTGAATGTTTGGGTATGGTGAACAATATGGCTCTAGATTACAAGTGTTGTAATTTTTCTAAATACGGCCTGCGTGTCGTGCCTTCCTCTAATGACTCTCATTGTACATTCTCTTCTCATCTCACTCCCCTCGAATGTTAAAACGAGGTTTCCTTATGTACTTTTCCTATTCTAATTAGAGAGCTCCTCTCATTGGATTGAGGGGACTTAGGATAGGTGAGCCATATTGTATCACGTTTAAGATTATGCATCTTTTGATTAGATCACTGCATGTATGTTTTATATGCATAATACTTGTATGAGATACAACCGCGATACATGCATCTTATAAACCAGATAATTAATTAAACCCTCTAAAAGAAATCTTAAGTCATATGCCGTCAATTAATGAACACTTGTCAAAACCTCGATCGCTCATTTGTAGGTCCACCAAAGTAGGTGCATTTGAGTTATCTTGGGGAGATAAGTAAGAGTAATGGTGCTACTCTTATGTTTGTTATTGTTTGACTTAATTGAGATTATCAAAACGGTTTTGGGTCTCAAGGCATTAGATGGGATTAAAACATGCCGGATCATATGATGATGGAATCCCATAAATATCTAAGAATTACATTTGATGTAATTGGTAAAGTTGTTACCTACCTAAATAACTTAAAGTTGAGCGTCCTGCCAAAGCGGACTCAAGTTTAAGCCAAATATGGATCTTAGCCCACTAATTATTACATTGAGGGTTGTTTTATTCAGTGGGAAATTGCTAATTAAATTGCATATTTTAATTGTAGAATCATGACGACTAGTAATACTGCTACATTATCGTTGCGATCTGTCCTTGAGAAGGACAAACTCAATGGGACAAACTTTCTTGACTGGTTCAGGAACTTGAGAATTGTTCTCAAGCAGGAAAGAAAGGTATATGTCCTAGATCAACCCATTCCTGAGGAGCCAGCAGCCAATGCTCCTAGAGCTCAGAGAGATTCTTATGCGAAGCATAAGGAAGACTCTGTTGATGTGGGATGCTTGATGCTTGCCACTATGGTTTCGGAGCTTCAAAGAGATCTGGAACACATGGAGGCTTATGAGATGATTGTGCATCTTAAGGAAATGTTCCAGCAACAGGCAAGGCAAGAGAGGTATGAGACCACTAAGGCCTTACATTCCTGCAAGATGGCTGAAGGTGCATCAGTCAGTACTTATGTCCTAAAGATGAAAGGGTACATTGATCACCTTGAGAGGCTTGGATTTCCCATAAGTCAGGAGTTAGCTACAGATTTGATCTTGAACTCACTCCCGGAAAGTTATGACCAGTTTGTCATGAACTACAACATGAACAACATGGAGAAATCTATTTCTGAACTGCATGGGATGCTTAAAACTGCTGAGCCGACTGTTAAGAAAAAGCCCAGTACTGTTTTGATGGTTCAGAAAGGAAAGGGTATGAAAAAGAAAGGCAAGGGCAAGGGGAAGGGTCATGGCTCATCTGGTAAGACCAAAGAGTCAGGCAAGCCCGAAACCAAGCCTGCACCAAAGAAGGCAAAGCCTCCAAAGGAAGGAGTTTGCTTCTTCTGCAATGAACCGGGTCATTGGAAGAGGAATTTCAAACTCTACCTTGAAGATCTGAGAAAGAACAAGAAGGATAGCGGGGCTATCGCTTCAGGTATTTATGTTATAGACATTCATCTCTCTACTTCCACTACATGGGTATTAGATACTGCATGTGGTTCTCACATTTGTACAAATGTGCAGGGCCTAAAGGACAGTAGAAAGCTGAAGAAGGGCGAAGTTGACCTACGAGTTGGAAATAGAGCAAAGGTTGCTGCTCTAGCTGTAGGCACTTATGAATTAGTTCTGCCCACTGGGCTTTTGTTAGTTTTGAACAATTGCTATTATGTTCCTGCTTTGAGTAGTAACATTGTTTCTCTTTCTTATTTGGATAAGGAAGGTTACACTTCCATTTCTGGGAATGGTAAATGTTCTATTTATCGTAATGATATTTTTCTATGCTCATGGTGATTTGCATGTTGATCATTACATATTAAACTTGGAACAACCCAATCATGGAAATATCTATAACATAACCGCCAAAAGGATCAAACCAAATGATTTGAATCCGACGTACCTCTGGCACTGTCGTCTAGGCCACATAAATGAGAAACCCATTTCTAAACTCCATCAAGATGGATTTCTCAACTCATTTGATTTTGAATCATATGATACTTGCGAATCTTGTTTGTTAGGAAAGATGACAAAGTCGCCTTTCACTGGGCACAGTGAGAGGGCCACTGATTTGTTGGGCCTCATACATACAGATGTGTGTGGATCGATGAATACAAATACCAGAAGAGGTTATTCGTACTTCATTACATTCATAGATGATTTCAGTAGATATGGCTACGTCTATCTAATGAAACATAAATCCGAATCTTTTGAAATGTTCAAGATATTTCAAAATGAAGTACAAAACCAGCTTGGTAAAACAATTAAAGCCCTTCGATCTGATCGAGGTGGTGAATATTTGAGCCAAGAGTTTATCGATCATCTTAGGAATTGAGGAATAGTCTCACAATTGACTCCTCCAGGAACACCACAATGGAATGGGGTTTCTGAACGGAGGAATCGAACACTATTGGATATGGTTCGATCCATGATGAGTCGAACAGATCCTCCACCGTCCTTTTGGGGCCACGCCCTAGAGACAGCTGCGTTCACACTGAATCGTGTTCCATCTAAGGCAGTTGAAAAGACTCCGTATGAGATATGGACTGGGAGGAAACCTAGTTTGTCTTTTCTCAAGATTTGGGGATGTGAGGTCTATGTTAAGCAACAAGCCTCAGATAAGTTAGCGCCCAAATCTTCAAAGTGCCTTTTTGTGGGATATCCTAAGGAAACCAAGGGATATTATGTCTACAACCCCACTGATAACAAAGTGTTTGTTGTCAGAAATGGTATCTTTCTAGAACGAGAATTTATCTCTAAAAGAACCACTGGGAGCAAGGTACACCTCGAAGAAGTTTGAAAGCCACAAGACGCCACAGAACTAGAGATGGAAAGTAGAGAAGACTCACAAGAAGTTGTTGAGACTCCTCAAGTCACGCAAGGCCCAAGGCGATCTAATAGGGCACGACTTCAGCCTCAGAGATATGGATTTCTGATTTCTGATAGTCGTGATGTGTTGCTCATTGAGCATAATGAGCCCACTACCTATCAAGAAGCTATAGTGGGACCAAACTCTGACAAATGGCTTAATGCCATGAAGTCTGAGATGCAATCCATGTAAGACAATAAGGTATGGACCTTAGTCGACCAGCCTGAAGGTGTAAAAACCGTCGGGTGCAAGTGAGTTTTTAAAGAGAAAACCGACATGGATGGCAATGTAAATGTCTTCAAGGCACGACTGGTTGCAAAAGGATTTACTCAAACTCATGGTGTGGACTATGATGAGACCTTTTCCCCAGTTGCAATGGCCAAATCAATCAGAATCCTCCTTGCCATTGCAGCATATTATGACTATGAAATATGGCAGATGGACGTCAAGACAGCCTTCCTTAATGGAAAGCTCCTTGAGGATGTGTACATGACACAACCTGAAGGTTTTGTGCGTTCTGAGGACTCTGGTAAGGTGTGCAAGCTTCAAAGGTCCATTTATGGACTGAAGCAAGCATCTCGGAGTTGGAATCATCGTTTTGATGAAGTAGTCAAAGAGTTTGGATTTCTTCAAAACATTGATGAACCTTGTGTGTACAAGAAGGTTAGTGGGAGCACAGTTGCATTTTTGGTACTCTATGTCGATGACATCCTACTCATTGGGAATGACATTCCTACCTTGCAGATTGTCAAGTCTTGGTTAGGAAAATCTTTCCCGATGAAGGACTTAGGTGAAGCCACCTACATCCTAGGAATTAGGATCTATAGAGATAGATCTAAAAGGCTTCTAGGACTGAATCAGAGCACATATATAGACAAGATACTGCATATGTTCAGTATGCAGGAATCAAAAAGGGGTTTCATACCCATGTCTCATGGTATTCACCTCAGCAAGGATTTGTGTCCTAGTACACCAGATCAGCGAGGTCGCATGAGTAAGATTCCATATGCCTCGGCCATAGGATCTATCAAGTACGCCATGTTATGTACTCGACCGGATGTCTCGTTTGCCTTAAGTATGACTAGCAGATATCAACAGGACCCTGGTGAGGGCCATTGGACTGCTGTCAAGAATATCCTTAAGTACTTAAGAAGGACTAAGGACTTATTCTTGGTCTATGGTGGATTGGATGACGAGCTCTCTGTAACTGGTTACACAGATGCAAGTTTCCAAACTGACCAGGATGACCAGAAATCGCAATATGGATATATATTTCTCCTAAATAATGGAGCAATAAGCTGGAAGAGCTCTAAGCAGAGCACTGTAGCAGATTCTGCAACGAAAGCCGAGTATAGAGCAGCATCTGATGCAGCTAAGGAGGCCGTTTGGATCAGGAAGTTCATTACTGAACTAGGGGTGGTATCGACCATCTCAGATCCAATAACTTTGTTCTGTGACAATAGTAGTGACATTGCATAGGCCAAAGAGCCTTGGTCACATCAAAGGACCAAGCATATACTCAGGCGATTTCATCTCATCAGAGAAATCAATGATAGAGGTGATATAAAAATATGCAAGGTAGCAAGAGAAGACAATGATGCTGATCCTCTAAACCGCTTGTCCAGGCAAAACATGAGCGTCATGTTAGGTCAATAGGATTGAGACAAATTAATGATTGTTCCTAGTGCAAGTGGGAGGATGTTGGAAATTCTGCCCTAGGGGCCAATCATTGTATCATGTTATCATATTATTTGCATGTTTACTATGATGACAATCCTTGGATAACTAGTGATTTTATCCTAAATGTCCCTGGTCAGTCATCTATGCGGGAACAGAGATGAAATAAGACCAGTATGACTTTGAAGATATATAGAGATATAAATCAAAGTCATAAGCACATGTAAGAGTACAGGGTGTTGGACCGACCCGCTATGAGAGAGCTGCATGGGTTAAGTCATAAGTTTCTCTCATATACAAGCCATGTCACTATGCCCTTTGACCTGAGATCATCATGGATTCCTACATGACAAACGCTCAGCTTTGACCTAGTCAAAAGTCACTTTTGACCGAGTGATCATAAAGGCTATGCTCGGGCTTAGTGGTTTTTCATGCGGAGGAATGTGAATGGTCAAGATGGAATTTGTCCCTCACATTCGTAGAGAGATATTACTGGGCCCCTCGATGAGTGAGTCTGAGAAATGTATGGCCATACTAGAATGGAAGGGTAGTTCCATTTCTATATTCAGACTACTCAGGGATCGAGAAAGTAACGGTCAGGAACAGGAGGATGACGTTCACCATGCCTCATCCTTGACCGAAATATCGTGTGACAAAAGGGACGTGATATGGTTGTATGAAAGGTTACATCGTTTATCGATCCTCATATGTTTTGGGTAGTCGTAATTCCTTGCTAGAGACCGCTTACGACTTGTGGGTCAGTATAGTAACTGGGCCACTGCCAACTTCATATGGGCCTACAGGGTCGCACACAAAACAGCCCAATGCGAGTTATGATGTCCAGATTCATTGAATCTAAGAGATGCCTAGATTCAATGAATAATCTATGGTGGATATATATTATATATATATATAAATTAGTATATATATATTATATATAATATAAGACATATTTGCAAGATTTAATTTATAAGGATAAATTAAATTTTTATCACTTTTGAATTTGAATTTAAATGGATATCATCTATTTGAATTTGAAATTCAAATTGATAAGATATCTCAAATTTGATTTATAAGAATAAATCAAATATAATTCTGTCTTATCTTTATTTTAAATTAAATAAATAGGTGAATTAAATCTGTGGGACGGATTTAATATAAACCATATTTATTTAATTAGTTTCTTATTAAATTATGCAATATATGATATTGTATTAATTCAGAATTAATATAAGATTAATTCTGAAGCCCGGCCCTATTAGAAGCCCGATAGCTTCCTATATATTTGACATTAGGGGCTAGGGTTCTACAGATCTCTTCACACATATTCAGTCGTGAGAAAAGGGGGCAGGGAGAGTGCAAAAGGTTTGTAGATAAAAAACTGCCGAAATAGAGACGGTGAGGACGAAATCTCCAGAAAACCCTAGAGGGACAAGAGGCGCTAGCACGTCGTTCGCAATTGGAACGCTGTTCGTGTGGATACCGGTAGAGGAAGTCGATCTGAGCTGTCGACTTCTACGATACGGCCAGACACGAAGAAAGGTTGCGACCAGAACACACTTAGGTCGCGACCAAACGGGCATCTGAACGTCAGAAATCTGAAAAGAGGAGACAGGTCGCGACGTGAAGTTGAAGAGGTCGCGACTAAAAGCTCCAGAGACGACAGGTCGCGACTAGAAGCAGAGTAGGTCGCGACTACAAACTCCAGAGGCGACAGGTCACGACTAGAAGCTGAGGAGGTCGCGACTGAAAGTTCCAGAGGCGAGGAGTCGCGACTAGTGGACACTGAGGTCGCGACCAAAGCTCGAGTACCGAAGGTAACACTTGTTTCTCCTTGACTTAAACACATTCGGTAGATCCTGGCTGGGAATGGAAAAATTTTTAAAGTTAATTTCCGCTGCGTGTCTTCCAATTCCCTTCAGATGTCACTTTGATGACTCATTGAGGATGATGATGTCATCACGATGATGCAGGCGAAGCTTCTTAAGGAAGTTGAGCGATCTGAGCTATTCATCGTGATTCAATCTGGACCATCCATTTCACTTTGCTTCAACTACAAATACCCCACCCTCCCTCCATTTCATTCCACGGCCAAGAGCCAAGAAAGGAGAGAAAATAAGAGAGAGAAAGAGAAAGAGAGAAAGAAAGGAAGGAAAAAGAAGGAGTTCTGGCTAAACTAGGGCAATCCAAGGTGCTTAGGGACTCGACGAGCTTAGGAATAAGGTAAGTAATTTATTCTAGTCCCTGCTCTAATAAATTAAAGGATTATTCTTATAAATTTAATAGTTATAATAGAGAAATAGCTCTCTCTATAAGTTAGCCATGGAGAGAAAGAAAGTTAGGGGATTATCAGAATAGGGGTATTACCTCAAGGTAAGCCTGAGTTAAGTGAAGTTATGCTAGATAGGATAATGATAAGAATATTATTATGCTATGTATAGGCTCTAACATCTAAAAAGAAGGGATCTCAGAACAAAGGCTAAGGCTAAAAGAAGGGCTACACGCCAGGTAGTAAACTTACCTAAACTTGTTTGTATTGAATGTATAATTAATTATGTTATGGCTTGATTGATTGATGTTAATATGTAATTGTTGAAGCGCTATGCTATGATTACTTTGGCCAATTGTATTTTATATGTTACATGGAAGCATGCACATTATATTATGTTGACACAATCAAAAGCAAGCACTAATACCAATCATTGATGCATATAATATTTAGTACCGTTTGTTACTGAAATTTTCCCCGAAATCTCACCCCTTCCATATCAATCCAATTACAGCAGGTCTTCTCAAGATGGAGGAGATAAAGATACGTGAAGAGAAGTTAATAATTATTTAGCATGATTGATATGTGATTGATGTATGTTATACATATGTATATAAAGTTAGTTGCTGCAATTTGCCACTATGAACATTAACTCGTGGTGAGGCAGTGACCTTTAATTTGTAATTAAAAATAGTAAATGGTTGAATAAATATAGGATATTTTTACAGTAAATAGTGGACATACAAATATTTGATTTTCTATATAGAACGCCTTATTTGAATGTCTACACATGGAGATATAATTTTTCAAATTTGGGATAAAGATGCTGGATTCAGGGGAAAATGTTGGATGAACAGTAAAATTATAGCATTGACTGACGTTGACTTGGTCAATGCGTGGTCAATGAGTTATTTTTACCTTAAAGAGGATTAAGTTAGCTTCATTTAGAAATTTGAACCACTTTGTTGTGATTTTTCTAGGATTAGTTATGATTTTTTGAAGTCAGGTCACTTGTCTGAAATTTACACAGTGAACAGTACTCGATAGAGTAAAAGTCCAGATTAGGAAATTTGACTTCAATTACCTTAAAAGTGATTCCGGATGCTACCAAATGGTCCCTAAGATGTAAGAAAATTAGTATGTGGCATTTTGATATTAGAGCAAGAGATTCTGGTATAGAGCAAAAAGGGTTCTAGCTTAGAGGATAAGATTCTGGCACAGAACAGAAGGTTCTGGCTCAGTGATACTCTAAATTAGTTAGAGTGATATTAAATGATTTAAAGATATGAAATAGAAAGGTTATTCCCCTAGAGTGCAGGATAATGATGCACAAGTAGCGATGATAAAGTGAGTAGGTCGTGACTAGTAGTCACGGAGAATTGAGGTTGCGACGAGAAGGGTCTTATGTCGTGACTAATATGTACGAAAGAGTTAAGGTTGCGACGTGAGAAGACCTATGGTAGCGACGAGTAATGTTGTAGTACATGACTAGTGTACACAAAGGAGTCCAGGTCATGACATTATAAGAGTTAGGTCGTGACGGAAGGATGAAACATCCTCCCTTAGACCCCTCAGAGTACACTTACGGAAGCGATATTAGCTCGATTATATCTTAACTTAAGCCTATAAATTAAAATTTCTACTCTTAAGTTCCTTATTCTAAACCTTTAATTTGAGAACTGATTAATCTCACTCTACACATTCAAATGAGGTTTATTACCTATCCACGGAATGCCCCAGATGCGTACTACTGGCTTACCAAATTTCGTGGCCAAACTCCTTCGTTTACTAGGTCAAACTGAGGTCAAAACACTGCTACCTCAGGACCTGCGAATTTCTCTTTTAATTCGTCATCCACAAATTGAACATGCCAAATAATATTTATTATTAAATAATAAAATATCATACAACAAGGAATACACAAAATTCTCATATTCTATTACATCTTTTCCTGCCCGAAATTCGGCAGCACAACTGCTAGGCTTCATCTGTACAAAGAACTGAACCGTACTGATTCGGTAATTCCCTCATGAGAACTACCATTCTACGTAAGTACCCAGGAAAGACTGGATGAACCAACTAGGTCCACTCACTTCCAGCCTCCTTAGACAGCACCTACGTACACAGTACTTATCATATTCTGATGTTCAGTCTTAAATTCGGCAGCATAACGGCGTCTCTCAAAATTCTTAGAATTCAGTTCAACATAATTTCCCTGTAATGGGTTAGATATGGGGAATGAGATTCGGGGGAATCTCAGTAGTAATAATCATAACAATATATGTAATGCAGAGTGACAGTGCTTGCTTGTGATTGTGTACAGATAAGTATGCTGCGTGCTTCCATATTCAATAACATATGATCATAGCATTGTAATAGAGCTTCAAGCATAACATATAAGACAACAATCTAACCAAACAATAGCACAACAAATCACAAAGACATTACATAAAGGCTAGGATTAGTTACTACCTCACAAGCTTAGCAGAACTCTACTATCTCTATACTGCTTCCAGCTCCGCCAGAACTTCCGTTCTTCTTTCTTTCTCCTTCTCTCTCTTCTTTCTCTCTCTTTCTCTTGCCAAAACCGTGGGATGCATGAAATGGGAGGGAAGGGGGTATTTATAGTTTCCCTCAATGGCATTCCTGTAATTTTGAAGCCATCTGAACATGTGGTCCTGGTTTTTCCTGGAATTTCCTATTTTCTTTTATTCCTTTTTACTGCATCACCCAGGACACCTCACCGGGACATCTCATCGCCACATTCTTCACTTGTCACAATTTCTGGACACCTCATCAGCTGACTCAGCATTTCCAGTCCAATCCAGTACTGGTCCGGTCCGATTTCCCATCACCGGGAGATATACAGAATCGCAGTTAGATTCTGGAGGGTCACAGTTAGATCCTAGCATGGCTCCAGGGTCGCAGTTAGATCCTAACAATTCTAGAGTCGCAGTTAGATTCTGAAGAGGCTGACGGTTGATCGCAGTTAGATCCCGAGGTCGCAGTTAGACCTAGCCTAAGGAAAGTAATGAGCCATAAGATATGAGTACAATGTAGTATCTCTTTGGGAAGATGAATGCCAAAGACGAAGTTAAGGTAAGGAAGCTTCACTAGCTGATAAACTCATCCAGAAAAATTATTTATAATGATTTTCCTCAGATAGCCTATATTATACAGACTGAACTTAGTTTTCTTTAAACAAAGACGGAGTCCAAGTTAAAGTCTGAGTGCTGATATTCAAAAGTTTTATAGAAGTATGCCTGAGAAACAAAGAAGAGAACCCCATATGTTTTGAGAACAGAAAAGTATGAGCAGATAAATCCTCCAGATGAGGATAAAAAGATTAAAAGGCTAGAGAGACCTAGAGAAGAAGGTCTAAAGTAAAGATAGAACCCAGTATTTCTATGAGATAGAGAATGCTAAGGCTTAGCAGAGTAATGTAGCCTTCATCCAGAAAGATGTTTAGGCATGAGTAGTCTAAGAAAGAGTAATGAAAAAGGGTCCAGTTGTCACAGAAGTTGGTATAGATGGACAAGGTAAGAAAAGTGGAAAGTTAAAGTAAGATAGACCCTGGAGTTACACCAAGATGTTAAGGAGTAAGATACGCCATGATATAGCCAGACCTGGCTAGATATGCTATGATATAGCATAAGAAGTATGTAATAAGATACACTATGATAACTGTGTAAGGTGGAACGTAATGAGAAATGTGCATTTTTTTGACCAAATAGAGAGGCCCCTTATTGAAAAAGGGATAAGATGACGAATGTTATGCTATAGATAGAGATGAGAGCTTTCACTCCTTGCATAAAATGCCAGGCATTATGTTATGTTTGTAAATATGCTTGAGCTCCGATGTTAGAGCTTCACATTTATGAGCAGGTATGCAGTCCTGCAATTTGAGGGCCAGGCATTATCCATGATAGAGTATGTGCTCCTATTTAGTAGCAAAAGTAAAGAATGGATAGTTACATAAGTCCTCTCTCTGTATGATGTTAAGTGATTAACGATGATGAGAACATCTAATGATATGAAAAATTCTCTCTCAAGCAAGGACATGAAGCAGATATTGAAAGTACTCTGCTAGATAATAAGATAAAAGGTAAGAGATGGATACCCCGATTCTTAGTCATAAAGCAGAAAGAGATTTAAAGAGGATGTATATTTAAGATTGTTGACTAAGGTACTAAGTAAATTTCGAGGACGAAATTTATTTTAAGGGGGAGAGAAATGTAACATCCCTAATTTCTGTACTAAGTTGTATGTACAGATTGAATAAAATATATGAGATGTTTAGGAAAAGATTTGGTCATATTTATGTAAAGAAAAGGATTAATTGGAAGAGGAAGAAAGTCTAAGAGCCAAAGTGCAAAATTACGAAAATGCCACTTTGATGCCCTAAGAAACCAGAAGTAAATGGAGGGCATTTTGGTCATTTCACACAATGGATTGATATCAGAGGAAATTTGATAGTAAATTATTATAATTAATATGAGAATTTATTGAGTTGACAGGAGTCAAAAAGGAGTCCTGTAGAATTAATTATGGAATTTACGGTGAAAAAGGACACCGATAAAGGGTTAAAGGAAACATATATAATTTTTAACAGGACTTCTGGGTCTCAGAAAATTATGAAACTTTGTAGAGAATTCATTTTATATTAGAATGAATTTCTAAAAATGTTAGAACAATTAAAGGAGGTGTTTAGCATTTATTATGAGATCAGGATAATTTAAGGATATCGGTATAAGGAAAGTACATTGGGATTTGTCCCAATTAGCTATTGGACCTAAAAGAGGCCCAACATTTCATCCTAGGCCAGCCCAATAAGGCCCAAAAGTTATCTTGGAGCCCAAGTCCAATAATGAATAATTTATGGATTTTTGAAAAGAAAGAAAAAGAGAATAAAGTAAGAATTAGGTGTTGCACATAGTGGGACCCACAAGGACTTTAAAATGGCACCCAAAAATAGGAAGGGTTAGGTGTACCAAGTGAGGCCATGCTAGTGATGTCATGGTGGTAAGGTCTTGAGTGAAAAGTGAAAAGATATTCCAAGATCAAACCTTTAACCATTAGATCAAATAGTTTCCAAAGTGATCTTGGCCTTCAAATGGCACATGACTTTTGCTATAAATACCCCCCTTTCCATTCATTCTTCACACCCAAGAGCTCCTTTAGAAAGAGAAGTGAGTTCTAGAGAAAGAAAGTGGAAGAAAGCAAGGAAGAAGCAAGGGTCTTGAAGGAGCAAGTAAGGTAAGTTGTCTCCTTGCTTCTACCTTTTGTTCTTATGGTTTGTGCTTGAGTTTAAGTGATTTTTGAGGCTTAAATATTGGGAAAATGCTGCTGGAATTTTTGTGTATATGTGAAAGGAATATGAGTTTTAAGTCATAGATAGTTAAGACAAGCTTAAACAAGTTAGTTACATACTTGGTTGTGAAGTAAGTTGATGTTCTTGACTTTACCATTTCGGTTTGCACTGTTCATTCACTGTTCATGAGAGAAGGAAATGGAATTTCAATGATTTAATGCTTCCATTGAGTTTATATGATGATTTTGTGTAGGATTGGAAAGGTTTTGAACCTTGGAAACCATTGGAATTAAAGGTTATAATGTTGAAAATTCCTCACGGGTACTGTTCACTCGCGTGAACAGTGATTTCAATTTCATGATTTTGATGCTTCCAATGGTCTTAAAATGAGATTTTGTGTGGGGGAAAAGTGGAGGAACAAGTATGGGAAGCATTGGAATCAAAATGAGAATTTTTGAAAGAATTATGCATGTTTTTCAAATCTGTCCGGAACAGTGCATAGTTGCTGGAATTTGGTTGTTTTGAGTTCATAAATGGATTCAAAAGGCCAAATTGTGTAGGGTAAGGTCAAGACATCAATTGATTCAAAGGCTAAGTCAATTGGTAAAGATTAAAGGAAGTTATGTTACTTAAAGTAAGCTTAGTGTTCAAGAGAAGTTAGAATGTAATGGTTGGATGGTAATGTGATGTTAGGAATTGCTTGGTGTGCTCAAAAGAGGGCAGCCACATAGCAAGGAAAAGTAATAAGGAAGAAGCAAAGTTAAAGTGGAAAGAAGTAAAGCAATAAGGTAGTAAACTTACCCTAAACTTGTATGTATTGAATGTTATGCTTGATTGTGCTATGACTTTGTTGAATTGTGTGCATATGTGTATATGATTGAAGCTCTGTTTCTATGATTACCTTGGCCAATTGTATTTCATATGTTACATGGAAGCATGCACATTACACAATGTTTACACTTTCACAAGCAAGCACAAGTATTTACATTAATGCATGCATTGTTTAGTACCGTTTGCTACTGAGATTTCCCCAGAAATCTCACCCCATCCATGTAATCCCAAACCCACAAGTTTACGAATGAGTAAAGAAGATAAAGAGGCATGAAGAGAGGTTGGGAATTGGAAGATTTGAATTCTATGTAATAAATGTGCGAATTGTTGCATGTAATGTTGTTATATGACAAGTTGAGCAACAATGTTCATGATGAAAAGGTATAATAGTAAATGATGAAATAAATATATCAAATAATTATGGCATAACCCCATAATGTATGAAAGGACAAAGAGATTGGTTATGTGTTCTGGAACAATTAATGGAAAATTCATGTTTTTGAGGTTAAGGTTAAGGTTAAGATTCAAAGATATTTTCTAGAAAATGCCGTTGTGCTGGGTAGACTATACAAAGTACTGTGTACGTAAGTTGTCACATCCTTATTTTTATACATCTTAGGAACCATTCAGTAGCATTTGAAACCACTTTCAGGGTTATAGAAGTCCAAACTATCAATCTGGAATTCTACTCTTTCGGTACTGTTCACTATGGCAAATTCCAGATGACCGACTTAACTTTGAAAAATCATAACTAATTCTAGAAAAATCAAAACGAAGTGGTTCAAAGTGATACATGAATCTAACTCAATTATATTTCAGGGAAAAATCATTGGTTGACCATTAATTGACCAATTCATCATGGGTAAACGTTTCAAAGTTACTGTTCATCCAGTGATTTTCTCCTGAATCCAGCATTCTGGTTTCATCTTTGGTAATTTATATCCTTTCGTACAGACATCCAAATGGGGCATTATATATATCAAATTAAAGCTTAGTGTATCTAATTTTTACCATAAAAATTTAGTGCATTAATTCAATCATTTACTATTTTTAATGATTTATCAAACATGCATAGGTCCTCACGAGTTACTGTTCACTGAACCTATTTTCAGCATTCAATCTTCACATACACATGCATACAACCATCACATATTAGTCATACATGCCAGATAACAATTATTATTAGATAATCAACTGTTGTATATCAGTGTATGATCAATCCCCTCAAATTTCTATTACATCTTTTCACTGTCTAAAATCCGGCAGCATAACTGCTACAATTCTTCTTTAGAAAGTAACCGATGCTGTACGATTCGGTAATTCCCTCATGAGAACTACCATTCTACGTAGTACCCAGGAAAGACTGGATGAACCTGCTGGGTCCACTCACTTCCAGCCTCCTTAGACAGCACTACGTACACAGTACGTATCAGTTCCTTTCCCTGTTCCTGCTTTCTTGCCGGAATTTCGGCAGCATAACGGCGTCTCTTAAAATTTCCAAATTTCATTTTGACAGAACCTCCCCTGTAATGTTATGTATGGGAATGAGATTCAAAAGAATCCCAGTAGCAACAATCATAACAATATATGTAATGCAGAGTGACGGTGCTTGCTTGTGATTGTGTACAGATAAGTATGCTGCATGCTTCCATATTCAATAACATATGATCATAGCATTGGAATAGAGCTTCAAGCATAACATATAAGACAACAATCCAACCAAATAAAACAACACATCATAAAGACATTACATAAGAGCTAAGATTAGTTACTACCTCAAAAGCAGAGCTTCAGAACTTCCCTACTACTTCCAACTTCACCAGAATTTCCTTACTTCTTTCTTCCTCACACTTTCTCTCTCAAGAACTTCTTTCTACCTCTAAGAATGCTTCTTGGTGTGAAAATGAAGAGCTAGGGGGTATTTATAGTGTTGAGCAATGGCAATCTTGTAATTAGGAAGACTTATGATCCTGTGGTCCTGGTTTTTCCTGGAATTTTCTATTTTCTTTAATTTCCTTTTACTGCATCACCCTGGACACCACATGGGACACCTCATAGGACACCTCACCACCCATATGCTTCATGTGACGAAATTTGGAGGTTTTGGAAGCTTTTCGGTCCAATCCGGTACCGGCCCGGTCCATCGCCTCGAAAAAGGTGCCGTTTTCTGAATCTGATGTTTCTGAAGATCCTTTTTATGTCTACTGACCTCACATTTAGTATCTAGACCCTTTATATCATTAAACGTTTAATACTGGGTCCAGACTCAGTTACAGATCCCCTGCGAAATGACCAAAATACCCTTGGTGCCCTATCTTGTCCTATTTTAACCCTAAGGGCAAAATCGTCATTTCACACCTTTCTGGACCTGGTCAAAGCTAATACTGGCTTTAGTCAACCTTATTTAGACATGTCTTGACCTCTGGGCCTGTCCAGAATGCCCTTCATTCATCTACTGCCCTTTTTGTACAACCCAGGGGCATTTTCGTAATTTCGCACTTTTCCGGGGTTCTGCTGGACACTGGCCCACCTATCAGTCCAAGAGCCTTATTGGGACTCTAATGGCGCCATTTTTTGGGCTTCCTGGGTCCATTAACTATATGGCACATATTACGAGGAATCTTCCTCTGTCACAGTTCACCAAATATTTTAATTATTATTTACCGATTATACACCTTTCCGGACACCGGCTCCTTTTCCTAGATACAGTGTCCTACTGTGTTCAGGCATCCCTGTGGGTCATAAAGGTCATCTAACCGAGGTCATCCGATCTCATTCAGCCCCTTTAAAAATACCGATAAATCTCCTACCCGGATCCCCGGAGGCCTCACACTCCCGTCTGTATTTGCTATTTTGTGAATAAATCTTTCTACAGACCTCCTATCGGTATTCTGTCAGTTTCCTGACATCCGCCCCATAAAGGCGCATCATCCTGTATTTTCTCACTTATATCTGAGATCTAGGATATCCGGTAGGAATTTTTATAAGTTTTGGACGATCAGTCCATTTCTGGCTATCTGGAATCTTCAAAAATTCCGGTATTAGGCTGGGTTACCCGGCGTCCCCTGTCCTACCTTCTGGTAGAATTTGGGACTGAAATACTATCGGGCAGTGCAAACCACTTCCGGCCTGACTTTCTTTAATTATACTTTAGCCCCAGGAAACTTTTCTTCTTTATAATTAAATCCCTTTTTATTTGGCAAAAATTACACTTAAGGACCCCACCTTTTTGTCTACTTTTCTTTTTGGCCTTAAACTTTTTCATAATTACATCTAAGTCCCTACATTTTCTTTCTTTTGTAATTTAACCCCTTTCCTTGCATAAATAGCCACTATATCTTTAGGGACTTTCACTATTTACCTATAAGTCCTTGATCTTTGACTTATTTGCAGTTTAGTCCCTAAAAACCCTCTGTATGTTTTTAGGACTTCTGTTCAAAGGAGTCTGATAGTCTATCTATTTCAGGCTCACTTTCTGAGTCTCTGGGCCTAAAAATTGGGGTATTACATTTCTACCCCCCTTAAAATAAATTTCGTCCTCGAAATTTACTTAGTTCCTTTATCAACTATTCTGGATATATCTTCTCGGTATATCATTTCTTGGTTTATGTCTAAGGCTTGGGGTATTCATCTATTCATCAATCTTCTACTTACCTACTTCTACTCATGGACAACTTACCGGACTTATAAGTAGTGTCTATTTCTTTCATATTTTTCCTTTCATAATTTTAATGTAATTCTGGGGTCTACCTCAGTCCTCTTATACTTTGCTAATCGCTTAGGAGAAATATCACCTTTCTTTCTCCTAATACAAAATCATAACCCAGATACATCTATGCCACACTTTTCGGGCAACCGCATTCTTTCTTATCCCTTCTTAGGGCTTTTCTATCGTTAAACTATTCTTGCCTTAGCACCTTTCGTGTTACTGAGTTAGGGCTTGGTTGTTCTGTTTATAGCTCTAGGCCTTAGTATTCTCTTCTCTGTTTTTCAGGAATTCTTCTACAAACCTTTGAATATCAGTACTCAGATTTGATCTTGGACTCCGTCTTAGTTTAAGGGAAAGTTAAGTTCAGTCTGTATATAATAGAGGCGATTTGAGAAAAAGTATTATAAATAATTTTTCTGGATGAGTTTATCAACTAGTGAAGCTTCCTTATCTTAACTTTGTCTTTGGCATTCATCTTCCCAAAGAGATACTACATTGTACTCATATCTCATGGCTCATCTTAGGCTAGGTCTAACTGCGACCTCAGGATCTAGCTGTGATCAACCGTTAGCCTCTTCAGAATCTAACTGCGACTCTGAACCTCTTAGGATCTAACTACGACCCTCCAGAATCTAACTGCGATTCTGTTGTACTGTATACCTCCCGAAGATCTTAAACCAACAGACCAAGTTATAAGGTTAACTGCTTCCACCTGTTGATAACTCAATAAAAATTTTAAAATTTTTTTTTTATAGCCTCGTATTATTTACCTAGACTTTACTTATTTTCTCTCTTACTCAGGAGTTCCCTCTCATCTCAGCTTATTCTAATCTGTGCTCTAACTACGAGCCATTAAACTATGCTCTAGCTGCGAGCATTCTGTATCAGATCTATCTCTTATCTAAAGAGTGATCTGAAAACAAATGCTTTTTTGTTATCTGCTTCCCTTTTTATACCATTCCTTTCAATAGAAATGGCCCTGAGTACTGTATTCACAGTTTATAGAATGATCTGAGTAAAATATATCATATTCATTCCCACATAAAGGCAACATACTAGGTACAGGATAGCTCAATAGTGTGCATACTGGACAATATATACAGGACTTATTAGCTAATAGAAACAGAACACATATGGACTTGTATCTTAATTTGGTGCAGGAGACTTTCTTATCTCGTTGCCAGTCAGGGCATATACTCTTCCCTGAGTCGGATATCTTTCGCCTGTTGTGTTCTGTGGGCACTCTCTAGCATAATGTCCAGACTTTCCACACCTATAGCATAACCCTTGACCTGCTAGACAAGGCCTCGTACCATGGTCTCGACCACAATTCCCACATACATTAGGCCTTGGTTGCCTACTAACTTCTCTTGGCCCACTACCTGGTCTACTCCCCTGTTTCTTATTAACTTCTGACTCATATACTGGCCCATTTCTCTTCTTACTATTTCCTTTCGAGGAACCTGGGGGTGTCATTCTCAATGGTACTGATGTAGCAGGCTCACCCTTTTCTGGATATTGCACATTCTTTTCTGTGATCCTGCATACCTCTACTGCTTCATTAAACCTTCGTATCTGCCTAGGAAAAACTTTCTCTTTTAGTGTAGAATTTAATCCACGAGTTAATTTCTCAGTGATCCATCTTTCATCATTCCTATATTTTAGGTACGTGGAGTATCGTGAAAGACGAATAAACATAGCAAGATAATCATCAAAGGATTCCTGCTCACCCTGCCTTAATATTAAAAATTCGGCTTCGTGCTCATCCCTTACTGACTGTGGAAAATATTTCTCGTTGAACTGCTCAAGAAATACTTCCCATGTGAGTGGAATACTTCTTGATTGCAGAATTACTTCTGTGTTCCTCCACCACCGATCGGCCTCCTTTTGTAGCTTGTAAACTGCCATCTGAGCCTTTCTTTCAGTGGGACATTCTAAAATCTTAAAGATTTTCTCTAACTGGCTAACCCAATCCTCGGCTACTTGAGTGTCAAAAGTTCCTTCAAATATAGGCGGATTAAACTTCTGGAATCGTTCCATCCATGTTTGAAGACTTTCCTGACTATTGTTATTTCCTATAGACCCTTGATGTCTATTCATTCCAATCTGCCCATGATTTGACTGAGGTTCGGGTTCTACATCATTTTCTGGTACTACCTCCTTCTCAGACTGTTGTAAGCTAGCAACTGCAGCAGCAACCGCCGTAGCGATAGTAGAATCTCGTTCTTGATCTTGGCGAACTTGTTCCGCCCTTATTTCTTCCATCATTCTCTGTTGCTGATCTAGTCTAGCAAGGATGACTTGCATAGGATCTACCTCATTGGAGTTACCAGCTTCCTCTATGTGTGGCTCCTTCACTCTAGTTCTACGTCCTCGTCTTGTGTTCACCATCTTGCTCCTCGTCAATCTCAAAAGAAAAGTGAACATATTAATATCATACTACCTATTCATCTAAGAGCTTTACCTTTACTGGGCTTTTCTAAACCTTTAACTTTCCTATATATATTAGTCGTCACACAAGACCTATCTCGTCACAACCTCAGCTTCCCGTGATCACTAACTTAGTGTCAATTATGACAGCTTTATCAGGGTATCTCTATAATTTATCTATTCAGAGCATTTCCTAAGCCAGAATCCTTTGCTCTGATACCAAAATGTCACATCCTTATTTTTATACATCTTAGGAACCATTCAGTATCATTTGAAACCACTTTCAGGGTTATAGAAGTCCAAACTATCAATCTGGAATTCTACTCTTTCGGTACTGTTCACTATGGCAAATTCCAGATGAGCGACTTAACTTTGAAAAATCATAACTAATTCTAGAAAAATCAAAATGAAGTGGTTCAAAGTGATACATGAATATAACTCAATTATATTTCAGGGAAAAATCATTGGTTGACCATTAATTGACCAATTCATCGTGGGTAAACGTTTCAAAGTTACTGTTCATCCAGTGATTTTCTCCTGAATCCAGCATTCTGGTTTCATCTTTGGTAATTTATATCCTTTCGTACAGACATCAAAATGGGGCATTATATATATCTTTGGTAATTTATATCTTTGGTAATTTGGAGGTTTTGGAAGCTTTCCGGTCCATTCCGGTACCGGCCCGGTCCATCGCCTCGAACAACGTGTTGTTTTCTGAATCTGATGTTTCTGAAGATCCTTTTTATGTCTACTGACCTCACATTTAGTATCTAGACCCTTTATATCATTAAAGTTTCAATACTGGGTCCAGACTCAGTTACAGATCCCCTGCGAAATGACCAAAATGCCCTTGGTGCCCTATCTTATCCTATTTTAACCCTAAGGGCAAAATCGTCATTTCACACCTTTCTGGACCTGGTCAAAGCTTATACTGGCTCTAGTCAACCTTATTTAGACATGTCTTGACCTCTGGGCCTGTCCAGAATGCCCTTCATTCATCTACTGCCCTTTTTGTATAACCCAGGGGCATTTTTGTAATTTCGCACTTTTCCGGGGTTCTGCTGGACACTGGCCCACCTATCAGTCCAAGAGCCTTATTAGGACTCTAATGGCGCCATTTTTTGGGCTTCCTGGGTCCATTAACTATATGGCACGCATTACAAGGAATCTTCCTCTGTCACAGTTCCCAAATATTTTAATTATTTTTTACCGATTATACACCTTTCCGGACACCGGCTCCTTTTCCTAGATACAGTGTCCTACTGTGTTCAGGCATCCCTGTGGGTCATAAAGGTCATCTAACCGAGGTCATCCGATCTCATTCAGCCCCTTTAAAAATACCGATAAATCTCCTACCCGGATCCCCGGAGGCCTCACACTCCCGTCTGTATTTGCTATTTTGTGAATAAATCTTTCTACAGACCTCCTATCGGTATTCTGTCAGTTTCCTGACATCCGCCCCATAAAGGCGCACCATTCTGTATTTTCTCACTTATATCTGAGATCTAGGATATCGGGTAGGAATTTTTATAAGTTTTGGACGATCAGTCCATTTCTGGCTATCTGGAATCTTCAAAAATTCCGGTATTAGGCTGGGTTACCCGGCGTCCCCTGCCCTACCTTCTGGTAGAATTTGGGACTGAAATACTGTCGGGCAGTGCAAACCACTTCCGGCCTGACTTTCTTTAATTATACTTTAGCCCCAGGAAACTTTTCTTCTTTATAATTAAATTCCTTTTTATTTGGCAAAAATTACACTTAAGGACCCCACCTTTTTGTCTACTTTTCTTTTTGGCCTTAAACTTTTTCATAATTACATCTAAGTCCCTACATTTTCTTTCTTTTGTAATTTAACCCCTTTCCTTGCATAAATAGCCACTATATCTTTAGGGACTTTCACTATTTACCTATAAGTCCTTGATCTTTGACTTATTTGCAGTTTAGTCCCTAAAAACCCTCTGTATGTTTTTAGGACTTCTGTTCAAAGGAGTCTGATAGTCTGTCTATTTCAGGCTCACTTTCTGAGTCTCTGGGCCTGAAAATTGGGGTATTACATAAGTGCTGTCTAAGGAGGCTGGAAGTGAGTGGACCTAGCCGGTTCATCCAGTCTTTCCTGGGTACTTACGTAGAATGGTAGTTCTCATGGGGAATTACCGAATCAGTATAGTTATTTTCTGCCAGGATTATCGGTGGGAGAGAATTAATAAAGTTAATATTGCTTCCGTAAGTGTACTCTGAAGGGTATAAGGAAGGATGTTTCATTTTTGGGCCTGGGAATATCACCTTGGGTCTCTAATCCAGCCCAAGTACTCTGATGGCAAGATTCCCAAGAAACACCCCTTGGCAAATTACCAAAATGCCCTTAGTCTCTCTTTCTTTACTTTATTAGGTCTAGGGGCATTATTGTCTTTTTTCATCTTACCAGAGTATTCTTTGACCCTGGTCAACTATCCAGATAACTTCCCTGGACTGTCTAACCTTAGGCAAATGACCAAAATACCCTTTACTCATTCTTCATCTGTCCTATAACGTAGGGGCATTTTCGTCATTTCGCACCTTGTTCCCAGACACCGGCCCCTTTTACCACTGGACTGATCCAATGGGCCTGGGCCTTCCCTGGTGTCACTATAGATCTTAAAAACACTATACGCCCCCTGGCCACAGTCCGATAATCCCTATAGGGATTGCTTTTCCTTTACCGATTATAACTGTAAATTCCCATCTTCCGGAATTTTTACAGAAAAATCGGGACCTCAAATCAAAATTCCTTGACTCCTCATTCAACCTAGAATCCTTTTCTCTATCTCCCGATATTTTCAGATATTTTATCCGGACCGGGCTGTTTTGGCCTGAAAAAGCGCTCACGCGTACACTTTTCCAAAATGACTATTTTACCCCTGGTTACATTTCTAATTCTTTCATACACATAGAGACCTCATATGCACATTTCACATTTCAGTGAAATGATCAGCATAATTTTCTCTATTTTCTGACAAAATATGGTACTCATCGGCTACCATCCTGATCTTTCCCAAAATTACGATTTTGCCCCTGCATTCTCTTTCTGGCATCTATTCTCATCTTCTTATCCTTCATCTTAAGTTCTAGAAATTCTCTTTCAATAACTCATCCCCTAAACTCTTCGGGAGTTATCGTTAATTGAAAGGCTCGACAACCCGCCCATATTAGGTTATCTTACACAGGAGCCAGCCCATATCAAGCTACCTGCAGAATTCCTAGGCTTAAGACTTAGGATATTTCTCACATTCCTCATTTTGAACCTAGGTGAACTGTCTCGATCTTGTAGGTTAAAGACTTAACTCATCTTTAAATCCTGAAGGACTTAGCTCATCCCTCGGATTCCTACAAAATACAGGTAAGTGATCCGCCCATATCAGATTACTACCCTGGGACTACGGGTTTAGCAGCCTGCCCATATCAGACTACTTCCCAGTTCTCCTTGACCAAAAATTGGGATGTTACAAAGGACACAAAGATGTCAGGTCGTGACAAGTAGAGTACGATGGTCACGACTAAAAGTCACAGAGTATGTGAGTCGCGACTAGGCAGTGCTCAGGTTGTGACGATAATACACAGAGGCCAGATATGATGATAATGATGAGTTAAGATGAGATAGCTAGAATGAGATTTGCCTAGGAATGATCCTAGCTTATGGCCTAAGGCTAGAGACGTGATGGTTAATATATAAAGAGCTAATATTCCCTAAGTAGAGGGATTCCATCACGGAGAAGTAGAAGACCTAGGTAGAGTACCCTAGAGAATAGAAGTGATAGTAAGAGATAATGAATGAGATCCATGTGACTCAAGTTCACTAGGATCAAGAGAAAGACCAATAAGGAACACAGTCCGGTCAAGAACAGACTGGGATTGATAGATAGATAGATAGAAGAAGTTAAGAGATAGTAGAGAGGTGGCCACAGTTTAAAAGATAAAGTGACTCCCCTATTCCCTATATAAGATAGAGTAATGAAGGGTTGAGTCTATACCCTGATAAGAGGGTAGCATGCCAGCCTAAGTGAGATAGATAGATGTTTCAGGTTCTTGAATGAATGATGAGGATCTGACAGATAATGTGATAAAGGAAATAATGTTTTGAGGTTTACTTAGTTTATTGCAATGTACGATGGATGGTTGAGCAAATTATGATGATGATATGGCTTATGTTGCCATAAGTTATGATGAATAGTTACCTCTCCTTGTAGTTGTCCTATGATGACATGCATGCTAGAGTATGCTATGATGAATGAATACTCCCTTTTTGCAGTACATGCAGGGTAGAGTATATATGAGATGAGGAAATTATGAGAAAGTTATGTTGCTCCCATACCATATGACATGCAATAAGAAATATATTGAGTGTGATAAACAGTCTCAGTTAATGGGACAATAAGTTATGATATGATATGATTGAGGTTACTCAGGTATTTTTGCAGACTTGTGAATGCAGTACTCAGGGCCATTTCTATTGAAAGGAATGGTATACAGAAAGAGCAGCAGATAATAGTAAAGAGATTGTTTTCAGATCACTCTTCAGATGAGTTGGATCTGAAACAGATGGCTCTCAGATAGAGTTAGATTAAGATGAGTATATATCACTCTTCAGATAAGAGTTGGATTTGATACAGATTGCTCGTAGTTAGAGCATAGTTCAAATGGCTCGCAGTTAGAGCATGTATTGAAATGAGAAGTTATGATGAGGCCATAGCAACATAATGTAATGGCAGGTGGTTAGACTATGATTGCACAAGGCAATGGTAAACCACAGTAAAGTAAGAAAGATGAGAAGGAACTCCTGAGTAAGAGAAGAAGTAAGTAAAGTTTTGGTAAATAATATGAGGCTACTGGATGTAAAAAAATTTAAAAATTTTTATTTATTGAGTTATTAACAAGTGGAAGTAGTTAACCTTATAACTTAGTCTGTTGGTTTAAGATCTTCCAGAGATAATGATACAGTACAACAGAATCGCAGTTAGATCCTAGCATGGCTCCAGGGTCGCAGTTAGATCCTAATAGCTTTAGAGTCGCAGTTAGTGTAATATCCCAATTTTTAGGTCCAGAGATTGAGAAAGTAGCCTAAAAAAGATAGGCTACTAGACCCCTTTGAGCAGAAGTTCCAGAAACATACAGAGGATTTTTAGGGACAAAACTGCAAATAAGTAAAAGTACAGGGACTTATATGTAAATAGTAAAAGTTCCTAGGGGTATAATGGTCATTTTAAAAAAGAAAGGGACTAAAGTGCAAGTTTAAAAAGTTCCATGGTGCAAAGAGGAAAGTAGACACAAGTTGTTGGCCATTAAGTGTAATTATGAAAAGTTGAGGGACTTAATTGAAAAAAAGGAAAAGTTTCCAGGTGCAAAATGGTAATTATAGAAAGTTGAGCCAGAAGTGGCTTAGAACTGCCCGAAAGTATTTCAGTCCCAAATTTTATCAGTAGATAGAGAAAATGATGCTGGTTAATCTAGCTTATTACAGAAATTTTATTAGAGTTTTAGATAGCTGAAATTTATCTGATAGTCTAAATTTTATCTGAAATTTTTATCAGATCTCCTGGACCTCAGATATGAGTGAAAAGTTACAAGAATGTGCGTCCTGTGAAGCCATATGTTAGGAAACTGACAGAATCCCAAAAGGGGATCTGTAGAAAAAGTTATTCACATATTAGTGAATTTTAATGGGAGTTCGTGAACCCCGATATCCGATTGGGAAATTAATCGGTAAGGAAACTGGGACTGAATGAGCCCAGATAACATCACATAGAGGCCCATGATGATGCCAAGTGAGGCTAGACCCATGATATCAGTTCATCGGGTAAAAGGGGCCAATGTCTAGAAAAATGTACGAAATAACGAAAATACCCCTATGTTATAAAATAATTAAAGAATGAGTAAAGGGTATTTTGGTCATTTGACTACAGTTAGATAGTGAAGGAAGGTTATCTGAATAGTTGAACAGGGTCAGGGAATACTTTGGTAAGATGTGAAAAGACGATAATGCCCCTAGACTCATTAAAGTAAATAAAGAGGGATTAAGGGCATTTTGGTAATTTGCCAAGAGATATTTCTTGGGAATTGAGCCATCAGAGTGCTTGAGCTTGATCAGAGACCCAAGATGATATTCCAAGATTCCAAAAATATGGCCCAAAATTTATGTGGGTTAAAGTGGCATTAAAGTAATATTTTAGTGAGTTTTCAATAAAGTAAAGTTACTCGGCTAAAGGGATAACCTAGAAATTGATCAGATAAAGTTCTGGACTTATCCGGAAGCCATGAGGTGGCATGAAAGGGACCCATAAGATGCCACATGGCACTAATCTAAGGGAAGAAGAAAAGCTAAGGACACGTGGCACGATCTCAGCTGTTTATTCCGGGATAAGACTCTAGAATTCTTTAGAAGCGCTGAGTCAGCTGGTGAGGTATCCCAAGGGCCCCATCATTGCGCCACCTAAGCATGTGAGGTGTGAAACATCCTTACTTTTGTACCTCTTAGGGACCATTTGGTAGCATTTAGAACCACTTTCAAGGTCATTGAAGTCCAATTTCTCAATCTGGAGTTTTACTCTTATCAAGTACTGTTCACTGTGTAAATTCTAGATGAGTGACCTAATTTTGAAAAGTCATAACTAATTATAGAAAAATAGAAATGAAGTGGTTCAAATTGATGCTTGAAGCTAACTCGATTATATTTCTGGGAAAAATAACTCGTTGACCATTAATTGACCGAGTCAATGTCAATCAATGTTATAACTTTACTGTTCATCCAGCGTTTTTCTCCTGAATCCAGCATTCTGGTCCCAACTTTGATAATTTATATATCCATGTGTAGACATCCAAATGAGGCATTCTATATATCAAATCGAAGCTTGGTATGTATACTATTTACCTTAAAAATATCATACATTTATTCATCCATTTACTATTTTTATTTATGGATCAAATATCATCATGTCACCACGTGTTACTGTTCATAGTGTTAAATTCCAGCACTCAACTTTGCATACATATGCATACATCCATCACATATCAGTCAAACATGCCAAACAATACCTTTTATTAAATAATAAGTTGTTATACATCAGGGCATGTACAAAATCCTCATATTTCTATTACATCTTTTGCTGCCTGAAATCCGGCAGCATAACCGCTACGCTTCATCTTTAGAAAGTAACTGATCTTGTACTGATTCGGTAATTCCCGTGGAAACTACCATTCTACGTAAGTACCCAGGAAAGACTAGATGAACCGGCTAGGTCCACTCACTTCCAACCTCCTTAGATAGTACTTACGTACACAGTACGTATCAGCTCCTTTCTTTACTATTGCTATCTTGTCATAATTTCGGCAGCATAACGGCGTCTCTTAAAATTCCCAAAATTTACTTCGGCATAACCTCCCCTGTAATGGGTTATTTATTGGGATGAGATTCGTGGGAATCTTAGTAGTAATAATCATAACAATATATGTAATGCAGAGTGACAGTGCTTGCTTGTGATTGTGTACAGATAAGTATGCTGCGTGCTTCCATACTCAATAACATATGATCATAGCATTGTAGCAGAGCTTCAAGCATAACATATAAGACAACAATCCAACCAAACAATAGCACAACAAATCACAAAGCCATTACATAAAAGCTAAGATTAGTTACTACCTTAAAAGCTTAGCAGAACTCTAGAATCTCTATACTGCTTCCAGCTCCGCCAGAACTTCCTTTCTTCTTTCTTTCCTTCCTCTTTCTCTCTCTAGCACTTCCTTCTCTATCTTAAATGCTCTTGGACATGATGCATGTGAAGGCAATGGGGTATTTATAGTTTTGGTGGATGGCATTTCTATAATTTTGAAGCCATCTGAACTCGTGGTCCTGGTTTTTCCGGAATTTCCTATTTTTCTTTATTCCCCTTTACTGCATCATCATGACATCATCCCAAGGGACACCTCATGAGACACATGGTAAAATTGGAGGCTCCTAGGACACCTCATCAGCTGACTCAGCGTTTCTAGCCAGTTCCAGAGTCTTGCACCGGAATACACGGTTGAGATCGTGCCATGTGTCCTTAACTTTTTCTTCCTCCTCTATGTTGACGCCATGTGGCATCTTGCTGGCACCTTTCACACCTTCCAATGCTATCCAAATAAATCCAGGACTTTATCTGATCACTTCCTCGGTTATCGTGCCGACCGGGTAACTCTACTTTATTGAAAAGTCACTAAAACATTATTTTAATGTCACTTTTCCTCACATAATTCATAGGCTACGTTTTTGGGCTTTGGAATGTCATCTTGGATCTCTGATCAAGATCAAGTACTCTGATGGCTCGATTCCAAAGAAACATCCCTTGGTAAATTACCAAAATACCCTTGGGTGCCCTTTCTTGCACTATCTTATCCCTAAGGGTAAAATTGTCATTTTACACCTTTCTGTACCCTGTCAGGGTATACACTGACTCTGAATAACTTTATCTGTAAATGCCTTGGCTTCTGGGCCTATCCAGAGTGATCAAAATACCCTCCATTCATCTATTACTCTTTAGTATAACACAGGGGCATTTTCGTAATTTTGCACTTTTCCGGGGTTCCACCGGACACTGGCCCACCTATCAGTCCGAGGGTCTTACTGGGCCTTTGATGGCACCATTATTGGGCCTTTCAGGGTCCATTACCTGTATGGCACGCATTACGAGGAATCTTTCCCTGGCACAATTCATCAAATATTTTAACTATTATACACCGTTTATACACATCTCCGGACACCAGCTCCTTTTACTAGATACACTGGCCTACTGCGTTCTGGCATCCCTGTGGGTCATAACAGTCATCTGACTGAGGTCATCCGAACTCATTCGGTCTCAGTTTAAATACTGATAAATCTCCCTATCGGATACCCGGAGGCCTCACACTCCCGTATGAATTTACTGATTTGTGAATAACTTTTTCTACAGACCTCCTATCGGTATTCTGTCAGTTTCCTGACATCTGCCCCATCAGGACTCATCATCCTGTAATTTCTCGCTTATATCTGAAATCTAGGATATCCGGTAGGAATTTTTATAACTTTTTCATTATCAGATCAATTTTGACTATCTGGAGTCAGGAGAAAATTCCTATATTAAGCCAGATTACTGAGCATCACTTGCTCTATCTACTGGTGAAATTTGGGACTTAAATGCTTTCGGACAGTCCAAACCACTTCTGGCCTAATTTTCTTTAATTATACTTTGGCCCCAAGGAACTTTTCTTCTTTTCAATTAAGTCCCTTTTATTTGTCTAAAATTACACTTAAGGACCCCACCTTTTTGTCTACTTTTCCCTTTTAGCCTTATACTTTTCATATTTGCACTTAAGTCCCTTCATTTTCTTTCTTTTGCAATTTAATCCCTTTCTTTGCATAAATAGCCATCATATCCCTAGGGATTTTCACTATTTACATATAAGTCCCTGGACTTTCACTTATTTACAGTTTAGTCCCTAAAAACCCACTGTATGTTTCTGGGACTTCTACTTAAAGGGGTCTGATAGTCTATCTATTTCAGGCTCACTTTCTGAGTCTCTGGGCTTGAAAATTGGGATGTCACAAGGTGTCCATGGATGATGTCATTTTGATGACTCATCTAGGATGATGATGTCATCATGATGATGCAGGTGAAGCTTCTTAAGGAAGCTGAGCGATCTGAGCCATTCATAGTGATTCGATCTAGACCGTTCAAGCTAACTCCCTCCACCTATAAATAGGCACCCCCTTGCCATTTCATACCATCCACGGCAAGAATAAGAGAAAGGAAGAGAGAGAGAGAAAGAGAGAAAGAAAGGAAGGAAGAGAAAGAAGGAGTTCTGGTTGAGCTAGGAGCAATCCAAGGAGCTTAGGGACTCAGTGTAACATCCTAATTTTTAGGCCCAAAGACTCAGAAAGTATAACATCCTTACTTTCGTCTGTCTTAGAGACCATTCGGTAGCATTTAGAACCACTTACATGACCTTTGAAGTCCATTAGCTAAATTTGAAATTCTTACTCTTGGTGAGTTACTGTTCATATGGTATTCCAGATTCGGTGACAAACTTTCAAAAATCATAATTAATTCTAGAAAAATCAAAATAAAGTCGTTCAAAATTCTAATCTAAGCTAACATCCTGAAGTTTAAGGAAAAAAATAATTTCCAGACCAAATATTTCGCAAATTGATATAGTTTATTCGTTAAAGTTTACTGTTCATTTGGTCAAAAATTCTAAAAATAGATTCTGGTCCCATCTTTGGAAAATTGGTTCTCTTTGTACAAACATCGAAATAAGGTGTTCTTAGTGTCAAAATGAAGCTTGACATGTTAACTAACTGTCTGTAAAATTACATATGTTTATTCCATCATTTACCAATTTTCATTACATCATAAACATTATTGCTTAAACTAAGCATACAACATCATTACTTGCAAGAATTCTTTACATAACACCATATAACATTTACATTGACCAATCCCTAATTCCTCTTCATGCTTCTTCATCCTCTTTCCTCATTCATAAACCTGTGGGGATTGGGATTACATGGATGTGGTGAGATTTCTGGGAAAATCTCATTAGCAAACAATACCAAACAATGCATGTATTAATGTAATTGCTTGTGCTTGCTTGTGAAAGTGTTACCATAGTGTAATGAGCATGCTTCCATGTATCATATGAAATACAATTGGCCAAGGTAATCATAGAAATAAAGCTTCAATCGTCTACACATATGCACAAAATTTAACAAAACCATAGCACAATCAAGCATAACATTCAATACATACAAGTTTAGGGTAAGTTTACTACCTTATTGCTTCACTTCCTTTTACTTTAATTTTGCTTCTTCCTTCTTACTTTTCCTTGATGTGTGGCTGCCTCCTTTTGAGTTCACAATCAAATCCTAACATCACATAATCATTCATTTAATACAATCTAACTTCTCTTGATCATTAACTTACTTTAACTAACATAACTTCCTTTAATCTTTACCAATTGACTTGGCCTTTGAATCAATTGATGTCTTGACCTTACCCTACACAATTTGGCCTTTTGAATCCATTTATGAACTCAAAATAACCAAATTCCAGCAACTATACACTGTTTTGGACAGAATTTGCAAAACATACACAATTCTTCCAAAAATTCCATCTTAATTCCATTGCTTCCCATACTTGTTTCTCTACTTTACCCCACACAACTTTTCATTTTAAAACTATTGGAAAATCAAAATCATGAAAATCCAATTACTATTCATATGAGTGAACAGTAACAGAAAAGAACTTCAAACATTACAACTTTCAATTCCAATATTTCCAAGGTTCAAAACCTATCCAATCCTACACAAAATCATCATATGAATTCAATGGAAGCATTAGATCATTGAAATTTCATCTCCTTCTATCATGAACAGTGCATGAACAGTGCAAACCAAAATATTTCATCCATGGCAAAGTCAAGAATATCAACTTGATTCAACAACCAATCATCTAACTAGCTTGTTTAAGCTTTAATCTCACAACTCTAACTTTAATCTCTTCTTTCTCCTTTCATCTAAGGTTTTGAACAGCATATACACCTTAGAGAAAACTCAACTTTTTTCCATGAAAACCCTAAGTTCAAGCTCCCAAATCAAAGGAAAATAAGCTAGGATAGATTGCTTACCTTTAATCTCTAGCTTGCTTAAACTTTGGACCTTGGATTCTTCTTTATCTTAGCTCGAGTTTCCATTTTTCCATAGTTTCCCCAAGGGTTCTCATGCCATGGTTTGGAGCAGAAAATATGGGGTTATTAATAGAGAAATTCCATGGAAATTGGATGGCCAAGATCACTTTGTGCACTATTTGATCTAATGGCTCATAATTGGTCTTACACCAAACTTCTCCACCAAGCCAATTTGAGATAAAATCACATGACAAAAATCTTCTCCTCCCCTTGTCTTGGACACCATGTGGAAAGCCTTGTAGGTCCCACCATGTGCAAATCATAATTCTTACTTTATTCCTTTTTTTTCTTTTCAAAAATCCATAAATTATTCTTTATTGAACTTGGGCTCCAATACAACTTTTGGGACTTATTGGGCTTCCCTAGGACAAAATGTTGGGCCTCTTTTAGGTCCAATAGCTACTTGGCACAAATCCCAATGCACTTTCCTTATACCAATATCCTTAAATTACCCTGATCTTAGAATAAATGCTAAACACCTCTTTTAATGGTTCTAATATTTTTATAAATTCATTCTAATATAAAATGAATTCTTTACAAAGTTTTATAATTTTCTAAGACCCAGAAGTCCTGATAAAAATTACATACATTTCCTTTAAATCATTTATCGGTGTCCTTTTTCATCGTAAATTTCATAATTAATTCTACAAGACTCCTGTTTTACTTCTGTCAGTTTTATAAATTCTCATATTAATTATAAGAATTTACTGCCATATTTCATCTGATATCCATCCATTGTGAAATGACCAAAATACCCTTGGTGCCCTTCCTTACACAATATTAACCCTAAGGGTATAATTGTCATTTCGCACCTCTTTATACCTTATTAGGGAATATACTGACTCTGAGTACTCATTCTTACACTTGCTTTGGCATTTTCACCTGTCCAAAATGACCAAAATGCCCTCCTTTCATCTCTTGTACAATATTACAATATAGGGGCATTTTCATAATTTCGTATATTTTCTGCAAACTTCTGGACACTGGCCCCTTCTCCCGATGAACTGATATCATAGGCCTAGCCTTACTTGGTGTCAACATGGGCCTCTGAGTAATGCCATCGGGGCTTATTCAGTCCTAGTTTGCTTATCGATTAATTTCCCAATCGGATATCGAGCGTTCACAAACTCCTATCAAAATTCACTAAAAAGTGAATAATTTTTTGTACATAACTACTTTTAGGGTTTCGTCAGTTCCCTGACCTCTGACTTCACAGAACGCACATTCCTGTAACTTTTCACTCATATCTAAGGTCTAGGAGATCTGATAAAAATTTCAGATAACCTTCAGACTATCAGATAACTTTCAGCTATCTGAAACTCTAATAAAATTTCTGTATTAAGCTAAATTAACCAGCATCATTTTCTATATCTACTGATAAAACTTGGGACTGAAATGCTTCCGGGTAGTTCTAAGCCACTTTCGGCTCAACTTTCTATAATTACCATTTTGTCCCTTGAACTTTCCTTAAATTATATTTAGGTCCTTAAACTTTTTGAAATTACACTTAATAGCCCAAAATTTATGTCTACTTTATATTTGGTACCATGGAACTTTTATACTTTTCAATTTAGTCCCTCTTCTTTAAACCTTCATCTAATCATTCTTTTCTTTTCCATTCATTATCACAATCCTTTTTAAACCTCTTTCCTTTATCAGTATTATATAGATAAGACAAAATTAGGATATGACTGAAAGTAGCCTAAAATAGATAGGCTACCAGACCCCTTTAAGCAAAAGTTCTAGAAACATACAGAGGGTTTTTATGGACTAAACTGCAAATAAGTGAAAGTACAGAGACTTATATGTATATAGTGAAAGTCCCTAGGGGCATAATGGTCATTGTAGAAAAGAAAAGGACTAAAGTGAAAAGTTTAAAAGTTCCATGGTAAGAAATAATAGTAGAGACAAGTTGTGGGCCATTAAAGGTAATTATGAAAAGTTACGGGACTTAATTGAAAAGAAGAAAAATTTCGAGGGGCAAAATGGTAATTATAGAAAGTTTAGCCGGAAGTGGCTTAGAACTGTCCAGAAGCATTTTAGTCCCAAATTTCATCAGTAGATAGAGGAAATTATGTTGGTTAATTTGTCTTAATATAGGAATTTTATCAGAGTTTCAGATAGCTAAAATTTATCTGATAGTCATAAAGTTATCTGAAATTTTTATTAGATCTCCTGGACCTCAGATATGAGTGAAAAGTTACAGGAATGTGCGTCCTGTGAAGCCGGAGGTCAGGGAACTGACAGAATCCCGAAAGGAGTTATGTAGAAAAAGTTATTAACTTTTTAGTGAATTTAGACAGGAGTTCTTGAATGCCCGATATCCAATTAAGAAATTAATCGGTAAGCAAATTGGGACTGAATGAGCTCAGATGGCGTCACTCAGAGGCCCATAATGTCACCAAGGGAGGCCCAGGCCTATGCTATTAGTTCAACTGTAAAAGGGGCTAGTTGATAACTGTTGTTTTAATTATCAAACAAAGCTAAGCTAACCAATAGTAAAGCGGAGGCTAACCTAAGTCGGATCACAAGGAGCTACTGGATGTTAGAGTTCCTAATTAATCTATTGAGCCACAAATTAATAAATTAAGCAGATGAGTTATGTGTTGAATTGTTTGAACTAGAACTGAATGTAAAGTCTATGATATAGTTTATGCTTGATGTGTTTATAATGATGAGATGAATGAATGATGACAAGTGTGTTCCATTGGAGATTGCCTTACCTTCATTATCCACAGAATATCAAGAGTTAATCAGTTGAATTGAATATGTTAGCTAACAACTCGCTAGCTAAATCTCAATCAAAGCTACAACTCGCAGACATCAATAGATAATAGGAATCGTTCAACTTAGAGATAGTAGCTTATGAATATTAATCAAAGGATCATTACTGTGGAAGGAAGGTATCCAACTCGGTTCTCTACTTCTTTATCATCTATTATTCTAATTGAATCAATAAACCAGAAGTAAATACATCAACTAGATACAGTTAAATCTAACTTAAAGACTCAATAAACTCCTTGTTAAGCTCGAAAGACTCTGGTTTGGTTTCATCCCCAAGGAAGCATAGCCACTCAGCCTTGCATTGCTATCTGAACTCCAGCAGTAACCATCGGTACAATAGTAGTAGTCATGTGGAAATAAAAGGAGAAGATGAAGATGAATTATAGAACTTTCCTCTGGTTCTATTAACTAGAACAGAGGAAAGTTGCAGAAGAGAAATGGAGATGGAGAAAGAGGGAGATGGTGTGCGTGAGTGATAGTGAAGTCTGGATGGAAGTGGATCTGAATGGATAGATGGAATAAGTTTGGTGGTGCGTGAATGTATGGGATGTCATAATGAATTCTGGATGATGTGCGTATAAACTCCTGAAGTGTGTAATCTTATGGTTATATAGCTGCAGATGGTATGGGTGATCATATGCTTGAACAAATCTCCACTTGCATCTGTTAGCACATGTCAATTCTGTTTACAGCACATGCTCCCTACTTGCTGTCAGCAACTTGCTCATTCTGTTCAGATGGAGTATGCTGATATGGGAACAGTGCCAGCTGCGTGAACAGTGCTCCTTTATGTGCCAGCTCATGCATGATCTCCCACTTGCAATTTGTTATCAGCTCTTATTTGCAGTTTGTTAAGTCCAGCTATGCAATTCATCACATGCTTAAATCACCTTATGTCCAGTTGTCCCTTTTGTCATTCGCTGATTGATCTCTGCATTGAAGTTTGGTCGCGACTATAGGTACATCAGGTCTCAACTAATATTTACAGAGAACGCTTTTTCTTTGCTGGTTGACGTATGGTCGCGACGGTGAGTACCTAAGGTCACGACTAAAGTCCAAAGGGAAGCTCTACTTTGCTGATTGATTATTGTGTTGACCTGAAATAGCCATTTAATAGATTATTTATCCAATTAAGCACTAAAATCACATCATTTAAATTCCCACTTGTCCAATTTCATATTATTAACTAATTTGCTCAATATAGTAGTAAATATGGATAAGAATCAATAATAAACTCTCTTTTAACATATTAAAAATCAGTACAAATATGAGTTTATCAACTCCCCCACACTTAGCTTTTGCACTCTGAGCAAAATTATGGATCAAAACTGAATTTAAACACACATGTTCAGCACAATTGGCAAAATAGATTTAGCATGAGTACTTGCAATCATTAATCAGCAAACAGGACATATTGGTCGCGACATAAATTGACATTGGTCGTGACTCAAAATCACCGAGAGTAACCTTGTTAAACATATATGTTCTAGTCGCGATAAACTGACAATCCAGTTGCGACCAAAATTCACAGAGACTTCCAGTCATGACAAAGATAAAGCACAGACCACTACTAAACATTAGAGATGGGTAAACATTATAAAATATGAACTTCTAGTACCGACAAAAATAAGCAATGGTCGCGACTAATATTCACAAAAAAGAAGTTTTCACAATTTGAACATATTAGTCACGACAAAAATAGCATGGGGTCACAACCTAAAGACAAAATCATAGCAAATATCTAATTTTTATTCACCCATCAAGTTCATCCTCCCCCACACTTAAATTCTACATTGTCCTCAATGTGAAGAAGTAATGAACACATGCAAAGGCAGCAGTAATGATGACAACACTACACCAGAATCTTTGATTTATTAATGGGATTATTCACCTACCCTACTGACTTATTCTCCTCCCCCACACTTAATCAATAATTATAGCTCAAGTATATAATAAAGCTGATTATAGCAGACTATTATAAGTGGGGAAACAAGGAAGGAGACAACCTGAACATTAAGGTGGTTTGAAATTCTCTTTGAACAGCTTCCATAGATGGCCCTTCATATTGAATTGTCTTTTATGCTCTAAAATCTTTGGAAGTTGTTCAAGCTCAATCTCTGATTTCTGTACCACTTCAGCATCTTATCCAGCAGCAATTCTTTTTGAAGTTCCAGTAGTGCAATTATGTTAATGTTGAAGAACATCCTTTAATTTCTGTAGCCCCGAGATGAGTAAAAATTTGAAACTCAAATGAACAGGGTTAGAATATAGGATATTAAATGAAATTTTTCTTAACCTATAAATTCTGACTTCTTGTCTCTCACAATCTGCTGTAATGACATTACCCTACATATCTGCCATAAACCTTCCTGGATATTTGGCATCACTTGAAAAAATGTGGTTAGTTCCAAAGAAAGAGATAGTGGATAGAGATGAAGAAAAATCACCATAGTGGAAAGCCAACCATCAATCTTAGAATTAATGCATAACACATCACCATTGTATGAAGAAAAAGAAGAGAAATTAGTGGACGAGTAAGTAATGGAAGGTTCTTCAACTTCATAATCTTTATAAAGCTCACAACTATTATCACACTCTTTTTCAAGTAATGCTCCAACCATGTTAAGTCCTAGGAGAGAATTATGCTGATGTGGGTGTCTATACATATTAAACTGAATTATGTGCCCACCAAATTCCATTTTAATAATTCCCTCTTTCATGTAAATCATGGTGTTAGCTGTCCTCATGAATGGCCTTCCTAGAATAAGAGTACTATCATCAAGGGACTTATCTACCATATCCAAAACATAAAAGTCCACAGGAAAAACAAGGTCCGTAACTTGAACTAAAATGACTTCTAAGATTCCCTTAGGCCTTATAATACTCTTATTAGCCAATTGAGCTAACACCTTAGTTGGTTTAATCAAATTCATATTTAAAGCATGATAAACTGAACTAGGTATCACATTAATAGCAGCACCTAAGTCTAATAATGCTCTAGAAACAGTTATCTTACCAATTATGCAGGGAATGGAAAATGCACCTGGATCTTTACACTTCTCTAGAAATTGAGCTTTGAAAAGTGCAGAAGCTTTATGTCCCAATTGCACCAGTTCATTAGGTGTGTCTCTTTTCCTGTGGTTGCAACTCTCCCTTAAACACTTTGCAAATTTAGGTACTCTCTGCACCCTCTCCAGCATAGGCACATTAACTTCCATCTTGCTGAAAGAATTGATGACTTCCTTGTTCTGCGCCTCCAAAATTGCACTCAAACACTTTGCATATTCAGTCACTCTCTGAATCCTTTCTAGCATAGGCATGTTTACTTCAATCTTGCTGCAGACATTATTGACTTCCTTGTTCTGCTGTTCTAAGGCTTTCTTGCTACTGATAATTTCCCTTGGGATAAGTAAATCCTTCAGTTGTATTTCTTTCTCTTCTGAATCAACATTTGTTTCTTTTTGCTTAAGCTCTGAATTAACTGCTGATTGAACTTTTTCAGTTTTGTCATCTTCTGGATTTCTTATCTCAGAATCCTTAACTTCTGGTAGCTCAATTTCTTTACTGCATAGCTGTCCACCATCTTTAGAGTCTTATGCAGAATCAATTTGACTTTCTGTAGGATAAACTGTAACCTCTTTCCTCTCTGAGATTTATGCATCCTTCATGCTTTTAGGCTTCTCAATGCTATTCTTCATTAAACTACTGGAATCAGTGTCCACCTCACCTTCCTCTTCATTTTTAGCTTCAGTAACTTGTTTCCCAACTTGCTCTTGACTTTACAAATTTATAGTATTCACAGGTTTTGGGTTAACAACTGTATTTGAAGGTAGATCTCCACTGATCCTTGCTGAACATTACTCACTAAATTAGCTAATTGAGATACATAGCTATTTATGTTTGAGGTGTTGGTCTCCCACTGCTCAATTCTGTTCTCCAAAGCAGCAAATCTAGATTGGTCTTTGCTTGATTACTTTCCACTGTAGACCTCAAATCCTTGAAGTTAGAGCAGAAGTTTATGTTGATGGAATTTATATTTGAATTCATCACAGTAATGCTCTTGAGTATCTCAGAAATTCCCTTATCTTTTACAGCAGTAGACACTTCTATGGCTCTAGAGGATTCAACCACTTGCTTGTTTTGACCAGCAGCTCCACCTCCATCTCTCCATCGAAAATTAGGATGATCTCTCCATCCTTTATTGTATGTGTTAGAGCATAGATTTCTTTATGGATACTAGTTGGGTCTGCCTTGATAAATGGCTGAGATATCCTCATGATGTGAAGGACAATTTACACTGATATGCATTGGAGAAAAGTAGAGCTGACAGCTAGGAGCAACTAGAGCTTGAGAGTATGGGATTTGAATATGTGAATTGCTGAATTGTGCAGCTAGATTGTTGATATGTGCATTCATAGCAGCAACTTGAGAAGATAGAGTATTATGATCTTGAGAAGACCTTGCAGAAACCTCATGCATTTGTCTAGCATCATATCCTCTATACTGCCGGTCATTGTTTGCTATCTTCTCAATCAAGCTCCATGCTTCATCAGGTGTCAAATCATCAATAGAACCCCCAGTAGCTACATCTAAATTCTTTCTGCATGCATAGCGTAGTCCTAAATGAAAGTATTGCACCAAATATTCCATTAGAATCTAATGATATGGACATCTAGCCAGCAACTCTTGAAATCTGCCCCAAAACCCATAGAAAGATTCTTCAGCATACTGTTTTACAGCAAAGATTTCCTTCCTTAATGAAGCAGTCTTTGATGAAGGAAAATATCTCTCCAAGAAGGCACTTCTTAAGTTGTTCCAGGAGTGTAGAGCTCGAGGTGCATGATGTGGTAGCATATAAAACCATTCTTTTACCTTTCCTTCTAGTGTGAAATGAAAGACTTATCTCTGCACAGCATCCATGTCAGCTCCGACAGGCTTTATAGTTGAGCAAAGCCACTGCATAGTCTGTAAATGCTTGAAAGGATTCTCACCTGCCAATCCATAATACTTTGGTAAGTTACTCAACAAAGGACCTTTCAACTCAAAGTTCACATCTAAAGCAGGACAAGTATGAAAAGGATCATAGTTTGAATTAGAAGAAGTGAGATCTCTTATGCTCCTACGTGGCCTTCTATTGTTCATGTTATTTTCTGCATATTACTCATGTTGATTATTCTGATTATGAGTCTGAGCTTCACCTACAATAACATGCTCCATGATAAGATGATTATCTAATATATCACCAGATGCAAGTTCAGTATCAGCAGTATCACTGAAACATCCTTCTTTATATCTCTCAAAGTACTCTTACTATAGCACTCTCAACTGGATTATATCTCTCTTGCCAGAATTCTTGGTAGAAAATAACTGTACTGATTCGGTAATTCCCCATAAGAACTACCATTCTACGTAAGTACCTAGGAAAGACTGGATGAACCGGCTAAATCCACTCACTTCCAGCCTCCTTAGATAGCACCTATATACACAGTATTTTGTATAGTCTACCAGCACAACGGTATTTTCTAGTAAATATTTTTAAATCTTAACCTTAAAACCTTGACCTTAAATTTTGAACTTAAACCTTAACCTTACTTATATTCAATTGGAACTATTTTAGAACATTGGAATACCTCTTAACCTCAAAAACATGAATTTCCAAGAGTTCGGCTTACAGGTACTGTTCACTGCCACTATTCACTGGGTAATTCCAGATTACAACCTGAACTTTAAAAATTCATAACTAAATCTAGAAAAATCTTTTTTAGGTGATTCCAATTTATAATGAAATATATTTCATTTAAATTTTATAGAAAAATATGAAAATGAGGTTTCCTTATCCAGATCAAATCAGTTTACTCGTTGAACTTTACTATTCATTTGGTAAATCTGGAGGTTCCAGTTTCTTTGCCCCATTTTCAAAAATTCATTTCTCCTTGTATACTTATCTAATTGAGTCAAATTACCTATGGATTTAAATCTCTATTTGTTTACTTTGATCTCACAAAATTTCGTGGAAAAACTCATTCATTTACTATATGAAATTAGCGCATGAACCTCACTGCCTCTGAGTAGTCGTATTATCTTATCCAGATTTTAAATCCCGACTTTGAAAAATCATAACGATTCGAGTTCTTAACCAAATGAGGCGTTCTTGGTGTCCATTTAAATGTCTAGATCTTAGCTATGTTCATGCCAAATTTCATATGAAAACTCATCGAATAAGTCACCTAAACGATCATTGGAAGTACACTACCTCAGATCGGATTTATGAGTAGCATGCATCATACACACCAAAACATCATCTTGTAATTAAAGTGGATACTCTTTAGGTTATATACAATCATCCATCAACATTTACCCTCTTTCCTTGAGAAGATCCAGCACCTAGAGCATAGTTATGGGGTGAGATTCGGGGGAATCTCAATAGCAAGTAATACAAACTATACGGTTATATATGCATATTTGATTAAATGCCTAACATGTTATCATGCAATGGGAGCTAATTTATGCTTATACATAAGCAAACTCTAACATGCATATTGTCATGACATATATTGCAAGGAGTGGCACATACTCATAGCACATCATCATCATAAAGATCATCACATAATATTCCATGCTCAACCAAACCTTCATGCATAACAAGTAAGCAATCAATCAAAGCACATAAGTTTATAGTTAAGTATTCTTGCTACCTCTTGTAGATCCTTGTCCTTCCCTTCTAGCAATGGTCTTTCCTTGCCACAAATGTCAAAACCTAAACATTACAATATGATTACCAAATTATAACTCCATTCCAAACAAATTCCAAGTTTAGTTTCAATAAGCTCCCTTTTTCCAAAAATTCCCATTTTGGTTCCAATGCTTCCCATTCTTGTTCTTCCACTTTTCCCCCACACAAAATCTCATTTTAAGACCATTGGAAGCATCAAAATCATGAAATTCAAATCACTGTTCACGCCAGTGAACAGTAACCGTGAGGAATTTTCAACATTATAACCTTGAATTCCAATGGTTTCCAAGGTTCAAAACCTTTCCAATCCTACACAAAATCATCATATAAACTCCATGGAAGCATTAAATCATTGAAATTCCATTTCCTTCTATCATAAACAGTGCATGAACAGTGCAAACCAAAATGGTAAAGTCAAGAACATCAACTTACTTCACAACCAAGCATGTAACTAGCTTGTTTAAGCTTGTCTTAACTATCTATGACCTAAAACTCATATTCCTTTCACATATACACAAAAATTCCAGCAGCATCTCCCCAAGATTTAAGCCTCAAAAACCACTTAAACTCAAGCACAAACCATAAGAACAAAAGGTAGAAGCAAGGAGACAACTTACCTTACTTGTTTCTTCAAGATCCTTGGTTCCTCCAAGCTTGAGAAATATTTTGCAAGAGCTTCCTTCCCCTTTCTTGCTCACGGTTTTGGATATGCAAATGAGGGGGTATTTATAGCAAAAGTCTTGGGAAAATTGAAGGCCAAGATCACATTGGGAACTATTTGGTCTAATGATTAAAGGTTTGATCTTGAAATGTCTTTTCTCTTCACACTCATGACCTTACCACCATGACATCACTAGCATGGCCTACTTGGAACACCTAACCTCCTCTTCTTGGCACTATTTTTGAGCCCTTGTGGGTCCCACCATGTGCAAACCCTAATTCTTACTTTATTCTCTTTTCTTTTTCTTTTCAAAATCCATAAATTATTCCTTATTGGGCTTGGGCTTCAAGATAACGTTTGAGACTTATTGGGCTGGCCTAGGACAAAAATGTTGGGCCTCTTTTAGGTCTAATAGCTATTTGGCACAAATCCCAATGTACTTTCCTTATACCAATATCCTTAAATTATCCTGATCTCAGAATAAATGCTAAACACCTCCTTTAATTGTTCTAACATTTTTAGAAATTCATTCTAATATAAAATGAATTCTCTATAAAGTTTCATAATTTTCTGAGATCCAGAAGTCCTGATAAAATTTTATACGTTTCCTTTAACCTTTTATCGGTGTCCTTTTTCACCGTAAATTCCATAATTAATTCTACAGGACTCCTTTTTGACTTCTGTCAACTCCATAAATTCTCATATTAATTATAATAATTTACTATCAAATTTTCTCTTATATCCATTGAAACATCCTTATTTTCGTACGTCTTAGGGACCAATTGGTAGTATTTAGAACCACTTTCAAGGTCATTGAAGTCCAATTAATCCTTTTCTTTACATAAATATGGCCACATCTTTTCCTAAACATCTCATATATTTTATTCAATCTGTACATACAACTTAGTACAGAAATTAGGGATGTTACATTTCTCTCCCCCTTAAAATAAATTTCGTCCTCGAAATTTACTCAGTACCTTAGTCAACAATCTTAAATTTACATCCTCTTTAAATCTCTTTCTGCTTTATGACTAAGAATCGGGGTATCCATCTCTTATCTTTTACCTTATTATCTAGCGGAGTACTTTCACTATCCGCTTCTTGTTCTTGCTATCATTACTTTTCTTATCTGAATCAACTCATTTAAAGTTGAATATTACTTCATATTGCTACTTACTCACTTGCTATGCATCCATTTGCTTATGGATAACTCATTGTACTAGACTTGTGAGTAGTGTCAATTTTTTTCATATCAAACTCTTTCAAATATTACTGTATTCAGAAGTTTCCCTCACTCACTCATAACACTTTCCAACACTTATTCCTTATTACTTCTCTTAGCATCTCGCGGAATTCTTTAACATCCACAAAGCTTCATCCTCTTTTTGTATAGAAACTCTTATAACTCTATTGTTGCTCTTATCATCTTTAATGATTCAACAACATATAGAGAGAGGACTTATGCAGTTATTCTTTTCTTTACTTTAATGCTAAGTAGGAGCACATACTCTAACATGCATAATGCCTGGACAATATCTTGCAGGACTGTATACCTGCTCATGAAGGCAAAGCTCTAATATCGGAGCTCAAGTATTCCCTTTCTAAATATGCACAGCTCTAACACTTGGAGCTTACACAGCTCTAACATTTGGAGCTTTAGCGTATTTTCAAACATAACATAATGCCTGGCATTTTATTCAAGGAGTGAAAGCTCTCATCTCTATCTGTAGCATAACATTCGTCATCTTATCCCTTTTTCAATAAGGGGCCTCTCTATTTGTTCATAAAATGCACATTTCTCATTGCGTTCCACCTTACACAGTTATCATAGTGTATCTCATTACATACTTCTTATGCTGTATCATAGCATATCTAGCTAGGTCTGGCTATATCATGGCGTATCTTACTCCTTAACATCTTGGTGTAGCTCCGGGGTCTATCTTACTTTAACTTTTTAATTTTCTTACCTTGTCCATCTATACCAACTTCTGTGAAACCTAGACCCTTTTTCATTACTCTTTCTTAGACTACTCTTGCCTAAACATCTTTTTGGATGAAGGCTACATTACTCTTCTAAGCCTTAGCATTCTCTATCTCATAGAACTACTGGGCTCTATCTTTACTTTAGACCTTCTTCTCTAAGTCTCTCTAGCCTTTTAATCTTTTTATCCTTATCTATAGGATTTATCTGCTCATACTTTTCTGTTCTCAAAACATATGGGGTTATCTTCTTTGTTCCTCAGGCATACTTCTATAAAACTTTAGAATATCAGCACTCAGACTTTAACTTGGACTCCATCTTTGTTTAAAGAAAACTAAGTTCAGTCTGTATAATATAGGCTATCTGAGGAAAATCATTATAAATAATTTTTCTGGATGAGTTTATCAACTAGTGAAGCTTCTTTACCTTAACTTCGTCTTTGGCATTCATCTTCCCAAAGAGATACTATATTGTACTCATATCTCAAGGCTCATTACTTTCCTTAGGCTAGGTCTAACTGTGACCTCGGGATCTAACTGCGATCAACCGTCAGCCTCTTCAGAATCTAACTGCGACTCTGGAACTGTTAGGATCTAACTGCGACCCTGGAGCCATGCTAGGATCTAACTGTGACCCTCCAGAATCTAACTGCGATTCTGTATATCTCCCGAAGATCTTAAACCAACAGACTAAGTTATAGGGTTCACCGCTTCTACTTGTTGATAACTTAATAAAAATTTAAAAATATTACGTTCAATAGCCCATATTATTTCCTAAGACTTTACTTATTTCCTCTCTTACTCAGGAGTTCCTTCTCATCTTTCTCTTACTGTGGCTTACCATGCCTTGTGCAATCATGGTTTGACCACCTGCCATTGCATTTTGCTGCTATGGGCTCATCATAACTTCTCATGTAAATATGTGCTCTAACTACGAGCCATTTGAACTATGCTCTAATTGCCAGCAGACTGTATCAGATCCAACTCTTATCTGAAGAGTGATCTGTACTCATCTGAATCTAGTCTTTATCCGAGAGTCATCTGTTTCAAATATAACTCTTTCTATATACCATTCCTTTCAATAGAAATGGCTCTGAGTACTGCATTCGCAAGCCTATAGAAAAACCTAAATCACCCCAATCATAAATCATATCAGAATATCATATCATAACTTATCGTCCCATAAACTGAGACTATCTATCATCCTCAATACATTCCTTATTGCATATCATATGGTATGGGAGCAACATAATTTTCTCATAACTTCCTCACCATATATACTCTACCCTGCATATACTGCGAAATGGGAGTATTCATCATGGCATACTCTAACATGTATGTCATTATATGACAACTGGAAGGAGATGCAACTATTCATCATAATTTACTCAACCATCCATCAGACATTGTAATAAACTAAGTAAGCCTCAAAACATATTTCCTTTATCATATTGCCTATCATATCCTGATCATTCATCCTGAAATATCTATCTATTTCACTTAGGCTGCCATGCTACCCTCTTATCAGGGTATAGACTCGACCCTTATATCGAATAGGGGAGTTACTTTATCTTTAGAATCGTGGCTATCTTTCTTTTTCTAATCTTGCTTACAGCTACCGCTCTATTGAACTTCTGTGACTACCTGAGAAAAACTTTTTCTTTATACCATGAAATTCAACCAATTAACTGACTTCTTAGTCATTCAACTCTCATTGCTCATGTGGATGAACTCGGCTACATATTTCATCAAAGGGTTCCTCTTTCTCTTTTTAACCCTTAGCCTCACACTCATCCCTATTTAACTGAGAGGAATACTTTTCATAATCTTACTCAAGAATTAATTCTCAGGTAAGCGGAACAATCTCCATTTCTCTGGAGTAACATTGGTGTCTTTCTACTATCTCTTAACTCTTTCTGTGCATATACATCAGTCTTAGTCTACTCTTGACCGGACTATGGTTCTTTTCTGGTCTTTTTCTTGATTCTAACCAATTTAGATCACATAAATCTCATTCATCATCTAGCACCATTACTTATGTTCTCTAACAGCCCAGCACCCTTCCACATAGATATTGTCCGCTTTCCCCTTAGGCAGGCCACAGGCCCACATGAGGTCACGGTTTTGTTCTCCAGGCACATGAGGACTTTAACCCCTTAGGCACCCGAACACGCGTCCTCCAGGTATCATAGCTATGTAGCGGAAGATATTGTCCCATCTCCCCTTAGGCAGGCACCTCTAGGCCCACACGAGGTCAGGGTTTTGTTTCCCAGCACTGCCTGCCTACCACTCGTGCCTGCCTACCCCCACTGGGGCGCTTGGTGACGAGGGCGCTTGGTGAGTACTGGAAACGCGTTCATGAGGGAGAGGTATCCACACCCTTATAAGGCATGCTTCGTTCACCTCCCCAACCGATGTGGGACTAATATCCTATTTTAGGGACTTTAACTTTCGAGAACTTGAAGCCATATGTTACGCTCATTTCTTGCGCAAGCCTTATCCTAACTTTTGATTCTTTTGTTCATAAAAGACTAAATGAACAAAGTCTTTCCAAATGTAGATTTACTCTTGATAGTCATATAGAGGATCTACTTCTGAACATCATCTTAGACTAGCATGTATCTCTATTTCTCATACTGTTTAGCTTGCCTACATCATGTGCTAAACCTCTAGCTGATAACCTTCAGTGAGGCTGGCATCTTCATCCTTCATCAGGTCCCTGCGCATCTTCATCGTGACCTGAGTATGAACTAGGTGCAACGTATCCATGAACTTTAGTCGCGACCATCTCATTCTACTTGTCATGACTGGACAGCTCTACATTCTTTAGTCACGACCTCGGGTCACCTTTCGTCATGGCCTAACTTTTCGAGGACTTCTAGCTATGTTCCAAACTATTTTACATCTGACCTGGATCTAACTTGCTTTAAACATTCCCTTATAATGTTCTTGTCTAGTCTTTACCCTAGTAATGGCAGATCCTTACACATCAGTTGTGAACCATTTGCCAAAAGCTCACTTAGCTTTACATGCCACGTAGGGTATATGGCAATATCTGGCTTATGGCCATCTCATATCATGCTACTAACATGAAAACTTAATCCAGGTCAATGCCCTCTATCACATCTCTATTTATCATCCTTGCTACAGCATTGAAGAACTACAGCTAAATGACTGCTCTTGATTTCTACTTCCTTCCATCCTTTAACCTAAACTAAGTAGTTCACTTCCCACAGCCTTTCTTGAGACTAGTATAGTCACATTGTCTATCTTTCATAAAGAAGGCTGGGGTGGATTAGGGCTAGAAATATCCCTTTAATCTTTATCTATACCCTCGTATATTCCTGGACTGGGATAATAGGAAGGGATGTCACAGATTGTAACTGGTTCTTAGGCTACTCATATCAAACTTATCCTCAAACTCTAGTAAAGGAGGAATAATATCTGGCCTACCTATAATCCAGTATCAGTTCTCAGCTTCCTCAGCCGTACTCTGTCCTCTCATCGGAGGAATAGAGCTTATATCAGGGTTAGAGAGCACTCTATCAAACTCATCCTGTACATAATTACTAGACCCATCATTATCCAGTGCAGCATTATCTGATGCATACATAACATCTAACTGAATTTCTCATAATCTCCAGACTATAAATCTGAGTCTACAAAAATATGCATGGGGTACCTTACTATAAACCTTCCTGATTGAGTCCCTTATGCTATCATCTGAACTCTCTTCACTACCTGAAAAGTCAAAGTCTAGGTGTACCTCATCTTTATACAGCATTACAGGTTGGGGGTCTCACTGATTAACTGATGTTTCAGGCTTAACTTTATGAATCCCCATGTCTACTACGGCAATACTTGCTCTGTGTTCTGTCGTTGCGACCAAAAGTCTTCTCTCATCGTGACTTATGACTTAACTTGTCGTAACTTGGACATCTGGCATCCTCACTATAGTATCTGGTCACAATACGATACCTTGAGCTATTCTTGCAGCTTTCTTAGTCGTGAACTGATCAACTTCTGTCTCTATCCATAGAGGAAATTTCTTCTTAAACATTATTCTGCTTAGTCCAACCACATTGTTTTAATAAACAAGAGACCTCGGCTGTATCGACTGACTAAGATTAGCCTATCGTAATCTTATACTTCGTAAGACTAAAAAGCTCGGGGTACAGTCTAATTCTTCTGGGTGTCACTGTCTTCTGTCTAAACCTTTCCAAGTAGTGAACACCATCCCTATATCATACTCTAGGGAGAGAACCATTCAAATTTCTCATTTGTCTAAGGGATCAGTCTAACTAAACTAGAGCATCACTGAGTCAGAACCTTCTGTTCTGTGCCAGAATCTTATGCTCTGAGCCAGAACCCTTTATTCTGTGCTAACTTTATTTTGTACTAACGCTAGAAATCATGTGTTCAGAGCATTTCCTAAGCCAGAATCCTTTGCTCTGATACCAAAATGAAACATCCTTATTTTCGTACGTCTTAGGGACCAATTGGTAGTATTTAGAACCACTTTCAAGGTCATTGAAGTCCAATTAATCCTTTTCTTTACATAAATATGGCCACATCTTTTCCTAAACATCTCATATATTTTATTCAATCTGTACATACAACTTAGTACAGAAATTAGGGATATTACATCCATCCATTATGTGAAATGACCAAAATGCCCTCCATTTACTTCTGGTTTCTTAGGGCATCACAGTGGCATTTTCGTAATTTTGCACTTTAGCTCTTAGACTTTCTTCCTCTTCCAATTAATCCTTTTCTTTACATAAATATGGCCACATCTTTTCCTAAAAAACTCATATATTTTATTCAACCTATACATACAATGTAGTACAGAAATTAGGGATGTTACAATCACTAGATGCAAGTTCAGTATCTAATATACATCAATAACAATAGCTTAATTTTTAGCTTTCTTAATTTGCTTAAGTGTCCTATTGATTTCTCTATCTAAAGGAATGAGTTCAGAGCTTCTGGTCATGCAAATCACACTCAACAATAATGCAGAAGATCAAATATATCAGTAATGCAGAAAATGCAGAAAATGAGATCAGTTAGTCATAATTTAGAAATCTCAGGTCATGACAAAAATTCACAGAGAGCAGATATCGCGACAAAAATGAACTTCAAGTCGCAACTGACAGTCAGAGCGAGTAAAAATTTTTTAATCAGGATTTTTGGTCGCAAAACCAAAAATTTCTAACTTCAAAAATTTGCTCTCTGTGATTTTTGGTCGCAACCAAATGTCACCTTGGTTGCGACTAAAAATCACAGAGAGCAAATTTTTGAAGTTAGAAATTTTTGGTTGCGACCAAAATGCACTCCGGTCGGGACTAAAAGTGACAGACAACAAATCTGAGTTGAAAACTGATTTCAGGTTGCGACCAAATGTGTATCTAATCGCGACTAGAAATCACAAAGCACTTTAGTCACGACTAATAAGCCAAATGGTCATGACTTAACAGATATAAAACACAAAATTCATAGAAAAACTGAAAGAACTACCTACTCTTTATGTTTTTGGTGCCCAGGAGATTGCTTAGGAAACCTTAACAAGTAAGGCTCCCAGGCAATGGCGCCATCTTGATAACTATCATTTTAATTATCAAACAAAACTAAGATAACCAATAGTAAAACGGAGGCTAACCTAGGTCGGATCACAAGGAGCTACTGGATGTTAGAGTTCCTAATTAATTTATTGAGCCACAATTTAACAAATTAAGCAGATGAGTTGTGTGTTGAACTGTTTGAACTAGAATTAAATGTAAAGTCTATGCTATAGTTTATGCTTTATGTGTTTATAATGATGAGATAAATGAATGATGACAAGTGTGTTCCATTGGAGATTGCCTTACCTTCATTATCCATAGAATATCAAGAGTTAATCAGTTGAATTAGAATATGTTAGCTAACAACTCGCTAGCTAAATCTTAATCAAAGCTAAAACTCAGAGACATCAATAGAGAATAGGAATCGTTCGACTTAGAGATAGTAGATTATGAATATTAATCACAAGATCATTACTATAGAAGGAAGGAATCCAACTCGGTTTCCTACTTCTTTGTCATATATTACTCTAATTGAATCAATAAACCAGAAGTAAATACATCAACTAGATACAGTTAAATTTGACTTAAAGACTCAATAAACTACCTGTTAAGCTCGAAAGACTCTGGTTTGGTTTCATCTCCAAGGAAGCACAGCCGCTCAGCCTTGTATTGCTATATAAACTCCAGCAGCAACCATTGGTATAGAAGCAGTAGTCATATGGAAATGAAAGGAGAAGATGAAGATAAATTACAGAACTTTCCTCTTGTTCTATTAACTAGAACAGACAAAAGTTGCAGAAGAGAAATGGAGATGGAGAAAGAGGGAGATGGTGTGCATGAGTGATAGTGAAGTCTGGATAGAAGTGGATCTGAATGGATAGATGGAATAAGTGAGGTGGTGCGTGAATGTATGGGATGTCATAATGATTCTGGATGATGTGCGTATGAACTCCTGAAGTGTGTAATCTGATGGTTATATAGCTACAGATGGTATGGGTGATCAGATGCATAAACCAATCTCCACATGCTTCTGTTAGCACATGTCAATTGTATTTACAGTACATGCTCCCTACTTGCTATCAGCAACTTGCTCATTCTGTTCAGATGGAGTATACTGATGTGTGAACAGTGCCAGACGCGTGAACAGTGATCCATTATGTGCCAGCTCATGCATGATCTCCCACTTGCAATTTGTTATCAGCTCTTATTTGTAGTCTGTTAAGTCCAACTATGCAATTCATCACATGCTTAAATCACCTTATGTCCAGTTGTCCCTTCTGTCATTCGCTGATTGATCTCTGCATTGAAGTTTGGTCGCGACTATAGGTACATCAGGTCGCGACTAATATTTACAAAGAACGCTTCTTCTTTGCTGGTTGACGTATGGTTGCGACGGTGAGTACCTAAGGTCACAACTAAAGTCCAAAGGGAAGCTCTACTTTGCTGATTGATTATTGTGTTGACCTGAAATAGACATTTAATAGATTATTTATCCAATTAAGCACTAAAATCACATCATTTAAATTCCCACTTGTCCAATTTCATATTATTAACTAATTTGCTCAATATAGTAGTAAATGTGGATAAGAAATCAATAATAAACTCTCTTTTAACATATTAAAAATCAGTACAAATATGAGTTTATCACTGTGTCCAGAAAAAGGTACAAAATGACAAAAATACCCCTGTGTTATAAAATAAGTAAAGAATAAGTAAAGGGTATTTTAGTCATTTGACTAAGGTTAGACAGTCAAGAAAGGTTATCTGGATAGTTGACTAGGGTCAGGGAATACTCTGGTAAGGTGTGAAAAGATAATAATGCCTTTAGACTCATTAAAGTAAATAAAGAGGAACCAAGGGCGTTTTAGTAATTTGCCAAGGGATATTTCTTGGGAAATGAGCCATTAGAGTACTTGAGCTTGATCAGAGACCCAAGATGACATTCCAAGAGTCCAAAAACGTGGCCCAATGGTTATGTGAGTTAAAGTGGCATTAAAATAATATTTTAGTGAGTTTTCAATAAAGTAAAGTTACCCGGTTGAAGTGATAACTAGGAAATTGATTAGATAAAGCTTGAGAGTTATTCGGAAGTCATGAGGTAGCATTAGAGGTACCCAAAAGGCACCACATGGAATAAGCATAGAGGAAGGAGAAAAAACTAAGGACACATGGCACGATCTCAGCCGTTTATTCTTTGATAATGAAGGGAATTGGAAGACACGCAGCGGAAATTAACTTTAAAAATTTTTTCATTCCCAGCCAGGATCTACCGAATGTGTTTAAGTCAAGGAGAAAGGAGTGTTACCTTCGGTATTCAAGTTTTGCTCACGACTTCAGTGTCCACTAGTCGTGACTCTTCGCCTCTGGAACTTTCAGTCGCGACCTACTCAGCTTCTAGTCGCGACCTGTCGCCTCTGGAGTTTTTAGTCGCGGCTTCCTCAGCTACTAGTCACGACCTGTAGCCTCTGGAGTTGTTAGTCACGACCTCCTATGCTTCTTGTCACGACCGGACGTCTCTGGAGTTTGTAGTCGCGACCTCGTCAGCTTCAAGTCGCGACCTGTCTCCTCTTTTCGAATTTCTGACGTTCAGATGCCCGTATGGTCGCGACCTCAGTGTCAATAGGTCGCGACCTATCTTCGTGTCTAGTTTCTTTTCTCGATCGCAAGAAGTCAACAGATCAGATCGGCTTCCTCTACCAGTATCCACACGAACAGCGTGCTAGCGCCTCTTGTCCCTCTAGGGCTTTCTAGAGGTTCCGTCCTCACTGTCTCTATTTCGGTAGTTTCTTATCTGTAAACCTTTTGCACTCTCCCTGCCCCCTTTTCTCACGTCTGTGTAGATGTGTAGAGATGTATTATAGAACCCTAGACCCTAATGTCAAATATATAGGATGCTATCGGGCTTCTAATTGGGCTGGGCTTCAGAATTAATCTTATATTAATTCTGAAATTAATACAATATCATATATTGCATAATTTAATAAGAAACTAATTAAATAAATATGGTTTATATTAAATCTGTCCCACAGATTTAATTCACCTATTTATTTAATTTAAAATAAAGATAAGATAGAATTATATTTGATTTATTCTCATAAATTAAATTTGAGATATCTTATCAATTTGAATTTCAAATTCAAATAGATCATATCCATTTAAATTCAAATTCAAAAGTAATAGAGATTTAATTTATCCTTATAAATTAAATCTTGCAAATATCTCTTATATTATATATAATATATATATACAAATTTATATATATAAAATATATATATAACCACCCTAGATTATTCATTGAATCTAGACATCTCTTAGATTCAATGAATCTGGACATCATAGCTCGCATTGGTTATTTTGTGTGCGACCCTGTAGGCCCATATGAAGTTGGCAGTGGGCCAGTTACTATACTAACCCACAAGTCGTAAGCGGTCTCTAGCAAGGCATTACGACTACCCAAATCATATGAGGATCGATAAACGATATAACCTTTCATACAACCATATCAATTTCCTTTTGTCACACGATATTTCGGTCAAGGATGAGGCATGGAGAACGTCATCCTCCTGTTCCTGACCGTTACTTTCTCGATCCCTGAGTAGTCTGAATATAGAAATGGAACTACCCTTCCATTCCAGTATGGCCATACATTTCTCAGAATCACTCATCGAGGGCCCCAGTAATATCTCTCTACGAATATGAGGGACAAATTCCATCTTGACCATTCACATTCCTCCACATGAAAAACCACTAAGCCCGAACATAGCCTTTATGATCACTCGGTCAAAAGTGACTTTTGACTAGGTCAAAGCTGAGCGTTTGTCATGTAGGAATCCATGATGATCTCAGGTCAAAGGGCATACTGACATGGCTTGTATATGAGAGAAGCTTATGACTTAACCCATGCAGCTCTCTCATAGCGGGTCGGTCCGACACCCTATACTCTTACATGTGCTTATGACTTTGATTTATATCTCTATATATCTTCAAAGTCATACTGGTCTTATTTTATCTCTGCTCCCGCATAGATGACTGACCAGGGACATTTAGGATAAGATCACGAGTTATCCAACGATTGTCATCATAGTAAACATGCAAATAATATGATAACCTGATACAATGATGGGCCCCTAGGGCACAATTTCCAACAGATAATAATCTAGAACTCTCTGGAAGCTCTAAGTCAGCTGGTGAGGTGTCCCGAGGGCCCTACCATTATGCCACCTAAGCATGTGAGGTGTGTAGCACCCCAATTTTCAGGCCCAGAGACTCAGAAAGTGAGCCTGAAATAGATAGACTATCAGACTCCTTTGAGCAGAAGTCCCAGAAACATACAGAGGGTTTTTAGGGATTAAACTGCAAATAAGTCAAAGATCAAGGACTTATATGTAAATAGTGAAAGTCCCTAGAAATATAGTGGCCATTTATGCAAGGAAAGGGGTTAAAATTGCAAAAGAAAGAAAATGTAAGGACTTAGATGTAATTATGAAAAAGTTCAAGGCCAAAAAGAAAAGTAGACAAAAAGGTGGGGTCCTTAAGTGTAATTTTAGCCAAATAAAAGGGATTTAATTATAAAGAAGAAAAGTTCCCTGGGGCTAAAGTGTAATTAAAGAAAGTTAGGCCGGAAGTGGTTCGCACTGCCCGACAGCATTTCAGTCCCAGATTCTACCAGAAGGTAGGGCAGGTGACGCCCGGTAACCCAGCCTAATACCGGAATTTTTGAAGACTCCAGATAGCCAGAAATGGACTGATCGTCCAAAAGTTATAAAAAATTAATACCGGATACCCTAGAATTCAGATATAAGTGAGAAAATACAGGATGATGCGCCCTTATGGGGCGGATGTCAGGAAACTGACAGAATACTGATAGGAGGTCTGTAGAAGGAGTTATTCACAAAATAGCAAATTCAGACGGGAGTATGAGGCCTCCGGGGATCTGGGTTGGAGATTTATCGGTATTTTTAAAGGGGCTAAATGCGATCAGATGACTTCGGTCAGATGACCGTTATAACCCACAAGGATGCCTGAACACAGTAGGACACTGTATCTGGGAAAAGGAGCCGGTGTCCGGAAAAGGTGTATAATCGGTAAATAATAATTAAAATATTTGGTGAACTGTGGCAGAGGAAGATTCCTCGTAATGCGTGCCATACAGGTAAGGGACCCAGAAAGCCCAAAAATGGCGCCATTAGAGGCCCAATAAGACTCTTGGACTGATACGTGGGCCAGTGTCCAGCAGAACCCCGGAAAAGTGCGAAATTACGAAAATGCCCCTGTGTTGTACAAAAAGGGCAGCAGATCAATGGAGGGCATTCTGGTCATTCTGGATAGGCCCAGAGGTCAAGACATGTCTAAATAAGGTTGACTAGAGCCAGTATAAGCTTTGACCAGGTCCAGAAAGGTGTGAAATGACGATTTTGTCCTTAGGGTTAAAATAGGACAAGATAGGGCACCAAGGGCATTTTGGTCATTTTGCAGGGGATCTGTAACTGAGTCTGGACCCAGTATTAAAAAGTTAATGATATAAAGGGTCTAGATACTAAATATGAGGTCAGTATACATAAAAAGGATCTTCAGAAACATCAGATTCAGAAAACGGCACGTTTTTCGAGGCGATGGACCGGGCCGGTACCGGATTAGACCGGAAAGCTTCCAGAACCTCCAAATTTCGTCACATGAAGCATATGGGTGGTGAGGTGTCCCATGAGGTGTCCCATGGGGTGTCCAGGGTGATGCAGTAAAAGAGAATTAAAGAAAATAGGAAATTCCAGGAAAAACCAGGACCACAGGATCATAAGTCTTCCTAATTACAAGATTGCCATTGCTCAACACTATAAATACCCCCTAGCTCTTCATTTTCACGCCAAGAAGCATTGTTAGAGGTAGAAAGAAGTTCTTGAGAGAGAAAGTGTGAGGAAGAAAGAAGTAAGGAAGTTCTGGTGAAGTTGGAAGTAGTAGGGAAGTTCTGAAGCTCTGCTTTTGAGGTAGTAACTAATCCTAGCTCTTATGTAATGTCTTTGTGATGTGTTGTTTTGTTTGGTTGGATTGTTGTCTTATATGTTATGCTTGAAGCTCTATTCCAATGCTATGATCATATGTTATTGAATATAGAAGCATGCATCATACTTATCTGTACACAATCACAAGCAAGCACCGTCACTCTGCATTACATATATTGTTATGATTGTTGCTACTGGGATTCTTTTGAATCTCATTCCCATACATAACATTACAGGGGAGGTTCTATCAAAATGAAATTTGGAAATTTTAAGAGACGCCGTTATGCTGCCGAAATTCCGGCAAGAAAGCAGGAACAGGGAAAGGAACTGATACGTACTGTGTACGTAGTGCTGTCTAAGGAGGCTGGAAGTGAGTGGACCCAGCAGGTTCATCCAGTCTTTCTTGGGTACTACGTAGAATGGTAGTTCTCATGAGGGAATTACCGAATCGGTACAACATCGGTTACTTTCTAAAGAAGAATTGTAGCAGTTATGCTGCCGAATTTTAGACAGTGAAAAGATGTAATAGAAATTTGAGGGGATTGATCATACACTGATATACAATAGTTGATTATCTAATAATAATTGTTATCTGGCATGTATGACTAATATGTGATGGTTGTATGCATGTGTATGTGAAGATTGAATGCTGAAAATAGGTTCAGTGAACAGTAACTCGTGAGGACCTATGCATGTTTGATAAATCATTAAAAATAGTAAATGATTGAATTAATGTACGAAATTTTTATGGTAAAAAGTAGACATACTAAGATTTAATTTTATATATAGAATGTCCCATTTGGATGTCTGTACGAAAGGATATAAATTACCAAAGATGGAACCAAAATGCTGGATTCAGGAGAAAATCACTGGATGAACAGTAACTTTAAAATGTTGACCCACGTTAAATTGTTCAAGTAATGGTCAACCAATGATTTTCCCTGAAAGATAATTGAGTTAGCTTCATGTAGCACTTTGAACCACTTCGTTTCAAGTTTTCTAGAATTAGTTATGATTTTTAAAAGTCAAGTCACTCATCTGAATTTGCTACAGTGAACAGTACCGAAAAGAGTAAAATTCCAGATTGAGAGTTTGGACTTCTATGACCCTGAAAGTGGTTCCAAATGCTACTGAATGGTTCCTAAGATGTATAAAATTAAGGATGTATAAAATTTGAGGGGATTGATCATACACTGATATACAATAGTTGATTATCTAATAATAATTGTTATCTGGCATGTATGACTAATATGTGATGGTTGTATGCATGTGTATGTGAAGATTGAATGCTGAAAATAGGTTCAGTGAACAGTAACTCGTGAGGACCTATGCATGTTTGATAAATCATTAAAAATAGTAAATGATTGAATTAATGTACGAAATTTTTATGGTAAAAAGTAGACATACTAAGATTTAATTTTATATATAGAATGTCCCATTTGGATGTCTGTACGAAAGGATATAAATTACCAAAGATGGAACCAAAATGCTGGATTCAGGAGAAAATCACTGGATGAACAGTAACTTTAAAATGTTGACCCACGTTAAATTGTTCAAGTAATGGTCAACCAATGATTTTTCCCTGAAAGATAATTGAGTTAGCTTCATGTATCACTTTGAACCACTTCGTTTCAATTTTTCTAGAATTAGTTATGATTTTTAAAAGTCAAGTCACTCATCTGGAATTTGCTACAGTGAACAGTACCGAAAAGAGTAAAATTCCAGATTGAGAGTTTGGACTTCTATGACCCTGAAAGTGGTTCCAAATGCTACTGAATGGTTCCTAAGATGTATAAAATTAAGGATGTGACAAGGTGTCCCCTGATGATGTCACTTTTGATGAGTCATTTTGGAGGATGATGTCATCACGATAATGCAGGCGAAGCTTCATGAGGAAGCTAAGCTATCTGAGCCATTCATCGTGATTCGATCTGGACCATCTATTCCACCTCCCTCCACCTATAAATACACCTCACCCCCTCCTTCCATTCCACACCCCACGGACAAAGCAAGAAGAGAAGAGAAAAGAAGAGAGAAAGAGAGAAAGAAAGGAAGAGAAAGAAGGAGTTATGGCGGAGCTAGGAGCAATCCAAGGAGTTTAGGGACTCAACAAGCTTAGGAATAATGTAAGTAAGTTATTCTAGTCCCTGCTATAATAAATTAGAGGATTGTTCTTATAGATTAGATAGTTAGAATAGAGAAATATCTCTCTCTATAAGGTTAGCCGTGGATAGAAAGAAAGTTAGGGGATGGTTAGAATAGGGGTATTATCTCAAGATAAGATTGAGTTAAGTGGAGTTATGATGGATAAAATTATAATAAAATATTATTATGCTATGTATAGGCTCTATCCTATAAAAAGGTGGAACCTCAAATCAAAGGTTAAGGACTAAAAGAAGGGCTACATGCCAGGTAGTGAACTTACCCATTCTTGTATGCTTGATGTGTATGATTGTGTGTTAATATGATCATGATATGTGATGATGATATATGCTCTGCCCTTTATGAGTTTATGGTTATGCATAGTAGTGATAGGCATAGAGCATGATAATATGCAAATGAAAGCTAAAGAAGGATAAAGAAACACATGTCATGCACTTGCATTCATCTTGTATACATTGAATGATATCGTTTACTACTGAGATTTCCCCCAAAATCTCACCCCTACCTTTTTCAAACATAACAGGGTACTGGTTTGGAGAAGATGAAGCTAGGAAGGTGAGGATGTGACATTGGGCAAGCTTAGGAATAAGGTAAATAATTTAATAAGGTAAATAATTTATTCTAGTCCCTGCTCTAATAAATTAGAGGATTGTTCTTATGAATTTAGTAGTTAGAATAGAGAAATATCTCTCTCTATAAGGTTAGCCGTAGATAGAAAGAAAGTTTGGGGATGGTCAGAATAGGGGTATTATCTTAAGATAAGCTTGAGTTAAGTGGAGTTATACTATATGAGATAACAATGAAATATTATTATGCTATGTATAGGCTCTGACATCTATAAAGAAGGGATCTCAGAGCAAAGGCTAAGGATTAAAGGAAAGACTACATGCCAGGTAGTAAACTTACCTAAAGTTGTATGTGTTGAATTTATGGTTGATTGTGTTATGGCTTGATTGATTGATGTTAATATGTAATTGTTGAAGCTCTGTGCTATGATTACCTTGGCCAATTGTATTTCATATGTTACATGGAAGCATGCACATTACATTATGTTGACACAATCACAAGCAAGCACTAATACCAATCATTGATGCATACATTGTTTAATACCATTTGCTATTGAGATTTCCCCCGAAATCTCACACCTTCCATATCAATCCAATTGCAGTAGGTCTTCTCATGATGGAGGAGATGAGGATTCATGAAGAGAAGTTAAGAATTATTTAGCATGATTGATATGTGATTGATGTATGTTATGCGTATGTATGTAAAGTTAGTTGCTGGAATTTGCCACCATGAACAGTAACTAGTGGTGAGGTAGTGACGTTTGATCTATAATTAAAAATAGTAAATATTTGAATAAATGTATGATATTTTTACAGTAAATAGTAGACATGTAAAGCTCTGATTTGATATATATAACACCTTATTTGAATGTCTACACTGGAGATATAATTTATCAAAGTTGAGACCAAAATGTTGGATTCAGGGGAAAACGTTGGATGAACAGTAAATTTGTAGCATTGACTTGGCCAATGAGTGATCAACGAGTTATTTTTCCCTGAAAGAGGATTAAGTTAGCTCACCACAGCATGTGATTCATACCACATGGGCTAAAGAACCGTAAATAGAAAGCAAATAAATCAATCCCTGCTTCATTGTTGTGTGAGTTCTAGAAATGTACAATCTTTCATTAATTTCCTTTCACTTTGACTATATCATGGAGGTTTGTTTTAGCGCCTGCTACTTTAGTATATGTACTATGGTCAAGTTATATATGAACCAAAGGTATTATGCTAGAAAAGCGGTTAATTTATACTAAAATGATATATAGGCAAAATAAAGATTACCAGAATATACACATCCATGCTGGTGTCTGTGACCAGTTTCTTGTGATATTATTTTGTTAATTTCATAAGTGTGGGCACTATGCATAAGTGGAAGCTATCTGAGTTATATGTTGACTCAAGAGATATTAGATTAGCCATAAGAAAAGTGTATATAGATAAATCTAGGACATGCAAGGAACTATATATATTTTTGTTCGAGCTGCACTAAAGGGTTGCTTTGTGCTAGTCCCTTTAAAAGGGATTTCTAGTACCAACGATCGAATAGAGATGTCATGCCTATGTGGTCACGGTAAAGCACCTAGTATTAAAGAAGAAAGAGAATGAGATTGGACCCATGACATCTAATCCACCAAATGTCAGTGGGAGATGTTGAAAAATAGGCTGATCCACCGTTTGTAGATTAGGCCCAACCCAATAAAGATTGTGGCCATTAAGAGAATTATATAGAGAATGGGGTATATATGTGTAATATACCCCTTATAAGAGAAAAATGGGGGTTACCCCATCCATAATGTAGAAGAGAACATGGGGAGAGGGAGAGTGATTTTGTAAAATCCTTACTTTCGTACGTTTTAGGGACTATTTGGTAGCATTTAGAACCACTTACATGACACTTGAAGTCCATTAGACAAATCTGGATTTTTTACTCTTAGTGAGTACTATTCATATGGTATTCCAGATTATGCGATGAATTTTGAAAAATCATAATTAATTATAGAAAGATCGAAATGAAGTGGTTCAAAATTATACTCGAAGCAAACAACTTGAAGTTTAAGGTAAAAATAATTTACTGACCAAATGCTTAGCCAATTGATACAGTTTATTCGATAAAGATTACTGTTCATTTGGTCAAAAATTCTAAAAACAGATTCTAGTCCCCATATTTGGAAAATCGGTTCTCTTTGTACAGACATCAAAATAAGGCGTTCTTAGTGTCAAAACGAAGCTTGACATGTTAAATAAATTTCTGTAAAATTTCATACATTTATTCCATCATTTACTATTTTCCCTCACATTATAAACATTGTTGCTTAAACTAGCCATACAACATCATTACTTACAAGAATGCTTTTTTACAACATCATATAACATTTACATTGACCAATCCCTAATTCCTATTCATGCTTCTGAAGGGAATTGGAAGACACGCAGCGGAAATTAACTTTAAATTTTTTTTTCAATTCCCGGCCAGGATCTACCGAATGTGTTTAAGTCAAGGAGAAAGAAGTGTTACCTTCGGTTTCGAGCTTTGGTCGCGACCTCAGTGTCCACTAGTCGCGACTCCTCGCCTCTGGAACTTTCAGTCGCGACCTCCTCATCTTCTAGTCGCGACCTGTCGCCTCTGGAGTTTTTAGTCGCGACCTACTCTGCTTCTCGTCGCGACCTTCCTCTTCTTTTCGGATTTCTGACGTTCAGATGCCCGTATGGTCGCGACCTCAGGGTTTTCTGGTCGCGACCTTGCTTCGTGTCTGGTCGTATCGTAGAAGTCGATAGCTCAGATCGGCTTCCTCTACCGGTATCCACACGAACAGCGTTCCAATCGCGAATGACGTGCTAGCGCCTCTTGTCCCTCTAGGGCTTTCTAGAGATTCCGTCCTCACCGTCTCTATCTCGGCAGTTTCTTATGTGCAAACCTTTTGCACTCTCCCTGCCCCCTCTTCTCACGTCTGAATGTGTGTGTAGAGATCTATATTGTGTGTAGAACCCTAGCTCCTAATGTCAAATATATAGGAAGCTATCGGGCTTCTAATAGGGCCGGGCTTCAGAATTAATCTTATATTAATTCTGAATTAATACAATATCATATATTGCATAATTTAATAAGAAACTAATTAAATAAATATGGTTTATATTAAATCCGTCCCACAGATTTAATTCACCTATTTATTTAATTTAAAATAAAGATAAGACGGAATTATATTTGATTTATTCTTATAAATCAAATTTGAGATATCTTATCAATTTGAATTTCAAATTCAAATAGATCATATCCATTTAAATTCAAATTCAAAAGTGATAGAGATTTAATTTATCCTTATAAATTAAATCTTACAAATATCTCTTATATTATATATAATATATATATACTGATTTATATATATATAAAATATATATCCACCCTAGATCATTCATTGAATCTAGACATCTCTTAGATTCAATGAATCTGGACATCATAGCTCGCATTGGGCTGTTTTGTGTGCGACCATGTAGGCCCATATGAAGTTGGCAGTGGCCCAGTTACTATACTGACCCACAAGTCGTAAGAGGTCTCTAGCAAGGCATTACGACTACCCAAAACATATGAGGATCGATAAACGATGTAACCTTTCATACAACCATATCACGTCCCTTTTGTCACATGATATTTCGGTCAAAGATGAGGCATGGAGAACGTCATCCTCCTATTCCTGACCATTACTTTCTCGATCCCTGAGTAGTCTGAATATAGAAATGGAACTACCCTTCCATTCCAGTATGGCCATACATTTCTCAGACTCACTCATCGAGGGGCCCAGTAATATCTCTCTACGAATGTGAGGGACAAATTCCATCTTGACCATTCACATTCCTCCGCATGAAAAACCACTAAGCCCGAGCATAGCCTTTATGATCACTCGGTCAAAAGTGACTTTTGACTAGGTCAAAGCTGAGCGTTTGTCATGTAGGAATCCATGATGATCTCAGGTCAAAGGGTATAGTGACATGGCTTGTATATGAGAGAAGCTTATGACTTGACCCATGCAGCTCTCTCATAGCGGGTCGGTCCAACACCCTGTACTCTTACATGTGCTTATGACTTTGATTTATATCTCTATATATCTTCAAAGTCATACTGGTCTTATTTCATCTCTGTTCCCGCATAGATGACCGACCAGGGACATTTAGGATAAGATCACGAGTTATCCAAGGATTGTCATCATAGTAAACATGCAAATAATATGATAACATAATTAAGAAATTCATAAATCAACAATGTTCATAAGATAATGATTGGCCCCTAGGGCACTATCTCCAACAGCTTCTTCATCCTCTTTCCTCATTCATAAACCTGTTGGGATTGGGATTACATGGATGGGGTGAGATTTCTGGGGAAATCTCAGTAGCAAACAATACCAAACAATGCATGTATTAATGAATTGCTTGTGCTTGCTTGTGAAAGTGTTACCATAGTGTAATGAGCATGCTTCCATGTATCATATGAAATACAATTGGCCAAAGCAATCATAGAAATAGAGCTTCAATCATATACACATATGCACACAATTTAACAAAGCCATAGCATAATCAAGCATAACATTCAATACATACAAGTTTAGGGTAAGTTTACTACCTCATATACTTGACTTTCTTTCACTTCAAATTTGCTCTTTCTTCTTACTTCTCCTTGATGTGTGGCTGCCCCTTTTGAGCACACTACCAAATCCTAACATCACATAATCATCCATTCATCACCATCTAACTCTCTTGAACATTAAGCTTACTTTAACTAACATAACTTTCTTTAATCTTTACCACTTGACTTGGCCTTTGAATCAATTGATGTCTTGACCTTACCCTACACAATTTGGCCTTTTGAATCCATTTATGAACTCAAAATAACCAAATTCCAGCAACTATGCACTGTTCTGGACAGAATTTTCCAAACACACATAATTCTTCCAAAAAATCCCATCTTAATTCCATTGCTTTCCATACTTGTTTCTCTACTTTACCCCACACAACTTTTCATTTTAAAACCATTGGAAGCATCAAAATCATGAAAATCCAATCACTGCTCATACGAGGTGAACAGTAACAGAGAAGAATTTCAAGAATTACAACTTTCATTTCTAATGCTTTCAAGGTTCAAAACCTATCCAATCCTACACAAAATCATCATAGAAATTCAATGGAAGCATTAGATCATTGAAATTCCATCTCCTTCTATCATGAACTATGCATGAACAGTGCAAACTGAAGTATTTTCACCATGGCAAAGTCAAGAGCATCAACTTGATTCAACAACAAATAATCTAACTAGCATGTTTAAGCTTTAATCACATAACTCTAACTTTAATTTCTTCTTTCTCCTTTCATCTAAGGTTTTGGGCAGAATAAATACCTTAGAGAAAACTCCACTTTCTTCCATGAAAACCCTAAGTTCAAGCTCCCAAATCAAAGGAAAATAAGCTAGGATAGATTGCTTACCTTTAATCTCTAGCTTGCTTGAACTTTGGCCTTTGAATTCTTCTTTGTCTTGGCTTGAGTTTTCATTTTGCAATAGGTTCCCCAAGGGTTCTCATTGCCACGGTTTTGTATCAGATTTTGGGGGTATTTATAGAAAATTTCATGGAAAATGAAAGGCCAAGATCATTTTGTGCACTATTTGATCTAATGGCTTAGATTTAATCTTGGATTTTCTTTTCTTTAATAATTATGACATCACCTTCATGACATCATCAAAGGGGACACCTCATAAGCCACATGGTGAAATTCCAAGGGAGAAGAAGTCTCTGGGAAAATTCTAGTCCAGTCCGGTACCAGCTCGGTCCGATTCTCCGAAAATCAGACTATTTTCTGAATCTAATTTTTCTGAGGTTCCATAATATGTGTTCTGACCTTAAATCCAATATCCGCATCCTTTCTACTATTGGCATTCTTATACCGGGTCTAAACTTAATTACAGATCCCTTGGAAAATGACTAAAATACCCTTGGTGCCCTTTCTTGCCCTACATAACCCTAAGGGCATAATCGTCATTTCACACCTTTCTGTACCTGGTTAGGGCATATACTGACTCTGACTAACCCTTCCTGTACCTTGGCATTTTGGCCTGTTCAAAATGACCAAAATGCCCTTCATTCATCATTGCTCTGATCCTCAGTGCAACACAGGGGTATTTTTATAATTTTGCACTGGCCCACTATCAGTCCAACTGTCTTATTGGGCCTTCATGGCACCATTTTTGGGCCTTTATAGGGTCCACTACCTTTATGGCACAATTCCCTAGGAACCGCTCCCGGAGCCATTTATCCGGTATTTTATTCCACTATAAATTCCATTAGAAATTCTACATGATTCCTTTTCTGATCCTATCAATTTTATAAATTCTTATATTAATTATAGGAATTTACTGTAAGGTCTCATCTGATTCTGAGATCCGAAAAAGACTATAATAATTTTATCTGACTTCAGAAATTTATATCAATTTTTCGGGACCTCAAATCAAAATTCTGTGTTGCGTCAAACTAACCGGAATAATTTTCTCTATTTACTAGTAAAATTTGGTTCTGATCTGACTTCGGCCATTTGGCCTATTTTTGATCCAAATTCTTCATAATTACACTTTTGCCCCTTGACTTTTCGTAAATTACACTTATGTCCTCAAATTTAGCTAAAATTACACTTAGAGACCCCACATTTTTGTGTACTTTCTCTTTTAGCCTTAAAACTTTTATAATTTCACTTAAGTCCTTGCATTTTCTTCCTTTTTCAATTCAATCTCTTTCTTTACATAAATGGCCACATTTTGCTCAGAAAATCTCACATATATTACGTACAAACTGTACATACTATTTAGTATAGAAAATTAGGGATATTACAAATTTCATATTCCACTTCCCTCCCCTTCATGCGTGCATATACGAAAGAAATATCAGCATACAAAGGTAGGTGGTGTTTTCTGTATTGTCTCTACTCTTCTCTCTATGAGTAGATCCAAAGCTCTCTTCCTCTCTGATGTTATTTGCTGTGTAACATGATTGTGAGCCTGTAGCAAGTGCTCTAGTTTCATATGGGTATCTCAGTGAGTCACAGTAAGATCCAAGGTATGCCTAAAATCCTATATCTTCATATATGATTCAACCTTTATAGGAAAATGGGCTGGTTCACCCTTAGTGTATTAGGGATTTCTAGTACAGGAACCTAGATGCAGACGTCATGCCCATGCGGTCAAGGCAAAGCACTTAGTACGAAAGAAAGAAAAGAGAGTATAAACCCATGATCCCTAACCCACCAAGTGTGAGTAGGAGATATAGGAAAATGGGCCGGTGCATCCTTGGTGTATTAGGCCCAGACCCATATATGTGTATGTGGGACTGAAGTGTAAATACCTAAAAGAGTTGGGTCATCAGTGTTAATATCCCAGGATATTTAAACTAATACAGGGAATGGTTAAGACAATAACTACCCACTATCCCTCCATTACTCCTATATACGTACATGACTGGGTGAAAGAAAAAAAAAGAACAATACAGAAGCTTTCGAGAGGCTAATATACATGGGTTAACTTGCTCTCTTCTCTTTGGCAATACAGAAACTCTCTCTTCTCCTCTCTTGTGTGTCTTTGATGTGTACTAGAGACCTGAGTCCAGTAACGGTGTCGGTTACCGTGTCGGTACCTAAAGTAAGTGAATCGACAACAGGTATGCCCAATAACCTACAAAGGTACCAGAGCCAGGTTCTATTAGTTGATATTATAGATAAGAGAACAGTGAAAAACTTACGTATGGTTAGTTACATAAATTTTTGGATTTTTGTAAACAACCGATTTAGCCTTTGAAATTAATATGATTGAGAAGAGCTCACAAAAATAGTGAGAATAAACTCCAAGAACATTGAAAACGGACGTAGGAGGGTAAAGTTATGGAGGAGAGAAGTTTCGATTAAAATTGGATCACCTGAAAACCTTCTATTTAGGCTTCAAAAATAGTCCCATTGCGTATAGCTCGTGAAAATGATGGAAAACAACTCTAAAAATTTCAAAAAAGGATGTTGGACGACGGAGTCATGTAGGAGAGAAGTGGAACGTTGCACGGACCCGCCCTCCTCTGTAAAATGGGTTATCGAGAGAAGAGGCCCATCCCAAAACTAATAAAAAATAAATTTAATTTTTGTTTTGGGCTGCTGAGAGGCCCAGTCCAGAATTTAAAAAAAAAAGAGGAATGGGCCAAGGGATACTGGACCAGGTCGGATCAGTGGTCCAACCCAGATCCATAATTAACAAAAATGAAATTATGGTGAAAAGAAGTTAAATTAAAAAAAATCTTTTTTTTCTGCATAACTGCCATGCTGCCAGTGAGCCACGTAGCAGTTCCAAACTGGGACGTGGATGGCACGCTCCAGCGCTGAGAGTGGGTCTATCCATTTTTTTTGGATTTAATCTTTTAGGGGCACGTGAGGCACGGTTTATTCTTAAAAATTCCTAAAATAAATATCTTCATTGTGACATATAATCTACTAATTTGGGGGCAATTTTAGACCTATTTGTGAGTATTCAGTGTATTTTCTAACACTTTTTCGTGTTTAAACATTCCAAAAAATTATGATAATTTATATCATTGAATTTCCATGTGAAAATTAGTCAAAGGACTTCAAGTAGCATTAAAATCACTGAATAGAGTTATTTAAACTCCTCACATCTGGATGATAAATTTCCAGAAAATGAACCTCAGACTGAGAATTCAGATCCTGAACTTTTTGAAGAAGAGGATTTAGAGGAGCATGTAGAGATTACTGGTCTAAAAAAAGATCTTGATGAGGACTCTAAAGAAAATCTAGATGCAGACCCAAAAAGAAATCTTGAGCAGAACCCTGAGGAGGATCATAAGGATCCAGTGGAAAAACCTCTACCTGAAGAGCTCCAATTGATTTTTACAAATTCTAGATCTAACTCTGTGCCTTCTCTTCCTAAATAACTTATGAATGGGGAAGAAGAAAAAGTAATCCAACCCAGGTACCCCAGCTTTGGCTAGAGGATAGCTAAAGATCAAGCCTAGGTACCCCAGACCCATAAACAAAAAAAAGGCATTTATAAAGTTCTCCATTATTATGCCTAGTTGATGACTAAAGTCATGATGAAATATATAAGACAAGTAAGAGACAGAGGCTAGAGCACTAGAAAATCTTTCTAGAATCACGCTATAGAGAGAACTTCAAAATTTATGCTTAAGTCTCCAAAGATAAAAAAACTAAGGAGAGGTGTTCTTAAAATTTTATTCCACTGTTATCTTGATTAATATCTATTAGTACTGGCACTCCTTATGTTTTATATTACTTTTGAAGACATGATTTCATATATTGTAAATGGAATACAAGTCTTATTTTATTTAAAGAAGTTCATTTAAAATGCTATTTGATTATTCGTGTATAATCTAAGCATTCTTCTTATAAGTGGGAGCTTTTAGAAGATGGGGCTTCTAAAAGTAGTATTTTATTATTAAAGTATTTATATAGAATTCTTCATAGCACATAATAATTGTTGTTAGTATCTGTGTGATAGGAGGTACAAACGTATACTCCTAATCGTGGATCTTGTAGTGTCATTATTTTCTAGTCAAGAATAATATAAGTACATGACATTGTATACTTCACTATGCTATATGACTGAAATATTCTTTGGTACGATTCTCTTTAGAAGAGAACCTAGATTTTCCTCAAAACTGAAAATGGCAACCAAGAACGTTATTGTTAAACTAAATAAGGATGAAAACTCAACGGGGTTAACTGGGATATCTGCACTGAAAGGTCCAATACATCTTAAAGGAACATAATGCTATTAAACTTTTGATGATTGCTATGGCTGAACCTGAAGCTGGGAATCTAACTGAGCACAGAAGAAGACTGAGGGGCTTACTAGGCTTGGAGGAAGACGAATAGCATAGCTAGAATCATGTATCTTAGTACCATGGCAGATGATATCATGTGTGAATTTAAGATGCACAAAACTGATCAAGCCATGTGGATTGTACTAAAGGATAAAGTTAGCTGTGTTTTTACCACTGAGCTTAGAAGGTTGACGATTAAGTTCAATACTATAAGCTTACACCAAACACTCCTATGAAGCAACATCTGAGAGAGATGGCTAACATTATCAGAGAGTTGAAGGAAGTTGGTCATACCTTATCTGATGAACAGTAATTGCAAGCTATGAGTAGATTGGTCCCTACTAGTTGAGGGCATATGAAAGTCAACTTAACCCACAATGAAAATATCATTACTTTTAACAATACAACTAGGTATTTGGAGCTGGAAGATGAGCATCAGAGGCTTATAGAACCTCTAGACAGACCTATTTGACTGAGTATGCTGGCATTTCCCATTCAAAGTTCTATTCTGAGGAGGGCAAGAAGTTCCAAAAGAAAGGGAAGAAGGGCGGTCATCAATTTTAAAATAGCAAGAAACAATTCAAAAAGAAGGGTTAGAAAGGCAGAAAGCTAACCTGAAGTAGGTCAAGTGCTTTGCCTACCACAATATGGACCATTTCGCACGTAACTATTATAAACAGGATGAAAGCGAAAAGGTATTAGTGAATTATGTGAATTCGCATGCCTCATATGTTTCTAGTAATGTTTTCCTAATAGAAACAATTTTTTCTTCTTGGGTTATTGATTAAAGCTTCACAAACCATGTAACCAAGGATTGATAATCCTTTATGGAGTACTGTCAAAGTAAGTGGCTTTATGTAGGGAATAATGCGAGAATCAAGGTTAGAGGTATTGACACCTGAAAATTCACTTTGCATAATGGAAAGACCTTGATACTTCAAGATGTGCTTTATGTTCCTGACATCTGGTATAACTTGGTCTCTATGTTATGTTTTTCAGAGTTTAGGTTTGAAGTGAACTTCTATGATAAAGTTGCAGACATTTTTAGCAACTTTGTCTCTTATGGTTCAGTTTTCCTATTCAACAAGTTATTTGTTGTGGATATTGTTGTTGGTTCTAGTTTAATGAATACTTTGACATTTCTTCCAATATTATTGATATGAAAGCCTGGTACACTAGACTAGGACATATTAATCAAAATTGCATAATTAAACTGGCAAAAAGAAGGATTGCTAGGTTGCAAATATGGAAATATCCTTATGTGAAAACTATCTAGCTGGCAACGCAACAAGAAAGCCTTTCGGTAGGGAACAAGAGCTGAGAGCCCATTGTAATTAACCCATTTGACATGATGGTCCAATAAGTGTGAAGGCAAGGCACGAAGCTAGTTATTTCATTACCTTTATTGATAACTTTTCACAATATGGTCATGCTATTTGATCTTACATAAGTCTGAGACCCTTGAGTATTTCAGACGATACATTAATGAGATAGAGAATCAAATGGACAATAAAATAATAGCATTATGCACTGATTGAAGTCATGGATATTTGTCTGATAAATTTAAATAGCTCCATAAAAAAAGGGATTATAAGGGGAACGAACTATCCCTAGCACTCCACAACATAATGGAGTTGCTGAAAGAAGAAACATAACTCTTCTAGACATGGTTAGGTCTATGATAGCTCAATTTATATTGGGTGATACTTTTTTGACAGTAACATTCATGCTTAACCATGTGCCCTCAAAATCAGTCACTTCTATGCCCTAACAGTCATGGACGAAACTCAAGCTGGATCTAACCATCCTTAGACCATTGGGGTCAGCCACGTATATCCATGATGATTCCCATGAGTAAGGAAAACTAGAGGAAAAAAGTGTAGCTTTATAAGGTAATCTAAACAGTCCAAAGGATACATTTTCACAAGTAAAAATGAAGATGAAATAGTGACTAAAATAGTATCAAGAGCTGCCACATTCATTAAGACAAAATTTCCTAGTAAGGGAGATGTTGACTATACTGTATCTCTTTATAAGACTCAGGAACATAACAGTGCCAAACAAATTGATAGACTAGAATCCTCTAGGTATGTCAATCTGAGTGGGAGCCAAGAAAGGTCAACATAAAAACTAAGACAAATAAAGAAAAAAAGACAAGCAAGTAACTCTGATTAGAAGGAGTAACAAGGAAAGTGTTCCAAATAGACACTTCCAAATAGAAGGCGAATCACCTTAGTTATTCTAGAAGGGGATGATGAACCCCGCTCTGTTCATGAAGCCTTGGTAGGTCCTGCTGTGAAGGAATAGAAGAAGAAATGGACTCAATAGTAAAAAACCAAGTCTAGGTGTTAGTTGATCTACCAAAAGGGTGTAAAGCTATTAGGAACAAGCGGGTTCTCAAAATTAAGAAAAAGATGGATAGATCAATTGACAAATATAAAGCTCGATTGGTTGCAAAGGGATATACACAACAGGAAGGTATAGACTATGAGGATACTTTTTCACTTGTTATGCGCTTCAACTCGATATAGATTATTCTACCAATAGTAAATGGTTTAGACCTAGAATTACATCAAATGGATGTAGAAAATTGCATTTTTGAATGATGATCTGGATGAAAAAATCTATATGCAACAACCATTAGATTTCACTGAGAAAGGAATGGACAATAAGGTCTGTAAACTCAAAAGGTCTATTTATGCACTGAAGCAATCATCTAGACAGTGTTATTTAAGATTTCATAAAGTGATAACCTTATATAACTTCCAAATGATAGAGGAAGGCCACTGCGTCTACATTAAGTAGTTTGAGGATAATTTTGTTATATTATCTTTATATGTAGATGATATACTATTGGCAAGAAATAGTCTAGATTCGGTAGCAGCTGTTAAAGAATAGCTCTCATCGAACCTTAAAATGAAGGACATGGGGAAGCATAATACATTATTGGAGTTAAGATCCAAAGAAATTGCTTAAGAAGAATCCTCTCTCTTTCACAAGAGAGTTATATCAAGAAAATACTTTAGCGATTCAATAAGAGTGACTGTAATCCCATAGATATCCCTTTGGCCACTGATGTGGCCTTGAGTTCTGACATGTGTCCTAAAATTGAATTTGACAAAAAGTAGATGGAAAGAGTTCCATATGCCAGAGTCATTGGTAGCCTGATTTAAGCAATGACATGTACAAGACTACATATCTATTTTACAGTAGGGCCAGTAAGCATGTTCCAGTCCAATCCTAGTGAGAAACACTAGAAAATAGTGAAAAGGATCTTGAGATACTTGCAGGGCACAACTTATACACTATGTTATGAAGGAAGCGATTTACACCTAGTGGGATACTAGATCGACTTTGAGTTATACCTTTTTGCTGAATAATGGTGCCATATATTGGAATAGCAAGAAGTAAACATGCATTTCCTTACACTCTATAGAAGTTAAGTTTGTGGCATACACTGTAGCAGTGCAAGAAGCTTTATGGCAAAAAATAGTCATAGAACACCTTGAATTTAGAAATAAGAGTATCAATCCGATGTTAGTGCACTGTGGCAATACTACGGCCATAACCTACACCAAAGACCCTAAGTATCATAGAAAGACCAAGTATATTGACATCAAGTACAATTTTGTGAGGGATTATATAATACAAAAAATTGTTACTGTGCAATACATTTTTACCAAATGTATGGTAGCAGATCCCCTAACAAATCCAATAGGCAAAGAAGTCTTTGAGAGACGTGTAAAAGCTCTTGGTATGCATAAAATGTGAAATGGAAACCTTATGTAATTGTTTTTATGATTGATAGATGGAATTATGTTTTTCATCATTAATTGATCTGTCTGTGTGAAAGTATACAATATCTAGTATATTGTACATGTAAGAGAGGTTTACTTTCTCACACGAGCAACTGCCTTTAAAGCTCAGGTGGAGTGTGTAAAGATAAGAAATTTGTGTTCATCAGTAAAGCAGGAAAGAGTGCTAATATGGTAGAGAAGAAACACAAACTATATGTAGCCTCAGTTAAAGTATGGTAAGTCAAGATGAGATTTGTATACATGAAATTAGATTGAAGCATGGAAACCCACTTCCATGATGCTTGTAGCCAGATAACAAATCCTTCAATGTCGACGTCATAGAGATGAAGTTGAAGAATTTGGGTTTAGATGTTGAAAGTGTTTATACTTAAATCTATACGGTGTTTATAATATATCCAAAATGACATATGCTCTTAAAGTATAAGAGTAACACTGTAGCATGTGATTCATACCACATCTACTATAAGAACCATAAAAGGGAAGCAAGTGAAAGATCCATATTTCATTACTGTGTGAGCCCCAGGAAGGAACGATCCTTCTATTGGTGTCCTTTGACTTTGACAATATTATGGAGGTATGGTTCAATGATTGCTACTTTAGCATATATACTGCGATCGTGATAGATACGATCCAAGGAATTATGCTAGGAAAGTAGTTAATCCATATCAAAGTGATATATGGGTGAAAGGAAGATTACCTATAATATACATACATTTGCTAGTGTTTGTGACATGTCCCTTATGATATTTTGTTTTAATAAGCGTGGACACTAGACTTACAAGAAAGGCAATATGAGTCACATTTGATTCAACAAGGATCAAATTGGCCATAGAAAAATGTATATAAAAAAATCTAGGTCATCTAAGGCATATTATTAAACTCAAGATATACGAAGGAAAGGTTGTCTTGTGCTGGTCCTGTAAAAGGGATTTCTAGTGAAGGCACCTAGATGTAGACGTCATGCCTATGCGGTCACGGCAAAGCACTTAGTATGAAAGAAGGAAAAGAGAGTATAAACCAATGATCCCTAACCCACCAAATGTGAGTGGGAGATATAGGAAAATGGGCCGATCCACCCTTGGTGTATTAGGCCTAGACCCATATATGTGTATGTGGGACTGAAGTATAAATACCTAAAAGAGTTGGGTCATCAGTGTGAATACCCTAGTATATTCAAGCTGATTGAGGGAATGGTTGAGAATAACCACCCACTATCCCTCAATTACTCATATATGCATATGTGACTAGGTAAAAGAAAAAAAAAGAACAATACAAAAGCTTTCGAGAGGCTGCTCTGTGCTGGTGAACTTGCTCTCTTCTCTTTGGCAAGACAGAAACTCTCTCTTCTCCTCTCTTGTGTGTCTTTGTTGTGTACCAGAGACCTGAGTCCAGTAACGGTGTCGGGTTGCCATGTGGGTACCTGAAGTAAGTGAACCGACAACATATACACCTAAAAACCTACAACCTTAATCCCCAAGCATATGAATAATAATATTATCACTCCACTAGTAAATTTTATAGTACTCAATAATAATTTTTATCTAATAACAATCTTCCATTCCCTTCATAAGACTATCTCTTCTCCTTTTCTCCTTTAACAACATTCAAAACAAACTTATAAACTTCATATAAGCTATTTAGTAGAATAGTTTTAGCAACTAGTATATATACAACACGTATACACATAGATAATTCATAACATAAATATTTATATATCATGAATATATAATTTTCCACTTAATGCTCTTCTAACTTCGTCAAAGAATGTCAAATTTCTTAATTTTAGCCCTAATCCATACTTGCACCAAAATAAACCATTTTATACAGAATTTAAATTCTCCTATTTCAATTTGGCATGTAGAAAAATACAAAATTGAAATATCTATTTATAATAAGCTTCTCACCTCATAAATTATGAACTATACTTCGTAACATAAGTTTCAAAATTAACTAATTTCTTTAACAATATTTAGATCAGAGTAAAAATAAAACATACTATAACTCCCCTTTCTTCGTCCTACAATAACAAAAACTTTATGTGAAATTACCTACTACAAGTAAGCTTGTTAACCTCTGCATTCCACTAGATTAAATTCCCAAATCTTCCTTTTCTCATTTACTTGCAGTAGCTACACACAAAAAGAGAATAAAGCAATAACCACCTCTTCAATATTCCCAGTGAGTTAATAAAACAAAAGAAGATAATAGAGATTGCAAATACTCATCAAGAATAGTGGCAAAAAAATAAAGGACCCAAACCTCACACTCCCACATCTCATAATAGATTGTATAGAGGAAGAAGGAGGATTTTGGCTAAGGAAATAACATGTGAATAAGGAAGGAAGGCAACAAGAAGAGAGCAATGGATGAAAAATTGTACACATAGTCTAGAGACATACAAGAAAGAATGATGACATAAAAGATTAAACGAAACGGCTGAAGCTTCCAGAAATATTCTTTCCTCTCCTCTAGTGTTTGACGACTTGAAGAAAAAGAAATAAGTGTTGGAGATTGTGCCCTAGGGGCCAATCATTATCTTATGAACATTGTTGATTTATGAATTTCTTAATAAAGTTATCATATTATTTGCATGTTTACTATGATGACAATCCTTGGATAACTAGTGATTTTATCCTAAATGTCCCTGGTCGGTCATCTATGCGGGAGCAGAGATGAAATAAGACCAGTATGACTTTGAAGATATATAGAGATATAAATCAAAGTCATAAGCACATGTAAGAGTACAGGGTGTTGGATCGACCCGCTATGAGAGAGCTGCATGGGTTAAGTCATAAGTTTCTCTCATATACAAGCCATGTCACTATGCCCTTTGACCTGAGATCATCATGGATTCCTACATGACAAACGCTCAGCTTTGACCTAGTCAAAAGTCACTTTTGACCGAGTGATCATAAAGGCTATGCTCGGGCTTAGTGGTTTTTCATGCGGAGGAATGTGAATGGTCAAGATGGAATTTGTCCCTCACATTCGTAGAGAGATATTACTGGGCCCCTCGATGAGTGAGTCTGAGAAATGTATGGCCATACTGGAATGGAAGGGTAGTTCCATTTCTATATTCAGACTACTCAGGGATCGAGAAAGTAACGGTCAGGAACAGGAGGATGACGTTCACCATGCCTCATCCTTGACCGAAATATCGTGTAACAAAAGGGACGTGATATGGTTGTATGAAAGGTTACATCGTTTATCGATCCTCATATGTTTTGGGTAGTCGTAATGCCTTGCTAGAGACCGCTTACGACTTGTGGGTCAGTATAGTAACTGGGCCACTGCCAACTTCATATGGGCCTACAGGGTCGCACACAAAACAGCCCAATACGAGCTATGATGTCCAGATTCATTGAATCTAAGAGATGTCTAAATTCAATGAATAATCTAGGGTGGATATATATTTTATATATATATAAATTAGTTTATATATATATTATATAAATAATATAAGAGATATTTGTAAGATTTAATTTATAAGGATAAATTAAATCTCTATCATTTTTGAATTTGAATTTAAATGGATATTGTCACAACCTTATTTTTATACATCTTAGGGACCATTCAGTAGCACTTAAACCACTTTCAGGGTCATTGAAGTCTAAACACTTAATCTGGAATTTTATTCATATCGAGTACTGTTCACTGTGGCAAATTCCAGATGAGTGACCTGACTTTGAAAATTCATAACTAATTATAGAAAAATCGAAATGAAGTGGTTCCAATTGCTACGTGAATCTAACTCAAATATATTTCAGGGAAAAATCATTGGTTGACCAATACTTGACAAATTTAACGTGGGTAAACGTTCAAATATTACTGTTCATCCAATGACTTTCTCCTGAATCCAGCATTCTGGTCCCAAATTTAACCATTTATATCTTTTCGTGTATACATCCAATTTAGACATTATATATATCAAATTAAAGCTTAGTATGTCTACTTTATACCCTAAAAATTTCGTACATTAATTCAATCATTTACTATTTTTAATGATTTATCAAACATGAATGGGTCTTCACGAGTTACTGTTCACTGAGCCTATTTTCAGCATTTAGTCTTTACATACCCAAGCATACAACCAACACATATCAGTCATACAGGCCAGATAACAATTAATATCAAATAATCAACTGTTATATATCAGTGCATGATTAACTCTCTCATATTTTATTACATCCTTCTCTGTCTAAAATCCGGCAGCATAACTGCTACAATTCTTCTCTAGAAAGTAACCGATGTTGTACCGATTCGGTAATTCCCTTGTGAGAATTATCATTCTACGTAGTACCCAGGAAAGACTGGATGAACCTTCTGGGTCCACTCACTTCCAGCCTCCTTAGACAGCACTACGTACACAGTACGTATCAGTTCCTTTCTTTGTTCCGTCTTCGTTGCCGGAATTTCGGCAGCCTACCGGCGTCTCTTAAGATTTCCAAATTTTATTTTGACAGAACCTCCCCTGTAATGTTATGTTTGGGAATGAGATTCAAAAGAATCCCAGTAACAATAATCATAACAAAATATGTAATGCAAAGTGACGGTGCTTGCTTGTGACTGTGTACAGATAAGTATGCTGCATGCTTCCATATTCAATAACATATGATCATAGCATTGGAATAGAGCTTCAAGCATAACATATAGGACAACAATCAACCAAACAAGACAACACATCACAAAGACATTACATAAGAGCTAGGATTAGTTGTTACCTCAAAAGCAGTGCTTTAGAACTTCCCTACTACTTCCAACTTCACCAGAACTTCCTTACTTCTTTCTTTCTCTCACTTTCTCTCTCAAGAACTTCTTTCTTCCTCTCTTTCTTGCTTGTACCGAAATGAAGGGGTAAGGGGGGGTATTTATAGTGTTGAGCAATGGCAATCTTGTAATTTTGAAGACTTATGATCCTGTGGTCCTGGTTTTTCCTGAATTTCCTATTTTTCTTTATTCCTTTTACTGCATCATGCATGACATCACTCAATGCCAACTCATGGGACACCTCACCTCCCACATTCTTCACATGGCAAAATTGAGAGGGAGCTAGAGCCTTCCGGAAGCTTTCCGGTCCACTCCGGTACCGGCCCGGTCCATCGCCTCGAAAAACGTGCTGTTTTCTGCACCTGATGTTTCTGAAGATCCTTTTTATGTCTACTGACCTCACATTTAGTATCTAGACCCTTTATATCATTAACTTTTTAATACTGGGTCCAGACTCGATTACAGATCCCCTGCGAAATGACCAAAATGCCCTTGGTGCCCTATCTTGTCCTATTTTAACCCTAAGGGCAAAATCGTCATTTCACACCTTTCTGGACTCGGTCAAAGCTTATACTGGCTCTAGTCAACCTTATTTAGACATGTCTTGACCTCTGGGTCGGTCCAAAATGACCAGAATACCCTTTATTCATCTGTTGCCCTTTTTGTACAACATAGGGGCATTTTCGTAATTTCGCACTTTTCCGGGGTTCTGCTGGACACTGGCCCACCTATCAGTCCAAGAGTCTTATTGGGCCTCTAATGGCGCCATTTTTGGGCTTCCTGGGTCCATTACCTGTATGGCACGCATTACGAGAAATCTTCCTTTAACACAGTTCATTGAATATTTTAACTATTATTTACCGATTATACACCTTTTTCGGACACCGGCTCTTTTTCCCAGATACAGTGTCCTACTGTGTTCAGGCATCCTTGGGGGTTATAACGGTCATCTGACCGAAGTCATTCGATCGCATTTAGCCCCTTTAAAAATACCGATAAATCTCCAACCCGGATCCCTGGAGGCCTCACACTCCCGTCTGGAATTTTTATTTTGTGAATAACTTTTCCTACAGACCTCCTATCGGTATCCTGTCAGTTTCCCGACATCTGCCCCATAAGGGTGCATCATCCTGTATTTTCTCACTTATATCTGAAACCTAGGGTATCCGGTATTAATTTTTATAACTTTTGGACGATCAGTCCATTTCTGGCTATCTGGAATCTTCAAAAATTCCGGTATTAGGCTCGGTTACCCGGCGTCACCTGCCCTACCTTCTGGTAGAATCTGGGACTGAAATGCTGTCGGGCGGTGCAAACCACTTCTGGCCTATTTTCTTTAATTATACTTTAGCCCCAGGGAACTTTTCCTTCTTTATAATTAAGTCCCTTAATTTGGCTAAAATTACACTTTAAGACCCCACATTTTTGTCTACCTTTCCTTCCTTACCTTAAACTTTCCATATTTGCATTTAAGTCCTTTCTTTTCCTTTCTTTTGCAATTTAATCATTTTCTTTACATAAAGGACCTCATCTTTTTCCTGAAACAGAGCTCATATATTCCGTTTATTCTGTACATAGAAACCAGTACAGAAAATTAAGGATATTACAGATATGATCTATTTGAATTTGAAATTCAAATTGATAAGATATCTCAAATTTAATTTATGAGAATAAATCAAATATAATTCTTTCTTATCTTTATTTTAAATTAAATAAATAGGTGAATTAAATCTGTGGGACGGATTTAATATAAACCATATTTATTTAATCAGTTTCTTATTAAATTATGCAATATATGATATTGTATTAATTCAGAATTAATATAAGATTAATTCTGAAGCCGGCCCTATTAGAAGCCCGATAGCTTCCTATATATTTGACATTAGGAGCTAGGGTTCCACACACAATAGATCTCTTCACACACATTCAGTCGTGAGAAAAGGGGCAGGGAGAGTGCAAAAGGTTTACAGATAAGAAACTGCCGAAATAGAGACGGTGAGGACGGAATCTCCAGAAAGCCCTAGAGGGACAAGAGGCGCTAGCACGTCGTTCGCAATTGGAACGCTGTTCGTGTGGATACCGGTAGAGGAAGCCGATCTGAGCTGTCGACTTCTACGATACGACCAGACACGAAGCAAGGTCGCGACCAGAACACGCTGAGGTCGCGACCATACGGGCATCTGAACGTCAGAAATCCGAAAAGAAGAGGAAGGTCGCGACGAGAAGCAGAGTAAGTCGCGACTAACAACTCCAGAGGCGACAGGTCGCGACTAAAAGCTGAGGAGGTCGCGACTGAAAGTTCCAGAGGTGAGGAGTCGCGACTAGTGGACACTGAGGTCGCGACCAAAGCTCGAAACCGAAGGTAACACTTCTTTCTACTTGACTTAAACACATTCGGTAGATCCTGGCTGGGAATGGAAAAATTTTTAAAGTTAATTTCCGTTGCGTGTCTTCCAATTCCCTTCAGTGGTATCAAAGCCATGCCGTTTTGTGTTTAAGTTAGGTTTGATTGTTGATACATGTGATGTATGTTAGACTTCTTAGCTGATTGTATGATAACATGCGAGATATGTATGACATATATGGAATCTGTTTATGTATGACATATACGGAATCTAAAAGGAAACTGAAATCGGTGGTGTATATCAATTGATTTGATCAATTAATATTGATGGGGTCTAAGGAAAAATAATTAAGATTCTTGATTATTTATCAAAAAAATTTCTATTGGGGCGCTGCCCCACACCCCGCCCGCTAACCGGCTAGCGGGACCGCCGTGGCTATTTAATCGTAGCGCAACATAATCGTAATATGTATTGACTTTCCTGATATATGAATGTTTTGAAACATTTATTGCCCTTCAAATAGCATGAATTTTGATTCTTGAATGTTTGGGTATGGTGAACAATATGGCTCTAGATTACAAGTGTTGTAATTTTTCTAAATACGGCCTGCGTGTCGTGCCTTCCTCTAATGACTCTCGTTGTACATTCTCTTCTCATCTCACTCCCCTCGAATGTTAAAACGAGGTTTCCTTATGTACTTTTCCTATTCTAATTAGAGAGCTCCTCTCATTGGCTTGAGGGGACTTAGGATAGGTGAGCCATATTGTATCACGTTTAAGATTATGCATCTTATGATTAGATCACTGCATGTATGTTTTATATGCATAATACTTGTATGAGATACAACCGCGATACATGCATCTTATAAACCAGATAATTAATTAAACCCTCTAAAAGAAATCTTAAGTCATATGCCGTCAATTAATGGACACTTGTTAAAACCTCGATCGCTCATTTGTAGGTCCACCAAAGTGGGTGCATTTGAGTTATCTTGGGGAGATAAGCAAGAGTAATGGTGCTGCTCTTATGTTTGTTATTGTTTGACTTAATTGAGATTATCAACATGGTTTTGGGTCTCAAGGCATTAGATGGGATTAAAACATGCCGGATCATATGATGATTGAATCCCATAAATATCTAAGAATTACATTTGATGTAATTGGTAAAGTTGTTACCTACCTAAATAACTTAAAGTTGAGCGTCCAGCCAAAGCGGACTCAAGTTTAAGCCAAATATGGATCTTAGCCCACTAATTATTACATTGAGGGTTGTTTTATTCAGTGGGAGATTGCTAATTCGCTTGCATATTTTAATTGTAGAATCATGACGACTAGTAATACTGCTACATTATCGTTGCGATCTGTCCTTGAGAAGGACAAACTCAATGGGACAAACTTTCTTGACTGGTTCAGGAACTTGAGAATTGTTCTCAAGCAGGAAAGAAAGGCATATGTCCTAGATCAACCCATTCCTGAGGAGCCAGCAGCCAATGCTCCTAGAGCTCAGAGAGATTCTTATGCGAAGCATAAGGAAGACTCTGTTGATGTGGGATGCTTGATGCTTGCCACCATGGTTCCGGAGCTCCAAAGAGATTTGGAACACATGGAGGCTTATGAGATGATTGTGCATCTTAAGGAAATGTTCCAGCAACAAGCAAGGCAAGAGAGGTATGAGACCACTAAGGCCTTACATTCCTGCAAGATGGCTGAAGGTGCATCAGTGAGTACTCATGTCTTAAAGATGAAAGGGTACATAGATCACCTTGAGAGGCTTGGATTTCCCATGAGCCAGGAGTTAGCTACAGATTTGATCTTGAACTCACTCCCGGAAAGTTATGACCAGTTTGTCATGAATTACAACATGAACAACATGGAGAAATCTATTTCTGAACTGCATGGGATGCTTAAAACTGCTGAGCCGACTGTTAAGAAGAAGCCCAGTACTGTTTTGATGGTTCACAAAGGAAAGGGTATGAAAAAGAAAGGCAAGGGTAAGGGGAAGGGTCACTGCTCATCTGGTAAGACTAAAGAGTCAGGCAAGCCCGAAACCAAGCCTGCACCAAAGAAGGCAAAGCCTCCAAAGGAAGGAGTTTGCTTCTTCTGCAATGAACCGGGTCATTGGAAGAGGAATTGCAAACTCTACCTTGAAGATCTGAAAAAGAACAAGAAGGATAGCGGGGCTATCGCTTCAGGTATTTATGTTATAGACATTCATCTCTCTACTTCCACTACATGGGTATTAGATACTGCATGTGGTTCTCACATTTGTACAAATGTGCAGGGCTTAAAGGACAGTAGAAAGCTGAAGAAGGGCGAAGTTGACCTACGAGTCGGAAATAGAGCAAAGGTTGCTGCTCTAGCTGTAGGCACTTATGAATTAGTTCTGCCCACTGGGCTTTTGTTAGTTTTGAACAATTGCTATTATGTTCCTGCTTTGAGTAGTAACATTGTTTCCCTTTCTTATTTGGATAAGGAAGGTTACACTTCCATTTCTGGGAATGGTAAATGTTCCATTTATCGTAATGATGTTTTCTATGCTCATGGTGATTTGCATGTTGATCATTACATATTAAACTTGGAACAACCCAATCATGGAAATATCTATAACATAACCGCCAAAAGGATCAAACCAAATGATTTGAATCCGACGTACCTCTGGCACTGTCGTCTAGGCCACATAAATGAGAAACACATTTCTAAACTCCATCAAGATGGATTTCTCAACTCATTTGATTTTGAATCATATGATACTTGCGAATCTTGTTTGTTAGGAAAGATGACAAAGTCGCCTTTCACTGGGCACAGTGAGAGGGCCACTGATTTGTTGGGCCTCATACATACAGATGTGTGTGGACCGATGAATACAAATGCCAGAAGAGGTTATTCGTACTTCATTACATTCATAGATGATTTCAGTAGATATGGCTACGTCTATCTAATGAAACATAAATCCGAATCTTTTGAAATGTTCAAGATATTTCAAAATGAAGTACAAAACCAGCTTGGTAAAATAATTAAAGCCCTTCGATCTGATCGAGGTGGTGAATATTTGAGCCAAGAGTTTATCGATCATCTTAGGAATTGTGGAATAGTCTCACAATTGACTCCTCCAGGAACACCACAATGGAATGGGGTTTCTGAACGGAGGAATCGAACACTATTGGATATGGTTCGATCCATGATGAGTCGAACAGATCTTCCACCGTCCTTTTGGGGCCACGCCCTAGAGACAGCTGCGTTCACACTGAATCGTGTTCCATCTAAGGCAGTTGAAAAGACTCCGTATGAGATATGGACTGGGAGGAAACCTAGTTTGTCTTTTCTCAAGATTTGGGGATGTGAGGTCTATGTTAAGCAACAAGCCTCAGATAAGTTAGCGCCCAAATCTTCAAAGTGCCTTTTTGTGGGATATCCTAAGGAAACCAAGGGATATTATGTCTACAACCCCACTGATAACAAAGTGTTTGTTGTCAGAAATGGTATCTTTCTAGAACGAGAATTTATCTCTAAAAGAACCACTAGGAGCAAGGTACACCTCGAAGAAGTTTGAGAGCCACAAGACGCCACAGAACTAGAGATGGAAAGTAGAGAAGACTCACAAGAAGTTGTTGAGACTCCTCAAGTCACGCAAGGCCCAAGGCGATCTAATAGGGCACGACTTCAGCCTCAGAGATATGGATTTCTGATTTCTGATAGTCGTGATGTGTTGCTCATTGAGCATAATGAGCCCACTACCTATCAAGAAGCTATAGTGGGACCAAACTCTGAGAAATGGCTTAATGCCATGAAGTCTGAGATGCAATCCATGTACGACAATAAGGTATGGACCTTAGTCGACCCGCCTGAAGGTGTAAAAACCGTCGGGTGCAAGTGGGTTTTTAAAGAGAAAACCGACATGGATGGCAATGTAAATGTCTTCAAGGCACGACTGGTTGCAAAAGGATTTACTCAAACTCATGGTGTGGACTATGATGAGACCTTTTCCCCAGTCGCAATGGCTAAATCAATCAGAATCCTCCTTGCCATTGCAGCATATTATGACTATGAAATATGGCAGATGGACGTCAAGACAGCCTTCCTTAATGGAAAGCTCCTTGAGGATGTGTACATGACACAACCTGAAGGTTTTGTGCGTTCTGAGGACTCTGGTAAGGTGTGCAAGCTTCAAAGGTCCATTTATGAACTGAAGCAAGCATCTCAGAGTTGGAATCATCGTTTTGATGAAGTAGTCAAAGAGTTTGGATTTCTTCAAAACGTTGATGAACCTTGTGTGTACAAGAAGGTTAGTGGGAGCACAGTTGTATTTTTGGTACTCTATGTCGATGACATCCTACTCATTGGGAATGACATTCCTACCTTGCAGATTGTCAAGTCTTGGCTAGGAAAATCTTTCTCGATGAAAGACTTGGGTGAAGCCACCTACATCCTAGGAATTAGGATCTATAGAGATAGATCTAAAAGGCTTCTAGGACTGAGTCAGAGCACATATATAGACAAGATACTGCATAGGTTCAGTATGCAGGAATCAAAAAGGGGTTTCATACCCATGTCTCATGGTATTCACCTCAGCAAGGATTTGTGTCCTAGTACACCAGATCAGCGAGGTCGCATGAGTAAGATTCCATATGCCTCGGCCATAGGATCTATCATGTACGCCATGTTATGTACTCGACCGGATGTCTCGTTTGCCTTAAGTATGACTAGCAGATATCAACAGGACCCTGGTGAGGGCCATTGGACTGCTGTCAAGAATATCCTTAAGTACTTAAGAAGGACTAAGGACTTATTCTTGGTCTATGGTGGATTAGATGATGAGCTCTCTGTAACTGGTTACACAGATGCAAGTTTCCAAACTGACCAGGATGACCAGAAATCGCAATCTGGATACATATTCCTCCTGAATAATGGAGCTGTAAGCTGGAAGAGCTCTAAGCAGAGCACTATAGCAGATTCTGCAACGGAAGCTGAGTACATAGCAGCATCTGATGCAGCTAAGGAGGCCGTTTGGATCAGGAAGTTCATTACAGAACTAGGGGTGGTACCTACCATCTCAGATCCAATAACTTTGTTCTGTGACAATAGTGGTGCCATTGCACAGGCCAAAGAGCCTAGGTCACATCAAAGGACCAAGCATATACTCAGGCGATTTCATCTCATCAGAGAAATCAATGATAGAGGTGATATAAAAATATGCAAGGTAGCAGGGGAAGACAATGTTGCTGATCCTCTAACAAAGCCGCTTGTGCAAGCAAAACATGAGTGTCATGTTAGGTCAATGGGAATTAGGCAAATTAATGATGTACCTAGTGCAAGTGGGAGGATGTTGGAGATTGTGCCCTAGGGGCCAATCATTATCTTATGAACATTGTTGATTTATGAATTTCTTAATAAAGTTATCATATTATTTGCATGTTTACTATGATGACAATCCTTGGATAACTAGTGATTTTATCCTAAATGTCCCTGGTCGGTCATCTATGCGGGAGCAGAGATGAAATAAGACCAGTATGACTTTGAAGATATATAGAGATATAAATCAAAGTCATAAGCACATGTAAGAGTACAGGGTGTTGGATCGACCCGCTATGAGAGAGCTACATGGGTTAAGTCATAAGTTTCTCTCATATACAATCCATGTCACTATGCCCTTTGACCTGAGATCATCATGGATTCCTACATGACAAACGCTCAGCTTTGACCTAGTCAAAAGTCACTTTTGACCGAGTGATCATAAAGGCTATGCTCGGGCTTAGTGGTTTTTCATGCGGAGGAATGTGAATGGTCAAGATGGAATTTGTCCCTCACATTCGTAGAGAGATATTACTGGGCCCCTCGATGAGTGAGTCTGAGAAATATATGGCCATACTGGAATGGAAGGGTAGTTCCATTTCTATATTCAGACTACTCAGGGATCGAGAAAGTAACGGTCAGGAACAGGAGGATGACGTTCACCATGCCTCATCCTTGACCGAAATATCGTGTGACAAAAGGGACGTGATATGGTTGTATGAAAGGTTACATCGTTTATCGATCCTCATATGTTTTGGGTAGTCGTAATGCCTTGCTAGAGACCGCTTATGACTTGTGGGTCAGTATAGTAACTGGGCCACTGCCAACTTCATATGGGCCTACAGGGTCGCACACAAAACAGCCCAATGCGAGCTATGATGTCCAGATTCATTGAATCTAAGAGATGTCTAAATTCAATGAATAATCTAGGGTGGATATATATTTTATATATATATATAAATTAGTTTATATATATATTATATAAATAATATAAGAGATATTTGTAAGATTTAATTTATAAGGATAAATTAAATCTCTATCATTTTTGAATTTGAATTTAAATGGATATGATCTATTTGAATTTGAAATTCAAATTGATAAGATATCTCAAATTTAATTTATGAGAATAAATCAAATATAATTCTTTCTTATCTTTATTTTAAATTAAATAAATAGGTGAATTAAATCTGTGGGACGGATTTAATATAAACCATATTTATTTAATCAGTTTCTTATTAAATTATGCAATATATGATATTGTATTAATTCAGAATTAATATAAGATTAATTCTGAAGCCCGGCCCTATTAGAAGCCCGATAGCTTCCTATATATTTGACATTAGGAGCTAGGGTTCCACACACAATAGATCTCTTCACACACATTCAGTCGTGAGAAAAGGGGGCAGGGAGAGTGCAAAAGGTTTGCAGATAAGAAACTGCCAAAATAGAGACGGTGAGGACGGAATCTCCAGAAAGCCCTAGAGGGACAAGAGGCGCTAGCACGTCGTTCGCAATTGGAACGCTGTTCGTGTGGATACCGGTAGAGGAAGCCGATCTGAGCTGTCGACTTCTACGATACGACCAGACACGAAGCAAGGTCGCGACCAGAACACGCTGAGGTCGCGACCATACGGGCATCTGAACGTCAGAAATCCGAAAAGAAGAGGAAGGTCGCGACGAGAAGCAGAGTAAGTCGCGACTAACAACTCCAGAGGCGACAGGTCGCGACTAAAAGCTGAGGAGGTCGCGACTGAAAGTTCCAGAGGCGAGGAGTCGTGACTAGTGGACACTGAGGTCGCGACCAAAGCTCGAAACCGAAGGTAACACTTCTTTCTCCTTGACTTAAACACATTCGGTAGATCCTGGCTGGGGATGGAAAAATTTTTAAAGTTAATTTCCGCTGCGTGTCTTCCAATTCCCTTCAATAAGGAGTTAGAGTATTTTATTTTCTCATCTTCAAAATTACTATAATACCCATTCTTCATAATGTAGTCTAGCTAAGTAGAAGGATATCTTGGGTAATGTAACATTTTGGTATTGTTGGAAAATATGTCAGTCCACCCATAGTGGATTAGGCCCAGATCCATATGAGTATGTACAATGGAGGGAAATGAAGGGAATAGTTTTTCTCTTGCTTTCAAACGGAGAAAAATGTGGGAGTGGGAAGTTATATGTGAATCCCACTCCTCCTACCATGCATAAGACGTATGTGAGATAGAAGCATAAGGAGTACATTCAGCTCATTTTCTCTTGGTTTCTCTTTCTCTATTCAGTGTCCAAAAGCTCTCTTCCCTATCGGTGTTTTTTCTGTGTAAACATGATGTGAGCCTACAGAAGATGCTTCAATTTTGTGTGGGTATCTTGGTGAATCAAAGAAGCATTCAAGGTAGGCCAAAACCTATATTGGTATCAGAGATAGGTTGTTCGATTTCTACTTTTGTTGTGCCTCTATGTGATTTTTGGTGCTTCTTTGTAATTTTCATTTTTGGATATATATTGCTTTGGTTGTTGCTATTTTGGATTACATTTCTATTTTATTATTAAATACATGGAGCATGCATTTAAACCATAAAATGAAAGAAATCACGTAGCCGTCTATAAAAATGCTTCTTCAAAATAAATCATTAGAAAACTGTATTTTTAGTCCTTGAAATTAGTCCCATTGCGTAGAGCACAAAAAAACTAAGAAAATGACATAAAGAACATCATAAACGGACGTCGGATAGAGGAGTTACGGAGGAGAGATGAGTCAAGTCTGACGGACTTGACCCATGCGCCAGTCGGGTCTAGTACGATATGGTTGGAGGTCAGGGATGATCAAAACACATTATTTTGATCATCCCCAAAATTGAAATCATTTTGATATTAGACACCCTTCTGTTTTTAAGCCAAAATACAGCATTTGACCATTAAAAAAAATTTGTTGCTATCAGACTAAGCCAGTACAACCCAGTTTAAAAGAAAAAAAATTGTTTGAGCAGTGGGGTACTAGGCCGGGTCGGATCAATGGATCCAACCCAGGCCCAAAACAAAAGAAAAATATTTTTGAGTAATATTTGTTTAAGTAAAAAAAAAATTCTGGCTTTACGACACATTGCAGCACCAGACTGGCGCGTGTACTGCATGTGCTAGTGCCGAGAGTGGGTGTAGTGTAGTATTTCTATTTTTTCCTAAATTTTTCCTTCCTGGGGCTCTTGAGGGACCGTGGGAACTACGATTGAAGTGCGGGTTGTCTCTAAAAATTCCTAAAATCAATATATTTATTTTGATATATACTTTGCCTTTTTTTGAAGGCAATTCTGGACATATTTGTGAGTATTCAATGCATTTTTATTTTTTGTGTTTAAAAAAATTCCAAAAATTTATGATAATTGAGTTTTTTAATATTTAGGTGAATATGACTACATCTAGCACTGAATTCCTAGGATATAGTTTATATGATGACATCTCATACCTAGATGATGGGTTACCAGTGTTTGAACCTCAAAATGATAATGGGGATGAGGAACTTCTTAGTGAAGAGTATCTACAGAATAAACTTATAGAAGGTCTATTAGTCAATAATCCATAGGAAAACCTTCAAGAAGACCCTGAGGGGGAACCTAAAGAGTACCCAGAACTAGAACTTGATGAATTTCTTGACATGGACCTGAAGGAGTTGGAGGAGGAAGTACCACAAGAGAAACCTAAAGTAATATGTACTTCTGGAATGAGGTCAAAAACTTTATTCCCTATCAAACCCTTTCCTGAGTAACCTTTCATGGTTTCTTCAGAATCAGACCCCAAGTCGATGCCTACTCTTCACGATGAATCTCCAGTTGAGGATGGAGGGGAAGTAAACCAACCTTGTACCCTTGCTTTGGCTATGAGCATAGCTGAAAGACATGTAGCCAAACTAACAAATATAAAAGATATTAATGGCGTGCTCGTTGTAAAATCCTTACTTTTATACATCTTAGGGACCATTCGGTAAAATTTAGAACCACTTACATGACCCTTGAAGTCCATTAGCTAAATCTGGAATTTTTACTCTTAGCGAGTTACTATTTATATGGTATTCTAGATTAGACGATGAAATTTAAAAAATCATAATTAATTCTAGAAAAATTGAAATGAAGTGGTTCAAAATTCTACTCGAAGCTAACATCTTGAAGTTTAAGGAAAAAATAAGTTCCTGACTAAATGCTTATCCAATTAATACAGTTTAATTGTTAAATATTACTATTCATTTGGTCAAAAATTTTGAAAACAGATTCTGGTCCCTGACTTTGAAAAATTTGTTCTCTTTGTACAGACATTGAAACAAGGAGTTCTTGGTGTCAAAATGAAGCTTGACATGTTAAATCAATGTATGTAAAATTTTATACATTTATTCCATCATTTACTATTTTTTATCATATCATAAACACTGTTGTTTAAACTGGTGATACAGCATCATTACTTGCAACAATTCTACACATAATATCATATAACATTTACATTAACCCATCCTAACTCCTATTCATGCTTCTTCATCCTCTTTCATTATTCATAAACCTATTGGGATTGGGATTACATGGAGAGGGTGAGATTTTTGGGGAAATCTCAGTAGCAAACAGTACAAAACAATGCATGTATTAATGTAAATAATTGTGTGTGCTTGCTTGTGAAAGTGTTAACATTGTGTAATATGCATACTTCAATGTATCATATGAAATCAATTGGCCAAATTAATCATAGAAATAGAGCTTCAATCATATACACATTTGCAACACAATTAAACATAGCCATAGCACAACCAAGCATACATTCAATACATACAAGTTTAGGATAAGTTTACTACCTTATTGCTTTACTTCCTTTCGCTTTAACTTTGTTTCTTCCTTCTTACTTTTCCTTGATGTGTGGCTGCCTCTTTTGAGTCCATAATCAAATCCTAACATTACATAATCATCCATTCATTACAGTCTAGCTTCTCTTGAATATTAAGCTTACTTAACTACATTAACTTTCCTTAATCTTTACTAATTGACTTGGCATTTGAATCAATTGATGTCTTGACTTTACCCTACACAATTTTACCCTTTGAATCCATTTATGAGCTTAGAATCATGAAATTCTAGCTCCCATGCACTGTTCTGGACAGATGAGAAAAACATTCATAATTCTTCCAAAAATTCTCATTTTAATTCCAATGCTTCCCATACTTGTTTCTCTACTTTATCCCACACAACTTTTCATTTTAAAACCATTGGAAGCATCAAAATCATGAAATTTCAATAACTATTCATACGAGTGAACAGTAACAAAGAAGAATTCCAAACATTACAACATTCAATTTCAATGCTTCCAAAGTTCCAAAACCTATCCAATCCTACACAAAATTATCATATAAATTCAATGGAAGCATTAGATCATTAAAATTCATTCTTCTTCTATCATGACTAGTACAGACCAAAAGGTCTCTTTCATGGCAAAGTCAAGAATATCATCTTGATTCAATAACCAATCATCTAAACCAACTTATGAAACATCCTCCCTTAGACCCCTCAGAGTACACTTACAAAAGCAATATTAGCTCGATCATATCTTAACTTAAGCCCAGAAATTAAAATTTCTACTCTTAAGTTCCTTATTCTGAACCTTTAATTTGAGAACTTATTAATCTCATTCTACACATCCAAACAAGGCTTATTACCTATCCACAGAATGCCCCAGATGTGTACCACTGGCTCACCAAATTTCATAGCCAAACTCCATCATTTACTAGGTCAAACTGAGGTCAAAACACTGCTACCTCAGGACCTGCGAATTTCTCCCTTAATTCCCCATTCACAAATTGAACATGCCAAACAATATTTATTATTAATTAATAAAATATCATACAACAAGACATACATAAAATTCTCATATTTCCATTACATCTTTTTCCTACCCGAATTTCGGGAGTATAACCGCTAGGCTTCATCTGTACAAAGAACTGAACCGTACTGATTCGGTAATTCCCTCATGAGAACTACCATTCTACGTAAGTACCCAGGAAAGACTGGATGAACCGGCTAGGTCCACTCACTTCCAGCCTCCTTAGACAGCACCTACGTACACAGTACTTATCATATTCTGATGTACACAGTACTTCGGCATAACCTCCCCTGTAATGGGTTAGATATGGGGAATGAGATTCGGGGGAATCTCAGTAGTAAATAATCATAACAATATATGTAATGTAGTGTGACAGTGCTTGCTTGTGATTATGTACAGATAAGTATGTTGCATGCTTCCATACTCAATAACATATGATCATAGCATTGCAGTAGAGCTTCAGACATAATATATAAGACAACAATCCAACCAAACAATAGCACAACAAATCACAAAGTGTAACACCCCAATTTTTAGGCATAGAGATTCAGAAAGTAAGCCTGAAATAGATAGACTACCAAACCTCTTTGAGCAGAAGTCCCAGAAACATACAGAGGGTTTTTAGGGACTAAACTGCAAATAAGTGAAAGTCCAGGGACTTATATGAAAGTCCCTAGGGATATGGGCTGGCTCCAGTGTAAGATAACCTGATATGTGCGGGTTATCGAGCCTTTCAATTTACAATGACTCCCGAAGAGTTCAGGGGATGAGTTGTTGAAAGAGAATTTCTAGAACTTCAGATGAAGGATAAGAAGAGGAGTAAAGATGCCAGAAAGAGAATTAAAGGGCATAATCGTAATTATGGGAAAGATCGGGCTGGTAGCCGATGAGTACCATATTTTGCCAGAAAATAGAGAAAATTATGCTGATCATTTCACTAAACTGTGAAATGTTCATATGAGGTCTCTATAAGTATGAAAGAATTAGATATATGACCAAGGGTAAAATGGTCATTTTTGGAAAGTGTGCGTGGGAGCGTACTTTCAGGCAAAAATAGCCTGGTCCGGATTAAATATCTGAAAATACCGAGAGATAGAGAAAAGGATTCCGAATTGAATGACACAACACATAATTTTGATTTGAGGTCCCGATTTTTCTGTAAAAATTCCTGAAAATTGGAATTTACAGTTATAATCGGTAAAGGAAGAGCGGTCCGAATAGAGATGATCGGACTATGGCCAGAGGGCATATAGTGTTTTAAGACCCACAGGGACACCAGGGAAGGCCCAGGCCCATAATATCAATTCAGTGGTAAAAGGGGCCGGTGTTCGGGAAAAATGTGCAAAATGACAAAAATGCCCTTATGTTTATAGAATAACTGAAGAATGAGTAAAGGGTATTTTGGTCATTTGGCTCAGGTTAGACAGTCAAGAAAAGGGTATCTGGATAGTTGACCACGGTCAGAGAATACTCTGGTAAGATATGAAAAGACAATAATGCCCTAGACCTAGTAAAGTAAAGAAAGAGAGACTTAGGGCATTTTGGTAATTTGCCAAGGGGTATTTCGTGGGAATCGAGCCATCAGAGTACTTGGGCTGGATCAGAGACCCAAGATGATATTCCAAGGCCCAAAAACGTAGCCCAGCATAAATGTGAGAAAAAGTGGCATTAAAATAATGATTTAGTGACTTTTCAATAAAGTAAAGTTACTCGGTTGGCACGATAACTGGGGAGGTGATCAGATAAAGTTTGGGACTTATCTGGAGGTCATGGGATGGCGTGAAAGGTCCCTTCCAGGCGCCACATGGCACTGGTCTAGAGGGAGAAGAAAAGTTAAGGACACGTGGCACAATCTCAGTCGTTGAGTCCGGTTTGTGGGAAATCGGACCGGACCGGTACTGGACTGGACTGGAAAGCTTCTAGAAGGCTTCTTGGCTCTCAATTTCGCCATGTGTGACATGTGGCTGATGAGGTGTCCCCTGAGGTGTCCATGATGATGTAGTAAAAGGGAATAAAAGAAAATAGGAAATTCCGGAAAAACCAGGACCACAAGTTCAGATGGCTTCAAAATTACGAAAATGCCATCCATCAAAACTATAAATACCCCCCACACCATTCATTCATCACGGCCTAAAGGGCTTTTGAGAGAGAAAAGGAAGTTCTTGAGAGAGAAAGTGAGAAAAAGAAAGAAGAAAGGAAGTTCTGGTGGAGTTGGAAGCAGTATAAAAGTTCTGGAGTTCTGCTTTTGAGGTAGTAACTAATCCTAGCTTGTATGTAATGGCTTTGTGATTTGTTGTGCTATTGTTTGGTTGGATTGTTGTCTTATATGTTATGCTTGAAGCTCTACTATAATGCTATGATCATATGTTATTGGGTATGGAAGCACGCAGCATACTTATCTGTACACAATCACAAGCAAGCACTGTCACTCTGCATTACATATATTGTTATGATTATTACTACTGAGATTTCCCCGAATCTCATTCCCCATATCTAACCCATTACAGGGAGATTATGTTGAAGTGAATTTTAAGAATTTTAAGAGACGCCGTTATGCTACCGAATTTAAGACTGAACATCAGAATATGATAAGTACTGTGTACGTAGGTGCTGTCTAAGGAGGCTGGAAGTGAGTGGACCTAGCCAGTTCATCCAGTCCTTCCTGGGTACTTACGTAGAATTTTAGTTCTCATGAGGGAATTACCGAATCCATATAGTTCAGTTCTTTGTACAGATGAAGCCTAGCGGTTATACTGCCGAAATTCGGGCAGGAAAAGATGTAATAGAAATATGAGAATTTTGTATATGCTTTGTTGTATGACACTTTGTTATTCATTAATAAATATTGTTTGACCAGGGAAGGCCCAGGCCCATAATATCAATTCAGTGGTAAAAGGGGCCGGTGTCCGGGAAAAATGTGCAAAATGACGAAAATGCCCTTATGTTATAGAATAACTGAAGAATGAGTAAAGGGTATTTTGGTCATTTGGCTAAGGTTAGACAGTCAAGAAGGGGTATCTGGATAGTTGACCAGAGCCAGAGGATACTCTGGTAAAATATGAAAAGACAATAATGCCCTAGACCTAGTAAAGGAAATGAAAGGACTTAAGTGCAATTATGGAAAGTTTCAAGGCCAAGAAGGAAAGTAGACAAAAATGTGGGGTCCTTAAGTGTAATTTTAGCCAAGTAAAACGGGACTTAAATGAAAAGAAGAAAAGTTCCCTGGGGCTAAATTGTAATTAAAGAAAGTCAGGCCGGAAGTGGTTTGGACTGTCCGACAGCATTTCAGTCCCATATTTCACCGGTAGAGAGAGCAAGGGACGCTCGGTAATCTGGCTTAATACAGGAATTTTTGAAGACTCCAGATTGCCAGAAATGGACTGATCGTCCAAAAGTTATAAAAATTCATACCGGATATCCTAGAATTCAGATCTAGGTGAGAAAATACAGGATGATACGTCCTTATGGGGCGGATGTCGGGAAACTGACAGAATACCGATAGGAGGCCTGTAGAAAAAGTTATTCGCAAATCAGAAAATCCAGACGGGAGTGTGAGGCCTCCGGGGATCCGATAGGGAGATTTATCGGTATTTGAAAAGGGACTGAATGAGTTCGGATGACCTCAGTCAGATTACTGATATGACTCACAGGGATGCCTGAACACCGCAGGCTAGTGTTTCGGACAGATGGAGCCGGTGTCCGGATATGTGTATAAACGGTGAATAATAGATAAAATATTCAATAATTATTAAAAGGGGAAGATTCCTCGTAATACGTGCCATGAGGATATTGGACCCAGAAAGGCCCAATAATCTCGCCAACAGAGGCCCAATAAGATACTTGGATTGATAGGTGGGCCAGTGTCCGGCAGAACCCCGGAAAAGTGCGAAATTACGAAAATGCCCCTGTGTTGTACAAAAGGGTAACAGATGAATGAAGGGCATTTTGGTCATTCTGGACAGGCCCAGAAGCCAAGGTATATACAGATAAAGTTACTTAGAGTCAGTATATGCCCTGACAGAGTACAGAAGGGTGTAAAATGACGATTTTACCCTTAGGGTTAAAATAGTGCAAGAAAGGGAACCCAAGGGTATTTTGGTAATTTGCCAAGGGATGTTTCTTGGGAATCGAGCCATCAGAGTACTTGGGCTTGATCAGAATCCAAGATAACATTCCCAGAGCCCAAAAACGTAGGCCCAGTGATAGGTGGGAAAAAGTGGCATTAAAATATTATTTTAATGCTGTTTCAATAAAGTAAAGTTACTCGGTTGGCACGATAACCGAGGAAGTGATCAGATAAAGTCCTGGATTTATCTGGATAGCATTGGAAGGCGTGACAGGTGCCAGTAAGATGACACATGGCGCCAACATAAAGGCAGAAGAAAAGGTTGAGGACCCGTACTACGAGGCAGGACACTGGACCGGTGAGTCAGCCTGCTGAGTTAGCTGCTGAGGTGTCCAGGAATTTCAGCATGTGGAAAATGTGGCGCTGAGGTGTCCTGGTGAGGTGTCCCAATGATGTCATGCATGATGTAGTAAAGGAGGAATTAAAGAAAATAGGAAAATCCAGGAAAAACCAGGACCGCAGGATCAAAGTTCATAGAAACTGCAGAATTGCCATTGAAGGCAATTATAAATACCCCCTCCATTCCATTCTTGCATTCACGCATGGAAGGGAGAAGGGAGAGAAAGAAGAGAGAGAAGGAGAAGGAAGGGAAGAGAGAAAGGAGAAAAAGGAAGTAAGGAAGTTCTGGCGGAGCTGGAAGCAGAATAAGGATAGTGGAGTTCTGCTAAGCTAGCCAGGTAGTAACTAATCCTAGCTTTTATGTAATAGCTTTGTGATTTATTGTGCTATTGTTTGGTTGGATTGTTGTCTTATATGTTATGTCTGAAGCTCTGCTGTAATACTATGATCATATGTTATTAAGCATGGAAGCACGCAGCATACTTATCTGTACACAATCACAAGCAAGCACTGTCACTCTGCATTACATATATTGTTATGATTGTTGCTACTGAGATTCCCCCGAATCTCATCCCAATAAATATCCCATTACAGGGGAGGTTATGTCGAAATGAATTTTGGGAATTTTAAGAGACGCCGTTATGCTGCCGAAGTAAAGACTGAACATCAGTATATGATAAGTACTGTGTACGTAGTGCTGTCTAAGGAGGCTAGAAGTGAGTGGACCTAGCCGGTTCATCTAGTCTTTCCTGGGTACTACGTAGAATGGTAGTTCTCATGAGGGGATTACCGAATCAGTACGGTTCAGTTCTTTGTACAGATGAAGCGTAGCGGTTATGCTGCCGGATTTCAGGCAGGAAAAGATGTAATAGAGATATGAGAATTTATGTACATGACTGGATGTAAAACAACTTATTAATTAATAATAATTATTTTTTGGCATGTTTGACTGAGATATGATGGATGTATGCCTATGTATGTAATGTTGGTTGCTGAAAATTAACGCTATGAACAGTAACCCGTGGGGACGTGAGGATGTTTGACCCATAATTAAAAATAGTAAATGGATGAATAAATGTATGAAATTTTTATGGTAGATAGTAGACATACCAAGCTTTAATTTGGTATATAAAACGTATCATTTGGATGTCTACACAAGGAGATATAAATTATCAAAGTTGGGACCAGAATGCTGGATTCAGGGAGAAAAATGTGGGATGAACAGCAAAGTTGACACGTTGACTGACGTTGACTTAGTCAACTAATGGTCAACGAGTTATTTTTCCCTGAAATATAATTGAGTTAGCTTCATTTAGCAATTGGAACCACTTCATTTCGATTTTTGTAGAATTAGTTATGATTTTTCGAAGTCAGGTCACTCATCTGGAATTTTCATAGTGAACAGTACTCGATAAGAGTAAAACTCCAGATTGAGAAATTGGACTTCAATGACCTTGGAAGTGGTTCAAAATGCTACCAAATGGTCCCTAAGACATATGAAAGTAAGGATGTTTCATCATTCAACTCAGAATCCTTTTCTCTATCTCCCGGTATTTTCAGATATTTAATTCGGATCGGGCTATTTTTGCCTGAAAGTACGCTCCCGCGCACACTTTTCAAAAATGACCATTTTACCCTTGGTCATATTTCTAATTCTTTCATACACATAGAGACCTCATATGCACATTTCACAGTTCAGTGAAATGATCAGCATAATTTTCTCTATTTTCTGGCAAAATATGGTACTCATCGACTACCAGCCTGATCTTTCCCATAATTACGATTATGCCCCTGCATTCTCATTCTGGCATCTTAACCTCATCTTCTCATCCCTCATCTTAAGGTCTAGAAATTCTCTTTCAATAACTCATCCCCTAAACTCTTTAGGAGTCATTGTTAATTGAAAGGCTCGACAACCTGCCCATATCAGGTTATCTTACACAGGAGCCAGCCCATATCAAGCTATCTGCAGAATTCCTAGGCTTAAGACTTAGGATATTCCTCACATTCCTCATTTTGAACCTAGGTGAACTATCCCGATTCTGTAGGTTAAAGACTTAACTCATCTTTAAATCCTAAAGGACTTAGCTCATACCTCGGATTCCTACAAAATACAGGTAAGTAGTCCGCCCATATCAAATTACTACCCTGGGACTACGGGTTTAGCAGCCTGCCCATATCAGACTACCTCCCAGTTCTCCTAGACCCAAAAATCGGGATGTTACAACTTATCTAAGCCTTAATCACATAGTTCTACCTTTATCTCCTTCCTCCTTTAACTTAAGTTTTGGACAGCAAGTATACTCTAGGTTTAATGGAATTTCCAACCACTAAAACCTGGGTTTTACCCTTCCAAAACACATATAAATAAACTAAGAAGGATTGCTTATCTTAGGTACTTGCTTGGGTGGCTTCTCCTTGATCCTATTTTGAGTTCTTTCTTCATTTTGGCATGGTTTCAAAACCTTAGATGAAAGGAGAAAGAAGAAATTAAAGTTAGAGTTATGTGATTAAAGCTTAAACAAGCTAGTTAGATGATTTGTTGTTAAATCAAGTTGATGTTCTTGACTTTGACATGGTGGAAATATTTTGGTTTGCACTGTTCATGCATTGTTCATGATAGAAGAAGGTGGAATTTCAATGATCTAATGCTTCCATTGAATTTAGATGATGATTTTATGTAGGATTGGATAGGTTTTGAACCTTGGAAGTATTAGAAATGAAAGTTGTAATTCTTGAAATTCTTCTCTGTTATTGATCACCCCATATGAGCAGTGATTGGATTTTCATGATTTTGATGATTCCAATGGTTTTAAAATGAAAAGTTGTGTGGGGTAAAGTAGAGAAACAAGTATGGGAAGCAATGGAATTGAGATAGGATTTTTGGAAGAATTATGTGTGTTTTGCAAATTCTGTCCAGAACAGTGCATAGTTGCTAGAACTTGGTTATTTTGAGTTCATACATGGATTCAAATAGCCAAATTGTGTAGGTTAAGGTTAAGACATCAATTGATTCAAAGGCCAAGTCAATTGGTAAAGATTAAGGAAAGTTATGTTAGTTAAAGTAAGCTTAATGTTCAGGAGAGTTAGATGGTGATGAATGGATGATCATGTGATGTTAGGATTTGGTAGTGTGCTCAAAAGGGGCAGCCACACATCAAGGAAAAGTAAGAAGAAAGAGCAAAGTTGGAGTGAAAGAAAGTCAAGTGTATGAGGTAGTAAACTTACCCTAAACTTGTATGTATTGAATGTTATGCTTGATTGTGCTATGGCTTTGTTAAATTGTGTGCATATGTGTATATGATTGAAGCTCCATTTCTATGATTGCCTTGGCCAATTGTATTTCATATGATACATGGAAGCATGCTCATTACACTATGGTAACACTTTCACAAGCAAGCACAAGCAATTACATTAATACATGCAGTGTTTGGTATTGTTTGCTACTGAGATTTCCCCAGAAATCTCACCCCATCCATGTAATCCAAATCCCAACAGGTTTATGAATGAGTAAAGAGGATGAAGAAGCATGAAGAGGAATTAGGGATTGGTCAATGTAAATGTTATATGATGTTGTATAAAGCATTATTGCAAGTAATGATGCTGTATGGCTAGTTTAAGCAACAATGTTTATGATGTGAGGAAAAATAGTAAATGATTGAATAAATGTACAAAATTTTATATACATTTAGTTAACATGTCAAGCTTTGTTTTGACATCAATAACGCCTTATTTTGATGTCTGTACAAAGAGAACCGATTTTCCAAAGATGGGGACCAGAATCTGTTTTCAGATTTTTTGACAAAATGAACAGTAATTTTTAACGAATAAATTGTATCAATTGACTGAGAATTTGTCAGGAAATTATTTTTCCCTTAAACTTCAAGATGTTATCTTAGAGTATAATTTTGAACCACTTCATTTTGATTTTTATAGAATTAATTATGATTTTTCAAAGTTCATCGCATAATCTGGAATACGATATGAACAGTAACTCGCTAAGAGTAAAAATTTTAGATTTGGCTAATGGACTTCAAGTGTCATGTAAGTGGTTCTAAATGCTACCAAATGGTCTCTAAGACGTATGAAAGTAAGGATGTTACACCTTGGGTCCATAATGTCCTCACTTCTCCTAATTATTACAATGGCCTAATTTTGAACTTGATTGGTTATTTTTGGATTAATTAACCTTAATCATCATTAGGTTAAATTCTTATATTATTTTATTGCATTTTAGCACATGGGATAACCTTGCTTTCTTCTTCTTGGTGCCATGTGTAAAGCTTATGGGACCCACCATGTGCAAAACCCTAATTTTCCTTTATCCCTTTTTTTTCTTTTTCAAAAATTCATAAATTATTCATTATTGGACTTGGGCTCCAAGACAACTTTTAGGACTTATTAGGCTTCCCTAGGAGGAAATCTTGAGCCTTCCTTAGGTCCAATTGCTAATTGGCACAAATCCTAAGACACTTCCCTTATACTGATATCCTTAAATTACCCTAATCTTGAAATAAATACTAAACACCTCTGCTCATATAGAGTTTGTATATCCTTAAATTACCCTAATCCTTAAATTGGCCCCATAAGGAAGATGTATTGGCTTAAAACTATAGAGTTTGTATATAACTTGCATACTATCATACTCATATTAAATGATGTATGTTTGTATTTGATTTCTCTTTCTTTGTTTTGTTAAGGACATGTCCATTACTCTTCGTTTATAAATACTTTCAATTTATTACATGCCTTATATATATATATTAAAGAAACATGTTTATAAGTTGGAGGCTTTTAGATAATGAGAATTCTAAAAGAAAAAGTTAATGAGAATAGTACTTATATTAATTTTGCGATAGGGAATGATAGCTATTGCTAGTGCCTATGTGATGGGAGATACAAATGTATTCTTCTAATTATGGGTATAGTGATGTTCTTTTTTTTTTTGATAAAAAATGATAAAAGTACATGACATTGTATACTTTATATGTGCTATATACGTAAATTCACTTAAATGTTCTATGATTCAATAAATTAATGTTGATAGGTTTGTCACAGAACTGATATTGAAAAATGCAACCAAGAACATCATTACTAATTAAACAAGAGGAGAAACTCAACATGGATAATTGTGATATTTGGCATCGAAAGGTCCAATATATCCTAGAAGAATAGGATGCAATTGAGCCATTAATAATGGCACTGGTAGAACTTGGGGTTAGAAATATGATCCAACACAGGAGAGACTAGGAGGCATACCTATCATGGACAAGGAAGAATAGCATTGCAAGAATCACGCTGTTGAACGCCATAGATAATGACTTGATGTGTGAGTTTGGGAGACATAAAACTACACAAGCTATATGGATAGCCCTGAAAGATAAGTTTGGTGGAGTTTCTACTACTAAGCTTAGAAGGTTGATGATTAAATTCGATACCTATAAGGTAAAGCCAAATAATCCTATTAGGCAATATTTGAGAGAGATGTCCAACATGATTTATAAACTGAAGGAGGCTGGACATAAACTATCTGATGAGTAGTAAGTGCAAGCTGTCATCAGGTTGCTCCATGATAGTTAGGAGCATATAAAAGTTAATATGACCCACAATGAAAATATCATCACCTTCAATGATGTAGCTAAAGCATTTAAAGCTACAGGATGAACGTTTGGAGGCTTATAAGGCTACTGGACAAGACTATTTGACTGAAGGTGCTGGTCCTTCCTAATTATAGCCTGAATTCAAAAAGGGTAAGAAATTCCAAAAGAATGGGAAGAAAGGTGGTCCTCCACCTAAGAAAGCAAAGCAATAATACAAGAAGGGAAAGAAATACGACAAGAAAAAGCTAGATCTGAAGAAGGTTAGATGCTTTGCCTGCCATAACATGGGGAATTTTGCACGCAACTATTCTAAACAGGCCAAGAGTGGAAAGGTTACAGTGAATTATGTGAATTCACAAGTCTCATTTATTTCTAGTACTATTTTTTTGATAGAACATGTTTCCTTTTCTTGGATTATTGACTCAGGCTCCACAAACCACGTAAGTGGAGATCGAGGATCTTTTTTCGGAATACCGTCAGTTGCCAATTCAAAGCAAGTGGCTTTACGTTAGGAATAATGCAAGGATCGAGGTTTAAGGCATTGGAACTTGTAAACTTATTTTGTGTGGTAGAAAGACCTTGATCTTGCATGATGTACTTCATGCTCCTGACATCTGATATAATTTAATTTTTGTAATTTTCTTATTAGACTGTGGGTTTAGTGTAAACTTTCATGGTAAAGTTGTAGACATTTATAGTAACTCAATATTTTATGGTTCAACTTTCCGAGTTTAAAAGTTCTTTATTATAGATCATGGTAGTGATTTTAATGCTCATGATTATTTTGCTATTACTTCGAATAATCCTTAGATGAATATCTAGCATGCTAGACTAGGGCATATTAATTAAAATAGAATGATTAAACTGGTAAAAGAAGGCATGTTGGGGTAATCCCCAACATGGATATGTTATTATGCACAAGCTATCTAGTTGGTAAAGCTACTAGAAAGCCATTCAGTAAGGAAACACTAGTTGAAAATTTGTTGTAATTAATCCATTCTAATATTTGTGGTCCAATGAGTGTGAGGATGAGACATAGAGCTTGGTATTTTATTACCTTTATTAATGATTTTTCATGATATGGTCATGTCTATTTGATCTCACATAAGTCCGAGGCACTATAGTGCTTTTGATGATACATAAATAAAGTAGTGAATCAAATGGACAATAAAATCAAGGCATTACGCACTGATTGAGGTCGTGAATACCTTTAGATCAATTTAAACATCTCTGTAAAGAAAAAGGGATTATAAGGCAACTAACTATCCCTAGCACACCTCAACAGAATAGGGTTGCTAAAAGAAGAAATAGAACTCTTCTAGACATGGTTAGGTCTATGATGGCTAAGGTAAACCTTCCAATTTCACATTAGGGTGATTCTTTATTGATGGTAACCTTCATACTTAACTGTGTGTCCTCAAAGTCAGTCATTTCCATGCCCTACAAGTTATAGACTAAATGCCAGCAAGATCTAAGTATCCTTAGACCTTGTAGCTCAACAGCATATATCCATGACGATTCTCATATACATGGGAAACTAGGTCCTAGAGGGAAGAAATGTATTTTTATAAGGTACTCTAAACCCTTAAAAGGATATGTATTCATAAGTAAAATTAAATATGGATCAGTGACTGAGACTGAATCTAGAGATGTTGTATTCATTGACACAGAATTTCCCAGTAGGGGAGATATTGACCGCACTGTATCTCTTTATGAGACTTAAGAATAGGATAGTGCCAAACAAATTGATAGACTAGAATCCTCTAGGTATGTCAATCTGAGTAGGAGCTAAGAACAGTCACATAAAGACCAAGATAAATGAGAAAATATAAGCAAGTAGCTCCAGTCATAATGAGTAACAAGGAAAGTGTTCTAAAGGGACGCTTCCAAATAGAAGGCGAAGTACTCTTAGTTACTCCAGAAGGGGATGATGAACCTCTCTATTCATAAAGCATTGGCAGGTCCTGCTAAGGAGGAATGAAAGAAAGCAATGAAAAAGGAGATAGACTCAATGAAGAAAAACCAAGTTTAGCAGTTGGTTGATCCACCAAAAGGGAGTTAAGCCATTGGGAACAAGTGGTTTCTCAAAATCAAGAGAAAGGTGGATAGATTAATTGAAATATTTAAAGCCAGATTAGTTGTAAAGGGATATATACAACAGGAAGGTATAGACTATGAGATACTTTTTTACCTGTTGTGCATTTCAACTCGATAAGACTTATTATGGCAATAGTAAACATTTTAAACCTAGAGTTATATTAGATTGATGTAAAAACCATAATCTTGAATGTTGATCTGGATTAAAAAATCTATATGGAACAACCAATAGGTTTCATTGAAAAAGGGTTTGACACATGAAGTGTAAACTCAAAAGATCTATTTATAGATTGAAACGGTCATCCAGACAGTGGTACTTGAGGTTTCATAAGGTGATAACCTCATATAACTTCCAAATGATAGAGGAAGACCAATGCTTATACTTTAAGCAGTTTGAGGATCACTTTGTAATATTATCCTTATATGTAGATGACATACTCTTAGCTAGAAATAGTCTCGACTCGATGATAGCTATTAAAGAATGGCTCTCATCGAATTTTGAGATGAAAGATATGGGTGAAGCAGAATACATACTTGGAGTCAAGATTTGAAGAAATCATTCTAAAGAATCCTAACTATTTCACAAGAAAATTATATCAAGAAGATATTTGAGTGATTCAATATGAGTGACTGTAATCCTATGATATCCCTGTAGCTACTGGTGTGGCCTTGAGTTCTAACATGTATCCCAAAACTAAATTAGAAAAAAAGCAAATTAAAAGAGTTCCATATGCTAGTGCTATTGGTAGCCTGATGTATGTGATGATGTGTGCAGACAAGATATTTTTTATGCTATAGGGCTGGTTAGTAGATTCCAGTCCAACCCTGGTGAGAAATACTAGAAAGTAGTAAAGAGGATCTTGAGATACTTAAATAGCACACTGACTATACGTTGTGTTATCAAGAAAGCGATCTATGCCTAGTCTGATATTCTGATACTGATATAGGAGGTGATGAAGAAGAATAAAGATTGACTTTAGGATACACCTTGCTTAATAATGGTGCTATATGTTGGAGTAGCAAGAAGCAGACGTGCATTGCCTTACACTCTATGGATGCTAAGTTATGGCATGCACTACAGCAATGCAAGAGGCTATTTGGTTGAAGAGATTTATTAAACACCTAGGATTTAGGAACGAGAGTACCAATTTGGTGTTGATATACTGTGACAACACTGCAGCCATAGCCTACACCAAAGACACTAAGTATCATAGCAAGACCAAACACATTGATATCAAGTATAACTTTGTGAGGGATTATATAGCATAAAAAATTATTATAGTACAATACATTTTAACCAAATGTATGATAACAGACCCCCTGACTAAGCCAATAGGCAAAGAAACATTTGAGAAACCTGTAAAAGCCATTTGCATGCATTAAATGTAAAATTGTAGACTATATGTAACATTTTGTTTTTATTAATGATATCATATCATTTATTATTACTTATACACTTGGGTGAAAGTATACAATGTCTAGTATGTCGTGCAAGTTAAAAAGGTTAGCTCTCTCACATGAGCAACAGGCTTTGATGCTAGAAAAGCAATCAAAGATGAGACATGTATTCATCAGTAAAGTAGCAAACGTGCTGATATAGTAGAGAAGAAACACAGTAAATGTCACCTTAGCTTAAAAAGTGCAGTAAGTCGAGATAAGATCTATTAGTATGGATATGGATCAAACTATGATTACCCACATCCATGAAACCAGTTGCCAGATAACAACTTCTTCAAAATTGACATCATATTATGTGAATAGAATTGAAGAGTTTGGGTTTAGATACTATGAGTGTCTAGACTTAAGTTTGTACGGTGTGATTGATAGAATCAAAATGACGTACACTCTTACAAGATAAGAGGAACACCGTAACATGTGATTCATACCACATGTGCTAAAAAACCATAAATAGAAAGCAAGTGAATCAATCCCTACTTCATTATTGTGTGAGTTCCAGAAAGGTACCATCCTTTCATTAATGTCCTTTGACTTTGACAGTATCATGGAGGTATGTTTCAGCGTTCGCTACTTTAGTATATGTCCTATAGTTAAATTATATATGAACAAAAGGTATTATGCTAAGAAAGCGGTTAATTCATATCAAGATGATATATGGGAAAAAGAAAGATTAATCTATTAATACACATCCATGCTAGTGTTTGTGATCGGTCCCTTGTGATATTATTTTGTTAATTTCATAGGTGTGGACACTATGCATAAGTAGAGGCTATCTGAGTTATATGCTGACTCAAGAAGGATTAGATTAGCAATAAGAAAAGTATATAGGGGTAAATCTAGGACATTCAAGGCACTATAACATATTATAGTCGAGCTGCACTAAAGGATTGCTTTGTGCTAGTCTCTGTAAAAGGGATTTCTAGTACAAACACCTGAATAGATACATCATGCCTACGCTGTCACAGCAAAACACCTAGGATGAAAAAAGGAAGAGAATAAGATTAGATCCATGACATCTAATTCACCAAGTATGAGTGGGAGATGTTAAAAAATAGACCAGTCCACCCATGGTGGATTAGGCCCAGATCCATATGAGTATGTACAATGGAGGGAAATAGAGGGAACAATTTTTCCTCTTGCTTTTGAAAGGAGAAAAATGTGGGAGTGGGAAGTTATATGTGAATCCAACTCCTCCCACCATGCATAAGACGTACGTCAGATAGAACCATAAGGTGTGGATTCAGTTCATTTTCTCTGGGCTTCTCTCTCTTTGTGCAGTGTCCAAAAGCCCTCTTTCCCACTGGTGTTTTTGCTGTGTAAGCGTGACTATGATCCTGGTGCTCTAGTTTCGCGTGGGTATCTTGGTGAATCAAAGGAGCATTCAAAGTACACCTAAAACCCTATAGGTACAAATAAAGTTTTCCTTTTAGTTTAAAACAATTCGAACCCATTACACCTAGGAAAACAACAACTTAAACTCCGCAAACACATACTTCATTTTGATAGAAAATAATAATTAAGATATTACATGGGAATGAACTAATTATTTATTTGATATCTAGGGCCATTACACATTACTTGTAAAATATTTAAGGGAAAATTAATCTTTTAGTCCTTTAACTATTAACCTACTTATAACTCATTCCCTCATGTATGACTCAGTGAGACACAGTTTTTGAACTTTTGACTTGGTTAAAACTCAGTCATTATCTTTTGAGCTTTTTTAAAAAAATATTCCTTATCAGTCCAAATCAAGAAAGCTTGTCATTGCTCCAGCCCTCTCCTTCTTCCTTCTCTCTTTCTCACTAATTCTCATATCGAAATGCTCCCCTTTGGAAATGTCACATCCTGAATTTTAGACCTAGAAGTCCAAAAAGTAGCCTAAATTAGGTAGGCTATCAAGCCCCTTTGATAGAAGTCCCAAAAATGTGAAAAGAAAGACTAAAGGGTTTTCAAGGGACTAAACTATAAATTGGAAATGTTTTAGGAGCTAAAATATAAATATAGTTAGAGACTCAAGGAAAGCCTTAAGGGCCAAGATTGAGAAAATAGCTTAGTTAAGGGCAGATGTTATGTTAGAGGCCCCAATGAGACAATTTATGATGTTAAGCATAAGCAGGGGTAAAATTATAATTTCAAAAAGTTTCAAGCTAATAGGGTAGTTATGAAAAAATTCACGAAAATTCCAAAAAATCCTTAAAAATGGGAAATAACGTGTTAATGACTAATTATGTGTTATTTAGCCATATTTAACTATTTGAGTTATATGGAGGCCTTAAAAAATTGGAGAAAATTGAGGATTAATTATTTAGAGACTCTAGTAGTTTATAAAGTTAGTTCCATTCCCAAAAGGTGAGCATAATGGCTTTAAAAATGTTTAAAGCCTAGTTATGCCAATTAGGGGCATTTTACAAGGAATTCAAAAATAAATATCTACAGATTGAGTTTTGGTCCAAGAAAAATTAGAGAATTTCCCTAGAATTAATAAGAGGTAATGGCATAGAGAGAATAATTTTTGAAGCAAGTAATCATCAAAAAGCATTTCTAGAAGAAAATAATTAATTTTTGGTCAAGGAAGCTAATTCCAACTTGACTTCCTTAGTTTGTCATTAATTGTCTATTAATACTAACATGTGAAGGTAATTATGAAGAGAGATAAAGTGAGAAAATATGAAGGAATTGACTTGAAAAATATTTAAATTTTCCAAGAGATTGGAATTAAGAAAAGGTATCTGATAGAGTACATTTAGGACAGTATAATTAGAAACCTTTTAAGGAAGCTTTTTGAAACCCTTCGCCCACCATAAATGGCACCACATAATGCATGCCTTCTTATTGGCTAGAAGTTGTAAGAAGGCTTAGTTATCAACTTAAAGTGCTTAGTCATCAATCTAAAGTGATTAATCATCAAACTAATTGAATTTAGAATTTTATTTTGAATGCTAAATAACCCTCTATTAATTAAGGATTTACATGTGGATCAATTAGAAGAGGGCAAGTGGTCAACATGTGCCCTAATTAGAAGTGGATAAATAGGTATATATAGACCAATAGGGAGAAGGCAAGTGGTCTTGTAATTTTATGCAACTTGAAGGGTATTTATGTAACTCTATCATTATAAATACCCCTTCCCCTCCCAACTACTTGAGATTTTTGTCCAAACTATGGAGGGGAGGAGTTCTTGAAGTTATCAAGGTGGAAGAGAAAGAAGAATATTATTCTTGCCATAATCAAGCTCAAGATCAAGGTATTATGATTCTAGTGCATCTTGATGTCTAGCTAATTTGTTCATGGTTTTATTGAGATTTAGAAGCTTGGAACCCTAAGCAAAGTGGCTAGAAGAAATTTATAAGTTAAGGGGAAGATGAAATTGATGTTAGAATATTGTTCAAAGGCCAGAAAGGAATAAGAATCAAGTGGTTTTGTGATGAAATTGGAAAGAATCCAACTTCCCCTTAACCTTTTCATATTTTGGTTTTGGCCTAGTTGAAGGGAAAGGAGTTGTATTTTGTTAAATTTGAGCTTAGAAATGTATTCTACATGTAAAATTGTATAGGAATATAAGTGAAATTTTATGTCAAAGAAAGCAAGTTTTGAATACTACTTGCTTTCATGGCTCTAATAAGTTAAATGAATGATATCATTGTGTATTTAGGGCCAGGTGATGTCAAAGAGAATGAGTTGGAAAGGTTCATCAGACAATCTTAGTGGTTGGAACCAAAGGGGTAAGAGGAAGACATACAAATACAAGGTAGTTGATAAGACACAATTTGTGTATGGTTTCTGCGACATTTTTAATGGTTTTATAATAGTTTTACCATTCATTTATGCTGTAATTGTGCTTTTGTGGTAATATATGACTGTTCTTGGCAATGTGTTATTTTAAGGATAAAAATGGTAAAATAACTCCTCTAAACTGCATATATGTTATTCCCTTACTGGTGGGACTTTTACAATGATCTTTGGTTTTGAATTGCAGGTATTTTAGAGGAGCAAGGACTAATGTGAGAAGAAAAGAAATCACAAGACAGGGAATCAAAGTAAGGAAGTATCTTCTGTGTCTTTCAGTCGTGATCAAAGTGTCCACAGGTCGTGACCTAATTTCTCTTGGGAAGCTTCTCTGCGTTTTATAGGTCGCGACCAAAACATGGATCTGGTCGCGACCAAAGAAGACAGTTGTGAAGCTGCTCATTTCTGATTAGGTTAAGCTGCTGTTAAAAGGAGGGGAAGTGGCAGATGTGAGGGAGGCTAGTTTTTGACCTGATTAGGCTGACAAATAATGCTCGAACTCTCTACACCATCTCTACTACCTACACACATCTTCCACCATTTATCTCTTTATCTCACCTTCTACTTCTCTCTATGGCATCATATGTGAACAGCGATTGTAGCACAATAGGAGTCATGAGAGGCTAAACCCTTAGTCTCTTAGTGATGGATCTCGTGTCTTGAGATCGTGGACTGCACGGGGAGGTTTTTGTTTTGATCTACACCTCTTCTTTCATGTTTTGATTATGCTAAATGAAACATCCTCCTTTAAATATCTCAGAGTACACTTACGGAAGCAAGCTTAACTTTATTATTTCTCTACTGCCGAGAATCCTGGCAGAAAATAACTGTACTGATTCGGTAATTCCCCATGAGAACTACCATTCTACGTAAGTACCCAGGAAAGACTGGATGAACCGGCTAGGTCCACTCACTTCCAACCTCCTTGACAGCACCTACGTACACAGTACTTTTGATATTCTGCCAGTACAACAACATTTTCTAGTAAATATCTTTAAATCTTAACCTTAAAGCTTAACCATAAATCTTAACCTTACATATACTCAATTGAAATTATCTTAGATCATTGGAATACCTCTTAAACTTAAAAAAATATTAATTTCCAAGAGTTGGGCTTACGGGTACTGTTCACTATCACTATTCACTGGGTAATTCCATATTACAGCCTGAACTTTGAAAATTCATAATCAAATCTAGAAAAATCGTTTTGAGTTGATTCCAATTTCTAATGAAATATATTTCATTCAAATTTGATATAAAAATATCAAAATGAGGTTTCCTTGTCCAGATCAAATCAGTTTATTCGTTGAACTTTACTGTTCATTTGGTAAATCTGGAAGTTCCAGTTTCTTTGCCACATTTTCAAAAATTCATTTCTCCTTGTATACTTATCCAATTGAGTATAATTACCTATGGATTTAAATATCAGAATATGTAATTTAATCTCATAAAATTTTGTGGAAAACTCATTCATTTACTATATGAAATTAGCGCATGAACCTCACTGCCTCTGAGTAGTCGTATTATCTTATTCCAGATTTTAACTCCCGAATTTGATAAATCATAACAATTCGAGTTCTTAACAAAATGAGGCATTCTTGGTGTCCAATTAAAGATATGGATCTTATCTATGTTCATACTAAATTTCATGTAAAAACTCACTGGATAAGCTTCTCAAACTATCGCTGGAAGTAGACTGACTCTCATCGGATCCAGTGCATGCATACAATATACATACCAATATATCATCACATAAATTAAAGACATGATTTCCAAGTCATACACCATTCATACATCCACCATTACCTCCTTCCTTGTGATGTTCCAGCACCTAGATCATGGTTATGGGGGGTGAGATTCGGGGGAATCTCGGTAGCAAACAATACCAAACAACGCATGTATTAATGTAAAGACTTGTGCTTGCTTGTGAAAGTGTTATCATAGTGTGATGAGCATGCTTCCATGTATCATATGAAATACAATTGGCCAAAGTAATCATAACATAACAGAGCTTCAATCATCTACCATATACACACAATTCAACCAAGCCATAGCACAATCAAGCATACATTACATACATACAAGTTTAGGGTAAGTCCACTACCTTGGATTTAAGCTTTCTTTCTTATGCTTGCACTTGCTTCCCAAGCTTTCCAATCATGAAGCTTTTTGGTCAATCATTCCCCAACACCTTTTTAGAGGTTTCAAGGTCCTAAACACATTCATATTCATTACATAATCCATTAGGACCATGAACTCAAACACTACTCAAGACTACCTCTCTTGAACCTTTAACTTGCTTTAACTAACATAACTTTCTTTAATCTTTGCCAATTAACTTGGCCCTTGAATCAATTGATGTCTTGACTATACCCTACACAATTTCACCTTTTGAATCCATTTATGAACTCAAAATAACCAAATTCCAGCAACAATATACTGTTCTATACAGATTTGGAAAAGCATACATAAATCTTCCAAAAATTCTCATTTTGATTCCAATGCTTCCCATTCTTGTTCTTCCACTTTTCCCCCACACAAAATCTCATTTTAAGACCATTGGAAGCATCAAAATCATGAAATTCAAATCACTGTTCATGCCAATGAACAGTAACCGTGAGGAATTTTCAACATTATAATCTTTAATTCCAATGGTTTCCAAGGTTCAAAACCTTTCCAATCCTACACAAAATCATCATATAAACTCAATGGAAGCATTAAATCATTGAAATTCCATTTCCTTCTATCATGAACAGTGCATAAACAGTGCAAACTGAAATGGTAAAGTCAAGAACATCAACTTCACAACCAAGCATGTAACTAACTTGTTTAAGCTTGTCTTAACTATCTATGACTTAAAACTCATATTCCTTTCACATATACACAAAAATTCCAGCAGCACCTCCCCAAATGTTAAGCCTCAAAAACTACTTAAACTCAAGCACAAACCATAAGAACAAAAGGTAGAAGCAAGGAGACAACTTACCTTACTTGCTCCTTCAAGATCCTTGCTTCTTCCTTGCTTGAGAGAGAATTTTTCAAGAGGCTCTCCACCCTTTCTTGCTCATGGTTTTGGGCTTACAAATGGGGGGTATTTATAGCAAAAGTCATGTGCCATTTGAAGGCCAAGATCACCTTAGGAACTATTTGATCTAATGGTTAAAGGTTTGATCTTGAAATGTCTTTTCTCTTCACACTCATGACCTTACCACCATGACATCACTATCAAGCCAAGTTGAGATAACATGACATGACAAAAATCAGCTCCTCCTCTTGTCTTGTACGCCATGTGCAATGTCCTTGTGGGTCCCACCATGTGCAAACTCTAATTCTTACTTTATCTCTTTTGTTTCTTTTTTAAAAAATCCATAAATTATTCATTATTGGGCTTGGGCTCCAAGATAACTTTTGGGACTTATTGGGCTGGCCTAGGACAAAAATATTGGGCCTCTTTTAGGTCCAATAGCTAATTGGCCCAAATCCCAATGTACTTTCCTCATACCGATATCCGTAAATTACCCTGATCTTAGCATAAATGCTAAACACCTCTTTTAATTGTTCTAACATTTTTAGAAATTCATTCTAATATAAAATGAATTCTCTACAAAGTTTCATAATTTTTTGAGATCCAGAAGTCCTGTTAAAAATTACATATGTTTCCTTTAACCCTTTATCGGTGTCCTTTTTCACCGTAAATTCCATAATTAATTCTACATGACTCCTTTTTGACTTCTGTCAACTCCATAAATTCTCATATTAATTATAATAATTTACTATCAAATTTCCTCTGATATCCATTGAAATATCCTCCTTTATATCTCTCAAAGTACTCTTGCTATAGCTCTCTTGAAGTGGATTATATCTCTCTTGCCGAAAATCCTGGTAGAAAATAACTGTACTGATTCGGTAATTCCCCATGAGAACTACCATTCTACGCAAGTACCTAGGAAAGACTGGATGAACCGGCTAGATCCACTCACTTCCAGCCTCCTTAGACAGCACCTACGTACACAGTACTTTGTATAGTCTACCAGCACAACGGTATTTTCTAACAAATATCTTTAAGTCTTAACCTTAAAATCTTGACCTTAATTTTGAACTTTAACCTTACTCAATTGGAACTATTTTAGAATGTTGGAATACCTCTTAACCTCAAAAACATGAATTTCCAAGAGTTGGGCTTATGGTTACTGTTCACTGCCACTATTCATTGGGTAATTCCAGATTACAACCTGAACTTTGGAAATTCATAACTAAATCTAGAAAAATCGTTTTAAGGTGATTCCAATTTCTAATGAAATATATTTCATTTAAATTTGAGAGAAAAATATGAAAATGAGATCTTCTTGTCCATATCAAATCAGTTTATTCGTTGAACTTTACTGTTCATTTGGTAAATCTGGAAGTTCCAGTTTCTTTGCCCCATTTTCAAAAATTCATTTATCCTTGTATACTTATCCAATTGAGTTGAATTACATATGGTTTTAAATCTCCATATGTCTACTTTAATCTCACAAAATTTCGAGGAAAAACTTATTCGTTTACTATATGAAATTAGCGCATGAACCTCACAGCCTCTGAGTAGTCGTTTTACCTTATTCCAGATTTCAACTCCTAACTTTGAAAAATCATAACAATTCGAGTTCTTAACCACGTGAGGAGTTCTTGGTGTCCATTTAAATCTCTAGATCTTAGCTATGTTCATGCCAAATTTCATATGAAAACTCATCATATAAGTCAATCAAAATACCGATGGAAGTACACTACCTCAGATTGGATTTATGAGTAGCATGCATCATACAAACCAAAACATCATCTTGTAATTAAAGTGCACACTCTTTAAATTAGGTACAGTCATCCATCAACATTTACCCTCTTGCCTTGAGAAGATCCAGCACCTAGAACATGTTTAATTATATGGAAGGAATGAGATTTCATGGAAATCCCAATAGCAAGTAATATAAACTATAAGGTTATGCATGTTTGATTGAATGCCTAACATGTTATCATGCAATGGGAGCTAATTCATGCTTATACATAAGCAACTCTAATATGCATATTGTCATGACATATATTACAAGGAGTATCACATACTCATATCACATCATCATCATCATCACACAACATTCCATGCTCAACCAAACCTTCATGCATAACAAGTAAGCAAAACAATCAAAGCACATAAGTTTATAGTTAGATATTCTTGCTACCTCTTGTAGATCCTTGTTCCTTTCCTTCTTGTAATGGTCTTTCCTTGCCACAAATGTCAAAACCTAAACATTATAATATGATTACCAAATTATAACTCCATTCCAAACAAATTTCAAGTCTAGTTTCAATAAGCTCCATTTTTCCAAAAATTCCCATTTTGGTTCCAATGCTTCCCATACTTGTTCCTCCACTTTACCCCCACACAAAATCTCATTTTAAGACCATTGGAAGCATCAAAATTATGAAATTCAAATCATTGTTCACGCAAGTGAACAGTACCCGTGAGAAATTTTCAACATTATAACCTTTAATTCCAATGGTTTCCAAGGTTCAAAACCTTTCCAATCTTACACAAAATCATCGTATAAACTCAATGGAAGCATTAAATCATTGAAATTCCATTTTCTTCTATCATGAACAGTGCATGAACAGTACAAACCGAAATAGTAAAGTGAAGAACATCAACTTACCTTACTTACTCCTTCAAGACCCTTGCTTCTTCCTTGCTTCCACTTTCTTTCTCTAGAACTCACTTCTCTCTCTAAAGGAGCTCTTGGGTGTGAAGAATGAATGGAAAGGGGGGTATTTATAGCAAAAGTCATGTGCCATTTGAAGGCCAAGATCACTTTGGAAACTATTTAATCTAATGGTTAAAGGTTTGATATTGGGATGTCTTTTCACTTTGGCTCATGACCTCACCACCATGACCTCACTAGCATGACATCACTTGGGACACCTAAGCTCTCTTCTTGGCACCATTTTTAGTCCATGTGGGTCCCACCATGTGGAAAACATAATTCTTACTTTATTCTCTTTTTCTTTATTTCCAAAAATCCATAAATTATTTATTTTTGGACTTGGGCTCCAAGACAACTTTTGGGCCTTATTGGGCTGGCCTAGGATGACATGTTGGGTCTCTTTTAGTTCCAATAGCTAATTGGCCCAAATCCCAATGTATTTTCCTTATACCGATATCCATAAATCACCCTGATCTTGGCATAAATGCTAAACACCTCGTTTAATTGTTCTAACATTTTTAGAAATTCATTCTAATATAAAATGAATTCTCTACAAAGTTTCATAATTTTCTGAGCCCCAGAAGTCTTGTTAAAAATTACATACATTTCTTTTAACCCTTTATCGGTGTCCTTTTTCACCGTAAATTCCATAATTAATTCTACAGGACTCCTTTATGACTTCTGTCAACTCCATAAATTCTCATATTAATTATAATAATTTACCATCAAATTTCCTCTGATATCCATCTATTGTGTGAAATGACTAAAATGCCCTCCATTTACTTCTGGTTTCTTAGGGCATCACAGTGGCATTTTCGTAATTTTGCACTTTGGCTCTTAGACTTTCTTCTTCTTCCAATTAATCCTTTTCTTTACATAAATATGGCCACATCTTTTCCTAAAAATCTCATATATTTCATTTAACCTGTACATACAACGTAGTACATAAATTAGGGATGTTACATCCATCCATCGTGTGAAATGACCAAAATGCCCTCCATTTACTTCTGGTTTCTTAGGGCATCACAGTGGCATTTACATAATTTTGCACTTTGGCTCTTAGACTATCTTCCTCTTCCAATTAATCCTTTTCTTTACATAAATATTGCCACATCTTTTCCTAAAAATCTCATATATTTCATTTAACCTGTACATACAACTTAGTTCAAAAAATTAGGGATGTTACACTAGATCTAGGGTTTCATTATATGAACAAGGGAATTGAATTTCAATTGATAATTCAAAGATTAGAACAATGGTAATTTACTTTGGATGTTTTGAATGCTGGTTTTAATACAATATTTCAGTTTCTATTTTAAGGTAGTTGAACTATTATCAACGATCGTTACTAATTAATTCAATTGCTTTAAATCTAGGGTTAGTCGATTGACGCTCATTCGAGGGCATTTTCAACATCTGGTTTAAATTACACACTAAGTGATTCTTAACAGTTCATTAAGAGTTCTTAAACTAGCTTTGATCAAAGGAGTTTAAGAAATATTAATGCTCTGGACTCAATTGATCGATGGAGGTTTAATTTAAGACTTAATGATTTTAAACTCCGCATCAATTGAGGGCAAGGATAGATACATTTTCATTATCAAGAGTCTATCATCACATACTACTTTCACAAACCAACTCGTTTTCATCTAAATCAAAAGCACAAAAACATTTACTTTATTGCACTTTTATTTTATTGTACCAACTAAAACCTAAAACCATTTCACTTTCACTTAGGTTTTCTATAATTTTGACACCAATGAGCTAGGTCTCCAATAGAAAAGTTCCTCGAGAAGAATGATAGGGTTGTGCCTTATACTACATTATTTAGTGCAAACGTAACTTATTTTGATGGGTCGAAAGGCGACAATACGACCTGTTCATCAAAGGTGCCATTGCCGGGGAGCCAAGTAATTGGTTCCTTAGTGATTGATTGTCAATTCCATTATTTACCTGAGTCATTTTTGTTTTGAATTTTAGTTTTTGTCATTTTTAATTGCATTGCATTCTTCATTGTTCTCAGTTTCTGTGAAATCACTATCTATGAAATTGAGTCGCGACCAAACTGCACTTGAGTCGCGACCAAATTGCTTTGTTGTAGTACTGATTACTCTCTGTGAACTTCAGTCGTGACTTCCACAACTTCTGGTCACAACACTTTTGGAAAATCTACTCTCTGTGTTATTTAGTCGCGACCTGAGTACCTTTAAGTCACGACCTGATAACCATTTTTAAAGAACTCTTGCTCTCTGTGTTCCTAGGTCGCGACCTCAAAACTCTTTTGTCACGACCAGTTGACGCTTTTTACTGTGAAACTTCTGTGTTTAATTTTGATTTCTTGCCTAGCTATTCATTGATTATTTTTGAGTTGCATACGTAGAAGGACTAGACCATTAGTGCCTTTTAAACCTAAAATTGAGAGAAGACTTAGGAAACTAAAGAGGGAATTTAGAGAATTTAGAGAGGAAGAGGTAAGATCAATAGAATCTAGTTCATCCTCTAGTGTTTCGGAGTCTAAAACTGAACTGAATTTAGAGTTTCCATTAGAAACTTCTAACATGGCTGAGATAAATCATAATGGAGGCATGGAGAAAATGAAATGAATATGGAAGATAATAGAAGTGTGAGGGAAATTAATCATTCGCATGTGAATTATGATCCTTATGGTTTCTATCCTGAAGAAGCTAATTTTGAAATTAAAGGAGCCTTGATTGTAGCCTTACCTAAATTTCATGGTTTTGCAGGAGAATGCCCATATTGCCACTTGCAAACTATGCACATGATATGTTCTTCAATGAAGCCTCCAGTGATTGCATTGTATGACGTGTTAAGGAGGTGCTTCCATTTCACTATGTTAGGGAAAGCTAAGGAGTGGCTTTACAACCTGCAACTCATTTCTCAACTCTTACATGGGACCAGCTGAAATCAACATATCTAGAGCAGTTTTTCCCAGCCTCAAAGACTGCTAGGATGAAGAAAGAGATCACAAACATTTTATAGCAGAATGGGGAGTCATTACATGAATATTGGACCAGAATTATCAATTTGTTGGCTCGATGTCCCCATCATAACATACGAAGGCTAATTTAGTAGACATTTTTTTTGATGGTCTACTTCCTCATAATAAGGTATCTTTGAATGCATCAGCCAATGGGTCTTTGAGAGATAAAACCCCACAAGCAAGTTGGGAGTTATTCCAGAAAATGGCTAATGAAGACCATCAGACTAAAGATCCAAGGAGAATGCCCATATCATCTTCAGGCAAATGAGATCTTAGCAGAAATAGCAGCTCTAGAAAATACAATGGAAAAGAGGATGAATTTAATTGAAAGAGAGCTTCATTCTATAAAACTAGTTCATACAGTAGGTACCTCACAAGTACTAGCTACAGGATGTGAGCCATGTAGTTCAATAATGCATGCTACAAATACATGTGATAGACAGTTTGAAGAAGTAGCAGCAATGTATCAAGGTAGAGACTACCAATACCAGAAGAAAGATCCATACTCTAATACATACAATCCTGGCTGGAGGGACCACCCAAATTTCAGGTGGGGGAGTAGGGAAAATAGGCTAAACCAATTCCAAGGAGGTGGTGCTTCCTCAAGCAACTACCAAAGTAATGTAAGGTCTATGTTTCCAACTCAACCTAATGCTTTAGTGGCATCAAGACCAGATGAGACTTCTTAATTATTGAAGAGTATGGCAGCACAAATGAATAATATGGATGGTAGAATGACCAATATATATAATAAGCTCAAAGAGAATGATAGTCAATTCACCTCCATAGCTTCAATTCTTCAAACTATCCAGAAGAATAATGCAGTGTGCAAAGGAAACTTGAGGAGTTAAGTTCCAAGAATACAGATATTACTAGTCATCTAACTCAAGTCTCCAATACAGTGAGTGACATCCAAACAAAGAGCAGTGGTAGCATACCTTCAAACACTATCATGAATCCAAAGGGTCTGAATGCCATATCTCTTAGAAGTGGAAGAGAATTGCATTTCAAGGAAGCTGATGCACCAGACAAGAATAAGGAGGATTCTGAATTTGAGGATCCATAATCTCCACAAATGAAGATTTAAAAATCTGAAAGCCTTAAAGAACAGCAGCTCATGATTAATAAGGCAACCCAAAAAGAGAAAGCACAAGCACAAGATGAACTACAAGAGAAGCAAGAAGAGGAAGTGATCGGGTAGAGTCTAGCATACAAAGGAAAGCAAACTGAGGAGAAGGAGGAGTCTAGCAAGTAAGGAGCCTCTAAGCATACAGGTAAGGAGGTAAGTATAAAAGATCTCCTTTTTCCTAAATCTTATTTTGCTGGAAAGAAAAAGATTTACCTTGACTTTCCACAAGATGCTGATAACCTCTTCAATAAGTTAGAAATAAACATCCCTATGGTTGAATTCCTCAAGAGAAATCCTAAGTATGCTAATTTTTTAAAAGAATTGTGTGCTGATAAAAAGAAGTTTAGGCCTCTTGAGAGAACATAGGTGAGTGCTAATGTGTCATCACTCTTTAAGGCTAAATTACCTGTTAAATGCCAAGACCCAGGATCCTACACCATCCCATCACTATAGGAAAAGTTTATGTCAAGGGAGCGTTATTAGATCTAGGGGCTGCCATTAATGTAATGCCTTGGTCGGTATATCAAGCTTTGGGTATTAAAAATCTTAGAGACATAAATGTAGTGCTACAACTAGCTGATAGGTCAATTAGGTACCCTAAGGGAATTCTTGAGGATATTCTAGTACAGGTCAAAGACCTAGTGTTCCCAGCTAATTTTTATGTTCTGGCCATGTCCAGTGAATTAGTGAATGAGAGCACTCTGATCCTAGATAAACCTTTCCTCCAAACTTCTAAGACAATTATTAGTATGAAGCATAGTTCTATTACAATGGAAGTTGGAGAACATGTGGTAACTTTTAACATGAATGAAGTAATGAAATATCCTTTTGATAACTATGCTTTTGCTGAGTTGAATGCTATTAATTATGCTGTTGAAAAGACTAGGGATGAACATGAACTGAGTTTGCATGATAATGATAATGTGTTCGCAAAAGAGTTATTGAGTATTTTGCAGAGTCCCAAGATATTCTGGAAGTTAAAAGTAGAACAAATGCTGGAAGGGTCCCTCTCTGTGAAACCAAGTCACGACAAGAAGACTTTATGTTCGCGACTGTCTACTCTAGAGACGACTAATCACGAAGTAATATTGAAGAGGTCATGACCAGATATCAGTCTGTTGAAGGGGAGCCTCTCTTTGAAATAAAGTCGCGACTAGAAGACACATGGATCGTGACTAACAACTCCAAAGACATCCAGTAGCGACGAGTAACTAAGGAGGTCGCGACCAAATATTCTAGAGATAGTCTCTGTGAACTTGAGTCACGATGAGAAGATGAAGATAAACCTGATAGGTCATGACCAGAAATGGAAGAAGTAACTAGTGACTTCTCCATACCTCCAGTTCCATGCTCCACTATTTTGGTTAAAGGGCCAATATCTTCTAATCCTACTTCTCCTCACTCACAGTCAAAAATTACCTCACATACTTTAAAATTCTTGAATGATTTGATCTATACCAATGATGCAGGTATGAGAGACGGTGATCTCAACCATGTTGCAGCTGTGGACCAACTGAAGCTTGGAGCAACTTCTAAGGAAACCAAGGCAAGGTGTCCTGATAAACCAAACATGAGCAACCTCCAAGAATCTACGAAAGGGAGTATTTTAAACATGAATGAATGCCCCCATCTTATTCCTTCTATTTTTCAACCCCTAGATTTAGTGTTAAAAGAATTGCCTCCTAACCTAAAGTATGCCTATCTTGAGCCAGACTCAAAATTGCCAGTGATAATTTCTAGTTCTTTAACTGTTAGCGAAGAGTCTAGGCTATTAGAAGTACTTAGGAGGAATAAGGAAGCTCTGGGTTGGCAATTAGCTGACATAAAAGGGATAGATGCCACTGTTTGCACTCATAGGATTTTACTGAGTGAAGATTCCAAGCCGATTAAATAACCCCAAAGGAGATTAAACCCGTTGATCTCTGATGTGGTTAGGAAGGAGATTAGTAAACTGTTAAAGGTAGGAATCATTTATGCTATTTCAGATAGTAAATGGGTATCCCCTGTGCATGCAGTGCCTAAGAAGAGCGGGCTGACAGTAGTAAAAAATGAGAATAATGAGTTGATACCTACTAGAGTGCAAAATTTATGGAGGGTTTATATTGACTATAGGAAGTTGAATGACTCTACTAGGAAAGCTCATTTTACCTTACCTTTTATTGATCAAATGCTTGTGAGATTAACAGGGAAAAGTCATTACTGTTTCCTAGATGGGTATTCAGGGTACTTTCAGATTCCCATAGACCCGAGGGACCAAGAAAAGGCCATATTTGCATGCCTTTTGGTACATATGCTTATAAAAGAATGCCATTTGGTTTGTACAATGCCCCTAGCATATTTCAGCGTTGCATGCTTTCTATATTCGCTGATTTTATTGAAAAATGCATGGATGTGTTCATGGATGACTTTACTGTGTATGGTAACTCTTTTGATGAGTGTCTTGAGAGCCTTAATAGAATCCTTACTAGATGTATTGAGAAAAAACTGGTTTTGAACTTTGAAAAGTGCCATTTCATGGTTGATCATGGAATAGTACTTGGACACCTTATATCTAGCAAGGGAATTGAGGTGGATAAAGCAAAAATTGAAGTAATTTCCTCATTGTCCTACCCCATAACTTTAAAAGAACTTTGATCTTTTCTGGGACATGTTGGATTTTATAGAAGATTCATCAAAGATTTTAGCAAAATTACTTTACCACTCTCAAAACTTCTGCAAAAAGATATTGACTTTGTTTTCTCTACTGATTGCAAAGAGGCTTTTAAAAAATTGAAGGATAGGTTGGTTTCTCCACCTATCCTAACTTCACCAAATTGGGATCTTTCTTTTGAACTGTCATGTGATGCCTCCAATTATGCTGTGGGAGCTATGATAGGTCAAAAGGAAGGCAATTTATCTAGAGTGATTGCTTATGCCTCGAAAATATTTGATGCTGCTCAAATTAATTACACCACTACTGAGAAAGAAATGTTTGCAATTGTAGTGGCTTTGGATAAATTTAGAGCTTATCTCATTAATTCCAAAGTTATTATTTACATTGATCATGCAGCTGTCAAGTATTTGTTCCATAAGCCTCAATCTAAGCCAAGGCTTCTACGATGGGTGCTACTGCTTCAAGAATTTGATATAGAAGTGAGGGACCGAGATGGAAATATGAATCATGTTGCAGATCACCTAAGCAGGTTACCAACAGAGACCAAGGGAGTACTTAGTTCTGATCTTATTTATGATTCCTTCCCTGATCAATCTCTTTGTTTGGTTGCTATTATGGAACCTTGGTATGCTCATTTAGTCAATTTCATTGAAATTAGCCTAATCCCTTTTCATTTGACTAGATTTGAAGCCCAAAAGATCAAGAGTGAATCTAAATACTTCATTTGGGATAAGCCTTTTATGTGGAGGTTGTGGTCAGAATAAGTATTGAGACGATGTGTCCCAGATCAAGATCACAAATCAATTTTAGAAGCATGTCATTCATAGGTTTGTGATGGCCATTTTGGGGGGAAGAGGACTACACATAGGGTCTTTGAATCTGGTTTTTATTGGCCATATCTTTTTAAAGAGGTCTTTGAGTTCTGTAGAGCTTGTGATAAGTGCCAAAGATTTGGGGGGATTAGTAAAAGGCATGAGATGCCCCAACAACCTATTATATTCTTTGAAATTTTTTATGTTTGGGGAATTGATTTCATGGGACCTTTTCCACCTTCAGCAGGGTTTCATTACATTTTATTGGCTGTGGACTATTTGTCTAGGTGGGTAGAGGCCATCCTTACAAGACTAGATGATGCCCAAACGGTCTCCAAGTTTCTAAGGTCTCATATCTTTAGTAGATTTGAGGTACCAAAAGCAGACATCAGTGATTAAGGCACCCATTTTTGCAATAAGTTAATTAATAGCTTATTGGTAAAATATGTTGTAACTCATAAGTCTCAACCCCATGCCACCCTCAAACCAATGGTCTAGCAAAGGTTTCCAATAGAGAGATAAAGTATATTTTAGAAAAGATTGTTAAACCATCCAATAAGGATTGGAACTTGAGATTCGATGATGCTTTATGGGCCTACAGAACGGCTTTTAAAACCCCTCTAGGCATGTCTCCTTATAGAACAGTTTATGGAAAGCTTATCACATACCTGTGGAAATTGAACACAAAACATTTTGGGCTATGAAGGCTTGTAATGAGGGCCTGGTAGAAGCCAGTTCAGAGCGATTGTTACATATTCAAGAGCTAGAAGAGATTAGATTAGATGCCTACAGTAGCTCTGAGATCTATAAACAAAAGTCAAAGGCATTCCATAATGCCCACATCCTGAGGAAGAGGTTTAAGAAAGGTGATAGGGTGTTGAGATACCAAGCTAGGTTTAAGTTCAAACATGGCAAATTCAAAACTAAATAGGATGGACCTTACAGAGTTGTCAAAGCCCAAGACTTTGGGATGATCGAGTTGAAAGAGGAGGTGACAGGCAAAATCTTCCAAGCAAATGGCCACCTCTTGAAACTTTATGAGAAATCCACTTTGCCACCTTGAGGCCAGGTTGTCCCTTTCCTATCTCTTACATTTTTCAAGTTTTCTTTAATGCTACATGTTTGATATTTTGGTGTGATGATTGGAAAGGGATAATTCAGTAGGATAGTGTTGTTTTTAGTTTATTTCTATTTATTGTTGGTTTACTTCTGTTTTACACGATATACATGTGCTGTCCATGGTCTATTTACTTATTGCTTCTGTTCTGGGCTGTTTGGCAAACTCAATTGCATGCTATAGTTTACCCATCTTATCATCATTGTTTCCATTGACTTGTGATGCATGATTTGACTGTGACTGCGAGCTTCATTGTCAAATTTGCAATAAGTATATATTTGCCTACTGTATTGAAGCTAGTTAACCTTATATAGTTATGTGATTTCCATATCCTTGTTGACAGTGAGGACACTGTCAAGTTTAAGTGTGGGGGAGTTATTATGTGCTAATAATATAAAAATTCTTCAATAAATTAAATCTTTCATCACAAAATTTTTGGTTTTTGATCTCAATGTGTGATGAATTGCTGAAAATTGGACCCCCATTTTAAACTATTTTATGGTTAGCTAAAAAAGTCTTAAGTCTAAAAGATGTTTTAATTTGGGTTTTGAAAACTATCACATGGTAGTTTCTGTGAACATTGGTCGCGACCTAGAACAAAATATTGGACTTAATATGCTCTCTATGTTATTCAGTCGTGACTCTAATGTCTTTAGGTCTCGACTAAACCTCTCTGTGAATTTGCATCACGACAGGAACCTTTTCTGGTCGCGACTAGTTATGGAAGTTTAGAGCCTGCACTCACCGTGGAATTTGGTTGTGACCTTGATTATTTTGGGTCGCGACCTGAGTGCCTAAATGTCCAAATACCTTCTCTTTGCTTTGTGCAATGCTATGTAGAAGGAATGCGTTTGAGCTACTAAGGTGCTTCATAAATGTTTCATTACCCCTTGCTCTTTAACATCTTGCATAAAAAGTTTACAAAAACCATCTTCATACTTGAATTTTTTGTTTAAATTTATGGGAAATTGAATTGGAAACACTTAAGTTGTTACTATTAGATTTGGGATTATTGCATGATTCTAAGTGATTACTTTAAAACTTTTAATCATCATTTAAGAGGGTTTTCAGCTGTGATAAGTGTTTTAATGCCTAGTGAATGACGAACACTGTTTGAGACTTTAGCTTATGAGCAATTTAGATAAAAACCTTAGTTGGAAAGATTCTCGGCCTTAATTCCCATATTGAGTGATTATTCAATTGGTTTATATTCTCTACAACTTGTCTTGTCTCTGAGTTGAGAATTACTTGCGTATTTATGTTATTGAAAATGATAGAGGCATTTATTTCTAAACCCGTTTACCCAAACACAAGCCCATCACATATTATATCCGTAGTCATCCCCTTTGAGCCCATCACTTTTCTTTTTCCACCATAGAAAGTTATATATGTATGAACATCTTTCTAAAATAAACTTGTTATTCATGTAAAAACTCATTATTATTGTGATGCTGTGTTAAACATTCTATGTATAAGGTGCCAAACAAACAAAAAGAAGAGAAAATAGCTTATTGCACTAAAAAAAAGGGTGCAAGAAAAATTGAAGAAAGAAACAAAGGAAAGAAAAAGAAAAGAGGAATGAAGAAGGCATCATTATCAACTCCTTTTAGCACAATTATCACCTCTACATCTCTGAAGACATGAATTCATGTTACATATTCCTTATTGAATGTATATAGTACTTTCTACCCTTCATACTCCATTCCATGTGGCCCATCTCCATCATTTCAAACCTAAAAGACCTCTTGATTCTTTGCATAAATGTTATATGGTTACTGAGATTTAAAGTCATTACAAGCATATGGTATGATGTTTTCCAATTTGAATCTGAGTGAAAGAACCCTAACAATGAGAGGATATAGAGAGCTAAACACTTACATCCTTAAGAGAATCTATTATGCTCATACAGTTAAGGTTGATTTCATTTAGTAGTTGATTACTTGGCATTGCTCATATTATCACTTTTGCATTCCCAAAAGATGGTGAATTAATTATCTTCAGATCACACTGTGAATTATGTTGTTATCTCAGATTTAATAGTGTTAGGTTAGGTGTAATTCATTTCTTTGTCCAGGAGTACAAAGGTTCAAGTGTAGGGGAATTGATAAGACACAATTTGTGTATTGTTTCTGTGACATTTTTAATGGTTTTATAATAGTTTTACCATTCATTTGTGCCTGTAATTGTGCTTTTGTGGTAATACATGATTATGCTTGGCAATGTGCTTTTTTAAGGGTAAAAATGGTAAAATAACTCCTCTAAACTGCATATATGTTATTCCCTTACTGGTGGGACTTTTACAATGACCTTTCATTTTGAATTGCAGGTATTTTAGAGGAGCAAGGACTAATGTGAGCAGGAAAGAAATCACAAGACAGGGAATCAAAGCAAGGAAGCATCTTCTGTGTGTTTTAGTCGTGACTAAAGTATCCACAGGTCGTGACCTAATTTCTCCTGGGAAGCTTCTCTACGTTTTACAGGTCGCAACCAAAACATGGATCAGGTCGCGACCAGAGAAGACAGTCGTGAAGCTGCGCGTTTCTGATTAGGTCAAGATGCTGTTAAAGGGAGGGGAAGTGGCAGATGTGAGGGAGGCTAGTTTTTGACCCGATAGGCTAAGAAATAATGCTCGAACTCTCTCTACACCATCTCTACTACCTACACACATCTTCCACCATTTATCTCTTTATCTCACCTTATACTTCTCTCCATGGCATCATATGTGAACAGCGATTGCAGCATAATAGGAGTCATGAGAGGCTAAACCCTTAGTCTCTTGGTGATGGATCTCGTGTCTTAAGCTCATGGACTGCACAGGAAGTTTTCTATTTTGATCTACACCTCTTCTTTCACATTTTGATTCTGCTAGATCTAGGGTTTCATTATATGAACAAGGGAATTGAATTTTGATTGATGATTCAAAGATTAGAACAATTGTAATTTACTTTGGATGTTTTGAATGCTGGTTTTAATACAATATTTCAGTTTCGATTTTAAGATAGTTGAACTATTATCAACGATCGTTGCTAATTAATTCAATTGCTTGAAATCTAGGGTTAGTCGATCGACGCTCATTCAAGGGCATTCTTAACATCTGGTTTAAATTACACACTAAGTGATTCTTAACAGTTCATTAAGAGTTCTTAAACTAGCTTTGATCAAAGGAGTTTAAGAAATATTAATGCTCCGGACTCAATCGATCGATTGAGGCTTAATTTAAGACTTAGTGATTTCAAACTCCATATCAATTGAGGGCAAGGATAGATACATTTTCATTATCAAGAGTCTATCATCACGTACTACTTTCACAAACCAACTCGTTTTCATCTAAATAAAAAGCACAAAAACATTTACTTTATTGCACTTTTATTTTATTGCACCAACCAAAACCCAAAACCATTTCACTTTCACTCAGGTTTTCAATAGTTTTGACACCAATAAGCTAGGTCTCCAATAGAAAAGCTCCTCGAGAAGAATGATAGGGTTGTGCCTTATACTACATTATTTGGTGCAAACTTAACTTATTTTAATGGGTCGGAATTCGACAATCTGACCTACTCATCAGTAGTGAACTTACATAACTTGTGTGCTTGATACTTATACTTACATGTGTTGATGTGTTGATTATTTTACTTGATTATGTGAAGTATGTATGAGCATTTGAAGCTTTGTTCCTATGTATGTAATAGCCATATGTATAATGCATGAAATATTGAGCATAAAAACATATCATTAGTTAAGCATGAGTTAAGTATGCATGTCATGCACCAAGCATTTATCTTGCATGAGTAAGTGGTAATGTTTGGTACTAAGATTCCCTCAAATCTCACCCTTCCTTACCCAACCATAATAAGTATTTAAGCATGGAAAGGAAGATTGCAAGTGATAGAGAAAGAATACGGATGTACAGAATTGAGAATTATATATGCCATTGTATTATGTATTAATTTTCCATGTGATGGAATGTATAAACATGCCTAGTGTGTAATATGATACCATGAAATTATGTATGACATTTATGGCATGTCAATATGAGTACGTGAATTATGAGGATAGTTCATACATGCTAGAATCTTGAGATGAATAAAAGCAACATTTTAGTGAGGATAAAATGTTCAATCTAGAATAGTCAGATTTCAGCAGTAATTTAGCGAAGTAGATGAATGAGTGTGGTTCTAGGATTTGGCGAGCTTATAGTACACAATATAAGCTTTAAATGCATATGTAATATGCCTTAATTTTATGTGTACAAAGGAAGTTGTGAATTTTTAAACTTAAGGCAGAAAACCTAGACAAGTGTTGTTTTACTAAAGGAACAGTAATAGTTTCGTTAAAACTAATAATGTTCAGTCCAGAGAATGGATAGATGAATATTTTTCCCTTAAAGAGTATTTAAAAATATTTAAATATAAATTTGAACAACCTCAATATGATTTTTCTAGAATAAGTTATAATTCTTTAAAGTTGGACCACTAATCTAGAAATTACAAAGTGAACAGTACCAGATGACCAAAATGAACATTTTTAATTTTCGGGATTAAGTCCTGACTCGTCTCAACCATTTCACTTTTGTATGCGTACTAATGAGGACAAAAGTAAGGATGTTTCACTAAACAAGGTCGTCGTTACATGGAATAAAAACAATCCTTCTCAAAGACACTAATCATTATCTTTCCCCCTCCTGCACTATAATATCCCAATTTTTAGTCCCAAAGACACAGAAAGTAGTCTGAAATAGGTAAGCTACTAGACCCCTTTGAGTAAACATATAGAAGGTTTTCAAGGACTAAACTACAAATAGTGAAAGTTCAATGACTACATTACAAATATTAAAAGTTCAAGGAATAAACTGTAAATAGTGAAAGTCCAGGGACTAAATTGAAAAAAGTGGAAAGTTCAAGGACTTAAGTGTAAATTAGAAAATTCCCAATGTCTAAAATAAATGTAGTAGAGATAAGTTATGGGGAATAAAGTATAATTATAAAAAGTATAGTAAGGGATCAAAGTGGAATTTAGCAAATTTAGGGATTAAAGTGTAATTTGTCAAATTCAAGGATAAAAATAGTAATTATAAGGAAATGGACCCAGAAATGGCCAAAAAATGCCAAAAAGTATTTCAGTCCCAAATTTTACCAAGAGATGGAGAAACTTATTCTAATTGGTATGATGTGACCCAGAATAATTATTTGAGGTCCCAGATAATTGATATGGATATGAAATCCCGAAAGTTATCTGGATTTTTTATCAGACCTTCTGGACCTCAGATATAGATGAAAAAATATAGGAAGGTGCATCCTATGAAGCTAGAGGTTAGGGAATGAACGGAACTCTAAATGGAGCTCTTTAGGAAAATTTATTCACATTTTAGTAAATTTTAACGGGAGTTCATGGACGTCTGATATTTGGATGATGAAATTTAAGTAGTAGGCGAGCTGGGTTTAAGTAAGCCCAAAATGGCACCAAAGAGGACCATTCCACAGGGTAGTAGTGCCTAGTACACTGAAACAGTAATTTAGTAAGATCCAGGAAAAATACATGTACCCAGTTATAGTTATAACTATGGAAAGTGATCTGATTAGGGGAATTTTATCAAATATTTATATGTATCTATTTAATAAATGTTCCCTAAGTAAATAATACCATTAGAACACATAGAAATTATTGGACTAAAGGACAGTATAATAATTCAGTAAAAATCCCTCTATACAGTACAGGAGTGTACAAGATAGGATAGAATGTACAGGAGGTTTCCAGAAGTGATGACTCACCACGTGGGGTGTCCTGTAGGACCCACACAAGGTACCACCTAGCATGATGACATAAGGGGAATGATGTCATCATGATTATGCAGGCATAACTTGGTGAGGAAGCAAGCGATCTGAGCCATTCAATCAGGACCATCCATTCCATTTAACTCCACCTATAAATAACCCCACCTTCCTTCATTCCACTTCATCCACATCAAGAAAAAGAGAGAAAGAAAGAGAAAGAGAAAGAAAGGAAGAAAAGGAAAAGGTCCGACCGAGCTATGAGCAATCTAAGGAGCTTAGGAACTCAATAAGCTTAGGATTGAGATAAGCAATCAATCCTAGTCCCTACTCTAATAAATTATAGGATTGTTCTTATAGATTTAATAGTTAGAATTATGGAATCTCTCTTGATAAGGCTAGCCGTGAAGAGAAAGAAACTTAGGAGCTAGGGTATTACCTCAAGTTAAACTTAAGTTAAGTAGAGCTATACTAGATAGGATAATAATGAAAATATTATTATGCCATGTATAGGCTCTAACTTATATAAAGAAGGAACCTCATAGCGAAGGCTAAGGACTAAGAAAAAGCTACCTAACAAGTAGTGAACTTACACCTAAACTTGTATGCTTATTACTTGAGTGTTGCTAATATGCTGTTGACTTATCTTGATTATGTGAAGCACATAACACCTTACTTTAGTACGTCTTAGGGACCATTCGGTAGCATTTAGAACCACTTAAACATCAATTGAAGTTCAATTACAAAATATGGAATTTCTACGCTTCACTGGTATGTACTGTTCATATGGTAATTCAAGATTAAGTAACAAAATTAAAGAAAATCATAATTAATTCTAAAAAATCAAAATGAAGTGGTTAAAAATGATAATCAAAGCTAACATATTAAACTTAAAAGGAAAAATAAGTCTCAGACCAAATGATCAGCTAATCAGTACAGTTTAATCATCAAAGATTACTATTTATTTGGTAAAAAATTCTGTTAAACAGTTTTTGGTCCATAATTTTGATAAATTCGTTCTCTTTGTATTGAAGTCGGAATAAGGCATTCTTAGTGTCAAAATGAAGCTTGACAAGTTAACTAAGTACTGGTAAAATCTCGTACATTTATTCAATCACTTATTATTTTTAATTACAACTCAAATGCACTATCTCCTCACGAGTTACAGTTCATAGTGACAATTTTCATCAACGAACTTTACCTACATATACACATAAATCATGCAACTAATTCCTATCTCTTCTTCATGCCTCTTCATGTTCTTTATATGAAATCCCTGCTGTGGTGTGACATGGAGGGGTGAGATTTTGGGGAAAATCTCAGTAGCAAACAGAAACCATACAATGTATGCAACTATATGCTTGATGTTAATATTTGTGCATTTAATTATCATGCTTACATAGTGATATCTTACATGCTTCCATGTCCCTTAATTATAACATAAAAAGAAATAGAGCATCACTTAATCATACATGTTTCACATAATCAAAGTAAGTAAACATTATCACATCCTCACTTTCCTAGCTTTATCTTCACCAAAACAATACCCTGTTATGTTTGGAAAAGATAGGGGTGAGATTTTGTGGGAAATATCAGTAGGAAAAAATTACCATTCAATGTATACAAGATGAATGCATGTGCATGACATGTTTTCTTTATCTTTCTTTAGCTTCCATTTGCATACTATCATGCTCTATGCCTATCACTATTATGCATAACCATAAATTCATAAAGGGTAGAGCATATATCATTCATCATCATCATAATCATATCAACACACAAGCATATACATAAAGCATACAAGAATGGGTAAGTTCACTACCTAACGTATAGCCTTGCCTTTAGTCCTTAGCCTTTGCTCTGAGATCCCTTCTTTAAAGGTCAGAGCCTATACATAACATAATAATATTCTTATTATTATCCTATCCAGCATAACTTCACTTAACTCAAGCTTATCTTGAGGTAATACCCCTAATCTGACAATCCCCTAACTTTTTATTTATCCATGGCTAACCTTATCAAGAGAGAGACATTTCTCTATTCTAACTACTAAATTCATAAGAACAATCCTCTAATTTATTAGAGTAGGGACTAGGATAACTTACTTACCTTATTCCTAAGCTTGCCAAGTCCCTAAACTCCTTGGATTACTCCTAGCTTAGCCAGAACTCCTTCTTTTTCTTCCTTTCTTTCTCTTTCTTTCTCTCTTTCTCTTTCTCTCTTCTCTCTCTCTTCTTTGCCTTACTTGGCCGTGAATGGAATGGGAGGGGATAAGGGGTATTTATAGTTGAGGCAAGGTGGAATGTATGGTCCATATCGAATCATGATCAACGGCTCAGATTGCTTAGCTTCCTCAAAAAGCTTTACCTGCATCATCATGATGACATCATCATCCTTAATGACTCATCAAAGTGACATCATCAAGGGACACCTCACATGCTTAGGTGGTGCTATAGTGGGGCCCTTGCGATACCTCAGCTACTAACTTAGCGCTTCTAGAAAATTCTAGATTCTTATATGATAATTAGCGGCTAAGATTGCGCGACGTGTCCTTAGCTTTTTCTTGAGTTTTCTTCTTCCCCTAGATTAGTGCCATGTGGCACCTTGGTGGGTCCCATGTGGACACCTTTTACACCATCTCATGGCTCCAGATAAGTCCAAAGCTTTATTTGATCAATTCCCTAGTTATCACTTCAACAGGGTAATTATATTTTACTAAAAATCCTTAAAATATTATTTTAATTCCACCCAGACTTACATAACTCTTGGGCCACAATTTTGGACTTCTAGGAATGCCTTCTTGGGTCTCTAATCAAGCTCAAGTACTCTGATGGTTCAATTCCCAAGAAACATCCTGTAGCAAATTACCAAAATACCCTTGGTTCCTCTTTATTTACTTTAATAATTCTAGGGACATTATTGTTTATTCACATTTCAATAGAGTATTCCCTAACCTTGGTCAACTATTCTGGGAACTCTCTTTGACCGTTTAACCTTAGTCAAATGCCCAAAATACCCTTTACTCATTCTTTAATCATTTTATAACAGGGGTATTTTCGTCATTTTGCACATTTTTTTTGCATATTCTGGACACTAGCCTCTTTAATCGATGAACTGATATCATGGTCCTGGGCCTCACTTGGCATCATCATGGGCCTCCTATGATGCCATCAGGGCTCATTCAGTCCCATCTTGCTTACTGTTATGTTTCACTATCGGATATCGAGCGTTCACGAACTCCCGTCAAAATTCACTAAAAAGTGAATAACTTTTTCTACAGAACTCCTTTCAGGGTTCTGTCAGTTTCCTGAACTCTGACTTCATAGGATGCACCTTCCTGTAACTTTTCATTTATATCTGATGAAACATCCTCTCTTAGACTCCTCAGAGTACACTTGCGGAAGCAATTTCAGCTTGATTATATCTTAACTTAAGCCCAGAAATTAAAATTTCTACTCTTAACTTCCTTATTCTGAACCTTTAATTTGAGAACTGGTTAATCTCATTCTACACATCCAAACAAGGCTTATTACCTATCCACGTAATGCCCCAGAGGTGTACGACTGGCCTGCCAAATTTTGTGACCAAATTCCTCCGTTTACTAGGTCAAACTGAGGTCAAACTACTGCTACCTCAGGACCTGCGAATTTCTCTTTTAATTCATCATTCACAAATTGAACATGCTAAACAATATTTATTATTAAATAATAAAATGTCATATAACAAGGCATACACAAAATTATCATATTTCTATTACATCTTCTCCTGTCTAAAATCCGGCAGCATAACTGCTACATTCCTTCTATAGAAAGTAACCGATCTTGTACCGATTCGGTAATTCCCGTAGGAACTACCATTCTACGTAAGTACCCAGGAAAGACTTGATGAACCGACTAGGTCCACTCACTTCCAGCCTCCTTAGACAGCACCTACGTACACAGTACGTATCAGTTCCTCTCTTTGTTCCTTCTTCGTTGCTAGAATTTTGGCAGCCTAACGGCGTCTCTTAAAATTTCCAGATTTTATTTTGACAGAACCTCCCCTGTAATGTTATATATGGGAATGAGATTCGGGGGAATCTCAGTAGTAATAATCATAACAATATATGTAATGCAGAGTGACGGTGCTTGCTTGTGATTGTGTACAGATAAGTATGCTGCGTGCTTCCATATTCAATAACATATGATCATAGCATTGTAATAGAGCTTCAAGCATAACATATAAGACAACAATCCAACCAAACAATAGCACAACAAATCACAAAGACATTACATAAGAGCTAGGATTAGTTACTACCTCAAAGGCTTAGCAGAGCTCTACTATCTCTATTCTGCTTCCAGCTTTGCCAGAACTTCCTTTCTTTCTTTCTTCCTCTCACTTTCTCTCTCTAGCACCTCCTTCTCTCTCCTTTCTTGCCAAAACCGTGGGATGCATGAAATGGGAGGGGGAGGGGGTATTTATAGTTTCCTTCAATGGCATTCCTGTAATTTTGAAGCCATATGAACTTGTGGTCCTGGTTTTTCCTGGATTTTCCTATTTTCTTTTATTCCTTTTTACTGCATCATGCATGACATCATCCAGGACACCTCACCGGGACACCTCATGGCCACATTTATCACATGTCTGAAATCCTGGACACCTCAGCGGCTGACTCATCGGTCCAGTCTCTTGCCTCGTAAAGCGTGTCCTCAGCTTTATCTGCTTTCTCCAGACTAATGCCATGTGGCGCCTGGAAGAGACCTTGCACGCTTCCCAATGCTATCCAGATAAGTCCCAGACTTATCTGATCACCTCCTCGGTTTTTGTGCCAACCGAGTAACTTTACTTTATTGAAACAGCATTAAAATAGTATTTTAATGCCACTTTTTCCCACATACTTCATGGGCTACGTTTTTGGGCCTGGGAATATCCTCTTGGGTCTCTGATCCAGCCCAAGTACTCTGATGGCACGATTCCCAAGAAACACCTCTTGGCAAATTACCAAAATGCCCTTGGTTCCTTTTTCTTTACTTTATTAGGTCTAGGGGCATTATTATCTTTTCCCATCTTACCAGAGTATTCTTTGACCCTGGTCAACTATCCAGATACCCTGTTTGGACTTACTAACCTTAGCCCAATGACCAAAATACCCTTTACTCATTCTTCAGCTGTTCTATAACATAGGGGCATTTTCGTCATTTCGCACCTTTTTCCCGGACACCGGCCCCTTTTACCACTGGACTGATCTAATGGGCCTGGGCCTTCCCTGGTGTCACTAAAGGCCTTAGAAACACTATACGGTCCCCTGGCCACAGTCCGATCATCCTTATCGGGACTGCTTTTTCTTTACCGATTATAACTGTAAATTCCCATCTTCCGGAATTTTTACAGAAAAATCGGGACCTCAAATCAAAATTCCGTGACTCCTCATTCACCCCGGAATCCTTTTCTCTCTCTCCAGGTATTTTCAGATATTTTATCCGGACCGGGCTATTTTGGCCTGAAAAAGCACTCACGCGTACACTTTTCCAAAATGACCATTTTACCCCTGGTCATATTTCTAATTCTTTCATACACATAGAGACCTCATATGCACATTTCACAGTTCAGTGAAATGATCAGCATAATTTTCTCTATTTTTTGGCAAATATGGTACTCATCGGCTACCAGCCCGATCTTTCCCATAATTACGATTTTGCCCCTGCATTCTCTTTCTGGCCTCATTGCTCATCTTCTCATCCTTTATCTTAAGTTCTAGAAATTCTCTTTCAATAACTCATCCCTTAAACTCTTCGGGAGTCATCGTTACTTGAAAGGCTTGACAACCTGCCCATATCAGGTTATCTTGCACAGGAGCCAGCCCATATCAAGCTTCCTGCAGAATTCCTAGGCTTAAGACTTAGGATATTCCTCACATTCCTCATTTTGAACCTAGGCGAACTGTCCCGATTCTGTAGGTTAAAGACTTATCTCATCTTTAAGTAATCCGCCCATATCAGATTACTACCCTGGGACTACGGTTTTAGCAGCCTGCCCATATCAGACTACTTCCCAGTTCTCCTAGACCAAAAATCGGGATGTTACATCTGAGGTCCAGAAGGTCTGATAAAAAATTCATATAACTTTCAAGCTATCAGATAAATATCAGCTATCTAGAATTCCAATAAAATTTCTGTATCAGGCTAGATTAACAAGCACAACTTTCTCTATCTATTGATGAAATTTGGGACTAAAATGCTTCCGGGCAGTTCTAAGCCACTTCTGGCTCAACTTTCTATAATTACCATTTTGCCCCTGGAAACTTTTCCTTTTCCAATTAAGTCCCTCAACTTTTCATAATTACACTTAATGGCCCACAACTTGTGTCTACTTTCATTTTTGTACCATGGAACTTTTAGACTTTCACTTTAGTCCCTTTCTTTTCCAAAATGACCATTATACCCTAGGGACTCTCACTATTTATATATAAGTCCATGTACTTTAACTTATTTAAATTTTAGTCCCTAAAAACCCTCTGTATGTTTTTGGCACTTCTGCTCAAAGGGATCAGGTAGCCTATCTATTTTAGGCTACTTTCTGAGTCTCTGGGCTTGAAAATTGAGATATTACAAACATCACATAAACATCCAAGTAACATAAGCATACAAGTAGGTAAGTTCACTACCTCATACGCTTGACTTTCCTTTTACCCCTTTTCTTTGCCTCTTACTTCTTACTTCTCCTTGATATGGGATGCCTTCTTTGAGCACACAACGTAAATCCTAACATCATATAATTATTCATTCATTATAATCTCAATTCACTAACATTTCATAACATTAAACTCAATTAACCACTTAACCCCTAACTTTCTCTATTTGTGGTTAATTGCCTTATCCTTTGAACTAACTTGCATTTTAACTTTACCCTACACAATTTTGTATTTTGAATCCATTTATCGATTTAGAATGTTGAAATTTCATCTGCTTTAGAAAATCTTAATAGAACTGAAAAGAAGCATATAATTCTTTAAAAAATTCTCATTTTGATTGTAATACTTTTAATATTTGTTTCTATACTTTATCCCACACAATTTTTCATTTTAAAGCCATTGGAAGCATCAAATTATAAAATTCCAATCACTGTTCATATGTGTGAATAGTGATAGAAGAGACTCTAAATTTTTATCTTTCAATTCTAATGCTTCCAAGGTTCCAAACTTATTCAATCCTGCACAAAATATCATCTAAATTCAATGGAAGCATTAGATAATTGAAATTCAAACTCCTTCTTTCAGTTTTCCTTTTTGCCGAAAGCCCTCTTCAATGTGAAAGCAAGGAATTTCAATCTAATTCCATAACTAAACATTAAATCTATCTTATCTAAGTTTTAATTATATAGTTCTAGCTTCAATTTCTTCTTCCCCCTAAATTTCCAGATTTTGGACAGCAAGCATACCATGGGAAAACTCATTTTCCTTCGCTTAGAACCCTAGGTTCAATCCTCCAAATTAAAGAAAAATAAGTTAGGATCAATAACTTACCTTGATCCCTTGCAAGTTTGATCACTTAGGCTCCTTCTTCTTGCTTTTTCTTTAGGTTTGAGTGGAAATTTGGCATAGTTTTTCCATGAGCCATAGGTTTAATTCCTACATTATTTTAATAAATTGAAGCACATGTCCAAACTCTTCTTCCTTGTTCTTGTCTTCCATGTGTCCTTGGTGTGGGTCCCACAAGGACACCTCAATAGCCAACTCACCTTATCTCTTGATTTTCTTTAATTTCTTTCTTTTTAAAATTCATAAATTATTCAAAATTGACTTGAGCTCCAAGACTTGCTCTTGGGCTTGTTGGGCTGATGTATATGACTTCACATTGAGCCAATATTGGATCCAATTACTAATTGGCATAAATCACAATGCACTTCCTATTATTTTCCTATACTAATATCCTTAAATTACCTTAATTTTTAAAATAAATTCTATAGATCTATTTTAATGATTCTAACAATTTTATAAATTCATTCTAATATAAAATGAATTTTTCACAAAGTCTCATAATTTTTTGAGACTTAGAAGTCCTGATAAAAATTATATATATTTCCTTTAAATCCTTTATCAGTGTCCTTTTTTACCATAAATTCCATAATTAATTCTCCAAGACTCCTTTTTGAGTTCTGTCAATTTCATAAATTCCTATATTAATTATGAAAATTTACTAAATTTTTTTATCTAATTTTGAGATTCGAAAGATACTACGCTAATCTCTAAACTTCAGAAATTAATATTAATTTATCGAGACCTTAAATCAAAATTCTGAAAAATATGTCTAGCCCAATTTTCATCTCTATTTACTGGTAAAATTTGGGACCAAAATATTTTTGAGCAATTTTGGGCCTTTTCTGGCTCAACTTTCCATAATTACCATTTTGCCCCTGAACTCTTGAAAATTGCACTTTAGTCCCTCAACGTCTCATAATTACACTTAATAAGCCATAACTTGTGTCTACTTCCATTTTGCACCATGGAACTTTTAGGGTTTTCACTTTAATCCCTTTCTTTTTTCAAAATGACCATTATGACATTGGAACTTTCATTAATTACAATTTAGCCCCTTTGGCTTTACAACTTTATACCTTCTATCTTTCTTTGGCTTAAAACTTATCTAATCATTATCTTTTCTTCTGATTACCATCCTAATCCCTTCATAACCTTTTTTCTCTATTAGTCTTATACATATAGGGAAATTTGGGATGTTACAAAGCATGTATGATTAAGAATACTCTGTTTCTTTTTATGCTATGGCCATATGTTATAAGTAAGAATTATGGAAGCATGTAACTAATTACTATCTCTTCTTCATGCCTCGTGGAGGGGGTGAGATTTTAGGGGAAATCAGAGTAGCAAACGGAAACCATACAATATATGCAACTACATGCTTGATGTTAATATGTATGCACTTAATGATTATACTTACATAATCATATCTTACATGCTTGCATGTCCCTTAATTATAACATATGGCCATAACATAAAAAGAAACAGAGCATCACTTAATCATACATGCTTCACATAATCAAAGGAAGTAAATATCACATAAAACATCCAAGCAACATAAGCATACAAGTAGGTAAGTTCATGTTGGAAATTGTGCCCTAGGGGCTAATCATTGTCTTATAAACATTATTGTTTTATGAATTTCTTAATTATGTTATCACATTATTTGCATGTTTACTGTGATGACCATCCTTGGATAACTCATGATCTTATCCTAAATGTCCCTAGTCGGTCATCTATGCGGGAGCAGAGATGAAATAAGACCAGTATGACTTTGAAGATATATAGAGATATAAATCAAAGTCATAGGCACATGTAAGAGTACAGGGTGTCGGACTGACCCGCTATGAGAGAGCTGCATGGGTTAAGTCATAAGCTTCTCTCATATACAAGCCATGTCACTATGCCCTTTGACCTGAGATCATCATGGATTCCTACATGACGAACGCTCAGCTTTGACCTAGTCAAAAGTCACTTTTGACCGAGTGATCATAAAGGCTATGTTCGGGCTTAGTGGTTTTTCATGTGGAGGAATGTGAATGGTCAAGATGGAATTTGTCCCTCACATTCGTAGAGAGATATTACTGGGCCCCTCGATGGGTGAGTCTGAGAAATGTATGGTCATACTGGAATGGAAGGGTAGTTCCATTTCTATATTCAGACTACTCAGGGATCGAGAAAGTAACGGTCAGGAACAGGAGGATGACGTTCTCTATGCCTCATCCATGACCGAAATATCGTGTGACAAAAGGGACGTGATATGGTTGTATGAAAGGTAACATCGTTTATCGATCCTCATATGATTTGGGTAGTCGTAATGCCTTGCTAGAGACTGCTTACGACTTGTGGGTCAGTATAGTAACTGGCCTACTGCCAACTTCATATGGGCCTACAGGGTCGCACACAAAACAGCCCAATACGAGCTATGATGTCCAGATTCATTGAATCTAAGAGATGTCTAGATTCAATGAATAATCTAGGGTGGTTATATATATTTTATGTAAATAAATTAGTATATATATTATATATAACATAAGAGATATTTTTAAGATTTAATTTATAAGGATAAATTAAATCTCTATCACTTTTAAATTTGAATTTAAATGGATATGATCTATTTGAATTTGAAATTCAAATTGATAAGATATCTCAAATTTGATTTATGAGAATAAATCAAATATAATTCTGTCTTATCTTTATTTTAAATTAAATAAATAGGTGAATTAAATCTGTGGGACGGATTTAATATAAACCATATTTATTTAATTAGTTTCTTATTAAATTATGCAATATATGATATTGTATTAATTTTAGAATTAATATAAGATCAATTATGAAGCCCGGCCCAATTAGAAGCCCGATAGCATCCTATATATTTGACATTAGGAGCTAGGGTTCTACACATCTATATCTACACATCTATACAGACGTGAGAAAAGGGGGCAGGGAGAGTGCAAAAGGTTTGCAGATAAGAAACTGCCGAAATAGAGACAGTGAGGACAGAATCTCTAGAAAGACCTAGAGGAACAAGAGGCGCTAGCACGTCGTTCATGATTGGAACGCTGTTCGTGTGGATACCGGTAGAGGAAGCCGATCTGAGCTGTCGACTTCTTGCGATCAAGAAAATGAAACCAGACACGAAGACAGGTCGCGACCTATATACACTGAGGTCGCGACCATACGGGCATCTGAACGTCAGAAATCCAAAAAGAGGCTACAGGTCGCGACTAGCAGCTGATGAGGTCGCGACTAAAACTCCAGAGGTAACAGGTCGCGACTAGAAGTAGAGGAGGTCGCGACTAACAACTCCAGAGGCGACAGGTTGCGATAAGAAGCTGAGTAGGTCGCGACTAAAAGTTCCAGAGGCGAAGAGTCGCGACTAGTGGACACTGAGGTCGCGACCAAAGCTTGAATACCGAAGGTAACACTCCTTTCTCCTTGACTTAAACACATTCGGTAGATCTTGGCTGGGAATGGAAAAATTTTTAAAGTTAATTTCCGCTGCGTGTCTTCCAATTCCCTACAGTTCACTACCTCACATGCTTGACTTTCCTTTACCTCTTTTCTTTGCCTCTTGCTTATTACTTCTCCTTGATATGTGGCTTCCTTCTTTGAGCACACACCTAACATCATATAATTATTCATTCATTATAATCTCGATTCACTAACATTTCATAACAATAAACTCAATTAACCGCCACCTAACATTATCTATTTGTGGATAATTGCCTTATCCTTTGAACTAACTTGCATCTAAACTTTACCCTAAACAATTTTGTCTTTTGAATCCATTTATGGATTTAGAATGTTGAAATTTCAACTGCTTCATCAAATCTGGACAGAACTGAAAACAAGCATATAATTCCTTAAAAAATTCTCATTTTGATTCTAATGCTTCCAATACTTGTTCCTATACTTTATCCCACACAATTTTTCATTTTAAAGCCATTCGAAGCATCAAAATCATGAAAATATAATCATTGTTCATATGTGTGAATAGTAATAAAGAAGACTCTAAATTTTCATCTTTCAATTCCAATGCTTCCAAGGTTCCAAACTTATTCAATCCTACCCATAATCATCATTTAAATTCAATGGAACCATTAGATTATTGAAATCCAAACTCCTCCTTTCAGTTCTGCTCTTGGCTGAAAGACCTTTTCAATGTGCAAAGCAAGGAATTTCAATCTAATTCCATAACTAACCACTAAATCTAGCTTATCTAAGTTTTAATTACATAGTTCTAGCTTCAATTTCTTCTTCCCCCTAAATTTCCAAATTTTGGATAGCAAGCATACCATGGGAAAAACTCATTTTCCTTCCCTTAGAACCCTAGGTTCAAGTCTCTAAATTAAAGAAAAATAAGCTAGGATCAATAACTTACCTTCATCCCTTGCAAGCTTGATTGTAACACCTTACTTTCGTACATCTTAGGGACCATTTTGTAGCATTTAGAACCACTTACAAGTCCATTGAAGTTTAAATCTGGAAAATTCCAAATCATGGGTACTATTCATGTGGTATTTTCAAATTAAACGACGAACTTTGAAAAATCATAATTAATTCTAGAAAAATATAAATGAAGTGGTTCAAAAGGCTACTCAAAGCTAACATATTTTAATTTAAGGAAAAAATAAGTCTTAGACCAAATACACAGTCAATCAATACAGTTTAATCGTCAAAAAATTATTATTCATTTAGTTAAAAATTCTGAAAAATAGTTTCTGATCCCTGACTTTGAAAAATTCGTTCTCTTTGTATTGATGTCAAAATAGGGCATTATTAGTGTCAAAACAAAGCTTGACATGTTAAATAAGTACCACTAAAATATCATATATTTATTTGATCATTTATTTTTTTAATTATAACTAAAATGTCAGTGCCTCCTCACGAGTTACTGTTCACAGTGACAAATTTCATCAACTATCTTTACATATATATACACATAAATTATGCAACTAATTTCTATCTCTTCTTCATGCCTCTTCATCTTCTTCCTCATGTGAAATCCATGCTGTGGTGTGACATGGAGGGGTGAGATTTCGTGGGAAATCTCAGTAGCAAATAGAAACCATACAATGTATGCAACTATATGCTTGATGTAAATATGTGTGTACTTAATTATCATGCTTGCATAATGATATCTTACATGCTTTGTATAAAAAGAAATAGAGCATCACTTAATCATCCATGCTTCACATCATCAAAGTAATTAAACATCATATAAAACATCCAAGCAACATAAGCATACAAGTAGGTAAGTTCACTACCTTGATCACTTGACTTTTCTTTGCCCTTTTCTTTTCTCACTTCTCCTTGTTGTGTGGTTGCCTTCTTTGAGTACACAAGTGAAAGCCTAAATATTGCATAATCATTCATTCATCATAACCAAATTACCTAACATTCATGAACACTAAACTCAATTAACCACTTAACCCCTAAATTTCTTTGTTTGTGGTTAAATCCCTTGTCCTTTAAATTAATTTGTGTCTTGACTTTACCTACACAATTTGTCCTTCTAAATCCATTTATGAGCTTAGAATCATGAAATTCTAGGTCCTTCATGACCTGATGTACAGAACCGAAAGAAGCATACAATTTTCTCAAAATTCTATTTTGATTCCAATGCTTCCAATACTTGTTTCTCTACTTAATCCCACACAATTTTTCATTTTAAAACCATTGGAAGCATCAAAATCATGAAATTCACATCACTATTCATGCATATGAATAGTAATAGAGAGGGTTTCCAAAACTTCTATTTTCTAATTTTAATGCTTCCAAGGTTCCAATCCTATCGAATCCTATACAAAATATCATTTGAATTCAATGAAAGCATTAGATCATTGAAATTCATTCTTCTTGGTCCTATACAGTAGATGGTAGAATGGTCCTCATGCTAGGCAAAGTCAAGAACACCATTGAATTCAATAACCAACATTAAGTCTAGCTTGTCTAAGGGTCTTTTACATAGTTCTAACTTCATTTAACTCTTCCTTCTTTAACTTTGAATTTTGGACAGCAAGGGTTCCAAGGGAATAATCCATTTTTCGTCCATTAAAACCTAGGTTTTATCCTTTCCAAAACACATATAAATAAACTAGGAAGGATTACTTACCTTATGCCTTAACTATCTTGGACCAAAGTACCTTGAATCTCCTGTTGAATTTGCCTTGGAATGGTTGACTTTTCATTTTGCAAGAGGTTCCCCTTGGTCCTTCAAGAGCATCACAGTTGTGGCTTGTTAAGTGGGGTATTTATAGCAAAATTTCAATGGTCTTGGAACTAAAGATATCCTCAATTTCCTAATTATTACAAGCCTTAATCTTAACTCTCATTGGTTGCTTTCTTGCTTAATTAACCTTAATCTTCATTAACTTAATTCTTATATTATTTTAATATAAATCAATATATGCTAAAACTTTTCCTCTCTTGCTTGGCTTCCATGTGGCATTTTTGCACATGGTGTGGGTCCCACCAAGGACACCTCACATGCCACCTTGCATTATCTCTTAATTTTTCTTGATTTCTTTCTTTAAAAATACATAAAATATCCTAAAAAAATCATTTGGCCAGTGATGAGCAGGACAGATTGTAGTCTTCCGATCCATCAAAATAATAATGTTTACACCCAATAATATAGTATAAGGCACAACCCTATTGCTCTTCTCACGAAGCTTTTCTATTATAGACCTAGCATATTGGTTCCAAATCTATTAAAAACCTGAGTGAAAGCAAAATGGGTTTTAGGGTTTGGTTGATTTTTTATGCAATAAAATAAAGGTGCAGTAAAGTAAATGTTTTTGTCTTTTTGATTGAGATGCAAATGCGTTGGTTTGTGAAAGAAGTATGTGATGACAGACTCTTGATGATGAAAGCGTATCAATCCTTGCTCTTAATTTGATATGTAGTTTTTGAAATCACTAAGTCTTAAACAAAACCTCAATCGATCGATTGAGTCCAGAGCATTAATATTCCTTAAACTCCTTTGATCAAAGCTAGCTTAAAAACTCTTAATGCACTGTTAAAATCTACTTAGTGTGTAATTCAAATCAAATGATGAAAATTCCCTCGAATGATTATCGATCGATAAACCCTAGATTTTAAGCAATTGAATTAATTAGCAACGATCGTTGATAACAGTTCAACTAACTTAAAATTGAAACTGAAATATTATATTAAACCAATATTCAAAGCATCCAAAGTCAATTACTATTGTCTAATATGAAAGTAATCAATCGACACTCAATCCCTTGTTCATATAATGAAAATCCTAGATCTAGAAGTATCAAAACATGAAATAGGTGAAGATTAAAATAGAAAACTCCCTAGTGCAGTCCATGAGCTTAAGACACGAGATCCATCACCAAGAGACTAAGGATTCAGCCTCTCATGACTCTTATTATTCTGCAATCGCTATTCAAATATGATGCCATGGAGAAAAGCAGAAGGTGAGATAAAGAGATGAATGATGGAATTGTGTGGAGGTAGTAGAGAGAGTTTGAGCACTGCTTTTTAGCCTAATCAAGTCAAAAACCATCCTCTCTTACGTCTACAGCTTTTCTCTCCTTTTAACAGCAGGTTGACCTAATCAAAAATACGCAGCTTGACGACTGTCTTCTTTGGTCGTGACCTGATCCATGTTTTGGTCATGACCTGTAACCGCAGAGAAGCTTCCTAGGAGAAATTAGGTCACGACCTGTGGATACTTTGGTCGCGACTGAAAGAGATAGAAGCTGCTTCCTTGATTTGATTCTCTATATTGTGATTTCTTTTCTGCTCACATTAGTCCTTGCTCCTCTAAAATATCTGTAATTCAAAACTAAAGCTCATTGTAAAAGTCCCACCAGTAAAGGAATAACATATATGCAATTTAGAGGAGTTAATTTACCATTTTACCCTTAAAATAGCACATTGCCAAGAATAATTATGTATTACCACAAAAGCACAATTACATGCATAAAATGAATGGTAAAGTTATTATAAAACCCTTAAAAATGTGCAAAAACCATACACAAATTGTGTCTTATCAGCCACATGATGATAAATTCCTTGATTTATTGGACCTGCACATGATGCCATTTTGGGCCTAAATTAGGTCCAACTTAATATTGGCACATATCCCAAGAAATTCCCTATATCGAATTCTTAAATCACCTTAATTTTTAGATAAATTTTAGATACATCTTTTAAGGGTTATAATATTTTTAGAAATTCATTCTAATATAAAATAAATTTCCTAAAAAGTATCATAATTTTCTGAGACTCGGAAGTCTTGATAAAAATTCGTAAGTTTCTCTAAATCTTAAATTCTCTAATTAATTCTATATAGCTCATTTTTTAGTCCTATCAATTTCATAAATTCTTATATTAATTATAAGAATTTACTACATAATTTCATCTGATTCTGAGGTTTAGAAGATACTCTACCAATTTCTAGACTTCAAAAATTAATATCAATTTATCGGGACCTTAAATCAGAATTCTAAGAAAGATGCCTGGCCCAAATTCTATTCTATATTTATTGATAAAATTTGGGACCAAAACATTTTCGAACAATTTTGGGCTTTTTCTAGCTCAACTTCTATAATTATAATTTTGCTCTAGAATTTTCATTAATTACAATTTAGCCCCTTCAGCTTTACAACTTTATACCTTCTCTCTTTCTTTGGCTTCTTAAAACTTATCTAATCATTATCTTTTCTTCTTATTACCATTCCAATCCCTCTTCATAAACTATTTCCTCTATCAATCTTACAGAGATAGGGAAAATTTTGGATGTTACCCCATGATCCTTGGGAGCACAAAACTAAAGAGAATGAAGGGAGTATTTATAGCCAAATTTGGTCACCCTTAGGACTAAATTATCCCTCTTTTTCCTAATTATTGCATAGCCTTGATCTTACATCTTATTGATTGATTAATTTCTTAATCACCATTAACTTAATTCTTACATTATTTTAATAAATTGAAGCACATGTTCAAACTCTTCGTCCTTGTTCTTGGCTACTATATGTCCTTGGTGTGGGTCCCACAATGACACCTTATAAGTCAACTCACCTTATATCTTAATTTTTTTAATTTCTTTCTTTCTAGAATTCATAAATTATCCAAAATTGACTTGAGCTCCAAGACTTACTCTTGGGCTTATTGGGCTACTGTATATGATGCCACATTAAGCCAATATTGGGTCCAATTGCTAATTGGCACAAATCCCAAGGCACTTCCCATTATTTTCCTATACCGTTATCTTTAAATTATCCTAATTTATAAGATAAATTCTATAGAGCTCTTTTAATGATTCTAACATTTTTAGAAATTCATTCTAATATAAAATAAATTTCTTGCAAAGTCTCATAATTTTTTAAGACTCATAAGTCCTGATAAGAATTACGTACAGTTCTTCTAAATCCTTTATCAGTGTCATTTTTCACAGTAAATTCCATAATTAATTCTACAAGACTTCATTTTGAGCTCTATTAGTTTCATAATTAATTCTACAGGACTTCATTTGATTCTAAGGTCCAAAAGATACTACACTAATCTCCAAACTTTGGAGATTAATATCAATTTATCGGGACTTTAAATTAAAATTTTGAGAGATATGCCTAGCCCATTTCATTCTCTATTTACTGGTAAAATTTGGAATCAAAATATTTCTAGGCAATTTTAGGCCTTTTCTAACTCAACTTTCCATAATTATAATTTTGCCCCTAAAATCTTGAAAATTGCACTTTAGTCCCTCAACTTTTTATAATTACATTTAATAACCCATAACTTGTGTCTACTTCCATTTTACACTATGAAACTTTTAGGGTTTTCACTTTAGTCCCTTTCTTTTTTAAAATAACCATTATGCCCTTAGAACTTTCAATAATTGTAATTTAGCCCCTTTGGCTTTATAACTTTATACCTTCTATCTTTCTTTGACTTAAAACTTATCTAATCATTATCTTCTCTTCTGATTACCATCCCAATCCCTTCATAACCTTTTATCTCTATCAGTCTTATACAGATAGGGAAAATTTAGGATGTTACAAAGCATGTATGATTGAGAATGCTCTGTTTCTTTTTATGCTATGGTCATATGTTATGAGTAAGAATTATAGAAGCATGTATATGTCATTATGCAAGTATGATCATACTAAGCATATACTTACATACATTGTTTATGGTACCATTTGCTATAGAGATTTCCTCAGAAATGTCACCCCTACCTTTTCCCTAAACATAGCAGGCCCATCCAATGGTGGAGGTAAGGTCAATTCAAGATGTCTGGTTACTTTACAACTTGGTCATTTGTTGGTCTATATTATAAATAAACAATAACATGTAATACATATATTTATGCATGAACAGTACCACTTTTATGCATCATCTTTTTGTGACTCTAATTAAAAATAGTAAATGGATGAATAAATGTACAATATTTTACCAATAAATAGTAGACATACCGAGCTTTTATTTGATATGTAAAACTCCTTATTTGGATGTCTACATGTGGAGATATAATTTATCAAACTTGGGACCAAAATGCTAAAATCAAGGGAATGATGTTGGATGAACAGTAAACTTTGAGCATTGACTAATGTTGACTTGGTCAAGGCATGGTCAACAAGTTATTTTTTCCTGAAAGAGGATTAAGTAAGCTTCATGTAGGAACTTGAACTACTTCATTTTGAGTTTTATAGAATTAATTATGATTTTTTGAATTCAGGTCACCTATCTAGAATTTACATAGTGAATAGTACCTAAGTGTAAAATTCCATATTGTATAATTTGACTTCAATAAACTTAAAAGTGATTCCAAATGCTATCGTTTGGTCCTTAAGACATAAGAAAATTAGGATGTTACATGCACATTTACTATACTGATATATATATTACATTTTCACCTTTATATCTAACTAAACACCTATTCACACACTACAAAAAAGAAGGTGTTTTGTAATGGTCAAGTTTTTGACTTTGTAGCGGTTATAACTGCTGGAAAGAATATTTCCAATAGTTTAATTAACCGCTACAACTTTAGGCTCTACAAACATATTTGTAGCGGTTTACATAATTGTTGCGCATTATGGTCAAAACGTTGTAAATGTTTATAGTGGTTCATGTAATTTAGTAGATGTCAATAAAATCGCTATAAATGGGTATGTGAATGCAAGGGATAAAATTTTGCTGTTAGAAATCGCTACAAAATCGTGGCTGATTGATGGGAAATTGTAAGGCAACAAAATATTTAGGCAGTAAATGAAAATTTTTACATTGGCGCCAAAACTTTGTAGCTGTTATATAACCACGACAAAATTTGGTTCATGCTGGAAAATTTTTGAAAAAGATTTTTTCACATGTTAAGCTTTTTTAGTGGTTATATGACCACTACAAATGTTGCAGCCGTAGTAAAAAAGTTAAAAAATTTGTGATACTTATAATTATATATATAAATATATGAATTTTTAATATTATGTATATATGGAGATATATAGATAATTTAATTTATGAGAAATACTTTATTTTTGTTTAGTATACGTAATGAAAATATAAGATGGGTAGAAAGTTATGGAATTAATTTAATTTAATATATTTATTTAATTTAATTTAATGTATTTTATTTTATGAGAAATACTTAAGATATAGAAAGTGTATAAATTGATATTAGATAGGTAGAAAGTTATGGAAGTAGATGAAAGAAAATGGAGAAAATATGATATAGAAATTATTAGATCCAGCAATTTGTGTAGGAAAGACCTGAAAATAATAAATACACACATTGATAAAAATAAATATACAAATGTGAAAGAAAAATAAGCTTATAAATTGAAATGGTCTTACTACCATGTGAAGAAAGAACCAAATAAGAAAAAAAGAAGAGAAAACAGACAGAGAAAGAAAGGAAGCATAGGAAGAAAAGAATGCGAGAAGAAGTGAGAATAGGAGGAGGGGAAGTATTTGTAGACGTAAGGTGTGCTTTTGCATCAATTTAATGTATTTTGCAGCGGTTTAAAGTGTTTTGTAGAGGTTTACTCCCCGCTGAAATTTGTAGCATTTATGCATAACTGCTACAAATATGTGTTTCTTTATTTTTTAAAAACATTTAATTTTCATTATTTTTGCACAAGAAGAAATGTTACATTAAGCATTCAAAGTGTAGTAAAAGTCATTCATTGTCATTATCACCCTGCCTGAAAAGAGATTTTTTATAACAAAATATTGTTAGGTTTAATTTGTAACCAGATTATAATGGAATAAAATTTAAAATTGAAGTAAATGAGTTTTTAAGTAATTTAATAACGATAATTGTCAATAAATGCTAGGATGAACATAGAACACATATTTGATAATGGCTAAATTGTCATCTCCTTGAGAGAAGAAGTTTTCAAAATTTGTCAGTTGGAAGGGCTCGTTGTCGTAAGCAGTGATGTCATAATCACCCATGTCAAAAAGACTTGTGGCTTAAGGTGAACCACTATATTCCAATCTTTATGCTTCTCGTCCTCCACATAATAACCTAGTGTGCCTTAGAAGCCAGAATGAACGATCCATCATCTTCAAATTCACTTGTATGAATGAGCATAGAAAAATTAATAGATGTGATGCCTAAGTTATCAACAGTAAGTCCCCGTGAAGATGTCTTGTTTGCCCAGGAGAACTTGAAGAGATTTATGGTGAAAAGCTGCTGGTAATTTAACTCAACGATGTCAATAAGCTTTTCATAATAAATGATGCCTTGAATGTCACCGTCATTACTGGTAGCATAACTCCTCATCCCAAATGTGCTACAAACCCCTGGTGTTTTGTGTGAGCAATCCCTAGTCACGTGCAACTGTGCAGAACTTGAACCTGTTAATATTATATGCGATATATATTTTCTCGCATGGTCTAACTGGCAGAGTGAAATATTTCTAAATTCGGCTGTGTAAGGTCTCTTGTCATTGTGTATTCGTCATGTAAACCAATTGGGAAACTCTCAATGGACTCTTTTATTAGCCTCAACAGAAGCTTGCCCACATACTCATAGCTGGCATCTGACATGACTTCTATACTCCATATACAATATAATGAAGTGTTGTTTGTTTTATAAGTATTAGAGATTAATAAATTGAGTTACAAGTATAAAAAATAGTGTGCATTTAATTTATGTATATATACTTATAGGAGTAAATGTTCAACTTGGCTGTAATTTATCATAACATGTCTGTGTGCCTGTATTTCTCTTTGGGAGTGATTTTAAAGAACTCATATTGTCCAACGTATTTCCCAATAGGAGGAAAAAATCACTTGATATGGTAGGAAGAGGATGAGAATCGTCAACGCAACGTAGGCGGTTAAAAGACATCTCCATGTTATTAAAGTAGCTTTAACAAAAATTAAGACGCCATCCCCATAATAACCTTATGCTATTAAACCCTCTATCCATGCCTTATTGTGAACATAGGTTTTTAGTTTTCTGAAAAATCTGTAGTGTCACATTCGATTAACAAACTGTGTGTGTTATGGATTCACAAGTATCAAATAAAATATGAAGAGATAAAGTTTCTTGTACCTCTCAATAGGGTACATCTAGTGATATTGAACTAGGCCAGCAAGCTTTGCTTCTAGAACAAGGTAGACCGTCAAGTGAACCATGATAATGAAAAAGGATGGAGGAAATATCATCTACAAGAATAATTTTTTTCTACAGCTGATCGAGTTCCTGAGGTATCAAGACCTTAGCACACACTTCCTGAAAAAAGAACACAGCTCTACCAATACCACGATATATCAGGAAAAAGCGTGTCTCAAAGCCAGAGGGAGGAGCTATTGCATCAGAATATGAGAGTCATGACTCTTTAACGCAGAAACCTTTTGAAACTGGAGATCGATACATCTTGATATCTTGCTAAAGTATCCATCAGGAATTTTGATGCTCTTCAGTGTTGAAAGGAAGATAGCCTTATTCTGCTTAGTCAAGGTGAACTTAGCTGGCTTAAACTTGTCATTGTTATCTAGCCATGCCTGTTCACGTATTCCCCAGGCGCGTAACTCTTTCCTAGCTATGAGATGATATTTGGACTTTTTGGGCATGTTAAGCAACATATACAGCACATTGTCGAACACATTTTTCTCAATATGCATGACATCTGTCACATCCTAATTTTATTACATCTTAGGGAGTAAACAGTAGCATCACTAAGCAAGAACCTTCTATTTTGTGCCAGAATCATATGCTCTAATAGCAAAATGTCACATCCTAATTTTCTTACATCTGGGACCAAACGGTAGCATCTGGAACCATTTTAAATGTCATTGAAATCAAATTACAAATCTGGAATTTTACTCTATCGGGTACTATTCACTGTGTAAATTCTAGACAGGTGACCTAACTTCAAAAAATTATAATTAATTCTAGAAAAATCGAAATAGAGTGTTTCAAGTTGCAATGTGAAGCTAACTTAATCCTATTTTAGGGAAAAATAACTTGTTAACCACTCCTTGACCAAGTAAACATCAATCAATGCTCAAACATTACTGTTCATCCAACGTCATTCCCTTGATTCCAGCATTTTGATCCCCACTTTTCATAATTACACTTAATGGCCCATAACTTGTATCTACTTTCATTTTGCACCATGGAACTCTTAGATTTTTCACTTTAGTCCCTTTCTTTTTCAAAATGACCATTATACCCTTGGACTTTTCTAAAATTATGATTTTACCCTTTCTTAGGCTTTAACATCGTAAATAATTCCTGAGATTTTTATCTCAACCATGGCCTCTAACTAACCTCTTTTCTCTTTCTATATCTAAGAGACTCTTTTGAAGTCTCTAACTTAATTATATATTTTCCCTCAGGAACTTTCACTATTTACAATTTAGTCCCTAAACTTTTATTATTTGTAGTTTAGTCCCTGAACATCATTTGTATATTTCTGGGACTTAAGCTTAAAGGAATATGGTAGCCTACCTATTTGAGGCTACATACTAGGCTTTTAGGTCTAAAAATTGGGATATGACAACATCCAAACTATGGCATAGCAAATTATGTTTCCAATAAGGAAGAGTGAAGAAGATACTTCTCTTGCACGACTGCAGAGGCTGACCATCAAATATCCCATGAGACCATCATCCTGGTTGCTCGGGATCCTCAATATTCTTGCCAAACTCGACATCAACATCCTTTAACTGCCAAAATATGTCAATAGCAGACAAAGTGGCCAGAGGATCTCTCTTTTCTTGTTTCCTATCAAAGCGGATCCATTGCAATCTAAATATATGTTTGGAATCCAGGAACTATCGATGTCTTAAAAAATATCACTTCTGACTGTGCAGAAGGCGGCTTGATATGGCATCGAAGTTGTACTCTAGACAAGCTAGCCCAGTATGCACGTTCCAGCAGGATAAAGTTCCCAAACCCAAAAAATCACTTATCGTCCATATCAATGCGGCACAGAGATTGACTAGATGCTTCTCGTATAAGTCAAACATTTTAACGCCATCCATCCACAGCTCCATTAATGGTTATAGGTACACATCTATATCATTTCCTGGCATTTTCTTTCCAGGGATGACCATGGAAAACAAAAATGAGCTCTGCTCCATGCACATCCAAGGTGGGAGATTGTATGGAATCAGCACAACAGGCCAGATAATCTAGGTAGTGCTCATGTTACCAAATGGGTTAAAACCATCAGTCGCCAAAGCAAGATGGACATTTCTTAGATCATGGGCAAAATCTAGGAACTGTGAGTCAAACGCCTTCAAGGCCTCTAAATCCTGAGGATGTTTTAGCTTCTATTTGCATTCTGCTAAAAAACATGCCACCTCATATGCTTCGCCATCTTTCATTTAAATAACTTATACAGGATTAAAATTAATTATATTTATTAGTTCCCATCTCCCACCAGTCCTTCTTGTTGATGGGGAAATGTGTCCACTCCTTTGCCAGTAACAACAGGTATTTGTTGTACAGCTGGCCCCTTGTTGGATCAGCTAGTTCATATGGTTAACCAGCACGATCACATGCCCCTTGTCATTATGGAAATGTCTAGCTATCATCCTACTTATTGACCTGATCCCCTGCTCGTCTACAAAGTGTAATTTAAAAATAATTATATTATTCAAACTCATATAAAATTTAAATTATAAATTGTAAAGTACAAATTAAATAAATTCTTACCTACGACTTCTACCAACTGCCCCATTTGCCACCTTCCATGATTAGGCTGCTCATCTACTTGCCTACCGGGCACCCCTATCCCTCCTGAGAATCCACACCCTCTTCTCCTCCCCCGCCTATTCCCTCGCCTACATCATACTGGCGGGAAGACTCTCCAGTATGAGGAGCTCCTCCCTAAAACAAATCCAACATCATTGCCTCGTAAAGCTAGTAGGGCTCATAATCAGCCACGCTAATTTCCAACTTAGAATCCCTATCACCAGCACTCTGGTTAGAGGTAGGTCTATACATTTCCATCGGCTCCTTACCACTATGATGACTCATCATATTTAAAATGACAAACACACAATGATAGATTCTATTAATTATAAGAAAATAATTACATGACAAAATATTAAATAAAATTACAAATATACAATGCAAGATCTTATTAAATCTAAACAAAAAATGTCCTAATCCATATTACTAATGAATAAAAAATAATCAATATATAAATGAAGTCCAATTTATTAAAAAAATTCATAATTCATAATCAAAATATTAAACTTGGTAAAATATTCCTAATCATAATCCTAATTAACAGATAAAAATATTCTTAGTCAAACAGAACTCTTAAGTCCAACAGGTATTCTTAGTCGAACAGGTATTCATAGTTCAATTTATATTCCTAATTAACAAATAAAAATAAAGTCCAATATATTAAAAATATTCCTAGTCAAACACGTATTCCTAATCCACCTAACCATCTAAACTTCGCTAAATAAACAATTAAATAACGCTAAATAAGAATTTATAATCAATATATAACTAAATTAAATAAATAACTCAACTTTTTAAATAAATAAGCTACGTAAATAAAATTTATATTCGTACCTCAAAAAAAGACTAATATATCGGTCTTCGCGCCAAGTAAGAGTTCTGATCACAATTTGGCAGAGCTTAGATACTAGCAAACTCAAAAACTTTGAAATGAAGGTGTAAGGGTATTTATAGGTTTCTGAAAGTTCATTTTTGTTTCTATATTTGTAGTGGTTAATTATGTCTATCTGATACAAATTTCTAACGGTCTCTGATATGTCTCCATGCATCAGTCTACGTGGGACTGTGCAGCAGTTAAAATCACTACAAACATGTCCCCAGAGTGGAATGAGAATGATCATTTTCCTCGGGGAAGTTTGCAGCAGTTTAAACTGCTACAAACTCGAGCATGCCAACAGTCACTACTTAGCTCAGAGGTAAACTCCCAGCAAACCAATGGTTGCTTATCCACTTGGACGTTTGTAGTGGTTTGAACCGCTAAAAATTGTTTGGTCATTCTAGCATGAAAATTAGTAGGGGTTTAAACCATTACAAATTTGTTCACGCCTTATGGCGCCAGCTTGGCATCATATTTATAACGGTTTTAACTGCAGCAAATGTCTTTGTAGATACTATTCGAAGTCAAAGAGCTACAAATTTATAGCAGTTTAGAGGCAGACCGCTACAAAATGAGACTTTGAAGTGGTTTACCTTAACCGCTGCATGTAACGCCTTACTTTCATACATTTTAGGGACCATTCAGTACCATTTAGAATCACTCACAAGTCCATTGAAGTTCAATCTTAAAATTTGAAATTTCCAAGCTCACAGTTATGTTCATTTGGTAATTCTAGATTCGGCGACGAACTTCAAAAAATCATAACTAATTTTAGAAAAATCAAAATGATGGTTTAAAAGGATACTTGAAGATAACATAATTTAATTTAAGGAAAAAAATACTTCCTCAGACCAATTGACCAGTCAACCAAGTCAACTCTAACGTCAACATTTACTGTTCATTTTGTCAGAATTTCTAAAAATAGATTCTGGTCCCTGCTTTTGGAAAATTTGTTCTCTTTGTACAGACACTGAAATATGGCGTTCTTAGTGTCAAAATGAAGCTTGTCATGTTAACTAAGTCTTGGAAAAATATCATACGTTTATTCAATAATTAACTATTTTTCTTTCAATTACACAAAATGTCATCAATTATAATTACATGGCATCTTTACATATTACATTCATAATAATTTCATACATCAATCATACTATCCAATCCCTAATTTCTCTTCATGCCTCCTCATCTTCTTTCATCATACACGAACCTGTTAGGATTGGGATTACATGGAAGGGGTGAGACTTTTAAGGAAATCTCAGTAGTAAATGGAAACCATACAATGTATGCAACTATATGCTTGATGTTAATATGTGTGCACTTAATGATCATTCTTGCATAATGATACTTACATGCTTCCATGTCTCTTAATGATAACATATGGCCGTAGCATAAAAAGAAACAGAACATTAATTAATCATACATGCTTCACATAATCAAATTAAGTAACCAACACATAAAACATCCAAGCAATATAAGTATACAAGTAGGTAAGTTCACTACCTTGGAATAGCTCTATTTCCTTGTCCTTTCTCTTTACCTCTTGCTTTTCCTTACTTTTTTCCCTCCATCATGGTCTTTTCTTTGTGGTCCTCTGTACCACATTAATCAAGGCCTAATAAAGCATAACATCATACTTATTATAATATATTTCTAAGACAATATAACTTACTAATTCTTAACCCATTAAGTCTCTATCATTCTCTAATTTTTATTATTTGGTTTGGCCTTTGAATTAATTGATGTCTTAACTTTACCCTACACAATTTTTCCTTCTAAATCCATTTATGAGCTTAGAATTATAAAAATCCAGCTCCTTCATGCACTTCTAAATAGAACCAAAATATGTCTTCTTTATTTCTAAAAATTCTCATTTTGATTCTAATGCTTCCAATACTTGTTTCTCTACTTTATCCCACATAATTTTTAATTTTAAAACCATTGGAAGTATCAAAATCATGAAATTACAATCACTATTCATGTGTGTGAACATTAACAGAGAAGAAGTTAAAATTTCATCTTTCAATTCCAATGCTTACAAGGTTCCAAAACTATCCAATCCTACAAAAAATCATCTTCTAAATTCAATAAAAGTATTAGATCATTTAAATTCCATCTCCCTGTATCCAAAATAGTGTAGGAAAAGGTTTCAGCCATGTAATGTCAAGAATATCAACTTGATGCAATAACCAATCATCTAACTAGATTGTTTAAGCACTAATTACATAGTTCTAGCTTTATTTTCTTCTTCCTTCTTTATTATAGAATTTTGGGCAGCAAGGGATCCAAGGGAGAAATAAAGTTTCTAACCATTAAAACCTAGGTTTTATCCTTCCAAAACACATATAAATAAACTATGAAGGATTGCTTAACTTAGGTATTTGCTTGGGGGTATTTGCTTGGATTGCTTCTCCTTAATCTTATTTTGAGTTCTCTCTTCATTTTGGCATGGTTTCCCCAAGGGTTCATGCCAGCACGAAATTGAAGAGAATGGAGGGGTATTTATAATGAAATTTTAAGGTTGGATGGACCATTATGCCCCTCAAGTTTCTAATTATTATAATTCCCTAATCTTGCTTCCTATTGGTTACTTTCTTGATTAATTAAACTTAATTATCATTAACTTAATTCTTACATTATTTTAATATAATTTATCACATGGGATAATACTTCCTTCATGCTCTTGGTGCCATGTGGTGGATGTGTGGGTCCCACATGGACACCTCACATGCCACCTTTCATTCTCTTAGATTTTTCTTTTATTTTTCTATTTTAAAAATTCCTAAAATATATAAAAGTCAAATTATGCTCCAATACACTTCTTGGAACATTGGGCCTAAATTGGGTCCAATTGGCTAATTGGCACAAATCCCAAGGAATTTCCTATACCGATATCCTTAAATTGCCCTGATATTTTAGATAAATTCTAAAAGCCTATTTTATTGGTTCTAACATTTTTAGAAATTCATTCTAATATAAAATGAATTTTTTACAAAGTCTCATAATTTTATAAGAACCATAAGTCCTATTAAAAATTCATACATCTTCTTTAAATCCTTTATAGGTGTCCTTTTTTACCTTAAATTCTCTAATTAATTCTACAAGACTCCTTTTTTACTTCTATCAATTTTATAAATTCTTATATTAATTATAAGAATTTACTATCAAATTTCATCTTATTCTAAGGTTCAGAAGATACTATAATAATTTCTAGACTTTGAAAATTAATATCAATTTATCGGGACCTCAAATCAAAATTTCGTGTGGCGTTAAATTGACCGGAATAATTTTCTCTATTTTGTGGTAAATTTTGGGACAAAACTATTTTCTAGCAATTTTGGGCATTTTAAGGCTCAACTTTCCATAATTATCATTTGTCCCTGAACTTTTAAAAATTATACTTTATGCCCTCAACTTTTTATAATTACACTTAATGGCCCAAAGCTTATGTGTACTTCCATTTTGCACCATAAAATTTTTAGGTTTTTCACTTTAGTCCCTTTTCTTTATACCATTGTCAAATCATTATCTTTCTTTCTGTTTATTGTCATAATTCCTTTCAAACCTCTTTCCTCTATCAGTCTTATACAGATAGGGAAAATTAGGATGTGACACTGCAGCTCTCAGTTTGTTTTTGTAGTGATACAACAACTTCCTTACCTAATCACAATTTGTGTGGATATACATAATCAACATCATATCTTTACATATTTCCTTTCAATGTAATATTTGTTATTCTCTTTGTGTATTTCCTTTTCTTTCCCTTCTCAGTTTTAAAACTGGTCCAACATATTTGGGGGGTTTTGGTGGGGTGGGGGAGGGTGTTAGAGAGGGGAGCAGTTCGAACTAAGAATTAGTGAGAAAGAGAGAAGGAAGAAGGAAAGGGGTGGAGCAACATCAAGCTTTCTTGAGAGAAGACGGGCGGAGGTTGATAATGATGATGGGGATGGTTAGGTGGTAGCCATATTAGCTCTTATTCATTTATACATAGTGTTGGAATTTGACTCTAATTCACCCTTGGTGGATCAGGCCCAAGTCCATATAAGCTAGGGTTTAGGTGACAATAACCAAAATATGGGATGTTATGCGGGAGTATTTTGGGTGCATGACTCCTTGATTTTTGAAAAGTAACATAGAACAATATTTTCCTCTCCCTTTCTCTTTTATTATTTGTGTATTTATTGTGTTCGAACACCCAAGTCCACCACAGTGACCGCATTTTTGTGTGGATGCCAAAGAAACTAGTCTACAACTCACGTACTCCCGAATCCATTACATAGGATAGGATGACTCATTATGATTTGGACTGATAAGGATTATTTTTTTGAAAAAACTCAAAAATTCAGTGACTATGTCGCACCGAGTCATACTTGAGGAACTCGATTATAAGTGGGTTAATAATTGAAGGATTAAAAAGATTAATTTTTCCAAAATTTGAAAACCTTTATTTGATGGTAAATACTATTAAGTATTTCTTCAGAGTATATATGACATGTCTTTATTTTGACAGTTCTTAATCATCAAATATTAACAAAATCAATTGTCAAATATTTACATTTCAGTCCAAAAAAACCCTAATGTATGTTACGCCTATGCATCTCTGCATATGCCTTGAAGTGTATTTCAATATTTTGTTGACAGTTGAAACATTAAATCTTGAAAGGAGTATGGAAACTTTGGAAGATGAGTGATGAAAAAAAGTTTACTTAGAAAAAAATTTGATTCCCACAAAAACACCATGGAGCTTTTTTAAAATTTCAAAATTTTACGGTCCTTAAATGTAGTTTTTCTTATACCCAAATCACAAGGCCACACATAAAATTAACGGGCATTTGAGTAGGGTGACAATAATTCTTTTTAACTCTTTCAGAATGACATTAAACTAAAAAAAAGTAACTTTCGAATACCTATTTCTCCTTTGAGAATACTTTGGGACAAAAATCATCTTTAACCCTTATTTTAAATGTTATAGGAACATATATATAAGAATTAAATGGATAAGTTTACAACTGAGTTAATTTCAAAGGTTAAGATAAATGCTAGATTAGTTCAAAGGGCCTTCCAAAGAAAAAGGAATTATATGACAATCATTAACTTTTAAAAAAGGGAAAATGACATATGGGTCCCATGAAAGCAATTGAATGACAAAAAAGTCCCAACAAATACTATAATTTATTTCAAGTCCCATGGGATCTCACATGAATTTTTTACAATTGTGAAAAGACTTAAATGCCCTTGTGAAATAAAAAAACAGTAAAGAAAAAATGAGAGTTGACGCGCTCTAGTGTGAAATAAAAAAATAGTAAGAACACCATTACTGCCCATACGATAGCTCCCACAGTGTATTCACAACTAGGTTTTCTCGTTATCATAGCTGGCATGGTGATTAACTATTAAATTTTTGTGCTTTCTCTTTCCTTAACATTGTGCTCGATTTCTCGGTTAAAGTTTGAGGCTACTAAAAAGAAACTCTATGTTGATATTGATATGATTGACAAACTATACTTCAGCATACAAGTGATGGAGTTTCTGAAAAAGTATAATCAATGGAGATTCTAAAAAAGTTTGGCATTGACAGGTTTCTAGGGAGGTATAATCCCTGAAAATGCACTTAATACGAGTATTTTGGAAGGTTTCTTAGGTGCTAGACTTCTCGGTGTCAAGGTAATGTTCAAAAACCTATTCATTATTTCTGTAATTCTATTCAGAGGCCAAGGAAATGTTCATAATGTTTAATATATTTCTCAGGAGAAGTTGAATCTTGCACTTTCTCTGACATTAATTTAATGCTCACTTTAATACTGAGAATCTTTGGGATCTAGACATGTCCAGAGTCTGCCTCGTTATATATGTTTGAAATGGTACTTTGTTATATGCTTCTTTGCTTGAGATACTGTGTTTTATCTGTCTTCTCGATGACCATTTATTGTCCCCACAAACCTACTAAAATTGTTGGTATGGGTTTTGTCTTATGTTGGAAGCTGTCTTATCCTGCTCCTTGATTTTGAAAATTACCATTATTGCTTCAAATTTAAAAACTGTGTCAACTATTGATCACATCAAGGTACGTTCCTTTTCAAAATTTTAAAAATAATAGCAGTAGAGTATAAATTACATTAATTCATTGTAATTCCTTGCATTCTCTTTTCCTATTTCCTAATCAGTTAGTACAGTTTTGGATTGTGGCTTTGTTTGATATGATGTGATCTACTCATAGGCACTCATTCCTTTTCCTTTGTTGGATTGTACAATACAATTGTTACGATAATTTGTTTGGTAGGAGGGACTGCCTGTACTAGCCAAGTATAGAAAATGTTTACTTGTGTATGCTGAGCTTTGGAATCAACCTATCTCAAGACTAGGACAACTTCATAGTAAGACATTGATTATGGGCTTATGGCCTTGCATTATGAAGAAATGAGCTTTGGAATCATAATAAGATTGATGTTTATGCTTTTGGAGTTATTTTATTAGAGCCCATAACTGATTAGAACCCATAACTGGTTAGAGTTGTTTTACTTGAGTATATAAAGAAAGAATGAGCTTACAAAGGTTATTGTAAAATGTGAATGACAGAAAATGGTTTGATATGGGAGGGAAACATGAGTTGTTATTATAGCATCAATAGTTGTTAATTTGAGTGGTTGAGTTGTTAATAATTTGTATTTGGTGCAGGTTGTCATTACTCATGGCCAGATCGTCTGGAAAGCATCTATTATGTTATGTTTATATGTGGGACAATTTGAAAATGATGGATGAGGTCAAACATATGTTGGTGGTAAAGTGAGAAAAATGATTGAGTCTCAATTTCATAACAAAAAAGACTTATCACTATGAAAGATGCTATGAGCCAGACACACAGTGAAAACATGCAAGAATCCAAACCTGAGCTGAGGAATGGTGCTGGGTTGCTCTATTTTTCTGTGCAAATACATAGTATACTAATTTTTAGTTTGTGTATATATGTAGAAAGTGATGAAAGTAATTTTTTCTAACCTTGATCAATCTCCATCTTGTTGGAAGGTAAGGTGGATCTTGATGAAGGTGTCATGTTTGCTATACTCCTTTTATATTTACTCCCAAGAGCTTATGCAATTACAAAGTACATATATATGAATCAAAGTGCATACTATGTTTGTTGTCATTTGCTATCATTTGTTAGTTACAGGTGCTAGGGTTGTTAGTTGTAGGTGTTGAGGTTGTTAGTTGCAAGTGCTGGGGTTGTTAGTTTTAGGTGCTGGAGTTTGTTGTAGGTGCTGGAGTTGTTAGTTGCTGGTGCTAGAGTTGTTATTCCTTCAAAACCTTCTTGTTAGTTGTAGGTGCTGGGGTTATTAGTTGCAAGTGCTAGGGGTTGTTATTCCTTCAACATCTTGTTGTTATTGCAGGTGTTGGGGTTGTTATAGAGTTGTTATTTTTGTTGGGGTTGGGTAGTTATTATTTATGGTGCTGCGGTTGTCATTCCTTCACTATGGAATTGTTATTCCCTGATGGTGGAGAGTTTAAAATCATTATTCTTGACATCAGTTAACAACCCACAACTAATGTATCATAAACAGAGTACTATAACATGTTCCAACTCCAGCGTAGCTAACAACCCCAGCACCTGCAAGTAACAACCCCAGCACCTGTAGTAACAACCCCAGCGCCTGGAACAATAACCTCAGCCCCTGCAACTAACAAATGAAGTAAATGACAGCAAACATACTATGCACTTTGCAATTACTGAACAACTGCCTACAACTGATATGACAACTTATGTTATAAATTATAGAGGATAATATTTTGAAACCAACGCACCATATTACTTACACATCTTGGTCCTCTATTAGATTATCCATATGAACTTGTGTGCACTCATTGCTTGCTTTCTCTCCTACGTACACATAACCACTTTCTCCATTGAACATTGTTAAATGCTCAATTCCTTCATTATTAAACATGTCAATAAATGTGTGTTTATCAATGAGTGAAGGCATAACAACTTAACCAATGAAAATAGAACAATCCCACAACTGTAGCACTTCTGGACTTGTTATTTTTTCAGTTCTTTATTTTTCCTTCTGGTTTTATTACTTTTGCAGTTATGGGGTTGTTCTTGTTTCATTGGTTAAGTTGTTTATTTTCTTCTCGTGTTGTTACTTTTGCAGTTGTGGGGTTATTCTATTTTCATTTGTTAAGTTGTTATTCCTTTACTATGGGGTTGTTATTTATAAGTGTTAGAGTTGTTATTTTTGCTATCATGGGTAAGTTATTTTTCAGTGGTTAAGTTGTTTTTGCTATCATGATAAAATTTTTTCATTAATAATATAATAAATTGACATGTCTTGAACATGTTTTATTACATGTATTGTTTAATTAAAAACATAACAATTGTCAGGCATTCATAATTACACTTAAATAGTCACTTATAATTCCAAGATGGCGTAAAAGCTTTCTCTGATAGTCCAATCATTGGGGAGATACATCTTGTTTACTAAGTAGCTTGTGCTCTATACTCAAATATAAAGGAAAAAATTTACTTATTAAAAGTTCTTTAAGTTGGTGCTATCAATCACATTCTCAAATAAAAACATTATATGTAGTTGCATCTTTTGGTTGTAAAATAAAACATGTCATGATTTTATTGGAGAACTTGATAGTAAACACTTGAAGCTCTACTCAAGTTTTATTCTTGTACAAAATACATGAAGTATCAAGCACTAGGAAATAACAGCCCTATTGTGAAGGAATAACAACTCCAGCACTAGGGAATAACAGCCCTATTGTGAAGGAATAAGTGATGCACAACTGAAGTATCAAGTATCCCAGATAGCAAACGTAATAACTCCAGCACTTACAAATAACAACCCTGTATTGAAGTAATAACAACTCAAGCACTAGGGAATAACAACCCAGCACCTGCAACTAACAAATAATAGCAAACATAGTATGCACTTTGATTCATATATATGCACTTTGCAATTACATGAGCTCTTGGCATCAAATGTAAAAGGAGTACAGCAAACATAGACACATTTATCAAACAAGATAGAGATTGATTAAGGTTACAAAAAATTACTTTCATCAATTTCTACAGATATATACAAAGCAAAAATCAGTGTGCTATGTGGTTGCACAGAAAAATAGAGCAACCCAGTGCCATTCCTCAGCTCGGGTTTGGATTCTTGCATGTATTTACTGTGTGTCCATCCTCATGGCATCTTTCACATGATAAGTCTTTCTGTTTTGAAATTGAGACTCAAACCTTTTTCTTTTTGGCCTTCCCAGAGGCCTTCTAGTAATTGGGGGTTCAAGGAACCTTTCTTTCACTAGTTCAAACACTGTCCGCCTTCCATCTTCACCTTCCTATGACTTTCGCTTGACATATAACCAGAGCTATGACTTTCTCACTTCAACAAGGCCTTTCTCACTTTCTGCATATTCGACAACCCAACACTCAATTTTTTCTCATATTCCTTCAAGCAAAGAAGATTTTGAAAACAAAGAGAGCCAACTTATAATACCTGTAAAATCAAACATTAAGACGTGGAATAAACCTAGTAAAAGGCCATATTGAATTCTCCACTCTTCTCATCCATAGAATTTTCACGTCAACCAAGCATAGGGAAAGGGGGAAAATTATATCAACGCTAATAAGAAAATGAAAATATCTTCTAGATTTATAGATGAAAATTTTCCCACAAATTGAAGTTTTGCTGCATACTACAATAATTCAAGATAAAAGCAAAAAAAAAGAACAAATATGTTGCAAGCATTTCCTCCACTGTCTAAATATCATGTGCAAAGACATCTAATCCTTATTTGGAAACCTTCTCCACACAACCAGCATCTCCTCGAAAATAAGAAACTATTACAACAAAAAAGTGCCTCTACTGTCATATGGAATAAATTGGCAATGCTTTCAAAAAATGGCTTCCAATTAAACAAAATTCCCACAACGATATTCCACCAAAACAAATCTGCAATGATCATTATAATGGAATTACATAAATAGATGTAACTTTTAAATTAAATACTAACACAACAGCCAAAAAGGGAAAGCTCATCACACCGCATCACAGATTATAAGATTTTACGATACCAAAGGCAAATATTTGATAAAAAAAATTACCAAAAACATATTGTATAAAAAGACTCCTAAAAGATCCTTATCAGTTTTACATTGAATCCTAAAATATCCTTATCAGTTTTACCTAAAAGCTTGTCACCTAGGCTCAGCTCCTCCGCAGTTTGCAATTGATTTGCACCTTATGATAGGAAAAAGGAAGAGAATACAAATGATGGAAAAGATGAGTTTCTTTATAGGAGAAGATAGACAGATAATAGGCAGAGGGTGAACTGAGTTGGAAGAACCATCATTGAAAAACTGAAGCCCAACAAGTAGAGAGCTAGCGACCAAAGAAAGAGCAAACATTAGACCCAAAAAGGAGAGAGAAGGAAGGCTCAGCATTGAGGATACCGCAATAAGAGAATTTGAGCAACTAGATTGTAGAAAGATTGTAGAAAGATGGGGAGGAGGTTGAGGTGATAGAACTAAGAGAGAGAGAGATAGTAGATTCAGATGAGAGGGGGATTACGGGCAAAGGAAAGATAGAAAAAACTTAAATCCCAAGGGGTAGTTATGTCTTTTCACAATTGGAAAAAATTCATCTGAGGTCCCATGGGATTTTAAATTAATTATGCCATTTTTTGGGACTTTTTTGACATTTAATTCCTTCCATGGGACTCAGATGTCATTTTCCCTTTAAAAGATAGCATACATGATAATAAAAATTAAAAAAAAATCTCTTCTCTCTCAATTTACCAATCGGGACATAATGATGTTTTACAATTGCAATGAGATGGGGAATGTACGACTCTCATAATATTCCAATTCCAAATCTAGTATTGATCTCTTCCATAGATAAATACAACAGAAATTTCTCAAATATTTCCTAATAACAACTCCTCTTAAATTTGAAACAGTAAAGTGCAAAGATTTATCTGCCTGTACTTGTAGTACAACATTTATGTCACTGGAAAAAGAAAATAATAAGAATTGCAATTACCAAGTTCACATATAAAAGTAATTAAATAGATGACGATGTTGTGTCTATGATATGTATTTCTCTCTATCTTCCTTTCTCATGGCCATACTCTGATTTACTTCTTGCCCTTCTCATGCTTTTCTTAGGATCCAAGTTCAACCTGCTACCACCTGATATAATTTCTTTTTTCACTTCCCTTCCCTTCTCTGATCCTATTTCTTCAACCTCTCCTCTTATAACCATCTTCCTCTCTAGTTCCACTGGCAACTTACTGTCTGATCTTCTAATTTTGGGTTGATCTTTTTCTCTGGTTATAGGAAGAGAGATGCTTCTTATGTCTCCTTCTCTCTTGAGTTCTTTATCTGGGCCTATAGAATATTGCTTCCCGTTGCTGTCCCTGGCTTTCGGTCTCATTTTGGCTCCAAGAAGAAGTTCATGAGGTTTTGGCAGTTTATGGTGGCTAGTGGTTGACATGGAGTCTTTTTCTTGCTCAACGTAGAGCAGCTGCACAACCGTTCTTAATGGAAGAAGCTCGTTTTTCACCGCATGAGCTCGGATTTCTGGAGACAGTTTCTGGCAGTCTAGAATACGACACAGCCGCTTCTTGTCGGCCTTGCTCAGGTCAGGATGCTCCTGTTAATGACATTAAAATAGCATAAGGTAATGAAACTTTTTTACAAATGTACTATTTTGTCTTATCAAAAATCAACATGAAACTGATTATATACAGTTCATTAAGTATATTAAAGTAGTTCCATTAATGTATAAGAATTATTTTTGTGTGTATTTGAAGGGGCAGGGGAAGAGGAAAAAATTGTTTTGAAAGAAAAGAAGAGCTTCTATTCTTGATCAAAACAAATGATGGCAGGAAAATCTTTTTTTTCCTCCCTTCTGGTTCCTGGGAAGAAACAGTAAAGAAAATTTTAGATAGGAACAACCTCTATCAAATATAAAAAATAAAAATAATATATCAAATATCTGCTAAAAGCAATTGCTGAAAGATTTAACTAAATGCTGCTAACCTATTCCTTTTGTTATAGAAATTTTGAAAATAGTGGTTTTTAAGAAAAGGATTAAAAATAGGCAAAAAATTGCAGTGTTTCATGGGTATTTTTCAAGAATATAAGAATTAAACATAGAAGGTTCCAAAATTTTCTGTTGATGTAAGTGTAATATCAATACTTCACCTTAAGATAGATGTTGATGGCCTTGTACAGGTCATCATGTTCCTCTCGGGCGACATCAGGTACAGTTTCAGAAAGAGAAGCAAATTTCGACACCGTCATATTATCATCCCTTGCAATTACTTGAAGATATGAATCAATGAGCTTGCTGACATTTCCAATTGATCTTAAAAAGTTGCTGCTCTCTACTGCACCAGGAGCCATTCTTTTCCAAAGCTTCAAATAACTTTCCAGCACTGCTAGAACTATGTCTATATCATAACAGTGATGGTCAGAAAGTGATGTTGAAGGGTAAAGCAGATCACTTACTGTTGCCTCCTCAAATTTTAGGCTGGCTCTCTTTATTAGCTCGGTCTTCGTCATTGCAGAGACCCCAAGAAAACTTGCAACTCGGAGAAGTCTTAACAAGAAGCCAACTGAAACTGACCCTCTATCTGCCGGAATCATGCTTACAATTGTTTCAAGAATCCTTCCATTCTTCTCCTTGGATTCTTCTGTTTGAGAAGATGAACTTGTCGAACTCCTAAGCTTTGTGATCCCCGGGAGCCGCCTACAGGCAAAGACATGCAAGGCTTCACCTATAAGCTGTGGTGGAAGCACATATGCAGATCGGATAGCCATGATTATACATCGAAAAAGGTCAATCTCAAGATCAGAAATATCCTCTGTCCACCAATCCTTTGGGACAGCAGGGTTCTGTTTTTTATTATACCCAGGCCTAGTGTAAGTGTAGGACCATTTGACCTGCACATGAGTATCTTCATTTATTCAGCAAATGTCCAAATGAGTTAACAATTAAAAATCAATATCTATAAAAGTTGTAAGAAACTACACTAATCACAAGCCATGAATAATGTGGTTCATCTCAAATTTTGTGCAATGCACAGGGACGGCTCTAGTATTTTGAGAAAACTTGCCCGACATTCAATGGATCAAGTCACTCATGAAAGGACATGTATGACTCACATATGACATAATTGTATATTTAAATGATTAGTTTGGTTTATCTATCTTTTATAGACAGTATCTTTCTAAACATGTTTTATGGAAATTTTAGAAATTTGAGGAAGTAGAAATGGCCAAATTCTTGACCTGTTGTGGGGGCGTGAGAACTTTCTCAATAATTGAGTCAATGCACTTTCTGACTATACCAAGATTCTCAGACCAATCTTGTAACTTAGCAGTGGTCTGCAGTGTCACAATGGAGTCCTTCCAACCTTCAAGTACGCAGGAATTCAGGAAAGCCTCAAGTTTACCAACAAAGTTTCCCTTCTCGATGGAGTCAGTCATTCGGAGGAACTTGGCAGCACAGAGCGCAGGTACAATGTTGTGAGCACTTATGCTTATCGAAATTCCATAGCAAAACTTAGCGCAGAGTTCGAAAGCTTCTTCCCCTCCAGGAATATCGTGAAGCCCTAGAGAAACAGACTCAGAATCGCTAGAATCAGAGCAAAGTCTCTGCAGGAGGCCACATTTTGGAAGAAGTGGAAACTGCAGCACACAAAGCAGAATTAAATATGAATAAAGATTACATTTTGGTCTCTCTCTATCTCTCTCTCATCATAATTGTATTTTTCTCTGATGAATATAATAGTGACTCCCACTTTCAAGAGTACCTTGTGCAGTAGATAAGTGATATTATTCACTTGTATCACAAGGTCTGAAGGTATATCTGAAACTAGAGTCCTGCATAATCAGAATTCATGTTTATTTGCATATCAAGGGTAGAAAAATATAGTGTGCAGCATCGTAGAAAAGAATTACTTTTAGTACCTAGTTGCTTGTTCTGAGTAGAAAGTATCTGGCCTTGTTCCAAGTTTCATAAACTTCATTGTTGATTGTCTTGGTCTATACCCAATAGTCAGTAAAAGTCCCTACTTCAAAAGCCTGACTGAAAAAATATGGCTTGTTCCTTGTAAGCGAGAACCTATTTCATAAAATAAGTATTTGATACCTTAGTCAGTTGATTAAGTACTGCTATGGGAGAAAATTGCAGATGCATACTTATGAAATATCTAAAGTATAAAGGCGGAAAAGGCTTTTGCAAGGAAATGATGAAACTATGGAAAACCATTATTTTGGGGGAGAGAAAGTGTAAATGGCGTTTATAGAACACTTTAGCTGGTGAACCAATCTAAACATACTAGGGTCTATATATAGGACCCAATCAGCTCATGCCTTGTCAGCAACAACTAACCCCTTCAACTAAAAAATTAATACGCGTAACATGAAGAAAGCTGAAACGAGGATAATCTGGTAGCAGCAGAAGACAAATTAACGAACATGTCCAGCTGCCAATTCTGCTAAAAAGTTAGATAAGAGAAGTCTACAAAAAAGAAAGGAAAAAGAAAAGAAAGAGATAACAAAGAAAGGGAATAAGAAAGAAACAGATGGAGGAATGATAAGAGAAGGGTTTTGTCTTCATTATTCTAAATTATGCATAAGGAAAGTTTACTAAATATACAAAACAATGGAGAAAGAAAAGTCAGCAAGAGAGCCTTACCTCAAGTTTCATCAAATAAAGCCCTTGCCATTCTCATTTCGCTGTAAAGAACTCTTGAGAGCTCTTCAGCATGTAGAAGAAAGTAACCTCACCTACAGGGCAAAGAAAAAACATAATAAACTACTCCAGTATATGCTATCATGTACTGAAAAAGTGGATGATAAAATAGTCAATAGAAGAGCTACTTCTTAACACCTTGGCAAGATGTAACACAAATGTCTGTTGGTATATCTTTGAAGTTACTTGACTTAAACTTCAAAGCTGAATAGTGAAGTTGACCGAATTAAGTGAATGCATAAAACTCTTATAGACTTACATCAGACTTCAGATCATTCTGCCTCTTTCTCCAGGTCCTGACAGCAACAAGAAACTGAAGAATTTGAGAATTCAGTGATTTCTTAGCTAACTTAACAACTCAAGCTATTATTTGAGATAAGTTGATTACTCATAAACATTATCAATTACTTTGATTTGTGGCAATCACTAACTAAGCTTATTCATAAGCCCTACATTTTCTCCTATGCCAAAAGTGCAAACTCATTTCATTATATTCCTGAAAGTTAAACAAACAAAATTATGCAGCAACGTGCATAAAATTCACACATCATACAAAGCAGACAAAGTAAGGAAACCTTTTTCAAAACCTGATTCAAATTAAAAAAACTGTCATATGTTGACATAGAAACCATTTGATATATATGCTGCTTTTGGAAGTTGGAAACTATAATGTGAGACAAGCAAAATCAAAAGGGTGCATAAATCCAAAGCGGATATGTCATAATACACCTCAATCTTTTACAAATAACAAGGATGTGCCACCAAATGTCTCTTAAGTGAATGGGGAAATGATTCATCATTAACAAATAACAAGGATGTGTTACCAAACGCTTCTTAACTGAATGCGAAAATGATTCATCATTAAGTTTTAGATCTGGTTGTAAAGTCACTTTCATTCTGCATTTTACTGAATGCAAATATGTACTTTTCATAGTCCACCTTCTTAAAAATCTGAGCGTTTGTGCTTGAAAAGCAGCATGCTGAGCATGTTTTTAATGGAAATTTGACTCTTGTTTTGAAATGAACTAATATAAAACAAACGGCACAGCCCATTGCTTTCAATCAGACAAAATAAATGCACTAATAGTTTTTCATCCAAGTAAGGCTCTATTGGAATCTAAGAAGCAATGATAATAACACTGAAGGAGACAAGAAAAGATACAAATACAATGACACAAAAAAACAAAATTTGACAGAATAAAATATTTTAGTACAATTTGAAGTGCTTTGCCTAATATGAGTGCTAAATATAACATGACTCTTATTTTGAAGTATTAATGCTTCATGGAACAAAATCCTCACAAGTATACTATTTCTTAGAATTGGCTCCAACAGATTCCAATTCCATGAACATCATGAAATTCAGAAAATAATTATAGCTATTGTTAGAGTAAGCTTTTCTCTACACAATATCATTGACATCCATCCATCTTCTGATTACTAATTGGCATCCAGCAAGGTATTTGGCCAATTAAGTGGCCGTGGCCATTGTCCTCTGAAACTGATAAAGTTATTCATTTCAGGTCAACTTCTGCCTATCCCACAAGGAGGATTTATCATTTCCTTTTTGTCCCTATCCTTTTGGATTTTTTAAAGTAGAACCTTCACTGGGTTATTTTCCTCACATTTTTCATTTTTTTTAAAAAAAAAAGACGAAGATACATCTGGTAAAAGCATTCTCCATCTTTAAAATATATCTTAAGTTTTAATTGAACAACAAGTCAATGACAGTGCTTCAATCAAATTACTTATTACAGAATCAGGCATTCCATCAAACACCTAAGAAACTAATTGAAAGGGGAAAAAGTTGTTTAAAGAATTGAAAAGACTAACAAGAGAAATCACAGACACAGGAATAGAGAGAACATACCCATAACATGAAACTCAAGGCCGAATAGAATCTTAGTCAGATGAAACATTCAGGGAGGAAAACGCTGGATAATTTCCCAGAAACTGTGCAAATAGAAGGAAGGGGTTGATGAAGGAGAAGCACCAAGTTGTGGATTGGATACTGAGGCCAAACTTCAGAACCAAACATATAAAACTCTACGTACAAGAAGCAGAGAAGATGAGTAAGAAGGAGTGCTTTATCTGTTTCATTCAAGTAATCTCGAGAAAGACGAATAATGGGTTAATTTATTTCGGTTAGAGGCAGCCAGAGAGAGACCAAGCGAGAGTGTTTTGGGAGCAGGAAAGCAAGGTAAAGAAAGACTGAGAGAGAGAGAGAGTGGTTCGTTGGGATTAGTCAACATAGTAATGCATCAAAAGCAAGGCATGATGATGGATCATAATTGATAAGCAGCTTGAAAAGGAAACGGAGCAGAAGAGAAGAGAAATAAATGAAAGAGGAAAAGGAAAAAAAGAAAGGTATAGAGAATGAAGATGAAGACATTGAAAACAAATAAAATTAAATCCTCTTTCTTCGCACATTGATATATTCAAATAAGATAGAGAAAGAAAGGGTCATGTGTATTAAAAAGATGTGATTAGTGGGATCCAAATTAGTCGTGTGTTACGTTGTTAGTGAATTTGAATTTAGCAAAAATAACTAAATAATTCATCACAACCATCCATTTACAATTAAGTCGGCGTTTTGGCTTATAAAATCAAAACATAAAACATGGTTTATTGATTTTTATTGTGAGTTGCATGAAGAGTAAAACAAATCTGAAATTTCGCGCGAACATAGGCCTACAATTTAGTTATTCCACAATATTTGGATATAATAGAGGATAATAAATTTAACAAAGAGAAATCAAAACACATTCCAACTATCGCTTCATAATTAAATAGACATTTCATTTGGTATGTACATAAAATCATACCATTTCATTCATTCTTCTTACAATTGTAAAACTGTAGATAATACAATTTCATTCATTCTTCATACAATGGTAAAGGGGTGTTTTACTTCCCGTCGACCAATTTATTCAGTTTTTTAAAATAAATGTCCTTTATTTTCTTCTTTTTTGCAATTTAAACACTGTTGTAATTATATTTTTCTTTAATAAAATCGTTTAGTTATATATTAGAAAAATAACAAATTGGAGTATTTTGAGAAATGGTAGAGAATGATTTTTTTTTTTTTTTTTTGATAAAGAAATGGTAGAGAATGATTGAAGGAGAAAAAGCATGCAATGCAATAGAGGTGAAGCTGGCGTAGGGGGTGAGGGTGCGGCCCACGGTGAGCATAGGGGAAAGATCTGGTGTGCGCTCGTCATCATGCTTCCCCCCACTAAATCCTGGGATATTCTTCTTCTATTACCCCATTTGTGGGACCACCCTTGTATGCATGTCGGCCACGTGTTTTCTCCTCTTCCGTCCTACTCACTTATTATGCGAAAAAATCTTTTTTTATTTTATTTTTTTTCTAATTCTAAACAGAACAATTTCCTACTAGAGATAATTATATTTATGATATTATTTTTGACTTTTCATGTTATAAAAAAATAATTATTTTTGTTATATCTAATTTTAATAATTTTTTTAATCATTTTATATTAAGAGAATGTTTGAATTAAAATTTAAAAAAACATAATTTTAGAGTTGAAAGGTATATTCTCTAAATGAGTTTTGGGGTTAAAATCGTATTCATGCTTTGAATGGATATTTTACTACTTTGCTTTTGAAATCTTAATTTGAGCCAAACCCATAATTTTGTTTAAAACTAGTGATATGTTTGGATTCATTTTTGATAATAACTTATAGAAGCAAACATTTTAAATTTATGAAAAAACATGGTTTTTCACCATTTTTAACAATAAAATGTTTTTTTAAAATATATATGGTTACGTTTTATTTAAAACCGTAGTTTTTACTCCAAAAGTACCTTTTTATTATTACCAAAACACGACCTTTCATTAGTAAAGTGCTTTGGTGTTATTAAGGCATACCAGTAATGCTTCATTTAATTACATATAATGAAAAATATAATTTAATATTACATATAATGAACCTTATAACTCAATCAACTCACCTAAACTTTTTTAATTATAAAAAAAACTATAATTTAATTTTACAATTTTTGAAACTGCAAACAAGGTATTTTTTCTTTTTCTTTATTTTATTCATCAACAAAAATTTCAAGTTATTGACCTTTTTAGAGAGGGTATTCATATTCAAAATATAATTATTATTTTTCAATAATTTATCTCTATTTTTTCACTTATTTATTTCTTAAAATGATTCATATATATTCAACTTATATCTATCTATGTGAAAAGAAATTCAATCTTCAAATTTTAATTAGCTGATTTCCGTACAGTTGAAATGAGTAAGTTTAAGTGGTAGTAAAAATAAAAGGAGAGAAGACAGAAAGTCAAGTTAATTATTGTGTTATTTTTCACGACGCCATGAAATTGAAAAAGGACAAGGAAACGTGAAAGAGTGGAGCAGAGTGAGGAGATGGGAGTGGGATTTGTGGGTTGGTTGTTTGGGAAACGAAACACAGACAGCCATATACATTTGTATTGTACCGTGTGCCCACCATTTTGTTTTTCACATTTACTAATCTTTTTACAAGTAACAACTAGTAAAATTATATAGTTTAAATTTCATTAAAAACTATAAATGTGTAAGATATATATATATATATATTAATAATATCATTATTTAAAAAGAGAGTACATAAGAGTTAATGTGTAAAAATTTATTACAAAGAGATAGTATAGAAGTATATATTTAATGGGGTAAAAAAAATGGAAACATCAGTTTAAAATTTTAGACAAGAAAAATTTATTCCTTGTATTTAGGATCACTACTATAGAAGAGATCATTCCTTATAAAAAGGGTCAGAAGGAAAATCGATTGGATTGACCTGAAAATTAGGGAATCAGTCACCTGATGACTAGTTCAGTCTTTTATGTAAACTGACCAAAATTTGACATGGGATTAACCCAATGCAACCAAGCAGACTAGGCTGGACAAGTTAACTATATTAAATTTGTGTTTTTGTAACTTTACTTCATATATCATGTGCGTTTTATGTATAGATATTTCATTTATTTATAGATTAATACTATTTTTATTTAATATTATATTTTTATGGTTATATATATAAATATTTTTTATATATTTTAATTAAATTATCTTATTTTAAACATAAATAATTTGACTCGAATTTAACCCTAATTAGACTTCTAATTAACTCTTGAATGGTTTTTGACTAATTCAATAATTAGTCCGATTTTTTAATACTTTATTATTCACTATTATTTGGTAATTTAAAATTGAGTATCATGGCGCTTAACTATCAGAAGCACCTAACTTTGCTAGATTTTTCTTTTTATATTTATAATATTAATATCTAACACTATGAAATATGAATTAATTTGAATTTAAATATTATCAATCTCTAATAGAAATAATTATTTTTTTCAAGATTTTAATTTTCAACTAAGGCTCTATTTAGTATGTAGCATTAAAAGGTAGAGACTGGTATTAGTATTAGTATAGTTTATTTTAACATGTTTGATATGAGACATTAAACAATACTTGGGATTGTACAATCCCACTTAGATGGGATTACATAATACCACCCTTCCCTAAAAAATCAGTTCTAGGATTACATATTTTTTGACTAAGTTGCCCTTTAACCCACCATCTCCCATCTCTCTACGTCATCTCATCTTCACCTCACCATATGTCCGTCTCTTATCTCTCCCTTTGTGTTATCTCGTCTTCTTCCCCTTGTTGACAACGTCTTTGCCGACAATAGCCACCCATGATGGTGGAACAGATGATGAAGTCAAAGAAAACAAGGGCAATTTCAATACGTGATTGCATGATATTGTATATTTGAGTCTTCTTCTTTAGCGAGTTTTAAATGCAACAATGGTTATGGGTTGCAATGGAGAGCACCATGATCCACCTTCGCTGATCTGCAGATACTACCACACCTTAGTGCACAAGTCTTCTTCTTCAGCGATCTCAATATGGTAAGCTGTAGATCCGACTACCCATTGTTGCAGATATAAGTCTTCTTCTTTGACGAGCTTCAGAGGCGAGAACGACGGATTTCAACAGTAGAGAATGACGAGCATAAGTATGAATCGTTGCAGATATGGGTCTTCTTCTCTAGCAAGCTTCAGACAGTGAATTGCAATAGTGGAACTTCCAGTCACGGTGTACGTTCTCACTTGTTTAGTTTTCTCCATGGAAGATGATTTAGAAGATGGGGAAGCTCATGGACTGGGGCATTTTTTAAAAAAAAATTAATAGCAAGGACATTATAGATTTTTTATATCAAGTTATAAAATAAAATTAATATCACCATTCCTTCCAAATATTACTCCATGTCAAACTTAATTTTAAATCCACATCCCCACTCGGAAACCCACTATCATTTCTAATCCCACTCACTGTCTCAATTCTTAAAAATTTAGCACCATGTACCAAATAGGGCCTAAGATTCCGGGAATTGGTCCTAGAGATTCAACAAAATCAAAAGAAATCTTAGGACTCAAAAACTACTTATAGATGTTACTACTAGTTATATTAACCTCAAGTAAAAAGAGTTATGATCATTTAATATAAGTATAAGACTTCAACTCATCTAGTTCTTAATGTTAAATTTAATTAGAGATTTGATATTGTTATTTATATTTTTTTTCAATCTGGAGAGTTGATACTCTAACACTAAATAAGTAAGATAGAGATAGAGAGAATTTAGAAAGATAATTAAGTTGTTTAAAAAAATATCATATCAATTAACTTAACTAATTTATTAATCTTATTAAATTAGTTAAATAAATCTTACATTAAGAATTAAGGATTAAAGAAATATCTTTTAATATACCAAAAGAAAAAGAAATATCTTCTAAAAAATTGTCCTTATTCATGGTTTTTATGAAATCGGATCTTTTAGTATTGAATATCAAATATTTTAACAAAAGCACACAGACATACAAATTATCCACGTTTTTATGAAATACTCCCACTTATCCTAAATATATAAGCTACATAGCAAATTTATTTTTATTCTAATTATAAGATTTTAACATATTTTTATTTTGTCTCTCAAAATTATAATTTTCTCTTTAAAATATTCCTATATAATTGCACATATTAAGAAAGTTTTAATTAAGAGTATTTCAAATGCACATATTTAAAGAAATATTTTAAAAAAACTGATAATCATTACAAATAACTAATTTAACTAATTTATTTAATCTATCAAAATTAGTTAAGTTGATCTTATATTAAAGACATGAGATAGTAAATAGCTATATAACATAACATATCTATTAAAAAATTGTTGGTTGAGGTAATAAGTTATCACGCACATAAGAAAAAAAATATAAATTCAAATATTTAAAAATTGGCATTTTACATTCTAAATCTTATACCCTAACTAAATTATTTTTAGCAGTTAAACCAGTTTTTCGTTTTCTGCCAGTCTTTTTCAATATTTGAAAGATATCAAATCACTCTCAATGGGATCGAATCACTGTTAGCTGGGGACGTGCGTGCCGCGTGCCCCTTATGATTCTTGTTTGTTTGGTGCGTGCAGCCTTCTCTTCTCTTCTAGTCTCTTGTGTTCGTCGTCTTCCTTCTTCACTCGTGCGTCATTGATTAGCTTTCAGGTCCCCCACGTACGATTATCTGTCATTCACAACTCCGTTTTCTTTTTTTTTTTTTCCTTCTTTTTTTTTTTTTTTTGTTTCCTTCATTTGTCGTCAATCTCCTTCGTGTTAAAAGACGCTTGCTAACTAGTAAGCAAAAGGCGCTCTTACAATAAAGAACTAAGCACCATTAACAACCAACCAATTAAAGGAACAAATTTTGGCTACGTAACCCCTCATAGCTTTCAGTCCTTGTGATAAGAAATCTCAGCTAATTAATTGATCCATTGTTTCATAGATGCAGATTTTATGAAATTTCAATATCTTTATTGTTTTTCTAAAGTTACAAATTTCAATTAATATACACTTATTTTACATTATACTCCGCTAGTTTTAAATGTTAAGAGTTACTAGAATGATTAGTTTCAGTACTTATTATAAAACTTTATTCTACCTTATCTCTTAAATTTTTAATTTGTTTATATTGATTACATATTAAGGAGTTTCTGTCATATCCTTATTTTTCCCTATCTATATAAAATTGATAGAGGAACGATATTTGAAAGAGATTATGACGATAAACTGAAAGAAAGATAATGGTTAGATAAGTTTTAAGTCAAAGAAAGAGAGAAGGTATAGAGTTTTAAAGTTAAAGGGACTAAATTATAATTAATAAAAAATTAGGGACTAAACTGTAAATAGTAAAAGTTCAGGGATAAAATTATAAATAGTGAAAATTTCAAGGATCTAGATGTAGTTTTGAGATGCTAGGTACCAAATTGGAGTTTAAAATTTGGTAGAAAGGGACTAAAATGAAATTTAGCAATTTCAGGGACTAAAATACAATTATGCTAAATTTATGGGTAAAAGTGTAATTATAGAAAGTTGAGCCAAAAAATGTCCAAAATTGCCCGAAAATATTTTGATCCCAAATTTTATCAATAAATAGATGATAGAATTTGGGTCAGGTATATCTCTCAAAATTTTTATTTAAAGGCCTGATAAATTGATATTAATTTCTAAAGTCTGGAGATTGATACAATATCTTCTGGATCTCATAATCAGATAAAATTTTATAATAAATTTTTATAATTAATATAAGAATTTATGAAATTGACAAAGCTTAAAAGGAGTCCTCTAGAATTTATGGTGAAAAATGACACCGATAAAGGATTTAGAAGAAATGTATGTAATTTTTATTAGGATTTCTGAGTTTTAGAAAATTATGAGACTTTGTAAAAAATTTATTTTATATTAGAATAAATTTTTAAAAATGTCAAAACCACTAACAGAGATGTCTAGAATTTATCTAAAAAATTAGGATAATTTAAGAATATCGATATAATAAATAATGGGAACTGCCTTGGGATTTAGTCCAATTAATAATTGGACTCAATTTTTAGTTAATGTGGTGTCATATACAGCAGCCCAATGTGCTAAGAGAATTATCTTGGAGCTCAAGTCAATTTTTAAGAATATTTGATGGTATTTTAAAAGAAAATTTTAAGGAAGATACAAGATAAGGTTAGGTGGCATTGTGAAGTGTCTTGTGGGACCCACTTATCCCACCATGTGGCGCAAGGCAAGGAAGAAAGAGCTGATCCCATGTGCTGCAATTTATTAAAATAATATAAAAATTAAGTTAATGAAGATTAAGAAATTAAGTAACCAATAAAATTTAAGATTAAGGCATTGCAATAATTAGTTAAAGGAATAATATTTTAGTCCCTTGAGCCTTGAAAATTCACTATAAATACCCCCTTGTCTTGCCAAAATCGTGAGTTTATAGTGAAGCTTAGGGGACTTATGCCAAAATGAAAACTCACATAATCCAAGGCAATTTCAAGAGAAAATTCAAGGCACTTTGATCCGAGGTAGTTAAGGTATAAGGTAAGAAATCTTCTTAGTTCTTATATATATGTTTTGAAAGATTAAAACCTAGGTTTTAGAGGTTGAAAAATGGATTTCTTTCCCTTGAACTTATGCTGGCCGAAATTCAAAGATAAAGAAAGAAAAGAAATCTATAATCATGTAATTAGCACTTAAGATAAGTTAGTTTAGATGTTTGGTTATGGAATTAAATGATGATTCTTGACTTTGCTCTTGTGAAGGCCATTCGACCAGTACTGTTTTGGATAGAAGGAGTATAAATTTTAATGATCTAATGCTTTCATTAAATTTAAATGATTATTTTGTATAGGATTGGATAGAATTGGAACCTTAGAAGCATTGAAATTGGAAAAGGGATGTTTTGAAACCCTTTATGTTATTGTTCATACCCATGAACAGTTATATAATTTCATAATTTTGATATTTTCAATGATTTTAAAATGAAGAATTGTGTAGGATTAAGTAGAGAAACAAGTATTAGAAAGCATTAGAATCAAAATGAGAATTTTTGAAAATAAAGATGACATATTTCGGTTTTGTCCAGATCAAAGGCAGCAGTTATAATTTTGAAATTCTGAGTTAATAACTTGTCACTATGAATAGTAATTTGTGAAGAGACAGTAACATGTGAGATATAATTAAAAATAGTAAATGTTGGAATGAATGTATAAAATTTTACCAACATTTAGTTAACATTCAAATTTCATTTTGTCACCAAGAATGCTTTATTCCGATGTCAATATAAAGAGAACAAATTTTTTAAAGTTAGGGATCAAAAACTGTTTTATAGAATTTTTAACCAAATGAACATTAATCTTTGATGATTAAACTGTACTGATTAGCTGATCAATTGGTCTGAGACTTATTTTTCATTTGAAGTTCAATATGTTAGCTTCAAGTAGCCTTTAAAACCACTTTATTTCTATTTTTTTTAGAATTAATTATAATTTTTTGAAATTCGTCACTTAATAGGGAATTACTATATGAACAGTACCCATGAAGCTATTTTAATTGAACTTCAATGGATATTTAAATGGTTCTAAATGCTACTAAATATTCCCTAAAATATACGAAAGTAAGGTGTTACAGTTTCTCATTAAAGAAATAGTTTTCAATGAAAATGATTAAAAATTATATTTTAGAAAAACTAATATATATTATTTATAAATATAACTAATTTAACTAGTTTTTTTAACTTCCATCAATTAATTATTGAGCTCCTACATTTTTAATTAGAGAGGGAGTATATAAATTTATTCTAGAGGAAACATCAATTGTATAAAGTCGTGATCTGTTCAATAGAGAGGAGTGGGGACTCAGATTTTGATGACATCTTTCTATGTTTTTCCTTATATAAAAAAAGGTTAAATTATATAGAACTTCTTATACTTTAGGTCAACATTTCAAAGTGTATAACCTCTCAATCTTATATTTATTTATCATGAACCTCTTACCATTAAGTTACTACTATCTTTTTTTATAAAAATTGTCGCATATAAATGAAACACATAGCATCTTATTTAATTTAATAATTTTATAAAATTTTCCTAAACTGTAAGCCAATTGCATATAATCCCCTGACATTTCAAAATTTAGATTTATTAAAAAAGGTTATATATAAATGACTTGAAATTCATGAGTTTTTATTAAATTATTAAGTTATATAAAATGCCATGTGTTGTTTATTGATATGACGTGGCAATTTCTATTAGAAAAATAATGATAAATTGATGACAATGAGTTTATGATAAATAAATAAAAGGTTAAGGGGTTGAAGTAAAGCATTGAAATGTGTTGGCAATAAAAAAAAAAAAAACCATTGAAATATCAGAGGTTATATACCACATATCTAAAATTCAGGAGAGTTTTATATAATTAACCCTTAAAAATTAATTATATCTGAATTTATTAATTTTCTAATTTTCTAATATCAATCTTTTACCTCACTTATCAATGATAATTTGTTAATATGCTTTTTTAAAAATCAAAATTACTTTTAACGTATTATCTTATTAAAAACAATTTACTTAAATAATAAGAACAAAATTTTATTTTCATATTATATAAAAATTAATTTGTTGAAGAATAAATATATTGTTTCAGCCTTGAGAGGCAAGAGGTAACTGAGTCTATTTTGATTTAATTAAGGGTGTTTTCAAAATACTTTCGTTTGAGATTAATCATTTTTATGATGTAGAGGATAAATAATTTTTATCTCTCCCAATAAATATATTTTTTGATATTTGAATTTATATTTTCTTCTTTATGGAGATGACTAAGTTTACATGACTCTATCTATTTTGTGTTGTGTTGAAATTCATGAATTTCTTATATCAGTATCGTAATTCTTGTTTTACCTTTGCATTTAAGCAATGCTCATTTTCATTGACCTTTAAAAATTATGACTTCTTATATATTTTATATTTTGACATTGAAATACAAAGACTCCGCATGTATCATTGGTTTAAAGGATGAAGAACATTATTTTTTCATATAAGACAATTTTATTAACAAAAAAGTAAAAAGATACATAAAAAAATTTATCTTAAGGCCTCTCATTGTTTCATCTGTTGAACAACATTATTTATAGTTAATAAATAATGTAATTTATTGGAAATTTTATATTTTATGATATTGATGATATTATTGACTGATCTATATATAATTTGAAATCTATAGGAAGCTGAATTATTTATGAGTTATGAATAAGCATTGTTAAAATAAAAAGATAGAATCTCAAATTTTAAAATTTTTAAGTTTGTTAATTAAATTTAAAAAACTAAGACTCTGATAAGAAATAAAGAAAATTTTTATAGCTATAAATCTTACTTAAAATTAAACATTTTTATGCATTTTTACAAAGTTTTAATCACATGGTTCATGATTTGTTAATAAGTTGGGCTTATAAATTTTTTTTGATGTATTGATTGATTCAGTAATTGTGAAGCCAAAATATATTAAAAAAACAGCAAAAAGTAAAAGGTTTGTAAAGTAAGAGCAGGTAATTAAGTTGATGGATTTTGGAATGATTTGATTTTTATGTGATATTTCTTTGTATTTATAGTGTATTCTTCAATTAGTAACTATTTTCACAAGCTAAGGGACTATCATCCACATTTTTATACTATTGTTTTTACTTTTGAAAAAATTTCATAGAAGGATCACTGTAGCATTTTTTTTTCAAAAGCGTTAAAAAACTTTAAAATTTTACTGTAGTCTAGGGGTTAGACTAAAATTAACTTTGTAATACTAAAAGAAAAAAATACCATACTAGTGAAATAAAAAATAATAGGTGCTTTAACAAGAACATTAAAAAAATTAACAAGACAAATAGGGGTATTAATAAAAAGAATATGACTTTAACGAGAATAACAAGGAAATTAACAAGACTAATAGTGATATTAACAAGACAAATATGGGAACTAATAAAAATAATAAAAAAATTTATAAGACAAATAAATGTATTAATTAAAAAGAAAAACGGGGGTATTAACAAGAGTAATATGGACTTTAACAAGAACAATAAAAATATTAACATGACAAATGGGGATATTCATAAAAAAAATATATACTTTAACAAGCTAAATATGGGCTTTTACCAGACAAATAAGAGCTTTAATAAGACAAATAGTTGTATTGTTAATGCCCATGTTCATATTGTTAATATCTATATTTGTCTTACTAATGTCTATATTCTTCTTTCTTTTATTGGTAGGGTATTTCTATCTTTTGACATCACAAACCTAATTTCAGTTCATCCCCTCGATTGTAGTGAAATTTTAGAGTTTTTTGGGGCGTTTAGAAATAAATTTGCTACAGTGGTCGTTATTTGAAAATTTCCTTTTTTTTAGCAAAACAAATTAATTAAATATCTGTGTAAAGTATAAAATTTATAATAAATCTAATTAGTTTTATAGCATAATATTGACTGGTCAGACCTCTCATCTCACTCATAGTTTCCTGCTAATTGGGTTTAATTAGGAACTAAATAATCATGCTTAGTTAAAAGATCAATTATTATTGTTAGACTAATTACAGCTATTTGAAGATTCAGCTGTGTTCCTTTTTTATTAACTAGTTCAGAACCTGCGCAAAACACGAGCGAGAATATATTAAATAATTAATTTATATATTGCTTTGTATTGACATCTCAAAGTGAATATGAGATACACATATGATTATATTATATACAATATATATATATATATGAACATAAATAATATAATCTAAAATCAGGAAGTTAACAATGTGAGGGGTGGCATATTACTTTAAGATGTATCAGTCATTTTTATAATAATTATATAAGACAAATTAATTGTCATTAACATTAGACAAATTAAGTTTTTATTAATTTATCGATCAATCCTGTTTACTAAGCTCTTTACTTTAAGTGCTAACATATTTTAATTCAAACAAAAAATATTTATAAATTATACTCGCTCTCTATATAGATCCTTACCTTAAAAGCTTGTATATATATAGATCCTTACCTTAAAAGCTTGTAACCGGTTACTCGCTCTCTATATATTATTTCCACGAAATTATACGCAAATTAAATAAATAATTTGATCAAATTGTATCAGGCGTTGTTGATGAATTTCTGGACCACCTTATCATGTTAATTATTGCAATTTGATAAAGATCATGATCGATTGATCTCAATTATATATATAACATGATCATGATCATTCATCATCAATCTCTCTATAGTCCATACAGCTTCTTAATAAAGTAAATCATATTATTATCAATAATTATTAATTATTAATGGGACATACTTTAATATTTAATATTTTTGTATTTACAGTAAAAACAAAAATGGGTCATGTGTTTAGTTCATATTCTCAAAGGATCGTATCGTTAATTTCTTAGAAGATGAGTTACTGATGATTATGTCTGACTATAGTATATAGTGGAAAGAGAGTTGAAAACTTGAGAAGTAAGAAAGGAGTTTGACGTATAAAATTATTATATTGATCAATTGATCATGTTTTGGAGTCATTATTAATTATTAATTATTAAATATATAATAATTTTTCCCTAGAGACAATATGGTCAAGCATGCATGAAACATATATGAAATGGTGCGTAGACATCATAATTAATTATGCCCATGACATGCCAGTGAATGCGTGTCAACTTCATTTCAAAGCTAAATTTGTTTTCGAATCATTCATAATCCGACTAATATCAATAAATTGGAATTCGAGTTGCGCCAAGTTCTAAATGAAAGAAAATTTCAATTTTTTTTATTGGTAATGTTTGAATTTATAAAATAAAACCTCACTTAGAAAGTATCAAATCAATTTTGGATTTGATCTACATTAGCCCAAATTGAAGGGAAGTTCTCATAGCATATTTACCCCTATTCCTATAGTTCGAACTATATACCGTATTTAAAAGAAAATAAGATTTTGACACCTAATATTAATTTAGATAGTAAGGGTAAGGTGGAGTGTATGTAGAGATCAAAGGTTCAAAATGTCTTAAAAACATCATGGTATTAAAACTCAAACTAAGTTGATCGCTTAAATTAGTGCATCATTAGACCAATCTCCAAATTCGGTCAAAAGTTTTGGAGAATTCAATTAGATTGAATTTTGTATTTTCCCCTTTATTGAGCTTAAAATAATATTTTTTGAGTTAAAAAACAGTCCATTATATTTTTATCTTATAGGAACTCCGTTTTATTGATTGTGTGTTGTTTATATATAAATGCTTAATTTATTTAGAAATTAATATCTTTTTTATTTAAATATTTCTCTTTTTAGGGTCATATATAAATATTTTTATATTTTTTAATTAAATTATATTATTTTAGTCATGATTCTAGCTTAATCACTATTGTATTATTAACCTTTCAATAACTGGCTTGATCAATAATAATAGGTCCAATTTTTAATACTTTAAAAGAACACCTCAAATTTTTTGCGCTCAATTCAATTATTATCGGAAAATATTTTGTAATAAATTTATTATTACAAGAATAATAAGTGTGATTTGAAAAAACCTAATATTAAAAATGGAGTTAGCCAAAAGTCACTCCATGATTATGGTCCTATAATTTTTAAATTATTTGAATAAAGCAATGGCTTTGTGTGTGTCTCTTCCACAAGTGGGAAGACACACACCAATATCCTCCCACTTGCTGCTTCCTACGTTTTGACTAATTTGCATCATTGAATTATAGTTGGTTCCCTTGTCCAAAGAATCTTTTGCCAAATGGAATCTCAATTTTGTGCACTTTTCTATAAGTGAGCCACTGGTGCATACAAACATAACCATCAATCTTTTAGATAATTTGAATATTGTTTTTTAAGTTTTTACAAATGACCCGTCTTACTTAGCTTGTAAGTGGCAGCAGTAAGTGCTCTCAACTTCATTCTTAGACGCAAGTTATAGGATATCGTTGCTTTCTTCTTCCTCTTCTTGTTTTTTTTTTGGGGACCTTGAGCTTTCTTCTTCTTTCACACTTTGAAGCTTCATTATTGTCCGCATTAAAATATCAATTAACCATTATTTTCTTCATACCCTGCTATAGAATTGTTGATATTTGTAGGTTAGTGTTACCCATTATTGACAATTTCGAACGACCAAATATAGACGTCAAGTATTTCTTTTGAATTTTTCAGAAAATGCCTCTTTTAAATAGGCTTTAAATATTTTTAAAGCTAACCTTCTCATCTTTTGAGGTTCAAACCATTTTTAGAAGCTCATATTAATCATCAAATAATTAATCCCCATTTTTATTCAATTACTTTACGCCCTCATATTTTTTAATAATTCAATTTAGCTAAATATCACTTAATTAGCAAAAATTATAAAAATACCTTAAATTCTATTTTTGAGGTATTTTTCTCATTTTTAACCTCAAATTGGCTTTAAAACATCATTTCCCATTTTTTGGGAATTTCGGGCATATTTTTCATAACACTTTTATTAGCCCAAATATTTTTGAAATTACACTCTTGCCTCAACTTGAGCTTAACTTATGAAATCATCTTATTGATGTTTTCAACATAACATTTGGCCCATAACTACCTTTATCACTCATTTTTAGCACTTAAAACTTTCCTGTAGTATCCAAGAGTAATAATACTTCCGCTTTAGAAAAAATTCAATTTATAGTTTAGTTCTTAAAAACTATTTTGTTTTTCCATGATATTTTTTACCCCCTTACTCCAAGGGGACTTAGTAGCCTCCTTAATTTAAGCTAACTCTTATACTTTTATGCTCAAAATTTAGGATGTGGCACTCAATCACTAGCATCCAATCTTTAAGCCTTTTGTGGCTTTTGACATCACCTGAAGTAGGCTTGTTTGATATACTTCATATCCAACCCCCCTAAGAAGACCAAAGTGGCCAGGAGTCCCCAATGCCTCAATCAATAGATCATCATTCACAAAACGTTGGCCTTGTGTGACTCCTTGGAACAAGTTTTCCTGTGTAGTAAAATGTGTTACTGTTAGCTAGTTAAAGACATTAATTACAATAATCAACAACATTAATACTTACCAATTTGTCGACGACCTCCTTCATGTGAGGATTGTCAAAATTGCCATCCTTATTTCTTGTGGCCAATGCCCATAATTCGTGGTGGGACAAAGTAACATATGATCCTGTCATATTTTTAACATAAATGACAAGGAGGTACTTATGCGTTTGGAATAATCTTGATAGAGTTTCAGTAATAAATTTTTTCCCTATTTACCCTCACGCTTCTTTCTCATAATAACAATAATAATATTATTAATAATTATTATAATAAAATTATACTTAAATATTCATGTAGTTCATTACATTATATTTAATAATAATGATAATTAATTATAATTATGGAAATGTTAAAAACTTTATAAAATTCATACCTTTTTTGGTAATTATACATTCATAAGTGATTTTAATAAACAAAATCTAAACATAATCAAAATTCTCAAAGTCACTTATATAAAATATTTTCCCAACAAAGATCATGATTAATCAACATCAGGTATGACTAGCATCACTTATAAAAATCATGAGAATCTAAAATCACAATTGTTCCATGCTAATCCAACGGGTACTAAGACAATTCACTTATGAACTGCAAATAAATATCACCTTGAATGAGTCTGAGCAGCGTGCCTTTACAGAACAAACATAATCCTCCCTTTTGACAACCTTTTATAATAGTGGACACACTTGGGACTCATTGACAGAATCAAGATTGTTCAAGAATTTTTTTCTGACATAATTGTGGAAGGAGCGTATTGTCCTCCTGGGCACTTTCTCTGATCCTGTTTGATCTCAAATCTCAACTACAAAACACACAATTGAACTTGTTAGGGTGAGGTATCGGGTTTAAACAAGTAAATATCAATTAGTAAACCTACACACATACACATATATTACCAATACGATTTCCTAGACAACATCACATACTGATGGAGCTACCTTGTTCCAGTGATTGACAATGATCGGCACAGTGTACCTTGCCACTGCCCCTATTTAGTTGATGAATGATCGATTCCCATTTTAGTCACCTTTTTGGTTCACTCACAATACTGTTTATACAAAAACTATGAAGTATAGTGCACAACACTGGATCGTTCTCTCGAGAAGCTTTCTATTAGTTCCTAACAAAATTGGAAATCAAATTCATTATAAAAGAGGTAACTTGGGTAAAATAGGGTTTTTTTGAGAATGCAGCTGCCAATAGATCTTTAAGAGATAAAACTCCATAAGAAAGCTGGGAATTGTTCTAGAAAATGACTAATGAGGATCACCAATCCAAGGATCCTAGGAGAATGCCTACATACTCTTCAGGCAATTCCAAGGACATTGTATTAGAGATTGTAGCCTTGGGTAACCGAATGGAGAAGAGAATGAGCTTAATTGAACCCGAACTCTAGTATACAAAACAAGTGAATGCCATGGGTACATCTCAAGCATTAGTTACGGGGTGTGAGTCCTGTGGATCCATGATACATTCTACAAACACATGTGAAAGACAATTTGAAGAAGTTATAGCAAGGTACCAAGGAAGAGATAATCAATTTCAGAAGAGGGATCCTTACTCAAATATATATAATCTAGGATGAAGGGATCATTTAAACTTTAGGTGGGGGAGTGGAGATAATATGCCTAATCAGTTATAAAGCGGGGGCGCTTCCTCTAGTAATTATCAAGGTAACTTAAGGCCCTTATCCCTTACCAACCTCACACCTTGGCTACACCAAGAGTAGATAAGACCTCCCAACTTCTAAAGAGTATGGCTGCACAAATGAATAATATAGATGGTAGAATGACCCATATTGACAATTAGTTGAAAGAAAATGATAGTTAATTCAACTCCATAGCTACCATTCTTTAGAGCATGCAGAAAAATGATGTTTATGTATAGAGAAAACTTGAAGAATTGAGTTCAAAGAATGTTGACATTTCTAGTCATCTGACACAAGTTTCTAATACTGTGAGTGATATCCAAGCTAAGGAGTAGTATCATACCTTCTAAGACATTCATCAATCCAAAGGCTCTGAATGCTATTTCACTAAGGAGTGGTAGAAAGGTTCGATTCCAAGATGACGTTACATCCAAAGAGGATAAAGAAGACCTTGAAATTGAGAGTCCACCATTTTCACCAATGAAACTTGGAAAGTCTGAAAGATCCAAAGAAGAGCAACTTATGACTAAGAGAGTGAGCCAAGAAGAGAATCAACAAGCATAAGAAGAATTGCAAGAGCCACAAGAAGAGGAAGAGATAGTGTAAAGTTCATCTTACAAAGGCAAGTACATTGAGGAAAGAGCAGAGACAAGCATGCAAGGAGCCTTTAATCCTATAGGTAAGGAGGTAAGTACAAAAGATCTCCCTTTTCCTAAAGCTTACTTTGCTGGTAAGAAGAAATTTGATCCTGAATTTGTAAAAGATGCTTATATATTGTTCAAATAAACATTCGTATGGTTGAATTTCTTAAGAGAAATCCTAAGTATGCTAAATTCTTGAAAGAACTGTGTGCTGATGAGAAGAAATTTAGGCCTCTTGAGAGAATTCAAGTGAGTGCTAATATGTCATCTCTTTTTAAAGTTGAATTACTGGTTAAGTGCTAAGATATAGGATCTTATACTATCCCTTACACAATAGGAAAAGTCCATATTAAGGGAGCTTTGTTAGATTTAGGGGCCGTTATTAATGTAATGCCTTGGTCGGTATATCTAGCTTTAGGTATTAACAATCTCAGAGACACTAGCGTAGTGCTCCAATTAGTAGATAGGTCAATTAGACACCCCAAGGGAATTATTGAGGATATCTTGGTACAGGTCAAGGATTTAGTGTTCCCATCTAATTTTATGTTATAGATATATATAGTGAGCTAGTGAAAGAGAGCACTTTAATCCAAGGAAGACCTTTCCTCCAAACTTCCAAAACCATTATAAGCATGAAGCATAGCTCTATTACAATGGAGGTTAGAGAACATGTAGTGACTTTTAACATGAATGAAACCATGAAATATCCTTTTGATAATTATGCTTTTATTGGATTGAATACTATTGACTATGCTATAGAAGAAAGTTGAGATGAACATGAATTAAGCTTGCATGATGGGTATGGTTATGTTTTGCATAATTTGCATGAATCCCATGAAACACCTCATGAGCCTTCTGAGTTAAATTCATCTCTGATTGTATATGATGAATACTTTTCATCTCTTCCTTCTGTTTATTCTTTCTCTTGTTCTTGTATAAGTGAGACACCATGTTTTGATTGCTTAGAAATTAATAGTATGCTCTCAATTTCACAAGACTTTTCATTCTCATCCAATTTTGACTATATTTCATCATTTGCGAGTGACATTCATTTGGAAAGGATTTGTTGAGCAATTTTATAGGGTTGTAAGATATGATAGATGATGAAAATGGAACAAAATCAGAAAGATCAAGCTTCTGTGATAATACGTCATGACCAAATGATAGTTTAGTCACGACTAGTGAGCATAGTGGTTAGGTGGAGGCTTTCTGTGTTTGTACGTCATTACAAAAAGATGGATAGGTCACGACTAATTATTGTAGAGGTGTTCACTATGATTCTTTGTCATGATGAGAGGCTGTAGATGTGACAACTAGGTCACGACGAGATATTCCAGATGTAGCAAATGAGCTTCAATTTCAATCAATATCGCCCAAGTTTGTTTCTGCTTTAGACCAACCATAGATGGAAAAGTTCAAGTTTAAATAGGGAGAATTCAAGATAAGCTTGGATGAACTTAACAATGTAGTCAAAGTACATGATTTTGGGATTCTAGGGTTGAAAGAGGAAGCTACAGGCAATATTTTCCAATCAAACAACCATCTCTTAAAACTCTGTGAGGAGCCCCTACCGCCTCCATGAGGCCAAGTCATCCCTTTCCTTTCTCTCTTACTTTTCATATGCCTTTAAAGCCTATAATATCATGTTGCATGTTATAGTTTGATGAATTTTGAAGGGGATGATTCAGTGGAATAGTGATTAGTTTTTGTTTATTTGTGTATGAATAAATTCCTCTGTTGTCCACTTGTGTTCTATTATATGCTATTGTCTTTATCACCCACATACTCAATTGCATGTTGTAGCTTACCCAACCTTTCATCTTAGCTTTTCTCAAATTGCTTTGTATGCTTGGAATGCGATTGTGTTTACTTGTGAACATTGCATTAAGTTGTGTGTTGGATTGATGTGCTGGGGTTGAATTTAATTAATCATATTTCGGGTTGCTATTTCATAAGTCTACTAAATGCTACAATTTTATGTCTTTCCCCATTGACAGTGAGGACATTGTTAGGTTTAAGTAAGGGGGAGAAGTCAATGTGTTAATGTGTGATTTTCTGTTCCATTTCCAAGAAAATGTTCAAAAAAAATTCAATCTTTCATAAAAAAATCTTTGATTTTTGGAATGTTAAGTGATGAATTGTTGAAAATTGGACTCTCAATTTAAATGTTTTGATGCTTATTAAAAAGGGTTTAAGTGTTAAAATGTTTTGGGCTTTAAAAATTTTCGCTTGGTGGTTACTGTGTTCATTGGTCACAACTTAAGTGGCATTTGGTTGTGACTAAAGATGGATTACTAAACAGATTGGACTCACTCACTACTAGAAAAAATGCTTATCACAGCGCTACTTCACGGAGTTAAAAGGAAAACTATTGTAAAAAAAGGCGGTGGCATATTTGTAAATAAATCTGCATTTTACAAACTTTTAATGGCAGTTTTTCAAACAACTATCATTAAAAGTAACACCAAGAACTTATAACAGCGGGTGGATTTTAGAAAAACCGCTGCTATAAGTCAATCGTTCTACCTTCCCGCCTTTGCCTCTTCATAGCCTATTTGTAGAATGAAAATGTACATCTCTTTCCTCTTTGGTTTTCAACATGTCTAGCCATCATGAGGGAAGGCTAATAGATACCTCTTACGACCATCTTTTCCTCAATCTTAAATACCCTTCTATTATACTTTTTGGTCCACTTCCTTTTCCTCAATCTATTTCCTTGTATCGTTTGTCCTACTCTCTTTTTCTTTTTTGTTTAAATGGCGTCATCTTTAGGCTCTTCTTTTCCCATTCACACAAGAGGTCCCGTGATGATTTTGAGGACAACCATCCTCTTCCTGACCCGATGTCTATTTCGCCATTTCTAGACTTCCTCAAATGTCTAGAAGAATTTACAAACAGAATGGATAGTTTGGAGAACTTGGTTGAAGAGCTCTCCTTTCAGGTTGAGAACCTTCAAAAAAGGTTTGATAGTCTCCATTCTGATCTCCACCGCCAACGTAACCAACGGTACTTCCATAACCCTTCAGATGACCCAGATGACTCCCAAAACTCAGACAACTCTACTTTATCTTATTAAAAGGCTTCACCTTTCTTTCATCTCCTTTTTTATTCTTTTTGGTGCTAGCAGATCTGATGGGATGATAAAACTTACAAAATATAAAGAATAGTCAGTTAGAATATTTTTCTAAAGAAGAGTCAAACTAGTTAGAATATTTTCTAAAGTTAGTTATTTTTATAAGTTAATTAGTTTTAGTTTACTGATCAATTGCTTTCTCCTGATTGTTGTCAAAATATATAGCTCAAAACTCAACAAATATGATACCAAATGATGAATCTGGCTTTATCAACTAAGAGGGGGTGAATTGGATGATTTTAAAACTTTTTAAAACTCTAAAGATATTAAAACAAATTTAAAGAGAAGAGTTTATAATAATATCACCGAATGAATGAGGTTGATGAAGAAAGATTGCATAAGATAATTTATACTGGTTTGACTCAATCCACTTGGCCTATGTCTAGTCCCCAAAGAGCTTCTCTGAATGTTTCACTATACTCCCAAGATTTAGTGGGCTCTTAGTGCCTCAGTACAATCAAAGTACGAATCCCTTACACTCTCCCTTACAACATGTAAGGTATTTCCAGTGAGAAATCCTCTTACTCCCCTTTACACTCCGTAAGGTTACAAACACTCAAGAATCCTCTTGAGTAATTTAGAAAGATTGATACAAATAAATTCTCTCTCAGTAGAGTAGATAAGATAATCATTTAAGCTCACTATCTAGGTTTCTCTCTTCTAATGAATATGTATGCTCTGAACTAAAAGAAAGAAACATAGTATAACAGAGACTATGATTGAATATGATCGTAATGCATTGTAAGCTTTTCTTGTTAAGTCTCCCAACTTCTTAAGCTTTCTCATTTTGGCTTCTTCTTCTTTTATACTTCATTCTTCACAAATCTGTTGAAGCATTGAAGTAGCCATTGAGATAGCCATTATAAAAAATAGCTGTTATTGCTAACATGGATAATTTAGCTTTTTAATGGATCTCTTCATTCTGCCTATAAATGATCTTGAAATATGCTTTAGTAGTGATATATAATCAATGTAAGCATAAAGCAATTGTTTCCAAATGATTTAGGATCACAGATCAAAATATGATAAAGTCTTATTTAAAACTATTTTTTGCAAAAATGGGTTTTCTTATCGGAGAGCTTATCGAAGAACCCTCTTATCGAAAAGGTCTTCGATAAATTACTAAAGAATTGTATTTGATACAGTTAAAATCTTATCGAGTAATTCTTCGATAATCAGCCTTATCGAAAAGGACTTCAATAAATCTTCAATGAATTATAAAGAGATTGTTCATGATTTATTGAATAGTTATTAGATAAATGTCCTTATCGAATAACTATTTGAAAAATATTATTTCAAAATATATGCTTTCAGACTTATCAATATATTTCATAATACTTTATTTATCGAAGAATTCTTCACTAAATAAATTTTTTGAATAGCTTATCGATAAATATTGAAAAACATTCTTTTTAAATAGACTTTTGCATATCCTAATTTTTCCTTATCGGTATAATACTGATAAAGGAAAGAAGTTTGAAAAGAATTGTGATGATGAATAGAAAGAAAAAACAATGATTAGACAAAGGTATAAAGAAGAGGGATTAAAATGAAAAGTCTAAAAGTTCTATGGTGCAAAAATGAAAGTAGAAAAAAGCTTTGGGCCATTAAGTGTAATTATGAAAAGTTGAGGGTTTAAAGTGTAATTTTTAAAAGTTCTAGAGCAAAATGGTAATTATGAGAAAGTTGAGCAGGAAAAGGCCCAAAAATGCCCAGAATTAGTTCAGTCCCAAATTTACCCAGTAAATAGAGAAAATTATTCTAATCACTTCGACGTAACACAAAATTTTGATTTGAAGTCCCGAAAAATTGATATGAATTTTTGAAGAAAGAAAAACTAATACAGTATACTCTAGACCTCAGAATCAGATGAAATTTGACAGTAAATTCTTATAATTAATATGAGAATTTATGAAACTAACAGAACTCAAAAAGAAGTTTTGTAGAATTTATTATGGAATTTATAATAGACTAAAACACCTGATAAATACGTTTCGGGGGAATTTCTCTGGAGTTGAGGCTATAAAGATAGTGGATTTTGTCAAAGGCCCAAAATGGTGCCTTATAGGCCTAATAATGTTTTTAGATAAGTATGTGGGCTAGGGCTAATAAAGACCCGAAAAAATATAAAATTATGAAAATGCCACTAAGTATGCCACTGTGTTGTGTCATTGAGCCAGGATAGACGAAGGGTATTTTGGTCATTTGACTAAGGTTAGATAGTCAAGGAGAGTTCCCAGAATAGTTGAACAAGGTCAGGGAATACTCTTATGAGGTGTGAAAAGACGATAATGCCCTTGAGATATTAAAGTAAATAAAGAAGAGCTAAGGGGCATTTTGGTAATTTGCCAAGGATCTGTAATTAAGTTTAGACCCAGGAGAAGAATGTCAAAGGTAGGAAGAATTTGGATACTGGATTTAAGGTCAGAAAGCATATTATGGATTCTCAAAAAAATTAGATTTATAAAACAGTTTGGTTTTTGGGGAATCGGATTAAGCCGGTACCGGATTTGATTGGAATTTTTCCAGAAGCTTCTCTCCCTTTGCAATTTCGCCACATGTCCCTATGAGTTATCCCTTAATGATGCCATGGATGATGTCATAATTGGCTTTTAAGAAAAGTTAATCTAAGAATAAATGTGAGCCATTAGATCAAATAGTGCATAATGTGATCTTGGCCATTCATTTTCCATGAGATTTTTCTATAAATACCCCCATTTTTCTATCCAAAACTATACCTCATGGAATGCTTGGAGAAGCTATGTCAAAATGAAAACTCAAGCCAAGACAAAGAAGAATCCAAGGTCTAAAGTTCAAGCAAGCTAAAGATTAAAGGTAAGCAATCTATCCAAATTTATTTTCCTTTGATTTGGGAGCTTAAACTTAGGGTTTTCATGAAAGAAAGTTGAGTTTTTCCTAGGGTGTATGTTCTGTCCAAAACCCTGGATGAAAGGAGAAAGAAGAGCTTAAACTTATTAGATGATTGGTTGTTGAATCAAGTTGATATTCTTGACTTTGCCAAGAAGGATACCTTTTGGTCTGTACTGTTTATGACAGAAGGAGATGGAATTTCAATGATCTAATGCTTCCATTGAATTTATATGATGATTTTGTGCAGGATTGGATAGGTTTTGAATCTTGGAAGCATTAAGATTGAAAGTGGCAATGCTTAGAATTCTTCTCTATTACTGTTCACTCGTATGAATAGTGATTATAATTTCATGATGTTGATGCTTCCAATGGTTTTAAAATGAAAAGTTATGTGGGATAAAGTAGAGAAACAAGTATTGGAAGCATTGGAATCAAAATGAGAATTTTTGAAAGGATTATGTACATTTTTTAAATATGTCCAAAACAGTGCATGGGAGCTAGAATTTCATAATTCTAAGCTCATAAATGGATTCAAAAGATGAAATTGTGTAGGGTAAAGTCAAGACATTAATTGATTCAAAGGCCAAGTCAATTAGTAAAGACTAAAGAAAGTTATGTTAGTTAAAGTAAGTTCAATGTTCAAGAGAAGTTATATTGTAATGAATAGATGATTATGTGATGTTAGGATTTCATTGTGGACTCAAAAGAGGCAGCCACACATCAAGCAAAAGTAAGAAGGAAGAAGAAAAATTAAAGTGAAAGGAAGAAAAATAATAAGGTAGTAAAGTTATCCTAAACTTGTATGTATTGAATGTTATGCTTAGTTGTGTCATGGCTTTGTTGAATTGTGTGCATATGTGTATATGATTGAAGCTCTGTTTCTATGATTACTTTGGTCAATTGTATTTCATATGATACATTGAAGCATACACATTACACAATGTTAACACTTTCACAAGCAAGCACAAGTATTTACATTAATACATGCATTATTTAGTATCGTTTGCTACTGAGATTTTCCCAGAAATCTCACTCACTCCATGTAATCCCAATCCCAATAAGTTTATGAATGAGGAAAGAGGATGATGAAGCATGAAGATAAGCTAGGGATTGGATAGTATAAATGTTATGTGAAGAATTGTTATATGTAATGTTGGTATATGACCAATCTGAGCAGTGATGGTCATGATGTAATGGAGAATAGTAAATGATAAGATAAATGTATGAAATTTTATAGACATTTAGTTAACATGTCAAGCTTCGTTTAGACACCAAGAACGTCTTATTTTAATATCTGTACAAAGAGAATAAATTTTCCAAAAATGGGGACCATAATCTATTTTCAGATTTTTTGACCAAATGAATAGTAATTTTTGACGATTAAACTGTATTAATTGGCTAAACATTTGGTCAGAAACTTATTTTTTTCCTTAAATTTAAAGATGTTAGATTCAAGTAAAATTTTTAACCACTTTATTTCAATTTTTCTAGAATTAATTATGATTTTTCAAAATTTATTGCTTAATCTGTAATCCTATATGACCAGTAACTTGAGAAGAGTAAAAATTTCAGATTTAGCTAATAGACTTCCAATGTCTTGTAAGTGGTTCTAAATGCTATCGAATGGTCTCTAAGACATACAAAAATAAATATGTTATATTTTGGTATCAGAGTAGAAGTTTTTGGCATTAGATAAGACAATCCCCAGACCCTAACTCTAAGTAGTAAGTATTTTGTTAAGTTAGGGTATTTATTAGAATAGTTAGCCTTGATTATTTAAGCAAATCTTACAGGAGTAGATATGGGATTTCATAAAGTTAAATCAGAGTTATCTGTTAATAAGGGAGATCCCTGATAACTGTCGTTTTAATTATAAAAAAAACTAAGCTAGCCAATAGTAAGTGGAGGCTAACCTAGGTCGATTCACAAGGAGCCTAAATGGATTGCTAAGTTGCTAATTAATCTAATGAGCCACAAATTAACAAGTTAATGAGATGATTGTGTGATGAGATGATTGAACTAAAACTGAATGTAAATTCTATGCTATTGTTTCTAATTTTAAGTGATTAATATGGTGAAATGAATCAATGACAAGTGTGTTCCCTTAGAGATTATCTTACCTTCATTATCCACAGAATATCAAGAGTTAATCAGTTGAATTAGAATATGTTAGCTAACAACTCATAGCTAAATCTCAATCAAAGCTATAACTCGCAGACATTGAATAGAAAATATGAATTATTCAACTTAGAGATAGTAGAATATGAATTCAACATAATCACTTCAATTAATCACAGCTATGTTCAACTCCATCAAAGATGAAAATTAATCAAAGGATCATTTATGCAGAAATAAGAAATCTAACTCGGTTCTATACTTCTTTGTCATCTACTACTCTAATTGCATCAATAAACTAGAAGTAAATACATCAACTCGATACATTTAACTCTGAATCAAAAACACAATAAAACTCCCTATTCAGCTTAAGGATTCTGGTTTGGTGTCATCTCCAAGAGAGCACAACAACTTAGCCTTGCATTGCTATCTGAACTCGAGCAGCAACAATCGATACAGCAGCAGTCATGGTGGAACAATAAGATGAAGGTGAAGATGAATCTGTAGAACCTTCCTCTGTTTCTATTGACTAGAACAGAGGAAGGTGTAGAAGAGAAAATAGAGATGGAGAAGAGGATGATTGTGTGCGTGAGTGATGGTGAAGTCTGGATGGAAAGTGGATGAAGTGTGATATGAATCCCCTAATCAATGAATGATGGATGGATATATATAGAAGTGTGAAATCAATGTGCAGATGGCATGTGTGTGGAATATGTGAATGAGCTGTGCAGTCCATAAGTGTGATTCTGTTCAGATTAGGTGTGTGTGTGCGTGAACAGTGCTATCTGTGTGAACAGTGCAATGAGAACTCATATGGAAGTGTGGAATGAGTGAGGTCATGTGTATGAGGTGTGAGCTGTCCAGAATGTGTGATGCAAGGTGTATCATCTGCATGACAGCATGTGCTTCCCTTCCATATGATTTATGTTGCTGCACATGTGCTGAATATCCCACTTGTTTCAGTTCCTTAATTCTCATATTTTGCCTATGTGCTATCAAGTCCAGCTGTCATTTTTCTCAAGTCATTCGCTGATTGATTTCTGCATTGAAGTTTGGTCACGACTATAATTATAGAGAATGATTCTTCTTTGATGATTGACGTATGATCGCGACTTCGAGTACATCAGGTCATGACTAAATTCTACAGGGATGCTCTACTTCGCTTATTGATTGCTGTATTGACCTGGAATGGATATTTAATAGATTATTTATCCAATTAAGCACTAAAATCACATCATTTAAATTTCCTCTTGTCCAATTTCATATTATTGACTAATTTGCTCAACATAGTAGTAAATATGGATAAAATCAATAATAAACTCTCTTTTAACACCTTGAAAATCATTACAAATATGAGTTTATCAACTCCCCCACACTTAGCTTTTGTACTCCGAGCAAAATTATGGATCAAAACTGAATTTTAAACACACATGTTCAGTAAATTTGGCAAAACAGATTCAACATGAGTACTTGCAATCATCAATCTTTCCCTTCAATTGGCAACAATCCAAACTAATCTCATATCAATCAAAGAATCTAACTCATTCAATTCAATCATAGTAAGCAACTAAGTTGAGATTTCTTCACAAGGTATAGTGTTTCTCTCCCTCTCTTATTAAGGTAATTTCACTCAACTATCTAGCATAGGCTTCCCATAGGCTTATAACCATCCTACATCTCCACCACTAAATGCCACAAGGGTTATGAATCAAAGGGTCTTTATTAGGGTTATAATGTTGGAAATGCTAGATGATTAAATGGAAATGCATGTCAATGATTAATGAAATATTGCACACAATCAAAGTTCCAATCATGCAGCTGCAGAAAATAGCAAGTCACAAACTATCTTCCTTTAATACAAGTTGAGTAACACTTTTTGCTTCTGGTTTCTTTTCTTTATTTCTTTTTTCTCTTTTCTTTGTACTTTACTTTTTCTTTTCTCTGTATTTTTCCTTTGTTTTCATTTTTTTGAACCAGATGACAAATATATTGAGGTTTAGAGATTCAACAAGTAATTGCAACTTAGCAATCACTCACAATCAAAGAATTACTGTAGCAGTAACTATCTTGCACAGTATTCATTAATCAAGGATGGAATTTTAAAAGAAAGTAAAGGTCTCAAAGGGGTAAAGCAAATGATTTAATATTTATGTGGTTTCTGTTTGGTCAAGAGAGTTTTGAAAGAAATGCCCTTATTATTTTCACAATTCCATGGAGCTAATATGGTTTTGAATCAAGGATTGAGACAAGTTCTGCAAAGTTACCAAACTAGATGGTGTCACACAATGTAAAGGAGTATATGTTGAAGGCTCAAAATGCTTCCATCTGGCTTACTCACCCTAATCAGCTCACATGACTAGATTGCATGAATTTTAAACAAAATACATGAGATTAATCATTCATGATGCACAATTTCCAGTAGTGAATTAATGAAACAAGCAACTAACACTTCATCAAGCTTGCCAATGTTCAAAATTATATGTTCAAAGTTCAATTTTGAATCCATGACAGTAAATTCCAAAAACCAAGCACCAATAAGAATGAAATAGAAGGATTTTTCAGCAGAGGATCAATGTTAGTCGCGACAAAATGGACATCTGGTCACGACTGTTTTACACAGAGAAGGAATTTTTAGAAAATAGGGAATATTGGTCGTGATAGAAATTGACATTGGTCGCGACTCAAAATCACCGAGAGTAAACACATATGTTCTAGTAGCGATCAAATGACAACCTAGTCGCGACCAAAATTCACAGAGTTATAATTGCGACAAAGATAAGGCACAGACCACGACTAAACATCACAGATAGGTAAATATAAGAAAATATGAACTTTTGGTTGTGACAAAAATAAGCAATGGTCACGACTAATCTTCACAGAGAAGAAATTTTGACAATTTGAACACAATAGTCACGACATAAACAGCATGAGGTCGCGACTGAAAGACAAAATCACAGCAAATATCTGATTTTTATTCACCCATCAAGTTCATCCTCCCCCACACTTAAATTCTACATTATCTTCAATGTGAGAAGCAATGAACACATGTAAAGGCAGTAGTAATGAACATGATAACACTAAACCAAAATCTAAAATTTATTTATGGGATTATTTATCTACCCTACTGACTTGGTCTCCTCCCCCACACTTAATCAACAAATATAGCTCAAGTATATAATAAAACTGATCAAAGCAGACTATTGTAAGTGGGGAAACAAGGAAGGAGATAACCTGACTATCATGGGGCTTGAAATCCTCCTTGAACAGCTTCTATAGATGGCCCTTCATATTGAATTATCTTTGATGCTTAAGACTCTTTGGAAGTTGTTCAAGCTCATTCTCTGGAGGTCGAATAACAAATGGACTCAACTTCTTAGACTCTACTCCAGATTCATTATTCTTTGATTCCTATACCAATTCAGCTTCATATCCAGCATCAACTCTCTTTGAAGTTCCAGCAATGCAATTCTGTTGATGTTGAAGAACATCCTTTAATTTCTACAGCCCTGAGATGACTAAAATTTTGAAGCTCCAATGAACACAACAGGGTTAGAATACAGGATATTAAATGAAATTTTCTTTAACCTATAAATTCTGACTTCCTTTCTCTCACAATCTACTATAATGTCCTTGCCCTGCAATTCTGTTATATTTACTAAAAATTTTCCTAGATATTGTACAATACTTGAAACAGTGTGTGAAACATCCTCCCTTAGACCCCTTAGAGTACACTTGCGGAAGTGATATTGGCTCGATTATATCTTAACTTAAGCCTAAAAATTGAAATTTTACTATTAAGTTCCTTATTCTGAACATTTACTTTGAAAACTGATTTATCTCATCCTACACATCCAAATGAGGCTTATTACCTATCCACATAAAGCCCCAGATGTGTGCTACTGGCTCACCAAATTTTGTGACCAAATTCTTTCGTTTACTAGGTCAAATTGAGGTCGGAACACCGCTGCCTCAGGACCTGCGAATTTCTCTCTTAATTTCTTATACATAAGCTGAACATGCCAAACAATATTTATTATTAAATAATAAATTGTTATACAACAGGGCATGAATAAAATCCTCATATCTCTATTACATCTTTCCTGCCTGAAATCTGGCAGTATAACTACTATACTTCATCTTTAAAAATAACTGAACTGTACTAATTCTGTAATTCCCATGAGAACTACCATTCTACGTAAGTACCCAGGAAAGACTACACGAACCGACTAGGTCCACTCACTTCCAGACTCCTTAGACAGTACCTACGTACACAGTACTCATCATAGCCTATCTTCATTACGGACATTCTGCCATAATTTTAGCAGCATAACGGCATCTTTCAGTATTCTCAAAATTCACTTCAACGTAACCTCTCTGTAATGGGTTATACATAGGGGATGAGATTCGGGGGAATCTCAGTAGCAAACAGTGCTAAGCAGTGTATGCATCAATGATTGATATTTGTGCTTGCTTGTGATTGTGTCAACATAATATAATGTGCATGCTTCCATGTAACATATGAAGTACAATTGGCCAAGGTAATCATAGTACAGAGCTTCAACAATTACAGATTAACAACAATCAATCAAGCCATAACACAATCAATCATATATTCAACACATACAAGTTTAGGTAAGTTTACTACCTGGTATGCAGCCTTTCCTTTAGTCCTTAGCCTTTGCTCTAAGATCCCTTCTTTATAGATGTTAGAGCCTTAGTCCTAAGCTTGCCGAGTCCCTAATGTAATATCCCAATTTTTAGGCCTAGAGACTCAGAAAGTAGCCTAAAATAGATAGGCTACCGGATCCATTTGAGCAGAAGTCCCAGAAACATGCAGAGGGTTTTTAGGGACTAACTGCAAATAAGTGAAAGTACAGGGACTTATATGTAAATAGTGAAAGTCCTAGGGGTATAATAGTCATTTCAGAAAAAAAAGGGACTAAAGTGAAAAGTTTAAAAGTCTCGTGGTGCAAAAGTAAAAGTAGACACAAGTTATAAGGCCAAAAGAGAAAGTAGACAAAAATGTGTGGTCTTTAAGTGTAATTTTAGCCAAATGTGAGGACACAAATGTAATTTATCAAAAGTATAAGGGGCAAAATGGTAATTATAGAAAGTTGAGCTGAAAGTGGCTTAGAATTGCTCGGAAGCATTTCAGTCCCAAATTTCACTAGTAGATAGGATGCTGGTTAATCTGGCTTAATACAGGAATTTTATCAGGACTTCAGATAGCCAAAATTTATCTGATAGTCTAAAAGTATAAAAAATTCTTATAAGATATCCTAGACCTTAAATATGAGTGAAAAACTGCAGGAAGATGCGTCCTGTAGAGACGGATATCAGGGAATTGACAGAATACCGAAAGGAGGTCTGTAGAAAAAGTTATTCACAAATTAGTGAATTGAGACGGAGTTTGTGACCTCCGGGTATCCGATTGGGAGATTTATCGGTTTTCAAATTGAGACTGAATGAGCCCAGATGACATCAGTCAGATACTCGCAATGACACAAAGGGATGTCTAGAGTCAGTATGGCAGTCTATATGATAAAAGGGGCCAGTGTCTGGAAAAATGTACAAAATGACGAAAATGCCCTTATATTATAAAATAGTGAAAGAATGAGTAAAGGGTATTTTGGTCATTTGGCCAAGGTGAGACAGCCAAGAAAGGTTATCTGGATAGTTGACCAGGGTCAGAGAATACTCTGGTAAGAGGGGAAAAGACAATAATGCCCTTAGATTTATTAAAGTAAAGAAAGAGGAACCAAGGGCATTTTGGTAATTTATCAAGAGATAGTTCTTGGGAATTGAGCCATCAGAGTACTTGGGCTGGATAAGAGACCCAAGATAACATTCTCAGAGTTCAAAAACGTGGCCCAATGGTTATGTGAGTTAAAGTGGCATTAAAATAATATTTTAGTGACTTTTCAATAAAGTAAGGTTACTCTGTTAACGTGATAACCGGGGAATTGATCAGATAAAGTCTTGAGCTTATCTGAAAGCCATGGGATTGCATGAAAGGTGCCCTAAAGACTCCACATGGCATTAATCTAGAGGGAGAAGAAAAAGATGAGGACACATGGCACGATCTCAGCCGTTGATTCCAGTATAAGACTCTGGAATTCTCTGGAAGCGCTGAGTCAGCTGGTGAGGTGTCACCATTGTGCCACCTAAGCATGTGAGGTGTCCCATGATGATGTCACTTTTGATGAGTCATCATGGAGGATGATGTCATCATAGTGATGTAAGCAAGACTTGGTGAGCAAGCAAAGCGATCTGAGCCGTTCATCGCGATTCGATCTGAGCCATCCATTTCACTTTTCTCCACCTATAAATACCCCACCCCCTTGCCATTTCATTCACACCACCCACGGCAATAACAAGAAGAGGAGAGAAAAGAAGAGAGAGAAAGAGAAAGAGAGAAAAAGGAGTTCTGGTGAAGTTAGGAGCAATCCAAGGAGCTTAGGGACTCGGCAAACTTAGGAATAAGGTAAGTAATTTATTCTAGTCCCTGCTCTAATAAATTAGAGGATTGTTCTTATAAGTTAGATAGTTAAAATAGAGAAATATCTCTCTCTATAAGGATAGCTGTGGATAGGAAGAAAGTTAGGGGATTGACAGGATAGGGGTATTACCTCAAGATAGGCTGAGTAAAATAGAGTTATGCTGGATGAGATAATAATAAAATATTATTATGCTATGTATAGGCTCTGACCTATGAAAGTTGGAACCTCAAATTAAAGATTAAGGACTAAAGGAAGGGCTGCACGCCAGGTAGTAAACTTACCTAAACTTGTATGTGTTGAATATATGATTGATTATGTTATGGCTTGATTGATTGATGTTAATATGTAATTGTTGAAGCTCTGTACTATGATTACTCTGGCCAATTGTATTTCATATGTTACATGGAAGCATGCACATTACATTATGCTGACACAATCACAAGCAAGTACTAATATCAATCATTGTTGCATACATTGTTTAGTACTGTTTGCTACTGAGATTTCCCGCGAAATCTCACCCTGTCCATATCAATCTAATTCCAACAGGTCTTCTCAAGATGGAGGAGATAAGGATACATGAAGAAAAGTTAAGAATTATTTAGCATGATTGATATGTGATTGATGTATGATATGCATATGCTGGAATTTGCGACCATGAACAGTAACTCGTGGTGACATAGTGATATTTGACCTATAATTAAAAATAGTAGATGGTTGAATAAATGTATGATATTTTTACAGTAAATAGTAGACATACCAAGCTTCGATTTGATATATAGAATGCCTCATTTAGATGTCTACACATGGAAATATAATTCCCCAAAGTTGGGACTAAAATGCTGGATTCAGGGAAAAACGTTGGATGAACAGTAACGTTGTAGCGTTGACCGACGTTGACTTGGTCAAGGCAAGGTCAACAAGTTATTTTTCCCTAAAAGAGAATTGATTTAGATTCATGTAGCAATTTTAACCAATTTGAACCACTTCATTCCGATTTTTCTAGAATTAGTTATGAATTTCGAAGTCAGGTCACTCTTTTGGAATTTACACAGTGAACAGTACTCGATAAGAGTAAAACTCCAGATTGAGAAATTTGACTTCAATGACCTTGAAAGTGGTTCCAGATGCTATCAAATGGTCTGTAAGATGTAGAAAATTAGGATGTGACACCTAAGCTCCTTGGATTGCTCCTAGCTTCGCCAGAACTCATTCTTTCTCTTTCTTTCTTTCTCTTTCTCTCTCCTTCTCTTTCTCTCTCTTCTTTTCTCTTCTTTGCTTTGCTTGGATGTGAATGGAATGGCAAGGGGGGTATTTATACTTGAGGCAAGGTGGAATGGATGGCTCAGATCGAATCACGATGAATGGCTCAGATCGCTTGCTTCCTCAAGAAGCTTCGCCTGCATCATCGTGATGACATCATCCTCCATAATGACTCATCAAAAGTGACATCATCATGGGACACCTCACATGCTAGATGGCACAATGGTGGGGCCCTTGGGACACCTCACCAGCTGACTCAGCGTTTCCAGAGAATTCCAGAGTCTTGTCCCGGAATGAACGGCTGAGATTGTGCCATGTGTCTTTAACTTTTCTTCTCCCTCTAGATTAGTGCCATGTGGCATCTTAATGGGTCCCATGAGGACACCTTTCACGCCACCTCATGGCTTCCAGATAAGTCCAGAACTTTATCCGATCAATTCCCCGGTTATCACTTCGACCGGGAACTTTACTTTATTGAAAACTCACTAAAATATTATTTTAATGCCACTTTAACTCACATATTCCTTGGGCTACGTTTTTGGGCTTTTGGAATGTCATCTTGGATTTCTGATCCAGCCCAAGTACTCTGATAGCTCAATTCCCAAGAACCATTCCTTGGTAAATTACCAAAAGGCCCTTGGTTCCTCTTTTATTTACTTTAATGAATCTAGGGGCATTATTGTGTTTTCATATCTTACCAGAGTATTCCTTGACCCTGGTCAACTATCCAGATAACCTTTCTTGACTGTCTAACCTTAGTCAAATGACCAAAATACCCTTTACTTATTCTTTAACTATTTTACAACATAGGGGTATTTTCATCATTTTGCACCTTTTTCTGGACACCGGCCCCTTTTACCACTGAACTGATATCATGGGCCTGGGCCAACCTTGGTATCACTATGGGCCTCTGAGTGATGACATCTGGGCTCATTCAGTCCCATTTTATTTACTGCTAAATTTCCCTATTGGATCCTAGAAGCTCACAAACTCCCGTCTAAATTCACTAAAAAGTGAATAACTTTTTCTACAGAACTCCTTTCGGAACTCTGTCAGTTCCTTGACCTTCGGCTTTACAGGACATATATTCCTGTAACTTTTCACTCATGTCTGAGGTCCAGGAGATCTGATAAAAATTTTAGATAACTTTTAGACTATCAGATAAATTTCAGATATCTATAGCTCTGATAAAATTCCTGTATTAAGCCAGATTAACCAGTATCATTTCCTCTATCTACTGATGAAATTTGGGACTGAAATGCTTTTGGGGAATTCTAAGCCACTTTCAGCTCAACTTTCTATAATTACCATTTTGCCCCTGGAAACTTTTCCTCTTTTCAATTAAGTCCCTTAACTTTTCATAATTCTTATATACTCATAGATACCTCATATGCATATTTCACAGTTTAGTCAAATGGTCAGCATAATTTTCTCTATTTTATGGTAAAATATGATACTCATCGGCTACCAGCCCGATCTTTCCCATAATTATGATTATGCCCCTATATTCTCTTTCTGACATCTTTACTTATCTTCTTATCCTTCATCTTAAGTTCTCGAAATTCTCTTTCAACAACTTATCCCCTGAACTCTTCGGGAGTCATTGTTAATTGAAAGGTTCGACAACCTGCCCATATCAGGTTATCTTACTCAGGAGCCAGCCCATATCTAGCTACCTACAGAATTCCTAGGCTTAAGACTTAGGATATTCCTTACATTCCTTTTTTTGAACCTAGGTGAACTGTCCCTATTTTGTAGGTTAAGACTTAACTCATCTTTAAATCCTGAGGGACTTAGCTCATTCCTCGGATTCCTACAAAATATAGGTAAGTGATTTGCCCATATCAGATTACTATCCTGGGACTACGGGTTTAGCAGCCTGCCTATATCAGACTACCTCCCAATTCTCCTAGACCCACAAATCAGGATGTTACAGTGTGGTTAGTTCTAAATAAGAAATAGTAAATAGAGATGAAGAAAAATCACCCATAGTGGAAAGCCAGCCATCAATCTTAGAATTAATGCATAACACATCACCATTGGATGAAGAAAAAGAGGAGAAATCAGTGGAGGAGTAAGACATGGAATGTTCTTCAACTTTATCATCATTATAAAGCTCACAACTATTATCACACTCTTTTTCAAGCAATGCTCTAACCATGTTAAGTCCTAGGAGAGAATTATGCTGATGTGGGTGTCTATATATGTTAAACTGAATTATGTGCCCACCACATTCCATTTTAATAATTCCCTCTTTCATGCAAATCATGGTATTAGCTGTCTTCAAGAAGGGCCTCCCTAGAATAAGAGTACTATCATCAATAGATTTATTTGTCATATCAAAAACATAAAAGTCCACAAGGAAAATAAGGTCCTTAACTTGAACTAAAATATCTTCTAAGATTTCCTTAGGATTTATAGTACTCTTATCAGGCAATTGAGCTAACACCTTAGTTGGTTTAATCAAATTCACATTTAAAGCATGATAAACTGAACTAGGCATCACATTAATAGCAGCACCTAAGTCTAATAATGCTCTAGAAATAGTTATCTTACCAATTGTGCAGGGAATGGAAAATGCACCTAGATCTTTACACTTTTCTGGAAATTGAGCTTTGAAAAGTGCAGAAGCTTTGGGTCCCACTTGCACCAGTTCATTAGGTTTGTCTCTCTTCCTATGGTTGCAACTCTCCTTCAAACATTTTACATATTCAGGTACTCTCTGCACCCTCTCTAGTATAGGCACATTTTCTTCAATCTTGCTGAAAGAATTAATGACTTACTTGTTCTGTGCCTCCAAGATTTTCTTGCTGCTCTTGAGTTCCCTTGGAACAAGTAACTCCTTCAGGTGTACTTCATTTTTAGCTGAACCATAACTTACTTCTTCTTGCTTGAACTCTAAACTTTTTGCTAATTGTGCTTCTTCAGTTGAATTCACACTAGGATTTCTTGATTCTGTATCACTAGTTTCTAGCAGCTTAATTTCATTGCTTTTTAGCTGTCGATATCCCTCAAAATCTTGTGCAGAATTGATTTGACTTTCTGTATCCTCTTCCTTCTCAAGGAGTTATGCTTCCTTCTTGTCTTCAGGCTTCTTAATGTTATTCTTCATTAAACTGTTGGAATCAATGTCTACCTCACCTTCATCTTCATTTTCAGCATTAGTAACTTGTTCCCCAACTTGCTCTTTACTTTGCAGATTTATAGCATTCACATTTTTGGGGTTAACAACTATATTTAAAGGTAGATCACCACTTATCCTTGCCTGAATATCACTTACTGAATTAGCTAGTTGTGATACATAGCCATTCATGTTTGAGGTGTTGGTCTCCTACTATTCAATTCTATTCTCCAAAGCAGCAAATTTAGAATTGGTCATTGTTAAGTTGCTCTCTACTATAGATCTTAAGTCTTTGAAGTTAGAGTTGAAGTGTGTATTCATGGAATTTATATTTGAATTCATCACAATAATGCTCTTGAGTATCTCAGAAATTCCATCATCCTTTGCAGCAGTAGACACTTCTATAGATTTAGAGGATTCTTCTACTTGCTTGTCATTATTGAACTTATTTTGCCCAATATTTCTGTCTCCACTTCCATCCCTCCATCTAAAATTGGGATGATCTCTCCATCCTTCATTGTATGTGTTAGAGTATAGATTCCTTTATGGATACTGGTTGGGTCTGCCTTGATAAATGACTGAGACTTCCTCATAGTGTGAAGGACAATTAGTACTGGTGTGCATTAGAGATGAACAAAGTTGGCAGCTAGGAGCAACTAGAGCTTGAGAGTATGGGCTTTGAACATGTGAATTGCTCAGTTGAGCAGCTAGATTGTTGATCTGAGCACTCATAGCAATAACTTGAGAAGACAAATTACTATGATCTTGAGAAGTCCTTGCAGAAACCTCGTGTATTTGTCTAGCATCATAGTCCCCATACTGCTGGTCATCGTTTGCTATCTTTTCAATCAAGCTCCATGCCTCATCAGGTATTAAATCATCAATGAAACCCCCAGCAGCTGCATCCAAGTTCTGTCTGTATACATGGCGTAATCCTGAATGAAAGTACTGCACCAAATATTCCATTGGAATCTGATGATATGGACATCTAGCCAGCAACTCTTGAAATCTGCCCCAAAACTCATAGAAAGATTCTTCAGCATACTATTTTGCAGTAAAGATTTTCTTCCTTAATATAGCAGTCTTTGATGAAGGAAAATATCTCTCCAAGAAGGCACTTCTTAAGTTATTCCAGGAGTGTAGAGCTTGAGGTGCATGATGTGGCAGCATATAGAACCATTCTTTTGCCTTTCCTTCTAGTGTGAAATGAAAGACTTGTCTCTACACAGCATCCATGTTAGCACTTACAGGCTTCATGGTTGAGCAAACCCACTACATAGTCTTTAAATGCTTGAAAGGATCCTCGCCTGCTAATCCATAAAACTTTGGTAAGTTACTTAATAAAGGACCTTTCAGCTCAAAATTAACATCCAAAGTAAGACAAGTGTAAAAAGGATCATAGTTTGCATTAGAAGAGGTGAGATCTCTTATGCTCCTACGTGGCCTTCTATTGTTCATGTTATTCTCTGCATATTGCTCATGTTTATTATTCTAATTATGAGTATGAGCTTCACCTACATTAACATGCTCTATGACAAGATGATTATCTAATATATCACAAGATTCAAGTTTAGTATCAGCAGCAACAGATGCAACACTAGCTTGATTTTTAGCTTTCTTAATTTGCCTAAGTGTCTTATTGATTTCTCTATCTAAAGGAATGAGTTTAGAGCTTATGGTCATGCAAATCACACCCAAAATAATGTAGAAGATCAAATATATCAATAAGCAGCAAATTCAGTAAATGAGACCAGTTATTCGCAGTTTAGACAGCTCAGGTCGCGACTAAAAATCATAGAGAGCAGATATCGCGACAAAAATGAACTTCAAGTCACGACTGACAGTTACAGAGAGTAAAAATTTTTTAATCAGGATTTTTGGTCGCGACCAAATGTCACTTTGGTTGCAACTAAAAATCACAGAGAGCAAAATTTTTAAGTAAGAGATTTCTGGTTGTGACCAAAATGCACTCCGGTCGTGACCAAAAACCACAAAGAGGTTTAGTCGTGACTAAGTGTCAATTTGTTTACGACTAGAAATCACAGAGATGAAAATTTTTGAAAAATATTTTTTTGGTTGCGACCAAAAAGCACTCAGGTCGCGACTAAAACTAATAGACATGAATTCTGAGTTGAAAACTTATTATAGGTTGTGACCAAATGTGTATTTGATCGTGACTAGAAATCACAGAGCACTTTAGTCGTGACTAAAAAGCCAATTGGTCACAACTTAAAAGATATAAAACACAAAAATCATAAAAAAACTAAAACAACTACCTACTCTTTATGTTTTTGGGGCCCATGAGATTGCTTACGAAACCTTAACAAGTAAGGTTCCCCGGCAACAACGCCATTTTGATAACTGTCGTTTTAATTATCAAACAAAACTAAGCTAACCAATAGTAAGTGGAGGCTAACCTAGGTCAATTCACAAGGAGCCTAAATGGACTGCTAAGTTCCTAATTGATTTAATGAGCCACAAATTAACAAGTTAATGAGATGATTGTGTGATGAGATGATTGAACTAAAACTGAATGTAAATTCTATGCTATTGTTTCTGATTTTAAGTAATTAAGATGGTGAAATGAATTAATGACAAGTGTGTTCCCTTGGAGATTACCTTACCTTCATTATCCACAGAATATCAAGAGTTAATCAGTTGAATTAGAATAGGTTAGCTAACAACTCGCTAGCTAAATCTCAATCAAAGCTACAACTCGCAGACATTAAATAGAGAATATGAACCATTCAACTTAGAGATAGTAGAATATGAATTAAAAAGAATCACTTCAATTAATCATAGCTATGTTCAATTCCATCAAAGATGAGAATTAATCAAAGGATCATTTATGCAGAAATAAGAAATCTAACTCGGTTCCCTACTTCTTTGTCATCTACTACTATAATTGCATCAATAAACCAGAAGTAAATATATTAACTCAATACATTTAACTCTGAATAAAAAACACAATGAAACTCCCTATTCAGCTCAAGGATTCTGGTTTGGTGTCATCTTTAAGAGAGCACAACAGCTTAAACTTGCATTGCTATCTGAACTCAAGCAGCAACAATCGGTACAACAGCAGTCATGGTGGAAGAATAAGATGAAGGTGAAGATGAATCTGTAGAACCTTCCTCTGTTTCTATTGACTAGAACAGAGAAAGGTGTAGAAGAGAAAATGGAAATGGAGAAGAAGATGAATGTGTGTGTGAGTGATGGTGAAGTCTGGATGGAAAGTGGATGAAGTGTGATATGAATCCCCCAATCAATGAATGATGGATGGATATATATAGAAGTGTGAAATCAATGTGCAGATGGCATGTGTGTGGAATATGTGAATGAGCTATGTAGTCCATAAGTGTGATTCTGTTCAGATTGGGTGTGTGTGTGCGTGAACAGTGCTATCTGTGTGAACAGTGCAATGAGAACTCATATGGAAGTGTGGAATGAGTAAGGTCATGTGTATGAGGTGTGAGCTGTCCAAAATGTGTGATGCAAGGTGTATCATCTACAAGATAGCATGTGCTTCCCTTCCATGTGATTTCTATTACTGCATATATGCTGAATGTCCCACTTGTTTTAGTTCCTTAATTCTTAGATTTAGCCCATGTGCTATCAATTCCATCTGTTATTTTCCTCAAGTCATTCGCTGGTTGATTTCTGTATTGAAGTTTGGTCACGACTATAATTACATCCTGTCGCGACTAATATTTATAGAGAATACTTCTTCTTTGATGATTGACGTATGGTCATGACTTTGAGTATATCAGGTCGCTACTGAATTCCACAGGGATGCTTTACTTCCCTGATCGATTATTGTATTGACCTGAAATGAACATTTTATAGATTATTTATCCAGACTTTGATCTATGAAGAAGATATTCATCCAAACTTTGATCCTCCTTTAGGCAGTGAAGAGAGTTCAGATGATAGTATAGGGGATTAGTTAGGAAGATCTATAGTAGAATATTCCATAGATGTTTCTGTAGACTCAAACCTGTAGTCTGGAGATTATGTAGAGGTTCAGCCTGATGTTGTGCATGCACCAGATGATGTTGCACTAGATGATGATGAGTTTAGTAACTCTATATAGTATGAGTTTGTTGGAGTACCCTTTGAAACATCTTTACTTTCATACCTCTTAGGGACCATTTGGTAGCATTTAGAACCACTTTCAAGGTCATTGAAGTCCAATTTCTCAATCTGGAGTTTTACTCTTATTGAGTACTGTTCACTGTGTAAATTACAGATGAGTGACCTGAATTTGAAAAATCATAACTAATTTTAGAAAAATTGAAATGAGTTGGTTCAAATTGCTACTTGAAAGATAACTCAATTATATTTCAGGGAAAAATAACTCGTTGACCATGCATTGACCGAGTCAACGTCAGTCAACGTCACAACTTTACTGTTCATCCAGCGTTTTTCTCCTGAATCCAGCATTCTGGTACCAACTTTGATAATTTATATCTCCGTGTGTAGACATCCAAATGAGGCATTCTATATATCAAATCAAAGATTGGTATGTCTAATATTTACCTTAAAAATATCAGACATTTATTCATTCATTTACTCTTTTTAATTATAGGTCAAATATCACTAAGTCACCACGAGTTACTGTTCATGGTGGCAAATTCCAGCACTCAACTTTGCAAATATATGCATACATCCATCATGTATTAGTCAAGCATGCCAAACAGTATCTATTATTAAATAATAAGTTGTTATACATCTGGGTATGTACAAAATTTCCCATATTTCTATTACATCTTTTCCTGCCTGAAATCCGGTAGCATACCACTACGCTTCATCTTCAGAAAGTAACTGATCTTGTAACGATTCGGTAATTCCCGTGAGAACTACCATTCTACATAAGTACCCAAGAAAGACTGGATGAACCGGCTAGGTCCACTCACTTCCAGCCTCCTTAGACAGTACCTACGTACACAGTACGTATCAGCTCCTTTCTTCACTACTGTTATCTTGTCATAATTTCGGCAGCATAACGGCGTCTCTTAAAATTCTCAAAATTTACTTTGACATAACCTCCCCTGTAACGGGTCATTTATTGGGATGAGATTCGGGGGAATCTCAGTAGTAATAATCATAACAATATATGTAATGCAGAGTGACAGTGCCTGCTTGTGATTGTGTACAGATAAGTATGCTGCGTGCTTCCATACTAAATAACATATGATCATAGCATTGTAGCAGAGCTTCAAGCATAACATATAAGACAACAATCCAACCAAACAACAACACAACAAATCACAAAGCCATTACATAAAAGCTAGGATTAGTTACTACCTTAAAAGCTTAGCAGAACTCTAGAATCTCTATACTGCTTCCAGCTCCGCCAGAACTTCCTTTCTTCTTTCTTTCCTTCCTCTTTCTCTCTCTAGAACTTCCTTCTCTCTCTTAAATGCTTCTTGGCCGTGAGAATGAATGGCAAGGGGGGTATTTATAGTTTTGATGGATGGTATTTTCGTAATTTTGAAGCCTTATGAACTTGTGGCCCTGGTTTTTCCAGAATTTCCTATTTTTCTTTATTCCCTTTTACTGCATCATCAAGGGATACCTAAGGGGACACCTCACCCCTCACATTCTTCACATGGCAAAATTTGAGGGAGCAAGAAGCCTTCTGGAAGCTTTCCAGTCCAATCCGGTACCAGCCCGGTCTGTTTCCTCGAAAACTGGACTGTTTTCTGAATCTAATCTTTCTGAAAATCCATATTACGTCTTCTGACTTTAAATTTAGTATCTAGGTCCTTTATATCATTAACATTTTTATACTGGGTCTAAACTCAATTACAGATCCCTTGTGAAATGGCCAAAATACCCTGGGTGCCCTTTCTTGCACTATCTTAACCCTAAGGGTAAAATTGTTATTTTACACCTTTCTGTACCCTGTCAGGGCATATACTGACCCTGGTTAACCTTACCTGTGTATGTCTTAGCTTCTGTGCCTGTCCAGAACAACCAAAATGCCCTCCATTCATCTGCTACTCTTTAGTACAACATAGGGGCATTTTCATAATTTTGAACTTTTCCGGGGTTCTGCTGTACACTGGCCCACCTATCAGTCCAAAAGTCTTATTGGGCCTTTGATGGCGCCATTATTGGGCCTTTCAGGGTCCATTACCTTTATGGCACGCATTACGAGGAATCTTCCCCGGAACAGTTCATCGAATATTTTAACTATTATGCACCGTTTATATACATCTCCGGACACCGGATCCTTTTACCAGATACATTGGCCTACTGTGTTTAGGCATCCCTGTGGGTCATAACAGTCATCTGACTGAGGTCATCCGAACTCATTCAGTCCCTTTTTAAATACCGATAAATCTCCGAATCGGATCCCCGGAGGCCTCATACTCCCATATGTATTTGCTAATTTGTGAATAACTTTTTCTACAGACCTCCTATCAGTATTCTGTTAGTTTCCTGACATCCGCCCTATCAGAACGCATCATCCTATAATTTCTTACTTATATCTGAAATCTAGGATATCCGGTAGGAATTTTTATAACTTTTAGACTATCAGATCAATTTTGGCTATCTGGAGTCTTGAAAAATTCCTGTATTAAGCTGGATTACCAAGCATCACCTGCTCTCTCTACTGGTGAAATCTGTGACTAAAATGCTTTCGGGCAGTCCAAACCACTTCTGGCCTAATTTTCTTTAATTATACTTTGTCCCCAAGGAACTTTTCTTCTTTTCAATTAAGTCCCTTTTATTTGGCTAAAATTACACTTAAGGACCCTACCTTTTTATATACTTTTCCCTTTTAGCCTTATACTTTTCATATTTGCACTTAAGTCCTTTCATTTTCTTCCTTTTGCAATTGAATCCCTTTCTTTGCATAAATGGCCACTATATCTCTGGGGACCTTCACTATTTACATATAAGTCCCTGGACTTTCACTTATTTGTAGTTTAGTCCCTGAAAACCCTCTATATGTTTCTAGGACTTCTGCTCAAAGGGGTCTAATAGTCTATCTATTTCAGGCTTACTTTCTGAGTCTCTGGACCTGAAAATTGGGGTGTCACACCCTTTAACCCTGATGTAAGCTCTATTCCTCCGATGAGGGGATAAATTACGCTTGAGGAAGCTAAGTACTAGTACTAGATTATAGCTAGACCAGAAATTATTCCTCTTCCATCAAAATTTGAGGATAAGAACATTAGAAAAAGATGAGGAGTAATGTAACTATGTAAACAGTATAAAGTAATGTAATTACATAAATATATAATAGTTATGACTTACCTCGAGTATGTAATTGACATGTATGTAATGTATGTACAAATGTTATAGTGATATGAAATATGAGTTTTGATGTGATATAATGAAATGGCAGATAGTTGAATATCTATGTGAATATGTTTCGTATTTAATTCAATTATGATAGATAGATATGGATGAGTTTTAAATGACTCAAGTTTATCAAAGTCAAGAACAAGAATTGGCCATTGCTAGAGTAAAAAAAAACTGGACAAGAACATTAGAAGAATGTTTAAAGAAATCCATGTCCAGGTCGCCATATGAAGAATTTTAGGTTGTCACTAGAAGTCCCAGATAAGTTAAGTCACGGGTCGTGACAAATATTTACAGAGGTGTTTTGGTCGTGACGAGTAAAGACCATTGGCCGCGACGGAAAGTCACAGAGCAATTTAGGTCACAACGAGAGAAGATATGTGGTCACGATTAAAGAACCCAAAGCTATCAAGTTGTAACTAGTAGAATGAGATGGTCACGACTAAAGTTCACAAAGAATATGTGTCGTGACTAGCCAACACTTAGGTCACGATTAGGATGTATAGAGACCTAATGATAAATGAAGATGCGAGCCTCGCTGAAGTTTATCAGTTAGAGGTTTAGCATATGGTGCAGGCGAGCTAAACAGTACAAGGTACTAAGATACAGAAGATCAGTTTAAGAAGAGGTTCAGAAGTAGATCCTCCATGTGATCCTCAGGAGTAGATCTATATTACGAAAGAATTTGTTTAGTTAGTTTTTCCTGAACAAAAGAATCAAAAGTTAGAATTAGACTTGCCTAAGAAATGAGCCTAATACATGGCTTAAGGTTGGAGACGTGATGGTTAATTGATAGAAAGTTAAAGTTCCTGAAATAGAGGAATACCATCACGAAGAGACAGTAACCTAATAGACCTAGGGTAGAGTACCCTAGAGGACAGAAGTAATAGTGTTAGATGATGAATGAGATCCATGTGACTTAAGTTAGTCAGGATCAAGAAAAGACTAGAAAGGAACCATAGTCCAGTAAAGAGCAGACTGAGACTGATATACATATAGAAAGAGTTAAGCGATAGTAGAGAGATGCAGAAGCTACTCCATAGAGATGGAGATTTATCCGCTTACCGGAGAAGTTTTTCTCAAGTAAGTTTATGAAAAGCATTCCTCTCAATTAGATAGAGATGAGCGTAAGGCTAAGCTTAAAGTAGAGAAAGAGAAACCCTTTGATGAATACTTAGCCGAGTTCATTTATATGAACAGTGAGAGTTGAATGATCGAGAAGTTAGTTCACGGATTGAATTATGTGTTACAAAGAAAGAGTTTTTCTCAGGTAGTTGTAGAAGTTCAATAGAGCGGTAGATGTATGCAAGATTAGAAACAAAAGTGTATGATGTCTAGAGAGAAAAAGGTAGCCACAGTTTAAAGATAAAGTGACTCCCCTATCCCCTATGTAAGAAAGAGTAATGAAGGGTTGAGTCTGTACCCTAACAAGAGGGTAATGTGGAAGCCTAAGTAAATGAGTATTTAGCTCAAGTTCATGAATGAATGATGGGGATCTGGCAGATAAGGTGATAAAGGGACACAATGCTTAAAAAAGTTCACTTAGTTAATTGTTTAATTGCAGTATGCGTATAATGGATGGTTGAGCAAATTATGTGATGATGATATGGCTTATTTTGCCATAAGTTATGATGAACAGTTGCATCTCCTTGCAGTTGTCATATGATGACACGCATGTTAGAGTATGCTATGATGAATGAATACTTAGTATACTATGATGAATGAATACTCCCTTTTCACATTACATGCAGGGTATAGTATATATGATGAGAAAGTTTGGTTGCTCCTATATCATACGACATGCAATTAGATAATTTAACTTGGTAATAATAATAAAGTAGTAGAAAAGTGATAAATGAGATAGTTAACAAGTCAATCCCTAAAGTTTAAAATGAGAATCTATGATAGTCAGTTAGATAAAGTACAAGATTACAGATGCATGTTAGTAGCCAACCTTTAGGCATATGATTATGGTACTCAGGACATATCCCTTCAGTAGGGGATGAGATATATGAATGATGTACCTTGAACATTAAATGAAATAAGACACGGTTATGAAAGATGATACAGCTCTAAAAGGGAGCAGTGTCTATGTAATAGAAGTTAATGTTCTCGTAATGGAGTTAGATTGCTCTTGCAATAGAATTTGATTGCTCATGAGATAGAGCCAAGAGAATGGACAGTGCAACTCATGATAAAGCCATGTCCATAAGATAAGATGTACAGATTATGATAGTTATGTGCATGGTAGAGTCTATGTAGCTCCTTATAGTAATAGATATAGCAAAATTATAAAAGATGAGAATGATGTGAGAAATTCCTAAGTAATAGAGGAAATGAGTAAAGTCTTAATTATAATATTGGCTTCTGTGATCAATCTTGGGGAATTATCTATTGAGTTAGCAACTAAGTGGAAGTGACTAACCTTGTAATTTAGTCCGTTGGTTTTAGGTCTTCTAGAGATAAGAATACAGTACAACAGAATCATAGTGAATTTCGGAGGATAGCAGTTAGATCCTAACATAGCTCACAAGAATAGAATTCCAAGGTCGCAGTTAGATCCTAAAGAGACTGACGGTTGATCGCAGTAGATCTTGAGGGTCGCAGTAGAACTAGCCTAAAGAAAGAAAATGAATGAGCCATAAGTACAGTATTTCTTTGGAAAGACAATTTCCAAGGACAAGGTTAAGTTAGAGAAACTTCACAAGTTAGTTAACTCATAGCAGAGAGAGTACCCATAATGTTAGTTTCAAATAGCTTTATTATTATTATAGACTAAACTCAGAATCTTCTTACACAAAGAATGAAGTGAAGTTAACAGAGGTTCTTAAGATGAGGATAAAGAGAATGAGAATAAAAGCTAGATAAATTCCCCAGATGAGGACAAAAAGGTTAAAAAGCTAAAGAGATATAGAGAAAAGGGTTTAAGATGGTAAAGTACCAGGGTTAGAGCTTGTTAGCACCCGTGCTTCAGATTTTTATCAGTACTTTTTAGTTAAATGTGTATAGGCAATAGTAGCCCAATGATGGGTAACCCCTTGGGAAGTGATGATGAAGGGTGTAAATGCCACAGAAGTTTGGCATATATGCACAAAGTTATGTAAAATTATAAAGAGTTATGAAAAGTTAGAAAGGGTTATGAAAAGTAAGAGAGTAAAACCCATATGTCAAGTCCAAATAAAGTGGATTTGAAAGGAAAGATTCATATTACAAATTTATGTCAAGAGGAAGTTAGAAAGACTTAAAAGCAAGATCTTCCTCAGAGAAATTTTTTCTCAAAGACTAGCAAAGTCATAAGAGAATGTTAGACTTATGGTATCTCAAGATACGTCATGACAAGGCAAGATAAGTCATGAAAGGGTGAGATGCACCATGATATAGCCAAATTTGGCTAGATATGCCACGATACAGCATGAGAAGTACGTAATTAGATACACTATAATAAACATGTAATATGGCACATAAAAAGAAATGTGTATTGAAAAGTATAGTAAGAAGTAACTTTATAAACAGAAAGAGAGGTTCCTTTTTTGAAAGGGATAAGATGTTTTAATGTTATGTTACAGATGAAAGTGAGAGCTTTCACTCCTTGCATGAAATGCCAGGCATTATGTTATGTTTGTAAAATATGCTAAAGCTCCAAATGTTAGAGCAGTGTAAGCTCCATATGATAGAGCTGGGCAAGCTCTGAATGTTAGAGCAGTGTAAGCTCCATATGATAGAGCTGTGCAAGCTCCGAGTGTTAGAGCTGTGCATATTTAGGAAAGGAATGCTTGAGCTTCGATGTTAGAGCTTACATTCATGAGCAGGTATGCAGTCCTACAATATGTTGGCCAGGCATTATGCATGTTAGAGTATGCACTCCTACTTAGCAGTAAAGTAAAGAAAGAATAGTTACATAAGTCCTCTCTCTGTATTATAATAAATCATTAAAGATGATAAGAGCAATTAAAAGGATGATAGATTTTCTAAAGAAGAAGAAGTACGATGATATGAGAGCAAAAGTTGAAGCTTTGTGGATGTTAAGAAATTCCACTAGATACTCAGATAAGTAATAACAAATATACGCTAGAAAGTATGATGAGTAGTTGACAGAAACTCTAGAATATAGTAATATTCGAAAGAGTTTAATATGAAAGAAATGGACACTACTCACAAATCTAGTACAATGAGTTGTCCATAAGCAAATAGATACATAGCAAGTAAGCAAGTACCATAATGAAGTAAAGTTCAACTCTGATTGAGATGATTCGAAAAAGAAGAGTAATCACAGCAAATATATGAAAATCTACGGATATGGAAAGTACTCCGCTAAGATGTCAAGATAAAAGATAAGAGATAGATACCCTAATCCTTAGTCATAAAGAAGAAAAGGATATCTATCCAAGATAGTTGACTAAGGTACTAAGTAAATTTTGAGGAAGAAATTTATTTTAAGGGGGTAGAATGTCACATCCTAATTTTTCCCTATCGGTATAATACTGATAGAGGAAAGAGGTTTGGAAAGGATTATGTGATGATATAAAGAAAAAACAATGATTAAAGAAAGGTATAAAGAAAAGGGATTAAAATGAAAAGTCTAAAAGTTCTATGGTGCAAAAATGAAAGTAGACAAAAGCTTTGGGCCATTAAGTGAAATTATGAAAAGTTGAGGGCCTAAAGTATAATTTTCAAAAGTTCCAGGACAAAATGGTAATTATGAGAAAGTTGAGCTGCAAAAGGTGTAACATCCCAATTTTTGGGTCTAGTTGAACTGGGAGGTAGTCTAATATGGGCAGGCTGCTAAACCCGTAGTCCTAGGGTAGTAATATAATATGGGCGGATTATTTACCTGTATTTTGTAGGATCCAAGGGATGAGCTAAGTCCTTCAGGATGTAAAGATGAGTTAAGTCTTTAACCAACAGAATCGGGACAGTTCACCTAGGTTCAAAATAAGGAATGTGAGGAATGTCCTAAGTCTTAATCCTAGGAATTCTACAGGTAGCTTGATATGGGTTAGCTCCTGTGTAAGATAACCTAATATGGAGGGTTGTCGAGCCTTTCAATTAACAATGACTCCCGAAGAGGGGATGAGTTATTAAAAGAGAATTTCTAGAACTTAAGATAAAGGATAAGAAGAAAGTGAGATAAGGTAGACCCCAGAATTATGCTAAGATTCTGTGGGGTGAGATATGAAAGGAGTGGACATTGCTTATGAGAGAAGTAGAGTTGTCCATAAGAAAGAAAGCAGACAGTATGAGAAAGATGTATTGGTGACTTTTGGTCGCGACGAGTAAGTATATTGGTCGCGACTAATATTGGCAGAGAGGATTGGTCGTGACGGCTATGTATGTGGTGTCGCGACTAATGGGTATATGAGCCTGGTTGCGGCTAGGATATGTTGTGGTCACGACTAAAGAATGTTGTGGTCGCGACTAAAGAATGTTATGGTCGCAACTAGAGAAAGCTGTGGTCGCGACTAATGAACACAGAAGGTGTTATGTCGCGATGAGATGATGGCTAGGTCGCGACTAGTGGCTAAAGTAGTGCTAGCCGTATGGGCCAAGCCGGTTCATCCAGTCTTTCCTGGGTACTTACGTAGAATGGTAGTTCTAATAAGGGAATTACCGAATCAGTACAGCTAGTATAGCTTCCGCAGGTGTGCTCTGAGGAGTCTAAGGCAGGATGTTTCATTTTGGTATCAGAGCAATAGGTTCTGGCATAGACCAGAAAGGACTCTGGTTCAGAGCATAAAATTCTGGTACAGAACAGAATGTTCTGGCTCAGTGATGCTCTGATTTAGAAAGAGTATTTTCCTTGAGTGCGAGAGAAGGGCACTCGGGTCGCGACTAATTTGAGTGAAGATCGCGACGATAGAATGTTAGTCGTGACGACTTTATTCCCGTGTCGCGACGGTATATCACAGAAAGCTAAGGTTGCGACGGGAAAGGTCTTGTGTCGCGACTGAAGAGTTAAGGTTGTGACGTGAGGAGGCCTATGGTCGCGACGAGTAACGAGGCAGTGCGCGGCTAGCGTGTAAAGGGGTCCAGGTCGCGACATGAGAGGAGTTAGGTCGTGACAAAAGAACAGAGATGTTAAATCGTGATGAGTAGATGGAGATGGTCGTGATAGAGAATGAGAGAGTCACGACTAGCCAATACTCAGGTCATGACTAAGAAATGCAGAGATCTAATGATGAGCTAGTTAGAATGAGGTAGATCCTCCATGTGATAGCTAGGAGTAGATCTACGTTGTAAGGATTTTATTCAGTTGGGCTGAATAGAAAAGCTAAGAGCTAGAATGGTGTTTGCCTAGTAATGAGCCTAGGACATGGCCTAAGGCTAGAGATGTGACGGGCTGATGTTCCCTAAGTAGAGGGATTCCATCATAGAGAAGTGATAGACCTAGGGTAGAGTACCCTAGAGGATAGAAATGATAGTAAGAGATGATGAATGAGATCCATGCGATTGAAGTTCGCTAGGATCAAGAGGAAGAGGTAGAGAAGCATTGGCTAAGAGTACTCTGGGAGGTAGCTCAAGTTGTGAAGCCAATAGCAAGAGAAAGAGGCATAGTTCAGGCAGGGGTCTGATCAAGGTGAGGATCAGGTTGGAGAGCAGAGATGTCAAAGTGGTGAGCTATGGCACATGGGAGTGTCGAGCAGGGCAAAGCAGTTATGGTAAGAAAGGCCACTTTGTAAGAGGTTGCCCTACGAATGCTGACATCCCTAAGAAAGGTGTTTGTTACCATAGATAGAGTCTCCAATTTCCCTGAGGTCGACCCTAAGAATGGTTAAGAGGAACCATAGCTGTAAGGGCGACTGAGCTGTAAGGAACTATGTGCCTAGATGATGATGTGGACGAAGAGTTCTTTTCTGATCTAGAGAATGTGGTTATTATAATGAGTCAAGAGAAATAATTAGTAAGATAATGAATCAGTCTTAGCTCAGTGATGAGGTTGCTGTATGAGGGGTTAGGACATGGATAGCTATAAGCAACTATAATAAGAGATGTTAGTTGCTAAGAATCCATGTGGAAGGTCTGGGACCAAGCTGTTGCTCCTCTAGACCATCACTGGAGTGCGAATAAGACAGAGAGGGATGATCTTACTGGTTATAGATATGACTGCGTTATAAGAATCACATAGCTGTATAGATCAGTAAGAAGTTCTCTTCAGGAAAGATGAGGTATCCCTTGAAATTTCGAGGACGAAATTTCTTAAAGGGGAGGAGAATTGTAACATCCTAATTTTTTGGTCTAGTTGAACTGGGAGGTAGTCTAATATGGGCAGGCTGCTAAACCCGTAGTCCTAGGGTAGTAATCTGATATGGGCGGATTATTTACCTGTATTTTGTAGGATCCGAGGGATGAGCTAAGTCCTTCAGGATGTAAAGATGAGTTAAGTCTTTAACCTACAGAATCGGGACAGTTCACCTAGGTTCAAAATAAGGAATGTGAGGAATGTCCTAAGTCTTAATCCTAGGAATTCTACAGGTAGCTTGATATGGGTTAGCTCCTGTGTAAGATAACCTAATATGGAGGGTTGTCGAGCCTTTCAATTAACAATGACTCCCGAAGAGGGGATGAGTTATTGAAAGAGAATTTCTAGAACTTAAGATGAAGGATAAGAAGAAAGTGAGATAAGGTAGACCCCAGAATTATGCTAAGATTCTGTGGGGTGAGATATGAAAGGAGTGGACATTGCTTATGAGAGAAGTAGAGTTGTCCATAAGAAAGAAAGCAGACAGTATGAGAAAGATGTATTGGTGACTTTTGGTCACGACGAGTAAGTATATTGGTCGCGACTAATATTGGCAGAGAGGATTGGTCGTGACAGCTATGTATGTGGTGTCGCGACTAATGGGTATATGAGCCTGGTTGCGGCTAGGATATGTTGTGGTCACGACTAAAGAATGTTGTGGTCGCGACTAAAGAATATTGTGGTCGCGACTAGAGAAAGCTGTGGTCGCGACTAATGAACACAGAAGGTGTTATGTTGCGATGAGATGATGGCTAGGTCGCGACTAGTGGCTAAAGTAGTGCTAGCCGTATGGGCCAAGAGTTGTGAAGGTCCAAAGGAGATAGTTACCCGGTTAGAGATAGAACTGGGGAAGAAGGCCAGATAAAGGAAAGGTTATCTGGAGACCATGAGGTGGACTAATAAGGTATCCTCATGGGACCCACAAGATACCACATGGCATTAATGTAATGATTCAGTAAAGTAAAGTTACTCGGTTGGCACGAAAATCGAGGAGGTGATCAGATAAGTCTGGGACTTATCTGGATAGCATTGGGTGGTGTGAAGGGTGCCTACCTTGTCGCCATATGGCATTAGTCTGGAGAAAGCAGATAAAGCTGAGGACACGTATTACGAGGCAGGACTCTGGACCGGTGAGTCAGCCTGAAGAGTCACCATGCTGAGGTGTCCAGGATTTTCAGCATGTACAAAATGTGACGATGAGGTGTCCTCTGAGGTGGCATGCTGAGGTGTCCCGATGATGCAGTAAAAGGAAATTAAAGAAAATAGGAAATTCCAGGAAAAACCAGGACCACATGTTCAGATGGCATGGAAATTATGATTATGCCATTGGAGAAATCTATATAAACCCCCCCATTCTTTGCTTCACGCATGGGAAGGAAGAGTGAGAGAAAGAAGAGAGAGAAAGAGAAGGAAAGGAAGAGAGAAAGGAAGTCAGGAAGTTCTGGCGGAGCTGGAAGCAGAATAGAGATAGTAGAGTTCTGCTGAGCTAGCTAGGTAGTAACTAATCCTAGCTTTTATGTAATGGCTTTGTGATTTGATGTGCTATTGTTTGGTTGGATTGTTGTCTTATATGTTATGTCTGAAGCTCTACTGCAATGCTATGATCATATGTTATTGAGTATGGAAGCACGCGGCATACTTATCTGTACACAATCACAAGCAAGCACTGTCACACCGCATTAAATATCTGTTATGATTATTACTACTGAGATTCCCCTGAATCTCATCCCCTTGTATAACCCATTTCAGGGAGGTTATGTCGAGGTAGATTTTGAGAATTTTAAGAGACGCCGTTATGTTGCTGAAATTTTGGCGAAGATAGCAGTAGTGGAGAAAGGATATGATGCGTACTGTGTACGTAGGTACTGTCTAAGGACGCTGGTAGTAAGTGGACCTAGCCGGTTCATCCAGTCTTTCCTGGGTACTTAAGTAGAATGGTAGTTCTAATAAGGGAATTACCGAATCAGTACAGCTAGTATAGCTTCCGCAAGTGTGCTCTGAGGAGTCTAAGGAAGGATGTTTCAAAAGGCCCAAAAATGCCTTGAATCAGTTCACTCCCAAATTTTCCTAGTAAATAGAGAAAATTATTCTGATCAGTTTGACGTAGCACAAAATTTTGATTTGAAGTCCCGAAAAATTGATATGAATTTTTAAAGAAAGAAAAAATAATACAGTATACTCTAGACCTCAGAATCAGATGAAATTTGACATTAAATTCTTATAATTAATATGAGAATTTATGGAACTGACAGAACTCAAAAAGGAGTTTTTTAGAATTTATTATGGAATTTACAGTGGATTAAAACACCCGATAAATACGTTTTAGGGGAATTTCTCGAGAATTGAGCCCATGAAGGCAGTGGATTATGTAGAAAGTCCAAAATGGTGCCTTATAGGCCCAATAATGTTTTCAGATAAGTATGTGGGCTAGGGCTAATAAAGACCCAGAAAAATATAAAATTACAAAAATACCATTGAGTATGCCACTGTGTTGTGTCATGGAACCACAGATAGATAAAAGGTATTTTGGTCATTTGAATAAGGTTAGACAGTCAAGGAGAGTTCCCAGAATAGTTGACTAAGGTCAGGGAATACTTTGATGAGGTGTGAAAAGACAATAATACCCTTGAGATATTAAAGTAAATAAAGAAGAGCTAAGGGGCATTTTGGTAATTTATCAAGGATCTGTAATTAAGTTTAGACCCAGTACAAGAATGTTAAGGGTAGGAAGAATTTGGATACTGGATTTAAGGTCAGAAACCTTATTATGGAATCTTAGAAAAATTAGATTTATAAAACAGTCTGGCTTTTAGGGGGATCGGACTGAGCTGGTACCGAATTAGACTAAAATTTTTCCAGAAGCTTCTCTCCCTTTGGAATTTTGACACATGTCCCTATGAGTTGTCCCTTGATGATGTCATAATTGGCTTTTAAGAAAAGTTAATCCAAGAATAAATGTGAGCCATTAGATCAAATAGTGCATAAAGTGATCTTGGCCATTCATTTTCCATGAGATTTTTCTATAAATACCCCCATTTTTCTGTCCAACACTGTAGCTCATGGAATGCTTGGGGAAGCTATGTCAAAATGAAAACTCAAGCCAAGACAAAGAAGAATCCAAGGTCCAAAGTTCAAGCAAGCTAGAGATTAAAGGTAAGCAATCTATCCTAGCTTATTTTCCTTTGATTTGGGAGCTTGAACTTAGGGTTTTCATGAAAGAAATTTAAGTTTTTCCTAGGGTGTATGTTCTGTCCAAAACCCTAGATGAAAGGAGAAAGAAGAAATTAAAGTTAGAGTTATGTGATTGAAGCTTAAACAAGCTAGTTAGATGATTGGTTGTTAAATCAAGTTGATATTCCTGACTTTGCCAAGAAGGATACCTTTCGGTCTGCACTGTTCATGATAGAAAGAGATGAAACTTTAATGATCTAATGCTTCCATTGAATTTATATGATGATTTTGTGTAGGATTTGATAGGTTTTGAACCTTGGAAGCATTAGGATTGAAAGTTGTAATGCTTTTGACCAGTGATTGGAAGTTTATGATTTTGTTGCTTCCAATGGTTTTGGAATCAAAATGAGACTTTTTGGAAGGATTATGTATGTTTTTCAAATCTGCTAGAACAGTCCATGGGAGCTAGAATTTCATAATTCTAAGCTCATAAATGGATTCAAAAGATGAAATTGTGTAGGGTAAAGTCAAGGTATCAATTGATTAAAAGGCCTAGTCAATTAGTAAAAACTAAAGAAAGTTATGTTAGTTAAATTAAGTTCAATGTTCAAGAGAAGTTAGATTGTAATGAATGGATGATTATGTGATGTTAGGATTTGATTGTGGACTCAAAAGAGGTAGCCACACATCAAGGAAAAGTAAGAAGGAAGAAACAAAGTTAAAGTGAAAGGAAGGAAAATAATAAGGTAGTAAACTTATGTTAAACTTGTATGTATTGAATGTTATACTTAGTTGTGCTATAACTTTGTTAAATTGTGTGCATATGTATATATGATTGAAACTTTATATCTATGATTACTTTGGTCAATTGTATTTCATATGATACATTGAAGCATGCATATTACACAATGTTAACGCTTTCACAAGCAAGCACAAGTATTTACATTAATACATGCATTGTTTAGTACCGTTTGCTATTGAGATTTCCCCAGAAATATCATCCCCTCCATGTAATCCCAATCCCAACAGGTTTATGAATGAGGAAAGAGGATGATGAAGCATGAAGAGAAGCTAGGGATTGGATAGTATAAATATTATGTGAAGAATTGTTATATGTAATGTTGCTATATGACCAATCTAAGCAGTGATGGTCATGATGTAATGGAAATAGTAAATGATGAGATAAATGTATGAAATTTTATAGACAATTAGTTAACATGTCAAGCTTCGTTTAGACACCAAGAACTTCTTATTTCAATGTCTGTACAAAGAGAATGAATTTTCCAAAGACGGGGACCATAATCTATTTTTAGAATTTTTGACCAAATAAACAGTAATTTTTGATGATTAAACTGTATTAATTGGCTAAGCATTTGGTCAAGAACTTATTTTTTCCTTCAATTTAAAGATGTTAGCTTCGAGTAGAATTTTGAACCACTTCATTTTGATTTTTCTAGAATTAATTATGATTTTTTGAAGTTCATTGCCTAATCTAGAATACCATATGAATAGTAGTTACTCGAGAAGAGTAAAAATTCCAGATTTAGCTAGTAGACTTCCAAGGTCTTGTAAGTGATTCTAAATGCTTCCGAATGGTTCCTAAGACGTACAAAAATAAGGATGTTACAACTTTTATGTTTCTTGATCCTTTAATTATAACACCTTACTTTCGTACACCGTAGGGACTATTCGGTAGAATTTAGAACAACTTAAGCATCCATTAAGTTCAATTACAAAATCTGAAATTTCACTCTTCAAGAGTTACTATTCATATTATAATTCCAGATTAAGTGACAAACTTTAAAATATCATAATTAAATCTAGAAAAATCAAAATGAAGCAGTTCAAAAAGATACACGAAGCTAACATCTTTAAATTTAAAGGAAAAATACTTCCTCAGACCCAATGATCAGTCAACTTTGACGACAAAGTTTACTATTCATTTGGTCAAAATTTCTTGAAAATAGTTTGTTGTATACTTAATTTTACCCTTACATATACTCAATAGGAAGTAGCTTGAATCACTTAATTACCTCTGTAACTTAGAAACATGAATTTTCAAAAGAAATATACTCTGGTACTGTTCACGGCTACTGTTCATTTGGTAATCCAGAAGACAACCTGAACTTTGAAAAATCATATTTAAATATAGAAAAATTGAAATCAGGTGGTTCCAATTTATAATGAAATATATTTGATTGAAATTTGAAGGGAAAATATGGAATTGGTGTTTCCTTGCTCAAATGAAATCAGTTTTATTTGTTGAAAAACACTATTCATTTGGTAAGTCTGGAAGTTCCAGCTTATTTACCTTATTTTCAAAAATTCATTTCTCTTTGTTCACTTATCCAAATGAGACGTGTTACATATGGATTTAAAGCTCCATATGTGTACTTTAAACTCATAAAAGTTTGTAGAAAAAAGCATTCATTTACTATTTGAAATTCACACATGAACCTTATTGCCTCTGGTTGCTCATTTTATCTTGTTCCAGATTTTATTTCCAACTTTGAAAAACCATAACAAATCGAATACTTAACCAATTGAGGTGTTCTTGGTGTCCAATTAAATCTATGGACCTTAAATATTTTCATGCCAAATTTTATGTGAAAATACGTTGGATAAGTTGTGAAAACTACCGTAAAAAATACACTGTCTCAGAAAGAATTCATAGTATCATACATCATGCACATCAAAATATCATCTTCTAAGGTCAAGTACTTAACTTTAATTCATATACAACTCAACCATCCACATTTATTCTTTTTCCTTGAGATGTGCCAGCACCTATAGCATGGTTATGTATATGGAAAGAATGAGATTTCATGGAAATCTCAATAGCAAGTCATACAAACTATAATAACATGCATGCTTGATTAAATGCCTAACATGTTATCATGATATGGAAGCAACTTGGTAAACATACATAAGCAAACTCTAACATGCATATTGTCATGACATTCATTGCAAGGAGTTGCAATCATTCATACTTTATCATAATCATTAAAGAATCATCTCAAGCTCAACCAAGAATCATAACTAACAAGCAAGTATACAATTAAACATAAGATTATAGTTAGGTATTCTTGCTACCTCTTAGATATCCTTGTTACACCCTTCTTGGAATGATCTTGTCCTTTCACAAATGTCAGAACCTCGCCATTACAAAGTAACATCATGTTACCATTCAACTCCAAAACAAAGTCCAAGACTAGGTTCCTACTATGTTCCTTTCTTTGTCTAATTTATGACTTATGCTTACATCTTTACAAAATAAATTCTCACGGTTCATTTCCACATAATTTTTCATGTGGAATCCAAATATGAAATCAGAATTTCCAAAATCAATTCAGATCCTTGGCTGCTGTATAGAACCAAAATGTCTCCTACATTTTCCAAAACTTCTCATTTTGATTCCAATGCTTCCAATACTTGTTTCTCTACTTTATCCCCACACAATTTTCCATTTTAAGCACATTGGAAGCATCAAAATCATTAAATTTCAACATATGAACAGTGATTCATACAGTACCAGAACATAACATAATCTTCCATTCACATGTATACTTGGATTTCCAAGCTAGTATCAATTGATTCTAGCTTGTTTAAGCTTATCTAAACTATCTATAACATAAAACTCATATTCTTTTCACATCAAAATAGAATATCCAGCAGCACCACCAAGAGAAATATGTCCCAAAAACCTCTTAAAACCAAGAGCAAACTTGCTAGAATAAAGTCTAAGATCAAGAGGACTAGTTACCTTACTTGTTCTTCCAAGTTGCTAGCTTCTTTCTAGCTTCAATAGAAATTTTGCAAGAGGTTCCCCAAGGTGTCTAATGAAACATCCTTCCTTAGACCTTTCAGAGTACCCTTACTGAAGCAATCTTTACTTTATTAATTCTCTCCTTCCGAAAATCCTGGCAGAAAATAACTGTACTGATTCGGTAATTGTAACATCCCGATTTTTGGTCTAGGAGAACTGGGAAGTAGTCTGACATGGGCAGGCTGCTAAAACCGTAATCCCAGGGTAGTAATCTGATATGGACGGATTACTTAAAGATGAGATAAGTCTTTAACCTACAGACAGGTTCAAAATGAGGAATGTGAGGAATATTCTAAGTCTTAAGCCTAGGAATTCTGCAGGTAGCTTGATATGGGCTGGCTCCTGTGTAAGATAACCTGATATGGGCGGGTTGTCGAGCTTTTCAATTAACGATGACTCCCGAAGAGTTTAAGGGATGAGTTATTGAAAGAGAATTTCCAGAACTTAAGATAAGGGATGAGAAGATAAGTAATGAGGCCAGAAAGAGAATGCAGGGGCATAATCGTAATTATGGGAAAGATCGGGCTGGTAGCCGATGAGTACCATATTTTACCAGAAAATAGAGAAAATTATGCTGATCATTTCACTGAACTGTGAAATGTGCATACGAGGTCTCTATGAGTATGAAAGAATTATGGAAAGTTTAAGGACAAAAAGGTGGGGTCCTTAAGTGTAATTTTAGCCAAATAAAAAGGGAGTCAAATGAAAAGAAGAAAAGTTCCTTGGGGCTAAAGTGTAATTAAAGAAAGTCAGGCCGGAAGTGGTTTGGACTGTCCGACGGCATTTCAGTCCCAGATTTCACCGGTAGAGAGAGCAAGGGACGCTCGGTAATCTGGCTTAATACAAGAATTTTTGAAGACTCCAGATAGCCAGAAATGGACTGATCGTCCAAAAGTTATAAAAATTCATACCGGATATCCTAGATTTCAGATCTAGGTGAGAAAATACAGGATGATACGTCCTTATGGGGCGGATGTCGGGAAACTGACAGAATACAGATACGAGGCCTGTAGGAAAAGTTATTCGCAAATTAGAAAATCCAGACGGGAGTGTGAGGCCTCCGGGTATCCGATAGGGAAATTTATCGGTATTTGAAAAGGGACTGAATGAGTTCGGATAACCTCAGTCAGATGACTGATATGACTCACAGGGATGCCTGAACACCGCAGGCCAGTGTATCGGACAGAAGGAGCCGGTGTCCGGATATGTGTATAAACGGTGAATAGTAGATAAAATATTGAATAATTATTGACAAGGAAGGATTCCTCGTAATGCGTGCCATGAAGGTAATGGACCCTGAGAGGCCCAATAATGGCGCCAACAAGGCCCAGTAAGACACTTGGACTGATAGGTGGGCCAGTGTCCGGCAGAACCCCAGAAAAGTGCGAAATTACGAAAATGCCCCTGTGTTGTACTAAAGGGGTAGTAGATGAATGAAGGCATTTTGGTCATTCTGGACAGGCCCAGAAGCCAGGGCACATACAGAAAAAGTTACTTAGAGTCAGTATATGCCCTGACAGAGTACAGAAGGGTGTGAAATAACGATTTTACCCTTAGGGTTAAAATAGTGCAAGAAAGGGCCCCAGGGGTATTTTGGTAATTTGCCGAGGGATGTTTCTTGGGAATCGAGCCATCAGAGTACTTGAGCTTGATCAGGATCCAAGATAACATACCCAGAGCCCAAAAACGTAGGCCCAGGGATATGTGGGAAAAAGTGGCATTAAAAATACTATTTTAATGCTGTTTCAATAAAGTAAAGTTACTCGGTCGGCACGATAACCGAGGAGGTGATCAGATAAAGTCTGGAACTTATCTGGATAGCATTGGAAGGCGTGAAAGGTCCCTTCCAGGTGCCACATGGCGTCATCTTAGAGGCAGAAGAAAAGTTGAGGACACATATTACGGTGCAAGATTCTGGACCGGTACTGGATTGGACTGAACTGCTGAGTCAGCTGATGAGGTGTCCAGGAATTGTGACATGTGAAGAATGTGGCGATGAGGTGTCCCGGTGAGGTGTCCTGGATGATGTCATGCATGATGCAGTAAAAGGGAATAAAGAAAAATAGGAAAATCCAGGAAAAACCAGGACCACATGTTCAGATGGCTTCAAAATTATAGAAATGCCATCCATTAAAGCTATAAATACCCCCTTCCCCTCCCATTTTATGCATCCCACGTTTTTGGCAAGAAAAGAGAGAGAAAGAAGAGAGAGAAGGAGAAAGAAAGAAAGAAAGGAAGTTCTGGTGGAGTTGGAAGCAGTATAGAAGTTCTGGAGTTCTGCTTTTGAGGTAGTAACTAATCCTAGCTCTTATGTAATGTCTTTGTGATTTGTTGTGCTATTGTTTGGTTGGATTGTTGTCTTATATGTTATGCTTGAAGCTCTATTACAATGCTATGATCATATGTTATTGAATATGGAAGCACGCAGCATACTTATCTGTGCACAATCACAAGCAAGCATCGTCACTCTGCATTACATATATTGTTATGATTATTACTACTGAGATTCCCCCGAATCTCATTCCCATATATAACATTACAGGGGAGGTTCTGTCAAAATAAAATCTGGAAATTTTGAGAGACGCCGTTAGGCTGCCAAAATTCTGGCAACGAAGAAGGAACAAAGAAAGGAACTGATACGTACTGTGTACGTAGGTGCTGTCTAAGGAGGCTGGAAGTGAGTGGACCTAGCCAGTTCATCCAGTCTTTCCTGGGTACTTACGTAGAATGGTAGCTCCTACGGGAATTACCGAATCAGTATAACATCGGTTACTTTTTAAAGAAGAATTGTAGCAGTTATGATGCCGGATTTTAGACAGGAAGAGATGTAATAGAAATAAGAGAATTTGGTGTATGCTTTGTTGTATGACATTTTGTTATTCAATAATAAATATTGTTTGGCATGTTCAATTTGTGAATGGGGAATTAAGGGAGAAATTCGGAGGTCTTGAGGTAGCAGTGTTCTGACCTCAGTTTGACCTAGTAAACGGAGGAGTTTGGCTATGAAATTTGGTGAGCCAGTAGTACACATCTGGGGCATTCCGTGGATAGGTAATAGGCCTCATTTGGATGTGTAGAACGAGATAAATTAATTTTCAAATTAAAGGTACAAAATAAGGAACTTAAGAGTAAAATTTTGAATTTCTGGGCTTAAGTTAAGATATAATCAAGCTAATGTTGCTTCCGCAAGTGTACTCTGAGGAGTCTAAGGGAGGATGTTTCAGTAATTCCCATGAGAACTACCATTCTACGTAAGTACCCAGGAAAGACTGGATGAACTGGCTAGGTCCACTCACTTCCAGCCTCCTTAGACAGCACCTACGTACACAGTACTTTATATATTATGCCAGTACAACAGTATTTTCTAGTAAATATCCTCAAACTTCAACCTTAAATCTCGACCTTAAACCTTAACCTTACCTACACTCAATTGGAAGTATCTTAGATCATTGCAATACCTCTTAACCTTAAAACATGAATTTTCAAAAGTTAGGCTTACGGTACTGTTCATTGTTACTGTTCACTTGGTAATTCCCGATTATAGCCTGAACTTTGGAAATTCATAATTAAATCTAAAAAAATCATATTGAGGTGGTTCCAATTTATAATGAAATCTATTTCATTTAAATTTGATAGAAAAATATGAAAATAAGGTTTCATTGTCCAGATCAAATCAGTTTAATCATTGAAAATCACTGTTCATTTGGTAAAACTGGAAGTTCCAGTTTCTTTACCCCATTTTCAAAAATTCATTTCTCCTTGTATACTTAACCAATTGAGTCTAACTACCTATGGATTTAAAGATCATAACGTGTACTTTAATCTCACCAAATATCGCGGAAAAAATCATTCATTTACTATATGAAAACCGCGTAGGAATCTCACTGTATCGCATGACTTGTTTTATCTTGATCCAGAGTTTAAGTCCAACTTTGAAAAATCATATCAATTTGAAAACTTAACTAAATTAGGCGTTCTTGGTGTCCAATTAAATATCTGGATCTTAGCTATGTTCATGAAAAATTTCATGTGAAAACCCGTTGGATAAGCTGCTTAAACTATCGCTGGAAGCAGTCTGCCTCTCATCAGATCCAGGGCATGCATACATTATACATACCCATACATCATCATCTAAGTTGAAGGCATGCTTTTCAAGTCATATACACATTGTTCATTCCCATTTACCTTCCTCCTTATGAAGTTCCAGCACCTAGAGCAATGTTTATTGATATGGGAGGAATGAGATTTCATGGAAATCTCAATAGCAAGTCATACAAACTATAAGGTTATGAATGCTTGATTAAATGCCTAACATGTTATCATGCAATGGGAGCTAATTCATGATCATACATAAGCAAACTCTAACATGCATATTGTCATGACATAGATTGCAAGGAGTTGCACATATTCATAGCTCATCATCATCATAAACATCACCACATAACATACTAAGCTCAACCAAACTTCATGCATAACAAGTAAGCATATCAATCACAACATAACATAAGTTTATAGTAAAGTATTCTTGCTACCTCTTATGAGTCCTTGTTCTTTACTTCTTGAATTGATCTTTCCTTCCCACAAATGTCAAAACCTATACATAACAAGACAATTACCAAATTATCACTTCATTCCAATCAAATTTCAAGTCTAGGTTTCATTAAATCCCTTTCTTTCTCTACTTTGTAACATATGTTTACATCTTTCTAAACTAAACTCTCATGGTTCATTTCCTCATAATTTTTCATGTAGAATCCAAATATGTAATAAAAAATTCCAGAATTCAATTGCTTCCCCATGTTCTGTACAGAAACCGAAAGATAGCTCTAGCTTTTCCAAAAATTCTCATTTTGATTCCAATGCTTCCAATACTTGTTTTCCTACTATAACCCCACACAATTTTCCATTCTAAACCCTTTGGATGCATCAAAACCATGAAAATCCAACATATGAACAGTGAACTAGTACTGTACAGAACAGAACACCCTCTTGGATTCACAAGCACACATGGATTCCTAAGCCATTATCATGTGATTCAAGCTTGTTTAAGCTTTTGTAAACTATCTAGAACATAAAACTCATGTTCCTATCACATATCCACAGAAATTTCCCCAATATTCAAGCCTCAAAAACCATTTAAACTCAAGAACAAACCATGAGAACAAAGAGTAGAAGCAATGAGGCAACTTACCTTACTAGTTTCTTCAAGATCCTTGCTTCCTCCAAGCTTGAGAGAAAATTTTGCAACAGGTTCCCCAAGGTTTCTTGCTCACGGTTTGTGAAGAAATGTGGGGGCTATTTATAGAAAAATTTTGGGAAAATTGAAGGCCAAGATCATCTTGGGAACTATTTGATCTAAAGGCTTAAGATTAAATCTTGGAATTTCTTTTCTTTTTCCATTTATGACATCACCACCATGACATCATCCAAGGGACACCTCATGGGACACTTGGCGCCATTTCCATGGTGGGAAGCTCCTAGAAAATTTCAGTCCAATCCAATTCCATCCAGTCTAATCTGGTACCGGCCCGATCCGATTTCCCGTAAACCGGACTATTTTCTTAATCTAATTTTTCTGGGACTTCATAATATATTTTATTCAATATTTAAATCATTCATACCATTGACATTCTTATAATGGGTTTAAATTTAATTCCAGATACCTTAGAAAATGACTAAAATACCCTTAGTGCTTTTCCTTGCACTATATTAAGCCTAAGGGCATAATTGTCATTTCACACCTCTTTAAACCTTGTCAGAGTATATACTGACTCCGACTAACCTCTCCTCTACTTGTATTGGCGTTTTGGCATGTCCAGAATGAACAAAATGCCCTCCATTCACTTCTGGTTCCTCAGGACAACACAGGGGCATTTTCGTAATTTCTTACTTTTCCGGGGTTCCACTGGACACTGGCTCACCTATCAGTCCAAGTATTTTATTGGGCCTTAATGACGCCATTCTTGGGCCTTTTAGGGTTCAATACCTTTGAGGCACTAATGTTGGAGATTGTGCCCTAGGGGCCAATCATTACCTTATGAACATTGTTGATTTATGAATTTCTTAATTATGTTATCATATTATTTGCATGTTTACTATAATGACAATCCTTGGATAACTCGTGATCTTATCCTAAATGTCCCTGGTCGGTCATCTATGCGGGAGCAGAGATGAAATAAGACCAATATGACTTTGAAGATATATAGAGATATAAATCAAAGTCATGAGCACATGTAAGAGTACAGGGTGTTGGACCGACCCGCTATGAGAGAGCTGCATGGGTCAAGTCATAAGCTTCTCTCATATACAAGCCATGTCACTATGCCCTTTGACCTGAGATCATCATGGATTCCTACATGACAAACGCTCAGCTTTGACCTAGTCAAAAGTCACTTTTGACCGAGTGATCATAAAGGCTATGCTCGGGCTTAGTGGTTTTTCATGCGGAGGAATGTGAATGGTCAAGATGGAATTTGTCCCTCACATTCGTAGAGAGATATTACTGGGCCCCTCGATGAGTGAGTCTGAGAAATGTATGGCCATACTAGAATGGAAGGGTAGTTTCATTTCTATATTCAGACTACTCAGGGATCGAGAAAGTAACGGTCAGGAACAGGAGGATGACGTTCTCCATGCCTCATCCTTAACCGAAATATCGTGTGACAAAAGGGACGTGATATGGTTGTATGAAAGGTAACATCGTTCATCGATCCTCATATGTTTTGGGTAGTTGTAATGCCTTGCTAGAGACCGCTTACGACTTGTGGGTCAGTATAGTAACTGGCCCACTACCAACTTCATATGGGCCTACAGGGTCGCACACAAAACAGCCCAATACGAGCTATGATGTCCAGATTCATTGAATCTAAGAGATGTCTAGATTCAATGAATAATCTAGGGTGGATTTATATATTTTATATATATATATATATAAATTTGTATATATATATTATATATATAATATAAGAGATATTTGCAAGATTTAATTTATAAGGATAAATTAAATTTCTATCACTTTTGAATTTGAATTTAAATAGATATGATCTATTTGAATTTGAAATTCAAATTGATAAGATATCTCAAATTTGATTTATGAGAATAAATCAAATATAATTCCGTCTTATCTTTATTTTAAATTAAATAAATAGGTCAATTAAATCTTTGAGATGGATTTAATAAAAATCATATTTATTTAATTAGTTTCTTATCAAATTTGTAATATATGATATTGTATTAATTTCAGAATTAATATAAGATTAATTTTGAAGCCCGGCCCTATTAGAAGCCTGATAGCTTCCTATATATTTGACATTAGGGGCTAGGGTTCTACACATCTCTACACACACATTCAGACGTGAGAAAAGGGGGCAGGGAGAGTGCAAAAGGTTTACAGATAAGAGACTGCCGAAATAGAGATGGTGAGGACGGAATCTCTAGAAAGCCCTAGAGGGAGAAGAGGCGCTAGCACGTCGTTCGCGATTGGAACGCTGTTCATGTGGATACCGGTAGAGGAAGCCGATCTGAGCTGTCGACTTCTTGCGATCGACCAGACACGAAGCAAGGTCACGACCTATTAACACTGAGGTCGCGACCATACGGGCATCTGAACGTCAGAAATCCGAAAAGAGGAGACAGGTCGCGACTACAAACTCCAGAGACGTCCGGTCGCGACGAGAAGCAGATTAGGTCGCGACTAACAACTCCAGAGGCGACAGGTCGTGACTAGAAGTTGAGGAGGTCGCGACTGAAAGTTCCAGAGGCTAGGAGTCGCGACTAGTGGACACTGAGGTCGCGACCAAATCTCGAATACCGAAGGTAACACTTCTTTCTCCTTGACTTAAACACATTCGGTAGATCCTGGCTGGGAATGGAAAAAATTTTAAAGTTAATTTCCGCTGCGTGTCTTCCAATTCCCTTCAACAAATCCCTAGAAAATTCTCCTGACGATATTCCTCGGGTATTTTATTCCATACTAAATTCCATTAAAAATCCTATAGGATTCCTTTTCTGATCCTTTCAATTTTATAAATTCTTATATTAATTATAGGAATTTACTGGAAAACCTCATCTGATTCTGAGATCCAAAAAATATTATAATAATTTTATCTAACTTCAGAAATTTATATCAATTTTTTGAGACCTCAAATCAAAATTCTGTGTCGCGCCAAACAACCCGGAATAATTTTCTCTATCTACTGGAAAAATTTGGGTCAGATCAGAATACGGTCATTTTTGGCCTATTTTCGGTCCAAATTTCCCATAATTACACTTTTGCCCCTTGATTTACCATAAATCACCTTTATGTCCTAAACTTTTCAAAATTACACTTAAAGACCCCATATTTTTGTCTACCTTTACTTTTAGTCTTAAACTTTCCTTAATTTCACTTAAATCCTTGTATTTTCTTTCTTTTCAATTTAATCCCTTTCTTTACATAAATGGCCACATCTTTTCCTGAAAAATCTCACATATATTTTATTCAATCTGTACATACATATCAGTACAGAAAATTTGGGATATTACATCTAAGCTTCCGAACAAGTCTGATTTGGGGGGGTATTTATAGAAAAAATTTGGTGGAAATGGAAGGCCAAGATTACTTTGGTTACTATTTGATCTAATAGTCCAAAATCCATCTTGCAAGAAACTTGTCCTAGAAGCCTCATTAATGACATCATCCATGACATCATCAAGGCCTTGTTTGGTGCAATAAAGTGGATAATACTAATAGGAAAAATTGCAGTCCTGTCTGGTACCGATCGGGTTAGTTTAAAAAAAACCAGACTATTTTATGTTCCCAATTTTTATAATATTCCAAAATATGTATTCTGTCAAAAAAACCTGTGTCTAGGTTTCTCCTACCATTGACATTGTTATACTGAGTATTTATCTGATATCCATCCATTGTGAAATGACCAAAATACCCTTGGTGCCCTTTCTTGCACTATATTGACCCTAAGGGCATAATTATCATTTCACACCTCTTTGTACCTTATCAGAGCATATACTGGCTCTGAATAATCCTTCCTGTACCTGCCTTGGCGTTTTTGCCTATCCAAAATGGCCAAAATGCCCTCTATTCATCTCTTGCTCAATAGTTCAACACAAGGGCATTTTCATAATTTCGCACTTTTTCAGGGTTTCTCTGGACATTGGCCCACCTATCTGTCCCATTACTTTATTGGGCCTCCATGACGCCATGTTGGGCCTTTATAGGGTCCACTACCTTTTTAGCACAAATCCCAAGAAACCTCTCCCGGGGATATTTATTGGGTATTTTAATCTATTGTAAATTCTATTAAAAATTCTACAGGAATCCTTTTCTGATCCTATCAGTTTTATAAATTCTTATATTAATTATAGGAATTTACTATAAAGCTTCATCTGATTTTGAGGTTCAAAAAATACTGTAATAATTCTCCTAACTTCAGAAATTTATATCAATTTTTCAGGACCTCAAATCGAAATTATGTGTTGCGTCAAACTAAATGGAATAATTTTCTCTATCTACTAGTAAAATTTGGGACTGATCTGATCTCGGCCATTTTTGGCCTGTTTCCGGTCCAATTTCTTCATAATTACACTTTTGCCCCTTGAACTTTTGAGAAATTGCATTTAGGTCCTTAAACTTTTTGAAATTATACTTAATGGCCCAACATTTATGTTTACCTTATACTTTGGCCCTAAAACTTTTATAAATTTCACTTAAGTCCCTAAACTTTCTATCCTTTTCAATTCAATCCCTTTCCTTACTTAAATGGCCACACTTTTCTTAGAAAATCTCACATATATTATGTACCAACTGTACATATAAACCAGACTAGAAAATTAGGGATATTACATAGTTTATGGTCCCCATCTTTGAAAATTTTGTTCTCTTTGTATAGACATTTGAAATAAGGCATTCTTAAAAATGAAGTTTGTCATGTTAACTAAGTGCTAGTAAAATATTGTATATTTATTCAATCATTTACTATTTTTTAATTACAACTCAAATGTCACTGCCTCCTCACGAGTTACTGTCCTCTGTGACAAATTTCATCAACTTACATACATATACACATAAATTATGCAACTAATTCCTATCTTTTCTTCATGCCTCTTCATCTTTCTCCTTATGTGAAATCCTTATTGTGGTGGTGACATGGATGGGTGAGAGTTTTAGAAAAATCTCAGTAGCAAATAGAAATCATACAATGTACGCAATTATATGCCTCATGTTAATATGTGTGCACTTAATGATCATGCTTGCATAATGATATCTTACATGCTTCTGTAATATCCTAATTTTCAGGCCCAGCGACTCAGAAAGTAGCTTGAAATAAATAGACTAACAGACCCCTTTAAGTCGAAGTCCCAAAACATACAAAGGGTTTTCAGGGAGGGACTAAACTGCAAATGAGTGAATGTACAGGACTTATATGTAAATAGTAAAAGTCCCTAGGGGCATAATGGTCATTTTTAAAAAGAAAGGGACCAAAGTGAAAAGTTTAAAAGTTCCTTAGTATGAAATGAAAGTAGACAAAAGATGTGGGCCATTAGGTATAATTATGAAAAGTTAAGGGATTTAATTGAAAAGAGGAAAAGTTTCCAGGGGCAAAATGGTAATTATAGAAAGTTGAGTCAGAAAAGGCTTAGAACTGCCTAGAAGCATTTCAGTCCCAAATTTCATTAGTAGATAGAGAAAGTTGTGCTAATTAATCTAACCTGATACATAAATTTTATTAGAGTTTCAGATAGCAAATATTTATCTGATAGCCTGAAAGTTATCTGAATTTTTTATCAGATCTTCTGACCTCAGATATAAGTGAAAAGTGACAAGAAGGTGCGTCCGGTGAAGCTAAAGGTCATGGAACTGACAGAATCCCGAAAGGAGTCTTGTAGGAAAAGTTATTTACTTTTTAGTGAATTTTGATGGGAGTTCATGAATACCCGATATCCATTGTGAAATATAACCGGTAAACAAGCTGGGACTAAATGAGCCCAGATGACGTCCCAGGAGGCCCATGATGATGCTAAGTGAGGCCCAGGTCTATGATATCAGTTCATCGGTTAAAGATGCCAATGTCTAGAAATATTCAGAAAAAGTACAAAATTACGAAAATGCCCTTATGTTATAAAATAATTAAAGACTGAGTGAAGGGTATTTTGGTCATTTGACTAAGGTTAGACGATCAAAGAGAGTTTCCAGAATAGTTGACCAAGGTCAGAGAATACTCTGTTTGTCATATCCTAAGTTTTTTCCCCTATCTGTATAATAGTGATTGATGAAAAAGGTTTGGAAAGGATTGTGATGATGAATGGAAAATAAAAGAATGATTAGATGAAGGTTTAAAGAAGAGGGACTAAATTGAAAAGTATAAAAGTTCCATTGTGCTTAATGTAAAGTAGACATAAACTTTGGGCTATTAAGTGTAATTATGAAAAGTTGAGGGTCTAAAGTGTAATTTTTAAAAGTTTAAGGACCTAAATGTAATTTATCAAAAGTTCAAGGGGCAAAAGTATAATTATGAAGAAATTGAGCTGAAAAAGGCCCAAAATTGGCCTGGAATAGATTAGTCCCAAATTTTACCAGTAAGTAGAGAAAATTATTTTAGTTGTTTGACACGAAACAAAATTTCGATTTGAGGTCCCAAAAAATTGATATAAATTTATGAAGTTAGGAAAAATTATTACAGTATCTTTTGGACCTCAGAATCAGATGAAGCTTTACAGTAAATTCCTATAAGTAATATAAGAATTTATAAAACTGACAGGATCAGAAAAGGAATCCTGTAGAATTTTTAATGGAATTTAAAGTGTAATAAAATACCAGATAAATACCTTCAGGAGAGGTTTCTCGGGATTTATGCCATAAAGTTAGTGGACCATACAAAAACCCAAAATGGTGTCCCAGAGGACCAATAAGGTAACTAAGCAGTTATGTGGGCCAGTGTCTAGAGGAACCCTGTGAAAGTGTGAAATTATAAAAATGTCCCTGTGTTGTACTAATGAGCAAGGGGGAATGGAGGGCATTTTGGTTATTTTGGACATGCCAAAAATTCCAAGGTGAGTATAGAAATGATTACCTAGAGTCAGTATATGCCCTGATAAGGTATAAAGAGGCGTGAAATGATAATTATGCCTTAGGGTTAATATAGTGCAAGGAAGGGCACCAAGGGTATTTTGGTTATTTAACAATGGATGGATATCAGATGAAATTTGGTAGTAAATTCTTATAATTAATATGAGAATTTATGAAATTGAAAGAAGTAAAAAAGGAGTCCTGTAGAATTAATTATGAAATTTACGATGGAAAAGGACACCGATAAAGGGTTTAAAGGAAATGTATATAATTTTTATTAGGACTTCTAAGTCTCAGAAAATTATAAAACTTTGCATAGAATTCATTTTATATTAGAATGAATTTATAAAAATGTTAGAACCATTAAAAGAGGTGTCTAGCATTTATTCCAAGATCAGGGTAATTTAAGGATATCGGTATAAGAAAAGTGCATTGGGATTTATGCCAATTAGCTATTGGATCTAAAAGAGGCCCAACATTTCGTCCTAGGGCAGCCCAATAGGTCCCAAAAGTTGTCTTGGAGCCCAAGTCCAATAATAAATAATTTATGGATTTTTTAAAAGAAAAAAAAGGAATAAAGTAAAAATTAGGGTTTGCACATGGTGAGACCCACAAGGCTTCACACATGGCATCCAAGGCAAGGGGAAGAGAAGATTTTTGTCATGTGATTTTATCTCAACTTGGCTTGGTGGGCAAGACAAGATTCAAGGTGCAATCTTGGCCATCCATTTTCCATGGAATTTTTCTATAAATACCCCCATTTTTCTGCTCAAAACCGTGAAGCATTCTCCCTTGGGGAAACTATGGCAAAATGAAAACCCAAGCCAAGACAAAGAAGAATTCAAGGTTCAATGTTCAAGCAAACTTGAGATTAAAGGTAAGCAATCTATCCTAGCTTATTTTCCTCTAATTTGGGAGCTTGAACTTAGGGTTTTCATAGAAGAAAGTTGAGTTTTCTCTAAGGTGTATATGCTGTCCAAAACCTTAGATGAAAGGAGAAAGAAGAAATTAAAGTTAAAGTTATGAGATTAAAGCTTAAACAAGCTAGTTAGATGATTGGTTGTTGAATCAAGTTGATATTCTTGACTTTTCCATGGATGAAATATTTCGGTTTGCACTATTTATGCACTTTTCATGGTAGAAGGAGATGGAATTTCAATGATATAATATTTCCATTGAATTTATATGATGATTTTGTGTAGGATATATTGGATAGATTTTGAACCTTGGAAGCATTAGAATTGAAAGTTGTAATTCTTGGAATTCTTCTCTGTTACTGTTCACTCGTATGAACAGTGATTGGATTTTCATGATTTTGATGCTTCCAATGGTTTTAAAATGAAAAGTTGTGTGGGGTAAAGTAGAGAAACAAGTATGGGAAGCAATGGAATTAAGATGGAAATTTTTGGAAGAATTATGTATGTTTTGCAAATTCTGTCTAGAACAGTGCATAGTTGCTAGAATTTGGTTATTTTGAGTTCATAAATAGATTCAAAAGGCCAAATTGTGTAGGGTAAGGTCAAGACATCAATTGATTCAAAGGCCAAGTCAATTGGTAAAGATTAAAGGAAGTTATGTTAATTAAAGCAAGTCAATGTTCAAGAGAAGTTAGATTATAATAAATGAATGATTATGTGATGTTAGGATTTGATTATGGACTTAAAAGAGGCAGCCACACATCAAGGAGAAGTAAGAAGAAAGAGCAAAGTTAAAGTGAAAGAAAGTCAAGTATATGAGGTAGTAAACTTACCCTAAACTTGTATGTATTGAATGTTATGCTTGATTGTGCTATGACTTTGTTGAATTGTGTGCATATGTGTAGATGATTGAAGCTCTATTTCTATGATTACCTTGGCCATTTGTATTTCATATGATACATGGAAGCATACTCATTACATTATGGTAACACTTTCACAAGCAAGCACAAGCAATTACATTTATACATGCATTGTTTGGTATTGTTTGCTACTGAGATTTTTCTAGAAATCTCACCCCATCCATGTAATCCCAATCCCAACAAGTTTATGAATGATGAAAGAGTATGAAGAAGCATGAAGAGGAGTTAGGGATTGGTCAATGTAAATGTTATATGATGTATGTGAAGAATTGTTATATGTAATAATGTTGTATGACCAATCTAAATAGTAATGTTTGTAATATTATGAAAAATAGTAAATGATAGAATAAATATATGAAATTTTACATACATTTATTTAATATGTCAAGCTTCGTTTTGACACCAAGAACACCTTATTTCGATGTCTGTACAAAGAGAACCAAATTTCCAAAGATGGGGTCCAGAATTTGTTTTCAGAATTTTTGACCAAATGAACAGTAAAATTTAACGAATAAACTGTATCAATGTGCTAAGCATTTGGTCAGAAACTTATTTTTCCATTAAATTTCAAGATGTTAGATTTGATTTTAATTTTGAACCACATCATTTCAATTTTTCTAGAATTAATTATGATTTTTCAAAATTCATCGCATAATCTGGAATACTATATGAACAGTAACTCGCTAAGAGTAAAAATTCCAGATTTAGTTAATGGACTTCAAATGTCATGTAGGTGGTTCTAAATGCTACCGAATGGTCCCTAAGACATACGAAAGTAAGTATGTTACATTGTTAAAATGAGAAAAGACGATAATGCCACTAGAATTATTAAAGTAAATAAAGAGAAACCAAGGGTATTTTGATAATTTGCTAAGGGATATGTAATTAAGTTAATACCCATCCTAAGAATATCAATGATAGGAATAATCTAGATACTAGATTTAAGATTAGAATATATGTTATGGAATGTAAGAAAAATTAGATTTAGAAAACAGTCTGGTTTTTGGAAAATTGAACTGAGCTGGTACAGGATTGGATAGGTCAGACTAGAGGTTTCCATAAGCGATTACTCACCAGGTGAGGTATCCCATGGGTCCCACCAAGGTGCCACCTAGCATGCAAGGTGTCCTTGATGATGTTATCTTGATGATGCAGGCGGAGCTTCTAGAGGAAGCTATGTGATCTGAGCCATTCATCGCCATTCGATCTGGACCGTCTATTCCATTTCCCTTCACCTATAAATACCTCCACTCCCTCCATTTCATTCCACACCATGGCAAGGAGAAGAAGAAGAGAGAGAGAGAGGAAAAATGAGGAGGTCTGACCGGGATAGGAGCAATCCAAGGAGCTTAGGGACTTGGCAAGGTTAGGAGTAGGGTAAGTAATTTATTCTAGTCCCTGCTATAATAAATTAGAGGATTGTTCTTATAAATTTAATAGTTAGAATATAGAAATATCTCTCTCTATAAGGTTAGTCATGGATAGAAAGAAAGTTAAGGGAATGTCAGATTAAGGGTATTACCTCAGGATAAGCTTGAGTTAAGTAGAGCTATACTGGATAGGATAATAATGAAAATATTATTATGCTATGTATAGGTTCTAACCTATATAAAGAAGGAACCTCAGAGCAGAGGTTAAGGACTAACGGAAATTTACCCGACAGGTAGTGAACTTACCTATTCTTGTACGGTTGATGTATATGCTTATGTGTTGATATGAGTATGATATGTGATGATGATGCATGATATGTATGAATGATATATGCTCTGCCCTTTATGAATTTATGGTTATGCATGATAATGATAGGCAAGGAGTATGATAGTATGTAAATGGAAACTAAAGAAAGATAAAGGAAACATGTCATGCCCTTGCATTCATCATGTATACATTGAATGGTACCATTTGCTACTGAGATTTCCCCCGAAATCTCACCCCTATCTTTTCCAAACATAACAGGGTACTTGATAAGACACATTTTGTATATGGTTTTCATGACATTTTTAAGAGTTTTATTGTAACTTTACCATTCATTTCATGCCTTAAATTGTACTTTTGTGTATTACATGATTGTGCGTGGCAATGTGCTAATTAAAGGGTAAAATGGTAAAATAACTCTTTCAAACTGCACATATACTATTATTTACTGATTTGGACTTTTACAGCGAGCTTTTATGTTGAATTGCAAGTATTTTGGAAGAGAGCAAGGACCAGGAAAGAAATCACAAGTCAATGAAAGTCAAATCACGTTTCTGCACTTTTTAGTCGCGACCAAAGTGTCATCCCGTCGTGACCTTTATTCTTCTGGAAGCTTCTCTGTGTTTACAGGTCGCGGCCAAAATAAGGACCTGGTCGCGACTAGAGAAGACAATCGTGAAGATACGTGTTTCTGGTTAGGTCAAGCTGCTTTTAAAAGGCGAGGCAAGCTGCTGTAAAAGGGGAGGCTGGTTTTAAACCCGATTAGGCTAAGAAGCAGTACTTACACATTCTCTGAAGACCTATTCGACCACCCACACGCATCTTCCATCTTTTCTACCCCTTTCCACAGATTCATTCACATTCACCATTCATCTTTCCATCGTTTCTTCATGGCATCACACCTGAATAGCGATGGTAGTACAACAGAAGTCATGAGAGGCTAAATCCTTAGTCTCTTGGTGATAGATCTCATGGACTAAACCGGGGAGTTTCTTTTGTTCTAATTTACATCTTGTCATATTATGATTGCTGCTAGATCTAGGGTTTTTATCATATGAAAAAGTTTTGGATATCGATTGATCATTCTCAGATTAGGCTGTTGTAATTTGATTCTGGATGTTTGAACGCTGGATTTTAATTTAATATTTTAGTTTCGATTTTAAGAAAGTTGGGTTGATTTTCATTTATCGTTGCAACCAATTCAATTGCTTGAAATTTAGGGTTTTCGATTGATGACCATTCGAAGGCGTTCTCATAATCTAGGGTTAATTGCAAGCTAAGTTGTTTCTAACAGTTCGCTAATAGTCTTTAAACTATCTTTGATCAAAGGAGTTTAAAGAAGATTAGGGTTCTGGACTCAATCGATTGATTGAGGTTTTACTTAAGATTTAGCGATTTCAAACTCCAATATTCAATTAAGAGCAAGGATAGATACGTTTTCATCATCAAGAGTCTTTCATAACATATTCTTTCAACAAACCAACCAGTTTTCACGTTAATCAAAAATCCAAACAAATCTACTTTTTTGCACCCTTATTTTATTGCAAATCAAACCCCAAAACCATTTTATCTCTACTCAGGTTTTCATTGTTTTTGACATCCAATTTGCTAGGTTTCCTTTAGAAAGGCTCCTTGAGAAGTACAATAGGGTTGTACCTTATACTATATTATTGGGTGCAATTAACTTTATTTTGATGGCTCGGACTGTGACAATCCGAGAGCCTCATTAATGGCGCTGTTGCCGAGGAGCCAAGTAATTGGTTCGCTAGTAATTGTTTATCGATTTCATTAGCTACCTAAATCATTTTCTTATTTTTGTTTGCATTTTAGTTTTTAGTAGTTTTCAAATTGCATTGTAGTTTGCATTTTTTTGAGTTTCTGCAAAAATCGTTCTCTGTGACCGTGAGTCGTGACCTTGACTCATTTGTGTTATGACCGGATTGCTTTTCTGTGAAATTTGATTACTCTATGAAAACCAGTTGCGACTACTGCTCTCTGTGATATTAATTCGAGACTAAAACACTCTTGAGTCACGACTAACTGAAAAAATTTTCTGCTGAGAAGTTTCTGTGTCTGACTCTGATTGATTGCATTGATTATTCTTGACTGTTTCTGCATTGCATGCGTAAAAGAACTGAACCATTAGTGCCTTTTGAACCTGAAATTGAGAGAAGACTTAGGAAACTAAAGAGAGAATTTAGGGAATTTAGAGAAGAAGAAGCAAAATCTAGTTCCTCCTCTAGTATTCCAGAGTCTGAAACTGAACTGAATATGGCTGATCATAATGGGCATAATGGGAATGGAGAAAATGAAATACCTATGAATGCAGAGGATAATAGAAGTGTGAGGGAAATTAATCATTCGCATGTGAATTATGATCCTTATGGATTCTATAAGGAAGAAGCTAACTTTGAGATTAAAGGAGCTTTGATTGCAGCCTTACCCAAATTTTATGGTTTTGCAGGAGAATGTCCACACGGGCACTTACAAACCATGCATATGATCTGTTCCTCAATGAAGCCTCCAATGACTACTCTGGATGATGTCTTAAGGAAGCGTTTCCATTTCACCTTGGAAGGGAAGGCTAAGGAGTGGCTATATAATTTGCCAACTCATTTCTCAACTCTTACATGGGATCAGCTGAAATCAACTTATCTTGAACAGTTTTTCCCAGCTTCAAAGACCACTCGAATGAAGAAGGAGATCACTAATATTCTGTAACAGGATGGAGAGTCTTTACATGAGTACTGGACGAGGTTTCTTAATCTGTTGGCTAGATGCCCTTACCACAACATGACCAAGGCTGATTTAGTAGACATTTTCTTTTATGGTCTACTTCCTCATAATCAGGTTTCCTTGAATGCAGCAGCAAATGGTTCTTTGAGAGATAAGACCCCACAAGCAAGTTGGGAGTTATTCTAGAAAATGGCAAATAAAGACCATTAGACTGGGGATCCAAGAAGAACAACCACTTCATCTTTGGGCCATTCAAATGTAATCTTAGCTGAAATAGCAGCCTTGGGAAACTAAATGGAGAAGAGGATGAATCTGATTGAAAGAGAGCTTCATTCCACAAAACAAGTTCATGCAGTGGATACCTCACAAGCCTTAGTTACAAGATGTGAATCCTGTGGTTCAATTATGCATGCTACAAGTACATGCGATAGACAGTTTGAAGAAGTTGCAACAATGTATCAAGAAAGAGAAAATAATTACTAGAAGAGAGACCCATACTCCAACACATATAATCCTGGCTGGAGAGACCACCCAAACTTTAGGTGGGGGAGTGATCGGCCAAATCAATTCTAAGGGGGTGGTGCTTCTTCAAGCAACTACCAAAGTAATGCAAGGTCTATGGTTCCAACACAACCTAATGCTTTAGTGGCATCAAGGCTAGATGAGACCTCTCAATTATTGAAGAGTATGACAGCACAAATGAACAATATGGATGGTAGAATGACCAATATAGACCACAAGCTCAAGGAGAATGATGGTCAGTTCACCTCCATAGCTTTAATTCTGCAAAGTATGTAGAAAGATAATGCAGATGTACACAGAAAACTTGAAGAGTTAAGTTGTAAGAATGCAGATATCACAAGTCACTTAACTCAAGTTTCCAATACAGTGAGTAACATTCAAGGAAAGAGCAATGGCATCATACCTTCAAACACTGTCATGAATCCAAGGGGTCTGAATCCTATATCTCTAAGAAGTGGAAGACAAGTGCTATTTGAAAAAGCTGAAACACCATAAAGGGATGAAGAAGATGCTGAAATTGAGAATTCATCTCTGCCACAGATGTAAGTTGGGAAATCTGAAAGTGAAACATCCTTATTTTCGTACGTCTTATGGACCAATTGGTAGTATTTAGAATCACTTTCAAGGTCATTGAGTCCAATTTCTCAATCTGGAGTTTTACTTTTATCGAGTACTGTTCACTGTGTAAATTCCAGATGAGTAACCTGACTTCAAAAAATCATAACTAATTCTAGAAAAATCGGAATGCAGTGGTTCAAATTTATACATGAATATTACTTAATACTCTTTCAACTAAAAATAACCCGTTGAGTATTCCTTGTCCAAGTCAACGTCAGTCAAAGTTACAACTTTACTGTCCATCCAGCGTTTTTCTCCTGCATCCAGCATTTTGGTCCCAACTTTGATAATTTATATCTCCATGTGCAGACATCCAAATGAGACATTATATATATCAAATCGAAGATTAGTATGTCTACTATTTATCATAAAAATATCATACATTTATTTAATCATTTACTATTTTTAATTATAGATCAAACATCACTATATCACCACGAGTTACTGTTCATGGTGGCAAATTCCAGCAATCAACTTTACATACATATGTATACATCAATCACATATCAATCAAACATACCAAACAATACTTATCATTAAATAATAAATCTTTATACAACAGGGCATGAACAATATCCTCGTATCTCTATTACATCTTTCCTGCCTGAAATCCGGCAGTATAACTACTATACTTCATTTGTAAAAATAACTGATCTTGTACTGATTCGGTAATTTCCGTGAGAACTACCATTCTACGTAAGTACCCAGGAAAGACTGGATGAACCGACTAGGTCCACTCACTTCCAGACTCCTTAGACAGTACCTACGTACACAGTACGTATCATCTCCTTAGGTTCAGTCTGAAATTCGGCAACATAACGGCGTCTTACAGCATTCTAAAAATTTACTTCGACATAACCTTTTTGTAATGGGTTATAAATAGGGGATGAGATTCGGGGGAATCTCAGTAGCAAACGGTACTAAACAATGTATGCATTGATGATATTTGTGCTTGCTTGTGATTGTGTCAACATAATGTAATGTGCATGCTTCCATGTGATATATGAAATACAATTGGCCAAGGCAATCATAGGACAGAGCTTAAACAATTACAGATTAACAATAATCAATCAAGTCATAACATAATCAATCATACATACAAGTTTAGGGTAAGTTTACTACCTGGCTAGTTTAGCAGAACTCTTGCTTCTTTATATTGCTTCCAGCTCTGCCAGAACTTCCTTCCTTCTTTCTTTCTTCCACTTTCTTTCTCTAGAACTCACTTCTCTCTCTAAAGGAGCTCTTGGGTGTGAAGAATGAATGGCAAGGGGGTATTTATAGCAAAATCTTGGGAAAATTGAAGGCCAAGATCACCTTGGGAACTATTTGATCTAATGGTTAAAGGTTTGATCTTGAAATGTCTTTTCTCCTTTCACTCATGACATCACCACCATCATAACATCACATGGGACACCTAAGCTCCTTTTTGGTGCCACTTTGAAGTCCTTGTGGGTCCCACCATGTGCAAACCCTAATTTTTACTTTATTCTCTTTCATTTCTTTTCAAAAATCCATAAATTATTCATTATTGGACTTGAGCTCCAAGATAACTTTTGGGGCTTATTGGGCTGGCCTAGGATGAAATGTTAGGCCTCTTTTAGGTCCAATAGCTAATTGACCCAAATCCCAATGTACTTTCTTTATACCGATATCATTAAATTACCCTGATCTTAGAATAAATGCTAAACACCTCTTTTAATTGTTCTAACATTTTTAGAAACTCAGTCTAATATAAAATGAATTCTCTACAAAGTTTCATAATTTTTTGAGACCTAGAAGTCCTGATAAAAATTACATACATTTCCTTTAACCCTTTATTGGTGTCCTTTTTCACCATAAATTCCATAATTAATTATACAGGACTCCTTTTTTACTTCTATTAACTCCATAAATTCTCATATTAATTATAATAATTTACTATCAAATTTTATCTGATATCCATCCATTGTGAAATGACCAAAATGCCCTCGTTATTTTTTCTAATTATTTCATACTCATAGAGACCTCATATGCATATTTCACAGTTCAGTGAAATGATCAGCATAATTTTCTCTATTTTATGGTAAAATATGGTACTCATCGGCTACCAGCCTGGTCTTTTCCATAATTATGATTATGCCCCTGAATTCTCTTTCTGGCATCTTTATTTATCTTCTTATCCTTCATCTTAAGTTCTTGAAATTCTCTTCCAACAACTCATACCCTAAACTCTTTGAGAGTCATGATTAATTGAAAGGCTCGACAACCCGCCCATATCAGGTTATCTTACTCAGGAGCTAGCCCATATCTAGCTACCTGCAGAATTCCTAGGCTTAAGACTTAGGATATGAAACATCCTCCTTTATATCTCTCAAAGTACTCTTGCTATAGCACTCTCAACTGGATTATATCTCTATTGCCAAAAATTCTAGCAGAAAATAACTGTACTGATTCAGTAATTCCCCATGAGAACTACCATTCTACGTAAGTACCCAGGAAAGACTGGATGAACTGGCTAGGTCCACTCACTTCCAGCCTCCTTAGACAGCACCTACGTACACAGTACTTTGTATAATCTACCAGCACAACGGCATTTTCTAGCAATATCTTTAAATCTTAACCTTAAAATCTTGACCTTAGATTTTGAACTTAATCCTTAACCTTACTTATACTCAATTGGAACTATTTTAGAATATTGGAATACCTCTTAACCTTAAAAACATAAATTTCCAAGAGTTGGGCTTACGGGTATTGTTCACTGCCTGCCACTACTCACTGGGTAATTCCAGATTACAGCCTGAACTTTGGAAATTCATAACTAAATCTAGAAAAATTGTTTTGAGGTGATTCCAATTTCTAATGAAATATATTTCATTTAAATTTGATATAAAAGTATGAAAATGAGGTTTCCTTGTCCAGATCAAATCAGTTTATTCGTTGAACTTTACTGTTCATTTGGTAAATCTGGAAGTTCCAGTTTCTTTGCCCCATTTTCAAAAATTCATTTCTCCTTGTATACTTATCCAATTGAGTTGATTACCTATTTATTTCAAGCTCCATATGTCTACTTTAAGCTCACAAAATTTAGTGGAAAAACTCATTCATTTACTATATGAAATTAGCGCATGAAGCTCACTGCCTCTGAGTAGTCGTTTTATCTTAATCCAGATTTCAACTCCTGACTTTGAAAAATCATAACAATTCGAGTTCTTAACCAAATGAGGCGTTCTTTGTGTCCATTTAAATATCTAGATCTTATCTATGTTCATGCCAAATTTCATATGTAAACTTGTCATATAAGTCATTTAAACTATCATTGGAAGTGCACTACCTCAAATCGGATTTATGAGTAGCATGCATCATACAAACCAAAACATCATCTTGTAATTAAAGTGCACAATCTTTAAGTTATGTACAGTCATCCATCAACATTTACCCTCTTTCCTTGAGAAGATCCAGCACCTAGAGCATAGTTATGGGGGGTGAGATTCGGGGGAATCTCAATAGCAAGTAATACAAACTATAAGGTTATGCATGTTTGATTAAATGCCTAACATGTTATCATGCAATGGGAGCTAATTCATGCTTATACATAAGCAAACTCTAATATGCATATTGTCATGACATATATTGCAAGGAGTGGCACATACTCAATAGCACATCATCATCATCATCACATAATATTCCATGCTCAACCAAACCTTCATGCATAACAAGTAAGCAAATCAATCAAAGCACATAAGTTTATAGTTAAGTATTCTTGCTACCTCTTGTAGATCCTTGTCCTTCCTTTCTTGAAATGGTCTTTCCTTGCCACAAATGTCAAAACCTAAATATTACAATATGATTACCAAATTATAACTCCATTCCAAACAAATTCCAAGTCTAGTTTCAATAAGCTCCCTTTTTCCAAAAATTTCCATTTTGGTTCCAATACTTCCCATACTTGTTCCTCCACTTTACCCCCACACAAAATCTCATTTTAAGACCATTGGAAGCATCAAAAGTATGAAATTCAAATCACTGTTCACGCGAGTGAACAGTACCGTGAGGACTTTTCAACATTATAACCTTTAATTCCAATGGTTTCCAAGGTTCAAAACCTTTCCAATCCTACACAAAATCATCATATAAACTCAATGGAAGCATTAAATCATTGAAATTCCATTTTCTTCTATCATGAACAGTGCATGAACAGTGCAACCCGAAATGGTAAAATGAAGAACATCAACTTAATTCACAACCAAGCATGTAACTAGCTTGTTTAAGCTTGTCTTAACTATCTATGACCTAAAACTCATATTCCTTTCACATATACACAAAATTTCCAGCAGCATCCCCCCAAGATTTAAGCCTCAAAAATCACTTAAACTCAAGCACAAACCATAAGAACAAAAGGTAGAAGCAAGGAGACAACTTACCTTACTTGCTCCTTCAAGACCCTTACTTCTTCCTTGCTTTCTTCCACTTTCTTTCTCTAGAACTCACTTCTCTCTCTAAAGGAGCTCTTGGGTGTGAAGAATGAATGGAAAGGGGGGGTATTTATAGCAAAAGTCATGTGCCATTTGAAGGCCAAGATCACTTTGGAAACTATTTGATCTAATGGTTAAAGGTTTGATCTTGGAATGTCTTTTCACTTTTCACTCAATACCTTACCACCATGACATCACTAGCATGGCACCACTTGAGACATCTAAGACTACTTCTTTGGTGCCATTTTTGAGTCCATGTGAGTCCCACCATGTGCAAAACCTAATTCTTACTTTATTCTCTTTTTCTTTATTTCCAAAAATCCATAAATTATTTATTTTTGGACTTGGGCTCCAAGACAACTTTTGGGCCTTATTGGGCTGGCCTAGGATGACATGTTGGGTCTCTTTTAGGTCCAATAGCTAATTGGCCCAAATCCCAATGTATTTTCCTTATACCGATATCCATAAATCACCCTGATCTTAGCATAAATGCTAAACACCTCTTTTAATTGTTCTAACATTTTTAGAAATTCATTCTAATATATAATGAATTCTCTACAAAGTTTCATAATTTTCTGAGCCCCAGAAGTCTTGTTAAAAATTACATACGTTTCCTTTAGCCCTTTATCGGTGTCCTTTTTCACCGTAAATTCCATAATTAATTCTACAGGACTCCTTTTTGACTTCTGTTAACTCCATAAACTCTCATATTAATTCTAATAATTTACTATCAAATTTTCTCTGATATCCATCCATTGTGTGAAATGACAAAATGCCCTCCATTTACTTCTGGTTTCTTAGGGCATCACAGTGGCATTTTTCGTAATTTTGCACTTTGGCTCTTATACTTTCTTCCTCTTCCAATTAATCCTTTTCTTTACATAAATATGGCCACATATTTTCCTAAAAATCTCATATATTTTATTCAACCTGTACATACAACTTACTACAGAAATTAGGGATGTTACAAGATATTCCTTATATTCCTTTTTTTGAACCTAGGTGAACTGTCCCTATTTTGTAGGTCAAAGACTTAACTCATCTTTAAATCCTGAGGAACTTAGCTCATCCCCCGAATTCCTACCAAATATAGGTAAGTGATCCGCCCATATTAGATTACTACCCTGGGACTACGTGTTTAGCAGCTGCCCATATCAGACTACCTCCCAGTTTTTCTAGACCCAAAAATCGGGATGTTACAAAAAGCCTTAAAGAACAGCAGCTCATGATGAAGAAGCCAACCCAAGAGGGGAACTCACAAACACAAGTAGAGAGGCAAAAGCTGCATGAAGAGGCAACAACAGTACCAAGTCCAGCATACAAAGGAAAGCAACATGAGGACAAGCTAGAGTCGAGCAAGCAAGGAGTCTCTTTACACAAAGGTAAGGAGGTAAGTATTAAAGATCTCCCTTTTCCTAAATCTTACTTTACTAGAAAGAAAAAGATTGACCCTAATTTTGCTAAAGATGCTTATACTCTATTCAATAAGTTAGAAATAAACATCCCTATGGTTGAATTCCTCAAGAGAAACCCTAAGTATACTAAATTTTTAAAAGAATCGTATGCTGATAAAACGAAGTTTAGGCCTCTTGAGAGAATTTAGGTGAGTGCTAATATGTCATCACTTTTTAAGGCTGAACTACCGGTTAAGTGCCAAGACCCAGGCTCTTACACAATCCCATGCACTATAGGAAATATTCCTATTAAGGGAGCGTTTCTAGATCTAGGAGCGGCCATTAACGTAATGCTTTGGTCAGTATATAAAGCCTTAGGTATTAACAATCTTAGAGACACAAATGTAGTGCTTCAGTTAGCTGATAGGTCAATTAGGTATATATCCTAAGGGAATCCTTGAGGATATTCTAGTGCAGGTCAAAGACTTAGTGCTCCCAGCTGACTTTTATATTTTGGACATGTCTAATGAGTTAGTGAATGACAACACTTTGATCCTAGGCAGACCTTTCCTCTAAACTTCCAAGACCATCATTAGTATGAAGCATAGTTCCATCACAATAGAAGTTGGAGAACATGTGGTAGCTTTTAACATGAATGAAGCAATGAAATTCCCTTTTGATAATTCTGCTTTTACTACTTTGAATGCCATTGATTATGCTATTGAAGAGACTAGGGATGAACATGAACTGAGTTTACATGATAATGATAATGTGTTTGCAAAAGAGTTGTTGAGTGATTTTGTAGAGTCTTAAGATGTTCTGGAAGTTAGAAGTGGAACAAATACTGGAAGGGAGCCTCTCTGTGAAACCAGGTCATGACAGGAAAACTTTATGGTCGCGACGATAAACCCTAGAGACGACATGTTACCACTTGATGTTGAAGAGGTAACGACCAGATATTAGTCTGTTGAATGGGAGTCTCGCTTTGAAAAGGAGTCGCAACTAGAAGATACGCGGGTCGCGACTAACAACTCCAGAGACGTCCAGTCGCGACTAGTGGATAAGGAGGTCACGACCAAATATTCCAGAGACAGTCTCTGTGAATTGAGTCACGACGAGAAGATGAAGATAAACCTGATAGGTCACGACTAGAAATGCCAGACGCAACCAGTGACTTCCAAATTCCTTCAGATCACCATTCCACTAACTTGGTTAAAGGGCCAATACATTCTAACTCTTCTCACCCTTACTTACATCCCAACATTACCTCTCATACTTTAAGTTTCTTAACTGATTTGATCTCTAATAATGATGCAAGTTTGGGGGAGGGTAATCTCTACTCTGTTGCAGCTGTGGACCAGCCTGAGCTTGATATAACTACTGAGGAGATTACAGGCCAGATAGGAAGTCCTACTGAGCCAGACAGGTGCCACCTTCTAGAAGCCACAAAGGGAAGTATTTCTACTCTCAATTATTTCCCCCATCTTACCCCTTATATTATTCAACCCCTGAGTTAGAATTAAAAGAGTTACCTTCTAGCCTTAAGTATGCTTACCTTGAGCCAGACTTGAAACTGCTTGTAATAATTTCTAATTCTTTAACTGTTAATGAAGAGTCTAGGCTATTAAGTGTGCTTAGGAAGAATAAAGAAGCTTTGGGCTGGCAATTAGCCGATATAAAAGGGATAGATTCTACTATATGCACTCACCTAATTCTGCTGAATGAGGATTCCAAGCCCATTAAACAACCCCAAAGGAAATTAAACCCATTGATCTCTGATGTGGTAAGGAAGAAGATTAGTAAATTGCTAAAGGCAGGAATTATTTATGCTATTTTAGATAGCGAGTAGGTATCACCTGTGCATGTAGTACCCAAAAAGAGTGGACTGATAGTAGTTAAAAATTAGAATAATGAATTAATACCTACTAGAGTGCAGAATTCATGGAGGGTTTATATCGACTATAGGAAGATGAATGACTCCACTAGGAAAGACCATTTCCCCTTACCTTCTATTGATCAAATGCTTGAGAGATTGGTAGGTAAGAGTCATTATTGTTTCCTAGATGGGTATTCAGGATACTTCCAGATTCCCATAGACCCGAGGGACCAAGAAAAAACCACATTTACATGTCCCTTTGGCATATATACCTATAAAGGAATGCCATTTGGTTTGTGTAATGCCCCTGGCATATTTCAGCGTTGTATGCTTTCTATATTTTCTAATTTCATTGAGAAGTGCATGGATGTGTTCATGGATAATTTTACTGTTTATGACAATTCTTTTAATGAGTATGTTGTGAGCCTTAATAAAATCCTTGCTAGATGTATTGAGAAAAAATTGGTTTTAAACTTTGAAAAGTGTCATTTCATGGTTGATCATGGAATAGTACTTAGACATCTTATATCTAGCAAGGGAATTGAGGTGGATAAAGCAAAAATTGAAGTCATATCCTCACTGCCTTACCCTATAACTTTAAAAGAACTTCGATCTTTTCTGGGGCACGTTGGATTTTATAGACGGTTTATCAAATATTTTAGTAAAATTGCTTTACCACTCTCAAAACTTCTACAAAAGACACTGAATTTATTTTCTCCAATGACTGCAAGGGGCTTTTGAAAAATTGAAGGATAGGTTGATTTCTCCACCTATCTTAACTTCTCCAGATTGGGATCTTCCTTTTGAACTATCATGCGATGCTTCCAATTATGCTGTGGGAGCTATGATAGGTTAAAGGGAAAGTAATCTATCTAGAGTGATTGCTTATGCCTAAAAAACACTTGATGCTGCCCAAATTAATTACACAACTACTGAGAAAGAATTGTATGCAATTGTGGTGGCTTTGGATAAATTTAGAGCATATCTAATCAATTCCAAGGTTATTGTTTACACAGACCATGCAGCAGTCAAGTATTTATTCTATAAACCTCAATCAAAGCCTAGACTTTTATGATGGATGCTACTACTTCAAGAGTTTGATAAAGTGAGAGATCGAGCTAGAAATGTGAACCACATTGCAAATCATCTAGCAGATTACCAACAGAGACCTAGGGAGTACTTATTTTTTATTTTATTTATGATTCTTTCCCTGATCAATCTCTTTATTTGGTTTCTGTTGTGGAACCTTGGTATGCTCATTTGGTTAATTTTATTGAAAATAGCCTAATTCCATCTCATTTGTCTAAATTTTAGCAGTAAAAACTCAAGAGTGAGTCTAAATACTTCATTTGGGATAGACCTTTTCTGTGAAAGTTGTGCTCAGACCAAGTATTGAGGCAATGTGTCCCAGACCATGATCACAGATCAGTTTTGGAAGCATGCCATTCATGGGTTTGTGGAGGTTATTTTGGAGGGAAAAGGACTACACGCAGGGTCCTTGAATATGGCTTCTATTGGCCCTCCCTTTTTAAAGATGCTTTTGAATTTTGTAGAGCTTGTGATAGGTGCCAAAGATTTGGAGGGATTAGTAAAAGGTACGAGATGCCACAAAAACCTATTCTATTTTGTGAGGTTTTCGATGTATCAGGGATAGATTTTATGGGACCTTTTCCACCTTCAGTTGGGTTTCAGTACATTTTGTTAGCTATAGACTACTTATCTAGATGGGTGGAGGCCATTCCTACAAGACTAGATGACGCCCTGATAGTCTCCAAGTTCCTGAGGTCTCATATCTTTAGTAGATTTGGAGTACCAAGAGCAGTAATTATAACATCCCAAATTTTCTGTACTGATTTGTATGTACAGATTGAATAAAATATATATGAGATGTTTTAGGAAAAGGTGTGGCCATATTTATGTAAAGAAAGGTATTAAATTGGAAGAGGAAGAAAGTGTAAGAGCCAAAGTGCAAAATTACGAAAATGCCCTGTGATGCCCTAAGAAACCAGAAGTGAATGGAGGACATTTTGGTCATTTCATAATGGATGGATATCAGATGAAATTTTGATAGTAAATTATTATAATTAATATGAGAATTTATGGAGTTGATAGAAGTAAAAAAGGAATCCTGTAGAATTAATTATGGAATTTACGGTGAAAAAGGACACTGATAAAAGGTTAAAGGAAATGTATATAATTTTTATCAGGACTTCTGGGTCTCAAAAAATTATGAAACTTTGTAGAGAATTCATTTTATATTAGAATAAATTTCTAAATATATTAGAACAATTAAAAGAGGTGTTTAGCATTTATTCTAAGATCAGGGTAATTTAAGGATATCGGTATAAAGAAAATACATTGGGATTTGGGCCAATTAGCTATTGGACCTAAAAGAGGCCTAACATTTCATCCTAGGCCAGCCCAATAAGTCCCAAAATTTATCTTGGAGCCCAAGTCCAATAATGAATAATTTATGGATTTTTGAAAAGGAAAAAAAAGAGAATAAAGTAAAAAATTAGGGTTTGCACAGGTGGGACCTACAAGGACTTCAAAATGGTGCCAAAGAGGAGGCTTAGGTGTCCCAAGTGATGTCATGTGAGTGATGTCATGAGTGAAAAGAGAAAAGACATTCTAAGATCAAACCTTTAACCATTAGATCAAATAGTTCCCAAGGTGATCTTGGCCTTCAATTTTCCCAAGATTTTGCTATAAATACCCCCTCATTCTAAGCCAAAACCATGGAGGAGAAAGTGTAGGGAAACTCTTGCAAAATTTTCTCTCAAGCTTGGAGGAAGCAAGGATCTTGAAGAAACAAGTAAGGTAAGTTGTCTCCTTGCTTCTACCCTTTGTTCTTATGGTTTGTGCTTGAGTTTAAGTGGTTTTTGAGGCTTAAATCTTGGGGAGATGCTGCTGGAATTTTTGTGTATATGTGAAAGGAATATGAGTTTTAGGTCATAGATAGTTAAGATAAGCTTAAACAAGCTAGTTGCATGCTTGGTTGTGAAGTAAGTTGATGTTCTTGACTTTACCATTTCGGTTGCACTGTTCATGCACTGTTCATGATAGAAGGAAATTGAATTTCAATGATTTAATGCTTCCATTGAGTTTATGTGATGATTTTGTGTAGGATTGGATAGATTTTGAACCTTGGAAACTATTGGAATTAAAGGTTGTAATGTTGAAAATTCCTTTCGGTACTGTTCACTCGCATGAACAGTGATTTGAATTTCATGATTTTGATGCTTCCAATGGTCTTAAAATGAGATTTTGTGTGGGGGAAAAGTGGAGGAACAAGTATGGGAAGCATTGGAATCAAAATGAGAATTTTTGAAAGATTTATATATGCTTTTCCAAATCTGTATAGAACAGTGTATTGTTGCTGGAATTTGGTTATTTTGAGTTCATAAATGAATTCAAAAGGTGAAATTGTTTAGGGTAAGGTCAAGACATCAATTGATTCAAAGGCCAAGCCAATTGGTAAAAATTAAAGCAAGTTAAGTTAGTTAAAGCAAGTTGAATGTTCAAGAGAGATAGTCTTGAGTAATGTTTGAGTTTATGATCCTAATGGATTATGCAATGAATATGAATGTGTTTAGGACCTTGAAACATCTAAGAAGATGTTGGGGAATGATTGACCAAAAAGCTTCATGATTGGAAAGCTTGGGAAGCAAGTGCAAGCATAAGAAAGAAAGCTTAGATCCAAGGTAGTAGACTTACCCTAAACTTGTATGTATGTAATGTATGCTTGATTGTGCTGTGTGTAACATCCCGATTTTTGGGTCTAGGAGAACTGGGAAGTAGTCTGATATGGGCAGGCTGCTAAACCGGTAGTCCCAGGGTAGTAATCTGATATGGGCGGATCACTTACCTGTATTTTGTAGGATCCGAGGGATGAGCTAAGTCCTTCAGGATGTAAAGATGAGTTAAGTCTTTAACCTACAGAATCGGGACAGTTCACCTAGGTTCAAAATGAGGAATGTGAGGAATATCCTAAGTCTTAAGCCTAGGAATTCTGCAGGAAGCTTGATATGGGCTGGCTCCTGTGTAAGATAACCTGATATGGGCGGGTTGTCGAGCCTTTCAATTAACAATGACTCCCGAAGAGTTTAAGGGATGAGTTATTAAAAGAGAATTTCTAGAACTTAAGATAAAGGATGAGAAGATGAGCAATGAGGCCAGAAAGAGAATGTAGGGGCAAAATCGTAATTTTGGGAAAGATCAGGCTGGTAGCCGATGAGTACCATATTTTGTCAGAAAATAGAGAAAATTATGCTGATCATTTCACTGAACTGTGAAATGTGCATATGAGGTCTCTATGTGTATGAAAGAATTAGAAATATGACCAGGGGTAAAATGGTCATTTTGGAAAAGTGTGCGCGTGAGTGCTTTTTCAGGCCAAAACAGCCCGGTCCGGATAAAATATCTGAAAATACCGGGAGATAGAGAAAAGGATTCCGGATTGAATGAGGAGTCACGGAATTTTGATTTGAGGTCCCGATTTTTCTGTAAAAATCCCTGAAGATGGGAATTTACAGTTATAATCGGTAAAGAAAAAGCAGTTCCGATAGGGATGATCGGACTGTGGCCAGGGGGCCGTATAGTGTTTCTAAGGCCTTTAGTGACACCAGGGAAGGCCCAGGCCCATTATATCAGTCCAGTGGTAAAAGGGGCCGGTGTCCGGGAAAAAGGTGCAAAATGACGAAAATGCCCCTATGTTATAGAACAGCTGAAGAATGAGTAAAGGGTATTTTGGTCATTTGCCTAAGGTTAGACAGTCCAGGGAAGTTATCTGGATAGTTGACCAGTGTCAAAGAATACTCTGGTAAGATGGGAAAAGACAATAATGCCCCTAGACCTAATAAAGTAAAGAAAGAGAGACTAAGGGCATTTTGGTAATTTGCCAAGGGGTGTTTCTTGGGAATCGTGCCATCAGAGTACTTGGGCTGGATCAGAGACCCAAGATGATATTTCCAGGCCCAAAAACGCAGGCCCAGTGATTCAGGGGGAAAAGTGGCATTAAAATAATGATTTAATGACTTTTCAGTAAAGTAAAGTTACTCGGTCGGCACGATAACCGAGGAGGTGATCAGATAAAGTTCGGGACTTATCTGGATAGCATTGGAAGGCGTGAAATGTCCCTTCCAGATGCCACATGGCATTAGTCTGGAGAAAGCAGATAAAGCTGAGGACACGCTTTACGAGGCAAGAGACTGGACCGGTGAGTCAGCCTGCTGAGTGTCAGCTGCTGAGGTGTCCAGGAATTTTAGCATGTGGAAAATGTGGCGATGAGTTAGCTGCTGAGGTGTCCACTGAGGTGTCCTGGATGATGCAGTAAAAAGGAATAAAAGAAAATAGGAAAATCCAGGAAAAACCAGGACCACAAGTTCTTATGGCTTCAAAATTATAAGAATGCCATTGGCCAAAACTATAAATACCCCCCTCCCATTCATTCATATGCCATAGCCAAGAGGCTTTTAGAGAGAGGAGGAGGTGCTAGAGAGAGAAAGTGAGAGGAAGAAAGAAAGAAAGGAAGTTCTGACGGAGCTGGAAGCAGAATAGAGATAGTAGAGTTCTGCTAAGCCTTTGAGGTAGTAACTAATCCTAGCTCTTATGTAATGTCTTTGTGATTTGTTGTGCTATTGTTTGGTTGGATTGTTGTCTTATATGTTATGCTTGAAGCTCTATTACAATGCTATGATCATATATTATTGAATATGGAAGCACGCAGCATACTTATCTGTACACAATCACAAGCAAGCACCGTCACTCTGTATTACATATATTGTTATGATTATTACTACTGAGATTCCCCCGAATCTCATCCCCCATATATAACCCATTACAGAGAGGTTATGCTGAAGTGGATTTTGAGAATCCTAAGAGACGCCGTTATGCTGCCGAAGTAAAGACTGAACATCAGTATATGATAAGTACTGTGTACGTAGTGCTGTCTAAGGAGGCTAGAAGTGAGTGGACCTAGCCGGTTCATCTAGTCTTTCCTGGGTACTACGTAGAATGGTAGTTCTCATGAGGGGATTACCGAATCAGTACAGTTCAGTTCTTTGTACAGAAGGAATGTAGCAGTTATGCTGCCGGAGTTTAGGCAGAAAGAGATGTAATAGAGATAGCAAGATTATGTATATGTCTTGTTGTGTATGCCATGCTGTATGACATTATGTTATTCAATGATAAGAGTTGTTTGGCATATTCAATTTATGTATGGTAAATTCAGGGGAAATTCGCAGGTCCTGAGGTAGCAGTGTTTTGACCTCAGATTGACCTAGTAAACGAAGGAGTTTGGCCACGAAATTTGGCAAGCCAGTCGTACACATCTGGGGCATTACGTGGATAGGTAATAAGCCTCATTTGGTTGTGTAGAACGAGATAAATTAATTTTCAAATTAAAGGTCCAGAATAAGGAACTTAAGAGTGAAATTTTGAATTTCTGGGCTTAAGTTAAGATATGATCTAGCTAATATTGCTTCCGCAAGTGTACTCTGAGGAGTCTAAGGGAGGATGTTTCACTATGGCTTGGTTGAATTGTGTGTATATGGTAGATGATTGGAGCTCTGTTATTTTATGATTTCTTTGGCCAATTGTACTTCATATGATACATGGAAGCATGCTCATCACACTATGATAACACTTTCACAAGCAAGTACAAGTCTTTATATTAATACATGCATTGTTTGGTATTGTTTGCTACTGAGATTCCTTCGAATCTCACCCCCCATAACTATGATCTAGGTGCTGGAACATCACAAGGAAGGAGGTAATTGTGGATGTATGAATGGTGTATGAGTTGAAAAGCATGCCTTTAACTTAGATGATGATATATTGGTATGTATAATGAATTTACTCACTGGATCCGAGCTGAGGCAGACCACTTCCAGTGATAGTTTGAGTAACTTATTCTATTTAGTTTCATGTGAAATTTGTCATGAACATAGCAAAGATCCATAGATTTAATTGGACAGCAAGAAAGCATAAATTGGTTAAGTTTTCGAATTGATATGATTTTTCAAAGTTGGACTTAAACACTGGATCAAGATAAAACTAGTCCTGCGATACAGTGAAGTTCCAACGCGGTTTTTATATAGTAAATGAATGAGTTTTTCCGCGATATTTGGTGATCTTAAAGTAAACAATCTGATATTTAAATCCATAGGTAATTTGACTCAATTGGATAAGTATAAAAGGAGAAATAAATTTTTGAAAATGGGGCAAAGAAACTGGAACTTCCAGATTTACCAAATGAACAGAAATTTTCAACGAATAAACTGATTTGATCTGGACAATAAAACCTCATTTTCATATTTTTCTCTCAAATTTAAATGAAATAGATTTCATTAGAAATTGGAATCACCTCAATATGATTTTTCTAGATTTAGTTATGAATTTCCAAAGTTCAGGATGTAATCTGGAATTACCCAGTGAACAGTGATAGGAATAGTACCCGTAAGCCCAACTCTTGGAAATTCATGTTTTTAAGGTTAAGAGGTATTCCAATGATCTAAGATAATTCCAATTGAGTATATGTAAGGTTAAGGTTAAGGTCAAGATTTAAGGTTAAGATTTAACTATATTTACTAGAAAATACAGTTGTGCTGGTAGACTATATAGAGTACTGTGTACATAGGTGCTGTCTAAGGAGGCTGGAAGTGGGTGGACCTAGCCGGTTCATCCAGTCTTTCCTGGGTACTTACGTAGAATGGTAGTTCTCATGGGGAATTACCGAATCAGTACAGTTATTTTCTACTAGGATTTCTGACAAGAGAGATATAATCCAGTTGCGAGTGCTATAGCAATAGTACTCTGAGAGATATAAAGAAGGATGCTTCAGTAATCAGTGATCAAGGTACCCATTTTTGCAATAAAATGATCAATAACTTATTAGGAAAATATGGTGTAACTCATAAAGTTTCCACCCTATACCACCCTTAAACCAATGGTCTAGCAGAGGTTTCTAACAAGGAAATAAAGCACATACTAGAGAGAATTGTCAAGCCATCCAATAAGGATTGGAACGTAAGACTAGACGATGCTTTATGGGTGTACAGAACAGCTTTCAAAATCCCTCTAGGCATGTCCCCTTATAGGATGATTTTTGGGAAAGCTTGTCACATGCCTGTGGAAATAGAGCATAAGACATTTTGGGCAGTGAAAACTTGCAATGAGAACCTTGAAGAAGCCAGTTCAAATAGGTTGTTGCAGATTCAAGAGCTAGAAGAGATTCGATTGGATGCATACAGCAGTTCTAAAATCTATGAACAAAAGACAAAGTTAATCCATGATGCCCATATTCTGAGAAAGAAGTTTAAGGAAGGCGATCGATTGTTAAGGTATCAGGCTAAGTTCAAGTTCAAACATGGTAAATTCAAAACTAGCTGGGATGGACCTTACACAGTTGTCAAAGTTCACGAATTTGGGATGATTAAATTGCAAGAGGAAGCGACGGGCAAAATCTTCCAAGCCAATGGCCACCATTTGAAACTTATTGAGGAACCTGCTTCACCTCCTTGAGGCCAGGTTATCCCTTTCCTATCACCTACCTTTCACACATTTTTTTTCTACTATGATATGTTTGCTATGTTTGTTTGATTGATTGGAAAGGGATGATTCAGTAGGATAATTTTTATTTTCAGTTTATTTCTATTTATTCTAGGTTTTTTTCTGTTTTGAATAACACCCCATTACTATCCATGTGCTGCATACTCATTGATTTTTCTCTGAGATACCTACACACTCACATGTATGACTTTAGCTTACCCATCCTGTCTTCTTTGCTTTGCTCGTATTGCTTTATATGACTTGAATGTGACTGCATGCCTAATTGGAAAATTTGCATTGAGTGATGAGATTACTTGCTGTGTTGGAGCTAGATTTGATTGACTTTATAAAGTGCTATGATTTCCAAAGTTCTGTTGACAGTGAGGACACTGTCAAGTTTAAGTGTGGGGGAGGATGTCCTTATTTCTGTGCTAATAATGTAAATATTCTTCCATAATCCAATCTTTCGTCATAAAACTTTTGATTTTTTATCTTAATATGTGATGAATTGCTGAAAATTAGATCCCCACTTGAAACTGATTTGTTATTTACTAAAAAGGTGTTAGTATGAAATGTTTTGGGATTTTGAAAACTATCACATGGTAGTCTCTGTGAATATTGTTCGCGACTTCACTACTTTTAGTCACGACCTAGAACAAAATATTGGACTTAATATGCTCTCTGTGTTATTCAGTCGTGACTCTAGTATCTTTAGGTCGCGACTAAACCTCTCTGTGATTTTACGTCACGACAGGAACATGTAATGGTCGTGACTAGTTGTGGAAGTTTAAAGACTGTACTCACTATGACATTTGGTTGCGACCTTGATTGTTTTGGTTCGCGACCTGAGTACACAAATGTCCATTTACCTTTTCTTTGCCTTGTACAATGTTGTATAGAAGGTTCCCTTTTGAACTACTGAAATGCTCTTACAAATGATTCATTGCCCCTTATTTCAAAATCTTTTTAGCTCCAAGAAACCATTGCCACACTTGAATTTTTCTTTGAAATCTTGGATATTGAATTTAAAATACCTAAGCTCTTGCTATTAAATTTGGGATTATCACATGGTTCTAAGCGATTACCTTGAAACTTTTAAATCATCATTTAAAGGGTTTTCAGTTGTAATACGTGTTTTAATGCCTAGTGAATGATGAACATTGTTTGAGACTTTAGCTTGTAAGTAAATTAGATCACAACCCTTGTTAGAAGGATTCTCGGCCTTAAATTCTATATTGAGTGATTATTCAATTGGTTTATATCCTCTAGAACTTGTCTTGGCTCTGAGTTGAGAATTACTTGCGTATTTATGAATTGAATATGATAGAGGCATTCATTTCTAAACCCTTTTATCCCAAACACAAGCCCACTACATATTATAACCTTAGTCACCCCCTTTGAGCCCATCACTTTTTATTTTCATCATTTTTTATATAGAAAGTTATATATGTATAAATATCATTTCGAAATAAATGTTCATTCATTCATGTCAAAAAAATCATTACTATCGTGATGTTATGCTACAGCTTTTGTGCATGAGGTGCCAAATAAAAGAAAAAGAGAAAAAGCATATTGCATTGAAAAAAAAGTGCAAGAAAAGATTGAAGAAAATCAAACAAAAATAAAAGAAAAGAGAAATGAGGAAGGCACCATTATCAACTCCAATTAGCACAATCATCATTTCTGCATCTCTAGAGACATGAATTCAAGCTATATACCCATTGTTGAATGCTATAAAACTTTCTATCCTTCATATTCCATTCCACGTGGCCTATCTCCATCATTACAACCCTAAAAGACCTCTTGATTCTTTGCATAAGTACTATATAGTTGCTGAGATTTAGAGCCATTACAAGCTTATGGTAGGATCTTTTCCAATTTTAATTTGAGTGAAAGAACCCTAACAATGAGAGAAAATAGAGAGCTAAACACTTACATCCTTTGAGAGGATCTATTGCGCTCATACAGTTGAGGATGATTTCACTTAGTAGTTGATTACTTGGCATTGCTCACATTATCACTTTTGTATTCCCAAAAGATAGTGGATTAATTGTTTTCAGGTCACACTATGGATTATGTTGTTATCTTGGATTTAATAGTGTTGTTCTAGGTATGATTCATTTCTTTGTCCAGGAGTACAAATGTTCAATTGTGGGGGAATTGATAAGACGCATTTTGTATATGGTTTTCACAACATTTTTAAGAGTTTTATTGTAACTTTACCATTCATTTCATGCCTTAAATTGTACTTTTGTGTATTACATGATTGGGCGTGGCAATGTGCTAATTAAAGGGTAAAATGGTAAAATAACTCTTTCAAACTGCACATATACTATTATTTACTGATTTGGACTTTTACAGCGAGCTTTTTTGTTGAATTGCAGGTATTTTGGAAGAGAGCAAGGACCAGGAAAGAAATCACAAGTCAATGAAAGTCAAATCATGTTTCTGCACTTTTTAGTCGCGACCAAAGTGTCATCCCGTCGCGACCTTTATTCTTCTAGAAGCTTTTCTATGTTTACAGGTCGCGACCAAAATAAGGACTTGGTCGCGACTAGAAAAGACAGTCGTGAAGCTACGCATTTCTAGTTAGGTCAAGCTGCTTTTAAAAGGCGAGGCAAGCTGTCGTCAAAGGGGAGGCTGGTTTTAGACCTGATTAGGCTAAGAAGCAGTACTCACACATTCTCTGAAGACCGATTCAACCACCCACATGCATCTTCCATCTTTTCTACCCCTTTCCACAAATTCATTCACATTCACCCGTCATCTTTCCATCGTTTCTTCATGGCATCACTCCTGAACAACAATGGTAGTGCAGCAGAAGTCATGAGAGGCTAAATCCTTAGTCTCCTGGTGATGGATCTCATATCTTGAGCTCATGGACTAAACTGGGGAGTTTCTTCTGTTCTAATTTGCATCTTGTCATATTATGATTGTTGCTAGATCTAGGGTTTTCATCATATGAACAAGTTTTGGATATCAATTGATCATTCTCAGATTAGGCTGTTGTAATTTGATTCTGGATGTTTAAACCCTGGATTTTAATTTAATATTTCAGTTTTGATTTTAAGAAAGTTGGGTTGTTTTTCATCGATCATTGCAAACCAATTCAATTGCTTGAAATTTAGCATTTTCGATTGATGACCATTCGAGGGCGTTCTCATAATCTAGGGTTTACTGCAAGCGAAGTTGTTTCTAACAGTTCGCTAATAGTCTTTAAACTAGCTTTGATCAAAGGAGTTTAAAGAAGATTAGGGTTCTAGACTCAATCAATTGATTGAGGTTTTACTTAAGACTTAGCGATTTCAAACTCCAATATTCAATTAAGAGCAAGGATAGATACATTTTCACCATCAAGAGTCTTTCATAACATATTCTTTCAACAAACCAATCAGTTTTCATGTTAATCAAAAATCGAAAAAAATCTACTTTTCCACACCCTTATTTTGTTGCAAATCAAACCCCAAAACCATTTTATCTCTACTCAGGTTTTTATTGTTTTTGACATCCAATTTGCTAGGTTTCCTTTAGAAAGGCTCATTGAGAAGAACGATAGGGTTGTGCCTTATACTATATTATTGGGTGCAATTAACTTTATTTTGATGGCTCAGACTGCGACAATCCGAGAGCCTCATTAGTACTATTTTGGAGAAGATAAAGCTTAGGAAAGTAAGGTATGACGGCTTCCATGTCCCTTAATTATAACATCTACCATAACATAAAAAGAAACATAGCATCACTTAATCAAACATGCTTTATATCATCAAAGTAAATAAATATCACATAAAACATCCAAGCAACATAAGCATACAAGTAGGTAAATTCACTACCTCTTACTCCTTGCTCTCCTTATACTTCCTCTTTACCTCTTGTTTCTCACTTCTATTTGATGTGTTGCTGCCCTCTTTGAGCATACCAATCAAATCCTAACATAGCATTATCATTCATTCATTACAATCTAGCTTCCTTGAATATTGACTTTGTTTTACTTAAATAACTTTCCTTAATCTTTATTAATTATGTTGGTCTTTGAATCAATTTATGTCTTGAACTTACTCTACATAATTTGGCCTTCTGAATTCATTTATAAACTAAAAATTCCCAAATTCTAGTAGCTACACACTGTTCTGGACAGAATTGCAGAACTTTCCTTTTTCTTTTAAAAATTCTCATTTTGATTCCAATGCTTACATTACTTATTTCTCTACTTTACCCCCACACAATTTTTCATTTTAAAACCATTGAAAGCATCAAAATCATAAAATTCCAATCACTGTTCATGTGTGTGAACAGTACAGAGAAGACTTGAAAATTACAACTTTCAATTCCAATGCTTCCAAGGTTCCAAATCTATCCAATCCTACACAAAATCATCATATAAATTCAATAGAAGCATTAGATGATTGAAATTCCATTTCTTTCTAACCAAAACAACCTTGGATGAAATGCCTCATCCATGATAAAGTCAAGAACATCAACTTGATTTAATAACCAATCATCTAAACTAACTTTCTAAACATTAATCACATAGTTCTAGCTTTATTTCCTTCTTCCTCCCTCAACTTAATATTTTGGACAACATGTATACTCTAGGTTTAATGGAATTTCCAACCACTAAAACCTAAAACCTAGGTTTTACCCTTCCAAAATACTTGCAACTAAACTAGGAAGGATTGGTTACCTTAGGTACTTGCTTGGGTGACTTCTCCTTGATCTTATTCAGAGTTCTCTCTTTATTTTGGCATGGTTTCCCCAAGGGTTCATGGCAACAGAAATTGAAGAGAATGGAGGGGTATTTATAATGAAATTTTAAGGTTGGATGGACCATTATACCCCTCAAGTTTCTAATCATTACAATTCCCTAATCTTGCTTCCTATGGTTACTTTCTTGATTAATTAAACTTAATCATCATTAACTTAATTCTTATATTATTTTAATATAATTTATCACATGGGATAATACTTCCTTCATGCTCTTGGTGCTATGTAGTGGATATGTGGGTCCCACAAGGACACATCACATGCTACCTTGCATTCTCTTAGATTTTTCTTTTATTTTTCTATTTTAAAAATTCCTAAAATATCTAAACTCTAACTTGTGCTCCAAGACACTTTCTTGGAACATTGGGCCTTGTTTTGGACGCCATGTGATAAGACACATTTTTTATATGGTTTCTATGACAATTTTGAGAGTTTTATAATAACTTTACCATTCATTTCATGCCTAAAATTATACTTTTGTGTATTACATGATTGTGCGTGGCAATGTGCTAATTAAAGGGTAAAATGGTAAAATAACTCTTTTAAACTGCATATATTCTGTTATCTACTGATTTTGACTTTTACAGTGAGCTTTTATGTTGAATTGCAGGTACTTTGGAAGAGAACAAGGACCAGGAAAGAAATCATAAGTCAATGAAAGTGGAACCACGCCTTGTGCTATTTAGTCGCGACCAAAGAGTCCTACGGTCGTGACCCGTAATTCTTCCAGAAGATTCTCACTGTTCATAGGTCGCGGCCAAGAAATGTATCTGGTCGCGACTAAAAGTACAAAATTGCTGAAACTGCGCGTTTTGAATTAGGTCATGCTGTAATAAGAAGAGAGGGAGGCGGCCGTCAAAAGGTGGCCGATTTTTGGACATGATTAGGCTAAGAAGCAGTACTCGAGCGCTCTCCACATACTTTATACTCATCTTCTATCATTTTACACCATTCACCTTCATCTCTTCATCGTTTCTTCATGGCATCAAATCTGAACAGCGATTGTAGTGCAGTAGAAGTCATGAGAGGCTAGACCTTTAGTCTCTTGGTGATGGATCTAATATCTTGAGCTCACGGACTGAAATGGGGAGTTTCTTCTATTCTAATTTGCATCTTGTTGTATTACGATTGCTGCTAGATTTAGGGTTTTTCATCATATGAACAAGTTTTGAATATCGATTGATTATTCTCATATTAGACAATTGTAATTTACTTTGGATGTTTGGATGTTTGGATGTTTGAATACTGGTTTAAATACAATATTTTAATTTTAAGTTTAATCTAGTTGAACGGTTGTCAACGATCATTGCTAATTGATTCGATTGCTTGAATTCTAGGGTTAGTCGATCGACGCTCATTCGAGGGCATTCTTCCATCTGGTTTAAATTACACACTAAGTGATCCTTAGCAGTTCAATAATAGTCTTTAAACTAGCTTTGATCAAAGGAGTTTAAAGAATATTAGGGTTCTGGACTCAATCGATCGATTGAGGTTTTATTCAAGACTTAGTGGTTTCAAACTCCATATACATTGAGAGCAAGGATAGATATTTTTTCATCATCAAGAGCCTATCATCATATACTACTTTCACAAACCAACCACTTTCCATCTTAAACAAAAACACAAAAATATCTATTTTACTGCACCCACAAAATCACAAAACCATTTACTCTTTACTCAGATTTATCGCTTAATTTGATATCCAATTTGCTAGGATTCCTTTAGAAAGGCTCCTTGAGAAGAACGATAGGGTTGTACCTTATACTACATTACTAGGGTGTAATTCACTTAATTTTGATGGCTCATCAATGGTGCCGTTACCGAGGAACGAACCCGGGTCACCCGCGTGATAGGCGGGAATACTCAGGTTCGTTCCCCGGCAACAGTGCCATTGATGAGGTTCTCAGATTGTCGCAGTCCGAGCCATCAAAATTAAGTGAATTGTACCCTAGTAATGTAGTATAAGGAACAACCCTATCGTTCTTCTCAAGGAGCCTTTCTAAAGGAATCCTAGCAAATTGGATGTCAAATTCAGCGGTAAAAACTAGTCGGGACATTTAAACCTTTTCGACATTATTGCTGCTCTCTGTAATTTTGAGTCGCGACTAACATACACTTTTGTCGCTACCTACTGAAAATTTTCTGCTGTGCAACTTCTGAATCTGAATCTGATTGTTTGCATTAATTACTCTTGACTGTTTCGGCATTACATGCATAAAAGAACTGAACCATTGGTGGCTTTTGAACCTAAAATTGAAAGGAGACTTAGTAAACTAAGGAGAGAATTTAGGGAATTTAGAGAAGAAGAAGCAAAATCTAGTTCCTCCTCTAGTATTCTAGAATCTGAAACTGAATTAAATATGGCTCATCATAATGGGCATAATGGGAATAGAGAAAATGAAATACCTATGAACGTAGAAGATAATAGAAGTGTTAGGGAAATTAATCATTCGCATGTGAATTATGATCCTAATGGTTTCTATGCTGAAGAGGCTAATTTTGAAATTAAAGGAGCTTTGATTGCAGCCTTACCTAAATTTCATGGTTTTACAGGAGAATGTCCACACAGGCACTTACAAACCATGCACATGATCTATTCTTCGATGAAACCTCCAATGGCCACTTTAGATGATGTCTTGAGGAGGTGTTTCCATTTCACTTTGGAAGGGAAGGCTAAGGAGTAGCTATACAATTTGCCAACTTATTTCTCCACTCTTACATGGGATCAGCTGAAGTCCACTTATCTTGAGCAGTTTTTCCCAGCCTCCAAGACTACTCGGATGAAGAAGGAGATCACTAATATTATGCAACAGGATGGGGAGTCTTTGCATGAGTATTGGACAAGATTTATTAACCTTTTGGCTCGATGTCCCCACCATAACATCACTAAGGCTGATTTAGTAGACATATTCTTTGATGGTCTACTACCCTATAATAAAGTATCCTTGAATGCTGCTGCGAATGGTTCATTGAGAGATAAGACCCCACAAGCAAGTTGAGATTTGTTCTAGAAAATGGCTAATAAGGACCACCAAACTAGAGATACAAGAAGATTACCACCCTCATCTTCAGGTAGTTCTAATGCGATCTTAGCTGAGATAGCAGCCTTGGGAAATCGAATGGATAAGAGGATGAGTTTGATTGAAAGGGAGCTGCACTCCACAAAACAAGTTCATGCAGTGGATACCATACAAGCCCTAGTTACAAGATGTGAATCATGTGGTTCAATGATGCATGCTACAAGTACATGTGATAGACAGTATGAGGAAGTTACAGCTATGTATCAAGGGAGAGAGAATAACTTCCAGAAGAGAGATCCATAATCTAATACATATAATCCTGGCTGGAGAGACCATCCAAATTTTAGGTGGGGGAGTGGAGAAAATAGATCTAATCAATTTCAAGGAGGTGGTGCTTCCTAAAGCAACTACCAAGGTAATGCAAGGTCTATGGTCCCCACCCAACCTAATGCTTTAGTGCCTTCAAGACCAGAAGAGACCTCTCAATTGTTAAAGAGTATGGCAGCACAAATGAATAACATGGATGGTAGAATGACCAATATTGATCACAAGCTCAAAGAAAATGATGGTCAGTTTACCTCCATAGCTTCAATTCTCCAAAGTATGGAGAAGAATAATGCAGATGTACACAGAAAACTTGAGGAGCTAAGTTGTAAGAATGCAGATATCACAAGCCACTTAACTCAAGTTTCTAATACAGTGAGTGACATCCAAGAAAAGAACAGTGGAAGCATACCTTCAAACACTGTTATTAATCCAAGAGGGGTGAATGCCATATCTCTAAGAAGTGGAAGACAGCTGCATTTTAAGGAAGCTGATACACCACAGGAGGATAAGGAAGAATCTGATTTTGAGAATTCACCACAGCCACAAATAAAAATTGGGAATTCTGAAAGCATTAAGGAACAGAGGCTAATGAGCAAGAAGGAAACTCAAGAGGAGTGCTCACAAGCACAAGTGGAGATGCAAGAGCTGCAGGAAGAAGCAACAACATTACCAAGTCCAGCATATAAAGGAAAGAAACCTGAGGAGAAGCTAGAGTCGAGCAAGCAAGGAGCCTCTTTGCATACAGGTAAGGAGGTAAATATAAAAGATCTCCCTTTTCCTAACTCTTATTTTGCTGGAAAGAAAAAGGTCGATCCTGATTTTGCAAAAGATGCTTTCAATCTATTCAATAAATTGGAAATAAACATCCCTATGGTTGAATTCCTCAAGAGAAACCCTAAGTATGCTAATTTTTTAAAAGAATTATGTGCTTATAAAAAGAAATTTAGGCCTCTTGAGAGAATTCAGGTGAGTGCTAATGTGTCATCCATTTTTAAAGCTGAATTACCAGTCAAGTGCCAAGACCCAGGCTCCTATACAATCCCATGCACTATAGGAAATGTTCCTATTAAGGGAGCGTTACTAGACCTAGGGGCTGCCATTAATGTAATGCCTTGGTCAGTTTATCAAGCTTTAAGTGTCAATAATATGAGAGACATAAATGTAGTATTCCAATTAGCTGATAGGTCAATTAGGTATCCTAAGGGAATCCTTGAGGATATTCTAGTACAGGTCAAAGACTTAGTGTTCCCAGCTGACTTCTATGTTATGGATATGTCTAATGAGCTAGTAAATGATAGAACTTTGATCCTTGGCCGACCTTTCCTCCAAACTTCCAAAACCATCATTAGTATGAAGCATAGCTCTATTACAATGGAAGTTGAAGAACATGTGGTAAGTTTTAACATGAATGAAGCAATGAGATATCCCTATGATAACTCTGCTTTTACTACTTTAAATGCCATTGATTATGCTATTGAAGAAGTTAAGGATGAACATGAATTAAGTTTGCATGAAGATGATAGAGATAATGCACTTGCAAAAGGTTTGTTGAATGATTTTGCAGGATCCCAAGGTATTCTGGAAGTTGAAAGACTAACAATCAAAGAAGGGTCGAGTTTCTGTGATAAAAGGTCGTGACCCAATGACCTTAACATCGCGATGCAACATCAGTCTGCAGTCCACTGTGAAGATGAGTCGTGACCAGATGAATTTAAGGTCGTGACACATAACTCAAGAGATGACCAGTCGGAATGCGAAGATAAAGGTGTCGCGACTAAACCTCAATCTGCTGAGGGATAGCCTCTCTATGAATCAGAGTCGTAACTAAATGGTTTTATAGTAGCGACACAAAACTCCAGAGAGCACACGACGCGACAAGATGAATATAATGTCGTGACTAATAGCTCCAGAGGTGCACCCTGTTAGTATCAGTCACGATAATACGCTGAAAGGTCGCGACCATCTATACCAGACGCATCCAATGAACTGAAAATTCCTTCAGATCACCTTTCCACTATTTTGGTTAAAGGGCCAATATATTCTAACCCTACTTCTCCTCGTTCTCATTCCAAAATTACTTCCCATATCTTAAAATTTTTGAAAGATTTGATCCCTAATAATGACGCAGGTATGGAAAAGCATGACCCTACTCTTGTTATAATTATAGACCAACCTCAGCTTGGTGCGACGCTTGAGAAAATAGAGAACAAATTGGGGAACCCACACAAGCTGGATAAGAGCAACCGCAAGGAATGTATAAAGGATGCGAAGGAAAAACCTCCCAACTCTATTGCTGCTACATGCCAACCACAGTTGGGCAAGTTCAAGTTTAAAGAGGGAAGATTAACACAAGCTTGGATGAATTTCAGTACAGAATGCACGATTGTTGAACTTTAAATTGGAGAGCGAAAGCAATGGGGGAGATCATCCAATCAAACAACTGTCTCTCAAAGTTTATTGAGTTTCCCCCACCACCTTGAGACCAGGTTGTCTCTTTCCTATCTCCTACCTTTTACACATGCTTTTATTTATGATGTTTGCTATGTTAAGTTGAGTATAGGAAAGAGATAATTCAGTAGATTAGATTCCATTTTTAGTTTAGTTCTTTTTGTCTTCAGTCCATTCCTATTTATTCTTGGTTTATTTCTGCTTTGTTCCACTTCCCCGTTACTGTCCAAGTATTGCACACGGTTCAATGGTTAGCTCTCCATCCACACACTCACATGCATGACTTTAGCTTACTCATCCTGTCATCTTTGCTTTACTTGTACTGCTTTGTATGACTTGAATATGACTGCATGCCTCATTGAAAAATTTGCATTGAGTGATGAGGTTATTCGCTATGTTTGAGTTAGAATTGTTTGACTTCATAAAGTGCTATCATTTCTGGTTCTGTTGACAGTGAGGACACTGTCAAGTTTAAGTGTGGGGATGATGTTTTACTCTTGCTTTTTTGTAATTAATCCAATCTTTCATCACAAAATTGTTGTTTTTGATCTTAACATGTGGTGAATTGCTAAAAATGGGACCTCCACCTTAAACAAAATTCCATCATAGGTCGCGACCATAAATCACATATGTCGCGACTATTATTCACAGAGACTACCAAGTGACAGTTTTCAAAGTCCAAAAATGGTTTTCAAGATAAATCCTTTTTACCAATTAACAATTTTGTTTAAGGTGGAGGTCCAATTTTTAGCAATTCACCACATGTTAAGATCAAAAACAAAAATTTTGTGATAAAAGATTAGATTAATTACAAAAAAGTAAGAGTAAAACATCCTCCCCCACACTTAAACTTGATAGTGTCCTCACTGTCAACAGAACCAGAAATGATAGCACTTTATGAAGTCAAACAATTCTAGCTCAAACATAGCGAATAACCTCATCACTCAATGCAAATTTTTCAATGAGGCATGCAGTCACATTCAAGTCATATAAAGCAGTACAAGTAAAGCAAAGATGACAGGATGAGTAAGCTAAAGTCATGTATGTGAGTGTGTGGATGGAGAGGTAACCATTGAATCATGTGCAACACTTGGACAGTAACGGGGAAGTGGAATAAAGCAGAAATAAACCAAGAATAAATAGGAATGGACTGAAGACAAAAAGAACTAAACTAAAAATGGAATCTAATCTACTGAATCATCTCTTTCCTATACTCAACTTAATATAGCAAACATCATAAATAGAAGCATGTGTAAAAGGTAGGAGATAGGAAAGAGATAACCTGACCTCAAGGTGGTGGGGGAAACTCAATAAACTTTGAGAGACAGCTGTTTAATTGGACGATCTCCCCCATTGCTTTCGCTCTCCAATTTAAAGTTCAACAATCGTGCATTCTGTACTGAAATTCATCCAAGCTTGTGTTGAATCTTCCCTCTTTAAACTTGAACTTGCCCAACTGTGGTTGGAATATAGCAACAATAGAGTTGGGAGGTTTTCCCTTTGCATCCTTTGTACATTCCTTACGGTTGCTCTTATCCAGCTTGTGTGGGTTCCCCAATTTGTCCTCTATTTTCTCAAGCGTCGTACCAAGCTGAGGTTGGTCTACAATTGCAACAAGAGTGGGGTCATGCTTTTCTATACCTGTGTCATTATTAGGGATCAAATCTTTCAAAAATTTTAAGGTATGGGAAGTAATTTTGGAATGAGAACGAGGAGAAGTAGGGTTAGAATATATTGTCCCTTTAACCAAAATAGTGGAAAGGTGATCTGAAGGAATTTTCAATTCATTGGATGCGTCTGGTATAGATGGTCGGGACCTTTCAGCGTATTGTCGTGACTGATACTAATAGGGTGCACCTCTGGAGCTATTAGTCGTGACATTATATTCATCTTGTCGCGTCGTTTGCTCTCTGCAGTTTTGTGTCGCTACCATAAAACTATTTAGTCGTGACTCTGATTCACAGAGAGGCTGTCCCTCAACAGATTTAGGTTTAGTCGCGATACCTTTATCTTCTCATTCCGACTGGTCATCTCTGGAGTTATGTGTCACGACCTTAAATTCATATGTTATTTATGGTCGCGACCTGTGATGGAATTTTGGACTAACATGCTCTCTATGAACTACAGTCGTGACCTATGTGCTTTACGTTCGCGATAATACCTCTCTGTCGATTTATGTCGCGACATGAATACCTTATTAGTCGCGACCAATGTTTGAAAATTTCTGAGCATGCACCCCTGTGAAAATAGGTTGCGACCTTAAACATTTTCAGTCGCGACCTCTTTTGGAAAATGTCCAGTTACCTTCTCTTTGCCTTATGCAATGCTGGAAAGAAGGATCCATTTTGAACTACTAAAATGCTTTCACAAATGATTCATTGTCCCCTTATTTCAAATCCTTTTTAGTCCTTCGAAACCATTGCCACACTTGAATTTTTCTTTGACAATCTTGGAAATTGAATTTGAAACACCTAAACTTTTGCTATTGAATTTGGGATTATTACATGATCTAAGTGATTACTTTAAAACTTTTAAATCATCGTTTAGAGGGTTTTTAGTTGTGATAAGTGTTCTAATGCCTAGTGAATGATGAATTTTGTTTGAGACTTTAGCATATGAGCAATTTAGATCAAAACCCTAGTTGGAAGGATTCTCAGCCTAAATTTCTATATTGAGTGATTATTAAATTGGTTTATATCCTCTAGAACTTGTCTTGGCTCTGAGTTGAGAATGACTTGCGCATTTATGAATTGAACATGATAGAGGCATTCATTTCTAAACCCTTTTACCCCAAACACAAGTCCACTACATATTATATCCTTAGTCACCCCCTTCGAGCCCATTATTTTTCTTTCATCCATCATTTATATAGAAAGTAATATATGCATAAACTTCAGTTGCAAAATTCTATTCATGTCAAAAATTCATTATTGTTGTGATGTGTGCTACAGGTTCTGTGCATGAGGTGCCAAATAAAAGAAAAAAAAAAGCATATTGCACTGAAAAAAAAAGGGAGGATAGTTCAAGAAAAGATGCAAGAAAAGAAAACAAAAAGAAAATAAAAGAGAAATGAAGAAGGCATTATTATTAACTCTTATTAGCACAGTTATCACTTCTAGATCTTTAGAGACATGAATTCATGCTACATATTCATTGTTAAATGCATGTAGTACTTTATATTCTTCATATTCCATTCCATGAGCCCATCTCGATTATTACAACCCTAAAAGACCTCTTGATTCTTTGCGTAAGTGCTATATAGTTGCTGAGATTTAGTGCCATTACAAGCATATGGTAGGATGTTTTCCAATTTGAATTTGAGTGAAAGAACCCTAACAATGAGAGGATAGAGAGAGCTAAACACTTACATCCTTAGAGAGAATCTATTGCGCTCATACCGTTAAGGTTGATTTCATTTAGTAGTTGATTACTTGGCATTGCTCACATTATCACTTCTGCATTCCCAAAAGATGGTGGATTAATTGTTTTCAGGTCACATTATGGATTATGTTATTATCTTGGCTTTAATAGTGATTGCTCTAGGTGTAATTCATTTCTTTGTCCAGGTTTGTCCAGGAGTACAAAGGTTCAAGTGTGGGGAAATTGATAAGACACATTTTGTATATGGTTTCTATGACAATTTTAAGAGTTTTATAATAACTTTACCATTCATTTCATGCCTAAAATTGTACTTTTATGTATTACATGATTATGCCTGGCAATGTGCTAATTAAAGGGTAAAATGGTAAAATAACTCTTCTAAACTACATATATTCTGCTATATACTGATTTGGACTTTTACAGTGACCTTTTATGTTGAATTGCAGGTACTTTGGAAGAGAACAAGGACCAGGAAAGAAATCAAAAGTTAATGAAAGTGGAACCACGACTCTGTGCTATTTAGTCGCGACCAAAGAGTCCTACAGTCGCGACTTGTAATTCTTCTGGAAGATTCTCACTGTTCATAGGTCGCGGCCAACAAATGTATCTGGTCGCGACTAAAAGTACAGAATTGCTGAAACTGCGCGTTTTGAATTAGGTCATGCTGTTATAAGAAGAGAGGGAGGCGGCCGTCAAAAGGAGGCTAGTTTTTGGACCTGATTAGGCTAAGAAGCAGTACTTGAGCGCTCTCTACACACTTTCTACTCATCTTCCATCGTTCTACACCATTCACCTTCATCTTTTCATCGTTTCTTCATGATATCACATCTGAACAACGATTGCAGTGCAGCAGAAGTCATGAGAGGCTAAACCTTTAGTCTCTTGGTGATGGATCTAATATCTTGAGCTCACGAACTGAAATGAGGAGTTTCTTCTATTCTAATTTGCATCTTGTTGTATTACGATTGCTGCTAGATTTAGGGTTTTTCATCATATGAACAAGTTTTGAATATCGATTGATTATTCTTATATTAGACAATTGTAATTTACTTTGGATGTTTGAATGCTGGTTTAAATACAATATTTCAGTTTTGAGTTTAAGCTAGTTGAATGGTTGTCAACGATCGTTGCTAATTGATTCGATTGCTTGAATTCTAGGGTTAGTCGATCGACGCTCGTTCGAGGGCATTCTTCCATCTGGTTTAAATTACACACTAAGTCATCCTTAGCAGTTCAATAATAGTCTTTAAACTAGCTTTGATCAAAGGAGTTTAAAGAATATTAGGGTTCTGGACTCAATCGATCGATTAAGTTTTATTCAAGACTTCGTGATTTCAAACTCCATATACATTGAGAGCAAGGATAGATATTTTTTCATCATCAAGAGCCTATCATCATATACTACTTTCATAAACCAACCACTTTCCATCTTAAACAAAAACACAAAAACATCTATTTTATTGCATCTTTATTTTACTGCACCCATAAAACCACATAACCATTTAATCTTTACTCAGGTTTACCGCTGATTTTGACATCCAATTTGCTAGGATTCCTTTAGAAAGGCTCCTTGAGAAGAACGATAGGGTTGTGCCTTATACTACATTACTAGGGTGCAATTCACTTAATTTTGATAGCTCGGACTGCGACAATCCGAAAGCCTCGTCACCATATTTTGGTAAATTGGTACAAATCCCAAAGAATTTCTTATACTGATAACCTTAAATTGACTTGATTTTTGTGTTAAATTCTAAACACCATTTTTATTGATTTTGACATTTTTAGAAATTAATTCTAATATAAAATAATTTTTCTACAAAATTTCATAATTTTTTAAGACTCAGAAGTCATGTTAATAATTACATATATTTCTTTTAATCCTTTATTTGTGTCCTTTTTCACCTTAAATTCTCTAATTAATTCTACATGACTCCTTTTTTACTTTTGTTAGTTTTATAAATTCTTATATTAATTATAAAAATCTACTTCCAAATTTCATATGATTCTGAGGTCCAGAAGATAATATAATAATTTCCAGATTTTGAAAATTCAAAATTCCATGTTTTATTAAACTGATCAGAATCATTTTCTCTATTTATTGGTAAAATTTGGGGCCAAACCATTTTCGGGCAATTTTGGGCCTTTTCTAGCTAAACTTTTCATAATTACACTTAATGGCCCAAAGCTTATGTCTACTTCCATTTTGTACCATGGAACTTTTATATTTTTACTTTAGTCCCTCTTCTTTATACTATTGTTTACTAATTATCTTTCTTTCTGTTTATCGTCACAATCCTTTCCAAACCTCTTTTCTTTATCAGTCTTATATAGATAGGCAAAAATTAGGATGTGACATTAATCCTTTTTATAAATAATGCATATTTTATAAGAAATTTTACTAACTCAGATCAAGATTATCATTTAGCACAGATTCAAACAGAGATCAAGGCATGAACAAGTCATCAACATATAATCAATTAAGAGCAGGCTATAAAATTCTTGAAGATCATTCATTCAATCAAATTCAAGTAATTCTTAAGCTCAACAATATCATTCACAGACTATTAATCATATATCAGTTAAAGATTGTCATCAGTGTCTTATCGAAGATTTCTTTGATAAATATCCTTAATGAATAGTTTATTGATACGGGCATAATGAATTAAACTCTAAATCTTTCAAGAATAATATTTTCTTCATAAATTCAAGATAAAGTAAACCATAGATGTTTCAAATAGAATTAAGATTATAAGCACTGAATCATCATCAAAATATTTCAGACAATCAAATATATAATATCCCTAATTTTCTGTACTGATTTATATGTACAGATTGAAGGAAATTTATGAATTATTTTTCAGGAAAAAGATGTGGTTAATTATGTAAAGAAAGGGATTAAATTGAAAAAGAAAGGAAATGAAAGGACTTAATTGCAATTATGGAAGGTCTAAGGCTAAGAAGGAAAGGTAGACAAAAATATGGGGTCTTAAAGTGTAATTTTAGCCAAATAAAGGGACTTAAGTGCAAAGAAGAAAAAGTTATTTGGGGCTAAAGTATAATTAAAGGAAATTAGGCCAAAAGTGGTTTGGACTGCCCGAAAGCAATTTAGTCCCAGATTTCACCAGAAGAGAGGGCAAGTGATGCTGGGTAATCCAGCTTAATACAGGAATTTTTCAAGACTCCAGATAGTCAAAATTGATCTGATAGTCTAAAAGTTATAAAAATTCCTACCGGATATCCTAGATTTCAGATATAAGTGAGAAATTACAGGATGATGCGTCCTGATAGGACGGATGTTAGGAAACTGACAGAATACCGATAGGAGGTCTGTAGGAAAAGTTATTCACAAATTAGCAAATACAGACGGGAGTGTGAGGCCTCCAGGGATCCAATTAGAAAATTTATCGGTATTTAAAAAGGGACTGAATGAGTTCAGATGACCTCAGTCAGATGACTGTTATGACCCACAGGGATGCCAGAACACGGTAGGCCAGTGTATCTGGTAAAAGGAGCCGGTGTCCGGATATGTGTATAAACGGTGTATAATAATTAAAATATTCGATGAACTATGCCGGGGGAAGATTCCTCATAATGCGTGCCATGCAGGTAGTGGACCCTAAAAGGCCCAATAAGACTCTTGGACTGATAGGTGGGCCAGTGTACAGTAGAACCCCCAGAAAAATGTGAAATTAAGAAAATGCCCCTGTGTTGTACTAAAGAGTAACAGATGAATGGAGGGCATTTTGGTTATTCTGGACAGGCCCAAAAGCCCAGACATACACAGGTAAGGTTAACCAGGGTTAGTATATGCCCTGACAGGGTACAGAAAGGTGCAAAATGACGATTTTACCCTTAGGGTTAAGATAGTGCAAGAAAGGGCACCCAGGGTATTTTGGTCATTTCACAGGGGATCTGTAATTGAGTTTAGACCCAGTATAAAAATGTTAATGATATAAAGGACCCAGATACTAAATTTAAAGTCAGAAGACATAATATGGATTTTCAAAAAAATTGGATTCAGAAAACAGTCCAGTTTTCGAGGAACCGGGCCGGTACCGGATTGGACTGGAAAGCTTCCAGAAGGCTTCTAGCTCCCTCAAATTTTGCCATGTGAAGAATGTGAGGGGTGAGGTGTCCCCTTAGGTGTCCCTTGATGATGCAGTAAAAGGGAATAAAGAAAAATAGGAAATTCCGGAAAAACCAGGACCACAAGTTCAGATGGCTTCAAAATTATAAAAATGCCATCCATCAAAACTATAAATACCCCCTTGCTCTTCATTCATCACGGCCCAAGCAAGAATTAGAGAGAGAAAGAAGTTCTTGAGAGAGAAGGAGCAAGGAAGAAAGAAGAAAGGAAGTTCTGGTGGAGTTGAAAGCAGTACAGAGATTCTAGAGTTCTGCTAAGCTTTTAAGGTAGTAACTAATCCTAGCTTTTATGTAATGTCTTTGTGATTGGTTGTGCTATTGTTTGGTTGGATTGTTGTCTTATATGTTATGCTTGAAGCTCTATTACAATGCTATGATCATATGTTATTGAATATGGAAGCACGCAGCATACTTATATGTACACAATCACAAGCAAGCACTGTCACTCTGCATTACATATATTGTTATGATTATTACTACTGAGATTCCCCCGAATCTCATTCCAATAAATAACCCATTACAGGGGAGGTTATGCCAAAGTAAAATTTGGGAATTTTAAGAGACGCCGTTATGCTGCCGAAATTATGACAAGATGGCAATAGTAAAGGATCTGATACGTACTGTGTACATAGGTGCTGTCTAAGGAGGCTGGAAGTGAGTGGACCTAGCCGGTTCATCCAGTCTTTCCTGGGTACTTACGTAGAATGGTAGTTCTCACGAGAATTACCAAATCGGTACAAGATCAGTTACTTTGTAAAGATGACACGTAGCGGTTATGCTGCCGGATTTCAGGCAGAAAAAGGTGTAATGGAAATATGAGAATTTCGTATATTCCCTGATGTATAATAACTTAATATTTAATGATAAGTATTGTTTGTCATGTCTGACTGATATGTGATGGATATATGCATATGTATGAAAAGTTGATTGCTGGAAATTACCACTATGAACAGTAACTCATGGTGACCTAATGATGTTTGACCCATAATTAAAAATAATAAATGGATGAATAAATGTATGAAATTTTTATGGTAAATATTAGACATATTAAGATTCGATTTAATATATAGTATGCCTCGTTTGGATGTCTACACATGAAGATATAAATTATCAAAGTTGGGACCAGAATGCTGGATTTAGGGGGAAAATGTTGGGTGAACAGTAATATTATAACGTTGACTTATGTTGACTTGGTCAAAGAATGAGCAATGAGTGATTCTTCCCTGAAAGATAATTGAGTTAGCTTCATGTAGCAATTGGAACCACTTCATTTTGATTTTTCTATAATTAATTATGATTTTCTGAAGTCAGGTCACTCATCTGGAATTTACAGAGTGAACAGTACGCGAGAAGAGAAAAATTCCAGATTGAGAAATTGGACTTCAATGACCTTGAAAGTGGTTCTAAATGCTACCGAATGATTCCTAAAATGTATGAAAGTAAGGACATTTCATTTTGGTATCAGAGCAAAGGATTCTTGCTTAGGAAATGCTCTGAGTAGATGATTCATAGATAGATATACCATGATAAAGTTGTCATAATTGACACTAAGTTAGTGTTTGCAGGATGACTAGATATAGATCCGGATCCAAAACCACAGTGAATCAATGGGATCCTAGACCAGAAGTCTCTAGTTCGGATAGTTCAGAAGAGGAGATAATGAACAATGACTCTGATCCTTGGATACCTCCAGTAGATAGGGACTCTGAAGTGGATAGTTCCTCAGTAGGATCCAACTTATGATCAAGATGTCAGAGGATGATCAGGAAGAGATTGTGTTCAACAGTCCTATTCCTGCCATTCTAATAAATGCGGTACCTCCAAATATAGCAGACATTTCAGGGTTCAGTCAAGTACTTGATCAGATTGATGCGCCAGGTCCCAGTAGGTCCAGAGTGACACTAGTAGAGATACCTTTGGGAGACCTGATCATAAGAATGGTACCAGGGAGGAACCTGAGTAGAGAACAATTTGAGAGATCAGTGGTATTAGCCCAACAACTATATGAGCTGAGGCAGATCTTGGTCAGAAATGTGGATCAAGAGTATGCTGTTTATCAGAATTTTATCAAGAGAGTAAAAGCGATATATCAAGCCTAGGATCCAACTGTGTTGACCTTGAGGCTTTGGACAATAATTATGGATGATGTGTTACCCACTACCCCTACCTGGAGATCAGAGTTGAATCAGTATTTTGATGAAGAACCATATTGTACCATATCCGACTGGATCTACTTAGTAGGAGAATTTATTTGGATAAAGATTAAGAAAGATTAGGGTATGATAGAGAGGGTTCTCAATGTATATATGTGATGTATAAAAGACTAGTATAGTAGTATATGTATGACTGTGACATATACCTTGTATACTATGTTTGGAATGAAATGAGAATTGTTATTTATTGTATTCTCTTCTGCCTTATAGTATAACAAAATGGTTCAAACAAGAAGAATTATTCCAGCAGAGGAACCATGAGAGGCTGGAAATCTTAATCGAATAATTTTAGAACGATTAGAACAATAGCAAAAGCTGATTGAGGAGATGCGGGCAACTCAGGCATGCAATGAGCGGGAAAGAGATGCTGCCATAGCTGCAGCAGTGGCAGAAGCAGTAAGCAACCTGAGACCGCTCGAGTCTTCAGGAATGACTGGTAGAGAGCGGGAGAGAGTACAACTGTAGCTGGTACGGCCCCAGGGATGGGGTGATCCAAGAGAGGATGTAGCTAGCATCCAGCAATGGATGATTCGGTTCTGCAAGCACAATCCTCCAGTGGTCGAAGGAACATTCCAGGTACAGACAACTGAGGATTGGATTAGCATATTAGAAAAGATTTTCAAGGTCCTTGATTGTTCGACCAAAATCAAGGCCCAAATGGCCATCTATCAGCTAGAAAAAGATGTTGACAGGTGGTGGAAGAACACAGAGTTACTTCTGCAAGCAAGAGACACTCCGATCACTTGGGAAGTATTTCTTGAGCAGTTTTATGAAAAATATTTTCCTCAATCAGTGAAAGATGAAAGAGAGGCGGAATTCCTTGTACTGAGACAAGGAGAGAAGGAATCATTTGACGAATATCTTGCTAAGTTCATCCGGCTATCTGAATATTCCACTTATCTGTGCCAAGTGGATGATGAACGCTCGATGACAGAAAAGATGATTCGAGGGCTGAACTCTATGCTAAAGGAGAAGTTAACTCCTCAACAATACAACCAGTTTAATAAGGCCATTGAGGCATGCCGTATTGTTGGAAATAGCATAAACCACCGAATGGTATTCAGATCAGGAAACAGGGATCAGGCAACTCTTGACAAAGCTGGTCAAAACCAAGAAGCTGCAAGTGGTAGCGACTACAGAAAGAGAAAGCGACCATGGCAGAACAGGAGGCCAAATAGAGGAAATTTTCGCGGATGGTCCAACAACAGAGATTCGAGGGCCCAAACCTGTGACAAGTGTGGAAATAATCATGTTGATAAACCATGTTTGATGGGCCAGAATATTTGTTATACCTGCGGGAAGCCCGGACACTTTTCTCGAGAATGTCCTCAAGCTATAACAAATCCAAGGCCAAGGATGTAACACCCCAATTTTTAGACCTAGAGATGCCCAAAAGAGAATTCAAGGGCATAATCGTAATTATGGGAAAGATCAGGCTGGTAGCCGATAAGTACCATATTTTGCCAGAAAATAGAGAAAATTATGCTGATCATTTCACTGAACTGTGAAATGTGCATATGAGGTCTCTATGTGTATGAAAGAATTAGAAATGTGACCAAGGGTAAAATGGTCATTTTTGAAAAGTGTGCGCGGGAGCGTACTTTCAGGCAAAAATGCCCGGTCCGGATTAAATATCTGAAAATACCAGGAGATAGAGAAAAGGATTCCGGATTGAATGACGCAACACAGAATTTTGATTTGAGGTCCCGATTTTTCTGTAAAAATTCCTGAAGATGGGAATTTATAGTTATAATCGGTAAAGGAAAGGCAGTCCGAATAGAAATGATCGGACAATGGCTAGAGGCCATACAGTGTTTTCTAAGGCCCGTAGTGACACCAGGGAAGGCCCAGGCCCATAATATCAGTTCAGTGGTAAGAGGGGCCGGTGTCCGGGAAAAATGTGTAAAATGACAAAAATGCCCTTATGTTATAAAATAACTGAAGAAAGGGTATTTTGGTCATTTGGTTAAGGTTAGACAGTCAAGAAGGGGTATCTGGATAGTTGACCAGGGCCAGAGAATACTCTGGTAAGATATGAAAAGACAATAATGCCCCTAGACCTAGTAAAGTAAAGAAAGGAAATGAAGGGGCTTAAGTGCAAATATGAAAAGTATTAGGCCAAAAAGGAAAAGTAGACAAAAAGGTGGGGTCCTTAAGTGTAATTTTAGCCAAATAAAAAGGGACTTAATTGAAAAGAAGAAAAGTTCCTTGGGGGCTAAAGTGTAATTAAAGAAAGTCAGGCCGGAAGTGGTTTGGACTGTCCGAAAGCATTTCAGTCCCAGATTTCACCGGTAGAGAGAGCAAGTGACGCTCGGTAATCTGGCTTGATACAGGAATTTTTTAAGACTCCAGATAGCCAGAAATTGACTGATCGTCCAAAAGTTATAAAAATTCATACCGGATATCCTAGAATTCAGATCTAGGTGAGAAAATAGAGGATGATGCATCCTTATGGGGTGGATGTCGGGAAACTGACAGAATACCGATAGGAGGCCTGTAGAAAAAGTTATTCGCAAATTAGAAAATCCAGACGGGAGTGTGAGGCCTCCGGGTATCCGATAGGGAGATTTATCGGTATTTAAAAAGGGACTGAATGAGTTCGGATGACCTAAGTCAGATGACTGATATGACTCACAGGGATGCTTGAACACCGCAGGCTAGTGTATCGGACAGAAGGAGCCGGTGTCCGGATATGTGTATAATCGGTGAATAATAGATAAAATATTCAATAATCATTAGCGGGGGAAGATTCCTCGTAATGTGTGCCATAAAGGTAGTGGACCCAGAAAGGCCCAATAATGGCGCCATCAAAGGCCCAATGAGACACTTGGACTGATAGGTGGGCCAGTGTCCGACAGAACCCCGGAAAAGTGCGAAATTACGAAAATGCCCCTGTGTTGTACTAAAGGGTAACAGATGAATGAATGGCATTTTGGTCATTCTGGATAGGCCTAGCAGCCAAGGCACATACAGATAAAGTTACTTAGAGTCAGTATATACCCTGACAGGGCACATAAGGGTGTAAAATGACGATTTTACCCTTAGGGTTAAAATAGTGCAAGAAAGGGCACCAAGGGCATTTTGGTAATTTGCCAAGAGATATTTCTTGGGAATCGAGTCATCAGAGTACTTGGGCTTGATCAGGATCCAAGACAACATTCCCAGAGCCCAAAAACGTAGCCCATGAAGTACGTGGGAAAAAGTGGCATTAAAATACTATTTTAATGCTGTTTCAATAAAATAAAGTTACTCGGTCAGCACAATAACCGAGGAGGTGATCAGATAAAGTCCTGGACTTATCTGGATAGCATTGGATGGCGTGACAGGTGCCAGTAAGATGCCACATGGTGCCATCACAGAGGAGGAAGAAAAAGTTGAGGACACGTATTACGATGCAAGACTCTGGACCGGTACTGGATTGGACTGGAAATGCTGAGTCAGCTGATGAGGTGTCCAGGAATTGTGACATGTGAAGAATGTGGCTATGAGGTGTACCGGTGAGGTGTCCTGGATGATGTCATGCATGATGCAGTAAAAAGGAATAAAAGAAAATAGGAAATTCCAGGAAAAACTAGGACCACAGGATCAGATGGCTTCAAAATTACGAAAATACCATTGGCCAAAACTATAAATACCCCCCCTTTCCATTCATATGCCATGGTAAAGAGCCCATTTTAGAGAGAGGAGGAGGTGCTAGAGAGAGAAAGTGAGAGGAAGAAAGGAAGTTCTGGCGGAGCTGGAAGCAGAATAGAGATAGTAGAGCTCTGCTAAGCCTTTGAGGTAGTAACTAATCCTAGCTTTTATGTAATGGCTTTGTGATTTGTTGTGCTATTGTTTGGTTGGATTGTTGTCTTATATGTTATGTCTGAAGCTCTGCTATAATGCTATGATCATATGTTATTAAGCATGGAAGCACGCAGCATACTTATCTGTACACAATCACAAGCAAGCACTGTCACTCTGCATTACATATATTGTTATGATTATTGCTACTGAGATTCCCCTGAATCTCATTCCCCATGTCTAACCCATTACAGGGAGATTATGTTGAAGTGAATTTTAAGAATTTAGAGAGACACCGTTATGCTATCGAATTAAAGACTGAACATCAGAATATGATAAGTACTGTGTACGTAGTGCTGTCTAAGGAGGCTGGAAGTGAGTGGACCTAGCCGATTCATCCAGTCTTTCCTGGGTACTACGTAGAATGGTAGTTCTCCTGAGGGAATTACCGAATCAGTACGATTCAGTTCTTTGTACAGATGAAGCCTAGCGGTTATGCTGCTGGATTTTAGGCAGGAAAAGATGTAATAGAAATATGAGAATTTTGTGTATGCCTTGTTATATGACATTTTGTTATTCAATAATAAATATTGTTTGGCATGTTTAATTTGTGAATGAGAAATTAAGAGATAAATTCGCAGGTCCTGAGGTAGCAGTGTTCTGACCTCAGTTTGATTTAGTAAACGAAGGAATTTGGTCACGAAATTTGGTGTGCTAGTAGCACACATCTGGGGCATTACGTGGATAGGTAATAAGCCTCATTTGGTTGTGTAGAATGAGATTAATGAGTTCTCAAATTAAAGGTTCAGAATAAGAAACTTAAAGGTAAAATTTTCAATTTCTGGGCTTAAGTTAATATATAATCGAGCTAATATGGCTTCTGTAAGTGTACTCTGAGGAGTCTAAGGGAGGATGTTTCAAAGGACACCAGGAAGAGTGTTTACACTCACCAGGGAGGATGCTCAGCGATCACCTGAGATGATCCAAGGTACAATCTATCTCAATGATCATGCTGTGACTGCTCTATTTGATTCGGGTGCAAGTTATTCCTTTATTTCCTATGAGTGTGCTAAACGCCTAGGCCTTCGAATTAGCAAGTTGCGTTATGATATACATGTGAAAACTCCCACCAATGCTAGGGTAGTTACGTCTGATGCTTGTTTGAATAGTATAGTGTGTTATGAGCACTGCTGTATGTCACATCCTTAATTTTATACATCTTAGGAACCATTCAGTAGCATTTGGAACCACTTTCAGGGTCATAGAAGTCCAAACTCTCAATCTGGAATTTTACTCTTTTCGGTACTGTTCACTGTAGCAAATTCCAGATGAGTGACTTGACTTTTAAAAATTATAACTAATTCTAGAAAAATTGAAACGAAGTGGTTCAAAGTTCTACATGAAGATAACTCAATTATCTTTCAGGGAAAAATCATTGGTTGACCATTACTTGAACAATTTAACGTGGGTCAACATTTTAATGTTACTGTTCATCCAGTGATTTTCTCCTGAATCCAGCATTTTGGTTCCATCTTTGGTAATTTATATCCTTTCGTACAGACATCCAAATGGTACATTCTATATATAAAATTAAATCTTAGTATGTCTACTTTTTACCATAAAAATTTCGTACATTAATTCAATCATTTACTATTTTTAATGATTTATCAAACATGCATAGGTCCTCACGAGTTACTGTTCACTGAACCTATTTTCAGCATTCAATCTTCACATACACATGCATACAACCATCACATATTAGTCATACATGCCAGATAACAATTATTATTAGATAATCAACTATTGTATATCAGTGTATGATCAATCCCCTCAAATTTCTATTACATCTTTTCACTGTCTAAAATCCGGCAGCATAACTGCTACAATTCTTCTTTAGAAAGTAACCGATGTTGTACCGATTCGGTAATTCCCTCATGAGAACTACCATTCTACGTAGTACCCAGGAAAGACTGGATGAACCTGCTGGGTCCACTCACTTCCAGCCTCCTTAGACAGCACTACGTACACAGTACGTATCAGTTCCTTTCCCTGTTCCTGCTTTCTTGCCGGAATTTCGGCAGCATAACGGCATTTCTTAAAATTTCCAAATTCTATTTTGATAGAACCTCCCCTGTAATGTTATGTATGGGAATGAGATTCAAAAGAATCCCAGTAGCAACAATCATAACAAAATATGTAATGCAGAGTGACGGTGCTTGCTTGTGATTGTGTACAGATAAGTATGATGCATGCTTCCATATTCAATAACATATGATCATAGCATTGGAATAGAGCTTCAAGCATAACATATAAGACAACAATCCAACCAAACAAAACAACACATCACAAAGACATTACATAAGAGCTAGGATTAGTTACTACCTCAAAAGCAGAGCTTCAGAACTTCCCTACTACTTCCAACTTCACCAGAACTTCCTTACTTCTTTCTTCCTCACGCTTTCTCTCTCAAGAACTTCTTTCTACCTCTAAGAATGCTTCTTGGCGTGAAAATGAAGAGCTAGGGGGTATTTATAGTGTTGAGCAATGGCAATCTTGTAATTAGGAAGACTTATGATCCTGTGGTCCTGGTTTTTCCTGGAATTTCCTATTTTCTTTAATTCTCTTTTACTGCATCACCCTGGACACCTCATGGGACACCTCATAGGACACCTCACCACCCATATGCTTCATGTGATGAAATTTGGAGGTTCTGGAAACTTTCCGGTCCAATCCGATACCGGCCGGTCCATCGCCTCGAAAAACGTGCCGTTTTCTGAATCTGATGTTTCTGAAGATCCTTTTTATGTATACTGACCTCATGTTTAGTATCTAGACCCTTTATATCATTAACTTTTTAATACTGGGTCCAGACTCAGTTACAGATCCCCTGCAAAATGACCAAAATGCCCTTGGTGCCCTATCTTGTCCTATTTTAACCCTAAGGACAAAATCGTCATTTCACACCTTTCTGGACCTGGTCAAAGCTTATACTGGCTCTAGTCAACCTTATTTAGACATGTCTTGACCTCTAGGCCTGTCCAGAATGACCAGAATGCCCTCCATTGATCTGCTACTCTTTTTGTACAACACAGGGGCATTTTCGTAATTTCGCACTTTTCCGGGGTTCTGCTGGACACTGGCTCACGTATCAGTCCAAGAGTCTTATTGGGCCTCTAATGGCGCCATTTTTGGGCTTTCTGTGTCCCTTACCTGTATGGCACGCATTACGAGGAATCTTCCTCTGCCACAGTTCACCAAATATTTTAATTATTATTTACCGATTATACACCTTTTCCGGACACCGGCTCCTTTTCCCAGATACAGTGTCCTACTGTGTTCAGGCATCCTTGTGGGTTATAACGGTCATCTGACCGAAGTCATCTGATCGCATTTAACCCCTTTAAAAATACCGATAAATCTCCAACCCAGATCCCCGGAGGCCTCATACTCCCGTCTGAATTTGCTATTTTGTGAATAACTCCTTCTACAGACCTCCTATCGGTATTCTGTCAGTTTCCTGACATCCGCCCCATAAGGGCGCATCATCCTGTATTTTCTCACTTATATCTGAATTCTAGGGTATCCGGTATTAATTTTTTATAACTTTTGGACGATCAGTCCATTTCTGGCTATCTGGAGTCTTCAAAAATTCCGGTATTAGGCTGGGTTACCGGGCGTCACCTGCCCTACCTTCTGGTAGAATCTGGGACTGAAATGCTGTCGGGCAGTGCGAACCACTTCCGGCCTAACTTTCTTTAATTACACTTTAGCCCCAGGGAACTTTTCTTCTTTATAATTAAATCCCTTTTATTTGGCTAAAATTAAACTTAAGGACCCCACCTTTTTGTCTACTTTTCTTTTTGGCCTTGAACTTTTTCATAATTACATCTAAGTCCTTACATTTTCTTTCTTTTGCAATTTTAACCCCTTTCCTTGCATAAATGGCCACTATATTTCTAGGGACTTTCACTATTTACATATAAGTCCTTGATCTTTGACTTATTTGCAGTTTAATCCCTAAAAACCCTCTGTATGTTTCTGGGACTTCTGCTCAAAGGAGTCTGATAGTCTATCTATTTCAGGCTCACTTTCTGAGTCTCTGGGCCTGAAAATTGGGGTGCTACATTTCTACCCCCCTTAAAATAAATTTCGTCCTCGAAATTTACTTAGTTCCTTCGTCAACTATTCTGGATATATCTTCTCGGTATATCATTTCCTGGTTTATGACTAAGGCTTGGGGTATTCATCCATTCGTCAATCTTCTACTTACCTACTTCTACTCAGGGACAACTTACTGGACTTATGAGTAGTGTCCATTTCTTTCATATTTTTCCTTTCATAATTTTAATGTAATTCTGGGGTCTACCTCAATCCTCTTACACTTTGCTAATCTCTTAGGAGAAACATTACCTTTGTTTCTCCTGATACAAGATTATAACCCAGATGCATCTATGCCAAACTTTTTGGGCATTTGCATTCTTTCTTATCCCTTCTTAGGGCTTTCTATCATTAGACTACTCTTGCCTTAGCACCTTTCGTGTCACTGAGTTAGGGCTTGGTTATTCTATTTATAGCTCTAGGCCCTAGTATTCTCTTTCTTATAGAACTTAAGTTCTATCTTTGCTTTGCCTTAGATACTCTCTCTCTGTTTTATTTTTTAGGTCCCTTTGGCCCTTTAATCTCTTTACTCTTATTTGGGGGATCTATATACTCGTATTCTTAATACACAGGGAATTCTCTTCTCTGTTTCTCAGGAATTCTTCTACAAACCTTTGAATACCAGCACTCAGATTTGATCTTGGACTCCGTCTTAGTTTAAGTGAAAGCTAAGTTCAGTCTGTATATAATAGAGGCGATTTGAGAAAAAACATTATAAATAATTTTTCTGGGTGAGTTTATCAACTAGTGAAGCTTCCTTATCTTAACTTTGTCTTTGGCATTCATCTTCCCAAAGAGATACTACATTGTACTCATATCTCATGGCTCATCTTAGGCTAGGTCTAACTGCGACCTCGGGATCTAGCTGTGATCAACCGTTAGCCTCTTCAGAATCTAACTGCGACTCTGAACCTCTTAGGATCTAACTGCGACCCTGGAGCCATACTAGGATCTAACTACGACCCTCCAGAATCTAACTGCGATTCTGTTGTACTGTATACCTCCCGAAGATCTTAAACCAACAGACTAAGTTATAAGGTTAACTGCTTCCACCTGTTGATAACTCAATAAAAATTTTAAAACTTTTTTATAGCCTCGTATTATTTACCCAGACTTTACTTATTTTCTCTCTTACTCAGGAGTTCCCTCTCATCTCAGCTTATTCTAATATGTGCTCTAACTGCGATCCATTAAACTATGCTCTAGCTACGAGCATTCTGTATCAGATCTATCTCTTATCTAAAGAGTGATCTGAAAACAAATGCTTTATTGTTATCTGCTTTCCTTTTTATACTATTCCTTTCAATAGAAATGGCCCTGAGTACTGTATTCACAGTTTATAGAATGATCTGAGTAAAATATATCATATTCATTCCCACACAAAGGCAACATACTAGATACAGGATAGCTCAATAGTGTGCATACTGGACAATATATACAGAACTTATTAGCTAATGGAAACAGAACACATATGGACTCATATCTTAATTTGGTGCAGGAGACTTTCTTATCTCGTTGCCAGTCAGGGCATATACTCTTCCCTGAGTCGGATATCTTTCACCTGTTGTGTTCTGTGGGCATTCTCTAGCATAATGTCCAGACTTTCCACACCTATAGCATAACCCTTGACCTGCTAGACAAGGCCTCGTACCATGGTCTCGACCACAATTCCCACATACATTAGGCCTTAGTTGCCTACTAACTTCTCTTGGCCCACTACCTGGTCTACTCCCCTGTTTCTTATTAACTTCTGACTCATATACTGGCCCATTTCTCTTCTTACTGTTTCCTTTCGAGGAACCTGGGGGCGTCATTCTCAATGGTACTGATGTAGCAGGCTCACCCTTTTCTGGATATTGCACATTCTTTTCTGTGATCCTGCATACCTCTACTGCTTCATTAAACCTTCGTATCTGCCTAGGAAAAACTTTCTCTTTCAGTGTAGAATTTAATCCACGAGTTAATTTCTCAGTGGTCCATCTTTCATCATTCTTATATTTTAGGTACGTGGAGTATCGTGAAAGATGAATAAACTTAGCAAGATAATCGTCAAAGGATTCCTGCTCACCCTGCCTTAATATTAAAAATTCGGCTTCGTGCTCATCCCTTACTGACTGTGGAAAATATTTCTCGTTGAACTGCTCAAGAAATACTTCCCATGTGAGTGGAATATTTCTTGATTGCAGAATTACTTCTGTGTTCCTCCACCACCGATCGGCCTCCTTTTCTAGCTTGTAAACTGCCATTTGGGCCTTTCTTTCAGTGGGACATTCTAAAATCTTAAAGATTTTCTCTAACTGGCTAACCCAATCCTAGGCTACTTGAGTGTCAAAAGTTCCTTCAAACATAGGCGGATTAAACTTCTGGAATGGTTCCATCCATGTTTGAAGACTTTCCTGACTATTGTTATTTCCTATAGACCCTTGATGTCTATTCATTCCAATCTGCCCATGATTTGACTGAGGTTCAGGTTCTACATCATTTTCTGGTACTACCTCCTTCTCAGACTGTTGTAAGCTAGCAACTGCAGCAGCAACCGCCGTAGCGATAGTAGAATCTCGTTCTTGATCTTGGCGAACTTGTTCCGCCCTTATTTCTTCCATCATTCTCTGTTGCTGATCTAGTCTAGCAAGGATGACTTGCATAGGATCTACCTCATTGGAGTTGCCAGCTTCCTCTATGTGTGGCTCCTCCACTCTAGTTCTACGTCCTCGTCTTGTGTTCACCATCTTGCTCCTCGTCAATCTCAAAAGAAAAGTGAACATATTAATATCATACTACCTATTCATCTAAGAGCTTTACCTTTACTGGGCTTTTCTAAACCTTTAACTTTCCTATATATATTAGTCGTTACACAAGACCTATCTCGTCACAACCTCAGCTTCCCGTGATCACTAACTTAGTGTCAATTATGACAGCTTTATCAGGGTATCTCTATGATTTATCTATTCAGAGCATTTCCTAAGCCAGAATCCTTTGCTCTGATACCAAAATGTCACATCCTTAATTTTATACATCTTAGGAACCATTCAGTATCATTTGGAACCACTTTCAGGGTCATAGAAGTCCAAACTCTCAATCTGGAATTTTACTCTTTTCGGTACTGTTCACTGTAGCAAATTCCAGATGAGTGACTTGACTTTTAAACATCATAACTAATTCTAGAAAAATTTAAACGAAGTGGTTCAAAGTGCTACATGAAGCTAACTCAATTATCTTTCAGGTAAAAATCATTGGTTGACCATTACTTGAACAATTTAACGTGGGTCAACATTTTAATGTTACTGTTCATCCAGTGATTTTCTCCTGAATCCAGCATTTTGGTTCCATATTTGGTAATTTATATCCTTTCGTACAGACATCCAAATGGGACATTCTATATATAAAATTAAATCTTAGTATGTCTACTTTTTACCATAAAAATTTCGTACATTAATTCAATCATTTACTATTTTTAATGATTTATCAAACATGCATAGGTCCTCACGAGTTACTGTTCACTGAACCTATTTTCAGCATTCAATCTTCACATACACATGCATACAACCATCACATATTAGTCATACATGCCAGATAACAATTATTATTAGATAATCAACTATTGTATATCAGTGTATGATCAATCCCCTCAAATTTCTATTACATCTTTTCATTGTCTAAAATCCGGCAGCATAACTGCTACAATTCTTCTTTAGAAAGTAACCGATGTTGTACCGATTCGGTAATTCCCTCATGTGAACTACCATTCTACGTAGTACCCAGGAAAGACTGGATGAACCTGCTGGGTCCACTCACTTCCAGCCTCCTTAGACAGCACTACGTACACAGTACGTATCAGTTCCTTTCCCTGTTCCTGCTTTCTTGCCGGAATTTCGGCAGCATAACGGCGTCTCTTAAAATTTCCAAATTTCATTTTGATATAACCTCCCCTGTAATGTTATGTATGGGAATGAGATTCAAAAGAATCCCAGTAGCAACAATCATAACAAAATATGTAATGCAGAGTGACGGTGCTTGCTTGTGATTGTGTACAGATAAGTATGATGCATGCTTCCATATTCAATAACATATGATCATAGCATTGGAATAGAGCTTCAAGCATAACATATAAGACAACAATCCAACCAAACAAAACAACACATCACAAAGACATTACATAAGAGCTAGGATTAGTTACTACCTCAAAAGCAGAGCTTCAGAACTTCCCTACTACTTCCAACTTCACCAGAACTTCCTTACTTCTTTCTTCCTCACACTTTCTCTCTCAAGAACTTCTTTCTACCTCTAAGAATGCTTCTTGTCGTGAAAATGAAGAGCTAGGGTGTAATATCCTTAATTTTCTGTACTGGTTTCTATGTACAGAATAAACGGAATATATGAGCTCTGTTTCAGGAAAAAGATGTGGTCCTTTATGTAAAGAAAATGATTAAATTGCAAAAGAAAGGAAAAGAAAGGACTTAAATGCAAATATGGAAAGTTTAAGGTAAGGAAGGAAAGGTAGACAAAAATGTGGGGTCTTAAAGTGTAATTTTAGCCAAATTAAGGGACTTAATTATAAAGAAGGAAAAGTTCCCTGGGCTAAAGTATAATTAAAGAAAATAGGCCAGAAGTGGTTTGCACCGCCCGACAGCATTTCAGTCCCAGATTCTACCAGAAGGTAGGGCAGGTGACGCCGGGTAACCAAGCCTAATACCGGAATTTTTGAAGATTCCAGATAGCCAGAAATGGACTGATCGTCCAAAAGTTATAAAAATTAATACCGGATACCCTAGGTTTCAGATATAAGTGAGAAAATACAGGATGATGCACCCTTATGGGGCGGATGTCGGGAAACTGACAGGATACCGATAGGAGGTCTGTAGGAAAAGTTATTCACAAAATAAAAATTCCAGACGGGAGTGTGAGGCCTCCAGGGATCCGGGTTGGAGATTTATCGGTATTTTTAAAGGGGCTGAATGCGATCGAATGACTTCGGTCAGATGACCGTTATAACCCCCAAGGATGCCTGAACACAGTAGGACACTGTATCTGGGAAAAAGAGCCGGAGTCCGAAAAAGGTGTATAATCGGTAAATAATAGTTAAAATATTCAATGAACTGTGTTAAAGGAAGATTTCTCGTAATGCGTGCCATACAGGTAATGGACCCAGGAAGCCCAAAAATGGCGCCATTAGAGGCCCAATAAGACTCTTGGACTGATAGGTGGGCCAGTGTCCAGCATAACCCCGGAAAAGTGCGAAATTACGAAAATGCCCCTATGTTGTACAAAAAGGGCAGCAGATGAATAAAGGGTATTCTGGTCATTTTGGACAGACCCAGAGGTCAAGACATGTCTAAATAAAATTGACTAGAGCCAGTATAAGCTTTGACAGAGTCCAGAAAGGTGTGAAATGACGATTTTGCCCTTAGGGTTAAAATAGGACAAGATAGGGCACCAAGGGCATTTTGGTCATTTCGCAGGGGATCTGTAATTGAGTCTGGACCCAGTATTAAAAAGTTAATGATATAAAGGGTCTAGATACTAAATGTGAGGTCAGTATACATAAAAAGGATCTTCAGAAACATCAGGTACAGAAAACAGCACGTTTTTCGAGGCGATGGACCGGGCCGGTACCGGAGTGGACCGGAAAGCTTCCGGAAGGCTCTAGCTCCCTCTCAATTTCGCCATGTGAAGAATGTGGGAGGTGAGGTGTCCCATGAGTTGGCATTGAGTGATGTCATGCATGATGCAGTAAAAGGAATAAAGAAAAATAGGAAATTCAGGAAAAACCAGGACCACAGGATCATAAGTCTTCAAAATTACAAGATTGCCATTGCTCAACACTATAAATACCCCCCCTTACCCCTTCATTTCGGTGCAAGCAAGAAAGAGAGGAAGAAAGAAGTTCTTGAGAGAGAAAGTGAGAGAAAGAAAGAAGTAAGGAAGTTCTGGTGAAGTTGGAAGTAGTAGGGAAGTTCTAAAGCACTGCTTTTGAGGTAACAACTAATCCTAGCTCTTATGTAATGTCTTTGTGATGTGTTGTCTTGTTTGGTTGATTGTTGTCCTATATGTTATGCTTGAAGCTCTATTCCAATGCTATGATCATATGTTATTGAATATGGAAGCATGCAGCATACTTATCTGTACACAGTCACAAGCAAGCACCGTCACTCTGCATTACATATTTTGTTATGATTATTGTTACTGGGATTCTTTTGAATCTCATTCCCAAACATAACATTACAGGGGAGGTTCTGTCAAAATAAAATTTGGAAATCTTAAGAGACGCCGGTAGGCTGCCGAAATTCTGGCAACGAAGACGGAACAAAGAAAGGAACTGATACGTACTGTGTACGTAGTGCTGTCTAAGGAGGCTGGAAGTGAGTGGACCCAGAAGGTTCATCCAGTCTTTCCTGGGTACTACGTAGAATGGTAGTTCTCATAAGGGAATTACCGAATCGGTACAACATCGGTTACTTTCTAGAAAAGAATTGTAGCAGTTATGCTGCCGGATTATAGACAGAGAAGGATGTAATAAAATATGAGAGAGTTAATCATGCACAGATATATAACAGTTGATTATTTGATATTAATGGTTATCTGGCCTGTATGACTGATATGTGTTGGTTGTATGCTTGGGTATGTAAAGACTAAATGCTGAAAATAGGCTCAGTGAACAGTAACTCGTGAAGACCCATTCATGTTTGATAAATCATTAAAAATAGTAAATGATTGAATTAATGTACGAAATTTTTAGGGTATAAAGTAGACATACTAAGCTTTAACTTGATATATATAATGTCTAAATTGGATGTATACACGAAAAGATATAAATGGTTAAAGTTGGGACCAGAATGCTGGATTCAGGAGAAAGTCATTGGATGAACAGTAATATTTGAACGTTTACCCACGTTAAATTTGTCAAGGATTGGTCAACCAATGATTTTTCCCTGAAATATATTTGAGTTAGCTTCACGTAGAAATGGAACCACTTCATTTCGATTTTTCTATAATTAGTTATGAATTTTCAAAGTCAGGTCACTCATCTGGAATTTGCCACAGTGAACAGTACTCGATATGAATAAAATTCCAGATTAAGTGTTTAGACTTCAATGACCCTGAAAGTGGTTTAAGTGCTACTGAATGGTCCCTAACATGTATAAAAATAAGGTTGTGACATAGGGGGTATTTATAGTGTTGAGCAATGGCAATCTTGTAATTAGGAAGACTTATGATCCTGTGGTCCTGGTTTTTCCTGGAATTTCCTATTTTCTTTAATTCTCTTTTACTGCATCACCCTGGACACCTCATGGGACACCTCATAGGACACCTCACCACCCATATGCTTCATGTGATGAAATTTGGAGGTTCTGGAAGCTTTCCGGTCCAATCCGGTACCGGCCCGGTCCATCGCCTCGAAAAACGTGCCGTTTTCTGAATCTGATGTTTCTGAAGATCCTTTTTATGTATACTGACCTCATATTTAGTATCTAGACACTTTATATCATTAACTTTTTAATACTGGATCCAGACTCAGTTACAGATCCCCTGCAAAATGACCAAAATGCCCTTGGTGCCCTATCTTGTCCTATTTTAACCCTAAGGACAAAATCGTCATATCACACCTTTCTGGACCTGGTCAAAGCTTATACTGGCTCTAGTCAACCTTATTTAGACATGTCTTGACCTCTGGGCCTGTCCAAAATGACCAGAATGCCCTCCATTGATCTGCTACCCTTTTTGTACAACACAGGGGCATTTTCGTAATTTCGCACTTTTCCGGGGTTCTGCTGGACACTGGCCCACGTATCAGTCCAAGAGTCTTATTGGGCCTCTAATGGCGCCATTTTTGGGCTTTCTGGGTCCCTTACCTGTATGGCACGCATTACGAGGAATCTTCCTCTGCCACATTTCACCAAATATTTTAATTATTATTTACCGATTATACACCTTTTCCGAACACCGGCTCCTTTTCCCAGATACAGTGTCCTACTGTGTTCAGGCATCCTTGTGGGTTATAACGGTCATCTGACCGAAGTCATCTGATCGCATTTAGCCCCTTTAAAAATACCGATAAATCTCCAACCTGGATCCCCGGAGGCCTCATACTCCCGTCTGAATTTGCTATTTTGTGAATAACTCCTTCTACAGACCTCCTATCGGTATTCTGTCAGTTTCCTGACATCCGCCCCATAAGGGCGCATCATCCTGTATTTTCTCACTTATATCTGAATTCTAGGGTATCCGGTATTAATTTTTTATAACTTTTGGACGATCAGTCCATTTCTGGCTATCTGGAGTCTTCAAAAATTTCGGTATTAGGCTGGGTTACCGGGCGTCACCTGCCCTACCTTCTGGTAGAATCTGGGACTGAAATGCTGTCGGGCAGTGCGAACCACTTCCGGCCTAACTTTCTTTAATTACACTTTAGCCCCAGGGAACTTTTCTTCTTTATAATTAAATCCCTTTTATTTGGCTAAAATTACACTTAAGGACCCCACCTTTTTGTCTACTTTTCTTTTTGGCCTTGAACTTTTTCATAATTACATCTAAGTCCTTACATTTTCTTTCTTTTGCAATTTTAACCCCTTTCCTTGCATAAATGGCCACTATATTTCTAGGGACTTTCACTATTTACATATAAGTCCTTGATCTTTGACTTATTTGCAGTTTAATCCCTAAAAACCCTCTGTATGTTTCTGGGACTTCTGCTCAAAGGAGTCTGATAGTCTATCTATTTCAAGCTCACTTTCTGAGTCTCTGGGCCTGAAAATTGGGGTGCTACACTGTACCACCCTAGACTTAATATGTATGCCTTTCCGAGAGATCGATGTCATACTTGGTTTGAATTGGTTAGCCTCCAATAACGTAATGCTGGACTGTAGGAACAAGACCCTATTTCTTGGCCCAAAGGTCGTTGATCTGAGTCCAAAAGTAAGATTGAGTTTCATAACGGAGGCTCAGGCAGATAAATGTCTGTGGAAAGGATGTCAGGGCTATATGGTATTCTTTTCTGTTCAAACAGAAGTAGAAGAAAGAATTAATGAGATCCCAGTAGTCAATGAATTTCCTGAAGTCTTTCCGAAGGAAATTCATGGATTGCCTTCAGAACGAGAAGTAGAGTTTGCGATTGATATTGTAACTGGAGCTGGACCAATATCCAAAGCCCCATACCGGATGGCTCCTAATAAAATGATGGAACTGAAGAAGCAAATTGAGGAGCTATTGGAGAAGGGTTTCATAAGGCCCAGTGTATCACCATGGGGTGCTCCAGTGCTATTTGTCAAGAAGAAGGATGGCAGCCTAAGGCTATGCATTGACTACCGGGAGTTGAATAAGATTATGGTCAAGAATAAGTATCCTCTTCCCAGAATTGATGATCTGCTAGACCAATTAGCAGGAGCGAGCTTATTCTCTAAGATTGACTTGAGATCTGGCTATCATCAGCTAAGGGTGAAGTCAGATGATATTCCAAAGACTGCTTTTAGGATGCGCTGTGGACATTTTGATTTCCTTGTTATGCCTTTTGGGCCAACGAATGCACCTGCTATTTTCATGGATTACATGAACTAGATCTTCAGGCCTTATTTAGATCAGTTCGTTGTGGTCTTCATTGATGATATCTTGGTGTACTCCAAATCTGCAGAGGAACATGAAAGGCATTTGATAATTGTTCTTAGTACCCTTAAAGAAAAGAAGCTTTATGCTAAGATGAGTAAGTGCGAATTTTGGCTTTCAGAAGTTAAATTTCTCGATCATGTCATATCCTGAGAAGGGGTAGCTGTGGATCCTAGCAAAGTTGAAGCAATTTTGAGCTGGGAGCAGCCGAGGATAGTGACAGAGATCAGAAGCTTTCTTGGCCTAGTAGGGTACTATAGAAGATTTATTCAAGACTTTTCTCGAGTTGCCTTGCCACTTACCAAGCTTACCAGAAAGAACCAGCAGTTTAAGTGGGATGAGAGGTGCGAGGCTAGCTTCCAAGAGTTGAAGCAAAGATTAACCACTACTCCCGTGTTGATTATTCCAGACCCAACTCAGACTTACATAGTCTACACTGATGCTAGCAAGCAGGGGTTAGGTTGTGTGCTGATACAGTAAGGTACAGTAGTAGCCTACGCCTCTCGGCAGTTAAAGCCACATAAAGAGAATTATCCCACTCATGATCTGGATCTTGCAGCGGTGGTTTATGCTCTGAAGATATGGAGACATTATTTATATGGAGCAGCTATAGAGTTGTATTGCGACCACAAAAGCCTGAAGTATCTACAAGATCAGAAAGAGCTGAATATGAGGCAACGGCGATGGATGGAATTGTTGAAAGATTATGACTTCCAAATTAAATACCATCCAGGAAAAGCTAATGTGGTAGCTGATGCCCTGAGTAGAAAAGTTGTGCAGGTTGCACACATGATGATCAAGGAGTTGGAATTGATAGAAGATATACGCGATTGGAGTCCTCTATATCAACTGCAACTGACGAAGAGTCCTTACGGAGGAGTTCATGTCAGAGCTTGTATAGAAGATGAGATAAAAGGGGCTCAAAAGCAGGATAAGCTCGCAGCAATATTTAAAGATAAGCTGGAGAGGGGGAAGACTAGGAATTTTGAGATTTCCCCAGATGGATTGTTGCAGTTCAGGGGAAGACCCTATATCCCTAATGCTATGGGATTAAGAGAAAAGATTCTGGAGGAAGCATATAAAAGCCAGTATACAGTACATCCAGGTATGACCAAGATGTACCATGATGTTAAAAGGTTATTTTGGTGGCCTGGATTGAAGAAGGATGTAGTGGCTTATGTGTCCAAGTGCTTGACCTGCCAGAAAGTAAAAATTGAACATCAAAAGCCAGCGGGAATGTTGCAGTCTCTAGATATCCCTGAGTGGAAATGGGATGGTATTGCCATGGACTTTGTGGAAGGACTACCCATGACTCCAAGTAAACATGATGCAGTATGGGTAGTAGTTGATCGACTGACGAAGTCAGCGCATTTCCTGGCAATCAATAAGAGAGATTCTCTAGAAAAGCTGGTAAAGTTGTATATAAAGGAGATTGTTAGGCTTCATGGTGTCTCAAGCAGCATTGTGTCCGATAGAGACCCTGATTTACTTTTAATTTCTGGAGGGCTTTACAGGAAGAAATGGGCACTACTCTCAGATTTAGTATAGCTTATCATCCTCAGACAGATGGTCAATCTGAGAGAACAATACAAACGTTAGAGGATATGCTGAGAGCATGTGTCTTAGATTTTTAAGGTAGCTGGGATATCCATTTACCACTCATAGAGTTTGCATATAATAATAGTTATCAGACTAGTATTCAGATGGCACCTTTTGAAGCTCTATATGGACGTAAATGTAGATCCCCCTTATGCTGGCTAGAGTTGAGTGAAAGAAGAATGCTGGGTCCTGATATAGTGGATCAAACTGCAGAACAAGTTGCGATGATTAGGAAACGATTACTGACGGCTCAAAGCAGACAGAAAAGCTATACAGATGTTAGAAGAAAGCTGTTGGAGTTTGAAGAAGGAGAGCATGTATTACTTAAGTTAACTCCAACGACGGGAGCCGGACGATCGATCAAAGTGAAGAAATTGCATCCAAGATACATCGGACCATTTCAAATTCTCTCTAAGATAGGGACAGTAGCCTACAAGTTAGCTCTTCCTCCAAATCTTAGCTAGATACATGATGTGTTTCATGTTTCCCAATTAAAAAAGTATGTTCCAGATCCATCTCATGTGATTGAGCAGGATGAGGACGCACTGCGAGATGATCTGACTTATGAGGTTGGACCGGTACGAATTGCTGATCGAAAGGTCAAGCAGTTACGTAACAAGCATATCCCTCTAGTAAAAATAATCTGGAAAGGCTTAACTGAACATGAAGCTACATGGGAAACAGAAGATAAGATGAGGGGAAGTATCCTGAGTTATTTCCATAGGATAGGTATAATGTAAATTTCGAGGACGAAATTTATTTTAAGGGGGAGAGAAATATAATATCCCTAATTTTCTGTACTGATTTATATGTACAGATTGAAGGAAATATATGAATTATTTTTCAGAAAAAAGATGTGGTTAATTATGTAAAGAAAGGGATTAAATTGAAAAAGAAAGGAAATGAAAGGACTTAATTGCAATTATGTAAGGTCTAAGGCTAAGAAGGAAAGGTAGACAAAAATGTGGGGTCTTAAAGTGTAATTTTAGCCAAATAAAGGGACTTAAGTGCAAAGAAGAAAAAGTTCTTTGGGGCTAAAGTATAATTAAACGAAATTAGGCCAGAAGTGGTTTGGACTGCCCGAAAGCATTTCAGTCCCAGATTTCACCAGAAGATAGGGCAAGTGATGCTGGGTAATCCAGCTTAATACAGGAATTTTTCAAGACTCCAGATAGTCAAAATTGATCTGATAGTCTAAAAGTTATAAAAATTCCTACCGGATATCCTAGATTTCAGATATAAGTGAGAAATTACAGGATGATGCGTCCTGATAGGATAGATGTCAGGAAACTGACAGAATATCGATAGGAGGTCTGTAGGAAAAGTTATTCACAAATTAGCAAATACAGACGGGAGTGTGATGCCTCCAAGGATCCAATTAGAAAATTTATCGGTATTTAAAAAGGGACTGAATGAGTTCGGATAACCTCAGTCAGATGACTGTTATGACCCACAGGGATGCCAGAACACAGTAGGCCAGTGTATCTGGTAAAAGGAGCCGGTGTCCGGATATGTGTATAAACGGTGTATAATAATTAAAATATTCGATGAACTATGCCGGGGGAAGATTCCTCGTAATACGTGCCATGCAGGTAATGGACCCTGAAAGGCCCAATAATGGCGCCATCAAAGGCCCAATAAGACTCTTGGACTGATAGGTGGGCCAGTGTACAATAGAACCCCCAGAAAAGTGTGAAATTACGAAAATGCCCCTATGTTGTACTAAAGAGTAGCAGATGAATAGAGGGCATTTTGGTCATTCTGGACAAGCCCAGAAGCCCAGACATACATAGTTAAGGTTAACCAGGATCAGTATATGCCCTGACAGGGTACAGAAAGGTGTAAAATGACGATTTTACCCTTAGGGTTAAGATAGTGCAAGAAAGGGCACCCAGGGTATTTTGGTCATTTCACAGGGGATCTGTAATTGAGTTTAGACCCAGTATAAAAATGTTAATGATATAAAGGACCCAGATACTAAATTTAAAGTCAGAAGACATAATATGGATTTTTAGAAAAATTGGATTCAGAAAATAGTCTAGTTTTCGAGGAGGCTTCCAGAAGGCTTCTAGCTCCCTCAAAGTTTGCCATGTGAAGAATGTGAGGGGTGAGGTGTCCCCTTAGGTTTCCCTTGATGATGCAGTAAAAGGGAATAAAGAAAAATAGGAAATTTCGGAAAAACCAGGACCACAAGTTCAGATAGCTTCAAAATTACGAAAATGCCATCCATCAAAACTATAAATGCCCCCTTGCTCTTCATTCATCACGGCCCAAGCAAGAATTAGAGAGAGAAAGAAGTTCTTGAGAGAGAAGGAGAAAGAAAGAAAGAAGAAAGGAAGTTCTGGAGGAGTTGAAAGCAGTACAGAGATTCTAGAGTTCTGCTAAGCTTTTAAGGTAGTAACTAATCCTAACTTTTATGTAATGTCTTTGTGATTGGTTGTGCTATTGTTTGGTTGGATTGTTGTCTTATATGTTATGCTTGAAGCTCTATTACAATGCTATGATCATATGTTATTGAATATGGAAGCATGCAGCATACTTATCTGTACACAATCACAAGCAGGCACTGTCACTCTGCATTACATATATTGTTATGATTATTACTACTGAGATTCCCCTGAATCTCATTCCAATAAATAACCCATTACAGGGGAGGTTATGCCAAAGTAAAATTTGGGAATTTTAAGAGACGCCGTTATGCTGCCGAAATTATGACAAGATGGCAATAGTAAAGAAAGGATCTGATACGTACTGTGTACGTAGGTGCTGTCTAAGGAGGCTGGAAGTAAGTGGACCTAGCCGATTCATCCAGTCTTTCCTGGGTACTTATGTAGAATGGTAGTTCTCACGGGAATTACCGAATCGGTACAAGATCAGTTACTTTCTAAAGATGACACGTAGCGGTTATGCTGCCGGATTTCAGGCAGAAAAATGTGTAATGGAAATATGAGAATTTCATATATTCCCTTATGTATAACAACTTAATATTTAATGATAAGTATTGTTTGTCATGTCTGACTGATATGTGATGGATATATGCATATGTATGAAAAGTTGATTGCTGGAAATTACCACTATAAACAGTAACTTATGGTGACCTAATGATGTTTGACCCATAATTAAAAATAATAAATGGATGAATAAATGTATGAAATTTTCATGGTAAATATTAGACATATTAAGATTCGATTTGATATATAGTATGCCTCGTTTGGATGTCTACACATGAAGATATAAATTATCAAAGTTGGGACCAGAATGCTGGATTTAGGGGGAAAACGTTGGATGAACAGTAATAATTAATTATGATTTTCTGAAGTCAGGTCACTCATCTAGAATTTACACAGTGAACAGTACACGAGAAGAGAAAAATTCCAGATTGAGAAATTGGACTTCAATGACCTTGAAAGTGGTTCTAAATGCTACCGAATGATCCCTAAAATGTACGAAAGTAAGGACGTTTCAAAATCACGATTAGAAATAATAAAGAGAATCATGATTGTGGTGATTTGAATTTGAAACAATTTATTTCTTCTTTCTCAAACTTGATCATATATAATTATAACTTAAAGTTCCAAAGATCAATTTTGAGAAGAAAGTAATTCAATTTGGTTAGATCACTTAGAGATTATTAATATGAAAAAAGCTCAATGATCAGGACTTTTCTAACAAAATATTTTCAATAATAAAATTTAAACTTTTAAATCTTTCTATCTTCTGATAATAAGATTTTCTAAAACATAATATCAAAAACAAATGGTGAAATATATGAGAAATGATTTATTAGTGATTTTAAAAAATTTGTAAACTTATCTTTATTTATCAAAGAGTTATTCGATAAATCCTCTTATCGAATAGTCCTTTGATAAATGAGACTTTGAGAATAGAATATCTTCCTTGAAAATCAGAGATGATTGATTGAATATCTTATGGATAAATCCATTGTCCGATCAATTCTTCAATAAAGCTTTTTATAAATAAAGTAAGTCTTTTCAAAAACTTATCGAAGGCTTATTCAGTAAGTCTACTTATCGAATAGAGCTTCGAATAGTTTTAGTTCTAAGACCAAGGACTCGGAATTTTCATAAACCAAATTTGATTGATTTATCGAACTCTTTATTGATAAGAAACCTTATCGAATAGGTCTTCGATAAATGACTTTTAGAAAACATATTTTCCTTCAAAAGTTCTTTCTGATTTATCGAATAATTGTCTCATTGATAAGGTTATCGATAAATGCTTTTTATCAGTTTAAGAAAATACTTTTTGAAATTTTTGAAATTTTTTTCTCAAATAATTGTCACTTCAAAACATTAACATTGGAGTCTTAAATTTCTCCCACTTTTTGATGATGTCAAAACTTAATTAAGAATCTTTTTAAATTTTCAAACTATATTTTTAATTGGGCGTTGATCAAAGAGAAATCATATAAATGCAATCACAATCATAGATAAATATAACAGAAATAAATTGAAATTCAATTACATCATAAGCATAAACAAATACATCCAAGTTCCAGTTCATCTTCCCCTTTTTGACATCGCTAAAAAATGAGGTCCTGAAGTCCTAAAAATGGCACCTTGTGGTTGTGTTAAGTTGAAGGTAGGTTTAGGGGTAGAGGTTGGGTTAAGAGGACCAGAAGAGGTAGATGCAACTTGATTCTTCAATTCAATCACCTCTTGTCTCATAAATGTAATGGCCTGTGTCTACAGCACAATTATTTCAAGAAGATGAGTGCAATGAGTCTTGCTGGCTTGAATTGCTTTTTTTACCTCTGACACCATTTTATTCTCTAGAGATTGTCCAAACTTGTTAAGCAATTTAGAAAGGTTAGCTTTAGATTGAGATGGCTTCATGCTTTCCTTGATTTGAGTAAGCAGATCTTTAAAATTTCTAAGCTCTTCCTAGACCATATGGTGCCCCGCTGTTTAAGCAAAGGAATGTGCAATGAAAGTGGCAATAGGAGCAGCTGAAGATTCAGCTTCATCTTGCATAGGCTGCTTCCCTTTTGGTGGCTTCTTCTTCCCTCTATCTGTTAGTGGTAAAGAAATTCTCATACGATGAATCTACTCAGTCCCAAATCTTGGCACCATTATTTCCTTCTCCCATTTCTCCAGATACTTTATGTTGTAACATTGAAGGAAGAGGGAAATTAGTTGAGGATAAGGCATTAGGGTTAAACTTAGTCTTTGAAAAATAGAAGTTCCTCATTTCATTGTAGATTAAGTCCCCAATATTGATCTTTTCCCCACTAATTATTCTTGCCAGTATTCCATAATCTTCTTGATTCTAAACTCATAAATAGATTCAAAAGGTGAAATTATGTGAGATAAAGCCAAGGCACAAAGTAATTCAAAGGACAAGATAATTAACCACAAAATAAAAAAGATAGGGGTTAATTGATTAAGTTAAGTTCAATGTCCTTATATGCCAATTGAATTGGATCATGATGAATGAATAAATAAATATGTGATGTTTAGGCTTTGTTTTGTGGACTCAAGAAGGAATCCATTTAGAAAGGAAAGAGGACAAGAAAAAGAATAAAAGAAAGTAAAGCAATAAGGCAGTAAACTATCCTAAACTTGTATGTATTAGATGTTATGCTTGGTTGTGCTATGGCTATGATGAATTATGTTGCATATGTGTACATGATTAAAGCTCTATTTCTATGATTACTTTGGCCAATTGTATTTCATATGTTACATGAAAGCATGCATAATACATCATGTTAACACAATCACAAGCAAGCACAAATACCAAATATTGATGCATACCTTATTTAATATCGTTTACTACTGAGATTTTTCCAAAAATCTCACCCTAATATATAATTCAAAACAACAGGACCATCAAGAATATGAGGTGAAGATTAAAAGATGAATTTATAGTTTGTATGTATCGATATGTTATGGACAAGTTTGGAATGTATGTATAGTTAGTTATTGAAAAATTTTGTACATGTACAGTGACAGTTGTGAGGTAGTGACCTTAGAGTTGTAATTAAAAATAGTAAATGATGGAGTAAATGTATGATAATTTACCATTATTTAGTTAACGTGTCAAGCTTCGTTTTGACACTAAGAATGTTTTATTTTAATATCTATACAAAGAGAACGAAATTTTTAAAGTTAGGGACCAGAAACTGTTTTCTAAAAATTTTGACCAAATAAACAGTGATCTTTGACAATTAAACTGTACTTATTGAATGAGCATTTGGTCTAAGACTTATTTTTCCATTAAACTAAATTATGTTAGCTTCAAGTAGCCTTTTAAACCACTTCATTTTAATTTTTTTTAGAATTAATTATGATTTTTTGAAGTTTGTCGCTTAATGTGGAATTACCATATGAATAGTACCCATGAATCTTGAAAATTCTAGATTTTTAATTGAACTTCAATGAATGTTTAAGTGGTTCTAAATGCTACTAAATGGTCCATAAGACGTACGAAAGTAAGTTTTACAAATGTCATATCCCTAATTTTTTGTATTCAATATATATATGTATTCAGCATATCTAAATATTAATAAAGGAAAATGTTGTAATTTAATAGAAGAAAATGGACTAAAGTAAAAACCCTCAAAGTTCAGAGATCCCAAATAATTGATATGAATTTGTAAAGTCTGAGAATTAATATGGGGTCTTCAGAACCTCAGAATCAGATAAAAATTTGTAGTAAATTCTTATAATTAATATAAGAATTTATGAAACTTATATAAGTAAAAAAGGAGTCCTGTAGAATTAATTATAGAATTTAAGGTGAAAAAGGACATCGATAAAGGATTTAAAGAAAACGTATGAAATTTTTATCAGGACTTCTGGGTCTCAAAAAATTATGAGACTTTGTAGAAAATTCATTTTATAGTAGAATGAATTTCTAAAAATGTTTGAACCATAAAAATAATTATATAGAATTTATCTAAAAAATCAGGGTGATTTAGGATAATGGGCTGGATTTGGACAACCAATATGGTGTCACATGAGAAGCCCAACATGTCAAAACCATGATTTTGAGCCCAAGGGATATTTTATGAATGTTTGAAAAAAATAAAAAAGAAAAAGAAGTAGAAATTTCAAGACATGGTAAGGTGTTATGGTGAGTTGTCCACTTGGGACCCATACCACACCATGTGGCTTTTTGGGAAAGGGGAAGAAGAATCCTCACATATCATATTAGAATAAAATAATATAAAGATTAGATTAACAAATATTAAGTTTAATAAATTTGAAAACTAACTAATCAAATTCAAGCTTTTGTCATTGTAATAACTAAGAGAAGCAAGGATATTATGGACCTAAAGTTCAAAAGTTTTGGCTATATATACCCCCTCCCTTCCCTTGAAATGGTACCATACATGAACCCTTGGGGAGGTGCTGCCAAAATTTTAATTGAAGCCAAAGAGAAGCAACAAAACTTGGAACAACAACAAGGTAAAATTGCTTCTTTGAATCTTGGACTTTGGTATGAAAAGATTGCTCTAGGTTTTAAGTGGTTTAATGGAAACATCTCTTTCATAATGGTTGCTGCAGGTGCTGCCATACTATGGGAAAAGTATAAATTTTATGTTATGTATAAGTTAGATGAGCTTAAACAAACTAAAGCCAAGTGGAATTAAATTGGAAATTCAAGTATGCATGCAATTAGAGTTTTGGGTTCACTTCTACCACTATATGGATCACTGTTCATATACAAAAATTTTATGATTTGATGCTTCCAATGGATTTAAAATAGAAAATTGTGAGGGGGTAAAAGTAGAGAAACAAGTATTGGAAGCAAAATGAGAATTTTTGGAAAATAAGGAGGGTATGTTCAGTTCTGTATAGTAGGCTAAGGAGGAAATTGAATCTTGAAATTCTAACTTCATATTTGAATTCTACATGAAAAAATATGTGGAAATGGACCATGAGAATTTATTTTAGAAAGGTAGAAGTATAAGACATAAAATGGCCAAAGAAAGGAAACTAGTGAAAACCTAGACTTAGATTTGTATTGAAATCAAGTTATGACTTGTAATACTTTGTAATGGCTAGATTTTGATATTTGTTTGAAAGGAGACCACTTTAAGAGGACCTTGTCAAGGATTGGATAAGAGGTAGCAAGAATACCTAACTATAATGTTGTACTTGTTTGATTTTATGGTTGCTTGTTCATTGTGATTTTTGGTTGAGCTCTATGTGATGTTATTATGATTATGATGATGTATGAATGGATGCAACTCCTTGCTATATATGTCATGACAATATGCATGTTAGAAATTACTTAAATATGATCATGGAGTATCTCCCATATCATGATAACAATATGATCATGAAGTAGCTTCCATATCATGATAACATGTTAGTCATTTAATCAAGCATGCATTATATTATAGTTTGTATGACTTGCTATTGGGATTGAAATAAAATCTCATTCCTTCCATATGAATAACCATGTTTTAAGTGCTGGAACCTCAAAGGGAAAATGGTTGAATGTGAATGAATGAACTTGTATTATGATATAATGTGGCTACAAGACTTTATGACATGCACTAGTACATTATGGCTTGTATGTAATATAAGGTAGTGACCTTTTGATAGAGATTTCTATGACTTAACGTATGATTTATAACTTGAATTTTTTCATGAATATAGCTAATATAGAGAGATTTAAATGGACACTAAGAACGTCACAATTGGTTAAATTTTCTATTTTCTATGATTTTTCAAAGTCAGAGATAAAATCTGGAAAGAGATAATTTCACAAGTTTTGAGGCAGTGAGGTTCAAGTGATGGTTTGAAATAGCAAATAAAAGAATTTTTTCACAAACATTTACAAGGTTAAATGAAATGTCTTGAGCTATAAATCTATGTATAATTCACATCATTTGGATAAGGGATCAAGGAGAAATGAATTTTTGAAGTAAGGCAAGAAAACTGGAATTTCTAGATTTACCAAATGAACACTATTTTTTCAATGAATAAACGGTATTCATTTAGACAATAAAATCTTATTTTTATATATTTCCCTCAAATTTTAATTAAATATATTTTAAAATAAATTTGAACCACTTCATTTAGATTTTTCTAAATTTAATTATGACTTTTCAAAGTTAGATCCGTATTCTGGAATTTCCAGGTGAACAGTAATCTTAACTTTTATTTTTTGAAAATTCATTCTTTCAAGCTAAGTGGATCTAAGTGGTTCAAACTACTTTCAGTTAAGCCTAATTGAGGGTAAAAATAAGGACATGACAAATGTTTATAGGATTCTAGGGTTCATCTAGTTGAACAGCTCTTCTTATTCAAACTATTTTGTTTTCAAAACATCATACACACATATTATCATGTCTCATTTCTCATATATATGTACATATCTTTCATACATAACTTTTATATTGTCATACATACACATTTTTATTATGCATGGCTTGTATACATGTACAACATTATCATACATAAGTTTCATATCACATCATATATTCTTAAAATTTCTTTTAGTAAACTCCTCCGCTAGAAAGATCTAGTTTGGTATAGAATCTAGAGGTTCATCAGTGAAACATTGATCTAATCCTGATCTCTAGATCACAGTTGTAGCCAAAATATCATTCATGATGTTCATCTAGTCTTCCTAAAGAAGAGTATCTAGCTCAAAGGCTTGATAGGCTTCCCAAGCTCTAACTAAAAAATCTTGATAGATCCTATAATCCTGGTTCACCTCTCTAACCAGACATCGACCTAAATCATATAGTTGCCTAGCTAATTCCATGGCCTTCTTGAATTGTTCTTCCTTAGTTGCTTCTACAGGATTTATCTCTATCTTGGGTTCCATGTGTATCACTACTCTAGGTTGATTAGGGCCTGGGACATCTGTTTGGTTAGGAAACTAACTGGTTCCAGGAATATCTGGGTTAACAGACTGTTTGTTTATATGGTCTATTGTACCCAAGACTTGGGAATTAAACTCATATGGTTGTAATGGCTTAGGGTTAGGTATACTGATGTCATCTATATAAACTACATCATATACTAGGTATAGATCCCACTACCTGAAGAGGAGAGGTTGGTATAGGTTCCTCTAAAACCCTATCCATATCATTATACCCCACTGATAAACTATCAGATCTATCTAACCTAAAAACTTCATAACCTGAGTCATCCGGGATTTAGAAACCATAAGTTCTCTGGATCTAAAAGAAATTCTTCCTCTGAAGCTGAACTAGAATCATCCGAACATAATACTTCTGCTATAGGGTCACCTTGATTAACAGTGGTCTCTGAACCTGACCTATTTATAGCCATCTTTATCCTACATCTACTATCTTAGGGTTAATTATGACAATTTTATATATCTATGACTAATCTAATTAGAGCATTTCCTATGCCATAATCCTTTGCTCTAATACCAAAATACAGTGTCCTTTTTTTTTACCTTCAATTATGCTTAATTGGAAATAGATTGAACCACTTTTAGATCTCTTTACCTTGAAAGAGTGAATTTTCAAATATTAAAATTCCAGTTACTGTTCACATGGTAATTCCAGATTATAGAATTAATTTTAAAAAAAATAAAATCAAGTGATTCAAATTTATTTTGAAATCTATTTCATTAAACTTTGAGGAAAAAATATAAAACTGATATTTCATTGTCCAAATGAATACAGTTTATTCGTTGAAAAAGCACTATTCATTTGATAAATCTGGAAATTTCTATTTTCTTGCCTTAAATTAAAAAATTCATTTCTCCTTGATCCCTTATCTAAATGAGGTGTATTATATTATATATATTTAAATCTCAAGATGTGTTATTTAACCTTGTAATATTTTGCAAAAAAATTCTTTTATTTGATATTTCAAAACATCTCTTGAACCTCACTATCTCATAACTTACGAAATTATCCCTTTTTAGATTTTATCTCTAACTTTGAAAAATTATAGTAAATAAAAAACTTAATCGATTGTGGCATTCTTGATGTCCATTTCAAGCTCTGTATCTCATCTATATTCATGCCAAATTTTAAGTCAACTCATATGTTAAGTCACTAAAAACTCCGTCATAAGGTCATTGCTTTACATTACATACAAGCCATAATGTCCTAGTGCATTTCATAAAAGTCTTGTAGCCACATTATATCATAATACAATTTCATTCATTCACATTCAACCCTTTTCCCTTTGAGGTTCCAGCACCTAAAACATGGTTATTAATATGGAAGGAATGAGATTTCATTGAAATCCCAATAGCAAGTCATACAAACTACAATATCATGCATGCTTGATTAAATGCCTAACATGTTATCTTGATATAGGAGCTACTTCATGATCATATTGTTATCATGATATAGGAGCAACTTTATGATTATATATAAGTAATCTCTAACATGCATATTGTCATGACATATATAGCAAGTAGTTACATCCCTACATCTATTGTCATCATCATCATCATCTTCATAACATTATCTAAAGCTCAACCAAAAATCACAATGAACATGCAAGCACATAATCAAACAAGTACAACATTATAGTTAGGTATTCTTGCTACCTCTTATTCTCCTCTTGAAGTGGTCTTCCTTTCAAACAAAAATCAAAACCTAGCCATTACAAAGCATTACAAGTCACAACTTGATTTCAATACAAATCCAAGTCTAGGCTTTCACTAGTTCTCTTTCTTTGTCCATTTTATGTCTTATACTTCTACCTTTCGAAAATAAATTCTCACGGTCTATTTTCACATAATTTTTCATGTACAATTCAAATATGAAGTTAGAATTTCAAGATTCAATTTCCTCCTTAGCCTATTGTATAGAACCGAATGCACCCTCTATATTTTCTAAAATTTTTCATTTTGATTCCAATGCTTCCAATACTTGTTTCTTTACTTTACCCCACACAATTTTCCACTTTAAACCCATTGGAAGCATTAACCTCATGAAATTCTTGCATATGAATAGTGATTCATATAGGGGCAGCAATGAGCTCAAAATCCTAATTGCATGCATACTTGAATTTCCAAGTTAATTCCACTTAGCTTTAGCTTGTTTAAGCTCATCTAACTTATACATAACATAAAATTTATACTTTTATCATAATATGGAAGCACCTCCAGCAAACATTATGGAAGAGATGTTTCCATTAAACCACTTAAAACCTAGAGCAATATTTCCATACTAAAGTCCAAGATTCAAAGAAGCAATTACCTTGTTGTTGTTCCAAGTTTGCTTGCTTCTCTTTGGGTTCAATTAAAATTTTGGCAGAAACTCCCCAAGTGTTCATGTATGGCAGAATTTCAAGAGAAAGGAAGGGGTATTTATAACCAAATTTTGGGGTTCCAAGTACTAATCTATCCTCCAAATTCCTAATAATTACAACCCTTTAAACTTTACTCTCATTGGTTAGTTTTTAAATTAATTAAACTTAATCTTTGTTAATCTAATTTTTGTATTATTTTATTCTAATATGACATGTGAGGATTCTTCTTCCCCTTGCACAAAATGCCACATGGTGGGATGTGGGTCCCAAGTGGACAACTCACCATAATACCTCACCATTTTCTTGAAATTTCCACTTCTTTTCTTTTTTTTAAACCTTCATGAAATATCTCTTGTGCTCAAAATAATGGCTTTGGAATGTTGGACTTCTCATGTGATGCCATATTGGTTGTCCAAATCCAGCCCATTATTTTTGGCACATATTCCAAGGTATTTCCTTTGTCGGGTATCCTAAATCACCTTTTCTTTTAGATAAATTCTATATAATTCTTTTTATAGTTTAGACATTTTTATAAATTCATTCTACAATAAAATGATTTTTTTACAAAGTCTCATAATTTTCCGAGACCCATAAGTTCTAACAAAATTTTCATACGTTTTCTTTAAATTCTTTATCTGTGTCTGATTTCTACTTAAATTCCATAATAAATTCTATAGAACTCTTTTTTTTTAGTTCTGTCACTTTCATAAATTATTTTATTAATTATAAGAATTTCTTATAAAATTGCATCTGATTCTGAGGTCTTGAAGATCTTGTAATAATTCCCAGACTTTACAAATTAATATCGATTATTTGGGACCTCAAATCGAATTTCTGAAAAATATGCCTGACCCAATTACCATTATCTATTTACTGGTAAAATTTGGGATTATAACATTTTTGGGCAATTTTGAGTCTTTTTTGGCTCAACTTTCTCTTATTTACATTTTTGCCCCTTTTAATTTGACAAATTATATTTTAATCCCTGAATTTATCAAATTCTATTTTGGTCCCTTACTTCAAATTTCAAAACTCTAATTTGGTCCCCAAAGCCTTTTTTTTGGTATTTATTCCTTTCTTTAATATTTTATTGAAATTTCATGTGTCAATTTGGTCCCTTAATTCAATTTTCATATAAGCTATCTAACTTTCTTACTTTTGCAATTTAGTCACTTGCTTCTATTCCATTGCAACCTTTTCCTTTATTAATATTCATATATGTTGAATACATATAGATATACTTAATACAAAAAATTAGGGATATGACATCTCAAGTTTCTCTTTTCTAAGAATATAATATGCTTTGAACCAAAGATGAGAAATAGAGTGAAGCAAAGACTATCACTGAATATAATCATAGTGCATTATAAGCATCTCTTATTTTTCTTTTGAGTCTCCCCACTTTCAACTTCTTTATTTTTGGCCTCTTCTTTTATACTTGTTTTTCATAATTCTGTTGAAGTAGCCGTTGAGATAGCTATTATTACTGACATATGCATCTGATGCTTTTGGCTCTTTTGTTGATCTTCTTCATTTGATATTGGAACATGCTTTAGTGGAGATATATAATCATTATAAGCATATAGCAATTGTTTCCAAATTATTTAGAATTAAAGATCAAAATCTGTCAAAGTCTGGTTTAAAACACTTTTCACAAAATAGCTTAAATTAACTAAGTAATTATTGAAGAACACCCTTATCGAAAAGGTCTTCAATAAATTGATGAAGAATTCTGTTTGAACATTCTAACTCTTATCGAACAATACTTCGATAATTAGCCTTATCGAAAGGGACTTCAATAAATCTTCAATGAATTTTATTCAACAGATCTTGGCTTTGTGGAATAGTTATTTGATAAATATTCTTATCAAATAACTCCTTGAAAAATATTTTTTTCAAAATATATGCTTTTAGACTTATCAATATATTTGACAATATATCATTTATTGAAGTGTTCTTTGATAAATAAGCTCTTTGAATAGCTTATCGATAAATGCTGAAGAGTATTCTTTCAAACCTTTTCAAACAGACTTTCAAACAATCTTTAATCTTTTCTCAAATCATAGAACATATTTGGAAACAAGAATACATAAGATCATTTATCAATTCAGGTTACAAGATCATCATTTTAGCACAACATAGCAAGTCACAAGATCATAAGCTTGAATGAATTTATTTAGCATATCTGTCGTATCCTTAAATTTACCCTTACATATACTCAATTGGAAGTAGCTTGAATCACTTAATTACCTCTTTAACTTAGAAACATGAATTTTCAAAAGAAATGTACTCGGGTACTATTCATGGCTACTGTTTATTTGGTAATCTAGAATACAACCTGAACTTTGAAAATTCATATTTAAATATAGAAAAATCTAAATCAGGTGTTTCCAATTTATAATGAAAGATATTTCATTGAAATTTTAAGGAAAAATATGGAATTGGTGTTTCCTTACTCAAATGAAATCAGTTTATTCGTTGAAAAACACTGTTCATTTGGTAAGTTTGGAAGTTCCAGTTTCTTTACCTTATTTTCAAAAATTAATTTCTCTTTTTTCACTTATCCAAATGAGACGTGTTACATATGTATTTAAAGATACATATGTTTACTTTAAACTCATAAAATTTCGTGGAAAAACTCATTCATTTACTATATGAAATTCATGCATGAACCTTAATGCCTCTGGTTGCTCATTTTATCTTGTTCCAGATTTTATTTCCAACTTTGAAAAATCATAAAAAATCGAATACTTAACCAATTGAGGTTTTCTTGGTGTCCATTTAAATCTCTGGATCTTAACTATTTTCATGCCAAATTTCAAGTGAAACTACGTTGGATAACTTGTAAAAACTACTGTCAAAAGTACACTATCTCAAAACGGATTCATAGTATCATACATCATGCACATCAAAATATCATCTTCTAAGGTCAAGTACTTAACTTTAATTCATATACAACTCAACCATCCACATTTACCCATTTTCCTTTAGATGTGCCAGCACCTATAGCATGGTTATGTATATGGAAAGAATGAGATTTCATGGAAATCTCAATAGCAAGTCATACAAACTATAATAACATGCATGCTTGATTAAATGCCTAACATGTTATCATGATATGGGAGCTTCTTGGTAAACATACATAAGCAAACTCTAACATGCATATTGTCATGACATTCATTGCAAGGAGTTGCAATCATTCATACTTTATCATAATCATCAAAGAATCATCTCAAGCTCAACCAAGAATCATAACTAACAAGCAAGCATACAATCAAACAAACATAAGATTATAGTTAGGTATTCTTGCTACCTCTTAGATATCCTTGTTACACCCTTATTGGAATGATCTTCTCCTTTCACAAATGTCAAAACCTAGCAATTACAAAGTAACATCAAGTTACCATTCAACTCCAAAACAAAGTCCAAGACTAGGTTCCTACTATATTCCTTTCTTTGTCTAATTTATGACTTATGCTTACATCTTTACAAAATAAATTCTCATGGTTCATTTCCACATAATTTTTCATGTGGAATCCAAATATGAAATCAGAATTTTCAAAATCAATTCAGATCCTTGGCTTCTGTACAGAACCAAAATGTCTCCTACATTTTCCAAAAATTCTCATTTTGATTCCAATGCTTCCAATACTTGTTTCTCTACTTTATCCCCACACAATTTTCCATTTTAAGCACATTGGAAGCATCAAAATAATGAGATTCCAATATATGAACAGTGATTCATATAGTACCAGAACAGAACACAATCTTCCATTCACATGTATATATACTTGGATTTCCAAGCTAGTATCGCTTGATTCTAGCTTGTTTAAGCTTATCTAAACTATCTATAACATAAAACTCATATTATTTTCACATCAAAACAGAATATCCAGCAGCACCACCAAGAGAAATATGTCCCAAAAACCTCTTAAAACCAAGAGTAAACTTGCTAGAATAAAGTCTAAGATCAAGGGGACTAGTTACCTTGTTCTTGCAAGTTGCTTGCTTCTTTCTAGCTTCAACAGAAATTTGGCAAGAGCTTCCCCAAGGTGTCTAAGCTTCCGAACAAGTCTGATTTGGGGGGTATTTATAGAAACAATTGGTGGAAATGGAAGGCTAAGATTACTTTAGTTACTATTTGATCTAATGGTCCAAAATCCATCTTGCAAGAAACTTACCCTAGAAGCCTCATCCATGACATCATCCATGACATCATCAAGGCCTTGTTTGGCGCAATAAAGTGGATAATACTGATAGGAAAAATTCCAGTCCAGTCCGGTACCGATCGGGTAAGTTTTAGAAAAACCAGACTGTTATGTTCCCGATTTTTATAATATTCCAAAATATGTATTCTGTCAGAAAAACCTGTGTCTAGGTTTCTCCTACCATTGACATTGTTATACTGAATATTTATCTGATATTCATCCATTGTGAAATGACCAAAATACCCTTGGTGCCCTTTCTTGCACTATATTGACCCTAAGGGTATAATTGTCATTTCACACCTCTTTGTACCTTATCAGAGCATATACTGGCTCTGAATAATCCTTCCTATACCTGTCTTGGCATTTTGGCCTGTCCAAAATGACCAAAATACCCTCCATTCATCTCTTGCTCAATAGTTTAATACAGGGGCATTTTCGTAATTTCGTACTTTTTCGGGGTTCCTCTGAACACTGGCCCACCTATCTGTCCCATTACTTTATTGGGCCTCCATGATGCCATGTTGGGCCTTTATAGGGTCCACTACCTTTATGGCACAAATCCCAAGAAATCTCTCCCGGGGATATTTATCGGGTATTTTATTCTACTGTAAATTCCACTAAAAATTCTACAGGATTCCTTTTCTGATCCTGTCAATTTTATAAATTCTTATATTAATTACAGGAATTTACTATAAAGCTTCATCTGATTCTGAGGTCCAAAAAATACTGTAATAATTCTCCTAACTTCATAAATTTATATCAATTTTTCAGGACCTCAAATCGAGATTCTTTGTTACGTCAAACTAACCAGAATAATTTTCTCTATCTACTGGTTAAATTTAGGACTGATCTGATCCCTGCCATTTTTGGCCTGTTTTGGTTCAATTTCTTCAAATTACACTTTTACCCCTTAAACTTTTGAGAAATTACATTTAGGTCCTTAAACTTTTTGAAATTACACTTAATGGCCCAACATTTATGTCTACCTTATACTTTGGCCCTAAAACTTTTATAAATTTCACTTAAGTCCCTAAACTTTCTATCCTTTTCAATTCAATCCCTTTCCTTACTTAAATGGCCACACTTTTCTTAGAAAATCTCACATATATTACGTGCCAACTGTACATACAAACCAGACCAGAAAATTAGGGATATTACAATATCAGAATAAGTGATGAGCATATAATCATATAGAAAATATAAATAAGCTATCAATTTATGAAGATCATTCATACAATCAAATCAAAGTAATTCATAAACTCATCAAAGTTATTCTAGGACTTCTCCAAGACAGATTAATCTAAACAAAGGATCTTATCACATCCTAAATTTTCTCTATCTATAGAAGACTGATAGATGAAAGAGGATAGGAAGAGATTGTAATGATAAGTAGAATAAAATATAATGGATAGATAAATTTCAAGTTAAAGAAAGAAAGAAAAATGTAAAGTTTTAAAGCCAAGGAACGTAGAAGTCATTTGAGCAAAAGTTAAATAAGAAAATTTAAGGAAAAATAGAAAAGGGACTTAAGGGGAGTTTTGAAATTTTAGGGACTAAACTTGAATTTCATAATGAGTAGTAAGGGACTAAAGTGGAATTTGGCAAAATTAGGGACTAAAATGTATTTTGCTAAATTTAGGTGTAAAAATATAATTATGAGGAAGTTGAGCCAGAAAATGCTTAAAATTGCCCAAAAATATTTTAGCCTCAAACTTTACTAGTAGTTAGGGAATAATATTTGGGTTATGCGTATTTTCAGAATTCTGATTTGAGATCCAGAAAAATTGATATTAATTTTTAAATTCTGGAAATTATTAAAGGACCTTCCAGACATCAGAATCAGATGAAATTTTATAGAAAATTCTTATATTTTATTATAAGAATTTATAAACTTAACAAAATTTAAAAGGAGTCCTGTAGAATTTAAGTGAAATCGGACATCGATAAATGAATTAAAGAAATATATAAAATTTTTATCAGGACCTCGGTATCTCAGAGAATTATGAAACTTTGTAAAAAATTCATTTAATGGTAGAATGAATTTCTAAATATGCCAAGACCCTTAAAAGAGTTTTATAGAATTTATATTAAAATTTAAGGTATATTACGATACCCGATAAAGTTTATCAGGGTTATTTATAAGAAATTGGGCAAATTAATGTTTTAGAAACAAAAAAGGCCCAAAATGACGTAACCCAAAAGGCCTAAAGTGTTTAAAATGTATCATGTGGTAAAATGAATTTTTAATGCTATTTTTATAAAGAAAACAAAAGAAAGGAAGAAATTTTAGGACATGTGAGGTGTCTAGTGAGGTGTCCTTGTGAGACATACTTTGTGCCACATGTCAAGCCATACAAGGGGAAGAATTATCACATGTGTTTTATTACAATAAAATAATGTAATAATTAAATTAATGATGATTAAGTTTAAGTAATCTAGAAACCAACCAAAGAGAAGCAAGTTTAAGGCCTTATAATAATTAGGAACTTAAGGGGTATAATGGTCTATCCAACCCCAAAAATTGGCTATAAATACCCTCTCCATTTCCTTCAATTTCGTTTAGCCATGACCATGGGGTGATTATGCCAAAATTTCCACTCAAATCTAAATAAAAAGCAAGAACAAAGAGCCTAAGTGATCAAGTAGGCTAGGAATCAAGGTAAGTAATTTATCCTAACATATTTTACTTGAATTTGGGAGCTTGAAACTTGGTTTTGAATGGTTGGATTTTGAGATTTCTCCCAAAGTATGCTACTGGATGAAATGCTACAACAAAGAAAGAAAAAGAAAATCAAGTTAGAACCACGAAATACTAACTTAGATAAGCTTGGATTGTTGGTTATTGCTTGAATTAATTGTGTAATCCTTGAAATCCTATTTTGTGTAACTATTCAGCCTATGACAAAACTGAATAGGGGAGATGATTTTTGATGATTTTGACACTTCCATTGGTTTAAAAGGCAAAATTGTGTAGGATTGAATTAAGAAACAAGAGTTGGAAGCATAAAAATGAAAAGTAGAATTTTTGGAAAATTGTTATGTACTGTTTCAGTTCTATTATGAACAATACACAAAATTATTCTAACTTCATATTTGGATTCATTGGGAAAAATTGTGTGGGCTATAGTCAAGGCACAAATTAATTCAAATGACAAGGTAATTAACAACAAATAAAGAAAGATAGGGATTTATAGGTTTTGGAAGAGAAGCTAAGTTATTGAGCTGTATATAAACTGAATTGGGATGGATTGAAACAAGTGTATTATTGTATCATGAAGTATGTGAGGAAGACTTAGACCTTTGGATTACCTCATCAGAGGATGAATCCTCCTATACTGGGCAGTCATCTTTAGAACAGTCAAGGCAGTCTTCTACAGGATCGAACGTGCAGTTTGGATGTTGAGCAAGAGTTATACAGAGAAAGTAAAGTTCTAATAGAAAGATAAAAATGATATGATAAACTCTTGAGAGATAAAGGAAATGAGTAAAGTCTGGATAGATAATAGTAGTTTTTATGAACTATCTGGGGGAACTATCAGTTGAGTTATCAATAAGTGGAAGTGGCTATCTAATAAGACACATTTTGTATATGGTTTTCAGGACATTTTTAAGAGTTTTATTGTAACTTTACCATTCATTTCATGCCTTAAATTGTACTTTTGTGTATCACATGATTGTGCTTGGCAATGTGCTAATTAAAAGGTAAAATGGTAAAATAACTCTTCCAAACTGTACATATACTGTTATTTACTGATTTGGACTTTTACAGCGAGCTTTTATGTTGAATTACAGGTATTTTGGAAGAGAGCAAGGACCCGAAAAGAAATCACAAGTCAATGAAAGTCAAATCACGTTTCTGCACTTTTTAGTCGCGACCAAAGTGTCCTCCGGTCACGACCTTGATTCTTCTGGAAGCTTCTCTGTGTTTACAGGTAGCGACCAAACCAAGGATACGGTCGCGACTATAGAAGACAGTCATGAAGCTTAGCGTTTCTGGTTAGGTCAGGCTGCTTTTAAAAGGCGAGGCAAGCTGCCGTCAAAAGGGAGGCTGGTTTTAGACCTGATTAGTCTAAGAAGCAGTACTCGAGCACTCTCTGATCACCTTCTCCATATTTCCATCCTTCTACACCTTTCCACAGATTTCTACACATCTCTACATCATCAATCTACCATCTATCCATCATTTCTTCATGGCATCAGACCTGAACAGCGATTGGAGTACAGTAGAAGTCATGAGAGGCTAAATCCTTAGTCTTTTGGTGATGGATCTCATATCTTGAGCTCATGGACTAAACCAGAAAGTTTCTTCTATTCTAATTTGCATCTTGTCATATTATGATTATTGCTAGATCTAGGGTTTTTATCATATGAACAAGTTTTGAATATCGATTGATCATTCTCAGATTAGACTGTTGTAATTTGATTCTGGATGTTTGAACGTTAGATGTTAATTTAATATTTCAGTTTTGATTTTAAGAAAGTTGGGTTATTTTCAGCGATCGTTGCAAATCAATTCAATAGCTTGAAATCTAGGGTTTTTGATTGACGACCATTCGAGGGCGTTCTCATCATCTAGGGTTAATTACATGCTAAGTGGTTTCTAACAATTCTCTAATAGTCTTTAAACTAGCCTTGATCAAAGGAGTTTAAGGAATATTAAAGTTCTAGACTCAATTGATCGATTGGGGTTTTATTTGAGACTTAGTAATTTCAAACTCCAATTTAAACTTAAGAGCAAGGATAGATACGTTTTCATCATCAAGAGTCTTTCATAACATATTCTTTCAACAAACCAACCATTTTTCATCTTAATCAAAAATCCAAAAAAAAATCTACTTTTCTGCACCCTTATTTTATTGCAAATCAAACCCCAAAACCATTTTATCTTTACTCAGGTTTTCATTGTTTTTGACATCCAATTTGCTAGGTTTCCTTTAGAAAGGCTCCTTGAGAAGAATGATAGGGTTGTGCCTTATACTATATTGGGTGCAATTAACTTTATTTTGATGGCTCGGACTGCGACAATCTGAGATCCCCATCACTATCCTTATGACTTAGTCCATTGGTCTTAAATTTTCCAAAAGACTGTGATATGATCCTAACATAGTTTTTACCGAAATAATATTTTGGGAATCGATAAATCCTAAAAAAGGCTTAAGGCAATTAAGGGCGATTCTAAATCAACCTAGCTTGAGGGAAGGAAAAAAGGTTAGCCATGGAAATTGGGGACAACATAGTATTTCTCTAGGAAGACGATTAACAAAGATGAACTTAAGGCATAAAAACCTTAAAGTTGATTAACTCATACAGAAAGAGTACCCACGACAATTTTCATAGATAAACCTTACTATAGAGACTATACTCAGGATTTTCTTAAACAAGGAAGGAGTTGTAGATAATAATTATAATTTTTCCGTCGTGAGAAGAGAAGAGAGAATCTCATATAATTATAATAATCATAAACCTCTAGGAAGCATGCATGAAGAAGAGAAGAGAGAATCTCATATAATTTAAGAAGGGACTAGGTGTAAGCAAGTAAGTCCCTAAGAGGAGGCTAAAAAGAACAAGAGCTGTATATACCCGATAAAGAGTAAGGAAAAAGGGTATAAGGAAAGATAATAGCAGAATACGATTATATAAGTAGGGATAGGCAATGACTTATGGCCCTTAATATTATAATCAGAGGTTAACCTATTAATACTCAATAGTTAAGCATGGTCGATCAAGGGTAGTTTAATGATGGATAACCATTAGGAAGTTAGTATAAACACCAAGAGAAAGAAGAAGTGAGAGATCAGAACCCTTATATTAGATCCAAAGAGAAGATTTAAGAGGAAAGGTTCAGAGTAATTTTTCTTAAAAGAGGAAATTAGCATAGTACTATGATCAAGTTATAAGTAAGAGAATATTAAATTTATGGTATCGCGGGATATGCAATGAGATACATATGGGGAATATGTAATGAGAAGTATAGTGATAAGTAAAATGAATGACATAGACCCCAAAACTTCATCAAATTTATGAAGGGTTATGTATGAAAGAAATGAAAACTACTCACAAGTCCAATACAGTGAGTCATCCATAAATAGATGGATGTATACAAGTGAGTGAGCAACAGAAAATAGATTTTGACGCCGATTGAATTGACCAAGAAAAGGGTGTAACAATCTGAGAAAGACATGAACTCCTTGAATTCTGCCAGATGCTAAGATAAGAGATACAATTTGCAAAGATACCACTAAACCTTAGTCATAAAACAGAAAAGGATATAAAGAGGAGACAAAACCAGAGTTAGTTAACTAATGAACGAACTCAATTTCAAGGACGAAATTTATTTTAAAGGGGTAGATATGTCATATCCTAAAATTTTCCTATCTGTAGAAGACTAATAGAGGAAAGAGGGTAGGAAAAGATTGTGATGATAAGCGGAAGAAAAGATAATGGTTAGATAAGTTTAAAGTTAAAGAAAGAGAATAAAATGTAAAGTTATAAAACCAAGGGACGTAGATTTCATTTGAACAAAAGTTAAAAAAGAAAATTCAAGAAAAAATAGAAAAGGGATTTAAGGGGAGTTTTGAAATTTTAGGGACTAAACTGGAATTTCATAATGAGTAGTAAGGGACTAAAGTGGAATTTGGCAAATTTAGGGACTAAAGTGTACTTTGCCAAATTCAGGGGCAAAATTGTGAGCAAAAAAATGCCCAAAATTATCCATAAATATTTCAATCTCAAATTTTACCAGTAAGTAGGGAACAATATTTGGGTTATGCATATTTTTCATAACTTTAATTTGAGGTCCTAAAAAATTGATATTAATTTCTAAAGTCTAAAAATTATTATAAGACCTTCTAGACTTCAGAATTAGATGCAATTTCATAGAAAATTCTTATATTTATTACAAGAATTTATAAAACTGACAAAACTTAAAAGGGAATCATGTAGAATTTAGTATCAAATTTAAAGTGAAATCGGACATTGATAAATGATTTAAGGAAACATATGGTATTTTTATCAGGACTTTGGGGTCTTAGAAAATTATGAAACTTTGTAAAAAATTCATTTAATGGTAGAATAAATTTATAAAAATATCAAGAATCTTAAAAGAGTTTTATATAATTTATCTCACATTTTAAGATATATTAAGGTACCTGATGAAGTTTATCTAGGTTATTTATGGGAAATTGGGCTAATTAATGTTTTAGACCCAAATAAGGCCCAAAATGGTGTGACCCTAGAGGCCCAAAGTTTTCAAAATTTATCATCTAGTCAAATAAATTTTTAATGCTATTTTATAAAAAAACAAAGAAAAGAAAGGAAGAAACTTCAAGACATGTGAGGTGTCTAGTGAGGTGTCCTTGTGGGACCTACTTTACACCACTTATCATGCCATACAAAGGGGAAGAATTCTCACATGCATTTCTTTATAATAAAATAATGTAATAATTAAGTTAATGATGATTAAGTTTAATTAATCTAGAAACCAACCAAAGAGAAGCAAGTTTAGGGCCATATAATAATTAGGAACTTGAGGGCTATAATGGTCCATCCAACCCCAAAAATTGACCATAAATATACCCTCCATTCCCTTCAATTTCGTGCAACCATGACCATGGGGTGAATAGGCCAAAATTTCCACTCAAACCTAAAGGAAAAGCAAGAACAAAAAGCCTAAGTGATCAAGCAAGCTAGAAATCAAGGTAAGTAATTTATCCTAGATTATTTTACTTTAATTTGGGAGCTTGAAACAAGGTTTTGAATAGTTGGATTTTGATATTTCTCCCAAAGTATTCTGCTGGGCAAAATGCTACAACAAAGAAGGAAGAAGAAAATCACGTTAGAACCAAGAAATATTAACTTAGATAAGCTTGGATTGTTGGTTATTGCTTGAATTAATTGTGTAATACTTGAAATCCCATCTTGTACAACCTTTTGGCCTAGGACATAATTGAACTAGGGAGACAAGTTTTGATTATTTTGACGCTTCATTGAATTTAAAAGGAAAAAATGTGTAGGGTTAAACTAAGAAACAAGAGTTGGAAGCATTAAAATGAAAAGAGGAATTTGTGGAAAATTGTTATGCACTGTTTCAGTTCTGTTCTGACCAGTACACCAAGGAGTAGTTATAATTTGTTAATTCTGATTTCATATCTGGATTCCTTGGGCAAAATTGTGTGGGTTATTGTCAAGGAACAAATTAATTCAAATGACAAGGCAATTAACTACAAATAAAGAAATATAAGGATTTATAGGTTTTGGAAGAGAAAAGCTAAGTTATTGAGCTGTGTATAAACTGAATTGGGACTGATTGAGACAAGTATATTATTATATAATGTTTAGGCTTTGACATTTGTGGAAGAGGAGACAAAAAGGCAAAGAAAGAAAAGTTTAAAGGAGAGCTATTCCATGGTAATAAACTTACCTAACTTGTAAATGCTTTGCTTACTTAGATGTTTTATGTGATGGTAAATTACCTTGATTATGTGAAGTAGGTATGATTGAGTTATGCTCTTTTTCTTTTTATGCTATGGCCATATGTTTTGCACACATATTGACATCAAGCATTGAGTTGCATACATTTTTTTGTTCCGTTTGCTATTGAGATTTTCTCAGAAATTTCACCCATTTCCATTATACAAAAATCACAGTAGGACCTCTCATGGAAGAAATGAAGCTGAATGAAGATGTTATGAAGTATAAATGGCTTATTGTATATGTGACTTTTGTAGAAGCATGTAATATGTAATGATGTTCAGTGCACAGTTCTGACGACATTTTGATGAGACTTAGGAAAAATAGTTCATTAAAAAATAAATGTATGAAACTTTGTATGTTAATAGTAGACATGTTAAGCTTCATTTTGATATATATTTTGCCTTATTTGGAGGTCTCTATGTGAAGAAATAATTTTTCAAAATCAAAGGACCAAATCTGGAAAATTGAGAAACTGACTAAATGTATAGTGAATTTCCATGCTAATACTGTATTAATTGGCCCATGGATTGGTTATATTCATATTTTTCCTTCAGTGAGGTTTATGTTAGCTTTGTATATCAATTTGAACCAATTCATTTTAATTTTTTTAGAGTTAATTATATATTTTTGAAGTTGAATCGCCTATCTGGAATGTTACTAAATGAATAGTAACTCATCGACATAAATTCTAGATTATGAAATTGGACTTCATTGACTTTATAAGTAGTTTCAGATACTATTATTTGGTCCCTAAGATGTAGGTATATTAAGGTGTTATATTTTGATATCAGAGCAAAAGGTTTTGGCCCAAGTTTATGTTAGAAATTGGTCTAATTTAGTTAGTTTACCTATCTTAGACAAGTCATTTATTCATTAAAGTTAGTTTTGCAGGAATAGATAATGGTTGTTTAGGCAGAACTCTATACCCTCAGTAAACCATGGTGATTCCCTTCCTTAGGCAGTATGTGAGGAAGACTTAGACTTTTGAAATGCCTCATCAGAGGATCAATCCTCCTATACTGGGCAGTCAGCTATAGAACAGTCAAGGTAGTCTTCTAAAGGCTCAAACTTGCAGTTTGGAAAGCAAGTAGATATGGTACCTATTCCTGTAGCTTCTCCTAACGATGCTAAGTTAGGTATTTACATACAGCTAGATTATAGTATCCCTCCTATAGTTCCTATAGATGAATATGGTATTCCATACCCATAACCATTATGTCTAAAAGAGTTTGTATTAAACAAAGATATTTTCTTAGATTGGGTTTGCCTAGAAATAAAGTCCTAACTATGGTATCCAGTAGTGTTACCTCCTTATCATTCAAAACCTAACCCATATGATTTTATCGACTTCCACCAGTTTGACGTCCCTAGTCCAAGTAGGTCATCACTCTTGACATTCTATGTACTTGAAGCTAAGCAGGAAGACCAAGTAAGAAAAAGGTCGGGGAGTATTTCCTTTATTAGAAGGAAGGTGCCGATAATTGGACTGGAGTGAAGAAAGCTGTGAAAGCTGTGGTAGAGTCTGGATATTCTGGATATAGTGTCAAGACTTTACCTTCACTATGAAAGCTTAGGTACTAATCTCGAATGAGTACATGTTATAAAAAAGTGGGACGAGCACATAGAGAGTCAAATACTTCCATATACGATAACGTGGCAGAGTACTCTGATCAAGTTATAAGTCAAAGAGAATATCATATTTATGGAATCCTTGGACATGCAATGAGATACAAATGGGGAATATGTAATGAGAAGTAAAATGAACGATAGAGACCCCAAAATTTCATCAAATTTCTGAAGGGTTATGTATGAGAGAAATAGACACTACTCACAAGTCTACTACAATGAGTCACCCATTAATAAATGGATGCATACAGGTGAGTAAGCAACAGAAAGAAGTAGATTTTGACCTTGATGAATTGACCAAGAAAAGGGTGTAATGATATGAGAAATACACGAACTCCGTGAATTTTGCCAGATTCTAAGATAAGAGATACAATTCACAAAGATACCCCCAAACCTTAGTCATAAAACATAAAAGGATATAAAGAGGAGACATATACCCAGAGTTAATTGACCATCGAACGAACTAAATTTTGAGGACAAAATTTATTTTAAGAGGGAAGAAATGTCACATCCAAAATTTTCCCTATCTGTAGAAGACTGATACAGGAAAGAGGATAGGAAGAGATTTTGATGATAAGCAGAAGAAAAGATAATGGTTAGATAAGTTTCAATTTAAAGAAAGAAAGAAAAATGTAAAGTTATAAACCCAATGTACGTATATGTCAAAATATATTATAGCACCTCGAATGTCCTAGATACTTATGTATACTTTTCTTATGGCTAATCTACTCCCTCTTGAGTTAGTATATAACTCAGATAGTATCCACTTATACATAGTATCAACAGTTATGAAATTAACAAAATAATATGACAAGGGACCGGTCACAGATAGTAGAATGGATGTGTATATTCTGACAATCTTTCTTTCGCCCATATATCATTTTGATATGAATCAACCACTTTCCAAGCATAATACCTTTGGTTCATATATAATTTGACCATAGGATATATACTAAAGTAGCAATTGTTGAAACATACCTCCAAATATTGTCAAAGTCAAAGGACATTAATGAAAGGATGAAACCTTTCTGGAACTCACCCAACAATGAAGCATGGATTGATTCGCTTGCTTTCCATTTATGGTTCTTTAGCACATATGGTATGAATCACATGTTACGTTATTCCTCTTATCCTATAAGAGTGTAAGCCATTTTGATTTTATCAATCACACCGTACAGACTTAGGTCCAGATACTCATAGTATCTAAACCCAAACTCTTCAATTCTATTCACATAATATGACATCAACTTTAAAGAATTTGTTATCTGGCTATAGGTTTCATGGATGTGGGTATCCATAGTTTGATACATACAGTATGTAACTTTATATTATTCACATGCTAATGGATTTTACATATTTCTCAAATGTTTCTTTTCCTATTGGCTTAATTAGGGGGTCTGTAACCATACATTTTGTTAAAATATATTGTACAGTTATAATTTTCTGTGCTATATAATCCCTCACAAATTATACTTGATATCAATGTGGCTGGTCTTGCTGTGATACTATAACACCCCAATTTTTAGGCCTAGAGATGCCAGAAAGAGAATTCAAGGGCATAATCGTAATTATGGGAAAGATCGTGTTGGTAGCCAATGAGTACCATATTTTGCCAGAAAATAGAGAAAATTATGCTGATAATTTCACTGAACTGTGAAATGTGCATATGAGGTCTCTATGTGTATAAAAGAATTAGAAATGTGACCAAGGGTAAAATGGTCATTTTTGAAAAGTGTGCGCGGAAGCGTACTTTTAGGCAAAAATAGCCCAGTCCGGATAAAATATCTGAAAAGACCAGGAGATAGAGAAAAGGATTCCGGATTGAATGACGCAACACAGAATTTTGATTTGAGGTCCCGATTTTTCTGTAAAAATTCCTGAAGATGGGAATTTACAGTTATAATCGGTAAAGGCAAGGCAGTCCGAATAGAGATGATCGGACTATGGCCAGAGGCCATATAGTGGTTGTTAAGGCCCACAGTGACACCAGGGAAGGCCCAAGCCCATAATATCAGTTCAGGGGTAAGAGGGGCCGGTGTCCGGGAAAAAGGTGCAAAATGACGAAAATGCCCTTATGTTATAGAATAACTGAAGAATGAGTAAAGGGTATTTTGGTCATTTGGCTAAGGTTAGACAGTCAAGAAGGGGTATCTGGATAGTTGACCAGGGCCAGAGAATACTCTGGTAAGATATGAAAAGACAATAATGCCCCTAGACCTAGTAAAGTAAAGAAAGGAAATGGAAGGACTTAAGTGCAATTATGGAAAGTATAAAACCAAAAAGGAAAAGTAGACAAAAAGGTGGGGTCCTTAAGTGTAATTTTAGCCAAATAAAAGGGACTTAATTGAAAAGAAGAAAAGTTCCTTGGGGCTAAAGTGTAATTAAAGAAAGTCAGGCCGGAAGTGGTTTGGACTTCCCGGAAGCATTTCAGTCCCAGATTTCACCGGTAGAGAGAGCAAGTGACACTCGGTAATCTGGCTTAATACCGGAATTTTTTGAAGACTCCAGATAGCCAAAAATGGACTGATCGTCTAAAAGTTATAAAAATTCCTACCGGATATCCTAGATTTCAGATCTAAGTGAGAAAATACAGGATGATGCGTCCTTATGGGACGGATGTCAGGAAACTGACAGAATACCGATAGGAGGCCTGTAGAAAAAGTTATTCGCAAATTAGAAAATCCAGACGGTAGTGTGAGGCCTCCGGATATCCGATAGGAAGATTTATCGGTATTTAAAAAAGGACTGAATGAGTTCGGATGACCTCAGTCAGATGACTGATATGACTCACAGGGATGCCTGAACACCGCAGGCCAGTGTATCGAACAGAAGGAGCCGGTGTCCGGATATGTGTATAAACAGTGAATAATAGATAAAATATTCAATAATCATTGACAAGGGAGGATTCCTCGTAATACGTGCCATGAAGGTAATGAACCCTGAAAGGCCCAATAATGGCGCCAACAAAGGCCCAATAAGACACTTGGACTGATAGGTGGGCCAGTGTCCGGCAGAACCCCGGAAAAGTACGAAATTACGAAAATGCCCCTATGTTGTACTAAAGGCGTAGTAGATATATGAGGACATTTTGGTCATTCTGGATAGGCCCAAGAGCCAAGGCACATACAGATAAAGTTACTCAGAGTCAGTATATGCCCTGACAGGGTACAGAAGGGTGTAAAATGACAATTTTACCCTTAGGGTTAAAATAGTGCAAGAAAGGACACCCAAGGGTATTTTGGTAATTTGCCAAGGGATGTTTATTGGGAATCGAGCCATCAGAGTACTTGAGCTTGATCAGGATCCAAGATAATATTCCCAGAGCCAAAAACGTAGGCCCAGTGATATGTGGGAAAAAGTGGCATTAAAATACTATTTTAATGTTGTTTCAATAAAGTAAAGTTACTCGGTCGGCACGATAACCGAGGAGGTGATTAGATAAAGTCCTGGATTTATCTGGATAGCATTGGAAGGCGTGAAAGGTCCCTTCCAGATGCCACATGGCGTCACCTTAGAGGGAGAAGAAAAGTTAAGGACAAGTGGCACAATCTAAGCCATTGAGTTCGGTTTGTGGGAAATCGGACCGGACCGGTACTGGATTGGACTGGAGATGCTGAGTCAGCTGATGAGGTGTCCAGGAATTGTGACATGTGAAGAATTTGGCGATGAGGTGTCCCATGAGGTGTCCTTGAGATGATGTCATGCATGATGCAGTAAAAGGAATAAAGAAAAATAGGAAATTCTGGAAAAACCAGGACCACAGGATCAGATGGCTTCAAAATTACGGAAATGCCATTGACCAAAACTATAAATACCCCCTTGCTCTTCATTATGCACGGCCAAGCATGAGAAAGAGAGAGAAGGAAGTGCTAGAGAGAGAAAGTGAGAGGAAGAAAGAAAGAAAGGAAGTTCTGGCGGAGCTGGAAGCAGAATAGAGATAGTAGAGTTCTGCTAAGCCTTTGAGGTAGTAACTAATCCTAGCTTTTATGTAATGGCTTTGTGACTTGTTGTGCTATTGTTTGGTTGGATTGTTGTCTTATATGTTATGTCTGAAGCTCTTCTATAATGCTATGATCATATGTTATTAAGCATGGAAGCACGCAGCATACTTATCTGTACACAATCACAAGCAAGCACTGTCACTCTGCATTACATATATTGTTATGATTGTTGCTACTGAGATTCCCCCGAATCTCATCCCAATAAGTAAACCATTACAGGGGAGGTTATGTCAAAATGAATTCTGGGAATTTTAAGAGACGCCGTTATGCTGCCGAAATTATGACAAGATGGCAATAGTAGACAAAGGAGCTGATACGTACTGTGTACGTAGGTACTGTCTAAGGAGGCTGGAAGTGAGTGGACCTAGCCGGTTCATCCAGTCTTTCCTGGGTACTTACGTAGAATGGTAGTTCTCACGGGAATTACCGAATCGGTACAAGATCAGTTACTTTCTGAAGATGAAGCGTAGCGGTTATGCTGCCTGATTTCAGGCAGGAAATGATGTAATAGAAATATGAGAATTTCATGCATGCCCTGATGTATAATTACTTATTATTTAATAAAAATATTGTTTGGCATGTTTGACTGATATATGATGGGTGTATGCATATGTATGCAAAATTGATTGCTGGAAATTACCGCTGTGAACAGTAACACGTGGTGATAAGGTCATGTTTGATAAATAATTAAAAATAGTAAATGATGAATAAATGTATGAAATTTTTACGGTAGATAGTAGACATACCAAGCTTTAATTTTATATATAAAACGTATCATTTGGATGTCTACACAAGGAGATATAAATTATCAAAGTTGGGACCAGAATGCTGGATTCAGGAGAAAAACGTTGGATGAACAGTAAAGTAGAAACGTTGACTGACGTTGACGCGGTCAATGCATAGTCAACGAGTTATTTTTCCCTGAAATATAATTTAGTTAGCTTCAAGTAGCAATTGGAACCACTTCATTTCGATTCTTCTATAATTAGTTATGATTTTTCGAAGTCAGGTCACTCATCTGGAATTTTCATAGTGAACAGTACTCGATAAGAGTAAAACTCCAGATTGAGAAATTGGACTTCAATGACCTTGAAAGTAGTTCTAAATGCTACCAAATGGTCCCTAAGAGATACGAAAGTAAGGATGTTTCAGATACTTAGGGTATTTGGTGTAGGCTATGGCTACAGTGTTGTCACAGTATATCAACATCGGATTGGTATTCTCATTACCAAATCCTAGGTGTTCAATAAATCTCTTCAGCTAAACAACCTCTTGAGTTGCTGCAGTACATGCCACAAACTCAGCTTCCATGGAGTGTAAGGCAATACACGTCTACTTCTTGGTACTCCAACATATGGCACCATTGTTAAGCAAGAAGGTATATCGTGAAGTCGATCTTCGTTCTTCTTTAGCACTGCCTACATCAGCATTAGAATATCTGACTAGGCATAGATCACTTCCTTAATAACATAACACATAGTCAGTTGTGCCCTTTAAGTATCTCAAGATCCTCTTCACTGTTTTCCAGTATTTCTCACTAAGATTGGACTAGAATCTACTAACCAGACCCACGGCATAACAAATATCTGGTCTTGTACACATCATCATATACATCAGGCTACCAATGCCACTAGCATATGGAACTCTTTCCATTTACTTTCTGTCTACTTTAGTTTTGGGACACATGTCAGAACTCAAGGCCACTCTAATGGCTACAGGGATATCTATAGGATTACAGTCACTCATATTGTATTGCTCAAGTATCTTCTTGATATAATTCTCTTATGAATGAGTGAGTATTCTGTTGGAGCAATTCTTTCGAATCTTGACTCCAAGTATGTATTCTGCTTCACCTAGATCTTTCATCTCAAGATTTGATAAAAGCCATTCTTTAATAGATATCACTAATTCAAGACTATTCCGGCTAAGAGTATGTCTTCTACGTATAAGGATAATATTACAAAGTTACCCTCGAACCACTTAACGTAGATGTAGTGGTCTTCCTCTATCATCTAGAATTTATATGAGGTTATCGCCTTATGAAACCTTAAGTACCACTATCTGGATGACTGTTTTAATCCATAAATGGATCTTTTAAGTTTACACTTCTTTTGCTCAAACCCTTTTTCAATGAATCCTATTGGTTGTTCCATATAGATTTCTTCATCCAAATCACCATCAAGGAATGCAGTTTTTACATCTATTTAATGTAACTCTAAGTTTAAATTGTTTACTATTGCTAGAATAAGTCTTATAGAATTGAAGCGTACAACAAGTGAAAAAGTATCATCATAATTTATACCTTCCTGTTGTGTATATCCCTTTGCAACTAATCGGGCTTTGAATTTGTCAATTGATCCATTCACCTTTCTCTTGATTTTGAGAACCTACTTGTTCCCAATGGCTTTACACCCTTTTGGCAGATCAACCAACTCCCAAACTTTATTTTTCATCATTGAGTCAATTTCCTCTTTCATTGCTTTCTTCTATTCCTCCTTGGCAGGACCTGGCAAGGCTTCATGAATAGTATGGGGTTCATCATCCCTATCTGGAGTAACTAAGAGTGCTTCGCCTTCTATTTAGAAGCGTATCTTTATAACACTTTCCCTGTTACTCCTTCTGATAGGAGAAACTTGCTTATTTGTCTCAATTTTTGTCTTGACCGTTCTTAGCTCCCACTCAGATTGACATACCTAGAGGATTCTGGTATGTCAATTTCTTTGTGATGTCATATTCTTGAGTCTCATAAAGAGATACAATTAACTCAATATCTCCCCTACTAGGAAATTCTGTCTCAATGAAGATAGCATCTTTTGATTCTATTTCAGTCACTGTCCCATCTTCAATTTCACTTATGAATACATATCCTTTTAAGGGTTCAAAGTACCTTATAAAAATATATTTCTTCCCTCTAGGACCTAGTTTTCCATGTCTATTAAAATTGTCATGGATATAGGCCATCGAACCTTGAGGTCTAAGGATGCTTAGATCTCGCTGGTGTTTAGTCCATACCTCGTAAGGCGTAGAAGGGACTGACTTTGAGGACACACGGTTAAGTATGAAGGTTTCTGTCAATAAAGCATCATCCCAATGTGAAATTGGAAGGTTTGCCTAAGCCATCATTGACCTAACCATGTCTAGAAGAGTTATATTTCTTCTTTCGGTAACCTTATTTTGTTGAGGTGTGCCAAGAATAGTTAGTTGCTTAATAGTTCCTTTTTCTTCCTAGAGATGTTTGAATTGACCCGAAAGGTATTCACTACCTTTATCAGTGTGTAATGCCTTAATTTTATTGTCCATTTGATTTTCTACTCCATTTATGTATCGTCTAAAGCACTTTAGTGCCTTGGACTTATGTGAACTCAAATAGACATGACCATATCGTGAAAAATCATCAATAAAGGTAATGAAATGCCAAGCTTCTTGTCTCGCCCTCACACTCATTGGACCAGGTAATATCCTAATTTTTCCCTATCTGTATGAAATAGATAGTGGAACTGTAAGGGATATATAGAGGAAAGAGTTTTGAAAGGGATTATGACGATGATTAGAATGAATGATAAAGGTTAGATGAGTTTTGAGGAAAGAGAGGGACTAAACTGAAAAGTTTAAAAGGTCAATGGTATAAAATAAAATTTAGAGATAAAGTTTGGGACCTTAAGTGTAATTTTAGAAAGTTTGAGGGACTAAAATATAATTTGTCAAAAGTTTAAGGTCAAAATTATAATTATGAGAAAGTTGAGCCGGAAAAAGCCCAAAACTGCCCAAAAATAGTTCAGTCCCAAATTTTACCAGTAAATAGAGAAAATTATTCTAATCAGTTTAACGCAACACATAATTTTGATTTGAAGTACTGATGAATTGATATAAATTTTTGAAGCTTGGAAAAATTATTACAGTATTCTTTGGACCTCAGAATTAGATAAAATTTTATATTAAATTCTTATAATTAATATGAGAATTTATAAAACTGACAAAACTCAAAAAGGAGTTATACAGAATTTATTATGGAATTTACAGTAGAATAAAATACCCGATAAATACTTTTCAGGGGAATTTCTTGGGAATTGTGCCATAAAGGCATTGGACAATATAAAGGCCCAAGTTGGTGTTCCATAGGCTCAATAAGATAATTGAACAGTCATGTGGGCCAGTGTCCAGAGGAACCCAAAAAATGCGAAATTATGAAAATACCCCTAGGTTGCAATAATGAGCAAGAGATTAATGGAGGGCATTTTAATAATTTGAACAGGGTCAAAAATGCCAAGGCAGGTGTAGGGATGATTAATTAGAGTCAGTATATGCCCTGATAAGGTATAAAGAGGTGTGAAATGATAATTATGCCCTTAAGGTTAATATAGTACAAGAAAGTACACCAAGGGCATTTGGGTCATTTCTCAAGGGATGGTAAGTAGATAAATACTCAGTCTAACAATGTCAATGGTAGAAAAAATATAAATACTAGTTTCAATGACAAAATACATATTCTGGAATATTACAAAAATTAGGAACATAAAACAGTCTGGTTTTTGTAAAACTGACCGGATCAGTACCGGACAGGACTAAAATTTTTCCTATCAGTATTTTTCTCTAATTTTCACCAAACACAGCCCTAAATGATGTCATGGATGATTTCATTTGCAAAGCTTCTAGGGCAAGCTTTATGGAAGGTTAGATATGGACCATTAGATCAAATAGTAACCAAAGCAATCTTGGCCTTCCATTTCAACCCAAGATTTTCTATATATCCCCCACTTTCAGCAACATTTACGGCAGCATTGAGACACCATGGGGAACCTCTTGCAAAATGAAAACTCAAGCCAAGACCAAGGGAACTCAAGAGGCAAATAAGCAAGCATCCAAGGTAATCTTTCACCCTAAGTGTTTAAGCTTCTAGTTGGGAGGATTAGTTGTTAGATTTAATGGTTAGAAAATATTTTATTCCTCCCTATATGCTGCTGGATGAAATGCTAAATGGTGGGGGAATGATGAATTTTATGTTATACAAAGCTTAGACAAGTAGAAGCAAGCTATAATCAAGTAGGATTGCCTTGGAAATTCAAGTATGCATGCAATTGTGGGTTTATGCCCTTGGATGCTACAGTATGTATTACTGTTCATATGTGGGAATTTCATGATTTTGATGCTTCCAATGGTTTCAAAATGAAAAATTGTGTGGGATAAAGTAGAGAAACAAGTATTGGGAGCATTGGAATCAAAATGAGAATTTTTAGATTTCTTGGAGGGTACCCACGGTTTCTGTCTAGTTCATGGGGAAGGAGATTGATTCTTATAAATATAAGCTCATATTTGGATTACTCATGAAAAATTGTGTGGGATTGACCTATGAAAGTAATTTTTAGAAATATGGATAGAAATCCCTAAAGTTAAAGTAAAGAGTTAAGAGTTTATGAAGGGTAGTCTTGAACATTGTTTGAGTTCATGGCCATAATGAATTTTGTGATGAATATGAATGTGTTTAGGACCTTGAAACATCCAAGAAGATGTTGGGAAGTGGTTGACCGAAAGGCTTCATAGTTGGAAAGCTTAGGGAGCAAGTGCAAGAACAAGAGAAAAGCTTATGTTTGAGGTAGTAAACTTACCCATTCTTGTGTGCTTGATGTATATGCTTGTGTGTTGATATGATTATGATATGTGATGATGATGATGTATAATATGTATGAATGATATATGCTCTGCCCTTTATGAGTTTATGGTTATGCATGATAGTGATAAGCATATAGCATGATAGTATGCAAATGGAAGCTAAAGAAAGATAAAGGAAACATGTCATACACTTGCATTTATCTTGTATGCATTGAATAGTACCATTTGCTACTGAGATTCCCTAGAATCTCACCCTCTCACAACCAACCAATTTAGGTCCAATCATGATGGAAAAGGTATGCATGGAGAAGAGCTAAAAATGGAAGAAAGAAAGTGAACAATTTGATATTTTAACCTATGATGTATGATCTTTCCTAGTTATGTAAAGTGTCTATTTATATGATAAAAATGTATGAAATAATTATGGCATATGTTCATGATGTATATGAATGTATGAGAGGCCAAAGAGATGTTTATGGATGCTGGAACAATTATTAAGAGTTAAAGAAAGGAAACTGAAATGGTAAAAACATAGGTTCTGAAGCAGTTTTATTGTGGCTTCATTTTGACCTAGTGAATGAAAGAATTAATTCACAAAATTTTATGATCATGTAGTACACATCCATAGCTTTAAATTAATAGGTAATAAGCCTCATTTGGATTTGTATATCAACAGAAACAAATTTCCAAATTTACAGGACAGAATCTGAAATTTCCAGAATTTCCCATATGAATAGTAAAATATAACGATTTAACTGTATTAATTGGCAAATTAAATCTCTATATTTATATTTTTCCCTTAAATAACTATGAAAGATCTCCAAGTAGAAATTTGGAACACCTCCATATGATTTTTCTAGAATTAGTTATGAAGTTTTAAAATTGGATTGTCTATCTGGAAATTACCTAATGAACAATACCCGAGAAGTAAGTTTTAAAATTTTAAAATTTTGGGCCAAAATAATGCTTATGCTAATTAAATACGCTTCCGAATACATACTCTGAGAGGTTGAAAGTAGGATGTTTCAGACCGTAAATATCAAAATGGATTAATTGCAGCAGATTTTTGGCTCATGTTCCCTTACCGAATAGCTTTCTAGTAGCCTTACCAGCTAGATAGCTTTCGCATAATGACATACATGTTAAGGATTACTCCTAACATGCTTTCTTTTGGCAATTTAATTATTCTATTTTCATTAATATGTCTTAGTATAGCATGCTAGATATTCATATCAGGATTATTTGAAGTAATAGTAAAATAATCGTGAGCATCAAAATCACCAGCAAGATCCAAAATAAATAACTTTTGAGAACAGAAAGGTGAAACATAAAATATTAAGTTGTTATAAATGTTTGCAATTTTACCATGAAAGTTTACATTGAACCCAAAGTTAAATTCCATCTGATGTCTTGAGCATGAAGCACATCATGAGCATCAAGGTCTTTCCACCATGCAAAACAAGTTTACAGGTGCCAATGTCTCGAACCTCGATCCTTGCATTATTGCCAACGTAAAGCCACTTGCTTTGGAATAGCAACCGACTGTATTCCACAAAAAGTCCTTATTCTCGACTTACGTGGTCTGTGGAGTCTGAGTTAATAATCCAAGAAAAGGAAATAGGTTCTATTAAAAACCCAATACTAGAAACAAATAAGACATGTGAATTCACATAATTCACTGTTACCTTTCTACTCTCAGCTTGTTTAGAACAGTCATATGCGAAATATCCTATATTGTGGCAGGCAAAGTATTTGACCTTTTTTAGGTCTAGCTTTTTCTTGCCGCCTTTCTTTCCCTTCTTCTTGTATTGTTGCTTGCCTTTCTTCCCATTTTTTTTTAAATTTCTTGCCCTTTTTTAATTCAGACTTTGATTGGGTAGGACCAGCACCTTCAGTCAAATAGGCTTGTCCAATGGCCTTATAAGCCTCCAGACGTTCATCCTCTAGCTCTAAATGGTTAGCTATATCATTGAAAGTGAAGATATTTTCATTATGAGTCAGATTAACTTTCATGTGCTCCCAACTGGTAGGGAGCGACTATAGGGAATTGGAAGACGCGCAGCGAAAATATACTTTAAAATTTTTCCAATCCCTGCCTAGATCTACTGATTGTGTTTATGTCAAGTAGTAAGAGGTGTTACCTTCGACGTTCAAATTATTGGTGCCTCGGAGATTCCGACTTTCAGGATGCCTATGCTCTCTTTTCGATCGCGAGAAGTCGATGACTCAGATCGGCTTCCTCTACTGCTATCCACACAAACAACCTTCCAACCATGAATGACGTGCTAGTACCTCCTGTCCTTCTAGGGTTTCCTCCGGAATCCGTCCTCACGGTATCTATTTTGGCCATTTGTTATTTGCAAACCTTTTGCACTCTCACCCACAAAACCCTAGCCCCTAATGTCAAACATATAGGATGCTATCGGTGTTCTAACAGTTATTGGATTTCAGAATTAATCCAAAATTAACACAATATCATATATTGCATAAACTAATAAGGAATCAATTAAATAAATATGGTTTATTATATTAAATCCGTCCCACAGATTTAATTGACCTATTCATTTAATTTAAAATAAAGATATGACAGAATTATATTTGATTTATTCTCGTAAATCAAAATTAAGATATTATATCATATCAATTTAAATTTCAAATTCAAATAGATCATATCAATTTAAATTTCAAATTCAAAAGTGATAGAGATTTAATTTATCCTTATAAATTAAATCTTATAAATATCTCTTATATTATATAATATATATATACGAATTTATATATATATATACACGTCCACCCTAGATTATTCGTTGAATCTAGATATGTCTTAGATTCAATGAATCTGGACATCATAGCTTGTGTTGGGCTATTTTGTGTGCGACCCTGTAGGCCCATATGAAGTTGGCAGTGGGCCAGTTACTATACTGACCCACAAGTCGTAAGTTGTCTCTAGTAAGACATTAAGACTACCCAAATTATATCAGGATCGATGAACGATGTTACGTTTCATACAACCATATCACGTCCCTTTTGTCACACAATATTTTGGTCATGGATGAGGCATGGAGAACGTCATCCTCCTATTCCTGACCATTACTTTCTCGATCCCTGAGTAGTCTGACTATAGAAATGGAACTACCTTTCTATTACAGTATGGCCATACATTTCTCGGACTCACTCATCGAGGGGCCCAGTAATATCTCTCTACCAATGTGAGGGACAAATTCCATCTTGACCATTCACATTCCTCCGCATGAAAAACCATTAAGCCCGAGCATAGCCTTTATGATTACTCGGTCAAAAGTGACTTTTGGCTAGGTCAAAGCTGAGCGTTTGTCATGTAGGAATCCATGATGATCTCAGGTCAAAGGGCATAGTGACATAGTTTGTATATGAGAGAAGGTTATGACTTAACCCATGCAGCTCTCTCATAGCGACTCGGTCCAACACCCTGTACTCTTACATGTGCCTATGACTTTGATTTATATCTCTATATATCTTCAAAGTCATACTGGTCTTATTTTATCTTTGCTCCTGTATAGATGACCGACCAGGGACATTTAGGATAAGATCATGAATTATCCAAGGATGGTCATCACAGTAAACATGCAAATAATATGATAACATGATTAAGAAATTCATAAATCAACAATGTTCATAATACAATGATTGGCCCCTAGGGCACAATTTCCTACATTCTCCCACTTGCATTAGGTACAATCATTAATTTGCCTAATTCCCATTGACCTAACATGAAGCTCCTACTTTGCTTGCATAAGCGGCTTTGTTAGGGGATCAGCAACATTGTCTTGTCCTGCTACTTTGCATATTTTTATATCACCTCTATCGTTGATTTCCTTGATGAGATGAAATCTCCTGATATATGGTTGGTCCTTTGATATGACCTAGGCTCTTTGGTCTGTGCAATGGCACCGCTATTATCACAGAACAAAGTTATTGGATCTGAGATGGTAGGTATCACCCCTAGTTCAGTAATAAACTTCCTGATCCAAACAGCTTCCTTAGCAGCATAAGATACTGCTATATACTCAGCTTCCGTTGTAGAATCCGTTACGGTGCTCTCCTTAGAGCTCTTCCAGCTTACTGCTCCATTATTCAGGAGGAATATGTATCCAGACTGTGATTTCTAGTCGTATTGGTTAGTTTGGAAACTTGCATATGTGTAACCAGTTACACAGAGCTCGTCATCCAATCCACCATTGACCAAGAATAAGTCCTTAGTCCTTCTTAAGTACTTAAGGATATTCTTGACAGCAGTCCAATGGCCCTCACCAGGGTCCTGTTGATATCTGCTAGTCATACTCAAGGCAAACGAGACATCCGGTCGAGTACATAACATAGCGTACATTATAGATCCTATGGCCGAGGCATATGGAACCTTACTCATGCGACCTTGTTGGTCAGGTGTACTAGGATACAAATCCTTGCTAAAATGAATACCACGAGACATGGGTATGAAACCCCTCTTTGATTCCTGCATACTGAACCTATGCAGTATTTTGTCTATATATGTGCTCTGATTGAGTCCTAGAAGTCTTTTAGATCTATCTCTATAGATCCTGATTCCTAGGATGTAGGTGGCTTCACCCAAGTCTTTCATCAAGAAAGACTTTCCTAACCAAGACTTGACAATCTGCAAGGTAGGAATATCATTCCCAATAAGTAGGATGTCATTGACATAGAGTACCAAAAACATAACTGTGTTCCCACTAACCTTCTTGTACACATAAGCTTCATCAAGTTTTGAAGAAATCCAAACTCTTTGACTACTTCATCAAAATGATGATTCCAACTCCGAGATGCTTGCTTCAGTCTATAAATGGACCTTTGAAGCTTGCACACCTTACCAGAGTCCTCAGAATGCACAAACCCTTCATGTTGTGTCATGTACACATCTTCAAGGAGCTTTCCATTAAGGAAGGTTGTCTTGACGTCCATCTGCCATATTTCATTGTCATAATCTGCTGCAATGGCAAGGAGGATTCTGATTGATTTGGCCATTGCAACTGGGGAAAAGGTCTTATCATAGTCCACACCATGAGTTTGAGTAAATCCTTTTGCAACCAATCGTGCCTTGAAGATATTTACACCTTCAGGCGGGTCGACTAAGGTCCATACCTGATTGTCGTACATGGATTGCATCTCAGACTTCATGGCATTAAGCCATTTTTTAGAGTTTGGTCCCACTATAGCTTCTCGATAGGTAGTTGGCTCATTATGCTCAATGATCAACATATCACGAGTGTTAAAAATCAGAAATCCATATCTTTGAGGCTGAAGTCGTGCCCTATTAGATCACCGTGGGCCTTGCGTGACTTGAGGAGTCTCAACAACTTGTTGTGAGTCTTCTCTATTTTCCATCTATAGTTCAGTGGTGTCTTGTGGCTCTCGAACTTCTTCGAGGTGTACCTTGCTCCCACTGGTTCTTTTAGAGATAAATTCTCGTTCGAGAAAGATACCATTTCTGATAACAAACACTTTGTTATCAGTGGGGTTGTAGACATAATATCCCTTGGTTTCCTTAGGATATCCCACAAAAAGGTACTTTGAGGATTTGGGCGTTAATTTATCTGAGGCTTGTTGCTTAACACAGACCTCACATCCCCAAATCTTGAGAAAAGATAAACTAGGTTTCCTCCCAGTCCATATCTCATACGGAGTCTTTTCAATTGCCTTTGATGGAACACGATTAAGTGTGAATGCAGCTGTCAGTAGGGCATAGCCCTAAAAGGACGGTGGAAGATCTGTTTGACTCATCATGGATTGAACCATATCTAATAGTGTTCGATTCCTCCATTCAGAAACGCCATTCCATTACGGTATTCCTGGAGGAGTCAATTTTAAGACTATCCCACAATTCCTAAGATGATCAATGAACTCTTGGCTCAAATATTCACCACCTCAATTAGATCGAAGGACTTTAATTATTTTGCCAAGCCAGTTTTGTACTTCATTTTGAAATATCTTGAACATTTCAAAAGATTCAGATTTATGTTTCATTAGATAGACATAGCCATATCTACTAAAATCATCTATGAATGTGATGAAGTACGAATAACCTCTTCTGGCATTTGTATTCATCGGTCCACACATATCTGTATGTACGAGGCCCAATAAATTAGTGGCCCTCTCACTGTACCCAGTGAAAGGTGACTTTGTCAGCTTTCCTAACAAACAAGACTCGCAAGTATCATATGATTCAAAATCAAATGAGTTGAGAAATCCATCTTGATGGAGTTTAGAAATGCGTTTCTCCTTTATGTGGCCCAGACGACAGTGCCAGAGGTATGTCGGATTCAAATCATTTGATTTGACCCTTTTAGTGGTTATGTTATAGATATTTCCATGATTGGGTTGTTCCAAGTTTAATATATAATGATCAAGATGCAAATCACCATGAGCATAGAAAACATCATTACGATAAATGGAACATCTACTATTCCCAGCAATGGAAGTGTAACCTTCCTTATCCAAATAAGAAAGAGAAACAATGTTACTACTCAAAGCAGGAACATAATAGCAATTGTTCAAACCTAACAAAAGCCCGGTGGGCAGAACTAATTCATAAGTGCCTATAGCTAAAGCAGCAGCCCTTGCTCTATTTCCAACTCGTGGGTCAACTTCACCCTTCTTCAGTTTCCTATTGTCCTTTAGGCCCTGCACATTTGTGCAAATGTGAGAACCACATGCAGTATCTAATACCCATGTAGTGGAAGTAGAGAGATGAATGTCTAGAACATAAATACCTGAAGCAATAGCCCCGTTATCCTTCTTGTTCTTTTTCAGATCTTTAAGGTAGAGCTTGTAATTCCTCTTCCAATGACCAGGTTCTTTGCAGAAGAAGAATACTCCTTCCTTTGGAGGCTTTGCCTTCTTTGGTGCAGCCTTGGTTTCGGGCTTGCCTGACTCTTTGGTCTTACCTGATGAGTCATGACCCTTCCGGTTGCCCATGCCTTTCTTCTTTATACCCTTTCCTTTCTGAACCATCAAAATAGTACTGGGCTTCTTCTTAACACTTGGTTCAGCTGTTTTAAGCATCCCATGCAATTCAAAAATAGATTTCTCCATGTTGTTCATGTTGTAGTTCATGACAAACTGGTCATAACTTTTTGGGAGTGAGTTCAAGATCAAATCCATAGCTAACTCCTGGCTCATGGGAAATCCAAGCCTCTCAAGGTGATTAATATACTATTTCATCTTTAAGACATGAGTACTTACTGATGCACCTTCAGCCATCTTGCAGGAATATAAGGCCTTAGTGGTCTTACACCTCTCTTGCCTTGCCTGTTGCTGGAACATTTCCTTGAGATGGACAATCATCTCATAAGCCTCAATATGTTCCATATCTCTTTGGAACTCTGAAACCATGGTAGCAAGTGTAACATCCCAATTTTTGGTCTAGGAGAACTGGCAAGTAGTATGATATGGGCAGGCTGCTAAAACCGTAGTCCCAGGGTAGTAATCTAATATGGGCGGATCACTTACCTGTATTTTGTAGGATCCGAGGGATGAGCTAAGTCCTTCAGGATGCAAAGATGAGTTAAGTCTTTAACCTACAGAATCGGGACAGTTCGCCTAGGTTCAAAATGAGGAATGTGAGGAATATCCTAAGTCTTAAGCCTAGGAATTCTGCAGGTAGCTTGATATGGGCTGGCTCCTGTGTAAGATAACCTGATATGGGCGGGTTGTCGAGCTTTTCAATTAACGATGACTCCCGAAGAGTTTAAGGGATGAGTTATTGAAAGAGAATTTCTAGAACTTAAGATGAGGGATGAGAAGATGAGTAATGAGGCCAGAAAGAGAATGCAGGGGCAAAATCGTAATTATGGGAAAGATCAGGATGGTAGCTGATGAGTACCATATTTTTCCAGAAAATAGAGAAAATTATGCTGATCATTTCACTGAACTGTGAAATGTGCATACGAGGTCTCTATGAGTATGAAAGAATTATGGAAAGTTTAAGGACAAAAAGGTGGGGTCCTTAAGTGTAATTTTAGCCAAATAAAAAGGGACTTAAATGAAAAGAAGAAAAGTTCCTTGGGGCTAAAGTGTAATTAAAGAAAGTCAGGCCGAAGTGGTTTGGACTATCCGACAGCATTTCAGTCCCAGATTTCACCGGTAGAGAGAGCAAGGGACACTCGGTAATCTGGCTTAATACAGGAATTTTTTGAAGACTCCAGATAGCCAGAAATAGATTGATCGTCCAAAAGTTATAAAAATTCATACCGGATATCCTAGATTTCAGATCTAGGTGAGAAAATACAGGATGATACGTCTTTATGGGGCGGATGTCAGGAAACTGACAGAATACCGATAGGAGGCCTGTAGAAAAAGTTATTCGCAAATTAGAAAATCCAGACGGGAGTGTGAGGCCTCCAGGGATCCGATAGGGAAATTTATCGGTATTTGAAAAGGGACTGAATGAGTTCGGATAACCTTGGTTAGATGACTGATATGACTCACAGGGATGCCTGAACACCGCAGGCCAGTGTATCAGACAGAAGGAGCTGGTGTCCGGATATGTGTATAAACGGTGAATAATAGATAAAATATTCAATAATTATTAACAGGGGAAGATTCCTCGTAATACGTGCCATGAAGGTAATGGACCCTGAGAGGCCCAATAATGGCGCCAACAAGGCCCAGTAAGACACTTGGACTGATAGGTGGGCCAGTGTCCGGCAGAACCCCGGAAAAGTATAAAATTACGAAAATGCCCCTGTGTTGTACTAAAGGGGTAGTAGATGTATGAGGGCATTTTGGTCATTCTGGACAGGCCCAGGAGCCAAGGCACATACAGATAAAGTTACTTAGAGTCAGTATATGCCCTGACAGAGTACAGAAGGGTGTGAAATGATGATTTTACCCTTAGGGTTAAAATAGCGCAAGAAAGGGCACCCAAGGGTATTTTGGTAATTTGCCAAGGGATATTTCTTGGGAATCGAGCCATCAGAGTACTTGAGCTTGATCAGGATCCAAGATAACATTCCCAGAGGCCAAAAACGTAGGCCCAGTGATATGTGGGAAAAAGTGGCATTAAAATACTATTTTAATGCTGTTTCAATAAAGCAAAGTTACTCGGTCAGCACGATAACCGAGGTGGTGATCAGATAAAGTATGGGACTTATCTGGATAGCATTGAAAGGCGTGAAAGGTCCCTTCCAGATGCCACATGGCGCAATCTTAGGGGCAGAAGAAAAGTTGAGGACACGTATTACGGTGCAAGACTCTGGACCAGTACTGGATTGGACTGAACTGCTGAGTCAGCTGATGAGGTGTCCAGGAATTGTGACATGTGAAGAATGTGGCGATGAGGTGTCCCGGTGAGGTGTCCTGGATGATGTCATGCATGATGCAGTAAAAAGGATTAAAGAAAAATAGGAAAATCCAGGAAAAACCAGGACCACATGTTCAGATGGCTTCAAAATTACAGAAATGCCATCCATTAAAGCTATAAATAGCCCCTTCCCCTCCCATTTTATGCATCCCACATTTTTGGCAAGAAAAGAGAGAGAAAGAAGAGAGAGAAGGAGAAAGAAAGAAAGAAAGGAAGTTCTGGTGGAGTTGGAAGCAGTATAGAAGTTCTGGAGTTCTGCTTTTGAGGTAGTAACTAATCCTAGCTCTTATGTAATGTCTTTGTGATTTGTTGTGCTATTGTTTGGTTGGATTGTTGTCTTATATGTTATGCTTGAAGCTCTATTACAATGCTATGATCATATGTTATTGAATATGGAAGCACGCAGCATACTTATCTGTACACAATCACAAGCAAGCACCGTCACTCTGCATTACATATATTGTTATGATTATTACTACTGAAATTCCCCCGAATCTCATTCCCATATATAACATTACAGGGGAGGTTCTGTCAAAATAAAATCTGGAAATTTTAAGAGACGCCGTTAGACTGCCGAAATTCTGGCAACAGAGCAAGGACAAAGAAAGGAACTGATACGTACTGTGTACGTAGGTACTGTCTAAGGAGGCTGGAAGTGAGTGGACCTAGCAGGTTCATCCAGTCTTTCCTGGGTACTTACGTAGAATGGTAGCTCCTACGGGAATTACCGAATCGGTACAAGATCGGTTACTTTCTACAAAAGGAATGTAGCGGTTGTGCTGCCGGATTTTAGGCAGGAAAAGATGTAATAGAAATATGATAATTTGCTGTATGCCTTGTTGTATGACATTTTATTATTTAATAATAAATGTTGTTTAGCATGTTCAATTTGTGAATGGGGAATTAAGGGAGAAATTCGCAGGTCCTGAGGTAGCAGTGTTCTGGCCTCAGTTTGACCTAGTAAACAAAGGAGTTTGGTTATGAAATTTGGCAGGCTAGTCATACACATCTGGGGCATTACGTGGATAGGTAATAAGCCTCATTTGGATGTGTAGAACGAGATAAATTAATTTTCAAATCAAAGGTCCAAAATAAGGAACTTAAGAGTCAAATTTTGAATTTCTGGGCTTAAGTTAAGATATAATCAAGCTAATGTTGCTTCCGCAAGTGTACTCTGAGGAGTCTAAGGGAGGATGTTTCAGCAAGCATCAAGCATCCCACATCGACAGAGTCTTCCTTATGCTTCGTGTAAGAATCTCTCTGAGCTCTAGGAGAATTGGCTGCTGGCTCCTCAGGAATGGGTTGATCTAGGACATGTGCCTTTCTTTCCTGCTTGAGAACAATTCTCAAGTTCCTGAACCAGTCAAGAAAGTTTATCCCATTGAGTTTGTCCTTCTTAACCTACAGAATCCGTGGGATGAGCTAAGTCATTCAAGATTTAAAGATGAGTTAAGTCTTTAACCTACAGAATCGGGACAGTTCACCTAGGTTCAAAATGAGGAATGTGAGGAATGTCCTAAGTCTTAAGCCTAGGAATTCTGCAGGTAGCTTGATATGGGCTGTCTCCTGTGTAAAATAACCTGATATGGGCGGGTTGTCGAGTCTTTCAATTAACAATGACTCCCGAAGAGTTTAAGGGATGAGTTATTGAAAGAGAATTTCTAGAACTTAAGATGAAGGATGAGAAGATGAGTAATGAGGCCAGAAAAAGAACATAGGGGCATAATCGTAATTATGGGAAATTACGAAAATGCCATAGAAGGAAACTATAAATACCCCCTCCCCATTCATTTGCATCATGGTTTTGGGCAAGAGAAGAGAGAGAAAGAAGAGAGAAAAGGAGAAAGAGAGAGAGAGAAAGGAAGAAAGAAAGAAAGGAAGTTCTGGCGGAGCTAGAAGCAGTATAGAGATTCTAGAGTTCTGCTAAGCTTTTGAGGTAGTAACTAATCATAGCTTTTATGTAATTGCTTTGTGATTTGTTGTGCTATTGTTTGGTTGGATTGTTGTCTTATATGTTATGTCTGAAGCACTACTGCAATGCTATGATCATATGTTATTGAGTATGGAAGCACGCAGCATACTTATCTATACACAATCACAAGCAAGCATTGTCACACTGCATTACATATATTGTTATGATTATTACTACTGAGATTCCCCCGAATCTCATTCCCCATATCTAACCTATTACAGGAAGATTATGTTGAAGTGAATTATAAGAATCTTGAGAGACGCCGTTATGCTGCCGAATTTAAGACTGAACATCAGAATATGATAAGTACTATGTACGTAGGTGCTGTCTAAGGAGGCTGGAAGTGAGTGGACCTAGCCGGTTCATCCAGTCTTTCCTGGGTACTTACGTAGAATGGTAGTTCTCATGAGGGAATTACCGAATCAGTACGGTTCAGTTCTTTGTACAGATAAAGCCTAGCTGCTGTACTGTCAAAATTCGGGCAAGAAAAGATGTAATAGAAATATGAGAATTTCGTGTATACCTTGTTTTATGACATTTTGTTATTCAATAATAAATATTGTTTGGCATGTTTAATTTGTGGATGATGAATTAAAAGAGAAATTCGCAGGTCCTGAGGTAGCAGTGTTCTGACCTCAGTTTGACCTAGTAAACGAAGGAGTTTGGCCACGAAATTGGTGAGCTAATGGTACACATCTGGGGCATTACGTGGGTAGGTAATAAGCCTTGTTTGGATGTGTAGAATGAGATTAATCAGTTCTCAAATTAAAGGTTCAGAATAAGGAACTTAAGAGTAAAAATTTTAATTTATGGACTTAACTTAAGACATGATTGAGCTATTATTGCTTCCGTAAGTATACTCTGAGGGGTCTAAGGGAGGATGTTTCAGTATTACTAGTCGTCATGATTCTCAATTAAAATATACAATTAAATTAGTAATCTCCCACTAAATAAACAACCCTCAATGTAATAATTAGCGGGCTAAGATCCATATTTGGCTTAAACTTAAGTCCGCTTTGGCAGGATGCTTAAAATTAAGTTATTTAATTACGTAGGTAACACCTTTACCAATTACATCAAATGTAACTCTTAGATGTCCATGGATTCTATCATCATATGATCTGGCATGTTTTAATCCCATCTAATGCCTTGAGACCCAAAACCATTTTATTAATCTCAATTAAGTCAAACAATAATAAACATATGTGAGTAGCACCATTACTCTTGCTTATCTCCCCAAGATAACTCAAATGTACACACTTTGGTGGAGCCTACAAGTGAGCGATCGAGGTTTTGACAAGTGTTCATAAATTGACGGCATTATGACTTAAGATTTCATTTAGAGGGTTTAATTAACTATCTGGTTTACAAAATTGCATGTATCTCGGTTGTATTCATACAAGTAATATGCATATAGTGTTGGAAATTATGCCATAAGGGCCAATCATTGTATTATGAACATTGTTGATTTATGAATTTCTTAATTATGTTATCATATTATTTGCATGTTTACTGTGATGATCATCCTTGGATAACTCATGATCTTATCCTAAATGTCCCTAGTCAGTCATCTATGCGGGAGTAGAGATGAAATAAGATCAGTATGACTTTGAAGATGTATAGAGATATAAATCAAAGTCATAGGCACATGTAAGAGTATAAGGTGTTGGACCGACCCGCTATGAGAGAGCTGTATGGATCAAGTCATAAGCTTCTCTCATATACAAGCCATGTCACTATACCCTTTGACCCGAGATCATCATGGATTCCTACATGATAAACGCTCAGCTTTTACCTAGTCAAAAGTCACTTTTGACCGAGTGATCATAAAGACTATGTTCAGGCTCAGTGGTTTTTCATGCGGAGGAGTGTGAATGGTCAAGATGGAATTTGTCCCTCACATTCGTAGAGAGATATTACTGGGCCCCTCGATGAGTGAGTCTGAGAAATGTATGGCCATACTGTAATGGAAAGGTAGTTCTATTTCTATAGTCAGACTACTCAGGGATCGAGAAAGTAACGGTCAGGAATAGGAGGATGACGTTCCCCATGCCTCATCCATGACCGAAATATCGTGTGACAAAACGGACGTGATATGGTTGTATGAAAGGTTATATCATTAATCGATCCTCATATGATTTGGGTAGTCATAATGTCTTGCTAGAGACCGCTTACGACTTGTGGGTCAGTATAGTAACTGGCCCACTGCCAACTTCATATGGGCCTACAGGGTCGCACACAAAATAGCCTAACACTAGCTATGATGTCTAGATTCATTGAATCTAAGACATGTCCAGATTCAATGAATAATTTAGGGTGGATATATATATTTTATATATATATATAAATTTGTATATATATATTATATTATATATAACATAAGAGATATTTGCAAGATTTAATTTATAAGGATAAATTAAATCTCTATCACTTTTGAATTTGAATTTAAATTGATACGATCTATTTGAATTTGAAATTTAAATTGATATAATATCTCAAATTTGATTTATGAGAATAAATCAAATATAATTCTGTCTTATCTTTATTTTAAATTAAATGAATAGGTGAATTAAATCTGTGGGACGGATTTAATATAAACCATATTTATTTAATTAGTTTCTTATCAAATTACTCAATATATGATATTGGATTAATTTAAGAATTAATATAAGATTAATTCTGAAATCCAACTCAATCTGAACACCGATAGAATCCTATATATTTGACATTAGGGGCAAGGGTTTTCTACACGAGAGAGTGATAAGGAAGGTGCAATAGGTTTGCAGATAAGAAATGGCTAAAATAGAGACGGTGAGGACGGAATCTCCAGAAATCCCTAGAGGGACAAGAGGCTCTAGCACATCGTTCGTGGTTGGAACGCTGTTCGTGTGGATACCGGTAGAGGAAGCCGATCTGAGTCGTTGACTTCTTGAGATAGAGAAGAGAGCACTAGGTACGATGACAAGTCGCGATGAGTTGACACTGAGGTCGCGACCAAATAGGCATCTGAATGTTAAAAAATCGAAAAGAGGCCTCCAGTCGCGACTAGAAGCTGAGGACGTCGAGACTGAAAACTCCAGAGACTTCCCGTCGTGACCAGAAGCTGAGGACATCGCGACTGTAAACTCTAGATCTGACAAGTCACGACGAGTGGACAGGGAGGTCGCGACCATAGTTCGAATACCGAAGGTAATACTTCTTACTCATTGACTTAAACGCATTCGGCAGATCCAGGCAGGGAATAGCAAAATTTTTAAAGTTAATTCTACTGCGTGCCTCCCAATTCCCTTCATATAAAACATACATACAGTGATATAATCATAAGATGCATAATTTTAAACGTGATACAATATGGCTCACCTATCCTAAGTCCTTTCAAGCCAATGAGAGGAGCTCTCTAATAAGAATAGGAAAATTACATAAAGAAACCTCGTTTTAACATTCGAGGGGAGTGAGATGAGAAGAGAATATACATCGAGAGTAAATAGAGAAAGGCATGACACGTAGGCCGTATTTAGAAAAATTACAACACTTGTAATCTAGAGCCATATTGTTCACCATACCCAAACATTCAAGAAACAAAATTCATATTATGTGAAGGGCAATAAATGTTACGAAACCAAAACATTCATACATCAGGAAAGGCAGTATGTGTTACGATTATGTTGTACTACGACCAGGTAGCCACGGAAGTCCCTCTTTAATTGATCAAATCAATTAACATACATCACCGATTTACACATAATCGCACACATAGGTAACGAACGATTTGAGTTTCAATTCAGATTCCTTATATGTCATACATAAAACGGATTCCCTATATGTCATACATAATTCGAATTCCCTATATGTCATACATAATTTGCATGTTGTCATATGATCGGCTAAGAAGTCTAACATACATCACATGTATCAATAATCAAACCTAACTTAAACACAAAACAGCACGGCTCTGATGCCACTGTAGGGATTGGAAGAAGTGTTGGAGATTGTGCCCTAGGGGCCAATCATTGTATTATGAACATTGTTGATTTATGAATTTCTTAATTATGTTATCACATTATTTGCATGTTTACTGTGATGACCATCCTTGGATAACTCATGATCTTATCCTAAATATCCCTGATCGGTCATCTATGCAGGAGCAGAGATGAAATAAGACCAGTATGACTTTGAAGATATATAGAGATATAAATCAAAGTCATACGCACATGTAAGAGTACAAGGTGTTGGACCGACTCGCCATGACAGAGCTGCATGGGTCAAGTTATAAGCTTCTCTCATATACAAGCCATGTCACTATGCCCTTTGACCTGAGATCATCATGGATTCCTACATGACGAACGCTCAGCTTTGACCTAGTCAAAAGTCACTTTTGAACGAGTGATCATAAATACTATGTTCCGGCTCAATGGTTTTTCATGCGGAGGAATATGAATGGTCAAGATGGAATTTGTCCCTCACATTGGTAGAGAGATATTACTGGGCCCCTCGATGAGTGAGTCTGAGAAATGTATGGCCATACTGTAATGGAAAGGTAGTTCGATTTCTATAGTCAGACTACTCAGGGATCGAGAAAGTAACGGTCAGGAACAGGAGGATGACGTTCCCCATGCCTCATCCATGACAGAAATATCGTGTGACAAAACGGACGTGATATGGTTGTATGAAAGGTTACATCGTTAATCGATCCTCATATGATTTGGGTAGTCGTAATGTCTTGCTAGAGACCGCTTACGACTTGTGGGTCAGTATAGTAACTGGCCCACTGCCAACTTGATATGGGCCTACAGGGTCGCACACAAAATAGCCCAACACTAGCTATGATGTCTACATTCATTGAATCTAAGACATGTCCAGATTCAATGAATAATCTAGGGTGGATATATATATTATATATAAATTCGTATATATTATATTATATTATATATAACATAAGAGATATTTGTAAGATTTAATTTATAAGGATAAATTAAATCTCTATCACTTTTGAATTTGAATTTAAATTGATATGATCTATTTGAATTTGAAATTTAAATTGATAAGATATCTCAAATTTGATTTATAAGAATAAATCAAATATAATTCTGTCTTATCTTTATTTTAAATTAAATGAATAGGTGAATTAAATCTGTGGGACGAATTTAATATAAACCATATTTATTTAGTTAGTTTCTTATCAAATTATGCAATATATGATATTGTATTAATTTCATAATTAATATAAGATTAATTCTGAAATCCAACCCAATCAGAACACCGATAGAATCCTATATATTTGACATTAGGGGCTAGGGTTCTTGATGAGAGAAAGAGAGTGACAAGGAAGCTGCAAAGGTTTGCAGATAAGAAACCACCAAAATAGAGACAGTGAGGACGGAGTCTCAAAAAAGCCCTAGAGGGACAAGAGGCGCTAGCATGTTGTTCGTGGTTGGAACGCTGTTCGTGTGGATACCTGTAGAAGAAGCTAATCTGAGTTGTCGACTTCTTACGATGAAGGAGAGAGCACCAGGTACGATAACAAGTCACGAAGCGTAGACACTTAGGTCGCGACCATACAGGTGTCCTGAACGTCAGAAAATCGAAAAGAGATGACAGGTCGTGACTAGAAGCTGAGGAAGTCGCGACTGATAACTCCAAAGATGATAGGTCGCGACTAAAAGCTTAGGAGGTCACGACAGAAAACTCCAGAGGCGACTGGTCGCGACTAGAAGCTGAGTAGGTCGCGACTTTAAGCTCCAGAGGCGAAGAGTCGCAACTAGTGGATACGGAGGTCGCGACTATAGTTCGAATATCGAAGGTAACACTTCTTACTCCTTGGCTTAAACATATTCGGTAGATCCTGGCAGGGAATGAAAAAAATTTTCAAGTTAATTTTCGCTGTGTGTCTTCCAATTCCCTTCAAGACGCGCAAAGGAAATACACTTCAAAATTTTTCCAATCCCTGCCTGGATCTACCGATTGTGTTTATGTCAAGGTGTAAGAGGTGTTACCTTCGGCGTTCGAATTATTGCTGCCTCGGGCATTCCGACGTTCAGGATGCCTATGCTCTCTTTTCTATCGCGAGAAGTCGACGACTCAAATCGGCTTCCTCTACCGGTATCCACACGAACAGCCTTCCAACCACGAACGACTTGCTAGCGCCTCCTGTCCTTCTAGGGTTTCCTCCGGAATCCGTCCTTATAGTCTCTATTTTGGCCATTTCTTATCTACAAACCTTTTGCACTCTCACCCACAAAACCCTAGCCCCTAATATCAAACATATAGGATGCTATCGGTGTTCTGACGGTTATTGGATTTCAGAATTAATCCTAAATTAATTCCAAACTTAACACAATATCATATATTGCATAAACTGATACGGAATCAATTAAATAAATATGGTTTATTATATTAAATCCATCCTACAGATTTAATTCACCAATTCATTTAATTTAAAATAAAGATATGACAGAATTATATTTGATTTATTCTCATAAATCAAAATTGAGATATTATATCATATCAATTTAAATTTCAAATTCAAATAGATCATATCAATTTAAATTTCAAATTCAAAAGTGATAGAGATTTAATTTATCCTTTATAAATATCTCTTATATTATATTATATTATATAATACAATATATATACGAATTTATATATATATATACATGTCCACCCTAGATTATTCATTGAATCTGGACATCATAGCTCGTGTTGGGCTATTTTGTGTGCGACCCTGTAGACCCATATGAAGTTGGCAGTGGGCCAGTTACTATACTGACCCATAAGTCATAGGCGATTTCTAGCAAGACATCACGACTACCCAAATCATATGAGGATTGATCAACGATGTTACCTTTCATACAACCATATCACGTCCCTTTTGTCACACGATATTTTGGTCTTGGATGAGGCATAGAGAACGTCATCCTCCTGTTCCTGACTGTTACTTTCTTCATCCCTGAGTGGTCTGGCTATAGAAATGGAACTACCTTTCCATTATAGTATGGCCATACATTTCTCAGACTCACTCATCGAGGGGCCCAGTAATATCTCTCTACCAATGTGAGGGACAAATTCCATCTTGACCATTCACATTCCTCCGCATGAAAAAACATTAAGCCCGAACATAGTCTTTATGATCACTCGGTCAAAAGTGACTTTTGACTAGGTAAAAGCTGAGCATTTGTCATGTAGGAATCTATAATGATCTCAGGTCAAAGGGCATAGTGACATGGTTTGTGTATAGAGAAGCTTATGACTTAACCCATGCAGCTCTCTTATAGTGGGTCGGTCCAACACCTTGTACTTTTACATGTGCCTATGACTTTGATTTATATCGTCTCTATACATCTTCAAAGTCATACTGGTCTTATTTCATCTCTGCTCCCGCATAGATGACCGACCAGGGACATTTAGGATAAGATCATGAGTTATCCAAGGATGGTCATCATAGTAAACATGCAAATAATATGATAACATGATTAAGAAATTCATAAATCAACAATGTTCATAATACAATGATTGGCCCCTATGGCTCAATTTCCAACAACACCTGATGATAGGCTATACTTACTGCTCATCAGATAGATTATGTCCAGCCTCCTTCAATTTTTAAATCATGTTAGACATTTCTCTCAGATGTTGTGTCACATCCTCATTTTTTTCTATCTAATAGAACATACAATGGAACCTGTAAGTGACAGATAGAGGGAAGAGTTTTGGAAGGGATTATGACGATGATCAGAAGAAATGATAAAGGGTGGATGAGTTTTGAAGAAAAAGAGGGATTAAACTGAAAAGTCTAAAAGTTCCATAGTGTAAAATAGAAGTAGACATAAGTTATGGGCCATTAAGTGTAATTATAAAAAGTTTGAGGGACTTCAATGCAATTTGTCAAAAGTCAAGGGCAAAATCATAATTAAGAGGAAGTTGTGCGAGAAAAGGCCCAAAATTGCCTGAAAATGTTGTAGTCCCATATTTTACTAATAAATGAGCTAGACATATTTTTCAGAATTTATATATGAGGCCCCAGATAGTAAGGAACAAGTCTTGGCATCATTGCAAGCAGAAAAGCAATCCGATTGGGAGTTGGCAGTGCAGTATTTTGCAAATTTCACTGTAGTCACAACAGTTATTAGTGGACTGTATTTGCTTGTCCACATTTGGATGGCTGCGCCCAGCATAGTTCAAGGGCTTGAGGTTCTTGGGGTTGACTTGCCAGATTCAATTGGTGAATTTGTTTCATCTACTATTTTGGTTCTTCAAGGTGAAAAACTACTGGGTTTAATTTCACGCTTCATGCGAGCCAGAAGACAAAATGGTAGTCTCTATTTGCTTTTTTTCTGTGGGCCTTTCTTGATTATCATATATTAATTAATTTTTAACTGCCTTGATTTTATTAATTATTCATCGTACTGTGGCAGAGCAAATGCTACATTTTTCCCAATATTTTTGTTTATGATTAAACAAATTCCATAATTGATAAAAGAGGTAAAAATCTACATCAAACAACATAAATCAGACTATACCCAAGAGTTAAACAAGAACTTTCTAATTCTTCTACCATCCTATCAAAATAAAGGCTCTTTAAAAGCTAATGGTAAACACTATATTCTTTTTTGTTGATTTTGCCTCTTTTTTCTTTCTCATTGGATCAAGTGATTCCTTGATGGGGATAGCTAATATCTTCAATTTTGTATTTAGTGCTTTGTTGCTTAATTTAGTGGCTTTATTCTTTACTTATTTTGATATCTTCTTTGCTCTAATATTAGGCAGTAATCATGGAATTAAAGCTCAAAGAGATTGTTGGCTACTAACTGTTGCCTTGATTGAAGGAAGCAACATAGCTTCTATCAATTCAAGTGGAATCTCAGATCCATATGTGGTCTTTTCTTGCAATGGGAAAACTAGAACCAGCTCCACAAAGTTTCAGAACGCTGATCCTATATGGAACGGTGAATATATTATGTTGTTATTTAATACTCCATTAGTTGTACTTATAAGTTAAGACTTGACCTTGTAAATTATAGCTTCTTTACTTTTTTCCACTTTTGCTTACAAAAATTACCGATGCTTACAGAAGTATTTGAATTCGATGCGATGGATGACCCTCCATCTGTGCTGAATGTGGAAGTTTTTGATTTTGATGGACCTTTTGATGAAACTGCATCTGTAGGACAAGCTAAAATCAATTTTCTGAAAACAAATATCTCAGACCTTGCTGATATATGGGTTCCTCTTGAAAGAAAGTTTGCTTTGGAAAGTCAATCGAAGCTACACTTGAGAATTTTCTTGGATAACACTAGAGGTGGTAGTGTTATAAAACAATATATAAGTAAAATGGAGAAAGAAGTGGGAAAGAAGGTATGTAATTATGTTAGTCCAACTTTGTGTGTGTCAACCATTTGTTTCTTTATGCATTTACATTGTTCATTTTGGCTTAACTTTTCCCTCATGGAAAACTTGTAGATTAATTTGCGATCTCCTCAGACAAATTCAGCCTTTCAGAAACTCTTTGGGCTTCCACATGAAGAATTTCTAATCAATGATTTCACATGCTATTTGAAAAGAAAAATGCCCATGCAGGTTTGTTTTGTAGTTTATTTGAATTTTGAAGTTAAAAGACACGATTTATCTTTGAGAAAGTTAATCACTTGGTTCCAACTTGTACGTCTATTCAACTTTAGTTCCTGAAATGGGAAAAATACATAAATCAATTCTTAGAAATAACTATCGTTTTTACCAGTTAGTTATTTTGGCAACCCTAAGTCTCTTGACAAATGCATCAATGTACAATGAGTGTGGTTTCTTTATGCAGGGTCGACTTTTTCTTTCAGCAAGAATTATTGGATTCCATGCAAATATATTTGGACGCAAAACTACATTCTTCTTGCTCTGGGATGACATTGAAGACATTCAGGTTATTCGCCCCACATTTGCGTCAATGGGGAGTCCAATAATTTCCATAACTCTTCAACCTGGAAGAGGTATGGATGCAAGGCATTGTGCAAAATCACAAGATGAAGAAGGCAGGCTAAAGTTCAATTTCCAATCCTTTGTATCTTTCAATGTTGCCTACAGGTAGATGGAAAAGAATTTATGAATGTTGTGTAAAGTATTTTCTTTCATATATCTCTGTGCAACTTCTATGAAACCCTTTTCTCTTGTATGATTTTTTATGCACAATTTTGTTATTATCTTCTACCAGGCCTCATAGCAACATTTATAAATGTTCTTCATCATTTTATATTGTCTTATTGGATTGATCTCAAACAATTGAGATAGATGATTTTGAGGTTGAATTTATGTAGCAATGTCATTTATTATTAAAATCTTTTGTTGTTGATGTACTAGAAAGTTGTGCAAGTTCTTTAAACCCCTTAGTGTTTGTAAACTTAGTTGACAAATAAATTTATATGCAGTAATAATTAAGAAAATTGGAAGATCAAAATGTGAAACAATTGCATATTTTTTGAGTTTTTTATTCTAAATTATTATCTAGTACAAGAAATATATGTGATTGAGTACATATTTTCATGGAAAAGGTTCATTTGTATGGGACAATGCTACCTTCCACTCAAATAAACATATATGCATTAACTTGTAGTATCAGCTTGCACTACCTTGTACTTAAACTCTACATCAAACTTCTTCCAAGATTCATAGTTATGTGTGCTAGTATGGTGTGAAAAGTACTTTTCATGTTTGTGAGATATTATTCAAAATGGTAATAGAGTTGGAATGCAACTTATAAGTATAAGATATCCTAAGTTACTAAGAAATTGTTTTGGTGCTGACGTAGGACCATCATGGCTGTTTGGAAGACCAGATCCTTCAGTCCTGAACAAAAAGATCAAATGGTTGAAGATGATTCTGAAAGCAAAAGCCTTGCAGGTGAAGAGAGTGGGTCATTTGTTGACCTTGATGATGTGAACATGTCTGAGGTTCAATGTTCTACTCTTCTAGTTCCTGTAATTTCTCTCTCTCTCACTCACTAAATCACTCATCAAATACACGTACTACTTTTTAAATTTTTAAGGTCTAGGTATCCTTGAATTTAGTTTGGGTTACATCCTTCTTTGGTGTCCCCTTCATTGACATAACATAATTAGTATAATTTAAGAGATTGTCCCTAAGGAGTTTGCTTTGGTCCAATTCATCTGTCCATATTTTACATGTCATCATAACTGTGTACCTCATTGGTTCCTTACATGGTTTTCAATAGGAGAATTTTTCAAATGTTATTGTCTAACTATATCCCTTTGGTTAATTTAGACCAGCTTTTTTATGGAGTTATTTAGTGGATGAGATTTGGACCGCCGGTTCATGGAAAAATCTAGTTGTACGAATTATTCTTTCACACCTTGGGTATCGGAGAATAATGACACCTATGAGAGGGCACTATATTACACATTTGATAAAAGCAATACACGTTTCAAAGGTGAAGTAACAAGTACTCAGCAAAGAACTAGTCTTCCGGATGGAAAAGGTTGGCTTTTGGAAGAGGTTATGAATCTTCATGGAGTTCCTCTTAGTGAATACTTCAATGTGAGAATTTTCAACTTTTGTTTTGTTTCATGATTTTCTATGCATATCTACCTTCCTGATATATAAATTTTCACAGCTACACCTTCGTTACCAAGTTGAGGGTGTACTTGCAAAAAAGAGTTGCAAAGTACATGTTTACTTTGGAATTGAATGGCTAAAAAATTCAAAGCATCATAAAAAGATTTCAAAGAACATCTTGAGAGGTCTGCAAGAACGTTTGAAGTTGACCTTTGGTGTGATTGAGAAGGAATTTTCATCAAGATAGCAGACGAATCATCGCATCGCTTGTATTAACACAACACACAAATGCTTTCCTCATTCTTTTAACAGAACCTTAGTTTCAAGGTTAGTTTAATGATAATCCTAACTTCTCTGGCAGATAGAACTTTTACTAGGAACATCTGATCTGACCCAACTAGATATCACTTCTCTTCTTTTGGTGGCAAGTGACTTGATGTGGGAGTTTTTGTTCTTCAATCAAGAGAAATTCTTAGGTAAACTCATTCTATAAATAATCAGTACACTCAGTCAATATTGATGATATATTCATACTGTTAGTGCAACCTTACATAGTCTGTTCCGATTTACTTTTAACTTATCAAATTGTTATAACAAGAATTTCTCTTTAAAATCATGATATATATTCTCCTTTAAGTTGTATTTGGATTCTCTATCATAGAAGTGTTGCTAGAAAGTAAAGTGATACAGAGATAAATTGTGAATGAGTTTAAGTAAATGAAATGGGTTCTAAACACTCATTTATTGTGTTACTCTCGCTTATAATACTACAATACGATATAGAGTATCCAATGTCCTTAAGGCTCTCCTGTTACCCACTAGTGGTAGAAAGATATTTATAATTCATTAGCAATTCTTAGTGGATTACATTCTATTCTTTTTCTTTATGCAGAAAGTATTTAGATGATTCGATCCCAAAGATTCAGAAAAATCAAAACAAGTTTCACAATTCAAAGAGGGCTTATGAATAACACTTGCAAATATATTCATGGTTCAAATGTTGCGTTAGGTGTTAAGTTGACAGCAACAAAAAATGTTGCAGCCCTCAACAATTATTGAAGAGAAATAGACTCAATCATGGAGATTAACAATTGAGTTTTTTTTGTACAGGCATAGAGATGATTATTGTACCATTGTTCTTATCAAGACATTTAGAATTTTTGGGCATTATAGATCCCTTAAGTTAGTTACGTTTGTACTTGATCATGCATATGTATAGATTGTTTTCTCTCATTGTCTATTATCCTTGTTGGTAAAAAAAGAATTTATTATATTTCCGTCTCAACATTTGACTCCATTATTAATTTGAAATCTCATATTTATTTAGCCTTACACTCAATCTTTATTTTTTGGAAAAAAAATAACTTTTTTATTTAATGTTAGCAAGCTTATAATCCAAGCCCCTTTTATCATTCCTCCAATTTCTCTAATGCGGCAACTTTAAAGCCTATATAATATAAAATTAACATTAGCCCAAATTATTTGGATTTACTATAACACCATCAATTTATGAATGATTTAGAGATAAGAGATTTGGAATTATCTAAAATTTTTATTCTAAAATTAAAAAGTTAGAAAAGGATAAAAGAAAAGGAATTATTGTTATAAACAATTTTACTTTTCATTTACTTTTTTTCTTAATTTTATGAAAAAACAATTAAAAAAATTAGTCAAGTTAGAGAGGAGAGGAGATCATTTTAATTATTATATTGTGTTTATACTTGATTACTATCCACACCTCATTTCAATTTTACCATTTGAGCTTGCTCAATTCAAGTAGTTGAAGATAAAACTCCATTTCAAATAAATATAAATTAGGGTAGAGAAACACGTTAGTTAGGTTGGTCATCCAAAGAGGGGGTTGTCATGCACTTGTATCTCGGTCTCTTGATAAGGAAGGGAAGATGTAGCAGTTGCACGGAAATATGAAAAAGGGTAATTTTGGAAACATACTTTTGTAAAGAAAAACTAGGTTTTACAAAAATAGAATTAGGGCTCGGGAATCGGTTGTGCGTGGGGAAAGTATTATGCACTCAACAACATGAGAACAGTTACCCTAAGTTGACTACTCAAAATTCAAATAGCTTTTAAATAAATTTTAATTACCCAAAAAAATAAGAAAAGGAAAAAAGGAAAAAAGAAAACAAAAGGAAAAAAATATTTATTGACAAAGTTGGACTTGACTTGAGTCTTATGTACCTGTTAAGAATCAAAGTTTAACGGTAGAAATGCGTGTTGTAAAATTCTACTATTAATCAACACAATTAACCTTCATGAAACTGTTTAAACTACTACTATAGGAGAAAAGGAAAGAAGCACTACAAAAAAGAAGTTATTTTGTAAAACTTTATTTTTTACTTACTGAAACAACATTTGTTAGCGGTTTACACAACTGTTGCAAAAGTAGGCGCTGTAAACAGTATTTTAACGATTAAGAAAACCGTCAAAACGCTATAATCATTTATAGCGGTTTAAAAGATTTTGTAGTGGTTTAGAAACCGCTACTAACTTCATGCGAAAAATTCAAATTTTATTGTGGCACCAAAATTTGTAGTGGTTCTGTAACCACTACAAATGTTCTAGATTTGATAAAACAATTTCATTTTAATAGTATGTATATATGTACATATATAAATATATAGATAATTTATTAAATTTGATAGGTTAGTTTTATAATGATAATTGAGTATATTATTTAGTTGTACTATGTTGTATAATTTAAAATATTTTATTTGATGAGATATAATTAAGATAAAAGAAGTGTACAAGTTGATATTAAGTAGCTAAAAAATTATGGCAATAGATAAAAAATGTGTAGAAGAAAGTTGGAAAGTGAAGAAAGTGTAGGAAATATATAGACATAAAAACAAAAGAATACACATGTTAATAAGGAATAAGTATAGAAACTTAAAAAGAAAAATTTATAAATCCAAATGATCTTACCACCATGTGAAGAAACAACTAAATAAAGGAAAGAGGAAGAAAAAATGTAGGAGGAGGAGGAAGAAGAGAGGAAGGGGAAAGAGTAAGAATGGGAGGAGTGGAGATATTTATAGACATCGGGTGGAGTTTGAAACAGTTTTGTGGACATTTGTAGCAGCTTATAACCGCTAAAAATGTATTCACGCAAGGGAGGGAAATTTGAATTTCATAAGAGTTAGATCAGATACAGATTGCTCCTCAGATAAGAGCACAATTCAGATACAGGTTGCTCGCAAATAGAGCACAGATTCAGAAGAGAAGTTATGAGATGGATCCGTAGTAACAAAAAGCAATTGCATATTGTGATTATAGATGGTTAGGCAATGATTGCATATGGCAATAGCCCATGGCAAGCCACAATAATGAAAGAAAGTTGAGAAGTACTCCTGAGTAAGAGAGAGGTTAAGTGAAGTCTTGATAAGTAAGATGGGCTATGGAACATAGTGCTGGAGAACTATCTGATAAATTATCAACAAAAGGGAGTAATTAACCTTGTAATCTAGTTCGTTGGTTGAAGTGTTTCAGAAGAATTGTAGTTGATCCAAACATGATTCACAAGGGAGTGATATCCTAGAATCAGATAGTTCCTAAAAAGAATGATTAAATAAGGTTTAAGTCAAATAATGAGAGAAAGTATAAAGTTATAAAGTCAGAGGGACTAACTGCAAATAGTGAAAGTCTAGGAATTAAACTGTAAATAGTGAAAGTCTAGGGATTAAATTGTAAATAGTAAAAAGTTCAAGGACCTAAATGGATTTTTGAAATTTTAGGTACCAAATTGGAATTTCAAATTTGGTAAAAAGGGACTAAAATAGAATTTGGCAATTTAAGGGACTAAAGTTCAATTTTGCCAAATTCAAGGGCAAAAGTGTAATTATGGAAAGTTGAGCCAGAAATGGCCAAAAATGTTTCGGTCCCAAATTTTACCAAGAAATAGAGGATAGAATTCGGGCTAGACATGTCTCTTAGAATTCTGATTTAAGGTCCAGATAAAATTATATTAATTTCTAAAATTTAGAAATTAGTATAGTATCTTCCGGATATCAGAATTAGATGAAATTTTATAGTAAATCCTTATAATTAATATAAGAATTTATGAAACTAACAAAAGTAAAAAAGGAGTTCTGTAGAATTAATTATGAAATTTAAGATGAAGATAGACACCGATAAAGGATTTAAAGAAAACATATAGAATTTTTATCAGGACTTATAGGTCTAAAAAAATTATGGACTATATAGAAAATTTATTTTATATTAGAATAAATTTCTAAAATTGTCATAACTATTAAAAGAATTTTATAAAGTTTATCTCAAAATCAGGGTAATTTTAGAATATTGATATAAAGGAAGTGCCTTGAGATTTATGCCAATTATCTATTGGACCCAAGGATGGCCCAATAATGGCATCATGTGCAAACCCAATAAGCCCAAGAGCAAGTCTTAGAGCTCAAGTCAATTTTGGATGTTTTATGGATAAAAAAAAAAGAAATAATGCAAGAGATAAGGAGGTGGCACATGGTAGGACCCACACCTCCTCCACTTTGTGCCACATGTAAGGAAAATAAGACTTGGAGATTAAGTTTGCTTGGAGATGAAGTCAAGTAAAGAGAAAATCTATGCCATTGAATTAAATAATGCTTAAACTAATCTTGGCAATTCATTTCTATGGAAATTTTCTATAAATGCCCATTCCCTTTAGTGCAAAACCGTGGGCTTTGGAGAACCTTTGGGGAACCTCTTGTCATTTAAAAACTTGACCAAAGCAAAGTCAATTCAAGGCACTTTATTACAATATTTTTTGGATCTCAGAATCAGATGAAGCTTTATAGTAAATTCCTATAATTAATATAAGAATTTATAAAACTGACAAGATCAGAAAAGGAATCCTGTAGAGTTTTTAATGGAATTTACAGTAGAATAAAATACCCGATAAATATCCCCGGGAGAGGTTTCTTAGGATTTATGCCATAAAGGTAGTGGACCCTATAAAGGCCCAACATGGTGTCATGGAGGACCAATAAAGTAATGGGACAGATAGGCGGGCCAGTGTCCAGAGGAACCCCGAAAAAGTGTGAAATTATGAAAATGCCCCAATGTTGAACTATTAAGCAAGAGATGAATGGAGGGCATTTTGGTCATTTTGGATAGGCCAAAATGCCAAGGCAAGTACAGGAAGGATTATTCAGAGCCAGTATATGCTCTGATAAAGTACAAAGAGGTGTGAAATGACAATTATACCCTTAGGGTCAATATAGTGCAAGAAAGGGCACCAAGGGTATTTTGGTCATTTCACAATGGATGGATATAAGATAAATACTCAGTATAACAATGTCAATGGTAGGAGAAACCTAGACACAAGTTTTCCTAACAGAATACATATTTTGGAATATTATAAAAATTGGGAACATAAAACAGTCTGGTTTTTCTGAAACTGACCCGATCGGTACCGGACTGGACTAAAATTTTTCCTATCAGTATTATCCACTTTATTGATCCAAACAAGTCCTTGATGATGTCATGGATGATGTCGTTAATGAGGCTTCTAGGGCAAGTTTCTTGCAAGATGGATTTTGGACCATTAGATCAAATAGTAACCAAAGTAATCTTGGCCTTCCATTTCCACCAAAATTTTCTATAAATACCCCCCCAAATCAGACTTGTTCGGAAGCTTAGACACCTTGGGGAACCTCTTGCAAAATTTCTATTGAAGCTAGAAAGAAGCAAGCAACTTGAAAGAACAAGTAAGGTAACTAGTCCCCTTGATCTTAGACTTTATTCTAGCAAGTTTGCTCTTGGTTTTAAGAGGTTTTTGGGACATATTTCTCTTGGTGGTGCTGCTGGATATTCTGTTTTGATGTGAAAAGAATATGAGTTTTATGTTATAGATAGTTTAGATAAGCTTAAACAAGCTAGAATCAAGTGATACTAGCTTGGAAATCCAAGTATACATGTGAATGGAAGATTGTGTTCTATTCTGGTACTGTATGAATCACTGTTCATATGTTGGAATATCATGATTTTGATGCTTCCAATGTGCTTAAAATGAAAAATTGTGTGGGGATAAAGTAGAGAAACAAGTATTGGAAGCATTGGAATCAAAATGAGAATTTTTGGAAAATGTAGGAGACATTTTGGTTCTGTACAGCAGCCAAGGATCTGAATTGATTTTGGAAATTCTGATTTCATATTTGGATTCTATATAAAAAATTATGTGGAAATGAATCATGAGAATTTATTTTGTAAAGATGTAAGCATAAGTTATAAATTAGACAAAGAAAGGAATATAGTAGGAACCTAGTCTTGGACTTTGTTTTGGAGTTGCATGGTAACTTGATGTTACTTTGTAATGGCTAGATTTTGACATTTGTGAAAGGAGAAGATCATTCCAAGAAGGGTGTAACAAGGATATTTAAGAGGTAGCAAGAATACCTAATTATAATCTTATGTTTGTTTGATTGTATGCTTGCTTGTTAGTTATGATTCTTGGTTGAGCTTGAGATGATTCTTTGATGATTATGATAAAGTATGAATGATTGCAACTCCTTACAATGAATGTCATGACAATATGCATGTTAGAGTTTGCTTATCTATGTTTGCCAAGTAGCTCCCATATTATGATAACATGTTAGGCATTTAATCAAGCATGCATGTTATTATAGTTTGTATGACTTGCTATTGAGATTTCTATGAAATCTCATTCTTTCCATATACATAACCATGCTATAGGTGCTGGCACATCTCAAGGAAAAAGGGTAAATATGGATGGTTGAGTTGTATATGAATTAAAGTTAAGTACTTGACCTTAGAAGATGATATTTTGATGTGCATGATGTATGATACTATGAATCCGTTCCAAGATAGTGTACTTTTGACGGTAGTTTTCATAACTTATCCAACGTATTTTAACATGAAATTTGGCATGCAAATAGTTAAGATCTAGAGATTTAAATGGACACCAATAACACCTCAATTGGTTAAGTGTTTGATTTGTTATGATTTTTCAAAGTTGGAAATAAAATCTGGAACAAGATAAAATGAGCAACCAGAGGCAGTAAGGTTCATGCGTGAATTTCAAATAGTAAATGAATGATTTTTTCCACAAAATTTTATGAGTTTAAATTACAAATATGGATCTTTAAATCCATATGTAACACGTCTCATTTGGATAAGTGAACAAAGAGAAATGAATTTTTGACGATAAGGTAAAGAAGCTGGAACTTCTAGACTTACCAAATGAACAGTATTTTTCAACGAATAAACTGATTTTATTTGAGCAAGGAAACACCAATTCCATATTTTTCCTCCAAATTTAAATGAAATATATTTCATTAGAAATTTCAACCACCTGATTTTGATTTTTCTACATTTAAATATGAATTTTCAAAGTTCAGGCTGTATTCTGGATTACCAAATGAACAGTAGCCGTGAACAGTAGCCGAGTACATTTCTTTTGAAAATTCATGTTTCTAAGTTAAAGAGGTAATTAAGTGATTCAAGCTCCTTCCAATTGAGTATATGTAAGGGTAAAATTAAGGATATGACATTTCATCACCCTTGCTCTTTAACCTCTTGCATAAAAAGTTACAGAAACCATCTTCATACTTGAATTTTTTATTTAAAATTCTTGAAAATAGAATTGGAAACACTTAAGTTGTTACTGTTAGATTTGGGATTATAACATGATTCTAAGTGATTATTTTGAAACTTTGAATCATCATTTAAGAGGGTTTTCAGTTGTGATAAGTGCTTTAATGCCTAGTGAATGATGAACAGTGCTTGAGACTTTAGCTTATGAGCAATTTAGATAAAAACCTTAGTTGGAAGGATTCTTGGCCTTAATTCCTATATTGAGTGATTATTCAATTGGTTCATATCCTCTAGAACTTGTCTTGACTCTGAGTTGAGAATTGCTTACGCACTTATGTTATTAAACATGATAGAGGCATTCATTTCTAAACCCGTTTACCCCAAACGCAAGCCCACTACATATTATATCCTTAGTCACCCCTTTTGAGCCCATCATTTTTCTTTCATCCATCATTTATATAGAAAGTGATATATGCATAAACTTCATTTGCAAAATAAAATTCTATTCATGTCAAAAATTCATTATTGTTGTGATGTGTGCTACAGGTTCTGTACATGAGGTGCCAAATAAAAGAAAAGGAGAAAACGCATATTGCACTGAAAAAAAAGAGAGAGAAGGAAGGTGCAAGAAAAGATGCAAGAAAAGAAAATAAAAAGAAAAGAAAAGAGAAATGAAGAAGGCACTTTTATTAACTCTTATTAGCACAATTATCACTTCTAGATCTCTAGAGACATGAATTCATGCTACATATTCATTGTTAAATGCATATAGTACTTTCTATTCTTCATATTCCATTCCATGTGACCCATCTCCATCATTACAATCCTAAAAGACCTCTTGATTCTTTGCATAAGTGCTATATAGTTACTGAGATTTAGAGCCATTACAAGCATATGGTAGGATGTTTTCCAATATGAATTTGAGTGAAAGAACCCTAACAATGAGAGGAGAAATAGAGTTAAACACTTACATCCTTAGAGAGAATTTATTGCGCTCATACAGTTGAGGTTGATTTCACTTAGTAGTTGATTACTTGGCATTGCTCACATTATCACTTCTACATTCCCAAAAGATGGTGGATTAATTGTTTTCAGGTCACACTATGGATTATGTTATTATCTCGAATTTAACAGTGTTATTCTAGGTGTAATTCATTTCTTTGTCCAGGAGTACAAAGGTTCAAGTGTGGGGGAATTGATAAGACACATTTTGTATATGGTTTCTATGACATTTTTATGAGTTTTATAATGACTTTACCATTCATTTCATGCCTTAAATTGTGCTTTTGTGTTAATACATGATTATGCTGGGCAATATGCCAGTTAAAGGGTAAAATGGTAAAATAACTCTTCCAAACTGCGTATATTCTGTTATCTACTGATTTGGACTTTTACAGTGAGCTTTTATGTTGAATTGTAGGTACTTTGGAAGAGAGCAAGGACCAGGAAAGAAATCATAAGTCAATAAAAGTGAAATCACGCTTCTGTGCTATTTAGTCGCGACCAAAGTGTCCTTAAGTCGCGACCTTTAATTCTTCTGGAAGATTCCCTGTGTTCATAGGTCCGACCAACAAATGGATATGGTCGCGACTAAAATGCGAAATCGCTGAAACTGCGTGTTTTGAATTAGGTCATGCTGTTATAAGAAGAGACAGAGGCTACCGTCAAGAGGAGGCTGGTTTTTGGACCTGATTAGGCTAAGAAGCAGTACTCGAGCGCTCTCTACACACCTTCTACACATCTCTACACCATTCACCTTTCATCTCTTCATTGTTTCTTCATGGCATCACATCTTAACAGCGATTGCAGTGCAGTAGAAGTCATGAGAGGCTAAACCTTTAGTCTCTTGGTGATGGATCTAATATCTTGAGCTCACGGACTGAAACGGGGAGTTTCTTCTATTCTAATTTGTATCTTGTCATATTATGATTGCTTCTAGATTTAGACTTTTTCATCATATGAATAAGTTTTGAATATCGATTGATTATTCTCATATTAGACAATTGTAATTTACATTGGATGTTTTGAATGCTGGTTTAAATACAATATTTCAGTTTTGAGTTTAAGCTAGTTGAACGGTTGTCAACGATCGTTGCTAATTGATTCGATTGCTTGAATTCTAGGGTTAGTCGATCGACACTCATTCGAGGGCATTCTTCCATCTGGTTTAAATTACACACTAAGTGATCCTTAGCAGTTCAATAATAGTCTTTAAACTAGCTTTGATCAAAGGAGTTTAAAGAATATTAGAGTTTTGGACTCAATCGATCGATTGAGGTTTTATTCAAGACTTAGTGATTTCAAACTCCATATACATTGAGAGCAAGGATAGATATTTTTCATAATCAAGAGCCTATCATCATATAATACTTTCACAAACCAACCATTTTCCATCTTAAACAAAAATAAAAAAACATCTATTTTACTGCACCCACAAAACCACAAAACCATTTACTCTTTACTCAGGTTTACCGTTGAATTTGACATCCAATTTGCTAGGATTCCTTTAGAAAGGCTCCTTAAGAAGAATGATAGGGTTGTGCCTTATACTATATTACTAGGGTGCAATTCACTTAATTTTGATGGCTCAGACTGCGACAATCCGAGGGCCTGGTCACCTACCTTAACCTTGTCCTTGGTAATCATCTTTCTAAAGAAATACTGTACTTATAGACCATTCCTTTCCTTAGGCTAGGCCTACTGTGACCCTCAGGATCTATTGCGATCAATCGTAAGCCTCTTTAGGATCTAACTGGGCCTTGGAATTTTATTCTCTATGAGTATGCTAGGATCTAACTATGATCCTTTGGAATCTACTACGATTCTATTGTACTGTATCCTTATCTCTGGAAGACTTAAAACTAACTGACTAAGTTACAAGGTTAGCCACTTCAACTTAATTAGTAACTCAACTGATAATTCTCCAAGACTGATCATAGAAGCCAATATTATCTATTAAGACTTTTACTCATTTCTTCTATCACTCAAGAATTTATCATATCATTCTCATCTTTCATAACTTTGCTATATATAGCACTATAAAGAACTACACGAGATCTACCATGCACATAACTACTATAATTTGTAAATCTCATCTGGTGGACATGGCTTTAACATGAGCTGTACTATCTATTTTCATGACTCTATCTCAAGATCCATCTAGCTTTATCACAAGAGCAATCTAGCTCTATTGCAAGTACATTAACTTTTATCACATAGATGATGCTCCCTCTTAGAGATGCATCATCTTTCATAACTGTATCTCATTTAATTTCATGTTCATGATACATCATTCATGCATCTTATCCTTACTGAAGGGATATGTCTTGAGTACCAAAATTATATGTCCATAGGTATGCTAACAACATTCATCTCTAATTTTATTCTCTATCTAACTGATTATCATTATCTTGTCTTAGACTCTCATTCTAATCTTTGGGGATTAACTGGCTAACTATCTCATTTATCACTTTTTCTATTGCTTTATCATTACCAAGTTAAATTATCTAATTGCATGTCGGATGGTATGGGAGCAACATAACTTCCTCATAACTTTCTCATCATACATATTGTACCCTACATGTAATATGAAAGGGAGTATTCATTCATTATAGCATACTCTAGCATGCATAATATGCAAGGAGATGCAATCATTTAAACATCTCTAACATGCATGTCATCACATGACAACTGCAAGGAGATGTAACTATTCATCATAACTTATGGCAACATAAGCCATATCATCATCACATATTTTGATCAACCATCCATCATACGCACACTGCAATTAAATAATTAACTAGGTAAACTTTAAAGCATTCTTTCCTTTATCACATTATCTACTAGATCCTGATCATTTATTTAGGAACCTGAGATAACTACATATTTAACTTAGGCTACCACATTACCCTGTTACTAGGGTATAGACTCAACTGTTCACTACTTCATTTGACTCTTGATCATTACTCTTTCTTAAATAGGGGAGTCTCTTTACCTTCTAAGCAGTGGTTACCTTTCTTTCTCTAGATATCATAAACTTTTTCTAATCAAGCATACATTTACCGTTCTGTTAAACCTCTGTAACTACCTGAGAAAATTTTTTCTTTATAACACATAATTCTATTCATGAACTAACTTCTCAATCATTCAACTCTCACTGTTCAAGTGGATGAACTCAGTTAAGTATTCATTAAAGGGTTCCTCTTTCCCTGCTTTAACACTTACCCTCACGTTCATCTCTATCTGACTGAGAGGAATGCTTCTTATAAAACTACTAAAGAAAAACTTCTCAGGTGAGCGGATAAATCTCATCCCTATGGAGTAACTACTGTATCTCTCTACTATATCTTAACTTCTTCTGTCTATCTATTAGTCCCAGCCTATTCTTCACCGGACTGTGGTTCCTTTCTAGTCTCTTTCTTGATCCTGGCGAACTTGAGTTGCATAAATCTCATTCATCATATACTATTATTACTTCTGTTCTCTAGGATACTTTACCCTAGGTCTGCTAGGTTACTATTTCTTCATGATGGGTTTTGAAACAACCTTTAAGTCCGATGTCACCTTGGGGTTACTTCAAAAATTTAAACCAAGGATTGCGTATAGTGAAACCTCGGGTCGTTCTCTTTGAGGAGCCAAAAATAAAATTAAATTCCTAAGTAACTAAATGCAATGCAACTTAAGTTAGAAAATGGGATTTGTTTTAATTGACTAACAACTAAATGCAATGAATTAAAAATAAAGTAAAATAAAATATTTTTGGTATTTTTAATTCAAAGAAAGGAATAATGAATGATAATGAGTGAATGGAATAAAAATGCAAGTGATTAACAATTATAAATGCAATCCTCCAATTCAATAACGCAGGCAATCATAGCTTCAACAGATATGGGAGTTCTAAACAATGAATTAAGAATTATAATTAAGATTTTAATTCAACAATCGAGCCACCTCGAATTGTCATAAAATATTTTCCAAATTCTAGTTTATTAACTGCCACCAGAATAATAAATTAGGATTAAAGATGTTAAAATCCAATGCTCAATTATAACTCAATAATTCATAGAAATAGGATTAAAGCCAGCAGGAGATATAATGATCCAATAATTCAAGCCACCTTGAATTATCATAAAATATTCACAATAATCTCAATACCATGTCTGACCCAGATCAAAGTAAATGAAATTAAAGTTAATTAAAGAACAATATCAATTGCCAAACAATAATCCAATAATCCTCAATCAATATAAATCATTATAAGCATTCCCAATAATTATAAAATTAACCTAAGACATAGGAATAATAAAATAATTAATGGGTGAAAATTAAAGTAACTTAAACTCTCCTTTGAGATTCCAAGCTCATGCCTTTGCCATTGAATAAGAGGATTAGGACGTCTAGCCACACATAACCATCACACTTGAGAACTCAGCCATGGAAGGGAGTGCTGCCGTCATTCTGTACTGTGTTTGTTGTCACATCCTTATTTTTATACATCTTAGGGACCATTCAGTAGCACTTAGAACCACTTTCAGGGTTATTGAAGTCTAAACTCTTAATCTGGAATTTTATTCTTATCGGGTACTGTTCACTGTGGCAAATTCCAGATGAGTGACCTGACTTTGAAAAATCATAACTAATTCTAGAAAAATCGAAATGAAGTGGTTCAAATTGGAACATGAAGATAACTTAATTATATTTCATGTAAAAATCATTGGTTGACTATTCCTTGACAAATTCAACGTGGGTCAACGTTTCAACTTTACTGTTCATCCAATGACTTTCTCCTGAATCCAGCATTCTGGTCCCAAATTTAACAATTTATATCTTTTCTTGTATACATCCAAATAAGGCATTCTATATATAAAATTAAAGCTTAGTATGTATACTATTTACCATAAAAATATCATACATTTATTCAACCATTTACTATTTTTAATGATTTACCAAACATCAATTGGTCTCCACGAATTACTGTTCACAGACTCATTTTTCAGCAACCAATCTTACATATTAATGCATACATACATCACATATCAGTTAAACATGCCAGATAGCAATCATTATTAAATAATCAACTGTTATACAGCAGTGCATGATTAACTCCCTCATGTTCCTATTACATTTCTCGTTGTCTAAAATCCGGCAGCATAACTACTGTGTTCCTTCTGAAGAAAGTAACCGATCTTGTACCGATTCGGTAATTCCAGTAGGAGCTACCATTCTACGTAAGTACCCAGGAAAGACTGGATGAACCTGCTAGGTCCACTCACTTCCAGCCTCCTTAGACAGCACCTACGTACACAGTACGTATCAGTTCCTTTCTTTGTTCCTGCTTCGTTGCCAGAATTTTGGCAGCATAACGGCGTCTCTTAAAATTTCCAGATTTTATTTTGACAGAACCTCCCCTGTAATGTTATATATGGGAATGAGATTCAAAAGAATCTCAGTAGCAACAATCATAACAATTTATGTAATGCAGTGTGACGGTGCTTGCTTGTGATTGTGTACAGATAAGTATGCTGCATGCTTCAATATTCAATAACATATGATCATAGCATTGTAATAGAGCTTCAAGCATAACATATAAGACAACAATCCAACCAAACAATAGCACAACAATTCACAAAGACATTACATAAAAGCTAGGATTAGTTACTACCTCAAAAGCAGAACTTCAGAACTTCTCTACTGCTTCCAACTCCACTAGAACTTCCTTTCTTCTTTCTTTCTCTCACTTTCTCTCTCAAGAACTTCCTTATCTCTCTAAACCTTGCTTGGGCCGTGCTGAATGAAGAGCTAGGGGGTATTTATAGTTTTGGTCAATGGCATTCTTGTAATTTTGAAGCCCTTTGATCCTGTGGTCCTGGTTTTTCCGGAATTTCCTATTTTTCTTTATTCCTTTTATTTACATAAAGGACCACATCTTTTTCCTGAAACAAAACTCATATATTCTGTTTAATCTGTACATAGAAATCAGTACAGAAAATTAAGGATATTATATTTGTCGTTGTTTTCTTCTGTGCTATGTCATTTGCTCTCTCACGGCGTGAATGAATGAAGGAGCTGAGTTGTCCGCTGCGTTGACGTGGTGGAGTCCGCAGCAGAGGTGGGGTCTGGTGATAGAGAATGATGATGGTGAAGATGACGAATGGATGGTACTGAAGGTTCTGCGCGGCAGTGAGAAGGGTATGTGTAAAGAATGGAAGGCGCCGCGTGAATGGAATTGAGGGTCTGAAGCTCGACTTGATTGTTTCTCTGGCAGCGTACTTCTTCTGTAGTGTACTCAGTGGCGTGAATAGAATGGAAAGTCTCAAGGTGCTGAAGCGTTCATGGCGTGTATGAATGGAAGGTCTGAAGGTGTTTTCGCGGCGTGTTTGAATGGAAGGTGCTGAAGGTTCTCCGCGGCGTCTTGCGTTCTGCGTGTGTGTGTTCAAAATGTGTTTTTTCCCCCGAGTGCCGTCTGCTGTGATGCATGCATGGCCTTTTAAAATAAAACCTAATGGGCCAAATCGCAAGGTTTGGCCCATGTGTCCTCCAGTGCAATTTCGGAATTAATGATCCTTTGTTGTCCTTTGTAAATTCTGACTTCTCCTAAATTCCTGAAATATAAAATCATAATAATGTAATATCTTTTATTCCAAAAATAATTGTTTAGGAGAAATAATAGAAATATGACAATTATGCCCCTATTAAACACTAATTCATTATAATATTCAATAATTCAATTGATGCACAAATAATATAATTAAGGCCCATTATATTATAAAAATATAATAAAAATATAATATAATAAAAATAATATAATTAAGGCCTATTATATAATAAAAATATAGGTTTGTCAACTCTCCCACATTTAGTCTTTTGCACTCCTGGGTAAAATATCATTTAAGCCAATCCACAGTTAAACTCAATGCAAATAAATATAAAACTGACAAGGCAAGAATATGCAATTAACTCAAGTAACCTCTATCCCTAATCAATCAATAGTCATGGAATGCTTCGGTGCAAAGAAATTAACACAAGAGAAATAGCAAGATTGAGGAAGGGGAACATAATAGAGTCTCATAAGTATAAGTGTCTTGAAACATCCTCCCTTAGACCCCTCAGAGTACACTTACGGAAGCGATATTAGCTTGATTATATCTTAACTTAAGCCCAGAAATTTAAAATTTCACTCTTAAGTTCCTTATTCTGGACCTTTAATTTGAAAATTAATTTATCTCGTTCTACACATCCAAATGAGGCTTATTACCTATCCACGTAATGCCCCAGATGTGTACGACTAGCCTGCCAAATTTCATAGCCAAACTCTTTCGTTTACTAGGTCAAACTGAGGCCAGAACACTGCTACCTCAGGACCTGCGAATTTCTCCCTTAATTCCCCATTCACAAATTGAACATGCCAAACAACATTTATTATTAAATAATAAAATGTCATACAACAAGGCATACAGCAAATTATCATATTTCTATTACATCTTTTCCTGCCTAAAATCCGGCAGCATAACTGCTACAATTCTTCTTTAGAAAGTAACCGATGTTGTACCGATTCGGTAATTCCCTCATGAGAACTACCATTCTACGTAGTACCCAGGAAAGACTGGATGAACCTGCTGGGTCCACTCACTTCCAGCCTCCTTAGACAGCACTACGTACACAGTGCGTATCAGTTCCTTTCCCTGTTCCTGCTTCCTTGCCGGAATTTCGGCAGCATAACGGCGTCTCTTAAGATTTCCAAATTTTATTTTGACAGAACCTCCCCTATAATGTTATATTTGGGAATGAGATTCGGGGGAATCTCAGTAGTAATAATCATAACAATATATGCAATGCAGAGTGACGGTGCTTGCTTGTGATTGTGTACAGATAAGTATGCTGCGTGCTTCCATATTCAATAACATATGATCATAGCATTGTAATAGAGCTTCAAGCATAACATATAAGACAACAATCCAACCAGACAATAGCACAACCAATCACAAAGACATTACATAAGAGCTAGGATTAGTTACTACCTCAAAAGCAGAGCTCCAGAACTTCTATACTGCTTCCAACTCCACCAGAACTTCCTTTCTTTCTTTCTTTCTCCTTCTCTCTCTTCTTTCTCTCTCTCTTCTTGCCAAAAACATGGGATGCCTAAAATGGGAGGGGAAGGGGGTATTTATAGCTTTAATGGATGGCATTTCTGTAATTTTGAAGCCATCTGAACATGTGGTCCTGGTTTTTCCTGGATTTTCCTATTTTTCTTTATTCCCTTTTACTGCATCATGCATGACATCATCCAGGACACCTTACCGGGACACCTCATCGCCACATTCTTCACATGTCACAATTCCTGGACACCTCATCAGCTGACTCAGCAGTTCAGTCCAATCCAGTACCGGTCCAGAGTCTTGCACCGTAATACGTGTCCTCAACTTTTCTTCTGCCTCTAAGATTGCGCCATGTGGCACCTGGAAGGGACCTTTCACGCCTTCCAATGCTATCCAGATAAGTCCCGGACTTTATCTGATCACCTCCTCGGTTATCGTGCCGACCGAGTAACTTTACTTTATTGAAACAGCATTAAAATAGTATTTTAATACCACTTTTTCCCACATATCACTGGGCCTACGTTTTTGGGCTCTGGGAATGTTATCTTGGATCCTGATCAAGCTCAAGTACTCTGATGGCTCGATTCCCAAGAAACATCCCTTGGCAAATTACCAAAATACCCTTGGGTGCCCTTTCTTGCGCTATTTTAACCCTAAGGGTAAAATCGTCATTTCACACCCTTATGTACTCTGTCAGGATATATACTGACTCTAAGTAACTTTATCTGTATGAGCCTTGGCTCCTGGGCCTGTCCAGAATGACCAAAATGCCCTTCATTCATCTGTTACCCTTTTGTTCAACACAGGGGCATTTTCGTAATTTCGCACTTTTCCGGGGTTCTGCCGGACACTAGCCCACCTATCAGTCCAAGTGTCTTACTGGGCCTTGTTGGCGCCATTATTGGGCCTTTCAGGGTCCATTACCTTCATGGCACGCATTACGAGGAAACTCCCCCCGTTAATGTTTATTGAATATTTAATCTATTTTTCACCGTTTATACACATATCCGGACACCGGCTCCTTCTGTCCGATACACTGGCCTGCGGTGTTCAGGCATCCCTGTGAGTCATATCAGTCATCTGACCGAGGTTATCCGAACTCATTCAGTCCCTTTTCAAATACCGATAAATTTCCCTATCGGATACCCGGAGGCCTAACACTCCCGTCTGGATTTTCTAATTTGCGAATAACTTTTTCTACAGGCCTCCTATCGGTATTCTGTCAGTTTCCTGACATCCGCCCCATAAAGACGCATCATCCTGTATTTTCTCACCTAGATCTGAAATCTAGGATATCCGGTATGAATTTTTATAACTTTTGGACGATCAGTCCATTTCTGGCTATCTGGAGTCTTCAAAAATTCCTGTATTAAGCCAGATTACCGAGCGTCCCTTGCTCTCTCTACAGGTGAAATCTGGGACTGAAATGCTGTCGGACAGTCCAAACCACTTCCGGCCTGACTTTCTTTAATTACACTTTAGCCCCAAGGAACTTTTCTTCTTTTCATTTAAATCCCTTTTTATTTGGCTAAAATTACACTTAAGGACCCCACCTTTTTGTCCTTAAACTTTCCATAATTTTTTCATACTCATAGAGACCTCGTATGCACATTTCACAGTTCAGTGAAATGATCAGCATAATTTTCTCCATTTTCTGGCAAAATATGGTACTCATAGGCTACCAGCCCGATCTTTCCCATAATTACGATTTTGCCCCTACATTCTCTTTCCGGCATCTATTCTCATCTTCTTATCCTTCATCTTAAGTTCTAGAAATTCTCTTTCAATAACTCAATCCCCTAAACTCTTCGGGAGTCATCGTTAATTGAAAAGCTCGACAACCCGCCCATATCAGGTTATCTTACACAGGAGCCAGCCCATATCAAGCTTCCTGCAGAATTCCTAGGTTTAAGACTTAGGATATTCCTCTCATTCCTCATTTTGGACCTAGATGAACTGTCCCGATCTCCTAGACCAAAAATCGGGATGTTACATGTCTCACTCAACTCTGAAATATAGGAAATTTTCACTCAATCCACCTAGATTAGTACCTACCATAGGCTTGTAACGATTATACTATCTCCACTACTAACATACCATAGATTCATTATCAAGGGGACTTTATTAGGTTGTAATGTTGGTGAAAGGCTAATGAATGGATAGAATGAAATGTAGAACAAGTTTAATGCATGAGTATTAAGAAATAACTCAAAGTAAATAAAATGCGACTATCAAATGAACACTAATCTTTAATCTTCAATCACCAAATGATGCCTTATTTCAAACTTTATTCATTGTTGCCAATTTTTCTTTTCTTTTCTTTTTCTCTCTCTGTTTTTTTTCTTTCTCTCTTTTTTTTTTGAATTTCTTTCTTGGCTTTTTCTGCACATTTTCTTTTCTTTTCTTTTCTTTTCTATTTCTTTTCTCCTTTTTTTTGTCAACTTAACATAAAAAAATAAAGATAGCAACATCAATAGTACACATTCAATTATGAAGAATGTAATGTAACTCATGCAAAATACTTGTTCAAAATCAATGGAATGAAATGAAAGTGATGGGCTCAAAGGGGTAAACAAAGGTCAATCGATATGGTTTGTGTTTGTATAAAGGGTTTAGAAATGAATGCCCCTATCATACTCATAAATCTAGATATTAATGCAGTTTTGAAAAAGAATCTAGACAAGTTCTAGAGGTTAACCAAAACTAAGTGGAAATCACACAAGATAAGAAAGAACATTAAGGCTCAAAATCCTTCTAACAAGGCTTTCTCTAAGATGTTTTCTCCCTAAGATCAAGCTATGAAACAAGGTTAATGACACTGCACCAAAGACACTCCACTATGCTAATCAACTAAGAATAAAAATTGCTCAAATCAAGATGCATTCTTACCTAGACATGTCAATATTCACATGCATAAAGCAAAAAGGATTTAAAAATAAAGCCCAAGGATTGTAAAAGTCAACTAGAAAATGGGAATCACAGCAACAATTCGCTCATATAGCAGTGAAAAACCCAAACAATTTAGGCTCAAAAGGTTCAAAAATTTTGAATTTTTCATATTATGATGATTCAATTAGTGGCAAAGCAATTCAGTAAATGCAATCCCTCCCCCACACTTAAACTATGTGTTGTCCTCAACGCATCACTAAAGCATATATCAAGGGGAGATAGTTCAAAAGTTATGAGCTAAAGGGGAGATTTATTCAAAGAAAAACTAACCTAAAACTAAGAAATCTTTAAAATGCAACCTATTCTAAGAAATTGTTAAAAGACATAAAGCAAATAAATCTAAAACGACTGTGATGGTTCCTCACCACACTTACTCCTAACTATCTTAGCAAACAAATATCACTAGCAATACAAAAGAAAGAAAAGGAGAAAGGTGGAAAGGAACGACCGTGCAATTAGGGGGATCTCTGATTCTCATGGTAGTGCATAAGCAGATGACCATTGGCTTGTGAAACCTGACCTGTTGCTTCATCCACCAGCTCTACCGTACCAAAAGAATGCACCTTAGTAACTCTAAAAGGGCCCTCCCACTTGGTGACGAACTTCCCGGGTATCAACTTCAATCGGGCCTTGAACTTTAGGACCTTGTCACCTTCATGGAACTGTTTCCTCAGAATCTGTTTGTCATGAATCATTTTCAACTTATCCTTATAGATTCTGGCATTATCATAGGACTCAAGTCTCATCTCTTCAAGCTCTTGGAGTTGTATCGTCCAGTTTTTAAGTGAAGATTCAAGGTCTGCATCACATGCCTTGATTGCCCAATAAGATTTATGCTCAATCTCCATAGGTAAATGGCAAGACTTACCGTAGATCAACCTGAAAGGAGACATGCTTATCGGGGTCTTGTAGGCAGTCCTATAAGCCCACAATGCCTCCTCAAGCCTTTCACTCCAATCTTTACGGGATGGCTTCACAATCTTTTCTAGTATCCGCTTTACTTCTCGATTGGAGACTTCAGCCAATCCATTTGTCTGAGGGTGGTAAGGAGTAGCTAGCTTGTGATTAACTCCATGTTTAGCAAGTAGAGACTTGAAGGTCCTATTCCAGAAATGTGTTCCTTGGTCACTGATGATTGCTCTTGGAATGCCGTACCTATAAAATATATGAGAATGTAAGAACTTGGCAACAGTGGAAGCATCATCTTTCCTAGTTGGCACTGCCTCTACCCACCTAGAGACATAGTCTACTGCAAGTAATATATATGAAAACCCAAATGATGGAGGAAAGGGACCCATAAAATCCATGCCCCAGACATAAAAAATTTCACAAAAATGCATAGGTCTTAAAGGCATTTCATGCTTTCTACCTAGACTGCCAAACCTCTGGCATTTATCACAAGACTTACAGAAAACATAAGCATCTTTGAATAAATTAGGCCAGTAAAATCCACATTCTAAAACCTTCCTAGCAGTCCTATTAGTACTAAAATGCCCCCCACAAGATAAAGAATGTGCAAAGGTAAGGATAGAGTGTATCTCATTATTAGGAACACATCGTCTGATGATTTGGTCACTGCATTGCTTCCAAAGAATTGGAGCATCCCAGATATAGTATCTTGCTTCCCTCTTCAGCTTATCAACCTGAAACTTAGACATAGGAGGTACAAGATTAGTGACAATATAACTAACAATGTTAGAGTACAAGGCTCCTGAACAGCTAAGGCAAAAAGTGCAGAATCAGGAAAGGAATCAACAGTAAGCTCAGAGGAGTCAATTCCCTCAGTTCCTTCGGGTAACCGACTAAGGTGGTCAGCCCATTGATTCTCTGCTCTAGCTCTGTCTCTAATTTCAATGTCAAATTCCTGCAATAGCAAAGCCCATCTCAGCAGTCTTGGTTTAGATTGGGGCTTCTTGAACAAGTACTGCACAGCTGCATGATCTGTAAAAATAACCAATTGAGAGTTTATTAGATACTGTCTAAACTTATCTAAAGCAAAGATTATAGCAAATAGTTCCTTCTCAGTGGTGGTATAATTCACTTGAGCAGAGTCAAGTGTCTTGGAGGCATATGCTATCACTCTAGATCACTTATCTTCCCTCTGACCCAGCATAGCACCCACTGCAAAGTTATAAGCATCACAAGACAATTCAAAAGATAAATCCTAGTTGGGTGCAGTGAGAATAGGAGGTGAAACAAGTAAGGATTTCAAAGAGTCAAAAGCATGTTTACATTTACTATCAAAGTGAAAATCAACATCTTTTTTCAATAGAGTAGAAAGAGGTAATGCAATTTGAAACATCCTCCCTTAGACTCCTCAGAGTACACTTGCGGAAGCAATATTAGCTCAATTATATCTTAACTTAAGCCCAGAAATTAAAATTTTACTCTTAAGTTCCTTATTCTGAACATTTAATTTGAGAACTGATTTATCTCATTCTACACATCCAAACAAGGATTATTACCTATCCATGGAATGCCCCAGATGTGTACCATTGGCTCACCAAATTTTGTGGCCAAACTCATTCGTTTACTAGGTCAAACTGAGGTCAAAACACTGCTACCTCAGGACCTGCAAATTTCTCTTTTAATTCGTCATCCACAAATTGAACATGCCAAACAATATTTATTATTAAATAACAAAATGTCATACAACAGGGTATACACAAAATTTCTCATATTTCTATTACATCTTTTTCTGCCTGAAATCCGGCAGCATAACCGCTAGGCTTCATGTGTACAAATAACTGAACTGTACTGATTCGGTAATTCCCTCATGAGAACTACCATTCTACGTAAGTACCCAGGAAAGACTGGATGAACCGGCTAGGTCCACTCACTTCCAGCCTCCTTAGACAGCACAAACGTACACAGTGAAGGGAATTGGAAGCCACGCAGCGGAAATTAACTTTAAAAATTTTTTCCATTCCCAGCCAGGATCTACCGAATGTGTTTAAGTCAAGGAGAAAGAAGTGTTACCTTCGGTTTCGAGCTTTGGTCGCGACCTCAGTGTCCACTAGTCGCGACTCCTCGCCTCTGGAACTTTCAGTCGCGACCTCCTCAGCTTTTAGTCGCGACCTCCTCTGCTTCTAGTCGCGATCTGTCGCCTCTGGAGTTGTTAGTCGCGACCTCTTCTGCCTCTAGTCGCGACCGGACGTCTATGGAGTTTGTAGTCGCGACGTATTCAGCTTCACGTCACGACCTGTCTCCTCTTTTCGGATTTCTGGCGTTCAGATGCCCGTATGGTCGCGACCTCAGGGTGTTCTGGTCGCGACCTTGCTTCGTGTCTGGTCGTATCGTAGAAGTCGACAGCTCAGATCGGCTTCCTCTACCGGTATCCACACGAACAGCGTTCCAATCGCGAATGACGTGCTAGCGCCTCTTGTCCCTCTAAGGCTTTCTAGAGATTCCGTCCTCACCGTCTCTATCTCGGCAGTTTCTTATGTGCAAACCTTTTGCACTCTCCCTGCCCCCTCTTCTCACGTCTGAATGTGTGTGTAGAGATCTATCTTGTGTGTGGAACCCTAGCTCCTAATGTCAAATATATAGGAAGCTATCGGGCTTCTAATAGGACCGGGCTTCAGAATTAATCTTATATTAATTCTGAATTAATACAATATCATATATTGCATAATTTAATAAGAAACTGATTAAATAAATATGGTTTATATTAAATCCGTCCCACAGATTTAATTCACCTATTTATTTAATTTAAAATAAAGATAAGACAGAATTATATTTGATTTATTCTCATAAATCAAATTTGAGATATCTTATCAATTTGAATTTCAAATTCAAATAGATCATATCCATTTAAATTCAAATTCAAAAATGATAGAGATTTAATTTATCCTTATAAATTAAATCTTACAAATATCTCTTATATTATTTATATAATATATATATAAACTAATTTATATATATATATAAAATATATATCCACCCTAGATTATTCATTGAATTTAGACATCTCTTAGATTCAATGAATCTGGACATCATAGCTCGCATTGGGCTGTTTTGTGTGCGACCCTGTAGGCCCATATGAAGTTGGCAGTGGCCCAGTTACTATACCGACCCACAAGTCGTAAGCGTTCTCTAGCAAGGCATTACGACTACCCAAAACATATGAGGATCGATAAACGATGTAACCTTTCATACAACCATATCACGTCCCTTTTGTCACACTATATTTCGGTCAAGGATGAGGCATGGTGAACGTCATCCTCCTGTTCCTGACCGTTACTTTCTCGATCCCTGAGTAGTCTGAATATAGAAATGGAACTACCCTTCCATTCCAGTATGGCCATACATTTCTCAGACTCACTCATCGAGGGGCCCAGTAATATCTCTCTACGAATGTGAGGGACAAATTCCATCTTGACCATTCACATTCCTCCGCATGAAAAACCACTAAGCCCGAGCATAGCCTTTATGATCACTCGGTCAAAAGTGACTTTTGACTAGGTCAAAGCTGAGCGTTTGTCATGTAGGAATCCATGATGATCTCAGGTCAAAGGGCATAGTGACATGGCTTGTATATGAGAGAAGCTTATGACTTGACCCATGCAGCTCTCTCATTGCGGGTCGGTCCAACACCCTGTACTCTTACATGTGCTTATGACTTTGATTTATATCTCTATATATCTTCAAATTCATACTGGTCTTATTTCATCTCTGCTCCCACATAGATGACCGACCAGGGACATTTAGGATAAGATCACGAGTTATCCAAGGATTGTCATCATAGTAAACATGCAAATAATATGATAACTTTATTAAGAAATTCATAAATCAACAATGTTCATAAGATAATGATTGGCCCCTAGGGCACAATCTCCAACATCAGTACTTATCATATACTGATGTTCAGTCTTAGTTTTGGCAGCATAACGGCGTCTCTCAAAATTCTTAGAATTCACTTCAACATAATCTCCCTGTAATGGGTTAGACATGGGGGATGAGATTCGGGGGAATCTCAGTAGCAATAATCATAACAATTTATGTAATGTAGAGTGACAGTGCTTGCTTGTGATTGTGTACAGATAAGTATGCTGCGTGCTTCCATACTCAATAACATATGATCATAGCATTGTAATAGAGCTTTAAGCATAACATATAAGACAACAATCCAACCAAACAATAGCACAACAAATCACAAAGCCATTACATAAAAGCTAGGATTAGTTACTACCTTAAAAGCTAACAGAACTCTACTATCTCTATACTGCTTCCAGCTCCGCCAGAACTTCCTTCCTTTCTTTCTTTCTCCTTCTCTCTCTTCTTTCTCTCTCTTTCTTGCCCAAAACCGTGATACAAATGAAAGAAGAGGGGGTATTTATAGTTTCCTTCGATGGCATTTTCATAATTTTGAAGCCTTAAGAACTTGTGGTCCTGGTTTTTCCTGGAATTTCCTATTTTCTTTTATTCCTCTTTACTGCATCATCAGTGCCACCTCAGTGGACACCTCAGCGGACACCTCAATAGCACATTTCTCACATGTCTAAATCCCGGGACACCTCATCAGCTGACTCAGCATTTCCAGACAGTTCCAGAGTCTTGCACCAGAATCAACGGTTGAGATCGAGCCACGTGTCCTTAACTTTTCTTCTTCCTCTAAGATTGCGCCATGTGGCACCTGGAAGGGACCTTTCACGCCTTCCAATGCTATCCAGATAAGTCTGAGACTTTATCTGATCACCTCCTCGGTTATCATGTCAACCGAGTAACTTTACTTTACTGAAAAGTCATTAAATCATTATTTTAATGCCACTTTTCCCTATGAATCACTGGGCCTGCGTTTTTGGGCCTGGGAATATCCTCTTGGGTCTCTGATCCAGCCCAAGTACTCTGATGGCACGATTCCTAAGAAATACCCCTTGGTAAATTACCAAAATGCCTTTAGTCTCTCTTTCTTTACTTTACTAGGTCTAGGGGCATTATTGTCTTTTCACATCTTACCAGAGTATTCTCTGACCCTGGTCAATTATCCAGATAACTTCCCTGGATTGTCTAACCTTAGGTAAATGACCAAAATACCCTTTACTCATTCTTCAGCTGTTCTATAACATAGGGGCATTTTCGTCATTTCACACCTTTTTCCCGGACACCGGCCCATTTTATCACTGAACTGCTATTATGGGCCTGGGCCTTCCCTGGTGTCACTATGGGCCTTAGAAAACACTGTATAGCCTCTGGCCACAGTCCGATCATCTCTATTCGGACTACCTTTCCTTTACCGATTATAACCGTAAATTCCCATCTTCAGGAATTTTTACAGAAAAATCGGGACCTCAAATCAAAATTCTGTGTTGTGTCATTCAACCCGGAATCCTTTTCTCTAACTCCCGGTATTTTTAGATATTTTATCCGGACCGGGCTGTTTTTGCCTGAAAGTACGCTCTCGCGCACACTTTTCAAAAATGACCATTTTACCCTTGGTCATATTTCTAATTCTTTCATACCCATAGAGACCTCATATGCACATTTCACAGTTCAGTGAAATGATTAACATAATTTTCTCTATTTTCTGGCAAAATATGGTACTCATCGGCTACCTGCCCGATCTTTCCCATAATTACGATTTTGCCCCTGCATTCTCTTTTTGGCCCTGTTACTCATCTTTTCATCCTTCATCTTAAGTTCTAGAAATTCTCTTTCAATAACTCATCCCTTAAACTCTTCGGGAGTCATTGTTAATTGAAAGGCTCGACAACCCGCCCATATCAGGTTATCTTACACAAGAGCTAGCCCATATCAAGCTACCTGTAGAATTCCTAGGCTTAAGACTTTGGATATTCCTCACATTACTCATTTTGAACCTAGGTGAACTGTCCCAATTCTGTAGGTTAAAGACTTAACTCATCTTTAAATCCTGAAGGACTTAGCTTATCCCTCTGATTCCTACAAAGTACAGGTAAATAATCCGCCCATATCAAATTACTACCCTGGGACTACGGGTTTAGCAGCTCCATATCAGACTACCTCCCAGTTCTCCTAGACCAAAAATTAGGATGTTACACAATTGTATTGAAATCTTGTATAAAGTGTCGATAAAACCCGGCATGCCCTAAGAAAGATCTCAACTCTTTAAGACAAGTAGGATAAGGAAGTGAAGAAATAATTTCAATCTTTGCTCTATCAACCTCAATCCCCTTTTGAGAGATGCGGTGACCTAACACTGTAACATCCCTAATTTCTGTACTAAGTTGTATGTACAGATTGAATAAAATATATGAGATGTTTAGGAAAAGATGTGGCCATATTTATGTAAAAAAAAGGATTAATTGGAAGAGGAAGAAAGTCTAAGAGCCAAAGTGCAAAATTACGAAAATGCCACTGTGATGCTGTAAGAAACCAGAAGTAAATGGAGGGCATTTTGGTCATTTCACACAATAGATGAATATCAGAGGAAATTTGATAGTAAATTATTATAATTAATATGAGAATTTATGGACTTGACAGAAGTCAAAAAGGAGTCCTGTAGAATTAATTATGGAATTTACGGTGAAAAATGACACCGATAAAGGGTTAAAGGAAACATATATAATTTTTAACAGGACTTCTGGGTCTCAGAAAATTATGAAAATTTGTAGAGAATTCATTTTATATTAGAATGAATTTCTAAAAATGTTAGAACAATTAAAGGAGGTGTTTAGCATTTATTCTGAGATCAGGATAATTTAAGGATATCGGTATAAGGAAAGTACATTGGGATTTGGGCCAATTAGCTATTGGACCTAAAAGAGGCCCAACATTTCGTCCTAGGCCAGCCCAATAAGGCCCAAAAGTTATCTTGGAGCCCAAGTCCAAATAATAAATAATTTATGGATTTTTGAAAAGAAAGAAAAAGAGAATAAAGTAAGAATTAGGTGTTGCACATGGTGGGACCCACAAGGACACAAGAATGGCACCCAAAAAGAGGAAGGGTTAGGTGTACCAAGGGAGGCCATGCTAGTGATGTCATGGTGGTAAGGTCTTGAGTGAAAAGTGAAAAGACATTCCAAGATCAAACCTTTAACCATTAGATCAAATAGTTTCCAAAGTGATCTTGGCCTTCAAATGGCACATGACTTTTGCTATAAATACCCCCCTTTTCCATTCATTCTTCACACCCAAGAGCTCCTTTAGAAAGAGAAGTGAGTTCTAGAGAAAGAAAGTGGAAGAAGCAAGGGTCTTGAAGGAGCAAGTAAGGTAAGTTGTCTCCTTGCTTCTACCTTTTGTTCTTATGGTTTGTGCTTGAGTTTAAGTGATTTTTGAGGCTTAAATCTTGGGGAGATGCTGCTGGAATTTTTTTCTATATGTGAAAATAATATGAGTTTTAGGTCATAGATAGTTAAGACAAGCTTAAACAAGTTAGTTACATGCTTGGTTGTGAAGTAAGTTGATGTTCTTGACTTTACCATTTCGGCTTGCACTGTTCATGCACTGTTCATGATAGAAGGAAATGGAATTTCAATGATTTAATGCTTCCATTGAGTTTATATGATGATTTTGTGTAGGATTGGAAAGGTTTTGAACCTTGGAAACCATTAGAATTAAAGGTTATAATGTTAAAAATTCCTCACGGTTACTGTTCACTCGCGTGAACAGTGATTTGAATTTCAAGATTTTGATACTTCCAATGGTCTTAAAATGAGATTTTGTGTGGGGGAAAGTGGAGGAACAAGTATGGGAAGCATTGGAATCAAAATGAGAATTTTTGAAAGAATTATGCATGTTTTTCAAATCTGTCCGGAACAGTGCATAGTTGTTGGAATTTGGTTGTTTTGAGTTCATAAATGGATTCAAAAGGCCAAATTGTGTAGGGTAAGGTCAAGACATCAATTGATTCAAAGGTCAAGTCAATTGGTAAAGATTAAAGGATGTTATGTTACTTAAAGTAAGCTTAGTGTTCAAGAGAAGTTAGATTGTAATGGTTGGATGGTAATGTGATGTTAGGATTTGCTTGGTGTGCTCAAAAGAGGGCAACCACATAGCAAGGAAAAGTAAGAAGGAAGAAGCAAAGTTAAAGTGGAAAGAAGTAAAGCAATAAGGTAGTAAACTTACCCTAAACTTGTATGTATTGAATGTTATGCTTGATTGTGCTATGATTTTGTTGAATTGTGTGCATATGTGTATATGATTGAAGCTCTGTTTCTATGATTACCTTGGCCAATTGTATTTCATATGTTACATGGAAGCATGCACATTACACAATGTTTACACCTTCACAAGCAAGCACAAGTAATTACTTTAATGCATGCATTGTTTAGTACCGTTTGCTATTGAGATTTCCCCAGAAATCTCACCCCATCCATGTAATCCCAAACCCACAGGTTTACGAATGAGTAAAGAAGATAAAGAGGCATGAAGAGAGGTTGGGAATTGGAAGATTTGAATATTATGTAATAAGAGGAGGAAGAAAAAGTTAAGGACATGTGGCACGATCTCAGCCGTGTATTCAGGTGCAAGACTCTGGAACTATCTAGAAACACTGAGTCAGTTGATGAGGTGTCCCAGGAGCTTGTATTTGTGCCATGTGACAGATTAGGTGTCCCCATGAGGTGTCCCTTGGATGATGTCATGATGATGCAGTAAAGGAAATAAAGAAAATAGGAAATTCCAGAAAAAACGGTGGCACAAGTTCAGAGTTCTTGGAAATTACGGAAATGCCATCCCTCAAAACTATAAATACCCCCCTTGCCTTCATTCATCACGGCCTAAGGCTCAATAAAGAGAGAGAAGGAAGTTCTAGAGAGAAAAAGTCAGATGAAGAAAGAAAGAAAGGAAGTTTTGGCAGAGCTGGAAGCAGTATAGGGATTCTATAGTTCTGCTAAGCTTTTGAGGTAGTAACTAATTCTAACTTTTATGTAATGGCTTTGTGATTTGTTGTGCTATTGTTTGGTTGGATTTTTGTCTTATATGTTATGCTTGAAGCTCTACTATAATGCTATGATCATATGTTATTGAGTATGGAAGCACACGGCATACCTATCTGTACACAATCACAAGCAGGCACTCTCACTCTATATTACATATATCGTTATGAATATTACTACATAGATTCCCCTGAATCTCATCCCAATAAATAACCCATTACAGGGAGGTTATGTCGAAGTAAATTTTGAGAATTTTAAGAGACGCCGTTATGCTGCCGAATTTATGACAAGATAGCAGTAGTGAAAGGAGCTGATACGTACTGTGTACATAGGTACTATCTAAGGAGGCTGGAAGTGAGTAGACCTAGCCGGTTCATCCAGTCTTTCCTGGGTACTGACGTAGAATGGTAGTTCTCACGGGAATTACCGAATCGGTACAAGATCAGTTACTTTCTAAAGATGAAGCGTAGCGGTTATGCTGCCGGATTTCAGGCAGGAAAAGATGTAATAGAAATATGAGGATTTTGTACATGCCCTAATGTATAACAACTTATTATTTAATAAAAGGTATTGTTTGGCATGTTTGACTGGTATGTGATGGATGTATGCATAAGTGTGTAAAGTTGAGTGCTGGAATTTGCCACTATGAACAGTAACTCGTGGTGACTTAGTGAAGTTTGACCCATAATTAAAAATAGTAAACGAATGAATAAATGTCTGATATTTTTAAGGTAAATAGTATACATACCAAGCTTATATTTGATATATAGAATGCCTCATTTGGATGTCTACACATGGATATATAAATTATCAAAGTTGGGACCAGAATGCTGGATTCAGGAGAAAAACGCTGGATGAACAGTAAAGTTGTGACATTGAATGATGTTGACTCGGTCAATTCATGGTCAACTAGTTATTTTTCCCTGAAATATAATTGAGTTAGCTTCAAGTATCAATTTGAACCACCTCATTTAGATTTTTCTAGAATTAGTTATGATTTTTCAAAGTCAGGTCACTTATCTGGAATTTACATAGTGAACAGTATTCGATAAGAGTAAAACTCCATATTGAGAAATTAGACTTCAATGACCTTGAAAGTGGTTCTAAATGCTACCAAATGGTTCCTAAGAGGTACAAAAGTAAGGATGTTTCACATGGCCTTTTAAAATAAAATCTAATGGGTCAAATCGTAAGGTTTGGCCCATGGGTCCTCCAGTGCAATTTCGAAATTAATGATCCTTTGTTGTCCTTTGTAAATTCTGACTGCTCCTAAATTCCTGAAATATAAAATCATAATAATGTAATACCTTTTATTCCAAAAATAATTGTTTAGGAGAAATAATAGAAATATGACAATTATGCCCCTATTAAACACTAATTCATTATAATGTTCAATAATTCAATTGATGTCCACATAATATAATTAAGGCCTAAAATAATGACAAAAGCCCACTAAAATGATATGAATAAATATATAAAAATATGGGTTTGTCAGGTTTCCTCTATTTTGAGAACATTAGCTCTTTATTTATTAACCATTACGTCTCTAACCTTAGGCCATGTGGTAGCCTTATTCCTCGACAAGTATCAATCTAATTTCTGATTACTCTATTCAGTAAAGACTGGTTGAATAAAGTCTTTCATAATGTAGATCTATTCCTAATGTTTACATGGAGGATCTACTTCTGAATATTTTCTTAAAATGATCTTCTATATCTCAGTACTTCGTGAAGTATAGCTTGGTCGTGCCTTATACTAATCCTCTCTAACTGATGAACTTTAGTGAGGTTGACACCTTCATTCTCATCATTGCCATAACATCAGGCTGTGTATTCCAATCATAACCTGAGTATTGGCAAGTCACATCTCAAGTTCTTTGTGAACTTTCGTCGCAACCATCTTCCTCGAATCATCACGACTAGATAGCTTTGTGTTCTTCAGTCGCAACTGTAACATCCCTAATTTCTGTACTAAGTTGTATGTACAGATTGAATAAAATATATATGAGATTTTTCAGGAAAAGATGTGGCCATATTTATGTAAAGAAAGGGATTAAATTGGAAGAGGAAGAAAGTGTGAGAGCCAAAGTGCAAAATTACGAAAATGCCCCTGTGATGCCCTAAGAAACCAGAAGTGAAAGAAAGGGCACCAAGGATATTTTGGTCATTTCACAATGGATGGATATCAGATGAAATTTGATAGTAAATTATTATAATTAATATGAGAATTTATGGAGTTGACAGAAGTAAAAAAGGAGTCCTGTAGAATTAATTATGGAATTTACGGTGAAAAAGGACACCGATAAAAGGTTAAAGGAAATGTATGTAATTTTTATCAGGACTTCTGGATCTCAGAAAATTATGAAACTTTGTAGAGAATTCATTTTATATTAGAATGAATTTATAAAAATATTAGAACAATTAAAAGAGGTGTTTAGCATTTATTCTAAGATCAGGGTAATTTAAGGATATCGGTATAAGGAAAGTACATTGGGATTTGGGCCAATTAGCTATTGGACCTAAAAGAGGCCCAACATTTTGTCCTAGGCCAGCCCAATAAGTCTCAAAAGTTATATTGGAGCCCAAGTCCAATAATGAATAATTTATGGATTTTTGAAAAGAAAAAAAAAGAGAATAAAGTAAAAATTAGGGTTTGCACATGGTGGGACCCACAAGGACTTCAAAATAGCAACAAAGAGGAGGCTTAGGTGTCCCAATTGATGTCATGTTAGTGATGTCATGGTGGTGAGGTCATGAGTGAAAAGGGAAAAGACATTCCAAGATCAAACCTTTAACCATTAGATCAAATAGTTCCCAAGGTGATCTTGGCCTTCAATTTTCCCAAGATTTTTGCTATAAATACCCCCTCATTCTTAGCCAAAACCGTGAGCAAGAAAGAGTAGGGAACCTCTTGCAAAATATTTTCTCAAGGAAGGAAGAAGTAAGGATCTTGAAGAAGCTTGTAAGGTAAGTTGCTCCCTTGCTTCTAGACTTTGTTCTTATGACTTCTTCTTGAGTTTAAGTTGTTTTTGAGGCTTGAATCTTAGACAAATACTGCTGAAATTTATGTGGATATGTGATAGGAACATGCGTTTATGTTCTAGATAGTTTGTACAAGTTTAAACAAGCTTGAATCACATGATAATGGCTTAGGAATGCATGTGTGTTTGTGAATCCATGAAGGTGTTCTTTTCTATAAAGTATAAAATCACTGTTCATATGTTGGAATTTCATGGTTTTGATGCTTCCAATGGGTTTAGAATGGAATTTTGTGTGGGGTTATAGTAGGAAAACAAGTATTGGAAGCATTGGAACCAAAATGGGAATTTTTGGAAAAAGGGAGCTACTTTTCGGTACTGTGCAGAACTTTGGGAAGCAATTGGATTCTGGAATTTTTGAATACATATTTGGATTCTACATGAAAAATTATGTGGAAATGAATCATGAGAGTTTAGTTTAGAAAGATGTAAACATATGTTACAAAGTAGAGAAAGAAAGGGACTTAATGAAACCTAGACTTGGAATTTAATTGGAATGAAGTTATAATTTGGTAATTGTCTTGTTATGTCTAGGTTTTGACATTTGTGGCAAGGAAAGAAGACCACTTCAAGAAGGGAAGGACAAGGATCCATAAGAGGTAGCAAGAATACCTAACTATAAACTTATGTGCTTTGATTGATTTGCTTACTTGTAATGCATGAAGGTTTGGTTGAGCCTAGTATGTTATGTGATGATGTTTATGATGATGATGATGTGCTATGAATATATGCCACTCCTTGCAATATATGTCATGACAATATGCATGTTAGAGTTTACTTATGTATAAGCATGAATTAGCTCCTATTGCATGATAACATGTTAGGCATTTAATCAAATATGCATAACCTTATAGTTTATATGACTTGCTATTGGGATTTCCATGAAATCTCATTCCTTCCATATAAATAACCATGCTCTAGGTGCTGGATCTTCTCAAGGCAAAAGGGTAAATGTAGATGGATGACTGTATATAACTTAAAGAGTGTGCACTTTACTTACAAGATGATGTTTTGATATGTATGTTGCATGCTACTCCCAAATCCGATCTGAGGTAGTGTGCTTCCAATGATAGTTTAAGTGACTTATCCATTTCGGTTTCACATGAAATTTGGCATGAAAATATCTAAGATCTAGAGATTTAATTGGACACCAAGAATAGAAATACATGATTAAATGAACAAGTGGGCTAACAGCTGGAGCTGATAACAGACTTGATCCAAGAATTAAGGAGCTCAAGCAAGTAGGAGAGGATTGATGCATGTGCTGTAACAGAAATATGTGCTGAAGTGGAGATAATTCAGCACACAGCAACATCTCACAGATCCCATACTTCTGCTATATATTGGACAACATGTTTTTTATACAGGGGGAGATAACATATCCATCACATTCACGCATACTTCATCCATTCGTTCGGCATATCCATTACACACTTCTCTCATCCCATTCATAGCACATCTGACGCCACCATCATCCTCTTCTCCACTTTTCATTTCTCTTCTACAAACTTACCTCTGTTCTAGTCAATAGAAACAGAGGAAAGCTCTGCATATTCATTTCATCTCCATCTTCTTTCTTTTTCCATCATGACTGCTATTATGCTTCTTGTTGCTATTGAAGTTCAGATTGCAATGCAAGCCTAAGCTGCTGTGCTCTCTTGGAAATGATGCTGAACCATAATCCTTGAGCTGAAACAGGGAGTGTCATTGTATATTTAATGTAGATTTGATTGTATCAAGTTGATGTGGTTAATTGTGTAATTACTGATATAATTAGAGTAGTAGATGACAAAGAAGTAGGGAACTGAGTTAGATTTCTTATTTCTGCATAAATGATCCTTTAATTAATTCTCATCTTTGATCGAGTTGAACATAGCTGTGATTAATTGAAGTGATTCTGTTTCATTCATATTCTACTATCTCTGAGTTGAATGATTCCTATTCTCTATTCAGTGTTTGTGAGTTATAGCTTTGATTGAGATTTAGTTAGCGAGTTGTTAGCTAACATATTCTAATTCAACTGATTAACCCTTGATATTCTGTGGATAATGAAGGTAAGGTAATCTCCAAGGGAACACACTTGTCATTTATTTAATTTCACCATCTTAATCACTTAAAATTAGAAATAATAGTATAGAATTTACATGCAGTCTTTAGTACAAACAAATCACCACCAAACTCATATGTTAACTTGTTAATTTGTGGCTCAATTGATTGATTAGGTACCTTAGCATCCATCTAGGCTCCTTGTGAATCGACCTAGGTTAGCCTCCGCTTTACTATTGGTTAGCTTAGTTTTGTTTGATAATTAAAATGATAGTTATCAAAATGGAGCCGTTGCCGGGGAGCCTTACTTGTTAAGGTTTCCTAAGCAATCTTCTGGGCCTAAAAAATATAAAAAGTAGGTAGTTGTTTTAGTTTTTCTACGAATTTTGTGTTTTAGATCTGTTAAGTCGCGACCATTTGGCTTCTTAATCGTGACTAAAGTGCTCTGTGATTTCTAGTTGCAACCAGATACACATTTGGTCGCAAAGAAAAATCAGTTTTCAACTCAGATTTGCTATCTGTCACTTTTAGTCGCGATCGGAGTGCATTTTGGTCGCAACCAAAAAAATATATTCTTAAAAATTTTCATCTCTGTGATTTTTAGTCATAACCAAATTGACACTTAGTTACGACTAAACCTCTCTGTGGTTTTTGGTCACGACCGGAGTACATTTTGGTCGCAACCAGAAATTTCTTACTTCAAAAATTTGCTCTTTGTGATTTTTAGTCGCAACCAAAGTGACATTTGGTCACGACCAAAAATCCTGATTCAAAAATTTTTGCTCTATGTGATTGTCAGTCGCGACTTGAAGTTCATTTTTGTCCCGATATCTGCTCTCTGTGATTTTTAGTCGCGACCTAAAGTCCTTTTTGTCGCGACCTGAGCTGTCTATACTATGAATAACTGATCTCATTTGTTGAATTTACTGCTTTACTGATATATTTGATCTTCTGCATTATTGTTGAGCGTGATTTGCATGACCAGAAGCTCTGAACTCATTCCTTTAGATAAAGAAATCAATAGGACACTTAGGCAAATTAAGAAAGCTAAAAATCAAGCTAGTGTTACATCTGTTGTTACTGATACTGAACTTGCATCTTGTGATAGACTAGATAATCATCTTATCATGGAGCATGTTAATGTAGGAGAAGCTCATACTCATAATCAGAATAATCAACATGAGCAGTCTGTGAGTTATAGCTTTGATTGAGATTTAGCTAGCGAGTTGTTAGCTAACATATTCTAATTCAACTGATTAACTCTTAATATTCTGTGGATAATGAAGGTAAGGTAATCTTCAAGGGAACACACTTGTCATTCATTCATTTCACCATCTTAATCACTTAAAGTTAGAAACAATAGCATAGAATTTACATTCAGTCTTTAGTACAAACAAATCACCACCAAACTCATCTGTTAACTTGTTAGCATCCACTTATCTGATACCAAAAACTTTACTCTGATACCAACAATATAACACCTTACTTTTATACGTCTTAGGGACTATTCAATAGTATTTAGAACTACTTCAACATCTATTAAAATTCAATTACAAAATTTAGAATTTCACTATTCATGATACTATGCATAAAGTAATTCTCAATTAGGTACGAACTTAAAAAAATTATAATTAATTCTAGCTTGATCTATTTGATCTAATGACTCATATTTGTGTACTATTTGATTTAATGGCTCATATTTGCTCATAGATCAAGCTTGTCCTAGAAGCCAAAAAGTGACATCATCAAGGACACCTAATATCCCATGTAGCGAAATCCAAGGGAAGAAGCATCTAGAAAAATTTTAATCCAATCCGGTATAGGCTCAGTCTAATTTCCCAAAAATTAGACTATTTTCTAAATCTAATTTTTTTGAGATTCCATAATATGTTTTCTCATCTAAATCTGGTATACAGATTTTTCCTACTATTGAAATTCTTAAACTAGGTCTAAACTTAATTACTAATCCCTTGGCAAATTACTAAAATGCCCTTGGTTCTTCTTTATTTACTATAATAACCCTAAGGACTTATTGTCTTTTTAGGACATTATCATAAATCATCCCTTTGAGGTATTTATCTCAACCTTAGGCCTCTAACTAACTTTTTTTCTCTTTCTATGCCACGGAGACTCTTTTGAAGTCTCTAACTTATTTATATATTTTTTCCCAGGGACTTTCACTATTTACAATTTAGTCCTTAAACTTTCATTGTTTGCAGTTTATTCCTTGAACTTCATTTATCTACTTTTGGGACTTCTACTCAAAGGGCCTAGTAGACTACATATTTTAAGCTACATACTGGTCTTCTAGGCCTAAAAATGAGATATGAATGTTGAGGAGGTGTTTCCATTTTACTGTGAAAGGGAAGGCTAATGAGTGGCTATATAATTTGCCAAATCACTTCACAACTCTTACAGGGGATAAGTTAAAGACAATATTCTTATAACAGTTCTTCCTAACCACTAAGACCACTCAAATGAAGAAAGAGATTACAAATATTCTATAACAGGATGGAGAGTTTGTCATATCCCTAATTTTCTTATCTGATATGTATGTACAGCTGTACGTAATATACATGAGTTTCTCTAAGAAAAATGTTGCAAATTAAGGAAGGAAAGGGATTGAATTGTAAGTAATGGAAAGTTCAAGGGCTTAAGTGAAATTATAAAAGTTTTAAGACCAAAACAAAAGGTAGAGATAAAAGTTGGGCCAAAAGGTGTAATTACCAAAAGTTTAAGGGACTTGAATGTAATTTATCAAAAGTTCAGGGGAAAAATTATAATTATGGAAAGTTGAGCCGAAAAAGGCCAAAAATTGTCCGAAAGTAGTTCAGTCCCAAAATTTACCGGCAAATAGAGAAAATTATTCTGATAAGTTTAACGAAACACAGAATTTTGATTTGAGGTCCCGATGAATTAATATAAATTTTTAAAGTTTGGAAAAATTAATGCAGAATTTTTTGGACCTCAAAATCAGATGAAATTTTACAATAAATTCTTATAATTAATATGAGAATTTATGAAACTGACAGAACTCAAAAATGAGTTATGTATAATTTATTATAGAATTTACAGTAGAATAAAACACCCGATAAATACTTTTCGAGGAATTTTCTTGGGAATTGTGCTATAAAGGCATTAGACCATATAAAGGCCCAAATTGGCATCCTAAAGCACCAGTAAGATACTTGAATAGTTATGTGGGCCAGTGTCCAGAGGAACCCTGAAAAATACGAAATTACGAAAATACCCCTGTGTTGCTATAATGAGCAAGAGATGGATTGAGGGCATTTTGCTCATTTGGATAGGGTCAAAAACACCAAGGCATGTACATGGATGAGTAATAAGAGTCAGTATATGCCTTGATAAGAGGTAAAGAGGTGTGAAATGACAATTATACCCTTAGGGTTAATATAGTGCAAGATAATGAACCAAGGGCATTTCGGTCATTTCTCAAGGGATGATTAGCAGATAAATACTCAGTCTAACAATGTCAATGATAGGAAAAACCTAAACACTAGTTTTCATGATAGAATACATATTCTGGAATATTATAAAAATTCAGAACATAAAACAGTCTTATTTTTGTGAAACTGATCGAATCAGTACCGGACTGGACTGGAATTTTTCCTATAAGTATTTCTCCATTTATTTTTCCAAACACAGCCCTATATGAGGTCATGGATGATGTCATTATAAAGCTTCTAGGGAAAGCTTTATGGAAGGTGGATTATGGACCATGAGATCAAATAGTAACCAAAGTAATCTTAGCCATCCATTTCCACCAAACTTTATCTATAAATACCCCCACAAATCGCACATTCATGCCAAGCTTTGGATACCATGGGGAGGTGCTGCCAAAATGGATTTCAAGCAAGAAGAAGAGGGAAATCAAGTAGCTAAACAAGCAAGGATCAAAGGTAACTTCTTCCTCCTACCTTGGTATTGTGTTGTAGGAAGATTTTTCTTGGATTTGAATGGTTGAAACACCATTTTTCTCTCCATGGGAGCTGCTGGATGTTCTGTCTTGATGGAGAAGAAGATGAATATTAAGTTATAAAATGTTTAGACAAGCTTAAACAAGCTAGAATTAAGTAGTTTTAACCTAGGAAATCATGTAATCTTGGAATTGTAATCTTTCTGTCACTGTTCATGAGACTGGGCAGGAGTTATAATTTCATGATTTTGATGCTTCCAATATGTTTAAAATGAAAAATTGTGTGGGATAAAGTAGAGAAACAAGTATTGGAAGCATTGGAGTCAGAATGAGAATTTTTGGAAATAAAGAGGGTATGCTTTGGTTCTGAACAGATTTCATAGGAGGAGTTGTATTTTCATAATTCTAAGTTCATATTTGGATTCTTTGGACAAAATTATGTAGGATTGGTCTAAGGAGATAATTATTACAAGGTTAAACCACTAACTCCAGGATTTAAGTTTAAAGTTAAGGATTTTAAGGAAGTTAGTGAGCAATGTTTATGTAATGGATCTAATGAGTTGTATACGCAATGTAATTATGTTTAGGGCCATGATATGTCAAAGTAAATGAGTTAAAAAGGATGAGAAATCAACCAATGTTTGGTTGGAAGCTTAGGGAGCAAGTGCAAGAACAAGAGAAAAATTTATGTTTAAGGTAGTGAACTTATCCATTATTGTATGCTTGATGTATGTGCTTGTGTGTTAATATGATTATGATATGTGATGATGATGTATGATATGTATGAATGATATATGCTCTGCCCCTTATGAGTTTATGGTTATGCATGATAGTGATAGGCATGGAGCATGATAGTATGCAAATGGAAGCTAAAGAAAGATAAAGGAAACATGTCATGCACTTGCATTCATCTTGTATGTATTGAATGGTACCGTTTGCTACTGAGATTCCCAGAATCTCACCCTCCCATAACCAACCATAATAGGTTATTTATGATGGAAGAATCATGCTTGATACATAAGCTAAAGGATGGAAGTGAAGAAGTAGACAAGTGATGGCATGTCATGGGTGTTATTCTTTTATGTAATGTTATGTAATATGCTATTATATATAAAGAAAAATGTATGAAATAATTATGGTATAACCCCATGATGTACATGAATGTATGAAAGGCCAAAGAGATGGTTTATGCATGCTGGAACAATTATTGGGAATTAAAGAAAGGAAACTGAAATGGTAAAAATGTAGGTCCTAAACAGTTTTGTTGTTGTGTCCTCATTTTGAACTAGCAAATGAAATAATTATTTCAATAAATTTTATGATCATGTAGTACACATACAGAGATTTAAATTCATAGGTAATACGCCTCATTTGGATGTGTATATCAAGAGAAACGAATTTCCAAAGTTACAAGACAGAATCTGGAATTTCCAGAATTTGCCAAATGAACAGTAAAAAGTAACGATTTAACTGTATTGATTGGCAAAGTAAATGTCCATATTTGTATTTTTACATTAAATATCTATGAAATAGCTTGAATTAGAAATTTGGAACACCTCCATACGATTTTTCTACAATTAGTTATGAATTTTCAAAGTTGGACTGTCAATTTGGAAATTACCTATGAACGGTACTCTAGAAGTAAGTTTTAAAAATTTTAATTTTGGGCCAAACTAATGCTTCCGCTAATCAAATACGCTTCCAAATACATACTATGAGAGATTAAGAGGAGGATGTTTGAAAGTTACTACATGAATACTAGACAAGATTTATAAATTTGCTGGCTCAATGTTTGTACCACAACATTACTAAGGCTAATTTAGTAGACATATTCTTTGACGGGTTAATTCCTCACAATAAAGTATCCTTGAATACAGCAGTAAATGATTCTTTAAGAGACAAAACTCTATAAGCAAGTTGTGAGTTATTCTAGAAAATGGTTAATGAAGACCATCAGTCCAAGGATTTAAGGAGAATGCCCACATCATCTTCCTGTAACTCTAATGAGATTTTGTCAAAAATAGCAACTTTAGGCAACCGAATAGAGAAGAGAATGAACCTACTTAAAAGAGAGCTATATTCTACAAGGCAAGTACATGAAGTAGGAACTTCACAAGCATTAGTTACACGATATAAGTCATGCGATTCAATGATGCTACAAGCACATATGATAGACAATATGAAGAAATAACAACAATGTATCAAGGGAAAGACAATCAGTACTAGAAGGGAGATCCTTATTCAAACACATATAACCCTGCTTGGAGAGACAACCCAAATTTTAGATGGGAAGTGGTGACAATAAGCCAAATCAATTCCAAGTTAGTGGTACTTCTCAAGCAACTATCAAAGTAATGCAAGGCCTATTGTTCCTGCTCAACCTAATGTTTTAGCAGCACCAATACCATATGAGACTTCTCAATTATTGAAAAGTATGGCTGCACAGATGAATAACATAGATGGTAGAATAACTCATATAGACAATAAGCTAAAAGAGAATATGATCAATTCACCTCCAAAGCTTAAATCTTCAAAGTATGCAGAAAGATAATGCAGATGTGCATAGGAAACTTGAAGAGTTAAATTCTAAGAATTCTGATATTACTAGTTATCTATCTTAAGTCTCAAATACTATGAGTGATATCCAAACAAAGAGCAGTAGCAGCATACTTCGAATACTATTATTAACTCGAAGGCTCTAAATGCTATTTCATTAAGGAGTGGTAGAAAGGTGTATTTCAAGGAAGATGATGCACCTAAGGAAGATATTAAAGACCTTGAAATTGAAAATCTAACCCTGTTACTGATAAAAATTAGGGAATTTGATGGAGTTAAAGAGTAGCAGTTCATGATAAAGAGAACAAATCAAGAGGAGAATTCAAAAGAACAATAAGAAATGCAAGAGATCCAAGAAGAGGAAGAGATAATACAAAGTTCAGCTTACAAAGGGAAACAAACTAAGGAGAAAGTGGAGTAAAGCAAGTAAGGAGTCTCTATGCCTGTAGGTAAGGAGGTAAGTATTAAGGATATCCCTTTTCCTAAAGCCTATTTTGCGGAAACAAAAAGATTGACCTTAAGTTTGGAAAATATGCTTATACTCTATTTAATAAACTAGAAATAAATATCCCTATGGTTGGATTTCTCAAGAGAATCCTAAGCATGCTAAATTTTTGAAAGAGTTGTGTGTTAATAAGAAAAAGTTTAGGCCTCTTGAGAGAATCCAGGTGAGTGCTAATGTGTCATCTCTTTTAAAGGCTAAATTACCGATTAAGTGCTAAGACCTAGGATCCTACACTATTCTATGCCTAATAGGCAAGGTTCATATTAAGGGAGCATTATTAGATCTAGAGGCTGCTATCAATATAATGCCTTAGTCAATATACTTAGCCTTAGCTATTAATACTCTTAGAGACACAAGCGTAGTGCTCCAATTAGCTGATAGATCAATTAGATACCCCAAAGGAATTCTTGAGGATATTCTAGTGCAAGTCAAGGACTTAGTGTTCTCAGCTAATTTTTATGTCCTAGATATATCCAAGGAGCTAGTGAATGAGAGGACTTTGATCCTAAGCAGACCTTTCCTCCAAACTTCTAAGACAATTATTAGTATGAAGCATAGTTCTATTACAATAGAAGTTAGGGAACAGGTAATCACCTTTAATATGAATGAAGCCATTAAATATCCTTTTCACAACTCTACTTTTGTTCGGTTAAATGCTATTGATTATGTTGCTGAAGAAACTCGAGATGGGCATGAATTGAGTTTACATGATAGGCATGATTTGGTGTTCATCAATTTCATAATTCTCATGATGCATCTCAGGAGCATATTGATTCAAATTCATCTTTGAGTATTTCTGATGATTAGTTTGCATCTCTTTCTTCTGTTTATTCTTTCTCACGTTCTTATGGAAGCAATGCACCATGTTTCAATTGCATAGATATTAATAGCATGCTTTCTCTTTCTCAAGATTTCTCCTTATCATCGAATTTTGATTCTATTTCATCATTTTTAGTGACATTGCTTTTTGAAAAGAATTGTTGAGTGGCTTTGCAAGATTACAAGCTATTTTAGAAGCTGGAAGTGGAACAAATGCTGAAGGATTGAGTTTATGTGATCCTAAGTCACTACTTGATAACCCTCACATCATGACTAAATATCAAACTCTTGAGTATAAGAGTCTCTGTGATAATGAGTCACGACTAAATGATTGTTTGGTCGTAACTAAAAGGTAGAATAATCAAGGAAGAAGGCTCTATGTATCCTAGTCGTGACAAAAAGATATACATGTCACGACTACGAACTCCAGAGACGCTCTCTGTGAAATTGAGTCATGACGAGAAGTTAAAAACAATACAGATAGGTCACGACCTAGAATTCAGAAACAAGTGAACTTCAAGTTTCTTCATTTCCATAGTACAATGATTTGGTTAAAGGGCCAACATATTCTAACTCTACTTTTCCTTACTCGCATTCAGAAATTACATCTCATGCCTTAAGGTTTCTGAATGACTTGATCTCTACTAAAGATGCAGGTATGATAAACACAAGTATGTTGCAATTGTAGACCAACCTGAGCTTAGTGCAACCCTTGAGGAAATTAATGTCAGAGTGGAAAATATGAATGAGCTGGACAAGAGCAGCCTCCAAGAATCTATAAAGGGGAGTATCTTTAATTTCATTTATTCCCTTTATCTAATTCCTTTCATTGTTCAACCTCTTGAATTAGAATTGAAAGACTTACCCTCTAATCTTAAGTATGCTTACCTTGAACCAGATTCAAAGTTGTTTATTATCATTTCTAGTTCTTTAACTATCAGTGAAGAGTCTAGGTTATTAAGCGTGCTTAGGAATAATAGAGAGGCTTTGGGTTGGAAATTGGCTGACATAAAAGGGATAGATGCTACTTTTTACACTCATATGATTTTATTAAATGAAGATTCCAAACCTATTAAACAAACCCAACGGAGATTGAACCCACTGATCTATGATGTTGTTAGGAACAAAATTAGTAAGTTGCTGAAGGCAGGGATCATTTATGCTATTCAGATAGTGAATGGGTATCTCCTGTTCATGTAGTTCCTAAAAAGAATGGAATCACAGTAGTAAATAATGAGCATGATGAATTGATACCTACTAGAGTATAAAATTCATGGAGGGTCTGTATAGATTATAGGAAGTTGAATGACTTTACTAGGAAAGACCATATGCTAGAGAGATTAGCGGGGAAAAGTCACTATTATTTCCTAGATGGGTATTCAGTCTACTTTCAGATTCCAATAGATCCAAGGGACAAAGAAAAAGCCATATTCACATGTCCCTTTGGTACATATACTTATAAGAGAATGCCATTTGGTTTGTGTAATGCTCCTGGCACATTTTAACGTTGTATGCTTCCTATATTTGCTAATTTTATTAAGAAATGCATGGATATGTTTGGTACACCTTATTTTGTACGTCTTAGGGACCATTAGATAGCATTTAGAACCACTTACATGACCATTGAAGTACGTTAGCTAAATTTGGAATTTCACTCTAACGAGTTACTGTTCATATGATATTTCTAGATTCAATAATGAACTTCAAAAAACCATAATTAATTCTAAAAAAATCAAAATGAAGCAATTCAAAAAGCTACATGAAGCTAAAATCTTGAACTTTAAGGAAAAAATAACTCCTTTGACCAATTGACCAGTTAACTAAGTCAACTCTAAAAACATATTCTAGTCCCCAACTTTGAAAATTCTGTTCTCTTTGCGTAGACATCAGAATAAGGCGTACTTAGGGTCAAAATGAAGCTTGACATGTTAATTAATTACTGTTAAAATATAATATATTTACTTGATCATTTACTATTTTTATAAACAGCTACATATGTACTACTTTATAAGCATACATTACATGCATACATCACATAAGTCATAACATAACATAAATTACAATCAATCATGCCATCTATCCCCTAATTCCTCTTCTTGAATCTTCATCTTCTTCCATTTTTGAAGAACTTGTTGGTGTTAGGGTGACATGGAGGAGGGGAGATTTTAGGGAAAATCTCGGTAGCAAATAGAAACCATACAATAGATGAAACTACATGCTTGATGTTAATATATGTGAACTTAATGATCATGCTTGCATAATGATATCTTACATGCTTCCATGTCCCTTAATTATAACATATGACCATAAAGATTTTCCTTTTGAAAGCTATTTTGAAGAGTAATACGTCTTTTTGAAATATGTAATTTCAATATGATTTTTCAAAATATGGCCCTCTAAAAATTCATTTTATGAAAAATATTGAAGGTCATCAGATTGGAGAAGAATATCTTTGTAGAATTACATGTTGGACAACAATGTTAACATGTTACATATTTGATACTTGATTTTCATAACTGTTCATTTTTTAGGTTTTTGTAATCAGATTGGAAGTGACTGATCATAAAATCAAAAAAAATATGAAGTGGTTTTATGTGGCTTTATGTTTCAATTAGTATTATTGTTCTCTATTGATAACTATTTCTTGCTATTTTGTTTTTTGGGCAAGAACCATATGAAATTTGGTTCTGCAGATTAGTTAAGACTCGAAAATCGTTAAGTGTTAAACAAAGGGTAATTCTTATCATTTTTAAAATAAATAATATTTGTAATTCTCAAGCTCAAGATTTTATATAAAGAAACTTGGAAAACTAATATGTACCATATTTGTAATTAAATCCTTTGTAGTTTTTTTTTTAACTTTTTTATTGGGTCTTTAAAAATTTTTAAAATTATAGATAGTCAACTAGATTTAACATACACTAAGATTAATTTTGTCACCTAGATTTAAATAAAATAGATTATAGATTATACATAGATGTAATGAGACATTTATGAATATTATTATTTTTATTTTATATTAATAATAACTAAATTTTTCCATCATTTTATTTTTAAAAACCGTATTTTTGTAACAATTGACATCTATATTAATCATAATTAATAGAGTATTAGCATAGGGACTAATATCAATATTTGAAAAAAAATGTAAGGATCTAATAAAAGGAAAAAAATTATAAAAATCTGATTAAAAATCAAATGAAACTATAATCACTCTTTAAGTAATTTTCTAGAAATTAGATCCATTTTCCTTGATCCAAATTGTGAGTTATTATAGGTGCCTAAAAGGGAACTTCGCCTATGAATGATTTCTCGCCTATATGATTTATTAGCCAAATGATTTAGATGGTTGTATATGGTTTGGGACAAAAATTTTTGTTTTCATGGTTTATTATAATTTTTCAAAATTAGATTTTAATTTATTTTTTAAATTTTCTAAAAAAATAATAAGAATATAATCGGATTTATAAGCATAATTTTCAAGGTTATAGAGAGTTCATACTAGTAAAACTATTCAAGGTAGAAAAAAGAAGAAGGGTAAAACTATGGGAAAAAGACAAAGAAAATCCATGTGAATTTGATAATGACAATTTAGGCATATGAATATCTAAAAGGACAAATTAGACAGAAGGCCCAATCTATCTTTTGAAAATTAGGATGAGAAGACCAAATTACCCCTGGAATAAATGAAATATATAACTAAGGTATCGATGTGAAGAAAGAACTGTTGGCGCGCATGGGAGACGAACCTTGCGAGAGACGTCTTTGGCTGAGTTGAAGCTTGAAAGGAGGAATTATAAGTAAATTTTTAACACAAATCTTCTTCTTTTACTCCTCCGATAATTACCATGATTTTGTTCATTCTGATATTTACCTTGGGAGAAAGACTGTAACTATTACTATAGCTTCGACTAGTAAATTCATTACTTTTTGTGTCTTGCAGACCATTGCTTTTTGCATTAGGGCATTCCTTTTTAGCCCATTCAGATTGAGCGGGAAAGAGTAGTCATTTGTGAAAGAGCAGACCCTTGCTTTTTGCATGACTGAATGTTTATAATAAGACTTACATGCAAGTCATTGAACTAAGTACATGAGGGGTTTACTACTCTTCTAGTAATATTTACAACTTCATGAATAATATTTGCAACTTTAGCCAAGACATTTAATACTCCGTGGAAAAAGTTAGGTGCAAGTAATTGGGTCATTTACTACTTTTCTAATGGGATTTACAACTTTAGTAATAATTTTGACAACTTGAGCTTAGACATTTACAACTCTCTATAACTAGTAATTGCAATTGCTTACGGGTTTGCAACTCCTATAATGGTATTTGCAACTTTAGTAATAGTTTTGACAACTTTTCCTAAGATATTTACAACTCTAAAATTGCAAGATATTGCTTTCGAGTTTACAACTCCTATAATAGAATTTGTAACTTCACCAATGGTTTTGACGACTTTCCCTAAGACATTTAAAACTCTCTGTAACAAGAAGTAATTGCTATTGCTTTCGGATTTATAACTCCTCTAATGACATTTGCAACTTCAGTAATAGTTTTGACAACTTGAGCTAAGACTACTTTGTGCAAAAACTTATAACCTTTATTACCTCAATACATTTAGTACTTTGCATGATGAAGTCCATGTTGTAGACATCTTGTAAAGTGTTGAATGATGATTGTTAGGGGTGTAAGATTTTGATGAATGGTTTGTATGTTGCAGGGGCAAGATGATATCTAATTTTGGGTCAAAATCTTCAAAGGAAATTTGTTATTTTTTCCATGTAGGTGGAAACTTTGTATATAATGTTGAAGATGGAGTTAAATATAATGGTGGAAGGCCTAGAACTAAAAGGAGAGAGTCTCAGTTCTAGAACAAGAGGATATATTACTACAACACATGCCACCAAGCTGGGCATACTAAAAGAACATGTAAAAATCCAAAACCAATGTGAAGTTGGCTATCACTACATGAGGGATAATTTTTTGGAGGCCATTTGTGTGTATAATCCAACACCTTCATAATATTTTTTGATAAGGGTTGTAGTATACAACTGAGCCTTTTTGCATATAATGTTTAGGGTATATGAAGCAAATGTATAGTGCATGTAATATAGTTTCTACTGTTATTGACAAGAAAATGTTAGGAACACATAGAATCTTAATGTTCGCTTGTCATTTTATTATATGTAATGTAATTGCTGTCATGGGCAGGATGATATTTTGTAAAGGCTATCAGTGGCTTATGTCATTGAATGAAATTGTGTATTATGACTATTTATGAGTTACAATTTTAGAGTTGCAAATGTCTGAGGGGAAGTTGCAAATCCCATTAAGACGAGTTGCAAATTCTATTGCAGGAGTTACAAATCCCTTTAGAAATAAGTTGCAATTTCAGTTGTAAATGTCTAAGGGGAAGTTACAAATCTCATTGGAGGAGTTACAAATACCATTAGCCGAGATGCAAATCCCAAAAAGCATTATGTTGCAGTTGCCAATGTCTTAAGGGAAGTTATAAATCCCATTGCAGGAGTTGTAAATATCATTGTTGAAGTTGCAAATCCTATTGCAGGAGTTACAAATCCCATTGATGAAGTTACAAATTCCATTGTTGAAGTTGTAAATCCCATTGTGAAGTTGAAAATCCCATTGCAGGAGTTGTAAATAATGTTGCTGCAGTTACAAATCCCATTCAGGAGTTGAAAATCCCATTGTAGAATTTGCAAATCCCATTACAGGAGTTGAAAATACCATTGTAGGAGTTACAAATCCCATTGATGAAGTTGCAAAACCTATTGTTGAAGTTGCAAATCCTATTGCAGGAGTTATAAATCCCATAATTGAAGTTGCAAATCCTATTGAAGTTACAAATCACATTGTTGAAATTGCAAATGTCATTGTAGGAGTTACAAATCCCATTGTTGAAGTTACAAATCTCATTGTTGAAGTTGTAAATGTCTTAGGAAAAGTTGTAAATACCGTTGGAGGAGTTGTAAATACCATTAGCCAAGTTGAACACTGAAATATCATTGCAAATCTCATTGTTTATGGGAAAAGCATAAATAGCAAATGTCGTTACAAATATATGTCTAAAGGAAAATTTATACATAGTCATTACAAAATATGGTTATAGTCATTACGAAGTTTAATATTACAAAAGTTGAACACTGAAAAGTGATTATCTAAGTTAGCACATCAATCAGTCAATAGTTGAACTTTACAAAAATTGAACACTAAACCTTCTCCTTCTTTTTCATGTCCCTCACTACCTTCATCTCCTTCTCCTTCTCCCTTATCACCAGCTTCTTCTTCTTTATGTCCCTTACTGCCTTCTTCTACGCCCTCACTACATGCTTCTTTGATTTCATCATCATAAGAAGCAGAATCCTCTTTAATAAGACAAGTAGAATCGTCAATAAGACAACAACCAGTTTCAAATTTTCAAGTTAATGGAATTTTGTCCGCATCAAACTATTTTAATGCAATTCCCAATTTGTTGAAAGAAGCATATTTAGTTTGAAATACCATCTCCTATTTCATTTGAAAGCCATCTCATATTTTTAGTCAGATTTATAATTGAACACATTGATATATTGTATTTAATGCTTTAAAGAAAGGAATAGTAAGCTTCAACATAGAAATTCTGTAGCTAAAATTAGTCATTGCAGAAAATCATAGGTCAATGAAGGTTTTGGTTTTCAAGCCTCATGTTCAAAATAAAAATAAACAAGGCGACTTCAGTTTCCATTTGCATGGTCATGAAATGTGTCGCATCCTAATTTTTCCCTATCGGTATAATACTGATAGAGGAAAGAGGTTTGGAAAGGATTATGATGATTAATAGAGAAGAAAAAATTATTAGATGAAGGTTTAAAGAAGAGGGACTAAATTGAAAAGTATAAAAGTTCCATGGTGCAAAATGTAAAGTAGACATAAACTTTGGGCCATTAAGTGTAATTATGAAAAGTTGAGGGCCTAAAGTATAATTTTTAAAAGTTCCAGGGCAAAACGTTAATTATGAGAAAGTTAAGCCGAAAAAGGTCCAAAAATGCCAGAATCAGTTCAGTCCCAAAGTTTCCCAGTAAATAGAAAAAATTATTCTGATCAGTTTGACGCAACACAACATTTTGATTTGAGGTCCTGAAAAATTGATATGAATTTCTGAAGAAAGAAAAATTAATATAGAATACTCTGGACCTCAGAATTAGATGAAATTTGGTAGTAAATTCTTATAACTAAAATGAGAATTTATGAAACTGACAGAACTCTAAAGGAGTTTTGTAGAATTTATTATGGAATTTACAGTGGATTAAAACACCCGATAAATATGTTTCGGGAAAATTTCTCCTGAGTTGAGCCCATGAAGACAATGGATCATGTAGATGGCCCAAAATGGTGCCTTATAGGCCCAATAATATTTTTAGAAAAGTATGTGGGCCAAGGCTAATAAAGACCCAGAAAAATATAAAATTATGAAAATGCCACTAAGTATGCCACTATTGGAAATTTTGCCCTAGGGGCCAATCATTGTATTATGAACATTGTTATTTGTATGTTTACTGTGATGACCATCCTTGGATAACTCATGATCTTATCTTAAATATCCCTGGTCAGTCATCTATACGGGAGCAGAGATGAAATAAGACCAGTATGACTTTAAAGATGTATAGAGATATAAATCAAAGTCATAGGCACATGTAAGAGTATAAGGTATTGGACCGACCCGCTATGAGAGAGCTGCATGGGTTAAGTCATAAGCTTCTCTCATATATAAACCATGTCACTATGCCCTTTGACCTGAGATCATCATGGATTCCTACATGACAAACTCTCAGCTTTGACCTAGTCAAAAGTCACTTTTGACCGAGTGATCATAAAGACTATGTTCGGGTTTAGTGGTTTTTCATGCGGAGGAATTCAATGGTCAAGATGGAATTTGTCCCTCACATTCGTAGAGAGATATTACTGGGGCCCTCGATGAGTGAGTCTGAGAAATGTATGGCCATAATGTAATGGAAAGGTAGTTCCATTTCTATATTCATACTACTCGGGGATCGAGAAAGTAACGATCAGGAACAGGAGGATGACGTTCTCCATGCCTCATCCATGACCAAAATATCGTGTGATAAAAGGGACGTATATGGTTGTATGAAAGGTAATATCGTTCATCGATCCTTATATGATTTGGGTAGTCGTAATGTCTTACTAGAGACCGCTTATGACTTGTGGGTCAGTATAGTAACTGGCCCACTGCCAACTTCATATGGGCCTACAGGGTCACATACAAAATAGCCTAACATGAGCTGTGATGTCCAGATTCATTGAATCTAAGACATGTCCAGATTCAATGAATAATCTAGGGTTGTTATATATATTTTTTATATATATATAAATTCATATATATATTATATATAATATAAGAGATATTTGTAAAATTTAATTTATAAAGATAAATTAAATCTCTATCACTTTTTGACTATGGTTAGACAGTCAAGGAGAGTTTCCAGAATAGTTGACCAAGGTCAGGGAATACTCTGATGAGATGTGAAAAGATGATAATGCCCTTGAGATATTAAAGTAAATAAAGAAGAGCCAAGGGGCGTTTTGGTAATTTGCCAAGGGATCTGTGATTAAGTTTAGACCAGTACAAGAATGTTAATGGTAGAAAGAATCCGAATACTGGATTTAAGATCAAAAAGCATATTATGGAATGTTAGAAAAATTAGATTTAGAAAACAGTTTGGTTTTTGGGAAATCGGATTGAGCCGGTATCGGATTGGACTGGAATTTTTCCAGAAGCTTCTCCCCCTTGGAATTTTGCCATATCCCTATGAGTTATCCCTTGATGATGTCATGGATGATGTCATACTTGGCTTTTAAGAAAAGTTAATCCAAGAATAAATGTGAGCCATTAGATCAAATTGTGCACAAAGTGATCTTGGCCATCCATTTTCCTTTGGATTTTTCTATAAATACCCCCATATTTCTGCTCAAAACCATGAAGCAAGAACCCTTGGGGAAGCTATGTCCAATTGAAAACTCAAGCCAAGATAAAGAAGAATCCAAGGTCCAAAATTCAAGCAAGCTAGAGATTAAAGGTAAGCAATCTATCCTAGCTTATTTTCCTTTGATTTGGGAGCTTAAACTTAGGGTTTTCATGGAAGAAAGTTGAGCTTTCTCTAAGGTTTATATGCTGTCCAAAACCTTAGATGAAAGGAGAAAGAAGAAATTAAAGTTAGAGTTATGTGATTGAAGCTTAAACAAGCTAGTTAGATGATTGGTTGTTGAATCAAGTTGATATTCTTGACTTTTCCATGGTTGAGACCTTTCGGTCTGCACTATTAATGTTAGAAGGAGATGGAATTTCAATGATCTAATGCTTCCATTGAATTTATATGATGATTTTGTGTAGGATTGGATAGGTTTTGGAACTTTAGAAGCATTAGAATTGAAGGTTATGTTTAGAATTCTTCTCTATTACTGTTCACTCATACGAAAAGTGATTGGATTTTCATGATTTTGATGTTTCCAATGGTTTTAAAATGAAAAGTTGTGTAGGATAAAGTAGAGAAACAAGTATAGGAAGCATTAGAATAAAAATGAGAATTTTTGGAAGGATTATGTATTTTTTTTCAAATCTGTCCAGAACAGTGCATGGGAGCTAGAATTTCATGATTCTAAGCTCATAAATGGATTCAAAAGATGAAATTGTTTAGGGTAAGATCAAGACATCAATTGATTCAAAGGTCAAGTCAATTGGTAAAGATTAAAGGAAGTTATATTAGTTAAAGTAAGTTTAATGTTCAAGAGAAGTTAGATTATAATGAATGGATGATTATGTGATGTTAGGATTTGATTGTGGACTCAAAAGAGATAGCCACACATCAAGGAAAACTAAGAAGGAAGAAGCAAAGTTAAAGTGAAAGGAAGTAAAGCAATAAGGTGGTAAACTTACCCTAAACTTGTATGTATTGAATGTTATGCTTGATTGTGCTATGCCTTTGTTGAATTGTGTGCATATGCGTAGATGATTGAAGCTCTATTTCTATGATTACTTTGGCCAACTGTATTTCATATGATACATGGAAGCATGCACATTACACAATGTTAACACTTTCCCAAGCAAGCACAAGTAGTTACATTACTACATGCATTGTTTAGTACCGTTTGCTACTGAGATTTCCCTAAAAATCTCACCCTATTCATATAATTACAATCCCAACAGGTTTATGAATGATGAAAGAGGATGATGAAGCATGAAGAGAAGTTAGGGATTGGATAGTATAAATGTTATGTGAAGAATTGTTATATGTAATGTTGCTGTATGACTAGTTTAAGTAATAATGTTTATGATATAATAAAAAATAGTAAATGATGGAATAAATGTATAAAATTTTATAGACATTAATTTAACATGTCAAGCTTCATTTTGACACCAAGAACACCTTATTTCGATGTCTATACAAAGCGAACGAATTTTCCAAAAATGGGGACCAGAATCTTCGGGATGTTATCTTCGAGTATACAAAATAAACAGTAAACTTTGACGAATAAACTGTATCAATTGGCTAAGAATTTGGTCAGAAACTTATTTTTCCATTAAATTTCAAGATGTTATCTTCGAGTAGAATTTTGAACCACCTCATTCCGATGTTTCTAGAATTAATTATGATTTTTTTTAAATTTGTTGCCTAATCTGGAATACCATATGAACATTAACTCGAGAAGAGTAAAAATTCCAAATTTAGCTAATGGACTTCTAAGGTCTTGTAAGTGGTTCTAAATGCTACCGAATGGTCCCTAAGACGTATGAAAGTAAGGATGTTACAAAATGTATTGATTAGCAATTTCAACTAACAATGTTTTCTGTAATATCCATAATTTTCTATACTGGATAGTATGTACAGTTTGTACATAATATGTGTGAGATTTTCTGGAAAATTGGTGGCTATTTATGCAAAGAAAGGGATTAAATTGCAAAAGAAAGAAAATATAAGGACTTAAGTGCAATTATGAAAAGTTTAAGGCTAAAAGGGAAAAGTAGACAAAAATGTGGGGTCTTTAAGTGTAATTTTAGCCAAATTTAAGGGACTTAATTGAAAAGAAGAAAAGTTTCTAGGGGCTAAAGTGTAATTGAAGAAAGTTAGGCTAGAAGTGGTTTGGGCTGCCCGAAAGTATTTCAGCCTCAGATTTCACCAGTAGATAAAGCAAATGATGCTGGAATATTCAGCTTAATATAGGAATTTTCTCAGGACTCCAGATAGCCGAAATTTATCTGATAGTCTAAAAGTATAAAAAATTATTATCGAATTTCCTGGACCTCAGATATATGTGAAAAATTACAGGATGATGTGTCCAGTGAAGACGGAGGTCAGGAAACTGATAGAATACCGAAAGGAGGTCTGTAGAAAAAGTTATTCACAAATTAGTGAATTCAGACGGGAGTTTGTGACCTCCGAGTATTCGATTGGGAGATTTATCGATATTCAAATTGGGACTAAATCAGCTCAGATGACATCAATCAGATGCTTGTTATGACCCAAAGGGATGCCTGACTCAGTATATCAGTTTATCTGATAAAAGGAGTCGGTGTCCGGAAAGGTGTAGAAACGGTGTACAATGGCAAAGATACCTGATGAATATCGCCGAAAGAGATTTCTCGGGACTCGTGCCATAAAGGTGGTAGACCCTATAAAGGCCCAAAAATGGCGCCAACCAAGGCCCAATAAGACACTTGGACTGTTAGGTGGGCCAGTGTACGAGGAAACCCCGGAAAAGTGCGAAATTACGAAAATACCCCTATGTTGTCTTAAGGAGAAATATATTAATGGAGGGCATTTTGGTCATTTTGGACAGGCCAAAATGCCAATACATACATAGGAAAGTTAGTCAGAGTCAGTATATGCTCTGATATGGTTCAAAGAGGTGTGAAATGACGATTTTGCCCTTAGGGTTAATATAGAGCAAGAAAGGGCACCAAGGGTATTTTGGTCATTTCGCAAGGGATCTGTAATTAAGTTCAGACCCAGTATAAGAATGTCTATGATAGAAAGAATCCGGATACTGGATTTAAGGTCGGAAAGTATAGTATGGAATCTTAGAAAAATTAGATTCAGAAAACAGTCCGATTTTTGGGAAATCAGACCGGGCCGGTACCGGGTTGGATTAGAAATTTTCCAGAGGCTTCTTGAACCTTAGAATTTCTCCACATGCTGATTAGGTGTCCCTTGGATGATGTCATACAAGGCGATGTCATAAATGAAAAAGAAAAGAAAATCCAAGATTAAATCTAAGCCATAAAGATGAAATAGTACCCAAAATGATCTTGGCCTTTCATTTTCCCCAAAATTTGTCTATAAATACCCCCCATTTCAAATTCATTTCGGCATGCATGAGAACTATAGGGAAACTCTTGCAAAATTTTCACTTAAGCCAAAAGGAAGCAAGCACCTTGGAGGAACTATCAAGGTAAATAGTTTCCTTGATCCTAGACTATGTTCTAGTAGATTTGCTCTTGGTTTTAAGTGGTTTTTGAGGCTTAAATCTTGTGGAGGTGCTGCTGGAATTTCTGTGTATGTGTGAAAAGAACATGAGTTTTATGTTATGGATAGTTTAGACAAGCTTAAACAAGCTAGAATCAAGTGGTAATGGCTTAGGAATTCAAGTATGTTTGTGAATCCAAGATCATGTTCTGTTCTATACAGTACGAAATCACTGTTCATATGTTGGAATTTCATGGTTTTGATGCTTCTAATGAGTTTAAAATGGAAAATTGTGTGGGGTTATAGTAGAGAAACAAGTATTGGAAGCATTGGAATCAAAATGAGAATTTTTAGAAAATCATAGGCCACTTTTTCGGTTCTGTACAGCAGCATGAGATGCAATTGGATTCTGGAATTTTTGAATGCATATTTGAATTCTACATGAAAAATTATGTGTAAATGAACCATGAGAGTTTAGTTTAGAAATATGTAAGCATAAGTCACAAATTAGAGAAAGAAATGGACTTAATCGAACCCTAGCCTTGAGATTGGATTGGAATTGAGTTGTAACTTGGTAATTGCTTTGTTATGCTTAGGTTTTGACATTTGTGGGAAGTAAGGATCAATTCAAGAAGGAATTGGCAAAGATACATAAGAGGTAGCAAGAATACTTAACTATAAACTTATGTTGTTTGATTAATATGCTTGCTTGTTATGCATGAAGTTTGGTTGAGCATGATATGTTATGTGATAAGGATTATGATGATGATGATGAGTTATGAATATGTGCAACTCTTTGCAACCTATGTCATGACAATATGCATGTTAGAGTTTGCTTATGTATGATTATGAATTAGCTCCCATTGCATGATATCATGTTAGGCTTTTAATCAAGCATGCATAACCTTATAGTTTGTATGACTTGCTATTGAGATTTCCATGAAATCTCATTCCTTCCATATAAATAACCATGCTCTAGGTGCTGAATCTTCTCAAGGCAAGAGAGTAAATGTAGATGGATGACTGTATATGAAGGGAATTGGAAGACACGCAGCGGAAATTAACTTTAAAAATTTTTCCATTCCCTGCCAAGATCTACCGAATGTGTTCAAGTCAAGGAGAAATAAGTGTTACCTTCAGTATTCGAGCTGTAGTCGCGACCTCAGTATCCACTAGTCACGACTCTTCGCCTTTGGAGTTTTCAGTCGCGACCTACTCAGCTTCTAGTCTCAACCTGTCGCCTCTGGAGTTTTCTTCGCGACCTCCACAGCTACTAGTCGCGACCTGTAGCCTCTGGAGTTATCAGTCGCTACTTCCTCAGCTTCTAGTCGCGACCTGTCGTCTCCTTTCGGATTTCTGACGTTCAGATACCTATTTAGTCGCGACCTCTGTGTCAACTGGTCTTGACTTCGTCGTACCTGGTGCTCTTTTCTCGATCGCAAGAAGTCAACAACTCAGATCAGCTTCCTCTACCGGTATCCACACGAACAGCGTTCCAATCACGAACGACGTGCTAGCGCCTCTTTTCCCTCTAGGGCTTCCTTAAGATTCCATCCTCACCATCTTTATTTCGACAGTTTCTTATCTACAAACCTTTTGCACTCTCTTTGCTCCTTTTTCTCATGTCTGTGTAGAACCCTAGCTCCTAATGTCAAATATATAGGATGCTATCGGGCTTCTCATTGGGCTGAGTTTCAGAATTAATCTGATATTAATTCTGAAATTAATACAATATCATATATTGCATAATTTGATAAGAAACTAATTAAATAAATATGGTTTATATTAAATCCGTCCCACAGATTTAATTCACCTATTTATTTAATTTAAAATAAAGATAAGACGGAATTATATTTGATTTATTCTCATAAATCAAATTTGAGATATCTTATCAATTTAAATTTCAAATTCAAATAGATCATATCAATTTAAATTCAAATTCAAAAGTGATAGAGATTTAATTTATCTTTATAAATTAGATCTTGCAAATATCTCTTATATTATATATAATATATATATATACAAATTTATATATATATAATATATATATAACCACCTTAGATTATTTATTGAATCTGGACATGTCTTATATTCAATGAATCTAGACATCATAGCTCGTGTTGGGCTATTTTGTGTGCGACCCTGTAGGCCCATATGAAGTTGGCAGTGGGATAGTTACTATACTAACCCACAAGTCGTAAGCGGCCTCTAGCAAGACATTACGACTACCCAAAACATATGAGGATCGATAAACGATGTAACCTTTTATACAACCATAACATGTCCCTTTTGTCACACGATATTTCGGTCAAGGATGAGGCATGGAGAACGTCATCCTCCTGTTCCTGACCGTTACTTTCTCGATCCCTGAGTAGTATGACTATAGAAATGGAACTACCCTTCCATTACAGTATGGCCATACATTTCTCAGACTCACTCATCGAGGGGCCCAGTAATATCTCTCTACGAATGTGAGGGACAAATTCCATCTTGACCATTCACGTTCCTCTGCATGAAAAACCACTAAGCCCGAACATAGCCTTTATGATCACTCGGTCAAAAGTGACTTTTGACTAGGTCAAAGCTGAGCATTTGTCATGTAGGAATCCATGATGATCTCAGGTCAAAGGGCATAGTGACATGGTTTGTATATGAGAGAAGTTTATGACTTAACCCATGCAGCTCTCTTATAGCGGGTCGATCCAACACCCTGTACTCTTACATGTGCCTATGACTTTGATTTATATCTCTATATATCTTCAAAGTCATACTGTCTTATTTCATCTCTGCTCCCGCATAGATGACCGACCAGGGACATTTAGGATAAGATCATGAGTTATCTAAGGATGGTCATCACAGTAAACATGCAAATAATGTGATAACATAATTAAGAAATTCATAAATCAACAATGTTCATAACATAATAATTGGTCCCTAGGGCACAATCTCCAACAATATATAATTTAAAGAGTGTGCACTTTACTTACAAGTTGATGTTTTGGGTGTAAAACGCATGCCCTCACTGGATCCGATCCGAGGAAGAACATTTCCACCGATAGTTTAAGTAACTTATCCAACGAAATTTCACATGAAATTTGGCATGCAAATAGCTAAGATCCAGAGATTTAATTGGACACCAAGAACGCCTAATTTGGTTAAGTTTTCAAATTGATATGATTTTTCAAAACTGGACATAAAATCTGGATCAAGATATGACGAGTCCTGAGAGGCAGTAAGGTTCATGCACGGTTTTCATATAGCAAATGAACGAATTTTTCTACGAGGTTTTATGATCTTAAAGTACACATATGGAGCTTTAAATCCATATGAAAACACGACTCATTTGGATGAGTAACAAAATAGAAATAAATTTTTGAAAATGAGGCAAGAAAACTGGAACTTCCAGATTTACCAAATGAACAGTGATTTCCAACGAATAAACTGATTTCATTTGGACAAGGAAATCTCATTTTCATATTTTTTTCCTCAAATTTAAATGAAATATCTTTCATTAGAAATTGGAACCACCTCATTTAGATTTTTCTAAATTTAATTATGAATTTCCAAAGTTCATGGTGTAATCTGAAATTACCAAGTGAACAGTAAAAGTGAACAGTACCCGATAACCTAACTCTTGGGAATTCATGTTTCTAAGGTAAAATGGTGTTCCAATGATCTAAGATACTTCCAATTGAGTATATGTAAGCATGAGATTAAAGATGTTTCATTTTCCAACTATAGTTATTAACTGCACACGCATGTCTGCAGAATACCGGCATAACACAACAAAAAAACATAGCATACATAATGGCTGTTAACTGCCGAAAGGACAAATTCTTACCCAGACTCATATATATAACCTCTAAGTTAATATCATTTCCAGATTTTCTTCTTCTTTCAAGAAAGAAAAGGAATCATAAAGTGTCACTCACACCCAGTACATAAGTGTTCAAAACTAAAAATTGATTTGGAAAACGTCAGATTGATAGATATCAGAAAGATGCTAGATATATATACCTACACATACACATGCCAGATCAATACATAAAATAAGGGTATCAAACTTTTCACTCATTGCCTCAGTTTTCTTTTAGAGTCCCCACCAAAGCGAATGAGGAGATGCTATTAAGCAAACTCAGATATATGCTATGAACACAGAGGACAACTCCAAGGATAATAGAACATAATAATTTCTGACCGTGCAACTTAACCAGAAAAGGCTTAAAAATAACATTTTAATAGGGAAAATCTGTCAGTTTAATAGTTCATCTTCAGAACTAAACTAAAACGGTGGTTCTCTTAAATTCATGCATCAGCGCCGTATACAAGCCAAAACGACGGAAAGCACAAATTCTAGCAGTCACCATTTTTTGCAAACAGAATATTCAAAATCAAAGAATGTGAGGGAAAATGTTTAAGAATAATTGGTCCATAATCTATTGTATCAGTCTATCCCCATTGACATTTGCTGGAGCACTAATTGAACTATGAATAAATCAAAAGGTTCCAGAAATAGAGATGAACCCTCCAACACATAGTAATAAATTGCATCGATAACTTACCTAATTTCTAAGTCTTAATCTTCCCTCCCAATCCTAGACGCACAATGAGCTTCGACGGTGACAAAGCGTGTTTTTTGATTTGAGCTTCGATGGTGTTGTAATGAGCTCCTACACTCTTCCACGACGACAATGCAAGCGCAGCTTCGGAGACCTGTGAAATAGTTTCAAATAGTCAGGGGACGATATGTGTTTTGAGCTTTATTCTCCCGCTTTTTCTTCAAATGCTTCTAGAGGTAATTTTGTCTTCTCATCCAAATTTATAAAAAGATAGATTGTATCTCCTACCCAATCTATCATTGTAGATATTCATATATGTCCAAATTGTCATTCTAAAATTTACATAGTCTTTTTTTGTCTTTTCCCCTAAAACTATCACTTGAAAACTCAAAATTCTTCGTTGAAATTCTCATGTATTCAAAACAAAACTCTTCATACGTAATTGACTAATTATTGTTTGCATTCAACCACATCTCAAGAAGGATTTATAAATATAACTAGAATTTACTCTCCTGTGCAATACCCGATAAGATATGTAGATAAATATAATATTCTAATTATTCATTTACAATTATAAATGACATTAATTCATATATTTAAAGTTTATTATTAGTTTTTTTTTTGTTGAGAAATGTTTTATTGTATTTTTCACTCTCCCATTCTTAGAAAATTCAATTTCTCCTCACCCTTAAAAATATTTTTCCCTCTTTGCGATTTTTGGAAATATTAAAAAGGAATTTAATTGAGATATTATGGGATATGTGTACATTAATAAAATCAAATTATCAAATATGAATATTTGAAAAAGAATTGGATATTAATTGGGATATTGATACTCCAATAACTTATAATGTGTACATTAATAAAATCAAATTATTAAATATAAATATTTAAAAAAAAAGGATGACATTAGTTGGGATATTAATATCTCACTAATTAATTTTATAGGAGTATTTAAACACAAATCGATATATTTTTAATTAAATTGATTATTATAAAATTTTATGTATAAAGTTGATTGATTAATAATTTTATGTGTAAAAGTGGAAGTTAATGAGGATTTGCTGCCAAATTTTAAAAATTAAAAGTTATTTAAGTGTGATTTAAAACACTCTGGCCAAAAAAAAGGGTGATTTAAAACAGCTTAGGATATTTAACTTTTTTTTTTTAATAAACTGAAATTGAAACTAAAAAGCTAAAACTTTTTTTTTTGGCCAAAGAAAAAAGCTAAAACTTTAAAAAAGTAAAATATTCCCCAGCCACTGCCAACCGTGAATCCCTCCGACTCAGAAGAAAAGGAACGAAATCCCTAATCCACAAATCTCTGCCTCTCGTCTCGTCTCCTTGAAAAAGAGTTCAATCTTCACTCTTCATTTTCGCCGGTCACCGCGTCTTCTCTTAGTAGCCAGTCTCCGTCGCGTCGTCCTCTTGCTCTCCGGTCACCGACTTGCTTCAACTCGGCTTCTTTATCTCCATTACCTCACGACTTGCTCTGCGTTCCGCGTAAGTTTACAGTAATTAAACTAGAGATTGTCAGATCCTATGAAACATCTATAGAAGAAGATTACTGACTGATTATTGACTACACAGGCGCTGGGTGCCAAGAAATTTCTTTCGATCCTGAAGGACCTGAACTGAACAATTTGTTGTGTGATTTTCTGAATTTTATTTTATTTAATTTTCTTATATTTTGGGTTCCTATAAATAACACAATAGTATTATAAGTTTTTTAAACAATGTCTTCTATTCAAATTAATTATAGTCAGAGGATTCTAATGAGGAATCCTAGCAAGTTTGAAATTTATATCTTTCAAATTAATGATAGTAGTGATTGAAGGATTGTAAGGATGAATATTCTCAATATTGTTGTATTTGTGTTGTTTTTTGTTATTCACTTACCCTTAAGACCTGTTCATTGCCCAGTCCGGTCTTTAATACCTTACTTATCTGCAAACAGTTAGATGCTTATCTACCTATTAATCAAAGTTGCCTAAATTTATAACATTTGAGGGGATTATATACACGCAAAGATAAAGTTTGAAGATATATAATTGATATTTGTAGGTTGTCTGCACAGACTTGAAAGCTGAGAAGGATTTATTATTAACTTTTAAAGGTTAATGGAGTTATTTGTACACAGTTCAACAACAACAACAATAAAGATTAATATTGATTATTGAAAAAAAAAAAAGTAGTAGTAGTTTCAATGTCTTTTCCCTGAGAGATGATTTAGGAGTCGTAATTATTTGGGCAACTAGAGATGGGAAAGTTAAGGATGAGGGAGTTCGGTGCAACAAAGCCGCCATCAGCTGATACTTGAAGGAGAAGAGGGATTTGGCACTGACGGTGACAGTTTTAATCAAGGTGATAGAAAATGGCGCATTTAAGTGCATTGGAGGGTGAAATTTTTTCCTGCAAGGTTTGGATTCGATACACCTAAATCTCTTCATCCAAACTTTTAATCGTACAATTATAGTTGTTCTCTCTGGTTGTATTACATTTGTGAGGAGCAAAGATTTTTGTTTGAGTAAGTGTGGACTATTATTTGCTGATGTTTGGATGTGGACTATTATTTGCTGATGTTCGGCTGTGCAAATCTACAAATCTATTATGCTTCATTTCCAAATAATATCAAAATCTATGAAAATGTTGAGAATACCGAAGTTCTCTTTATCAATATATCCAAATATGTTAATGTTCAATGTATGAAAATAAATTTTCATTCTGTTCCACTTCTTCTGGGTAAATCCAGAGGAAACGACACTTTATCAACCTGTGTTTGCTTCTTGATCAACAGTCCCATAAATTAACATTCATCGCTTCATCCCCACCCCTGGCAGGAAACATCTCTCCCTATTTTGAAGGAAGCATTCTTCCTTGGATGCTGCACTGTTCTCTCCCCTTGTGCAACCAAACATGTGAGCATGTGGAAAGGAGGATGATTTCCATTTCTTGTTCTAAAATTTTGCCCAACCAAACAGGTCCTTCAAGTCTTTGTAGTCAGATGTCTGCTAATAGCAATTGCTATAGAATGAAGTTGAAGTCTTGGATTATCCTTCGGGCTTAATTTGCCACTTAGTGTATATTAAAGCTTATCAAAATTTTCAACTGCTTGTAAGCTGGTGCAAAATTATATAAAACCATTAGCTTCAAGCTTATCTCAAATGACAAGAACAAGAGATCTGTAAATTTACTATTTCTGGATTCATTCCTCTGTGTTCATTTTTCCCATAATATGTAAGCTATGCCAGACAAATAAATAATTGCTTAATGGAATTCCCAGGTTTCATATTGTGGTACATCAGTATATTTTTGAATTAATTGAGAAGGTTAACTCAATTGTGCCAACCTATTGATTCCTCTTAAAAGTCTGAAATAACCATGGTGATATGGGACATTGCACTCTTTAAGATTATATATTAGTGAGGAATGAGAACTATTAATGTTTATAAGAATACTTAATTTTAAGATTTTTATTTAAGAAATATTTTTCTCCTTTTCATTATTGGTTGATTGATTCCCTTTTCCCCTCATTTCATTAGGTATTCGACATGAAGAATAATGAATTAGTTTTTAGCTAGATGACTGCATCCCCAAACTATAGATTTGTTTTGACATCATGCTTCATCAACACTATGTGCTATGTGTTCATCTCCATCCCGTGATGCGTGTCATGCTTCGCCACTTTGCCACTAGGTACACAGCAAAGATCACCTCCACATCTTCAACTGGTAGATCTCTCGCTGCTGAGGTTACTGTGCCACCACCACTTCCCATTGACAATAGAGGGTACCTACTTCCTCGCTATGACCTAATTTGTAAAGCAACAAAAATCCTCCTTCGTCAGCTCCCACAATCGACATCCGCAACTCTATCTTTTGATGACCCTTTTTCAGATCTCTCTGAGTACCTACAATCACTCTCTATAACCCTCACCCCCTTAGAAGCATCTGAAATCCTCAAAGCCTTGAAAACCCCTTCACTGGCCTTGAGGTTTTTCCAGTTTTGCACTACCCTTTACCCAAATTTCAGACATGAGTCCTTCACCTACAATCGTCTCTTCCTCATTCTCTCAAAGTCAACGTCGCCTCACCGTTTTGATCAAGCCCGTTTAATTATTGATGATATGCTCCAGCATGGAGTACGGGGCTCCATCTCTACCATCAATATCTTGATTGGGTTCTTTGGAACTGGTGAGGACTTAGAGAGGTATCTTGGGTTGGTGAAGAAATGGGATTTGAGGTTGAATGCCTACACTTACAAATGTTTGCTTCAAGCATATTTGAGGTCCTATGATTCAGGCAAGGCTTTAGATGTATATATGGACATGCAACGGTGTGGTTATAAGTTGGACATTTTTGCTTATAACATGCTTTTGGATGCTTTGGTAAAGGATGAGAAGGTATGAATTTAGCATTATCTGTTTGTAGCAAAATTCTGATTCTACATTGTTCCATGCACTCACACTCATCTGTATAGTTTTGTCATGGAAAGTTGAATTAATTGCTCACCACTTGTCTGAAAATTAAATGGGCATGTCTTCTCAATAGTTTAAGGTTGTCAAAGATTTGCTTAATTGAATTGAGGGACAAGTAATTCAGTTCTATAGGTCTTGAAGTTATTTTCAAAATATATATTACATTAATCCTGATTCTTTCATATGTGATTCTTTGGCAGGTGGACCTAGCATATAAGATATTTGAAGACATGAAATGGAAGCACTGTGAGCCTGATATGTTTACATATACCATTATGATCAGAATGACCGGCAAAATTGGTAAAACTAATGAGTCAATAGCCCTTTTTCAAGAAATGTTAAATAAGGGCTGCGCTCTTCATTTGATTGCTTATAATACTATGATTCAGGCACTTGCTAAGGGCCGGATGGTTGACAGGGCCATACAACTCTTATCAAAAATGGTGGAGAGTGACTGTCAGCCTAATGAATTCACATATAGTGTGCTTCTGAATGTTCTAGTTGCTGAAGGGCAACTTAGTAAACTCTCTACTATTTTGAAGTTATCAAACAAATATATGAATATGCAAATATATGCATATCTTGTAAGGACTCTATGCAAATTGGGCCATTTAAGTGAGGCTCACAGGTTATTTTGCAACATGTGGAGCTTTTTTAATGAGGGTGACAAGGATGCTTGTATGGCCATGTTGGAGAGTCTATGCTGCTCTGGTAAAACAATAGAGGCTATAGAGCTTCTAAATAAAATTCATGAAAAGGGTATAAGTACTGATACAATCATGTATAACACAGTTTTCACAGCTCTTGGAAAATTGAAGCAAATATCACACATTCATGATCTTTTTGAAAAGATGAAACAAGATGGTCCTCTGCCAGATATATTTACCTACAATATTTTGATTTCTAGTTTTGGGAGGGCTGGAAGAGTTGATGATGCTATTAAAATTTTTGAAGAACTGGAGACTAGCAGTTGTAAACCTGATGTTATCTCTTACAACTGCTTGATTAATTGCCTTGGTAAAAATGGGGATCTTGATGAAGCTCACATGAGGTTTATAGAGATGCAAGAGAAAGGATTAAACCCAGATGTCGTCACTTATAGTACACTTATTGAGTGCTTTGGCAAGACAGATAAAGTTGAGATGGCTTGCAGATTGTTTGATGAAATGCTTGCTAAAGGATGTTCTCCTAATATTGTCACATATAATATCTTACTTGACTGTCTTGAGAGGTGTGGGAGAACTGCTGAGGCAGTGGAACTTTATGCAAAACTTAAGCAGCAAGGATTGAGCCCAGATTCAATTACTTATGCAGTGCTTGAACGGTTGCAAAGTGGTGGACACAGGAAGTTTGGAGTTCGTAGGCAAAATCCTATCACTGGCTGGGTTGTTAGCCCACTATGAAGGCACATATAACAAAATTATATCGTACATTGCGAGTTGCTTCCTGACATTTTTTGGGCTGTGTGATAAATCTATAGCTTTGTAGCAGATTTAAAGAAGCTAAATTAGTATGGCCATTTGATAGTGGGAGCCTCAGGAGGAATTTATGCTGGTTGACTGCGGAATTTTCCAGTTCTCCATTGCATTTAGATGTCCCACTTACCAGGCTTGTGCTCTTTGTTCTACTACCTGATTTTGTTTGTCAAACAAGACAAAGGTTATTACTCTTCACAATGGTGAATGATTAAGAAAGGGAAAAGAGAATTTGGAGTGATACGTTCAATGGTGACACGGGTAATCACTTGTAAATTACAAATTAAACCATATGTTTAAGTATGGATATTCTTTATTACCATATCCTTTATTGTTTTCTGCATGTGTTTGGCTGTAACCTTTTAGGGAGCATGGGGAATAAAATTTTATTAGTTTCTTAGACTTCCTTTCTTCCTCTTCCTCTCTCTTCATCTTCCTATTTTTCTCTTTCCCTTCCGTTTTCTTCTATTGGTCGTACAACAGTGGCCTTATTATAAAATATTTAACTAATATTTTTGTTGTTCTCTACTAACAGTTTCGCTTTATTAGTAATTAATTTTTTACAGCAAGCATTTGACTATGATTTGGCCATTTGGTTTTTCTTAGGCTGCGTTTGGTATACATGGAGATATAGGAGAGGGGGAGAGAGGAAAAGTTGGAGTCATTCAAGTGTCCGTATCCCAGCTTTCCATTGGACTTACCTTACAATTGTAGGAATCTGCCTGCTCTCATCCACTCAATGGAATGAGCCATTTCTCCTGGGAGAAGTAAAAAGACCATCTTGCCCCTCTCAAATCCCTCCTTTATAGTTTGTTGATTTTCGACCCACATACCTCATCCTTTTTTAGCCGATGGAGTTTCATCCTCCACCAGAGTTCGTAACTTCAACTGGGAAGAAGCCTGGTGCTGCTGTTGCCCGTAGAGTTTGTTGAATTTGGTGCACTTTTCTAAAATTAGAAGGTCCTTAGAAGTTAGAGGCATCCCTTTAATCTTTATCTTGAAAATATTTTGTTTTGTAATTTCACAAAATTTGAGCTTGGATCACGTTTCTTTTTCAAACTATATTGTGACTGCATTTGGATTTTACCCCATTTGAGTCACTGGGATTTTGATCTAAGCTTTTTGTGTTGAGTGGTGTTATAGCGGGTGATGCACCATTTTCTGCTTCAATTGAAGTTTGTTACGACCAAAATAGGTTACCTTAGATGCTAAGTGGAGATAGAAGTAAGCCTTATGGTTGAAGCAGATTTTGTCCCGTGATTGGCGTCTGGATGGCCAGTAGAAAGTTAATTCTTCAGCTCATCTTATACATTAAGATATGATGAATAAACTCTTGTATTGTATCTTTTGGTTAATATCATATGTTCCTAACGGAATTGCGAACCTGGTTGTTAGGACCCTAACAAATTAATATGCTTTATGATGGAGGCTTTGCCACGTGCAATATCATGTTGTAGGAATACTTGTGCTTCATATTTCCAAGTGTTCTTGCATAATTTCTAGTTGTTTTATGTAACAAATTTGATGATGCCTTATCTTCCTCTTAATTGATCACCTCTCTTGAGGCCCCCACCAGGAAAAAAAGGTCTTCCATGTTCTTTACCAGGCATGATGCAATGGTTCTGCAAGCCCTGAGGTCGAGTAGTGTTATACCATCTCAGATTTTATTTAGATGCTACTAACTCTAGTGTTTAATATAAGTTACTAATTAATTTATAAATATTAAAAAATTAATTAAGTGAATTATTTATAATAAATTTGTCTTAGTTTCTTTACCCTATTCTATTTAATTATGTGTATTGATTTTTTTTTAATTAGGAGACACATTATTATATGCATTCAATAGGATATTTTAAGTAAAATTTTATATAAAATAGATTAAAATTTTATATTTAAAACTAAAATAATTCTTTGACCTAAAGAAATTAGTTTCTACCTGTAATGACTAAATTTTTTTTTGATACAATGTAATGACTAAAATTGAATCATGTTTACACTACAGAGAAGATTAGGGGCCTTTTTATTCGTGAAGACCACTGTCACGTGTTAGCTATCAGAATTTCCTCAATTTTCTTTTTTTTTAATAAAATAATAAATTTTTTTATATACCCGCAGCCTCCAAATATTTTTTTTGAATCTTTTTTTAAAATGGGCCTATTCAGTGTAGCACAAGATTTTTTTTTGGTCCAGACGGACTACTGGACTGGGCTGAACGTAACCCAGTCCGCCGAAACAGAAAACTTCTCTGTTTCTATTTTTTTTGGACCAAAACGACGTCGTTTAGGTCGTCCCTGACCTCCAGCAGGGTCAGGGACAGACCCGACTAAAAAACGGGTTGGGTTCGTCGGACCCGACTCATTTTTTGTCCGTAACTTCTCCGTCCGACGTCCAATTTCGGCGTTCTTGGTGTCATTTTCTTCGTTTTTTCGATTTCTACGCAATGGGACTAATTTTAGATCCTAAAAACGCTGTTTTCCAATGACCCAATTGAGAAATGAAACGTCTCTGTTTCAGTTCACTGTGAAATTGCTCCTGTTTATGGTTTAAACGCATGCTAGATGTATCTTGGCATAAAAAAAATATGTTTAAACTGAAATATATGCAAGAACAGCATGATACCAGAAAAAAAAATGAAAAATGACAGAACATGCGGAAGCGGGCTCTGATGCCATTGTAGGATTTCGGGCGTAACTTGGACGTTTTCCTGTTCGCCAAGATACCCACACGTAATCGAGCACCTTAAATGGACTCTGGTATGTTTCACAGCAAATGACACCAAAGAACAGAAGAGCACCAAGAAGCACACTGGAACGAAAGCAAAGGAAAGGAAAACAGAGGAGAGGAAAAAGAAAGGAAAAACTTTTTCCTTTCCTGCAGAGCCAAAGTTGCACACACACGGGAATTCTTTTCTGATCACTCACACCCTTTTGTTTTTGCCTCTACGTGTGAATGTGTGTTAAGAGGAGTGGGGTGTAACCACCCACTCCCTTATTTTCCCTTTCTTCAAAATGCAACCGTTCCCTCCATTCTTTTCACTTCTTATGGACTTGGACCTAATCCACCATGGGTGGACTAGCCCATTTCCCAACAGAAGCTGATGCTCGAAATCGTGAACGAAGACGAAAGCCTCCGTGTCACTTTGTTGTGTACGGCGAAGTCACCAGAGAAGAGGCCCACGGCGGATTCACCCATGTGAGAATCTGAGAAGACGCTGAGAAGAGTTGGAACTATAGCTGGTAAAACGGGCTCAGCCCGCGGGCTGAGCCCGTTTTACAACAAAACGGGCCAGAAACGGGCTGGCATTTTGCCAGCCCGTTTTGGGGCGGGCTGCACAGCCCGCCCCCTCCTGGCCCGCCAGCCCGTTTTTATTTTTTTTTATTTTTTTTATTTTTAATAATATTATTTATTTTACTCAAATATTATTTTGAATACTTTCATTATCAATTACTAGTAAAGATGATTACTTATTTGTTGATATATAATAATTGATTAATATTTTGTTAATGTTTATTTACATTTATAGTTATAAAATTTGAGATTTTTTATAAAAAATATGAATTTTTAAGAGTATAATATGAATAATTTTTTTATTATACTAATATAACATTAGAAATTTTTTATTAGTATTTTGAAAGTTTAAAAATAATTTTTTAAAAATATTGAAATTTAAAAAAAAAAAAAAAAAGTGGGCAGGCCGCGGGCTCGGGCTGGCAAAATGCCAGCCCGTTTTGAGCGGGCCAGCCCGCTTTCCCACCTCTAGCTGGAACCTGGAAAGAAGTTGAGTTCAAACGAAGGGAAAGGAAGAGAGGAGAGGATGCGACGGAGGTGAAGGTGCATGGGCTTTTTTATCCATGATTTTTGGGGCTTTTTTCTCTGCTTTTTTAGTCGCTGAGAAGGAGTGGAGAAAATTCAAATTTCTGGACTTTTCTCCTATGAATGAATCAGGAGTGCAAACTTTTCTTTTTTCGGAAAAAAAAAATGAGGTGGATCCACATGGACATGCCACCTCATCTAAATATCTACCACGTCCTTGCCACTGTTGTATCTTGGAGTGACACTTTGTCACTTAACGGTAAACGTCATGTTTCCATCCATTTACGTCATGTTTGCCATATATTTAAACAACACGTTATGTTTCACGTTTTATTTTTTTGTGTTGCTGGTTTTCATAATTTTCTACATGGAAATAGATTCTTCTCTACTGTTATGACAACATAATGATTTTGTTGTTATAATAGTAAATTCGAAACAGCAAAGGCATTATACTGCTCTTTCATAACGAACAAGATATTAGGTTTTCATATAATAAATTATTATTGCAAATCAACTCACGTAAGCTAGCTTAAAAAAATGAAAGAAAAAAAAAAGGACATGCAAACGCACATTTAGAGTGATATTGCTTTGATTTAACTTCTGAAGTGACATTATTTAAAAAAAAAATTCCTTTTCCCACAGTACCTCTGTGACTACTTCCAAAGTAAAAAATGAGCATTATCCCTTTTTTGCATTGTTTGTTTACAGCCATTTTATGCAAAACAGCCTCATTTTAAGGTGCTGTCAATGGGTCTAACAAGCTGGTTCTTTGATGGCTGTTTGACAATCTGAAGCATTTGGTTCGTGTGTCTTTTTTTTTTTTTTTTTTGGTTATAAAATATGGCATGTGCTCATATTTAAGTCTATAAGATGCTGTTCTGGTGTTTTATTTAGGGAGTAAAAATAATGCTGTGATTATTAGTTGCTATTTGAAACATGGCAAATTGCTAGTCAGTTTTATGATTCCAAATTATCTATATTAAAACTCTATCAACAATAATTAAATAAGAGAGTAAAGGAGTTAAAGAAGATAATTACGATGTTTTGAAAAATGACATATTAACTAACTTAACTATAAGAGAGTGATGGAGTTAAAGAAGATGATTAGGGTGTTTTAAAAAATGACATATCAAATAACTTAACTAATTTCTTTAACATAATCAAATTAATTAAATAGGTCATATATATATATATTAGTTGAAAAAATAATTTTTACTGTGAAAATGTGTTTGGGGCATTGGTTGAAAACATGATGTGAATTTCTTTAGTGTAAAAATCTTGAGGGGTCTATAACCTCATTTTTTTTAATGAAAAACTTTACTTGGAATCAAATAAATGTACATTCTTGTGATCTTTTACTATAACAATTTCCAAATTCCAAGTATCAAATTGTAATCTGAAAAAGAAGTAATTTTCTAAATGTTGCTCCATGGATAATGAAGTAGATAGCACCAATAGCTTCACAATACTACGATACACACATAAGTTCAAGGAGACTAAACATTATCACAGCCTATGAGTCGAAATTCACAAACACACAACACTAAAAATCAGTGAAGAAATTTGAGTATCAGAATGAGAACACTATGAGGAGAGAACACTTGCTCAAATGCAGTCATCATATTTCCTTTACACTATTAGGTAAATACTGATTTATTACCCCTCTTGTCCTTTTCATAAATTACTGTTAAATCTTTGGATATTAACAAAATTAGTTAAAATTGTTTACGCGTACAAATTTTTTACATCTTTCCAAAGTTACGTTTAATTTAAGCCATTATCACTTAAGCTAAGTGAAAGAGATTAGCATTTTTGAAAATGAGTTATAAAAGTTTCATTAAATTTTGTAACGGGTCTTGTATTAAGATTAGTATTTGAGGTCTTATGAATAAGATTTCTGGTCATTATTCTTGAGAATGCATTCATGTAAACATCTTTTCTTGCCTTGTAAATTGGTTCTTCATAAATTGGCATTTAGGACTATTAGAAAATAATGCAGCTCCTAAGGATATTAATGGATCTTCTGTGGTGAAATGGCCATAATCAGAAGCCTTCAAGCTCAATATCTGGGGAATTCCAATTTTTATATGTTCCTAATGGTATTATTAAAACCATAGATATTATTAATTGGGTCAAGACCTCTCCTAAATATGTACTATAATTAACCCACACTTTAGAATTATGAATAATAAAAAAAGAACTCTAATAATGTCCATGAGTAAGGGGCAGAACTCATGAATTTCTATTCGGTATTTACATATGCAACTTATCAAATAATGCCAAAAGGAACTAGTGAAGACCTTGCCAATAAAAGAAATAATGGAATGAGGAACATCACCACCTGAAATATAGGCTTCAACAACTTGCATAGCAGAATAATCATAGTTAAGTACTGAGAAATGGAGGGTTTTTTTTCATGTATAAAAATTAAAAAGAAGCTATAAATAACAAATACTACCTTTTTGGAGCCTTTTTTTCAACTATTATTTGCTTCTTATAAACATGCTGGGAGGTAATTTAAGGGTATTTAATGTTAGTGATAGGCTGATAAGCTGGATCACCCAAGGGAGGTGAATTGAGTGTTTAACGGATTTTAAAATCTTTTCGAAACTCTTTTGAAATCTGATCAATGAAACAAATCAACTTGAAAAACTTTAATCAGATATTGAAAATATATTACTGAAAATCAAAGAGTTATGGAAGAGAGAAATTTCATGACAGATTTATCCTGATTCAACCTTTCCTTGATCTACGTCTAGTCCTCAGCTCCCCATTGAGATTTTCAATCCACTATTTTTCAAGATTATAACGGGCTCTTGGTGCCCTTTACAACTTCAATTTTGATGGCTAATTGAGAACCACCTCGATACTGAGGTTACACCACTCTTCGGTGGCAACGCCCCCCTTACAAAGACAAGAACAAATCCAACCTTGAATCCCTGATTCCAAGGGTTACTCTCAAATAGAGTAAATGATACATTGTAGGACATGATATTTTTCCCTTGAAGATATGATAATGGTACATAATGAAGAACAAAGAGTTGGAGGCTTTCTTATACTAACGAAGTTTTGGCATTATGATGATGCATTCATAGCTCGTCTCTATCGTGTTCTTGAATGCTCTCTTAATCATAGATGAAGTTTGAGCTTTTGACCGTTGAGCATCATCTCTTTCTCTATTGAGCCTTTCTTCTTCTGTTGAGAGTATGACAGTTGGAACTAGCCATTGAAGCTTCTAAAACAAAGTTCCCTTTTACAGTTAAGAGTCCATTTTAATCTTTGTCTAATCTCATCCTAATCATGTCTTTGGATACCCTAAATGAAGTTTGACACAATCAAGAGAAGTTCTGGTAATAATCGTTCAACACTTGATTTTCTTTCATCTTCTGATTATCTCTAAGTTGAGGAACAATTGGCTTCTTTCAATTTTCATAACTTCCTCTATTTAATTCCAAACATATCAAATGACCTATCCCCAAAAAGCTCTATGTGTCTACTTTCTAATGAACTAAGTTTGACTCCAAAATTCATTATAGAAAAAAATATATCATCAATCTAGTGAGTAGAGGTCATGGCTAAAACCTTAATCCTATGTTCCATATTGTGAATGACATATCTGTTTCATATAATACTCTTTGGTAATGCAATTTATGTCACTGAACTGCATTCTAAGTTTAGTTTCATATGAATCAAGTTTTACCTCAATCAGATAAGTATATCTTGAGAAATAGTCGAAATACTAAACTTATGTCGACGTAGAGTAGAACAACGTACTGAAAAATGAAGAATTAATTGATTAGTTAATCAATTAATGAAGGGAATTGGAAGACACGCAGCGGAAATTAACTTTAAATTTTTTTCCATTCCCAGCCAGGATCTACCGGATGTGTTTAAGTCAAGGAGAAAGAAGTGTTACCTTCGGTATTCGAGCTGTAGTCGCGACCTCTGTATCCACTAGTCGCGACTCTTCGCCTCTGGAACTTTCAGTCGCGACCAACTCAGCTTCTAGTCTCGGCCTGTCGCCTCTGGACTTTTCTGTCGCGGTCTGAGTCGCGACTTGTCATCACTGGAGTTTGTAGTCGCGACCTCCTAAGCTTCTTGTCGCGACCTATCATTTTTGGAGTTTGTAGTCGCGACCTCCTAAGCTTCCAGTAGTGACCTGTCGCATCTTTTCAGATTTCTGACGTTCAAATGCCTGTTTAGTCGCGACCTATATGTCAACTGGTCGCGACCTGTCGTCGTATCTGGTGCTCTTTACTTGATCGCAAGAAGTCGACAACTTAGATCGGCTTCCTCTACCGGTATCCACACGAACAGCATTTCAATCACGAACGACGTGCTAGCGTCTCTTGTCCCTCTAGGGCTTTCTCAAGATTCCGTCCTCACCGTCTCTATTTCTGCAGTTTCTTATCTGCAAACCTTTTGCACTCTCCTTGCCCCTTTCTTGTGTGTAGAACCCTAGCCCTAATGTCAAATATATAGGATGCTATCGGGCTTCTTATTGGGCCGGGCTTCAGAATTAATCTTATATTAATTCTAAAATTAATACAATATCATATATTGCATAATTTGATAAGAAACTAATTAAATAAATACGGTTTTTATTAAATCCGTCCCACATATTTAATTCACCTATTTATTTAATTTAAAATAAAGATAAGACGAAATTATATTTGATTTATTCTCATAAATCAAATTTGAGATATCTTATCAATTTAAATTTCAAATTTAAATAGATCATATCCATTTAAATGCAAATTCAAAAGTGATAGAAATTTAATTTATCCTTATAAATTCAATCTTGCAAATATCTCTTATATTATATGTATAATATATATATATACAAATTTATATATATATAAAATATATAAATCCACCCTAGATTATTCATTGAATCTAGACATCTCTTAGATTCAATGAATCTGGACATCACGGCTCTTGTTGGGCTATTTTATGTGCGACCCTGTAGGCCCATATGGAGTTGGCAGTGGGCTAGTTACTATAATAACCCACAAGTCGTAAGCGGCCTCTAGCAAGATATTACGACTACCCAAATTATATGAGGATCGATAAACGATGTAACCTTTCATACAACCATATCACGTCACTTTTGTCACACGATATTTCGATCATGGATGAGGCATGGAAAACTCATCCTCCTGTTCCTGACTGTTACTTTCTCGATCCCTGAGTAGTCTGAATATAGAAATGAAACTACCTTTCTATCACAGTATGGCCATACATTTCTCAGACTCACTCATCGAGGGCCCCAGTAATATCTCTCTACGAATGTGAGGGATAAATTCCATCTTGACCATTCACATTCCTCCGCATGAAAAACCACTAAGCCCGAACATAGCCTTTATGATCACTTGGTCAAAAGTGACTTTTGACTAGGTCAAAGCTGAGCGTTTGTCATGTAGGAATCCATGATGATCTCAGGTCAAAGGGCATAGTGACATGGCTTGTATATGAGAGAAGCTTATGACTTGACCCATGCAGCTCTCTCATGGCGGGTTGGTCCAATACCTTGTACTCTTACATGTGCCTATGACTTTGATTTATATCTCTATATATCTTCAAAGTCATACTGGTCTTATTTCATCTCTGCTCCCGTATAGATGACCGACCAGGGATATTTAGGATAAGATCATGAGTTATCCAAGGATGGTCATCACAGTAAACATGCAAATAATGTGATAACATAATTAAGAAATTTAACAATGTTCATAACATAATGATTGGCCCCTAGGGCACAATCTCCAACAATTAATTATATTAATTATATTAATAAATTAATTAATCAATTAGTTCAGTAAAAGTGCTATTTTTGAGTTGTTTTATCCGTCATCATCTTCTCCCTTTGTTATTCCTTCACTCCTTTGTTTACTCAATCCAGAGTTCGATTAATTCCTTGATTCTTGAACTTGATCAGTCAAACTCATAGTAGATTGATTCCTTTTTCTTCCAATACCTTTTTCACAGTTCCTTCAATTTTTCCACACTGAAAAATATATTGTATTAATCGATTAACTAATGGATTAATCATCATTAATTCGATCAATGTTTCAACTAATGAGAGAAACAGAAAATAGAGCATCACACTAATCGGATTATTCAAGTATATATGATGTAGTTTTGGTAAAACAAGTTTCTTAATAGGTTTATCATGAAGAATGATGAGAAACATAAGCATTCTTTAAATTAAATCAATCATATGTAATTTTAAAGTAGATTAAATCAATTTCAGTGTAAACATAGAAAATATTTTGAAATTTCTGACATTAATTAATTAATTGATTTATTAATATAAATTAATCAAATTCCTAGTCGATTAATGTGTCTGGAAGAATTGAAGCATAAAATATTTTAACATAGATTAATTGAACAGTTAATCTGTTAATGTAAATTAATCGATTAATCAATAGATTAATAGGTTTATATTTGAATTTCGTAAAATTGATACTTCACTGATTAATCGAACAGTTAACAGATTAATATAAATTAATCGATTAATAGTAATATCTTTGTTCAATAAAAAATCTGTTCTTAATATATTAAACGAATAACTAATCGATTAATTTCAATTAATGGATTAACCAATTGATTAAAAGGCTTATCAATTCAATTCCAGAAGGCAAACTTTTGACATTAATCGAACATTTAATCGATTAATGGACACTTATTAATTGATTAATTAATCGACTAATTGATATTCCTGTATTAGCACAAAACGATGCCCTTACATTAATCAAACAACAAATCGATTAACTCGATTAACTTCTTCTTTTAACAACATTTAAACACAGAAATACTTTTTGATTGTTTTAAACATCATTTGACAAGACACAATATCAATCAAAATACTATCAATCAAACTTGCATAGTAATAAGACACAATTTGTGTATGATTTTTGCGACATTTTTAAGGGTTTTATAATAACTTTACCATTCATTTTATGCCTGTAATTGTGCTTTTGTAGTAATACATGATTGTGCTTGGCAATGTGCTGTTTTAAGGGTAAAATGGTAAAATAACTCCTCTAAATTGCATATATGTTATTCCTTTACTGGTGGAACTTTTACAATGAGCTTTGGTTTTGAATTGTAGGTATTTTGGAGGAGCAAGGACTAATGTGAGCAGAAAAGAAATCACAAGATAGAGAATCAAAGCAAGAAAGCAGCTTCTGTGTATTTTAGTCGCTACCAAAGTATCCACAGGTTGCGACCTAATTTCTCCTGGGAAGCTTATATGTGTTTACAGGTTGCGACCAAAATATGGATCTGGTCGCGACCAAAGAAGATAGTCATGAAGCTGCGCGTTTTTGATTAGGTCAACCTGCTGTTAAAAGGAAAGGGAGGCCACAGACGCAAAGGAGGCTGGTTTTTGACCTGATTAGGCTAAGAAGTGTAACATCCCAATTTTTAGGCCTAGAGACTCAGAAAGTAGCTTGAAATAGATAGGCTACCAGACCCCTTTGAGCAGAAGTCCCAGAAACATACAGAGGGTTTTTAGGGACTAAACTGTAAATAAGTGAAAGTACAAGGTGTAATATCCCTAAATTTCTGTACTGATTAGTATGTACAGTTTGTACGTAATATATGTGAGATTTTCTAAGAAAAATATGGCCATTTATGTAAAGAAAGGGATTGAATTGATGTAATATCCTTAATTTTCTGTACTGGTTCCTATGTACAGATTAAACGAAATATATGAGCTCTGTTTCAGGAAAGACATGTGGACCTTTATGTAAAGAAAAGGATTAAATTGCAAAAGAAAGAAAATTAAGGGACCTAAATGCAATTATGGAAAGTTTAAAGTTAGGAATGAAAGGTAGACAAAAATGTGAGGTCTTAAAGTGTAATTTTAGCCAAATTAAGGGACTTAATTATAAAGAAGGAAAAGTTCCCTGGGGCTAAAGTATAATTAAAGAAAATAGGCCAGAAGTGGTTTGCACCGCCCGACAGCATTTCAGTCCCAGATTCTACCAGAAGGTAGGGCAGGTGACGCCGGGTAACCAAGCCTAATACCGGAATTTTTGAAGACTCCAGATAGCCAGAAATGGACTGATCGTCCAAAAGTTATAAAAATTTATATCGGATACCCTAGATTTCAGATATAAGTGGGAAAATACAGGATGATGCGCCTTTATGGGGCGGATGTCGGAAAACTGACAGCATACCGATAGGAGGCCTGTAGGAAAAGTTATTCACAAAATAAAAAATCCAGACGGGAGTGTGAGGCCTCCGGGGATCCGGGTAGGAGATTTATCGGTATTTTTAAAGGGGCTGAATGCGATCGGATGATTTCGGTCAGATGACCGTTATAACTCCTAAGGATGCCTGAACACAGTAGGACACTGTATCTGGGAAAAAGAGCCGGTGTCCGGAAAAGGTATATAATCGGTAAATAATAGTTAAAATATTCAATGAACTGTGTTAAAGGAAGATTTCTCGTAATGCGTGCCATACAGGTAATGGACCCAGGAAGCCAAAAAATGGCGCCATTAGAGGCCCAATAAGACTCTTGGACTGATAGGTGGGCCAGTGTCCAGCAGAACCCCGGAAAAGTGCGAAATTACGAAAATGCCCCTGTGTTGTACAAAAAGGGCAGCAGATGAATGGAGGGCATTCTGGTCATTTTGGACAGGCCCAGAGGTCAAGACATGTCTAAATAAGGTTGACTAGAGCTAGTATAAGCTTTGAAAAGGTCCAGAAAGGTGTGAAATGACGATTTTGCCCTTAGGGTTAAAATAGGACAAGATAGGGCACCAAGGGCATTTTGGTCATTTCGCAGGGGATCTGTAATTGAGTCTGGACCCAGTATTAAAAAGTTAATGATATAAAGGGTCTAGACACTAAATGTGAGGTCAGTAGACATAAAAAGGATCTTCAGAAACATCAGATTTAGAAAACGACACGTTTTTCGAGGCGATGGACTGGGCCGGTACCGGATTGGACCGGAAAGCTTCCAGAACCTCCAAATTTCGTCACATGAAGAATATGGGTGGTGAGGTGTCCTATGAGGTGTCCCATGAGGTGTCCAGGGTGATGCAGTAAAAAAGAATTAAAGAAAATAGGAAATTCCAGGAAAAACCAGGACCACAGGATCATAAGTCTTCCTAATTACAAGATTGCCATTGCTCAACACTATAAATACCCCCACCTAGCCCCTCATTTCGGCATGAGCAAGGAAGAAGGGAAGAGAGAAGTTCTTGAGAGAGAAAGTGTGAGAAAGAAAGAAGTAAGGAAGTTCTGGTGAAGTTGGAAGTAGTAGGGAAGTTCTGAAGCACTGCTTTTGTGGTAACAACTAATCCTAGCTCTTATGTAATGTCTTTGTGATGTGTTGTTTTGTTTGGTTGATTGTTGTCCTATATGTTATGCTTGAAGCTCTATTCCAATGCTATGATCATATGTTATTGAATAAGGAAGCATGCAGCATACTTATCTGTACACAGTCACAAGCAAGCACCGTCACTCTGCATTACATATTTTGTTATGATTATTGTTACTGGGATTCTTTTGAATCTCATTCGCAAACATAACATTACAGGGGAGGTTCTATCAAAATAAAATTTGGAAATCTTAAGAGACGCTGGTAGGCTGCCGAAATTCCGGCAACGAAGACGGAACAAAGGAAGGAGCTGATACGTACTGTGTACGTAGTGCTGTCTAAGGAGGCTGGAAGTGAGTGGACCCAGAAGGTTCATCCAGTCTTTCCTGGGTACTACGTAGAATGGTAGTTCTCATAAGGGAATTACCGAATCGGTACAACATCGGTTACTTTCTAAAGAAGAATTGTAGCAGTTATGCTGCCGGATTTTAGACAGAGAAAGATGTAATAAAATATGAGGGAGTTAATCATGCACTGATATATAACAGTTGATTATTTGATATTAATTGTTATCTGGCCTGTATAACTGATATGTGTTGGTTGTATGCTTGGGTATGTAAAGACTAAATGCTGAAAATAGGCTCAGTGAACAGTAACTCGTGAAGACCCATTCATGTTTGATAAATCATTAAAAATAGTAAATGATTGAATTAATGTACGAAATTTTTAGGGTAAAAAGTATACATACTAATCTTTAATTTGATATATAGAATGTCTAATTTGGATGTATACACGAAAATATATAAATTGTTAAAGTTGGGACCAGAATGCTGGATTCAGGAGAAAGTCATTGGATGAACAGTAATATTGGAACGTTGACCCACGTTAAATTTGTCAAGGATTGGTCAACCAATGATTTTTACCTGAAATATATTTGAGTTATCTTCATGTAGAAATTTGAACCACTTCATTTCTATTTTTCTAGAATTAGTTATGAATTTTCAAAATCAGGTCACTCATCTGGAATTTGCTATAGTGAACAGTACTCGATATGAATAAAATTCCAGATTAAGTGTTTAGACTTCAATGACCCTGAAAGTGGTTTAAGTGCTACTGAATGGTCCCTAAGATGTATAAAAATAAGGATGTGACATTTAGATATCAGAGCAAAGGATTCTGGCTTAAGAAATGCTCTGAGTAGATGATTTATAGAAAGATATACCATGATAAAGTCGTCATAATTGACACTAAGTTAGTGTTTGCAGGATGGCTAGACATAGATTTGGGTCTGAAACTACAGTAAACCAATGGGAATTAAGACCAGAGTCTCTAGTTCAGATAGTTCAGAAGAAGAGATAGTAAGCAATGATTCTGACCTCTGGACACCTCCAGTAGCTGGTGATTCTGAGGAGGATAGTTCCTCGGTAGGATCAAACTTTCCAATTGATGATCAGGAGGTGATGATAACAGAAGGCCCTATTCCTGCCATTCCCATAAGTGCGGTACCCTTGAATATAACAGACAGTTCAGGATCCAGCCAAGTACGTGCTCAGAGTAATGCGCCAGGTCCCAGTAGGCCCGAAGTGACTCTAGTAGAAATGTATTTGGGAGGTTTAATCGTAAGAATGGTCCCAGGGAGGAACCTGAGTAGAGAGCAACTTGAGAGCTCGGTAGCATTAGCCCGACAACTATACGAGTTGAGGCAGACCCTGTTTGAAAACATAGATCAAAATTATTCGGTCTACCAGGAGTTTATCACAAGGGTGAAAGCCATATATCAAGCCTGGGATCCAAATGTGTTAACCATGGGGCTTTGGCTAGAAATTATGAATGACGTATTGCCGAAGACTCCTACCTGGAGATCGGAGTTGGACCAGTATTTTGATAGAGAATCATATTGTACCATATCCGACTGGATCTACCTAGTAGGAGAATATATTAGAATGAAGTTTAAGAAAAATTAGAGTAATATTTCTAATGTATAAAAGACTAGAATGGTACTGTAATATGTACATATACTCTGTATGTATATTATGTGTGAAATGAAATGAAAAGGAATTATGTTATTTATCGTATTCCCTTCTATTTTTAAGTACAACAAAATGGTACGAACGAGGAGAACTATTCCAGCTGAGGAACCCCGAGAGGCTGGAAACCTTAATCAAATGATTCTAGAACGATTAGAACAGCAACAAAAGATGATAGAAGAAATGAGAGCTGCTCAAGCACGAAATGAACAAGAAAGAGATGCTGCCATAGCCGCGGCAGTAGCAGCAGCTGTAAATAATTTAAGACCGCCAGAGCCTTCAGGAGCAACTAGTAGAGAACCTGAAGAAGTACCACAGCAGGCGGAACAGCCCCAGAGAAGGGTTGAATCAAGGGAGGAGGCAGTTGGCATCAAACAATGGATGGTGCGATTTTGCAAACACAATCCTCCCATATTCGAAGGGACATTTGAAGTACATGTAGCAAAAAATTGGGTCAGCAGATTAGAGAAGATCTTTAAGGTCCTCGACTGCCCGACTGAAACCAAGGCCCAAATGGCCATCTATCAATTGGAAAAGGATGCGGATAGATGGTGGAAGAATACAGAGTTACTTCTCCAAGCAAGAGATATTCCAGTTACCTGGGAAGTATTTCTTGAGCAATTTTATGAGAAATATTTTCCTCAATTTGTCAGAGATGAAAGGGAGGCTGAATTCCTTGTGCTGAGGAAAGGAGAAAAAGAATCTTTTGATGAATATTTGGCCAAGTTCATCCGGCTATCTCAATATTCAACTTACCTACGCCAAGTGGATGACGAACGCTGGATGACAGAAAGAATGATTCGAGGGCTGAATTCTATGTTAAAGGAGAAGTTAACTCCCCAACAATACAGCCAGTTCAATAAGGCTGTGGAAGCATGTCGAATCGTTGAGAACAGCATGAATCATAGAATGCTGTCCAGATCTGGGAGTAAAGATCAAGCGACTCCTGATAAGGCCGGACGGAATCAAGAAGCGGCCAGTGGGAGCGGCTATAAGACAAGAAAACGCCCGTGGCAGACCAAGAGGCCTAATAGGGGAAATTTCCACGGAAGATCCAATAACAGGGATCCAAAGGCCCCAGTATGTGAAAAGTGTGGAAAGAATCATGGTGACAGACCATGCTTGATGGGCCAGAATGTATGCTACACCTGCGGAAAGCCCGGACATTTTTCCAGGGAATGTCCTCAAGCTATAACTGATCCAAGGCCAAGGACGGCGGGACGAGTGTTTGTACTCACTAGAGAGGATGCTCAGCGATCATCTGAGATGATCCAAGGTACAATCTATCTCAATGATCATGCTGTGACTGCCCTATTTGATTCGGGTGCAAGTCATTCCTTTATATCTTATGAATGTGCTAAATGCCTAGGCCTTCTGATCAGCAAGTTACGTTATGATATACAGGTGAAAACCCCCACCAACGCTAGGGTGATCACATCTGATGCCTGTCTAAATAGTGTAGTACGTTATGAGCACTGCAGTACCACCCTGGACCTGATCTGTATGCCTTTCCAGGAGATTGAGGTCATACTCGGTTTAAATTGGTTATCCTCCAATAATGTGATGTTGGACTGCAGAAACAAGACCCTAGTTCTTGGTCCAAAGATCACTGATCGGAGCCTAGAAGTACAACTGAACTTCGTGTCAGAGGCTCAGGCAGAAAAATATCTACGGAAAGGATGTCAGGGATATGTGGTATTCTTTTCTGTTCAAGCAGAAGTGGAGGAAGGCATCGAGGAGGTTCCTGTAGTCAATGAATTTCCTGAAGTCTTTCCAAAGGAGATTCAGGGATTGCCTTTGGAGCGTGAAGTGGAGTTTGCGATCGACATTGTACCTGGAGCTGGACCAGTATCAAAAGCCCCATACAGGATGGCTCCCAACGAAATGATGGAACTGAAGAAGCAAATTGAGGAGCTATTGGAGAAGGGTTTTATACGACCCAGTGTATCGCCATGGGGTGCTCCAGTACTGTTCGTCAAGAAGAAAGATGGTAGCTTAAGGCTGTGCATTGACTACAGGGAATTAAATAAGCTTACAGTTAAGAACAAGTATCCTCTTCCCAGAATTGATGACCTGCTAGATCAATTGGCAGGAGCGAGCTTATTCTCCAAGATTGACTTGAGATCTGGCTACCATCAACTAAGGGTCAAGCCAGATGATATTCCAAAGACGGCGTTCAGAACGCGCTACGGACATTTTGAATTTTTGGTGATGCCTTTTGGACTAACCAATGCACCTGCTATTTTCATGGACTATATGAACCGGATTTTTAGGCCTTATCTAGATCAGTTCGTTGTGGTCTTTATTGATGATATTCTGGTGTACTCCAAATCTCCAGAGGAGCATGAAAGGCATTTGAGGATTGTTCTTGGTACCCTTAAAGAGAAGAAGCTCTATGCTAAGCTGAGTAAGTACGAGTTTTGGCTTTCAGAAGTCAAATTTCTCGGTCATGTCATATCCCGAGACGGGGTAGCTGTGGATCCTAGCAAAGTTGAAGCAGTTTTGAGCTGGGAACAGCCAAGGACAGTGACAGAGATTAGAAGTTTTCTCGGCCTAGCAGGGTACTACAGACGATTCATTCAAGACTTTTCTCGAATTGCCTTACCACTTAACAAGCTGACCAGAAAGAATCAGCAGTTTAAGTGGGATGAGAAGTGCGAGGCTAGCTTCCAACAGTTGAAGCAGAGATTAACGACTACTCCCGTGCTGATTATTCCAGACCCAACTCAGACTTATGTAGTCTACACTGATGCTAGCAAGCAGGGGCTGGGATGTGTGCTTATGCAGCAAGGTCGAGTAGTAGCCTACGCCTCTCGGCAGTTAAAGCCACATGAAGAGAATTATCCCACTCATGATATGGAGCTTGCGGCGGCGGTCTATGCCCTGAAGATATGGAGGCACTATTTATACGGAGCAACGATAGAGTTGTTTTGCTACCACAAAAGCCTGAAGTATCTGCAGGATCAGAAGGAGCTGAACATGAGGCAGCGGCGATGGATGGAATTGTTAAAAGATTATGACTTCAAGATTAAATACCATCCAGGAAAAGCCAATGTGGTAGCTGATGCCCTGAGTAGAAAGGTGGTGCAGGTTGCATACATGATGATCAAGGAATTGGAACTGATAGAAGATATGCGCGACTGGAGCCCTCTATATCAAATGCAACTGACGGAGAATCCTTTTGGAGGAGTTCATGTCAGAACTTGCATAGAAGATGAGATCAAAGAGGCTCAGGAACAGGATAAGCTCGCAGCAATATTCAAAGACAAGCTGGAGAAAGGGAAGACAAGGAATTTTGAGATGTCCCCAGACGGATTGCTACAGTTTAGGGGAAAACCCTATATCCCAAATGTTGGGGGATTAAGGGAAATGATTCTGGAGGAAGCACATAAAAGCCGATATACGGTACATCCAGGTATGACCAAAATGTACCATGATGTTAAAAGGTTATTCTGGTGGCCTAGACTGAAGAAAGATGTTGTAGCTTACGTATCTAAGTGCTTAACCTGCCAGAAAGTGAAAGTTGAACATCAAAAGCCAGCAGGAACGTTGCAGCCTTTAGATATCCCTGAGTGGAAATGGGATGGGATTGCCATGGACTTTGTGGAAGGACTACCCTTGACACCAAGTAGACATGATGCGGTTTGGGTAGTAATCGATCGACTGACAAAGTCGGCACATTTCCTGGCAATCAATAAGAGAGATTCTCTAGAAAAGCTGGCAAAGCTGTATATAAAGGAGATCGTTAGGCTCCATGGTATCCCAAGCAGCATTGTGTCTGATAGAGATCCTCGATTTACTTCAAATTTCTGGAGGGCTCTACAGGAAGAAATGGGCACTACTCTCAGATTCAGTACAGCTTATCATCCTCAGACAGATGGTCAATCTGAAAGAACAATACAGACGTTAGAGGATATGCTGAGAGCATGTGTCCTAGATTTCAAAGGCAGCTGGGATATCCATTTACCCCTTATAGAGTTTGCATATAACAATGGTTATCAAGCCAGTATACAGATGGCACCTTTTGAAGCACTCTATGGACGGAAATGTAGATCCCCCTTATGCTGGCTAGAGTTGAGCGAGAGAAGAATGCTTGGTCCGGATATAGTGGATCAAACTGCAGAACAAGTTGCGGTAATTAGAAAACGATTGTTGACAGCTCAAAGCAGACAGAAGAGCTATGCAGATGTCAGAAGGAAGCCGTTGGAGTTTGAAGAAGGAGAACATGTATTCCTTAAGTTAACTCCAACCACAGGAGCCGGACGATCGATTAAGGTGAAGAAGTTGCATCCAAGATACATCGGGCCATTCCAGATTCTCTCAAAGATAGGAGCAGTAGCCTACAAGTTGGCTCTTCCTCCGAATCTCAGCCAGATACATGATGTGTTCCATGTTTCCCAATTAAAGAAGTATATTCCAGATCCATCTCATGTGATTGAGCAAGATGAGGTCGCACTGCGAGATGACTTGACCTATGAGGTTGGACCGGTGCGAATTGCTGATAGAAAAGTCAAGCAGTTGCGGAATAAGCAAATTCCTTTAGTTAAGGTGATCTGGAAAGGCTTGACTGACAAGAGGCCACATGGGAAACAGAAGAAAAGATGAAAGAGAAGTATCCAGAATTGTTTCTATAGGATAGGTGTAATGTAAATTTCGGGGACGAAATTTATTTTAAGGGGGAGAGAAATGTAATATCCTTAATTTTCTGTACTGGTTCCTATGTACAGATTAAACGAAATATATGAGCTCTGTTTCAGGAAAGACATGTGGACCTTTATGTAAAGAAAAGGATTAAATTGCAAAAGAAAGGAAATTAAGGGACCTAAATGCAATTATGGAAAGTTTAAAGTTAGGAATGAAATGTAGACAAAAATGTGGGGTCTTAAAGTGTAATTTTAGCCAAATTAAGGGACTTAATTATAAAGAAGGAAAAGTTCCCTGGGGCTAAAGTATAATTAAAGAAAATAGGCCAGAAGTAGTTTGCACCGCCCGACAGCATTTCAGTCCCAGATTCTACCAGAAGGTAGGGCAGGTGACGCCGGGTAACCAAGCCTAATACCGGAATTTTTGAAGACTCCAGATAGCCAGAAATGGACTGATCGTCCAAAAGTTATAAAAATTTATACCGGATACCCTAGATTTCAGATATAAGTGGGAAAATACAGGATGATGCGCCTGTATGGGGCGGATGTCGGGAAACTGACAGGATACCGATAGGAGGTCTGTAGGAAAAGTTATTCACAAAATAAAAAATCCAGACGGGAGTGTGAGGCCTCCGGGGATCCGGGTAGGAGATTTATCGGTATTTTTAAAGGGGCTGAATGCGATCGGATGATTTCGGTCAGATGACCGTTATAACCCCTAAGGATGCCTGAACACAGTAGGACACTGTATCTGGGAAAAAGAGCCGGTGTCCGGAAAAGGTATATAATCGGTAAATAATAGTTAAAATATTCAATGAACTGTGTTAAAGGAAGATTTCTCGTAATGCGTGCCATACAGGTAATGGACCCTGGAAGCCCAAAAATGGCGCCATTAGAGGCCCAATAAGACTCTTGGACTGATAGGTGGGCCAGTGTCCAGCAGAACCCCGGAAAAGTGCGAAATTACGAAAATGCCCCTATGTTGTACAAAAAGGGCAGCAGATGAATGGAGGGCATTCTGGTCATTTTGGACAGGCCCAGAGGTCAAGACATGTCTAAATAAGGTTGACTAGAGCCAGTATAAGCTTTGAACAGGTCCAGAAAGGTGTGAAATGACGATTTTGCCCTTAGGGTTAAAATAGGACAAGATAGGGCACCAAGGGCATTTTGGTCATTTCGCAGGGGATCTGTAATTGAGTCTGGACCCAGTATTAAAAAGTTAATGATATAAAGGGTCTAGACACTAAATGTGAGGTCAGTAGACATAAAAAGGATCTTCAGAAACATCAGATTTAGAAAAGGCACGTTTTTCGAGGCGATGGACCGGGCCGGTACCGGATTGGACCGGAAAGCTTCCAGAACCTCCAAATTTCGTCACATGAAGAATATGGGTGGTGAGGTGTCCTATGAGGTGTCCCATGAGGTGTCCAGGGTGATGCAGTAAAAAAGAATTAAAGAAAATAGGAAATTCCAGGAAAAACCAGGACCACAGGATCATAAGTCTTCCTAATTACAAGATTGCCATTGCTCAACACTATAAATACCCCCACCTAGCCCCTCATTTCGGCATGAGCAAGGAAGAAGGGAAGAGAGAAGTTCTTGAGAGAGAAAGTGTGAGAAAGAAAGAAGTAAGGAAGTTCTGGTGAAGTTGGAAGTAGTAGGGAAGTTCTGAAGCACTGCTTTTGTGGTAACAACTAATCCTAGCTCTTATGTAATGTCTTTGTGATGTGTTGTTTTGTTTGGTTGATTGTTGTCCTATATGTTATGCTTGAAGCTCTATTCCAATGCTATGATCATATGTTATTGAATATGGAAGCATGCAGCATACTTATCTGTACACAGTCACAAGCAAGCACCGTCACTCTGCATTACATATTTTGTTAGGATTATTGTTACTGGGATTCTTTTGAATCTCATTCACAAACATAACATTACAGGGGAGGTTCTATCAAAATAAAATTTGGAAATCTTAAGAGACGCCGGTAGGCTGCCGAAATTCCGGCAACGAAGACGAAACAAAGGAAGGAGCTGATACGTACTGTGTACGTAGTGCTGTCTAAGGAGGCTGGAAGTGAGTGGACCCAGAAGGTTCATCCAGTCTTTCCTGGGTACTACGTAGAATGGTAGTTCTCATAAGGGAATTACCGAATCGGTACAACATCGGTTACTTTCTAAAGAAGAATTGTAGCAGTTATGCTGCCGGATTTTAGACAGAGAAAGATGTAATAAAATATGAGGGAGTTAATCATGCACTGATATATAACAGTTAATTATTTGATATTAATTGTTATCTGGCCTGTATAACTGATATGTGTTGGTTGTATGCTTGGGTATGTAAAGACTAAATGCTGAAAATAGGCTCAGTGAACAGTAACTCGTGAAGACCCATTCATATTTGATAAATCATTAAAAATAGTAAATGATTGAATTAATGTACGAAATTTTTAGGGTAAAAAGTATACATACTAATCTTTAATTTGATATATAGAATGTCTAATTTGGATGTATACACGAAAATATATAAATTGTTAAAGTTGAGACCAGAATGCTGGATTCAGGAGAAAGTCATTGGATGAACAGTAATATTGGAACGTTGACCCACATTAAATTTGTCAAGGATTGGTCAACCAATGATTTTTCCCTGAAATATATTTGAGTTATCTTCATGTAGAAATTTGAACCACTTCATTTCTATTTTTCTAGAATTAGTTATGAATTTTCAAAATCAGGTCACTCATCTGGAATTTCCTATAGTGAACAGTACTCGATATGAATAAAATTCCAGATTAAGTGTTTAGACTTCAATGACCCTGAAAGTGGTTTAAGTGCTACTGAATGGTCCCTAAGATGTATAAAAATAAGGATGTGACAATTGAAAAAGGAAGAAAATGCAAGGCTTAAGTGAAATTATAAAGGTTTTAAGGCCAAAATAGAAAGTAGACAAAAATATTGGGTCCTTAAGTGTAATTTTAAAAAGTTTGAGGACATAAATATAATTTATAAAAAGTTCAAGGGGTAAAAGTGTAATTATGAAGAACTTGGACCGGAAACAGGCCAAAAATGGCTGGAATCAGATTAGACCCAAATTTTACCAGTAGATAGAGAAAATTATTCCGGTTAGTTTGACGTGGCACAGAATTTTGATTTGAGATCCCGAAAAATTGATATAAATTTCTGAAGTCAGATAAAATTATTACAGTATTTTTTGGATCTCAGAATCAAATGAAGCTTTATAGTAAATTCCTATAATTAATATATGAATTTATAAAATTGATAGGATCAGAAAAGGAATCCTGTAGATTTTTTAATGGAATTTACAGTGGAATAAAATACACGATAAATATCTCCGGGAGCAGTTCCTAGGGAATTGTGCCATAAAGGTAGTAGACCCTATAAAGGCCCAAAAATGGCTTTATGGAGGCCCAATAAAATAATTGGACTGATAGGTGGACCAGTGTCCAAAGGAACCCCGGAAAAGTGCGAAATTACGAAAAGGCCCCTATGTTGCACTAAGGAGCCATAGGTGAATGGAGGGCACTCTGGTCATTTTGGATGGGCAAAAACGCCAAGGCAGGTACAGGAAGGGTTAGTCAAAGTCAGTATAGGCTCTGACAAGGTACAAAGAGGTGTGAAATGATGATTATGCCCTTAGGGTTAAAGTAGTGCAAGAAAGGGCACCAAGGGTATTTTGGTCATTTTCCAAGGGATCTGTAATTAAGTTTAGACCCAGTATAAGAATGTCAATGATGGAAAGAATCCGTATACTGGATTTAAGATCAGAAAACATATTATGGAATCTCAAAAAAATTAGATTAAGAAAACAGTCTGGTTTTTGGGAAATTAGACTGAGCTGGTACCGGATTGGACTGGAATTTTTCTAGAGACTTCTCTCCCTTGGAATGGCACCATTTGTCTTGTGAGGTGTCCCCTTGATGATGTCATGGATGATGGTGTCATAATTATTAAAGAAAAGTAAATCCAAGAATAAATCTAAGCCATTAGATCAAATAGTGCACAAAATGATCTTGGCCTTTCATTTCCACCCAAATTTGCCTATAAATACCCCCTCAAATCAGATCATTTCGGCATTCTTGGCAACCTTGGGGAAACTCTTGCAAAATTTCCATTGAAGCTAGAAAGAGGCAAGCACCTTGGAAGAACTAGTAAGGTAACTATTTCTCTTGATCTTAAGCTTTATTATAGCAAGTTTGCCCTTGGTTTTAAGAGGTTTTTGGGACATATTTCTCTTGATGGTGCTGCTGGACATTCTGTTTTGATGTGAAAAGAATATGAGTTTTATGTTATGGATAGTTTAGACAAGCTAAAATAAGCTAGAATCAAGTGGTAATAGCTTGGAAATCCAAGTATGCATGTGAATGGAAGATTGTGTTCTGTTCTGGTACTGTACGAATCACTGTTCATATGTTGGAATTTCATGATTTTGATGCTTCCAATGAGTTTAAAATGGAAAATTGTGTGGGGCTATAGTAGAGAAACAAGTATTGGAAGCATTGGAATCAAAATGAGAATTTTTGGAAAACATGTGAAGCTTTTCAGTTCTGTACAGCAACTTGTGATGCAATTTGATTTTGGAGATTCTCAATGCATATTTGGATTCTACATGAAAAATTATGTGGAAATGAACCGTGAGAATTTATTTGAGAAAATGGAAGCATAAGTCATGAATTAAAGAAAGAATGGAACTTAGTGAGAACCTAGTCTTGGAATTGTGTTGGAGTTGAATTGTAACTTGATGTTACTACTTTGTAATGGATAGGTTTAGACATTTGTGAGAAGGGAAGATCATTTCAAGAAGGAAATAACAAGGACATCTAAGAGGTAGCAAGAATACCTAACTATAATCTTATGTTTGTTTGATTGTATGCTTGCTTGTTATGTATGATTCTTGGTTGAGCTTGAGATGATTTTATGATAAAGTATGAATGGTCGCAACTCCTTGCAATTAATGTCATGACAATATGCATGTTAGAGGTTGCTTATGTATGTTCATAAAGTAGCTCCCATGTCATAATAACATGTTAGGCATTTAATCAAGTATGCATGTTATTATAGTTTTATGACTTGCTATTGAGATTTCCATGAAATCTCATTCTTTCCATATACATAATCATGCTATAGGTGCTGGAACTTGTCAAGGCAAAAGGTTAAATGTGGATGGTTAATTTGTATATGACTTAAAGTTGAGCACTTAACTTTAGAGGATGATATTTTGATGTGCTTGATGTATGTTACTATGGATCCAATCTTAGGCAGTAGACTTCCAAAAATAATTTTCTTAACTTATCCAAATTTGGCATGAACAAATTTAAGATCTGGAGATTTAAATTGACACCAAGAACGCCTCAATTGGTTAAGAATTCAAATTGTTATGATTTTTCAAAGTTGGGAATAAAATCTGGATCAAGATAAAACGAGTACCCAGAGGCAGTGAGGTTCATGCGCGAATTTCAAATAGTAAATGAATGAGTTTTTCTATAAAATTTTATGAGCTTAAATAAACATATGGAGATTTAAATCCATATATAACACGCCTAATTTGGATAAGCACACAAGGAGAAATAAATTTTTGAAAATAAGGTAAAGAAACTGGAAGTTCTAGACTTACCAAATGAACAGTGTTTTTCAACGAATAAACTAATTTCATTTGGACAAGGAAACCTCAGTTTCATATTTTTCCTTCAAAGTTTAATGAAAGATATTTTATTAGAAATTGGAACCACCTCATTACGATTTTTCTAGATTTAATTATGAATTTCCAAAGTTCATGATGTAATCTGGATTTACCAAATGAACAGTACTATGAACAGTACCCGATAACCTAATTCTTGAAAATTCATGTTTCTAAGCTAAAATGGTGTTCAATTGGTATAAGATACTTTTAATTGAGTATATGTAAGAATAAAATTAAGGATATGACACAGGGACTTATATGTAAATAGTGAAAGTCTCTAGGGGTATAATGGTCATTTTAGAAAAGAAAGGGACTAAAGTGAAAAGTTTAAAATTTCCATGGTAAGAAATAAATGTAGACACAAGTTATGGGTTATTAAAGGTAGTTATGAAAAGTTAAGGGACTTAATTGAAATGAAGAAAAGTTTCCAGGGGCAAAATGGTAATTATAGAAAGTTAAGCCGAAAGTGGCTTAGAACTGCCCGAAAGCATTTCAGTCCCAAATTTTATTAGCAGATAGAGGAAATGATGCTAGTTAATCTGGCTTAATATAGAAATTTTATCAGAGTTTCAGATAGCTGAAATTTATCTAATAGTCAGAAAGTTATCTAAAATTTTTATCAGATCTCCTGGACCTCAGATATGAGTGAAAAGTTACAGGAATGTGCGTCCTGTGAAGCCGGAAGTCAGGGAGCTGGCAGAATCTCGAAAGGAGTTATGTAGAAAAAGTTATTCGCTTTTTAGTGAATTTAGACAGGAGTTTGTGAACACCCGATATCCGATTGAGAAATTAATCGATAAGCAAACTGGGACTGAATGAGCGTAGATGGCATCACTCAGAGGCCCATAATGACACCAAGGGAGGCCCAGGCCCATGAAATCAGTTCAGCGATAAAAGGGGCCGGTGTCCAGAAAAAGGTGCAAAATGACAAAAATAACCCTATGTTATAAAAGAGTTAAAGAATGAGTAAAGGGTATTTTGGTCATTTGACTAAGGTTAGACAGTCAAGGAAGGTTATCTGGATAGTTGAATAGTGTCAGGGAATACTCTGGTAAGATTTGAAAAGACAATAATGCCCCTAGACTAAATAAAGAGGGACCAAGGGTATTTTGGTAATTTGCCAAGGGATGTTTCTTGGGAATTGAGCCATCATAGTACTTGAGCTTTATTAGAGACCCAAGATGACATTTTGAAAGCCCAAAAACGTAGCCCAAGAATTATGTGGATTAAAGTGGCATTAAAGTAATATTTTAGTTAGTTTTCAATAGAGTAAAGTTATTTGGCTGAAGTGATAACCAGGGAATTGATCAGATAAAGCTTTGGACTTATCTGGAAGCCACGAGGTGGCGTGAAAGGTGTCCTCATGGGACCCATCAAGACGCCACGTGGCACTGATCTAAGGAAAGGAGAAAAAGCTAAGGACACGTGGCACGATCTCAGCGATTCATTCCGGGACAAGACTCTAGAATTCTCTGGAAGCGCTGAGTCAACTGGTGAGGTATCCCGAGGGCCTCACCATTACGCCACCTAAGCATGTGAGGTGTATATAGGTGATTTCATGTTTGATGAGTCATCTAGGATGATGATGTCATCACGATGATGCAGGCGAAGCTTCTTGAGGAAGCTAAGCGATCTGAGCTGTTCTCATGATTCAATTTGGACCATCCAGTCCACTTTACCTCAACTATAAATAGCCACCCCTCCCTCCCATTCCATTCACAGCAAACACCAAGAGGAGAAGAGAAAAGAAGAGAGAGAAAGAGCGAAAGAGAGAAAGAAAGGAAGAGAAAGAAGGAGCTCTAGCAAAGCTAGGAGCAATCCAAGGAGCTTATGGACTCAACAAGCTTAGGAATAAGGTAAGTAAGTTATTCTAGTCCCTGTTCTAATAAATTAGAGGATTGTTCTTATAAATTAGATAGTTAGAATAGAGAAATATCTCTCTCTATAAGGTTAGCCGTGGATAGAAAAAAAGTTAGGGGATGGTCAGAATAGGGGTATTATCTCAAGATAAACTTGAGTTAAGTGGAGTTATGCTGGATAAGATCATAATAAAATATTATTATGCTATGTATAGGCTCTGACCTATGAAAAGGTGGAACTTCATATCAAAGTTTAAGGACTAAAGGAATGGCTATATGCCAGGTAGTGAACTTACCCATTCTTGTATGCTTGATGTATATGCTTGTGTGTTAATATGATTATGATATGTGATAATGATGCTGAATGATATATGCTCTGCCCTTTATGAGTTTATGGTTACGCATAATAGTGATAGGCATGGAGCATGAAAGTATGCAAACAAAAGCTAAAGGAAGATAAAGGAAACATGTCATGCACTTGCATTTATCTTGTATGCATTGAATGGTACCGTTTACTACTGAGATTTCCCTCGAAATCTCACCCCTACCTTTTCCAAACATAACAGGGTACTGCTTTGGAGAAGATGAGTTAGGAAAGTGAGGATGTGATAAGAAGAAGTACTCGAACTCTCTCCACTGTCTCCACATAACTCCATCATTCATCTCTTCATCTCACCTTCTGCTTTCTTCATGGCATCATATTTGAATAGCGATTGCAGCATAATAGGAGTCATGAGAGGCTAAATCCTTAGTCTCTTGGTGATAGATCTCGTGTCTTGAGCTCATAGACTGCATGGGGAGTTTTCTGTTTTAATCTTCACCTATTTTATGTTTTGATGCTTCTAGATCTAGGGCTTTCATTATATGAACAAGGGATTGAGTGTCGATTGATTACTCTTAGATTAGACAATTTTAATTGACCTTGGATGCTTTGAATATCATTTTAACATAATATTTCAGTTTCAATTTTAAGTTAGTTGAACTGTTATCAACGATCGTCGCTAATTAATTCAATTGCTTGAAATCTAGGGTTTGTCGATTGACGACTATTTGAGGGCATTTTTATCATCTGATTTGAATTACACACTAAGTGGATTTTAACAGTGCATTAAGAGTTTTTAAACTAGCTTTGATCAAAGGAGTTTAAGAAATATTAATGCTCTGGACTCAATCGATCAATTGAGGTTTTGTATAACACTTAGTGATTTCGAAAACTCCATATCAAATTAAGAGCAAGGATAGATACTCTTTTATCATCAAGAGTCTGCCAGCACATACTTCTTTCACAAACCAACACATTTGCATCTTAATAAAAAATACAAAAATATTTAGTTTATTGCACCTTTATCTTATTGCATCAAAAATCAACCAAACCCCAAAACCATTTTGCTTTCACTCAGGTTTTTAATAGATTTGGCACCAATATGCTAGGTCTCCAATAGAAAAGCTCCTCGAGAAGAACGATAGGGTTATGCCTTATACTATATTATTGGGTGCAAATATTATTATTTTGATGGATCGGAATACGACAATCTGACCTGCTCATCAATGGCGCCGTTGCTGGGGACACTGGTGGAAAATTGGCATTCGAAATCCCCATTTTTAAACCGGTCAATGCGGAGATGGTTTTAAAAAAATGACCGGTGGTATTTTTGTAAATAATATGAAATATTTACACCATATTTACTCGTGACCGATGTGGAAAAATGTTGTCCGGTTTAGATGTTTACTTTCTACAGCGGATGTTATAGTGACCGATGCGGAAATATTTAGTCATGTTTAGATTAACTCCGTCTGTGTCCTTTCCCGCCCTTTTATGTCAAGTCTTCTCAGGCATGCGCAGTAGTTCATCATGATCACCTTCTCCGATATCTATTTTATATTCATTTCTTCTATCTTCTATCTTAACTCTCCAATGGCTTCTTCCTCATCCACCCCTCATTCTCTGCCTCACAAAACACAAAGAACTAATTTTGAAGAAAAAAATGTCTGTCATCATGATAACCCTTCAGTTCCTTCTCCTCCTCCCCTACTCTAGCAACTGGTGGAGTGCCTGGAGGAACTCATCCCGTGCTTCAATGCCCTAGAGCGCTCGGTGGAAGAACTGGGCCTGAAAGTTGAGAGGATGAATTAACATTTCAGAGCCTTCCGTTCTGAAGTTCGTCGCCATCAACAGGATGATAGTTTCTTTCATCCTGTTGTTGATCCCAATTTCGACTCCCAAAACACTGAATCGGAAGATGATGATGAGTGAAAATGGGGTTACCTGCCTTTCCCTATTCCCCACCTCCTTTTTGATGTAATGAAAAGAATTAGGAGATGATGATATTGTATTTATATAGATTTCAAGATGTCAAGTTTGATAGTAAAGTTTAATTTGAATGAATGAAGTTTAACAAGTTTCTTGTTCTGTATACGTTGATGATCCGTTTATTTTTCATCTAAATCCCACTTTTAAACTGATTACTGAAGAGAAGGCGATTTAAAAAAATTAAATTTTTACACCGATTTTAAAAGTAACCGATTTAAAATATAAACACTCGGTGCAGATTAGCTTCGTCCTATCTGCATCTTCAGTTTCCTATCTATGCTTTCCCGCGCGCTTTCTTTATTCTTCAGACTATTCATTTCACTTCTTTGGTTCTAAACCTTTGTAGTCATTATGATAGAAGGCCAATTGCATTCTTCTATATTCTTATTGATCATGAACCATATATATATGTATACCATTCCTATGATCGATGTGTACATTTCGTCTCATCACTTTATCTCTGTTTTCTTTTCTTTTCATCTATCTGACTCCTCCAATGGCCTATTCCTCACGCACGCCTCCTTCTCCGCCCCACAAAAGAAATAGAGATGACTTTGAAGACAAACATCCTGATCCTCACCCTTCTGTTCCTTCTCCTCCTCCCCTGGTTATGACTCTGATGGAGCGCCTTGAGGAACTCATAATGCGCTTCAATGGGCTGGAGAACCCCGTGGAAGAACTGAATCAGAAAGTTGACAGACTGAAAGCAAGTTTTAGAGATTTTCTCTCAGAAGTTCACCGCCATCAACCCCGTGATAGCTTCTTTAATCCTGTTGATCTCACCCAATCTGATGACTCCCAAAACTCTGAGTCTGATAAGTAGTGAAAGATTGCAACTTTTATATATTCTGATATATATTTTTGTTTGTGTAAAAGCTGATGATAGGTCTATCACTAAAAAAAATTGATATATTTTAGACCAGTTTATATATAGTGGCCGGTGTAAAATATACTCTCTACACCAGTATCTACACCGGTGTATATTTTCTTACCAAATAAACTTTTTTTTTTTAATTTTTTACCAAATACTCTTTTATTTGGTACATTTCTCGCGCCTTCCATCTCTCATTTTTCCCTGGTTCGGCGTTAAGTCTTCTCGGCTCTTCACAGACGGTGAGTTTTGTTTTGAACTCCTCTCGAGAACTAAAAATTTATTCTCTCCATGCGTTAGCTGTAACGTAATGGTTTCTTGTTTTCTATTTTTCTAGTTTCTTAGTCTTCCATAAATATGGATTGTAGTTGGATAAATTCTAAACGAACAAGTGTTGAGTATGCTGAGGGGGTGAAGGACTTTTTGGATTTTGCTAAACGGCATGGTAATGATGACAATAGAAGGTTTTATTGTCCTTGTGTGAGTTTTTTGAATGAGAGGAAACAAAGTCCTGCTGATATTTACACTCATCTAATTTGTGAGGGGTTTTGCAAGAGTTACACGGTATGGGTATGGCATGGTGAACAGGTAGAACAGACCTTTGAAGATGACATGGATACTGATGATCGAGTAGAGGACATGATTCATGATGTTGGAGAAGATGCTTTTATGCGGTCACATGCATATGGTAATATGTGCAATGATGCAGAAAAGCCTCTATACCTAGGGGTACAGAAAATACAACCTGTTGAATGCGGTGTTGAGATTGGTAAGTGTGAAAGCTCGGCATGGGTGGAGTGATAGTGGTTTTTCAGAATTGCTTGAGTTGTTATAGGACATGTTTCCTGTAACATCCCGATTTTTGGTCTAGGAGAACTGGGAAGTAGTCTGATATGGGCAGGCTGCTAAAACCGTAGTCCCAGGGTAGTAATCTGATATGGGCGGATCACTTACCTGTATTTTGTAGGATCCGAGGGATGAGCTAAGTCCTTCAGGATGTAAAGATGAGTTAAGTCTTTAACCTACAGAATCGGGACAGTTCGCCTAGGTTCAAAATGAGGAATATGAGGAATATCCTAAGTCTTAAGCCTAGGAATTCTGCAGGAAGCTTGATATGGGCTGGCTCTTGTGTAAGATAACCTGATATGGGCGGGTTGTCGAGCTTTTCAATTAACGATGACTCCCGAAGAGTTTAGGGGATGAGTTATTGAAAGAGAATTTCTAGAACTTAAGATGAAGGATAAGAAGAAGAGAATAGATGCCAGAAAGAAAGTGTAGGGGCAAAATCGTAATTATGGGAAAGATCGGGCTGGTAGCCGATGAGTACCATATTTTGCCAGAAAATAGAGAAAATTATGCTGATCATTTCACTGAACTGTGAAATGTGCATACGAGGTCTCTATGAGTATGAAAGAATTATGGAAAGTTTAAGGACAAAAAGGTGGGGTCCTTAAGTGTAATTTTAGCCAAATAAAAAGGGACTTAAATGAAAAGAAGAAAAGTTCCTTGGGGCTAAAGTGTAATTAAAGAAAGTCAGGCCGGAAGTGGTTTGGACTGTCCGACGGCATTTCAGTCTCAGATTTCACCGGTAGAGAGAGCAAGGGACGCTCGGTAATCTGGCTTAATACAGGAATTTTTGAAGACTCCAGATAGCTAGAAATGGACTGATCGTCCAAAAGTTATAAAAATTCATACCGGATATCCTAGATTTTAGATCTAGGTGAGAAAATACAGGATGATACGTCCTTATGGGGCGGATGTCGAGAAACTGACAGAATACAGATAGGAGGCCTGTAGAAAAAGTTATTCGCAAATTAGAAAATCCAGACGGGAGTGTGAGGCCTCCGGGTATCCGATAGGGAAATTTATCGGTATTTAAAAAGGGACTGAATGAGTTCGGATAACCTCGGTCAGATGACTGATATGGCTCACAGGGATGCCTGAACACCGCAGGCCAGTGTATCGGACAGAAGGAGCCGGTGTCCGGATATGTGTATAAACGGTGAATAGTAGATAAAATATTCAATAATTATTGACAAGGGAGGATTCCTCGTAATGCGTGCCATGAAGGTATTGGACCCTGAAAGGCCCAATAATGGCGCGAACAAAGGCCCAGTAAGACACTTGGACTGATAGGTGGGCCAGTGTCCGACAGAACCCCGGAAAAGTGCGAAATTACGAAAATGCCCCTGTGTTGTACTAAAGGGGTAGTAGATGTATGAGGGCATTTTGGTCATTCTGGATAGGCCCAGGAGCCAAGGCACATAAAGATAAAGTTACTTAGAGTCAGTATATGCCCTGACAGAGTACAGAAGGGTGTGAAATGACGATTTTACCCTTAGGGTTAAAATAGCGCAAGAAAGGGCACCCAAGGTTATTTTGGTAATTTGCCAAGGGATGTTTCTTGGGAATCGAGCCATCAGAGTACTTGAGCTTGATCAGGATCCAAGATAACATTCCCAGAGCCCAAAAACGTAGGCCCAGTGATATGTGGGAAAAAGTGGCATTAAAATACTATTTTAATGCTGTTTCAATAAAGTAAAGTTACTCGGTCGGCACGATAACCGAGGAGGTGATCAGATAAAGTCTGGGACTTATCTGGATAGCATTGGAAGGCGTGAAAGGTCCCTTCCAGGTGCCACATGACGTAATCTTAGAGGCAGAAGAAAAGTTGATGACACGTATTACGGTGCAAGACTCTGGACCGGTACTGGATTGGACTGAACTGCTGAGTCAGCTGATGAGGTGTCCAGGAATTGTGACATATGAAGAATGTGGCGATGAGGTGTCCCGGTGAGGTGTCCCGGATGATGTCATGCATGATGCAGTAAAAAGAATAAAGAAAAATAGGAAAATCCAGGAAAAACCAGGACCACATGTTTAGATGGCTTCAAAATTACAGAAATGCCATCCATTAAAGCTATAAATACCCCCTTCCCCTCCCATTTTATGCATCCCACGTTTTTTACAAGAAAAGAGAGAGAAAGAAGAGAGAGAAGGAGAAAGAAAGAAAGAAAGGAAGTTCTGGTAGAGTTGAAAGCAGTATAGAAGTTCTGGAGTTCTGCTTTTGAGGTAGTAACAAATCCTAACTCTTATGTAATGTCTTTGTGATTTGTTGTGCTATTGTTTGGTTGGATTGTTGTCTTATATGTTATGCTTGAAGCTCTATTACAATGCTATGATCATATGTTATTGAATATGGAAGCACGCAGCATACTTATCTGTACACAATCACAAGCAAGCACCGTCACTCTGCATTACATATATTGTTATGATTATTACTACTGAGATTCCCCCGAATCTCATTCCCATATATAACATTACAGGGGAGGTTCTGTCAAAATAAAATCTGAAAATTTTAAGAGACGCCGTTAGGCTGCCAAAATTTTGGCAACGAAGAAGGAACAAGAAAGGAACTGATACGTACTGTGTACGTAGGTGCTGTCTAAGGAGGCTGGAAGTGAGTGGACCTAGCAGGTTCATCCAGTCTTTCCTGGGTACTTACGTAGAATGGTAGCTCCTACGGGAATTACCGAATCGGTACAAGATCGGTTACTTTCTACAGAAGGAATGTAGCAGTTATGCTGCCGGATTTTAGACAGGAAGAGATGTAATAGAAATAAGAGAATTTGGTGTATGCTTTGTTGTATGACATTTTATTATTTAATAATAAATGTTGTTTGGCATGTTCAATTTGTGAATGGGGAATTAAGGGAGAAATTCGCAGGTCCTGAGGTAGCAGTGTTTTGACCTCAGTTTGACCTAGTAAACGAAGGAGTTTGGCCACAAAATTTGGCAGGCCAGTCGTACACATCTGGGGCATTACGTGGATAGGTAATAAGCCTCATTTGGATGTGCAGAACGAGATAAATTAATTTTTAAATTAAAGGTCTAGAATAAGGATCTTAAGAGTAAAATTTTGAATTTCTGGGCTTAAGTTAAGATATAATCAAGCTAATGTTGCTTCCGCAAGTGTACTCTGAGGAGTCTAAGGGAGGATGTTTCATTTCCTAAAGAAAATGCGTTACCCAAACGATACTATGATGCGAAGAAAATAATAGGTCCTTTAGCCATGCAGTATAGAAAGATTCATGCATGCCTAAATGATTGCATATTGTATAGGAAAGAGTTTGAAGATGAGGAGAAGTGTCCAATATGTAAGACACCAAGGTACAGATCAAACAACTCTCCTGCCAAGTTGTTATGGTATCTTCCAATTGTACCAAGGTTTAAGAGACTTTTTTCTAATGAAGATGATGCAAAGAATATGTTATGGCATGCAAATGAAAGAATTAATGATGGAAAGATTCGTCATCCGGTTAACTCTTTGCAATGGAAGAAGATTGATGACTTATTTCCCGAGTTCGGCAATGAACCATGAAACTTAAGGCTTGGACTTAGTACGGATGTCATGAACCCTTATAGTAGCCTTAGTAGTATACATAGTTCATGGCACGTCCTTCTGGTGATTTACAACCTATCTCCCTTGTTGTGTATGAAACGGAAGTATGTAATGTTGTCTATGCTGATTTCAGGACCAAAATAACTGGGAAATGACATAGACGTTTACCTAACACCCTTGATCGAAGATTTGAAGAAGCTATGGGAAGGTGTGGGTGTTTTTGATGCGGTTAAGAAGGAGGTCTTCAATATACGGGCCATGATCTTTTGTACAATTAATGACTTTCCTGCATACGGAAATTTGTCAGGGTATAGTGTTAAGGGCCACAAAGCATGTCTGATATATGAGGAAGGGACTTGCTACTATCAACTTCGTCATGGAAGAAAGACAGTCTACCTACGTTATAGGAGATTTCTAAGACAAGCCCACCCATACCGTCGACTAAAGAAGAAATTTTATGGCGGCCAAGAATTTAAAAATGCTCCAAAGCCATTGACTGGCGAACAAGTTTATGAAAAGGTGAAAGACATCAATGTCACTTTAGGTAAGATTACCAAGAAAAGTGAGAAAAATGTATGGAAAAAAAGATCTGTCTTCTTTGAGCTTCCGTATTGGCGACATCTTCATGTAAGGCACTGTATTGATATGATGCATGTGGAGAAAAATGTGTGTGACAGCATTGTTGGAACACTTCTCAACAAACATGGTAGTTCCAAAGACGGTTTGAAGGGAAGATTGGATTTGAAAGAAATGGGAATACGAGAGGATTTACATCCGAGGCCAGATGGTGAGGGGAGCTATCATGTTGAAGAGACTAACATTTTGTCCAAGGCTGAGAGAAGAAGTATTTGTGAGTGTTTGCAAGGAATCAAAGTTCCCTCTGGGTACTCATCTAATCTTAAGAGGATTGTGTCCATGAAAGATTTGAAATTAGTAGACCAAAAGTCTCATGATTGTCATGTATTGATGCAACAACTACTCCCAGTGGCTGTTCGAGGAATCCTTCAAGATGATTTGAGACACATTGTAACCCGACTTTGCTTTTTCTTTAATGCTATATGTGGCAAAGTCTTTGAGACTGAAAAGTTGGAGGAATTGGAGCACGGGGTTATGTTATTTTGTGCCAGCTTGAAAACAATTTCTTCCTGCCTTTTTTGACATCATGGTACACCTCATCGTTCATCTAGTGCAAGAGATAAAACTGTGTGGCCCTGTATACTTACGATGGATGTACCCATTTGAAAGATACATGAAAATCCTTAAAGGGTATATGAAGAATCCAAATCGGCCCAAAGCATCCATTGTTCAAAAAGGGTTAAGTCTGTTTACAATATTTTTGATGTTGTTATTGCGTATATAGGAATATGGGGGATAGAGTTACTCAGATTGAGGCTAGCGATGCTCCAAGCGCCACTACGCAAAGGAAGGGCAGAAGTGCAACTCGTTTGAAAGATATTACGAAGGACAGGAAAGAGGGGAAACTGCTTCTAATAGAGTTTGACAGAAACTGGAACCCAACTGGTGAACACAGGGCAAAGTGCGTAAGTTTTGTCAGCCTCCTAGCATGCAACAAGCCTAGCATCACCTATTTGACTTGGGATGCTGTGGATGATCGCGTGAAGAATCAAATTTAGGATACTATTCAGGTATAAGAACTATCTAATATTGCATACAGAGCAATACCGAATACACAACTGTTTATTGATTACTCTGCTTTCAATGGGAATCATTGTAGCTCACTTACGATGTTCCCAACAATGAGTTCTTGAAGAAGAAGACGTTGTCTTATTGAGCTGAGCGTTGGAGGGCATTCAAGACACAACTAGCTCATCAGTATGTGCATGGACGGGACAGAAGTGGTCATCCTCAACCTTCTTCATGCAGCAAGTATCAATTCATTGACGAAGCTGCTTAGGAAGAATTTGTTAGGATTCGGACCACGCCAACAACAATGGTGAGTGTATCCTTTTGTATGTGTTGGCAGAAAACGTTTCAGAATATCATATGTATTGATTTTCACTACTTCATGTCTTGTAGGAAAAAAGGGAAAAAGCGATTGAATATGCCCTCAAGAATTATTGCCCCCACATAATGTCTCGAGGGGGTTATGCGAAGGCAGAAAGAGAGTTGTTGGGTGCCAAGAGGAAGAGGCTAGAAGAAAATGCTGGGTCGGATCCTAGTGTTCTTCTTGAACCCCCTCTCCGATATGTTGCAAAGAAAAATGGTTGTACGCTAACCAAAGAAAGATTGGAACATTTACAAGCGACAATGCTCGCATGATTGCTAAAAAAATTGTAAGCACTACTTGCATTATTTTGTTTTAGTAGACTATAATTATATCATTTTCCTTATGTTTGTCCTTTGTATGTTATAGAGTGATCTTAAACAACAAGAGTCCCATGGATCCTTCAAGTTAGATGGTAGGAATGACATCTTGACTATTGCCACTAGGAAACAAGAACATGGGGGCCGTGTCAGGGGAGTTGGAAGAGGTGTGGGTATAAGAGATTACTTTGGAGAATCTCAAAGACGTTCCCCACATGTGGTGCCGAGGGGAGAGTTGGAATCCTTGCTTTCTACCATAAGGACAGAGGCTAAGGCAGAGGCCTGGATAGAGGCTAGGGCACAAGCAGAAGCTTCAATTGAGGCGCAATTACAAGAGGGGTTGGTAAAGATCAAGGAAGAAATGTTGTCCATGATGACATCAAGGCAGCAAGAGCCAACTGATCCCCTCCCGCCCTCAATTGCAGCCCGTCCAAGAACTAAGGGGAGCTGTTGCTTGCCGCTGTCAGAGGATGCAAAACATTATGATCTCTATGTGGAGGATCCTCTTAGACGCTTAGTGGCACATAGCTTCATCCATAGCCTAGGGGCAACTGTTTACCACATCCAAATTCAGGACGATCAATTAAGGGTGACAGTTGAAGACGTGCTAATTGGAGATGCTCTTGTCCCAATTCCCACTGATGAGGTGAAGACAGTGACCCAAGCAAAAGGGACTTTCATATTGTGGCCAAAGAATCTTGTTTCGGATCACGTCACCTCATCCCCCAGCCAACTTCCCACCGCTCCCACTTTGAATGCCATGCAACGTGTGATCCTATTGGCATATGACAAAATGTTCCATGTGGACGTGTTGCCTATGGATTCAGTTGTGGGCGACATGGGGGCACTAGCCTTCCTTGACCATACGGACGTCAAATCTCTGATCACTCCCAAGGAAGAACTGACCTCCGGCTGCATCCAAGTATTTTTTATGTAAGTATAATTTAAATGTAAATATATGTAATAATAAAGTTTAAGTCTTACAACTAATGTCGTGTATGCATTACCTGTAGGTACATGCAAGCTGAGTTGGTTTCCTCTAAGGGAAAACAAGGCAAGTTCTGATTCCTATGCCCATATCAGATTTATGCAAAAAGGACCTCTCAATCTTTGAGGGTTGCATACATTTCAAGGAGGCTCGGTGAAACCGATATTGATTGTTTCTTTGCACCATATATGCAGGAGTAAGAATAATAATATTTCATTTTATTTCATACTAGTTTTGTATTTGCTTAATTATAATACTCATTCTCTTTTGATTAATCTCTACAGCAATCATTGGCAATTGGTCATCCTCTGTAAGCATAGTTATAAAGTTTTCTTCTTATGCTCCCTCCATTACAAGCCATCGGTGGATGCCAAGAAAATCATGAACATGTTCTTGAGTTTTCTTCTATACACAATGATCTTTGTGTTAAATGGGTTACTAACTTTATAAATTTGGTCATAGGGCTATGAGGATGTTCGCAGTTGCAAGGGGCCTTAAGCACGCTAACTTGGTGAGGGACCCTGATTGGATCACACTGAAGGTAATAAAAGTATATATTAGGTGTTAGCTAGGTTCCCCATTTTGATGATGAGAAATAATTTTTATCTTGTTAACATTACAGAGTCGAAGGCAACCCAGAGAAAGCAACTTGTGCGGCTTCTACATAGTTAGACACATGGTCAATATTATCTTGTCAAATAGGATTGACCTAACTGAGGAGGTAAAATTGTATTTTTAATGATTTCATATTTCTTAATTGTTAATCTAATCTATATTAGTAATGCCTTAATTTCTTTGATTTTGATTTCATATTTCAGATGTTTGATCAACCTGATCCATTTCCTGACCAAGACATTGAGGACCTGCGTAATCGGTAGGCAGAGTTTTTTGTTCAATTCCTTCCTTCTCAATAGTATTTGTCTTTCACTGAATACCTTTTTCTACTTTTCTATTCAAATTGTAGCATTTTTGTATTGAATTTTATTAAATGAATAATATAATGAGCAATTGAATTATATATGTCTCTGGCATCTTGAAATGAATGATCGATGATCATGCCCTTTGAGTCGTATATTAGATTTAGGCAGTTTATTTATGAAGCTTCAGGCCAACAAAATATATTAAATATAAATTTAATAACATCTACATCGGAGGTATATACATGCCGGTGTAGAAAGAACATATATCATAATATAAATTTAATAACATCTACATCGGATGTATATACAATCGGTGTTAACATTTGAATAATCTACACCATCCCAATATTCAACCGGTGTAGATGTTATAAAATAATACACCGGAAGTAAAAGTGAACTGCTTTAAAAATTAGACCGGTTTAAAAAAGTATATATTCTACACCGGTCTTGTGACCGGTGTAAAATGTCTCACTTTTTACACAGTCCATTTCTACACTGGTTATATGTGCGATGTAGAATGCCATTTTCAACCGGTGTAAAAATCCTTTTTTCCAGCTGTGGGAGCCAAGTAATTGGTTCCTTAGTGATTGATTGTCAATTCCATTATTTACCTGAGTTATTTTTGTTTTTAATTTTAGTTTTTGTCATTTTTAATTGCATTACATTCTGCATTTTTTCTGAGTTTCTGTAAAATCACAATCTGTTGCATTGAGTCGCGAACAACCATTACTTGTGTCTTGACCAAATTGCTTTGTTGTGGTACTGATTACTCTCTGTGAACTTTAGTCGCGACTTTCACAACTTCTAGTCGCGATAGTTTTGGAAAATTTGCTTTTTGTGTTATTTAGTCACGACCTGAGTACTTTTGTGTCACAAACTGATAACCAGTTTTTAAGAACTTTTGCTCTCTGTGTTCTGCGGTCGCGACCTCAACACCCTTTTGTCGCGACTAGTTGACACTTTTTGCTGTGAAACTTCTGCATTTAATTCTAATTGCTTGCCTAGCTATTCTTTATTATTCCTGAGTTGCATGCGTAGAAGAACTAGACCATTAGTGCCTTTTGAACCTGAAATTGAGAGACAACTTAGGAAACTAAGGAGAGAATTTAGATAAGAGGCAAGGTCATCAGGATCTAACATGGCTGAGATAAATCATATGGGCATAATAGGGATAACAGACAAGGAGAAAATGAAATACCAATAAATGTGGAAGATAATAGAAGTGTAAGGGAAATAAACCATTCGCATGTGAATTATGATCCTTATGGTTTCTATAATGAAGAAGCTAATTTTAAAATTAAAGGAGCTTTGATTGCAGCCTTACCTGAATTTCATGGTTTTGCAGGAGAATGCCAACAGTGCCACTTACAAACCATGCATATGATCTTCTCTTTGATGAAGCCTCCAATGACTGTATTGGATGACGTCTTGAGGAGGTGTTTTCATTTCACTATGGAAGGGAAGGCTAAGGAGTGGTTATATAATCTTCCAAATCATTTCTCCACTCTTACATGGGAATAGTTGATGTCGACATTTCTAGAACAGTTCTTCCCGGCCTCTAAGACTACTCGGATGAAGCAGGAGATTACAAATATCCTACAACAGGATGAAGAGTCACTACATGAATACTGGATGAGGTTTATCAATTTGTTGCCTCGATGTCCTCATCATAACATCATAACATCACGAAGGCTGATCTAGTAGACATTTTCTTTGATGGTCTACTACCTCACAACAAGGTATCCTTGAATGCAGCAGCAAATGGGTCTTTGAGAGATAAAACTCTACAAGCAAGTTAGGAGTTATTCTAGAAATTGGCTAATGAAGACCATCAAACTGAAGATCCAAGGAGAATGCCCACATCATCTTTGGGCAATTTAAAGGAGATCTTAGCAGATAAACCCGTAGTCTGATATGGGCAGGCTGCTAAACCCGTAGTCCCAGGGTAGTAATCTGATATGGGCGGACTACTTACCTGTATTTTGTAGGAATCCGAGGGATGAGCTAAGTCCTTTAGGATTTAAAGATGAGTTAAGTCTTTAACCTATAGAATCGAGACAGTTCACCTAGGTTCAAAATGAGGAATGTGAGGAATATCCTAAGTCTTAAGCCTAGGAATTCTGCAGGTAGCTTGATATGGGCTGGCTCTTGTGTAAGATAACCTGATATGGGCGGGTTGTTAAGCCTTTCAATTAACGATGACTCCCGAAGAGTTTAAGGGATGAGTTATTGAAAGAGAATTTCTAGAACTTAAGATGAAGGATGAGAAGATGAGTAACGAGGCCAGAAAGAGAATGCAGGGGCATAATCGTAATTATGGGAAAGATCAGGCTGGTAGCCGATGAGTACCATATTTTGCCAGAAAATAGAGAAAATTATGCTGATCATTTCAGTGAACTGTGAAATGTGCATATGAGGTCTCTATGAGTATGAAAGAATTAGAGATGTGACCAAGGGTAAAATGGTCATTTTGGAAAAGTGTGCGAGTGAGCGCATTTTCAGGCCAAAACAGCCCGGTCCGGATAAAATATCTGAAAATACCGGGAGATAGAGAAAAGGATTCTGGGTTGAATGAGGAGTCACGGAATTTTGATTTGAAGTCCCAATTTTTCTGTAAAAATTTCGAAGATGGGAATTTACAGTTATAATCGGTAAAGGAAAAGCAGTCCAAATAGAGATGATCAGACTATGTCCAGAGGCCATACAGTGTTTTCAAGACCCATAGTGACACCAGGGAAGGCCCAGGCCCATAATATCAGTTCAGTGGTAAGAGGGGCCGGTGTCTGGAAAAAAGGTGCAAAATGACAAAAATGCCCTTTGTTATAGAATAACTGAAGAATGAGTAAAGGGTATTTTGGTCATTTGGATAAGGTTAGTCAGTCCAGACAGGGTATCTGGATAGTTGACCAGGGTCAGAGAGTACTCTGGTAAGATGTGAAAAGACAATAATGCCCCTACACTCATTAAAGTAAAGAAAGAGAGACTAAGGGCATTTTGGTAATTTGCCAAGGGGTATTTCTTGGGAATCGGGCCATCAGAGTACTTGGGCTGGATCAGAGACCCAAGATGATATTCCCAGGCCCAAAAACGTAGCCCAGCATAAATGTAAGAAAAAGTGGCATTAAAATAATGATTTAGTGACTTTTCAGTAAAGTAAAGTTACTCGGTTGGCACGATAACCGAGGAGGTGATCAGATAAAGTCTAAGACTTATCTAGAGGTCATGGGATGGCGTGAAAGGTCCCTTCCAGGCGCCACATGGCACTGGTCTAGAGGGAGAAGAAAAGTTATGGACACGTGGCACAATCTCAGCTGTTGAGTCCGGTTTGTGGGAAATCGGACCGAACTGGTACCGGATTGGACTAGAAAGCTTCCAGAAGGCTTCTTGGCTCTCCCAATTTTGCCATGTGAAGAATGTGAGGGGTGAGGTGTCCCATGAGGTGTCCCTTGATGATGCAGTAACAGGAATAAAAGAAAATAGGAAATTCTAGAAAAAACGGTGGCCACAAGTGCAGAAGGCTTCAAAATTACGGAAATGCCATCCATCAAAACTATAAATACCCCCCTTGCCTTCATTATGCCCGGCCAAGAGCCCTTTTAGAGAGATAAGTAAGTTCTAGAGAGAGAAAGTGAGAGAAAGAAAGAAGAAAGGAAGTTCTGGCGGAGCCGGAAGCAGTATAGAGATTCTAGAGTTCTGCTAAGCTTTTGAGGTAGTAACTAATCCTAGCTTTTATGTAATGTCTTTGTGATTTGTTGTGCTATTGTTTGGTTGGATTGTTGTCTTATATGTTATGCTTGAAGCTCTATTACAATGCTATGATCATATGTTATTGAGTATGGAAGCATACTTATCTGTACACAATCACAAGCAAGCACTGTCACTCGGCATTACATATATTGTTATGATTATTGCTACTGAGATTCCCCCGAATCTCATCCCCATATCTAACCCATTACAGGGAGATTATGTTGAAGTGAATTTTAAGAATCTTGAGAGACGCCGTTATGCTGCCGAATTTAAGACTGAACATCAGAATATGATAAGTACTGTGTACGTAGGTACTGTCTAAGGAGGCTGGAAGTGAGTGGACCTAACCAGTTCATCCAGTCTTTCCTGGGTACTTACGTAGAATGGTAGTTCTCATGAGGGAATTACCGAATCAGTACGGTTCAGTTCTTTGTACAGATGAAGCCTAGCGGTTATACTGCCGAAATTCGGGCAGGAAAAGATGTAATAGAAATATGAGAATTTTGTGTATGCCTTGTTGTATGACATTTTGTTATTCAATAATAAATATTGTTTGGCATGTTTAAATTGTGGATGATGAATTAAAAGAGAAATTCGCAGGTCTTGAGGTAGCAGTGTTCTGACCTCAGTTTTACCTAGTAAATGAAAGAATTTGGCCACGAAATTTGGTGAGCCAGTTGTACACATCTGGGGCATTACGTGGATAGGTAATAAGCCTCATTTGGATGTGTAGAATGAGATAAATTAGTTTTCAAAGTAAAGATTCAGAATAAGGAACTTAAGAGTAAAATTTTAAATTTCTGGGCTTAAGTTAAGATATAATCAAGCTAATATTGCTTCCGCAAGTGTACTCTGAGGAGTCTAAGGGAGGATGTTTCATGAGTCATGCGGTTCAATGATGAATGCTACAAATACATGTGATAGAAAGTATGAAGATTTAGCAGCAATATATCAAGGGTGAGACCACCAATACCAGAAGAGAAACCCATACTCCAACGCATACAATCCTGGCAGGAGAGACTACCCAAATTTTAGGTGGGGGAGTGGGGAAAATAGGCCAAACCAATTCCAAGGAGGTAGTGCTTCCTCAAGCAACTACCAAAGTAATGCAAGGTCTATGTTTCCAACTCAATCTAATACTTTAGTGGCATCAAGACCAGATGAGACTTCTCAATTATTAAAGAGTATGGCAGCACAAATAAACAACATGGATGGGAAAATAACCAATATAGACAACAAGCTCAAAGAGAATGATATTCAGTTCACCTCTATAGCTTTAATTCTTTAAAGTATGCAGAAGAATAATGCAGATGCGCATAGGAAACTTGAGGAGTTAAGTTTCAAGAACCCAGATATTACCAGTCATTTAATTCAAGTTTCCAATATAGTGAGTGACATCCAAACAAAGAGCAATGGCAGCATACCTTCAAACACTTTCATGAATTCGAAGGGTCTGAATGCCATATCACTCAGAAGTGGAAGACAAGTGCATTTTAAGGAAGATGATGCACCAAAGGAGGATGTGGAAGATTTTGAAGTTGAAAATTCATCTTCTTCATAGATGAAGATTGGGAAATCAGAAAGTCTTAAAGAACAGCAGCTCATGATTAGGAAGGCAACCCAAGAAGAGAACTCATAAGCATAAGAGGAACTACAAGAGAAGCAAGAAGAGGAAGTGATCGTGCAAAGTCCAGCATACAAAGGAAAGTAAACTGAGGAGAAGGCGGAGTCTAGCAAGCAAGGATCCTCTAAGCATACAGGTACGGAGGTAAGTATAAAAGATCTCCCATTTCCTAAATCTTATTTTGCTGGAAAGAAAAAGATTGACCCTAACTTTGCACAAGATGCTTATAATCTCTTCAATAAGTTAGAAATAAATATCCCTATGATTGAATTCCTCAAGAGAAATCCTAAGTATGCTAAATTTTTAAAAGAATTGAGTGCTGATAAGAAAAAGTTGAGGCCCGTTGAGATAATTCAGGCGAGTGCTAACGTGTCATCACTTTTTAAGGCTGAATTACCAGTTAAGTGCCAAGACCTAGAATCTTACATCATCCCATGCACTATAGGTAAGGTTCATATCCAGGGAGCGTTACTAGATCTAGGGGCTACCATTAATGTCATGCCTTGGTTGGTATACTTAGCCTTAGGTATTAAGAATCTTAGAGACACAAGTGTAGTACTCCAGTTAGCTGATAGGTCAATTAGGTATCCTAAGGGAATTCTCGAGGATATTCTTGTGCAGGTCAATGACTTAGTGTTCCTGTAATATCCCTAATTTTCTGTACTGATTTGTATGTACAGATTTAATGAGATATATGAGATATTTTTCAGGAAAAGATGTGGCCATTTATGTAAAGAAAGGGATTAAATTGAAAAAGAAAGAAAATGTAAGGACTTAAGTGCAATTATGAAAAGTTTAAGGCTAAGAAGGAAAAGTAGACAAAAATATGGGGTCTTTATGTGTATTTTTAGCCAAATTTGAGGGACTTAAGTGCAAAGAAGAAAAGTTCCCCGGGGCCAAATTGTAATTAAAGAAAGTTAGGTCAGAAGTGGTTTGGACTGCCCGAAAGCATTTCAGTCCCAGATTTCACCAGTAGGTAGAGCAAGTGATGCTGGGTAATTCAGCTTAATACAGGAATTTTCTCAGGACTCCAGATAGCCGAAATTTATCTGATAATGAAAAAGTTATAAAAATTATTATCGGATATCCTAGACCTCAGATATACGTGAAAAATTACAGGATGATGCGTCCCGATGAGGCGGATGTCAAGAAACTGACAGAATACCAAAAGGAGGTCTATAGAAAAAGTTATTTACAAATTAGTAAATTCAGACGGGAGTGTGTGACCTCCAGGGATCCGATTAGGAGATTTATCGGTATTCAAATTGAGACTAAATGAGGTCAAATGACATCGGTTTGACCCAAAGGGATGCCTTGACGCAGTATGCTAGTCTATCTGATAAAAGGAGCCGGTGTCCGGAGACGTGTAGAAATGATGTATAATGGCAAAAGTATTCGATGAATACCGTCAGGAGAGATTCCTCGTGAAACGTGCCAGAAAGGTAATGGACCCTAAAAGGTCAAAAAATGGCGCCATCAAAGGCCCAGTAAGACACTTGGACTGATAGGTGGGCCAGTGTCCAGTAGAACCCTGGAAAAGTGTGAAATTATGAAAATGCCCCTCTATTGTCTTAAGGAGAAATAGATGAATGGAGGGCATTTTGGTCATTTTGGACAGGCCAAAATGCCAAGGCATACACAGGTGAGGTTAGTCAGAGTCAGTATATGCTCTGACAAGGTATAAAAAGGTGTGAAATGACAATTTTACCCCTAGGGTTAATATAGAGCAAGAAAGGGCACCAAGGGTATTTTGGTCATTTCACAAGGGATCTGTAATTGAGTTTAGACCCAGTATAAAGATGTCAATGATATAAAGGACCCAGATACTAAATATAAGGTCAGAAGACATATTATGGAATCTCAGAAAATTTAGATTAAGAAAACAGTCCAGTTTTCGAGGAATCGGACCGGGCCGGTACCGGATTGGACTAAAATTTTCCAGAGGCTTCTTGGACCTTCATTTGCGCCATGTGAGTGATTAGGTGTCCCATGAGTTGTCCCTTGAGTGATGTCATCAAGATGATGTCATAAATGAAAAAGAAAAGAAATTCCAAGATTAAATCTAAGCCACAAGATCAAATAGTAACCAAAATGATCTTGGCCTTTCATTTCCACCCAAAATTGTCTATAAATACCCCCCAAATCTGATTCCAAACCATGGCCCATGAACCCTTGGGGAAACTCTTGCAAATTGAAAACTCAAGCCAAGAGGAAGCAAGCACTTGGAAGGAAACATCAAGGTAACTACTCCTCTTGATCCTAGACTATGTTCTAGTAGATTTGCTCGAGTTTAAGTGATTTTTGAGGCATAAACCTTGATGAATTGCTGCTGGAATTTCGGTACCCATATGAAAGGAATATGAGTTTTATGTTATGGATAGTTTAGATAAGCTTAAACAAGCTTGAATCACATGATAATGGCTTAGGAATCCATGTGTGCTTGTGAATCCAATATGGTGTTCTTTTATGTACAGTACGAAATCACTATTCATATGTTGAAATGTCATGGTTTTGATGCTTCCAATGAGTTTAAAATGGAAAATTGTGTGGGGTTATAGTAGGGAAACAAGTATTGGAAGCATTGGAATCAAAATGAGAATTTTTGGAAAACAGGAGGTCACTTTTCGGTTCTGTACAGAAGTGTAAGATGCAATTGGATTCTGGAATTTTTGAATGCATATTTGGATTCTACATGAAAAATTATGTGGGAATGAACTATGAGAGTTTGGTTTGGAATGATGTAAACCTAAGTCACAAAGTAGAGAAAGAAAGGGACTTAATGAAACCCTAGTCTTGAGAATGGTTTGAATTGAGTTGTAACTTGGTGATTGTTTGGTTATGCCTAGGTTTTGACATTTGATTGATATACTTGCTTGTTATGCATGAAGTTTGGTTGAGCATGATATGTTATGTGATGATGATGATGATGATGATGAGTTATGAATATGTGCAACTCCTTGAAACCTATGTCATGACAATATGCATGTTAGAGTTTGCTTATGTATGATCATGAACTAGCTCCTATTGTATGATAACATGTTAGGCATTTAATCAAGCATGCATAACCTTATAGTTTGTATGACTTGCTATTGAGATTTCCATGAAATCTCATTCCTTCCATATGTATATAATCATGCTCTAGGTGCTGGAACTTCTCAAGGAAGAGGGTAATTGTGAATGAATAATGTGTATATGACTTAGATGGCATGTATTTAACCTAGGGAAGATTGTATGGTATATAAAAACGTATGCACTCAATGGAACCAACCAAGGAAGAATGTTTCCATCGATCATTTGAGTGACTTATCCGACGAATTTTCATATGAAATTTGGCATGAGTATATCTAAGATCCAGAGCTTTAATTGGACACCAATAACTCCTAATTTGGTTAAGTTTTTGAATTGATATGATTTTTCAAAGTTGGACCTAAAATCTGGATCAAGATAAAACGAGCTCTGAGAGGCAGTGAGATTCATACGCAGTTTTCATATAGCAAATGAATGAATTTTTCCGCAAAATTTTACGGGATTAAAGTATACATATGGATAAGTATACAAAGAGAAATGAATTTTTGAAAATGAGACACAAAATCTGGAAGTTCAAAGTTTACCCAATGAACAGTGATTTTCAACGAATAAACTGATTTCATTTGGACAAGTAAATCTCATTTTCATATTTTTCCTTCAAAGTTTGATGAAAGAGATTTCATTAGAAATTGGAACCACCTCATTTCGATTTTTCTAGATTTAATTATGAATTTCCAAAATTCATGCTGCAAACTGGAATTACCAAGTGAACAGTAAAGTGAACAGTCCAGATAGCCTAACTCTTGGAAATTCATATTTCTAAGGTAAAATGGTGTTCCAATGTTCTAAGATACTTCCAATTGAGTATATGTAAGCATGAGATTAAGGATGTTTCAGTTCCCAGCTGATTTTTATGTTATGGACATATCCAGTAAGTTAGTGAATGAGAACTCTTTGATCCTAGGCAGACCTTTTCTCCAAACCTCCAAGACAATTATTAGTATGAAACATAGTTCCATCACAATGGAAGTTGGAGAACATGTAGTAACTTTTAACATGAATGAAGCAATGAAACATCCTTTTGATAATTCTGGTTTTGCTGGGTTGAATGCCATTGATTATGCTATGGAAGAAACTATGGATGAGCAGGAATTGAGTTTGCATGATGGTGTGATTTTATGTTGCATGATTCCCAAAAGTCCCATCAAGCATCTCAGGAGCATGAGGATTCAAATTTATCGTTGAGTGCGTATGATAATTATTTTGAATCTTTTTCTTTTGTTTACTCTTTCTCTTGCTCTTGTGAAAGTGATACATCGTGTTTTAACTGTTTAGATGTAAATAGCATGCTTTCACCCTCTCCAGATTTCTCATTTTCATCAAATGTCAATTTGATTTCATCATTTGCTAGTAATAATACTTTGGGAAAAGAGTTTGTGAGTAATTTTGCAGAATCACAAGATACTATGGAAGTTAGAAGTGGAATAAATGAAGAAGGATTGAACTTCTGTGACCCCAAGTCACGACTAGAGGACCTATTGGTCGCGACAAAACACTCTAGAGACTTTAAGTCGTGATGAGAAGTTGAAGAGGTCGCGACCAAATATCAGTCTGCTGAGGGGGAGCCTCTCTATGAAAAGGGGTCATGACAAGAAGACGTATTGATCGCGACTGAAGACTCCATAGATTATCACGACGTGAAGATGAAGAGGTCGCCACCAACTGTTCTAGAGATAACCACTGTGAATTTGAGTCGCGACCAGAAGTTGAAGATAAGCCTGACAAGTCATGATCAAAAATAGTAGACGCAACCAGTGGAGTCCCAATGCCTTCAGTTCCACACTCCACTGCTTTGGTTAAAGGCCAATACATTCTAACTCTACTTATCCTCACTCACAGTCTAAAATTACCTCACATACTTTAAGATTCTTGAATGATTTGACCTTTACCAATGATGCAGGTATGAGAGAGGGTGATCTCTGTCACATCCTTATTTTTATACATCTTAAGGACCATTCAGTAGCACTTAGAACCACTTTCAGGGTCATTGAAGTCTAAACTCTTAATCTGGAATTTTATTCTTATCGGGTACTGTTCACTATGGCAAATTCCAGATGAGTGACCTGACTTTGAAAAATCATAACTAATTCTAGAAAAATTGAAATGAAGTGTTTCAAATTGATACATGAATATAACTTAATTATATTTCAGGGAAAAATCATTGGTTGACCATTCCTTGACAAATTCAACGTGGGTCAACGTTTCAACTTTACTGTTCATCCAGTGATTTTCTCCTGAATCCAGCATTCTGGTCCCAACTTTAACAATTTATATATTTTCGTGTATACATCCAAATGAAGCATTCTATATATAAAATTAAAGCTTAGTATGTCTACTATTTACCATAAAAATATCATACATTTATTCAACTATTTACTATTTTTAATGATTTATCCAATATCAATTGGTCTCCACGGATTACTGTTCACAGAGTCATTTTTCAGCAACCAATCTTACATATTAATGCATACATACATCACATATCAGTCAAACATGCCAGATAACAATCATTATTAAATAATCAATTGTTATACAATAGTGCATGATTAACACCCTCATGTTCCTATTACATTTCTCGTTGTCTAAAATCCGGCATCATAACTGCTACGTTCCTTCTGTAGAAAGTAACCGATCTTGTACCGATTCGGTAATTCCCGTAGGAACTACCATTCTACGTAAGTACCCAGGAAAGACTGGATGAACCTGCTAGGTCCACTCACTTCCAACCTCCTTAGACAGCACCTACGTACACAGTACGTATCAGTTCCTTTCTTTGTTCTTGCTTCGTTGCCAGAATTTCGGCAGCATAACGGCGTCTCTTAAAATTTCCAGATTTTATTTTGACAGAACCTCCCCTGTAATGTTATATATGGGAATGAGATTCAAAAGAATCTCAGTAGCAACAATCATAACAATTTATGTAATGCAGTGTGACGGTGCTTGCTTGTGATTGTGTGCAGATAAGTATGCTGCATGCTTCAATATTCAATAACATATGATCATAGCATTGTAATAGAGCTTCAAGCATAACATATAAGACAACAATCTAACCAAACAATATCACAACAATTCACAAAGACATTACATAAAAGCTAGGATTAGTTATTACCTCAAAAGCAGAACTCTAGAATTTCTCTACTGCTTCCAACTTCACCAGAACTTCATTTCTTCTTTCTTTTTCTCACTTTCTCTCTCAAAAACTTCCTTATCTCTCTAAGCTTGCTTCTTGGCATGATGAATGAAGGCAAGGGGGTATTTATAGTTTCTTTCAATGGCATTCTTGTAATTTTGAAGCCATATGAACTTGTGGTCCTGGTTTTTCCGGAATTTCCTATTTTCTTTTATTCCTTTTACTGCATCATGCATGACATCACCTCAAGGCCACCTCATGGGACACCTCACCTCACACATTTATCACATGGCGCAATTTGGAGAGGAGAGAAACCTTCTGGAAGCTTTCCGGTCCAATCCGGTACCGGCCCGGTCTGTCGCCTCGAAAACTGGACCGTTTTCTGAATCTCATTTTTCTGACAATCCATATTATGTCTTCTGGCCTTGAACTTAGTATCTGGGTCCTTTATATCATTAACATTTTAATACTGGGTCTAAACTCAATTACAGATCCCCTGCAAAATGACCAAAATGCCCTTGGTGCCCTTTCTTGCCCTATTTTAACCCTAAGGGCAAAATCATCATTTCACACCTTTCTGTACCTGGTCAAAGCATATACTGGCTCTAGTCAACCTTATTTAGATATGTCTTAGCCTATGACCCTGTCTAAAATGACCAGAATGCCCTCCATTCATCTGCTATCCTTTAGTATAACATAGGGGCATTTTCGTAATTTCGCACTTTTTCGGGGTTCTGCTGGACACTGACCCACCTATCAGTCCACGTATCTTATTGGGCCTTTGATGGCGCCATTTTTGGGCCTTTCTGGGTCCAACACCTTTATGGCACGTATTACGAGGAATCTTCCTCTGGCACAGTTCATTGAATATTTTAATTATTATTCACCATTTATACACATTTCCGGACACCGGCTCTTTCTGTCAGATACACTGCCTTACTGTGTCTGGGCAGCCATTTGGGTCACAACGGGCATCTGACTCTTGTTACCTGACCTCATTCAGTCTTAGTTTAAATACCGATAAATCTCCCTATCGGATCCCTAGAGGCCTCACACTCCCGTCTGGATTTTCTAATTTGTGAATAACTTTTTCTACAGACCTCCTATCGGTATTCTGTCAGTTTCTTGACATCCGCCCCATAAGGGTGCATCATCCTGTAATTTCTTACTTATATCTGAAATCTAGGGTATCCGGTATGAATTTTTATAACTTTTGGACGATCAGTCCATTTTTGGCTATCTGGAGTCTTCAAAAATTCCGGTATTAGGCTGGTGAGACCCCCAACCTTTAATGCTGTATAAAGATGAGGTACACCTAGACTTTGACTCTTCAGGTAGTGAAGAGAGTTCAGATGACAGCATAAGGGACTCAATCAGGAAGGTTTATAGTAAAGTACCCATGCATATTTTTGTAGACTCGGATTTATAGTCTGGAAATTATGAGAAATTCAGTCAGATGTTGTGTATGCATCAGATAATGCTGCACTAGATAATGATGGGTCTAGTAATTATGTACAGGATGAGTTTGATAGAGTGCTCTCTAACCTGATATAAGCTCTATTCCTCCGATGAGAGGACAGATTTCAGCTGAGGAAGCTGAGTACTGATACTGGATTATAGGTAGGCCAGATATTATTCCTCCTTTACTAGAGTTTGAGGATAAGTTTGATATGAGTAGCCTAAGAACCAGTTACAATCTGTGACATCCCTTCCTATTATCCCAGTCCAGGAATATACGAGGGTATAGATAAAGATTAAAGGGATATTTCTAGCCCTAATCCACCCCAGCCTTCTTTATGAAAGATAGACAATGTGACTATACTAGTCTCAAGAAAGGCTGTGGGAAGTGAACTACTTAGTTTAGGTTAAGGGATGGAAGGAAGTAGAAATCAAGAGCAGTCAGTTTAGCTGCAGTTCTTCAATGCCGTAGCAAGGATGATAAATAGAGATGTGATAGAGGGCATTGACCTGGATTAAGTTTTCATGTTAGTAGCATGATATGAGATGGCCATAAGCCAGATATTGCCATATACCCTACGTGGCATGTAAAGCTAAGTGAGCTTTTGGCAAATGGTTCACAACTGATGTGTAAGGATCGGCCATTACTAGGGTAAAGACTAGACAAGAACATTATAAGGGAATGTTTAAAGCAAGTTAGATCCAGGTCGGATGTAAAACAGTTTGGAACATAGCTAGAAGTCCTCGAGAAGTTAGGCCATGACGAAAGGTGACCCGAGGTCGTGACTAAAGAATGTAGAGCTGTCCAGTCATGACAAGTAGAATGAGATGGTCGCGACTAAAGTTCATGGATACGTTGCACCTAGTTCATACTTAGGTCACGATGAAGATGCGCAGGGACCTGATGAAGGATGAAGATGCCAGCCTCACTGAAGGTTATCAGTTAGAGGTTTAGCACATGATGTAGGCAAGCTAAACAGTATGAGAAATAGAGATACATGCTAGTCTAAGATGATGTTCAGAAGTAGATCCTCTATATGACTATCAAGAGTAAATCTACATTTGGAAAGACTTTGTTCATTTAGTCTTTTATGAACAAAAGAATCAAAAGTTAGGATAAGGCTTGCGCAAGAAATGAGCCTAACATATGGCTTCAAGTTCTCGAAAGTTAAAGTCCATAAAACAGGATATTAGTCCCACATCGGTTGGGGAGGTGAACGAAGCATGCCTTATAAGGGTGTGGATACCTCTCCCTCATGAACGTGTAACATCCCGATTTTTGGTCTAGGAGAACTGGGAAGTAGTCTGATATGGGCAGGCTGCTAAAACCGTAGTCCCAGGGTAGTAATCTGATATGGGCGGATCACTTACCTGTATTTTGTAGGATCCGAGGGATGAGCTAAGTCCTTCAGGATGTAAAGATGAGTTAAGTCTTTAACCTACAGAATCGGGACAATTCGCCTATGTTCAAAATGAGGAATGTGAGGAATATCCTAAGTCTTAAGCCTAGGAATTCTGCAGGAAGCTTGATATGGGCTGGCTCCTGTGTAAGATAACCTGATATGGGCGAGTTGTCGAGCTTTTCAATTAACGATGACTCCCAAAGAGTTTAGGGGATGAGTTATTGAAAGAGAATTTCTAGAACTTAAGATGAAGGATAAGAAGATGAGAATAGATGCCAGAAAGAGAATGTAGGGGCAAAATCGTAATTATGGGAAAGATCGGGCTGGTAGCCGATGAGTACCATATTTTGCCAGAAAATAGAGAAAATTATGCTGATCATTTCACTGAACTGTGAAATGTGCATATGAGGTCTCTATGTGTATGAAAGAATTAGAAATATGACCAGGGGTAAAATGGTCATTTTGGAAAAGTGTGCGCGTGAGTGCTTTTTCAGGCCAAAACAGCCCGGTCCGGATAAAATATCTGAAAATACCGGGAGATAGAGAAAAGGATTCCGGATTGAATGAGGAGTCACGGAATTTTGATTTGAGGTCCTGATTTTTCTGTAAAAATCCCTGAAGATGGGAATTTACAGTTATAATCGGTAAAGAAAAAGCAGTTCTGATAGGGATGTTCGGACTGTGGCCAGGGGGCCGTATAGTGTTTCTAAGGCCTTTAGTGACACCAGGGAAAGTCCAGGCCCATTATATCAGTCCAGTGGTAAAAGGGGCCGGTGTCCGGGAAAAAGGGTGTGAAAGGACGATTTTACCCTTAGGGTTAAAATAGTACAAGAAAGGGCACCCAAGGGCATTTTGGTAATTTGCCAAAGGATGTTTCTTGGGAATCGATCCATCAGAGTACTTGAGCTTGATCAGGATCCAAGATGATATTCCCAGGCCCAAAAACGTAGCCCATGAAGTATGTGGGAAGAAGTGGCATTAAAATACTATTTTAATGCTGTTTCAATAAAGTAAAGTTACTCGGTCGGCACGATAACCAAGGAGGTGATCAGATAAAGTCTGGGACTAATATGGATAGCATTGGAAGGCGTGAAAGGTCCCTTCCAGGTGCCATATGGCGCAATCTTAGAGGCAGAAGAAAAGTTGAGGACACGTATTACAGTGCAAGACTCTGGACCGGTACTGGATTGGACTGAACTGCTGAGTCAGCTGATGAGGTGTCCAGGAATTGTGACATGTGAAGAATGTGGCGATGAGTCAGCTGCTGAGGTGTCCACTGAGGTGTCCTGGATGATGCAGTAAAAAGGAATAAAAGAAAATAGGAAAATCCAGGAAAAACCAGGACCACAAGTTCATATGGCTTCAAAATTACAGGAATGCCATTGAAGGAAATTATAAATACCCCCTCCCATTCATTCATATGCCATGGCCAAGAGGCTTTTAGAGAGAGGAGGAGGTGCTAGAGAGAGAAAGTGAGAGGAAGAAAGAAAGAAAGGAAGTTCTGACGGAGCTGGAAGCAGAATAGAGATAGTAGAGTTCTGCTAAGCCTTTGAGGTAGTAACTAATCCTAGCTCTTATGTAATGTCTTTGTGATTTGTTGTGCTATTGTTTGGTTGGATTGTTGTCTTATATGTTATGCTTGAAGCTCTATTACAATGCTATGATCATATGTTATTGAATATGGAAGCACGCAGCATACTTATCTGTACACAATCACAAGCAAGCACCGTCACTCTGCATTACATATATTGTTATGATTATTACTACTGAGATTCCCCCGAATCTCATCCCCCATATATAACCCATTACAGGGAGGTTATGCTGAAGTGGATTTTGAGAATCCTAGGAGACGCCGTTATGCTGCCGAAGTAAAGACTAAACATCAGTATATGATAAGTACTGTGTACGTAGTGCTGTCTAAGGAGGCTAGAAGTGAGTGGACCTAGCCGGTTCATCTAGTCTTTCCTGGGTACTACGTAGAATGGTAGTTCTCATGAGGGAATTTCCGAATCAGTACAGTTCAGTTCTTTGTACAGATGAAGCGTAGCGGTTATGCTGCCGGAGTTTAGGCAGAAAGAGATGTAATAGAGATAGCAAGATTATGTATATGTCTTGTTGTGTATGCCATGCTGTATGAAATTATGTTATTAAATGATAAGTATTGTTTGGCATATTCAATTTATGTATGGTAAATTATGGGGAAATTCGCAGGTCCTGAGGTAGCAGTGGTTTGACCTCAGTTTGACCTAGTAAACGAAGGAGTTTGGCTACGAAATTTGGTGAGCCAGTAGTACACATCTGGGGCATTACGTGGATAGGTAATAAGCCTCATTTGGATGTGTAGAATGAGATAAACCAGTTCTCAAAGTAAAGGTCCAGAATAAGGAACTTAAGAGTAGAAATTTTAAATTTCTGGGCTTAAGTTAAGATATGATCGAGCTAATATCGCTTCCGTAAGTGTACTCTGAGGGGTCTAAGGGAGGATGTTTCAGAACGCATTTCCAGTACTCACCAAGCGTCACCAAGCGCCCCAGTGGGGGTAGGCAGACACGAGTGGTAGGCAGGCAGTGCTGGGAAACAAAACCCTGACCTCGTGTGGGCCTAGAGGCGCCTGCCTAAGGGGAGATGGGACAATATCTTCCGCTACATAGCTATGATACCTGGAGGACGTGTGTTCGGGTGCCTAAGGGGTTAAAGTCCTCATGTGCCTAGAGAACAAAATCGTGACCTCATATGGGCCTGGGGCCTGCCTAAGGAGAAAGCGGACAATATCTATGTGGAAGGATGCTGAGCTGTTAGAGAACATAAGTAATGGTGCTAGATGATGAATGAGATTTATGTGATCTAAGTTGGTTAGAATCATGAAAAAGACCAGAAATGAACCATAGTCCGCTCAAGAGTAGACTGAGACTGATGTATATGCACAGGAAGAGTTGAGAGATAGTAGAAAGACACCAAAGTTGCTCCAGAGAAATGGAGACTGTTCCGCTCACCTGAGAAGTATTCCTTGAGTAAAGTTTATGAAAAGTATTCCTCTCAGTTAAATAGAGATGAGCATGAGGCTAAAGGTTAAATAGAGAAAGAGAAACCCTTTTGATGAATGTTTAGCCAAGTTCATATATATGAACAGAGAGAGTTGAATAATTAAAGAGTTAATTTACGGATTGGATTTCATGTTACAAAGGATTTCTCGGGTAGTCATAGAAGTTCAATAGAGCGGTAGATGTATACAAGATTAGAAATAGAAATGTATAATGCCTAGACAGGGAAAGATAGCCACAATTTTAAAGATAAAGTAACTCCCCTATTCGATAAAAGGGTCAAGTCTATACCCTGATAAGAGGGTAGCATGGCAGCCTAAGTGAAATCGATAGATGTTTTAGGATGAATGATCAAGATATGATAGGCAATATGATAAAGGAAATATGTTTTGAGGCTTACTTAGTTCATTACAATGTATGATAGATGGTTGAGCAAATTATGATGATGAATAGTTGCATCTCCTTGCAGTTGTCATATAATGACATGCATGTTAGAGTATGCCATGATGAATACTCCCATTTCGTAGTATATGCAGGGTAGAGTATATATGGTGAGAAAGTTATGAGAAAATTATGTTGCTCCCATACCATATGATATGCAATGAGGAATATATTGAGGATGATAGATAGTCTCAGTTTATGGGACGATAAGTTATGATATGATATTCTGATATGATTTATGATTGGGGTGATTCAGGTTTTTCTATAGGCTTGTGAATGCAGTACTAAGAGCCATTGCTATTGAAAGGAATGGTATACAGAAAGAGTTAGATTTGAAACAGATGACTCTGAGATAGAGACTGGATTCAGATGAGTACAGATCACTCTTCAGATAAGAGTTGGATCTGATGCAGTCTTCTCGCAGTTAGAGCATAGTTCAAATGGCTCGCAGTTAGAGCATAGATTTACATGAGAAGTTATGATGAGGCCATAGCAGCGGAATGTAATGGCAGGTGGTTAAACCATGATTGCACAAGGCATGGTAAGCCACAGTAAGAGAAAGATGAGAAGGAACTCCTGAGTAAGAGAGGAAATAAGTAAAGTCTTGGGCAATAATATGGGCTACTGAACATAATATTTTTAAATTTTCATTGAGTTATCAACAAGTAGAAGCGGTGAACCCTATAACTTAGTCTGTTGGTTTAAGATCTTCGAGAGATATACAGAATCACAGTTAGATTCTGGAGGGTCACAGTTAGATCCTAGCATGGCTCCAGGGTCGCAGTTAGATCCTAACAGTTCCAGAGTCATAGTTAGATTCTGAAGAGGCTGACGGTTGATCGCAGTTAGATCCCGAGGTCGCAGTTAGACCTAGCCTAAGGAAAGTAATGAGCCATGAGATATGAGTACAATATAGTGTCTCTTTGGGAAGATGAATGCCAAAGACGAAGTTAAGGTAAGGAAGCTTCACTAGTTGATAAACTCATCCAGAAAAATTATTTATAATGATTTTCCTCATATAGCCTATATTATACAGACTGAACTTAGTTTTCTTTAAACAAAGACAGAGTCCAAGTTAAAGTCTGAGTGCTGATATTCAAAAGTTTTATAGAAGTATGCCTGAGGAACAAAGAAGAGAACCCCATATGTTTTGAGAACAGAAAAGTATGAGCAGATAAATCCTCCAGATGAGGATAAAAAGATTAAAAGGCTAAAGAGACCTAGAGAAGAAGGTCTAAAGTAAAGATAGAACCCAGTAGTTATATGAGATAGAGAATGCTAAGGCTTAGAAGAGTAAGGTAGCCTTCATCCAGAAAGATGTTAAGGCAAGAGCAGTCTAAGAAAGAGTAATGAAAAAGGGTCCAGTTGTCACAGAAGTTGGTATAGATGGACAAGGTAAGAAAAGTGAAAAGTTAAAGTAAGATAGACCCTGGAGTTACACCAAGATGTTAAGGGGTAAGATATGAAAGAGTGAAAATGCCATAGAAGTTTGGCATATATATGATGAATGATAAACAAAGTTATGAAAAGTTAGAAAGGTTATGAACATTAAAGGATTAAAACCCTTCTGCCAAGTCCAAATAAGAGTGGATTTGAAATGAAAGATTTAAATTATGACTTTGTTCAGGAGAACGAGAAGCAAAAGAGCAATACTCTCCTGAGAGGCTGATAAAGTCATAAGAAAATGTTAGAGCTTTGCATTTAGGAGCAAGTATACAGTCCTACAAGATATTGGCCAGGCATTATGCATGTTAGAGTATATGCTCCTACTTAGCAGTAAAGTAAAGAAAAGAATAACTGCATAAGTCCTCTCTCTGTATGATGTTGAATCATTAAAGATGATAAGAGCAACAATACAGTTATAAGAGTTTCTATACAAAAAGAGGATGAAGCTTTGCGGATATTAAAGAATTCTGCGAGATGCTAAGAGAAGTAATAAGGGATAAGTGTTAGAAAGTATGATGAGTGAGTGAGGGAAACTCCCGAATACAATAATATTTGAGAGAGTTTGATATGAAAGAAATGGACACTACTCTCAAGTCTAGTACAAGGAGTTGTCCATAAGCAAATGGATGCATAGCACAAGATCAAGTGCCGTGATGAAGTAGAAATAAACTCCAATTAAGTTGACTGATACAAAAAGAGTAATGACAGCAAGGACATGAAGCGGATATTGAAAGTACTCCGCTAGATAATAAGATAAAAGGTAAGAGATGGATACCCCAATTCTTAGTCATAAAGCAGAAAGAGATTTAAAGAGGATGTATATTTAAGATTGTTGACTAAGGTACAAGCAAATTTTGAGGACGAAATTTATTTTAAGGGAGAGAGAAATGTAACATCCCTAATTTCTGTACTAAGTTGTATGTACAGATTGAATAAAATATATGAGATGTTTAGGAAAATATGTGGCCATGTTTGTGTAAAGAAAAGGATTAATTGGAAGAGGAAGAAAGTCTAAGAGCCAAAGTACAAAATTACGAAAATGCCACTGTGATGCCCTAAGAAACCAGAAGTAAATGGAGGGCATTTTGGTCATTTCACACAATGGATGGATATCAGAGGAAATTTGATAGTAAATTATTATAATTAATATGAGAATTTATGGAGTTGACAGAAGTCAAAAAGGAGTCCTGTAGAATTAATTATGGAATTTACGGTGAAAAATGACACCGATAAAGGGTTAAAGGAAACATATGTAATTTTTAACAGGACTTCTGGGTCTCAGAAAATTATGAAACTTTGTAGAGAATTCATTTTATATTAGAATGAATTTCTAAAAATGTTATAACAATTAAAAGAGGTGTTTAGCATTTATGCTAAGATCAGGGTAAGTTACGGATATCGGTATGAGGAAAGTACATTGGGATTTGGGCCAGTTAGCTATTGGACCTAAAAGAGGCCCAACATTTCATCCTAGGCCATCCCAATAAGGCCCAAAAGTTATCTTGGAGCCCAAGTCCAAATAATAAATAATTTATGGATTTTTGAAAAGAAAGAAAAAGAGAATAAAGTAAGAATTAGGTGTTGCACATGGTGGGACCCACAAGGACACAAGAATGGCACCCAAAAAGAGGAATGGTTAGGTGTACCAAGGGAGGCCATGCTAGTGATGTCATGGTGGTAAGGTCTTGAGTGAAAAGTGAAAAGACATTCCAAGATCAAACCTTTAACCATTAGATCAAATAGTTTCCAAAGTGATCTTGGCCTTCAAATGGCACATGACTTTTGCTATAAATACCCCCCCTTTCCATTCATTCTTCACACCCAAGAGCTCCTTTAGAAAGAGAAGTGAGTTCTAGAGAAAGAAAGTGGAAGAAAGCAAGGGTCTTGAAGGAGCAAGTAAGGTAAGTTGTCTCCTTACTTCTACCTTTTGATCTTATGGTTTGTGCTTGAGTTTAAGTGTTTTTAGGCTTAAATATTGGGGAAATGCTGCTGGAATTTCTATGTATATGTGAGAGGAACATGAGTTTTATGTCATAGATAGTTTAGACAAGCTTAAACAAGTTAGTTACATGCTTTGGTTGTGAAGTAAGTTGATGTTCTTGACTTTACCATTTCGGGTTGCACTGTTCATGCACTGTTCATGATAGAAGGAAATGTAATTTCAATGATTTAATGCTTCCATTGAGTTTATATGATGATTTTGTGTAGGATTGGAAAGGTTTTGAACCTTGGAAACCATTGGAATTGAAGGTTATAATGTTGAAAATTCCTCACGGTTACTGTTCACTCGCATGAACAGTGATTTGAATTTCATGATTTTGATGCTTCCAATGGTCTTAAAATGAGATTTTGTGTGGGGGAAAAGTGGAGGAACAAGTATGGGAAGCATTGGAATCAAAATGAGAATTTTTGAAAGAATTATGCATGTTTTTCAAATCTGTCCGGAACAGTGCATAGATGCTGGAATTTGGTTGTTTTTAGTTCATAAATGGATTCAAAAGGCCAAATTGTGTAGGGTAAGGTCAAGACATCAATTGATTCAAAGGTCAAGTCAATTGGTAAAGATTAAAGGAAGTTATGTTACTTAAAGTAAGCTTAGTGTTCAAGAGAAGTTAGATTGTAATGGTTGGATGGTAATGTGATGTTAGGAATTGCTTGGTGTGCTCAAAAGAGGGCAGCCACATAGCAAGGAAAAAGTAAGAAGGAAGAAGCAAAGTTAAAGTGGAAAGAAGTAAAGCAATAAGGTAGTAAACTTACCCTAAACTTGTATGTATTGAATGTTATGCTTGATTGTGCTATGACTTTGTTGAATTGTGTGCATATGTGTATATGATTGAAGCTCTATTTCTATGATTACCTTGGCCAATTGTATTTCATATGTTACATGGAAGCATGCACATTACACAATGTTTACACTTTCACAAGCAAGCACAAGTATTTACTTTAATGCATGCATTGTTTAGTACCGTTTGCTACTGAGATTCCCCCGAATCTCATCCCCTATTTATAACCCATTACAGAGAGGTTATGTCGAAGTGAATTTTGAGAATGCTGTAAGACGCCGTTATGCTGCCGATTTTCAGACTGAACATAAGGAGATGATACGTACTGTGTACGTAGGTACTGTCTAAGGAGTCTGGAAGTGAGTGGACCTAGTCTGTTCATCCAGTCTTTCCTGGGTACTTACGTAGAATGGTAATTCTCACGGGAATTACCTAATCAGTACAAGATTAGTTATTTTTACAGATGAAGTATAGTAGTTATACTGCCGGATTTCAGGCAGGAAAGATGTAATAGAGATACGAGGATTTTGTTCATGCCCTGTTGTATAAAGATTTATTATTTAATGATAAGTATTGTTTGGCATGTTTGTTTGATATGTGATTGATGTATGCATATGTATGTAAAGTTGCTTGCTGGAATTTGCCACTATGAACAGTAACTCGTGGTGATATAGTGATGTTTGATCTATAATAAAAAATAGTAAATGATTAAATAAATATATGATATGTTTATGATAAATAGTAGACATACCAAGCTTCGATTTGATATATAGAATGTCTCATTTCGATGTCTACACATGGAGATATAAATTATCAAAGTTGGGACCAAAATGCTGGATTCAGGAGAAAAACGCTGGATGAACAGTAAAGTTGTAACTTTGACTGACGTTGACTTGGACAAGGAATGGTCAACGAGTTATTTTTCCTTGAAATAGTATTGAGTTAGCTTCATGTAGCAATTTTAACCACTACATTTCGATTTTTCTAGAATTAGTTATGATTTTTCGAATTCAGGTCACTCATCTGGAATTTACATAGTGAACAGTACTCGATAAGAGTAAAACTCCAGATTGAGAAATTGGACTTCAATGACCTTGAAAGTGGTTCTAAATACTACCAATTGGTCCCTAAGACGTACAAAAATAAGGATGTTTCATTTATAATGCAGAACCTCGCCGATATTGTCCCCACATTTAGCCGCTCGAAAGCAAGGGGTTTTGTTTCCGAAGGATCGCCATGTCCCTCAAAAGGCCTCGGCGGTAGGGGATGTATCCACGGCACTTATATGCACGCTTCGTTTCCAACTCCCCCTCGATGTGGGACTTCACAAGGGACGTGCCCCACCTGTTTACCGAGGGACTGCGACACCCCCACCTATTTACCGAGGGGGAATTGACCCATGGTCCGGTCAGGTGCTTGTGGATTTTGGCCTATCCATATCATTTGATCGGTTCGCTGTTCGAGGGGTAGTTACCACTAGCCCATGGGTTCGATCGACGGAAATAAGGCGGTTCGGTTGGTTTGAGGGAAGAAACTTGGGTGGGTTATCCATTTGATTTTATTATGATAACATATTATTTTCTACATATTGTATTTTGCGATCGGTCCCACTTGACGCCTCATGAGCACATGTTAGTATTCATGATGAGTAGAATTGATGGTTACTGAGACATTAGTCTCACCCTATTTTTATAACATTTTTCAGGTGATAGTTTCATCTTAGGACCCCAGGGAAAACTTCAGAGGCTTGATTAGAGCTATATTGATTGTATAGCCTTCTCCTTTGAATGTATGTGTAGAATACTTGTATATTGCCACAATAGATTTTATTTTGCATACTCATATGTCCTATGACTTTATTTATATTTTAAGAAAAGTATTTTTATAACCATGGTAGAGTTTCTTTTCGATTTTAGTTAAATTCTTTTCTACCATGGTTAGCTCTTTTAAAATAAACTAAATTTATTTATAATATTATTTTTAAATTATATTGGATACGAAATACGTTTAAATAAATAATAATAGTTATAGTTTAGGAGGATTTTACAATCCCTTCTGTTATTGCTTTGGCCTATCATGGAAAATAAGAATAAACAGATTTATTTGTCCAGTTAATCATTAAAATCCCATCAATTAATTCTCAACTGTTCCAATTCTATTTTATTAATTAATTACTCAACATAATAGTAAATGTGGATAGAATTAATAATAAAACTCTCTTTTAACATATTGAAAATCATTACAAATATGAGTTTATCACTCATAAATGAAGCTAATAAACCTCTTTATTTTAGGTACATAAAGTATTCTAAATTGTCAATCTTGATAAAGCTATATCATATCAAATACTTGTGCTATATAACTGAAAATACAATATCCATGCTATTATAGTTACTAGGATGTGCTTTCCTTCGAGCTAAATTCCCTCCCTCTTTTTATGAAATAAAAAAGATTATTAACAAACTTGGCTTGAACTACAAGAATATAAATACATGCCCAAATGGCTGTATGCTGTATTGTGGAGAGGATGTAAACAAGGAGATTTGTAAGCGATGTAAGACATCTCGTTACAAGTCAGTACGAAAGGGGGAAAAGAATAAGAAGAAACTAGCCAAAATTTTAAGGTATAATTTATCATATTGTGTTACTTATTATATCTCTAAATAAAATTTAATGTAGTTCTCAATACATTAAATTGTTTGTTACTTTCCTTTGAAATCGCAATTACAAGAATAAATATGTCATAAAAAATGGCTGACCACATGAAGTGGCACGTGACTAAGCAGAATCCAAATGGCAAGTTAAGATACTGACGAGAATCAGAGGCATGAAAAGCATTTGACATAAAATTTATAGACTTTGTCGGTATGAGCACAAGCTACAGTATCTGGCCGGTAGTGTTAATTCCATACAATCTTTCACCTTAGATGTTCATGAAACATAGCTCATTTTTTATTTCCACGATTATTCCTGGTAAGAAAGCACCAAGGAATGATATAGACATGTACCTACAGTCATTGATACAAGAATTGATGGAGCTGTGGATGGATGGTGTTAAGATATATGACTCATATATGAACGATAAGTACAACCTTAATGTGAATGATAAGTAATTTTCCCAATTTGGGAACTTTGTCTATGTGGAACATACATACTGAGTTTGTAACATCCCAATTTTCAGGCCTATAGACGCAGAAATAGCCTAAAATTGAGAGGCTACTAGACCCCCTTTGAGCAGAAGTCCCAAGGACACACAGAGAGTTTTCAAGGACTAAGCTACGAGTAAGCAAAGGTACAAGGACTTATACGTGATATGTGAAAGTCCCAAGGGATAGAATGGCCATTTTAGGAATGTAAAGGTCAAAGGTTACAGAGTTGAGAATTGACCAGTTTGGTCGCGACTAGAGAGTATTATGGTCGCGACTAATAGTGGTAGAAAGGTCTAGACGCGACTAGAAGATATGTGGGTCGCGACTAATAGGCAAAATGAGCCTGGTTGCGACTGAAAAATGATAAGGTTACGACTAAAGAGTGATAGGGTCGCGACTAAATGATGTTAAGGTCGCGACTAATGAACACAGAAGGCATGAAGTTGCGATGAAAGGATATTTGGGTCGCGACTATGGAATATAAAAGATGTTAGACGCCAGGAACCAAGTGGGCCAAGAGTTATGAAGGTCCAAGAGAGATTGGAACGATATTTTAATGAAGTATAGCTACCCGGTTGGAGATAGAACTGGAAAAAAAGGTCAGATAAAGTAAAAGTTATCCAGAACCATGAGGTGGCATAAAAAGGTATCCTCATGGGACCCACAAGATGCTACTTGGCATTGAGTTAATGGAAAGAGAAAAAGTAAAAAAAGGTAAAGGACACGTGGCACGATCTCAGCAGCTCATTCAAGGAAAAAACTCTGGAATTCTCTGGAAGCACTGAGTTAGCATGCAAGGTGTCCCAAGGGCCCGACCAAGGCACCACCTAGGCGTGTGAGGTGTCCCTTGATGATGTCATAAGTGGTAAGTCATTAGGGATGGTGATGTCATCATGATAAGGTAAGCAAAGCTTCTTTAGGAAGTAAGCGATCTGAGCGATTCATCGAGATTTGATCTGAGCCATCCATTCCACTTTGCCTCCACTATAAATACCCCACCCCTTGCCATTCCATTCCACGCTAAAACCAAAGAGGAGAAGAGAAAGGAAGAGAGAGAAAGAGAAAGAGAGAAAGGAAGGAAAGGAAGAGAAAGAAGGAGTTCTGGCTAAGCTAGGAGCAGCCTAAAGAGCTTGGGAATAAGGTATTTTATTCTAGTCCCTGCTCTAATAAATTAGAGTATTATTCAGTAGCCAGAATAGAGGAATATCTCTCTCTATAAGGTTAACCGTGGATAGAAAGAAAGTTAGGGGATGGTCAGGATAGGGGTATTATCTCAAGATAAGCTTGAGTTAAGTGGAGTTGTGTTGGATAAGATCATAATAAAATACTATTATGCTATGTATAGGATCTGACCTATTCAAGGGTGGAACCTCATATCAAAGGATAAGGAAAGATGCATGCCAGGTAGTGGACTAATCCATTCTTGTATGCTTGATGCATATGCTTGTGTGTTAATATGCCTATGATATGTGATGATGTATGCTCTGCCTTTTTATGAGTTGATGGTTATGCATAATAGTGATAGGCATGGAGCATGAAAGTATGCAAATAAAAACTAAAGAAGGATAAAGGAACCACATATCATGCACTTACATTCATCTTGTATGCATTGAATGGTACCGTTTACTACTGAGATTTCCCCAGAAGTCTCACCCTACCTTTTTCAACCATAACAGGGTGCTAGTTTGGAGAAGATGGAGCTAGGAAAGTAAGGATGTTTCAGAGTTGGCCTATCCTGAGTCCAACTTTGATTCCCTAGCATGTTGCCTTCTGCACAGTCGCAAGTAGTGCTTCATGGGACATCAATAGTTCCTTGATTCTAAGCACAGCTTTAGATTGCAACAAATTCGTTTGATGAAAACTAATAAAAAAGAGATCCTCCTATTACTTTGACTGGTGCGGATATCCTGTGGCAATTACAAGATGTTAATGATGAGGATCTCGAACAACTGGGATGATGTGTCATCGAACATATGATGCTCAGCCTATGTAGTGGCAAAAGAGAAGCATACTTTTCACTCTTATTGGGAATATAATTTGCTTGACCACAGTTTGGATGTTATGCACATTGCGAAAAATGTGTGCGATAATGTGATATATACATTGCTCTATGAAGCCAAAAAGTCCAAAGACCATCTCACATCTAGAAAAGATTTATGGGCATAGGGAATTTATGAAGAAGCTTGGCCTAAAGAAAATGATAAGTTTCAGCCAGCTAAATTCACTTGATGAAGTAGAATAAGAATATCTTCCTTTTAACGTTGAAGAACATAAAAGTACCTGATGGATAGTCTAGCAACTAACATCTCAAGTGTATTGATTTGTAGGTTTGAAAGGTTACTGGGTTAAAGAGTAATGACTCCCATGTTCTTATGCAACAATTACTTGCAATGGCTTGTCATTAATTCAATCATCATCATTAACACCTAAATTCATAAACAGTAGGATAGGAATTACATTTACAATTCTCAATATCTCATATCATAATTCATTGCATTAAGTTGTTAAATTGTAGCTCATTAGATTAGTTAGGAACTTTAGCATCCATTTAGGCTCCTTGTGAAGAATGACCTAGTCTAGACTTCACTTTACTATATGTTAGCTTAGTCTTTGTTTGATAATTAGAACGACGGTTATCAAAATGGCGACGTTGCCGGGGAGCCTTACTTGTTAAGGTTTCCTAAGCAATCTTTTGGGCCTAAAAAATATAAAAAGTGTATAGGTATTTTAGTTTTTCTGCGAATTTAGTGTTTTGTGTCTTTAAGTCGCGACCAAATGCCTATTTAGTTACGACTATACTGCAAAAACTGATTGTTGGAGAGTCTCTGTGATTATCCGTCTTGACCAGATACACATATGGTCGTAACCTAAAATTAATGTTTATGTGATATTTACTCTTTGTAACTTTTAGTCGCGACCAGAGTGCTTTCTAGTCACAACCAAAACTCATTATCCATCAACTTGTATTCTCTATGAATTTTAGTTACAACCAAATTGACACTTAGTCACGACAAAAAAGTAGTGTTTCATTCATATTTACTCTCTATGATTGTTAGTCACGACTTGAGTGACATTTGGTCGCAACCAAAAATTCTAATTTCAAGAAATAGCTTTATGTAATTTTTAGTCGCAACCAAAGTGACATTTGGTCGTGACCAAACATCCTGATTTAAAAAATTTTCATGTCTATGACTAGCAGTCATGAGGGCATTCTTGGGAGGTATAACAAATATTCTGGCCCATTAAACATGGTCTATCACCATGATTCTTTCCACACTTGTCACATGCTCAGGCCTTTGAATCTCTGTTGTTGGACCTTCCGCGGAAATTTCCTCTATTTGGCCTCCTGTTCTGCCATAGTCGCTTTCTTTTCCTGTAGCCGCTACCACTTGCAGCTTCTTGGTTTCGACCGGCCTTGTCAGGAGCTGCTTGATCCCTGTTCCCTGATCTAAATAGTATTCGGTGATTCATGCTATTTTTAACAATACGGCATGCGTCCATGGCCTTATTAAACTGGCTGTATTGTTGAGGAGTTAACTTCTCCTTTAGCGTGGAGTTTAACCCTCGAATCATCCTTTCCGTCATCCAGCGCTCATCATCCACTTGGCGCAGATAAGTAGAATATTGATATAGCCTGATAAACTTAGCAAGGTATTCATCAAAAGATTCTTTCTCTCCTTGTCTCAGTACAAGGAATTCAGCTCTCTTTCATCTTTGACTGACTGAGGGAAATATTTTTCACAAAACTGCTCAAGAAACACTTCCCAGGTGATCGGAATGTCTTTTTCTTACAGAAGTAACTCAGTGTTCTTCCACCACCTGTCAGCATCTTTTTCTAGCTGATAGATGGCCATTTGAGCCTTGGTTTCAGTCGGGCAATCAAGGACCTTGAAGATCCTTTCCAGTCTGCTAATCCAATCCTTAGCTATCTGCACCTCAAACGTTCCTTCAAATACTGGAGGATTGTACTTGCAGAACCTGATCATCCATTGTTGGATGCTAGCTACATCCTCTCTTGGATCAACCCATCTCTGGGGCTGTACCGGCTGCTGTTGTACTCCCTCCGGTTCTCTATTAGCTGATCCTGAAGGCTCGGGGGTCTTAAGTTATTTACTGCTTCTGTTACTTCTGTAGCTATGGCGGCATCTCTCTCCCGCTCATTGCGTGCCTGAGCTGCCCGTATTTCCTCAATCATCCTTTGCTGTTGTTCTAATTGTTCTAAAATTATTTGATTAAGATTTCCAGCCTCTCGTGGTTCCTCTACTGGAATAGTTCTTCTCGTTTGAACCATTTTGTTATACTATAAGGCAGAAGAGAATGCAATAAATAACATAATTCACATTCCATTCTAAATATAGTATACATACAAGGTATGCGTATATGCCACAGTCATACATACACTACCATACTAGTCTTTTATACATCACATATATTGAAAACATTACCTTCTCTATCATACCCTAATCCTTCTTAAACTTTATTCTAATAAACTCTCCTACCAAGTAGATCCAGACAGATATGGTACAATATGGTTCTTTGTCAAAGTACTGATCCAACTCTATTCTCCAAGTAGGGGTAGTCGGCAACACATCATCCATAATCTCTGTCCAAAGCCTCAGGGTCAACACATTTGGATCCCAGGCTTGATATATCGCCTTTACTCTCGTGATAAAATCCTGATAAATCATAAAATATTAATCCACATCTCTAACCAAGGTCTGCCTCAGCTCATATAGCTGTCAGGCTAACACTACTGATCTCTCAAATTTTTCTCCACTCAGGTTCCTTCCTGGTACCATCCCTATGATCAGATCTCCCAAAGATATCTCTACCAGTATCACTCTGGGTCTACTAGGACCTGGCGCATCAGTCTGATCAGGTACTTGACTGGGTCCTGGAATGCGTGAAACATATCCTACTATACCTCCCTGACCAGTTTCTGCTATACTCGAGGGTACCGCATTTATTGGAATAGCAGGAATAGGACCTTCTAACACTATCTCCTCCTGGCCATCCTCCGGTATCTTAATCATAGGGTTTGATCCTACTGAGGAACTAGTCATTTTAGAATCACTAACCATCATTTCCTCCTCCTTCTGGAATATCCCCTCAGAGCTATCTGAACTATCGACCTCCGGTCTAGGATCCCATTGGTTCACTGTGGTTTCGGATTCGGATCTATATTTAGCCATCCTGCAAACACTAACTTAGTGTCAATTATGACAACTTTATCATGGTATATCTATCTATAAATCATCTATTCAGAGCATTTCCAAAGCTAGAATCCTTTGCTCTTATACCAAAATGAAACATCCTTATTTTCGTACATTTTAGGGACCATTTGGTAGCATTTAGAACCACTTTCAAGGTCACTGAAATCCAATTTCTCAATCTGGAGTTTTACTCTTATCGAGTACTGTTCACTGTATAAATTCCAGATGAGTGAACTGACTTCAAAAAATCATAACTAATTCTAGAAAAATCAAAATGAAGTGGTTCAAATTGATAAACAAATCTAACTCAATTATATTTCAGGAAAAAATCACTTGTTGACCATTCCTTGACCAAGTCAATGTAGGTCATCGTTACAATTTTACTGTTCATCCAGCATTTTTTTCCCTTAATCCAGCATTCTGGTCCCAAATTTGATAATTTATATCTCTATGTGTAGACATCTAAATAAAACATTCTATGTATAGAATCTAAGCTTAGTATGTCTACTATTTACCATAAAAATATTAGACATTTATTCATTCATTTACTATTTTTAATTATAGGTCAAACATCATTGAGTCACCATGGATTACTGTTCATAATGGCAATTTCCAGCAATCAACTTTACATACATATGCATACATCTATCACATATCAGTCAAACATGCCAAACAATACTTATCATTAAATAATAAGTTGTTATACATCAGGGAATATACAAAATCCTCATATTTCTATTACATCTTTTCCTGTCTGAAATCCGGCAGCATAACTGCTACGCTTCATCTTTAGAAAGTAACTGATCTTGTACCGATTCGATAATTCCCGTGAGAACTACCATTCTATGTAAGTACCCAGGAAAGACTGGATGAACCGGCTAGGTCCACTCACTTCCAGCCTCCTTAGACAGTACCTACGTACACAGTACGTATCAGTTCCTTTCTTTACTATTGCCATCCTGTTATAATTTTGGTAGCATAACGGCGTAACTTAAAATTCCCAAAATTTACTTCGCCATAACCTCCCCTGTAATGGGTTATATATGGGGACGAGATTCGGGGGAATCTCAGTAGTAATAATCATAACAATATATGCAATACAGAGTGACAGTGCTTGCTTGTGATTGTGTATAGATAAGTATGCTGCGTGCTTCCATATTCAATAACATATGATCATAGCATTGTAATAGAGCTTCAAGCATAACATATAAGACAACAATCCAACCAAACAATAGCACAACAAATCACAAAGCCATTACATAAAAGCTAGGATTAGTTACTACCTCAAAAGCTTAGCAGAACTCTAGAATCTCTATACTGCTTTCAACTCCGCCAGAACTTCCTTTCTTCTCTCTTCCTTGCAACTTCTCTCTCTAGAACTTCCTTCTCTCTCCTAAATGAGCTCTAGTCCATGATGAATGAAGGCAAGGGGGGTATTTATAGTTTTGATGGATGGCATTTCCGTAATTTCCAAGAACTCTGAACTTGTGGCCACCATTTTTTCTGGAATTTCCTATTTTCTTTATTCCCTTTAATACATCATCATGACATCATACAAGGGACACCTCATTCAGCATGTGGCAAAATTGAAGCCTTCTGGAAGCCTCTGGAAAATTTCAATCCAATCCGGTACCGGCCCGATCTGATTCCTCAAAAACTGGACTATTTTCTGAATCTAATTTTTTTGAAAATCCATATTATGTCTTCTAACCTTAAGTTTAGTATCTGGGTACTTTATATATTGACATTCTTATACTGGGTCTAAACTCAGTTACAGATACCCTGTGAAATGACCAAAATACCCCTGGGTGCCCTTTCTTGCACTATCTCAACCCTAAGGGTAAAATCTTCATTTTACACCTTTCTGTACCCTGTCAGAGCATATACTGACTCTGGTTAACCTCACCTGTGTATATCTTGGCTTCTGGGCCTATCCAGAATGACCAAAATGCCCTCCATTCATTTATTACTCTTTAGTACAACACAAGGGTATTTTTGTAATTTCGCATTTTTCTGGGGTTCTGCTGGACACTAGCCCACCTATCAGTCCAAGGGTCTTACCGGGCCTTTGATGGCACCATTATTGGGCCTTCTAGGGTCCATTACCTTTATGGCACGCATTATGAGGAATCTTCCCCGGCAATGTTCATCAAAGATTTTAGCTATTATACACCGTTTATACACATCTCCAGACACCAGCTCCTTTTATCAGATACACTGGCCTTCTGTGTCTAGGCATCTATTTGGGTCATAACAGGCATCTGAATGATGTCATCTGACCTCATTCAGTCTCAGTTTAAATACCGATAAATCTCCCTATCGGATACCTGAAGGCCTCACACTCCCGTCTGTATTTGCTAATTTGTGAATAACTTTTTGTACAGACCTCCTATCGGTATTCTGTCAGTCTCCTGACATCCGCCCCATCAGGACGCATCATCCTGTAATTTCTCACTTATATCTGAGATCTAGGATATCCGATAGGAATTTTTATAACTTTTAGACTATCAGATCAATTTTGGCTATCTGGAGTCCTGAAAAATTCCTGTATTAAGCTGGATTACCCAGCATCACTTGCTCTATCTCCTGGTGAAATCTGGGACTGAAATGCTTTCGGGAAGTCCAAACCACTTCTGGCCTAACTTTCTTTAATTATAATTTAGCCCCAGGGAACTTTTCTTTTTTGCACTTAAGTCCCTTAAATTTGGCTAAAATTATACTTAAAGACCCCACATTTTTGTCTACTTTTCCTTTTTAGCTTTAAGCTTTTTATATTTGCACCTAAGTCCTTACCTTTCCTTTCTTTTTCAATTTAAGCCCTTTCTTTACACAAATGGCTACATCTTTTTCTTGGAAAATAACTCATATATTCCATTCAATCTGTACATACAAATCAATACAGAAATTTAGGGATATTACAATTCCTGACATGTGGTAGGAACAAGGTGTAACATCCCAATATTTGTAGGACTTAAAGTGGCAGCATTACGCTCAAGAAAGCATAGGATTAAGCATTAGGCCTAGGAAGAATATATGTATATATATATATATCTACATATATATAATTAGGAATAAGTGAAAATAAAAGAAAATTAAATTATCAATTGTTATAAATTTGCTATAAAGGGTTAAAGAAATTACAGGGGTTTAAGGGTGAATAAATAATCAATAATCATCTTAAATGGTTAATGATATACGTATATAGGTAGATACAGGGAATATATCTATAATAATATACATATATTTTTGGTTAAATATGCATATAATAATATATATTTATACTATAATGATAATACAATATAAATATATGTAGGGAATATATACATATATCTATAAGGATAAATAAATGGTGATGTGTTATAAATATAATACTTTAAGAATCTGATTAGATCTTTGAATATATTAAATCTTTTGGTTATTTTGAGATTATTCCTCCACCCAATAATATATATGTAATGTATACATATATCTATAAGGATAAATAAATGGTGATGTGTTATAAAGATAATAATCTAAGAATCCAAATAGATATTTAAATGTTTAAACCCTTTGGTTATTTTGAAATATTCCTCCACCCAATAAGAATTTTTAAGTATAATATTAACAATAATATAGGAGCAAGATAATAGTAATAATTATAAGATTAGATTGGATAATATTGGATATAGGAGCAAGATAATAATAATATTAAAAATAATAAGATCATTTTGATAAGATTGGATATAGGAGCAAGATAATAATAATATTAAAAATAATAAGATCATTTTGATAAGATTGGATATAGGAGCAAGATAATAATAATAATAATAATACTAAAAATAATAAAACCAATTATATAAGATTAGAATTTTAAACCTTACAAATTATATATATATTAGCACCCTAAAACCTAGTCCCAAACTCCTATTGTTATCCAGTTTTTCTCTTCACTCCCATCAGACTGTCATTAAGGTTTTGGAGTAACTTTTGGTAAAGCACCATATTGTTTGTGAGTGATGTTGTACATAGGGCTGCTCAACTCATGGCAATTATTCCTTAATCATGGTAACCATTTTTCAATTGTTATACATGCAAATGTATTGCTTATGAGTAGTTTTAGTTTGTTGAACTATTGGAATATTGTTAGAATTATGTTGATATATATAAAAATAAAATTGTCTTGTGGGATTGTATTTTAAAAAAGTCATTCTTGGAACTTATAACATCGTGTTAGAATTTTGATTTGGAAAATGATTATGGAATTTGAAATTGAGCACTTGTTAAGTGTTAAGCACGATGCATCTAATGGGAATTGGTGAGTGGATTGTATTGGTTACTATCATGTGTTGAGGCCTCCATTAATGTAGATGGTTAGCTATGTCTCCTCTTGTGTGGGGAAGACCCTAGTGGCTCTTTTTGTCCTATTGAGTGGGGATAGGCCTTTCATGGCTCCTTTCCTTCTCTTGCTTGGAGATAAGCCTTTATGACTCTTAGATTGTGGTTATGGGATTACACTTACATCATGGCATATGAAATTATTTATTTACTATTAATTGTAATATTATTGTATATTTGTCTCACTTCGTACCTCACGAGCACATATTGGTATGTATGATGAATAGGATTACTGGTTACTATGATGTTTGTCTCACCCCATGGTTATTAATATTTTTTTAGGTGATAGTCTCGAGCTAGGACCTTAGGGAAGGCTTCGGAGGCTTGATTAGTGCTATATCAATTGTGTAGTCTCCACTTTTTTTGTTGGGAATTGGAAGACACGCAGCGGAAATTAACTTTAAAAATTTTTCCATTCCCAGCCAGGATCTACCGAATGTGTTTAAGTCAAGGAGAAAGAAGTGTTACCTTCGGTATTCGAGCTTTGGTCGCGACCTCAGTGTCCTCTAGTCACGACTCCTCACCTCTGAAACTTTCAGTCGCGACCTCCTCAGCTTCTAGTCGCGACCTGTCGCCTCTGGAGTTGTTAGTCGCAACCTACTCTGCTTCTCGTCGCGACCGGACGTCTCTGAAGTTTGTAGTCGGGACCTCGTCAGCTTCAAGTCCCGACCTGTCTCCTCTTTTTAGATTTCTGACGTTCAGATGCCCGTATGGTCGCGACCTCAGTGTCAATAGGTCGCGACCTTGCTTCGTGTCTGGTCGATTGCAAGAAGTTGAAAGCTCAGATCGGCTTCCTCTACCGGTATCCACAAGAGCAGCATTCCAATCGCGAACGATGTGCTAGCGCCTCTTGTCCCTCTAGGGCTTTCTAGAGATTCCGTCCTCACCGTCTCTATTTCGGCAGTTTCTTATCTGCAAACCTTTTGCACTCTCCCTGCCCCCTTTTCTCACGTCTGAATGTGTGTGTAGAGATGTGTAGAACCCTAGCTCCTAATGTCAAATATATAGGATGCTATCGGGCTTCTAATTGGGCCGGGCTTCAGAATTAATCTTATATTAATTCTGAATTAATACAATATCATATATTGCATAATTTAATAAGAAACTAATTAAATAAATATGGTTTATATTAAATCCGTCCCATAGATTTAATTCACCTATTTATTTAATTTAAAATAAAGATAAGACAGAATTATATTTGATTTATTCTCATAAATCATTTGAGATATCTTATCAATTTGAATTTCAAATTCAAATAGATCATATCCATTTAAATTCAAATTCAAAAGTGATAGAAATTTAATTTATCCTTATAAATTAAATCTTACAAATATCTCTTATATTATATATATAATATATATCCACCCTAGATTATTCATTGAATCTAGACATCTCTTAGATTCAATGAATCTGGACATCATAGCTCGTATTGGGCTATTTTGTGTGCGACCCTGTAGGCCCATATGAAGTTGGCAGTGGGCCAGTTACTATACTGACCCACAAGTCGTAAGCGGTCTCTAGCAAGACATTACGACTACCCAAAACATATGAGGATCGATAAACGATATATCCTTTCATACAACCATATCACGTCCCTTTTGTCACACGATATTTCGGTCAAGGATGAGGCATGGAGAACGTCATCCTCCTGTTCCTGACTGTTACTTTCTCGATCCCTGAGTAGTCTGAATATAGAAATGGAACTACCCTTCCATTCCAGTATGGCCATACATTTCTCAGACTCACTCATCGAGGGGGCCAGTAATACTCTCTACGAATGTGAGGGACAAATTCCATCTTGACCATTCACATTCCTCCGCATGAAAAACCACTAAGCCCGAGCATAGCCTTTATGATCACTCGGTCAAAAGTGAATTTTGACTAGGTCAAAGCTGAGCGTTTGTCATGTAGGAATCTATGATGATCTCAGGTCAAAGGGCATAGTGACATGGCTTGTATATGAGAGAAGCTTATGACTTGACCCATGCAGCTCTCTCATAGCGGGTCGGTCCAACACCCTGTACTCTTACATGTGCTTATGACTTTGATTTATATCTCTATATATCTTCAAAGTCATACTGGTCTTATTTCATCTCTGCTCCCACATAGATGACCGACCAGGGACATTTAGGATAAGATCACGAGTTATCCAAGGATTGTCATCATAGTAAACATGCAAATAATATGATAACATAATTAAGAAATTCATAAATCAACAATGTTCATAAGGTAATGATTGGCCCCTAGGGCACAATCTCCAACATCCTCCCACTTGCACTAGGTACAATCATTAATTTGCCTAATTCCCATTGACCTAACATGACACTCATGTTTTGCTTGCAAAAACGGCTTTGTTAGAGGATCAGCAACATTGTCTTCCCCTGCTACCTTGCATATTTTTATATCACCTCTATCATTGATTTCTCTGATGAGATAAAATCGCCTGAGTATATGCTTGGTCCTTTGATGTGACCTAGGCTCTTTGGCCTGTGCAATGGCACCACTATTGTCACAGAACAAAATTATTGGATCTGAGATGGTAGGTACCACCCCTAGTTCTGTAATGAACTTCCTTATCCAAACGGCCTCCTTAGATGCATCAGATGCTGCTATATACTCAGCTTCCGTTGCAGAATCTGCTACAGTGCTCTGCTTAGATCTCTTCCAGCTTATCGCTCCATTATTTAGGAGGAATATGTATCCAGATTGCGATTTCTGGTCATCCTGGTCAGTTTGGAAACTTGCATCTGTGTAACCAGTTACATAGAGCTTGTCATCCAATCCACCAAAGACCAAGAATAAGTCCTTAGTCCTTCTTAAGTACTTAAGGATATTCTTGACAGCAGTCCAATGGCCCTCACCGGGGTCCTGTTGATATTTGCTAGTCATACTTAAGGCAAACGAGACATTCGGTCGAGTACATAACATGGAGTACATGATAGATCCTATGGCCGAAGCATATGGAACCTTACTCATGCGACTTCGCTGATCTAGTGTACTAGGACACAAATCCTTGCTGAGGTGAATACCATGAGACATGGGTATGAAACCCCTCTTTGATTCCTGCATACTGAAGCTATGCAGTATCTTGTCTATATATGTGCTCTGACTCAGTCCTAGAAGCCTTTTAGATCTATCTCTATAGATCCTAATTCCTAGGATGTAGGTGGCTTCACCCAAGTCTTTCATCGAGAAAGATTTTCCTAACCAAGACTTGACAATCTGCAAGGTAGGAATGTCATTCCCAATGAGTAGGATGTCATCGACATAGAGTACCAAAAATACAATTGTGCTCCCACTAACCTTCTTGTACACACAAGGTTTATCAATGTTTTGAAGAAATCCAAACTCTTTGACTACTTCATCAAAACGATGATTCTAACTCCGAGATGCTTGCTTCAGTCCATAAATGGACCTTTGAAGCTTGCACACCTTACCAGAGTCCTCAGAACGCATAAATCCTTTAGGTTGTGTCATGTACACATCCTCAAGGAGCTTTCCATTAAGGAAGGCTGTCTTGACGTCCATCTGCCATATTTCATAGTCATAATATGCTGCAATGGCAAGGAGGATTCTGATTGATTTGGCCATTGCAACTGGGAAAAGGTCTCATCATAGTCCACACCATGAGTTTGAGTAAATCCTTTTGCAACCAGACGTGCCTTAAAGACATTTACATTGCCATCCATGTCGGTTTTCTCTTTAAAAATCCACTTGCACCCGACAGTTTTTACACCTTCAGGCGGGTCGACTAAGGTCCATACCTTATTGTCGTACATGGATTGCATCTCAGACTTCATGGCATTAAGCCATTTTTCAGAGTTTGGTCCCACTATAGCTTCTTGATAGGTAGTGGGCTCATTATGCTCAATGAGCAACACATCACGACTATCAGAAATCAGAAATCCATATCTCTGAGGCTGAAGTCATGCCCTATTAGATAGCCTTGGGCCTTGCGTGACTTGAGGAGTCTCAACAACTTCTTGTGAGTCTTCTCTACTTTCCATCTCTAGTTCTGTGGCGTCTTGTGGCTTCGAACTTCTTCGAGGTGTACCTTGCTCCCAGTGGTTCTTTTAGAGATAAATTCTCGTTCTAGAAAGATACCATTTCTGACAACAAACACTTTGTTATCAGTGGGGTTGTAGACATAATATCCCTTGGTTTCCTTAGGATATCCCACAAAAAGGCACTTTGAAGATTTGGGCGCTAACTTATCTGAGGCTTGTTGCTTAACATAGACCTCACATCCCCAAATCTTGAGAAAAGACAAACTAGGTTTCCTCCCAGTCCATATCTCATACGGAGTCTTTTCAACTGCCTTAGATGGAACACGATTCAGTGTGAACGCAGCTGTCTCTAGGGCGTGGCCCCAAAAGGATGGTGGAAGATCTGTTCGACTCATCATGGACCGAACCATATCCAATAGTGTTCGATTCCTCCGTTCAGAAACCCCATTCCATTGTGGTGTTCCTGGAGGAGTCAATTGTGAGACTATTCCACAATTCCTAAGATGATCGATAAACTCTTGGCTCAAATATTCACCACCTCGATCAGATCGAAGGGCTTTAATTGTTTTACCAAGCAGGTTTTGTACTTCATTTTGAAATATCTTGAACATTTCAAAAGATTCGGATTTATGTTTCATTAGATAGACGTAGCCATATCTACTGAAATCATCTATGAATGTAATGAAGTACGAATAACCTCTTCTGGCATTTGTATTCATCGGTCCACACACATCTGTATGTATGAGGCCCAACAAATCAGTGGCCCTATCACTGTGCCCAGTGAAAGGCGACTTTGTCATCTTTCCTAACAAACAAGATTCGCAAGTATCATATGATTCAAAATCAAATGAGTTGAGAAATCCATCTTGATGGAGTTTAGAAATGCGTTTCTCATTTATGTGGCCTAGACGACAGTGCCAGAGGTACGTCGGATTCAAATCATTTGGTTTGATCCTTTTGGCGGTTATGTTATAGATATTTCCATGATTGGGTTGTTCCAAGTTTAATATGTAATGATCAACATGCAAATCACCATGAGCATAGAAAATATCATTACGATAAATAGAACATTTACCATTCCCAGAAATGGAAGTGTAACCTTCCTTATCCAAATAAGAAAGAGAAACAATGTTACTACTTAAAGCAGGAACATAATAGCAATTGTTCAAAACTAACAAAAGCCCAGTGGGCAGAACTAATTCATAAGTGCCTACAGCTAAAGCAGCAACCTTTGCTCTATTTCCAACTCGTAGGTCAACTTCGCCCTTCTTCAGCTTTCTACTGTCCTTTAGGCCCTGCACATTTGTACAAATGTGAGAACCACATGCAGTATCTAATACCCATGTAGTGGAAGTAGAGAGATGAATGTCTATAACATAAATACCTGAAGCGATAGCCCCGCTATCCTTCTTGTTCTTTCTCAGATCTTCAAGGTAGAGTTTGCAATTCCTCTTCCAATGACCCGGTTCATTGCAGAAGAAGCAAACTCCTTCCTTTGGAGGCTTTGCCTTCTTTGGTGCAGGCTTAGTTTCGGGCTTGCCTGACTCTTTGGTCTTACCAGATGAGCCATGACCCTTCCCCTTGCCCTTGCCTTTCTTTTTCATACCCTTTCCTTTCTGAACCATCAAAACAGTACTGGGCTTTTTCTTAACAGTCGGCTCAGCAGTTTTAAGCATCCCATGCAGTTCAAAAATAGATTTCTCCATGTTGTTCATGTTGTAATTCATGACAAACTGGTCATTAACTTTCCGGGAGTGAGTTCAAGATCAAATCTGTAGCTAACTCCTGACTTATGGGAAATCCAAGCCTCTCAAGGTGATCTATGTACCCTTTCATCTTTAAGACATGAGTACTCACTGATGCACCTTCAGCCATCCTGCAGGAATGTAAGGCCTTAGTGGTCTCATACCTCTCTTGCCTTGCCTGTTGCTGGAACATTTCCTTAAGATGCACAATCATCTCATAAGCCTCCATGTGTTCCAGATCTCTTTGAAGCTCCGGAACCATAGTGGCAAGCATCAAGCATCCCACATCAACAGAGTCTTCCTTATGCTTCGCATAAGAATCTCTCTGAGCTCTAGGAGCATTGGCTGCTGGCTCCTCAGGAATGGGTTGATCTAGGACATATACCTTTCTTTCCTGCTTGAGAACAATTCTCAAGTTCCTGAACCAGTTAAGAAAGTTTGTCCCATTGAGTTTGTCCTTCTCAAGGACAGATCGCAACGACAATGTAGCAGTATTACTAGTCGTCATGATTCTACAATTAAAATATGCAATTTAATTAGCAATCTCCCACTGAATAAAACAACCCTCAATGTAATAATTAGTGGGCTAAGATCCATATTTGGCTTAAACTTGAGTCCGCTTTGGCAGGACGCTCAACTTTAAGTTATTTAGGTAGGTAACAACTTTACCAATTACATCAAATGTAATTCTTAGATATTTATGGGATTCCATCATCATATGATCCGGCATGTTTTAATCCCATCTAATGCCTTGAGACCCAAAACCGTTTTGATAATCTCAATTAAGTCAAACAATAACAAACATAAGAGTAGCACCATTACTCTTGCTTATCTCCCCAAGATAACTCAAATGCACCCACTTTGGTGGACCTACAAATGAGCGATCGAGGTTTTGACAAGTGTTCATTAATTGACGGCATATGACTTAAGATTTCTTTTAGAGGGTTTAATTAATTATCTGGTTTATAAGATGCATGTATCGCGGTTGTATCTCATACAAGTATTATGCATATAAAACATACATGCAGTGATCTAATCAAAAGATGCATAATCTTAAACGTGATACAATATGGCTCACCTATCCTAAGTCCCCTCAAGCCAATGAGAGGAGCTCTCTAATTAGAATAGGAAAAGTACATAAGGAAACATCGTTTTAACATTCGAGGGGAGTGAGATGAGAAGAGAATGTACAACGAGAGTCATTAGAGGAAGGCACGACACGCAGGCCGTATTTAGAAAAATTACAACACTTGTAATCTAGAGCCATATTGTTGACCATACCCAAACATTCAAGAATCAAAATTCATGCTATTTGAAGGGCAATAAATGTTTCAAAACATTCATACATCAATGAATCCAGCATATCTTACGATTATGTTGCGCTACGAACTAATTTATATATATATATAAAATATATATCCACCCTAGATTATTCATTGAATCTAGACATCTCTTAGATTCAATGAATCTGGACATCATAGCTCGTATTGGGCTATTTTGTGTGCGACCCTGTAGGCCCATATGAAGTTGGCAGTGGGCCAGTTACTATACTGACCCACAAGTCGTAAGCGGTCTCTAGCAAGACATTACGACTACCCAAAACATATGAGGATCGATAAACGATATAACCTTTCATACAACCATATCACGTCCCTTTTGTCACACGATATTTCGGTCAAGGATGAGGCATGGAGAACGTCATCCTCCTGTTCCTGACTGTTACTTTCTCGATCCCTGAGTAGTCTGAATATAGAAATGGAACTACCCTTCCATTCCAGTATGGCCATACATTTCTCAGACTCACTCATCGAGGGGGCCAGTAATATCTCTCTACGAATGTGAGGGACAAATTCCATCTTGACCATTTACATTCCTCCGCATGAAAAACCACTAAGCCCGAGCATAGCCTTTATGATCACTCGGTCAAAAGTGAATTTTGACTAGGTCAAAGCTGAGCGTTTGTCATGTAGGAATCTATGATGATCTCAGGTCAAAGGGCATAGTGACATGGCTTGTATATGAGAGAAGCTTATGACTTGACCCATGCAGCTCTCTCATAGCGGGTCGGTCCAACACCCTGTACTCTTACATGTGCTTATGACTTTGATTTATATCTCTATATATCTTCAAAGTCATACTGGTCTTATTTCATCTCTGCTCCCGCATAGATGACCGACCAGGGACATTTAGGATAAGATCACGAGTTATCCAAGGATTGTCATCATAGTAAACATGCAAATAATATGATAACATAATTAAGAAATTCATAAATCAACAATGTTCATAAGGTAATGATTGGCCCCTAGGGCACAATCTCCAACATCCTCCCACTTGCACTAGGTACAATCATTAATTTGCCTAATTCCCATTGACCTAACATGACACTCATGTTTTGCTTGCACAAACGGCTTTGTTAGAGGATCAGCAACATTGTCTTCCCCTGCTACCTTGCATATTTTTATATCACCTCTATCATTGATTTCTCTGATGAGATAAAATCGCCTGAGTATATGCTTGGTCCTTTGATGTGACCTAGGCTCTTTGGCCTGTGCAATGGCACCACTATTGTCACAGAACAAAGTTATTGGATCTGAGATGGTAGGTACCACCCCTAGTTCTGTAATGAACTTCCTTATCCAAACGGCCTCCTTAGCTGTATCAGATGCTGCTATATACTCAGCTTCTGTTGCAGAATCTGCTACAGTGCTCTGCTTAGATCTCTTCCAGCTTATCGCTCCATTATTTAGGAGGAATATGTATCCAGATTGCGATTTCTGGTCATCCTGGTCAGTTTGGAAACTTGCATCTGTGTAACCAGTTACATAGAGCTCGTCATCCAATCCACCAAAGACCAAGAATAAGTCCTTAGTCCTTCTTAAGTACTTAAGGATATTCTTGACAGCAGTCCAATGGCCCTCACCGGGGTCCTGTTGATATTTGCTAGTCATACTTAAGGCAAACGAGACATTCGGTCGAGTACATAACATGGAGTACATGATAGATCCTATGGCCGAAGCATATGGAACCTTACTCATGCGACTTCGCTGATCTAGTGTACTAGGACACAAATCCTTGCTGAGGTGAATACCATGAGACATGGGTATGAAACCCCTCTTTGATTCCTGCATACTGAACCTATGCAGTATCTTGTCTATATATGTGCTCTGACTCAGTCCTATAAGCCTTTTAGATCTATCTCTATAGATCCTAATTCCTAGGATATAGGTGGCTTCACCCAAGTCTTTCATCGAGAAAGATTTTCCTAACCAAGACTTGACAATCTGCAAGGTAGGAATGTCATTCCCAATGAGTAGGATGTCATCGACATAGAGTACCAAAAATACAACTGTGCTCCCACTAACCTTCTTGTACACACAAGGTTTATCAATGTTTTGAAGAAATCCAAACTCTTTGACTACTTCATCAAAACGATGATTCCAACTCCGAGATGCTTGCTTCAGTCCATAAATGGACCTTTGAAGCTTGCACACCTTACCAGAGTCCTCAAAACGCACAAATCCTTCAGGTTGTGTCATGTACACATCCTCAAGGAGCTTTCCATTAAGGAAGGCTGTCTTGACGTCCATCTGCCATATTTCATAGTCATAATATGCTGCAATTGTAATACCCCAATTTTCAGGCCCAGAGACTCAGAAAGTGAGCCTGAAATAGATAGACTATCAGACTCCTTTGAACAGAAGTCCTAAAAACATACAGAGGGTTTTAGGGACTAAACTGCAAATAAGTCAAAGATCAAGGACTTATAGGTAAATAGTGAAAGTCCCTAAAGATATAGTGGCTATTTATGCAAGGAAAGGGGTTAAATTACAAAAGAAAGAAAATGTAGGGACTTAGATGTAATTATGAAAAAGTTTAAGGCCAAAAAGAAAAGTAGACAAAAAGGTGGGGTCCTTTAGTGTAATTTTTGCCAAATAAAAAGGGATTTAATTATAAAGAAGAAAAGTTTCCTGGGGCTAAAGTATAATTAAAGAAAGTCAGGCCGAAAGTGGTTTGCACTGCCCGACAGTATTTCAGTCCCAAATTCTACCAGAAGGTAGGGCAGGGGACGCCGGGTAACCCAGCCTAATACCGGAATTTTTGAAGACTCCAGATAGCCAGAAATGGACTGATCGTCCAAAACTTATAAAAATTCCTACCGGATATCCTAGATCTCAGATATAAGTGAGAAAATACAGGATGATGCGCCTTTATGGGGCGGATGTCAGGAAACTGACAGAATACCGATAGGAGGTCTGTAGAAAGATTTATTCACAAAATAGCAAATACAGACGGGAGTGTGAGGCCTCCGGGGATCCGGGTAGGAGATTTATCGGTATTTTTAAAGGGGCTGAATGAGATCGGATGACCTCGGTCAGATGACCGTTATGACCCACAGGGATGCCTGAACACAGTAGGACACTGTATCTAGGAAAAGGAGCCGGTGTCCGGAAAGGTGTATAATCGGTAAATAATAATTAAAATATTTGGTGAACTGTGACAGAGGAAGATTCCTCGTAATGCGTGCCATATAGTTAATGGACCCAGGACGCCCAAAAAATGGCGCCATTAGAGTCCCAATAAGGCTCTTGGACTGATTGGTGGGCCAGTGTCTAGCAGAACCCCGGAAAGTGCGAAATTACGAAAATGCCCCTGTGTTGTACAAAAAGGGCAGTAGATGAATGAAGGGCATTCTGGTCATTCTGGACAGGCCTAGAGGTCAAGACATGTCTAAATAAGGTTGACTAGAGCCAGTATAAGCTTTGACCAGGTCCAGAAAGGTGTGAAATGATGATTTTGCCCTTAGGGTTAAAATAGGACAAGATAGGGCACCAAGGGCATTTTGGTCATTTCGCAGGGGATCTGTAACTGAGTCTGGACCCAGTATTAAAAAGTTAATGATATAAAGGGTCTAGATACTAAATGTGAGGTCAGTAGACATAAAAAGGATCTTCAGAAACATCAGATTCAAAAACGGCACGTTTTTCGAGGCGATGACCGGGCCGGTACCGGATTGGACCGAAAAGCTTCCAGAATCTCCAAATTTCGTCACATGAAGCATATGGGTGGTGAGGTGTCCTATGAGGTGTCCCATGAGGTGTCCAGGGTGATGCAGTAAAAGAAATTAAAGAAAATAGGAAATTCCAGGAAAAACCAGGACCACAGGATCATAAGTCTTCCTAATTACAAGATTGCCATTGCTCAACACTATAAATACCCCCTAGCTCTTCATTTTCATGCCAAGAAGCATTCTTAGAGGTAGAAAGAAGTTCTTAAGAGAGAAAGTGTGAGGAAGAAAGAAGTAAGGAAGTTCTGGTGAAGTTGGAAGTAGTAGGGAAGTTCTGAAGCTCTGCTTTTGAGGTAGTAACTAATCTTAGCTCTTATGTAATGTCTTTGTGATGTGTTGTTTTGTTTGGTTGGATTATTGTCTTATATGTTATGCTTGAAGCTCTATTCCAATGCTATGATCATATGTTATTGAATATGGAAGCATGCAGCATACTTATCTGTACACAATCACAAGCAAGCACCGTCACTCTGCATTACATATATTGTTATGATTGTTGCTACTGGGATTCTTTTGAATCTCATTCCCATACATAACATTACAGAGGAGGTTCTATCAAAATGAAATTTGGAAATTTTAAGAGACGCCGTTATGCTGCCGAAATTCCGGCAAGAAAGCAGGAACAGAAAAAGGAACTGATACGTACTGTGTACGTAGTGCTGTCTAAGGAGGCTGGAAGTGAGTGGACCCAGCAGGTTCATCCAGTCTTTCCTGGGTACTACGTAGAATGGTAGTTCTCATGAGGGAATTACCGAATCGGTATAACATCGGTTACTTTCTAAAGAAGAATTGTAACAGTTATGCTGCCGGATTTTAGACAGTGAAAAGATGTAATAGAAATTTGAGGGGATTGATCATACACTGATATACAACAGTTGATTATCTAATAATAATTGTTATCTGGCATGTATGACTAATATGTGATGGTTGTATGCATGTGTATGTGAAGATTGAATGCTGAAAATAGGTTCAGTGAACAGTAACTCGTGAGGACCTATGCATGTTTGATAAATCATTAAAAATAGTAAATGATTGAATTAATGCACTAACTTTTTATGGTAAAAATTAGATATACTAAGATTTAATTTTATATATAGAATGCCCCATTTGGATGTCTGTACGAAAGGATATAAATTACCAAAGATGAAACCAGAATGCTGGATTCAGGAGAAAATCACTGGATGAACAGTAACTTTGAAACGTTTACCAAGATGAATTGGTCAAGTAATGGTCAACCAATGATTTTTCCCTGAAATATAATTGAGTTAGCTTCATGTATCACTTTGAACTACTTCGTTTTGAGTTTTCTAGAATTAGTTATGATTTTTCAAAGTCAAGTCGCTCATCTGGAATTTGTCACAGTGAACAGTATCGAAAGAGTAGAATTCCAGATTGATAGTTTGGACTTCTATAACCCTGAAAGTGGTTCCAAATGCTACTGAATGGTTTCTAAGATGTATAAAAATAAGGATGTGACAGCAATGGCAAGGAGGATTCTGATTGATTTGGCCATTGCAACTGGGGAAAAGGTCTCATTATAGTCCACACCATGAGTTTGAGTAAATCCTTTTGCAACCAGTCGTGCCTTGAAGACATTTACATTGCCATCCATGTCGGTTTTCTCTTTAAAAACCCACTTGCACCCAACAGTTTTTACACCTTCAGGCGGGTCGACTAAGGTCCATACCTTATTGTCGTACATGGATTGCATCTCAGACTTCATGGCATTAAGCCATTTTTCAGAGTTTGGTCTCACTATAGCTTCTCGATAGGTAGTTGGCTCATTATGCTCAATGAGCAACACATCACGATTGTTAGAAATTAGAAATCCATATCTCTGAGGCTGAATTCGTGCCATATTAGATCGCGTGGGCCTTGCGTGACCTGAGGAGTCTCAACAACTTGTTGTGAGTCTTCTCTATTTTCCATCTGTAGTTCTGTGGTGTCTTGTGCCTCTCAAACTTCTTCGAGGTGTACCTTACTCCCACTGGTTCTTTTAGAGATAAATTCTCGTTCTAGAAAGATACCATTTCTGACAACAAACACTTTGTTATCAGTGGGGTTGTAGACATAATATCCCTTGGTTTCCTTAGGATATCCCACAAAAAGGCACTTTAAAGATTTGGGCGCTAACTTATCTGAGGCTTGTTGCTTAACATAGACCTCATATCCCCAAATCTTGAGAAAAGACAAACTAGGTTTCCTCCCAATCCATATCTCATACAGAGTCTTTTCAACTGCCTTAGATAGAACACGATTCAGTGTGAACATAGCTGTCTCTAGGGCGTGGCCCCAAAAGGACGATGGAAGATCTGTTCGACTCATCATGGATCGAACCATATCTAATAGTGTTCGATTCCTCCGTTCAGAAATGCCATTCCATTGTGGTGTTCCTGGAGGAGTCAATTATGAGACTATCCCACAATTCCTAAGATGATCGATAAACTCTTGGCTCAAATATTCACTACCTCGATCAGATCGAAGGGCTTTAATTGTTTTGCCAAGCTGGTTTTGAACTTCATTTTGAAATATCTTGAACATTTCAAAAGATTCGGATTTATGTTTTATTAGATAGACGTAGCCATATCTACTGAAATCATCTATGAATGTGATGAAGTACGAATAACCACTTCTGGCATTTGTATTCATCGGTCCACACACATCTGTATGTATGAGTCCCAACAAATCAGTGGCCCTCTCACTGTGCCCAGTGAAAGGAGACTTTGTCATCTTTCCTAACAAACAAGACTCGCAAGTATCATATGATTCAAAATCAAATGAGTTGAGAAATCCATCTTGATGGAGTTTAGAAATACGTTTCTCATTTATATGGCCCAGACGACAGTGCCAGAGGTATGTCGGATTCAAATCATTTGGTTTGACCCTTTGGGTGGTTATGTTATAGATATTTCCATGATTGGGTTGTTCCAAGTTTAATATGTAATGATCAACATGCAAATCACCATGAGCATAGAAAATATCATTACGATAAATAGAACATTTACCATTCCCAGAAATGGAAGTGTAACCTTCCTTATCCAAATAAGAAAGAGAAACAATGTTACTACTCAAAGCAGGAACATAATAGCAATTGTTCAAAACTAACAAAAGCCCAGTGGGCGGCACTAATTCATAAGTGCCTACAGCTAAAGCAGCAACCTTTGCTCTATTTCCAACTCGTAGGTCAACTTCGCCCTTCTTCAGCTTTCTACTGTCCTTTAGGCCCTGCACATTTGTACAAATATGAGAACCACATGCAGTATCTAATACCCATGTAGTGGAAGTAGAGAGATGAATGTCTATAACATAAATACCTGAAGCGATAGCCCCGCTATCCTTCTTGTTCTTTTTCAGATCTTCAAGGTAGAGCTTGCAGTTCCTCTTCCAATGACCCGGTTCATTGCAGAAGAAACAAACCCCTTCCTTTGGAGGCTTTGCCTTCTTTGGTGCAGGCTTGGTTTCGGGCTTGTTTGACTCTTTGGTCTTACCAGATGAGCCATGACCCTTCCCCTTGCCCTTGCCTTTCTTTTTCATACCCTTTCCTTTCTAAACCATCAAAACAGTACTGGGCTTCTTCTTAACAGTCGGTTCAGCAGTTTTAAGCATCCCATGCAGTTCAGAAATAGATTTCTCCATGTTGTTCATGTTGTAGTTCATGATAAACTGGTCATAACTTTCTGGGAGTGAGTTCAAGATCAAATCTGTAGCTAACTCCTGGCTCATGGGAAATCCAAGCCTCTCAAGGTGATCAATGTACCCTTTGATCTTTAAGACATGAGTACTTACTGATGCACCTTCAGCCATCTTGCAAGAATGTAAGGCCTTAGTGGTCTCATACGTCTCTTGCCTTGCCTGTTGCTGGAACATTTCCTTAAGATGCACAATCATCTCATAGGCCTCCATGTGCTCCAGATATCTTTGGAGCTTCGGAACCATGGTGGCAAGCATCAAGCATCCCACATCGACAGAGTCTTCCTTATGCTTCGCATAAGAATCTCTCTGAGCTCTAGGAGCATTGGCTGCTGGCTCCTCAGGAATGGGTTGATCTAGGACATATACTTTTCTTTCCTGCTTGAGAACAATTCTCAAGTTCCTGAACCAGTTAAGAAAGTTTGTCCCATTGAGTTTGTCCTTCTCAAGGACAGATCGCAACGATAATGTAGCAGTATTACTAGTCGTCATGATTCTACAATTAAAATATGCAATTTAATTAGCAATCTCCCACTGAATAAAACAACCCTCAATGTAATAATTAGTGGGCTAAGATCCATATTTGGCTCAAACTTGAGTCCGCTTTGGCAGGACGCTCAACTTTAAGTTATTTAGGTAGGTAACAACTTTACCAATTACATCACATGTAACTCTTAGATGTTTATGGGATTCCATCATCATATGATCCGGCATGTTTTAATCCCATCTAATGCCTTGAGACCCAAAACCGTTTTGATAATCTCAATTAAGTCAAACAATAACAAACATAAGAGTAGCACCATTACTCTTGCTTATCTCCCCAAGATAACTCAAATGCACCCACTTTGGTGGACCCTACAAATGAGCGATCGAGGTTTTGACAAGTGTTCATTAATTGACGGCATATAACTTAAGATTCCTTTTAGAGGGTTTAATTAACTATCCGGTTTGCATGTATCTCGATTGTATCTCATACCAGTATTATGCATATAAAACATACATGCAGTGATATAATCATAAGATGCATAATCTTAAACGTGATACAATATGGCTCACCTATCCTAAGTCCCCTCAAGCCAATGAGAGGAGCTGTATAATTAGAATAGGAAAATTACATAAGGAAACCTCATTTTAACATTCGAGGGGAGTGAGATGAGAAGAGAATGTACAACGAGAGTTATTAGAGGAAGGCACGACACGCAGGCCGTATTTAGAAAAATTACAACACTTGTAATCTAGAGCCATATTGTTGACCATACCCAAACATTCAAGAATCAAAATTCATACTATTTGAAGGGCAATAAATGTTTCAAAACATTCATACATATGGAAAGCCAGTATATCTTATGATTATGTTGCGCTACGAACGGTTAGCCACGGCAATCTCTGGAGTTTATAGTCGGGACCTCGTCAGCTTCAAGTCGCGACCTGTCTCCTCTTTACGGATTTCTGACGTTCAGATGCCCGTATGGTCGCGACCTCAATGTCAATAGGTCGTGACCTTGCTTCGTGTCTGGTCGATCGCAAGAAGTCGACATCTCAGATCAGCTTCCTCTACCGGTATCCACACGAACAGCGTTCCAATCAAGAACGACGTGCTAGCACCTCTTGTCCCTCTAGGGTTTTCTAGAGATTCCGTCCTCACCGTCTCTATTTCGTCAGTTTCTTATCTGCAAACCTTTTGCACTCTCCCTGCCCCCTTTTCTCATGTCTGAATGTGTGTGTAGAGATGTGTAGAACCCTAGCTCCTAATGTCAAATATATAGGATGCTATCGGGCTTCTAATTGGGCCGGGCTTCAGAATTAATCTTATATTAATTCTGAATTAATACAATATCATATATTGCATAATTTAATAAGAAACTAATTAAATAAATATGGTTTATATTAAATCCGTCCCACAGATTTAATTCACCTATTTATTTAATTTAAAATAAAGATAAGACAGAATTATATTTGATTTATTCTCATAAATCAAATTTGAGATATCTTATCAATTTGAATTTCAAATTCAAATAGATCATATCCATTTAAATTCAAATTCAAAAGTGATAGAAATTTAATTTATCCTTATAAATTAAATCTTACAAATATCTCTTATATTATATATATAATATATATATACAAATTTATATATATATAAAATATATATCCACCCTAGATTATTCATTGAATATAGACATCTCTTAGATTCAATGAATCTGGACATCATAGCTCGTATTGGGCTATTTTGTGTGCGACCCTGTAGGCCCATATGAAGTTGGCAGTGGGCCAGTTACTATACTGACCCACAAGTCATAAGCGGTCTCTAGCAAAGCATTACACCTACCCAAAACATATGAAGATCGATAAACGATGTAACCTTTCATACAACCATATCGCGTCCCTTTTGTCACATGATATTTCGGTCAAGGATGAGGCATGGAGAACGTCATCCTCCTGTTCCTGACCGTTACTTTCTCGATCCCTGAGTAGTCTGAATATAGAAATGGAACTACCCTTCCATTCCAGTATGGCCATACATTTCTCAGACTCACTCATCGAGGGGCCCAGTAATATCTCTCTACGAATGTGAGGGACAAATTCCATCTTGACCATTCATATTCCTCCGCATGAAAAACCACTAAGCCCGAGCATAGCCTTTATGATCACTCGGTCAAAAGTGAATTTTGACTAGGTCAAAGCTGAGCGTTTGTCATGTAGGAATCTATGATGATCTCAGGTCAAAGGGCATAGTGACATGGCTTGTATATGAGAGAAGCTTATGACTTGACCCATGCACATCTCTCATAGCGGGTCGGTCCAACACCCTGTACTCTTACATGTGCTTATGACTTTGATTTATATCTCTATATATCTTCAAAGTCATACTGGTCTTATTTCATCTCTGCTCCCGCATAGATGACCGACCAGGGACATTTAGGATAAGATCACGAGTTATCCAAGGATTGTCATCATAGTAAACATGCAAATAATATGATAACATAATTAAGAAATTCATAAATCAACAATGTTCATAAGGTAATGATTGGCCCCTAGGGCACAATCTCCAACATTTTTATTTATATGTGGAATAATTGTATATTGCCACCATAGGGCTCATTCTGCATACTTTGATATGATGTGATACTTTATTTAGATTTGATTCTGGGAATGCTTCCTGGGGATAGTATTGTAAATATCCATGATAGACTCTTCTAAGTTATTGATAATTTCTTTTCTATCATGGATAATGATTTAGGAACTTGTTGAAGCCTTTATATCCATGATAGTCTTCTAATGTAAGTTTAATCATTTTCTATCATGGATGTCCTTTTTAAAATGAGTTGAACTCTTTTAACCATGATAGTACTTGAAGGGTGGTTATGTCTTTTTCTCTCATAATTATTTGTTGAGTAAGAAAAGTCTTTTTATAACTATAGTAGGATTTCTTTTAAATTTTAGTAAAACACTTTTCTACAATGGTTAATTCTTTTGAAACTAAGGAATCCTTACATTGTGATTGATTTATATTGTGAACAAAATGGGTCCAAGTAATTAATAGTGTTAAAGGAGAATTTTACTCAGGGGTGGCGGAGGGGACAGTGATAGAAATTTCTAGTGGTTATGAGACAACTGCTAGAAATTTTGGAATAAATTTCTAGTGGTTACTGGAAAAACCGCTAGAAACATGTTGGTTTCTCGAGGAGTCTTAATACGTGGAAGGAACAGGAGGTGGCGGAAGGGACAGTGATAGAAATTTATAGCGGTTATAGAGACAACCACTAGAAATGGGCTGCCTATATATACCCCTGCCGGCCTTATTTTACCACTTTTGGCGAGTTATGAAGTGAAACTCTGTCGAATTCTCTCCATAAATCAAATCCAAATCTAGATCTAAATAGTACTCCATATTTCCAGGTAAGAATAGAAATTTTGTTCTCAATTATTTCTGAAGTTATTTTTATTTTATTTATTTAGTATATTTCTTAAATTATTATTGTTTGATATTATTTATTATTTATTTCAATTGTTTATTTAGAGTTAATAGATATTGTTTATTTCTTAAATAATTGTTAGTTGTAAAATATATTATTTATTTCAACTTTTATTTGATATTATAAGGATGAGTCTCGAACAGGGAAAGAGCCGGTTGATCATAATAGACCTAGCGAGGATCATGATTCTAGGGGTGATACTTCTGGGGCAGTTCTAAACATTGATAATTATGATTTAAGCTTAGGGATCTTGAACTTCATGGCAAGTAAAGTCCCTCATAATGATTAGGCTGATTCGTCGGAGGAGGATCAGGGGAATGAGCAGTCCCAAAATGATGCTTCTTCAGAGGAGGATGAGGATTAATGGAATGAGTATCTCGAGAATAATCTGCGTTATGCTCCAAATCGCTAGACCGACTTTGAAGTGGAGTTTGAGGGTAACTATTTGATTGATATAAAAAGTTGTTTAAATTTAATTCATATAAATTAATTTCCTAATTACATGAATTACATGTTATAGACTCTCTAGGGAACATGTCCATACGAGGCTAACTGCTAGAAAGCTCTCCATGATGACGAGCAGATGTGTGGTTATGCCGCTGAATGATTTGGGCCAACGGACTTGGGGAGGGGGCCAACTGTATGTAAGTATTTGCACCTTGTTGGTAATCAATGGACCATGTTGCCCATTTTTGTGAAGGACTGGAAAAAGATCACAACACAGAAGAAGCAGTAAGCTAGGGAACTAATATAGATAATATATATTTTATTTAAAATACTTAATTATTTGATTAAATCTATATAATGAATATAACTTTTTCATTTATTTAATTACATGGTAAATTTATATTGGGTAAGGAGTTAAAGGCAGATACCCTAAAAAGATTAGCGATAGTATGGAAGAACCATATGGGTGATCAATGGAGTCCTAGAGCAAGATTGGTCCAATTTTGTCTACTTGAGAATCTTGCCTGAGCAGAAGGTATGATATTAATACTATTGAATTAATTATATGTTTTTGATATTTTTGTCCTATTTTACTAACTTAATTTCTATACATTTTGTTTCAGGCCCTTTCCCAGAGAAATACTGAGAGCATCAGGTAGTAGACAGTGCACCATAGGGGAGGATCCAAGAGCTTTTTGTTGCATAAGATGAAATTGTAAGTACATAAAAAAATTTATACATTTTGTATGTGTATATAATTTGTAAATAATTACTTTTTCCATTTAATCTACATAAGGAAAAGCTGCGACAGGAGTGGGGAGTCATGCCTACTTACAACAAGATGTGGCCTTATATGTACATACCTTAAGACGATCTCCTATGCCAGCTAAGGTTGAGTAAATGACTGTAGGTAATTAATTGATTAATTAAATTTTGATAGTTCAGTATAAAAATTCAATATTAATTCCCTTATATTAATTTTGATAGGCTCTTATGACTCAGGTTGATATGAAGCTGCAAGAGTCTTATGGGTATGCTTAGATCCCACCGCCTTAGTCTTGGTGGGCTGCCGCCAATGACATCACCCTAGCCAAGTTAGGGGCTCTGTATTGGGGCCCAACTAGGTGGTGTTGGCCCTTTAAACACTATTGGCACCTCATAGTTAGCAGCGGCATGCAATTAGATGAGCGCAGGAATGAAATAGGAGAGATCCTTTGAAATAGAGGAGCTATGAGAGGAGATCAGCTGAGATATGGGGGAGAAGATTAGATGAGATATGGCGATCCAGCTGGAGGAACGTGATTATGCCATGCACATGCAGCTCGACTAATTCAAAGTAACAGCTGTAGCCATGCGTTAGATTGTGATCATATTAGTTACACACCTCCAGATACAGCCAATCCCTAACATATGCGTGCCACCACTATTCTAACCCTAGGGGAACTAGCAGCCCTAGAGAACAGTAGTCAGCCTAGCCCCATCAGCCCGCCCAACCCCAACAGAACTAGCATCAGTCCTAGTGAACTAACGATCTATATGATTTGATTCTTGCCCTCACCCCTTATCCGTGACATATGTTACTATTTTTGACAATTTTGATTACAGTTATTTAAAATAGAAAGGGATATGGTTACAATTTTAACTTCTTAATTTTTTTGCTAGTGTTAACTTAAAGTTAATATTGTTTAATATTATTTGTAACTGTTTAACATTAAATTTAGATTCCCTTATGAAACATGTCAGCACTATAAATTTTATGATTCTTTTTTGATCCTATTTCTAAGTCCCCTGTTGGACAAAAGTTCCATTTGTATACAATAATCGTATTGAAGTGGGTATAGTTTAGTGGTAAAAGTGCAATTCGTTCTATGAATCCCTTACTAGTTAAGGGATTCCTTGTTTGATTCATATTTTGATCAAAAACTTTATTTCTTATCTTAAATGGGTTTAATCCTTTACCTCTCAACAACACAATTCAAGGAATCATGTACATTATCGTAATTTGTATTAAAAAGAGAATCAATTCAAAATTGACAAATTGAATTATGAAAATTTTTATAATTATAATATAATAAATAAACAAATAAACAATATTATATTATTTTAATATATTTTATTTTAATATATTAATTTTATTACTTATTAATTTAAAATTTAAATATATTAATCTTATTACTTATTAATTTAAAATTTTGGTTAATATAATAAACATTACTTATTAATTTAAAATTTTAGTTAATAGAATAAACAATTCTAATACAAATCGATTTCTACTACAAATAAATAATCTAACTAATAAAGAATAAAAAAAAATAGAATTCTAATAGAAATTAATAAAATTAGATGGCAATAGTTTAAAATTTCTAGTGGTTAAAAACCGCTAAAACGTTTGCAAGAAAATTTTTAAAGTTTGAAAATAAATTTCTATCACACATGGATATTTCTAGCAGATATTAACTACTACAAAATTTTAAAATTTTCCTCTTACATGAACATTTCTAACAGTTACTAACCGCTACAAAATATACAGTTTAAAATTCGAATTTCCCTCTCATTCTTGGATATTTTCCAGCGGTTAGGAACCACTAGAATTTTTTTACCGTTATTCTTTCTAGCGATTAGTAATCGCTAGAAAATAATGACAGTAATAAGACCGTTGGATACTTTCTTTAAAAGCTGGACAACTTCATCTTCAGTTCATTTTAACTTCTATTTGAGCTTTCCTTCTAAATTGTTAACAAGATCTGAGCAATGCTAGCGATGGATAGGTCATGGATCAACTTACATCAGCCAAACTAAACAATTTCTTGGATTTTGCTTCTACTAATGCATCTGTAAACAGTAAGATTCAATGTTCATGTCCTAAATGTAGTTTGAAAAAGTGGCATTCAAGAGATGTTGTTAGAGAGCATTTGATATTTAAACCCTTCCCGCAAGAGTATGTATTTTGGAAACTAAATGGGGAACGAACATATATTATTGCTGAGTTAATGCCCCTAATTTCACGAATGGGAGTTTGAGCAGAAGAATATGATGCTGTGAATGATGATGTGCGTGATGCTTTTGGCATCCATGAAACCTCTCAACGACACAATTCAAGGAATTATATACACTATCATAATTTGTATTAAAAAAGAATCAATTTAAAATTGACAAATTGAATTATTAAAATTTTTATAATTATAATATAATAAATAATCAAGTAAACAATATTATATTATTTTAATATATTTTATTTTAATATATTAATTTTATTACTTATTAATTTAAAATTTAAATATATTAATCTTATTACTTATTAATTTAAAATTTTGGTTGATAGACTAAAAATTACTTATTAATTTAAAATTTTAGTTAATAGAATAAACAATTCTAATACAAATCAACTTCTAATACTAATAAATAATCTAACTAATAAAGAATAAAAAACTAGAAATTAATGAAATTAGATGGTAACAATTTGAAATTTCTAGTGGTTAAGAACCGCTACAAACGCTCGCAAGAAAATTTTAAAAGTTCAAAAATAAATTTCTATCTCACATGGACATTTCTAGCAGATATTAACCGCTACAAATTTTCCTCTTACGTGAATATTTGTAGCCGTTATTATCCGCTACAAAATATACAGTTTGAAATTCGAATTTCCCTCTTATTCTTGGACATTTTCCAGCGGTTAGGAACCACTAGAAATTTTTCACCGTTATTCTTTCTAGCGATTAGTAATCGCTAGAAAATATTGACAGTTATATGACCGTTGGATCCTTTCTTTAAAAGATGAACAACTTCATCTTCAGTTCATTTTAACTTCTATTTGAGCTTTCCCTTTGAATTGTTAACAAGATCTTAGCAATGCTAGTGATAGATAGGTCATGGATCAACTTGCATCGGCCAAACTAAACAATTTCTTGGATTTTGCTTCTACTAATGCATCTGTAAACAGTAAGATTCAATGTTCATGTCCTAAATGTAGTTTGAAAAAGGGCATTCAAGAGATGTTGTTAGAGAGCATTTGATATTTAAACCCTTCCCGCAAGAGTATGTATTTTGGAAACTAAATGGGGAACGAACATATATTATTGCTGAGTTAATGCCCCTAATTTCACGAATGGGAGTTTGAGCAGAAGAATATGATGCTGTGAATGATGATGAGCGTGATGCTTTTCGTATTCATGAAAGTGAGGTGCCTGGTGAAGTGGATGGGCCTCGACTGGAGTTTGTTAGAAATGAAATTACCTGGGAGTTTTTTGACCTCATTGATAACTGTCGTTTTAATTATCAAACAAAACTAAGGTAACCAATAGTAATGCAGAGGCTAACCTAGGTCAATTCACAAGGAGCCTAAATGGATGCTAAGTTCCTAATTAATCTAATGAGCCACAAATTAATAAGTTAAGCATATGATTTGTGAGATGAGATATTGACTAAATTCTAAAAGTAAATCCTATGCTATTGTTTATGCTTTTATGTGTCTATGATGATGAAATGAATCAATGACAAGTGTGTTCCCTTGGAGATTACCTTACCTTCATTATCCACAGAATATGAGAAGTTAATCAGTTGAATTAAAATATGTTCGTTAACAACTCGCTAGCTAAATCTCAATCAAAGCTACAACTCGTAGACATTGAATAGAGAATATGAATCATTCAACTCAGAGATAGTAGAATATGAATTAAACAGAATCACTTCAATTAATCATAGCTAAGTTCAACTCGATCAAAGATGAGAATCAATCAAAGGATCATTTATGTAGAAATAAGAAATCCAACTCGGTTCCCTACTTATTTGTCATCTACTTCTCTAATTGCATTAGTAATCACAGAATTAATTACATCAACTCGATACAATCAAATCTGAATTAAAAACACAATGAACTCCCTGTTCAGCTCAAGGATTTTGGTTTAGTGTCATCTCCAAGAGAGCATAATAGCTTAGCCTTGCATTGTCTTCTGAACTCCAGAAGCAACGAAAGCATAGCAGTAGTCATGATGGAAGAAGAATGAGAAGATGAAGATGAAATGGATATGCAGAACTTTCCTCTGGTTCTATTGCCTAGAATAGAGGAAAGGTGCAGAAGAGAAAATGAAGGTGGAGAAGAAGAAGATGGTATGAGTGAGTGAATGTAATATGTGTTATCTGCGTGTATCCAGTCCCCCTATCAAGTGTGTTCTGTGATTCATATATAGCTCCAGATGAAATGGGTGATCAAATGCATGAACCAATCTCTTCTTTAGTCCACTTGCATCTGTTAGTACATGTCAATTCTTTTTACAGCACATGCTCCCCACTTGCTGTCAGTAACTTGTTCATTCTGTTTTGAAAGGGATTGTGACGATAAATAGAAAGAAAAGATAATAATTAGATAAGGGTGCAAAGAAGAGGGACTAAAGTGAAAATTCTAAAAGTTCCATGGTACAAAATGGAAATAGACATAAACTTTGGGCCATTAAGTGTAATTATGAAAAGTTGAGCGCCTAAAGTGTAATTTTCAAAAGTTCAAGGGTAAAATGGTAAATATGGAAAGTTGAGCCGAAAAAGGCCTAAAAATGCCCATAATCAGTTTAGTCCCAAATTTTTCCAGTAAATAGAATAAATTATTCTGATCAGTTTAAGGACACACAGAATTTTGATTTGAGGTCCCGATAAATTGATATTAATTTTCTAAGTTAGGAGATTATTATAGTATCCTCTGGACCTCAGAATCAGATGAAATTATATAGTAAATTATTATAATTAATATGAGAATTTATAAAACTGATAGAACTCAAAAAGGAGTTATGTTGAATTTATAATGGATTTTACAGTAGAATAAAACACCTGATAAATATTTTTCGGCGAATTTCTTGGGAGTTGAGCCCATAAAGGTAAGGGAACACGTAGAAGGCCCAGAGTGGTGCCTCATAGGCCCAATAATATTTTCATATAGGTATGTGGGCCAATGTTTATAAAGACCCAAAAAAATATAAAATTATGAAAATGCCACTGAGTATACCACTATGTTGTGTCATTGAGCCAGAGATAGACGAAAGGGCGTTTTGTAATATCCCAATTTTTGGTCTAGGAGAACTGGGAGGTAGTCTGATATGGGCAGGCTGCTAAACCCGTAGTCCTAGGGTAGTAATCTGATATGGGCAGATCACTTAGCTATATTTTGTAGGAATCCGAAGGATGAGCTAAGTTCCTCAGGATTTAAAGATGAGTTAAGTCTTTGACCTACATAATAGGGACAGTTCACCTAGGTTCAAAAAGAGGAATGTAAGGAATATCCTAAGTCTTAATCTCAGAAATTCTGCAGGTAGCTAGATATGGGCTGGCTCCTTTGTAAGATAACCTAATATGGGCGGGTTGTCGAGCCTTTCAATTAACAATGAATCCTGAAGAGTTCAGGGGATGAGTTGTTGAAAGAGAATTTTGAGAACTTAAGATGAAGGATAAGAAGAGGAGTAAAGATGCCAGAAAGAGAATTCAGGGGCATAATTGTAATTATGGGAAAGATCGGGCAGGTAGCCGATGAGTACCATATTTTACCAAAAAATAGAGAAAATTATGCTGATCATTTCACTGAACTGTGAAATGTGCATATGAGGTCTCTATGAGCATGTAAGAATTAGAGATGTGGTCAAGGGTAAAATGGTCATTTTGAAAAGTTATGCGCGCGAGCATACTTTCAGGCCAAAACAGCCCAGTCCGGATTAAATATCTGAAAATACCAGGAGATAGAGAAAAGGATTCTGGGTTGGATGAGGAGTCAAGGAATTTTGATTTGAGGTCTCGATTTTTCTGTAAAAATTCCTGAAGATGGGAATTTACAGTTATAATCGGTAAAGGAAAAGTAATCCGAATAGAGATGATCGAACTGTGGCCAGAGGCCATATAGTATTTTTAAGGCCCATAGTGACACCAGGGAAGGCTCAGGCCCATGATATCAGTTCAGTGGTAAAAGGGGCCAGTGTCAGGGAAAAAGGTGTAAAATGATGAAAATGCCCTTATGTTATAAAATAGTGAAAGAATGAGAAAAGGGTATTTTGGTCATTTGGCTAAGGTGAGACAGTCAAGAAAGGGCATCTGGATAGTTGACCAGGGTCAGAGAATACTCTGATAAGATATGAAAAGATAATAATGCCCCTAGACTCGTTAAAGTAAATAAAGAGGAACCAAGGGCATTTGGGTAATTTACCAAGGGATGTTTCTTGGGAATCGAGCCATCAGAGTACTTGGGCTGGATCAGAGACCCAAGATGGTATTTCAAGGCCCAAAAATGTAGCCCAGTATATATGTGGGAAAAAGTGGCATTAAAATAATGTTTCAGTGACTTTTCAATAAAGTAGAGTTACTCGGTCGACACGATAACTGAGGAAGTGATCAGATAAAGTTCTAGACTTATCTGGATGGCATTGGATGGCGTGAAAGGTGCCAGCAAGATGCCACATGGTGCCAACATAGAGGAAGAAGAAAAGTTAAGGACACATGGCACGATCTCAGCCGTTGATTCCGGTGCAAGACTCTGGAACTGTCTGGAAACGCTGAGTCAGTTGGTGAGGTGTCCCAGGGGCCCTCATTTGCGCCATGTGACAGATTAGGTGTCCTATGAGGTGTCCCTTGGATGATGTCATGATGATGCAGTAAAGGGAATAAAGAAAATAAGAAATTCCAGAAAAAACGGTGGCCACAAGTTCAGAGTTCTTGAGAATTACGGAAGTGCCATCGGTGGAAACTATAAATATCCCCCTCCCCCATTCATTTGCATCACGGACAAGATCCTTTTAGAGAGAGAAGGAAGCTCTAGAAAGAGAAAGTGAGAGGAAGAAAGAAAGAAAGAAAGAAAGGAAGTTCTGGCGGAGCAGGAAGCAGTATAGAGATAGTAGAGTTCTGCTAAACTAGCCAGGTAGTAACTAATCCTAGCTTTTATGTAATGACTTTGTGATTTGATGTGCTATTGTTTGGTTGGATTGTTGTCTTATATGTTATGTTTGAAGCTCTACTGCAATGCTATGATCATATGTTATTGAGTATGGAAGCACGCAGCATACTTATCTGTACACAATCACAAGTAAGCACTATCACACTGCATTACATATATTGTTATGATTATTACTACTGAGATTCCCCCAAATCTCATTCCCCATGTCTAACCCATTACAGGGAGGTTATGTCAATGTGAAATTTAAGAATGCTGAGAGACGCCGTTATGCTGCCGAAATTATGACGAAATGGCAATAGTGAAGAAAGGAGCTGATACGTACTGTGCACGTAGGTGCTATCTAAGGAGGCTGAAAGTGAGTGGACCTAGCAGGTTCATCCTGTCTTTTCTGGGTACTTACGTAGAATGGTAATTCTCACGGGAATTACCGAATCAGTACAAGATCAGTTACTTTCAAAGATGAAGCCTAGCCATTATACTGCTAGATTTTAGGCAGGAAAAGATGTAAGAGAAAAATGAGGATTTTGTGTATTCACTGTTGTATGACAATTTATTATTTAATAATAAATATTGTTTGGCATATTAAATTTATGTATGAGAAATTATGAGAGAGAAATTCGCAGGTCCTGAGGTAGCAGTGTTTTGACCTCAGTTTGACCTAGTAAACGGAGGAATTTGGCCACGAAATTTGGTGAGCCAGTAGTACACATCTGGGGCATTACGTGAATAGGTAATAAGCCTCATTTGGATGTGTAGAATGAGATAATTTAATTTTTAAATTAAAGGTTCAGAATAAGGAACTTAAGAGTAAAATTTTAAATTTCTGGGCTTGAGTTAAGGTATAATCGAGCTATCCAGCTTCCGCAAGTGTACTCTGAGGGGTCTAAGGAAGGATGTTTCACATTTTGGTTATTTGACTAAGGTTAGATAGTCAAGGAAAGTTCCCAGAATAGTTGACCAAGGTCAGGGAATACTCTAATGAGGTGTGAAAAGACGATAATGCCCTTGATATATTAAAGTAAATAAAGAAGAACTAAGGGGCATTTTGGTAATTTGCTAAGGGATCTGTGATTAAGTTTAGACCTAGTACAAGAATGTCAATGGTAGGAAGAATCTAGATACTGGATTTAAGGTCATAAAGCATGTTATGGAATCTCAAAAAAATTAGATTCATAAAACAGTCTGGTTTTTGGGGAATCGGACTGAGCCGGTACCAGATTGGAATGGAATTTTTCTAGATGTTTTCTCCCTCTATAATTTTGCCGCATGGACATATGAGGTGTCCCTTGATGATGTCATGGATGATGTCATAAAGAGGCTTCTAGGGCAAGCTAATCCAAGAGCAAATGTGAGCCATTAGATCAAATAGTGCACAAAGTGATCTTGGCCATCCATTTTCCATGGAATTTTTCTATAAATACCCCCATGTTTTCTGCATAAACCGTAGCTCATGGAATGCTTGTGGAGGATATGTCAAAATGGAAACTCAAGCCAAGACAAAGAAGAATCCAAGGTTCAAAGTTCAAGCTAGCTAGAGATTAAAGGTAAGCAATCTATCCTAGCTTAATTTTCTCTAATTTGGGAGCTTGAACTTAGGATTTTCATGGAAGAAAGTTGAGTTTTCTCTAAGGTGTATATGCTGTCCAAAACCTTAGATGAAAGAAGAAAGAAGAAATTAAAGTTATAGTTATGAGACTAAAGCTTAAACAAGCTAGTTAGATGATTGGTTATTGAATCAAGTTGATATTCTTGACTTTGTCAAGAAGGAAACCTTTTGGTCTGCACTGTTCATGATAGAAGGAGATGGAATTTCAATGATCGAATGCTTCCATTGAATTTATATGATGATTTTGTGTAGGATTGGATAGGTTTTGAACCTTGGAAGCATTGGAATTGAAAATTGTAGTTTTTGGAATTCTTATCTGTTACTGTCCACACGCATGAACAGTGATTGGAATTTCATGATTTTGATGCTTCCAATGGTTTTAAAATGAAAAATTGTGTGGGATAAAGTAGAGGAATAAGTATTGGAAGCATTGGAATCAAAATGAGAATTTTTGAAAGAATAATATGTTTCTTTTTGGTTCTGTCCAGATTTGATGAAGAAGCTGGAATTTCTACATTCTAAGTCCATAAATGGATTCAAAATGCAAAATTGTATAGGGTAAAGTTAAGATGTAAGTTAGTTTAAAGGATAAGGCAATTAACGACAAATAGAGAAAGTTAGGGGTTGAGTGGTTAATTGAGTTTAAAGTTATAAAATGTTAGTGAATTGAGATTGTAATGAATGAATGATAATGCAATTTTAGGATTTGGTTTGTGTACTTAAAGAGAGAAGCTACACATCAAAGAGAAGTAGGAAGCAAGAGGTAAAGGAAAAGGATAAGGAAGGCAAGGAGTATGAGGTAGTGAATTTACCTACTTGTATGCTTATGTTGCTTGGATGTTTTATGTGATGTTTGCTTACTTTGATGATGTGAAGCATGTATGATTAAGTGATGCTATGTTTCTTTTTATGCTATGGCCATATGTTATAATTAAGGGACATGGAAGTATGTAAGTTATCATTATGCAAGCATGATCATTAAGTGCACACATAGTAACATCAAGCATGTAGTTGCATACATTGTATGGTTTCCATTTGCTACTGAGATTTCCCCATAAATCTCACCCACTCCATGTCACCCCAAAACCAACAGGTTCTTCAAAGATGGAAGAAGATGAAGATGCAAGAAGAGGAGTTAGGGGATAGATGGCATGATTTATTGTAATTTATGTTGCGACATGACTTATGTGATGTATGTATGTAAGGTATGCTTAAAAAGTAGTACAATTGTAGCTATTCATAAAAATAGTACATAATCAAATAAATGTATGAAATTTTATAGACATTTAGTTTACATGTCAAGCTTCGTTTTGACATCAAGAATGCCTTATTCTGACGTCAATACAAAGAGAATGAATTTTTCAAAGTTAGGGAACCAAATCTGGAAACTGTGAAACTGACCAAATGAACAGTAATTTTCCACATCAAAATTGTATTAATTGGTCCATATTTTGGTCAGATTCATATTTTTCCTTTAAATATACTTATGTTAGCTTCGTATATCAACTTGAACCACTTCATTTCAATTTTTATAGAATTAGTTATGATTTTTTGAATTTGAGTCGCTGGTCTGGAATTTTACCACATGAACAGTAACTCGTGGTTATATATTCCAGATTGTGCCATTTGACTTTATTGAACGTATAAGTGGTTCCAGATGCTATTGTTTGGTCCTTAAGACGTACGAAAGTAAGGATGTTACACATAGAGAGTTACAGTCGCGACATATATAAGGCACAGACTACGACTAAATATCACAGATAGGTAAACATTAGAAAATATGAACTTTTGGTCGCAACAAAAATAAACAACGGTCGTGACTAATCTTCATAGAGAAGAAATTTTGACAATTTGAACGCATTAATCGCAACAAAAACAATAAGAGATTGTGACCAAAATTCACAAAATAACAGCAATTATCCGATTTTCATTCACCCATCTCACTCAATAAAGCTCATCCTCCCCCACACTTAAATTCTACATCGTCCTCAATGTGAAGAAGCAATGAAACACATACAAAGGCAGCAGTAATCATGACAACACCACCAGAATCTAAAATGAATTTATTAATTTTTATTGCTACCCCTACTGACTTGGTCTCCTCCTCTACACTTAATCAACAAATACAGCTCAAGTATATAGGAAAACTAATTAAAGCAGACTATTGTAAGTGGGGAAATTAGGAAGGAGACAACCTGAATATCATGGGGGTTTGAAGTTCTCCTTGTACAGCTTCAATAAGTGGCCATTGACCTGAAATGCTATATGAAACATCCTCCCTTAGACCCCTCAGAGTATATTTGCGGAAGCTAGATAGTTCGATTATACCTTAATTCAAGCCCAGAAATTTAAAATGTTACTCTTAAGTTCCTTATTCTGAACCTTTACTTTGAAAACTAATTTATCTCGTTCTACACATCCAGATGAGGCTTATTACCTATCCACGTAATGCCCCAGATGTGTACAACTGACTCACTAAATTTCGTGGCCAAATTCTTTCATTTACTAGGTCAGAACACTGCTACCTCAAGACCTGCGAATTTCTCTTTTAATTTGTCATCCACAAATTGAACGTGCCAAACAATATTTATTATTAAATAATAAAATGTCATACAACAGAATATACACAAAAATCCTCATATTTCTATTACATCTTTCCTGCCTGAAATCCGGCAGCATAACCGCTAGGCTTCATCTGTACAAAGAACTGAACTGTACTGATTCAATAATTCCCTCATGAGAACTACCATTCTACGTAAGTACCCAGGAAAGAGTGGATGAACTGGCTAGGTCCACTCACTTCCAGCCTCCTTAGACAGCACCTACGTACACAGTACTTATCATATTCTGATGTTCAGTCTTAAATTCGGCAGCATAACGGCGTCTCTCAAAATTCTTAAAATTCACTTCAACATAATCTCCCTGTAATGGGTTAGATATGGGGAATGAGATTCGGGGGAATCTAAGTAGTAATAATCATAACAATATATGTAATGCAGAGTGACAGTGCTTGCTTGTGATTGTCTACAGATAAGTATGCTGCGTGCTTCCATACTTAATAACATATAGTTTCCACCGATGGCATTTCCGTAATTTCCAAGCCCTCTGAACATGTGGCCACCGATTTTCCTGGAATTTCCTATTTTCTTTTATTCCTTTTACTGCATCATCAAGGGACACCTCAGGGGACACCTCATCAGTTAGATTTCTCACATGGCGAAATTGAGAGAGCCAAGAAACCTTCTGGAAGCTTTCCAGTCCAGTCCAGTCCAGTACCGGTCCGGTCTAATTTCCCACAAACTGGACTTAACGACTGAGATTGTGCCACGTGTCCTTAACTTTTCTTCTCCCTCTAGACCAGTGCCATGTGGCGCCTGGAAGGGACCTTTCACGCCATCCCATGAACTCCAGATAAGTCCTGAACTTTATTTGATCACCACCTCGGTTATCGTGCCAATCGTTTTACTTTACTGAAAAGTCACTAAATCATTATTTTAATGCCACTTTTTCTCACATTTATGCTGGGCTACGTTTTTGGGCCTGGGAATATCATCTTGGGTCTCTGATTCAGCCCAAGTACTCTGATGGCCCGATTCCCAAGAAACACCCCTTGACAAATTACCAAAATGCCCTTAGTCTCTCTTTCTTTACTTTAATAAGTCTAGGGGCATTATTGTCTTTTCACATCTTATGAGAGTATTCTCTGCCTGGTCAACTATCCAGATACCCTGTCTGGACTGCCTAACCTTAGCCAAATGACCAAAATACCCTTTACTCATTCTTCAGTTATTCTATAACTTAAGGGCATTTTCGTCATTTTGCACCTTTTTACCGGCCACTGGCCCCTCTTACCACTGAACTGATATTATGGACCTGGGCCTTCCCTGGTGTCACTATGGGTCTTGAAAACATTGTATGGCCTCTGGCCACAGTCCGATCATCTTTATTTGGACCGCTTTTCCTTTACCGATTATAACTGTAAATTCCCATCTTCAAGAATTTTTACAGAAAAGTTGGGACCTCAAATCAAAATTCTGTCATTCAACCCAAAATCCTTTTCTCTATCTCCCAGTATTTTCAGATATTTAATCCAGACCGGGTTGTTTTAGCTTCCTCAATGTATGCATCAACTGTACTTAAGCCTAACAGTGAGTAATTTTCAAATGGATGTCTATTGCTTCATAGACATTAAAAGTTATAATATTATCACCCACTTCCATTGTAATGCTCCCATTTTTCATGCTTATAGCAGTATTGGCTGTCCTAAGAAATGGCCTACCCAAGATAATAGGTCCCCCTGAATTTGACTTATGTGACATGTCTAAGACATAAAAATCTGCAGGTATAATTAAGTCTTTGACCTTCACTAATATGTCGTCTAACAGTCCCTCTGGTTTCCTAGTGGTTCGATTTGCAAGCTACACTATCATTAAAGTCTCCTTAAGTGAGCCCATGCCTATGCCTAATGATGTATAAATGGAAGTGGCATTACATTAATAGTTGCACCAAGATCTAACAAAGTATTAGCACACTGAAACTTGCCAATAGTAATTGAAACTATAAATAAACCTGGATCATCATATTTTATAGGAAGCTGTGGATTAAGTAAAGCTAACACACTAGATCTTACTTGAACCCTTTCATTTGGTTTGCAGATTCTTTTATTAGTGAAGAGTTCTTTCATAAATTTCCCATACTTTGGTATACTCTTGATTAGATCCACAAGTGGCACATTAACTTCCAATTTACCTAATAGATTCAGAATATCTTGTTCTTGTTTTTCTTTAAAAACCTTCTTCGGACACATGTATGCATTAGGAAAAGGTAGGTGCTTAATACTTATCTCTTTGTCATTATGCTCTGCATCTTCATGCTCCTTTTTATTCTAGTTTCTACTGGATTCCTAACTTGCATTGCTGGAACTAGTAGCTGCTTCATGCATATCAGAATGTTGTGCAGCATCCTTTAATTCAATTTGCTCATTATGCTGCTGCAATATACCCTTCTTGCCGCTTTCTGATTTTGGAATAAATGAGGATATTTCTTTAGTCAATTCTTTAGTTTCAGATCCATTTTGTTGCTCATTTGATTCCTTGTCCTTCTTATCAGCATTTGTTTTCCCCACTATTTTGCCACTTTTCAAGCTCATAGTGTAATATCCCTAATTTTCTGGTCTGGTTTGTATGTACAGTTGGTACGTAATATATGTGAGATTTTTTAAGAAAAGTGTAGCCATTTAAGTAAGGAAAGGGATTGAATTGAAAAGGATAGAAAGTTTAGGGACCTACGTAAAATTTATAAAAGTTTTAGGGCCAAAGTATAAGGTAGACATAAATATTGGGCCATTAAATGTAATTTCAAAAAGTTTAAGGACCTAAATATAATTTATTAAAAGTTCAAGGGGCAAAAGTGTAATTATGAATAAATTGGACTGAAAACAGGCCAAAAATGGCCGGGATTAGATTAGTCCCAAATTTTACCAATAGATAGATAAAATTATTCCGGTTAGTTTGACGCAACACAGAATTTCAATTTGATGTCCCGAAAAATTGATATAAATTTCTAAAGTTAGAAGAATTATTACAGTATTTTTTGAACCTCAGAATCAGATGAAGTTTTACATTAAATTCCTATAATTAATATAAGAATTTATAAAACTGACAGGATCAGAAAAGGAATCCTGTAGAATTTTTAATGGAATTTATGGTAAAATAAAATACCCGATAAATATCTCCGGGAGAGGTTTCTTAGGATTTGTGCCATAAAGGTAGTGGACCCTATAAAGGCCCAAAATGGCGTTATGGAGACCCAATAAAGTAATGGGACAGATAGGTGGGCCAGTGTCCAGAGGAACCCCGGAAAAGTGCGAAATTATGAAAATGCCCCTGTGTTGAACTAATGAGCAAGAGATGAATGGAGGGCATTTTGGTCATTTTGGACAGGCCAAATGCCAAGGCAGGTACAGGAAGGATTAGTCAGAGCTAGTATATGCTCTGATAAGGTACAAAGAGGTGTGAAATGACAATTATGCCCTTAGGGTCAATATAGTGCAAGAAAGGGCAATAAGGATATTTTGGTCATTTTACAATAGATGAATATCAGATAAATACTCAGTATAACAATGTCAATGGTATAAGAAACCTAGACACAGGTTTTCCTGACAGAATACATATTTTGGAATATTATAAAAATCGGTAACATAAAACAGTCTGGTTTTTCTGAAACTGACCAGATCGGTACCGAACTGGACTAGAATTTTTCCTATCAGTATTACCCTCTTTATTGCGCCAAACAAGGCCTTTATGATGTCATTAATGAGGCTTCTAGGGAAAGTTTCTTGCAAGGTGGATTTTGAACCATTAGATCAAATAGTAACCAAAGTAATCTTGGCCTTCCATTTTCACCAAATTTTTCTATAAATACCCCCCCCCAAATTACACTTGTTCGGCAGCTTAGACCTCTTGCAAAATTTTTATTGAAGCTAGAAGGAAGCAAGCAACTTGGAAGAACAAGTAAGGTAACTAATCCCCTTGATCTTAGACTTTATTCTAGAAAGTTTGCTCTTGGTTTTAAGAGGTTTTTGGGACATATTTCTCTTGGTGGTGCTGCTGGATATTCTGTTTTGATGTGAGAAGAATATGATTTTTATGTTATATATAGTTTAGATAAGCTTAAACAAGCTAGAATCAAGTGGTACTAGCTTGGAAATCTAAGTATGCATGTGAATGGAAGAATGTGTTCTTTTCTGGTACTGTATGAATCACTGTTATATGCTGGAACTTCTCAAGGAAAAAGGGTAAATATGGATGGTTGAATTTGTATATGAATTAAAGTTGAGTACTTGACCTTAGAAGATGATATTATGATATGCATGATGTATGATACAATGAATCAGTTCTGAGGCAATGCACTTTTGACAGTAGTTTTCACAACTTATCCAATGTATTTTCACATGAAATTTGGCATGAAAATAGTTAAGTTCTAGAGCTTTAAATGGACATCAAGAATTCCTCAATTGGTTAAGTATTCTATTTGTTATGATTTTTCAAATTTGAAAATAAAATCTGGAACAAGATAAAATGAGCAATCAGAGGCAGTAAGGTTCATGCGTGAATTTCAAATAGTAAATGAACGATTTTTTCCATGAAATTTTATGAACTTAAAGTACACGTATGGATATTTAAATCCATATGCAACACGTCTCATTTGGATAAGTGAACAAAGAGAAATGAATTTTTGAAAATAAGGTAAAGAAGCTGAAACTTCCAGACTTACTAAATGAACAGTGTTTTTCAACAAATAAATGATTTCATTTGGGCAAGGAAACACCAATTTCATATTTTTCCTTCAAATTTCAATGAAATATCTTTCATTAGAAATTGGAATCACCTGATTTCTATTTTTCTACATTTAAATATGAATTTTCAAAGTTCAAGCTGTATTCTGGATTACCAAATGAACAGTAGCCTTGAATAGTAACCAATGCCTTTTTCTTGAAAATTCATGTTTCTAAGCTAAAGGGGTAATCAATTGGTATAAGTTACCTCTAATTGAGTATATCTAAGGGTAAAATTAAGGATACGACACATAGCATTCATAGATTTTAGGTTAACAATTGTATTTGAAGGTAGACTTCCTCCCATTTTGGCCTGAACATCATTTACTGAATTGGCTAGCCGCGATATATAGCCATTCATGTTTTCAACTTTTGTTTCCCACTGTTCTAATTTGCTCTCCAAAGCAGCAAACTTAGATTCTACCATTGCTAAATTGTACTCCACTGTAGACCTCAAATCCTTGAAGTTAGAGCTAAAGTGTGTGTTCATGGAATTTATATTTGAGTTCATCACATTGATGCTCTTGAGTATCTCAGAAATTACATTATCCTTTGTAGCATTAGATACTTCTATGGCTCTAGAGGATTCATCCACTTGCTTGTTATTGTTGAATCTGTTTTACCCAGAAGCTCTACCTTTATCTCTCCATCTAAAATTAGGATGCTCTCTCCATCCTTCATTATATGTATTAGAGTGTGAATTCCTTTATGGATACTGGTTTGGTCTTCCTTAATGGATAGCTGATACATCCTCATGATGTGAAAGACAATTTGCACTGATATGCATTAGAGAAGAATAAAACTGACAACTAGAAGCAACTAGAGCTTGAGAATATGGGCTTTGAATATGTGAATTGCCCAGTTGAGCAGTTAAGTTGTTGATTTGAGTACTCATAGCAGCAACTTGAGAAGACAGATTATTATGATCTTGAGAAAAACTTGTAGAAACCTCATGCACTTATCAAGCATCATATCCCCTATACTGCTGGTCATTGGTTGCTATCTTCTCAATTAAGTTCCATGCTTCATCAGGAGTTAGATCATCAATAGAACCTCCAGTAGCTGCATCCAAATTCTTTTTGCATACATGGCATAATCCTGATAAAAGTACTATACTAAATGTTGCATTGGAATCTGATGATATGGACATCTAGACAGCAACTCTTGAAATCTTCCCCAAAACTCATAGAAAGACTATTCAACATACTATTTTGCAGAAAAGATTTCCTTCCTTAATGTAGCAGTCTTTGATGAAGGAAAATCTCTCAATAAGAAGGCCTTTCTTAAGTTGTTCCAGGAGTGTAAAGCTTGATGTGCATGATGTGGCAGCATATAGAACTATTCTTTTGCCTTTCCTTCCAGTGTAAAATGGAATATTTGTCTCTGTACATCATCCATATCAGCACCTACAGGCTTCATAGTTGAGCTAACCCACTACATAGTTTACGAATGCTTAAAAGGATCCTCACCTGCCAATCCATAATACTTTGGTAAGTTACTCAGCAAAGGAGCTTTCAACTCAAAGTTCACATATAGAGCAGGACAAGTGTGAAAAGGATCATAGTTTGCATTAGAAGAAGTGAGTTCTCTTATGCTCCTACGTGGCCTTCTATTGTTCATGTTATTTTCTACATGTTGCTCATTTTGATTATTCTAATTATGAGTATGAGATTCACCTACATTAACATGCTCTATGACAAGATGATTATCTAGGATATTACCAGAAGCAGGTTCAATCTCAGCAGCAACAGATTGACTAGAAAAACTAAGCTCATATGCAACACTAGCTTGATTTAAGATTTTAGCCTTCTTAATTTGCCTAAGTGTTCTATTGATTTCTCTATCCAATGAAAAGAATTCAGAGCTTTTGTTCATGCAAATCACGCTCGACAATAATGCAGAAGATCAAATATATCAGTAATGTAACAAATTCAAAAATTAAGATCAGTTATTCGCAGTTCAGAAATATCAGGTCGTGACTAAAAAGTATAGAGAGCAGATATCGCGACAAAAATGAACTTCAAGTCACGACTGACAGTCACAAAGATCAAAATTTTTTGAATCAGGATTTTTGGTCGCGACCAAATATCACTTTAGTTGTGACTAGAAATCACAAAGATAAAAATTGATGAAAAATATTTTTTTGGTTGCGACCAAAATGCATTCCGGTCGCGACTAAAAGTTAAAGACAACAAATCTGAGTTGAAAACTGATTTTAGGTTGCGACCAAATGTGTATCTGGTCATGACTAAAAATCACAAAGCACTTTAGTAGCGACTAAGAAGCCAAATGGTCACGAAAAATAGATATACAACACAAAATATGCATGAAAAACTAAAACAACTACATACTTTTTATGTTTTTGAGGCCCAGGAGATTGCTTAGAAAACTTTAACAAGGTTCCCCAGCAACGGCGCCATTTTGATAACTGTCATTTTAATTATCAAACAAAACTAAGGTAACCAATAGTAATGCAGAGGCTGACCTAGGTTGATTCACAAGGAGCCTAAATGGATGCTAAGTTCCTAATTAATATAATGAGCCAAAAATTAATAAGTTAAGCATATGATTTGTGAGATGAGATATTGACTAAATTCTGAAAGTAAATCCTATGCTATTGTTTATGCTTTTATGTGTCTATGATGATGAAATAAATCAATGACAAGTGTATTCCCTTGGAGATTACCTTACCTTCATTATCCACAGAATATGAGAAGTTAATCAGTTAAATTAGAATATGTTAGCTAACAACTCGCTAGCTAAATCTCAATCAAAGCTACAACTCATAGACATTGAATAGAGAATATGAATCATTCAACTCAGAGATAGTAGAATATGAATTAAACAGAATCACTTCAATTAATCACAGCTAAATTCAACTCAACCAAAGATGAGAATCAATCAAAGTATTATTTATTCAGAAATAAGAAATCCAACTCGGTTCCCTACTTCTTTGTCATCTACTTCTCTAATTGCATTAGTAATCACAGAATTAATTACATCAACTCGATACAATCAAATATGAATTAAAAACACAATGAACTCCCTGTTCAGCTCAAGGATTATGGTTTAGTGTCATCTCCAAGAGAGCATTACAGCTTAGCCTTGCATTGTCTTCTGAACTCCAGCAGCAACAGAAAGCATAGCAGCAGTCATGATGGAAGAAGAATGAGAAGATGAAGATGAAATGGATATGCAGAACTTTCCTCTGGTTCTATTGCCTAGAACAGAGGAAAGTTGCAGAAGAGAAAATGAAGGTGGAGAAGAAGAAGATGGTGTGCGTGAGTGAATGTAATGTGTGTTATCTGAGTGTATCTAGTCCCCCTATCAAGTGTGTTCTGTGATTCATATATAGTTGCGGATGAAATGGGTGATCAGATGCATGAACCAATCTCTTCTTTAGTCCACTTGCATCTGTTAGCATATGTCAATTCTGTTTATGCCACATGCTCCCCACTTGCTGTCAGCAACTTGTTCATTCTGTTTAGATGGAGTATGCTGATATGTGAACAGTGCCAGATGCGTGAACAGTGCTCCTTTATGTGCCAACACATGCATGATCTCCCACTTGCAATTTGATATCAGCTCTTGTTTACAGTCTGTTAAGTCCAGCTATTCAGTTCAGCACATGTTTAAATCACCTTTTGTCCAGCTGTCCCTGTAACATCCCAATTTTTATCCTTATATTTAAATAAATTTAAAAATATTATCTAATTAAATTATTATAGTTTAATATTTTTAATAAAATATGATATAATATATAGAGTATCCTATTTTTATCTTATTTATAATCTTATGATTTGATTGTTACTATTAGTTAAGAAATTATTAGGATTTGAATTCAGATTTAGATATACAATTTTATTTTGAAAATATAGTTTAAATTTTAAAATACCGGATAGAATTCTGATAAAAATAATAATAATATACCTATATCTTTGATTAAATACACATATAATAATAATATATGTATTTATACTATAATAATATAGTTTAGAATTTAAATTACTATATCTGATAAGATTTTAATAAAGATAATATATGAATTTGAATTTTGAATTATTATTATGGCTTTATAAATAGAGTTAAAACCCTTAGTTATTCCTCAAACTTAATTATTGAGTCGGCTCTTCTCTTCTTAGTCCTCTCTCATTCCTTTTCCTATTTCCAAAGAAGGTAACCACTTTCTACTCGTTGTGTGTGCTAATATGATGTTTGTGAGTATTTTGATATATATAAATCTATTGGTATTGATATAATTATATTGAGAAAGCTTATTTGATTATTTTTATTGAAAATAGTCTTGTGGGACTTAAAGTTTAATTTGAAAAGTTTAAGTTGAAATTATAAACTTGTTATATCTTGATATTGGAATTTGAAGAAAGTTATTATCTTGAGAAAAATTCTTTTATGATATTTATTAAGATATTGAGATTTTGATTAATATGATTATGCATTGGGGATGGGTGATGATGGAGATATGTTTCTACCACGTGGTAAGGCCTCCATGGAGCTCAATGGTTGGCTTTTTCCCACCAGTTTATCGAGGGACGTGCCCCACCTGTTTACCGAGGGACTGCGACACCCCCACCTATTTACCGAGGGGAAATTGACCCATCGTCCAGTCAGGTGCTCTGTGGATTTTGGCCTATCCATATCATTTGATCGGTTCGCTGTTCGAGGGATAGTTACCACTAGCCCATGGGTTCGATCGACGGAAATAAGGCAGTTCGGTTGGTTTGAGGGGAGGAACTTGGGTGGGTTATCCATTTGATTTTATTATGATAACATATTATTTTCTACATATTGTATTTTGCGATCGGTCCCACTTGACGTCTCATGAGCACATGTTAGTATTCATGATGAGTAGAATTGATGGTTACTGAGACATTAGTCTCACCCTATTTTTATAACATTTTTCAGGTGATAGTTTCATCTTAGGACCCCAGGGAAAACTTCAGAGGCTTGATTGGAGCTATATTGATTGTATAACCTTCTCCTTTGAAGGTATGTGTAGAATTCTTGTATATTGCCATAATAGATTTTATTTTGCATACTCATATGTCCTATGACTTTATTTATATTTCAAGAAAAGTATTTTTATAACCATGGTAGAGTTTCTTTTCGATTTTAGTTAAATTCTTTTCTACCATGGTTAGCTCTTTTAAAATAAACTAAATTTATTTATAATATTATTTTTAAATTATATTGGATATAAAATATGTTTAAATAAATAATAATAGTAATATTTTAGGAGGATTTTACAATCCCTTCTATTATTGCTTTGGCCTATCATGGAAAATAAGAATAAACAGATTTATTTGTCCAGTTAATCATTAAAATCCCATCAATTAATTCTCAACTGTTCCAATTCTATTTTATTAATTAATTACTCAACATAATAGTAAATGTGGATAGAATTAATAATAAAACTCTCTTTTAACATATTGAAAATCATTACAAATATGAGTTTATCACTCATAAATGAAGCTAATAAACCTCTTTATTTTAGGTACATAAAGTATTCTAAATTGTCAATCTTGATAAAGCTATATCATATCAAATACTTGTGCTATATAACTGAAAATACAATATCCATGCTATTATAGTTACTAGGATGTGCTTTCCTTCGAGCTAAATTCCCTCCCTCTTTTTATGAAATAAAAAAGATTATTAACAAACTTGGCTTGAACTACAAGAATATAAATGCATGCCCAAATGGCTGTATGCTGTATTGTGGAGAGGATGTAAACAAGGAGATTTGTAAGCGATGTAAGACATCTCGTTACAAGTCAGTACGAAAGGGGGAAAAGAATAAGAAGAAACTAGCCAAAATTTTAAGGTATAATTTATCATATTGTGTTACTTATTATATCTCTAAATAAAATTTAATGTAGTTCTCAATACATTAAATTGTTTGGTACTTTCCTTTGAAATCGCAATTACAAGAATAAATATGTCATAAAAAATGGCTGACCACATGAAGTGGCACGTGACTAAGCAGAATCCAAATGGCAAGTTAAGATACCGACGAGATTCAGAGGCATGAAAAGCATTTGACATAAAATTTATAGACTTTGTCGGTATGAGCACAAGCTACAGTATCTGGCCGGTAGTGTTAATTCCATACAATCTTTCACCTTAGATGTTCATGAAACATAGCTCATTTTTTATTTCCACGATTATTCCTGGTAAGAAAGCACCAAGGAATGATATAGACATGTACCTACAGTCATTGATACAAGAATTGATGGAGCTGTGGATGGATGGTGTTAAGATATATGACTCATATATGAACGATAAGTACAACCTTAATGTGAATGATAAGTAATTTTCCCAATTTGGGAACTTTGTCTATGTGGAACATACATACTGAGTTTGTAACATCCCAATTTTCAGGCCTATAGACGCAGAAATAGCCTAAAATTGAGAGGCTACTAGACCCCCTTTGAGCAGAAGTCCCAAGGACACACAGAGAGTTTTTAGGGACTAAGCTACGAGTAAGCAAAGGTACAAGGACTTATACGTGATATGTGAAAGTCCCAAGGGGTAGAATGGCCATTTTAGGAATGTAAAGGTCAAAGGTTACGGAGTTGAGAATTGACCAGTTTGGTCGCGACTAGAGAGTATTATGGTCGCGACTAATACTGGTAGAAAGGTCTAGACGCGACTGGAAGATATGTGGGTCGCGACTAATAGGCAAAATGAGCCTGGTTGCGACTGAAAAATGATAAGGTTACGACTAAAGAGTGATAGGGTCGCGACTAAATGATATTGAGGTCGCGACTTGTAACACCCCAATTTTCAGGCCCAGAGACTCAGAAAGTGAGCCTGAAATAGATAGACTATCAGACTCCTTTGAGCAGAAGTCCCAGAAACATACAGAGGGTTTTTAGGGATTAAACTGCAAATAAGTCAAAGATCAAGGACTTATATGTAAATAGTGAAAGTCCCTAGAAATATAGTGGCCATTTATGCAAGGAAAGGGGTTAAAATTGCAAAAGAAAGAAAATGTAAGGACTTAGATGTAATTATGAAAAAGTTTAAGGCCAAAAAGAAAAGTAGACAAAAAGGTGGGGTCCTTAAGTGTAATTTTAGCCAAATAAAAGGGATTTAATTATAAAGAAGAAAAGTTCCCTGGGGCTAAAGTGTAATTAAAGAAAGTTAGGCCGGAAGGGGTTCGCACTGCCCGACAGCATTTCAGTCCCAGATTCTACCAGAAGGTAGGGAAGGTGACGCCCGGTAACCCAGCCTAATACCGGAATTTTTGAAGACTCCAGATAGCCAGAAATGGACTGATCGTCCAAAAGTTATAAAAATTAATACCGGATACCCTAGATTTCAGATATAAGTGAGAAAATACAGGATGATGCGCCCTTATGGGGCGGATGTCAGGAAATTGACAGAATACCGATAGGAGGTATGTAGAAGGAGTTATTCACAAAATAGCAAATTCAGACGGGAGTATGAGGCCTCCGGGGATCCGGGTTGGAGATTTATCGGTATTTTTTAAAGGGGCTAAATGCGATCAGATGACTTCGGTCAGATGACCGTTATGACCCACAGGGATGCCTGAACACAGTAGGACACTGTATCTGGGAAAAGGAGCCGGTGTCCGGAAAGGTGTATAATCGGTAAATAATAATTAAAATATTTGGTGAACTGTGACAGAGGAAGATTCCTCGTAATGCGTGCCATACAGGTAAGGGACCCAGGAAGCCCAAAAAATGGCGCCATTAGAGGCCCAATAAGACTCTTGGACTGATAGGTGGGCCAGTGTCCAGCAGAACCCCGGAAAAGTGCGAAATTACGAAAATGCCCCTGTGTTGTACAAAAAGGCAGCAGATGAATGGAGGGTATTCTGGTCATTTTGGACAGGCCCAGAGGTCAAGACATGTCTAAATAAGGTTGAATAGAGCCAGTATAAGCTTTGAACAGGTCCAGAAAGGTGTGAAATGACGATTTTGCCCTTAGGGTTAAAATAGGACAAGATAGGGCACCAAGGGCATTTTGGTCATTTCGCAGGGGATCTGTAACTGAGTCTGGACCCAGTATTAAAAAGTTAATGATATAAAGGGTCTAGATACTAAATATGAGGTCAGTAGACATAAAAAGGATCTTCAGAAACATCAGATTCAGAAAACGGCACGTTTTTCGAGGCGATAGACCGGGCCGGTACCGGATTGGACCGGAAAGCTTCCAGAACCTCCAAATTTCGTCACATGAAGCATATGGGTGGTGAGGTGTCCTATGAGGTGTCCCATGAGGTGTCCAGGGTGATGCAGTAAAAGAGAATTAAAGAAAATAGGAAATTCCAGGAAAAACCAGGACCACAGGATCATAAGTCTTCCTAATTACAAGATTGCCATTGCTCAACACTATAAATACCCCCCCTTACTCCTTCATTTCGGTGCAAGCAAGAAAGAGAGGAAGAAAGAAGTTCTTGAGAGAGAAAGTGAGAGAAAGAAAGAAGTAAGGAAGTTCTGGTGGAGTTGGAAGTAGTAGAGAAGTTCTGAAGCTCTGCTTTTGAGGTAGTAACTAATCCTAGCTCTTATGTAATGTCTTTGTGATGTGTTGTTTTGTTTGATTGGATTGTTGTCTTATATGTTATGCTTGAAGCTCTATTCCAATGCTATGATCATATGTTATTGAATATGGAAGCATGCAGCATACTTATCTGTACACAATCACAAGCAAGCACCGTCACTCTGCATTACATATATTGTTATGATTGTTGCTACTGGGATTCTTTTGAATCTCATTCCCATACATAACATTACAGGGGAGGTTCTATCAAAATGAAATTTGGGAATTTTAAGAGACGCCGTTATGCTGCCGAAATTCCGGCAAGAAAGCAGGAACATTGAAAGGAACTGATACGTACTGTGTACGTAGTGCTGTCTAAGGAGGCTGGAAGTGAGTGGACCTAGCAGGTTCATCCAGTCTTTCCTGGGTACTACGTAGAATGGTAGTTCTCATGAGGGAATTACCGAATCGGTACAACATCGGTTACTTTCTAAAGAAGATTTGTAGCAGTTATGCTGCCAGATTTTAGACAGTGAAAAGATGTAATAGAAATTGAGGGGATTGATCATACACTGATATATAAGTTGATTATCTAATAATAATTGTTATCTGGCATGTATGACTGATATGTGATGGTTGTATGCATGTGTATGTGAAGATTGAATGCTGAAAATAGGGTCAGTGAACAGTAACTCGTGAGGACCTATGCATGTTTGATAAATCATTAAAAATAGTAAATGGTTGAATTAATGTACGAAATTTTTATGGTAAAAAGTAGACATACTAAGATTTAATTTGATAAATAGAATGTCCCATTTGGATGTCTGTACGAAAGGATATAAATTACCAAAGATGGAACCAAAATGCTGGATTCAGGAGAAAATCACTGGATGAAAAGTAACTTTAAAATGTTGACCCACGTTAAATTGTTCAAGTAATGGTCAACCAATGATTTTTACCTGAAACATAATTGAGTTAGCTTCATGTAGCACTTTGAACCACTTCGTTTCAATTTTTCTAGAATTAGTTATGAGTTTTAAAAGTCAAGTCACTCATCTGGAATTTGCTACAGTGAACAGTACCGAAAAGAGTAAAATTCCAGATTGAGAGTTTGGACTTCTATGACCCTGAAAGTGGTTCCAAATGCTACTGAATGGTTCCTAAGATGTATAAAATTAAGGATGTGACATTTTGGTATCAGAGCAAAGGATTCTGGCTTAGGAAATGCTCTGAATAGATAAATTATAGAGATACCCTGATAAAGCTGTCATAATTGACACTAAGTTAGTGATCACGGGAAGCTGAGGTTGTGACGAGATAGGTCTTGTGTAACGACTAATATATATAGGAAAGTTAAAGGTTTAGAAAAGCCCAGTAAAGGTAAAGCTTTTAGATGAATAGGTAGTATGATATTAATATGTTCACTTTTCTTTTGAGATTGACGAGAAGCAAGATGGTGAACACGAGACGAGGACGTAGAACTAGAGTGGAGGAGCCACACATAGAGGAAGCTGGCAACTCCAATGAGGTAGATCCTATGCAAGTCATCCTTGCTAGGCTAGATCAGCAACAGAGAATGATGGAAGAAATAAGGGTGGAACAAGTTCGCCAAGATCGAGAATGAGATTCTGCTATCGCTACGGCGGTTGCTGCTGCAGTTACTAGCTTACAGCAGTCTGAGAAAGAGGTAGTACCAGAAAATGATGTAGAACCTGAACCTCAGTCAGATCATGGACAGAATGGAATGAATAGACATCAAGGGTCTATAGGAAATAACAATAACCAGGAAAGTCTTCAAACATGGATGGAACGATTCCAGAAGTTTAATCCGCCTATGTTTGAAGGAACTTTTGACACTCAAGTAGCCGAGGATTGGGTTAGCCAGTTAGAGAAAATCTTTAAGATTTTAGAATGTCCCACTGAAAGAAAGGCCCAAATGGCAGTTTACAAGCTAGAAAAGGAGGCCGATCGGTGGTGGAGGAACACAGAAGTAATTCTGCAATCAAGAAATATTCCACTCACATGGGAAGTATTTCTTGAGCAGTTCAACGAGAAATATTTTCCACAGTCAGTAAAGGATGAGCACGAAGCCGAATTTTTAATATTAAGGCAGGGTGAGCAGGAATCCTTTGACGATTATCTTGCTAAGTTTATTCGTCTTTCACGATACTCCACGTACCTAAAATATAGGAATGATGAAAGATGGACCACTGAGAAATTAACTCGTGGATTAAATTCTACACTGAAAGAGAAAGTTTTTCCTAGGCAGATACGAAGGTTTAATGAAGCAGTAGAGGTATGCAGGATCACAGAAAAGAATGTGCAATATCCAGAAAAGGGTGAGCCTGCTACATCAGTACCATTGAGAATGACGCCCCCAGGTTCCTCGAAAGGAAACAATAAGAAGAGAAATGGGCCAGTATATGAGTCAGAAGTTAATAAGAAACAGGGGAGTAGACCAGGTAGTGGGCCAAGAGAAGTTAGTAGGCAACCAAGGCCTAATGTATGTGGGAATTATGGTCAAGACCATGGTACAAGACCTTGTCTAGCAGGTCAAGGGTTATGCTATAGGTGTGGAAAGTCTGGACATTATGCTAAAGAGTGCCCACAGAACACAACAGGCGAAAGATATCCGACTCAGGGAAGAGTATATGCCCTGACTGGCAACGAGATAAGAAAGTCTCCTGCACCAAATTAAGATACGAGTCCATATGTGTTCTATTTCTATTAGCTAATAAGTAAACAAATCTTGTATATATTGTCCAGTATGCACACTATTGAGCTATCCTGTACCTAGTATGTTGCCTTTATGTGGGAATGAATATGATATATTTTACTCAGATCATTCTATAAACTGTGAATACAGTACTCAGGGCCATTTCTATTGAAAGGAATGGTATAAAAAGGGAAGCAGATAACAATAAAGCATTTGTTTTCAAATCACTCTTTAGATAAGAGATAGATCTGATACAGAATGCTCGCAGCTAGAGCATAGTTTAATGGCTCGCAGTTAGAGCACAGATTAGAATAAGCTGAGATGAGAGGGAACTCTTGAGTAAGAGAGAAAATAAGTAAAGTCTGGGTAAATAATACGAGGCTATAAAAAAAATTTAAAATTTTTATTGAGTTATCAACAGGTGGAAGCAGTTAACCTTATAACTTAGTCTGTTGGTTTAAGATCTTCGGGAGGTATACAGTACAATAGAATCGCAGTTAGACTCTGGAGGGTCGCAGTTAGATCCTAGTATGGCTCCAGGGTCGCAGTTAGATCCTAAGAGGTTCAGAGTCGCAGTTAGATTCTGAAGAGGCTAACGGTTGATCACAGCTAGATCTCGAGGTTGCAGTTAGACCTAGCCTAAGATGAGCCATGAGATATGAGTACAATGTAGTATCTCTTTGGGAAGATGAATGCCAAAGACAAAGTTAAGATAAGGAAGCTTCACTAGTTGATAAACTCATCCAGAAAAATTATTTATAATACTTTTTCTCAAATCGCCTCTATTATATACAGACTGAACTTAGCTTTCCCTTAAACTAAGACGGAGTCCAAGATCAAATCTGAGTACTGATATTCAAAGGTTTGTAGAAGAATTCCTGAAAAACAGAGAAGAGAATACTAAGGCCTAGAGCTATAAACAGAACAACCAAGCCCTAACTCAGTAACACGAAAGGTGCTAAGGCAAGAATAGTTTAACGATAGAAAAGCCCTAAGAAGGGATAAGAAAGAATGCAAATGCCTGGAAAGTTTGGCATAGATGCATCTGGGTTATGATCTTGTATCAGGAGAAAGAAAAGTGATATTTCTCCTAAGAGATTAGTAAAGTGTAAGAGGATTGAGGTAGACCCCAGAATTACAATAAAATTATGAAAGGAAAAATATGAAAGAAATGGACACTACTTCTAAGTCCGGTAAGTTGTCCATGAGTAGAAGTAGGTAAGTAGAAGATTGATGAATAGATGAATACCCCAAGCCTTAGACATAAACCAAGAAATGATATACCGAGAAGATATATCCAGAATAGTTGACGAAGGAACTAAGTAAATTTCGAGGACGAAATTTATTTTAAGGGGGGTAGAAATGTAACACCCCAATTTTCAGGCCCAAAGACTCAGAAAGTGAGCCTGAAATAGATAGACTATCAGACTCCTTTGAGCAGAAGTCCCAGAAACATACAGAGGGTTTTTAGGGATTAAACTGCAAATAAGTCAAAGATCAAGGACTTATATGTAAATAGTGAAAGTCCCTAGAAATATAGTGGCCATTTATGCAAGGAAAGGGGTTAAAATTGCAAAAGAAAGAAAATGTAGGGACTTAGATGTAATTATGAAAAAGTTTAAGGCCAAAAAGAAAAGTAGACAAAAAGGTGGGGTCCTTAAGTGTAATTTTAGCCAAATAAAAGGGATTTAATTATAAAGAAGAAAAGTTCCCTGGGGCTAAAGTGTAATTAAAGAAAGTTAGGCCGGAAGGGGTTCGCACTGCCCGACAGCATTTCAGTCCCAGATTCTACCAGAAGGTAGGGCAGGTGACGCCCGGTAACCCAGCCTAATACCGGAATTTTTGAAGACTCCAGATAGCCAGAAATGGACTGATCGTCCAAAAGTTATAAAAATTAATACCGGATACCCTAGATTTCAGATATAAGTGAGAAAATACAGGATGATGCGCCCTTATGGGGCGGATGTCAGGAAATTGACAGAATACCGATAGGAGGTATGTAGAAGGAGTTATTCACAAAATAGCAAATTCAGACGGGAGTATGAGGCCTCCGGGGATCCGGGTTGGAGATTTATCGGTATTTTTTAAAGGGGCTAAATGCGATCAGATGACTTCGGTCAGATGACCGTTATGACCCACAGGGATGCCTGAACACAGTAGGACACTGTATCTGGGAAAAGGAGCCGGTGTCCGGAAAGGTGTATAATCGGTAAATAATAATTAAAATATTTGGTGAACTGTGACAGAGGAAGATTCCTCGTAATGCGTGCCATACAGGTAAGGGACCCAGGAAGCCCAAAAAATGGCGCCATTAGAGGCCCAATAAGACTCTTGGACTGATAGGTGGGCCAGTGTCCAGCAGAACCCCGGAAAAGTGCGAAATTACGAAAATGCCCCTGTGTTGTACAAAAAGGCAGCAGATGAATGGAGGGTATTCTGGTCATTTTGGACAGGCCCAGAGGTCAAGACATGTCTAAATAAGGTTGAATAGAGCCAGTATAAGCTTTGAACAGGTCCAGAAAGGTGTGAAATGACGATTTTGCCCTTAGGGTTAAAATAGGACAAGATAGGGCACCAAGGGCATTTTGGTCATTTCGCAGGGGATCTGTAACTGATTCTGGACCCAGTATTAAAAATTTAATGATATAAAGGGTCTAGATACTAAATATGAGGTCAGTAGACATAAAAAGGATCTTCAGAAACATCAGATTCAGAAAACGGCACGTTTTTCGAGGCGATAGACCGGGCCGGTACCGGATTAGACCGGAAAGCTTCCAGAACCTCCAAATTTCGTCACATGAAGCATATGGGTGGTGAGGTGTCCTATGAGGTGTCCCATGAGGTGTCCAGGGTGATGCAGTAAAAGAGAATTAAAGAAAATAGGAAATTCCAGGAAAAACCAGGACCACAGGATCATAAGTCTTCCTAATTACAAGATTGCCATTGCTCAACACTATAAATACCCCCCTTACTCCTTCATTTCGGTGCAAGCAAGAAAGAGAGGAAGAAAGAAGTTCTTGAGAGAGAAAGTGAGAGAAAGAAAGAAGTAAGGAAGTTCTGGTGGAGTTGGAAGTAGTAGAGAGGTTCTGAAGCTCTGCTTTTGAGGTAGTAACTAATCCTAGCTCTTATGTAATGTCTTTGTGATGTGTTGTTTTGTTTGATTGGATTGTTGTCTTATATGTTATGCTTGAAGCTCTATTCCAATGCTATGATCATATGTTATTGAATATGGAAGCATACAGCATAGTTATCTGTACACAATCACAAGCAAGCACCGTCACTCTGCATTACATATATTGTTATGATTGTTGCTACTGGGATTCTTTTGAATCTCATTCCCATACATAACATTACAGGGGAGGTTCTATCAAAATGAAATTTGGGAATTTTAAGAGACGCCGTTATGCTGCCGAAATTCCGGCAAGAAAGCAGGAACAGGGAAAGGAACTGATACGTACTGTGTACGTAGTGCTGTCTAAGGAGGCTGGAAGTGAGTGGACCTAGCAGGTTCATCCAGTCTTTCCTGGGTACTACGTAGAATGGTAGTTCTCATGAGGGAATTACCGAATCGGTACAACATCGGTTACTTTCTAAAGAAGATTTGTAGCAGTTATGCTGCCAGATTTTAGACAGTGAAAAGATGTAATAGAAATTGAGGGGATTGATCATACACTGATATATAATAGTTGATTATCTAATAATAATTGTTATCTGGCATGTATGACTGATATGTGATGGTTGTATGCATGTGTATGTGAAGATTGAATGCTGAAAATAGGGTCAGTGAACAGTAACTCGTGAGGACCTATGCATGTTTGATAAATCATTAAAAATAGTAAATGGTTGAATTAATGTACGAAATTTTTATGGTAAAAAGTAGACATACTAAGATTTAATTTGATAAATAGAATGTCCCATTTGGATGTCTGTACGAAAGGATATAAATTACCAAAGATGGAACCAAAATGCTGGATTCAGGAGAAAATCACTGGATGAAAAGTAACTTTAAAATGTTGACCCACGTTAAATTGTTCAAGTAATGGTCAACCAATGATTTTTCCCTGAAACATAATTGAGTTAGCTTCATGTAGCACTTTGAACCACTTCGTTTCAATTTTTCTAGAATTAGTTATGAGTTTTAAAAGTCAAGTCACTCATCTGGAATTTGCTACAGTGAACAGTACCGAAAAGAGTAAAATTCCAGATTGAGAGTTTGGACTTCTATGACCCTGAAAGTGGTTCCAAATGCTACTGAATGGCTCCTAAGATGTATAAAATTAAGTATGTGACACGACTAATGAACACAGAAGGCATGAAGTTGCGATGAAAGGATATTTGGGTCGCGACTATGGAATATAAAAGATGTTAGATGCCAGGAACCAAGTGGGCCAAGAGTTATGAAGGTCCAAGAGAGATTGGAACGATATTTTAATGAAGTATAGCTACCCGGTTGGAGATAAAACTGGAAAAAAAGGTCAGATAAAGTAAAAGTTATCCAGAACCATGAGGTGGCATAAAAAGGTATCCTCATGGGACCCACAAGATGCCACTTGGCATTGAGTTAATGGAAAGAGAAAAAGTAAAAAAAGGTAAAGGACACGTGGCACGATCTCAGCCGCTCATTCCAGGAAAAAACTCTGGAATTCTCTGGAAGCACTGAGTTAGCATGCAAGGTGTCCCAAGGGCCCGACCAAGGCACCACCTAGGCGTGTGAGGTGTCCCTTGATGATGTCATAAGTGGTGAGTCATTAGGGATGGTGATGTCATCATGATAAGGTAAGCAAAGCTTCTTGAGGAAGTAAGCGATCTGAGCGATTCATCGAGATTTGATCTGAGCCATCCATTCCACTTTGCCTCCACTATAAATACCCCCACCCCCTTGCCATTCCATTCCACGCTAAAACCAAAGAGGAGAAGAGAAAGGAAGAGAGAGAAAGAGAAAGAGAGAAAGGAAGGAAAGGAAGAGAAAGAAGGAGTTCTGGCTAATCTAGGAGCAGCCTAAAGAGCTTGGGAATAAGGTATTTTATTCTAGTCCCTGCTCTAATAAATTAGAGTATTATTCAGTAGCCAGAATAGAGGAATATCTCTCTCTATAAGGTTAACCGTGGATAGAAAGAAAGTTAGGGGATGGTCAGGATAGGGGTATTATCTCAAGATAAGCTTGAGTTAAGTGGAGTTGTGCTGGATAAGACCATAATAAAATACTATTATGCTATGTATAGGATCTGACCTATTCAAGGGTGGAACCTCATATCAAAGGATAAGGAAAGATGCATGCCAGGTAGTGGACTTATCCATTCTTGTATGCTTGATGCATATGCTTGTGTGTTAATATGCCTATGATATGTGATGATGTATGCTCTGCCTTTTTATGAGTTGATGGTTATGCATAATAGTGATAGGCATGGAGCATGAAAGTATGCAAATAAAAACTAAAGAAGGATAAAGGAACCACATATCATGCACTTGCATTCATCTTGTATGCATTGAATGGTACCGTTTACTACTGAGATTTCCCCAGAAGTCTCACCCCTACCTTTTTCAACCATAACAGGGTGCTAGTTTGGAGAAGATGGAGCTAGGAAAGTAAGGATGTTTCAGAGTTGGCCTATCCTGAGTCCAACTTTGATTCCCTAGCATGTTGCCTTCTGCACAGTCGCAAGTAGTGCTTCATGAGACATCAATAGTTCATTGATTCTAAGCACAGCTTTAGATTGCAACAAATTCGTTTGATGAAAACTAATAAAAAATAGATCCTCCTAGTACTTTGACTGGTGCGGATATCCTGTGGCAATTACAAGATGTTAATGATGAGGATCTCGAACAACTGGGATGATGTGTCATCGAACATATGATGCTCAGCCTATGTAGTGGCAAAAGAGAAGCATATTTTTCACTCTTATTGGGAATATAATTTGCTTGACCACAGTTTGGATGTTATGCATATTGCGAAAAATGTGTGCGATAATGTGATATATACATTGCTCTATGAAGCCAAAAAGTCCAAAGACCATCTCACATCTAGAAAAGATTTATGGGCATAGGGAATTTATGAAGAAGCTTGGCCTAAAGAAAATGATAAGTTTCAGCCAGCTAAATTCACTTGATGAAGTAGAATAAGAATATCTTCCTTTTAACGTTGAAGAACATAAAAGTACCTGATGGATAGTCTAGCAACTAACATCTCAAGTGTATTGATTTGTAGGTTTGAAAGGTTACTGGGTTAAAGAGTAATGACTCCCATGTTCTTATGCAACAATTACTTGCAATGGCTTGTCATTAATTCAATCATCATCATTAACACCTAAATTCATAAACAGTAGGATAGGAATTACATTTACAATTCTCAATATCTCATATCATAATTCATTGCATTAAGTTGTTAAATTGTAGCTCATTAGATTAGTTAGGAACTTTAGCATCCATTTAGGCTCCTTGTGAAGAATGACCTAGTCTAGACTTCACTTTACTATATGTTAGCTTAGTCTTTGTTTGATAATTAGAACGACGGTTATCAAAATGGCGACGTTGCCGGGGAGCCTTACTTGTTAAGGTTTCCTAAGCAATCTTTTGGGCCTAAAAAATATAAAAAGTGTATAGGTATTTTAGTTTTTCTGCGAATTTAGTGTTTTGTGTCTTTAAGTCGCGACCAAATGCCTATTTAGTTACGACTATACTGCAAAAACTGATTGTTGGAGAGTCTCTGTGATTATCCGTCTTGACCAGATACACATATGGTCATAACCTAAAATTAATGTTTATGTGATATTTGCTCTTTGTAACTTTTAGTCGCGACTAGAGTGCTTTCTAGTCACAACCAAAACTCATTATCCATCAACTTGTATTCTCTATGAATTTTAGTTACAACCAAATTGACACTTAGTCACGACAAAAAAGTAGTGTTTCATTCATATTTACTCTCTATGATTGTTAGTCACGACTTGAGTGACATTTGGTCGCAACCAAAAATTCTAATTTCAAGAAATAGCTTTATGTAATTTTTAGTCGCAACCAAAGTGACATTTGGTCGTGACCAAACATCCTGATTTAAAAAATTTTGATGTCTATGACTAGCAGTCATGACTTGAATTTCATTTTTGTTGCAATATCTTCTATCTGTGATTTTTCATCGCAATGAAAGTCATTTTGCGTCACGACCTGAGTGCTTTTTATTGTGATTGCTTGATCTCAATTTCTGGAATTACTGCATATTTGATGTACTTGATATCCTGCATAATTATTGAGTGTGATTTGCATGACTAGAAGCTCTGAATTCTTTCCTTTGGATAAAGAAATATATAAAACACTTAGGCAAATTAAGAAAGCTAAAATCTTAAATCAAGCTAGTATTGCATCTGTTGTTGAGCTTAGTTCTTCTAGTGAATTTGTTACAGCTGAGATTGAATTTGCATTTGGTGATATCTTAGATAATCATTTTGTCATGGAGCATGTTAATGAGGGTGAAGCTCATACTCACTTCTTCTAATGCAAACTTTGATCCTTTTCGTACTTGTCCTGCTGTAGATGTTAATTTTGAGTTGAAAGGTCCTTTGTTAAGTAACTTACTAAAGTTTTATGGATTGGCAGGTGAGGATCCTTTCAAGTATTTGAAGACTATGCAGTGGGTTTGCTCATCCATGAAACCTATAGGTACTGATATCGATGCTGTACAGAGACAAGTATTCCATTTTACACTTGAAGGAAAGGCAAATGAATGGTTTTATATATTGCCACATCATGCACCTTGAAACATCCTCCTTTATACTCCTCAGAGTACACTTGCGGAAGCAATAATAGTTGTACCTAAGTCCAGAGATTGAACTTTTACTCCTAAGTTCCTTACTCTGAACCTGTACTTTGAAAACTGATTTCTCTCACTATACACATCCAAATGAGGCTTATTACCTATTCACGGAATGCCCCAGATGTGTACTGCCGGCTCACTAAATCTCGTGGCCAGACTCCTCCGTTTACTAGGTCAAACTGAGGTCAGAACACTGCTGCCTCAGGACCTGCGAATTTCCCTTCTTAATTGAACATACATAAATGGAACATGCCAAACAGTATTTATCATTGCATATCAAATGTCATACAGCAAGGCATACACAACAAGATATATACATAATCTTGCTATCTCTATTACATCTCTTTCTGCCTATACTCTGGCAGCACAACCGCTACGCTTCATCTGTACAAAGAACTGAACTATACTGATTCGGTAATCCCCTCATGAGAACTACCATTCTACGTAGTACCCAGGAAAGACTAGATGAACCGGCTAGGTCCACTCACTTCTAGCCTCCTTAGACAGCACTACGTACACAGTACTTATCATATACTGATGTTCAATCTTTACTTCGGCAGCATAACGGCGTCTCTTAGCATTCTCAAGATCCACTTCAGCATAACCTCCCTGTAATGGGTTATGTATGGGGATGACATTCGGGGGAATCTCAGTAGTAACAATCATAACAATATATGTAATGCAGAGTGATAGTGCTTGCTTGTGATTGTGTACAGATAAGTATGCTGCGTGCTTCCATGCTTAATAACATATGATCATAGCATTACAGCAGAGCTTCAGACATAACATATAAGACAACAATCCAACCAAACAATAGCACATCAAATCACAAAGCCATTACATAAAGCTAGGATTAGTTACTACCTGGCTAGCTCAGCAGAACCTTACTATCTCTATTCTGCTTCCAGCTCCGCCAGAACTTCCTTACTTCTTTTTCTCATTTCTCTCTTCCTTCCTTCTCCTTCTCTCCCTTCTCCCTTGCCCATGCGTGAATGCAAGAATGAGGGGGGGTATTTATAACCTCCTCCAATGGCAATCCTGTAATTACCATGAACTTTGATCCTGCGGTCCTGGTTTTTCCTGGATTTTCCTATTTTCTTTAATTCCTCATTTACTGCATCATGCATGACATCATCGGGACACCTCACCGGACACCTCAGCGCCACATTTATCACATGCTGCAAATCTGGGACACCTCAGCAGCTGACTCACCGGTCCAGTCTCCTGCCTCGTAATACGTGCCCTCAACTTTATCTGCTTTCTGCAGACTAATGCCATGTGGCGACTGGAAGAGACCTTGCACGCTTCCCAATGCCACCCAGATAAGTCCCAGACTTATCTGATCACCTCCTCGGTTTTCGTGTCAACCGAGTAACTTTACTCTATTGAACCATTACTTTAATGCCATGTGGCATCTTGTGGGTCCCATGAGGATACCTTATCAGTCTACCTCATGGTCTTCAGATAACCTTTCCTGTATCTGGTCTCCTGCATCCGGTCTATCTCTAACCGGGTAACTATCTCATTTGGACCTTCACAACACATGGCCCATACGCTTGGCACTTCTTTAGTCACTAGTCGCGACCTAGCCATCATCTCATCGCGACTTAACTCCTTCTGTGCTCAATAGTCGCGACCACAGCTTTCTCTAGTCGCGACCACAACATTCTTTAGTCGCGACCACAACATTCTTTAGTCGCGACCCTAACAGTCTTTCGTCGCGACCCCAACACAATCTAGTCGCGACCATAACATTTTCTAGTCGCAACCAGCCCATTTTACCTATTAGTCGCGACACACACATCATTCAGTCGCGTCTAAACCTTTTTGCCATTATTAGTCGCTACGTAACTACTTCCTAGTCGCGACCACACTGCTTTCTCGTCGCGTATAACTCTTTCTGTAACCATTAGTCGCGACCATACCTATCTCTTGTCGCGACCTAAATGGTCAGCTCTCAACTCCACATCCTTCGACCTTTACATCATCCCAAATGGCCATTCTACCCCTTGGGACTTTCACTATTGACACATAAGGCCCCATACTTTCGCTTATTTGTAACTTAGTCCCTGAAACTCTCTGCGTATCTCCGGGACTTCTGCTCAAAGGGGGTCTAGCAGCCTCTTAATCTTAGGCTATTTCTGCATCTCTAGGCCTGAAAATTGGGATGTTACACACCTCGTGCTTTGGACTCTTGGAATAACTTGAGAAATGCTTTCTTAGAAAGATACTTCCCTACTTTCAAGACTGCTACATTAACAAAGGAGATTTTTAGGGCAAAACAATTTGCTCAAGAGTCTTTCTTTGAGTTTTGGGAAAGGTTTCAAGAGTTGCTAGCTAGATGTCCATACCACCAGATCCCAAGTGAACATTTGGTGCAGTATTTTCATTCAGGACTACGCACTGCAGATAGAAATAATTTGGATACAACTCCTAGTGTTTCCATTGATGACTTAACTCCTGATGAAGCATGGAATTTGACTCAGAAGATCGCAAATAATGACCAGCAATATGGGGACTATGATGCTAGGCAAGTTCATGAGGTTTCTGCAAGGTCTTCTATAGATTATAATAATCTGTCTTCTTAAGTTGCTGCTATGAATACTCACTTAACAAGTTAACTACTCAATTGAGCAACACACATTTTTAGAGCCCACACTCTTAAGCTATAAATGCTCCTAATTGTCACTATTACTCTTCTCTAATGCATACCAGTGATAAATGTCCTACACAATATGAGGATGTATCAGCCATCTATCGAGGCAAACAAAACCAGTATCCATAAAGGAATCCATACTCCAACAAATATAATGAAAGATGGAGATATCATCCCAAGTTCAGATGGAGGGATGGAGGTGGAGATAGGAATTTTGGGCAAAACAATTCAATAATGACAAACAAGTGGCTGAATCCTCTAGAGCTGTGGAAGTACCTGCTACTTTAAAGCATGATGGTATATCTGAGATAATCAAGAGAATTAATGTGATTAACTCAAATATAAATTCCATAAACACAAACTTTAGCTCTATTTTTAAGGACTTGAGATCTACAGTAGAGAGTAACCTAACAATGACAAATTCTAAGTTTGCTGCTTTGGAGAGTAAAATAGAACAGTAGGAAACCAAGGCTTCAAACATGAATGGCTATGTATCACAGTTAACTAATTCAGTGAGTGATATTTAGGCAAAGATTGGTGGAAATCTACCTTTAAATACAGTTGTTAACCCCAAATATATGAATGCTATAAGCTTAAGAAGTGGAAAAATAGTGGGGAAAGTCAATTTTGATGATGATAAAAGGGATAATGGAGAAAAGGAGTAGCAAAATAGATCTGGAACTCAAGAGTTGATTGAAGAAAAACCTTTATTCTGTCCAAAATTAGAAAGTAGCAAAGAGAAGAGGATGTTGCAGCAGAATGAGCAAGTTGGATTGAAGGTTGCTGCATAATTAGCTGGTATACATGAAGCAGTTACTAGTTCCAGAATTGAAAGTAAAAAATCAGACAAGAACCAGCATCAAAAGGAGCATAAAGATACAAAGCAGAGAGATAAAGAGGACCAAAAGATCAAGTATTACGCAAAATATTACATATGTGAACCACCCATACTCTGGAAGATATGTAGTGATCAAGTTATAAGAAGATGTGTGCCAAGTGAAGTAGATAGTACAGTATTTCAGGTCAATGGCCATTTCTTGAAGCTGTATAAAGAGAACTTCAAACCCCCTAATATTCAGGTTTTCTCCTTCCTTGTTTCCCCACTTATAATAGTCTACTGTAATAAGTTTTTCTTATATTACTTGACTATTATTTATTGATTAAGTATGGGGAGGAGACCAAGTCAGTAGGGTTAGATAGATACTTCCATGAATTCATCTTAGATTCTAGTTCATTTTTCATATTACTGTTGTATTTGCATGTTTTTCATTAGTTTTTCACATTAAGGACAATGCAGAAAATAAGTATGGGGGAGGATGGACTTTAGTGAGTGAAATGGGTGAATGAAAATCAGATAATGACTGTGATTCTGTGTCTTTTGGTCACGACCTTATGTTGTTCTTGTCACGACTAATGTGTTCGAGTGTGTCAAGTTTCTTCTCTATGATAATTAGTCACGACCGTTGCCTATATTTGTCACGACCAGGAATTCCTATTTTCTGAAGTTTACCTATCTATGATGTGTAGTAGTGATGTATGCTTATCTTTGTCTCAACATTAACTCTATGAATTTTAGTCATGACTAGATTGACATTTGGGTCATGACCAGAGCATATGTATTTAACAAGTTTACTCTCTGTGATTATGAGTCGTGACCTGTGTCCATTTTTTTAGCGACCAATATTCCTTATTTTCTGAAGATTTCTTCTTTGTGATAAATGTAACATCCCTAATTTCTGTACTAAGTTGTATGTACAGATTGAATAAAATATATGAGATGTTTAGGAAAAGATGTGGCCATATTTATGTAAAGAAAAGGATTAATTGGAAGAGGAAGAAAGTCTAAGAGCCAAAGTGCAAAATTACGAAAATGCCACTGTGATGCCCTAAGAAACCAGAAGTAAATAGAGGGCATTTTGGTCATTTCACACAATGGATGAATATCAGAGGAAATTTGATAGTAAATTATTATAATTAATATGAGAATTTATGGAGTTGATAGAAGTCAAAAAGGAGTTCTGTAGAATTAATTATGGAATTTACGGTGAAAAAGGACACCGATAAAGGGTTAAAGGAAACATATGTAATTTTTAACAGGACTTATGGGTCTCAGAAAATTATGAAACTTTGTAGAGAATTTATTTTATATTAGAATGAATTTATAAAAATTTTAGAACAATTAAAGGAGGTGTTTAGCATTTATTCTGAGATCAGGATAATTTAAGGATATCGGTATAAGGAAAGTACATTGGGATTTGTGCCAGTTAGCTATTGGACCTAAAAGAGGCCCAACATTTCGTCCTAGGCCAGCCCAATAAGGCCCAAAAGTTATCTTGGAGCCCAAGTCCAAATAATAAATAATTTATGGATTTTTTAAAAGAAAGAAAAAGAGAATAAAGTAAGAATTAGGTGTTGCACATGGTGGGACCCACAAGGACACAAGAATGGCACCCAAAAAGAGGAAGGGTTAGGTGTACCAAGGGAGGCCATGCTAGTGATGTCATGGTGGTAAGGTCTTGAGTGAAAAGTGAAAAGACATTCCAAGATCAAACCTTTAACCATTATATCAAATAGTTTCCAAAGTGATCTTGGCCTTCAAATGGCACATGACTTTTGCTATAAATACCCCCCTTTTCCATTCATTCTTCACACCCAAGAGCTCCTTTAGAAAGAGAAGTGAGTTCTAGAGAAAGAAAGTGGAAGAAGCAAGGGTCTTGAAGGAGCAAGTAAGGTAAGTTGTCTCCTTGCTTCTACCTTTTGTTCTTATGGTTTGCGCTTGAGTTTAAGTGATTTTTTAGGCTTAAATATTGGGGAAATACTGCTGAAATTTTTGTGTATATGTGAAAGGAATATGAGTTTTAAGTCATAGATAGTTAAGACAAGCTTAAACAAGTTAGTTACATGCTTGGTTGTGAAGTAAGTTGATGTTCTTGACTTTACCATTTCGATTTGCACTGTTCATGCACTGTTCATGATAGAAGGAAATGGAGTTTCAATGATTTAATGCTTCCATTGAGTTTATATGATGATTTTGTGTACGATTGGAAAGGTTTTGAACCTTGGAAACCATTGGAATTAAAGGTTATAATGTTGAAAATTCCTCACGGTTACTGTTCACTCGCGTGAACAGTGATTTGAATCTCATGATTTTGATGCTTCCAATGGTCTTAAAATGAGATTTTGTGTGGGGGAAAAGTGGAGGAACAAGTATGGGAAGCATTGGAATCAAAATGAGAATTTTTGAAAGAATTATGTATGTTTTTCAAATCTGTCCGGAACAGTGCATAGTTGCTGGAATTTGGTTTTTTTGAGTTCATAAATGGATTCAAAAGGCCAAATTGTGTAGGGTAAGGTCAAGACATCAATTGATTCAAAGGCCAAGTCAATTGGTAAAGATTAAAGGAAGTTATGTTACTTAAAGTAAGCTTAGTGTTCAAGAGAAGTTAGATTGTAATGGTTGGATGGTAATGTGATGTTAGGAATTGCTTGGTGTGCTCAAAAGAGGGAAGCCACATAGCAAGGAAAAGTAAGAAGGATGAGGCAAAGTTAAAGTGGAAAGAAGTACAATAAGGTAGTAAACTTACCCTAAACTTGTATGTATTGAATGTTATGCTTGATTGTGCTATGACTTTGTTGAATTGTGTGCATATGTGTATATGATTGAAGCTCTGTTTCTATGATTACCTTGGCCAATTGTATTTCATATGTTACATGGAAGCATGCACATTACACAATGTTTACACTTTCACAAGCAAGCACAAGTATTTACTTTAATGCATGCATTGTTTAGTACCGTTTGCTACTGAGATTCCCCCGAATCTCATCCCCTATTTATAACCCATTACAGAGAGGTTATGTCGAAGTGAATTTTGAGAATGCTGTAAGACGCCGTTATGCTGCCGATTTTCAGACTGAACATAAGGAGATGATACGTACTGTGTACGTAGGTACTGTCTAAGGAGTCTGGAAGTGAGTGGACCTAGTCGGTTCATCCAGTCTTTCCTGGGTACTTACGTAGAATGGTAATTCTCACGGGAATTACCGAATCAGTACAAGATCAGTTATTTTTACAGATGAAGTATAGTGGTTATACTACTGGATTTCAGGCAGGAAAGATGTAATAGAGATACGAGGATTTTGTTCATGCCCTGTTGTATAAAGATTTATTATTTAATGATAAGTATTGTTTGGCATGTTTGTTTGATATGTGATTGATGTATGCATATGTATGTAAAGTTGCTTGCTGGAATTTGCCACCATGAACAGTAACTCGTGGTGATATAGTGATGTTTGATCTATAATTAAAAATAGTAAATGGTTAAATAAATGTATGATATGTTTATGATAAATAGTAGACATACCAAGCTTCGATTGGATATATAGAATGTCTCATTTCGATGTCTACACATGGAGATATAAATTATCAAAGTTGGAACCAAAATGCTGGATTCAGGAGAAAAATGCTGGATGAACAGTAAAGTTGTAACTTTGACTGACATTGACTTGGACAAGGAATGGTCAACGAGTTATTTTTCCTTGAAATAGTATTGAGTTAGATTCATGTATCAATTTGAACCACTGCATTATGATTTTTCTAGAATTAGTTATGATTTTTCGAAGTCAGGTCACTCATCTGGAATTTACATAGTGAACAGTACTCGATAAGAGTAAAACTCCAAATTGAGAAATTGGACTTCAATGACCTTGAAAGTGGTTCTAAATACTACCAATTGGTCCCTAAGATGTATGAAAATAAGGATGTTTCAATAAACAGTCATGACTTGGTGTCCTTTTTGTCACGACTACAAATGATCCTCTGTTGAAATTTTTTTATCTCATTTTGATTGTTACTTGGTCTTTTGGAATTTAATTTCATGAAATTAGGTTGAATTTTGAACACATATACTTTTGAACATTGGCAAACTTGATGAAGTGTGAGGTGCTTGTTTCATTGATTAACTACTGGAAATTGTGCATCATGAATGATTAGTCTCATGTATTTAGTGTAATATTCATACAATCTAGTCATGGTGAGTTAATTAGGGTGAGTAAGCCAGATGAAAGTATTTTGAGCCTCCAACATATACTCCTTTATATTGTGTGACACCATTTAGTTTAGTAACTTTGTAGAACATGTCTCAATCCTTGATTCAAAACTACATTAGCTTCTTGGAATTATGAATATGATAAAGACATTTCTTTCAAAACCCGTTTGACTAAATAGTAGCCATATAAATATTAAATTCTTTGCTTAAACCCCTTGAGACCTTCATTTTTTTAAAAATTCTATCCTTGATTAATGAGTGCTGAACAAGATAGTTATTCCATTAGTTCCTTAGTTGTGGAATAATTGTTAAGCTGCAACCATTTATTGAATATCTGAACCTTAATGTAATTGTTATCTGGCTCAATAGTGAAAAGGAAAGAAAAAAACAAAGAAAAAGTATAGAGAAAAGAAAAAAAGTGGAAAACAAAGAAGAGAGAGACCAGATGACAAGAAAGATGTGATATTCAATTTGATTGGAAGGAAGTTAGCTTTTGAATTTTTATTTTCTACAGTTGCACAATTGGAACTGTGATTAAAAATTGAAGTAGCTTGAAAAAAGAAGATCATGTGCAGTATTTCATTAATCATTGACATCCATTTCCATTTCATCATTTAGCCTTTCCAACAATACAACCCTAATAAAGACTCTCTGATTCACAACCCATGTGGCAATTAGTGGTGGAGATGTGAGATGGTTACAAGCCTATGGAAAGCCTAAGCTAGATGGTTGAGTTAAAATAACCTTGATTAGAGAGTGATTGAAACACTAAATCTTGTGAGGAAAATCTCAACCTAGTTGCTTACTATGATTACTACGAGTTCTTAATGATGCCATTTAGATTGACAATGGCACTCACTGTTTTCATGGATTACATTAATTAGATTTTTAGACCATTCTTGAATCAGTTCATTATGGTCTTCATTGACGACATACTTATTTACTCAAAGTATCCGCAAGAGCATGAGAGTCACTTGAGAATATTCCTTAGTACCCTAAAGGAGAAACGACTATATGCTAAACTCAGTAAGTATGCATTTTAGCTTAGCGAAGTTAGATTCTTGGGTCATGTGATAACCCAAGAAAGAGTAGTCGTTAATCTCAGTAAGGTAGAGGTAGTGCTAAACTGGGATAAACTGAATACGGTAATGGAAGTTAGAAGTTTTCTTGGTCTAGTAGGGTACTACTATAGGAGATTTATCAAAGACTTCTCACGACTTGGTCTTCTGCTAATAGGCTTACTAAGAAGAATCAACCCTTTGAGTGGAATGAGAAATACGAGGCTAGCTTCTAGGAGTTAAAGCAGAGATTGACGTCGACTCCCGTGCTAATAATTCTTGATCCAACACAACCATATGTTGTGTACACAGATATGAACAAGAAGGGATTGGGGGTGTGTTGATGCAGTAGGAACGAGTTGTAGCCTACGCATAGCGACAGTTGAAATATATGAGAACTATCCCACTCATGACTTGGAACTGGCAGCGGTAGTATGCTCTTAAGATTTGGAGACACTACTTGTATGGAGCAACTATAGAATTATTCTTTTACCACAAGAACTTAAAATATCTACAAGATCAGAAGGAGCTTAATTAATTTAAGGCAACGCCGGTGGATGGAGTTACTCAAGGACTATGACCTTTAAATTAAGAACCACCCTGGTAAGCCCAATGTTGTAGCAGATGCTCTAAGTAGAAAGATAGTGCGGGTGGTATCACTGATGATCAAATAGTAGGAGCTTTTAGAAAGCTTGAGAGATTGGAGTCCCCTGTACTAGATAAATGTGACAGATTCCAGAGGAACAACTTAAGTGATAGCTTTGCTTCAGGAAGAGATTAAGGAGGCACAGGAACAGGACCGATTAGCGAAGATATTCAAGGAAAGGTTAAAAAAGGAGAAACTCAGAACTTCAAAATATTTGAAGATGGATTGTTGAAATTTTGAGTCAAGACATACATGCCTCAAGGAGCCAGTCTTGGAGATAAGATTTTAACAGAAGCTTATAAGGGTGGACACATAATTCATCTAGGCATGACCAAGATGTATAACGATATTAATAGTTTATTTTAGTGGCCTAGGATGAAGAAAGACATAGTGACTTTCGTATCCAAGTGCCTAACCTGTCAAAAAGTCAAAGTTGAGCACCAGAAGCCAGTTGGTCAACTACAGCCCTTAGACATCCCTGAGTGGAAATGGGATAGTATTGCAATAGACTTTATTCTGGGCTTACCATTGACTTTATTCTAGTCAAGGTGGTCTATAAAGGTGTATTTGAGAACGAGGCTGCATGGGAAACATAGGAAAAGATGTAGAAATAGTATCCAAATTCTATACAAGCTACTTGACTTCAAAAACTCATACCTTATCCAGAGCTATTTGACTAAGGTATGAGTTAAATTTTAAGGACAACATTTATTTAAGGGAGAGAAATGTCACATCCTAAATTTTCCTATCTGTATAAACTGACTAAGGTAAAGACTATGATGTTTGAAATATCCTACTTTGAAACTCTCAGAGTGCGTATTCGGAAGTGTATTTAACTAGAGGAAGCATTACATTGGCCTAAAAATTAACTTTTTAATTTCGTCATCGGGTACTGTTCATTGCTCATCTTCCAGCTGACAGTCCAACTTTAAAAGTTATTTCTCTTAATGTACAAAACCTTACTTTCTTATGCCTCAGTGAACAAACGGTAGTATCTATAACCACTTATAATTTCATTAAAGTAAGATAGCAAAATCTGGAAATTTACCCCCTCTCGGGTTACTGTTCCTTATGCAAATTCTATACAAGCTACTTGACTTCAAAAAATCATAACTAATTCTATAAAAATACAATTAAAGTGGTTCAAGTTACTACACTAAGATAACTTAAGCCTCTTTAAAGGAAAAATAAGTTGTTGACCAAAACTTGACCTAGTGAACACCAATCAACGTCTAAAGTTTACTGTTCATCCAATGTCATTCCCCTGATTCCTGAATTTTAGTCCCAACTTTGAAAAGTTATATCTCAACGTGTAGACATCCAAATGAGGACTTATATGTATCAAATTGAAGCTTAGGATTCCTTCCAAATTTTGTAGCCAAATTCCTTCATTTACTAGGTCAAACTGAAGCCAAAACATAATATCTTCAGGACCTACATTTTTATTATGATCTCTTGCTTTCATGATTTCATAATTTATTCTAGCATACATAACTTATCATCAAACCTTATCATATTCATTTATACATGTCTATAACATCATAAACAAATTCATTACATCAATAGATGAAACATCCTTCCTTTCATATGTCTTAGGGATCATTCAGTAGCATTTAGAACCACTTTCAAGATCATTGAAGTCCAATTCCCCAATCTGGAATTTTACTCTTATCGAGTACTGTTCACTTTGAAAATTCCAGATGAGTGACCTAACTTCGAAAAATCATAACTAATTTTAGAAAAATAGGAATGAATTGGTTCCAATTTCTAAATGAAGATAACTCAATTATATTTCAGGGAAAAATAACTCGTTGACCATTCATTGACCAAGTCAACGTCAGTCAACGTGTCAACTTTACTGTTCATTCCACGTTTTTCTCCCTGAATCCAGCATTCTGGTCCCAACTTTGATAATTTATATCTCCTTTTGTAGACATCCAAATGATACGTTTTATATATCAAATTAAATCTTGGTATGTCTACTATTTACCATAAAAATTTCGTACATTTATTCATCCATTTACTATTTTTAATTATTTATCAAACATTATCATGTCACCACATGTTACTGTTCACAGTGGTAATTTCCAGCAATCAACTTTGCATACATATGCATACATCCATCATATATCAGTCAAACATGACAAACAACAATTATTATTAATTAATAAGATGTTTTACATCTGGCCATGTACATAAATTCTCATATCTCTATTGCATCTCTTCCTGCCTGAAGTCCGGCAGCATAACCGCTACGCTTCATCTGTACAAAGAACTGAACCGTACTGATTCGGTAATCCCCTCATGAGAACTACCATTCTACGTAGTACCCAGGAAATACTAGATGAACCGGCTAGGTCCACTCACTTCTAGCCTCCTTAGACAGCACTACGTACACAGTACTTATCATATACCGATGTTCAGTCTTTACTTCGGCAGCATAACGGCGTCTCTTAAAATTCCCAAAATTCATTTCGACATAACCTCCCCTGTAATGGGTTATTTATTGGGATGAGATTCGGGGGAATCTCAGTAGCAACAATCATAACAATATATGTAATGCAGAGTGACAGTGCTTGCTTGTGATTGTGTACAGATAAGTATGCTGCGTGCTTCCATGCTTAATAACATATGATCATAGCATTACAGCAGAGCTTCAGACATAACATATAAGACAACAATCCAACCAAACAATAGCACAATAAATCACAAAGCCATTACATAAAAGCTAGGATTAGTTACTACCTGACTAGCTTAGCAGAACTCCACTATCCTTATTCTGCTTCCAGCTCCGCCAGAACTTCCTTACTTCCTTTTCTCCTTTCTCTCTTCCTTTCCTTCTCCTTCTCTCTCTTCTTTCTCTCCCTTCTCCCTTGCCTTCCGTGAATGAAAATGGAATGGAGGGGGGGTATTTATAATTGCCTCCAATGGCAATCTCGTAATTACCATGAACTTTGATCCTGCGGTCCTGGTTTTTCCTGGATTTTTCTATTTTCTTTAATTCCTCCTTTACTGCATCATGCATGACATCATTGGGACACCTCACCAGGACACCTCAGCGCCACATTTATCACATGTCTGAAATCCTGGACACCTCAGTAGCTGACTCAGCATGCTGACTCACCGGTCCAGTGTCCTGCCTCGTACTACGTGTCCTCAACTTTTTCTTCCTCCTCTGTGATGGCGCCATGTGGCATCTTACTGGCACCTGTCACGCCATCCAATGCTATCCAGATAAATCCAGGACTTTATCTGATCGCCTCCTCGGTTATCGTGCCGACCGAGTAACTTTACTTTATTGAAACAGCATTAAAATAATATTTTAATGCCACTTTTTCCCACACATTACTGGGCCTACGTTTTTGGGCTCTGGGAATGTTATCTTGGATCCTGATCAAGCCCAAGTACTCTGATGGCTCGATTCCCAAGAAACAGCCCTTGGCAAATTACCAAAATACCCTTGGGTGCCCTTTCTTGCACTATTTTAACCCTAAGGGTAAAATTGTCATTTTACACCCTTCTGTACTCTGTCAGGGTATATACTGACTCTCAGTAACTTTATCTGTATGTACCTTGGCTCCTGGGCCTGTTCAGAATTACCAAAATGCCCTTCATTCATCTGTTACCCTTTTGTACAACAGGGGCATTTTCGTAATTTCGCACTTTTCCGGGGTTCTGCCGGACACTGGCCCGCCTATCAGTCCAAGTGTCTTACTGGGCCTCTTTTGGCGCCATTATTGGGCCTTTCTGGGTCCAATACCTTCATGGCACGCATTACGAGGAATCTTCCCCCGTTAATAATTATTGAATATTTTATCTATTATTCACCGTTTATACACATATCCGGACACCGGCTCCTTCTGTCCGAAACACTAGCCTGCGGTGTTCAGGCATCCCTGTGAGTCATATCAGTCATCTGACCGAGATCATCCGAACTCATTCAGTCCCTTTTTAAATACCGATAAATCTCCCTATCGGATACCCAGAGGCCTCACACTCCCGTCTGGATTTTCTAATTTGCGAATAACTTTTTCTACAGGCCTCCTATCGGTATTCTGTCAGTTTCCCGACATCTGTCCCATAAGGACGTATCATCCTGTATTTTCTCACCTAGATCTGAATTCTAGGATATCCGGTACGAATTTTTATAACTTTTGGACGATCAGTCCATTTCTGGCTATCTGGAGTCTTCAAAAATTCCTGTATTAAGCCAGATTACCGAGCGTCACTTGCTCTCTCTATCGGTGAAATATGGGACTGAAATGCTTCCGGACAGTCCAAACCACTTCCGGCCTGACTTTCTTTAATTACAATTTAGCCCCAGGGAACTTTTCTTCTTTTCATTTAAGTCCCTTTTTACTTGGCTAAAATTACACTTAAGGACCCCACATTTTTGTCTACTTTCCTTCTTGGCCTTGAAACTTTCCATAATTGCACTTAAGTCCTTTCATTTCCTTTACTAGGTCTAGGGGCATGATTGTCTTTTCATATTTTACCAGAGTATTCTCTGGCCCTGGTCAACTATCCAGATACCCCTTCTTGACTGTCTAACCTTAGCCAAATGACCAAAATACCCTTTACTCATTCTTCAGTTATTCTATAACATAAGGGCATTTTCGTCATTTTGCACATTTTTCCCGGACACCGGCCCCTCTTACCACTGAACTGATATTATGGGCCTGGGCCTTCCCTGGTGTCACTACGGGCCTTAGACAATACTGTATGGCCTCTGGCCATAGTCCGATCATCTCTATTCGGACTGCCTTTCCTTTACCGATTATAACTGTAAATTCCCATCTTCAGGAATTTTTACAGAAAAATCGGGACCTCAAATCAAAATTCTGTGACTCCTCATTCAATCCGGAATCATTTTCTCTATCTCCCGGTATTTTCAGATATTTTATCCGGACCGGGCTATTTTGGCATGAAAAAGCACTCACGCGCACACTTTTCCAAAATGACCATTTTACCCCTTGTCATATTTCTAATTCTTTCATACACCTAGAGACCTCATATGCACATTTCACAGTTCAGCGAAATGATCAGCATAATTTTCTCTATTTTCTGGCAAAATATGGTACTCATCGGCCACCAGTCCGATCTTTCCCATAATTACGATTATGCCCTTGAATTCTCCTTCTGGCATCTCTAGGCCTAAAAATTGGGGTGTTACATTTCTACCCCCCTTAAAATAAATTTTGTCCTCGAAATTTACTTGGCATCTTAGTCAACGATCCTGGATATAGCTCTTCTGTATATCCTTTCCTGGTTTATGACTAAGGCTTGGGGCATTCATCCTCTTATACTTATGGACAATTCATTACACTTGTGAGTAGTGTCCATTTCTTTCATATCTTATTCCGCAGAATTCTGATGTAATTCGGGGTCTACCTCACTCCTCTTATACTTTGCTAATCTCTTAGGAGAAATATTGTTCTTCTGACTTTCTTTCTCCTGATACGAGATCATAACCCAGATAACTTCTCTGACTTTTCTTGACTATTCTCATAACTTCATGCACCTATGCCAAACCTTTGTGGCATTTGCACTTTCTTATCCCTTCTTAGGGCTTACATATCATTAGGCTACTCTTGCCTTAGCACCTTTCAATTTAACGTGCTACTGGGTTAGGGCTAGATTACTCTTTATATAGCTTTAGGCCCTAGCAATCTCTTTCTTATAGAACTACGTTCTATCTTTGCTTTGCCTTAGACCCTCTTCTCTAGGTCTCTCTGGCCTTTTAAACTCTCATGACTTGTTATCATGATCACTTTCTTTAGATCCGAAAAGAACTCTTCATTATCCATATCATCATTTAGGCATATAGTTCCTTACAGCTCAGTCGCCCTTACAGCTATGGTTCTTCTTAACCATTCTTAGGGTCGACCTTAGGGAATATTGAAGACTATGTCTAGGGTAAGAGCAAATACCTTTCCTAGGGATGTCAGTATTCTTAGGGCAACCTCTTGCAAAGTGGCCATTCTTACCACAACTGCTTTGCCCTGCTCGACACTCCCATGTGCCATGGCTCTTTCCACCACATGGACATCTCTGCTCTCCAATCTGATCATTACCTTGATCAGTCCCTTGTCTGAACTATTGCCTCTTTCTCTTGCTATTGGCTTTACAACTTGAGCTACCTTCCAGAGTGCTCTTAGCCAATGCTTTTCTATCTTCAACACATAGAGGATTCTGTTCTTTACTTCTCAGGCATACTTCTACAAAACTTTGAATATCAGTACTCAGCTTTGGACTTGAACTCCATCTTTGCTAAGGGAAAGCTAAGTTTAGTCTGTATACTAGAGGCTACCTGAGAAAACCATTATAAAATAATTTCTCTGGGTGAGTTTATCAACTAGTGAAGCTTCCTCACCTTAACTTCGTCTTTAGCATTCATCTTCCCAAAGAGATACTACATTGTACTCATGTCTCATGGCTCATTACTTTCCTTAGGCTAGGTCTAACTGCGACCTCGGGATCTAACTGCGATCAACCGTTAGCCTCTTCAGAATCTAACTGCGACTCTGATGCTGTTAGGATCTAACTGCGACCCTGGAGCCATGCTAGGATCTAACTGTGACCCTCCAGAATCCAACTGTGATTCTGTTGTACTGTATATCTCCCGAAGATATTAAACCAACAGACTAAGTTATAAGGTTAACTGCTTCCACTTGTTGATAACTCCATAATTAAACATTTGAAAATTTTATAGCCTCATATCATTTACCCAGACTTTACTTACTTTCTCTCTTACTCAGGAGTTCCTTCACATCTTTCAACTTGTGCTCTAACTACGAGCCATTTGAACTATGCTCTAACTGTGAGCATTCTACATCAGATCCAACTCTTATTTGAAGAGTGATCTATACTCATCTGAATCTAGCTCTGTCTGAGAGCCATCTGTTTCAGATCCAACTCTTATCTGAAGAGTGATCTAGAAACAATCCCTCTACCGTTATCTGTTACTTTTTCTGTACATCATTCATTTCAATAGAAATGGCCCTGAGTACTGTATTCACAAGCCTATAGAAATACCTGAGTAACCTCAATCATAATTCATATCTGAATATCATATCATAACTTATCGTCCCATAAACTGAGACTATCTATCATCCTTAATGTATTCATATCATCCTCATATCATATGGTATGGGAGCAACCTACTTTCTCATAGCTTTCTTATCTCATATATGTACTCATATATACTCTACCCTGCATGTACTGCAAAAGGGGAGTATCCATTCATCATAGCATACTCTAACATGAATGTCATTATATGACAACTGCAAGGAGATGCAACTATCATAACTTATGGCACATAAGCCATATCATCATCATATTTTGCTCAACCATCCATTAGATATCGTAACAATCCAATTAAGCCTCAAAACATATTTTCTTGATCATATTATTTGTCAGATCATCATCTGATCATACTATCTATCGCATTATCTGTCAGATTATCAATCACATGCTCAGGATCTGACAGACACCTCTGTCTATCTTACTTAGGCTGCCACACTACCCTCTTACCAGGGTATAGACTCAACCCTTTATCTTACATAAGGAATAGGGGAGTCACTTTATTTATTAACTGTGGCTACCTCTTTACTATCTTTCAACTTCTTCTATCTATCCATCAGTCCTAGTCTATTCTTGACCGGACTATGGTTCCTTATTAGCCTTTCATTTGATCCTTAATCCTCATGGATCTCATTCATCATCTTTCACTATTACTTCTGTTCTCTAGGGTATTCTCCCCTAGGTCTATCACTTCTCCGTGACGGAATCCCTCTGCTCAGAGAACATTGAGCTCTTTATCTATTACCCATCACGTCTCTTACCTTAGGCCATGTGCTAGGATCATTCCTGGGCAAATCTTATCCCAGCTTTTAGGTCTTCTATTCAGATTAGCTAAATAAAACCCCTGTAATGTAGATCTACTCTTAGTTACCACATAGAGGATCTACTTTAAACCTCATCTCAAACTGATCTTTCGTTTCTCAGTATCTTTGTACTGTCTAGCTTATCTTATATTATACCAATCCTCTAGCTGGTGGACTTCAGCGAGTTTGGTACCTTCATTCTCTTCATCATATGGCCTCTACCAATTATAGTCGCGACTTGAGAACTTCATAGTCGCAACTCACATGCTCTGTGACTTTTAGTCGCAACCGTCGCACACTACTCGTCACGACCTGGCATCTCTGCGTCCTTTAGTCACGACCTATCTCTCATAACATCGTGACCTGGACTCCTTTGTATACTGGTCGCGTACTGCAATATTACTCATCGCGACCTGAGGTCTTCTCACGTTGCAACATCAACTTATCTGTACATATTAGTCGCGACATAAGACCCCTCTTCTCTACTTCCTACTTTTAAAATATGTAGTCATACTCATCCTCATACAACGGCAACATACTAGGTATAGGGTAACTCAATAGTGTGCATACTGGACAATACAATCCAATCACATACAGGATTTATCCGTTCATTAGCCAGTGGAAACAGAACACAAATAAACTCGTACCTTAGTTTGGCACAGGAGACTTTCTTATCTCGTTGCCAGTCAGGGTATATATTCTTCCCTAAGTCGGGTATCTTTCGCCTGTTGTGTTCCGTGGACACTCCCTGGCATAATGTCCATACTTTCCACACCTATAGCGTAACCCTTGACCTACTAGATAAGGCCTCATACCATGGTCTCGACCACAGTTCCTACATTCATTAGGCCTTGGTTGCTTGCTAACTTCTCTTGGCCCACTACCTAGCCTACTTCCCTGTTTCTTATTAACTTCTGACCCATATGCTGGCCCATTTTTCTTCTTACTGTTCCTTCTCAAGGAACCTGGTGGCATCACTTTCAGTGGTACTGATGGAGTAGGCTCACTCTTTGCTGGTTATTGCACATTCCTTTCTAAACTGCCAGCTGGGTCTTTCTTTCAATGGAACATTCTAAAACCTTAAAGATTTTCTCTAACTAGCTTACCCAATCCTCAGCTGTTTGAGTGTCAAAAGTCCCTTCAACATGGGCGGATCAAATTTATGGAATCATTCCATCCATGTTTGCAGACTTTCCTGGTCATTATTATTTCTTATATACCCCTGATGTCTATTCATTCCAGTCTGCTCATGATCTGGCTGAGGTTCAGGTTCTATATCATTCTCTGGTACTACCTCCTTCCCAGACTGTTGTAATCTTGCAACCGCAGCAGCAACCGCCGTAGTGATAGCAGAATCTCGCTCTTGATCTTGGCGAGCCTGGGTTGCCCACATCTCATCGTGACTTAACTTGTTGTAACATCTGGTTACAACACGATACCTCAAGCTACTCTTTGCAGCTTCCTCAGTCGTAAACTGATCAACTTCTATCCCTATCCATAGAGGAAACTGCTTCTCAAACATTATTCTGCTTAGTCCAGCCATATTGTGTTAATAAACATGAGACCTCGACTGTATCAGCTGACTAAGATTAGCCCATCATAATCATATCCTTCGTAAGACTATAAAGCTCGGGGTCCAGCCTCATCCATCTGGGTGTCACTGTCTTCTGTCTAAACCTTTCCAAGTAGTGAACACCATCCCTATATCATACTCTAGGAAGAGGACCACTCAAACTTCTCATTTGTTTAAGGAATCAAACTAACTAAACCAGAGCATCACTGAGCCAAAACCTTCTGTTCTGTGCCAGAATCTTATGCTCGGAGCCAGAACCTTTGTTCTGTGCTAACCTTATTCTGCACTAACACCATAAATTATCTATTCAGAGCATTTCCTAAGCCAGAATCCTTTGCTCTGATACCAAAATGAAACATCCTTCCTTTCATATGTCTTAGGGACCATTCAGTAGCATTTAGAACCACTTTCAAGATCATTGAAGTCCAATTCCCCAATCTGGAATTTTACTCTTATCGAGTACTGTTCACTTTGAAAATTCCAGATGAGTGACCTAACTTCGAAAAATCATAACTAATTTTAGAAAAATAGGAATGAATTGGTTCCAATTGCTAAATGAAGATAACTCAATTATATTTCAGGGAAAAATAACTCGTTGACCATTCATTGACCAAGTCAACGTCAGTCAACGTGTCAACTTTACTGTTCATTCCACGTTTTTCTCCCTGAATCCAGCATTCTGGTCCCAACTTTGATAATTTATATCTCCTTTTGTAGACATCCAAATGATACGTTTTATATATCAAATTAAATCTTGGTATGTCTACTATTTACCATAAAAATTTCGTACATTTATTCATCCATTTACTATTTTTAATTATTTATCAAACATTATCATGTCACCACATGTTACTGTTCACAGTGGTAATTTCCAGCAATCAACTTTGCATACATATGCATACATCCATCATATATCAGTCAAACATGCCAAACAACAATTATTATTAATTAATAAGATGTTTTACATCTGGCCATGTACATAAATTCTCATATCTCTATTGCATCTCTTCCTGCCTGAAGTCCGGCAGCATAACCGCTACGCTTCATCTGTACAAAGAACTGAACCGTACTGATTCGGTAATCCCCTCATGAGAACTACCATTCTACGTAGTACCCAGGAAATACTAGATGAACCGGCTAGGTCCACTCACTTCTAGCCTCCTTAGACAGCACTACGTACACAGTACTTATCATATACCGATGTTCAGTCTTTACTTCGGCAGCATAACGGCGTCTCTTAAAATTCCCAAAATTCATTTCGACATAACCTCCCCTGTAATGGGTTATTTATTGGGATGAGATTCGGGGGAATCTCAGTAGCAACAATCATAACAATATATGTAATGCAGAGTGACAGTGCTTGCTTGTGATTGTGTACAGATAAGTATGCTGCGTGCTTCCATGCTTAATAACATATGATCATAGCATTACAGCAGAGCTTCAGACATAACATATAAGACAACAATCCAACCAAACAATAGCACAATAAATCACAAAGCCATTACATAAAAGCTAGGATTAGTTACTACCTGACTAGCTTAGCAGAACTCCACTATCCTTATTCTGCTTCCAGCTCCGCCAGAACTTCCTTACTTCCTTTTCTCCTTTCTCTCTTCCTTTCCTTCTCCTTCTCTCTCTTCTTTCTCTCCCTTCTCCCTTGCCTTGCGTGAATGAAAATGGAATGGAGGGGGGGTATTTATAATTGCCTCCAATGGCAATCTCGTAATTACCATGAACTTTGATCCTGCGGTCCTGGTTTTTCCTGGATTTTTCTATTTTCTTTAATTCCTCCTTTACTGCATCATGCATGACATCATTGGGACACCTCACCAGGACACCTCAGCGCCACATTTATCACATGTCTGAAATCCTGGACACCTCAGTAGCTGACTCAGCATGCTGACTCACCGGTCCAGTGTCCTGCCTCGTACTACGTGTCCTCAACTTTTTCTTCCTCCTCTGTGATGGCGCCATGTGGCATCTTACTGGCACCTGTCACGCCATCCAATGCTATCCAGATAAATCCAGGACTTTATCTGATCGCCTCCTCGGTTATCGTGCCGACCGAGTAACTTTACTTTATTGAAACAGCATTAAAATAATATTTTAATGCCACTTTTTCCCACACATTACTGGGCCTACGTTTTTGGGCTCTGGGAATGTTATCTTGGATCCTGATCAAGCCCAAGTACTCTGATGGCTCGATTCCCAAGAAACAGCCCTTGGCAAATTACCAAAATACCCTTGGGTGCCCTTTCTTGCACTATTTTAACCCTAAGGGTAAAATTGTCATTTTACACCCTTCTGTACTCTGTCAGGGTATATACTGACTCTCAGTAACTTTATCTGTATGTACCTTGGCTCCTGGGCCTGTTCAGAATTACCAAAATGCCCTTCATTCATCTGTTACCCTTTTGTACAACAGGGGCATTTTCGTAATTTCGCACTTTTCCGGGGTTCTGCCGGACACTGGCCCGCCTATCAGTCCAAGTGTCTTACTGGGCCTCTTTTGGCGCCATTATTGGGCCTTTCTGGGTCCAATACCTTCATGGCACGCATTACGAGGAATCTTCCCCCGTTAATAATTATTGAATATTTTATCTATTTTTCACCGTTTATACACATATCCGGACACCGGCTCCTTCTGTCCGAAACACTAGCCTGCGGTGTTCAGGCATCCCTGTGAGTCATATCAGTCATCTGACCGAGATCATCCGAACTCATTCAGTCCCTTTTTAAATACCGATAAATCTCCCTATCGGATACCCAGAGGCCTCACACTCCCGTCTGGATTTTCTAATTTGCGAATAACTTTTTCTACAGGCCTCCTATCGGTATTCTGTCAGTTTCCCGACATCTGTCCCATAAGGACGTATCATCCTGTATTTTCTCACCTAGATCTGAATTCTAGGATATCCGGTACGAATTTTTATAACTTTTGGACGATCAGTCCATTTCTGGCTATCTGGAGTCTTCAAAAATTCCTGTATTAAGCCAGATTACCGAGCGTCACTTGCTCTCTCTATCGGTGAAATATGGGACTGAAATGCTTCCGGACAGTCCAAACCACTTCCGGCCTGACTTTCTTTAATTACAATTTAGCCCCAGGGAACTTTTCTTCTTTTCATTTAAGTCCCTTTTTACTTGGCTAAAATTACACTTAAGGACCCCACATTTTTGTCTACTTTCCTTCTTGGCCTTGAAACTTTCCATAATTGCACTTAAGTCCTTTCATTTCCTTTACTAGGTCTAGGGGCATGATTGTCTTTTCATATTTTACCAGAGTATTCTCTGGCCCTGGTCAACTATCCAGATACCCCTTCTTGACTGTCTAACCTTAGCCAAATGACCAAAATACCCTTTACTCATTCTTCAGTTATTCTATAACATAAGGGCATTTTCGTCATTTTGCACATTTTTCCCGGACACCGGCCCCTCTTACCACTGAACTGATATTATGGGCCTGGGCCTTCCCTGGTGTCACTACGGGCCTTAGACAATACTGTATGGCCTCTGGCCATAGTCCGATCATCTCTATTCGGACTGCCTTTCCTTTACCGATTATAACTGTAAATTCCCATCTTCAGGAATTTTTACAGAAAAATCGGGACCTCAAATCAAAATTCTGTGACTCCTCATTCAATCCGGAATCATTTTCTCTATCTCCCGGTATTTTCAGATATTTTATCCGGACCGGGCTATTTTTGCCTGAAAAAGCACTCACGCGCACACTTTTCCAAAATGACCATTTTACCCCTTGTCATATTTCTAATTCTTTCATACACCTAGAGACCTCATATGCACATTTCACAGTTCAGCGAAATGATCAGCATAATTTTCTCTATTTTCTGACAAAATATGGTACTCATCGGCCACCAGTCCGATCTCTATTTTCAAAATAATGAATTCTCCTTCTGGCATCTCTAGGCCTAAAAATTGGGGTGTTACAATATACATGTACAATATTTGTTACAAATCATTTACATAACTAGAGAATCTAACATTGCAATATAAAGCATGTGATTCTAACTTCCTTAGTCCTTAACTTGACAAGCCCCTAACTTCCTTTCTCTTCACAGTTACCCTTATCAAGAGATAAATTTTTGTCAATTATAACTATTAGATCCACAAGAACAATTCTTTAATTTATTAGAGTAGGGATTATGATTGGTTACTTACCTCAATCTAAGCTTGCTGAGTCACTAAACTCCTAGCTCAGTTGGACCTCCTGCTTTTTCTTCCTTTCTTTCTCTTTCTTTTTCTATTTTTCTCTTTCTCTCTTTATCTCCTTGGCCATGGTTCACCTTGAGGAGGCGTGGGGTATTTATAGTTAAAAGCTTAGATAGATCAAGGGCCAATATCACTTTTTGCATTATTGAAATGGATGGCTAAGATTTATTTTTGATCTTGACTTACTCTCCAGGTAGGATTACATCATCAAAGTGACATCATCATGGGACAATTAAGCATGTGAGGTAGATTATTTCTTGGGGAAGAAGCTGCTTGAAAAATTCCAGTCTAATCCGGTACCAACTCAGTCCAATTTTCAAAAAATCACATTGTTTTATGAATATAATTTTCTTGAGATTCTATAATATGTTTTCTGACCTTTAATTCAATATCCAGATTTTTCCTACCATTGAAATTCTTAGATTGAGTATAAATTTAATTATTGTCCCTTGAAAAATGACCAAAATGCCTTAGTTCACAATTTTGCACGATATTAACCCTATATGTATTATTGTCATTTTATACTTTATAAGAATATTTCTTGACCCTGGTCAACCATTCTTGTATCTCTTTTTGACCTTTTGACCTTGACCAAATGACCAAAATGACCTCCACTCATTTTAATTCATTTTTAATTATAGGGGTATTTTTATCATTTTGCACTTTACAGAATATTTCTGGGTACTAATCCCCTATCTTTTTTTTGCATAATTTCTTATCCATGAATATATAATTTTTATTGAATATCTAATCCAATTACTATTTTAAATATTTTCTATTCAGAAAATCATATCAATTAATTAGGACCTCAAATAAAAATCCTACAGCTACTGGAATTTATCAGGAAAATTTTTTCTATTTGACCCTATCTTCATATCATGAATTTAAAGACCTGCCCTATTCTTTTCCAAAAATGACATCTAGGTCTTGAACTTTTATATCTTTCTTGATATTTATGCTTATGACCTTGAAATTCTATAATTACCTTTTGGTTCCTAAATTTGACCAAATTCTATTTTAGTCCCTTACTACACTTTTTGAAATTCTTATATGGTACCTGGAACTTCAAAATTTTCTTTTTACTTTTTTAGACCCTGAATGACTTTTCTTCTTTATAATTCAGTCCTTTCTTTCTCTTTCCTCTTTATGTACCTAGGAGACTCTTCTGGAGCCTCTAACTTTGCGCATTTGCACCCAGTACTTTCATTATTTACATTTAAGTCTCTAAACTTTTTACTATTTGTAGTTTAGTCCTTAAACATCCCTTGTATATTTTTGAAACTTCTGCTCAAAGGGGCTTGGTAGCCTACCTGTTTTAGGCTACTTTTTGGGCTTTTGAGCCTAAAAATTGGGATATTATGTAATATCCCTAATTTTCTGTACTGATTTATATATACAGATTGAATGAAATATATGAATTATTTTTCAGGAAAAAGATGTGGTTATTTATGTAAAGAAAGGGATTAAATTGAAAAAGAAAGAAAATGAAGGGACTTGATTGCAATTATGGAAAGTTTAAGACTAAGAAGAAAAGGTAGACAAAAATGTGGGGTCTTAAAGTGTAATATTAGCCAAATAAAGGCACTTAAGTGTAAAGAAGAAAAAGTTCCCTGGGGCTAAAGTGTAATTAAAGAAAGTTAGGCCTGAAGTGGTTTGGACTGCCCGGAAGCATTTCAGTTCCAGATTTCACCAGAAGATAGGGCAAGTGACGCTGGGTAATCCAGCTTAATACCAGATTTTTGAAGACTCCAGATAGCCAAAAATGATCTGATCGTCTAAAAATTATAAAAATTCCTACCGGATATCCTAGATTTCAGATATAAGTGAGAAATTACAGGATGATGCGTCCTTGTGGGACGAATGTTAGGAAACTAACAGAATACCGATAGGAGGTCTGTAGAAAAAGTTATTCACAAAATAGCAAATATAGATGGAGTGTGAAGCCTCCAAGTATCCGATAGGGAAATTTATCGGTATTTAAAAAGGGATTGAATGCGATCGGATGACCTCAGTCAGATGACTGTTATGACCCACAGGGATGCCTGAACACAGTAGGCCATTATATCTGGAAAAAGGAGCCGGTGTCCGAAAATGTGTATAAACGATGAATAATAGTTAAAATATTCGATGCACACTGCTAGAGGAAGATTCCTCGTAATACGTGCCATAAAGGTAATGGACCCAGAAAGGCCCAATAATGGTGCCATCAAAGGCCCAGTAAGACTCTTGGACTGATGGGTGGGTCAGTGTCCAGCAGAACCCCGGAAAAGTGCGAAATTACGAAAATACCCCTGTGTTGTACTAAAGGGTAGCAGATGAATGGAGGGCATTTTGGTCATTCTGGATAGGCTCAGAAGCTAAGACATACATAAGTAAGGTTGACTAGATCCAGTATATGCTTTGACCAGGTACAGAAAGGTGTGAAATGACGATTTTGCCCTTAGGGTTAAAATAGGACAAGAAAGGGCACCAAGGGCATTTTGGTCATTTCTCAGGGGATCTATAATTGAGTTTAGACCCAGTATAAAAATGTTAATGATATAAAGGATCCAGAAACTAAATTTAAAGTCAGAAGATATAATATGGATTTTCAGAAAAATTAGATTCAGAAAACGGTTCAGTTTTCGAGGAGACGGACCGGGCTGGTACCGGACTGGACTGAAAATCTTCCAGAAAGCTTCTAGCTACCTCCAATTTTGCCATGTGAATAATGTGAGGGGTGAGGTGTCCCTTGAGGTGTCCCCTTGATGATGCAGTAAAGGAATAAAAGAAAAATAGGAAATTCCGAAAAAACCAGGACCACAAGTTCATAAGGCTTCAAAATTACAAGAATGCCATCCATCAAAACTATAAATACCCCCTAGCTCTTCATTCTCACGGACAAGGAGCACTTTGGAGAGATAAAGAAGTTCTTGAGAGAGAAAGTGAGAGAAAGAAAGAACAAAGGAAGTTCTGGTGAAGTTGGAAGCAGTATAGAAGTTCTGGAGTTTTGCTTTTAAGGTAGTAACTAATCCTAGCTTTTATGTAATGTCTTTGTGCCTTGTTGTGCTATTGCTTGGTTTGATTGTTGTCTTATATGTTATGCTTGAAGCTCTATTATAATGCTATGATCATATGTTATTGAATATGGAAGCACGCAGCATACTTATCTGTACACAATCACAAGCAAGCACTGTCACTCTGCATTACATATATTGTTATGATTATTACTACTGAGATTCCCTCGAATCTCATCCCAAATAACCCATTACAGGGGAGGCTATGTCGAAGTAAATTTTCGAAATATTGAAGGACGCCGTTAGGCTGCCGAAATTCTGGCAAAATGGTAAAGAAAGGAACTGATACGTACTGTGTACGTAGGTGCTGTCTAAGGAGGCTGGAAGTGAGTGGACCTAGACGGTTCATCCAGTCTTTTCTGGGTACTTACATAGAATGGTAGTTCTTATAGGAATTACTGAATCGGTATAAAATCAGTTACTTTCTACAAAGGGAATGTAACAGTTATGCTTCCAGATTTCAGTCAGAGAAATATGTAATAGAAATATGAGAATGAGAATCATGCACTGATGTATAACCATTTATTATCTAATAATAAATATTATCTGGCATGGCTGACTGATATGTGATGGATGTATGTATGTGTATGTAAAGTTGAATGCTGAAAGTTGTCTCTATGAACAGTAATATGTGGGGACCTATTGATGTTTGATAAGTCATTTAAAATAGTAAATGGTTGAATAAATGTATGATATTTTTATGGTAAATATTAGACATACTAAGATTCAATTTGATATATAATATTCCTCGTTTGGATGTCTACACATGGAGTTATAAATTTACAAAGTTGGGACCAGAATGCTGGATTTAGGAGAAAAACGTGGGATGAACAGTAAAGTTGTAACATTGATCCACGTTGACTTGGACAAATATTGGTCAATGAGTTATTTTTCCCTAAAATATAATTGTGTTAGATTCATGTAACAATTGGAACCACTTAATTTCAATTTTTCTATAATTAATTATGATTTTCCGAAGTTATGTCACTCATCTGGAATTTACAAAGTGAACAGTACCCGAGAAGAGTAAAATTCCATATTGAGATATTGGACTTCAATGACCTTAAAAGTGGTTCTAAATGCTACCAAATGATCCCTAAGATGTACAAAAGTAAGGATGTGTCATATTACAATTCTTCCCATCTTAAAATAAATTTTGTCATCAAAATTTTAGGGCTAAGCCTCTATTCATACTCTGACTAAGAGATTTCTTAGGGGAATATTCCTTATTTTTAATAACTTTCCTGACTTTTCTCAACTTTTTCTGCCTTCTTGTAGAACTTTGTGCACATTTGCCAAGCTTTTATGATATTTGCACCTTTTCTTGTCACTTCCCAAGGGGTCACCCATCATTGGGCTACTTTTCCCTGAGCACACTTAACTAAAAAGTGCTGATAAAAATCTGAAACAATGGTGCTGACAGGCTTAAACCCTGTACTTTACTATTTTAGACCTTTCTCATACGGCATCTCTTGGGTCTTTTCAGCTCATAACATCTTCTTTAACCTAATTTATGGCTCAATTTCTCATTTCTAGCCTCATTCATAGGCTTAATTTCTCATCTTTAGCCTCATTTATGGCCTTATATATAGCCTTATGGGGATTTGACCGTTAATGCTCAGTCTACTTTTATATCACATGGGATTTTTTTCATATCTGGAGCTAGCTTGAATACCTCTTGTTCAGGACTTATGGCTCTAACTATTGTAACTCTAGCTCTCCTTGGTTAATTAGAAGAAAATTGAGCTCAGCCTAATCAATAATAAGGTTATCTAGAAGACAATTATGGGTACTCTCTCTGTATTAGTCACCCAACTTGAGAGCTTCATCTTATCCTTAATCATCATCTTCCTAAAGAGAAACTGTACCCTTACACATATGACTCAATAACTTTCCTCAAGCTAAGTCTATTGTGACCACGGGATCTACTGCGATTAACCGTATGCCTGTAACTTGCCTCAAGCTAGGTCTACTAGGGCCCTCGTGATCTACTGCGATCTACCAGAAGCCTCTTCAGGATCTACTATGACCCTAACATTTCATCATCCTTAGAGCCATATCAGGATCTAATTGTGGTCCTCTAGAATCTACTATGACCCATTGTATTGTATCCAAATCTCTAGGAGACTTTGAACTACATGATTAAGCTGCCTCTACACAACTGATAATTTACTTGATAATTCTCCAAGACTATTCCCATGAACCAGTACCATTTTCCTAAACCTCATCAATTCTTTAAGCCAACTAGCTATCCTTTTTCATTTAGCTTGGGCCTCATCAAAACTTTCCCTAAGCCACCTACCTCTCTACCTCTTTAGATTTGGCTTTGGCCTCTTACTATGCTTCAATCAATTTACCTTTGGAGTTCTCTTCCTCCTCCAGCTACTCTTACCGTTTCTATCAATTTTAAACAGTACAGAGAAAGGAGTTATTCTTTACTTTGCTTTTGAGTAGGTACACGTACTCTAATATGCATGATGCCTGGCCGACATGTTGTAGGGCTTTATACCTGCTCAAAAATACGTTATAGGGTCTTATACCTGCTCATGAACTTGTAGCTCTAACATTAGAGCTTATCCCTTAATATGCATAGCTCTAACATTTGGAGCTTTAGCATATTTTTATAAACATAATATAATGCCAGGCATTTAATGCAAGGAGTGAAAGCTCTTACTTGCTACTTCATCTGTAGCATATCATTCAAACATCTTATCCCTAAAAAAGGGAGCCTCTCTACCTATTTGCAGAGTCATTTGTAAAATCATCTTTCCTCTTATAGAGTTATATAGGGAGAGGACTTCAATTATCTATTTTTCTTATTGCTTAGTACCCTGCTAAGCTCTGTCTCTAAGTTTTGTTCTTGGTCAGTCATACTTCTATTGGGATAAAGTCAACTCCGCTTGCCTTACCTCGGCTACTACTTCATGTTCTCAATAGAGGACATGTTACTTCTGTCAAAGCAACATAAACTCCATCTTGACAATATCCCTTATAATTTGACAAAATCCATTTGTCTCTTACTAAACTTTTTGAAATTCCAATTTAGTACCTAGAACTTCAAAATTCCCTTTTTACTTTCTTAGGGGAAAGATTTTTGTAACATCTTTACTTTTGTACATCTTAGGGACCATTCGGTAGCATTTAGAACCACTGACATGACCTTTGAAGTCCATTAGCTAAATCTATAATTTTTACTCTTGGCGAGTTACTGTTCATATGGTATTTCAGATGCGGCGATGAAATTTGATAAATCATAATTAATTCTAGAAAAATCAAAATGAAGTGGTTCAAAATTCTTCTCGAATCTAACACCTTGAAGTTTAAGGGAAAAATAATTTCCTGACCAAATAATTGTCCAATTAATACAGTTTAATCGTTAAAGATTACCGTTCATTTGGTCAAAAATTCTAAAAACAGATTCTGGTCCTTGACTTTGGAAATTCGTTTCTCTTGATATACACATCCAAATGAGGTGTATGACCTATGAATTTAAAGCTCTGGATGTGTACTACATGATCATAAAATTTAGTGAATTAATTCTTTCATCTGCTAAGTCAAATTGAAGCCACAACAAAACTGCTTTAGGACCTACATTTTTACCATTTCAGTTTTCTTTCTTTAATTCCCAAAAATTGTTCCAACATGCATAAACCACCTCTTTGGTCTCACATACATTAATATACATCATGGGGTTATGCCATAATTATTTCATACATTTTCATCATGTAGAGACTTTACATAGCTAAGAAAGATTATACATCATAGGATAGAATATCAAATTTCTCACTTTCTTTCTTCCATTCTTTAGCTGTTCTCCATGCAACAATTTCCATCATGATTGACCTAAATTGGTTGGTTGTGGAAGGGTGAGATTCTAGGGAATCTCGGTAGCAAACATTACCACTTAAATATGCAAGATGGATGCTAATACATGATATGTAATTTTATTAAACTTTCTTCATTTAGTGATATGCTATCATGCTATAAGCTTTGTATAAAATGCATGGCCATGGAAACATGTTACTTATAACATTCAACATCCTTCATCATGTCACAACATCATCCAATCATCATATACATGGCAACACATAAGCATACACCATCAACCACATAAAGAGGTAAGTCCACTACCTTGAATTTAAGCTTTTTTCCTTATTATTGCACTTGCTCCCTAAGCTTTCCAATCATAAAGCCTTTCGGTCAATCACTTCTCAACATCCTATTAGATGTTTCAAGGTCATATTCATCACATAATTCATTAGGACCACGAACTCAAACATTATTCAAAACTATCTCTCTTGAACATTTAACTTAGTTCAACTAACATAACTTCCTTTAATCTTTACCAATTGACTTGGCCTTTGAATCAATTGATGTCTTGACCTTACCCTACACAATTTCATATTTTGAATCCATTTATGAGCTTAGAATCATGAAATTTCAGCTCCCATGCACTGTTCTGGATAGATTTGAAAAACATACACAATTCTTCTAAAAATTCTCATTTTGATTCCAATGCTTCCCATACTTGTTTATCTACTTTATCCCACACAACTTTTCATTTTAAAACCATTGGAATCATCAAAATCATGAAATTTCAATCACTGTTCATGCAAGTGAACAGTACAGAAAAGAATTCCAAATATTACAACTTTCAATTCCAATGTTTCTAAGGTTCAAAATCTGTCCAATCCTACACAAAATCATCATATAAATTCAATGGAAGCATTAGATCATTGAAATTCCATCTCCTTCCTTCATGAACAGTGCATGAACAGTGTAAACTGAATTGTTTCATCCATGGCAAAGTCAAAAATATCAACTTGATCCAACAACCAATCATCTCACTAGCTTGTTTAAGCTTTAATCTCATAACTCTAACTTTAATTTCTTCTTTCTCCTTTCATCTAAGGTTTTGGACAGCATATACATCTTAGAGAAAACTCAACTTTCTTCCATGAAAATCCTAAGTTCAATCTCCCAAATCAAAGGAAAATAAGCTATGATAGATTGCTTACCTTTAATCTCTAGCTTGCTTGAACTTTGGACTTTGGATTCTTCTCTAGCTTGGCTTGAGTTTTCATTTTGCCATAGTTTCCCCAAGGGAGAACGCTTCACGGTTTTGAGCAGAAAAATGGGGATATTTATAGAAAAATTCCATGGAAAATGGATGGCCAATATTGCTTTGGTTACTATTTGATCTAATAGCCAAGATTGCACCTTGAATCTTGTCTTGCCAACCAAGCCAAGTTGAGATAAAATCACATGACAAAAATCTTCTCTTCCCCTTGCCTTGGACGCCATGTGTGAAGCCTTGTGAGTCCCACCATGTGCAATGTCACATCCTTATTTTTATACATCTTAGGGACCATTCAGTAGCACTTAGAACCACTTTCAGGGTCATTGAAGTCTAAACTCTTAATCTGGAATTTTATTCTTATCGGGTACTGTTCACTGTGGCAAATTCCAGATGAGTGACCTGACTTTGAAAAATCATAACTAATTCTAGAAAAATCGAAATGAAGTGGTTCAAATTGATACATGAAGATAACTTAATTATATTTCAGTAAAAAATCATTGGTTGACCATTCCTTGACAAATTCAACGTGGGTAAACGTTTCAACTTTACTGTTCATCCAATGACTTTCTCCTGAATCCAGCATTCTGGTCCCAACTTTAACAATTTATATGTTTTCGTGTATACATCCAAATGAATAATTCTATATATCAAATTAAAGCTTAGTATGTCTAATATTTACCATAAAAATATCATACATTTATTCAACCATTTACTATTTTTAATGATTTATCCAACATCAATTGGTCTCCATAGATTACTGTTCACAGAGTCATTTTTCGGCAACCAATCTTACATATTAATGCATACATACATCACATATCAGTCAAACATGCCAGATAACAATCATTATTAAATAATTAACTGTTATACAGCAGTGCACGATTAACACCCTCATGTTCCTATTATATTTCTCGTTGTCTAAAATCCGGCAGCATAACTGCTACGTTCCTTCTGTAGAAAGTAACCGATCTTGTACCGATTCGGTAATCCCCGTAGGAACTACCATTCTACGTAAGTACACAGAAAAGACTGGATGAACCTGCTAGGTCCACTCACTTCCAGCCTCCTTAGACAGCACCTACATACACAGTACGTATCAGTTCCTTTCTTTGTTCCTGCTTCGTTGCCAGAATTTTGGCAGCATAACGGCGTCTCTTAAAATTTCCAGATTTTATTTTGACAGAACCTCCCCTGTAATATTATTTATGGGAATGAGATTCAAAAGAATCTCAGTAGCAACAATTATAACAATTTATGTAATGCAGTGTGACGGTGCTTGCTTGTGATTGTGTGCAGATAAGTATGCTGCATGCTTCAATATTCAATAACATATGATCATAGCATTGTAATAGAGCTTCAAGCATAACATATAAGACAACAATCCAACCAAACAATAGCACAACAAATCACAAAGCCATTACATAAAAGCTAGGATTAGTTACACAACCTCAAGAGCTTAGCAGAACTCTAGAATCCCTACACTGCTTCCAGCTCCGCCAGAACTTCCTTTCTTTCTTTCTTCCTCTCACTTTCTCTCTCTAGCACTTCCTTCTCTCTCTTAAATTCTCTTGGCCGTGGCATATGAAGAGCAAGGGGTATTTATAGTTTTGGTCAATGGCATTTCCGTAATTTTGAAGCCATCTGAATTTGTGGTCCTAGTTTTTTCGGAATTTCCTATTTTCTTTTATCCCTTTTACTGCATCATGCATGACATCACCTCAAGGCCACCTCATGGGACACCTCACCTCACACATTTATCACATGGCGAAATTTGGAGAGGAGAGAAACCTTCTGGAAGCTTTCTGGTCCAATCTGGTACCGGCCCGGTCCGTCGCCTCGAAAACTGGACCATTTTCTGAATCTCATTTTTCTGACAATCCATATTATGTCTTCTGGCCTTGAACTTAGTATCTAGGTCCCTTATATCATTAACATTTTAATACTGGGTCTAAACTCAATTACAGATCCCCTGCGAAATGACCAAAATGCCCTTGGTGCCCTTTCTTGTCCTACTTTAACCCTAAGGGCAAAATCGTCATTTCACACCTTTCTGTACCTGGTCAAAGCATATACTGCCTCTAGTCAACCTTATTTAGATATGTCTTAGCCTCTGGGCCTATCTAGAATGACCAGAATGCCCTCCATTCATCTGCTATCCTTTAGTACAACACAGGGGTATTTTCCTAATTTCACACTTTTCCGGGGTTCTGCTGGACACTGACCCACCTATCAGTCCAAGAGTCTTACTTGGCCTTTGATGGCCCCATTTTTAGGCCTTTTTGGGTCCAACACCTTCATGGCATGTATTACGAGGAATCTTCCTCTGGCACAGTTCATTGAATATTTTAATTATTATTCACCGTTTATACACATTTCCGGACACCGGCTATTTCTGTCAGATACACTGCCCTACTGTGTCTGGGCAGCCATTTGGGTCACAACGGGCATCTGACTGTTGTTACCTGACCTCATTCAGTCTTAGTTTAAATATTGATAAATCTCCCTATCGGATCCCTGGAGGCCTCACACTCCCCTCTGGATTTTCTAATTTGCGAATAACTTTTTCTACAGACCTCCTATCGGTATTTTGTCAGTTTCCTGACATCCATCCCATAAGGGTGCATCATCCTGTAATTTCTTACTTATATCTGAAATCTAGGGTATCCGGTATGAATTTTTGTAACTTTTGGACTATCAGTCCATTTTTGGCTATCTGGAGTCTTCAAAAATTCTGGTATTAGGCTGGATTACCCAGCGTCACCTGCCCTATCTTCTGGTAAAATCTGGGACTGAAATGCTGTCGGGCGGTCCAAACCACTTCTGGCCTATTTTTCTTTAATTATACTTTAGCCCCAGGGAACTTTTTCTTCTTTGCAATTAAGTCCCTTTATTTGGCTAAAATTACACTTTAAGACCCCACATTTTTGTCTACCTTTCTTTCCTAACCTTAAACTTTCCATAATTGCATTTAAGTCCCTTCATTTCCTTTCTTTTGCAATTTAATCCTTTTCTTTACATAAAAGACCACATCTTTTTCCTGAAAAAGAACTCATATATTCCGTTTAATCTGTACATAGGAATCAGTACAGAAAATTAAGGATATTACATGCAAACCCTAATTCTTACTTTATTCCTTTTTTTCTTTTAAAAAATTTATAAATTATTCATTATTGGACTTGGGCTCCAAGATAACTTTTGGGACTTATTGGGCTGGCCTAGGACAAAATGTTGAGCCTCTTTTAGGTCCAATAGCTAATTAGCACAAATCCCAATGCACTTTCCTTATATCGATATCCTTAAATTACCCTGATCTTGGAATAAATGCTAGACACCTCTTTTAATGGTTGTAACATTTTTATAAATTTATTCTAATATAAAATAAATTCTTTAAAAAGTTTCATAATTTTCTGAGACTCAAAAGTTCTAATAAAAATTACGCACATTTCCCTTAAACCCTTTATCGGTGTATTTTTTCACTGTAAATTCTATAATTAATTCTACATGACTCCTTTTTGACTTCTATTAGTTTCATAAATTCTTATATTAATTATAAGAATTTACTACCAAATTTAATATGATTTTGAGGTCCATAGCATACTGCATTAATTTCCCTATCTTTAAAAATTCATATCAATTTTTTGAGACCTCAAATCAAAATTCTGTGTGCGTCAAACTGATCAGAATATTTTTTTTCTATTTACTGGAAAAATTTGGGTCTGATCTGATTTTGGGCTTTTTGGGCCTTTTCCGGCTCAATTTTCTCATAATTACACTTTTGCCCCACAACTTTTGAAAATCAAATTTTAGGCCCTCAACTTTTCATAATTACACTTAATGGTCTAAAGTTTATGTTTACTTTACATTTTGTACTATGGAACTTTTATACTTTTCACTTTAGTCCTTTTTCTTTAAATCTTCATCTAATCATTCTTTTCTTCTCTATTCATCATCATAAACGTTTCCAAACCTCTTTCCTCTATCAGTATTATACAGATAGAGAAAAATTAGAATATGACACTTTTCTTCTTTATAATTCAGTCCTTTCTTTCTCTTTCCTCTTTCTATACTCAGGATACTCTTCTAGAGCCTCTACTTTATATACTTACCCCAGCAACTTTTGTTATTTACATTTTAAGTCCCTAAACTTTTTACTCTTTATAGTTTAGTCCCTAAACACCCCCTATATATTTCTAGGACTTCTGCTCAAAGGGGCTTGGTAGCCTACTGTTAGGGGAAATTTCTTAGAATTTGGCCCAACTGAGGATTTAGGCTTGGACTGGGCCTAAGGTGGCATCCCAAGAGGCTTAAAACAGTGCTCCAATATTCCTAGAGATCCCAAGCACATAAAAATAATATTTTGGTAATTTTTTGTAAAGAATAGTTACCCGATTATAGTTATAACTAGGAAATTGATATGATAAAGGGATTTTTATCAGTAATCTTTTAGACAGTGTTCGTATGAAAATTATTGGACTAAATGACAATCTAATAATTTAGGAAAATTCTTCAATACGATACAAGATTAGTCAAAATTGGATTGAATACTCTAGAATGACCCAGAGTTTTCTAGAAGCGATGAGTCACTATGTGAGGTGTCCCTGTGGGATCCATACATGGCGCCACATGTCTTCTTCTTGAGGAAGAAGAAGTTTAAACCACATTATTTAAATAAAATAATATTAAGAAAGTGATTAATCCATAATTAAAGGAAAAAATAACCAATCAGGAGCCAAATTAAGGAGTTATAATAATTAGCAACTTTAGGGGTAGATTAGTCTTAGAACCCTTGAAAATTTGTTATAGATACCCCCTTCTCTCTCTCAAAATAGTGGCACAAGGGAACCTAAAGGGAAAATCATACAATTTGAAAAATCAACCAAACCAAGAGCAATCCAAGCACAATTCAAGGCACCTAGGGTTCAAGCTAGCTAGGAATTAAGGTAAGTAATCTATCATAGCTTATATTGCTTCAATTTAGGAGCTTGAATATATGGTTTTAATGGTTGGATTTTGAGTTATTCCCTTAATACATGCTGGCTACAAGTTGAGAGTAAAGGGGGAAGAGAAAAATAAAGTTAGGACTATGTAATCTTTGACCTAGAAAATGTTAGATTGATGTTTATATCTTGAATTACTTGTGTAATCCTTGACTTCCACACAAGGGAGGCCTTTCGGCCAAGACAGGAACTAGAAAAGGGAGGATGCTTTTGATGATTTTGATGCTTCCATTGAGTCTAGAAGGTGAAATTGTGTAGGATTGGATCAAAGGACAAGAGTTGGAAGTATTAAAATTAAAAGTGAAATATTTAGACAACTCCCTTATGCATTTCAGTTTCTATCCATATTTAAAGGAGGAGTTGGAATTTTTCAATTCTGATTCCATATTTAGATTCCTTGAACAAAATTGTGTGGGAAATAGTCAAGGCACAAATTAATTCAAAGGTAAGGTAATTAACCAAAAATAGAGAAAGTTAAGGGTTTGTCAGGTTAGGAATTGACCTAAGTTTGAAACTTGATTGAATTGGACTGTAATACGTACATTATTATACTATGTTTAGGCTTTGATAGTTGTGGAAGAGAGAATTAAAAGGCAAGGAGGAAAAGAGTAAAGGAAAGCTATCCAATAGATAGTAAACTTACATAACTTATATACTAGATTGTTTGGGTGTTCGATGTGTTGTTTGCTTGGCTTGATTATGTGAAGCTCTGTTTCTTTTTATGCTATGTCCATATGATATAAGTAAGAGACATGAAAGCATGCAAATATATCAGTATGCTAGCATGGTCATTGTAAGTTCACACATTAGCATTAAGCATTATCTTGTATGCATTATGTGGTATTATTTGTTACTGAGATTCTGAAATCTCACCCCTTTCCTATGTCACATAAATTAGAGTAGGACCTTCCCATGGAGGAGAAGCAGCCAATTGAAGATGATTTGGTGTTTGGATGGCTTGTTGTTTATGCGACTTTTGTTGAAACTTATAATATGTAAAGATGCACTATGTTTAGTTTATGGTAGCTAAGTTAACATTCAAATAAATGTATGATATTTTTTATGTTAATAGTAGACATCTTGAAACATCCTTACTTTCATACGTCTTAGAGACAATTCAGTAGCATTTAGAACCACTTTCAGGGTCATTGAAGTCCAATTTCTCAATCTGGAGTTTTACTCTTATCGAGTACTGTTCACTGTGAAAATTCCAGATGAGTGACCTGACTTCGAAAAATCATAACTAATTCTAGCAAAATCTAAATGAAGTGGTTCCAATTTCTAATTGAATCTAACTCAATTATATTTCAGGTAAAAATAACTCGTTGACCATCCATTGACCGAGTAAACATCAGTCAACATCACAACTTTACTGTTCATCCAACATTTTTCTCCTGAATCCAGCATTCTGGTCCCAACTTTGATAATTTATATCTCCATGTGTAGACATCCAAATGAGGAATTATATATATAGAATCTAAGCTTAACATGTCTACTATTTACCATAAAAATATCGTACATTTATTTATCCATTTACTATTTTTAATTATGGGTCAAACATTATTAGGTCACCACAAGTTACTGTTCACAGTGGCAATTTCAGCACTCAACTTTGCATACATATGCATACATCCATCATATATCAGTCAAACATGCAAAACAACACTTATTATTAATTAATAAGTTGTTTTACATCTGGGTATGTACAAAATTTCCCATATATCTATTACATCTCTTCTTGCCTGAAATTCGGCAGCATAACCTCTACGCTTCATCTTCAGTAAGTAACTGATCTTGTACCGATTCGGTAATTCTCGTAAGAACTACCATTCTACGTAAGTATCCAGGAAAGACTGGATGAATCGGCTAGGTCCACTCACTTCCAGCCTCCTTAGACAGTACCTACGTACACAGTACGTATCAGCTGCTTTCCTTATCTTGTCATAATTCTGGCAGCATAACGGCGTCTCTTAAAATTCCCAAAATTTATTTTGATATAACCTCCCCTGTAATGGGTTACTTATTGGGATGAGATTTGAAACATACTTACTTTCATATGTCTCAGGGACCATTCAGTAGCATTTAGAACCACTTTCAGGGTCATTGAAGTCCAATTTCTCAATCTGGAGTTTTACTCTTATCGAGTACTGTTCACTGTGAAAATTCCAGATGAGTGACCTGACTTCGAAAAATCATAACTAATTCTAGAAAAATTTAAATGAAGTGGTTCCAATTTATACATGAAGCTAACTCACTTATCTTTCAGAGAAAAATAATTCGTTGACCATTCGTTGACCGAGTCCACGCCAATCAACGTTTCAACTTTACGGTTCATCCAGCATTTTTCTCCTGAATCCAGCATTCTGGTCCCAACTTTGATAATTTATATCTCCTTGTGTAGACATCCAAATGATACGTTTTATATATCAAATTAAAGCTTGCTATGTATACTATTTAACTTAAAATTTTCATACATTTATTCATCCATTTACTATTTTTAATCATTTATCAAACATGACCTTATCACCACGTGTTACTGTTCAGAGTGGTAATTTCCAGCATTTCTACTTTGCATACATATACATACATCCATCATATATTAGTCAAACATGCCAAACAACAATTATTATTAAATAATAAGTCATTATACATCAGGGCATGTATGAAATTCTCATATCTCTATTACATCATTTTTTTTTTGCCTAAACTCTGGCAGCATAACCGCTACGCTTCATCTGTACAAAGAACTGAACCGTACTGATTCGGTAATCCCCTCATGAGAACTACCATTCTACGTAGTACCCAGGAAAGACTAGATGAACCGGCTAGGTCCACTCACTTCTAGCCTCCTTAGACAGCACTACGTACACAGTACTTATCATATACTGATGTTCAGTCTTTACTTCGGCAGCATAACGGCGTCTCTTAAAATTCCCAAAATTCATTTTGACATAACCTCCCCTGTAATGGGTTATTTATTGGGATGAGATTCGGGGGAATCTCAGTAGTAATAATCATAACAATATATGTAATGCAGAGTGACAGTGCTTGCTTGTGATTGTGTACAGATAAGTATGCTGCGTGCTTCCATGCTTAATAACATATGATCATAGCATTATAGCAGAGCTTCAGACATAACATATAAGACAACAATCTAACCAAACAATAGCACAACAAATCACAAAGCCATTACATAAAAGCTAGGATTAGTTACTACCTCAAAGGCTCAGCAGAGCTCTACTATCTCTATTCTGCTTCCAGCTCCGCCAGAACTTCCTTTCTTTCTTTCTTCCTCTCACTTTCTCTCTCTAGCACCTCCTCCTCTCTCTAAAATGGCTCTTGGCCGTGCAGCACAAGAATGAAAGGGGGGTATTTATAACCTCCTCCGATGGCAATCTCGTAATTTCCATGAACTTTGATCCTGGGGTCCTGGTTTTTCCTGGATTTTCCTATTTTCTTTAATTCCTCATTTACTGCATCATGCATGACATCATTGGGACACCTCACCAGGACACCTCAGCGCCACATTTTCCACATGCTGAAATTCCTGGACACCTCAGCAGCTGACTCAGCAGGCTGACTCACCGGTCCAGTGTCCTGCCTCGTAGTACGTGTCCTCAACTTTTTCTTCTGCCTTTATGTTGGCGCCATGTGTCATCTTACTGGCACCTGTCACGCCTTCCAATGCTATCCAGATAAATCCAGGACTTTATATGATCACCTCCTCGGTTATCGTGCCAACCGAGTAACTTTACTTTATTGAAACAGCATTAAAATATTATTTTAATGCCACTTTTTCCCACACATTATTGGGCCTACGTTTTTGGGCTCTGGGAATGTTGTCTTGGATCTTGATCAAGCTCAAGTACTCTGATGGCTCGATTCCCAAGAAACAGCCCTTGGCAAATTACCAAAATGCCCTTGGGTGCCCTTTCTTGTACTATTTTAACCCTAAGGGTAAAATCATCATTTCATACCCTTCTGTACTCTGTCAGGGCATATACTGACTCTAAGTAACCTTATCTGTATATACCTTGGCTTCTGGGCCTGTCCAGAATGACCAAAATGCCCTTCATTCATCTGTTACCCTTTTGTACAACACAGGGGCATTTTCGTAATTTCGCACTTTTCTGGGGTTCTGCCGGACACTGGCCCACGTATCAGTCCAAGGGTCTTACTGGGCCTCTGTTGGCGCCATTATTGGGCCTTTCTGGGTCCAATATCCTTATAGCACGCATTACGAGGAATCTTCCCCGTTAACAATTATTGAATATTTTATCTATTATTCACCGTTTATACACATATCCGGACACCGGCTCCTTCTGTCCGATACACTGGCCTGCGGTGTTCAGGCATTCCTGTGAGTCATATCAGTCATCTGACTGTGGTCATCCGAACTCATTCAGTCCCTTTTCAAATACCGATAAATCTCCCTATCGGATACCCAGAGGCCTCACACTCCCGTCTGGATTTTCTAATTTGCGAATAACTTTTTCTACAGGCCTCCTATCGGTATTCTGTCAGTTTCCCGACATCCGTCCCATAAGGACGTATCATCCTGTATTTTCTCACCTAGATCTGAATTCTAGGATATCCGGTAAGAATTTTTATAACTTTTGGACGATCAGTCCATTTCTGGCTATCTGGAGTCTTCAAAAATTCCTGTATTAAGCGAGATTACCGAGCGTCCCTTGCTCTCTCTACCGGTGAAATCTGGGACTGAAATGCTGTCGGACAGTCCAAACCACTTCCGGCCTGACTTTCTTTAATTACAATTTAGCCCCAGGGAACTTTTCTTCTTTTCATTTTAGTCCCTTTTTACTTGGCTAAAATTACACTTAAGGACCCCACATTTTTGTCTACTTTTCCTTTTTGGCTTTAAACTTTCCATAATTGCACTTAAGTCCTTCCATTTCCTTTCTGTTGCAATTTAATCCCTTTCTTTGCATAAATGGCCACTATATCCCTAGGGACTTTCACTATTTACACATAAGTCCCTGGACTTTTACTTATTTGCAGTTTAGTCCCTAAAAACCTTCTGTATATTTTTGAAACTTCTGCTCAAAGGGATATATCTATTTCAGGCTACTTACTAAGTCTCTGGCCTGAAAATTGGGATGTCACACATCTTAAGCTTCAAATTAATATATAATATGCCTTATTTGGACGTCTGTGCATGGACAAACAAATTTCCAAAGTCAGTGTACTAAATCTGGAAATGGGGAAAACTGACCAAATGAACAATGATTGTCAACGTATAAACTGTATTAATTGGCTAAGAGTTTGATCAGAATTATATTTTTCTTTTAAAGAAACATAAGTTAGCTTCGCGTAACAACTTGAACCAGTTCAATCGGAATTTTTTTATAATTAATTATGATTTTTTAAGTTTAGTCACCTGTCTAGAATTTACTATATGAACAGTAACCTTGAGAGCAAAAATTATAGATTGTGCAATTTGAACTCAATGACTATATAAGTGGTTTCAGATACTACTATTTAGTCCTTGAGGCGTGTGACAGTGGGGTGTTACATATTACAACCAAAAAATTTAAATGATAAATAATTATTGCTGATAAAGTGCCTAATCCTTATGCAGATATTTGTAGCGCCAACTCATTTACGGTTAAGAATGTCATTCAACTCCTGCAATTTAAGACTATCAAAGTAATCAGGGGTGTTGTAGATATCTGGTTCAAATTTTAAGATTACGACAGATCCTTCATTATACAATCTTGGTGCAATCAATCCCAAAGCATGGCGAATTGAGGCAACTTTGTTTTGACCTATTTCAGTGGCTGTGTTTTTACTTTTTGATAATGTTGAAGACATTACTCTAGAGTTGTTGCCAACTTCTAAAATGTGTTTACCTAACTAGTATGTTTACTAATAACTTGTAAATATGCACGTAAGTATTTTAGAAAGATTAAGTCATATTTATTAAATTTCATCTACTAAATTGAAAAAATTAAGACTGAAATCTTATTAAAAGGATCAAAGATGTGTGTGTGTTAATCTTCCATCACAGTTATATGAAGAAAAATGTATTTTAAATTAAAGGAGATGGCTGGGGACCAAAAATACTAGAATACCCTTAAATTATATGTACCAAATATATATAATAAGTGGTGCCAAATATCAGACCAAACTCTATCTAATTATTGAGTACTAATTGGTTGATGAAACCCAAAACGTAAATCAGAAATAATAAAAAAAATATTGAAGGAAGATTATTACTGTATATAGTTTGAGCAGATAAAAAGAAGGAAGGCCACAATTGTACTGAACTAAAACCAAAAACGGTGTCAGTGAGCAGTGAAAGAAGCGTAGAAGAGAAAAATAGTAATGATAATAATAAGGTGGGTAAGGTGGGTAACAAACAACAACCAAAAAGGCTGTGATCAGAGGCAGATTGATTATATTTCCATTTAAGAGGAATTTAATTCCTTTGCGCTTTCTCATCAACTCCATTAACATGATAGCCATACACACATACAAAAAAGGAAAAAAAACTCTGCATTGCCCAAGCCATGCTTACCCACAAATGCAACAAACACAATAGTTCTCTTTTCTTTTGATAGTATCATAATTGTTTAACAAAAATATATATCCTGGCGCTCTTGTAACAAAAACAACAATAAAGAAACTTGGGGACATTAAACTATTTAGCTATTGGCAACTATTCAATTACATTAAGCATTTTTTATTTTCTTTTTTGTTCACACGTATTTATGTAAGGAAATGGGCCAGTCCACCCATGGTGGATTAGGCCCAAATCCATGAGAAGAAAAATGGAGGGAACGGTTGCATGTTTTTGAAAGGAAAGAGAATGAGGGTGTGGGTGGTTTTTACATATCCCACTTCACCCACCACATGTACGCATATGTGCAGAGCAACAGAAGAGAGTAACTAGAATCTCTCTCGCGTGTGTGTAGCCTTGGTTCTACAGAAAAGGAAAAAGCTCTTCCTTTTCTCCTCCTCTGTTCTCTTTTCTTTGCTTCCGTCAGTGTGCTTCTCAGTGCTTCTTCCGTGGGTGCATTTGCTGTGTATACGTGCCAGAGTCCATAAAAGTGCTCCGGCGACGCGTGGCTACCTCGGTAAGCAGACAAACATCCAAGGTATGCCCGAATAACCTTCAGTGGCATTAGAGCCAGGTTACCGTGCTTCCGCAAGTTTCTGTCAATTTTTGTTTTTTATGGTAGCATACTGTTCTTGCATATATTTCTGTTTAAGAATGTTTGTTTTATGCCAAGATACATATAGCATGCGTTTAAACCATAGACAGAAGCATTTTCGCAGTGAACCAAAGCAGAGACGTTTCGTTTTTCAAATTGGGTCATAAGAAAACAGTGTTTTTAGGCTATGATATTAGTCCCATTGCGTAGAGCTCGAAAAACGAAGAAAATGACACCAAGAACGTCGAAGTCGGACCCGACCCGTTTTCCAGTCGGGTCTGTGTGACCCGGCTGGAGGTCAGGGACGATCAAAACGGCGTCGTTTTGATCCTCCCCTAAACAACGTCTTTTTGCATCTGGCAGAAAACCAAAAAAAAAATAGAATGTTTTCTGTTTCTACGGACTGGGCTGAGTTCAGCCTAGTCCATCCGTGCAAAAAAAAACAATTTTTTTTAGGCCACAGTGAGTAGGCCCATTTGCAAAAAAAAAAAGTTTTTTTTGGAGGCTGTAGGGGATTCGAAATTTTTTTTTATTATTTTATTAAAAAAAAATTGGAGGAAATTCTAGTGGCTGACACGTGGCAGTGGCCACGTGGCAGCACCAGACTGGCGCGTGTAGTACACGCGCCAGAGGCTGAGAGTGGGCTTCGTTCAGTTTTTTTATTTTTCCTGAATTAATCTTTCTTGGGGCGCGTGAGGGCGCGTCGGAGCTCCGATTGAGGTGTGGTTTGTTCCTAAAAATCCCTAAAATCAAGATCTTCATTTTGATATATAATTTACCTAATTTGGAGGCAATTATAGACCTATTTGTGGATATTCAGTGTATTTTCTGGTATTTGTTTTGTATTTAAAAATTCCAGAAAATTATAATAATTAATATTTTTTATTATTTAGGTGAAAATGGCTTCATCTAGCACTGAATCTCTGGGACTAAGCTTAAATGAAGACATCTCATTTCTGGATGATGTCAATAACCCGGAGGAGGACCTTCAAGAGGATCCCGAGGGGGAACCTGAAGAGGATCCAGAACAAGATCTTGACGAACTTTCTGAAGAAGAACCAGAGGAGTTGATGGAGGAAGTTCCACAAGAGGAACCACATGTAACGTGTATTTCCGGACCGAGGTCGGAAACTTTATTCCCCATCGAACCCCTTCATTTGCAGCCTTTCATGGATTCTTCAGACTCCAAGTCAGTGCCTACTCTTCACGACGAATCTCCAGTTGAGGATGGAGAGGAAGTAGATCAACCTCTTACCCCTGCTTTGGCTATGAGTATAGCTGAAAGAGATGCAGCTAAATTAACAAATATAAAAGGCGTTAATGGCGTGATTTACGACTACATTGATTTAATGACAGATAAAAAGAATACTGCATTCTACCTGAAAGTCATAATGGAGTACATAAGGGCAGTTAGGGTTAGAGGAAAGCCTAAACAAGGACGCTTAGGCAAGAAGTATTGGCTTAGAGTAATAAAATTTGTATCTAACCTTCGTAAGCCGCCTCGTAAGCTTAAGAAATGAAGAAAAGCAATGTTAGATTATTGTAAAGCTCATATCGAATGATGTAGATTTGTATTTGATTACCATTGCTTTACTTAGTTAAGGACATATTTTATTACTCTTTCATTGTAAAGACTTGACATTTATTACATGCCTTATATGCAATGGAATTATGTTTTATTTAATTTCTTTACAAGTTATGATTAATGTATATCTTTTATAAGTGGGAGCCTTTTAGATAATGAGTATTCTAAAAGCAAAACATGAGAGTGCTTATATTAATTTTGATAGAAAATAATGACGCTGCTAGTGCCTATGTGATGGGAGGTACAAACGTATTCTCCTGATCGTGGGTCTAGTAATGTTATTATTTTCTGATCAAAAATGATAAAAGTACATGACATTGTATACTTTACATGTGCTATATAAATTTACTTAAATGTTCTATGGTTCAATAAATTAATGTGGGATAGGTTTGTCACAGAACCGATGTTGAAGAATGGCTTCAAAGAACATTATTGCTGAATTAAACAAAGGGGAAAAACTCAACGGGGACAACTGGGATATTTGGCACCGAAAGGTCCAATATATTCTAGAAGAGCAGGATGCAATTGAGCCATTAACCATGGCACTGGTAGAGCCTGAAGCGGGAAATACAGCCCAGCACAGGAGAGACCAAGAAGCATACCTGTCATGGAAAAAGAAGAATAGCATAGCAAGAATTACACTGCTAAGTGCAATGGCAGATGATTTGATGTGTGAGTTTGAGACACATAGAACGGCACAAGCTATGTGGATTGCCTTAAAGGATAAGTTTGGTGGAGTTTCCACGACTAAGCTTAGAAGGTTAACGATTAAATTCGATACCTATAAGCTAAAACCGAATAATCCTATGAGGCAACATCTGCGAGAGATGTCCACAATGATCCGTGAATTGAAAGAGGCTGGATATAATTTATCTGACGAGCAGCAAGTGTAAGCTGTAATCAGGTCGCTCCCTGCCAGTGGGAGCACATGAAAGTCAATCTGACCCATAATGAGAACATCATCACTTTCAATGATGTAGCTAAGCATTTGGAGCTAGAGGATGAATGTCTGGAGGCTTATAAGGCCACTGGACAAGCCTATCTGGCCGAAGGTGCTGGTCCTTCCCAATCTAAGCCTGAATTTAAAAAGGGCAAGAAATTTCAAAAAAATGGGAAGAAAGGCGGTCCTCCGCCTAAGAAAGGCAAGCAATAATACAAGAAGAAGGGAAAGAAAGGGGGCAAGAAAAAGCTAGACCTAAAGAAGGTCAAATGCTTTGCATGCCATAATATGGGACATTTCGCACGTGACTATTCTAAACAGATCGAGGGCGGAAAGGTAAAAGTGAATTATGTGAATTCACATGTCTCATTTGTTTCTAGTACTATTTTTCTAACAGAACCTGTTTCCTTTTCTTGGATTATTGACTTAGGCTCCACAGACCAAGTAAGTCGAGATCGAGGATTCTTCGTGGAATACCGTCGGTTGCCATTTCAAAGCAAGTGGCTTTTCGTTGGAAATAATACAAGGATCGAGGTTCGAGGCATTGGCACCTGTAAACTTGTTTTGCGTGGTGGAAAGACCTTGATGCTGCATGATGTGCTTCATGCTCCTGACATCCGACAGAATTTAGTTTCTGTAATTTGCTTATTGAAGTTTGGGTTTAATGTAAACTTTCATGGTAAAGTTGCAGACATTTATAGCAACTCAATATTTTATGGTTCAGCATTTCAATTTCAAAAGTTCTTTATTTTGGATCTTGCTGGTGATTTTAATGTTCATGATTGCTTTGCTATTACTTCGAATAATCCTGATATGAATATCTGGCATGCTAGACTAGGACATATTAATCAAAATAGAATGATTAAACTGGCAAAAGAAGGCTTGTTGGGGGTAATCCCTAACATGGATATGTCATTATGTGAAAGTTGTCTAGCAGGTAAGGCTACCAGAAAACCATTCGGTAAGGGAACACGAGCCGAAAATCTATTGCAATTAATTCATTCCGATATTTGCGGTCCAATGAGTGTGAGGGCAAAACACGGAGCTTGGTATTTTATTACTTTTATTGATGATTTTTCACGATATGGTCATGTCTATTTGATTTCACATAAGTCCGAGGCACTAGAGTGCTTTAGACGATACTTAAATGAAGTAGAGAATCAAATGGACAATAGAATCAAGGCATTACGCACTGATCGAGGTCGTGAATACCTTTCAGATCAATTCAAACAGCTCTGTGAAGAAAAAGGGATTATTAGGCAACTAACTATCCCTGGCACACCTCAACAGAATGGGGTTGCTGAAATAAGAAATAGAACTCTTCTAGACATGGTTAGGTCTATGATGGCTCAGGCAAACCTTCCAATTTCACATTAGAGTGATGCTTTATTGACAGCAACCTTCATACTTAACCGTGTGCCCTCCAAGTCAGTCGCTTCCACACCCTACGAGTTATGGACTAAACGCCAGCCAGATCTAAGCATCCTTAGACCATGGGGTTCGGTGGCCTATATCCATGACAGTTCTCATAGGCATGGGAAACTGGGTCCTAGAGGCAAGAAATGTATCTTCATAAGGTACTCTGAACCCTCAAAAGGATATGTATTCATAAGTGAAATAGAAGATGGAACAGTGACTGAAATAGAATCAAGAGATGTTGTATTCATTGAAACAGAATTTCCCAGTAGTGGAGATGTTGACCGCACTGTATCTCTTTATAAGACTCAGGAACAGGACAGTGCTGAACAAATTGACAGACCAGGATCTTCCAGGTATGTCAATCTGAGTAGGAGCCAAGAAAGGTCAACACAAAGACCGAGGCAAATGAGAAAAGATAAGCAAGTTGCTGTTGCTCCTACCAGAAAGAGTAACAGGGAAAGTGTTCCAAAGAGACGCTTCCAAATAGAAGGCGAAGCACTCTTAGTTACTCCAGAAGGGGATGATGAAGCCCGCACTGTTCATGAGGCCTTGGCAGGTCCTGCTAAGAAGGAATGGAAGAAAGCAATGAAAGAGGAAATGGACTTAATGATGAAAAACCAAGTCTGGGAATTGGTTGATCTGCCAAAAGGGCGTAAAGCCATTGGGAACAAGTGGGTTCTCAAAATCAAAAGAAAGGTGGATGGATCAATTGACAAATTTAAAGCTCGATTGGTTGCAAAGGGATATACACAACAGGAAGGTATTGATTATGAGGATACTTTTTCACCTGTTATGCGCTTCAACTCTATAAGACTTATTCTGGCAATAGTAAACAGTTTAAACCTGGAGTTGCATCAGATGGATGTAAAAACCACATTCCTGAATGGTGATTTAGATGAAGAAATCTATATGGAACAACCAATAGGTTTCATTGAAAAAGGGTTTGAACACAAGAAGTGTAAACTCAAAAGATCCATTTATGGATTAAAACAGTCATCCAGACAGTGGTACTTGAGGTTTCACAAGGCAATAACCTCATATAACTTCCAAATGATAGAGGAAGACCACTGCGTCTATGTTAAGCAGTTTGAGGATAACTTTGTAATATTATCCTTATACGTAGACGATATACTATTAGCCGGAAATAGTCTTGACTTGGTGATAGCTATTAAAGAATGGCTTTCATCAAACTTTGAGATGAAGGACATGGGTGAAGCAGAGTACATTCTTGGAGTCAAGATTAAAAGGAATCACTCTAAGAGAATCCTCACTCTTTCACAAGAGAGTTATATCAAGAAGATACTTGAGCGATTCAATATGACTAAATGTAATCCCATGGATATCCCTGTAGCCACTGGAGTGGCCTTGAGTTCAGACATGTGTCCCAAAACTGATATAGACAGAAAGCAAATGGAAAGAGTTCCATATGCCAGTGCCGTTGGTAGCCTGATGTACGCAATGCTGTGCATAAGACCAGATATTTGTTATGCCGTGGGGCTGGTTAGCAGATTCCAGTCCAACCCCGGTGAGAAACACTGGAAAGCAGTGAAGAGGATCTTGAGATACTTAAAGGGCACATCTGATTATGCGTTGTGTTATCAAGGAAACGATCTGCGCCTAGTCAGTTATTCCGATGCTGATGTAGGCGGTGATGAAGAAGAACGAAGATCTACTTCAGGATACACCTTCTTGCTTAACAACGGAGCCATATGTTGGAGTAGCAAGAAACAGACGTGCATTGCTTTACACTCTATGGAAGCTGAGTTTGTGGCATGCACTGCAGCAGCGCAAGAGGCTGTTTGGCTGAAGAGATTTATCGCTTTTATCGCTTTTGCATTCCCAAAAGATGGTGGATAAATCACACTATGGATTATGTTATTATCTTGGATTTAATAGTGTTGTTCTAGGTGTAATTCATTTCTTTGTCCAGGAGTATAAAGGTTCAAGTGTGGGGAAATTGATAAGACACATTTTGTATATGGTTTCTACGATATTTCTAAGAGTTTTATTGTAACTTTACCATTCGTTTCATGCCTTAAATTGTACTTTTATGTATTACATGATTGTGCGTGGCAATGTGCTAATTAATGGATAAAATGGTAAAATAACTCTTCCAAACTGCACATATACTGTTATTTATTGATTTGGACTTTTACAACGAGCTTTTATGTTGAATTGCAGGTATTTTGGAAGAGAGCAAGGACCATAAAAGAAATCATAAGTCAATGAAAGTCAAATCACGTTTTTGCACTTTTTAGTCGCGATCAAAGTGTCCTCCGGTCACGACCTTGATTATTCTGGAAGCTTCTCTGCGTTTACAGGTCACGACCAAAATAAGGATTTGGTCGCAACTAGAGAAGACAGTCGTGAAACTGCTCGTTTCTGGTTAGGTCAAGCTACTTTTAAAAGGCGAGGCAAGCTGCCGTCAAAAGGGAGGCTGGTTTTAGACCTGATTAGGCTAAGAAGTAGTACTCGAGCACTCTCTAATCACCTTCTCCACATATTCCATCCTTCTACACCTTTTCACAGATTTCTACATATCTCTACACCATCAATCTACCATATATCCATCGTTTCTTCATGGTATCAGACCTGAACAGCGATTGCAGTACAACGAAAGTCATGAGAGGCTAAACCCTTAGTCTCTTGGTGATGGATCTGACATCTTGAGCTCATAGACTAAACCGGGGAGTTTCTTCTTTTCTAATCTGCATCTTGTCATGTTATGATTGCTGCTAGACTAGGGTTTTCATCATATGAACAAGTTTTGGATATTGATTGATCATCTTAGATTAGACTATTGTAATTTGATTCTGGATGTTTGAACGTTGGATTTTAATTTAATATTTCAGTTTCGATTTTAAGAAAGTTGGGTTATTTTCAGCGATCGTTGCAAACCAATTCAATTGCTTGAAATCTAGAGTTTTCGATTGAAGACCATTCGAGGGCGTTCTCATAATCTAGGGTTAATTGCAAGCTAAGTTGTTTCTAACAGTTCGGTAATAGTCTTTAAACTAGCTTTGATCAAAGGAGTTTAAAGAACATTAGGGTTCTGGACTCAATCGATTGATTGAGGTTTTACTTAAGACTTAGCGATTTCAAACTCCAATATTCAATTAAGAGCGAGGATAGATACATTTTCATCATCAAGAGTCTTTCATAACATATTCTTTCAACAAGCCAACCAGTTTCCATTTTAATCAAAAATCCAAAAAATATCTACTTTTCTGCACCCTTAATTTATTGAAAAAAATCAACCAAACCCCAAAACCATTTAATCTCTACTCAGGTTTTTATTGTTTTTAACATTTAATTTGCTAGGATTCCTTTAGAAAGGCTCCTTGAGAAGAACGATAGGGTTGTGCCTTGTAACACCCCAATTTTTAGGCCTAGAGATGCCAGAAAGAGAATTCAAGGGCATAATCGTAATTATGAGAAAGATCGGGCTGGTAGCCGATGAGTACCATATTTTGTCAGAAAATAGAGAAAATTATGCTGATCATTTCACTGAACTGTAAAATGTGCATATGAGGTCTCTATGTGTATGAAAGAATTATAAATATGACCAAGGGTAAAATGGTTATTTTTGAAAAATGTGCGCGGGAGCGGACTTTAAGGCAAAAATAGCCCGGTCCGGATTAAATATCTGAAAATACCAGGAGATAGAGAAAAGGATTCCGGGTTGAATGATGCGACACAGAATTTTGATTTGAGGTCCCAATTTTTCTGTAAAAATTCCTGAAGATAGGAATTTACAGTTATAATCGGTAAAGGAAAGGCAGTCCGAATAGAGATGATCGGACTGTGGCCAGAGGCCATACAGTGTTTTCTAAGACCTCTAGTGACACCAGGGAAGGCCCAGGCCCATAATATCAGTTCAGTGGAAAAATGGGCTGGTATCCGGGAAAAATGTGCAAAATGACAAAAATGCCCTTATGTTATAGAATAACTAAAGAATGAGTAAAGGGTATTTTGGTCATTTGGCTAAGGTTAGACAGTCAAGAAGGGGTATTTGGATAGTTGACCAGGGCCAGAGAATACTCTGGTAAGATATAAAAAGATAATAATACCCCTAGACCTAGTAAAGTAAAGAAAGGAAATGGAAGGACTTAAGTGCAATTATGGAAAGTTTAAAGCCAAAAAAGAAAAGTAGACAAAAATGTGGGGTCCTTAAGTGTAATTTTAGCCAAGTAAAAAGGGACTTAAATGAAAAGAAAAAAAGTTCCCTGGGGCTAAATTGTAATTAAAGAAAGTCAGGCCGGAAGTGGTTTGGACTGCCCGAAAGCATTTCAGTCCCAGATTTCATCGGTAGAGAGAGCAAGTGACGCTCGGTAATCTGGCTTAATACAGGAATTTTTCAAGACTCCAGATAGCCAGAATTGCTCTGATAGTCCAAAAGTTATAAAAATTCCTACCGGATAACCTAGATTTCAAATATAAGTGAGAAAATACAGGATGATACGTCCTTATGGGACGGATGTCAGGAAACTGACAGAATACCGATAGGAGGCCTGTAGAAAAAGTTATTCGCAAATTAGAAAATCCAGACGGGAGTGTGAGGCCTCCGGGTATCCGATAGGGAGATTTATCGGTATTTAGAAAGGGACTGAATGAGTTTGGATGACCTCAGTCAGATGACTGATGTGACTCACAGGGATGCCTGAACACCGCAGGCTAGTGTCTCGGACAGAAGGAGCCGGTGTCCGGATATGTGTATAAACGGTGAATAATAGATAAAATATTCAATAATCATTGACAAGGGAGGATTCCTCGTAATACGTGCCATAAAGGTAATGGACCCTGAAAGGCCCAATAATGGCTCCATCAAAGGCCCAATAAGACACTTGGACTGATAGGTGGGCCAGTGTCCGGAAAAACCCCAGAAAAGTGTGAAATTACGAAAATGCCCCTGTGTTGTACTAAAGGGGTAATAGATGTATGAGGGCATTTTGGTCATTCTGGACAGGCCCAGGAGCCAAGGCACATACAGATAAAGTTACTGAGAGTCAGTATATACCCTGACAGAGTACAGAAGGGTATCAATGACGATTTTACCCTTAGGGTTAAAATAGTGCAAGAAAGGGCACCCAAGGGTATTTTGGTAATTTGCCAAGGGATGTTTCTTGGGAATCGAGCCATCAGAGTACTTGAGCTTGATCAGGATCCAAGATAACATTCCCAGAGCCCAAAAACGTAGGCCCAGTGATATGTGGGAAAAAGTGGCATTAAAATACTATTTTAATGCTGTTTCAATAAAGTAAAGTTACTCGGTCGGCACGATAACCGAGGAGGTGGTCAGATAAAGTCCTGGACTTATCTGGATAGCATTGGAAGGCGTGAAAGGTCCCTTCCAGATGCCACATGGCGTCATCTTAGAGGGAGAAGAAAAGTTAAGGACATGTGGCATAATCTTAGCCGTTGAGTCCGGTTTGTGGGAAATCGGACCGGACCGATACTGGATTGGACTGGAGATGCTGAGTCAGCTGATGAGGTGTCCAGGAATTGTGACATGTGAAGAATGTGGCGATGAGGTGTCCCATGAGGTGGCCTTGAGATGATGTCATGCATGATGCAGTAAAAGGAATAAAGAAAAATAGGAAATTCCGGAAAAAACCAGGACCACAGGATCAGATGGCTTCAAAATTACAAGAATGCCATTGACCAAAACTATAAATACCCCCTTGCTCTTCATTATGCACGGCCAAGGGCCTTTTAGAGAGAGGAGGAGGTGCTAGAGAGAGAAAGTGAGAGGAAGAAAGAAAGAAAGGAAGTTATGGCGGAGCTGGAAGCAGAATAGAGATAGTAGAGTTCTGCTGAGCTTTTGAGGTAGTAACTAATCCTAGCTTTTATGTAATGGCTTTGTGATTTTTTGTGCTATTGTTTGGTTGGATTGTTGTCTTATATGTTATGTCTGAAGCTCTGCTATAATGCTATGATCATATGTTATTAAGCATGGAAGCACGCAGCATACTTATCTGTACACAATCACAAGCAAGCACTGTCACTCTGCATTACATATATTGTTATGATTGTTGCTACTGAGATTCCCCCGAATCTCATCCCAATAAGTAAACCATTATAGGGGAGGTTATGTCAAAATGAATTCTGGGAATTTTAAGAGATGCCGTTATGCTGCCGAAATTATGACAAGATGGCAATAGTAGAGAAAGGAGCTGATACGTACTATGTACGTAGGTACTGTCTAAGGAGGCTGAAAGTGAGTGAACCTAGCCGATTCATCCAGTCTTTCCTGGGTACTTACGTAGAATGGTAGTTCTCATGGGAATTACCGAATCGGTACAAGATCAGTTACTTTCTGAAGATGAAGCGTAGCGGTTATACTGCCGGATTTTAGGCAGGAAATGATGTAATAGAAATATGAGGATTTCATGCATGCCCTGATGTATAATGACTTATTATTTAATAAAGATATTATTTGGCATGTTTGACTGATATATGATGGATGTATGCAAAGTTGATTGCTGGAAATTACCACTGTGAACAATAACACGTGGTGACAAGGTCATGTTTGATAAATGATTAAAAATAGTAAATGGATGAATAAATGTACGAAATCTTTATGGTAAATAGTAGACATACCAATATTTAATTTGATATATAAAACGTCTCATTTGGATGTCTACACATGAAGATATAAATTATCAAAGTGGGACAAGAATGCTGGATTCAGGAGAAAAACGTTGGATGAACAGTAACGTTATAACGTTGACTGACGTTGACTCGGTCAATGAATGGTCAACGAGTTATTTTTACCTGAAATATAATTGAGTTATATTCAATTAGCAATTGGAACCACTTCATTTCGATTTTTTTAGAATTAGTTATGATTTTTCGAAGTCAGGTCACTCATCTGGAATTTACATAGTGAACAGTACTCGATAAGAGTAAAACTCCAGATGGAGAAATTGGATTTCAATGACCTTGAAAGTGGTTCTAAATGCTACCAAATGGTCCCTAAGACATACGAAAGTAAGGATGTTTCATGCCTTATACTATATTGGGTGCAATTAACTTTATTTTGATGGCTCGAGCTGCGACAATCCGAGAGCCTCATCAGTCTTGCTCCCCTATCTCCAATACATCGTGAAGATAAATGGTTATATGCTCACTAAACAAGGAGCAGAACATATACAAGCGATCATACTCGCGTCTTCCCTGAGCCAACTTCCCACACCTCCAAATTTGAGTGCCATACAACGTGTCATCCGATTGGCAGATGACAAAACTTTTCATATGGATGCATTGCCTATGGATTCAGTTGTGGGCGATGTAGGGGCTCCGGCCTTTCTTGACCATACCGATATGAAATATCTCCTCACTCCTCGAGATGAACTGACCTCCAAGTGTATCCAAGTATTTTTTATGTAAGTCTAACTTAAATGTAAATACATGTAATAACAAAATTCAACTCTTATAACTAATTAACAAGTGTTTGCATTAACTGTAGGTATATGCAAGCTGAGTTGGTTTCCAAGGGCAAACAAGATAAGTTTGGATTCCTATACCCAATTCAAATTTATGCAAAAGGGACTTCTCAAGCTTTGCGACTTCAATACATAACAAGGAGGCTCGGTCAAACTGAAATTGATTGTTTCTTTGTGACATCCTTATTTTTACATATCTTAAGGACCATTCAGTAGCACTTAGAACCACTTTCAGGGTCATTGAAGTCTAAACTCTTAATCTGAAATTTTACTCTTATCGGGTATTGTTCACTGTGGCAAATTCCAGATGAGTGACCTGACTTTGAAAAATCATAACTAATTGTAGAAAAATCAAAATGAAGTGGTTCAAATTTATACATGAATATAACTTAATTATATTTCAGGGAAAAATAATTGGTTGACCATTCCTTGAAAAATTCAACGTGGGTCAACTTTTCAACTTTACTGTTCATCCAGTGATTTTCTCCTGAATCCAGCATTCTGGTCCCAACTTTAACAATTTATATATTTTCGTGTATACATCCAAATGAGGAATTACATATATCAAATTAAAGCTTAGTATGTATACTATTTACCATAAAAATATCATACATTTATTCAACCATTTACTATTTTTAATGATTTATCAAACATCAATAGGTCTCCACGGATTACTGTTCACAAAGTCATTTTTCAGCAACCAACCTTACATATTAGTGCATACATAAATCACATATCAGTCAAACATGCCAGATAGCAATCATTATTAAATAATCAACTGTTATACATCAATGCATGATTAACATCCTCATATTTCTATTACATTTTTCATTGTCTAAAATCCGGCAGCATAACTGCTACATTCCTTCTGTAGAAAGTAACCGATCTTGTACCGATTCGGTAATTCCCGTAGGAACTACCATTCTACGTAAGTACCCAGAAAAGACTGGATGAACCTCCTAGGTCCACTCACTTCCATCCTCCTTAGACAGCACCTACGTACACAGTACGTATCAGTTCCTTTCTTTGTTCCTGCTTCGTTGCCAGAATTTCGGCAGCATAACGGCGTCTCTTAAAATTTCCAAATTTTATTTTGACATAACTTCCCCTGTAATGTTATATATGGGAATGGGATTCAAAAGAACCTCAGTAGCAATAATCATAACAATATATGTAATGCAGAGTGACAGTGCTTGCTTGTGATTGTGTACAGATAAGTATGTTGCATGCTTCCATATTCAATAACATATGATCATAGCATTGTAATAGAGCTTCAATCATAACATATAAGACAACAATCAAACCAAACAATAGCACAACAATTCACAAAGATATTACATAAAAGTTAGGATTAGTTACTACCTTAAAAGCAGAACTCTAGAACCTCTCTACTGCTTCCAACTCCACCAGAACTTCCTTTCTTCTTTCTTTTTCTCACTCTCTCTCAAGAACTTCCTTATCTCTCTAAAATCTCCTTAGGCCGTGAGAATGAAGAGCTAGGGGGTATTTATAGTTTTGATCAATGGCATTCTTGTAATTTTGAAGCCTTAGAAACTTGTGGTCCTGGTTTTTCCGGAATTTCCTATTTTTCTTTTATTCCTTTACTGCATCATCCATGACATCATTCAAGGCCACCTCATGGGACACCTCACCTCACACATTTATCACATGGCGCAAATGGAGGGAGCTAGAAGCCTTCTGGAAGCTTTCCGGTCCAATCCGGTACCGGCCCGGTCCGTCGCCTAGAAAACTGGACCGTTTTCTGAATCTAATTTTTCTGAAAACCCATATTATGTCTTCTGACCTTACATTTAGTATCTAGACCCTTTATATCATTAACATTTTTATACTGGGTCTAAACTCAATTACAGATCCCCTACAAAATGACCAAAATGCCCTTGGTGCCCTTTCTTGTCCTACTTTAACCCTAAGGGCAAAATCGTCATTTCACACCTTTCTGTACCTGGTCAAAGCATATACTTGCTCTAGTCAACCTTATTTAGATATGTCTTAGCCTCTGGGCCTATCTAGAATGACCAGAATGCCCTCCATTCATCTGCTATCCTTTAGTACAACACTGGGGTATTTTCGTAATTTCGCACTTTTCCGGGGTTCTGCTGGACACTGACCCACCTATCAGTCCAAGAGTCTTACTGGGCCTTTGATGGTGCCATTATTGGGCCTTTCTGGGTCCATTAACTTTATGGCACGCATTACGAGGAATCTTCCTCTGGCACAGTTCATTGAATATTTTAATTATTATTCACCGTTTATACACATTTCCAGACACCGGCTCCTTTTTCCAGATACAGTGCCCTACTGTGTTCAGGCATCCTTGGGAGTCATAACAGTCATCTGACTGAGTTCATCCGATCGTATTCAGTTCCTTTTTAAATATCGACAAATTTCCCTATCGGATACCTGGAGGCCTCACACTCCCGTCTGTATTTGCTATTATGTGAATAACTTTTTCTACAGACCTCCTATCGGTATTCTGTCAGTTTCATGATATCCGCCTCATAAGGGTGCATCATCCTATAATTTCTTACTTTTATCTGAAATCTAGGGTATCCGGTATGAACTTTTATAACTTTTGGACGATCAGTCCATTTTTGGCTATCTGGAGTCTTCAAAAATTCCGGTATTAGGCTGGATTACCCAGCGTCACCTGCCCTATCTCTGGTAAAATCTGGGACTAAAATGCCATCGGGCAGTCCAAAGCACTTCTGGCCTATTTTTCTTTAATTACACTTTAGCCCCAGGTAACTTTTTCTTCTTTGCACTTAAATCCCTTTATTTGGCTAAAATTACACTTTAAGACCCCACATTTTTGTCTACCTTTCTTTCCTAACCTTAAACTTTCCATAATTGCACTTAAGTCCTTTCATTTCCTTTCTTTTGCAATTTAATCCTTTTCTTTACATAAAGGACCACATCTTTTTCCTGAAAAAGAACTCTATATTCTATTTAATATGTACATAGAAATCAGTATAGAAAATTAAGGATATTACATTTCTCTCCCCTTTAAAATAAATTTCATCCCTGAAATTTATATTACCCCAATCTTATAGGAACAATTCAGGATACTTCTCTCTCATCTTCTCTTCTGTTTCCCATGTAGCTTCTTGTTCAGTCAAACCTTTCCATATCACTTTAACTAAAGGAATTCGCTTATTCCGCAACTGCTTGACTTTTCTATCAGCAATTCGCACTTGTCCAACCTCATAGGTCAAGTCATCTCGCAGTGCGACCTTATCTTGCTCAATCACATGAGATGGATCTGGAACATACTTCTTTAATTGGGAAACATGGAACACATCATGTATCTGGCTGAGATTCGGCGGAAGAGCCAACTTATAGGCTACTGCTCCTATCTTTGAGAGAATCTGGAATAGTCCGATGTATCTTGGATGCAACTTCTTTACTTTAATCGATCGTCCGTCTCCCGTGGTTAGAGCTAACTTAAGGAATACATGTTCTCCTTCTTCAAACTCCAACGGCTTCCTTCTGACATCTGCATAGCTTTTCTGTCTGCTTTGAGCCGTCAACAATCGTTTTCTAACTATCGCAATTTGTTCTGCAGTTTGATCCACTATATCAGGACCAAGCATTCTTCTCTCACTCAACTCTAGCTAGCATAAGGGGGATCTACATTTACGTCCATAAAGTGCTTCAAAAGGTGCCATCTGAATACTGGCCTGATAACTATTGTTATAAGCAAACTCTATAAGGGGTAAATGGCTATCCCAGCTGCCTTTGAAATCTAAGACACATGCTCTCAGCATATCCTCTAACGTTTGTATTGTTCTTTCAGATTGACCATCTGTCTGAGGATGATAAGCTGTACTAAATCTAAGAGTAGTGCCCATTTCTTCCTGTAGAGCCCTCCAGAAATTTGAAGTAAATCGAGGGTCTCTATCAGACACAATACTGCTCGGGATACCATGAAGCCTAACGATCTCCTTTATAGCTTTGCCAGCTTTTCAAGAGAATCTCTCTTATTGATTGCCAGGAAATGTGCTGACTTTGTCAGTCGATCAATTACTACCCATACTACTTCATGTTTACTTGGAGTCAGGGGTAGTCCTTCCACAAAGTCCATGGCAATCCCATCCCATTTCCACTCAAGGATGTCCAAAGGCTGCAATGTTCCTACTGGCTTTTGATGTTCAACTTTCACTTTCTGGCAGGTCAAGCACTTAGATACGTAAGTCATAACATCTTTCTTCAATCCAGGCCACCAAAATAACCTTTTAACATCATGGTACATCTTGGTCATACCTGGATGTACAGTATACTGACTTTTATGTGCTTCCTCCAGGATCCTTTCCCTTAATCCCACAACATTAGGGATATAGGGTCTTCCCCGAAACTGTAGTAATCCGTCTGGGGACATCTCAAAATTCCTTATCTTCCCCTTCTCCAGCTTGTCTTTGAATATTCCTGCGAGCTTATCCTGCTTCTGAGCCTCTTTTATCTCATCTTCTATGCAAGCTCTGACTTGAACTCCTCCGAAAGGATTCTCCGTCAGTTGCATTTGATATAGAGGGCTCCACCTTTCTACTCAGGGCATCAGCTACCACATTGGCTTTTCCTGGATGGTATTTAATTTGGAAGTCATAATCTTTCAACAATTTCATCCATCGCCGTTGCCTCATATTCAGCTCTTTCTAATCTTATAGATACTTCAGGCTTTTGTGGTCATAAAACAACTCTATCGTTGCTCCATATAAATAATGCCTCCATATCTTTAGGGCATAAACCACCGCCGCAAGCTCCAGATCATGAGTGGGATAATTTTCTTCATGTGGCTTTAACTGCTGAGAAGCATAGGCTACTACTCTACCTTGCTGCATCAGCACACATCCCAACCCCTGCTTGCTAGCATCAGTGTAGACTACATAAGTCTGAGTTGGGTCTGGAATAATCAGCACTGGAGTAGTGGTTAATCTCTGCTTTAACTCCTGGAAGCTAGCCTCGCACTTCTCATCCCACTTAAACTGCTGATTCTTTCTGGTAAGCTTGGTAAGTGGTAAGGCAATTCGAGAAAAGTCTTGAATAAATCTTCTGTAGTACCCTGCTAGGCCGAGAAAACTTCTGATCTCCGTCATTGTCCTTGGCTACTCCCAGCTCAAAATTGCTTCAACTTTGCTAGGATCCACAGCTACCCCGTCTCGGGATATGACATGACCAAAAAATTTAACTTCTGACAGCCAAAACTCATATTTACTCAGCTTAGCATAGAGCTTCTTTTCTTTAAGGGTACCAAGAACAATCCTCAAATGCCTTTCATGCTCCTCTAGAGATTTAGAGTACACCAGAATATCATCAATGAAGACCACAACGAACTGATCTAGATAAGGCCTGAAGATCCGATTCATGTAGTCCATGAAAATAGCAGGTGCATTGGTTAGTCCAAAAGGCATCACAAGGAACTCAAAATGCCCGTAGCGCGTTCTGAATGCCGTCTTTGGAATATCATCTGACTTAACACTTAATTGATGGTAGCCAGATCTCAAATCAATCTTGGAGAATAAGCTCGCTCCTGCCAATTGGTCTAGCAGGTCATCAATTATGGGGAGAGGATACTTATTCTTAACTATAATCTTATTTAATTCCCGGTAGTCAATGCATAGCCTTAAGCTGCTATCTTTCTTCTTGACGAATAGTACTGGAGCACCCCATGGTGATACACTGGGTCGTATGAAACCTTTCTCCAATAGCTCCTCAATTTGCTTCTTCAGCTCCATCATTTCATTAGGAGCCATCCTGTATGGGGCTTTCGATACTGGTCCAACTCCAGGTATAACGTTGATCGCAAACTCCACTTCACGCTCTGAAGGCAATCCCTGAATCTCCTTTGGAAAGACTTCAGGAAATTCATTGACTACTGGAATCTCCTCGATGCCTTCTTCCACTTCTGTTTGAACAGAAAAGAATACCATATATCCCTGACATCCTTTCCGTAAACATTTTTCTGCCTGAGCCTCTGTCATAAAGTTCAGTCGTACTTCTGAGCTCAGATCAGTGATCTTTGGACCAAGAACTAGGGTCTTGTTTCTGCAGTCCAACATCACATTATTGGAGGATAACCAATTTGAGCTGAGTATGACATCAATCTCTCAGAAAGGCATACAGATCAGGTCTAGGGTGGTACTGCAGTGCTCATAACGCACAACACTATTTGACAAGTATCAGACGTAATTACTCTAGCGTTGGTGGGGGTTTTCACCTATATATCATAACGTAACTTGCTGATCAAAAGGCCTAGGTATTTAGCACATTCATAAGATATAAAGGAATGACTTGCACCCGAATCAAATAGAGTAGTCACATCATGATCATTGAGATAGATTATACCTTGGATCATCTCAGGTGATCGCTGAGCATCCTCTCTAGTGAGTGCAAACACTCGTCCTGCCGTCCTTGGCCTTGAATCAGTTATAGCTTGAGGACATTCTCTGGAAAAATGTTCGAGCTTTCCGCAGGTGTAACAAACATTCTGCCCCATTAAACATGCTCTATCACCATGATTCTTCCCACACTTTTCACATACTGGGGCCTTTGAATCCCTGTTGTTGGACCTGCCGCGGAAATTTCCTCTATTTGGCTTTTTGTTCTGCCACGGTCGCTTCCTCTTCTTATAGCCGCTCCCACCTGCAGCTTCTTGATTTTGACCGGCCTTGTCAGGGGTCGCCTGATCCCTATTCCCGGATCTGGACAGCATTCGATGATTCATGCTGTTTTCTACAATTTGACATGCTTCCACAGCCTTATTAAACTGGCTGTATTGTTGAGGAGTTAACTTCTCCTTTAGCGTAGAGTTCAGCCCTCGAATCATTCTTTCTGTCATCCAGCGTTCGTCATCCACTTGGCGTAGATACGTAGAATACTGGGATAGCCGGATGAACTTAGCCAGATATTCGTCAAAAGCTTCTTTTTCTCCTTATCTCAGTACAAGGAATTCAGCCTCCCTTTCATCTCTGACGGATTGAGGGAAATATTTCTCGTAAAACTGCTCAAGAAACACTTCCCAGGTAACTGGAATGTCTCTTGCTTGGAGAAGTAACTCTGTATTCTTCCACCATCTATCCGCATCCTTTTCTACTTGATAGATGGCCATTTGGGCCTTGGTTTCAGTTGGGCAGTCGAGGACCTTAAAGATCTTTTCTAATCTGCTAACCCAATTCTCTGCTATCTGTACTTCAAATGTTCCTTCGAACACTGGAGGATTATGTTTACAAAATCGAACCATCCATTGTTGGATACCAACTGCCTCCTCCCTCGTTTCAACCCGTCTCTGGGGCTGAACCGCCTGCTGTTGTACTCCTTCAGGTTCTCTATCAACCGCTCCTGAAGGCTCTGGCGGTCTTAAATTACTTACAGCTGCTGCCACTACTACGGCTATGACAGCATCTCTTTCCTGCTCATTTTGTGCCTGAGATGCTCTCATTTCTTCAATCATCTTTTGTTGTTGCTCTAATCGCTCTAAAATTAGTTGATTAAGATTTCCAGCTTCTTGTGGTTCCTCTGCTGGAATCGTTCTTCTTGTTCGAACCATTTTGTTATGCTATAACATAGAAGGGAATGCGATAAACAACATTTCTCATTTCATTTCAAACATAGCATACAAGGTACATATCACAGTCATACATATGCTACTGTACTGATCCTTTATACATCACTTACATACATTGTGTACATCACTCTTTCTATCATACCCTAATTCTTCTTAAACCTTATTCTAATAAACTCTCCTACTAAGTAGATCCAGTCAGATATGGTACAGTATGGTTCTTCGTCAAAATACCGGTCCAACTCCGATCTCCAAGTAGTGGTTATTGGTAACACGTCATTCATTATCTCTTCCCAAAGACTCATGGTTAACATATTTGGGTCCCAAGCCTGATATATCGCTTTTACTCTCGTAATAAACTCCTGGTAGACCGTATAATCTTGATCTACGTCTCTGATCAGGGTCTGCCTCAGCCCATATAGCTGTCGGGCTAATACTACCGAGCTCTCAAATTGTTCTCTACTCAAGTTCCTCCCTGGTATCATTCTTACGATTAGATTTCCCAAATGTATCTCTACTAGTATTACTTCGGGCTTACTGGGACTTGGTATATTCATCTGATTAGGTACTTGCCTGAATCCTGATATGTCTGCTATATTTGGAGGTGCTACATTTATTGGAATGGCAGGAATAGGCTCTTTTAACACCATCTTCTCCTGATCATCAATCGGAAAGTTTGATCCTACCGAGGAACTTTCCTCTTCAGAGTCACCAACTACTGGAGGTGTCCAGGGGTAAGAGTCATTGCTAATTATCTCCTCTTCTGAACTATCCATACTAGAGACCTCTGGTCTAAACTCCCATTGGTTTACTGTAGTTTCAGACCCGGATCTATGTCTAGTCATCCTGCAAACACTATCTTAGTGTCAATTATGACGGCTTTATCATGATAGATCTATCTATAAATCATCTACTCAGAGCATTTCCTAAGCCATAATCCTTTGCTCTGATACCAAAATGTCACATCCTTATTTTTACATATCTTAAGGACCATTCAGTAGCACTTAGAACCACTTTTAGGGTCATTGAAGTCTAAACTCTTAATCTTGAATTTTACTCTTATCGGGTACTGTTCACTGTGGAAAATTCCAGATGAGTGACCAGATTTTGAAAAATCATAACTAATTCTAGAAAAATCGAAATGAAGTGTTTCAAATTGATACATGAAGATAAATTAATTATATTTCAGAGAAAAATAATTGGTTGACCATTCCTTGACAAATTCAACGTGGGTCAATGTTTCAACTTTACTGTTCATCCAGTGATTTTCTCCTGAATCCAGCATTTTGGTCCCAACTTTAACAATTTATATCTTTTCGTGTATACATCCAAATGAGGCATTACATATATCAAATTAAATCTTAGTATGTATACTATTTACCATAAAAATATCATACATTTATTCAACCATTTAATATTTTTAATGATTTATCAAACATCAATAGGTCTCCACGGATTACTATTCACAAAGTCATTTTTCAGCAACCAACCTTACATATTAGTGCATACATAAATCACATATCAGTCAAACATGCCAGATAGCAATCATTATTAAATAATCAACTGTTATACATCAATGCATGATTAACATCCTCATATTTCTATTACATTTTTCATTGTCTAAAATCCGGCAGCATAACTGCTACATTCCTTCTGTAGAAAGTAACCGATCTTGTACCGATTCGGTAATTCTCGTAGGAACTACCATTCTATGTAAGTACCCAGGAAAGACTGGATGAACCTGCTAGGTCCACTCACTTCCAGCCTCCTTAGACAGAACCTACGTACACAGTACGTATCAGTTCCTTTCTTTGTTCCTGCTTCGTTGCCAGAATTTCGGCAGCATAACGGCATCTCTTAAAATTTCCAAATTTTATTTTGACATAACCTCCCCTGTAATATTATATATGGGAATGAGATTCAAAAGAACCTCAGTAGCAACAATCATAACAATATATGTAATGCAGAGTGACAGTGCTTGCTTGTGATTGTGTACAGATAAGTATGTTGCATGCTTCCATATTCAATAACATATGATCATAGCATTGTAATAGAGCTTCAAGCATAACATATAAGACAACAATCCAACCAAACAATAGCACAACAATTCACAAAGATATTACATAAAAGCTAGGATTAGTTACTACCTTAAAAGCAGAACTCTAGAACCTCTCTACTGCTTCCAACTCCACCAGAACTTCCTTTCTTCTTTCTTTTTCTCACTTTCTCTCTCAAGAACTTCCTTATCTCTCTAAAAGCTCCTTAGGCCGTGAGAATGAAGAGCTAGGGGGGTATTTATAGTTTTGATCAATGGCATTCTTGTAATTTTGAAGCCTTAGGAACTTGTGGTCCTGGTTTTTCCGGAATTTCCTATTTTTCTTTTATTCCTTCATTGCATCATCCATGACATCATTCAAGGCCACCTCATGGGACACCTCACCTCACACATTTATCACATGGCACAAATGGAGGGAGCTAGAAGCCTTCTGGAAGCTTTCCGGTCCAATCCGGTATCGGCCCGGTCCGTCGCCTCGAAACTGACCCGTTTTCTGAATCTAATTTTTCTGAAAACCCATATTATGTCTTCTGACCTTACATTTAGTATCTAGACCCTTTATATCATTAACATTTTTATACTGGGTCTAAACTCAATTACAGATCCCCTGCGAAATGACCAAAATGCCCTTGGTGCCCTTTCTTGTCCTACTTTAACCTTAAGGGCAAAATCGTCATTTCACACCTTTCTGTACCTGGTCAAAGCATATACTGGCTCTAGTCAACCTTATTTAGATATGTATTAGCCTCTGGGCCTGTCTAGAATGACCAGAATGCCCTCCATTCATCTGCTATCCTTTAGTACAACACTAGGGCATTTTTGTAATTTCGCACTTTTCCAGGGTTCTGCTGGACACTGACCCACCTATCAGTCCAAGAGTCTTACTGGGCCTTTGATGGTGCCATTATTGGGCCTTTCTGGGTCCGTTAACTTTATGGCACGCATTACGAGGAATCTTCCTCTGGCACAGTTCATTGAATATTTTAATTATTATTCACCGTTTATACACATTTCCAGACACCGGCTCCTTTTTTCAGATACAGTGCCCTACTGTGTTCAGTCATCCTTGGGAGTCATAACAGTCATCTGACTGAGGTCATCCGATCATATTCAGCCCCTTTTTAAATACCGATAAATTTCCCTATCGGATACCTGTAGGCCTCACACTCCCGTCTGTATTTGCTATTTTGTGAATAACTTTTTCTACAGACCTCCTATCGGTATTCTGTCAGTTTTCTGACATCCGCCCCATAAGGGTGCATCATCCTGTAATTTCTTACTTATATCTGAAATCTAGGGTATCCGGTATGAACTTTTATAACTTTTGGACGATCAGTCCATTTTTGGCTATCTGGAGTTTTCAAAAATTCCGGTATTAGGCTGGATTACCCAGCGTCACCTGCCTTATCTTCTGGTAAAATCTGGGACTAAAATGCCATCGGGCAGTCCAAACCACTTCTGGCCTATTTTCCTTTAATTACACTTTAGCCCCAGGGAACTTTTTCTTCTTTGCACTTAAGTCCCTTTATTTGGCTAAAATTACACTTTAAGACCCCACATTTTTGTCTACCTTTCTTTCCTAACCTTAAACTTTCCATAATTGCACTTAAGTCCTTTCATTTCCTTTCTTTTGCAATTTAATCCTTTTCTTTACATAAAGGACCACATCTTTTTCCTGAAAAAGAACTCATATATTCCATTTAATCTGTACATAGAAATCAGTGCAGAAAATTAAGGATATTACATTCTTCGCACCATATATGCAAGAGTAAGAATAATAATATTTTATTTTATTTCATACAAGTTTTGTATTTGATTAATGATGATACTCATTCTTTTTTAATTAATTTCTATAGCAATCATTAGTAATTGGTTGTCCTATGTAAGCACAGTTATAAAGTTTTATTCTTATTCTCCCTCCATTACAAACCAGGGGCTGATGTCAAGAAGATTATGAACTCGTGAGTTTTCTTCTATACAGAACAATGGTCTTTGTAATAAATGGGTTACTAACCTTATAACTTTGGTCATAGGGCTATGAGGACGTTCAAAATTGCTAGGGGTCTTAAGCACGCCAACTCTGTGAGGGACCCTGAATGGATCATACCGAAGGTAATTAAACTATTAAGTCTTATGCTCCACATTTTGCTCTTGAAAAATAATTCTTATAATGTTAATATTATAGAGTCAAAGGCAGCTCAAAGAAAGCAACTTGTGCGGCTTCTACATCATTAGACACATGATGAATATTATCTTGTCAAATAGGACTAACCTAACTGAGGAGGTATGAAATAACCTTTTCGTCCGATGTCGCCTTGGGGTTACTTCAAAATTTAAACCAACGATTGCGTATAGTACAACCTCGGGTCGTTCTCTTTGAGGAGCCAAAAATAAAATTAAATTCCTAAGTAACTAAATGCAATGCAACTTAAGCTAGAAAATGGGATTTGTTTTGATTGAATAACAACTAAATGCAATGATTTAAAAATAAAGTTAAATAAAATATTTTTGGTATTTTTAATTTAAAGAAAGGAATAAGGAATGATAATAAATGAATGGAATGAAAAAGCAAGTGATTAACAATTATAAAAGCAATCCTCCAATTCAATAACGCAGGCAATCATAGCTTCAACAGATATGAGAGTTCTAAACAATGAATTAAGAATTATAATTAAGCTTTTAATCCAACAACCGAGCCACCTCGAATTGCCACAAAATATTTTCCAAAATCCTAGTTTATTAACTGCCACTAGAATAATAAATTAGGATTAAATATGTTAAAATCCAATGCTCAATTATAACTCAATAATTCATAGAAATAGGATTAAAGCTAGCAAGAGATATAATGATCCAATGATTCAAGCCACCTTGAAAAATCACAAAATATTCACAATAATCTCAGTACCATGTCTGACCCAGATCAAAGTAACTGAAATTAAAGTTAATTAAAGAACAATATCAATTGCCAAACAAAATCCAATTATAATAATCCTCAATAAAGATAAATCATTATAAGCATTCCCAATAATTATAAAATTATCCTAAGACCTAGGAATAACAAAATAATTAATGGATGAAAATTAAAGTAACTTAAACTCCCCTTTAAGACCCAAGCTCATGCCCTTGCCATTGAATAGGAGAATTAAGACGTTTAGCCACGGTTTGCCATAGAAGTCAATGCCACCATCAAGCTTTTACGGATGCCCATGGTCAGTGCTGTTGTACGCTCACCCACTGGTATGTACCTTCGCTACTGCCGCTCACGTTGCTGTTCTGTACTGGTTCTGCTGTTGCGAACTGTTCACGTGCTACAATGTCAATGCACTGTGAGGTTGCCGTCGGTGAACACTGGATGACTGGAGGAGTGGATTCTGGAAGAGCGCCTGCGATGACGGACTGTTTGTGTGAGTGAGTGGATGTCGTCTGCTTCTGTGAGAGAGGGAGATAACCGTGGTGGAGGAGTGACGGATGACGATAGAGAACTGGGGAAGGTGACAGCCGAGAGGGGTGTGGTGACGGCAGGTGCAGCTGCGGTTTGGATGATTAAGGAGTTGGTGGTTGAAGACGATGAATGGCGTGGAAGGTTCAGTTGCGGCCGTGAATGGAATATGGAAGGCGCTGAAGGTGTAGCTCTCCGCGGCGTGCTGCGTGTGTGTTCAGAAAGAATGATCTTTGCGGCGTCCTCTGTATGTGCTGCATGCATGCCTTTTTATAACTAAACCTAATGGGCTAAAACTGCAAGGTTTGGCCCAATGGGTCCTTCAATGTAATTTTTGAATTAGTGGTCCTTTGTTGTCATTTGTAAATTCTGATTTCTCCTAAATTCCTGAAATATAAAATCAAAATAATGTAATATCTTTTATTCCAAAAATAATTATTTGGGAGAAATAATAAAAATATGACAATTATGCCCCTATTAAACACTAATTTATTATAAAGTTCAATAATTCAATTGATGCACAAATAATATAATTGAAGCCCAAAATAATGACAAAAACCCACTAAAATGATATGAATAAATATATAAAAATATGGGTTTGTCAACTCCCCCACACTTAGTCTTTTGCACTCCTGGGCAAAATATCATTCAATCGAATCCAACAGTTAAACTCAATGCAAATAAATATAAAACTGACAAGGTAAGAATATGCAATTAACTCAAGTAACTTCTGTCCCTAATCAATCAACAGTCATGGAATGCTTCGGTGCAAAGAAATTAACACGAGAAATAGCAAGATAAAGGATGGGGAACATAATAGAGCTCTCATAGGTATAAGTGTCTCACTCAACTCTCAAATATAGGAAGTTTTCACTCAATCCACCTAAATTAGTACCTACCATAGGCTTGTAAAGATTCTACTATCTCCACTACTAACATACCTTAAATTCATGATCAAGGGGACTTTATTGGGTTGTAATGTTGGTGAAAGGCTAATGAATGGATGGAATGAAATATAGAACAAGTTTAATGCATGAGTATTAAGAACACTCAAAGTAAGCTAAAATGCAACTATCGAATGAACATCAATGTACCAATAGAAGCAATCTTTAATCTTCAACTACCAAGGGATGCCTTATTTCAAACTTTATTCATTGTTGCCAATTTTTCTTTTCTTTTCTTTTTTTTTCAAACTCCTTTTTTGGCTTTTTTTCTGCACATTTTTTTCTTTCTTGTCTTTTCGTTTTCTTTTCTCCCTTTTCTTTTCTTTTTCTTTTTTGGCAATCCTAGTCCAAAAAGATAAAGATAGCAACATCAATAGTGCACAATTAATCATGAAGAACATAATGTAACTCATGCAAAACACTTGTTCAAAATCAATGGAATGAAATGAAAGTGATGGGCTCAAAGGGGTGAACAAGGGTCAATTGATATGGCTTGTGTTTCGGTAAAAGGGTTTAGAAATGAATGCCCCTATCATGCTCACAAATCTAGGTATTAATGCAGTTTTGAAAAAGAATCTAGACAAGTTCTAGAGGTTAACCAAAACTAAGTGGAAATCACACAAGATAAGAAAGAACATTAAGGCTCAAAATCCTTCCAACAAGGCTTTCTCTAAGATGTTTTCTCCCTAAGATCAAGCTATGAAACAAGGTTAATAACACTGCACCAAAGACACTCCACTATGCTAATCAACTAAGAATAAAAATTGCTTAAATCAAGATGCATTCTTACCTAGACATATCAATATTCACATGCATAAAGCAAAAAGGATTTAAAAGTAAAGCCCAAGGATTGTAAAAGTCAAGTAGAAAATGGGGATCACAGCAGCAATTCGCTCATATAGCAGTGAAAAATCCAAACAATTTAAGCTCAAAAGGTTCAAATTTTTTGAATTTTTTCATGTTATGATGATTCAATTAGTGGCAAAGCAATTCAATAAATGCATCCCTCCCCCACACTTAAACTATGCGTTGTCCTCAACGCATCACTAAAGCATATATCAAAGGGAGGTAGTTCAAAAGTTATGAGCTAAAGGGGAGATTTATTCAAAGAAAAACTAACCTAAAACTAAGAAATCTTTAAAATGCAACCTATTCTAAGAAATTGTTAAAAGACATAAAGTAAACAAATCTAAAACTACTGTGATGGTTCCTCCCCCACACTTACTCCTAACTCTCTTAGCAAACAAATATCACCAGCAATACAAAAGAAAGTAAAGGAGAAAGGTGGAAAGGAATGACCGTGCAATTAGGGGGATCTCTGATTCTCATGGTAGTGCTTAAGTAGATGACCATTGGCTTGTGAAACCTGACCTGTTGCTTCATCCACCAGCTCTACCGTGCCAAAAGAATGCACCTTAGTAACTCTAAAAGGGCCTTCCCACTTAGTGACAAACTTCCCGGGCATCAACTTCAACCGGGCCTTGAACTTTAAAACCTTGTCACCTTCATGGAACTGTTTCCTCAGAATCTGTTTGTCATGAATCATTTTCAGCTTATCCTTATAGATTATGGCATTATCATAGGACTCAAGTCTCATCTCTTCAAGCTCTTGGAGTTGCATCATCCGGTTTTCAAGTGAAGATTCAAGGTCTGCATCACATGCCTTGATTGCCCAATAAGATTTGTGCTCAATCTCCATAGGTAGATGGCAAGCCTTACCATAGATCAACCTGAAAGGAGACATGCCTATCGGGGTCTTGTAGGCAATCCTATAAGCCCACAACGCTTCCTCAAGCCTTTCACTCCAATCTTTACGAGATGGGTTCACAATATTTTCTAGTATCCACTTCACTTCTCGATTGGAGACTTCAACCAAACCATTCGTCTGAGGGTGGTAAGGAGTAGCTAGCTTGTGATTAACTCCATGTTTAGCAAGTAGAGACTTGATGATCCTATTGCAGAAATGTGTTCCTTGGTCACTGATGATTGCTCTTGGAATGCCGTACCTACAAAAGATATGAGAACGTAAGAACTTGGCAACAGTGGAAGCATCATCTTTCCTAGTTGGCACTGCCTCTACCCACCTAGACACATAGTCTACTGCAAGTAATATATATGAAAACCCAAATGACGGAGGAAAGGGACCCATAAAATCCATGCCCCAGACATAAAAAATTTCACAAAAATGCATAGGTCTTAAGGGCATTTCATGCTTTCTACCTAGACTCCCAAACCTCTGGCATTTATCACAAGACTTACAGAAAACATAAGCATCTTTGAATAAAGTAGGACAGTAAAATCCACATTCTAAAACCTTCCTAGCAGTCCTATTAGCACTAAAATGCCCCCCACAAGATAAAGAATGTGCAAAGGTAAGGATAGAGTGGATCTCATTATTAGGAACACATCGTCTGATGATTTGGTCACTGCATTGCTTCCAAAGAATTGGAGCATCCCAGATATAGTATCTTGCCTCCCTCTTTAGCTTATTAACCTAAAACTTAGACATAGAAGGAGGTACAAGATTAGTGACAATATAATTAACAATGTTAGAGTACCAAGGCTCGTGAACAGCTAAGGCAAAGAGTGCAGAATCAGGAAAGGAATCAACAGTAAGCTTAGAGGAGTCAATTCCCTCAGTTCCTTCAGGTAACCGACTAAGGTGGTCAGCCACATGATTCTCTACTCCAGCTCTATCTCTAATTTCAATGTCAAACTCCTGCAGCAGTAAAGCCCATCTCAGCAGTCTTGGTTTAGATTGGGGCTTCTTGAACAAGTGTCGCACAGCTGCATGATCTGTAAAAACAACCACTCGAGAGTTTATTAGATACTGTCTAAACTTATCTAAATCAAAGATTATAGCAAATAGTTCCTTCTCAGTGGTGGTATAATTCACTTGAGCAGAATCAAGTGTCTTGGAGGCATATGCTATCACTCTAGATCGCTTATCCTCCCTTTGACCAAGCATAGCACCCACTGCAAGCCACTTGAAACAACCTTTTCGTCCGATGTCGCCTTGGGGTTACTTCAAAATTTAAACCAACGATTGCGTATAGTACAACCTCGGGTCGTTCTCTTTGAGGAGCCAAAAATAAAATTAAATTCCTAAGTACCTAAATGCAATGCAACTTAAGCTAGAAAATGAGATTTGTTTTGATTGACTAACAACTAAATGCAATGATTTAAAAATAAAGTTAAATAAAATATTTTTGGTATTTTTAATTTAAAGAAAGGAATAAGGAATGATAATAAATGAATGGAATGAAAAAGCAAGTGATTAACAATTATAAAAGCAATCCTCCAATTCAATAACGCAGGCAATCATAGCTTCAACAGATATGGGAGTTCTAAACAATGAATTAAGAATTATAATTAAGCTTTTAATCCAACAACCGAGCCACCTCGAATTGCCACAAAATATTTTCCAAAATCCTAGTTTATTAACTGCCACCAGAATAATAAATTAGGATTAAAGATGTTAAAATCCAATGCTCAATTATAACTCAATAATTCATAGAAATAGGATTAAAGCTAGCAAGAGATATAATCATCCAATGATTCAAGCCACCTTGAAAAATCACAAAATATTCATAATAATCTCAATACCATGTCTGACCCAGATCAAAGTAACTGAAATTAAAGTTAATTAAAGAATAATATCAATTGCCAAACAAAATCCAATTATAATAATCCTCAATAAAGATAAATCATTATAAGTATTCCCAATAATTATAAAATTATCCTAAGACCTAGGAATAACAAAATAATTAATGGATGAAAATTAAACTTAAACTCCCCTTTAAGATCCAAGCTCATGCCCTTGCCATTGAATAGGAGAATTAAGACGTTTAGCCACGGTTTGCCATAGAAGTCAATGCCCTATCAAGCTTTTACGGATGCCCATGGTCAGTGCTCTTGTACGCTCACCCACTAGTATGTACCTTCGCTGCTGCTGCTCATGTTGTTGTTCTGTACTACCGTAAGTCGCTGTTCCGTTGCTACTGTGTTACCGTCACTGCACTGGTTCTGCTGTTGCGAACTGTTCACGTGCTACAATGTCAATGCAATGTGAGGTTGCCGTCGATGAACACTGGATGACTGGAGGAGTGGATTCTGGAAGAGCGCCTGCGATGACGGACTATTTGTGTGAGTGAGTGGATGTCGTCTGCTTCTGTGAGAGAGGGAGATAACCGTGGTGGAGGAGTGACGGATGACGATAGAGAACTGGGGAAGGTGACAGCCAAGAGGGGTGTGATGACGGCAGGTGCAGCTGCAGTTTGGATGATTAAGGAGTTGGTGGTTGAAGACGATGAATGGCGTGGAAGGTTCAGTTACGGCCGTGAATGGAATATGGAAGGCACTGAAGGTGTAGCTCTCCGCGGCGTGCTGCGTGTGTTCAGAAAGAATGATCTTCGCGGCGTCCTCTGTATGTGCTGCATGCGTGCCTTTTTATAACTAAACCTAATGGGCTAAAACTGCAAGGTTTGGCCCAATGGGTCCTTCAATATAATTTTTGAATTAGTGGTCCTTTGTTGTCATTTGTAAATTCTGATTTCTCCTAAATTCCTGAAATATAAAATCAAAATAATGTAATATATTTTATTCCAAAAATAATTATTTGGGAGAAATAATAAAAATATGACAATTATGCCCCTATTAAACACTAATTTATTATAAAGTTTAATAATTCAATTGATGCACAAATAATATAATTAAAGCCCAAAATAATGACAAAACCCCACTAAAATGATATGAATAAATATATAAAAATATGGGTTTGTCAAGGTACAATTATGTTTCCTAATGATTTTATATTTCTTGTTAATTTAACATATACTAGTAGTGCCTTAATTTGATATTTCAGATGTTTGATCAATCTGACCCTTTTCCTACATAAGATATTGAGGAGCTGCGCAATCTTTGAGTTGAGTTTTTTGTTCAATTCATTCCTTCTCAATAGTATTTGTGTTTCTAAGAATACTTTCTTTTATTTTTCTCTTCAAATTGTTGAATTTTTGTATTCAATTTTATTAAATGAATAATATATTTATTGAATTCTTTCTCCAGTTTTGTCTCTTTGAGTTGTATATTTGAATAACAATAAAGTGATCAAAATCGTTACTCAAGTGGTAAATTCTGTTGCAGAAGTAGTAAATGACCAAAGCACTTATTTTTAACTCAGTTGTTATAGGGAGTAGTAAATGTCTTAGGGAATTGGTCAAAATTATTGCTCAAGTGGTAAATTCCTTTGCAGGAGTAATAAATGACCAAAACAATTACTTGAAACTAATTTGTTATTGAGAGTAGTAAATATTTTTGCAAAAGTGGTAAATTCCCTTGCAGGAGCAGTAAATGACCAAAGGGCAATTTCATCTTTTACCTCTAAATTTTGAAAGTACAGATTGAGACTTATGCACAATCTATCTTTTTTAAAATTTAGATGCTTTTTTTGTCTTTTTGAATTTCGGATGGTTTTTCTCATCTTTTTCCCATAAATAAATGGTAGCATTTTCTATACAAAATGCTGTGAGATATGTGCTACTAAAATTAGCTTTTGCAGTAGTGAACCGTAGCCAATGTCATGCTTCAAATTGATGAGTAAAGAGAACAAGCTAGTCATGAAACAACGCCGATTTGCCATCAACCTAGCAAGAAAATCAAAACCATATCCAATTTTTGAGCCATCCACCTCATTAGAAAATCGTAACCATCAAAATCAGCATCGTCTTGTTGATGGAGAAGACTAGCGCACTATCAATCTACTAAGCCATCGACCTCACAATCTTTGTGTTCAAAATTCCTATAGATGTAAGGAGGGAAGAGAACATCATGGGTGGAAGGATGTCACTAACAGGGGAGAAAGGAGATGAAAGGATGGCAGGGGTACAAATATGAGAAGGATGGATGAGGGGTAATTTAGTATAAAATTGTTCAATCCCAAGATTGATTTTTCAATACCAGAGGGGGTATTGACTAATCTCATAATGGAATTGGGATTGTAATTGGAGTCCTCGTTACCCTATACCAAACATGAAAAGTTACTATTACACAATCCTAATTGTCAACTCCTTGATGAATCCCAATTTCATGTAGCATTTCCATATCATTTTAGGGGCATTTTATCATTTTATTTGGGCTTTATTGTATAAAATATGATTAGATTGTGTATTGGAGTAATTACATGAGCTTAGTGTAAAAAGGGCATATTTGGAATTTCTTTGTGACTACTCTAAGATAATCACTTTCTTGGGACCATTTTATCTTGCTTGAGTTTATTTTGTATTGTAGGGACCTTGAAAGAAGAACTAGAGAGAAAAGGGCTAAGAGAAGGGGCAAAAGTGACCAAAAGAACTCATAATGGAGACGTTGGGCACTGAGATGCGATCCAATTTTCATGCCCTACGGCTCAATTGGCCTCTGTGTATGTTCGCCGTAACGAATATGCATTATATATATACAAACGCGAATTTTTACGCGTTTTGCATCAGATTTGACTAATGGACCCATTTTTGCATCAGACTCGACTTAGCAACTTAAACAGCATGAAGCCTAGCCTCCAAAATCACTTTCCTTCATCCATTCACTCGCTCTTTTCTCCATCCATTTCCATCACTCCCACAATTCCATCTTCTATTTTCTCCATCTCTTTAACTTCCTTACTTTATCCGTGGCTATTGTGTGCTGGAGCTTGGTGGTGACAACACCAAACTCCATGTGTGGCTTCAACTCTTGAGGATGGGTAGCAAAGGCTTGAGTTCAAGAGTTTAATTGGGGAGTTTCCATATTTTCTTTTATGCTCTCTCTTCATTTTATAGCTAAATTTTCCTAGATCTAGATGTATTTGGTTATATTGTGTTGAGATTAAGCTTCTTTGTTCGACTACGTTGTAATTTGGATTTGATTGTGTAATTTGAGTACTTTAATAACTTAATATATATTCCAATTTGTGTTTTATGAGATAGATTCTTACTCTTTATGTGTTGATGAGTTTATGTCTTACAATTCAGATTGAGGTTGATATTGAGTTATGTTGGGATTGATAAAGTTACTATGTTGAGCTCTCATTGTATGTCCATCTTTGTTAGTTCCATAGCTTAGTTCTCTTTCAAAGGAAAAATTGCATTTAATCATCAATGTTGTATCAACTCCCATATTTTAAGTACAATGATAGTCAAGTAACCTTTTCCCAAGAGATTTCTTATAATTCATTACAAATTTCCATATCCATCATTTTGTATAAAATACCAAAAACAAGTAGTTTAGGATTTATCTTTATTGTAAATTTTGTTTGAACTATGAAAATCCCAAAACCATTTTACCCCTTGTAAATAGTGCACTTCACATGGCATTCAGATTATTTAAGAGTCAATAAAAGGCTCCTCGAGAAAAGAGAGAACGACACAAGGTTGTGGCTTACAACAATCGTTGGTAAATATTATTTTTTATTGTGAACCTAAGGCTAAGGCAAAATGGTTCTCATCACTCCTCAATCCTACACAGCAAATAGGGCCTATAGATCAAGGGAATATAAGTACTCCTATACATAATTATAGGAAAATAGGCCGGTTCACCCTTAGTGTATTAGGCCCAGACCTATATATATATGTGTATGGGCTGAAGCAGAGATATCCAAAGAGTTGGGTTATCATTTTGAATATCCTAAGATATTCAAAATGATAGAAGGAATGGTTATGAGGATAACCACCCACTCTCCTTCCATTATCTCTTCATGGGTACGGGAATGGGAGCACAGGAGACAAAAGCATTTTTTATAGGAAGTGTTCTGCGATTGCTCTATTCTCTTGGCATTGTAGGATAATCTCTTCTCCTCTTTGGTGTGCATTTGTTGTGTACCAGATACCTAATTCCAGTAATGGTGATAGGTTACTGTGTGGGTACTTGAAGTAAGCGAATAGAGAACAAGTACGCCCAAAATCTTACAATGGTATCAAAAGCTAGTTTCAAATACTTGGAGTTCATCGAAGATCTTACAAGGGTAGTCAAGAACAATATCATTCCAATGGAGCGTATCAATGATGTTGTTGAGAGAATTTTGCATGTGAAATTCACCATGGGTCTGTTTGAGAATCCTCTAACTGATCTCAGTTTAGTCAATGAGCTTGGAAAATAGGTAAGACATTCTTAACCTTTCAATCTGAAAGATTTGAACTGAACTTTATTTTCAATTTAGTTCATTTGAATAGTATCTATGTGAAATGACTTTCTAATTGATTTTATAATGAACATCATGCTTAATGATAATGTTCTTTGCAATAGATGGTGAGGCAAATTTTACATTTGTATATGATTAGTAATAATATCCAGGGCATGAGGATCCTAAATAACTTAATGTATATGATTAGTAATCTACACCTTCTCTTCCTAAATAACTTATGAATGGGGAAGAAGAAAAAGTTATCCAACACCGGTACTCTAGCTTTAGCTAGAAGATGGCTAAAGATCAAGCACCATACCCACGAACAAAAAAAAGGCATTTATAAAGTTCTCCATGATTATGCCAAGTTTATGACTAATAAGAAAAAAATTCTGCGCTAAAGTCATGATGAAATACATAAGACAAGTAAGAGACAGAGGCTAGTGTACCAGAAAATCTTTATGGATTGATGCAATAATTTATGCTTAAGTCACCAAAGCTTAGAAAACTAAGGAAATATGTTAAATTTTTTTCCACTGTTATCTTGATTGATATCTCTTAGCACTAGCACTCCTTATATTTTTTTTATTGCTTTTGAAGACATAATTTCATATATTGTAAATGGAATGCAAGTCTTATTTTATTTAATGAAGCTCATTTAAAATGCAATTTGATTATTCGTGTATAATCTAAACATGCTTCTTATAAGTGGGAGCTTTTAGAAGATGAGGCTTCTAAAAGTAGTGTTTTATTGTTAAAGTACTTGTATAGAATTCTTGATAGCACATAATGATTGTTGCTAGTATATGTGTGATGGGAGGTACAAACGCATACTCCTGATCATGGGTCTTGTAGTGTCATTATTTTTTAGTCAAGAATAATATAAGTACATGGCATTATATACTTCATTGTGCTATATGACTCAAATGTTCTTCGATGCGATTCTCTTGCCTAAGAATTGAAAATGGCAACCAAGAACATTATTTCTAAACTAAATAAAGGTGAAAAACTCAACGAAGATAACTGGGATATCTGGCACTGAAAGGTCCAATACATCTTATAGGAATAAGATACTTTAAACCTTTTGACAACTGCTATGGCTGAACCTGAAGCTGGGAATTCGGTCTAGCACAGGAGAGACCAAGAGGCTTACCAATCTTAGAGGAAGAAGAATAACATAGTTAGAATCACGCTTCTTAGTGCCATGGCAAATGACATCATGTGTAAATTTGAGATGCACAAAACTGCTCAAGCCATATGGATTACACTAACGAATAAAGTTGGCAGTTTTTCTTCCACTAAGCTTAGTGATAAACTCATATTTGTACTAATTTTTAATATGATAAAAGAGAGTTGATTATTGATTCTTATCCACATTTACTACTATATTGAGCAAATTAGTTAATAATATGAAATTGGACAAGTGGGAATTTAAATGATGTGATTTTAGTGCTTAATTGGATAAATAATCTATTAAATGTCCATTTCAGGTCAATACAGCAATCAATCAGCGAAGTAGATCAACTCTGTGGAATTCAGTCGCGACATTATGTACTCACTGTCGCGACCATACATCAATCAGCAAAAAAGTGTTCTCTGTCAACATTAGTCGCGACCAGAAGTAAATATAGTCACGACCAAACCTCAATGCAGAGATCAATCCACGAATAACAGAAGGGACAGCTGGACAGAAGGTGGTTTAAGCATGTGATAAATTGCATAGCTGGACTTAACAGATTGCAAGTAGGAGATCATGCATAATGCTGGCACTGTTCACGCATCTGGCACTGTTCACGTGTTCAGCACTGTTCACACATAAGCAAATTGCCTCTGAACAGAAGGACAAGTTGATGACAGCAAGTGGAGAGCATGTGCTATAACAGAAATGGCAAGTGTTAGTGGAAGCAAGTGGGCTGAAGAAGTTCACACGTGATTCAGACCACATCACTCATTCCACACTTCTCTTATATATTCATATCAGCCCTACAGCAAAAAGGACATTTTTTACACTGTAGACCAGATCAAATCAGACTTCACCTCACCATTCATTCCATTTAGCTCCACTCCTTCTATTTCTCCATTCATTCACGCATTCATCCATTCTTCTTCTCTATTTTCATTTCTTTTCTGCAAGCTTGCCTCTGTTCTAGTCAATAGAAACAGAGGAAAGCTATGCACAATCATCTTCATCGCCTTATTCCATTTCCATTATGACTGCTGCTGTACCGATGGTTGCTGCTGGAGTTCAGATAGCAATGCAAGGCTAAGCTGCTGTGCTCTCTAGGAGATGACACCAAACCAGAATCCTTGAGCTTAACAGGGAGTTCAATGAGTCTTTAAGTCAGATTTAACTGTATTGAGTTGATGTATTTACTTCTGGTTTATTGATTCAATTAGAGTAGTAGATGACAAAGAAGTAGGGAACCGAGTTGGATTTCTTATTTCTGCAGCAATGAACCTTTAATTAATTCTCATCTTTGATCGAGTTGAACATAGCTATGATTAATTAAAGTGATTCTGTCAATTCATATTCTGCTATTTCTGAGTTGAATGATTCCTATTCTCTATTCAATGTCTGCGAGTAGTAGCTTTGATTGAGATTTAGCTAGCGAGTTGTTAGCTAACCTATTATAATTCAATTGATTAATCTTGATATTCTGTGGATAATGAAGGTAAGGTAATCTCCAAGGGAACACACTTATCATCATTCATTCATCTCATCATCTTAATCACATAAAAACAGAAACAATAGAATAGATTTACTTTCTAAAGTTAGTTGATAGTTCAAAACACAACTCATCTGCTTAACTTGTTAATTTGTGGCTCAATAGATTAATTAGGAACTCTAACATTCAGTAGCTCCTTGTTATCTGACCTAGGTTAGCCTCCACCTACTATTGGTTAGCTTAGTTTTGTTTGATAATAGAAATGATAGTTATCAAAATGGCGCCGTTGCCAGGGAGCCTTACTTGTTAAGGTTTCCTAAGCAATCTCCTAGGCCCAAAAACATAAAGAGTAAGTAGTTGTTTTCAGTTTTTCTGCAATTTCTGTGTTTTATATCTGTTAAGTCGCGACCATTTGTGTTGTTAGTCACGACTAAAGTGCTCTGTGATTTCAAGTCGCGATCAGATACACATTTGGTCGCAACCTAAAATCAGTTTTCAACTCGGAATTGGTATCTGTCACTTTTAGTCATGACTTGAGGTCTGATTGGTCGCAACCAAAATTATTTTTCTTCAAATTTTCATCTCTGTGATTTGTAGTCGCAAACAAATTGACACTTAGTCACGACTAAACCTCTCTGTGAATTTTAGTCGCGACCTTAGTGCATTTGGGTCGCAACCACAAATCTATTATTTTAAACATTTGCTGTCTGAAATTTCTAGTCGCAGCCAGATTGTCACTTAGTCACGACTAAAACTCTCTGTTATTTTTAGTCGCGACCAAAGTGTATTTTGGTCGCAACCAGAAATTTTTGACTTCAAGTTTGTGCTCTCTGTGATTTTTAGTCGTAACCAAAGTAACATTTGGTCGCGACCAAAAATCCATCTTCAGAAAATTTTGCTTTCTGTGACTGACAGTCGCGACTTGTGGTTCATTTTCATCGCGATATTTGTTCTCTATGATTTTGAGTCGCGACCTATTATCCTTTTTGTCGCGACCTTACATTTCTAAACTGCGACTAACTGATTTTATTTGCTGAGTTTGCTACATTATTGATATATATGATCTTCTGCGCCATTGTTAAGCTTGAATTGCATGAACAAAAGCTCTGAATTCTTTCCATTGGATAGAGAGATTAATAGGACACTTAGGCAAATAAAGAAAGCTAAAAATTAAGCTAGTATTGCATCTGTTGCTGCTGAAACTGAACCTGCATCTTGTGCTATATTAGATAATCATCTTGTCATGGAGCATGTTATTGTAGGTGAAGCTCACACTCATAATCAGAATAATCAACATGAGCAATGTGAAGAAAACAACATGAACAATAGAAGGCCACGTAGGAGCATAAGAGAACTCACTTCTTCTAATGCAAACTATGATCCTTTTCACACCTGTCCTGCTTTAGATGTGAACTTTGAGTTAAAAGGTCCTTTGCTGAGTAACTTACCAAAGCATTATGGATTGGCAGGTGAGGATCCTTTCAAGCATTTATAGACTATGCAGTGGGTTTGCTCAACTATGAAGCCTGTAGGAGCTGACATGGAGGCTGTGCAGAGATAAGTCTTTCATTTCACATTGGAAGGAAAGGCAAAAGAATGGTTCTATATGCTGCCACATCATACACCTCAAGCTCTACACTCCTGGAACAACTTAAGAAGTGCATTCTTGGAAAGATATTTTCCTTCATCAAAGACTGCTGCATTAAGGAAGGAGATCTTTGCTGCAAAACAGTATGCTGAAGAATCTTTCTATGAGTTTTGGGGCAGATTTCAAGAGTTGCTGGCTAGATATCCATATCATCAGATTCCAATGGAATATTTAGTGCAGTGCTTTCATTCAGGATTGCGCTTTGCATGCAAAAAGAATTTGGATGCAGCTGCTGGAGGTTCCATTGATGATTTAACACCTGATGAAGTATGGAGCCTGATTGAGAAGATAGCAAATAATGACCAGCAGTATGGAGGATTAGATGCTAGAAAAGTGCATGAGGTTTCTGCAAGGTCTTCTCAAGATCATAGTAATCTGTCTTCTCAAGTTGCTACTATGAGTGCTCAGATCAACAATCTAACTGCTCAATTGAGCAGTTCACATGTTCAAAGCCCATACTCTCAAGCTCTAGTTGCTCCTAGCTGCTAGTTTTGCTCTTTTCCAATGCATATCAGTGCAAATTATCCTTCACACTATGAGGAAGTCTCAGCCATTTATCAAGGCAGACCTAACCAGTATCCATAAAGGAATCTATACTCCAACACATACAATAAAGGATGGAGAGATCATCGTAATTTCAGATGGAGAGATGGAGGTGGAGCTACTAGTCAAACCAGATTCAACAATGATAAGCAAATGGCTGAATCCTCTAGAGCCATAGAAGTGTCTACTGCTAAAAAGGATGATGGAATTTCAGAGATACTAAAGAGCATTACTGTGATGAATTCAAATATAAATTCCATCAACATGAACCTCTGCTCTAACTTCAAGGATTTGAGATCTACAGTGGAGAGCAACCAAGCAAAGACCAACTCTAGATTTACTAATTTGGAGAACAGAATTGAGCAGTGGGACACCAACATCTCAAACATAAATAGCTATGTATCTCAATTAGCTAATTCAGTGAATGATGTTCAGGCAAGAATCAGTGGAGATCTACCTTTAAATACAGTTGTTAACCCCAAAACTGTGAATGCTATAAATCTGCAAAGTGAAAAGCAAGTAGGGGAGCAAGTTACTGATGCTGAATATAAAGATGAAGGGGAGGTAGATACTGATTCTAGCAGTTTAATGAAGAATAGCATTGAGAAGTCTGAAAGTAAGGAGGAAGCACAATCCCTTGAGAAGGAAGAAGCTACAGAAAGTTAGATTGATTATGCATAAGACTCTAAGGATGGTGGACAGCTATACAGTAAAGGAATGGTGTTTCCAGAAGTTAAGGATTTTGAGATAAGAAATCCAGAAGTTGACAAAACTAAAGAAGTTCAATCAGCAAAAAGTTCAGAGCTCAAGCAGAAAGAATCTCATTCGGGTTCAGCTAAAAATGAAGGACACCTGAAGGATTTACTTGTCCCAAAAGAACTCATAAGCAGCAAGAAAATTTTGGAGGCACAGAACAAGGAAGTCATCAATTCTTTTAGCAAGATGGAAGTTAATGTGCCTATGCTGGAGAGGATGTAGAGAGTACCTGAATTTGCAAAGTGTTTAAGGGAGAGTTGCAACCACAGGAAAAGAGACACACCTAATGAACTGGTGCAATTGGGACCTAAAGCTTCCGCACTTTTCAAAACTCAATTTCCAGAGAAGTGTAAAGATCCAGGTGTATTTTCCATTCCCTGCATAATTGGTAAGATAACTGTAGAGCATTGTTAGACTTAGGTGCTGCTATTAATGTGATGCCTAGTTCAGTTTATCATGCTTTAAATATGAATTTGATTAAACCAACTAAGGTGTTAGCTCAATTGGCTAATAACAGTATTATAAGGCCTAAGGGAATCTTAGAAGATATTTTAGTTCAAGTTAAGGACCTTATTTTTCCTGTGGACTTTTATGTTTTGGATATGATAGATAAGTCCCTTGATGATAGTACTCTTATTCTAGGAAGGCCATTCATGAGGACAGCTAAAACCATGATTTGCATGAAAGAGGGAATTATTAAAATGGAATTTGGTGGGCACATAATCCAGTTTAATATGTATAGACACCCACATCAGCATAATTCTCTCCTAGGACTTAGCATGGTTGGAGCATTACTTGAAAAAGAGTGTGATAATAGTTGTGAGCTTGATAATGATGATGAAGTTGAAGAACTTTCCATTTCTTTCCCCTCCACTAATTTCTCTTTTTTTTCTTCATCCAATGGTGATGTGTTATGCATTAATTCTAAGATTGATGGCTGGTGATGAAAGCTCCGAATTGTCGCAGTCCGAGCCATCAAAATAAAGTGAATTGCACCCTAGTAATGTAGTATAAGGCACAACCCTATCGTTCTTCTCAAGGAGCCTTTCTAAAAGAATCCTAGCAATTTGGATGTCAAATTCAGTGAAAAACCTGAGTATAGAGTAAAATGGTTTTGGGTTTTTGTGGTGCAGAAATGTAAAGATATGGTAAAGTAAATATTTTTGTGTTTTTGATTTGTGAAAGTAGTTTATGGTGGCAGACTCTTGATGATGAAAATGTATCTATCCTTGCTCTCAAATGATATAGAGTTTGAAATCACTAAGTCTTGAATTAAACCTCAATCAATCAATTGAGTCCAGAACCCTAATATTCTTTAAACTCCTTTGATCAAAGCTAGTTTAAAGACTATTAGTGAACTGCTAAGAATCTCTTAGTGTGCAATTTAAATCAGATTATAAAGAATGCCCTCAAATGAGTGTCGACCGACTAACCCTAGAATTCAAGCGATCGAATCAATTAGCAACAATCGTTGACAACCATTCAACTAGCTTAAAATCAAGACTGAAATATTGCATTTAAACCAGCATTCAAAACATCCAAAGTAAATTACAAATGTCTAATAATGAGAATAATCAATCGATATTCAAAACTTGTTCATATAATGAAAACCTTAAATCTAGAAATAATCATAATATGACAAGGATGCAAATTAGACAGAAGGAACTCCCCATTTCAGTTCATGAGCTTAAGAAACGAAATCCATCACCAAGAGGCTAAGGGTTTAGCCTCTCATGACCTCTACTGCACTGCAATCGCCGTCCAGATTTGCTGCCATGAAGAAACAATGGAAAAGTAGAGAATGGTGGTGAAGATATCTCTTCAAAGTGGTAGAGAAGGTAGATGATCCAGAAGGAATGTGTGAGAGCTGCCTCTTGACCTAATCAGGTCTCCCCAAAAACCGAACTCCTCGCCTCTCGCCTTTACCACCCCTTTCAAAGGCAAATTTACCTAATCCGAAACGCACAGCTTCACGTCTGTCTTCTTTGGTCGCGACCAGATCCATATTTGGTCGCGACCTGTGAGCACAGAAAAGATCAAGCAGAATAAAATAGGTCGCGACCGGAGGATACTTTGGTCGCGACTCAAGAAGGCAGAGACTTCATTTCACTTTCATTGACTTGTGATTTCTTTCTTGGTCCTGGCTCTCCTCCAAAATACCTGCAATTCAACATAAAAGCTCGCTGTAAAAGTTCAAATCAGTAGATAACAATATATGTGCAATTTGGGGGAGATATTTTACCATTTTATCCTTTAATTAGCACACTGCCACGCACAATCATGTGATATACAAAAGTACAGTTTAAGGCATGAAATGAATGGTAAAATTACAATAAAACTGTTAAAAGTGTCGTAGAAACCATATACAAAATGTGTCTTATCAATTCCCCCACACTTGAACCTTTGTACTCCTGGACAAAGAAATGAATCACACCTAGAACAACACTAAAACAATTAATCCACCATCTTTGGGAATGCAAAAATGATAATGTGAGCAATGCCAAGTAATCAACTACTGAATGAAATCAACCTCAGCTGTACGAGCGCAATAGATCCTCTTCAATGGATGTAAATGTTTAACTCTCTATTTCCTCTCATTGTTAGGGTTCTTTCACTCAGTTTCAAATTGGAAAACATCCTACCATAAGCTTGTAATGGCTCTAAATCTCAGCAACTATATAGCATTTATGCAAAGAATCAAGAGGTCTTTTAGGGTTGTAACGATGGAAGTAGGCCACATGGAATGGAATATGGAGGATAAAAAATAGTATATGCAATCAAATAAGAGTATATAGCTTGAATTCATGTCTTTACAGATTCAGAAATGATGATTGTGCTAATAGGAGTTGATAATGGTACCTTCATTTTTTTTTTCATTTTCATTTTCATTTTTTTTTACACCTTATACATAGAATGGTCTAGCACAACAGTACAATAATAATGAGTTTTGACATGAATGACAAGTTTATTCTTGAAAGATGTTCATGCATATATTACTTTCTATGTAAAATGATGAAAAAAGAAATAGAAAAGAAAAATGATGAGCTCAAAGAGGGTGACAAATAATATAATATGTACTGGGCTTGTGTTTGGGATAAAATGGTTTAGAGATGAATGCCTCTATCATGTTCAATTCATAAATGCGCAAGTAATTTTCAACTCAGAGCCGAGACAAGTTCTAGAGGATATAAACCAATTGAATAATCACTCAATATAGAATTTAAGGCCGAGAATCCTTCCAACAAGGCATTTAATCTAAATTGCTCAGAAGCTAAAGTTTCAAACACTGTTCATCATTCACTAGGCATTAAAACACTTATCACAAATGAAAACCCTCTAAACGATGATCAAAAGTTTCAAGTTAATCATTTAGACCCATGTGATAGAGTTTAGGTGTTTCCACTTCAATTTCCAAGAAATTTAAACAACAAATTCAAGTATGAAGATGGTTTCTATAAATTCTTTATGCAAAAGATCTGAAAAAACAATAGGGTAATGAATCATTTGTAAAGCACAATTCAATCGGACACAGCATTGCCCCAAGCAACGAGAAGATAAATGGACAATTTGTGCACTCGGGTCGCTACGTACAATGCTCAAAGTCGCGACTACAAACGCAAAAAGCGCAGACTCAACTTCCCAGATTAGTCGCGACTAGTAACTTTACGGTCGCGACTCAAATTTACAGACAGGTTTAGTCGCGACGTAAGGTCACTAGAGTCGCGACTGGTTTTCACAGAGAGTCTGAAATCAACCAATTCATACCAGGTCGCGACCAAGAATCAAACATGTCGCGACTAAATCAGTGGATGTTACGACCAATACTATCTGATGGTTTTCAAAACCCAAAACATTTTATATGCAAGACCTTGTCAGCCAACACCAAAACAGTTTAGAATGGAAGTCCAATTTTCAGCAATTCATCACACATTAAGATCAAAACCCAAAAGTTTTGTGATGAAAGATTGGATTATGGAAGGATTTTAACATTATTAGCACAGAAACAAGGACATCCTCCCCCACACTTAAACTTGACAGTGTCCTCACTGTCAACAGAACCAGAGAAAGCACAAATGCAAATCAAACTGAGGCAAACCACAAGCAGGAAAAATAATGCAAATCATAGTCTTTGGATTAGTGAGAGCAAGGTAAAACAGGATTTCAATGTCTTTCTCCAGTATACAATAGCCAAATGAAAACAAAGATAAACCCAGAACAAGAAAAAAAAATCCTCATTCTACTCGTCTCTCTCCTCTGCAGCGCCCTCAGAAGCGCGATCATCCTCATCCATAGCAGCAGCACACCCCTCATCAGTTCCAGCGTTTGCAGCCCGGGCTTTGGAGGATTCACCTGGCCCATCCGGAAAGAAAGCAGAGGCAGGAATATTGTTCTTGAAGAAAGCCTCTTCAAACCCGGGGGGTAAAGCTATGTGAAGCGACTTAGCAATCTTTAGAACCAAAGGATCAATGAATTGTTGCCTTTTATACTCTTGATTCATTATGATCGCTCTTAGCTCCTGCTGCTGAGAGGTGACTTGAGCCAGTTGATCAGAGAGAGCGGCAAGTTGTCCACTCCAACCATGGTCACCCTCATTAGTATCCTCCTGTTCCTCCTCCACATCCCTCTCAACTACCCTTTTACCCCTTTTGGCAGTCCTCAACTCCGCAGCCTTCTTGTTGGCTTTGGAGACACTATAACATTTGGTGATTGAGGGCTCAAGGAAAAAATCAGTTTTGAGGGAAAGAACTCCATGCTTCTTGCACAGATCAGTAATCAGATGGGGAAAGACAAGAAGGGTTGTGGAAGAATTTATACAATGGCTAATGGAAGCAATAATGATGCTGGAGAGTTCGACAGGTTGCTGGGTCATTAACAAATAAAGCAGGATGGCTCTCTCCTCATTGATATCTGAAATGTGGGCCTGAGGCATCACGTTATAAGTCATAAAGTTGAGCCAAACCCGAGCTTCATCATTCATAACCTTCCTCTCCAGATATCTTTTCTGGCCTCTAATCGTCCATGCTGCTCCTTCTCCTCCTAAAACAGCCAACACTGTATCCCAAGGGACCTCATCTAAACGATATCTCAGATGATGGAACCGACATTCAGAGAGAGTGGGAGTTTGTAAAAAGATTTAATAGCCCAGGCATCGATGAAAAACTCTTTTTCTCTAAATGCTATCCCCAAGGATTCTTCCAAAGCGGAGGTAATGTAAAATTCCCGCACTAAGGTAAGATTAGCTTTAGTCCTCTTTTTCAATAACTCCTTAAATCTACTTTCTAAAGCTAACTTATAAAAATCAAATTCCTCGGTGGCAGGGAATTCTTTTTCTTGGACAACCCCTCGAGTGTTGAACATAGCTTCAGCTTTCTTTCGGGTTAACTTGGCATGGGGGCTGCTTCGGGATCGTTTGCTTACTTCGGGGTTCTTTGTTCGGGCCATCTGAGCATACAAGTCAAACAATGCAAATCAATACAGAACAGAGCCCTATTCCTTGAAAAGAAAACCTCCCTACACAAGATGTATGGTTCATTGGCTGGTTTTTTTTTTTTTTACAGACGGGATTCAAAACAGATAGCAGATATGTCAAGTCGCGACCAAAAGGCTCATCTGTCGCGACCGTTCGTCTCTGGACATTCATGTCGCGACTATATGGATTGTAGGTCGCGACTAGACACAAAATGTTTTCAAATCAGCGAAGTTCATCAGCCATGTCCCACAAATCCAAACTGACCCGCCAAAACCCTACCTAGGACGGAGACTACCACTGATACAAACCAAATCCCCAAAATGTCTACAGAATGACATCCAGTAAAACCTAAAAGCTGGATACAGGGAATGGTAGAAAAATAAAGGAACAGAGAACTACCTGTAATCTCGTCAGCAACCAGTAAACTACTGGAATGGGGATGAAGAAGACAAAGAAGAAACGCGAACGGCTAGAGCACTGGTCTGGAAGGGCAACAGAGGCTGAGAGGAAATGGAAAGGCAAAAGTCGCGATGTGGAGAAGCAATTTTAGAGCAAATGTCGCGACTGAGGAAAGAAAGATCAGGGTTAAAAAGGCGGAAGGGTCAAAACGCATAGCAGAATAAGGAGTCAGGTCGCGACCGGTAGTTTTTCAGGTCGCGACTCACGTATATAGAGAGCTACAGTCGCGACAATAGTGATACTAGGTCGCGACATTATTTAACAGAGGAGAACCCTTCGTCTGAGGACAAACTAGTCGCTACCATAAAATCATAATGTCGCGACAACGTTCAAAATTCAGGTCCTAATGTACCTCAAAGCCTCTTATAATTCCTCCTAAGAAGCTCTCAACCATGTTTTCCACAGCAGAACAGCACTAAAACTCAATGCAAATTTCACAATCAAGTACACAGTCACATTCAAATCATGCACCACAACACAAAAGAAGCAATGATGACAAGATGGGTAAACTATAGCATGCAATTGAGTACGTGTGAAAAGCCCAGAAAAGAGGAATTAAACAAATAGATCATAAACAGCACAGGGTTATTGTACAAAACAGAAGTAAACTAACAATAAATAGAAATAACTAAAAATGAACACTATCCTGCTGAGTCATCCCTTTCCAATCATCAAACCACAATATCAAGCATATAGTATTAGAAAAAATTGTAAAAGGTAAGAGATAGGAAAGGGACAACCTGGTTATTAAGGTGGTGGTGGGCTCTCATAAAGTTTCAAATGGTGGCCATTGGCTTGGAAAATTTTGCCCGTTGCTTCCTCTTGCAATTCAATCATCCCAAAGCCGTGGACTTTGACAACTGTGTAAGGTCCATCCCAGCTGGTTTTGAATTTTCCGTGTTTAAATTTGAACCTAGCCTGATATCTTAAAACTTGATCGCCTTCCTTAAACTTCTTTCTCAGAATATGAGCATCATGGATTAACTTTGTCTTTTGTTTATAGATTTCAGAGCTGCTGTATGCATCTAATCGAATCTCTTCTAGCTCTTGAATATGTAACAACCTGTTGGAACTGGCTTCTTCCAGGTTCTCATTGCAAGCTTTCACTGCCCAAAAAGTCTTGTGCTCTATCTCCACAGGCATGTGACAAGCTTTTCCAAAAACTGTCCTATAAGGGGACATGCCTAGAGGGGTTTTGAAAGCTGTTCTGTATGCCCATAAAGCATCATCTAGTCTTAAGTTCCAATCCTTATTGGATGGTTTGACAATCCTCTCCAGTATGTGCTTAATTTCCCTGTTAGAAACCTCTGCTAGACCATTAGTTTGAGGGTGGTATGGGGTAGAGACTTTATGAGTTATCCCATATTTTGCTAACAAGTTATTGATCATTTTATTGCAAAAATGGGTGCCTTGATCACTGATTACTGCTCTTGGTACTCCAAATCTACTAAAGATGTGAGACCGTAGGAACTTGGAGACCGTCTGGGCGTCATCTAGTCTTGTAGGAATGGCCTCCACCCACCTTGATAAGTAGTCTACAGCCAACAAAATGTATTGAAACCCATCTGAAGGTGGAGAGGGTCCCATGAAGTCTATTCCCCATACATCGAAAACCTCACAAAACAGAATAGGTTGTTGTGGCATCTCGTGCCTTTTGCTAATCCCTCCAAATCTTTGGCACCTATCACAAGCTCTACAAAATTCAAAAGCATCTTTAAACAGGGAGGGCCAATAGAAACCGGATTCTAGGACCCTGCGTGCAGTCCTTTTTCCTCCAAAATGACCTCCACAGACCCATGAATGGCATGCTTCTAAAACTGATCTGTGCTCATGGTTTGGGACACATCGCCTCAACACTTGGTCAGAGCATAACTTCCACAGGAAAGGTTTGTCCCAAATGAAATTTTTGGATTCACTCTTGAGCTTTTGGGCCTGAAATGTAGACAAGTGAGATCGAATTAGGCCAGTTTCAATAAAATTAACCAAGTGAGCATACCAAGGCTCCACAACAGAAACCAAACAAAGAGATTGGTCAGGGAAAGAATCACAAATAAATTCAGAACTAAGTACTCCCCTAGTCTCTGTTGGTAATCTACTTAAGTGATCTGCAACTTGGTTCACATTTCCTGCTCTATCTCTCACTTCTATATCGAACTCTTGAAGCAGTAGCATCCATCGTAGAAGTCTAGGTTTTGATTGAGGCTTATGGAACAAATACTTGACTGTTGCATGGTCTGTGTAAACAAAAACCTTAGAATTGATTAGATATGCCCTAAATTTATCCAAAGCCACCACAATTGCATACAATTCTTTCTCAGTGGTTGTGTAATTAGTTTGTGCAGCATCAAGTGTTTTTGAGGCATAAGCAATCACTCTAGATAAGTTACTTTCCTTTTGACCTAACATGGCTCCCACAGCATAATTGGAAGCATCGCATGATAGTTCAAAAGGGAGATCCCAATCTGGTGAAGTTAAGATAGGTGGAGAAATCAACCTATCCTTCAATTTTTCAAAAGCCTCCTTACAATCATTAGAGAAAACAAATTCAGTGTCTTTTTGCAGAAGTTTCGAGAGTGGTAAAGCAATTTTACTAAAATCTTTGATAAACCGTCTATAAAATCCAACGTGCCCCAGAAAAGATCGAAGTTCCTTTAAAGTTGTAGGGTAAGGCAGCGAGGATATGACTTCAAATTTTGCTTTATCCACCTCAATTCCCTTGCTAGATACAAGATGTCCAAGTACTATTCCATGATCAACCATGAAATGGCACTTTTCAAAGTTTAAAACCAGTTTTTTCTCAACACATCTAGCAAGGATTTTATCAAGGCTCACAAGACACTCATCAAAAGAATTGCCATAAACAGTAAAATCATCCATGAACACATCCATGCATTTCTCAATGAAATCAGAAAATATAGAAAGCATGCAACGTTGAAATGTGCCAGGGGCATTACACAAACCAAATGGCATTCTTTTATAGGCATATGTGCCAAAAGGACATGTAAATGTGGTCTTTTCTTGGTCCCTTGGGTCTATGGGAATCTGGAAGTATCCTGAATACCCATCTAGGAAACAGTAATGACTCTTACCTGCCAATCTCTCAAGCATTTGATCAATAAAAGGTAAGGGGAAATGATCTTTCCTAGTAGAGTCATTCAACTTCCTATAATCAATGCAAACCCGCCATGAATTCTGCACTCTAGTAGGGATTAATTCATTGTTCTCATTTTTAACTACTGTCAGTCCACTCTTTTTGGGCACTACATGCACAGGGGATACTCACTCACTATCTGAAATGGCGTAAATGATTCCTGCTTTTAACAGTTTATTAATCTCCTTCCTAACCACATCAGAGATCAACGGGTTTAATCTCCTTTGGGGTTGTTTAATTGGCTTGGAATCTTCACTCAACAAAATCCTGTGTGTACAAACAGTGGCATCTATCCCTTTTATGTCAGCTAATTGCCAACCCAGAGCTTCCTTATTCTTCCTAAGCACTTCTAATAACCTAGACTCTTCAGTAGCATTTAAAGAATTTGAAATTATCACTGGCAATTTTGAGTCTGACTCAAGATAGGCATATTTTAAGTGCGAAGGCAAATCTTTTAACTCTAAATATGGGGGTTGACAAACAGAAGGGATAAGATGGGGGCATTCATTCAAGTTTGAATTACTCCCTTTCGTAGATTCTTGAAAATTACTCGTATTTGGTTCATCAGGATCCCTCCCCTCGCTCTTGTTCCCTTCAGTGGTTGCATCAAGATCAAGTTGGTCCATGGTTGCAACTTGGTTGAGATTACCCTCTCTCATACCTGCATCATTGGCACAAATCAAATCGTTCAAGAAACTTAAAGTATGTGAGGTAATTGTAGGCTTTGAGAGCAGAGAAGTAGGGTTAGAAGACTTTGGCCCTTTAACCGAAACAGTGGAGCAAGGGACTGAGGTTCTGGAGGAGTCATTGGTTGCTTCTGCCATTACTGGTCGTGACCTGTTAGGTTCATCTTCAACTTCTCGTCGCGACGTAAGTTCACAGAGGCTGTCTTTGGAATGTTTAGTCGCGACCTCATTATACAATAGTCGCGACTCGACTTCTCGGGAGATTTGTGTCGCGGCTGAAAATACATCCGGTCGCGACTTAGGTTCACAGTGAGTATCAGATTGAAATTCGGTCGCGACGTGTATGTCCTCAAGTCGCAACTTGGAGTCACAGAAACTCGACACTTCTACAGTTGTTGCTCTTCCAGCTTCCAGATCATCTAGGGGTTCTGCAAAAACACTCAACAAGTCTTTTGCAAACATATTATCATTATCATGCAAACTCAGTTCATGTTCATCCCTAGTCTTTTCAACAGCATAATCAATGGCATTCAAAGCAGTAAAGCCAGAATTATCACCAGGATATCTCATTGCTTCATTCATGTTAAAACTTACCACATGTTCTCCAACTTCCATTGTAATAGAACTATGCTTCATGCTAATGATGGTCTTAGAAGTTTGGAGGAAGGGTCTGCCTAGGATCAAAGTGCTGTCATTTACTAGCTCTTTGGACATGTCCAAAACATAAAAGTCAGCTGGAAATATTAAGTCTTTGACCTGCACTAGAATATCCTCAAGGATTCCTTTAGGATACCTAATTGTCCTATCAGCTAACTGGAGCACTACATTTGTGTCTCGAAGATTGTTAATACCTAAGGCTTTGTATATCGACCAAGGCATTACATTGATGGCTGCTCCTAGATCTAACAATGCTCCCTTAATAGGAACATTTCCTATAGTGCACGGGATTATGTAGGAGCCTGGGTCTTGGCACTTAATCGGTAATTCAGCCTTAAAAAGTGATGACACATTAGCACTCACCTGAATTCTCTCAAGAGGCCTAAATTTCTTTTTGTTAGCACATAATTCTTTTAAAAATTTGGCATATTTGGGATTTCTCTTGAGGAATTCAACCATAGGGATATTAATTTCTAACTTATTGAATAGATTGTAAGCATCTTGAGCAAAATCAGGGTCAATCTGTTTCTTTCCAGCAAAGTAAGATTTAGGAAAAGGGAGATCGTTTATACTTACCTCCTTACCTGTGTGCTTAGAGGCTCTTTCCTTACTTGACTCCGGCTTCTCCTCTGATTGCTTTCCTTTGCATGCTGGACTGGGTCTTGTTGTTGCTTCTTCTGGCAGCTTTTGTATTTCCACTTGGGCTCGTGAATTCTCTTCTTGGGTTGCCTTCTTCATCATTAGTTGCTGTTCTTTAAGGCTTTCAGACTTCCCAATTGGCATCTGTGGTAGAGATGAATTCTCAATTTCAGCATCTTCTTCGCCCCTTTCTGGTGATTCAGCTTCTTCTTCATTGATGAGAGCTTTTTCAAGGGGGCTTTCTTCAAAGTGCACTTGTCTTCCACTTCTTAGGGATATAGCATTCAAACTCTTTGGGTTCATGACAGTGTTTGAAGGTATGCTGCCACTGCTCTTTCCTTGAATTTCACTCACTGTATTGGAAACTTGAGTCAAGTGGCTTGTTATATCTGCATTCCTATGGCTTAATTCTTCAAGTTTTCTGTGCGCCTTTGCATTATCTTTCTGCATACTTTGGAGAATTGAAGCTATAGATGTGAACTGACCATCATTCTCCTTGAGCTTTTGGTCTATATTGGTCATTCTACCATCTATATTACTCATTTGTGCTGCCATACTCTTCAACAATTGGGAGGTATCATCTGGCCTTGATGCCACTAAGGCATTGGGTTGGTTGGTGTAACATCCCAATTTTCAGGCCTTCAGACACGGAAGTAGCCTGAGAATGAGAGGCTACCAGACCCCTTTTGAGCAGAAGTCCCAGAGACATAAGAGAGTTTTTAGGGACTAAGCTGTGAGTAAGTAAAGGTATGGGAACTTATGTGCAAACAGTGGAAGTCCCAAGGGGTAGAATGGCCATTTGGGGTGATGTAAAGGTCAAAGGTTGAAGAGTTACGAGCTGACCGTTCTGGTCGCGACTAGAGTAAAGCATGGTCGCGACTAGTGGTTACAGAAAGAGCTATACGCGACAAGAAAGCATTATGGTCGCGACGTAAAAGAAGTATGGTCGCGACTAGAAAGCAGTGATATCGCGACTAATAGTGGCAGAAAGCCTTAGACGCGACTAAAAAGTGTTATGGTCGCGACTAAAATGTGTTGTGGTCGCGACGATAGAATGTTTTGGTCGCGACGAGAAGATGTTTTGGTCGCGACTAATGTACACAGAATTGTAAGGTCGCGACAAGAGGATGTTGAGGTCGCGACTAGTGACTAAAGTGGCGCTAAGCGTATGGGCCAAGAGTGGTGAAGGTCCAAGAGAGATAGTTACCCGGTTGGAGATAGACCGAAGGCAGGATATCAGATACAGGAAAGGTTATCTGGAAACCATGAAGTAAACTGATAAGGTGTACTCATGGGTCCTGCAAGATGCCACATGGCATTAAAGTAATGATTCAGTAAAGTAAAGATACTCGGTTGGCGTGATAACCGAGGAGGCACGTAAATCGAGGAGGTGATCAGATAAGTCTGGGACTTATCTGGGTGGCATTGGGAAGCGTGCAAGGTCTCTTCCAGTTGCCACATGGCATTAGTCTGCAGAAAGCAGATAAAGCTGAGGGCACGCATTACGAGGCAAGAGACTGGACCGGTGAGTCAGCATGGTGAGTCAGCATGCTGAGGTGTCCCGGGAATTCAAGCATGTGAAAAATGAGGCGCTGAGTCAGCATGGTGAGTTGGCACGATGATGCAGTAAAGGAGAAATAAAAGAAAATAGGAAAATCCAGGAAAAACCAGGACCGCAGGATCAAAGTTCATAGAAACTACGATTGTGCCATTGAGCCCTATTATAAATACCCCCTTCCCCCATTCCATTTGCATCCCGCGGAGGAGGAGAGAATGGGAGAGAAAGAAGAGAGAGAAGGAGAAGGAAAGGAAGAGAGAAAGGAGAAAAGGAAGAAAGGAAGTTCTGGCGGAGCTGGAAGCAGAATAGAGATAGTAGGGTTCTGCTGAGCTAGCCAGGTAGTAACTAATCCTAACTTCTATGTAATGGCTTTGTGATTTGATGTGCTATTGTTTGGTTGGATTGTTGTCTTATATGTTATGTCTGAAGCTCTGCTGTAATGCTATGGTCATATGTTATTAAGCATGGAAGCACGCAGCATACTTATCTGTACACAATCACAAGCAAGCACTGTCACTCTGCATTACATATATTGTTATGATTGTTGCTACTGAGATTCCCCCGAATCTCATCCCCATCCATAACCCATTACAGGGAGGTTATGCTGAAGTGGATTTAGAGAATCCTAAGAGACGCCGTTATGCTGCCGGAGAAAAGACTGAACATCAGTATATGATAAGTACTGTGTACATAGTGCTGTCTAAGGAGGCTAGAAGTGAGTGGACCTAGCCGGTTCATCTAGTCTTTCCTGGGTACTACGTAGAATGGTAGTTCTCATGAGGGAATTACCGAATCAGTACGGTTCAGTTCTTTGTACAGCTCAAGCGTAGCGGTTATGCTGCCGAAGTTTAGGCAGAACGAGATGTAATAGAGATATGAGGATTATGTATATGTCTTGTTGTATATGCCATATTGTATGACATTTTATGATTCAATGATAAATAATGTTTGGCATATTCAAATTTTGGATTATGAAGCTAACGCATAATAAAGCTAATATTGCTTCCGCTAGTGTACTCTGAGGGCTGTAAGGGAGGATGTTTCAGTTGGGAACCATAGACCTTGCATTACCTTGGTAGTTGCTTGAAGAAGCACCACCTCCTTGGAATTGATTGGGCCTATCACTCCCCCACCTAAAGTTTGGGTGGTCTCTCCAGCCAGGGTTATATGTGCTAGAGTATGGATCTCTCTTCTGGTAGTTGTTCTCCCTTCCTTGATACATTGCTGCAACTTCTTCAAAACGTCTTTCACATGTACTTGTAGCATGCATCATTGAACCGCAGGATTCACATCCTGTAACTAAGGCTTGTGAGGTATCAACTGCATGAACTTGTTTTGTGGAATGAAGTTCTCTTTCAATCAGATTCATCCTCTTATCCATTCGGTTTCCTAAAGATGCTATTTCAGTTAAGATTTCATTTGAATTGCTTGAAGATGAGGTGGTTAGTCTTCTCGGATCTCCAGTCTGATGGTCTTCATTGGCCATTTTCTGAAATAACTCCCAACTTGCTTGTGGAGTCTTATCTCTCAATGAACCATTCGCAGCAGCATTCAAAGAAACTTTATTGTGGGGTAGTAGACCATCAAAGAATATGTCTACTAAATCAGCCTTAGTGATGTTGTGGTGAGGACATCTTGCTAGCAGATTAAGAAACCTTGTCCAATACTCATGCAAAGACTCTCCATCCTGTTGCATAACATTAGTGATTTCTTTCTTCATCCGAGTGGTCTTGGAAGCTGGGAAAAATTGCTCAAGATAAGTAGACTTCAATTGATCCCATGTAAGGGTTGAAAAATGGTTTGGCAAATTGTATAGCCACTCCTTAGCCTTCCCTTCCAAAGTGAAATGGAAACACCTCCTTAAGACATCATCCAGTGCAGTCATTGGAGGCTTCATTGAGGAACAGATCATATGCATGGTTTGTAAGTGCCTGTGTGGACATTCTCCTGCAAAACCATGAAATTTAGGTAAGGCTGCAATCAAAGCTCCTTTAATCTCAAAATTTGCTTCTTCAGTATAGAAACCATAGGGGTCATAATTCACATGTGAATGATTAATTTCCCTCACGCTTCTATTGTCCTCTACATTCATAGGTATTTCATTTTCTCCATTCCCATTATGCCCATTATGATCAGCCATATTTAGTTCAGTTTCAGACTCTGGAATACTAGAGGGGGAACTAGATTTTGCTTCTTCTTCTCTAAATTCCCTAAATTCTCTCCTTAATTTCCTAAGTCTTCTCTCAATTTCAGGTTCAAAAGGCACTAATGGTTCAGTTCTTTTACGCATGCAATGCAGAAGCAATCAAGAATAATCAATGCAATCAATCAGATTCAGATTCAGAAATTTCACAGCAGAAAATTTTCATCAGGTCGTGACTCAAGAGTTTTATGCTCGCGACTCAAAATTACAGAGAGCTGCAGTCGCGCCTAAAAGGTTTACTCGTCGCGACTGGTTTTCACAGAGAAATCAAATATCCAAATAGCAACAAGGTCGCGACTTAAAGTGTTTTATGTCGCAACTACAATTGGCAGAGAGTAACAGTCGTGACTAATAGTTTCAAAGGTCGCGACACAAATTCACAGAGAGCATCAGTCGCGACAAAATGTGTCAAAGTTGGCGACTTGTTTTCGCAGAGTAGTCAAATTTACAGAAAAAGCAATCAAGTCGCGACACAAATGATTCAATGTCGCGACTCAGAGACACAGCGACTGATTTTTTGCAGCAACCTCAAGACAAATGCAGAATGCAATGTAAGTTAAAAACTACTAAAAACTGAAATGCACACAAAAATATATAAAAATTGACTCAGGTAGCTAATGAAATTGACAAGCAATTACTAGGGAACCAATTACTTGGCTCCCCGGCAACGGCGCCATTGATGAAAGCTCCGAATTGTCGCAGTCCGAGCCATCAAAATAAAGTGAATTGCACCCTAGTAATGTAGTATAAGGCACAACCCTATCGTTCTTCTCAAGGAGCCTTTCTAAAAGAATCCTAGCAATTTGGATGTCAAATTCAGTGAAAAACCTGAGTATAGAGTAAAATGGTTTTGGGTTTTTGTGGTGCAGAAATGTAAAGATATGGTAAAGTAAATGTTTTTGTGTTTTTGATTTGTGAAAGTAGTTTATGGTGGCAGACTCTTGATGATGAAAACGTATCTATCCTTGCTCTCAAATGATATAGAGTTTGAAATCACTAAGTCTTGAATTAAACCTCAATCAATCAATTGAGTCCAGAACCCTAATATTCTTTAAACTCCTTTGATCAAAGCTAGTTTAAAGACTATTAGTGAACTGCTAAGAATCTCTTAGTGTGCAATTTAAATCAGATTATAAAGAATGCCCTCAAATGAGTGTCGACCGACTAACCCTAGAATTCAAGCGATCGAATCAATTAGCAACAATCGTTGACAACCATTCAACTAGCTTAAAATCAAGACTGAAATATTGCATTTAAACCAGCATTCAAAACATCCAAAGTAAATTACAAATGTCTAATAATGAGAATAATCAATCGATATTCAAAACTTGTTCATATAATGAAAACCTTAAATCTAGAAATAATCATAATATGACAAGGATGCAAATTAGACAGAAGGAACTCCCCATTTCAGTTCATGAGCTTAAGAAACGAAATCCATCACCAAGAGGCTAAGGGTTTAGCCTCTCATGACCTCTACTGCACTGCAATCGCCGTCCAGATTTGCTGCCATGAAGAAACAATGGAAAAGTAGAGAATGGTGGTGAAGATATCTCTTCAAAGTGGTAGAGAAGGTAGATGATCCAGAAGGAATGTGTGAGAGCTGCCTCTTGACCTAATCAGGTCTCCCCAAAAACTGAACTCCTCGCCTCTCGCCTTTACCACCCCTTTCAAAGGCAAATTTACCTAATCCGAAACGCACAGCTTCACGTCTGTCTTCTTTGGTCGTGACCAGATCCATATTTGGTCGCGACCTGTGAGCACAGAAAAGATCAAGCAGAATAAAATAGGTCGCGACCGGAGGATACTTTGGTCGCGACTCAAGAAGGCAGAGACGTCATTTCACTTTCATTGACTTGTGATTTCTTTCTTGGTCCTGGCTCTCCTCCAAAATACCTGCAATTCAACATAAAAGCTCGCTGTAAAAGTTCAAATCAGTAGATAACAATATATGTGCAATTTGGGGGAGATATTTTACCATTTTATCCTTTAATTAGCACACTGCCACGCACAATCATGTGATATACAAAAGTACAGTTTAAGGCATGAAATGAATGGTAAAATTACAATAAAACTGTTAAAAGTGTCGTAGAAACCATATACAAAATGTGTCTTATCAGCTGGCTTTCCACTATGGGTGATTTTTCTTCATCTCCATCTACTATGTCTTCATTTGGATTAACCATACTGTTTCAAGTATTGCCCAATATCCAGGAAGGTTTATGGAAGATATGTAGGGCAATGTCATTACAGCAAATTGTGAGAGACAAGAACTCAGAATTTATGGGTTAAGGAAAATTTCATTTAACATCCTATATTCTAACCCTATTCATTTGAGTTTCAAATTTTTAGTCATCTCAAGGCTGCAGAAATTAAAGGATATTCTTCAACATCAACAGAATTGCACTGCTGTAACTTCAAAAAGAATTGCTACTAGATATGATGCTGAATTGGTGCAGGAATCAGAGAGCAATGCATCTGGAGTAGGGCCTAAGGAGTTGAGCCCATCTGTTATTCAACCTCCAGAGATTGAGTTTGAACAACTTCCGAAAAATCTAAAGCATAATATACAATTCAAGATCAATTTCCATCTTTGGAAGCTGTACAAAGAGAATTTCAAGCCCCCATGACAGTCATCTTGTCTCCTTCCTTGATTCCCCACTTGAGCTATATTTGTTGATTAAGTGTGGGGGAGGAGACCAAGTCAGTAGGGTAGATAAATAATCCCATAAATACATCTTAGAATTTGGTTTAGTGTTGTCATCATTACTACTGCCTTTGCAGGTGTTCATTACTTCTTTACATTGTGGACAATGTAGAATTTAAGTGTGGGGGAGGATGAACTTTATGGGTAAATAAAAATCAGATACTTGCTATGATTTTGTATTTAGGTCGCGACCTAATGCTGTTAATGTCACGACTAATGTGTTCAAATTATCAAAATCTCTTCTCTATGAAAATTAGTCGCGACTAGTGATTACTTTTGTCGCAACCTAAAGTTCATATTCTTTGATGTTTACCCATCTATAATGTTTAGTCGTGGTCTATGCTTTATCTTTGTTGCGAATGGAGCTCTCTGTGAATAATCGTCGCGATTAAGTTGTCATGTGGTCGCGACTAGGAAATGTGTGTTTAACAAGGTTACTCTCGGGATTTTGAGTCGCGACCAATGTATATTTATATCGCGACCAATATTCTCTGTGTAAAACAGTCGCAATCTTATGACCCTTTTGTCGCGACTAAAATCTATCTTTTACTGAAAATTCCTTCTACTGCGTTCTGGTTGTTGCTTGGTCTTTGGAATTAACTATCATGGATCTGAATTGAACTTTGAACTCATAACTTGGGAATATTGGCAAACTTGATGAAGTGTTAGTTGCTTGTTTCATTAATTCGTTACTATAAATTGTGCATCATGAATGATTAATCTCATGTATTTTGTTTAAAATTCATGCAATCTAGGCATATGAGCTGATTAGGGTGAGTTAGCCAGATGGAAGTATTTTGAGCCTTCAACATATACTCCTTTACATTGTGTGACACCATCTAGTTTGGTAACTTTGCAGAACTTGTCTCAATCCTTGATTCAAAACCACATTAGCTCCATGGAATTGTGAAAATGATAAGGGAATTTCTTTCAAAACCCTCTTGACCAAACAGAAACCACATAAATATGAAATCCTTTGCTTTAGCCCTTTGAGACCTTCATTTTCTTTTAATTCCATCCTTGATTAATGAATTCTGTGCAAAATAGTTGTTGCTGCAGTAAGGCTTTAATTGTGAAGATGCAATTACTTGTTGAATACCTAAACTGAAATATATTTGCTATCTGGTTCAAGAAAATAAAAAAACAAAGAAAAAAAATACAGAGAAAAGAAAAAAAAAGTACCAAGAAAGAAGAAAGAAAAGAAACCAGATGAAAAATAGTGCTATTCAACTAGTATGAAAGAATTAGTTGTGACTTGCAGCTGCATGATTGACACTTTGATTATGTACAGTATTTCATTAATCATTGACATGCATTTCCATTTTATCATCTAGCCTCTCCAACATTACAACCCTAATAAAGACCCTTTGATTCATAAACCTTGTGGCATTCAGTGGTGGAGATATAGGATGGTTACAAGCCTATGGGAAGTATAAGCTAGATGGTTGAGTGAAATTACCTTGATAAGAGAGGGAGTGAAACACTATATCTTGTGAGAAAATCTCAACCCAGTTGCTTACTATGATTGAATTGCATGAGTTAGATTCTTTGATTGATATGAGATTAGTTTGGATTGTTGCCAATTGAAGGGAAAGATTAATGATTGCAAGTACTCATGTAAATCTATTTTGCCAATTGTGCTGAACATGTGTGTTTAAATTTAGTTTTGATCCATAATTTTGCTCGGAGTGCAAAAGCTAAGTGTGGGGGAGTTGATAAACTCATATTTGTACTGATTTTTAATATGATAAAAGAGAGTTGATTATTGATTCTTATCCACATTTACTACTATATTGAGCAAATTAGTTAATAATATGAAATTGGACAAGTGGAAATTTAAATGATGTGATTTTAGTGCTTAATTGGATAAATAATCTATTAAATGTCCATTTCAGGTCAATACAGTAATCAATCAGCGAAGTAGAGCATCTCTGTGGAATTCAGTCGCGACATTATGTACTCACCATCGCGACCATACATCAATCAGGAAAGAAGTGTTCTCTGTCAACATTAGTCGCGACCAGAAGTAAATGTAGTCACGACCAAACCTCAATGCAGAGATCAATCCACGAATAACAGAAGGGACAGCTGGACACAGAAGGTGGTTTAAGCATGTGATAAATTGCATAGATGGACTTAACAGATTGCAAGTGTGAGATCATGCATAATGCTGGCACTGTTCACGTGTTCAGCACTGTTCACACATAAGCAAATTGCCTCTGAACAGAAGGACAAGTTGATGACAGCAAGTGGAGAGCATGTGCTATAACAGAAATGGCAAGTGTTAGTGGAAGCAAGTGGGCTGAAGAAGTTCACACGTGATTCAGACCACATCACTCATTCCACACTTCTCTTATATATTCATATCAGCCCTACAGCAAAAAGGACATTTTTTACACTGTAGACCAGATCACATCAGACTTCACCTCACCATTCATTCCATTCAGCTCCACTCCTTCTCTTTCTCCATTCATTCACGCATTCATCCATTCTTCTTCTCCATTTTCATTTCTTTTCTGCAAGCTTGCCTCTGTTCTAGTCAATAGAAACAGAGGAAAGCTATGCACAATCATCTTCATCGCCTTATTCCATTTCCATTATGACTGCTTCTGTACCGATGGTTGCTGCTGGAGTTCAGATAGCAATGCAAGGCTAAGCTGCTGTGCTCTCTAGGAGATGACACCAAACCAGAATCCTTGAGCTTAACAGGGAGTTCAATGAGTCTTTAAGTCAGATTTAACTGTATTGAGTTGATGTATTTACTTCTGGTTTATTGATTCAATTAGAGTAGTAGATGACAAAGAAGTAGGGAACCGAGTTGGATTTCTTATTTCTGCATCAATGAACCTTTAATTAATTCTCATCTTTGATCGAGTTGAACATAGCTATGATTAATTAAAGTGATTCTGTCAATTCATATTCTGCTATTTCTGAGTTGAATGATTCCTATTCTCTATTCAATGTCTGCGAGTAGTAGCTTTGATTGAGATTTAGCTAGCGAGTTGTTAGCTAACCTATTATAATTCAATTGATTAATATTGATATTATGTGGATAATGAAGGTAAGGTAATCTCCAAGGGAACACACTTTCATCATTCATTCATCTCATCATCTTAATCACATAAAAACAGAAACAATAGAATAGATTTACTTTCCGAAGTTAGTTGATAGTTCAAAACACAACTCATCTGCTTAACTTGTTAATTTGTGGCTCAATAGATTAATTAGGAACTCTAACATTCAGTAGCTCCTTGTGATCTGACCTAGGTTAGCCTCCACCTACTATTGGTTAGCTTAGTTTTGTTTGATAATAGAAACGACAGTTATCACTTAGGAGGTTGACGATTAAGTTCAATACCTATAAGTTTATGCCAAACACTCCTATGAGGCAACATCTGAGAGAGATGGCCAACATGATTAGAGAAATGAAGTAAGCTGGTCATACCTTGTCTGATGAACAGTAAGTGCAAGCTGTGATCATATTGCTCCCTATTGGTTGGGTGCATATGATCAACTTAATCCATAATGAAATCGTCGTTACTTTTAACGCTACAATAAGGCATTTGGAGCTGGAAGATGAGCGTCTAGAGGATTACAGAACCTCTGGACACTTCCCATTCAAAATCCTTAATTTTAAAAGGGCAAGAAACAATTCAAGATGAAGGGCCAGAAAAGTGGAAAGCAGAAACTGGACTTGAAGAAGGTCAAGTGCTTTGCGTACCAAAAGATGGGTCATTTCTCACGTAACTATTATAAACAGGATAAAAGCGAAAAGGTATTAGTGAATTATGTTAATTCACACGCCTCATATGTTTCTAGTACTATTTTCCTAATGGAAACAATTTCTTCTTCTTGGGTTATGAATTCAAGCTCAACTGACCATGTAACCAAGGATTGATAATCCTTCATGAAGTACCGCAAAGCAAGTGGCTTTACATAGGGAATAATACGAGAATCAAGGTTAGAGGTATTGACACCTAAAAATTCACTTTATGTGGTGGAAAGACCTTAATACTCTATGATGTGCTTCATGCTCCCGACATCCGACGGAATATGGACTCTGGGTTATTACTTTCAGAGTTTGGGTTTAATGTGAACTTCCATGATAAAGTTGCAAACATTTTTAGCAACTTTATCTCTTATGGTTTAGCTTTCCTATTCAAGAAGTTCTTTGTTGTGAATATTGTTGGTGGTTCTAGTGTTAGTGAATGCTTTGCTATTTCTTCCAATATTATTGATATGAATGCCTGGCAGGCTAGATTAAGACATATTAATCTAGCTGAAAGAAGTATTGCTAGGTTCCATTGCAAATATGGAAATGTCTTTGTGTGAAAATTGTCTAGCCGGCAAGGCAACAAGAAATCCTTTCGGTAAGGGAACAAGAGCTTAAAGTCCATTGCAATTAACCTATTCTGACATTTACGGTCCAATGAGTGTAAGGACAAGGCACAAAGCTAGGTATTTCGTTACCTTTATTGACAACTTTTCACGATATGGTTGTGTCTATTTGATCTCACATAAGTCTGAGACCCTTGAGTGTTTCAAACGATACATTAATGAGATAGAGAATCAAATGGATAATAAAATTAGTGTTACACACTGATCGAGGTCATGAATATTTGTCTGATCAATTAAAATAGCTCTATGAAGAAAAAATGGATAATTAGGCAACTAACTATCCCTGACACTCCACAATAGAATGGAGTTGCTGAAAGAAGAAACAGAACTCTTCTAAACATAGTTAGGTCTATGATACCCCAATTTCATATTAGGCTGACACTTTGTTGACAACAACCTTCATGCTTAATTGTGTGCCATAAAATCAGTCATTTCCACGCCCTAAGCGTTATGGATAACCACAAGCTGGATCTAACCATCTTAGACCATGGGGTTTAGCTGTGTATATCCATGATGATTCCCATGAGTATGGGAAGTTGGGTCCTAGAGGAAAAAAGTCTATCTTTATAAGGTACTCTAAATAGTCCTAAGGATACATTTTCATAGGTGAAAATGATGATGGAACATTGACTGAAATAGAATCAAGAGATACTGATTCATTGAGACAGAATTTCCTAGTAGGGGAGACGTTAATCGTACTATATCTCTTTATGAGACTTAGGAACAGAATAGTGCCGAACAAATTGACAGACCAGAATCCTCTATGTATGTCAATTTGAGTAGGAGCCAAGAAATGTCAACATAAAGACTGAGACAAAAAAAAAGATAAACAAGTAGCTCCTGTCAGAAGGAGTAATATGGAAAGTGTTCCAAAGACAAAGAGACACTTCTAAATAGAAGTGAAGCACTCTTAATTACTTCAAAAAGGGATGATGAACCCTGCTCTATTCATGAAGCCTTTGCTGGTCCTGCTAAGGAGGAATGGAAGAAAGCAATGGAAGAAGAAATAGACTCAATGAAAAAGAACTAAGTCTGGGAGTTAGTTGTTGTCATATCCCTAATTTTCTTATCTGGTATGTATGTACAGTTTGTACATAATATATATGAGATTCTATAAAGAAAATGTTGTAGATCAAGGAAGGAAAGGGATTAAATTGTGAATAATGGAAAGTTCAAGGACCTAAGTGGAATTTATAAAAGTTTTAGGGCCAAAATAGAAGGTAGACATAAATGTTGGGCCATTAAGTGTAATTTCAAAAACTTTAAGGACTTTAAATGTAATTTATTAAAAGTTCACGGGGCAAAAGTGTAATATGAAAAAATTGAGCCGAAAAAGGCCCAAAACTGCCCAGAAATAGATTAGTCCTAAATTTTACCAGTAAATAGAGAAAATTATTCTGGTCAGTTTAACGCTACACATAATTTTGATTTGAGGTCTCGATGAATTGATATAAATTTTTGAAGTCAAAAAAAATTATTACAGTATTTTTTGGATCTCAGAATCGGATAAAATTTTATAGTAAATCCTTTTAATTAATATGAGAATTTATAAAACTGACAGAGTCAGAAAAGGAGTTTTGTAGAATTTTTAATGGAATTTACAGTGGAATAAAACACCCGATAAATACTTTCAGGAGAGATTTCTTGGAAATCGTGCCATAAAGGTAGTGGACCCATATAAAGGCCCAAAATAGCATCCCAAAGGCCCAGTAAGGTAACTGAACAGTTATGTGGGCCAGTGTCCAGAGGAACCTCAAAAAATATAAAATTACGAAAATGCCCCTGTGTTGTAATAATGAACAAGAGATGAATGGAGGGTATTTTGGTCATTTTAGCCAGGCCAAAATGCCAAGGCAAATACAGAGATGATTAATCAGAGTCAGTATATGCTCTGATAGGGTATAAAGATGTGTGAAATGATAATTATGCCCTTAGAGTTAATATAGTGCAAGAAAGTGAACCAAGGGTATTTTGGTCATTTCTCAAGGGATAGTTAGCAGATAAATACTCATTCTAACAATGTCAATGGTAGGAAAAATCTAAACACTAATTTTTATGATAGAATACATATTTTGGAATATTATAAAAATTAGGAACATAAAACAGTCTGGTTTTTGTGAACTGATCGGATCAGTACCGGACCGGATTGAAATTTTTTCTATTAGTATTTCTCTCTAATTTGTGCTAAACATGGCCTAAATGATGTCATGGATGATGTAATAATTGGCTTGGTGGGCAAGACAAGATTCAAGGTGCAATCTTTGCCATTAGATCAAATAGTAACCAAAGCAATCTTGGCCTTCCATTTCAACCCAACTTTTTCTATATATTTCCCCTCATTCCAGCAGCAAGCACGCAAGACATTAGACACCATGGGGAACCTCTTGCAAAATCAAAAATCAAGCCAAGACCAAGGCAACTCAAGAGGCAAACAAGCAAGGATCCAAGGTAACTTCTTCCTCCTATCTTTGTATTATGTTGTAGGAAGATTTCTCTTGGATTTGGATGGTTGAAACACCATCTTTCTCTCCATCTTGGCTGCTGTACATGATATGAAATTAAAGGGGAAATATGAATTTTAAGTCATGGGATGTTTAGATAAGCTTAAACAAGCTAAAATCAAGTAATATTGGCTTGGAAATTCAAGTATGCATGCAATTATGGTTTTATGCTCATGGCTGCCACTGTATGTATCACTGTTCATATGTGGGAATTTCACTGATCTAATACTTCCATTAAATTTATATGATGGTTTTGTGTAGGATTGGATAGGTTTGGAACCTTGGAAGCATTGAAATTGAAAGTTATAGTTCATGGAAGTCTTATATGTACTGTTCACATGCATGAACAGTGATTATAATTTCATCATTTTGATGCTTCCAATGGTTTTAAAATGAAAATTTGTGTGGGATAAAGTAGGAAAACAAATATTGGAAGCATTATAATAAAAATGAGAATTTTTGGGTTTCTTAGAGGGTACCCACGGTTTCTGTCTAGTTCATGGGGAAGGAGATTGTTTTTTATAAATATAAGCTCATATTTAGTTTCCTCATGAAAAATTGTGTGGGATGGACCTATAAAGTAATTTTTAGAAAGATGGATAGAAATCCCTAAATTAAAGTAAAGAGTTAAGAGTTTGTGAAGGGTAGTCTTGACCATTGTTGGAGTTCATGGTCCTAATGAATTATGTGATGAATATGAATGTGTTTAGGACCTTGAAAACATCCAAGAAGATGTTGGGAATTGATTGACCGAAAGGCTTCGTGGTTGAAAAGCTTTGGGAGCAAGTGCAAAAGAACAAGAGAAAAGCTTAAGTTTAAGGTAGTGGACTTACCTCTTTATGTGCTTGATGTGGTATGCTTATGTGTTGACATGTATATGATGCTTGAATGATGTTGTGATATGATAAATGATGTTGAATATGTTATGAATAACATGTTTTCCATGGCCATGCATTTTTATGTAAAATATATAGCATGATGGCATGTCACTAATTTAAGAGAGTTTAATGAATTACATATCATGCATTAGCATCCATCTTGCATATTTAAGTGGTAATGTTTGCTATTGAGATTCCCTAGAATCTCACCCTCCCACAACCAACCAATTTAGGTCAAGCATGATGGAAAGTATATGCATGGAGAAGAGCTAAAGAATGGAAGAAATAAAGGGAACAATTTGATATTTTATCATATGATGTATGATCTTTCCAAGTTATGTAAAGTGTCTATTTATGTGATAAAAATTATGAAATAATTATAACATAATCCCATGATGTATATGAATGTATAAGAGGCCAAAGAGATAGTTTATGCATGCTGGAACAATTATTGAGAATTAAATAAAGGAAACTTAAATGGTAAAAACGTAGGTCCTGAAGCAGTTTTGTTGTGGCTTCAGTTTGATCTAGCAAATTACAGATTAATGTATGAAATTTTATGACCAATTAGAAGACATCCAGATCTCTAAATTCATAGGTAACACGACTCATTTAGATGTGTATATCAATAGAAATGAATTTCCAAATTTAAGAGACAGAATCTGGAATTTCCAGAATTTGCCATATAAATAGTAAAAACTAATGATTTAACTGTATCGATTGGCAAGGTAAATGTCTAGATTTATATTTTTACCTTAAATATATATGAAATAGATTCAATTATAAATTTGGATCACCTCCATACTAGTTTTCTACAATTAGTTATGAATTTTTAAAGTTGGACTGTAAATCTGAAAATTTCCTAATGAACAATACCCGAGGAGTAAGTTTTAAAATTTTAATTTTTGGGCCAACGTAATGCTTTCACTAATCAAATACACTTCCAAATACGTACTATAAGAGGTTAAAAGTAGGATGTTTCAGTTGTTCTTCCAAAAGGGTGCAAAGCCATTGGGAACAAGTAGGTTCTCAAAATTAAGAGAAAGATGGATAGAACAATTGACAAATATAAAGTTTGATTGGTTGCAAAGGGATACACACAACAGGAAGGTATAGACTATGAGGCTACTTTTTTACCTCTTGTGTGTTTCAACTCGATAAGACTTATTCTAGAAATAGTAAACAGTTTAGACCTAGAATTACCTCATATGGATGTAAAAACTGCATTTTTGAATGGTGATCTGGATGAAGAAATCTATATGCAACAACCATTAGATTTCATTGAGAAATGAATGGACCACAAGGTCTGTAAACTCAAAAGGTCTATTTATAGACTGAAGCAATCATCCAGATAGTGGTATTTGAGATTTCATAAAGCGATAACCTCATATAACTTCCAGATGATAGAGGAAGACCACGATAATTTTGTTATATTATCCTTATATGTAGATAATATACTCTTGGCCAAAAATGGTCTTAACTCGGTGATAGCTATTAAAGAATGACTCTCATCGAGCTTTAAGATGAAGGACATGGGTAAAGCAGAATACATACTTGGAGTTAAGATAGAAAGAGATTGCTCAAGAAGGATCCTCTCTCTTTCACAAGAGAGTTATATCAAGAGAATACTTTAGTGATTCATTATGAAAAATTATAATCCCATAAATATCCCTATAGCCACTAGAGTAGCCTTGAGTCATGTTATGTGTCCCATAATAAGATGGAAAGAGTTTCATATGCCAGTGTAGTTGGCAGTCTAATGTATGCAATATTATGTACTAAACCAGATATGTATTATATAGTAGGGTTGGTAAGCAGGTTCCAGTCCAATCCCGGTCTTGAGATACTTGCAGGGCACAACTCTTCGCCTCAGGAGTTTTCAGTCACGACCTCCTCAGCTTCTAGTCACGACCTGTCGCCTCTGGAGTTTTCAGTTGTGACCTTTTGCCTCTGGAGTTTTTAGTCGCGACCTCCTCAACTTCTAGTTGTGACCTGTCGTCTCTAGAATTTTCATTCGCGACCTATTATGCTACTAGTCGTGACCTGTAGCCTCTTTTCGGATTTCTGACGTTCAGACGTCAATTTAGTCCCGACCTTTGTGTCAACTGGTCGCGACTTCGTCGTACCTGGTTCTCTTTTCTCGATTGCAAGAAGTCGACAACTCAGATCGACTTCCTCTACCGGTATCCACACGAACAGCGTTCCAATCACGAACGACGTGCTAGCGCCTCTTATCCCTCTAGGGCTTTCTCAAGATTCCGTCCTCGCCGTCTCTATTTCGGCAGTTTCTTATCTGCAAACCTTTTTCACTCTCCTTGCCCCTTTTTCTCACGTCTGTGTCGAACCCTAGCTCCTAATGTCAAATATATAGGATGCTATCGGGCTTCTAATTGGGCTGGGTTTCAGAATTAATCTTATATTAATTCTAAAATTAATACAATATCATATATTGCATAATTTGATAAGAAACTAATCAAATAAATATGGTTTATATTAAATCCGTCTCACAGATTAAATTCACCTACTTATTTAATTTAAAAATAAAGATAAGACGAAATTATATTTGATTTATTCTCATAAATTAAATTTGAGATATCTTATCAATTTAAATTTTAAATTCAAATAGATCATATCCATTTAAATTCAAATTCAAAAGTGATAGAAATTTAATTTATCCTTATAAATTAAATCTTGCAAATATCTCTTATATTATATATAATATATATATACAAATTTATATATATATAAAATATATAAATCTATCCTAGATTATTCATTGAATCTAGACATGTCTTAGATTCAATGAATTTGGACATCATAGCTCGTATTGGGCTGTTTTGTGTGCGACCCTGTAGGCCCATATGAAGTTAGCAATGGGCCAGTTACTATACTGACCCACAAGTTGTAAGCGGTCTCTAGCAAGACATTATGACTACCCAAATCATATGAGGATCGATGAACGATATTACCTTTCATACAACCATATCACGTCCCTTTTTGTCACATGATATTTCGGTCAAGGATGAGGCATGGAGAACGTCATCCTCCTGTTCCTGACCGTTATTTTCTCGATCCTTGAGTAGTCTGACTATAGAAATGGAACTACCCTTCCATTACAATATGGCCATACATTTCTCAGACTCACTCATCGAGGGGCCTAGTAATATCTCTCTACGAATGTGAGGCACAAATTCCATCTTGACCATTCACATTCCTCCTCATGAAAAACCACTGAGCCCGAACATAGCCTTTATGATCACTCGGTCAAAAGTGACTTTTAACTAGGTCAAAGCTGAGCGTTTGTCATGTAGGAATCCATGATGATCTCAGGTTAAAGGGCATAGTGACATGGCTTGTATATGAGAGAAGCTTATGACTTAACCTATGCAGCTCTCTCATAGTGGGTCGGTCCAACACCTTGTACTCTTACATGTGCCTATGACTTTGATTTATATCTCTATATATCTTCAAAGTCATACTGGTCTTATTTCATCTCTGCTCCCATATAGATGACCGACCAGGGACATTTAGGATAAGATCATGAGTTATCCAAGGATGGTCATCATAGTAAAGATGCAAATAATGTGATAACATAGTTAAGAAATTCATAAATCAACAATGTTCATAAGATAATAATTGGCCCCTAGGGCACAATCTCCAACAATCTCTTCATGGGTACGTGAATGGGAGCACAAGAGACATAAGCATTTTTTTTTATGGGAAGTGCTCTGCGACTACTCTCTTCTCTTGACACTACAGGATTATCTCTTCTCCTCTCTTGTGTGCCTTTATTGTGTACCACAGACTTGAGTCTAGTAACGGTGCTGGGTTGCTATGTGGGTACCTGAAGTAAGTGAATCGACAATAGGTACACCTAAAATCCTACAATAATGATCTTAACAATTGGAGAAGCATAAAAGAACTTGTTTGGAATATAATAATGTCTACTTGTATTGTGTGCAAATACATTTGAAACCCTGAATAATACATATGATTGTGTTTCGACCAAAAAAATATGATTGTGGAGCTCCCTTCACCCCAATATGAAAAAGGATAATGGTAACTCTATCTCCAAGTTCATCAGACCCTTCACCTTTGCATATAAGCTTTCATTTGATTTGCGAAGGCCATAGGTATCCATGAACAAGTAGTTAAGTCTACCCCTCATCTCCTTTCAGTGTTGTAGTTAAGGAAGCTCCACAACTATAACTATGGTTTTCAGGAAGGAATAAGATAGAGATAATGGCTATGGCTTGTCTAAATCGATACCTATAATTGGGTTTATATAGGCCAACATGTGAGATATGAACCATTGAATATTGTGAAGGATCCTCTATTTTAATTACAAATTCATATCTGGATGCCAATCTTAATTGCTCAGTATTTTTTCCCTTTTTTCTTTGGGTAAATAGGATTGTTTTCTTTTCGGACACAAAAGGAATCTCTCTCTTTTTTATTTTCCAATTAAATATGGGTTTAGTGTATAACTGTAAGCTATTTCCCACACATAATTTTGGATTGGCTCGTTTTTATTGGTTAATTTTAAGTTGATCATTATATATATAGGGTTAAGGGGGATTTAGCACACAAAAATATTTTGTGGTACAATTTTGTCCCTAATATATTAAAAAATCATGGTTCCCCAATAGAATCCCATTTCACTCTTTAGCGATTCCTATAAATAAATAGGTTTTAAGTTAAGGTTTAATTTTGCCTCAAGTTTTTGGGAATGTGTTATGGGTTTTTAGAATTTTTAAGATCAAAACTGTTGAAAAAGGAGCAATGTCTCCCATAGCCATAAAAAATTCAAACAGTCAACATTGTTCTTTTTGACTATCAGCATTAGTTTTTAAACAATTAGAACGATTTTACTCATTTTTTAAAATTTTCATAATAAAATTACACCTTAACCTGTATATTTTAGATATTCTCTTAGTATTGATCCTGCCACGTATCCTTCCAGTTCTAGGGCAATACCCAATGCTAGGAACTTCTTTTTCCAATTGCATATAGAGTGTGACAGAAGTCTGATTCATAAATGATATATGATACAATGTCAAAATCAGTGTTGTTCACGCATATAGCCGGTTTGTGATTGAAAATACATAACCTTTTTTCTTAGTGGAACTAGTAAATAGGGTCATCTTTAATTTTTGGTTCAATTCCAAAACGAAGTCATCATCTTGCTTTGATGAATTAGGTTAATTATAAAATGTTAGGGAAATTATATTTTTAATTAATCTCTTTATACTTTCATTCAAATTTAAAATTTTCCCCCAATATATAATCAAAAACGTTAAAGTTGAATCTTTACATCACTTCTCAAAAAGGCTAATTTAATCCTCGCTATTTATATTTTGTGAGTATCGATATATAATTAAAAGTTGTTAATATTTCATTTGTACTGGTAAGTGGCCTCATCCTCATAAAAAGGTAACAAAAGTTTAAATTCTTATAGGCGTATTTGTGAGGAGTGATAAAAATTCTTTTTGTTCTAAATCTCAAAATGGTATGAATGCACTTGAATAAAGCAAAAAGTTGTTAGTATTTATCCCAAAACATTGACTTAGTCTTATGAATATAACTTTTAAACTTCTAAAAAGTTTTTTTTTCTGGCAAAAAAGAAACGAACTTTTTTTAAAAGCATCCGTATATGAATTTGTTTGGATTGAAAAAGAAATATCCAATTGTGTCACTAAAAAATTAATTTTTAATAGTATAAAAAAGGCTAATCGGCTTTAACAAACAGATAATACTTTGTTTTGGTTCTGAGAATAAAGCCTGTGTGTGTATCTAATAACGCATGCAAGAGAATATTATGGGTTTTTAATATAGTCTGGACAAAATTTAGTTAACTACCTTCAAGAAAAACAAGAGTAAAATATTGAAAAAGAAAATCAAAGTATTTACAACATAAAAACTGAGGAATTTATTGAGTTATATGTTCAATCTGTTACACACTTTCTCTTTTTATTTTTTGAATAAAATAATTTTAAGATAAGTTTTCCTTCCTACATTCTAATATTATAATTAGTAATGTGTTCTTGGCCTAAAAACATGTCAATTTTATTAATTTGATAAAAAAAATTACCCTCACTAATCATTAAAAAAACACAAAAGCAGTCCTAGAATACGAAAACTAAACAAATCAGAAACAAGAAAAGCAAATAGAAACAATATTACTCCTTTAATTTGATCATATTTATAAGATAGCAAGAGAATGTTTATTTTCATCCTTTTCATAGGAAAGAGAGAGAAATTCTTGATATGAATATACTATTTTACCATTAATTTATTATTATGTTAACTTTATTTCTATAGGGTATAATGTATATTAAATAGGGATAAAGTTAAAAAATTATTAAATTTTATAATATAATTAATGAGATTTAAAAATTTTCTTCATCTGTGTGAAACATACTAAAAATAACTTATAAATAAGAGCAGGGGAGCATATCTTAACCCTAAATTTCCTAACATATATATTCCTTCACTTATAGCAAAATATCATTAGAAGAAGATGGCAAAGAAATTAAATTACCCAATTTCTTGGAAACAGCTTAGTTACTCAGGCTCTCCTTCAAGTTTATAGCATCACCGACCATTCACTATATACCCTCCTTCAATGTTACTAGTTACTTATTTTGAGTTCTTTGAATGAACCAATAAACCTTGAACATTGGCCCCTTCATGCATGGGTTTTATATTGATCAGTTTAATTTTAAAACAAATTAATTGATCATATATATATGTGATATTTTCCATCCATGGTAATAGAATTTATACATAGTTCTCTTTCAAATATTTAATTGACGTGTCACATTAATAAATTCTTTCGTTAATCATAGCAAGCTGGAATTGTTCCATGATGAAGTCTTACTAAATTTTATGTTCAAATCATTCATTTATTTTTAGAATAATTTGCTATACTGACTTATATATGTCAAATGGGGAAAACTTGCTTAGAGTGTGTTTGGATTAGCTTTTGGAGAATAGATTTTGGGAAGAATAGATTTTGGGGAAAAATTGATTTTGAAAAAATAAGTGTTTGGATGATTAGTAGCAGAATAACTTTTTTTATTGACAATTTACCAAAAAGGATATAAACAAGTATGATAATTACATAAGGTATAAATTCTATTTATAATTTTTTATTTAATTGATTTAACAATAAAACATACACATATGTGTTGGGGCACGAAAAAAATTTACAATATTCACCTTCATTTAAATTTCCCCCCACTTAAATAGTACTTTTTAATTTAGACCTTATGTGCATAATTTAAAAATGTATATAGTCAAGAGAATTTATGTATATAGAAATTAAAAACATATACTATTATGATTCATTAAAATGAAGATTTGAGGTTAATAATAAGGTCAAATTACATTTCATTACTTGGAAAATACCGGGTGCATCAGAAAAATGTACAATCTTAAACTACTGGTCTTGTCTATAATAAATAAGTTGATCTCGTATGAAATCACGACGACGAGCCATTTCAGATGAAGAGGTGATAGATACAGGTATTCGTGAAGAGTCATATTCTTCATCACCATCATCATCTTGCGTTGGCTCATCATCGTGTTCGTCCTATCGCGCGAAATCAGGGTTAGTAATAGAGGTTCTTCTAACGAAATTGTGTATCGCCATCGTTGCACAAATAATCTTAACTTGCGTTTGATAGTCGTAGCTGCGCATGCGTTGTAAAATGCCGAACTTATTTTTCCATACTCCAAAAGTTCTTTCTATTGTGCACCTCAAACTTGAATGAGCATAATTGAACACTTCATTAGGGTTCACCAGTCTAGATGAACGTCGAAAATCAGGGAGATGGTAACGCTCACGCCGGTATGGACCCAGATATCCAATTGGTGTTGGATAACCAGCATCAACCAAATAATATTTACCTACATGAAAGAGAGGTTAGTATTTTCACTAATTGTGCTCACATGTGAAGAGAAACCGATTGAATGTATCATAAACATACCCTGAGGCAGATGAGGGAAGTTCATGGAAGGAGTTGTCAATGCATGACTGAATATACGGGCATCATGAGCACTACCTTCCCATCCAACCAAGACAAAGGTAAAGCACATGTCCCAATCACAAACCGCCATTACATTTTGCGACGTGAACCCCTTTCTACCAATATATTTCATTTGTTCATTGGCAGGTACAACGCAAGGAATGTGTGTGCCATCGATTGCTCCAATCGCATTTTTGAAAAATGGCCAGTATCGACGGTCAAGCTTGATCTTGCTATGCACATTTTGAAACATTGGATCCTGGGGTTTGATGAGTGACATTGCAAGTCCATAACAAGCCAACAAGACATCATGAAAGTGTCTGTGAATCGTCTCTCCTGAGTGTTGAAACCTTTCTTGCATCATCCTACTGGTCTCCCCATGTCCAACAATATTTAAAAATATCATAATCTTTTCATGTATTGAAACGTTATGACTTTCCTTAAGACCTAGTTACTGTAATGCAATGCAAAGCTCGAAGAACACACGTGGTTCCATTCTGAACTGTTCAAAACAACGCTTTGGATGACCATATAATAATTCATCAACCCATTTGGACCCTGTGAGATCACTAGTGCGCATTGGGTTTTTAGACAAATATTGCATTGCATAACTGGCAACCAATACGCCAACTTGTTTAATCCTCTTTACCCGTCGCTTATAATCTTCTGTCAAGTTTCTATTATCGTCCCCCATCTGTTTTAACCTGTGCACGGAGACATTAATTTTTAATTTTAAATGTCAATAAAGAAGGTGATCGGTGACGAAATGAAAAGCATATACTGAAAACAGAATAATACAAACAGATATAAATAAACTTTCGGTAATAAATATGTCCATCGATATAATAACATGAACCTAAATCCACACAGAAGCACGGAGAGCATTCCGATTACACAAAAACAATAAAGCTATAAAAATAGTCTCAATCTACATAACATTAATGCCGTGAAAATAGTCTCAATCTGCATAGCAATAATGCCGTAAAAATAGTAACAGTTGTTTCTTCATTCCCATTTATGAAGCATACATTTCCTTCATTGCGGGATCCAGCATCAGTTTTGTGCATCGTACATACCAATCATCATCAGCGATTACTTCATCAAGTTGAGTTAGGTGTTTCATGACTTCCGTAATAGATGGTACATTGGCAGATGCTTCATCTGCCCTTTTGTGAGCATGTTCCACCTCTGCCCTAGTTAAATCGACAATTTGACTGAGTGAATCTGCTATCCTAGTTGATGCAGGTCCCTTGTGCTTCTTCTTCATCCCTCCCCTCCTCTTCCTAACCCCTAATGACCCTCAACCAGACACTGGCTCCTTCCCCCGCACGCTACCTTCACCACTGGTCCCTTGAGATGCGTTGAACGTCATTCGATTGATATCCCCACTTATGCCAGTGGGAGCCAACAAAATTTCATCGCTATCTCTTGACCCTTCTTCCAGATCCGTGGCCTCATCATTGTCGTATCCTGTTGTATTTGCTGTTGGAAGTGTCATGGATGATGGTGCCCATGCATTTGGGCCTGTGGCTGCCACATTGCTGAAGAGTTCCTCTATCTTTGCCCGAAACGATAGCCCTTTCATTCTGAATTTTTCGTACTATGCGTTCTCCAGCAGACATAACAACAAACATAAATGACAATCATATGTGACATGGGTTGAACATATATCGTATCATCAAATCTCATTGTCATACGAATTTTTTCTTCTCCCACCAATCGTCTGGCGCTTCTACTGTGTTCTTCTCTGTATTCCATCCTACCCCTGTCTCATTAATCAATTTGTTCCACGCTTGCCATTCCTTTCGTATCGAGTCATACTTGTTTTTAAACTGCATTTTTTCGTAGACTTTCCCAGTCTGTGCTGTGAACCCGTCAGCAATGTTGGCCCATCCTTTCTTTGTATACACAGTACCTTTTCTTTCACCCTTGTGAAGTTGTTCGATGCAAAGGTCAATAAACACCTTAGTACTGCTAGCATCCCATGAAGCTTTACATTTGTCCTTCACCATAATGCTATAAACAAGTGAAGTAATTAATTTTGCTAACCCAAAATTTTCCTTCCTGCAACGCACTCACAAGCGCCACCAACCATCCAGAATATTCACATCACATTCATACCGTTTACTTTTGCACCAACAGACATCAAGCATACACTGAGATACAAATGACCCAATTCAACAATTATGTGTGTTCTGTACAAGGCAGTACAGAAATCAGCCAGCAGAAGGGAAGAGGGCTTTCTTACAGAAATCAAGCATACATGGAAGGAGGGCTTTCTTATACGGGAGAGAGTAAAGGCCGGCTACATATGGAAAGTTTCATTTTTTACGCTAACAATGCTGGATCACAGGGCGAGTACAGAACACATGATGTAATATGAACACTGGGAAGTACAGAAATTGCTCAAACAGATATGAACAGCACCTATGAACATAGAAATCATCCAACAGAAATCAAGCATACCGGAAAGCAAACAACACCTATGCACACAGGGCAGTTCAGGAAGTGAACAAATAGAGAAGCATCGACACCTATGAATGTAGAAATCACCCAACAGCAAGCAAACCAGAAAGCAAATAGCACCTATGAAATTTCAAAACAGGAAATTGTTTACCTGTTCTGTACTGAAGAAGTGGACGACGTATGCAAGATAGGGCGTCGGAGCACCAACGACGGCAGGATGATGGAGATCGACGCCGAGGGAAGACTATGACAGCTCAAAAGTGCAGATCCACGGACCCGACCACCAATCCTGACCACGCAAGCAGGGTGTCGGCAGAGATGAACTCTCACACGATGGCACGGCAGGAAGTAATTTTGGGGCACAGAATGCCTTCAGACAGAGCTGGGAGAGCAGATCGGGACAGACAACAGTGAAACCGCAGGCCGCGATGTCGTGAGATTACTCAGCGGCGAGCTCGGTGGTGGCGGAGGCAACAGGCGTAGGTCGGGAGGAAGTACATGCAAGGACTCTCAAGCTTCACACCACGACAGTGATGACCCCAGTTTCGCAGATCGTACAGAGAAGCAGAGAGGAAAGTGAGACAGAAGAGAAGCAGATGAGGAAAGTGATGAGAAGAGTCGGGAAAGGAAAAGATGTTCGCAGGAGAGAGAGAGACCATTTACTGCCCATTTACTGCCCTCAACGGTCACTTTTTGCCAAGAATATGGGTGCCATCAGATTCTTTCAAAACCACGGTTTTACCCTATAAACCGTGGTTTTGAAAAAACATCGATTCTTGTGACAAAATTGGTGTTTGGCTGAATTTTGGCAAAACTGAGGTTTGACATAAAAATCGATTTTTAAACTGAGATGCCAAACACACACTTATTTAATCTAATTCAAAGAATCGAAATGACCGTCATGATGATTCAAAACACAAGAATATTTAAAACATAAGGATATGTTTATGCGTCGTTCATTCTTCTCTCTCTGAGAAAGTTGGCAACCTGAAACAAAGAAACATAAAACCCAAGCTATTAAAAGCAGTATACTGAAACAAAAAGTTCACCTAACTCGTAGCAACCTGACTGATATATATTATATATATATATATATGATTGAAGAGTGAGCAAGGATAAATATTAGAACAGATTCCACTTTCATCGGCGACATTTGTCGCCGCCTTTAGTTAAACTTTTAGCAGCGACTTTCATTTGTTGCCGCTAATGCTTATAGGCGACAGTCTCATAGGCGACGACTTGGCGGCGACAAAAAGTTGTCGCTAAATATTTTCAGCGGCGACTTTTGTCACCGCTGAAAGTCAATTTTTTTGTAGTGGGGGAAACACTTACAACAAAGAACAAACACGAATTAAAGTTACTTTTTTTTTAAAAACTATTGGAGGCTTCCAATTTGAAAATGTTGGTAGCAAATAAGTGGAGATAGGACTGCATCCCCTAAAAGGAATATCTTATTGCCTCGCTATATTAAAGTACTGAATATTCTTTCTAAGAAATAGTTCACCACTCGTTACACCAGATTTGCTAAAGGTAAATTTCTCCACTAAAAAGAGATTCGCATTCATATATGATACCCTTGATGAGCAAGCCAATTGATAAAATTGTTAATTAGCTTCTTTATACACACATGATTTAAGGTGGTAACCTAATTGTACAAAATGTGATCACACGAACTTCTCAAATTAAATTGATATACAAATGATTTTATAAGTGTTTATATTGTATTTGTCTCAAAGCTTTAGCATAGTTTCATCAAGCTTTCAAGTTTTCACTCATGTATTGAAGTTCCCACCAAAGGATCCTCTAATGTTTTTCCCAAGTTTTCTTTTTTTGTTTTGCATAACCCAATTTTCTTCTAGAATTAATCCAAAGCACCCTAGAACTCTTTTTTATGCCAGAATCCTAAAAAGTTTCCCTTATCATTTAATTAGTAATTGTATGTATGTACAAGAATATATTGTATCATTTAGATTGTACAAAGAGACTATATTCTCTTAGTAGGCTCCTATCATTCACTAATAATTAGTGACTGATGAGATGCCTTATGCCTTGGTGGTTCTCAAACAAATATTTATAAACTAAGGATTACACTAGAGTGATGTAATCTTGGGTCGTCTCACAAATACCCTTATGATTATCCTAACAAACTAAATGATAAAGAAAGTGATAAAACATGGGGTTTGGTAAAGCCGTATAACTATCCTTTTCTGGTCTAACTTTGGTCCTTTCTTGGTTCCCAAAGCAACTATTCCTTAGGTCTTTTATTGGCATTCTTCATATTAACTCCCAACTTCAATTAATCCTCAAAATCCTTCGAAATTCAAATAAGCCTTTTGTAATACCAAATATCTTAGAAATTAATCAAAATTTGTAAATGCAAATAAATGACCACAATGCCCATTTTTAAGAACAAAATCACAAGCATAGACCTAGGACTTAATCTAATCAATATTTGTGCAATTAAAGCACATTAATAAGATATATTTTATAAATAAGGAAGCTGAAAAAACAGTTTATTAATATTACATTAATAAGATTGAAAAAAAGTAAGACTCAAATCAAACGGAAATTAGATAAAAGATACAATTGCCCTCGTCTTCTTTCATTCTTGCTGTCCAACCTTAGCCAATGTCTATGCTTCAAATCGAGAACTAGAGAGAACAAGTTAGCCATGAAACAATAGTGATTTTTCGTTGACCTCACAAGAGAATCAAAACCAGTCCAATTTGAGTGCCATCGACCTTATTAGAAAATTGGAACCATCAAAATCACCATCGCCTCACCGTCCGTCGTGTTGTTGTTGATGGAGGGAGAAGACCAGGTCACCATCCATCTGATTTGTCATCGACCTCACCACCTTTGTGTTCTTAATTCCTCTAAATGCAAGGAGGAAAGGCTGTCACTGACAATGGAGGAAGGAGATGAAAGGACGGTAAAGGCACAGATGAGAGAGGGATGTGGTGACGGGTAATTTAGTCTAAAGATATTCAATCACAGGACCGATTTTTCAACACCAGGGGTGGTAATGAGTAATCCCGTAATAGGATTGGGATTGTAACTGAAGTCCTCATTACCCTATACCAAACATGAAAAGTCGGTATTACATAATCCTAATCTAAATCGCAACTCCTCAATGCCGCATAGCAAATAGGGCCTATAGATCAAGGCAATGTAAATACTAAGATACACACTAATCTTAACAATTAAAGAAGCACAGGCGAACTTATCTCCTCTGCAATAAAAAAATATGTAAACAACAATTGTATAATTAATCATAAGCTAGTCCACTATATTGTTTTATGATCATCCAGCACACATTAATAATTAATAAGAATTAGCCATACTAAGTATAAACGATCAAACTTAAATTATTGTGGACCCATACTTAAGGTCAAATATATCTTAGGAAATATACACACACAAACTGAATCTTGATTAATACACAATTAGGTCAAACATATATATAATCTCTAACTTTATTGCAGACATAATTAAACATTTTAGTTAAAATTATCCAATACTTACCAATAAAAGTTAGTTCAATTGATACGGAATTAGCTCATCATCTATAAGATCATGAGTTTATATCCCGTTATCGATGCGAGAACTTTGTTGATGGGAAATATTTGTATGCACTCTTTGAGCCTAAATACATGCTTTGACTTTCGTGAGGCCCCAAGGACCAAACTCACCTAAATTTTTTTATATTAAAAAAATATATGATACTTATGCCTATCTGTATTAATGTGTGCAAATACAATCAAAATCACAGAGAATACATATGTTTGTAGAGCTCCCTTCACCCCAATATCAAAAAGGATAAAGGTAACCCTATCTCCAAGTTCATGTAGACCCTTGACCTACGCATGTAAGCTTTCATTTGATTTGCGAAGGCCATAGGTATCCATGAACAAGCAGTTAAGTCTACCCCTCACCTCCTTTCAGCGTTGGAGTTCAGGAAGCTCCACAACTATAACTATGGTTTGCAGGAAGGAATAAGATAGAGATAATGGCTATGGCTTGGCTGAATCAATACCTATAATTGTGTTTATATAGGCCAACATGTGAGATTTGAACCTTTGAATATTGTGAAGGATCCTCTGTTTTAAATACAAATCCATATCTGAATGCCAATCTTAATTGCTCAGGATTTTTTCCCTTTTCTCTTTAGGTAAATAGGATTGTTTTATTTTTCAGACACAAGAAATCTTTCTCTTTTTTATTTTCCAATTAAGGATGGGTTCAGTGTATAATTACAGGCTATTTCCCTCGCATCATTTTAGATTGGCTCATGTTTGTTGGTTAATTTGAAGTTGATTATTATATATATAGGGTTAAGGTGCATTAAGTACCTAAAAATATTTTGTAGTACAATTTTGTCCCTAATATATTAAAAATTATAATTTCCTTGTAGAATCCCATTTCGATCTTTAGCAATTCTTGTAAATAAATATGTTTTGAGTTATTGTTCAATTTTGCTTCAGAAGTTTTTATATAGGAGCTGTGAGTATCTAAAAAAAATTTTGGATCAATATTACTCTGGAAGTGTTAAAAAAATGTCAACCCTAGCCATAAAAATTTTAACTAGTCACATTAGTTTTTTAAATGTATGCAATATTAGTTTTTTAATAGTTAGAATGACTTTGCTCATTTTTTAATATTTTTGGAACACAATTAGACCTTAATACATATATTTTAGGTATTATGTTAGAATAGATCCTGCCACGTATCCTTCCAGTTCTAGGGCAATACCGAATGCTGACAACTTCTTTTTCCCATAGCATATAGAGTGTGATAGAAGTATGATTCATAAATTATATATGATATAATGTCAAGATCAGTGTCCTTGTTCATGCATATAGCCTTTTTTCTTAGTGGAATTAGTAAATAGGGTAATCTTTAATTTTTGGTTCAAATACAAATGAAGTCATCATCTTGCTTTTGATGAATTCGGTTATAAAATGTTAAGGAAATTATATTTTTAGTTAATATATTTGTACTTTCAGTCAAATTTAAAATTTTCTCCCTATATATAATCTAAAATGTTAAAATTGAATTACATCACTTCACAAAATAGTTATTAGTATTTCATTAGTGCTGGGAAGCAGCCTCATCCTTATATCCTTATATCCTTATAAGGAGGAGAATAAAAGTTCGAATATCGAGAAACACACTTGTTGTAAGAGGTGAAAACTCTTTGCACTCTAAACCTCAAAAGGATAGAGATACCATTGACTAAATAATAAAAAATCATAGTATTTCTCCTAAATCATTAACTTAATCTTATGAATATAACTTTTAAACTTACTTTTTGAAAACATCCGTATAAGAATTTGCAATACTACAAAATAGACATTCTAAATAGGTTAAAAATATTATTTTACACCTAAACATGAACTGGTGTAGATACATCCCATGTAAAAAGTGTACCACCTTTTAAAAAGGGTGGTATACCAGTGTAGAAGAAATCTTTTTCTAAACCAGTCTAAATATGAGGGTAGAAGGCTCATTTTCTAAGAAAAAATAGAATATTTAAACCGGTCCCGTAGACATCTAGTGTAGAATGTGCTAATATCTACACCGTTCGTGATGTCGTCTGGTGTAGATGAATGGATTTTCTACACGGTTGTGCAGATATTAGCACATTCTATGTATTCTATGTGTGTAGATGGATTCATTTTCTACACCTCACCTACACATAACTGATGTAGATGAAATAATATTACGTATTATTTCTACACTGGACTTCTGTTATATGGTTTAAATGTTATGTTTTTAATACAACTCATTCATTGTTTCATTACCCCATCCCCTGAAGCTTTATATAAATAAATAGTCCAAATATATAAAATAAAAAAGACAACAGTAGAGACAGATCAAGATGGCAGGACAGAATCCAATTGCTCATTATTCATTTAATAAAAGTCAATACAAAAAGTGCAACAATTTGCACAGAAAATTTAAAAAATGTATTGAAAGGTTAAAATATACAAAAAGTCCTTAATATTTTGTTCAGGAAATGAGTCAGGTTGATCAAACATATAAAATATCAAATTAAAATCAAAGAAATTTAGGCATTACTAATAGATATTAAACTTTAAAAAAATATAAAATCATTAAAAATATAGTTTTACCTCTTCAGTCAGGTCAATCCTATTTGACACGATAATATTGACCATGTGTTTAACTATGTATAAGCCGCACAAGCTTCTTTCTCTAGGTTGCCTTTGACTCTGTAATATTAACATGATCAAAATTATTTGTCATCATCAAAGCTTAGAGTCTAACACTTAATACTTTTATTACCTTTGGTGTGATCTATTTAGGGCCCTATGACTAAAGTTATAAAGTTAGTAACCCATTTATTACAAAGACTATTATTCTGTAAAAGAAAACTCACGAGTTCAAAATCTTCTTGACATCACCTGATGGCTTGTAATGGAGGGAGCATAAGAAAATAACTTTATAATTGTGCTTACATAGGTTGACCAATTGCCAATGGTTGTTGTAAAAATTAAAAAAGAATAAGTATTATCATTAAGCAAATACAAAAGTAGTATGAAATAAAATGAAATATTATTATTCTTATTCATGCATATATGGTGCGAAGAAACAATCAATTGGTTTCACCAAGCCTCCTCGAAATGTATTAAAGTCTCAAAGCTAGAGAGGTCCATTTTGCATAAATATGAATTGGGCGTAGGAATCCAAACTTACCTTGTTTGCCCTTGGAAACTAACTGATCTTCCATGTACCTACAATTAATGCAAACATGATGTTAGTTATAAGAGTTGAAATTTGTTCTTATATGTATATATTTATATTTAAATTAGACTTACCTAAAAAATACTTGGATGCAAGCGATGGTCAGTTAATCCTTAGGTGTGATAAGAGACTCCATATCCGTACAATCGAGATAGGCCAGTACCCCCACTTGCCCACAACTGAATCCATACGCAAGCCGTCTAGATGGAATATTTTGTCAAGTGCCAATAAGATCACACGTTGCATGGCACTCAAAGTGGGAGGTGGATCTGGCTTATGGAGAGGAGCTGGAAGTTTACTCGTGGATGACACGGCGTGTTCTGAAACAAGATGCTTTGAACATAATATGAAAGTTCCCTTCGCCTGACTCACTATCTTCATCTTATTAGTAGGAATTTGGATAGGAGTATCTTCAATTACCACGCTTTCAACTGTTACTCTTAATTAATCGTCCTGAATTTGGATGTGGTGGATAGTTGCCCCTAAGTTGTGGATGGAACCATGTGCCACTAACGTCTAAGAGGATCCTCCACATATAGATCACAAGTTCAGCATCCGAGCGTGATCGCTTTCATATGATCCGTTGTTCCTTGTTTGGTGAGTGTATAACCATTTATCTTCATAACGTACTGGAGATGTGGGAGAAAGAAGAATAGAAGGATCCGACTCTGTATTTTCTTCTAACCTCTTCCTCTTGGCTGTCATCAAGTCTCTTTCAGCCTTTGCATAACTCCCTCAAGATATTGTGTGGGGAAATCATTCTTGAGAGCATGTTCAATTGCTTATGCCCTTTTTTCCTACAAGAATTGAAGTAGTTAAAATCAATACATATGATAATACATAATGGGAATGAAATATAAGATAGATCAACTCACCATAGCTCCTGGGGTAGTCTGAAGCCTAACAAATTTTTCCTAATTAACTTTCTCAATGAATTGATACTTGCTGCATAGAGAAGGATGAGGCTGACCATATTTGTCCCAGCCATGCACATAATAACAAGCTAGTTGCGTCTTGAATGCCTTCCAACGCTCAGCGCATTAAGACAACATTTTATTCTTCAAGACTTCATTGTTGGGAACATTATAAGTGAGTTGCAATAATTGCCATTGAAAGTAGAGTTAGCAACAAATAGTTCTATTTTTTTATATTGCTCTCCATACAATATAAAATAGTTAGTTTATATACCTCGATAATATCCCAAATTTGATTCTTCACATGATCATCAATAGCATCCCAAGTCTCTTTGGTGATGTTAGGCTTGTTGCGTTCTAGGAGACTGACATAACTTACGTACTTGGTCCTCTGTTCACCAATTGGGTTCTAATATCTGTCAAACTCAATCGATAGCAATTTTCCCTTCCTTCCTATCTTTCGCAATATCTTTGAATCGTGCCACATTTCTACCCTCCTTTATGTATAGTGGCTTGGAGCATCGATAGCCTTATTCTGATGATTAGCACTATCCCCCATATTCTTATGTAGGCAATAACTAAATCAAACATAGTAAACATACTTAACCCTTTTTCCTTTACCCTGTTAGAATACTCAACACTTGTTCCTTTAACATTTATCCATGGAACAAAGAAGAATTGCACGCATTTATAACAGGAAAACTAGAAAACCAAGATTAAATGAACAAGTACATGTACACATACACAGCGAAACACATACACGAGAATAGAAGTGCCAAGAGCATAATCACGAGAAAGCACAACCAATCACATCAATGCACAACGAACACAAGAATAGAGAAGAACGACTAAGCATGGCGAAGTCTTAAGAACACCATAGAGCATGGCGAGCGGAGTAATGAGCAAATTGAGAAGGAAGACTGATGAAAACCACCACACACAAGAGATCAGAGAAGAGAATCAGGAATTTTAATATGAGAGAGAAGTAAAAGAACTAGTGGAAAATGAGATATAAGAGACGAGTGAAGGGGCTTCAAAAATGTATTTTCATAAGCCAACCTACATCTATTCAAATGGACATCCAGTGTAGAAATTATAGTTCTAAACTAGACCTACAACACAACTGGTTTAGAAAGTTTTCAACTTGTTATAAAAAATGTCACTAGTCACTTTTTTTTGAATTTAAAGTGTATTTCAGAAGACAATCTACACCGGATGACATGGACATTTGGTACAGATATGATAGTTCTAACCCGGGCCTTATTTAACCGATATAGAAAGTTTTAAACTTATTTACAAAAATACCACTAGTCAGTTTTTGTTTTAAACTATAATTCAGAAAGGGTGATGATCTATACCTGACGTTGACACGTCCAGTTTAAATCTTATAGTTTTATTTTTCCACACAAGTTGGTTCATTACCCCATCCCCTGAAGCTATAACATATATGTGCAACAAACAAAACTCAAAGCAATGAGTTTGAGTTAGAGTTAGCGTTAGAGAAACTTATAGAACAAGAATAAGAAACCTACCTTCATTCAACCTATATATATATTGCCCTCCATTTTGTCATTACATCATAAAGATAAAACAATCACATAAAATCATTCAAAATCCACTTCATCTTCATTCAATTTTAGCAAACCTACTGAAAAGGAATGGGTCTCACAAATCGAATCATCATCTTCAACAACCCTTTTTCCTTGGAGAGCCACGGACCATAGTGATATAGAACAATTGCTTTGCTTGGTCTACCATAATGAAAGGCTCATCCCTAAAACTTTTACTATTCAAATCAACCAGTGTAAATCCTAACCGATCGATCAGAACACTATTGTTTACATTAGCCCACTTGCATTTGAACAAAGAAACTATAAATTTGGAGTAGTTCACCTCCTAAATCTCTTCAACAACATTATAATAAGGGATGACTACTAATTTAGGATTATTGTTTTTTGAACTAGAGAAATACATAGCTTCAGCCACTAACATAACACCACTATTTTGCATGCTGCTTTTATCATCTAGGGATTTCATATAAAAGGAATACACGTTAATATCAAATGAATTTCAACTTATCACATCAAATTCAGAACTATATGCCAACCATCTAACTGTATCAGAAACACAATTCTCATTTTCAACCTTCTGTTTGAACTAATGTGCAAAAGATTTGTTGTGTTCTCTAATCAACTTTTGCTCTTTCATTCTATTATTTTCTTTCCTGACAAGCTCTTTATGAACAGTTATATAGTCTTAAAATTAATCAATATTATTCAAGATGTGTAAGTGTATTTGCTACAATTCATTAAGATCAACACTCTTCACTGCCATTCCATGTTGACCCCTCTTTGGCACAGGGTTTAGGGAGACCAGTAAGTCTTACTTTAGACAGGTAGTTTTGATAAAAATCCATAGCGTCTTCAGAAATATATTTTTGAACAATGGATGCTTCAGGCCAATTTGGATTCTTCATATACCCTTTTAGGATTTTTATATATCTTTCAATTGGGTACATTTATCGTAAGTATATAGGGCCACACAATTTTATCTCTCACACTAGATGAACAATAAGGTGTATCATCATGTCAAAAAAAGCAGGAAGAAACCTTTTTTTCAAGTTGACACAAAATAACATAACCCTCGTGCTCCAATTCATCCAACTTTTTAGTCTAAAAGACTTTTCCATATATAGCATTCGAGAAGAAGCAAAGTCGGGTTACAATGTGTCTGAAATCATTTTGGAAGATGCCTCGAATAGCCACTGGGAATAATTGTTGTGTCAAGACATGATAATCATAAGACTTTTTGCCTACTAATTTCAAATCTCTCATCGACACAATCTTCTTAAGATTTGATGAGTACCCAAAGGGAACTTTGATTCCTTGCAAACACTCACAAATACTTCTTTTCTCATACTTAGACAAAATATTATGTTCTTCAACATAATAACTCCCCTCACCATCTGGCCTTAGATGTAAATTCTCTCGTATTCCTGTTTCTTGCAAATCTAATCTTGCCTTCAAATCGTCCTTATAACTACCCTGTATGTCAAGAAGTGTTCCAATAATTCTATCACACATATTTTTCTCCACGTGCATAACATCAATGTAGTGTCTTACATGAAGATTATGCCAATACAGAAGCTCAAAGAAGACATCTTTTTTTCCATATATTTTTCTTACTTCTCTTGGTATTCTTACCAAATGTAACATTGATGTCTTTCACCTTTTCATAAACTTATTATCCTGTCAATGGCTCAGGAGCATTTTCAAGTTCTTGTTGTCAAATTTTTTTTTCTTTAGTCGACGGTATGGGTGGCCTTGCCTAAGAAATCTCCTATAACCTAAGTAGACTATCTTTCTTCCATGACAGAGTTGATATTAGCAAGTCCCTTCCTCATAAATCAGACATGCTTTATGGCCTTTAACACTGTACCCTGACAAGTTTCCGTATGCAAGAAAGTCATTAATTGAACAAAAGATTGTGGCCCGCTATTTAAATCCGTCCTTCTTATTCATATAAAAAATATCCACACCTTCCCACAACTTCTTCAAATCTTTGATCAAGGGTCTTAGGTAAACGTCTATGTGATTTTCTAGTTATTTTTGTCCTGAGACCAATATAAACAACATTACATACTTGCATTTCATACACAACAAGGGGATAAGTTATAAATCATCAAGAGGACGAGCCATGAACTATGCATGCTGCTAAGACTACCATAAGGGTTTATGCCATTTGTACTAAGTCTAAACCTTAGGTTTCATGGTTAATTGCTGAACTTGGGAAATAAGTCATCAATATTCTTCTATTGCAAAGAATCAGTCGGATGATGAAGCTTTCCATTAGAAATCCTTTCAGTTACATGCCATAACAAATTTTTGCATCATCTTCATTAGTAAAGAGGTACTTTAACCTTGGTATAATTGGAATATACCATAACACCTTTGCAGGAGAGTTGTTTAATCTATACCTTAGTATCTTACATATTTGAAACTTCTCCTCATCTTCAAACTCTTTGCTGTACAATATGCAATCATTTAGGCATGCATGAATCTTTCTATATTACATTCCTAACGGATATATTATTTTCTTTGCATCATAGTAGCATTTCAGTAGTACATTTTCTTATGGAAATATGTCTTCCAAGAACTGCAGCAATTTTGAAAAACCAATATCACTCTACCCATGTCGTGCTTTCACACTTACCAATCCCAACATCGCATTCAACAGGTGGTATTTTCTGTGCCTTGGGTATAGCGGTTTTTCTGAATCATTGCACATATTACTATATGCATGTGACCGCATAAAAGCATCTTCTCCAATATCACAAATCATGTCCTCTACCCGATCATCAGTATCCATATCATCATCAAAGGTCTGTTCTACCTGTTCAGATGCACTCGACCTTTCCACATCTTCCATCTTCATCATGCCATACCTATACCGTGTAACTCTTGTAAAACTTCTCAAATTAAATGAGTGTACATATTTGCAGGACTTAGTTTCCTGTCATTCAAACATCTCACACAAGTATAATAAAACATTCCATTGTCATCATCAACATTTCATTTAGTAAAATCTAAACACTCCTTCACCCCATCAGAATACTTAATAATTGTTTGTTTAGTATTTATCTAACTACAATCCATAGTTTTAGAAGACTAAAAAACTAGAAAACTAGGAAACAAGAAAACCTAGCTTGAACCTAATTCTAGTAGAGAATATATCACACACAAGTGGAAAAACTCACAAATTCAAACAAGTAAATGTCAGAAATGAATCTACACAAATAACAGTAAAAGCACCAGTGAATAAATTTTTAGTTTTTGAGATAAGGAGTTCAAAATAAAACTCACTATGACAGAAAGATCGAGAACCCGTACACAAAATAGTGAAAAATGAGAGATGAAAGGCGCGCGAAAGGGATTTTGATTAAAGTGTATTTCATAAACCAATTTACACTAGATAAATAGACATCCGATGTAGAAAGAGTTTTTTTCTAAATCGAACATAATCCACATCAGGTTTAAAAAGTTTCAACACTAGATCAAATGGACAACTGGTGTAGAAAGATGCCACCGTTCATTTTTTAATTAAAACATATTTCGGAAGCAAATATACACTGGATGAAATTTGCATAAGGTGTAGAAAGTGTAATAATCTACACTTGACATTGACATGTCCAGTTTCAATCTTATCGTTTTATTCTTTTGTATTTTTTTCCTTTAGTTTTTGAAGAATAAAAGGAACGCCATATCAGAACAAGAAACTTGTTAAACTTTATTCATTCAAACTTTACTAACTTTACATCCAAAGTTTGACAATTCAAAAAAATATCTATAAATTTATATATAATATATTCTCTCCTCCTTTTTTTCGTTGCATCATCAAAAAGATAATAAATGAGGGACAAGAGAAAGGTGAGGACTTTCACTCATTAGAGTCAGAGTTTTGGGAGTCAGAGTTAGGATCAACATAATTATAGAAACTGTCATTCAGTTGATGGAGGCAAACTTCGAAGTGAAAGGCTCTAAAACGATCTTTTAGTTTCTCAAGTTTCAGATTCAATCCTTCCACTGAGTCCTCCAAGCCATTGAAGTGCAGGATGAGTTCCTCAAAGCACTCCACCAGAGTGAGAACCAGTGGAGGAGGAGAAGGAACTGAAGGGTGAGGAACTGAAACTTGTCTTCAAAATCATCTCTATTTCTTTTGAGTTGCTGAGAAGGAGGTGTGCAAAAGGAAGAAGCTATTTGAGGGTTCAAATAAAAGAAAAGAAAAGAAAACAGAGAGAAAGTGAGACGAAAATTACTGAGGAAGGGTATATATTTAAGGTCGAGGAAAGAACGATTTCAGAAAAAAAATATAGAAGAATGCAATTGGCCTTCTATCATAATTACTACAAACGTTAGAAGTGAGCTGAACTTGAAACATCCTTCCTTAGACCCTTCAGAGTACACTTACGGAAGTAATCTTAACTTTATTAATTCTCTCCTGCCGATAATCCTGGCAGAAAATAACTGTACTGATTCGGTAATTCCCCATGAGAACTACCATTCTACGTAAGTACCCAGGAAAGACTGGATGAACCGGCTAGGTCCACTCACTTCCAGCCTCCTTAGACAGCACCTACGTACACAGTACTTTGTATAGTCTACCAGCATAACGGCATTTTCTAAAAAATATCTTTGAATCTTAACCTTAACCTTAACCTCAAAAACATGAATTTTCCATTAATTGTTCCAACACACATAACCAATCTCTTTGGCCTTTCATACATTCATATACATTATGGGGTTATGCTATAATTATTTGATACATTTATTTCATCATTTACTATTATACCTTTTCATCATGAACATTGTTGCTCTAACTTGTCATATAACAACATTACATGCAACAATTCGCACATTTATTACATAATATTCAAATCTTCCAATTCCCAACCTCTCTTCATGCCTCTTTATCTTCTTTACTCATTCGTAAACCTGTGGGTTTGGGATTACATGGATGGGGTGAGATTTCTGGGGAAATCTCAGTAGCAAACGGTACTAAACAATGCATGCATTAAAGTAATTACTTGTGCTTGCTTGTGAAAGTGTAAACATTGTGTAATGTGCATGCTTCCATGTAACATATGAAATACAATTGGCCAAGGTAATCATAGAAACAGAGCTTCAATCATATACACATATGCACACAATTCAACAAAGTCATAGCACAATCAAGCATAACATTCAATACATACAAGTTTAGGGTAAGTTTACTACCTTATTGCTTTACTTCTTTCCACTTTAACTTTGCTTCTTCCTTCTTACTTTTCCTTGCTATGTGGCTGCCCTCTTTTGAGCACCCAAGCAAATCCTAACATCACATTACCATCCAACCATTACAATCTAACTTCTCTTGAACACTAAGCTTACTTTAAGTAACATAACATCATTTAATCTTTACCAATTGACTTGACCTTTGAATCGATTGATGTCTTGACCTTACCCTACACAATTTGGCCTTTTGAATCCATTTATGAACTCAAAACAACCAAATTCCAACAACTATGCACTGTTCCAGACAGATTTGAAAAACATGCATAATTCTTTCAAAAATTCTCATTTTGATTCCAATGCTTCCCATACTGGTTCCTCCACTTTCCCCCACACAAAATCTCATTTTAAGACCATTGGAAGTATCAAAATCTTGAAATTCAAATCACTGTTCATGCGAGTGAACAGTAACCGAAAGGAATTTTCAACATTATAACCTTTAATTCCAATGGTTTCCAAGGTTCAAAACCTTTCCAATCCTACACAAAATCATCATATAAACTCAATGGAAGCATTAAATCATTGAAATTCCATTTGCTTCTATCATGAACAGTGCATGAACAGTGCAAACCAAAATGGTAAAGTCAAGAACATCAACTTACTTCACAACCAAGCATGTAACTAACTTGTTTAAGCTTGTCTTAACTATCTATGACTTAAAACTCATATTCCTTTCACATATACACAAAAATTCCAGAAGCATTTCCCCAAGATTTAAGCCTCAAAAATCACTTAAACTCAAGCACAAACCATAAGAACAAAAGGTAGAAGCAAGGAGACAACTTACCTTACTTGCTCCTTCAAGACCCTTGCTTCTTCCACTTTCTTTCTCTAGAACTCACTTGTCTTTCTAAAGGAGCTCTTGGGTGTGAAGAATGAATGGAAAAGGGGGGTATTTATAGCAAAAGTCATGTGCCATTTGAAGGCCAAGATCACTTTGGAAACTATTTGATCTAATGGTTAAAGGTTTGATCTTGGAATGTCTTTTCACTTTTCACTCAAGACCTTACCACCATGACATCACTAGCATGGCCTCCCTTGGTACACCTAACCCTTCCTCTTTTTGGGTTCCATTCTTGTGTCCTTGTGGGTCCCACCATGTGCAACACCTAATTCTTACTTTATTCTCTTTTTCTTTCTTTTCAAAAATCCATAAATTATTTATTATTTGGACTTGGGATCCAAGATAACTTTTGGGCCTTATTGGGCTGGCCTAGGATGAAATGTTGGGCCTCTTTTAGGTCCAATAGCTAACTGGCCCAAATCCCAATGTACTTTCCTCATACCGATATCCGTAACTTACCCTGATCTTAGCATAAATGCTAAACACCTCTTTTAATTGTTCTAACATTTTTAGAAATTCATTCTAATATAAAATGAATTCTCTACAAAGTTTCATAATTTTCTGAGACCCAGAAGTCCTGTTAAAAATTACATATGTTTCCTTTAACCCTTTATCGGTGTCATTTTTCACCGTAAATTCCATAATTAATTCTACAGGACTCCTTTTTGACTTCTGTCAACTCCATAAATTCTCATATTAATTATAATAATTTACTATCAAATTTTCTCTGATATCCATCCATTGTGTGAAATGACCAAAATGCCCTCCATTTACTTCTGGTTTCTTAGGGCATCACAGTGGCATTTTCGTAATTTTGTACTTTGGCTCTTAGACTTTCTTCCTCTTCCAATTAATCATTTTCTTTACATAAACATGGCCACATATTTTCCTAAACATCTCATATATTTTATTCAATCTGTACATACAACTTAGTACAGAAATTAGGGATGTTACAGAACTTTTTGAAGAAGTAACATAAAATAAGCAGGAAAGGATAGACAAGAAACTAAATAGTCACAAGAGGGCGAAGCTAATCTACACCTAATGAAATGGCATCCGGTGTAGAAAGAAAATATCTAAACCAGACCTACAAACAACCGATTTAGATGTGTTCATTGTTACAACTGATGACGGCAACCAATGTAGAAAGAACTTTTTCTAAACTGGACCTCAAGGTAACCAGTGTAGAAAGTATACTTTAAAATGGCTATGGAGGTATCCAATGTAGTAATTTTCTTCTACACCCGTCACGTGTACATTCGGTGTAAATATTTTATCTTATTTATAAACAATGCCACTTGTCATTGTTTTTAAACTACCTCTGCAAGGATCGGTTTAGAAATGGTACTTTAGAAAACCTATTTTGTCATAGTGTTGTTTGGATTGAAAAAGGAATATCCAGTTGTGTCATTATATAAAAAAATACTTTTTAATATTTCCTTTTCATTTGGAAAAATTGGGGGGAAATCCAAATTGTAATTTTTTATAAGGACCTAAATCGAAATATTGGTATTCTATATGTATAAAATTTATAGAGTACTGATACTTTTTATGTATAAAAATTTATCAAATCCTTCTCACTAATAAAATTTTTAATGAGGAACTTTTACTCAAGTTTTCCTATTCTTTTTTGTTGCGTCATGAATTTATTTAAAGCTTGCTGTATATGCCACCAACTTTGGGGGCAAGATGTAAAATCCTTCTAATAATGTAAATATAAATATAAGGTAAATGGATTAAATTTATTTTAAAAGGGTTAACCATGGTAGAAAAGAGTTTACTAAATTTTAAAAGCAACCCTACCATAGTTATAAAAGAACTTTTCTTGATCGATATTTAACATGGTAGAAAAGACAAGACTAACGAAAGAAAACTTTACTTCTAGAAGGTTAACCATGATAGAAAAAGACAAAACCACCCTCAAGCATTATCATGGTTAAAAGAGTTTAACTTATGTTGAAAAGGATGTCCATGATAGAAAAGAGTAAAACTTATAAACGAGACTATCATGGATATAAAAACTATACATAATTTTTGTGCACAAAATCATGTTAGAAAGAATTCAACCCCACTAACATGGATTCAAACCCCCGTTTAACCTCATCAAAGTTATCAATTCGAATTCATGGAATAGACCCCCGGGTGACGTACTCGGGTAAACCACAATAATGCCCATAAAGCAAGCAAATTCCCACATAGTACTTATAATATCGCAAATAATTCATGTGGGTCCACCAAGTCACATGCATAATCCTAAAAGGCTATGGCCTCCTACCAGCACCCATTATTCAGTACGATAATAAAAATGGTAAATCATCAGAGTATAAATAAAAGTAGGCCCTATAGTGGCAATATACATCTACTCAACACATAAATAAAAAGGAGGGTGTTGTACAGTTCACTAGCACAACTATGCCTCCGGCGCCTTCCCGTTCGAACCAGCAAATGAACTAACCTTTGAAAAATGTTAATAAAAATAGGGTGAGACAAAAGCCTCAGTAACCATCAATCCTACTTATCATGCATACTAATATGTGCTCGTGAGGTGTCAAGTGGGACAGTTATAAAGTACAGTATATAGAAAATACATATCATCATATTATAATCCAATGGATAACCCACCCAAATTCCTCCCCTCAATCCAACCGAACCGCCTTATTCCCGCCGACGGAACCCATGGGCTAGTGATAAGTACCATATGACTGGCCACCCAAAAAGCTAACCGGTCAAGTGTTATAGACCGACCAAAATCTATAGAGCACATGACCGGACCATGGGTTCATTCCCCCTCGGTAAACAGGTGGGGCAAGTCCCTTGGTAAACAGGTGGGACTAAAGCCAACCATCTAGCTTCAATGGAGGCTATACCACGTGGTAGAAATATAACTCCCTTATCACCAATCCCCAATGCATAATTCTCAGATAATAATATTAATCAATAATCTCATAATAACTAATAACATCAATAAGTATCTCAATAAATTTTTTTCTCAAGGTAATAAATTTCCTTCAAATGACAATAACCAGATATAACAAGTTTTTGTTCTCAATTCAACTTTCTAAATTAAACTTCAAGTCCCACAAGACTATTTTTAATAAAATCATCAATAATAATTCCTCAATATAATCACGTAAATACTAGTAAATTTATATATATAACAAATCACTCACAAACATCACATTAGCACACACGATGAGTGGAAAATGGTTGCCTCTCGCCAAAATAAGGAATAATTACCACAAGTCAAGTGGCCCCGCTTATAACAGTCACAAGTAATCTGGTGCTCTACTAGGAGTTATTTCAGAACCCCAATGATAGTCTATAAAGTCACCACACAAGAACTATCATTATAATACTTAATACTACTATAAAATTATTCTAAAACTTCTCTAGAATCTTAGAGCTTATCCTAGAAAAATATGAATCTTTTTCTAAATTTACATTTATTTATAATTTAATTAGTTTAATATAATAATAATAATTTAAGTTGATGCCTTGAATTCTTTACAAAAATTTCTAAGTAGAGTTTCTATTTATAACTATATTTATGTCTATCTATCTATATATATATATATATATATATATACGTACATATAATTTGCAATGGAGTGAGTTTATTTCTTATTTTATTAAAGAAGAAAAAGGATAAAGTGGAAGAGTGATCACGCCACTTTTCATATGTGTATATATACACATGGTAATGGGTGGATGACATGATAGGTATGGTTTGGTGAAGCATATGTCTATGTATAATGTAATACCCTAATTTTCAGACCCAGAGACTCAGAAAGTGAGCCTGAAATAGATAGACTATCAGACTCCTTTGAACAGAAGTCCTAAAAATATACAGAGGGTTTTTAGGGACTAAACTGCAAATAAGTCAAAGATCAAGGACTTATAGGTAAATAGTGAAAGTCCCTAAAGATATAGTCGCTATTTATGCAAGGAAAGGGGTTAAATTACAAAAGAAAGAAAATGTAGGGACTTAGATGTAATTATGAAAAAGTTTAAGGCCAAAAAGAAAAGTAGACAAAAAGGTGGGGTCATTAAGTGTAATTTTTGCCAAATAAAAAGGGATTTAATTATAAAGAAGAAAAGTTTCCTGGGGCTAAAGTATAATTAAAGAAAGTCAGGCCGGAAGTGGTTTGCACTGCCCTACAGCATTTCAGTCCCAAATTCTACCAGAAGGTAGGGCAGGGGACGCCGGGTAACCTAGCCTAATACCGGAATTTTTGAAGACTCCAGATAGCCAGAAATGGACTGATCGTCCAAAACTTATAAAAATTCCTACCGGATATCCTAGATCTCAGATATAAGTGAGAAAATACAGGATGATGCGCCTTTATGGGGCGGATGTCAGGAAACTGACAGAATACCGATAGGAGGTCTGTAGAAAGATTTATTCACAAAATAGCAAATACAGACTGGAGTGTGAGGCCTCCGGGGATCCGGGTAGGAGATTTATCGGTATTTTTAAAGGGGCTGAATGAGATCGGATGACCCTGGTCAGATGACCGTTATGACCCACAGGGATGCCTGAACACAGTAGGACACTGTATCTGGGAAAAGGAGCCGGTGTCCGGAAAGGTGTATAATCGATAAATAATAATTAAAATATTTGGTGAACTGTGACGGAGGAAGATTCCTCGTAATGCGTGCCATATAGTTAATGGACCCAGGAAGCCCAAAAAAATGGCGCCATTAGAGTCCCAATAAGGCTCTTGGACTGATAGGTGGGCTAGTGTCCAGCAGAACCCGGAAAAGTGCGAAATTACGAAAATGCCCCTGTGTTGTACAAAAAGGGCAGTCGATGAATGAAGGGCATTCTGGTCATTCTGGACAGGTCCAGAGGTCAAGACATGTCTAAATAAGGTTGACTAGAGCCAGTATAAGCTTTGACCAGGTCCAGAAAGGTGTGAAATGATGATTTTGCCCTTAGGGTTAAAATAGGACAAGATAGGGCACCAAGGGCATTTTGGTCATTTCGCAGGGGATCTGTAACTGAGTCTGGACCCAGTATTAAAAAGTTAATGATATAAAGGGTCTAGATACTAAATGTGAGGTCAGTAGACATAAAAAGGATCTTCAGAAACATCAGATTCAGAAAACGGCACGTTTTTCGAGGCGATGGACCGGGCCGGTACCGGATTGGACCGGAAAGCTTCCAGAACCTCCAAATTTCATCACATGAAGCATATGGGTGGTGAGGTGTCCTATGAGGTGTCCTATGAGGTGTCCAGGGTGATGCAGTAAAAGGAAATTAAAGAAAATAGGAAATTCCAGGAAAAACCAGGACCACAGGATCATAAGTCTTCCTAATTACAAGATTGCCATTGCTCAACACTATAAATACCCCTAGCTCTTCATTTTCAAGCCAAGAAGCATTATTAGAGGTAGAAAGAAGTTCTTGAGAGAGAAAGTGTGAGGAAGAAAGAAGTAAGGAAGTTCTGGTGAAGTTGGAAGTAGTAGGGAAGTTCTGAAGCTCTGCTTTTGAGGTAGTAACTAATCCTAGCTCTTATGTAATGTCTTTGTGATGTGTTGTTTTGTTTGGTTGGATTGTTGTCTTATATGTTATGCTTGAAGCTCTATTCCAATGCTATGATCATATGTTATTGAATATGGAAGCATGCAGCATACTTATCTGTACACAATCACAAGCAAGCACCGTCACTCTGCATTACATATATTGTTATGATTGTTGCTACTGGGATTCTTTTGAATCTCATTCCCATACATAACATTACAGGGGAGGTTCTGTCAAAATGAAATTTGGAAATTTTAAGAGAGGCCGTTATGCTGCCGAAATTCCGGCAAGAAAGCAGGAACAGGGAAAGGAACTGATACGTACTGTGTACGTAGTGCTGTCTAAGGAGGCTGGAAGTGAGTGGACCCAGCAGGTTCATCCAGTCTTTCCTGGGTACTAAGTAGAATGGTAGTTCTCATGAGGGAATTACCGAATCGGTACAACATCGGTTACCTTCTAAAGAAGAATTGTAGCAGTTATGCTGCCGGATTTTAGACAGTGAAAAGATGTAATAGAAATTTGAGGGGATTGATCATACACTGATATACAACAGTTGATTATCTAATAATAATTGTTATCTGGCATGTATGACTAATATGTGATGGTTGTATGCATGTGTATGTGAAGATTGAATGCTGAAAATAGGTTCAGTGAACAGTAACTCGTGAGGACCTATGCATGTTTGATAAATCATTAAAAATAGTAAATGATTGAATTAATGTACTAAATTTTTATGGTAAAAATTAGATATACTAAGATTTAATTTTATATATAGAATGCCCCATTTGGATGTCTGTACGAAAGGATATAAATTACCAAAGATGAAACCAGAATGCTGGATTCAGGAGAAAATCACTGGATGAACAGTAACTTTGAAACGTTTACCCACGATGAATTGGTCAAGTAATGGTCAACCAATGATTTTTCCTTGAAATATAATTGAGTTAGCTTCATGTATCACTTTGAACCACTTCGTTTTGATTTTTCTATAATTAGTTATGATTTTTTAAAGTCAAGTCGCTCATCTGGAATTTGCCATAGTGAACAGTACCGAAAGAGTAGAATTCCAGATTGATAGTTTGGACTTCTATAACCCTGAAAGTGGTTCCAAATGCTACTGAATGGTTCCTAAGATGTATAAAAATAAGGATGTGACATTTTGGTATCAGAGCAAAGGATTCTGGCTTAGGAAATACTCTGAATAGATAAATTATAGAGATACCCTGATAAAGCTGTCATAATTGACACTAAGTTAGTGATCACGGGAAGCTGAGGTTGTGACGAGATAGGTCTTGTGTAACGACTAATATATATATGAAAGTTAAAGGTTTAGAAAAGCCCAATAAAGGTAAAGCTCTTAGATGAATAGGTAGTACGATATTAATATGTTCACTTTTCTTTTGAGATTGACGAGGAGCAAGATGGTGAACACAAGACGAGGACGTAGAACTAGAGTGGAGGAGCCACACATAGAGGAAGCTGGTAACTCCAATGAGGTAGATCCTATGCAAGTCATCCTTGCTAGACTAGATCAGCAACAGAGAATGATGGAAGAAATAAGGGCGGAACAAGTTCGCCAAGATCAAGAACGAGATTCTACTATCGCTACGGCGGTTGCTGCTGCAGTTGCTAGCTTACAACAGTATGAGAAGGAGGTAGTACCAGAAAATGATGTAGAACCCGAACCTCAGTCAAATCATGGGCAGATTGGAATAAATAGACATCAAGGGTCTATAGGAAATAAAAATAGTCAGGAAAGTCTTCAAACATGGATGGAACGATTCCAGAAGTTTAATCCGCCTATGTTTGAAGGAACTTTTGACACTCAAGTAGCCGAGGATTGGGTTAGCCAGTTAGAGAAAATCTTTAAGATTTTAGAATGTCCCACTGAAAGAAAGGCTCAGATGGCAGTTTACAAGCTAGAAAAGGAGGCCGATCGGTGGTGGAGGAACACAGAAGTAATTCTGCAATCAAGAAATATTCCACTCACATGGGAAGTATTTCTTGAGCAGTTCAACGAGAAATATTTTCCACAGTCAGTAAGGGATGAGCACGAAGCCGAATTTTTAATATTAAGGCAGGGTGAGCAGGAATCCTTTGACGATTATCTTGCTAAGTTTATTCGTCTTTCACGATACTCCACGTACCTAAAATATAGGAATGATGAAAGATGGACCACTGAGAAATTAACTCGTGGATTAAATTCTACACTGAAAGAGAAAGTTTTTCCTAGGCAGATACGAAGGTTTAATGAAGCAGTAGAGGTATGCAGGATCACAGAAAAGAATGTGCAATATCCAGAAAAGGGTGAGCCTGCTACATCAGTACCATTGAGAATGACGCCCCCAGGTTCCTCGAAAGGAAACAGTAAGAAGAGAAATGGGCCAGTATATGAGTCAGAAGTTAATAAGAAACAGGGGAGTATACCAGGTAGTGGGCCAAGAGAAGTTAGTAGGCAACCAAGGCCTAATGTATGTGGGAATTGTGGTCGAGACCATGGTACGAGGCCTTGTCTAGCAGGTCAAGGGTTATGCTATAGGTGTGGAAAGTCTGGACATTATGCTAGAGAGTGCCCACAGAACACAACAGGCGAAAGATATCCGACTCAGGGAAGAGTATATGCCCTGACTGGCAACGAGATAAGAAAGTCTCCTGCACCAAATTAAGATACGAGTCCATATGTGTTCTGTTTCCATTAGCTAATAAGTCCTGTATATATTGTCCAGTATGCACACTATTGAGCTATCCTGTACCTAGTATGTTGCCTTTATGTGGGAATGAATATGATATATTTTACTCATATCATTCTATAAACTGTGAATACAGTACTCAGGGCCATTTCTATTGAAAGGAATGGTATAAAAAGGGAAGCAGATAACAATAAAGCATTTGTTTTCAGATCACTCTTTAGATAAGAGATAGATCTGATACAGAATGCTCGCAGCTAGAGCATAGTTTAATGGCTCGCAGTTAGAGCACAGATTAGAATAAGCTGAGATGAGAGGGAACTCCTGAGTAAGAGAGAAAATAAGTAGAGTCTGGGTAAATAATACGAGGCTATAAAAAAAATTTAAAATTTTTATTGAGTTATCAACAGGTGGAAGCAGTTAACCTTATAACTTAGTCTGTTGGTTTAAGATCTTCGGGAGGTATACAGTACAACAGAATCGCAGTTAGATTCTGGAGGGTCGCAGTTAGATCCTAGTATGGCTCCAGGGTCGCAGTTAGATCCTAAGAGGTTCAGAGTCGCAGTTAGATTCTGAAGAGGCTAACGGTTGATCACAGCTAGATCCCGAGGTCGCAGTTAGACCTAGCCTAAGATGAGCCATGAGATATGAGTACAATGTAGTATCTCTTTGGGAAGATGAATGCCAAAGACAAAGTTAAGATAAGGAAGCTTCACTAGTTGATAAACTCATCCAGAAAAATTATTTATAATACTTTTTCTCAAATCGCCTCTATTATATACAGACTGAACTTATCTTTCCCTTAAACTAAGACGGAGTCCAAGATCAAATCTGAGTACTGATATTCAAAGGTTTGTAGAAGAATTCCTGAAAAACAGAGAAGAGAATACTAAGGCCTAGAGCTATAAACAGAACAACCAAGCCCTAACTCAATAACACGAAAGGTGCTAAGGCAAGAATAGTTTAACGATAGAAAAGCCCTAAGAAGGAATAAGAAAGAATGCGGTTGCCCGAAAAGTGTGGCATAGATGTATCTGGGTTATTATCTTGTATTAGGAGAAAGAAAGGTGATATTTCTCCTAAGCGATTAGCAAAGTATAAGAGGACTGAGGTAGACCCCAGAATTACATTAAAATTATGAAAGAAAAAATATGAAATAAATGGACACTACTTATAAGTCCGGTAAGTTGTCCATGAGTAGAAGTAGGTAAGTAGAAGATTGATGAATAGATAAATACCCCAAGCCTTAGACATAAACCAAGAAATGATATACCGAGAAGATATATCCAGAATAGTTGATGATGGAACTAAGTAAATTTCGAGGACGAAATTTATTTTAAAGGGGGTAGAAATGTAATACCCCAATTTTCAGGCCCGGAGACTCAGAAAGTGAGCCTGAAATAGATAGACTATCAGACTCCTTTGAACAGAAGTCCTAAAAATATACAGAGGGTTTTTAGGGACTAAACTGCAAATAAGTCAAAGATCAAGGACTTATAAGTAAATAGTGAAAGTTCCTAAAGATATAGTCGCTATTTATGCAAGGAAAGGGGTTAAATTACAAAAGAAAAAAAATGTAGGGACTTAGATGTAATTATGAAAAAGTTTAAGGCCAAAAAGAATAGTAGACAAAAAGGTGGGGTCCTTAAGTGTAATTTTTGCCAAATAAAAAGGGATTTAATTATAAAGAAGAAAAGTTTCCTGGGGCTAAAGTATAATTAAAGAAAGTCAGGCCGGAAGTGGTTTGCACTGCCCGACAGCATTTCAGTCCCAAATTCTACCAGAAGGTAGGGCAGGGGACGCCGGGTAACCCAGCCTAATACCGGAATTTTTGAACACTCCAGATAGCCAGAAATGGACTGATCGTCCAAAACTTATAAAAATTCCTACCGGATATCCTAGATCTCAGATATAAGTGAGAAAATACAGGATGATGCGCCTTTATGGGGCGGATGTCAGGAAACTGACAGAATACCGATAGGAGGTCTGTAGAAAGATTTATTCACAAAATAGCAAATACAGACGGGAGTGTGAGGCCTCCGGGGATCCGGGTAGGAGATTTATCGGTATTTTTAAAGGGGCTGAATGAGATCGGATGACCCTGGTCAGATGACCGTTATGACCCACAGGGATGCCTGAACACAGTAGGACACTGTATCTGGGAAAAGGAGCCGGTGTCCGGAAAGGTGTATAATCGATAAATAATAATTAAAATATTTGGTGAACTGTGACGGAGGAAGATTCCTCGTAATGCGTGCCATATAGTTAATGGACCCAGGAAGCCCAAAAAAATGGCGCCATTAGAGTCCCAATAAGGCTCTTGGACTGATAGGTGGGCTAGTGTCCAGCAGAACCCGGAAAAGTGCGAAATTACGAAAATGCCCCTGTGTTGTACAAAAAGGGCAGTAGATGAATGAAGGGCATTCTGGTCATTCTGGACAGGTCCAGAGGTCAAGACATGTCTAAATAAGGTTGACTAGAGCCAGTATAAGCTTTGACCAGGTCCAGAAAGGTGTGAAATGATGATTTTGCCCTTAGGGTTAAAATAGGACAAGATAGGGCACCAAGGGCATTTTGGTCATTTCGCAGGGGATCTGTAACTGAGTCTGGACCCAGTATTAAAAAGTTAATGATATAAAGGGTCTAGATACTAAATGTGAGGTCAGTAGACATAAAAAGGATCTTCAGAAACATCAGATTCAGAAAACGGCACGTTGTTCGAGGCGATGTACCGGGCCGGTACCGGATTGGACCGAAAAGCTTCCAGAACCTCCAAATTTCGTCACATGAAGCATATGGGTGGTGAGGTGTCCTATGAGGTGTCCTATGAGGTGTCCAGGGTGATGCAGTAAAAGGAAATTAAAGAAAATAGGAAATTCCAGGAAAAACCAGGACCACAGGATCATAAGTCTTCCTAATTACAAGATTGCCATTGCTCAACACTATAAATACCCCTAGCTCTTCATTTTCAAGCCAAGAAGCATTATTAGAGGTAGAAAGAAGTTCTTGAGAGAGAAAGTGTGAGGAAGAAAGAAGTAAGGAAGTTCTGGTGAAGTTGGAAGTAGTAGGGAAGTTCTGAAGCTCTGCTTTTGAGGTAGTAACTAATCCTAGCTCTTATGTAATGTCTTTGTGATGTGTTGTTTTGTTTGGTTGGATTGTTGTCTTATATGTTATGCTTGAAGCTCTATTCCAATGCTATGATCATATGTTATTGAATATGGAAGCATGCAGCATACTTATCTGTACACAATCACAAGCAAGCACCGTCACTCTGCATTACATATATTGTTATGATTTTTGCTACTGGGATTCTTTTGAATCTTATTCCCATACATAACATTACAGGGGAGGTTCTGTCAAAATGAAATTTGGAAATTTTAAGAGACGCCGTTATACTTCCGAAATTCCGGCAAGAAAGCAGAAACAGGGAAAGGAACTGATACGTACTGTGTACGTAGTGCTGTCTAAGGAGGCTGGAAGTGAGTAGACCCAGCAGGTTCATCCAGTCTTTCCTGGGTACTAAGTAGAATGGTAGTTCTCATGAGGGAATTACCGAATCGGTACAACATCGGTTACCTTCTAAAGAAGAATTGTAGCAGTTATGCTGCCGGATTTTAGACAGTGAAAAGATGTAATAGAAATTTGAGGGGATTGATCATACACTGATATACAACAGTTGATTATCTAATAATAATTGTTATCTGGCATGTATGACTAATATGTGATGGTTGTATGCATGTGTATGTGAAGATTGAATGCTGAAAATAGGTTCAGTGAACAGTAACTCGTGAGGACCTATGCATGTTTGATAAATCATTAAAAATAGTAAATGATTGAATTAATGTACTAAATTTTTATGGTAAAAATTAGATATACTAAGATTTAATTTTATATATAGAATGCCCCATTTGGATGTCTGTACGAAAGGATATAAATTACCAAAGATGAAACCAGAATGCTGGATTCAGGAGAAAATCACTGGATGAACAGTAACTTTGAAACGTTTACCCACGATGAATTGGTCAAGTAATGGTCAACCAATGATTTTTACTTGAAATATAATTGAGTTAGCTTCATGTATCACTTTGAACCACTTCTTTTTGATTTTTCTATAATTAGTTATGATTTTTTAAAGTCAAGTCGCTCATCTGGAATTTGCCACAGTGAACAGTACCGAAAGAGTAAAATTCCAGATTGATAGTTTGGACTTCTATAACCCTGAAAGTGGTTCCAAATGCTACTGAATGGTTCCTAAGATGTATAAAAATAAGGATGTGACATATAAAGACATAATGGAGATAGAAGTTTGTAAAGGAGGCAAAGCGAAAAATGATGTTTGGGGAAGGTATATATATATATTTGATTGTGTCTACGTGGAAACCTAGCTTATGGGCATATATATTATATATATATAACTTATATTAGTTCTTGATAAATGAAAAAGGACAAGGCGTGTAATAGGACAAGAATTTGACAAAGAAGAGAGCAATAGTGTGACTTAACCAAAGAAAGGGTATGGCGCTAAATGGTAAATATATCGATAGGAAAGGAGAAACCAATAAAAAGAAAGAAGAATGAGAAGGTGTACCTTTACTGCAAGAGTGAGATCAGAAGGAGAGAAAGAACGATGTGAAGGAAGAAAATAATAGGTTACGGCTCTATAAAAAGAGGTGAGAAAGGGATCTAGGTTTAAATTTTTTTTATCTAATATAATCTTATTATTTTATTATTATTATTATTATTATTATTATTATTATTATTATTATCTCTATCATTAATTAGAATCCCATAAGATATGATAATTTAAAATTTAAATCACATCTTCAAAATTTGAATTCATATCTAAATCTGAATATAAATGTCAATATATCCCCAATTAATAACATCAATCAAATCGTGAATTTTAATAATAGTAGGATAATTCAGATATCTTTATTTTTATTGAAATTAATAAAAATATCAAACTATAATGATTTTAATTTATTTAATATCTTTAAGTTATTGGTAAATAATATTTTTAATATGCTTAAAAAAATCCAATAAAAATTTAGGATGTTACACAAGAGGGAGTCCTGGTTAAACTTGTATGGTTCATTGAAGTTTATAAAATATTTTTTTTAACTCTTGAGTAAGGGGAATCGGCTTTAAAAACATATAGTTTTCTTAAAATTAATTTTGGTATATTAATTTTTGTTTTGGTTCTGAGAATAAAGCTTGTGTGTGTATCTAATAACGCCTGTAACAGAATATTGCGGGTTTTTAAGATCGTCTGGAAAAAAATTGGTTTACTACCTTCAAGAAAAACAAGAGTAAAATATTAAAAAAAATCAAACTATTTAATCCAATAAAAAACGGTGCTTAAAATAGCTAGTTTGAAATCTCCACAGAATTTGTCGTTTACAACAGAAAAAACTGAAGAATTGGTTGAGTTATATGTTCAATCTGTTACACACACACACTCTCTTTTTATTTTCGAATAAAATAAATTATATTTAAGATAATTTTTCCTTCCTGCATTCTTGTTTTTTTTTGTTCAAACCTTCCTTCATTCTAACATTACATAAGCATTAGTAATAATGTATTTTTGACATAAAAGCATGCCAATTTTATTAATTTTGAAGGAATTCGGGTATACATGAGATGTTGATTAGTTTCTCTAGTAGTTATACGATGACCAGTCACTCTTATGGATTGAGGTATTCGAACACAGCAAATACACTATCATGAAAGGGGAGAGAGAGAGGGGAGAGGAAAAATTATCGTGTGTAGAGAAATTATGTTTGATATATTAAAAAAATACTCTACTAATCTCAATAATAATAATTGAGATTATCGAAAAGATACTCCCTTATTTTTCTCTCACAATCCTATATTAGTATTCCGCAAATATCCTGTTCAAAATTCAAAATTTTGAACAACAAGGGAAAATCTTTAGATGATAATTCAGACTTTTTTTTTATACAAAAAAAGTTTTGGTGGGTTTTGCACCGGTTCCCACCAAAGCCAGGGCACAGCCCCAAGGCTCAAAGAGTACTTATAAGAGACTTACGAGATCACTTACTAAAAGAGTCCTCACAATGGCAACAGGAATCTAATTCGCGACTTAATGGGATACGAGTCCAGTTCCCCATTTAATAATCCTGACTTTAAGCTATCATCTTCTCATCCCCAGATTATATGGGCTCAGGCACAATCCACCAAGGGTGGATTTGAGCCCAAATTCTAACAAATTTGATAAAAAAAATATATTACACACTAATCATAAAAAAAAACACAAAATCAATCCTATAATACAAACCATAAACAAGAAAAGCAAATAGAAACAATGTACTAGCTTAGTTCATTAATATAAAACATGATTAATTTTTTTCGATAAATTAAATAAACTAAATAAATTATTTATTTATAATTAATATTAGAGCTAGTTGATAAATTTAGAAAGATTAAGTAGTATATGATATAAATTCATCTTGAGGTATTATATCATAATTAACTAATTTTGTTGATTTCTTTAATCTACTTTAAAAAATCAATCAAGTCTTATATTAAGGACCAGATGAACACGGCTGGAAAAAAGCATTTCAACACCGGTTGAAAATGGCATTCAACATCGCACATACAGCCGGTGTAGAAACGGATCGTGTAAAACGTGAGACCTTTTACACCGGTCACATGACCGATGTAGAATGTATACTTTTTTACACCGAACTAAAATTTTAAGCGGTTCACATTTACACCCATTGTATTATTTTTACCATCTACACCGGTTGAATATTGGGACGGTGTAGATTATTCAAATGTTAACACCGGTTGAATATGGGACGGTGTGTAGAATGTATACTTTTTTACACCGGTCTACATGTTAAAGCAGTTCACATTTACATCCGGTGTATTATGTTTTAACATCTACACCGGTTTGAATATTGGGACGGTGTAGATTATTCAAATGTTAATACCGGTTGAATATTGGGATGGTGTATATGTTATTAAATTTAATTTATATATTATGATATATGTTCTTTCTACACCGGCAGGTATATACCTCCGATGTAGATGTTATTACATTTATATTTAATACATTTCGTTGGACTGAAGCTTCATAAATAAACTGCCCAAATATAATATACGACTCAATCATCAATCATCATCAGTTCAAGATGCCAGAGACATATATAATTCAATTGCTCATTATATTATTCATTGAGTAAAATTCAATACAAAAATGCTATAATTTGAACAGACAAGTAGAAAAAGGTATTCAGTGAAAGACAAATACTATTGAGAAGGAAGGAATTGAACAAAAAACTCTGCCCACCGATTACGCAGGTCCTCAATATCTTGGTCAGGAAATGGATCAGGTTGATCAAACATCTGAAATATGAAATCAAAATCAAATAAATTAAGGCATTACTAATATAGATTAGATTAAGAATTAAGAAATATGAAATCATTAAAAATACAATTTTACCTCCTCAGTTAGGTCAATCCTATTTGACAAGATAATATTGACCATGTGTCTAACTATGTAGAAGCCGCACAAGTTGCTTTCTCTGGGTTGCCTTCGACTCTGTAATGTTAACAAGATAAAAATTATTTCTCATCATCAAAACGGGGAACCTAGCTAACACCCAATATATACTTTTATTACCTTCGATGTGATCCATTCAGGGTCCCTCACCAAATTAGCGTGCTTAAGGCCCCTTGCAACTGCGAACGTCCTCATAGCCCTATGACCAAAGTTAATAAGTTAGTAACCCATTTATCACAAAGATCATTGTGTATAGAAAAGAACTCACGTGTTCATGATCTTCCTGACATCAACCGAGGGCTTGTAATGGAGGGAGCATAAGAAGAAAACTTTATAGCTATACTTACATAGGATGACAAGTTGCCAATGATTGCTGTAGAGATTAGTTAAAAGAGAATGAGTATTATAATTAAGCAAATATAAAACTAGTATATATGAAATAAAATAAAATATTATTATCCTTACTCCTGCATATATGGTGCGAAGAAACAATCAATATCGGTTTCACCGAGCCTACTTGAAATGTATGCAAGCCTCGAAGATTGAGAGGTCCCTTTAGCATAAATCTGAAGTGGGCACAGGAATCCGAACTTTTTTTGTTTGCCCTTGGAGGAAACCAACTCAGCTTGCATGTACCTACAGGCAATGCATAAACGACATTAGTTGTAAGACTTGAACTTTGTTATTACATATATTTACATTTAAATTATACTTATATTAAAAACACTTGGATGCAGCCGGAGGTCAGTTCTTCCTTGAGAGTGATCAGAGATTTGACGTCCGCATGGTCCAGGAAGGCCGGTGCCCCCATGTCGCCCACAACTGAATCCATAGGCAACGAGTCCACATGGAACGTTTTGTCATATGCCAATAGGATCACACGTTGCATGGCATTCAAAGTGGGAGGGGTGGGAAGTTGGCCGGGGGATGAGGTGACGTGATCCGAAACAAGATGCTTTGGCCACAATATGAAAGTCCTTTTTGCTTGGCTCACTGTCTTCACCTCATCAGTGGGAATTGGGACAAGAGCATCTCCAATTAGCACGGCTTCAACTGTCATCCTTAATTGATCGTCCTGAATTTGGCTGTGGTGAACAGTTTCCCCTAGGCTATGGATGGAGCCACGTGCCACTAAGCGTCTAAGAGGATCCTCAACATATAGATCACAATGTTCTGCATCCTCTGACATCGACAAGCAACAACTCCCCTTAGTGCTTGGATGGACTGCAGTTGAGGGCGGGAGGGGATCAGTTGGCTCTTGCTGCCTTGATGTCATCATGGACAACATTTCTTCCTTCATCTTTGCGAATCCCTCTTGTAATCGCGCCTCAATTGAAGCTTCTGCTTGTGCCCTAGCCTCTATCTAAGCCTCTTCCTTAGCATCTGCCCTTATGGTGGAGAGCAAGGATGCCAACTCTGCCCTCGGTACCATATGTGGGGAACGTGTTTGAGATGCTCCAAAGTAATCTCTTATACCCACACCTCTTCCAACTCCCCTGACACGGCCCCCATGTTCTTGTTTCCCAGTGGCAACAGTCAAGATGTCATTCCTACCATCTGACTTGAAGGATCCATGGGACTCTTGTTGTTTAAGATCACTCTATAACATAGAAAGAACAAACATAAGGAAAATGATATAATTATATATAGTCTACTAACACAAAATAATGCAAGTAGTGCTTACAATTTTTTCAGCAATCATGCGAGCATTGTCGCTTGTAAAAGTTCCGCTCTTTCTTTGGCGAGCGTACAACCATTTTTGTTCGCGACGTATCAGAGAGGGGGGTCAAGAAGAACACTAGGATCCGACTCATCATTTTCTTCTAGCCTCTTCCTCTTGGCCCCAACAACTCTCTTTCTGCCTTCGCATAACCCCCTCGAGACATTGTGTGGGGGCAATCATTCTTGAGGGCGTATTCAATCGCTTTTGCCCTTTTTTCCTACAAGACATGAAGTAGTTAAAATCAATACATATGATACTCTGATACGTTTTCTGCCAACACATACAAAAGGATACACTCACCATTTCTACTGGCGTGGTCCTATTCCTAACAAATTCTTCCCACGCAGCTTCGTCAATGAATTGATACTTGCTGCATAGAGAAGGTTGAGGATGACCACTTCTGTCTTGTCCATACAGATACTAACGAGCTAGTTGTGTCTTGAATGCCCTCCAACGCTCAGCGCAATAAGACAACGTCTTCTTCTTCAAGAACTCATTGTTGGGAACATCGTAAGTGAGCTGTATTGTTTGCCATTGAAAACAGAGTAATCAACAAACAGTTGTGTATTTGGTATTGCTCTGCATGCAATATTAGATAGTTCTTATACCCGGATAGTGTCCCAAATTTGATTCTTCACGCGATCATCCACAGCATCCCAAGTCAAATAGGTGATGCTAGGCTTGTTGCGTGCTAGGAGGCTGACAAAACTTACGTACTTTGTCCTGTGTTCACCAGTTGGGTTCCAATTTCTGTCAAACTCTATCGGAAGCAGTTTTCTCTCTATCCTATCCTTCGTAATGTCTTTCAAACAGTCGCACTTCTGCCCTTCCTTTGCGTAGTGGCGCTTGGAGCATCGCTAGCCTCAATCTGAGTAACTCTATCCTCCATATTCCTATGTACGCAATAACAACATCAAAAACATTAAAAATAGACTTAACCCTTTTTCCTTCAACCCGTCAGAATACACAAAACTTGTTCCTTTAGCAGTTATGAATGGAAAGATGTGCAAGCATTCATCAAGAAAAATAGAAAACCTAGATTAAACGAACATAAAAATGGCGACGCACGTACACAGGGAAAAAAATGCAGAGAACACGTACACAGAAAAGCAGAACGAGAGATACAACAGAGAATAACGACTGATCGAGCGCGGAGAAGCCTCGCGAGAACCACAGAGCACGACGAGCGGCGATATGACGGAGTACGTGAGAAAGGAGAATGAAGGTCATCGCGCCAAGGGGCGGGCTTAAAAAATGAATATAAACATGCGACACCAGGCGTAAATCATTCTAACCTGGACAAAAACATAAGCGATGTAAAATTGATACATTTTACACCGGATAAATTTTACAACCGATGTAAACAATAACACCGTTTAAAATATAACACCGGATAAAGTAAAACCCGGTGTAAAATCGAACTATAATTTATTTACAAAATGTCAGTAGTGACTTTTTACACCGGATAGCTAGCACTTAAAACCGGTTTTAATGTTGTAGTTATTTTTTAAAACTCCATCATCATATATCATCCCATCCTTGGCGTCACAACATTCTTATCAGAACAAGAATCTGTCTCTGTTATTATTACATCAAAATCATATACGCAATCATAACAAGAAACTTAAAATTGCATGTTTAAACTACATCAAAAATAAGAAACACATAGAAATTAATCAGAATTCACTTCTTCTTCATTTAATTGTGGTAAACCTACTGAAAAAGAAGGGATCTCATAAAAAGAATCATCATTGTCAACAACCTTTTTTCCTTGGAGCGCGACAGACCATCTTTCATTTTGAGGATCAGTGATAAAGAACACTTGCTTTGCTTGGTCTGCCATAATGAAAGGCTCATCCCCAAAACTTGTATTATTCAAATCCACCAGTGTAAATCCTAACTGATCGACCATAACACCGTTGTTTACATTGGCCCACTTGCATTTGAATACGGGAACTTTGAATTTGGAGTAATCCACCTCCCAAATCTCTTCAACAACGCCATAATAAGGGATGGCTGCTAATTTAGGATTGTTGTCTTTTGAACTAGAGAAATGCATAGCTTCAGCCACTAACATAACACCACTGTTTTGCACGCTACTTCTATCATCTAGGGACTTCGTATAAAAAGAATACCCGTTGATATCAAATGAATTCCAACAGATCACATTATGTTCAGGACCACATGCCAACCATCTAACTGTATCAGAAACACAATCCTCATTTTCAACCTCCAATTTGAACCATTGTGCAAAAGATTTGTTGTGTTCTCTAATAAGCCTTTGCTCTGTTATCCTATTATTTGTTTTTCGGACAAGATCTTTATGAACAGCAATATAGTCTTGAACTTCATCAATGTTATTCAAGATGTGTAAGTGTATTTGATGTAGTTCATTACGATCAACACTCCTCACCGACATTCCGCGTTGACCCCCCTGTTTGGCAAGGGGTTTGTGGAGACCAGTAAGTCTTACTTTAGACAGGTATTGTTGACAAAAATCCATAGCTTCTTCGGCAACATATTTTTGAACAATGGATACTTCGGGCCGATTTGGATTCTTCATATACCCTTTAAGGATTTTCATGTATCTTTCAAATGGGTACATCCATCGTAAGTATACAGGGCCACACAGTTTTATCTCTCGCACTAGATGAACGATGAGGTGTACCATAATGTCAAAAAAGGCAGGAAGAAACTGTTTTTCAAGCTAGCACAAAATAACATAACCCTCGTGCTCCAATTCCTCCAACTTTTCAGTCTCAAAGACTTTGCCACATATAGCATTAAAGAAGAAGCAAAGTCGGGTTACAATGTGTCTCAAATCATCTTGAAGGATTCCTCGAACAGCCACTGGGAGTAATTGTTACATCAATACATGACAATCATGAGACTTTTGGCCTACTGATTTCAAATCTTTCATGGACACAATCCTCTTAAGATTAGATGAGTACCTAGAGGAAACTTTGATTCCTTGCAAATACTCACAAATACTTCTTCTCTCAGCCTTGGACAAAATGTTAGTCTCTTCAACATGATAGCTCCCCTCACCATCTGGCCTCGGATGTAACTCCTCCCATATTCCCATTTCTTCCAAATCCAATCTTGCCTTCAAACCTTCTTTGGAACTACCATGTATGTTGAGAAGTGTTCCAACAATGCTGTCACACACATTTTTCTCCACATGCATCACATCAAGACAATGCCTTACATGAAGATGTCGCCAATAAGGAAGCTCAAAGAACACAGATCTTTTTTTCCATACATTTTTCTCACTTTTCTTGGTAAGCTTACCGAAAGTGACATTGATGTCTTTCACCTTTTCATAAACTTGTTCGCCAGTCAATGGCTTTGGAGCATTTTCAAATTCTTCGCCGCCATAAAATTTCTTCTTTAGTCGACGGTATGGGTGGGCTTGTCTTAGAAATCTCCTATAACCTAGGTAGACTGTCTTTCTTCCATGACGAAGTTGATAGTAGCAAGTCCCTTCCTCACAAATCGGAAATGCTTTATGGCCCTTAACACTATACCCTGACAAATTTCCGTATGCAGGAAAGTCATTAATTGTACAAAAGATCATGGCCCGCATATTGAAGACCTCCTTCTTAATAGCATCAAAAACATCCACACCTTCCCATAGCTTCTTCAAATCTTCGATCAAGGGTGTTAGGGAAACGTCTATATCATTTCCCGGTTGTTTTGGTCCTGAGATCAGTATAGACAACATTACATACTTCTGTTTCATACACAGCAAGGGAGATAGGTTGTAAATCACCAGAAGGACGGGCCATGAACTATGTATACTACTAAGGCTACTATAAGGGTTCATTCCATCCGTACTAAGTCCAAGCCTTAGGTTTCGTGGTTCATTGCCAAACTCGGGAAATAAGTCATCAATCTTCTTCCATTGCAAAGAGTCAGCAGGATGACAAATCTTTCCATCATTAATCCTTTCATTTGCATGCCATAACATTTTCTTTGCATCATCTTCATTAGAAAAAAGTTGCTTAAACCTTGGTAAAATTGAAAGATACCATAACAACTTAGCAGGAGAGTTGTTTGATCTGTACCTTGGTGTCTTACATATTGGACACTTCTCCTCATCTTCAAACTCTTTCCTGTACAATATGCAATCATTTGGGCATGCATGAATCTTTCTATACTGCATGCCTAAAGGACCTATTATTTTCTTCGCATCATAGTAGCGTTTGGGTAACGCATTTTCTTCAGGAAACATGTCCTGTAACAACTCAAGTAATTCTGAAAAACCACTGTCACTCCACCCATGCCGAGCTTTCACACTTACCAATCTCAACACCGTATTCAACAGGTTGTATTTTCTGCACCCTGGGTATAGAGGCTTTTCTGCATCATTGCACATATTACCATATGCATGTGATCGCATAAAAGCATCTTCTCCAACATCACTAATCATGTCCTCTACTCGATCATCAGTATCCATGTCATCGTCAAAGGTCTGTTCCACCTGTTCACCATGCCATACCCATACCGTGTAACTCTTGCAAAACCCCTCACAAATTAGATGAGTGTAAATATTAGCAGGACTTTGTTTCCTCTCATTCAAACAACTCACACAAGGACAATAAAACCTTCCATTATCATCATCACCATTCCGTTTAGCAAAATCCAAAAACTCCTTCACCCCCTCAGCATACTCAACACTTGTTCGTTTAGCATTTATCCAACTACAATCCATATTTGTGGAAGACTATAAGAACTAGAAAAATAGAAAATAAGAAATTAAACCATTACGTTGCAGCTAATGCATAGAGAGAATAAATTTTCAGTTCTCGAGAGGAGTTCAAAACAAAACTCACCATCTGTGAAGCGCCAAGAAGACTTAACGCGCGAACCAGGGAAAAATGAGAGATGGAAGGCGCGAGAAATGTACCAAATAAAAGAATATTTGGTAAAAAAAATAAAAAAAAAGTTTATTTTGTAAGAAAATATACACCGGACAAAATGTTACACCGGTGTAGATATATATAAAAGTTGTAGAGAGTATATTTTACACCGGCCACTATATATAGACCGGTGTAAAATATATCACTTTTTTTAAGTGATACAGACCATGTCATCAACTTTTACAAAAAAAAATATATATCAGAATATATAAAAGTTGCAATCTTTCACTACTCATCAGACTCGGAGTTTTGGGAGTCATTAGATTGGGTGAGATCAACAGGATTAAAGAAGCTATCACAGTGTTGACGGCGGCGAACTTCTGAGCGGATATCTCTGAAACTTGCTTTCAGTCTGTCAACTTTACGATTCAGTTCTTCCATGGAGTCCTCCAGCCCATTGAAGCGCAGTATGAGTTCCTCAAGGCTCTCCATCAGAGTCACAACCAGGGGAGGAGGAGAAGGAACAGAAGGGTGAGGATCAGGATGTTTGTCTTCAAAGTCATCTCTGTTTCTTTTGTGGGGCGAAGAAGGAGGCGTGCGTGAGGAAGATGCCATTGGAGGAGTCAGATAGATGAAAAGAAAATAAAACAGAAGAATGGTATACATATATATATATGGTTAACGTTCATGATCAATAAGAATATAGAAGAATGCAATTGGCCTTCTATCATAATGACTACAAACGTTGGGAACCGAAGAAGTGAAATGAACGGTCTGAAAAATAAAGAAAGCGCGCGGGAAAGCATAGACAGGAAACTGAAGAGGCAGATAGGATGAAGCTAATCTGCACCGGGTGTTTATATTTTAAATCGGTTACTTTTAAAACTGGTGTAAAAATTTAATTTTTTTTAAACCGTCTTCTCCTCAGTGACCTGTTTAAAAGTGGGATTCAGATGAAAAATAAACAGATCATCAGCAACGTATGCAGAACAAGAAACCTGTTAAACTTCATTATATTCATTCAAATTAAACTTTACTAACTAACTTTACATCTTGAAATCTTGAAAAAAAGACCTCGCTCTATCAACAACAGGATGAAAGAAACTATCATCGTGTTGATGGCGACGAACTTCAGAACGGAAGGCTCTGAAACATTTATTCATCCTCTCCACTTTCAAAGCCAGTTCTTCCACCGAGCGCTCCAGGGCATTGAAGCGCGGGATGAGTTCCTCCAGGAACTCCACCAGTTGCTGAAGCAGGGGAGGAGGAGAAGGAACTGAAGGGTTATCAGGAGATACGTGCATATGTTTGTCTTCAACATTCTGTCTCTGTCTTTTGTGAGGTGAAACATCCTCCCTTAGACTCCTCAGAGTACACTTGCGGAAGCAATATTAGCTCGATCATATCTTAACTTAAGCCCAGAAATTTAAAATTTTGCTCTTAAGTTTCTTATTCTGAACCTTTAATTTGAGAACTGATTTATATCATTCTACACATCCAAATGAGACTTATTACCTACCCACGGAATGCCCCAGATGTGTACAATTGGCTCACTAAATTTTGTGGCCAAATTCTCTCATTTACTAGGTCAAACTGAGGTCAAAACACTGCTACCTCAGGACCTGGGAATTTCTCTTTTAATTCGTCATCCACAAATTGAACATGCCAAACAATATTTATTAATGAATAACAAAGTGTCATACAACAAAGCATATACGAAATTCTCATATTTCTATTACATCTCTCCTGCCTAAAATCCGGCAGCATAACCGCTAGGCTTCATCTGTACAAAGAACTGAACCGTACTGATTCGGTAATTCCCTCATGAGAACTACCATTCTACGTAAGTACCCAGGAAAGACTGGATGAACCGGCTAGGTCTACTCACTTCCAGCCTCCTTAGACAGCACAAACGTACACAGTACTTATCATATACTGATGTTCAGTCTTAGTTTCGACAGCATAACGACGTCTATCAAAATTCTTAAGATTCACTTCAACATAATCTCCCTGTAATGGGTTAGACATGGGGAATGAGATTCGGGGGAATCTCAGTAGTAAATAATCATAACAATATATGTAATGCAGTGTGACAGTGCTTGCTTGTGATTGTGTACAGATAAGTATGCTGCGTGCTTCCATACTCAATAACATATGATCATAGCATTGCAGTAGAACTTCATGCATAACATATAAGATAACAATCCAACCAAACAATAGCACAACAAATCACAAAGCCATTACATAAAAGCTAGGATTAGTTACTACCTCAAAAGCTTAGCAGAACTCTACTATCTCTATACTACTTCCAGCTCCGCCAGAACTTCCTTTCTTCTTTCTTTCTCCTTCTCTCTCTTCTTTCTCTCTCTTTCTTGCCCAAAACCGTGATGCAAATGAATGAAGCCCTCTGAACATGTGGCCACCGATTTTCCTAGAATTTCCTATTTTCTTTTATTCCTTTTTACTGCATCATCCAGGACACCTCAGTGGACGCCTTAGCGGACACCTCAGCAGCACATTTCTCACATATCTAAACCCCGGGACACCTCATCAGCTGACTTAGCACTTCCAGACAGTTCCAGAGTCTTGCACCGGAATCAACGGCTGAGATCGTGCCACGTGTCCTTAGCTTTTCTTCTCCCTCTAGACCAGTGCCAAGTGGCGCCTGGAAGGGACCTTTCACGCCATCCCATGACCTCCAGATAAGTCCCGGACTTTATCTGATCACCTCCTTGGTTATCGTGCCAACCGAGTAATTTACTTTACTAAAAAGTCACTAAATCATTATTTTAATGCCACTTTTTCTCACATTTATGCTGGGCTACGTTTTTGGGCCTGGGAATATCATATTGGGTCTCTGATCCAGCCCAAGTACTCTGATGGCCCGATTTCCAAGAAACACCCCTTGGCAAATTACCAAAATGCCCTTTGTTCCTCTTTATTTACTTTAACAAGTCTAGGGGCATTATTGTCTTTTCACATCTTACCAGAGTACTCTCTAACCCTGGTCAACTATCCAGATATCCTTTCTTGACTGTCTCACCTTAGTCAAATGACCAAAATACCCTTTACTCCTTCTTCAGCTATTTTATAACATAAAGGCATTTTCGTCATTTTGCACCTTTTTTCCCGGACACCGGCCTCTCTTACCACTGAACTGATATTATGGGCCTGGGCCTTCCCTGGTGTCACTATGGGTCTTAAAAACACTATATGACCCCTGGCCAGAGTCCGATCATCTCTATTCGGACTGCCTTTCCTTTACCGATTATAACTGTAAATTCCCATCTTTAGTAATTTTTACAGAAAAATCGGGACCTAAAATCAAAATTCTGTGTTGCGTCATTCAACCCGGAATCCTTTTCTCTATCTCCCGATATTTTTAGATATTTAATCCGACCGGGCTATTTTTGCCTGAAAGTACGCTACCGCGCACACTTTTTAAAAATAACCATTTTACCCTTGGTCACATTTCTAATTCTTTCATACCCATAGAGACCTCATATGCATATTTTACAATTCAGTGAAATGATCAGCATAATTTTCTCTACTTTCTGGCAAAATATGGTACTCATCGGTTACCTGCCCGATCTTTCCCATAATTACGATTTTGCCCCTGCATTCTCTTTCTGGCATCTATTCTCATCTTCTTATCCTTTATCTTAAGTTCTAAAAATTCTCTTTCAATAATTCATCGCTTAAACTCTTCGGGAGTCATTGTTAATTGAAAGGCTCGACAACCCGCCCATATCAGGTTATCTTACACAGGAGCCAGCCCATATCAAGCTACCTGCAGAATTCCTAGGCTTAAGACTTAGGATATTCCTCACATTCCTCATTTTGCACCTAGGTGAACTGTCCCTATTCTGTAGGTTAAAGACTTAACTCATCTTTAAATCCTAAAGGACTTAGCTCATCCCTCGGATTCCTACAAAATACAGGTAAGTAATCCGCCCATATTAGATTACTACCCTGGGACTACGGGTTTAGCAGCCTGCCCATATCAGACTACCTCCCAGTTCTCCTAGACCAAAAATCAGGATGTTACATGAGGCGAGGCCATTGGAGAGTTAAGATAGAAGAAATGAATATAAAACAGATATCGGAGAAGGTGATCATGATGAAATACTGCGCATGCCTCAGAAGACTTGACATAAAATGGCGGGAAAGGATCCTGACGGAGTTCATCTACACCGGACTAAATATTTTCACCTCGGTCAATATAAATTCGCTGTAGAAAGTAAACATCTAAACCGGACCAAATATTTCCACATCGGTCTCTATAACATCCGCTGTAGAAATTAAATATCTAAATCGGACTAAATATTTTCACATTGGTCACGAGTAAATACGGTGTGAATATTTCATTTTATTTATAAAAATGCCACCGTTCATTTTTTTTAAAACCGTCTCCGCATTGACCGGTTTAAAAATTGGGATTTCGGTTGCCAATTTTCCACCAGTGTAAATATATCATAGAGAGCAAAATATCATAGGAGACGGCAAAGAAATTACCCAATTTGTAGGAAACAGCTTTGTTCGTGTCTCTCTAGAGACGAGACACATGTATAGAAACATTATATATTACTCAGGCTCTCCTTCAAGTTGATAACATCTTCGACCATTCACTTCTATACCCTCTGTTAGGAACACCCTTCAGTATATATAATAAACATAAAGCAAATATGGAATGAACGGAGTAATACTGCTTTATTCAAGGTACAGATGATAAAACTTCTGATTTCACAGTCATAATGATCTACAGAATGCAGTACATACAATATTAGTAATATGGAAATAGAAACAAAGAATCACAGGGGAAACCAAAATGCATAATAGCAAAATATCAGCAGGGGAAGAAGCAGTGTCAGAGGGAAAAGAACCATACAGAAAGAAGAGAACAATCAAACCAAAAACTAGTTCCCCCTCATCACAATATTCCTTTATATAGGTAACTTCCAAGAAGGCCTTTTCACCCTTGCACTACGACGTAAGGTTGGAGCCACCTGTCCTCTAATATTCGCCAATCACCTTCTTTCTCTTTTTCCTCTAACAACTCCAGCTCATCATTGATCCCTTCCTCTTCTGCTTTTGGGCTTACCATACTACCATCAGCCTTCATGTTCTTATCCTTCATTTGGGCCTTATCTTGACCCATAGCACCCTCCTCAGTACTCAGCATTTAGAAACAACTTACTTACTTAATGAATAATCATTATTAGTTACTTATTTTGAGTTCTTTGAATGAACCAATAAACCTAGAACATTGGCCCCTTCATGCATGGGTTTTGTATTGATCATTTTGATTTTAAAACAAATTAATTGATTATATATATGTGATATTTTCCATCCATGGTAATAGAATTTATAATGAGATGTCACATTAATAAATTCTTTCGTTAATCATAGCACGCTGGAATTGTTCCATGATGAAGTTCACGAAATTTTATGTTCAAATCATTCATTTATTTTTGGAATAATTTGCTATACAGACTTATCAAATGGGGAAACTTGTTCATTTAATCTAATTCAAAGAATCGAAATATCAGTGGTGATGATTCAAAACACAAGAATATTTGAAACATAAGGATATGTTTATGCGTCATTAATTCTTCTCTCTCAGCAGAGTTGGCAATCTGAAACAAAGAAACAGAAAACCCAAGCTATTAAAAACAGTATACTGAAACAAAAAGGTCACTTAACTCGTATCAACCTGATTGATCTATATTATATATGGGAAAATGTGCAAACTACCTATGAAGTTTTACCTGAGGTGACTCAACACCATAATGTTTTTGGATATACAAAAGTACCTATAACGTTTAAAAAAAAAAAAAGAGGGGTAGTTTTGGAAATTACTCATTCTTAAATTTTTTAATTTTTTAAAATAATATATTAATATTAGTTGGCCAAAGGTGGATGATGCCAACTAAGACATGATTATGCATCGTCTCCGTCTATATTGCCAGTATTTTTAGTTAAAAATTCTCTAATGGTCAAATATCGGTCAACTAACAGAATTTTGTATTTTTGCGCCAATTTTTAAAAGTTATGTATACTCTTACACCTCCAAAATATTATAGTTTTGGGGGCCCTTAGATAAATTCATGATTATTTTTGTACCTTTACACTATATATTATTGAAGAGTGAGCAAGGAAAAATATTAGATCATGAGTAAAAAATTTTGTTTTTGTCTGATAAAATTGCATCTTGTTGTAGTTGCAGGATGGATATATGATTATTCGCGTACTGGTACATATATAGAGGATGATGCGTTAAGAAACAGAGAAATAAAGAAAACTCAAAGTTGTACCCCACAATCAATATATATATATGGTTAAAAACTAGAATAAGAGGAACAATAAAGAAGGGCTCTGAAGAGATGTATGAAGTGCACACTGAATTTGAAGAATCGAATATGGTTATGATAGGCTAATCTCATGAAAGCTATATAGCATATATATCCAGATTCCCAGGGATTGGCAAAAGCATATATTGTATTAATTTTAAGTTTTGTGGGACATTATATTTATAGGTTAATGTCTTATTTTGTCTTAAAAATTTACACGTTGGAGATAAACTGCTGTGAATTTTTTTTTTTATTCAATATCACCCCAGAAATTTTCAAATAGTAGCAATTTAACCCTAGCCATTATCTAATTTAAGTTTGACCGTTAATTAACTGAATATACAAAGTTAACAGGTCCATGTGTCATCCACAGGAACACAATAATTGACCATTTAAGTTTAAGTGCAAATTGGCTTTTGAAGTTTTCACACAGGAACACAGGAGCAATGTTGTCTCGAAAATTTCTAAATAGTAACAATATCACCCTGTCATTATCCAAGTAAAATTTGATAATTAGTTGACCAAAATGCTAAGCTTGTAAGGTAAATAATAATGAAAAAGACGTTGCAGATGGAGGAGGAGCTAACGGTCGCCAGAGAGTAATGGGGAAGAAGATTTGATTACTGGATGTAGGACACACTAAGGGAGATTACCTAGAGATGATCAAGGCTGTTGAAATCCTTTGTCACCATGCCCCATCGACGTCAAGATAAGTGGGTATCTCTTTGATTTTCTCTTCACCAAACATGATACTTCTAGCTCTTTGAATTTTTTCACCTCTTCTAATTTTTCAAATCTAAAAAGATGAGATGCATTTTTTTTAATATTTTCTTTATTTATAAATCTAGTTTAGAAAAAATGAAGCGTATGACAAGTGGACCTGTCAGATAATCAAATTTTGTTAACTAATGGTCAAACTTAACATGCATAACAGACAGGGTGAAACTGCTGTGATTTGAAAACTTTCAGATATATAGTGCTCTTGAATAAAACTATCTGTGGTCAACTTGCACTTTAACCCATAACAAAAATGACGACATGTGGATTATCAGTTTAGAATATTTGGTTAAGTAATTGTCAAATTTAATCTGAATAACAGTTGGGGTAAAATTACTACTATTTAAAAACTTTTAGAGTGACATTGAATATAAAAAACTTCTAGGATATAATAGTTCCAAAGTGTAAACTTCCAAAGAAAAAAATAGGAACTTAACCCTATATTATATATATATATATATATATATATATATATATATAATAATTGATCATAATCGTGGCCGTAGCATTGATTTGAATGAACTTGTAACGGAACGAGTGTTGGTGAGAATGGTTTCTTTGAAGAACAGAAGGAGAAGAGATGCAGAATAAAGTTGGGCATAATATCTTTAAGGCGTGCGTAGCACTTTCTTTTAAGTTTAATTCGTCATCTCACATATTCTAATATTTAGATAAAAATTGGGTTAATTGATGAATTTTTTGCAAAATACAATGAACAACCTTGAGTATAGATTACACTTGCAACATTCAAGCTAAGACAACAAAAGCTTTTACAAAGTGATCATTTGATTTTGTCTTTAGTGTACTAAAAAATAAAGGCAACGAGTTTAGTTTTTGTGAGAGGTATTTATAAAATGAAGTGATGCATTGAAACGATGTCTCATGAAAAAATATACCTCTTAAATTAAAAGTTATAATCTTATAACAATTCATGAACTAACATAACTAATGGTTATTTAAAATAATTCTTCCTTAAGAGTAACGACTTTTTAGTACGTAGAGTTTCCTTAAAACAACCCAAGATCTTTCACTAAGTGCATAGTTACCACACCTTTTTCTATAGGTGTTTTTAGGAACTAAAGAGCCATTACTTTGGTGACTTTTAGTATTATAACTCTTTACAGAACATGACCTTTCAGAAAACACATCTATTTATTTTAAAAATATTTCAACAATCAGTTCATTAATGAGTCTATGGTAACCATTTGCAACAAAGAACAAAAACGCAAGAAAGTTTCTTTTTTTTTAAACTATTGGATGGCTTACAATTTAAAAATGTTGGTGCTCCCCCCAATTTAATATATAAGAAGTTTTCAACCGAATCACACGAATCACGGATTGTTAGTTAAGTAATTAAATGCATCTTAAATTGATATAAAATTTATTTAATTTACCCTTATTAAATAATGCCATTAAAAAATAATAAAATTATTTTTTAAATATACTTTTATCATGTGTCACCTCTTTACACTAATTCTCTCTCTTCCATTTAGATGATGTATGTATGTAGTACTTACTATCATTTAGATGATGTAGAAAGAGGCTATATTCTCTTAGTAGGCCCCTCTCATTCACTAATTAGTGGCCATTTTAAATTAAAAGCAAATTTCCTTTTTTTTTTAAAAAAAAGTCTCAAATAGGACAAATGTACTAGCTTGTGAATATATATATATATATATATATATATATATATATTGTGTTATGATTTAAGATATTTGGCTTTATATATGAGTTGCATGTTTTATATTATTTTGTAAGATAATTTAATGGGAGTGTAAGTTTTTTTTTTTTAAAAAAAAAGAAGTGTGTTTTTTGTTTGGAAAAAAGTATTTTTATACCCAAACTATGATTTGGGTTTAAAAGCACCCAAGCACCAATTTGTGTCAAAATTGATTATTGACAACCATTGTTTCCTAAAAGCTCTCAGTAGTTTTTACATATATTTTTTAAATATTTTTTTTGAAAGATAACGATTTATTCTTATATTTTTTTTGTTATTTTGCTGTCTCTCATATCTTTCTTTTAATTATATAATTATCATTTTACTTGATGCCATTTTTAGTAATTTGTTTATAAAAAAATTATTTTGATAATGACTATTCAAATACTTAATTTTTTTTAATTTTTTTTATACAAACTTTATTCTCTAAAATTATTTTATAATAATTTTTTTTAAAATTTATTCTTCGAAAGCTGAGTCAAACACTCCTGAATCATGCATGTGCAATGTTTCACGGCAGCATAGGCTAGTTTTTAGAAAGTACTTTACTTTTTAATTAAAAATCTAAAGGTTCTTTGATCATGGAAGCAGGGGACAATTTTCATTTAATTTAATCATTTGGTTCTCCTTTGGCGGGATAGGAATATAATTGTATATTTTAAGAAACATCATAAATCAAATTACTATTTTAAATGCATAGGGTTAATTAACATTGGGATAGTCTTTAATTAGAATCACAGCTTGCTTCCACCTTGACAAGCTAGTTAAATTTTTAATTTCTTTTATTATATAGATATTATAAATGCGAGTGCACCTGTGACTGTGATATGTTAAAGCCGGATTGAGAAGAGGGTACCTGTGATTTTACCTTCAAGATTTTCCGATGAAATGCGAGTCTCTGCTCCCTTCTTATCAGTCACTCTATAAGAAAATTGAAAATTTCATTGGGCCTGCCTTCACTATTGCGAACCACATAATTCACGAATCGAATCACCCCAGGAGCATTACCGGCTTCTAGGATCAGATCCTTGAGAGGCACGCGGACCTCTCCGACGAGTTGTCTCTGGTTATGAGTCCGTGATGGCGGAATTCGAAATGAAGGAAGACGCAATCATGAAGTGAAACCCAACTCAAATAAAATTTCATTACTTCATTCCATTCAGGATTTTCATTCCTTCCTTATTGTATGAGTTTTCTGTTACGCGAGCTTCTGAAAAAAGTTGAAGTTTTTATGGTCTTTGCATGAAATAATTTTTGAGTTCTATGGAGCTAAGTTCCTTTGTTAAGGCACTACTTGTCCGCACTTTGCTGAATATCCTGTGAGATCATGGAGGAAGGGATTTCTGAGTGGCCGATGAAGAGAGAGGGAAGAGAGAGATGGAGGAATGGTGAACAGCGGAGAGAATTGAAGATGAGTGAACATGGACTCAGCACATAACTTAAAGAGCTGACACGTCGCGCTTGGTGGAACCCACAAATAAAAAAGTAATGGCTAATAATGGAGATGACATATTTGCTCCGTTTAAAAATATTTACGTATTTTTAGATTTAAATTTTTTTTATAGTGCTAGATACATTTATCCGAAAAAATTATTGGGAAAATGATGTCTGGGTCCTGTGGAAGGAATCAAATGCTAAAAAAATCCCAAAAAATGGTATAATTAATGTCAAGTCCTATGGGACCTCAAATGAATTTTTTCCAATTATGAAAAGACATAACTACCCCTCTACATTCCTTGTGCCAGGTAAGCTTTTTCTTTCACTTCCTCGTGTCTGAAATACCTTTTCCCATAGCATTCCATTCTGTAGAATGAAATGTCTTCCTGCAGCCCACTCCCACACCTTCTCCATCCCACCAAAACTCCCATAACATTAATCTTCTTCATCATCTTTGTTCTTCTTCCCTATTCCAATATCTAAAACACTCGTTCCACGGTCACCCGAGCCCCCAAATTTTTTGTCGAGAATTTCTGCAGCTGACATCTAGACCTTACCCAAATCTGTCATCCAACGAATTGTCGAGAAGCTCCGCAGCCTCAATTACATTGAGGGTAGCCATTCTTCTAAACCTGAAGGTGATTATGCTTTGAACAACTCAATAGGAAAGATATTTGTTCCTTTGTTGTAGCAGTTGCCTAAGTACCGAATTGGGCACCCAATTAACTCAAGTTGGAGTACACCTAAGAACCCAGTTCCTCAACTAGGCACTCAACTGGTATGCTGATTGATATTCACTATGAAGTGTGTAACATCCCGATTTTTGGTCTAGGAGATCGGGACAGTTCATCTAGGTCCAAGATGAGGAATGTGAGAAATGTCCTAAGTCTCAAGCCTAGGAATTCTGCAGGTAGCTTGATATGGGCTGGCTCCTGTGTAAGATAATCTGATATGGGCGGGTTGTCGAGCTTTTCAATTAACGATGACTCCCGAAGAGTTTAGGGTATGAGTTATTGAAAGAGAATTTCTAGAACTTAAGATAAGGGATGAGAAGATAAGTAATGAGGCCAGAAAGAGAATGCAGGGGCAAAATCGTAATTATGGGAAAGATCGGGCTGGTAGCCGATGAGTACCATATTTTGCCAGAAAATAGAGAAAATTATGCTGATCATTTCACTGAACTGTGAAATGTGCATACGAGGTCTCTATGAGTATGAAAGAATTATGGAAAGTTTAAGGACAAAAAGGTGGGGTCCTTAAGTGTAATTTTAGCCAAATAAAAAGGGACTTAAATGAAAAGAAGAAAAGTTTCTTGGGGCTAAAGTGTAATTAAAGAAAGTCAGGCCGGAAGTGGTTTGGACTGTCCGACAGCATTTCAGTCCCAGATTTCACCGGTAGAGAGAGCAAGGGACGCTCGGTAATCTGGCTTAATACAGGAATTTTTGAAGACTCCAGATAGCCAGAAATGGACTGATCGTCCAAAAGTTATAAAAATTCATACCGGATATCCTAGATTTCAGATCTAGGTGAGAAAATACAGGATGATGCGTCTTTATGGGGCGGATGTCAGGAAACTGACAGAATACCGATAGGAGGCCTGTAGAAAAAGTTATTCGCAAATTAGAAAATCCAGACGGAGTGTGAGGTCTCCGGGTATCCGATAGGGAAATTTATCGGTATTTGAAAAGGGACTGAATGAGTTCGGATGACCTCGGTCAGATGACTGATATGACTCACAGGGACGCCTGAACACTGCAGGCCAGTGTATCGGACAGAAGGAGCCGGTGTCCGGATATGTGTATAAACGGTGAAAAATAGATAAAATATTCAATAATTATTAAAAGGGGAAGATTCCTCGTAATGCGTGCCATGAAGGTATTGGACCCAGAAAAGCCCAATAATGGCGCCAACAGAGGCCCAGTAAGACACTTGGACTGATAGGTGGGCCAGTGTCCGGCAGAACCCCGGAAAAGTGTGAAATTACGAAAATGCCCCTGTGTTGTACTAAAGGGGTAGGAGATGAATGAGGGCATTTTGGTCATTCTGGACAGGCCCAGAAGCCAGGGCACATACAGATAAAGTTACTTAGAGTCAGTATATGCCCTGACAGAGTACAGAAGGGTGTGAAATGACGATTTTACCCTTAGGGTTAAAATAGCGCAAGAAAGGGCACCCAAGGGTATTTTGGTAATTTGCCAAGGGCTGTTTCTTGGGAATCGAGCCATCAGAGTACTTGGGCTGGATCAGAGACCCAAGATGATATTCCCAGGCCCAAAAACGCAGGCCCAGTGATTCAGGGGGAAAAGTGGCATTAAAATAATGATTTAATGACTTTTCAGTAAAGTAAAGTTACTCGGTCGGCACGAAAACCGAGGAGGTGATCAGATAAGTCTGGGACTTATCTGGATAGCATTGGGAAGCGTGCAAGGTCTCTTCCAGGCGCCACATGGCATTAGTCTGGAGAAAGCAGATAAAGCTGAGGACACGCTTTACGAGGCAAGAGACTGGACCGGTGAGTCAGCTGCTGAGTCAGCTGCTGAGGTGTCCAGGATTTCAGACATGTGATAAATGTGGCGCTGAGGTGTCCCGGTGAGGTGTCCTGGATGATGTCATGCATGATGCAGTAAAAAGGAATAAAAGAAAATAGGAAATTCCAGGAAAAACCAGGACCACAAGTTCATATGGCTTCAAAATTACAGGAATGCCATTGAAGGAAACTATAAATACCCCCTCCCCCTCCCATTTCATGCATCCCACGGTTTTGAGCCTTTTAGAGAGAGGAGGAGGTGCTAGAGAGAGAAAGTGAGAGGAAGAAAGAAAGAAAGGAAGTTCTGGCGGAGCTGGAAGCAGAATAGAGATAGTAGAGCTCTGCTAAGCCTTTGAGGTAGTAACTAATCCTAGCTTTTATGTAATGGCTTTGTGATTTGTTGTGCTATTGTTTGGTTGGATTGTTGTCTTATATGTTATGCTTGAAGCTCTACTGCAATGCTATGATCATATGTTATTGAGTATGGAAGCACGCAGCATACTTATCTGTACACAATCACAAGCAAGCACTATCACACTGCATTACATATATTGTTATGATTGTTGCTACTGAGATTCCCCCGAATCTCATCCCCATCCATAACCCATTACAGGGAGGTTATGCTGAAGTGGATTGAGAATCCTAGGAGACGCCGTTATGCTGCCGAAGTAAAGACTGAACATCAGTATATGATAAGTACTGTGTACGTAGTGCTGTCTAAGGAGGCTAGAAGTGAGTGGACCTAGCCAGTTCATCTAGTCTTTCCTGGGTACTACGTAGAATGGTAGTTCTCATGAGGGGATTACCGAATCAGTACAGTTCAGTTCTTTGTACAGATAAAGCGTAGCGGTTATGCTGCCTGAGTTTAGGCAGAAAGAGATGTAATAGAGATAGCAAGATTATGTATATGTCTTGTTGTGTATGCCATGCTGTATGACATTATGTTATTAAATAATAAATATTGTTGGGCATGTTAAACTTGTGTATGAGGAATTAAGGAGAAATTCGCAGGTCCTGAGGTAGCAGTGGTTTGACCTCAGTTTAACCTAGTAAACGAAGGAGTTTGGCTATGAAATTTGGTGAGCCAGTAGTACACATCTGGGGCATTCCGTGGATAGGTAATAAGCCTTATTTGGATGTGTATAACGAGATTAATCAGTTTTCAAATTAAAGGTTCAGAATAAGGAACTTAAGAGTGAAATTTTCAATTTTTGGGCTTAAGTTAAGATATATCAAGCTAATATCGCTTCCGTAAGTGTACTCTGAGGAGTCTAAGGGAGGATGTTTCATTTTGGTATCAGAGCAATAGGTTCTGGCATAGACCAGAAAGGATTCTGGTTCAGAGCATAAGATTCTGGCATAGAACAGAAGGTTCTGGCTCAGTGATGCTCTGATTTAGAAATGTTATTTCCCTAGAGTACATAGAGGTTTAGAAAAGCCCAGTGGAGGTAAAGCTCTTAAATGAGAAAGTAAGATAAGGTAGACCCCAGAATTACGTCAAGATGGGGTAAGATATGAAAGAAATGGACACTACTCACAAGTCCAGTAAGTTGTCCATAAGAAGGAGAGCAGATAGTATGAAAAAGGTGCAAAGTTTGATGAGATAGGGAGAATGAGATTTGCCTAGGAATAATCCTAGGACATGGCCTAATGCTAGAGATGTGATAGGCTGATGTTCCCTAAGTAGAGGGATTCCATCACATAAGTAGTAAACCTAGGGTAGAGTACCCTAGAGGATAGAAATGATAGTAAGAGATGATGAATGAGATCCATGCGACTGAAGTTCGCTAGGATCAAGAAAAAGAGGTAGGGAAGCATTGGCTAAGAGTACTCTGGGAGGTAGCTCAAGTTGTGAAGCCAATAGCAAGAGAAAGAGGCAATAGTTCAGGCAGGGGACTGATCAAGGAGAAGATCAGGTTGGAGAGCAGAGATGTAAAAGTGGTGAGCCATGGCACATAGGAGTGTCGAGCAGGGCAATGCAGTGGTGAGAGAAAGGCCACTTGGCGAGAGTTGCCTACGAATGCTGACATCCTAGGAAAGGTGTTTGCTACCACAGACAGAGTCTCCAAATTCCCCTGAGGTCGACCCTAAGAATGGTTAAGAAGAACCATAGCTGTAAGGGCGAATGAGCTGTAAGGAACTATATGCCTAGATAATGATGTGGATGATGAAGAGTTCTTTTCTGATCTAGAGGATGTGGTTATTATAACGAGTTATGAGAAATAATTAGTAAGATAATAAATCTGTCTTAGCTCAGTGATGAGGTTGCTGTTTGAGGGGTTAGGACATGGATAGCTGTAAGCAGCTATAATGAGAGATGTTAGTTGCTAAGAATCCATGTGGAAGGTCTGGGACCAAGCTGTTGCTCCTCTAGACCATCACTGGAGTAAGGATAAGACAGAGAGGGATGATCTTACTGGTTATATATATGATTGCGTTATAAGAATCACATAGCTGTATAGATCAGTAAGAAGTTCTCTTCAGGAAAGATGAGGTATCCCTTAAAATTTCGAGGACGAAATTTTTAAAGGGGAGGAGAATTGTAACATCCCGATTTTTGGTCTAGGAGATCGGGACAGTTCATCTAGGTCCAAGATGAGGAATGTGAGAAATGTCCTAAGTCTCAAGCCTAGGAATTCTGCAGGTAGCTTGATATGGGCTGGCTCCTGTGTAAGATAACCTGATATGGGCGGGTTGTCGAGCTTTTCAATTAACGATGACTCCCGAAGAGTTTAGGGGATGAGTTATTGAAAGAGAATTTCTAGAACTTAAGATAAGGGATGAGAAGATAAGTAATGAGGCCAGAAAGAGAATGCAGGGGCAAAATCGTAATTATGGGAAAGATCGGGCTGGTAGCCGATGAGTACCATATTTTGCCAGAAAATAGAGAAAATTATGCTGATCATTTCACTGAACTGTGAAATGTGCATACGAGGTCTCTATGAGTATGAAAGAATTATGGAAAGTTTAAGGACAAAAAGGTGGGGTCCTTAAGTGTAATTTTAGCCAAATAAAAAGGGACTTAAATGAAAAGAAGAAAAGTTTCTTGGGGCTAAAGTGTAATTAAAGAAAGTCAGGCCGGAAGTGGTTTGGACTGTCCGACAGCATTTCAGTCCCAGATTTCACCGGTAGAGAGAGCAAGGGACGCTCGGTAATCTGGCTTAATACAGGAATTTTTGAAGACTCCAGATAGCCAGAAATGGACTGATCGTCCAAAAGTTATAAAAATTCATACCGGATATCCTAGATTTCAGATCTAGGTGAGAAAATACAGGATGATGCGTCTTTATGGGGCGGATGTCAGGAAACTGACAGAATACCGATAGGAGGCCTGTAGAAAAAGTTATTCGCAAATTAGAAAATCCAGACGGGAGTGTGAGGCCTCCGGGTATCCGATAGGGAAATTTATCGGTATTTGAAAAGGGACTGAATGAGTTCGGATGACCTCGGTCAGATGACTGATATGACTCACAGGGACGCCTGAACACTGCAGGCCAGTGTATCGGACAGAAGGAGCCGGTGTCCGGATATGTGTATAAACGGTGAAAAATAGATAAAATATTCAATAATTATTAAAAGGGGAAGATTCCTCGTAATGCGTGCCATGAAGGTATTGGACCCAGAAAAGCCCAATAATGGCGCCAACAGAGGCCCAGTAAGACACTTGGACTGATAGGTGGGCCAGTGTCCGGCAGAACCCCGGAAAAGTGTGAAATTACGAAAATGCCCCTGTGTTGTACTAAAGGGGTAGGAGATGAATGAGGGCATTTTGGTCATTCTGGACAGGCCCAGAAGCCAGGGCACATACAGATAAAGTTACTTAGAGTCAGTATATGCCCTGACAGAGTACAGAAGGGTGTGAAATGACGATTTTACCCTTAGGGTTAAAATAGCGCAAGAAAGGGCACCCAAGGGTATTTTGGTAATTTGCCAAGGGCTGTTTCTTGGGAATCGAGCCATCAGAGTACTTGGGCTGGATCAGAGACCCAAGATGATATTCCCAGGCCCAAAAACGCAGGCCCAGTGATTCAGGGGGAAAAGTGGCATTAAAATAATGATTTAATGACTTTTCAGTAAAGTAAAGTTACTCGGTCGGCACGAAAACCGAGGAGGTGATCAGATAAGTCTGGGACTTATCTGGATAGCATTGGGAAGCGTGCAAGGTCTCTTCCAGGCGCCACATGGCATTAGTCTGGAGAAAGCAGATAAAGCTGAGGACACGCTTTACGAGGCAAGAGACTGGACCGGTGAGTCAGCTGCTGAGTCAGCTGCTGAGGTGTCCAGGATTTCAGACATGTGATAAATGTGGCGCTGAGGTGTCCCGGTGAGGTGTCCTGGATGATGTCATGCATGATGCAGTAAAAAGGAATAAAAGAAAATAGGAAATTCCAGGAAAAACCAGGACCACAAGTTCATATGGCTTCAAAATTACAGGAATGCCATTGAAGGAAACTATAAATACCCCCTCCCCCTCCCATTTCATGCATCCCACGGTTTTGAGCCTTTTAGAGAGAGGAGGAGGTGCTAGAGAGAGAAAGTGAGAGGAAGAAAGAAAGAAAGGAAGTTCTGGCGGAGCTGGAAGCAGAATAGAGATAGTAGAGCTCTGCTAAGCCTTTGAGGTAGTAACTAATCCTAGCTTTTATGTAATGGCTTTGTGATTTGTTGTGCTATTGTTTGGTTGGATTGTTGTCTTATATGTTATGCTTGAAGCTCTACTGCAATGCTATGATCATATGTTATTGAGTATGGAAGCACGCAGCATACTTATCTGTACACAATCACAAGCAAGCACTATCACACTGCATTACATATATTGTTATGATTGTTGCTACTGAGATTCCCCCGAATCTCATCCCCATCCATAACCCATTACAGGGAGGTTATGCTGAAGTGGATTGAGAATCCTAGGAGACGCCGTTATGCTGCCGAAGTAAAGACTGAACATCAGTATATGATAAGTACTGTGTACGTAGTGCTGTCTAAGGAGGCTAGAAGTGAGTGGACCTAGCCGGTTCATCTAGTCTTTCCTGGGTACTACGTAGAATGGTAGTTCTCATGAGGGGATTACCGAATCAGTACAGTTCAGTTCTTTGTACAGATAAAGCGTAGCGGTTATGCTGCCTGAGTTTAGGCAGAAAGAGATGTAATAGAGATAGCAAGATTATGTATATGTCTTGTTGTGTATGCCATGCTGTATGACATTATGTTATTAAATAATAAATATTGTTGGGCATGTTAAACTTGTGTATGAGGAATTAAGGAGAAATTCGCAGGTCCTGAGGTAGCAGTGGTTTGACCTCAGTTTAACCTAGTAAACGAAGGAGTTTGGCTATGAAATTTGGTGAGCCAGTAGTACACATCTGGGGCATTCCGTGGATAGGTAATAAGCCTTATTTGGATGTGTATAACGAGATTAATCAGTTTTCAAATTAAAGGTTCAGAATAAGGAACTTAAGAGTGAAATTTTCAATTTTTGGGCTTAAGTTAAGATATATCAAGCTAATATCGCTTCCGTAAGTGTACTCTGAGGAGTCTAAGGGAGGATGTTTCATTTTGGTATCAGAGCAATAGGTTCTGGCATAGACCAGAAAGGATTCTGGTTCAGAGCATAAGATTCTGGCATAGAACAGAAGGTTCTGGCTCAGTGATGCTCTGATTTAGAAATGTTATTTCCCTAGAGTACATAGAGGTTTAGAAAAGCCCAGTGGAGGTAAAGCTCTTAAATGAGAAAGTAAGATAAGGTAGACCCCAGAATTACGTCAAGATGGGGTAAGATATGAAAGAAATGGACACTACTCACAAGTCCAGTAAGTTGTCCATAAGAAGGAGAGCAGATAGTATGAAAAAGGTGCAAAGTTTGATGAGATAGGGAGAATGAGATTTGCCTAGGAATAATCCTAGGACATGGCCTAATGCTAGAGATGTGATAGGCTGATGTTCCCTAAGTAGAGGGATTCCATCACATAAGTAGTAAACCTAGGGTAGAGTACCCTAGAGGATAGAAATGATAGTAAGAGATGATGAATGAGATCCATGCGACTGAAGTTCGCTAGGATCAAGAAAAAGAGGTAGGGAAGCATTGGCTAAGAGTACTCTGGGAGGTAGCTCAAGTTGTGAAGCCAATAGCAAGAGAAAGAGGCAATAGTTCAGGCAGGGGACTGATCAAGGAGAAGATCAGGTTGGAGAGCAGAGATGTAAAAGTGGTGAGCCATGGCACATAGGAGTGTCGAGCAGGGCAATGCAGTGGTGAGAGAAAGGCCACTTGGCGAGAGTTGCCTACGAATGCTGACATCCTAGGAAAGGTGTTTGCTACCACAGACAGAGTCTCCAAATTCCCCTGAGGTCGACCCTAAGAATGGTTAAGAAGAACCATAGCTGTAAGGGCGAATGAGCTGTAAGGAACTATATGCCTAGATAATGATGTGGATGATGAAGAGTTCTTTTCTGATCTAGAGGATGTGGTTATTATAACGAGTTATGAGAAATAATTAGTAAGATAATAAATCTGTCTTAGCTCAGTGATGAGGTTGCTGTTTGAGGGGTTAGGACATGGATAGCTGTAAGCAGCTATAATGAGAGATGTTAGTTGCTAAGAATCCATGTGGAAGGTCTGGGACCAAGCTGTTGCTCCTCTAGACCATCACTGGAGTAAGGATAAGACAGAGAGGGATGATCTTACTGGTTATATATATGATTGCGTTATAAGAATCACATAGCTGTATAGATCAGTAAGAAGTTCTCTTCAGGAAAGATGAGGTATCCCTTAAAATTTCGAGGACGAAATTTTTAAAGGGGAGGAGAATTGTAACATCCCGATTTTTGGTCTAGGAGATCGGGACAGTTCATCTAGGTCCAAGATGAGGAATGTGAGAAATGTCCTAAGTCTCAAGCCTAGGAATTCTGCAGGTAGCTTGATATGGGCTGGCTCCTGTGTAAGATAACCTGATATGGGCGGGTTGTCGAGCTTTTCAATTAACGATGACTCCCGAAGAGTTTAGGGGATGAGTTATTGAAAGAGAATTTCTAGAACTTAAGATAAGGGATGAGAAGATAAGTAATGAGGCCAGAAAGAGAATGCAGGGGCAAAATCGTAATTATGGGAAAGATCGGGCTGGTAGCCGATGAGTACCATATTTTGCCAGAAAATAGAGAAAATTATGCTGATCATTTCACTGAACTGTGAAATGTGCATACGAGGTCTCTATGAGTATGAAAGAATTATGGAAAGTTTAAGGACAAAAAGGTGGGGTCCTTAAGTGTAATTTTAGCCAAATAAAAAGGGACTTAAATGAAAAGAAGAAAAGTTTCTTGGGGCTAAAGTGTAATTAAAGAAAGTCAGGCCGGAAGTGGTTTGGACTGTCCGACAGCATTTCAGTCCCAGATTTCACCGGTAGAGAGAGCAAGGGACGCTCGGTAATCTGGCTTAATACAGGAATTTTTGAAGACTCCAGATAGCCAGAAATGGACTGATCGTCCAAAAGTTATAAAAATTCATACCGGATATCCTAGATTTCAGATCTAGGTGAGAAAATACAGGATGATGCGTCTTTATGGGGCGGATGTCAGGAAACTGACAGAATACCGATAGGAGGCCTGTAGAAAAAGTTATTCGCAAATTAGAAAATCCAGACGGGAGTGTGAGGCCTCCGGGTATCCGATAGGGAAATTTATCGGTATTTGAAAAGGGACTGAATGAGTTCGGATGACCTCGGTCAGATGACTGATATGACTCACAGGGACGCCTGAACACTGCAGGCCAGTGTATCGGACAGAAGGAGCCGGTGTCCGGATATGTGTATAAACGGTGAAAAATAGATAAAATATTCAATAATTATTAAAAGGGGAAGATTCCTCGTAATGCGTGCCATGAAGGTATTGGACCCAGAAAAGCCCAATAATGGCGCCAACAGAGGCCCAGTAAGACACTTGGACTGATAGGTGGGCCAGTGTCCGGCAGAACCCCGGAAAAGTGTGAAATTACGAAAATGCCCCTGTGTTGTACTAAAGGGGTAGGAGATGAATGAGGGCATTTTGGTCATTCTGGACAGGCCCAGAAGCCAGGGCACATACAGATAAAGTTACTTAGAGTCAGTATATGCCCTGACAGAGTACAGAAGGGTGTGAAATGACGATTTTACCCTTAGGGTTAAAATAGCGCAAGAAAGGGCACCCAAGGGTATTTTGGTAATTTGCCAAGGGCTGTTTCTTGGGAATCGAGCCATCAGAGTACTTGGGCTGGATCAGAGACCCAAGATGATATTCCCAGGCCCAAAAACGCAGGCCCAGTGATTCAGGGGGAAAAGTGGCATTAAAATAATGATTTAATGACTTTTCAGTAAAGTAAAGTTACTCGGTCGGCACGAAAACCGAGGAGGTGATCAGATAAGTCTGGGACTTATCTGGATAGCATTGGGAAGCGTGCAAGGTCTCTTCCAGGCGCCACATGGCATTAGTCTGGAGAAAGCAGATAAAGCTGAGGACACGCTTTACGAGGCAAGAGACTGGACCGGTGAGTCAGCTGCTGAGGTGTCCAGGATTTCAGACATGTGATAAATGTGGCGCTGAGGTGTCCCGGTGAGGTGTCCTGGATGATGTCATGCATGATGCAGTAAAAAGGAATAAAAGAAAATAGGAAATTCCAGGAAAAACCAGGACCACAAGTTCATATGGCTTCAAAATTACAGGAATGCCATTGAAGGAAACTATAAATACCCCCTCCCCCTCCCATTTCATGCATCCCACGGTTTTGAGCCTTTTAGAGAGAGGAGGAGGTGCTAGAGAGAGAAAGTGAGAGGAAGAAAGAAAGAAAGGAAGTTCTGGCGGAGCTGGAAGCAGAATAGAGATAGTAGAGCTCTGCTAAGCCTTTGAGGTAGTAACTAATCCTAGCTTTTATGTAATGGCTTTGTGATTTGTTGTGCTATTGTTTGGTTGGATTGTTGTCTTATATGTTATGCTTGAAGCTCTACTGCAATGCTATGATCATATGTTATTGAGTATGGAAGCACGCAGCATACTTATCTGTACACAATCACAAGCAAGCACTATCACACTGCATTACATATATTGTTATGATTGTTGCTACTGAGATTCCCCCGAATCTCATCCCCATCCATAACCCATTACAGGGAGGTTATGCTGAAGTGGATTTTGAGAATCCTAGGAGACGCCGTTATGCTGCCGAAGTAAAGACTGAACATCAGTATATGATAAGTACTGTGTACGTAGTGCTGTCTAAGGAGGCTAGAAGTGAGTGGACCTAGCCGGTTCATCTAGTCTTTCCTGGGTACTACGTAGAATGGTAGTTCTCATGAGGGGATTACCGAATCAGTACAGTTCAGTTCTTTGTACAGATAAAGCGTAGCGGTTATGCTCCTGAGTTTAGGCAGAAAGAGATGTAATAGAGATAACAAGATTATGTATATGTCTTGTTGTGTATGCCATGCTGTATGACATTATGTTATTAAATAATAAATATTGTTGGGCATGTTAAACTTGTGTATGAGGAATTAAGGAGAAATTCGCAGGTCCTGAGGTAGCAGTGGTTTGACCTCAGTTTAACCTAGTAAACGAAGGAGTTTGGCTATGAAATTTGGTGAGCCAGTAGTACACATCTGGGGCATTCCTTGGATAGGTAATAAGCCTTATTTGGATGTGTATAACGAGATTAATCAGTTTTCAAATTAAAGGTTCAGAATAAGGAACTTAAGAGTGAAATTTTCAATTTTTGGGCTTAAGTTAAGATATATCAAGCTAATATCGCTTCCGTAAGTGTACTCTGAGGAGTCTAAGGGAGGATGTTTCAAAGTGCGTGCGTGCTTATGGGATTATTTGGACATGTACATTATATTTTAGCATCCAACATTCCTCTTGTATACGACCTCAACAATAGCCGTAACACTGTTATTGACTATGTATGGTGCTCCTCGCTATGATCAAACTGATATTTTGGTTTACATTGGAATATACTCTGTAATTGGATCATTGACAATAAGTGATGCTAATAGATACCATGTCAATATTGAAAGAAATAACATTTTTGTGATTTTGGTCATGTGTTGCTTACTGCCTTTTATTTTGTCATTTCTGATATATTATTTCACAGGTCATGAGTGTAAAAGCAATTGTCCTTGCAATAGATATATTATTTCACAGGTCATGAGTGTAAAAGCAATTGCCCTTGCAATAGAACTTACATTAATGGGGATAAATGAGGCTAGATACTACCAGACATAGATTTTTGTAATGGTCGCTATTACTTGCAAAATTATGCAATTAAATTATCTTAATGTGGTCAATATCTTACATTTCACAATATCCCTTTCCCCCTTAAAAATACTTGCATCATTTTGCATTGCGACACCAACACTTGCATGGTTGCAACACTTAATTAAAGGGTTCATTTTCTTCCCTTGAGTTCGTAACCTTATTGAGGAATAATGCAAAAGATCTTTTGTCTTTCAATCTATGTCAATTCTTCAGAAAAATTCTTACTATATTCATTTTATTAATAAACTTATTGAAAGTTCAATATTGGAAGAATCACTGAAGTTGATTTTTACTTCTCATTATTCATTTCTGTGCATGGTAATTCACTGTTCTACCTAGTCACCATCTTGATTCCCTTTAATTATTTGTAGACACAATGTGATTGGATTTTTTGTGTAATAGAGTACTAATATCTTTTGAAATATCATTAGTGCCTAGCTCATGGTTCTATCGAATGGGCTTCCTAATTCGACTTCCAAGGATCATATAGCTCTTTTTTTTGCCAATGTTTTTCTTTTCTTTTCATTTTTGTTTTCCTTTACCTTGGTTGTTGTTGGCTGTTTAGAAGGCAAGGTGGGAACCTTATCCTCTGATTCTGTGGTTTCTTCTTTCATAAATGAATCCTTCTATCCAAACCAACAAAAAATATTCTCCCCTGTCAAAAGATAAACATATAAAACTAATTACTCAATTTTGATTTCAATGTATGCATGAAGGGTCATGTACTTATTTAAAGCATATAAAATTAGTATATTTATTCTGCCAATCTATTGAATCATATGTAACATCCCTAATTTCTGTACTAAGTTATATGTACAGATTGAATAAAATATATGAGATGTTTAGGAAAATATGTGGCCATGTTTATGTAAAGAAAAGGATTAATTGGAAGAGGAAGAAAGTCTAAGAGCCAAAGTGCAAAATTACGAAAATGCCACTGTGATGCCCTAAGAAACCAGAAGTAAATGGAGGGCATTTTGGTCATTTCACACAATGGATGGATATCAGAGAAAATTTGATAGTAAATTATTATAATTAATATGAGAATTTATGGAGTTGACAGAAGTCAAAAAGGAGTCCTGTAGAATTAATTATGGAATTTACGGTGAAAAATGACACCGATAAAGGGTTAAAGGAAACATATGTAATTTTTAACAGGACTTCTGGGTCTCAGAAAATTATGAAACTTTGTAGAGAATTCATTTTATATTAGAATGAATTTCTAAAAATGTTAGAACAATTAAAAGAGATGTTTAGCATTTATGCTAAGATCAGGGTAAGTTACGGATATCGGTATGAGGAAAGTACATTGGGATTTGGGCCAGTTAGCTATTGGACCTAAAAGAGGCCCAATATTTCGTCCTAGGCCAGCCCAATAAGGCCCAAAAGTTATCTTGGAGCCCAAGTCCAAATAATAAAAAATTTATGGATTTTTGAAAAGAAAGAAAAAGAGAATAAAGTAAGAATTAGGTGTTGCACATGGTGGGACCCACAAGGACACAAGAATGGCACCCAAAAAGAGGAAGGGTTAGGTGTACCAAGGGAGGCCATGCTAGTGATGTCATGGTGGTAAGGTCTTGAGTGAAAAGTGAAAAGACATTTCAAGATCAAACCTTTAACCATTAGATCAAATAGTTTCCAAAGTGATCTTGGCCTTCAAATGGCACATGACTTTTGCTATAAATACCCCCCTTTCCATTCATTCTTCACACCCAAGAGTTCCTTTAGAAAGAGAAGTGAGTTCTAGAGAAAGAAAGTGGAAGAAAGCAAGGAAGAAGCAAGGGTCTTGAAGGAGCAAGTAAGGTAAGTTGTCTCCTTGCTTCTACCTTTTGTTCTTATGGTTTGTGCTTGAGTTTAAGTGATTTTTTAGGCTTAAATATTGGGGAAATGCTGCTGGAATTTCTATGTATATGTGAGAGGAACATGAGTTTTATGTCATAGATAGTTTAGACAAGCTTAAACAAGCTAGTTGCATGGTTGGTTGTTGGATTAAGTTGATGTTCTTGACTTTACCATGGAAGAACATTTCGGTTTGCACTGTTCATGCACTGTTCATGATAGAAAGAGATGGAATTTCAATGATTTAATGCTTCCATTGAGTTTATATGATAATTTTGTGTAGGATTGGAAAGGTTTTGAACCTTGGAAACCATTGGAATTAAAGGTTGTAATGTTGAAAATTCCTTTCGGTTACTGTTCACTCGCATGAACAGTGATTGGAATTTCATGATTTTGATGCTTCCAATGGTCTTAAAATGAGATTTTGTGTGGGGGAAAAGTGGAGGAACAAGTATGGGAAGCATTGGAATCAAAATGAGAATTTTTGAAAGAATTATGCATGTTTTTCAAATCTGTCCGGAACAGTGCATAGTTGCTGGAATTTGGTTGTTTTGAGTTCATAAATGGATTCAAAAGGACAAATTGTGTAGGGTAAGGTCAAGACATCAATTGATTCAAAGGCTAAGTCAATTGGTAAAGATTAAAGGAAGTTATGTTACTTAAAGTAAGCTTAGTGTTCAAGAGAAGTTAGATTGTAATGGTTGGATGGTAATGTGATGTTAGGAATTGCTTGGTGTGCTCAAAAGAGGGCAGCCACATAGCAAGGAAAAGTAAGAAGGAAGAAGCAAAGTTAAAGTGGAAAGAAGTAAAGCAATAAGGTAGTAAACTTACCCTAAACTTGTATGTATTGAATGTTATGCTTGATTGTGCTATGACTTTGTTGAATTGTGTGCATATGTGTATATGATTGAAGCTCTGTTTCTATGATTACCTTGGCCAATTGTATTTCATATGTTACATGGAAGCATGCACATTACACAATGTTTACACCTTCACAAGCAAGCACAAGTAATTACTTTAATGCATGCATTGTTTAGTACCATTTGCTATTGAGATTTCCCCAGAAATCTCACCCCATCCATGTAATCCCAAACCCACAGGTTTACGAATGAGTAAAGAAGATAAAGAGGCATGAAGAGAGGTTGGGAATTGGAAGATTTGAATATTATGTAATAAATGTGCGAATTGTTGCATGTAATGTTGTTATATGACAAGTTGAGCAATAATGTTCATGATGAAAAGGTATAATAGTAAATGATGAAATAAATGTACCAAATAATTATGGCATAACCCCATAATGTATATGAATGTATGAAAGGCCAAAGAGATTGGTTATGTGTTCTGGAACAATTAATGGAAAATTCATGTTTTTGAGGTTAAGGTTAAGGTTAAGATTCAAAGATATTTTCTAGAAAATGCCGTTGTGCTGGTAGACTATACAAAGTACTATGTACGTAAGTGCTGTCTAAGGAGGCTGGAAGTGAGTGGACCTAGCCTGTTCATCCAGTCTTTCCTGGGTACTTACGTAGAATGGTAGTTCTCATGGGACTTACCGAATCAGTACAGTTATCTTCTGTCAGGATTTTTGGCAGAGAGAGATATAATAAAGTTAAGATTACTTCTGTAAGTGTACTCTGAGATGTTTAAAGGAGGATGTTTCATCATACGTGCTGTATTTTTTTGCTAATGGTTTCCATGGTACCAACTCATAAGTATGTAAATATCTTTTTTATGTTACCCTATAATTTTATTTTTAGAGTTAGTTAGAAGGCAAGCATGTTCTCTAATTCTTCATTCATGAATTTTCTCAGGCTTATTTTTTATTTGGAGATGAAGAGTACTTGCTTATATTTCAAGAAGCTTCTATTGCTGCCATGCATTATCTTTATAATGACCCTTGGTATTGTTGTGGCTTTACATGCCTCCCTATAATTACAGTTGACTTTTCTCTTGTAATTCTTTGAAACTCCCATGCTTGTTTGTAATGCTTCCCTATTATGTTCATATGGGGGGACAATTTGGCAATGATGGAGGAAGTCATACATAGATTGGTGGTCAAGTGAGAACAATGTCCATAAAGGAAGGCATAACATATGATGAGTTCAAAATAGTTTGTGGACAATTGCTATAGATTAACTGCCCAAGAGAAATATATATGCTAGTTTTCTGTGTAAATCTGAGCTAAGAAAGGGTGCTGGTTTGTATAGTTTTCTGTGTAAATACAGAGCATACTAATTTTTACTTTGTAAATAACTATGTAAAGTGATAATCTCATTTTTTTGTAACCTTCATCAAGGTCCACATTTTGGATGATAGGGTGGATCTTGATCAGGGTGACTATATGTATTGTACTCCTTTTAATTGTTATAACTGTAAAGTGTATATATATATGAAGTTATATTCTCACCAGAGTAATGTTGGAAATATTTGTGCCCAAGTTGTTATTCCAGCTATGCAGTTGTTATTTTTCAGTGGTGGAGTTGTTATTCGTCTAGCATGGAGTTGTTATTTCCTAGTGGTCGAGTTGTTATTTTTTTAGTTGTGGGGTTATTTTTCCTGTTGTTATTCCAGCTATGTAGTTGTTATTTTTCAGTGGTGGAGTTGTTATTCGTCTAGCATGGAGTTGTTATTTCCTAGTGGTCGAGTTGTTATTCTTTCAGTTGTGGGGTTATTTTTCTTGTTGTTATTCCAGCTGTGCAGTTGTTATTTTCTAGTGGTGGAGTTGTTATTCATTCAGAATGGACTTGTCATTTCCAAGCGGTGGAGTTGTTATTATTCCTGTTGCATGTTTGTTATTTTCACGGTGATGTTATTCATCCAATATGGAGTTATGGTGATGGAGTCACTGATTAAACCCACTAGTGGCTACGGTGATGGAGTCACTGATTAAGGGCATACTTTTGATCACATTTGGTAGAACAGGAGATGAATTGTCATTATAATAGCTAGAGGGTTTTTCATCTTGACCACTACCTTATCCATATCTCAGTGTGCATAGCTCTAACTTAGAACCAGCATTATCCACACAATCATTAGCCTTTTTTTGCTTTTGCTTTTGACTGAGTGAATTCATGTTCTTCCATTACTGGACAACTTGCAGGTGTTCATGCGGGGTTATTGTGTTGTCGTGGCTAAAGACTTGGGATAGCAAAATAGTAGATGAGGAAGGTTATACAATGCCAACTTACTCAATTGAAGACCTCCACTAAATGAGGGTTGACTGTTTGTTTAGGCTGAGGACTCACCCCAACAACTCACAATGGGAACAAGTGTTGTCCAAGCTAGGTGGCAAAGGGTTCAGAAATTGCAAGAAAATAGTGACTATTTAAGTGTGTTTTGGACTGTAAAATGAACAAATAATACGTGTAATTGAACAGTTTCAACAAATGTCAAGTCATAACCTGTTGGGGAAAGAATGTTACCATGTTCAATACCTAGGTGTTGTGGTTTTTATGTTAACATGTACAACAAATTGACCTAACTCAATTTTATAGGAGGGAATATTAACAACTCCACCACGTACGAATAACAACCCCATCACCAATAAATAATAACCCCAGCACCTGCGGTTACAACCCCAGCACCTGCGACTACAACCCCACCACCAATAAATAACAACCCCAGCACCTACAGTAACAACCCCAGCACCTACAACTAACAACTCTAGCACCTGCAGTAACAACCCCAGCACCTACTGTCGCGAATGGTAGATCCTCTTGCCGCGACTGGACGTCTCGGGAGTTCTTGGTCACGATAACAATGTCTTCCGGTCGTGACACTTGTTCACATAAGCTTTCAGAAAGCCAACGCCTGTGAATGACAACCCCAGCACCTGCGACTTACAACCCCAGCGCCTGAGAATGACAACCCCAGCGCCTGTGAATAACAACCCCAGCACCTGCGACTTACAACCCCAGCGCCTAGGAATGACAACCCCAGCGCCCGGGAATGACAACCTCTACGACTACAACTAACAAATGACAGCAAACATAGTATTTGATCTGATTCATATATATGCACTTTCCAATTACATCAGGTCTTGCTAGCAAATGTAAAAGGCATACAACAAACATAGACACCTTCATCAAGATCCATCCTACCTTCCAACAAGATGGAGATTAATCAAGGTTACAAAAAATGACTTTCATCACTTTCGATAGATATATACAAAGTAAAAATTAGTATGCTATGTATTTACACAAAAAAATAGAGTAACCCAGCGCCATTCCTCAGCTCGAGTTTGGATTCTTGCATGTCTTCACTATGTGTCCAGCTTCATGGCATCTTTCATAATGATAAGTCTTCCTATTCTGAAATTGAGACTCAATCCTTTTTCTCTCTGGCCTTCCTGGAGGCCTTCTAGTAATTGGGGGGTCAAGAAACCTTTGTTTCATTAGTTTGGACACAATAACCCCGCATTAACACCTGCAAGTTGTCCAGTAATACAAGAATATGAATTCACTCAGTCATAAGCAAAAGCAAAAAAAATTAAATTCAACTTTGCCAGTGACAATGACAAGTAATAGCTAAGTAAATAACAACCTATACATTAAGAAATACGTACACAGCCGATAGTGTCTGAACTACTGAAAGAAATGTTCATTGAGCCCCTAAGTACTAGACGGCCTTCGGGGAGGCCAAAGGGAAAAAAGATTGAGTCTCAATTTCAGAACAGAAAGACTCAAAGATTCTAAGACTATGGTAGGGTTACTTTTGACACTCAAACTTGAGAAGCCAAGTGTATCAACCGTGTATTATTGCAATGTCTCTTAATGGTTCAAATCATTGGCTAGTGACTATATTGAAAATGTCAAGTAAAAACCTATAAATTTATAATGGTCGGAGATGCAACTTTCTTTGGTTCTAAAGCTGAAACAACAAAGTAACATGCAATTCAAGCAAAGGAATAAATTGAAAAAAATAGTGTTGAAATAAAAGAAAATTAGCAACTATAAGATCTACAAATTGAAACATAATCCAACCAAACAAAATAGATAGTATTCAGAGGAGCAAGATATAGTAGCAATGATACTAACAGCAATACGTGTATTAAAATTTGTTCAAGACATGTCAACTTGTTATATTGTTAATAAAAATTTTTTATCATGACAGCAAAAATAACTTAACCACTAAAAAATAACTTACCCATGACAACAAAAATAACAACTCCAGCACTTAAAAATAACAACCCTATATTGAAGGAATAACAACTCCAGTAGTAGAAAATAATAACCCCATAGTGAAGGCATAACAACCACTTGTAAATAATAACTACCCAATGATAGCAAAAATAATAACTTTATCAGTAGAAAATAAAAACCCTATAGTGAAGAAACAAGAACTTGACAACTGAAAAATAACTTATTTACGACAGTAAAAATAACAACTCTAGCACTTATAAATAATAACCCTGTAGTGAAGGAATAACAACTCCAGCAGTAGAAAATAACAACCCCATAGTAAAGGCATAACAACCATGACAACCTGCACTAGACATATAATATTAACAACTCTAACACTTATATTAACAACTATCGCGTACTATAATAACAACTCACATTGCCTCGCATATCAGATCATAATCTGTCATTCACACTTTGAAGGAACCTTTCTAATGTTCATATTTTCTTACTACACTAAAGTAAACACACCACAAATTTCTGTAAACTGAATATAACTTTTAAAGGGATAAGTTTTTCCAATGAAAGGGATGTTAGAGCAGAATACAAAGAAACATGACTTCACATTATGATATAACACGTAGAGCATACAAATTTAAACATAAAAAATTTGCAAAGGTAATAGCTACAGAGACAGATTCACCTAGAGAGAACAAACTCAGAGCGATGAGAACAAACAGCACTACTGGAGATATGATGGCGACGATCGAATACGACGAAGCAAGTGGCTGCCGCTGGAAAGTCGAGTGGCAGCGACGATGACTGGAAGAGGAAAGGCGACCAAGCAGAGAGGAAGGAGAAGACTGCAATCTTGAAAGGGGCTACGCCTTTGGTTTCACGCTTTCTCATCTTCTTTTCACAGCAGAACACTAAATTCTTTCTGTTTTTACTATTTTTAATTCACAAGGGCAGCTTTGTCTTTTTACAATTGGAAAAAATTCATCTAAGGTCCCATGGGACTTGAAATTAATTATATCATTTCTTGGGACTTTTTTGTCATTGAATTGCTTCCATGGGACTCATATGTCATTTTCCCAAAATTATTAGTATATTTATACATTAACCTAAAATGATTCAGTGCTACATAGACCAAATTTGTTAAATAATACAATTTTCTTCGCATAAGGTAGAAAGAAAGTAAATCATCAAAAATATTTATAATCAACTCTAACATCATCAACATTGCCTTGTCATTATATATAATGTGATACAATTGTAATAAAAATGACAATTTGAAATAGCTATACAAAATCTGCTTTTCATGTAAAATTGATTCAGAATTGTACATTGTCATCGGACACTTGGGGAAGACGCCCACACTCTCCTTTATTAGAACGACATTAAGATAATCCAATTCCTCATGCCTGAAAGGAAAAAGCTATAAAAAAACGGTTAACATGTATAAATTTTTAGGTTAAGATGTAAATTTGTTCAGGAAGTTTTTACTCAAGAGAGCTAGGTATCTAGAAATTTTTTTAAGAGCAATGTTACTCCGAAAGTTTTTAAATTATAGTAATATCGCTTTGATTGTTACCTAGAGTTAAGTTTGACCGTTAGTTGATCAATATATTGACTTGGCATACCACGTGGCATCCACATCATCTTTTATATTTTGTTAAGGTGCATATTTGCACTGAAAGATTTCACTCAAGAGTGCGGGATGTCCAAAAGTTTTTTTCTATGTTCAATGTTTCCCTAGTTGTTATCTATATTTAGTTTGACTATTAGTTTAAACAAATATATTATGAGCTGATTAGTCCATGTGCTATCCACTTTATTTTTTTTGAAGTCAAATATAAGAAGATAACATATAGGACAATCATATGTTATTTTTTGAAAAGTTGTCAAGAGTATGATCTATTGAGATTTATACTCTGATAACGATCAAGCTTGGAGGGATGTATTTTTTTTTAATTTTCTCCTTATTTATAAATATGACTTGGGGAAAATGAAGTGGATGACATGTGTATTGACCATCTTAGCATATTTGGTCAAACTAACGGTTAAAATGAACTTAGATATTGGTTAGGGTGACATTGAACCTTATTTTTTTTTTGGATATCTAGGCTCCTAAGTAAAAACTTCTAGGCAATTTTGTAACTTACCCAAAACAAAAGATGATGTGAAGCCACGTGGCATAGCAGGTCAGCATATTAGTCAACTAACTGTCAAACTTAACTTTAGGTAACAATTAGAGAGACATTGTTACGATTTGTAAACTTCTCGGGCAACATCACTCCTAAAAAAACCTCTAATATCTAGTGCTCCTTAGTGGACACTTCTGTTAGGATAGGCTGAATCACCCAAAACGGAGGGTTATTGGGTGTTTGTAGGATTTTAAAAATTTTGTCAAAACTCTTTTAAAATTCTTTTACAATCTGATCAGTGAAATATATAAGCTTGAAAACTTTAATCATATAATTGAAATGAGTTGCTGGAAATATAAAGAGTTAAGGAAGAGAAAAATCGCAAAGAATAATTATACTGGTTCGGTCCTTCCTTAACCTACGTCCAATTCTCAGCTCCTCACTAAGATTAATAATCCACTATCTCCCCAAGATTATAACTGACTCTTAGTAGCCTTTACAATCTCAATTTTAACGGCTAATTGAGAACCTCCTCAATCTTGAGGTAACACCACTCTCTGGTGGTAACACTCCCCCTTACAAAGACAAGAGCAAGTCCCAGCTTGAATCCCCGATTCTAAGATTTGCTCTCATATATGGATAAGGATGATGAAATATAAAAATCTCTCAGATAGAGTAAATGATACATTGTAGTACATAATATTTTTCTCTCTCAAGATATGATAGTGGTACATAATGAAGAACAGAGAGTTGGAGGCTTTTTCAGTCTAACGATGTTTTGGCATTTTGATGATACATTCATAGCTCGTATCTCATCTACTTAATTTTGAATGATATTCTATTTATATATGAAGTTGAGCTTTTGACCGTTGAGAAAAATCTCTTTCTCCGTTGAGCTTTTCTTCTTCTATTGAGAATATGACCGTTGGAACTAGTCGTTAAAGCTTCTGACACAAAGTGCCTTTTTACCACTGAGAGTCCATTGGCTTTAATAATTATTTAATCTCATTCTAATTATGTCTTTATATACGTTAAATGAAGTTTGACACAATCAAGAGAAGTTCTGGTAATAATCGTTCAGCACTTGACCTTCTTCTATCTTCTGATTATCTCTGAGTTCAGGACCAATGGTCATTTTCAATTATCATAACTTCATCTATTTAACTCCAAACATAGTAAATTACCTATCCCCAGAAAGCTCTCTATGTATACTTTCCAATGAACTAAGTTTGACTCCAAAATGTGTTGTAGCCAGAAAGTTATGATCAATTTAGTGAGTAGAGGACATGGACAAAGCGTTAATCATATATTTCATATTGCGAATGGTACATCTCCCTCATATGAGACTATTTGGTGATGAAATTGATGTCATTGAACCTCATTCTTAGTCTCATTTCATATAAATCAAGTTTCACCTCAATTGGATAAGTAGATCTTGAGATATGGTTGAAATACTCAACTTATGTCGATGAAGAGCAGAACTGAGTAGTGAAAAATGAAGAAATTAATCGATTAGTTAATCTATTAATTGTAATTAATGGGTTAATTCAGTAAAATAGGTATATTTGAGTTGTTTTATCGATCATCATCTTCTCCTTTTGCTATTTCTTCACTCCTTTGTTTAGACGATCAAAAGTTCGATTAATTTCTTGATTAGTCAAATTCATAGTCGATTAATTCCTTCTTCTTCCAATGCTTTCTTCACAGTTCCTTCATATTAATGGCATCCAAATTTGATTAATTGTGATTAATCCAATTGGAGTTCGATTAATGTTCAATTTCTATATTGAGCCGATTACCCAATTTGTGAATGTCTCCATGTTCTGTGCATGAACTGAACCGAAACCTTGGCTTTTGATCTTAATCCTGTAATCAGTTCATTTAATTGAATTGTTAGTAGATAAAGATTTGATATATGAAGTGAGGATTGATAAAAGTAGTTTCAGTGTAAATGGAGAAGTATCATTCAAATATATGAAGTTAATCGAACAACTAATCCATTAATTCAAATTAATCAAATCCGTAGTCGATTAATATCTCTGGAGAAATTGACACAAAAAGGTTTTTAAAACATATTAATGGAGCAGTCAATCCATTAATATAAATTAATCGAATCCTTAGTCAATTAATGTCTGGAAGAATTGAAATAGAAAGTTTTTTCAAAATAGATTAATCAAAAAATTAATCCATTAATATTAATTAATCGATTAACCAATTGATTAATTGATTCACATTTAATTTTCACAAACTGATTCTGAACTAATTAATCGAATAGTTAATACATTAATTTAGATTAATCGATTAACTAATCGATTAATAGAGTTTATTTTGACTAAAGAAAAACTGTTCTGGATAAATTAATCAAATAGACAATCGATTAATTATAATTATATAATTAATTGATTAATTGACTGATCTTTTAAGCAACTTCATGATAGTAATTTAACCGTTAATTGATTAATGGATACTCATTAATCGATTGATTGTTCGATTAATTGACATTAATCGATTAACCAATAAAAATTGAATATAAAATATTTTGGATAATCGATTATCTAATCGATTAATTCAGTAAATCTTTAAAACAATAGTATTTACACAAAAGCAAGTTGAATCACGTTTGGTATAATCAAAATATTTAATTAATCAATCTTATATTAAAAATAATTTGTACAAGAAACTGAATAAGATACTGCTCTAAATAAGTCAAGTGTGAATGCAATAATTCAACTTCAAATGCATTGTGACAAGCTTCATTTTCTCCCTTATTTGTTAAAGCTTTAAAATAATTTTCTCAAAAGTATTATAAAACATTAAAGACTTCATTTGAAATTTTAATATTACTAAAAACTTTTTGCCATTTGTCATCATCAAAACATATTTTTCAACAATTTCCTCCTTTTTTATGATGGTAAATCCTTAATAAAAAATAATATTTTTCATGTCTGATTTCTCCCACTATTTGTGATTAGCAAAAAGTTTGAAGGATATCAAATGTAAGATTCATTACTCCCCTTTTGACGGGTAATAAATTATCCTTCTCACTTAAAGTGATACAAATATAAGAGATAAAGTAAAGTATGAGAAATATGATTAAAAAAAATATGTATGTACACACACATGAATACATTGACAGAATGTAGAGCAAGGAAGGAGGAAAGAAAAAAGAAGATGAGAAAGAAGAGGCAAAAATTGAGACTCAAGTTTAGACCAAAGTTGAAGATACAGCTGAAGCTAAGGAAGAAAAAACTGAAGCTGAGGGCGTCAAAGCTGAAGCTAATAAGGATGAATAAAAGGTTGAAGCTGAGGTCATCATCAAGACTGAAGAAGCTAATATGAAATCCCGTATTAAAAAGATTTTTGATAAAAATGACTTAAATTAGATTATCAGTATATAAAATTTGTAAAATATCAATACTTTTTATATATAAAACTTTATCAAATCCTTGTAATAATAATTTTTTTAGTGGAAACCTCTTCCCAATTTTCCATATGTTTTCATATGTCCATCTAGACATAATTAGAGAAATAATTTCTCCCAACATTTCCTCTTAAGAGATAAGAGGCAATAATATTTGAATATCAGATTCAATAACCAACTATACAAATATTTAGTAAACTTTTTTTAAAAAAAAAACACAATATAATATTCAAATACTTAGCCCAATCTAATAGTCAACTAAGAGTAGAACAGAGGCAAAAGACCACGAAATCGAAACAACTCAGAAGTCAAATATAGCAAAGAATGGTTACGTTGAATTCATTCTTGATATAAGTGAACACAAAATCTAACATAACTATTCGAATAATTAATCAAGTAATCGACTAAGGTTTTCATAACGACAATGTAAATCAAGAAACAATCAAATCTTCCTCTCATTTTTTCTCCTATTTTCTCTTTTCATCCAAACAAAGCATAAGTCTACCACTTCACTTTCCAACTTGAGATACCACATATCATTGAAGTATCCAACACATAGCTAGGTACCCTCTCTACTTATCTTACTAAAGCACGTAATTTATCCCCACACTATTTTTCTTCTTATTCTTGTTTTCATTAGGACGGTGATGTATAAAATGGTTCCAAACTAATGTAATTGTAATATGAGAAGGGGGAAGGAGAGGGAGAGAAGAAACGAAGGTGATATAAAAAAACCTAAAGGAGGGAGAAGTCGATGAAATTGAGGGAGAAAAGAACTTGATAGAGATAGTTTTCAATTTTCAACAAATAAGCCTTAACAATTCAGGAGAGAGAGCACAGGGCAATTTATAGAGCTCAAGGTACAATTATTTCTAGACCGGCTTAATACACAATGTTCCTAGATCTAATGAAAGATATGTAGATGTATACATATTTACTACTCTAGTCCTTATTATATGTTATTTGTAACTCATTCTCATCTACTAAGGAATGTATTAAATATGTCTTAGATTGATAATTTTTTTCAAATTTGCCCTTAATAAATTTCTCTCTCTCTCTCTCTACATTTAAAAATCATTATCATCTCTCTCTCTTTCCAAAAAAAATTAAATAGGGTTAAAATTAGAAAATAGTAATTAATAAACCTTCAAGGCACTTATATTTAGGATCAGAATAGTATATTCATAGGTAAATAGGCTATTTTAAAATAATAAAATCTAATCTAACTAAATTTAATAAATGTTAAAAGATAATACTCCTCCGGCCTTTAATATAGGATTTAACTGGAGAGTTGATCTTGATTCTAAACATAAGATTCATTTTGTATATTTATCAATTTTTTTTCTAAATTATCCCTATAGATACCCCCTCAACAATAATCATATAAGAGAGAAAATGAAGTAGTTAAGGAAGATGACATGTGATTAAACAAGATGATATCGCGTTGCAGGACAACTTGACATATGAGGTTGGACCAATACGAATTATTGATCGAAAGGCGAAGCAGCTACGAAATAAGCAGATTCCTTTAGTCAAGTTGGTCTAGAAGGGTTTGACGGAGAATGAAGCTACCTGGGAAGTGGAAGAAAGAAAGAAGGAAAAATGTTCTAAGTTATTTCCTTAGTATGTATATATTGTAAATTTTGAGGACAAAACTTATTTTAAGGGGGAGAGAAATGTCATATCCTCAATTCTCTTGTCCAGTATGTATGTAAAGTCTGTATTGAATATACATGAAATTATATAAGGAAAATGTTACAATTTAATGGAAGGAAAAGATTAAATTATAAATGATAGAAAGTTCAAGGATTTAAGTGTAATTTAGAAAAGTTACAAAGCCTAAAATAAAGTGTAGAGATAAATTATGGGCCATAAAGTATAATTATAAAAAGTATAAGAGACCAAGTGCAATTTATCAAATTCAAGGGTAAAATTATAATTATGAGGAAATTGTGTCAGTAAAGGCCTATAACTGCCCAAAAATGTGACAGTTCCGAATTTTATTAGTAAATAGAGAATGGTAATTGGGTCAGACATATTTTTCAAAATTTTGATTTGAGGCCCCAGATAATTGATATTAATTTTTAAAGTTAGGAGATTATTATAGGACCTTCTGGATTTCCTAAGCAGATGAAATTTTGTAAGAAATTATCATAATTAATATAAGAATTTATGCAACTGACAGAACTCAAAAAGAAATTTTGCAGAATTTATAATAGAATTTACAATAAAATAATACACTCGATAAATACTTTTGGGTGTATTTTCTTGGGAATTGTGCCATAAAGGCATTGGACCCATTTAAAGACCTAAGTTGGTGTCCCATAGGCCTAACAATATACCCTAACAGTTATGTGGGCCAGTGTCCATAAAAACCCTGAAAAGTGCTAAATTACAAAAATACCCTTGTGTTGTAATATTGAGCAAGAGATTAATGGAGGGTATTTTGGTCATTTGGACATGGTAAAAATTCCAAGGGAGAGACATGAATGATTGATCAGAGTCAGAATATGTCTTGATGAAGTGTAAAGAGGTGTGAAATAATAATTTATGCCCTTAGGCTTAATATAGTGTAAAATGATGAACCAAGGGCATTTCAGTCATTTTTTAAGGATGGTAAGCAGATAAATACTCAATCTAACAATTTTAGTGGTAGTAAAAATATATACATTGGTTTTTATGACAGAATACATATTTTGAAATATTATAAAAATTAGAAACATAAAACAGTCTGATTTTTGTAAAACTGATTGAGCCAGTACCTGATTGGACTATAATTTTTTCTATCAGTATTTTCCTATGTCTTACACCAAACAAATCCTTATTTGATGTCATGGATGATGTCACTTTTTGTCTTGGTGGGCAAGCTAGTTTTAAGATGCAATATGAACCCTTGAATCAAATAGTGTTTAGATTAATCTTGGCCTTTCTATTTTCACCTAAACTTTTCTATATATACCCCCGCTTCATAGCCCATTTTGGCAGCCCCTAAGAAACTTAGGGAAACTCTGCCAAAATTTATTGTGGAGCTAGGAGAAGGCATACAACATGGAGTAAAAAGAAAGGTAATTTTTTCCTTTAATCTTGGACTTTATTCTAGGAAGTTTGCTCTTAGTTTTAAGTGGTTTTTATGGAAAATTCCCTTTGGTATTTGATGAGTAGCTCGGATTGTTGTTGCCCGATCCATTAAAATAATAGTAATTGTACCCAATAATATAGTATAAGGCACAACCCTATCGTTCTTCTCGATGAGCCTTTTTATTTGAGACCTAGCAAATTGGTGACAAAACCATTGAAAACCTGAGTGAAAGTAAAATGGGTTTTAAGTTTGATTGATTTTTTGATGCAGTAAAATAAGGGTGCAGTAAAGTAAATATTTTTGTATTTTTCATAAAGATGAAACGAGTTGGTTTGTGAAAGAAATACGTTATGATAGACTATTGATGATGAAAACATATCTATCCTTACTCTTAATTTGATATGGGAGTTTTGAAATCACTAAGTCTTAAACAAAACCTCAATCGATCGATTGAGTCCAGAGCATTAATATTTCTTAAATTCCTTTGATCAAACCTAGTTTAAAAACTCTTAATGAACTTTTAAAAACCACTTAGTGTGTAATTTAAATCAGATGATGAAAATGCCCTCAAATGATCGTCGATCGACAAACCTTAGATTTCAAGCAATTGAATTAATTAGCAACGATCGTTGATAAAAGTCCAACTATCTTAAAATTAAAACTGAAATATTATATTAAAAACTAACATTCAAAGCATCCAAAGTCAATTACAATTGTTTAATATGGGAATAATCAATCGACATTCAATCCCTTGTTCATATAATGAAAATCCTAGATCTAGCAGCATCAAAACATGAAAAATGTGCAGATTAAAATAGAAAACTCCCTAGTGCAGTCCATGAGCTCAAGATATGAAATCCATCACCAAGAGACTAAGGATTTAGCCTCTCATGACTCCTACTGTGCTGTAATCGCTGCCTAGATATGATGCCATGGAGAAAGCAGAAGGGGTGATGGAAAGATGAATGATGGAGAAGATGTATTGGCAGAGGGAGTTGAGAGAGAGTTTGAGCACTACTTCTTAGACTAATTAGGTCAAAAACCAGCCTCTCTTGCGTCTGCGGCTTCCCCTCCTTTTATCCTCATATTGACGTAATAAAAAACACCCAGCTTCACGACTATCTTTAGTCACGACCTGTAAATGCAGAGAAACTTCCTAGAAGAAATTAGGTGGCGACCTGTGGACACTTTGGTCGCGACTGAAGGCCACAAAAGCTGCTTCCTTGATTTGATTCTATGTGTCTTGTGATTTTTTTTCTGCTCACATTAGTCCTTGCTCCTCCAAAATACTTGCAATTCAAAACCAAAGCTCACTATAAAAGTCCCACCAATAAAGGAATAACATATATGCAGTTTTAAGGAGTTAAATTGCACATTGCCAAGTACAATCATGTATTATCACAAAAGCATAATTACAAGCATAAAATGAATGGTAAAGTTGTTATAAAGCCCTTAAAAATATCGTAGAAACTATACACAAATTGTGTCTTATCAATTCCCCCACAATTGAACCTTTGTACTCTTGGATAAAGAAATGAATTACACCTAAGCTAAGACTATTAAATCCAAGATAACAACATAATCTGCAGTGTAACCTGAAGATAATTAATTCACCATCTTTTGGGAATGCAAAAGTGATAATACGAGCAATGCCAAGTAATCAACCTTAACTGTATGAGCACAATAGATTCTCTCTCAGGATGTAAGTGTTTAGCTCTGTATATCCTCTTATTGTTAGGGTTCTTTCACTCAGATTCAAGTTAGAAAATATCCTACCATATCTTGTAATGACTCTAAATCTCAACAACTATATAACACTTATGCAAAGAATCAAGAGGTCTTTTAGGGGTAAAATGATAGAGATAGCCACGTGGAATGGAATATGAAGGGTAGAAAGTACTATGTGCATTCAATAATAAATATGTAGCATGAATTGATGTCTTCAGAGATGTAGAGGTGATAATTGTGCTAATAGGAGTTGATAATAGTACCTTCTTTATTTCTCTTTTCTTTTTCTTTTCATTTCTTTGTTTCTTTCTTCAATTTTTCTTGCACCATCCTTTTTTTTCTTTGGTGCAATATGCTCTTTTCTCTTATTTTTATTTGGCACTTTATACATAGAAGATATAGCACAACATCACAATAATAATGAGTTTTTTGACATGAATAAAAAAATTATTTCTTTAAAATGATGTTTATGCATATATGACTTTCTATAAAAATGATGGAAAGAAAAGTGATGGATTCAAAGGGGGTGACTACGGATATAATATGACGGGCTTGTGTTTGGGATAAACGGGTTTAGAAATAAATGCCTCTATCATATTCAATAACATAAATGCGTAAGTAATTCTCAACTCAGAGCCAAGACAAGTTCTAGAGGATATAAACCAGTTGAATAATAACTTAATATAGGAATTTAAGCCGATAATCCTTCCAACTAAGGTTTTCATCTAAATTGCTCATAAGCTAAAGTCTCAAGCACTGTTCACCATTCACTAGGCATTAAAACACTTATCACAACTGCAAACCCTCTTAAATGATGATTAAAAGTTTCAAAGTAATCACTTAGAATCATGTAATAATCCCAAATCTAATAGTAAAAACTTAAGTGTTTTCAATTCAATTTTCAAGAAATTTAAACAAAAAAAATTCAAGTGTGAAAATGGTTTCTGTAAACTCTTTATCTTTATACAAAAGGATAAAAAGCAACAGGGCAATGAATCATTTATAGAGCACCTTAGTAGATCAAAAGGAATCCTTCTACACAGTATTGTACAAAGCAAAGAGAAGGTAAATGGACATTTTCGCACTCAGGTCATGACTATAAGCAGTGAAGGTCGCGACCTGTCGTATCCTTAATTTCACCTTTACATATACTCAATTGGAAATATCTTGTATCAATTTATTACCTCTTTAACTTAGAAATATGAATTTTCAAGAAAAGGGTTTATCGGGTACTGTTCACTGGCACTGTTCATTTGGTATTCCAGAATATAGTCTGAACTTTGAAAATTCATATTTAAATCTAGAAAAATTGAAATAGGGTGATTCCAATTTCTAATGAAAACTATTTTATTGAAATTTTAAGGAAAAATATTAAACTCAGGTTTCCTTGTCCAAATGAAATCAGTTTATTCGTTGAAAAATACTATTCATTTGATAAATCTCGAAGTTCCAATTTCCTTACCTTATTTTCAAAAATTCATTTCTCCTTGTTCACTTATCTAATTGAGGCATGTTACATATAGATTTAAATCTCCATAAGTGTACTTTAAGTTCATAAAATTTCATGGAAAAACTTATTCATTTGCCATTTGAAATTCACACATGAACCTCACTTCCTCTAGTTGCTCATTTTATCTTGTTCCAGATTTTATTTCCAATTTTGAAAAATCATAATAAATCAAATACTTAACCAATTGAGGCGTTCTTGGTGTTCATTTAAAGATCTGGATCTTAACTATTTGGCTAAGTCATGAAAACTACCGTTGAAAGAATACTGCCTTAGAATAGGTACATAGTATCATACACCATGCATATCAAAATATCATCTTCTAAGGTTAAGTACTCAACTTTAATTCATATACAAATTCAACCATCCATATTTACCCTTTTTCCTTGAGATGTTCCAGCACCTATAACATGGTTATGTATATGGAAGGAATGAGATTTCATGAAAATCTCAATAGCAAGTCATACAAACTATAATAACATGCATGTTTGATTAAATGCCTAACATGCAATGTTATCATGATATGGGAGCTACTTTGTAAACATACATAAGCAAACTCTAATATGCATATTGTCATGACATTAGTTGCAAGGAGTTGAAATCATTCATACTTCATCATCATCATCAAAACATCATCTTAAACTCAACCAAGAATCATAACTAACAAGCAAGCATACAATCAAACAAACATAAGATTATAGTTAGGTACTCTTGCTACCTCTTAGCTATCCTTGTCACTCTCTTCTTGAGATGATCTTCTTCCCACACAAATGTCAAAACCTAGCCATTATAAAGTAACACCAAGTTACAACTCAACTTCAAAACAATTCCAAGACTAGGTTCTCACTAGATTCTATTCTTTGTCTAAATTTATGACTCATACTTCCATCTTTCTAAAATAATTTCTCATAGTTCATTTACACATAATTTTTCATGTAGAATCCAAATATGAAATCAGAATTTTCAAAATCAAATCACATCCTTGGCTGCTGTGCAAAACTGAAATGTCTCCTACATTTTCCAAAAATTCTCATTTTGATTTCAATACTTCCAATACTTGTTTCTCTACTTTATCCCCAACAATTTTCCATTTTAAACACATTGGAAGCATCAAAATATGAAATTCTAACATATGAACAGTGTTTGATACAGTAACAACCAATAATACAAAGTTCTATTCACATGCATAATTGGATTTCCAAGCTAGTACCACTTGATTCTAGCTTGTTTAAGCTTGTCTAAACTATCCATAACATAAAACTCATATTCTTATAACATATAAAAGCATGCCCAGCAGCACCCTCAAGGGAAATATGTCCCAAAAACCTTAAAACCAAGAGCAAACTTGCTAGAATAAAGTCCAAGATCAAAGGAACTAGTTACCTTTCTTGTTGCTCCAAGGTGTATGCTTCTTTCTTGCTTGAATGTAAATTTTGGCAGAGGTTCCCTAAGGTCTCCAAAGTGCCAAACAAGTCTGAATTTGTGGGGGTATTTATAGAAAAATTTGGTGGAAATGGAAAGCCAGGATTACTTTGGTTACTATTTGATTTAATGGTCCATAATCCACCTTGCAAGAAGCTTGCCCTAGAAGCCTCATTAATGACATCATCCATGACATCATGAAGGCTATGTGTAATATCCCTAATTTTCTATGCTGATTTATATGTACAGATTGAATGAAATATATGAATTATTTTTCAGGAAAAAGATGTGGTTATTTATGTAAAGAAAGGGATTAAATTGAAAAAGAAAGGAAATGAAGTGACTTGATTGCAATTAAGGAAAGTTTAAGACTAAGAAGAAAAGGTAGACAAAAATGTGGGGTCTTAAAGTGTAATTTTAGCCAAATAAAGGGACTTAAGTGTAAAGAAGAAAAAGTTTTTTTGGGCTAAAGTATAATTAAAGGAAATTAGGCCAGAAGTAGGTTGGACTGCCCGAAAGCATTTCAGTCCCAGATTTTACCAGAAGATAGGGCAAGTGATGCTGGGTAATCCAGCTTAATACCGGAATTTTTTAAGACTCCAAATAGCCAAAAATGATCTGATCGTCTAAAAATTATAAAAATTCTTACCGGATATCCTAGATTTCAGATATAAGTGAGAAATTACAGGATGATGCGTCCTTATGGGATGGATGTCAGAAAAGTGACAGAATACCGATAGGAGGTCTGTAGAAAAAGTTATTCACAAAATAGCAAATACAAACGGAGTGTGAGGCCTCCAGGTATCCGATAGGGAAATTTATCGGTATTTAAAAAGGGACTAAATGCTATCGGATGACCTCAGTCAGATGACTGTTATGACCCATAAGGATGCCTGAACACAGTAGGCCATTATATCTGGAAAAAGGAGCCGGTGTCCGGAAATGTATATAAACGGTGAATAATAGTTAAAATATTCGATGAACTGTGCCAGGGGAGGATTCCTCGTAATGCGTGCCATAAAGGTAATGGACCAGGAAAGGCCCAATAATGGCGCCATCAAAGGCCCAGTAAGACTCTTGGACTGATAGGTGGGCCAGTGTCCAGTAGAACCCCGAAAAAGTGCGAAATTACAAAAATGCCCCTGTGTTGTACTAAAGCGTAGCAGATGAATGGAGGGTATTTTGATCATTCTGGATAGGCTCAGAAGCTAAGACATACATAAGTAAGGTTGACTAGAGCCAGTATATGCTTTGACCAGGTACAGAAAGGTGTGAAATGACGATTTTGCCCTTAGGGTTAAAATAGGACAAGAAAGGGCACCAAGGGCATTTTGGTCATTTTGGTCATTTCGCAGGGGATCTGTAATTGAGTCAGTATAAAAATTTTAATGATATAAAGTACCCATATACTAAATTCAAAGTCAGAAGACATAATATGGGTTTTCAGAAAAATTAGATTCAGAAAACGGTTCAGTTTTTTGAGGCGACAGATCGGGCCTGTACAGGACTGGACCGGAAATCTTCCAGAAGGATTCTAGCTCCCTCCAATTTCGCCATATGAAGAATGTGAGGGGTGAGGTGTCCCTTGAGGTGTCCCCTTGATGATGCAGTAAAGGAATAAAAGAAAAATAGGAAATTCTGGAAAAACCAGGACCACAAGTTCCTAAGGCTTCAAAATTACATGAATGCCACTCATCAAAACTATAAATACCCCCTTGCCTTCATTCATCACGGCCAAGAAGCCATTTTAGAGTGATAAGGAAGTTCTTGAGAGAGAAAGTGAGGAAAAGAAAGAAGAAAGGAAGTTCTGGTGAAGTTGGAAGCAGTATAAGAGTTCTGGAGTTCTGCTTTTAAGGTAGTAACTAATCCTAACTTTTATGTAATGGCTTTGTGATTTGTTGTGCTATTGTTTGGTTGGATTGTTGTTTTATATGTTATGCTTAAAGCTCTATTACAATGCTATGATCATATGTTATTGAATATGGAAGCACGCAGCATACTTATCTGTACACAATCACAAGCAAGCACTGTCACTCTGCATTACCTATATTGTTATGATTATTACTACTGAGATTCCCTCAAATCTCATCCCAAATAACCCATTACAGGGAAGGCTATGTCGAAGTAAATTTTGGAAATCTTGAAGGACGCCGTTAGGCTGCCGAAATTCTGGCAAAATGGTAAAGAAAGGAACTGATACGTACTGTGTATGTAGGTGCTGTCTAAGGAGGCTGGAAGTGAGTGGACCTAGCCAGTTCATCCAGTCTTTCCTGGGTACTTACGTAGAATGGTAGTTCTTACGGAAATTACCGAATCGGTATAAAATTAGTTACTTTCTACAAAAAGGGAATGTAGCAGTTATGCTGTCGGATTTCAGTCAGAGATATATGTAATAGAAATATGAGAATGTGAATCATGCACTGGTGTATAACCATTTATTATATAATAATAAATATTATCTGGCATGGCTAACTGATATGTGATGGATGTATGTATTGTTGGAGATTGTGCCCTAGGGGCCAATCATTATCTTATGAACATTGTTGATTTATGAATTTTTTTAATAAAGTTATCATATTATTTGCATGTTTACTATGATGACAATCCTTGGATAACTCGTGATCTTATCCTAAATGTCCCTGGTCAGTCATCTATGCGGGAACAGAGATGAAATAAGACCAGTATGACTTTGAAGATATATAGAGATATAAATCAAAGTCATAAGCACATGTAAGAGTACAGGGTGTTGGACCGACCCGCTATGAGAGAGCTGCATGGGTCAAGTCATAAGCTCCTCTCATATACAAGCCATGTCACTATGCCCTCTGACCTGAGATCATCATGGATTCCTACATGGAAAACGCTCAGCTTTGACCTAGTCAAAAGTCACTTTTGACCGAGTGATCATAAAGGCTATGCTCGGGCTTAGTGGTTTTTCATGCGGAGGAATGTGAATGGTCAAGATGGAATTTGTCCCTCATATTCGTAGAGAGATATTACTGGGCCCCTCGATGAGTGAGTCTGAGAAATGTATGGCCATACTGGAATGTAAGGGTAGTTCCATTTCTATATTCAGACTACTCAGGGATCGAGAAAGTAACGGTCAGGAATAGGAGGATGACGTTCTCCATGCCTCATCCTTGACCGAAATATCATGTGACAAAAGGGACGTGATATGGTTGTATGAAAGGTTACATCATTTATCGATCCTCATATGTTTTGGGTAGTCGTAATGCCTTGCTAGAGACCGCTTACGACTTGTGGGTCAGTATAGTAACTGGGCCACTGCCAACTTCATATGGGCCTACAGGGTCGCACACAAAGCAGCCCAATGCGAGCTATGATGTCCAGATTCATTGAATCTAAGAGATGTGTAGATTCAATGAATAATCTAGGGTCGATATATATTTTATATATATATATAAATTAGTTTATATATATATTATATATATAATATAAGAGATATTTGTAAGATTTAATTTATAAGGATAAATTAAATCTCTATCATTTTTGAATTTGAATTTAAATGGATATGATCTATTTGAATTTGAAATTCAAATTGATAAGATATCTCAAATTTGATTTATGAGAATAAATCAAATATAATTCTGTCTTATCTTTATTTTAAATTAAATAAATAGGTGAATTAAATCTGTGGGACGGATTTAATATAAACCATATTTATTTAATCAATTTCTTATTAAATTATGCAATATATGATATTGTATTAATTCAGAATTAATATAAGATTAATTCTGAAGCCCGGCCCTATTAGAAGCCCGATAGCTTCCTATATATTTGACATTAGGAGCTAGGGTTCTACACACAATATAGATCTCTACACAAACATTCAGACGTGAGAAGAGGGGGCAGGGAGAGTGCAAAAGGTTTGCACATAAGAAACTGCCGAGATAGAGACGGTGAGGACGGAATCTCTAGAAAGCCCTAGAGAGACAAGAGGCGCTAGCACGTCGTTCGCGATTGGAACGCTGCTCGTGTGGATACCGGTAGAGGAAGCCGATCTGAGCTGTCGACTTCTACGATACGACCAGACACGAAGCAAGGTCGTGACCAGAAAACACTTAGGTCGCGACCATACGGGCATCTGAACGTCAGAAATCCGAAAAGAAGAGGAAGGTCGCGACGAGAAGCAGAGTAGGTCGCGACTAAAAACTCCAGAGGCGATAGGTCGCGACTAAAAGCTGAGGAGGTCGCGACTGAAAGTTCCAGAGGCGAGGAGTCGCGACTAGTGGACACTGAGGTCGCGACCAAAGCTCAAATACCGAAGGTAACACTTCTTTCTCCTTGACTTAAACACATTCGGTAGATCCTGGCTGGGAATGGAAAAATTTTTAAAGTTAATTTCCGCTGCGTGTCTTCCAATTCCCTTCAGTGGTATCAAAGCCATGCCGTTTTGTGTTTATGTTAGGTTTGATTGTTGATACATGTGATGTATGTTAGACTTCTTAGCTGATTATATGATAACATGCGAAATATGTATGACATATATGGAATCTGTTTATGTATGACATATACGGAATCTAAAAGGAAACTGAAATCGGTGGTGTATGTTAATTGATTTGATCAATTAATATTGATGGGGTATAAAGGAAATAGAACTAAGATTCTTGATTATTTATGGAAAAAAAAATTTCCTTGGGGCACTGCCCCACACCCCGCCCGCTAACCGGCTAGCGGGACCGCTGTGACTACCTGTTCGTAGCGCAACATAATCGTAAGATATGCTGGATTTTCTGATGTATGAATGTTTTGAAACATTTATTTGTTGGAAATTGTGCCCTAGGGGCCAATCATTGTATCAGGTTATCACATTATTTGCATGTTTACTGTGATGACCATCCTTGGATAACTCATGATCTTATCCTAAATGTCCCTGGTCGGTCATCTATGTGGGAGCAGAGATGAAATAAGACCAGTATGACTTTGAAGATATATAGAGATATAAATCAAAGTCATAAGCACATGTAAGAGTACAGGGTGTTGGACCGACCCGCTATGAGAGAGCTGCATGGGTCAAGTCATAAGCTCCTCTCATATACAAGCCATGTCACTATGCCCTTTGACCTGAGATCATCATGGATTCCTACATGACAAACGCTCAGCTTTGACCTAGTCAAAAGTCACTTTTGACCGAGTGATCATAAAGGCTATGCTCGGGCTTAGTGGTTTTTCATGCGGAGGAATGTGAATGGTCAAGATGGAATTTGTCCCTCACATTCGTAGAGAGATATTACTGGGCCCCTCGATGAGTGAGTTTGAGAAATGTATGGCCATACTGGAATGGAAGGGTAGTTCCATTTCTATATTCAGACTACTCAGGGATCGAGAAAGTAATGGTCAGGAATAGGAGGATGACGTTCTCCATGCCTCATCCTTGACCGAAATATCGTGTGACAAAAGGGACGTGATATGGTTGTATGAAAGGTTACATCGTTTATCGATCCTCATATGTTTTGGGTAGTCGTAATGCCTTGCTAGAGACCGCTTACGACTTGTGGGTCAGTATAGTAACTGGGCCACTGCCAACTTCATATGGGCCTACAGGGTCGCACACAAAACAGCCCAATGCGAGTTATGATGTCCAGATTCATTGAATCTAAGAGATGTCTAGATTCAATGAATGATCTAGGGTGGATATATATTTTATATATATATAAATCAGTATATATATATTATATATAATATAAGAGATATTTGTAAGATTTAATTTATAAGGATAAATTAAATCTCTATCACTTTTGAATTTGAATTTAAATGGATATGATCTATTTGAATTTGAAATTCAAATTGATAAGATATCTCAAATTTGATTTATAAGAATAAATCAAATATAATTCCGTCTTATCTTTATTTTAAATTAAATAAATAGGTGAATTAAATCTGTGGGACGGATTTAATATAAACCATATTTATTTAATTAGTTTCTTATTAAATTATGCAATATATGATATTGTAGTAATTTTAGAATTAATATAAGATTAATTCTGAAGCCCGGCCCTATTAGAAGCCCGATAGCTTCCTATATATTTGACATTAGGAGCTAGGGTTCTACACACAATATAGATCTCTTCACACACATTCAGTCGTGAGAAAAGGGGGCAGGGAGAGTGCAAAAGGTTTGCACATAAGAAACTGCCGAAATAGAGACGGTGAGGACGGAATCTCCAGAAAGCCCTAGAGGGACAAGAGGCGCTAGCACGTCGTTCGCAATTGGAACGCTGTTCGTGTGGATACCGGTAGAGGAAGCCGATCTGAGCTGTCGACTTCTACGATACGGCCAGACACGAAGAAAGGTCGCGACCAGAAAACACTTAGGTCGCGACCAAACGGGCATCTGAACGTTAGAAATCCGAAAAGAGGAGATAGGTCGCGACGTGAGGTTGAAGAGGTCGCGACTAAAAGCTCCAGAGGCGACAGGTCGCGACTAGAAGCAGAAGAGGTCGCGACTAACAACTCCAGAGGCGACAGATCGCGACTAGAAGCAGAGGAGGTCGCGACTAAAAGCTGAGGAGGTCGCGACTGAAAGTTCCAGAGGCGAGGAGTCGCGACTAGTGGACACTGAGGTCGCGACCAAAGCTCGAAACCGAAGGTAACACTTCTTTCTCCTTGACTTAAACACATTCGGTAGATCCTGGCTGGGAATGGAAAATTTTTAAAGTTAATTTCCGCTGCGTGTCTTCCAATTCCCTTCATTATTGCCCTTCAAATAGCATGAATTTTGATTCTTGAATGTTTGGGTATGGTGAACAATATGGCTCTAGATTACAAGTGTTGTAATTTTTCTAAATACGGCCTGCGTGTCGTGCCTTCCTCTAATGACTCTCGTTGTACATTCTCTTCTCATCTCACTCCCCTCGAATGTTAAAACGAGGTTTCCTTATGTACTTTTCCTATTCTAATTAGAGAGCTCCTCTCATTGGCTTGAGGGGACTTAGGATAGGTGAGCCATATTGTATCACGTTTAAGATTATGCATCTTTTGATTAGATAACTGCATGTATATTTTATATGCATAATACTTGTATGAGATACAACCGCGATACATGCATCTTATAAACCAGATAATTAATTAAACCCTCTAAAAGAAATCTTAAGTCATATGCCGTCAATTAATGAACACTTGTCAAAACCTCGATCGCTCATTTGTAGGTCCACCAAAGTGGGTGCATTTGAGTTATCTTGGGGAGATAAGCAAGAGTAATGGTGCTACTCTTATGTTTGTTATTGTTTGACTTAATTGAGATTATCAAAACGGTTTTGGGTCTCAAGGCATTAGATGGGATTAAAACATGCCGGATCATATGATGATGGAATCCCATAAACATCTAAGAGTTACATGTGATGTAATTGGTAAAGTTGTTACCTACCTAAATAACTTAAAGTTGAGCGTCCTGCCAAAGCGGACTCAAGTTTAAGCCAAATATGGATCTTAGCCCACTAATTATTACATTGAGGGTTGTTTTATTCAGTGGGAGATTGCTAATTCGCTTGCATATTTTAATTGTAGAATCATGACGACTAGTAATACTGCTACATTATCGTTGCGATCTGTCCTTGAGAAGGACAAACTCAATGGGACAAACTTTCTTGACTGGTTCAGGAACTTGAGAATTGTTCTCAAGCAGGAAAGAAAGGTATATGTCCTAGATCAACCCATTCCTGAGGAGCCAGCAGCCAATGCTCCTAGAGCTCAGAGAGATTCTTATGCGAAGCATAAGGAAGACTCTGTTGATGTGGGATGCTTGATGCTTGCCACTATGGTTCCGGAGCTTCAAAGAGATCTGGAACACATGGAGGCTTATGAGATGATTGTGCATCTTAAGGAAATGTTCCAGCAACAAGCAAGGCAAGAGAGGTATGAGACCACTAAGGCCTTACATTCCTGCAAGATGGCTGAAGGTGCATCAGTCAGTACTCATGTCCTAAAGATGAAAGGGTACATTGATCACCTTGAGAGGCTTGGATTTCCCATGAGTCAGGAGTTAGCTACAGATTTGATCTTGAACTCACTCCCGGAAAGTTATGACCAGTTTGTCATGAACTACAACATGAACAACATGGAGAAATCTATTTCTGAACTGCATGGGATGCTTAAAACTGCTGAGCCGACTGTTAAGAAAAAGCCCAGTACTGTTTTGATGGTTCAGAAAGGAAAGGGTATGAAAAAGAAAGGCAAGGGCAAGGGGAAGGGTCATGGCTCATCTGGTAAGACCAAAGAGTCAGGCAAGTCCGAAACCAAGCCTGCACCAAAGAAGGCAAAGCCTCCAAAGGAAGGAGTTTGCTTCTTCTGCAATGAACCGGGTCATTGGAAGAGGAATTGCAAACTCTACCTTGAAGATCTGAGAAAGAACAAGAAGGATAGCGGGGCTATCCCTTCAGGTATTTATGTTATAGACATTCATCTCTCTACTTCCACTACATGGGTATTAGATACTGCATGTGGTTCTCACATTTGTACAAATGTGCAGGGCCTAAAGGACAGTAGAAAGCTGAAGAAGGGCGAAGTTGACCTACGAGTTGGAAATAGAGCAAAGGTTGCTGCTCTAGCTGTAGGCACTTATGAATTAGTTCTGCCCACTGGGCTTTTGTTAGTTTTGAACAATTGCTATTATGTTCCTGCTTTGAGTAGTAACATTGTTTCTCTTTCTTATTTGGATAAGGAAGGTTACACTTCCATTTCTGGGAATGGTAAATGTTCTATTTATCGTAATGATATTTTCTATGCTCATGGTGATTTGCATGTTGATCATTACAGAAACGCATTTCTAAACTCCATCAAGATGGATTTCTCAACTCATTTGATTTTGAATCATATGATACTTGCGAATCTTGTTTGTTAGGAAAGATGACAAAGTCGCCTTTCACTGGGCACAGTGATAGGGCCACTGATTTGTTGGGCCTCATACATACAGATGTGTGTGGACCGATGAATACAAATGCCAGAAGAGGTTATTCGTACTTCATTACATTCATAGATGATTTCAGTAGATATGGCTACGTCTATCTAATGAAACATAAATCCGAATCTTTTGAAATGTTCAAGATATTTCAAAATGAAGTACAAAACCAGCTTGGTAAAACAATTAAAGCATTTCGATCTGATCGAGGTGGTGAATATTTGAGCCAAGAGTTTATCGATCATCTTAGGAATTGTGGAATAGTCTCACAATTGACTCCTCCAGGAACACCACAATGGAATGGGGTTTCTGAACGGAGGAATCGAACACTATTGGATATGGTTCTATCCATGATGAGTCGAACAGATCTTCCACCATCCTTTTGGGGCCACGCCCTAGAGACAGCTGCGTTCACACTGAATCGTGTTCCATCTAAGGCAGTTGAAAAGACTCCGTATGAGATATGGACTGGGAGGAAACCTAGTTTGTCTTTTCTCAAGATTTGGGGATGTGAGGTCTATGTTAAGCAACAAGCCTCAGATAAGTTAGCGCCCAAATCTTCAAAGTACCTTTTTGTGGGATATCCTAAGGAAACCAAGGGATATTATGTCTACAACCCCACTGATAACAAAGTGTTTGTTGTCAGAAATGGTATCTTTCTAGAACGAGAATTTATCTCTAAAAGAACCACTGGGAGCAAGGTACACCTCGAAGATGTTCGAGAGCCACAAGACGCCACAGAACTAGAGATGGAAAGTAGAGAAGACTCACAAGAAGTTGTTGAGACTCCTCAAGTCACGCAAGGCCCAAGGCGATCTACTAGGGCACGACTTCAGCCTCAGAGATATGGATTTCTGATTTCTGATAGTCGTGATGTGTTGCTCATTGAGCATAATGAGCCCACTACCTATCAAGAAGCTATAGTGGGACCAAACTCTGAAAAATGGCTTAATGCCATGAAGTCTGAGATGCAACCCATGTACGACAATAAGGTATGGACCTTAGTCGACCCGCCTGAAGGTGTAAAAACCGTCGGGTGCAAGTGGGTTTTTAAAGAGAAAACCGACATGGATGGCAATGTAAATGTCTTCAAGGCACGACTGGTTGCAAAAGGATTTACTCAAACTCATGGTGTGGACTATGATGAGACCTTTTCCCCAGTTGCAATGGCCAAATCAATCAGAATCCTCCTTGCCATTGCAACATATTATGACTATGAAATATGGCAGATGGACGTCAAGACAACCTTCCTTAATGGAAAGCTCCTTGAGGATGTGTACATGACACAACCTGAAGGTTTTGTGCGTTCTGAGGACTCTGGTAAGGTGTGCAAGCTTCAAAGGTCCATTTATGGACTGAAGCAAGCATCTCGGAGTTGGAATCATCGTTTTGATGAAGTAGTCAAAGAGTTTGGATTTCTTCAAAACATTGATGAACCTTGTGTGTACAAAAAGGTTAGTGGGAGCACAGTTGCATTTTTGGTACTCTATGTCGATGACATCCTACTCATTGGGAATGACATTCCTACCTTGCAGATTGTCAAGTCTTGGTTAGGAAAATCTTTCTCGATGAAAGACTTGGGTGAAGCCACCTACATCCTAGGAATTAGGATCTATAGAGATAGATCTAAAAGGCTTCTAGGATTGAGTCAGAGCACATATATAGACAAGATACTGCATAGGTTCAGTATGCAGAAATCAAAAAGGGGTTTCATACCCATGTCTCATGGTATTCGCCTCAGCAAGGATTTGTGTCCTAGTACACCAGATCAGCGAGGTCGCATGAGTAAGATTCCATATGCCTCGGTCATAGGATCTATCATGTATGTTATGTACTCGACAGGATGTCTCGTTTGCCTTAAGTATGACTAGCAGATATCAACAGGACCCCGGTGAGGGCCAGTGGACTGCTGTCAAGAATATCCTTAAGTACTTAAGAAGGACTAAGGACTTATTCTTGGTCTATGGTGGATTGGAAGACGAGCTCTATGTAACTGGTTACACAGATGCAAGTTTCCAAACTGACCAGGATGACCAGAAATCGTAATCTGGATACATATTCCTCCTGAATAATGGAGCAGTAAGCTGGAAGAGCTCTAAGCAGAGCACTGTAGCAGATTCTGCAATGGAAGCTGAGTACATAGCAGCATCTGATGCAGCTAAGGAGGCCGTTTGGATCAGGAAGTTCATTACAGAACTAGGGGTGGTACCTACCATCTCAGATCCAATAACTTTGTTCTGTGATAATAGTGGTGCCATTGCCCAGGCCAAAGAGCCTAGGTCACATCAAAGGACTAAGCATATACTCAGGCGATTTCATCTCATCAGAGAAATCAATAATAGAGGTGATATAAAAATATGCAAGGTAGCAGGGGAAGACAATGTTGCTGATCCTCTAACAAAGCCGCTTGTGCAAGCAAAACATGAGTGTCATGTTATGTCAATGGGAATTAGGCAAATTAATGATTGTACCTAGTGCAAGTGGGAGGATGTTGGAGATTGTGCCCTAGGGGCCAATCATTATCTTATGAACATTGTTGATTTATGAATTTTTTTAATAAAGTTATCATATTATTTGCATGTTTACTATGATGACAATCCTTGGATAACTCGTGATCTTATCCTAAATGTCCCTGGTCAGTCATCTATGTGGGAACACAGATGAAATAAGACCAGTATGACTTTGAAGATATATAGAGATATAAATCAAAGTCATATTCAAAGTCATAAGCACATGTAAGAGTACAGGGTGTTGGACCGACCCGCTATGAGAGAGCTGCATGGGTCAAGTCATAAGCTCCTCTCATATACAAGCCATGTCACTATGCCCTCTGACCTGAGATCATCATGGATTCCTACATGACAAACGCTCAGCTTTGACCTAGTCAAAAGTCACTTTTGACCGAGTGATCATAAAGGCTATGCTCGGGCTTAGTGTTTTTTCATGCGGAGGAATGTGAATGGTCAAGATGGAATTTGTCCCTCACATTCGTAGAGAGATATTACTGGGCCCCTCGATGAGTGAGTCTGAGAAATGTATGGCCATACTGGAATGGAAGGGTAGTTCCATTTCTATATTCAGACTACTCAGGGATCGAGAAAGTAACGGTCAGGAATAGGAGGATGACGTTCTCCATGCCTCATCCTTGACCGAAATATCATGTGACAAAAGGGACGTGATATGGTTGTATGAAAGGTTACATCGTTTATCGATCCTCATATGTTTTGGGTAGTCGTAATGCCTTGCTAGAGACCGCTTACGACTTGTAGGTCAGTATAGTAACTGGGCCACTGCCAACTTCATATGGGCCTACAGGGTCGCACACAAAGCAGCCCAATGCGAGCTATGATGTCCAGATTCATTGAATCTAAGAGATGTGTAGATTCAATGAATAATCTAGGGTCGATATATATTTTATATATATATATAAATTAGTTTATATATATATTATATATATAATATAAGAGATATTTGTAAGATTTAATTTATAAGGATAAATTAAATCTCTATCATTTTTGAATTTGAATTTAAATGGATATGATCTATTTGAATTTGAAATTCAAATTGATAAGATATCTCAAATTTGATTTATGAGAATAAATCAAATATAATTCTGTCTTATCTTTATTTTAAATTAAATAAATAGGTGAATTAAATCTGTGGGACGGATTTAATATAAACCATATTTATTTAATCAATTTCTTATTAAATTATGCAATATATGATATTGTATTAATTCAGAATTAATATAAGATTAATTCTGAAGCCCGGCCCTATTAGAAGCCTGATAGCTTCCTATATATTTGACATTAGGAGCTAGGGTTCTACACACAATATAGATCTCTACACAAACATTCAGACGTGAGAAGAGGGGGCAGGGAGAGTGCAAAAGGTTTGCACATAAGAAACTGCCGAGATAGAGACGGTGAGGACGGAATCTCTAGAAAGCCCTAGAGGGACAAGAGGCGCTAGCACGTCGTTCACGATTGGAACGCTGCTCGTGTGGATACCGGTAGAGGAAGCCGATCTGAGATGTTGACTTCTACGATACGACCAGACACGAAGCAAGGTCGCGACCAGAAAACACTTAGGTCGCGACCATACGGGCATCTGAACGTCAGAAATCCGAAAAGAAGAGGAAGGTCACGACGAGAAGCATAGTAGGTCGCGACTAAAAACTCCAGAGGCGACAGGTCGCGACTAAAAGCTGAGGAGGTCGCGACTGAAAGTTCCAGAGGCGAGGAGTCGCGACTAGTGGACACTGAGGTCGCGACCAAAGCTCAAATACCGAAGGTAACACTTCTTTCTCCTTGACTTAAACACATTCGGTAGATCCTGGCTGGGAATGGAAAAATTTTTAAAGTTAATTTCCGCTGCGTGTCTTCCAATTCCCTTCATGTATGTGTATGAAAAGTTGAATGCTGAAAGTTGTCTCTATGAACAGTAATCCGTGGGGACCTATTGATGTTTGATAAGTCATTAAAAATAGTAAATGGTTGAATAAATGTATGATATTTTTATGGTAAATAGTAGACATACTAATATTCAATTTTATATATAATATGCCTCGTTTGGATGTCTACACATGGAGTTATAAATTTACAAAGTTGGGACCAGAATGCTGGATTTAGGAGAAAAACGTGGGATGAACAGCAAAGTTGTAACATTGATCCACATTAACTTGGTCAAAGATTGGTCAATGAGTTATTTTTACCTAAAATGTAATTGTGTTATCTTCATATATCAATTGGAACCACTTCATTTCTATTTTTCTATAATTAATTATGATTTTCCGAAGTCAGGTCACTCATCTGGAATTTACGTAGTGAACAGTACCCGAGAAGAGTAAAATTCCAGATTGAGATATTGGACTTCAATGAACTTGAAAGTGGTTCTAAATGCTACCAAATGATCCCTAAGATGTACAAAAATAAGGAAGTTTCACTATGTTTGGCACAAATAATGGGAAAATACTGATAGGAAAAATTTCAGTCCAGTCCGGTACTGATCCGGTCAGTTTCACAAAAACCAGACTGTTGTATGTTCCCATTTTTTATAATATTCCAGAATATGTATTCGTTATGAAAATCGGTGTTTAGGTTTCTCCTACCATTGACATTGTTATACTGAGTATTTATTTGCTATCCATCCATTGAGAAATGACCAAAATACCCTTGGTACCCTTTCTTGCACTATATTAACCCTAAGGGCATAATTGTCATTTCACACCTCTTTATACCTTATCAGGGCATATACTGACTCTAAGTAATCATTCCTGCACTTGCCTTGCCATTTTGGCCTGTCCAAAATGACCAAAATGCCCTTTATTCATATGTTATACATTATTATAACCTAGGGGCATTTTTGTAATTTCGTATTTTTTGGGGTTCCTCTGGACACTGGCCCGCATAACTGTTCACTTACCTTATTGGGCCTTTGTGATGCCATTTTTGGCCTTTATATGGGTCCACTACCTTTATAGCACAAATTTTGAGAAACCTCTCCCGAAGGTATTTATCAGGTATTTTATCCCACTATAAATTCCATTAAAAATTCTATAGGATTCCTTTTCTGACCCTATCAGTTTTATAAATTCTCATATTAATTATAAGAATTTACTGTAAAGCTTCATCTGATTCTGAGGTCCAAGAAATACTGTAATAATTTTTCCTAACTTTAGAAATTTATATCAATTTATCGGGACCTCAAATCGAAATTCTATGTTGCTTCAAACTAACCGGAATAATTTTCTCTAATTACTGGTAAAATTTGGGACTAATCTGTTCCCGGCCAGTTTTGGGCCTTTTCCGGCTCAATTTCTTCATAATTACACTTTTTCCCCTTGAACTTTTGATAAATTACATTTAAGTCCTTAAACTTTTTGAAATTACACTTAATGGCCCAACATTTATGTCTACATTCTATTTTGGCCCTAAAACTTTTATAAATTTCACTTAGGTCCTTGAACTTTCTATTATTTTCAATTCAATCCCTGTCCTTCCTTAAATTGCAACACTTTTCTTAGAAAATCTCACATATATTACGTACCAACTGTACATACAAATCAGACAAGAAAATTAGGGATATGACTCGACCAAAGTTCACAGTGGGTGATGGGTCTAACTTACCAAAACTAGTCGCGACCAGGAAAGGTTCATGTCACGACATAAATACACAGAGAGGTGTAGTCGGGTCCTAAATACACTCGCATCGTGACTATTTTTACAGAGAGTCCATAATCACCAAATTCCAAATTAGGTCGCAACCATATAACACATAGGTCGCAACTCAGTTTCACAGAGAATATATTAAGTCCAAAATTCCATTCATGTCGCGACTAAAACAGTGAAGGTCACGACCATTTTTTATAAAGACTACCAAGTGATAGTTTTTAAAACCTAAACCATCTTTTACACTTAAACCTTTTTTAGTTAAGGACAAAACAGTTTAAAGTGTGGATCCAATTTTCAGCAATTCATTACACATTAAGATCAAAAACCAAAAAGTTTGTGATGAAAGATTGGATTAATTAAAGAATTTTTACATTAATAAGCACAGAGACAGGATCACCTCCCCCACACTTAAACTTGACAGTGTCCTCACCGTCAGCAAAGATATAGAAATCACAGCACTATATAAGGTCAATTAAATCTAGCTCCAACACAGTAGGCAAACACATCACTCAATGCAAATTTTACAATGAAGCTCGCAGTCACATTCAAATCATACAAAGCAATATAAGTAAAGCAAAGATGATAGGATGGGTAAGCTAAAATCATGCATGTGAGTGTGTAAGCACCTCAGATAACCAATATTGAATACGCGACACATGGACAGCAACAGACTATTATTCAAAACACAAATAAACCAAAAATAAACAGAAATAAACCAAAAATAAACACTATCCTACTGAATCATCCCTTCCCAATCCTCAAACCGACATATCAAACATATCGCATTAGTAAAAACTTGCAAAAGGTAAGAGATAGGAAAGGGATAACCTGGCCTCAAGGTGGCAAAGTGGATTCCTCATAACGTTTCAAGAGGTGGCCATTTGCCTGGAAAATCTTGCCTGTCGCCTCCTCTTTCAACTCAGTCATCCCAAATTCGTGAACTTTAACAACTGTGTAAGGTCCATCCCAGCTAGTTTTGAATTTACCATGTTTGAACTTAAACCTAACTTAGTACCTTAATACTCTATCACCTTCCTTAAACCTCTTCCTTAGAATATGGGCATCCAGCTAGTTTCTAATTTACCATGTTTGAACTTAAACCTAGCTTAGTACGTTAACACTCTATCACCTTCCTTAAACCTCTTCCTTAGAATATGGGCATCATGGATTGCCTTTGTCTTATGTTTATAAGTCTCAGAGCTGCTGTAGGCATCCAATCTAATATCTTTTAGTTCTTGAATCTGCAACAACCACTCTGAACTAGCTTCTACAAGGTCCTTATTGCAAGCTTTCACATCCCAAAATGTCTTGCGCTCTATCTCCACAGGCATGTGATAAGCTTTCCCAAAAACTGTCCTATAAGGGGACATACCTAAAGGGGTTTTAAAAGCTGTTATGTACACCTATAAAGCATCGTCAAGTCTCAAGTTCCAATCTTTATTGGATGGCTTAATAATCTTTTCTAAAATGTGCTTTATCTCCCTATTAGAAACCTCTATTGTATGGGATTGAGACTTTATGAGTTGCACCATATTTTGCCAATAAGTTATTGATTAACTTATTTCAAAAATGGGTGCCTTGATCACTGATTACTGCTTTCGGTACTCCAAATCTACTAAAGATATGAGAACTTAGAAACTTGGAGACCATTTGGGCATCATCTAGTCTTGTAGGTATGGCCTCTACCCACCTAGATAAATAGTCTACGGCCGATAAAATGCAATGAAACCCTGCTGAAGGTGGAAAAGGTCCCATGAAATCTATTCCCCAGACATAAAAAACCTCACAAAATAGAATAGATTGTTATGGCATCTCATGTCTTTTGCTAATCCCCCTAAATCTTTGGAATCTATCACAGGCTCTACAAAACTCAAAAGCATCTTTAAAAAGGGGAAGGCCAATAGAAACCTGATTCAAGGACCCTCGTGCAGTCCTTTTTTCCCCAAAATGATCACCACAAACCCATGAATGATAGGCTTCTAAAACTGATTTGTGGTCTTGGTCTGAGACACAACATCTTAATACTTGATCTGAGCATAGCTTACACAGATTTGGTTTATCCTAAATAAAGTATTTGGATTCACTCTTGAGCTTTTGGGCCTGAAATCTAGACAAATACGATGGGATTAGACCAGTTTCAATGAAATTAACTAAATGAGCATACCAAGGTTCTATAGTAGCAACTAAACAAAGAGATTGTTCAGGGAAAGAATCACAAATGAGATTAGAACTAAGTACTCCCCTTGTCTCTATTGGTAATCTTCTTAGATGATCTACAACGTGGTTCACATTTCCAGCTCGACCCCTCACCTCTATTCGAATTCTTGAACCAAAAGCATCCATCGTAGAAGTCTTGGCTTAGATTGAGGTTTATGTAACAAATGCTTGACGGCTGTGTGATCTGTGTAGACAACAACTTTGGATTTAATGAGATAAGCTATGAATTTATCTAAAGCAACTACAATTGCAAACAGTTCTTTCTCAATAGTGGTATAATTAATTTTAGCAGCATTAAGTGTTTTTGAGGCATAGGCAATCACTCTAGATAAATTACCTTCCTTTTGACCTATCATAGCTCCCACAACATAATTGGAAGCATCACATGATAGTTCAAAAGGAAGATCCCAATTTGGTGAAGTTAGGATAGGTGGAGAAACCAACCTATCTTTCAACTTTTCAAAAACCTCTTTGTAAACAGCAGAGAAAACAAATTCAGTGTTTTTTTGCAGAAGCTTTGAGAGTGGTAAAGCAATTTTACTAAAATCTTTGATGAATCTCCTATAAAATCCAACGTGCCCTAGAAAAGATCGAAGTTCTTTTAAATTTGTGAGGTAGGGTGAAACATCCTTACTTTTGTATGTCTTAGGGACCATTTGGTAGCATTTAGAACCACTTTCAGGGTCATTGAAGTCCAACTTCTCAATCTGGAGTTTTACTCTTATCGAGTATTGTTCACTGTGTAAATTCCAGATGAGTGACCCGATTTCGAAAAATCATAACTAATTCTAGAAAAATCAAAATGAAGTTTTTCAAATTGATATATGAAGCTAACTCAATTATCGTTCAGGGAAAAATAACTCGTTGACCATTCCTTGACCGAGTCAACCTCAGTTAACGTTACAATTTTACTGTTCATCCAGCTTTTTCTCCTGAATCCAGCATTTTGGTCCCAACTTTGATAATTTATATCTCCATGTGCAGACATCCAAATATGATATTCTATATATCAAATCGAAGCTTGGTATGTTTACTATTTACCATAAAAATATTATACATTTATTCATCCATTTACTATTTTTAATTATAGGTTAAACATTGTTAAGTCACCACGAGTTACTGTTCATGGTGGCAAATTCCAGCACTCAACTTTACATACATATGCATATATCCATCACATATCAGTCAAACATGCCAAACAATACCTATTATTAAATAATAAGTGGTTATACATCAGGGCATGTACAAAATCCTCATATTTCTATTACATCTTTTCCTGCCTGAAATCCAGCAGCATAACCGCTACGCTTCATCTTCAGAAAGTAACTGATCTTGTACTGATTCGGTAATTCCCGTGAGAACTACCATTCTACGTAAGTACCCAGGAAAGACTGGATGAACCGGCTAGGTCCACTCACTTCCAGCTTCCTTAGACAGTACCCACATACACAGTACGTATCAGCTCCTTTCTTTATTACTGTCACTTTGTCATAATTTCAGCAGCATATCGGCTTCTCTTAAGATTCTCAAAATTTACTTCGACATAACCTCCCTGTAATGGGTTATATATTGGGGATGAGATTCGGGGGAATCTCAGTAGTAATAATTATAACAATATATGTAATGCAGAGTGACAGTGCTTGCTTGTGATTGTGTACAGATAAGTATGCTGCGTGCTTCTATACTCAATAACATATGATCATAGCATTGTAATAGAGCTTCAAGCATAACATATAAGACAACAATCCAATCAAACAATAGCACAGCAAATCACAAAGCCATTACATAAGAGCTAGGATTAGTTACTACCTTAAAAGCTTAGCAGAACTCTAGAATCTCTACACTGCTTCCAGCTCCGCCAGAACTTCCTTTCTTTCTTTCTTTCTTTCTTTCTTTCTTTCTCCTTCTCTCTCTCTCTTTCTCTTGCAAAACTGTGGGATGCATGAAAATGGGAGGGGGAGGGGGTATTTAAAGTTTTCATGGATAGCATTTCTGTAATTTCCAAGAACTCTGAACTTGTGGCCACCGTTTTTTCTGGAATTTCCTATTTTCTTTATTCCCTTTACTGCATCATCATGACATCATCCAAGGGACACCTCATGGGACACCTAATCTGTCACATGGCGCAAATGAGGGCTCCTGGGACACCTCACCAGCTGACTCAGCGTTTCCAGACAGTTCCAGAGTCTTGCACCGGAATCAACGACTGAGATCGTGCCATGTGTCCTTAACTTTTCTTCTCTCTCTATGTTGACGCCATGTGGCATCTTGCTGGCACCTTTCACGCCATCCAATGCTATCCAGATAAGTCCAGAACTTTATCTGATCACTTCCTCAGTTATCGTGCCGACCGAGTAACTCTACTTTATTGAAAAGTCACTAAAATATTATTTTAATGCCACTTTTTCCCACATATATGCTGGGATACGTTTTTGGGCCTTGGAATACCATCTTGGGTCTCTGATCCAGCCCAAGTACTCTGATGGCTCGATGCCCAAGAAACATCCCTTGGTAAATGAAACATCCTCCCATACAGCCCTCAGAGTACACTTGCGGAAGCTATACTAGCTCTTCTTCTGCCTAAACTCCGGCAGCATAACAGCTACACTTCATCTGTACAAAGAACTGAACCGTACTGATTCGGTAATTCCCTCATGAGAACTACCATTCTACGTAGTACCCAGGAAAGACTAGATGAATCGGCTAGGTCCACTCACTTCTAGCCTCCTTAGACAGCACTACGTACACAGTACTTATCATATACTGATGTTCAGTCTTTACTCCGGCAGCATAACGGCGTCCCTTAGGATTCTCTAAATCCACTTCAGCATAACCTCCCTGTAATGGGTTATGGATGGGGATGAGATTCGGGGGAATCTCAGTAGCAACAATCATAACAATATATGTAATGCAGTGTGACAGTGCTTGCTTGTGATTGTGTACAGATAAGTATGCTGCTTGCTTCCATGCTTAATAACATATGACCATAACATTACAGCAGAGCTTCAGACATAACATATAAGACAACAATCCAACCAAACAATAGCACATCAAATCACAAAGCCATTACATAGAAGCTAGGATTAGTTACTACCTGGCTAGCTCAGCAGAACCCTACTATCTCTATTCTGCTTCCAGCTCCGCCAGAACTTCCTTTCTTCCTTTCTCCTTTCTCTCTTCCTTTCCTTCCCTTTCCCTCTCTTCTTTCTCTCTCATTCTCCTCTCCATGCGTGATGCAAGAATGGAATGAGGGGAGGGCGTATTTATAATAGGCTTCAATGGCAATTCTGTAATTACCATGAACTTTGATCCTGCGGTCCTGGTTTTTCCTGGATTTTCCTATTTTCCTTAATTCCTTTTTTACTGCATCATCATGCCAACTCACCGGGACACCTCAGCACCACATTTATCACATGCTTGAATTCCTGGGACACCTCAGCATGCTGACTCACCGGTCCAGTCTCTTGCCTCGTAATGCGTGCCCTCAACTTTATCTGCTTTCTGCAGACTAATGCCATATGGTGACTGGAAGAGACCTTGCACGCTTCCCAATGCCACCCAGATAAGTCCCTGACTTTATCTGATCATTTCCTCAGTTATCGTGCCTCCTCGGTTTTTGTGCCAACCTAGTAACTTTATTCTACTAAACCATTACTTTAATGCCATGTGGCATCTTGTGGGACCCATGAGTATACCTTATCAGTTTACTTCATGGTTTCCAGATAACCTTTCTCGTATCTGATATCCTGCCTCCGGTCTATCTCCAACCGGGTAACTATCTCTCTTGGACCTTCACCACTCTTGGCCTGTACGCTTAGCGCCACTTTAGTCACTAGTCGCGACCTCAACATCATCTTGTCGCGACCTTACAATTCTGTGTACATTAGTCGCGACCAAAACATCTTCTCGTCGCGACCAAAACATTCTATCGTCGCGACCACAACACATTTTAGTCGCGACCATAACACTTTTTAGTCGCGTCTAAGGCTTTCTGCCACTATTAGTCGTGATATCACTGCTTTCTAGTCGCGACCATACTTCTTTTACGTCGCGACCATAATGCTTTCTTGTCGCGTATAGCTCTTTCTGTAACCACTAGTCGCGACCATGCTTTACTCTAGTCGCGACCATAACGGTCAGCTCGTAACTCTTCAACCTTTGACCTTTACATCACCCCAAATGGCCATTCTACCCCTTGGGACTTCCACTGTTTGCACATAAGTTCCCGTACCTTTACTTACTCGCAGCTTAGTCCCTAAAAACTCTCTTATGTCTCTGGGACTTCTGCTCAAAAGGGGTCTGGTAGCCTCTCATTCTCAGGCTATTTCCGTGTCTCAAGGCCTGAAAATTGGGATGTTACAGTAAATTTCCAAAATGCCCTTGATTCCTCTTTATTTACTTTAACGAGTCTAGGGGCATTACTGTCTTTTCATATCTTACCAGAGTATTCTCTGACCCTGGTCAACTATCCAGATACCCTTTCTTGACTGTCTCACCTTAGCCAAATGACCAAAATACCCTTTTCTCATTCTTTCACTATTTTATAACATAAGGGCATTTTCGTCATTTTACACCTTTTTCCTGGATACCGGCCCCTTTTACCACTGAACTGATATCATGGGCCTGGGCCTTCCCTGGTGTCACTATGGACCTTAGAAACACTATATGGACTACTTTTCCTTTACCGATTATAACTGTAATTTCCCATCTTCAGGAATTTTTACAGAAAAATTGGGACCTCAAATAAAAATTCCGTGACTCCTCATTCAACCCGGAATCCTCTTCTCCATCTCCCTGTATTTTCAGATATTTAATCCGGACCGGGCTGTTTTGGCCTGAAAGTACGTTCGCGCGCACAACTTTTCAAAATGACCATTTTACCCTTGGTCACATCTCTAATTTTTACATACTCATAGAGACCTCATATGCATATTTCACAGTTCAGTGAAATGATCAGCATAATTTTCTCTATTTTCTGGTAAAATATGGTACTCATCGGCTATCAGCCCGATCTTTCCCATAATTACAATTATGCCCCTATATTCTATTTCTGGCATCTTTACTTATATTCTCATCCTTCATCTTAAGTTCTAGAAATTCTCTTTTAACAACTCATCCCCTGAACTCTTCAGGAGTCATTGTTAATTGAAAGGCTCGACAACCCGCCCATATCAGGTTATCTTACTCAGGAGCCAGCCCATATCTAGCTACCTGCAGAATTCCTAGGTTTAAGACTTAGGATATTCCTTACATTCCTCATTTTGAACCTAGGTGAACTATCCCGATTTTGTAGGTCAAAGACTTAACTCATCTTTAAATCCTGAAGGACTTAGCTCATCCCACGGATTCCTACAAAATATATGTAAGTAATCCGCCCATATCAGATTACTACCCTGGGACTACGGGTTTAGCAGCCTGCTCATATCAGACTACTTCCCAGTTCTCCTAGACCCAAAAATTGGGATGTTACAATTCTCCTCCCCTTTAAAAATTTCGTCCTCAAAATTTTAAGGGATACCTCATTTTTCCTGAAGAGAACTTCTTACTGATCTATACAGCTATGTGGTGCTTATAACGCAGTCATATATATAACCAGTAAGATAATCCCTCTCTATCTTATCCTTACTCCAGTGATGGTCTAGAGGAGCAACAGCTTGGTCCCAGACCTTCCACATGGATTCTTAGCAACTAACATCTCTCATTATAGTTGCTTTCAGCTATCCATATTCTAACCCCTCATACAGCACCCTCATCACTGAGTTAAGACAGATTTCTTATCTTACGAATTATCTCTCATGACTTGTTATAGTAACCATTTTCTCTAGATCAGAAAAGAACTCTTCATGAATCTCATCATTTACATCATACCTATAACTAGGCATACAGTTTCTTACAGCTTAGTCGCCCCTACAACTATGGTTCTTCTTAACCATTATTAGGGTCGACTTCAGGGGAATTAGAGACTCTGTTTGTGGTAAGAGCAAACACCCTTCCTGTTGTCTTTGGCCTAGGGATGTCAGCATTCTTAGGGCAAACTCTTGCAAAGTGACCTTTCTCGCCACAAATGAAATAGCCGCTTTTCCCTGCTCGACACTCTCTCGTGCCATGGCTCCTTCCACATCTTTAACATCTTTGCCCTCCAACCTGACCCTCACCTTGATCAGTCCCCTGCCTAAACTGTTACCTTTTTCTCTTGTTATTGTTATTGGCTTCATAACTTGAGCTACCTCCCAAAGTGCTCTTAGCCAATTCTTCTTTACCTCTTACCTCTGGCTTAGTCACTTCCTTGCTCCTTACGCTGTTCCTGCTGCATAATTGTTCGTACTTCTTTCTGTCAATCTGCAAATTTCTACAGCTCTATTGAACTGTGTAAGCTGCTAAGGAATTATCTTTTCCTTTAGGGCACTGCTCAGGCCCTCCACTAATCTTTTCGTCGACCATTCTTCGTCCTCCATTCTTCTAAAGTACGTAAAATAGCTCGACAATCGGAGATACTTAGCCAAATACTCATCGAATGGCTCTTTCTCTCCCTGCTTTAAAGTAAGGAACTCAACTTCCTTCGCGTCCCTCACTGACTGGGGAAAGTATTTTTCCCTAAACTATCCCAGAAACACTTCCCATGTAACTGGGATTCCTTTTGCCTGAAGAATAAGCTCGGTATTCCTCTACCATCTTCGCGCATCCTTCTCTAGCTTGAAAATGGCCATCCGGGCTTTTCTTCCTGATGGGCAGTCGAGTACCTCAAAAAGCTTCTCTAGCTAATCTATCCAATCTTCAGCTACTTGGACGTCAAACGTCCCCTCAAATGCTGGAGGATTGTACCTTTGGAATCACTCCATCCATTTCTGAATGCTATTAGGATCTGCCACTAGATCCTCTACTCTTGACTGCTCATTATTTGGAGGAATTCCTGATATCCCTTCTACTGGTCTATCAGGGGTCCGCAATTGATTAACCATAGCTATAAGAGTAGCTATAGTTGCATCTCTTTCCTGATCTCAGCGAACTTGTTCCGCTTTCATCTCCTCTATCATCCTTTACTGCTGATCCAGCCTAGCAAGGATGACTTGTATAGGATCTACCTCATTGGAGTTACCAACTTCCTCTCTGTGTGGCTCCTCCACTTGAGTTCTACGTCCCCCTCTCGTATTCACCATCTTGTTCCTTGTTAATCAGAAAAAGAAAAGTAAACACATTAACATCATACTACTTACTCATTTAGGAGCTTTACCTCCACTAGACTTCTCTAAACCTTTAACTCTTCTGTACATATTAGTCGCAACACAAGACCTTTCTCGTCGCAACCTCAGCTCTCTGTGATTACTAGTCGCGACCTTGAAACCTACTCGTCACGACCTGATCTCTTTATGAATCACTGTAGCAGCCTACACCCATATTTGTCTCAACCTTGAGTGTCATTATCCTGTACTCTAGGGAAATAACCTTTCTAAATCAGAGCATCACTAAGCCAGAACCTTCTGTTCTGTGCTAGAATCTTATGCTCTGAACCAGAATCCTGTCTGGTTTATGCCAAAACCTATTGCTCTGATACCAAAATAAAACATCCTTACTTTCGTACGTCTTAGGGACCATTTGGTAGCATTTAGAACCACTTTTAGGGTCATTGAAGTCCAATTTCTCAATGTGGAGTTTTACTCTTATCTAGTACTGTTCACTCTGTAAATTTCAGATGAGTGACCCGATTTCGAAAAATCATAACTAATTCTAGAAAAATTGAAATGAAGTGGTTCAAATTTCTACATGAAGCTAACTCAATTATATTTCATGGAAAAATAACTCTTGACCATTCCTTGACCGAGTCAACCTCAGTCAACGTTACAATTTTACTGTTCATCCAGCTTTTTCTCCTGAATCCAGCATTTTGGTCCCAACTTTGATAATTTATATCTCCATGTGCAGACATCCAAATATGATATTCTATATATCAAATCGAAGCTTGGTATGTTTACTATTTACCATAAAAATATTATACATTTATTCATCCATTTACTATTTTTAATTATAGGTTAAACATTGTTAAGTCACAACGAGTTACTGTTCATGGTGGCAAATTCCAGCACTCAACTTTACATACATATGCATACATCCATCACATATCAGTTAAACATGCCAAACAATACCTATTATTAAATAATAAGTGGTTATACATCAGGGCATGTACAAAATCCTCATATTTCTATTACATCTTTTCCTGCCTGAAATCCGGCAGCATAACCGCTACGCTTCATCTTCAGAAAGTAACTGATCTTGTACTGATTCGGTAATTCCCGTGAGAACTACCATTCTACGTAAGTACCCAGGAAAGACTGGATGAACCGGCTAGGTCCACTCACTTCCAGCTTCCTTAAACAGTACCCACGTACACAGTACGTATCAGCTCCTTTCTTTATTACTGTCACTTTGTCATAATTTCAGCAGCATATCGGCGTCTCTTAAGATTCTCAAAATTTACTTCGACATAACCTCCCTGTAATGGGTTATATATTGGGGATGAGATTCGGGGGAATCTCAGTAGTAATAATCATAACAATATATGTAATGCAGAGTGACAGTGCTTGCTTGTGATTGTGTACAGATAAGTATACTGCGTGCTTCTATACTCAATAACATATGATCATAGCATTGTAATAGAGCTTCAAGCATAACATATAAGACAACAATCCAATCAAACAATAGCACAACAAATCACAAAGCCATTACATAAGAGTTAGGATTAGTTACTACCTTAAAAGCTTAGCAGAACTCTAGAATCTCTATACTGGTTCCAGCTCCGCCAGAACTTCCTTCCTTTCTTTCTTTCTTTCTTTCTTTCCCCTTCTCTCTCTATCTTTCTCTTGCAAAACCGTGGGATGCATGAAAATGGGAGGGGGAGGGGGTATTTATAGTTTTCATGGATGGCATTTCTGTAATTTCCAAGAACTCTGAACTTGTGGCCACCGTTTTTTCTGGAATTTCCTATTTTCTTTATTCCCTTTACTGCATCATCATGACATCATCCAAGGGACACCTCATGGGACACCTAATCTGTCACATGGCGCAAATGAGGGCTCCTGGGACACCTCACCAGCTGACTCAGCGTTTCCAGACAGTTCCAGAGTCTTGCACCGGAATCAACGACTGAGATCGTGCCATGTGTCCTTAACTTTTCTTCTCTCTCTATGTTGACGCCATGTGGCATCTTGCTGGCACCTTTCACGCCATCCAATGCTATCCAGATAAGTCCAGAACTTTATCTGATCACTTCCTCCGTTATCGTGCCGACCGAGTAACTCTACTTTATTGAAAAGTCACTAAAACATTATTTTAATGCCACTTTTTCCCACATATATGCTGGGCTACGTTTTTGGGCCTTGGAATACCATCTTGGGTCTCTGATCCAGCCCAAGTACTCTGATGGCTCGATTCCCAAGAAACATCCCTTGGTAAATTGTAACATCCCGATTTTTGGTCTAGGAGAACTGGGAAGTAGTCTGATATGGGCAGGCTGCTAAACCCGTAGTCCCAGGGTAGTAATCTGATATGGGCGGATTACTTACCTATATTTTGTAAGGATCCGAGGGATGAGCTAAGTCCTTCAGGATTTAAAGATGAGTTAAGTCTTTAACCTACAGAATCGGGACAGTTCGCCTAGGTTCAAAATGAGGAATGTGAGGAATATCCTACGTCTTAAGCCTAGGAATTCTGCAGGAAGCCTGATATGGTCTGGCTCCTGTGTAAGATAACCTGATATGGGCGGGTTGTCAAGCTTTTCAATTAACGATGACTCCCGAAGAGTTTAAGGGATGAGTTATTGAAAGAGAATTTCTAGAACTTAAGATAAGGGATGAGAAGATGAGTAATGAGGCCAGAAAGAAAATGCAGGGACAAAATCGTAATTATGGGAAAGATCGGGCTGGTAGCCGATGAGTATCATATTTTGCCAGAAAATAGAGAAAATTATGCTGATCATTTCACTGAACTGTGAAATGTGCATACGAGGTCTCTATGAGTATGAAAGAATTATGGAAAGTTTAACGATAAAAAGGTGGGGTCCTTAAGTGTAATTTTAGCCAAATAAAAAGGGATTTAAATGAAAAGAAGAAAAGTTCCCTAGGGCTAAATTGTAATTAAAGAAAGTCAGGCCGGAAGTGGTTTGGACTGTCCGAAAGCATTTCAGTCCCAGATTTCACCGGTAGAGAGAGCAAGGGACGCTCGGAAATCTGGCTTAATATAGGAATTTTTGAAGACTCCAGATAGCCAGAAATGGACTGATCGTCCAAAAGTTATAAAAATTCATACCGGATATCCTAGATTTCAGATCTAGGTGAGAAAATACAGGATGATACGTCCTTATGGGGCGGATGTCAGGAAACTGACAGAATACCAATAGAAGGCCTGTAGAAAAAGTTATTCGCAAATTAAAAAATCCAGACGGGAGTGTGAGGCCTCCGGGTATCCGATAGGGAAATTTATCGGTATTTGAAAAGGGACTGAATGAGTTCGGATAACCTCGGTCAGATGACTGATATGACTCACAGGGATGCCTGAACACCGCAGGCCAGTGTATCGGACAGAAGGAGCCGGTGTCCGGATATGTGTATAAACGGTGAAAAATAGATTAAATATTCAATAAACATTAACGGGGGAGATTCCTCGTAATGCATGCCATGAAGGTAATGGACCCTGAAAGGCCCAATAATGGCGCCAACAAGGCCCAGTAAGACACTTGGACTGATAGGTGGGCCAGTGTCCGGAAGAACCCCGGAAAAGTACGAAATTACGAAAATGCCCCTGTGTAGTACTAAAGGGGTAGTAGATGTATGAGGGCATTTTGGTCATTCTGGACAGGCCCAGGAGCCAAGGCACATACAAGTAAAGTTACTTAGAGTCAGTATATGCCCTGACAGAGTACAGAAGGGTGTGAAATGACGATTTTACCCTTAGGGTTAAAATAGTGCAAGAAAGGGCACCCAGGGGTATTTTGGTAATTTGCCGAGGGATGTTTCTTGGGAATTGAGCCATCAGAGTACTTGAGCTTGATCAGGATCCAAGATAACATACCCAGAGCCCAAAAACGTAGCCCATGAAGTATGTGGGAAAAAGTGGTATTAAAATACTATTTTAATGTTGTTTCAATAAAGTAAAGTTACTCGGTCGGCACGATAACCGAGGAGGTGATCAGATAAAGTCTGAGACTTATCTGGATAGCATTGGAAGGCATGAAAGGTCCCTTCCAGGATCCACATAGCGTCATCTTAGAGGCAGAAGAAAAGTTGAGGACACGTATTACGGTGCAAGACTCTGGACCGGTACTGGATTGGACTGAACTGCTGAGTCAGCTGATGAGGTGTCCAGGAATTGTGGCATGTGAAGAATGTGGCGATGAGGTGTCCCGGTGAGGTGTCCTGGATGATGTCATGCATGATGCAGTAAAAAGGAATAAAGAAAAATAGGAAAATCCAGGAAAAACCAGGACCACATGTTCAGATGGCTTCAAAATTACAGAATGCCATCCATTAAAGCTATAAATACCCCCTTCCCCTCCCATTTTATGCATCCCACGTTTTTGGCAAGAAAAGAGAGAGAAAGAAGAGAGAGAAGGAGAAAGAAAGAAAGAAAGGAAGTTCTGGTGGAGTTGGAAGCAGTATAGAAGTTCTGGAGTTCTGCTTTTGAGGTAGTAACTAATCCTAGCTCTTATGTAATGTCTTTGTGATTTGTTGTGCTATTGTTTGGTTGGATTGTTGTCTTATATGTTATGCTTGAAGCTCTATTACAATGCTATGATCATATGTTATTGAATATGGAAGCACGCATCATACTTATCTATACACAATCACAAGCAAGCACCGTCACTCTGCATTACATATATTGTTATGATTATTACTACTGAGATTCCCCCGAATCTCATTCCCAAATATAACATTACAGGGGAGGTTCTGTCAAAATAAAATTTGGAAATCTTAAGAGACGCCGTTATGCTGCCGAAATTCCGGCAAGGAAGCAGGAACAGGGAAAGGAACTGATACGTACTGTGTACGTAGTGCTGTCTAAGGAGGCTGGAAGTGAGTGGACCCAGCAGGTTCATCCAGTCTTTCCTGGGTACTACGTGGAATGGTAGTTCTCATGAGGGAATTACCGAATCGGTACAACATCGGTTACTTTCTAAAGAAGAAATGTAGTGGTTATGCTGCCGGATTTTAGACAGTGAAAGATGTAATAAAAATATGAGAATTTGCTATATGCCTTGTTGTATGACATTTTATTATTTAATAATAAATGTTGTTTGGCATGTTCAATTTGTGAATGTGGAGTTAAGGGAGAAATTCGCAGGTCTTGAGGTAGCAGTGCTCTGACCTCAGTTTGACCTAGTAAACGAAGGAGTTTGGCCACAGAATTTGGTGAGCCAGTTGTATACATCTGGGGCATTACGTGGATAGGTAATAAGCCTTGTTTGGATGTGTAGAATGAGATTAATCAGTTCTCAAGTTAAAGGTTCAGAATAAGGAACTTAAGAGTAAAATTTTGAATTTCTGGGCTTAAGTCAAGATATTATCAAGCTAATATTGCTTCCGTAAGTGTACTCTGAGTGGTCTAGGGAGGATGTTTCATAAATTACCAAAATGTCCTTGGTTCCTCTTTATTTACTTTAACGAGTCTAGGGGCATTACTGTCTTTTCATATCTTACCAGAGTATTCTCTGACCCTGGTCAACCATCCAGATACCCTTTCTTGACTGTCTCACCTTAGCCAAATGACCAAAATACCCTTTTCTCATTCTTTCACTATTTTATAACATAAGGGCATTTTCGTCATTTTACACCTTTTTCCCGGATACCGGCCCCTTTTACCACTGAACTGATATCATGGGCCTGGGCCTTCCCTGGTGTCACTATGGGCCTTAGAAACACTATATGGCCTCTGACCACAGTCCGATCATCTCTATTCGGACTACTTTTCCTTTACCGATTATAACTGTAATTTCCAATCTTCAGGAATTTTTACAGAAAAATCGGGACCTCAAATAAAAATTCCATGACTACTCATTCAACCCGGAATCCTCTTCTCCATCTCCCTGTATTTTCAGATATTTAATCCGGACCGGGCTGTTTTGGCCTGAAAGTACGTTCGCGCGCACAACTTTTCAAAATGACCATTTTACCCTTGGTCACATCTCTAATTTTTACATACTCATAGAGACCTCATATGCATATTTCAAGTTCAGTGAAATGATCAGCATAATTTTCTCTATTTTTTGGTAAAATATGGTACTCATCGGCTACTAGCCCGATCTTTCCCATAATTACAATTATGCCCCTATATTCTCTTTCTGGCATCTTTACTTATCTTCTCATCCTTCATCTTAAGTTCTAGAAATTCTCTTTCAACAACTCATCCCCTGAACTCTTCAGGAGTCATTGTTAATTGAAAGGCTCGACAACCCGCCCATATCAGGTTATCTTACTCAGGAGCCAGCCCATATCTAGTTACCTGCAGAATTCCTAGGTTTAAGACTTAGGATATTCCTTACATTCCTCATTTTGAACCTAGGTGAACTATCCAGATTTTGTAGGTCAAAGACTTAACTCATCTTTAAATCCTGAAGGACATAGCTCATCCTACGAATTCCTACAAAATATATGTAAGTAATCCTCCCATATCAGATTACTACCCTAGGACTACGGGTTTAGCAGCCTGCCCATATCAGACTACTTCCTAATTCTCTTAGACCCAAAAATTGGGATGTTACATAGGGCAATGAGGAAATTACTTCAATTTTCGCTTTATTCACCTCAATTCCCTTGTTAGATATAAGATGTCCGTCCAAGTACTATTCTATGATCAACCATGAAATGGCATTTTTCAAAATTCAAAACTAATTTTTTTCTTAATACATCTAGCAAGAATTCTATCAAGGCTCTTACGACACTCATCAAAAGAATTACCATAAATAGTAAAATCATCCATGAACACATCCATATATTTTTCAATGAAATCAGCAAACATAGAAAGCATACAACGCTAAAATATGCCAAGAGCATTACACAAATGAGGTGGCATTCTTTTATAAGTATATGTACCCAAAGGACATGTAAATGTGGTCTTTTCTTTGTCTCTCGGGTCTATTGGAATTTGAAAATACCCTGAATATCCATCTAGGAAATAATAATAACTTTTCCCTGCTAATCTCTCAAGCATTTGATCAATAAAAGGTAAGGGAAAGTGATCTTTCCTAGTGGATTCATTAAACTTCCTATAATCAATACAAACCCTCCATGAATTTTGTACTCTAGTAGGTATCAACTCGTTATTCTCATTCTTCACTACCGTCAATCCACTCTTTTTAGGTATTACATGCATGGGTGATACCTATGCACTATCTGAAATAGCATATATGATTCCTGCCTTCAACAATTTACTGATTTCCTTCCTAACCACATCAGAGATCAATGGATTTAATCTGTGTTGGGGTTGTTTAATTGGCTTGGAATCTTCATTCAGCAAAATCCTATGAGTACAAATAATGACATCTATCCCTTTTATATCATCTAATTGCCAACCCCAAGCCTCTCTATTCTTCCTAAGCACACTTAATAACCTAGATTCTTCACTAACAGTTAAAGCACTAGAAATTATTACTGGCAATTTTGAGTCTGGTTCAAGGTAAGCATACTTAAGATTAGGAGGTAAATCTTTTAACTCCAATTCTGGGGGTTGAACAATAGAAGGGATAAGATTGGGGTAATCATTCAAATTAAAAGTACTCCTTTTTGTAGATTCTTGGAGGTTGCTTATTTTTAGCTCTTTAGGACCTTCCGTCTTGCCTGTAATCTCTTTAGGAGTTGCACCAAGCTTAAGTTGGTCTACAGCTGTAACATAGTTGAGATCACCCTCTCTCATACCTGCATTATTGGTAGAGATCAACTCATTTAAGAATCTTAAAGTATGAGAGGTAATTTTTGAATGTGAGTGAAAGCAAGTAGAGTTAGAACATATTGGCCCTTCAACCAAAATAGTGAAGGGTGAAAATGAAGGCAATGGAAATTCACTAGTTGTGTAACACCCCAATTTTTAGGCCTAGAGATTTAGAAAGTAAGCCTGAAATAGATAGACTACCAAACCTCTTTGAGCAGAAGTCCCAGAAACATACAGAGGGTTTTTAGGAACTAAACTGCAAATAAGTGAAAGTCCAGGGACTTATATGAAAGTCCCTAAGGATATGGTCTGGCACCTGTGTAAGATAACCTGATATGGGCGGGTTGTCGAGCCTTTCAATTTACAATAACTCCCGAAGAGTTCAGGGGACGAGTTGTTGATTTGATGTCCTGATTTTTCTTTAAAAATTCCCGAAGATGGGAATTTACAGTTATAATCGGTAAAGGAAAAGCAGTCCAAATAGAGATGATCGGACTGTGGCCAGAGGCCATACAGTGTTTTCAAGGCACATGGTGACACCAGCGAAGGCCCAGGCCCATAATATCAGTTCAGTGGTAAGAGGGGCCGGTGTCCTGGAAAAAGGTGCAAAATGACGAAAATGCCCTTATTTTATAAAATAGCTGAAGAAGGAGTAAAGGGTATTTTGGTCATTTGACTAAGGTGAGACAGTCAAGAAAGGATATCTGGATAGTTGACCAGGGTCAAAGAGTACTCTGGTAAGATGTGAAAAGACAATAATACCCCCAGACTTGTTAAAGTAAATAAAGAGGAACCAAGAGCATTTTGGTAATTTGCCAAGGGGTGTTTCTTGGGAATCGGGCCATCAGAGTACTTGGGCTAGATCAGAGACCCAAGACGATATTCTCAGGCCCAAAAACATAGCCCAGCATAAATGTGAGAAAAAGTGGCATTAAAATAATGATTTAGTGACTTTTCAGTAAAGTAAAGTTATTCGGTTGGCACGATAACCGAGGAGGTGATAAGATAAAGTCTGGGACTTATCTGTATAGCATTGGATGGCGTGAAAGGTGCCAGCAAGATGCCACATGGTGCTAACATAGAGGAGAAAGAAAAAGTTAAGGACACATGGCACGATCTCAGCCGTGTATTCCGGTGCAAGACTCTGGAACTGGCTGGAAATGCTGAGTCAGCAGATGAGGTGTCCCAGGAGCTTGCAATTTCGCCATGTGACATATGAGGTTTCCCATGATGTGTCCCTTGGGATGATGTCATGGATGATGCAGTAAAGGGAATAAAGAAAATAGGAAATTCTAGAAAAATAAGGACCACAAGGTCAGATGGCTTCAAAATTACAGAAATGCCATCCATCAAAACTATACATACCCCCCTTGCCTTCATATGCATCACGGCCAAGAGCATTTAAGAGAGATAAGGAAGTGCTAGTGAGAGAAAGTGAGAGGAAGAAAGAAACAAAAGGAAGTTCTGGCGGAGCTGGAAGCAAGATAGAGATTCTAGAGTTCTGCTAAACTTTTGAGATAGTAACTAATCCTAGCTTTTATGTAATGGCTTTGTGATTTGTTGTGCTATTGTTTGGTTGGATTGTTGTCTTATATGTTATGCTTGAAGCTCTACTATAATGCTATGATCATATGTTATTAAGTATGGAAGCACGCAGCATACTTATCTGTACACAATCACAAGCAAGCACTGTCACTCTGCATTACATATATTGTTATGATTATTACTACTGAGATTCCCTCGAATCTCATCCCAATAAATAACCCATTACAGGGGAGGTTATGTCGAAGTAAATTTTGGGAATTTTAAGAGACGCCGTTATGCTGCCGAAATTATGACAAGATGGCAATAGATGAGAAAGGAGCTGATACGTACTATGTACATAGGTACTGTCTAAGGAGGCTGGAAGTGAGTGGACCTAGCCGGTTCATCCAGTCTTTCCTGGGTACTTACGTAGAATGGTAGTTCTCACGAGAATTACCGAATCGGTACAAGATCAGTTACTTTCTGAAGATGAAGCGTAGCGGTTATGCTGCCGGATTTTGAGCAGGAAAAGATGTAATAGAAATATGAGAATTTTGTGTATGCCTTGTTGTATGACATTTTGTTATTCAATAATAAATATTGTTTGGCATGTTCAATTTGTGGATGAGGAATTAAAAGAGAAATTCGCAGGTCTTGAGGTAGCAGTGTTCTAACCTCAAATTGACCTAGTAAATGAAAGAATTTGGCCATGAAATTTGGTGGGCCAGTAGTACACATCTGGAGAATTTCGTGGATAGGTAATAAGCCTTGTTTGGATGTGTAGAATGAGATTAATCAGTTCTCAAATTAAAGGCTCAGAATAAGGAACTTAAGAGTAGAAATTTTAATTTCTGGGTTTAAGTTAAGATGTAATACAGCTAATATTGTTTCCGTAAGTATACTCTGAGTGGTCTAAAGGAGGATATTTCATTTTGGTATAAGAGCAGAAGGTTCTGGCATAGACCAGAAAGGGCTCTGGTTCAGAGCATTAGATTCTGGCACAGAACAGAAGGTTCTGGCTCAGTGATGCTCTGGAATAATTAAGATGTGTGGCATGTGGTATGGGTTATTCTAAATATTTTACATGTAGACATATATTGTTGTGTTCTATGAATATATGTTATGCATATATATGATTGTATTTCCCAATTCTAGAAAAAGAAGTAGAAGTCATGGTTAATACAAGAAGGACAGTTAGACACAAAGTGGTAGAGCCCCAGGATGAGGGTACTAATAATCAGATAGACCCTGTGCAAATTATTCTAGATAGTTTAGAACAACAACATGTAATAGATGAGATACGGGCAACTCAGGTCGCCAAGATCAAAAACGAGATTCTGTTATCGCTGCGGTGGTTGCTGCTGCGGTTGTAAGATTACAACAGGCTGAGAAGGAGGTGGTACCAGAAAATAATATAGAACCTGAACCTCAGACAGGTCATGGGCAGGCTGGAATGAATAGACATCAGGGGTCTATGGGAAATAACAATAACCAGGAAAGTCTTCAAACCTGGATGGAACGATTCCATAAGTTTAATCCGCCCATGTTTGAAGGGACTTTTGAATCTCAAATAGCTGAGGATTGGGTAAGCCAGTTAGAGAAAATCTTTAAGATTTTAGAATGTCCTACTGAAAGAAAGGCCCAGCTGGCAGTTTACAAGCTAGAGAAAGATGCGGATAGGTGGTGGAGGAACACAGAAGTAATTCTGCACTCAAGAAATATTCCACTTACATGGGAAATATTTCTTGAGCAGTTCAACGAGAAATATTTTCCACAGTCAGTACGAGATGAACGTGAAGCAGAATTTTTAATATTAAAGCAGGGTGAGCAAGAACCCTTTGATGATTACCTTGCTAGGTTCATTCGTCTTTCACGATATTCCACTTACCTAAACTGCATGAATGATGAGAGGTGGACCACTGAGAAGTTAACTCGTGGATTGAATCCTACACTAAAGGAGAAAGTTTTTCCTAGACAGATACGAAGGTTTAATGAAGCAGTAGAGGTATGCAGGATCATAGAGAAGAATGTGCAATATCCAGAAAAGAGTGAGCCTGCTACATTAAGGATGGTGCCACCAGGTTCCTTGAGAGGGAACAGCAAGAAGAGTAATGAGCCAGTATATGGGTCAGAGGTTAATAAGAAACAAGGAAGTAGGCCAAGAAATGGGCCAAGAGAAGTTAGTAGGCAACCAAAGCCTAATATATGTGGGAACTGTGGTCGAGACCATGGTACAAGGCCTTGTCTAGCAGGTCAAGTGTTATGCTATAGCTGTGGAAAGTCTGGACATTATGCCAGGTAGTGTCCACAGAACACAATAGGCGAAAGATACCTGACTCAGGGAAGAGTATATACCCTGACTGGTAACGAGATAAGAAAGTCTCCTGTGCCAAATTAAGGTACGAGTTTATTTGTGTTCTGTTTCTACTGGCTAATGAATGGATAAATCCTGTATGTGATTGTAGTGTATTATCCTGTATGCACACTATTGAGCTACCCTATACCTAGTATGTTGCCTTTGTATGAGGATGAGTATGATTATATGTTTTAAAAGTAGGAAGTAGAGAAGAGGGGTCTTATGTCGTGACTAATATGTACAGATAAGTTGATGTTGCGATGTGAGAAGACCTCAGGTCGCGATGAGTAATATTGCAGTATGCGACCAGTGTACAAAGGAGTTCAGGTCGCGACGTTATAAGAGATAGGTTGCGACTAAAGGACACAGAGATGTCAGGTCGTGACGAGTAGTATGCGACAGTCGCGACTAAAAGTCACAGAGCATGTGAGTTGCGACTATGAAGTTCTCAAGTCGCGACTATAATTGGCAGAGGCCATATGATGAAGAGAATGAAGGTACCAAACTCGCTGAAGTCCATCGGCTAGAGGATTGGTATAGCATATGATAAGCCAGACAGTACAAAGGTACTGAGGAACGAAAGATTAGTTTAAGATGAGGTTTAAAGTAGATCCTCCATGTGATAACTAAGAGTAGATCTGCATTACAGAGGTTTTATTCAGCTGCTCTGAATAGAAGACCTAAAAGTTACATTGAGTTTTTCCTAGGAATGATCCTAGCACATGGCCTAAGGTTAGAGACGTGATGGTTAATAGATAAAGAGCTAAATGTTCCCTGAGCAGAGGGATTCCATCACGAAGAAGTAGCAGACCTAGGGGAGAATACCCTAGAGAACAGAAGGAATAGAGAGAAATGACGAATGAGATCCATGAGAATTAAGGATCGAGAGAAAGGCCAATAAGGAACCATAGTCTGGTCAAGAATAGACTGGGTCTAATAGATGGATAGAAGAAGTTAAGAGATAGTAAAAAGGTAGCCACTATTTAAAAGATAAAGTGACTCCCCTATTCCCTATGAGATAGAGTAATGGAGGGTTGAGTCTATACCCTGGTAGAAGGGTCGCGTGGCAGCCAAAGTAAGAAAGATAAGATGTTTTAGGTTCCTGAATGAATGATCAGGATCTGATAAGATGATAAAGGAAGTGATGGTTACCTTGTTGCAGTATGCGATGGATGGTTGAGCAAATAATGATAATGATATGGCTTATGTTACATCTCCTTGCAGTTGTCATATGATAACATGCATGTTAGAGTATGCTATGATGAATGGATACTCCCCTTTCGCAGTATATGTAGGGTAGAGTGTATATGAGATGAAGAAGTTATGAGAAAGTTATGTTGCTCCCATACCATATGATATGCAATAAGGAATGTATTGAGGATTGTAGATAGTCTCAGTTTATGGGACGATAAGTTATGATATGACATTCAGATATGATTTATGATTGAGGTTACTCCGGTATTTCTATAGGCTTGTGAATACAGTACTCAGGGCCATTTCTATTGAGTGGAATGGTATACAGAAAGAGAAGCAGATAAGAGTAAAATGATTGTATCTAGATCACTCTTCAAATAAGAGTTGGATCTAGTACAGATTGCTCGCAGTTAGAGCACAGATTGAAATAAGTTATGATGAGGCCATAGCAGTAGAATGCAATGGCAGGTGGTTAGACCATAGCCAATGGTAAACCACAGTGAAGTAAGAAAGATGAGAAGGAACTCCTGAGTAAGAGAGAAAGTAAGTAAAGTCTGGGTAAATAATATGAGGCTACTAGATATAAAAAATTTTAAATTTATTGAGTTATCAACAGGTGAAGGCAGTTAACTTTATAACTTAGTCTGTTGGTTTAGGTCTTCAGGAGATATACAGTACAACAGAATCACAGTTAGATTCTGGAGGGTCGCAGTTAGATCCTAGCATAGCTCCAGGGTCACAGTTAAATCCTAACAACTTCAGAGTCGCAGTTAGATTCTAAAGAGGCTAACGGTTGATCGCAGTTAGATCCCGAGGTCGCAGTTAGATCTAGCCTAAGGAAAGTAATGAGCCATGAAGATATGAGTACAATGTAGCATTTCTTTGAAGATGAACACCAAAGACGAAGTTAAGGTCAGGAAGCTTCACTAGTTGATAAACTCACCCAGAAAAAAAATTATTTTTAAAATGGTTTCTTCATATAGCCTCTATTATATACAGACTGAACTTAGTTTTCCTTTAGAAGAAGACGGAGTCCAAGTTCAAATCTGAGTACTGATATTCAAAGTTTTGTAGAAGTATGCCTGAAAACCAAAAGAACAAAATCCCCTATGTGTTGAGAATAGAAAAGTATGAGCAGATAGTTCCCCCAGATGAGGATAAAGAAATTAAAAGGCCAGAAAGACCTAGAGAATAGGGTCTAAGGCAAAGCAAAGGGAGAACGTAGTTCTATGAAAGAAAATGCTAGGGCCTAGAGCTATAAGAATAGTAACCTAGCCCTAACCCAGTGGAACGAAAAGTGCTAAGGCAAGAGTAGCCTAACGATAGATAAGCCCTAAGAAGGGATAAGAAGAAAATGCAAATGCCATAAAAGTTGGCATAGATGCATAGAGCTATGTAAAAGGCTAAGAAAACTTAAAGAAGTTAAGTTACGAAGTTATCTAAATGATGATATTGTATCAAGAGAAAGAAAGTCAGAAGAACAATATTTCTCCTAAGAGATTAGGAAAGTGTAAGAGGATTGATGTAGACCCTAGAATTACATTAAAATTCTGAAAGGAAAGATATGAAAGAAATGGACACTACTCACAAGTCCAGTAAGTTGTCCATGAGTAGAAGCAGATAAGTAGAAGATTGATGAGTGGATGAATGCCCCAAGCCTTAGTCATGAACCAGGAAAGGATATACAGAGGAGCTATATCCAGGATAGTTGATTAAGGTACTAAGTAAATTTCGAGGACGAAATTTATTTTAAGGGGGTAGAAATGTAACACCCCAATTTTTAGGCTTAGAGATTCAGAAAGTAAGCCTGAAATAGATAGACTACCAAACCTCTTTGAGCAGAAGTCCCAAAAACATACAGAGGGGTTTTAGGGACTAAACTGCAAATAAGTAAAATTCCAGGGACTTATATGAAAGTCCCTAGGGATATGGGCTGGCTCCTGTGTAAGATAACCTGATATGGGCGGGTTGTCGAGCCTTTCAATTTACAATAACTCCTGAAGAGTTCAGGGGACGAGTTGTTGAAAGAGAATTTCTAGAACTTCAGATGAAGGATAAGAAGAGGAGTAAAGATGCCAGAAAAAGAATTCAAGGGCATAATCGTAATTATGGGAAAGATCGGGCTGGTAGTCGATGAGTACCATATTTTGCCAGAAAATAGAGAAAATTATGCTGATCATTTCACTGAACTGTGAAATGTGCATATGAGGTCTCTATAAGTATGAAAGAATTAGATATGTGACTAAAGGTAAAATGGTCATTTTTGAAAAGTGTGCGCCGGAGCGTACTTTCAGGCAAAAATAGCCCGGTCCGGATTAAATATCTGAAAATACCGGGAGATAGAGAAAGGGATTCCGGGTTGAATGATGTAACACAAAATTTTGATTTGAGGTCCCGATTTTTCTGTAAAAATTCCCGAAGATGGGAATTTACAGTTATAATCGGTAAAGGAAAAGCAGTCCAAATAGAGATGATCGGACTGTGGCCAGAGGCCATACAGTGTTTTCAAGGCACATAGTGACACCAGCGAAGGCCCAGGCCCATAATATCAGTTCAGTGGTAAGAGTGGCCGGTGTCCGGGAAAAAGGTGCAAAATGACGAAAATGCCCTTATGTTATAAAATAGCTGAAGAAGGAGTAAAGGGTATTTTGGTCATTTGACTAAGGTGAGACAGTCAAGAAAGGATATCTGGAAAGTTGACCAGGGTCAGAGAGTACTCTGGTAAGATGTGAGAAGATAATAATGCCCCCAGACTTGTTAAAGTAAATAAAGAGGAACCAAGGGCATTTTGGTAATTTGCCAAGGGGCGTTTCTTAGGAATCGGGCCATCAAAGTACTTGGGCTAGATCAGAGACCCAAGACGATATTCCCAGGCCCAAAAACGTAGCCCAGCATAAATGTGAGAAAAAGTAGCATTAAAATAATGATTTAGTGACTTTTCAGTAAAGTAAAGTAATTCGATTGGCACGATAACCAAGGAGATGATCAGATAAAGTCTGGGACTTATCTAGATAGCATTGGATGGCATGAAAGGTGCCAGCAAGATGCCACATGGCGCCAACATAGAGGAGGAAGAAAAAGTTAAGGACACGTGGCACGATCTCAGCCGTGTATTCCGATGCAAGACTCTGGAACAGGCTGGAAATACTGAGTCAGCTGATGAGGTATCCCAGGAGCTTGCAATTTCTCCATGTGACATATGAGGTGTCCCATGATGTGTCCCTTGGGATGATGTCATGGATGATGCAGTAAAGGGAATAAAGAAAATAGGAAATTCCAGAAAAACAAGGACCACAAGTTCAAATGGCTTCAAAATTACAGAAATGTCATCCATCAAAATTATAAATACCACCCTTGCCTTCATATGCATCACGGCAGAGAGCATTTAAGAGAGAGAAGGAAGTGCTAGTGAGAGAAAGTGAGAGGAAGAAAGAAAGAAAGGAAGTTCTGGAGGAGCTGGAAGCAAGATAGAGATTCTAGAGTTCTGCTAAGCTTTTGAGGTAGTAAATAATCCTAGCTTTTATGTAATGGCTTTGTGATTTGTTGTGCTATTGTTTGGTTGGATTGTTGTCTTATATGTTATGCTTGAAGCTCTACTATAATGCTATGATCATATGTTATTAAGTATGGAAGCACGCAGCATACTTATCTGTACACAATCACAAGCAAGCACTGTCACTCTGCATTACATATATTGTTATGATTATTACTACTGAGATTCCCCCAAATCTTATCCCAATAAATAACCCATTACAGGGGAGGTTATGTCGAAGTAAATTTTGGGAATTTTAAGAGACGCCGTTATGCTGCCGAAATTATGACAAGATGGCAATAGATGAGAAAGGAGCTGATACGTACTATGTACGTAGGTACTGTCTAAGGAGGCTGGAAGTGAGTGGACCTAGCCGGTTCATCCAGTCTTTCATGGGTACTTACGTAGAATGGTAGTTCTCACGAGAATTACCGAATCGGTACAAGATCAGTTACTTTCTGAAGATGAAGCGTAGCAGTTATACTGCCGGATTTTGAGCAGGAAAATATGTAATAGAAATATGAGAATTTTGTGTATACCTTGTTGTATGACATTTCATTATTCAATAATAAATATTGTTTGGCATGTTCAATTTATGGATGAGGAATTAAAAGAGAAATTCGCAGGTCTTGAGGTAGCAGTGTTCTGACCTCAGATTGACCTAGTAAATGAAAGAATTTGGCCATGAAATTTGGTGAGCCAGTAGTACACATCTGGGGCATTCCGTGGATAGGTAACAAGCCTTGTTTGGATGTGTATAATGAGATTAATCAGTTCTCAAATTAAAGGCTTAGAATAAGGAACTTAAGAGTAGAAATTTTAATTTCTGGGTTTAAGTTAAGATGTAATACAGCTAATATTGTTTTCGTAAGTGTACTCTGAGTGGTCTAAAGGAGGATGTTTCAAGTTGCGTCTACCATTTCTAGTTGCGACCTCTCTTCATTGTTTTCAACTTCTCATCATAACCCATTTTGACAGAGAGTGTCTCTAAAATATTTGGTCACAACCTCATAATCATTCCATCGTGACAGGATGTCTCGTGAGTTTATGGTCATGACTAAACAATCATCTTGTCGTGACTCCAATTCACAGAGAGGCTCCCCTCAACAGATTGATATTTGGTTGGGACTTGCGGATCTTCATGTCACGACATGGGGTCATAGAAGCTTGACCCTTCTTGATTTGTTCTACTTCTAGCTTCCATAGTATCTTGTGACCCTATAAAATCACAAAGTCTTTTCGAAAAGCATTATCACTGGCAATTGATGAAATCGAATCAAAATTTGATGAAAATGAGAAATTTTGAGAAGGTGAAAGCATGCTATTCATATCTAAATAGTTAAAACATGATGCATTACCTTCACAAGAATAAGAGAAAGATTAAACAGAAGAAAGAGATTCAAAATAATCATCATAAGCACTCAAAGATGAATTTGAACCCACATGCTCCTGAAATGCTTCATGAGAGTTTTGGGAATTATGCAACATAGAATCATACCCATAAAGCAAACTCAATTCATGCTTATCCCTAGTCTCTTCCACAGCATAATCAATGGCATTCAACCCAGCAAAAGCAGAATTATCAAAAGGATATTTCATTGCTTTATTCATATTGAAAGTTACTACATGTACTCCAACTTCCATTGTAATGGAACTATGCTTCATACTAATAATTGTCTTGGAAGTTTGAAGAAAATTTCTGCCTAAGATCAGAGTGCTCTCATTCACTAGCTCACTGGACATGTCCAGAACATAAAAATTAGTTGGGAACACTAAGTCCTTAACTTGCACTAGAATATCCTCAAGAATTCCTTAGGATACCTAATTGACCTATCAGCTAACTGGAGCACTACAATTGTGTCTCTAAGATTCTTAATACCTAAGGTTAAGTATACCGACCAAGGCATTACATTAATGGTAGCCCCTAGATCTAATAACGCTCCCTAGATATGCACCCTTCCTATAGTGCATGGGATTGTGTAAGATCCTGGATCTTGGCACTTAACCAGTAATTCATCCTTAAAAAGTGATGATTCATTAGCACTTACCTAAATTTTCTTAAGAGGCCTAAACTTTTTCTTATCAGCATATAATTCTTTTAAAAATTTATCATACTTAGGATTTCTCTTGAGGAATTCAACCATAGGGATATTTATTTCTAACTTATTGAAGAGATTATAAGCATCTTATGCAAAATCAGGGTTCGTCTTTTTCTTTCCAGCAAACTAATATTTAGGGAAAAGGATATCTTTTATACTTACCTCCTTACCTGTATGCTTAGAGGCTCCTTGCTTGCTAGACTCCGCCTTTTCCTCAACTTGCTTTCATTTGTATGCTGGACTTGACATTGTCACTTCCTCTTCTTGCATCTCTTACAATTCCTCTTGTGTTTGTGAGTTCTCTTCTTGGGTTACCTTTTTAACCATAAGCTACTGTTCTTTAAGACTTTCTGCTTTCCCAATCTTTAGCTATGACAATGATGGATTTTCAACTTCAACATCTTCAAAATCCTCCTTTGGTGTATCATCTTCCCTAAAATACACCTTTCTCCTACTTCTGAGTGGTATGGCATTCAAACCCTTTGGATTAATAACAGTATTTGAAGGTATGCTGCCACTGCTCTTTGTTTGAATATCACTCACTGTATTGGAGACTTGAGTTAAATGACTAGTAATATCTGCATTTTTAGAACTTAACTCCTCAAGTTTTCTGTGCACATCTGCATTATTCTGCTGCATACTTTGAAGAATTGAAGCTATGGAGGTGAATTGACCATCATTCTCTTTGAGCTTGTTATTTATATTGGTCATTCTACCGTCCATATTGTTCATTTGTGCCGCATACTCCTCAACAATTGAGAGGTCTCATCTAGTCTTGCTACCACTTAAGTATTAGGTTGAGTTGGAAACATAAACCTTGCATTACTTTGGTAGTTACTTGAGGAAGCATAGCCTCCTTGGAATTAATTTGGCCTATTTTCCCCACTCCCCCACCTAAAATTTTGGTGGTCTCTCCAGCCAGGATTATATGTGTTAAAGTATAGATCTCTCTTCTGGTATTGGTGGTCTCTCCCTTGATACATTGCTGCTACTTCTTCATACTGTCTATCACATGTACTTATAGCATGCATCATTGAACCGCATGACTCACTGATAAGACACATTTTGTATATGGTTTCTACGATATTTTTAAGAGTTTTATTGTAACTTTACCATTCATTTCATGCCTTAAATTGTACTTTAGTGTATTACATGATTGTGCATGGCAATGTGCTAATTAAAAGGTAAAATGATAAAATAACTCTTCCAAACTGTGCATATACAGTTCTTTACTGATTTGGACTTTTACAGCGAGCTTTTATGTTGAATTGCAGGTATTTTGGAAGAGAGCAAGGACTAGGAAAGAAATAACAAGTCAATGAAAGTCAAATCACATTTCTGCACTTTTTAGTCGCGACCACAGTGTCCTTCGGTCGCGACCTTGATTCTTCTAGAAGTTTCTCTGCGTTTACAGGTCGGGACCAAAATAAGGATCTGGTCATGATGAGAGAAGACAGTCATGAAGCTGTGTATTTCTGGTTAGGTCAAGTTGCTTTTAAAAGGCGAGGCAAGCTACCGTCAAAAGAGGAGGTTAGTTTTAGAACTGATTAGGCTAAGAAGCAGTACTCACACATTCTCTGAAGACCGATTCGACCACCTACACACATCTTCCATCTTTTCTACCCCTTTCCACAGATTCCTTCACATTCACCCTTCATCTTTCCATCGTTTCTTCATGGCATCACAGCTGAATAGCGATTGCAGTGCAGCATAAGTCATGAGAGGCTAAGTTCTTAGTCTCTTGGTGATGGATCTCACATCTTGAGCTCATGGACTAAACCGGGGTGTTTCTTCTATTCTAAGTTATATCTTGTCATGTTATGATTGCTGCTAGATCTAGGGTTTTCATCATATGAACAAATTTTAAATATCAATTGATCATTCTCATATTAGACTGTTGTACTTTGATTCTGGATGTTTGAACATTGGATTTTAATATAATATTTCAGTTTCAATTTTAAGAAAGTTGGGTTATTTTCAGCGATCGTTGCAAATCAATTCAATTGCTTGAAATCTAGGGTTTTCGATTGACGACCATTCGAGGGCATTCTCATAATCTAGGGTTAATTGCACGCTAAGTGGTTTCTAACAGTTTGGTAATAGTCTTCAAACTAGCTTTGATCAAAGGAGTTTAAAGAAGATTAGGGTTCAGGACTCAATCGATCGATTGAGGTTTTACTCAAGACTTAGCGATTTCAAACTCCAATATTCAATTAAGAGCGAGGATAGATACATTTTCATCATCAAGAGTCTTTCTCAACATATTCTTTCAACAAGACAACCAGTTTCCATCTTAATCAAAAATCCAAAAAAATATCTACTTTTCTGCACCCTTATTTTATTGCAAAAATCAACCAAACCCCAAAACCATTTTATCTCTATTCAAGTTTTCATTATTTTTGACATCCAATTTGCTAGGATTCCTTTAGAAAGGCTCATTGAGAAGAACGATAGGGTTGTGCCTTATACTATATTGGGTTCAATTAACTTTATTTTGATAGCTCGGACTGCGACAATCCAAGAGCCTCATCAATGGGAGTGACATTTAAGGAAAGAGCAGTGGGAGCATACCTTCAAACACTGTCATGAATCCAAGGGGTCTGAATGCTATATCTCTAAGGAGTGGAAGACAAGTGCATTTTGAAAAAGCTGAGACACCACCAGACAAGGATGAAGAAGATGATGAAATTGAGAATTCATCTCTGCCACAGATATAAGTTAGGAAATCTAAAGGTGCTAAAGTGCAGCTGCTTATAATGAAGAAGCCAACCCAAGAGGGGAACTCAAAAGCCCAAGTGGAGATACAAGAGCTGCAAGAAGAGGCAACAACATTATCAAGTCCAGCATACAAAGGAAAGCAACATGAGGAGAAGCCGGAGTCGAGCAAGCAAGGAGCCTCTATGACAAAGGTAAGAAGGTACGTATTAAAGATCTCCCCTTTCCTAATTCTTACTTTGCTGGAAAGAAAAGGATTGACCTTGATTTTGCTAAAGATGCTTATACTCTATTCAATAAGTTAGAAATAAACATCCCTATGGTTGAATTCCTCAAGAGAAACCCTAAGTATGCTAAATTTTTAAAAGAATTGTGTGCTGATAAAAAGAAGTTTAGGCCTCTTGAGAGAATTCAGGTGAGTGCTAATGTGTCATCACTTTTTAAGGCTGAACTACCGGTTAAGTGCCAAGACCCAGGCTCCTACACAATCCCAGCACTATAGGAAATATTCCTATTAAGGGAGCGTTGCTAGATCTAGGGGTAGCTATTAATGTAATGCCTTGGTCGGTATACAAAGCCTTAGGTATTAACAATCTTAGAGACACAAATATAGTGCTCCAGTTAACTGATAGGTCAATTAGATATCCTAAGGGAATCCTTGAGGATATTCTAGTGCAGGTCAAAAACTTAGTGTTCCCAGCTGACTTTTATGTTTTGGACATGTCCAATGAGTTAGTGAATGACAGCACTTTGATCCTAGGCAGACCTTTCCTCCAAACTTCCAAGACCATCATTAGTATGAAGCATAGTTCCATCACAATGGAAGTTAGAGAACATGTGGTAGCTTTTAACATGAATGAAGCAATGAAATTCCCTTTTGATAATTCTTCTTTTACTGCTTTGAATGCCATTGATTATGCTGTTGAAGAGACTAGGGATGAACATGAATTGAGTTTACATGATAATGATAGAGATAATGTGTTTGCAAAAGTTTTGTTGAGCAATTTTGCAGGATCCTAAGATGTTCTGGAAGCTGGAATAGCAACAATCGTAGAAGGGTCGAGTTTCTGTCACTCTAAGTCATGACTAAATGACCTACAGGTCGTAACCAACCATCAATCTAAGACTCACTGTGAAGCGGAGTCACGACCTGATGGATTTTTAGTCGCAACACCAAAGCCAGAGCAGAACAGTCGCGACGTAATGTTGAAAAGGTTGCGACCATATATCAATTTGTTGAAGGGGAGTCTCTCTTTGAAAAGGAGTCATGACTAGAAGACACACGGGTCGCGACTAATAACTCTAGAGGCGTCCAGTCACGACCAAATATTCTAGAGACAGTCTTTGTGAACTTGAGTCACAACGAGAATATGAAGATAAACCTGATAGGTCACAACTAGAAATGCCAGATGCAACCAGTGACTTCCAAATTCCTTCAGATCACCATTCCACTATCTTGGTTAAAGGGCCAATACATTCTAATTCTTCTCACCCTCACTTACATCCCAATATTACCTCTCATACTTTAAGCTTCTTAATTGATTTGATCTCTAATAATGATGCAAGTTTGGGGGAGGGTGATATCTACTTTGGTGCAGCTATGGACCAGCTTGAGCTTGATATAACTACTGAGGAGATTACAGGCCAGATAGGAAGTCCTACTGAGCCTGATTAGGCTAAGAAGCAGTACTCACATATTCTCTGAAGACCGATTCGACCACCTACACACATCTTCCATCTTTTCTACCCCTTTTCACAGATTCCTTCACATTCACCCTTCATCTTTCCATCATTTCTTTGTGGTATCACAGCTAAATAGCGATTGCAGTGCAGCAGAAGTCATGAGAGGCTAAGTTCTTAGTCTCTTGGTGATAGATCTCACATCTTGAGCTCATGGACTACACCGGGGAGTTTCTTCTGTTCTAATTTGCATCTTGTCATGTTATGATTACTGCTAGATCTAGGGTTTTCATCATATGAACAAGTTTTGAATATCGATTGATCATTCTCAGATTAGACTGTTGTACTTTAATTCTGGATGTTTGAACATTGGATTTTAATTTAATATTTTAGTTTTGATTTTAAGAAAGTTGGGTTGTTTTCAGCGATCATTGCAAATCAATTCAATTGCAAATCAAATCAATTCAATTGACGACCATTTGAGGGCGTTCTCATAATCTAGGGTTAATTACATGCTAAGTGGTTTCTAACAGTTCGCTAATAGTCTTAAAATTAGCTTTGATCAAAGGAGTTTATAGAAGATTACGGTTCTAGACTCAATCAATCGATTGAGGTTTTACTCAAGACTTAGCGATTTCAAACTCCAATATTCAATTAAGAGCGAGGATACATACATTTTCATCATCAAGAGTCTTTCATAACATATTCTTTCAACAAGCCAACCAATTTCCATCTTAATCAAAAATCCAAACAGGTATCTACTTTTCTGCACCCTTATTTTATTGCAAAAATCAACCAAACCCCAAAACTATTTTATCTCTACTCAGGTTTTCATTATTTTTGACATCCAATTTGCTAGCATTCCTTTAGAAAGGCTCATTGAGAAGAACGATAGGGTTGTGCCTTATACTATATTGGGTGCAATTAACTTTATTTTGATGGCTCGGACTGCGACAATCCAAGAGCCTCATCACTCGCATCCTGTAACTAGTGCTTGTGAGGTTCCTACTACATGGACTTGCTTCGTAGAATGCAGCTCTGTTTCAGTTAAATTCATTCTATTTTCCATTCGGTTTCCTAGAGCTGCTATTTCTACTAAGATCTCATTTGAATTTCTCGAAGAGGATAACTCCAGTCTAATAGCTTCATTAGCCATTTTCTAGAATAACTCACAACTTGCTTGCGGGCTTAAGATCCATTTGCTGCTATATCCAATGACTCCTTGTTGTGAGGAAGTAGACCATCAAAGAAAATGTCTACTAAATCAACCTTCGTGATGTTATGATGGGAACATTGAGCCAACAAATTGATAAATCTCATCCAATATTCATGAAATGACTCCCCATTCTGTTGCAAAATATTTATGATCTCCTTCATCCTAGTAGTCTTTGAGGCTAGGAAAAACTGCTCTAGATTGTTGACTTTAGTTGATCTCATGTAAGAGTTGAAAAATGAGTTGGCAGATTGTATAACCACTCCTTAGCCTACCCTTCCATAGTGGAATGGAAATACCTCCTTAAGATATCATCCAATGCAGTCGTTGGAGGCTTCATCAAAGAGCAAATCATATGCATGGACTGTAAGTGCCGATGAGGACATTCTCCTGTAAAACCATGAAATTTAGGTAAAGCTGCAATCAAAGCTCCTTTATTATGATACAATTTTATCAAAAAGGATAACTTAGAATACCTTGTACACCCATGATACAGAGGCTAGTCCGCTTCATTCATTAGTTAAAATATTTCTCGAATAATGTCATTCCTCTCGAATTTCGGTTCATGGCCTTGTATTTCTTCAAGAGTGTCGTCTTTATGAATGTTGAACGCATCACGCGCCACACCATTCATGGCATCGGGTTAGTCCATATGAACTCCTATTCATGAAATAACTGGAGTTGACTCAGCAGTCATATAAGATTATCCCCTATGTAGAGTCCAAATGACATAATTTAATAGGGAGGGCTTAACAATCCAATGGTCCCTAACAATATTTCTTAGATGCCACTTGTTGAGATTATATATAGGGCATGGACACTGAATCTTACCATTGATCGATGCATTATCACATGCAAAATCCAAGAAAGAGTTGAGTCCAGCTATATATCATGAGGACGTATGTGGTACATTGATCCAAGTCTTATCCATTACTTTTGTAGCATGATCTGGAGAACACGTGAGAGTAAAAGCTCTATTATAAGTTATTTACGAAGTTAAACTGAAATTTCTCCCCTTATAATGAGGAATTCTAATGGTCAAACTCTTATAGCGGTTATAAAATTTGCTACAAATTTACACAACGGTCACACATTTGTAGCAGTTACTAAACTGCTACAAACTTATCATATTGAATTTAAACGTTAGAGAGAAATTTGGATTTCAAATTTGGACATATGCAACGATTTATAACAGCTACAAATGTGTGACAGTCAATTTGAAAGTGGAAGGGAAATTCAGATTTCAAATTTGGACAATTGTAGCGGTTTATAACCTCTACAAATGAGCCATAGTCAATTTGAATGTTTGAGGGAAATTCGGATTTCAAATTTGGATATTTGTAATGGTTTATAACTACTACAAATATTACAAATGTGTGACAGTAAGTTTGAATGAATTTTAAACGTGGACCATTTGTAGCCATTAACAACCGCAACAAATGTTCCAACGAACATCAGACTTAGGTAGTTTCAAAACAAATTGTAAGAAAATTTTACAAATGATATTAATTGGTTTAGTTACAAATCATATCTAATGAGTTAGTAAGATTAAAGATTAAAAGTTCTAAAAAATAAGCGAATTAAAATTTATAGTACATAATTCAAAATATCCAAATCAAAATTGTCAAATAAATTGTAAATTTTTACAAATTTTAAACAATAAATAGATAAATAAACTCAGGGATGATGAGCATCATCTTGCATATCTTCATTCAAATATAGGGGTGTCTAGTATTGTCCAACTTTCAGGAACAGTGTCAGGGGCATTAGGATTGTAGCACAATAGGCGGTAGGCAAATCTCAAGCATCAACAGAGGATTCAGGTTGCCTGGAATTTGTGTGAAGGTGGCCTGAATATAAGGCCTGTGCGGTTTGCCTAAATGCGTCAAATTGGTTCTAAATAGATTGTATCGTATTTGACACCTGCGACTATATCTAGGCTACCTATTCATGCATCATGGATGCCATCTTGGCCTCTATGGACAACATTCGCTCATTTATTTCGGATGTGACCTCATCATGAAGCTCGTTCATAGGCATTTTGCTTTGCCGCTTAACTCCTATGCTCATTTGAAATGATGTAGCATGGGCATTTGACAGGCCAGCACTACTCGAATGTTTCAGTCTCATTGGTATGGGATCGAGATCGAGTCCGCTAACTCTACTGGGGTGTTGAGGTCAGCCCCAGCCCACTAACAGTGATGTGGTAGGAACCAAGGTAGACCCCTGCGACTCCGACATCTCTACATCAACTTGAGTCATCTGCGCCTGTCAAAACGATTACAAAAAGTAAAGAAAACATGTTAATTACTTATAAAAATATTAAATTATAATAATTAAATACTTATAGCAACTTCTTCAATATCCTCCAATGCAGGAGTGCCGTCTCAAGGCCTATACAGCTCAGGCCACATCTCTCCTATAGTATGCGTGTATCCTCGCTCTACCACGAACCTCTTCTCCTGAAAGTTAATTACAAAAAAAATATTTAAACATTAAATGCAATTATAAGATATCATAACATCTGATTAACTTCTCTACTTACGATTTCATAGTAAGAAGTTGAAAAGGGTCTAGAGTCGCCCCTATGGCGAATGGTCTACTAACTGACACTGGTTGCACCTCTCTGGGATGTTTCTTGAAACAAATTGCATATATGGTCAGTCAACTGGGTGAAAAATTAAATATTCTGGACTTAACTAAATAAATCCATACCCTTGCCTCTTGAGTAAACCTATATCTCACATACTCCCTCTAATCTTGACTAGGGCATCCATCGGGCACCTCATCCCTATCTCTTCCTCCATCCTTTTCCCTTAACCAGTCACCTGATGAAATAGGGCTAGCCTCCCATTCCTATAGTCCTACCCTAGTTTCTTGAGGGTATCAGCCTGTAAATATATTGGATATTGTGCCCTAGGGGCCAATCATTTTATTATGAACATTGTGATTTATGAATTTCTTAATTATGTTATCGCATTATTTGCATGTTTACTGTGATGACCATCCTTAGATAACTCATGATCTTATCCTAAATGTCCCTGGTTGGTCATCTATGCGGGAGCAGAGATGAAATAAGACCAGTATGACTTTGAAGATATATAGAGATATAAATCAAAGTCATAGGCACATGTAAGAGTACAAGGCGTTGGACCGACCCGCTATGAGAGAGCTGCATGTGTTAAGTCATAAACTTCTCTCATATACAAACCATGTCACTATGCCCTTTGACTTGAGATCATCATGGATTCCTACATGACAAACACTCAGCTTTGACCTAGTCAAAAGTCACTTTTGACCGAGTGATCATAAAGACTATGTTCGGGCTTAGTGGTTTTTCATGCGGAGGAATGTGAATGGTCAAGATGGAATTTGTCCCTCACATTCATAGAGAGATATTACTGGGCCCCTCGATGAGTGAGTCTAAGAAATGTATGGCCATACTGTAATGGAAAGGTAGTTCCATTTCTGTAGTCAGACTACTCAGGGATCGAGAAAGTAATGGTCAGGAACAGGAGGATGACGTTCTCCATGCCTCATCCATGACCAAAATATCGTGTGATAAAAGGGACGTGATATGGTTATATGAAAGGTAATATAGTTCATCGATCTTCATATAATTTGGGTAGTCATAATGTCTTGCTAGAGACTGCTTACGACTTGTGGATCAGTATAGTAACTGGCCCACTGCCAACTTCATATGGGCCTACAGGGTCGCACACAAAATAGCCCAATACGAGCTATGATATCCAAATTCAATAAATAATCTAGGGTGGATATATATTTTATATATATATAAATTCGTATATATATATATATATATATTATATATAATATAAGAGATATTTGCAAGATTTAATTTATAAGGATAAATTAAATCTCTATCACTTTTAAATTTAACTTTAAATTGATATGATCTATTTGAATTTGAATTTAAATTGATATGATATCTCAAATTTGATTTATAAGAATAAATCAAATATAATTCTATCTTATCTTTATTTTAAATTAAATAAAAAGGTGAATTAAATCTGTGGGACGGATTTAATATAAACCATATTTATTTAATTAGTTTCTTATCAAATTATGCAATATATGATATTGTATTAATTTCAATATTAATATAAGATTAATTCTGAAATCTAACCCAATCAGAACACCGATAGTATCCTATATATTTGACATTAGGGGCTAGGGTTCTGTGAGAGACAAAAAGGGGCAAGGAGAGTATAAAAGGTTTGCAGATAAGAAACTGCCAAAATAGAGACGGTGAGGACGGAATCTCAAGAAAGCCCTAGAGGGACAAGAGGCGCTAGCACATCGTTCGTGGTTGGAACGTTGTTCGTGTGGATACCGGTAGAGGAAGCCGATCTGAGTTGTCAACTTCTTGCGATCGAGGAGAGAGCACCAGGTACAACGACAAGTCGCGACTCGTAGACACTTAGGTCGCGACCATACAGGCGTCCTGAATGTCAGAAAATTGAAAAAGATGACAGGTCGCGACTAGAAGCTGAGGAAGTCGTGACTGACAACTCCAGAGATGACAAGTCGCGCCTGGAAGCTGAGGAGGTCGCGACATAAAACTCCAGAGGCGACAGGTCGCGACTATAAGCTTAGTAGGTCGCGAATGAAAACTCCAGAGGCGAAGAGTCACAACTAGTGGATACAGAGGTCGCGACTACAGTTCGAATACTGAAGGTAACACTTCTTTCTCCTTGACTTAAACACACTCGGTAGATCCTGGCAGGGAATGGAAAAAATTTTAAAGTTAATTTTCGCTGCGTGTCTTCCAATTCCCTTCAAAATACTCTCTAACCACAAATTTACTCTGTAATTGAGTAAATATAATGTTTATTTTCAACAGCTACATTAAATCAAATGATTTATTTATTTAAATAATAGATACAAATTTAAAGTTAATTACCTTTATCAGCTCCCAAGCTCTGTCCTTAATCGACGCTTCGATCCCTCGCTAGGTCTTCTTATGGATGGGGAAACGGGTCTAATCCTTTTCCAGCAAATGCAGGTACTTGTTATACTGCTGGCCCCTTGTTGAAAAAGCTAGTTCATATGATTCATCGGCACAATCACACGCCCCCTTGTCATCATGGAGACATCTCTAGCTGTCATCCTTCTGGTGAACCTATTCTCCTAATTGTCTACAAAGTATAATTTACAAATAAATTATATTAATAAAACTAATATCAAATTTCAATTATTAATTATAAATTTTGACCCTTAACTTCTACCAATTGCCTTATTTTCGCCTTTCCCAATTAGGCCTCTTATTCTCTTAGCCATAGGGCTGCTCCTAATCATCCTTGATTAATCCCCACTATCTTTACCTCCCTCACTTGCATCATGCTGGCAGGAATACTCTCCACTTTGAAGAGCTCTTCTATCAATCAGAGACAAAATTATTACCTCGTTCATCTGAAACTCCTCATAATCCTTGACGTTGATATCCAGTTTAGGATCTTCCCTATCACTAGCAGTCTGACTAGGTCTGTATGGATCAATCGCCTCCTTCCTTGGTTGATGACTAATCCTAATAAAATGACAAATACAATGCAAGATTCCATTAATTCTAAATAAAAAATTACATGACAAAATATTAAATAAAATTACAAATGTGCAATGCAAGATTTTATTAAATCTAAATAAAAAAATTCATAATCTACATTACTAATCAATAATCACTCGTCAACTTTATCCGCCAACACCAATCAACGCATCATTACTTACTTTCCAATGATTGGATAGGTGTAACGATTTGAAAATAAATGTTGGAATCAATAATTAGATGCAATGTCTCAGTAAGCTTTCAAGTTTTAACTCATGTATGTATTGAAGTTCCTAAGGATCCTCTAATGATTTTCCCAAGTTTTTTCTTGTTCTTTTATTATTTCTATTAAAGTATATGTTTAGTCATTTATGTTTGTATCAAGTGTTTTTGTATTCCCTTAAGTTTCAAAAGTGTACTTTTAATCCTTTAAACTTAACAACTTTAACCTTACTAACAAAAAATTCTAATTCCATAAATTTAAAATGATGATTGTGTAATTAAACAATGAATGTAAAATTAAAATAAAAGTATTGTATTGAAAAGATTAAAATGTAAACATGTTTTGTTAGCGTTTAATTGCACAATTGTCATTTTAAATTTGTTGATTCAATATTTTGTATCAGTGAATTTAACAGTGTTAAGTTTAAAGCACTAAATATATACTCTTTAAACTTAGGAGACTAAAATGAAACTTAATCTAAACATAAAGGACTAAATGAATATTTTAGTTCTTTTTTGCATAAACTAATTTTCTTCTAGGATTAATCCAAAGCACTCTAGACACTTTTTTTTTTGCCACAATCCTAGAAAGTTCCTCTGAAACAACCTAAGTCCAAGGTCGCATTGGGGTTACTTCAAAAATTTAACCAATGATTGCAGATAGTGCAACCTGAGGTCGTGTTCTTTTGAGGAGCTGAAAATAAAATTAAATTCATAAGTAACTAAATGAAATGCAACCTAAACTATAAAATAGAGTTTGATTTGATTGACTAATAACTAAATGTCAAGAATTAAAATGAATTTGAATAAATTATTTTTGGTATTTTTATATGAAAATAAGTAAATTGAATGATAGTGAATGAATGGAATGAAAATGCAAGTGATTAATAATGATAAAAGTAACCCTCCAATTCAATAGCATAGGCAATCATAACTTTAACAGATATGGGAGTTGTCACATCATAATTTTTAGGCCTAGAAGCCCATAAAGTAGCCTAATATAGGTAGGCTACCAAGCCCCTTTTAGTAAAAGTCTCATAAACATACAGAGGGTTTTAAGGGACTAAACTGTAAATAGAGGAAGTTTAAGAACTAAGGTGCAAATAGAGAAAGTTATTGAGGGCAAATACATAAATAAAGTTAAGGACAACAAAAGAGTTTCAAGGGCTCAGAAAGAGAAAAGAGGTTAGTTATAGGCCTAAAGCTGAGGTAGAGGCCTCAAAGTGATGATTTATGAGGTTGAGCCCTAGCATTGGCAAAACCTAATTTCAAGAAGTTTCGAGCCAAGAGGGGTAATTATGGATAAAAAGCATGAAAAATATCTAGAAAACTCCCAAAAAATGGGAAATGAGACATAGATGACTTTTTATGAATATAAATTATAAAAATACCCCTATAGTAACTTTAATAGAATTTATAGTATAATGGCTCAGTTTGAGGTATTTATCTGGGAATAATTATTTGACCCATGCGGAGGCCTAAAAAATGTATGTAAAAATAAGAATAAATAGTTAAGGGACTAAAGAAGTTTATAAAATTAGTCTCATTCCTAAAAGGTTAATAGTGTGAGCTACAAAAATACTGGAACCTCTAGATGCTAATAAGAGGCATTTTACGGGAAATTCAAAAATAAATAGTTAAAAGAAGAGTTATGGCCAAATAAAATTCATAGATTTTACCTATAATTAAAGGAAGGTTATGGAGTACAAAGAAGAAATTTTTGAGCTCGGAAGGCCGTTAAGAAATCTAAACAAATGTGAGCTAAGTAAAGTAAATTGTTAAGAGAAATTAAGGGTCAAAATTTAATTTCATCTTCCTTCTTCCCTTCAAGATTTTGCCATCTAGCATGTTGATGTCATGAAGATAATGTAAGAAGAGGAGGATGAGATTATGCAAGAAGGATATATGGTGCAATCTAGACCATCTATTTGATCTTGCAAATTCATGCAACTTGGAGGGCATTTTAGTAAGTGGAGTATTATAAATACCCCCCAAATAGTGCACAACAAGATGAGAAAAAGACGGGAAACTATGAAAAAATTAAGAGAGGAAAGAGAAAGGAAGGCAACCATGGAGATGAGGAAGAAGCAAGAGTAAGAAACAAGCTTCAATCAAGTAAGATGACAACTCTAGCTCTTGATATTGTAGTAGTTTATATTCTTAAGCTTGGGTAGTATGCATCAAATGGATGTGTACATTAGGAGATATGAATTTCCAAATTTAAAGAAGAGAATTTGGAAGTTCTAGAATTGACCAAATGAATAGTAATGTTCAATGAATAAATTGTATGAATTTGTCAAGTAAATGTCTAGTTTGGTAGTTTTTTTCCCCTTAAGACGCATTTGAAATAGCTATAAGAAAAAATTTGGAGCACCTCCATACGATTTTTGTAGAAGTTGGACTACCAATCTGTAAAATGCATAGAGAACATGTAATATCCTAATTTTTAGGCCTACAAGCCCACAAAGTAAACTGAAATAGACAGTATAGGGAATAAAGTGCACATAGTAAAAAGTTCTTAGGACAAGTATGTAAATAAAGTTAAAGGCTTCATAAGAGTCTCCTAGGTACAGAAAGAGGAAAGAGGAAGGAAGGACTAAATTATAATAAAAGAAAGTCCTTAAAGGCCTAAATAAGAAAACAAAGGGACTATAATGTAAAGTATAAAAGTTTCAAGACTTAAAGTGAAAGTAGAACAAGTCTTGGGAATATAAGTGTAATTATAAAAAATTAAAGGACATAGATGTCTTGTAAAAGATGGGGACATAAGTGTCATTTTTTTAAAATTCTCAGATTTCAGGAGAAGATAGAAGGGATTTTCCTGAGTTGTTGGACTAACAGTAGCATTTTTATTTGAGGCATCGATTAATTGATATGAATTTATGAAGTAAGAGAAATTCTCAAGGAATGTTAGATCATATATCTAACAAATAATATGACCCTTAATAGGAATTCAAGCACGTCCAGAAACAGGGGCCAGTGCCAAGAAATATCCTGATAAAATGTGAAAAGATGAAAATGCCCTTGATGTTATAAAAATGCCCTTGTGTTGGTATATTTTATGTTATGAGATGATGATATGTGATATGTAGGAATGATATATGCTCTGCCCTATATGTTTCCATGGCCATGCATGATGGTATAAAGCATTGAGTATGATAACATGTCATTAGAAGCATGAGAAAGTTAAAGGAAACATGTCATACACTTGCATTCGTCTTGTATGCATTGAATGGTAATATTTACTACTGAGATTCCCCAAAATCTCACCCTCCCATAACCAACCATAATAGTTTAACTATGATGGAAAACTTATGCATGATGGAGGAGCTAAAGAATGGAAGAAGGAAAGTAGACAAATTGATGTTCTAGCATATGTTATATAAATTTCCCATGTATGTAAATGCTATGTAAAGTCCCTATTTATGTGATTGAAATGTATGGAATAATTATGAAATATTTGCATGATGTATAAGAATGTATGGGAAGTCAAGTTAATGGTTTATGTATGCTAGAGTAATTAATGAGAATTAAAGAAAGAAGATGGAAAAGTAAAATTGTAGGTCCTAGAGCAGTCTTATGTTGACTCTAGTTTGACAGAGAAAATGAATGAATTAACCCATAAAATTTTGTGGACATTTAGTACACATCCTAATCTTTAAATACATAGGAACAAGCCTCAATTTGAAATGTGTACTAAGAGAAATAAATTTCTAAAATTAAGGGTAAGAATCAGAAAGTTCTAGAAATAACCATATGAACAGTAAAATATAATAAATTAAATGTATTGAATAGGCAAGCAAACATCCTTTTTTTATATTTTTCCCTTAAATAACTATGAAATAGCTTCAAGTAAAAATTTGGAAGACCTCCATAAAATTTTTCTTAAATTAGATATGATTTTACAAAGTTAGACTACCAATCTGGAAAATGAACAATAAACAAAATTTGAGACCAAATTAAATTTTTTTAATTTTTGGACCAAAGTCATGCTTCCGCTAGTTAAATACGTTTATGAATGTATACTCTGATAGGTTAAAAGTAGGATATTTCAAAATAGTACCTGCGGACCAATTTGTAAAATTTTAATTTTTGTGCCTAAGTAAAACATCCGTGCATATACTTGCTTCTGAACACTTTCTCTTAGAGGTAAAAGTAAGGATTCAGGAGTTAAAAATAATTAATCAAAAATTATAATTAAACTTTTAATCTAATAACCGAGTCACCTTGAATTGTCATAAAATATTTTTCAAATTCCCAATCTATTAACTCACCTGAATAATAAAATAGGACTAAATATATTAAAAATAAATACTCAATCATAACTCAATAATTTATAAAAATATAATTAAAGCCAGCAAGAGATATAATGATCTAATAATTTAAGCTGTAACACCTTATTTATGTACATCTTAGGCACCATTTGGTAGCATTTAGAACCACTTAAACATCAATTGAAGTTCAATTACAAAATCTGAAATTTCCAAGCTTCACAGGTACTGTTCATACGGTAATTCTAGATTAGGCGACGAACTTCAAAAAATCATAATTAATTCTAAGAAAATCAAAATGAGGTGGTTCAAAAGGATACTCAAAGCTAACATAATGTAATTTAATGAAAAAATAAGTCCTGGACCAAATGATCATCCAATTAGTACAGTTTAATTGTCAATATTACTGTTCATTTGGTCAAAAATTCTGGAAAATAATTTATGGTCTTCAAATTTGTAAACTTCATTCTCTTTGTATTGATGTTGGAATAAGGAATTCTTGGTGTCAAAATAAAGTTTGATATGTTAACTAAATGTCAATAAAATTTTATATATTTATTTCAACATTTACTATTTTTAATTACATCTTAATTGCCACTTCCTCCTCAAAAGTTATTGTTCATAGTGACAAGCTTCAACAAATATCTTTACATATATATACATTTCAAACATGCAACTAATCCCTATCTCTTCTTCATGTGAAGCTCCTGCTGTGATTGGGATATGGAGGGGGTGAGATTTCTGGGAAAATCTCAATAGCAAACGGGACTAAACAATGTATGCTTCAATATAAATGCTTGTGCCTGCTTGTGAAAGTGTTAACATTGTGTAATGTGCATGCTTCCATGTAACAGATAAAATACAATTAGCCAAAGTAATCATAGAAACATAGCTTGAATCATGTACACATATGCAACACAATTTAATAAAGCCATAGTACAACTAAGCATAACATTTAACACATATAAGTTTAGGATAGTTTACTACTTTATTGTTTACTTTCTTTTATTCCTTTACTTAACATCTTCCTTGCTAAGTGGCTGCCTTCTTGAGTCCACAAAACAAAGCCTAAACATAAACATATTTATCCATTCATCATTATTCAATTCAACTAACATATAAGGATATTGAACTTAATCAATTAACCCCTAACTCTCTTATTTTGTGGTTAATTGTCTTGTCCTTTAAATTAATTGGTGTTTTGACTTAACCTTACACAATTTCACCTTTTGAATCTATTTATGAGCTTTGAATTATAAAATTCCATCTCCTATACCAAATTTGGATAGAATTGAACAGCACCTCAATAATTTTCAAAAATTCTTATTTTGATTCTAATGCATCTAATACTTATTTCTCTATTTAATCCCACATAATTTTTTATTTTAAATCCATTGGAAGCATCAAAATCATGAAATTTTAATCACTATTCATGCATATGAACAGTAATAGAGAGGGTTCTTAAATTTTTATTTTCCAATTCCAATGCTTCCAAAGTTCTAAACTTACTTAATCTTACACAAAATTATCATTTGAATTCAATGGAAGCATTTGATCATTGAAATTCAATCTCCTCCTATCCATACTAGCACTTGACTAAAAAGCCCTCATGAAAGCAAAGTCAAAAACACAATTTAATCCAACAACCAATAATCAATTCTAGCTTATTCAAGTGCCAATTACAAGATTCTAACTTCAATTTCTTTTTCCCCTTCCTTCCTCGAATTTCGGCCAGCATAGGTTCAAGGGAAAGAAATCCATTTTTCAACCTCTAAAACTTGGGTTTCAATCTTCCAAAGCATATATATATATATAAACTAGAAAGATTGCTTATCTTATGCCTTAACTACCTTGGATCAAAGTGCATTAATTCTTCTTTGTTCTAGCTTGAGTTTTTATTTTGGCATGGTCTCCACAAGCTTCTTTGTGCTCACGATTTTGCACTAAAGGGAGGGGGTATTTATAGCCAAAACTTTGGCACTTTAAGTCCATAATAACCCCACTTTTCCTAATGATTACAATGGCTAAATCTTGAATTTAATTGGTTAGTTTTTGGATTAATTAACCTTAATCACAATTAGGTTAATTCTTATATTATTTTAATATAATGAAGCAAATGACATAATCCCTTCCTTCTTGTCTTGGCACCATGTGGAGGGTGTGTAGGGTCCATAAAGACACCTCACAATACAACCTTATGCTTAAGCATCTTCCATGAAATTTCCTTTCTTTCTTTTCCTTTTTATTAATTCAAAAAATAGTGCACAAATTCTATTTGGCTTATAAAACTCTCTTAGCATTTTGAGCCCTTTCTTGACACCATATTGGACCAAAATTGGGTCCCACCAATTATTTGGCACATATCCCAAGGAACTTCCTTTAATTTCTTATAGTGATATCCTTAAATTACACTAATATTTTAGATAAATTCTAGACACCTCCTTTAATAGTTCTGATATTTTTAGAAATTTATTCTAATATAAAATGAATTTTTTGCAAAGTCTCATAATTTTATGAGACTTAAAAAGTCTGATAAAAATTACATACATTGCTCTAAATCTTTTATTGGTGTCCTTTTTCACCGTAAATTTTATAATTAATTCTACATGACTCCTTTTTTATCTCTATCAATTTCATAATTTCTTATATTAATTATAAGAATTTACTACAAAATTTAATCTGATTATGAGATTAACAAGATACTGTACTAATCTCCAGACTTCGGAGATTAATATCAATTTATCGGGACCTTAAGTCAAAATTATGAGAAATATGTCTAGCCCAATTTCTATTCTCCATTTACTAGTAAAATTTGGGACAAAAAAAATTTCAGGCAATTTTGGGCATTTTTTAGCTCAACTTTCTATAATTACCATTTTGCCCCTGAACTTTTGAAAATTGCACTTTAGTCCCTCAACTTTTTATAATTACACTTAATAGCCATAACTTATGTCTACTTCCATTTTACACAATGGAACTTTTAGAGTTTTCACTTTAGTACCATTTTTTTCAAAATGACCATTATGTCTTTAGAACTTTCATTAATTACAATTTAGCCCCTTTATTTTAACAATTTTATACCTTCTCTCTTTCTTTGGCTTAAAAATTATCTTATTATTATCTTTTCTTCTGATTACCATCTTAATCCCTTCATAACTTCTTTCTTATATCAGTCTTATACAGATAGAAAAAATTTGAAATGTTACACAAGCCACTCTAAAAAATCACAAAATATTCACTAAAATCTCAAGACAAATTAAGTCTTGACCTAAAACAAAGTAATGAAATTAATTTATAATCATCATAATATTAAATGTTAAGCAGTAATTCAGCTATAATAATCCTCAATAAATATAAATAAATCATTATAAAATTTCTCAATAATTGAAAAAAATTATCCTAAAACCTAGGAATCATGAGATAATTAATGGGTAGAATATTAGAGTAACTCAAACACCCATTTGAGATCTAAAACTCATGAATTTGCCATTGAATTAGAAGATTTGGATGAATTAGCCATGAATAACCATAAAAAATGTCGCCACTAACGAGTTTGAGAGCTCAACCATGGATTTGGATTGAAGGGTAGAGTCACTGCCTCGTCACTACCATGGTTGTTCTAGCTTCTATCCCAATCACACTGTCACTGCTATTTGCCTCTATTCTCTCTTCGTCCCATGCCGTCGCTGGTGGGGAGTGGAGGAGGGTGTGTTCACTGGAGGTGGAGGGTGAAGTTGAAGGTCTTCGATGATGATAGGTGGTGACAGCTTAGGAAGAGATGGCCTCAACTTATGGAATAGAGGTGGAGTCCACGGCTATGCGTGGGTGGAGACAGTTGAAGGTTAATGACGATGAAAGGCTCGGTGATGATGAGTGGATGACCACTAGAGAGGAGAATGGAATGAAGGTGGAGATGGAGGATGGGTAGATGATAGAGGTGTACAGGTGAATGATGGTGTCAACTGAAGGTGTCGTTCCACTGTACATGTGTGTTCAAAATATATGCTGAAGAGAGAGAAAACATAATGGGCTAAATTGCATAGTTTGTCCCATGAGACTTTTTGATGACATTTCTGAAACTGTGGTCATTTGTAATTCTCAATTTCTCCCAAATACCTAAAATACAAATCATAATAATATAATACTCTTTATTCAAAAATCATTACTTTAGAGAAATCATAAAAATATGACAATTATACCCCTGTTAAGTACTATGCATAGTACTTAACAGGGGTATAATCTAAATGATGCACAAATAATACAATTAAGAAGTAAAAAATTAACAAAAATCCACAAAAATGATATGAATAAATATATAAAAATATGGGTTTTTCATCCTCTCATCAAATAATGTATGTATGTATAAGAATAAATTGCACTATTATTTAGATTGTACATGGAGACTATATTCTCTGAGTAGGCCGAACTCATTCACTAATTAGTGATCATTTTCTTATCACGTCCTGATTTTTCCTATATGTATAAGACTGATAGAGGAAAGGGATTAGCAAAGGGACTAAATTGTAAAGATGAAAAGTATTTAGGAAGGTAAAAAATGCAAAAGGACCAAAGTGAAAAGTTTAAAATCTTCTAGGGGCAAAAGTGTAATATGGAAATTAAGCCAAAAACGGCCCGAAAATATTTTGGTGCCAAATTTTTTTAGTAAATAAAGGACAAAATTCAGGTCAAGAATATTTTCAGAATTTCAGTTTGAGGTCCCGATAAATTGATATTAATTTTTAAATTCTAGAAATTAGTACATTATTTTTTGAGCCTCAGAATCAGGTGAATTCTATAGTAAATTTTTATAATTATTATAATAATTTATGAAATTGACAAAAGTAAGAAATGAGTCTTATAGAATTAATTATGAAATTTAAGGTGAAATAAGACACCTATAAAAAATTTAAAGAAAATGTATGGAGTTTTTATCAAAACTTCTGATTCTAAAAAAATTATGAGACTTTGTAGATAATTTATTTTTTATTAGAATGAATTTCTAAAGATATCAGAACCCTTAAAAGACTTATATATAATTTTTCAAAAATTAAGATAATTTAAGAATATCAGTATAGGAAATAATAGGAAGTGACTTGAGATTTATGCTAAATAGCAATTGGACTCAAGAAGAGGCTCAAATGGTGTCACATTAAGACCCAAGAAGCCCAAGTTGGTGTATTGGAGCTCAAGTCAATTTTTAAGGATAATTTAAAGAAAAAGAAAGAGTTTTGGCATGTGGTGGGACCCGTACCATGTGAAAAATGTCACTTGGAAGCTAAATGCAAGAAGGAAGAGTTTTGGTACATGTGGAATTATATTAAAATAATATAAGAATTAAGTTTAGTATGATTAAAAGATAATTAATCAAAGAATCAACCAACTAGAGGAGAGTTGAAGCCATTATAATAATTAGTTGAAGGAGGGATAAAATGGTCCCAAGACCCTTGAAATTTTGGTATAAATACCCCAATTATGTACAAAAGCGTGATGCTCTTGAGGAATCAAGGGGAACCTCTTGTAAAATGAAAACTCAACCTTTACAAGGTAACTCAAGGAGGATTTTCAAGGAGCTTTGATCCAAAGTAGCTAGAGTTTAAGGTATGTAATCCTTTCTAGTTTATTTAGATATATTTTGGAAGGATAAAACCTAGATTTTAATGGAAGAAAAGTGAAATATTCCCTTGGTAATGGTGCTGTCCAAAACTGTACAGCATTGAAGGAATAAGAAAATAAAGTTAGAAGTATGTAAATGACACTTCGATATTTGGATGGTTGGTTATTGAATTTAATTGATATTCTTGACTTTGCATTATCTTGATGCTTTTGGCCTGTACTGTTTTGGATAGAAGGAAGTTGATTTTCGATGATCTAATACTTCCATTGAATTTAAATTATGAATTTGTGTAGGGTTGAAACCTTGGAAGTATTGAAATTGAAAAGGAAAATTTTGAAATATTTTCTGTTACTGTTCATACGTGTAGAAATGAAAAATTATGTGGGATTAAGTAGAGAAACAAGTATTAGAAATGTTGGAATCAAAATGGAGATTTTTAAAAGAAAGAACACTTCTTTTCGATTCTGTCCAGAATTGCATGAAGGAGATGGAATTTCATAATTCTAATCTCATAAATGGATTCAGAAGTCCAAATTGTATAGGGTAAAGTCAAGACATCAATTAATTTAAAGGTCAAGCCAATTAAAATTTTTTTAGGAAAAGTTATCCTAATTAGTAATCAAGTTCAATACTCTTGAATATTAGTTGTCATAAGCCATATCATCATCATAATTTGCTCAACCATCCATCGCACATTGCAATAAGCTAAGTAAACCTCAAAACATTATTTCCTTTATCACATCATCTGTCAGATCCTGATCATTCATTCAGGAACCTGAGACATCTATCTATCTCACTTAGACTGCCATGCTACCCTATTACCAGGACATAGACTCAACCCTTCATTACTCTATCTTATATAGGGAATAGGGGAGTCACTTTATCTTTTAAATTATGGCTACCTCTCTACTATCTCTTAACACCTTCTGTCTATCTATCTGTCCTAGTCTGTTCTTTCTCTTGATCCTAGCGAACTTGAGTCGCACAGATCTCATTCATCATCTCTTACTATCATTTCTGTTCTCTAGGGTACTCTACCCTAGGTATACTACTTTTTCGTGATGGAATCCCTCTGCTTAAGGAACATTAGCTCTTTATCTATTAACCATCACGTCTCTAGCCTTAGGCTATTTTCTAGGATCATCCCTAGGCAAATCTCATTCTAGCTATCTCATCTTAACTCATCATTATCATCATTTCTGGCCTCTGTGTATTCTCGTCACGACCTGAGCATTGCCTAGTCGTGACTAATAGGCTCTGTGACTTTTAGTCGCGACCATCGCACTCTACTCGTCACGACCTGACATCTCTGTGTCCTTTAGTAGCGACCTAACTCCTTTATGCACACTAGTCGCGTACTACAACATTACTCGTCGCGACTATGGGTCTTCTGACATCGCAACCTTAACTCTTCTGTACATAAGACCCTTCTCGTCGCAACCTCAGTTCTCTGTGACTACTAGTCACGATATACTTACTTTATCGTCACGACTTGTGTATCATTATCCTGCACTCTAGGGGAATAACCTTTCTAATTCATATCTTTAACTCATTTAAACATCAATCTAACTAATTTAGAGCATCACTGAGCCAGAACCTTCTATTCTGTGCCAAAATCTTATGCTCTAAGTCAGAACCCTTTCTGCTTTATGCCAGAACCTATTGCTCTGATACCAAAATGTCACATCCTAATTTTCATATGTCTTAGGGACCAGTTGGTCGCATCTGGAACCACTTTCAAGGTCATTGAAATCAAATTTCTCAATTTGGAGTTTTATTCTATCAAATATTGTTCATCGTGTAAATTCCAGACAAGTGACCTGACTTCAAAAAATCATAACTAATTTTAGAAAAATCAACATAAAGTGGTTCAAATTGCTAAATGAAGCTAACTTAATCCTCTTTCAGGAAAAAATAACTCGTTGACCATGCATTGACCAAGTCAATGTCAGTAAACGCTATAATTTTACTGTTTATCTAACATTTTCCCCTGAATCCAGCATTTTGGTCCCAATTTTGAAAAATTATATCTCCATGTGTAGACATTCAAATAAGATGTTCTATATATCAAATTGAAGCTTTGTATATCTACTATTTAATATAAAAATATCATATATTTATTCAAGCATTTACTATTTTTAATTATAGATCAAATGTCACTACCTCACCACTAGTTACTGTTCATGGTGGCAAATTCCAGCAACTAACTTTACATACATCAATCACATATCTGTTGGAGATTGTGCCCTAGGGGCCAATCATTATCTTATGAACATTGTTGATTTATGAATTTCTTAATAAAGTTATCATATTATTTGCATGTTTACTATGATGACAATCCTTGGATAACTCGTGATCTTATCCTAAATGTCCCTGGTCGGTCATCTATGTGAGAGCAGAGATGAAATAAGACCAGTATGACTTTGAAGATATATAGAGATATAAATTAAAGTCATAAGCACATGTAAGAGTACAGGGTGTTGGACCGACCCGTAATGAGAGAGCTGCATGGGTCAAGTCATAAGCTTCTCTTATATACAAGCCATGTCACTATGCCCTTTGACCTGAGATCATCATGAATTCCTACATGACAAACGCTCAGCTTTGACCTAGTCAAAAGTCACTTTTGACCGAGTGATCATAAAGGCTATGCTCGGGCTTAGTGGTTTTTCATGCGGAGGAATGTGAATGGTCAAGATGGAATTTGTCCCTCACATTCGTAGAGAGATATTACTGGGCCCCTCGATGAGTGAGTCTGAGAAATGTATGGCCATACTGGAATGGAAGGGTAGTTCCATTTCTATATTCAGACTACTCAGGGATCGAGAAAGTAACGGTCAGGAACAGGAGGATGACGTTCACCATGCCTCATCCTTGACCGAAATATCGTGTGACAAAAGGGACGTGATATGGTTGTATGAAAGGTTACATCGTTTATCGATCCTCATATGTTTTGGGTAGTCGTAATGCCTTGCTAGAGACCGCTTACGACTTGTGGGTCAGTATAGTAACTGGGCCACTGCCAACTTCATATGGGCCTACAGGGTCGCACACAAAACAGCCCAATGCGAGCTATGATGTCCAGATTCATTGAATCTAAGAGATGTCTAAATTCAATGAATAATCTAGGGTTGATATATATTTTATATATATATATATAAATTAGTTTATATATATATTATATATATAATATAAGAGATATTTGTAAGATTTAATTTATAAGGATAAATTAAATCTCTATCATTTTTGAATTTGAATTTAAATGGATATGATCTATTTGAATTTGAAATTCAAATTGATAAGATATCTCAAATTTGATTTATGAGAATAAATCAAATATAATTCTGTCTTATATTTATTTCAAATTAAATAAATAGGTGAGTTAAATCTGTGGGACGGATTTAATATAAACCATATTTATTTAATTAGTTTCTTATTAAATTATGCAATATATGATATTGTATTAATTCAGAATTAATATAAGATTAATTCTGAAGCCCGGCCCTATTAGAAGCCCGATAGCTTCCTATATATTTGACATTAGGAGCTAGGGTTACACAGACAAGATAGATCTCTACACACACATTCAGACGTGAGAAGAGGGGGCAGGGAGAGTGCAAAAGGTTTGCACATAAGAAACTGCCGAGATAGAGACGGTGAGGACGGAATCTCTAGAAAGCCCTAGAGGGACAAGAGGCGCTAGCACGTCGTTCGCGATTGGAACGCTGTTCGTGTGGATACCGGTAGAGGAAGCCGATCTGAGCTGTCGACTTCTACGATACGACCAGACACGAAGCAAGGTCGCGACCATAACACGCTGAGGTCGCGACCAAACGGGCATCTGAACGTCAGAAATCCGAAAAGAGGAGATAGGTCACGACGTGAAGTTGAAGAGGTCGCGACTAAAAGCTCCAGAGGCGACAGGTCGCGACTAGAAGCATAAGAGGTCGCGACTAAAAGCTCCAGAGGCGACAGGTCGCGACTAGAAGCATAAGAGGTCGCGACTAACAACTCCAGAGGCGACAGATCGTGACTAGAAGCAGAGGAGGTCGCGACTAGAAGCTGAGGAGGTCGCGACTGAAAGTTCCAGAGGTGAGGAGTCGCGACTAGTGGACACTGAGGTCGCGACCAAAGCTCAAAACCGAAGGTAACACTTCTTTCTCCTTGACTTAAACACATTCGGTAGATCCTGGCTGGGAATGGAAAAATTTTTAAAGTTAATTTCCGCTGCGTGTCTTCCAATTCCCTGCAATATCAGTCATGCTACATAATTAATAACTTCTCTTCACGTATCTTTATCTCCTCCATCTTGAGAAGACCTGCTGTAATTGGATTGATATAGAAGGGGTGAGATTTCGGGGGAAATCTCAGTAGCAAACGGTGCTAAACAATGCATGCATCAATGATTGATATTAGTGCTTGCTTGTGATTGTGTCAACTTAATGTAATGTGCATGCTTCCATGTAACATATGAAATACAATTGGCCAAGGTAATCATAGCACAGAGCTTCAACAATTACATATTAACATCAATCAATCAAGCCATAACACAATCAACCATACATTCAACACATACAAGTTTAGGTAAGTTTACTACCTAGCATGTAGTCTTTCCTTTAGTCCTTAGCCTTTGTTCTGAGATTCCTTCTTTATACATGTCATAGCCTATACATAGCATAATAATATTTCATTATTATCTCATCTAGTATAACTCTTTTAACTTAAGCTTATCTTGAGATAATACCTCTATTCTGACAATCCCCTAACTTCCTTTCTATCCACGGCTAATCTTATAGAGAGAGATATTTCTCTATTCTAACTATTAAATTTATAAGAACAATAATCCTCTAATTTATTAGAGCAAGAACTAGAATAAATTACTTACCTTATTCCTAAGCTTGCCGAGTCCCTAAGCTTCTTGGATTGCTCCTAACTCAGCCAGACCTCCTTCTTTCTCTTCCTTTCTTTCTTTCTTTCTCTCTTTCTCTCTCTCTCTCTCTCTTCCTTTCTCTTCTTCTTTCCGTGGATGGTATGAAATGGCAAGGGGGATGTCTATTTATAGGTGGAGAAAGTTGGCTTGAACGATCCAGATCGAATCACGATGAACGGCTCAGATCCCTTACCTTCCTTAAGAAGCTTCACCTGCATCATCGTGATGATATCATCATCCTAGATGACTCATCAAAATGACATCATCCATAGACACCTCACATGCTTAGGTGGCATAATGGTGGGGTCCTTAGGATACCTCACCATCTGACTCAACGCTTTCAAAGAATTCCAGAGTCTTATCCCGGAATAAACGGCTGGGATCGTGCCACGTGTCCTTAGCTTTTTCTTCTTCCTCTAGATTAGTGCCATGTGGCGCCTTATGGGTACCTTTGATGCCACCTCATGGCTTTCGGATTAGTCTCAAGCTTTATCTAATTAATTTTCCAGTTATCACTTCAACCGGGTAATTTTACTTTATTGAAAACTCACTAAAATATTACTTTAATGCCACTTTAACCCACATAACTATTGGGCCATATTTTTTGGACTCTTGGAATGCTATCTTGGGTCTCTGATCATGCTCAAGCACTCTGATGGCTCAATTCCCAAGAAACACCCCTTGGCAAATTACTAAAATACCCTTGGTTCCTTTTTATTTACTTTAATGAGTCTAGGGGCATTATTTTCTTTTCACACCTTACCAGAGTATCCCCTGACCCTGGTCAACTATCCAGATAACCTTTCTTGACTGTCTAACCTTAGTTAAATGACCAAAATACCCTTTACTCATTCTTTACTTATTTTATAACACAGGAGTATTTTCGTTATTTCGTATATTTTTTGGACACGTACTGGCCCCTTTTACCGCTGAACTGATATCATGGGCCTGGGCCTCCCTTTGCGTCATTATGGGTCTCTATGTGACGTCATTTGGGCTCATTCAATCCCAGTTTACTTACCAATTAATTTTCTAATCGGAGATCGGGCGTTCACGAACTCCCGTCAAAATTCACTAATATGTGAATAACTTTTCTTGCATATCTCCTTTCGGGACCCTGTCAGTTCCTTGACCTCTAGCTTCACAGGACGCACATTCCTGTAACTTTTCACTCATATCTGAGGTCCAGGAGATCTGATAAAAATTTCAGATAGCTTTCAGACTATCAGATAAATATCAGCTATCTGAAACTCTAATAAAATTTCTGTAATAAGCTAGATTAACCAGCACAACTTTCTCTATCTACTGATGAAATTTGGGACTGAAATGCTTCCGGGCAGTTTTAAGCCACTTCCAGCTCAACTTTCTATAATTACCGTTTTGCCCCTGGAAACTTTTCCTCTTTTCAATTAAGTCCCTTAACTTTTTATAATTACACTTAATGGCCCACAACTTGTGTCTACTTTCACCTTTGCACCATGAAAATTTTAGACTTTCACTTTAGTCCATTTCTTTTCTAAAATGACCATTGTGCCCCTAGGGACTTTCACTATTTACATATAAGTCTCTGTACTTTCACTTATTTATAGTTTAGTCCCTGAAAACCCTCTGTATGTTTCTGGGACTTCTGCTCAAAGGGGTCTGGTAGCCTATCTATTTCAGGTTACTTTATGAGTCTCTGGCATGAAAATTGAGATATTACAGTTTTAACCCTAAGAACACCTTATTTTAATATCTATACAAAGAGAACAAATTTTAGATTGGATGGCTTACAATAATTAGTTACTTTTTTAAAACTATTGGATGGCTTACAATTTGAAAATGTTGACGAATCACGGATTATTAGTTAAATAATTAAATGTGTCTTAAATTGATATAAAATTTACTTAATTTACCTTTATTAAATAATGTTATTGAAAAATAATAAAATTACTTTTTAAATATATTTTTATTATGTGTCACCTCTTTCCATTCATTCTCTCTCTTGCATTTATGATTCTCGCTCCACCTTTCTAGTATTTTGTAATAGGGGTACAATGGAAGAATATTCATTAATAACTATGTCTACTTCTTATATTTAGAACTAACAATTCCTTCTAAATGAGTTCTAATATACTAGACTGGAGTAATAAGCACAGATAGAATTGCATCACGTAAAAGAAATATCATATTGCCTCACTATTAAATTAAAGTATTGAATATAATATTCTATCCAAGAATTAGTTAGAAATAGTTGACCACTTATCACACCAAATTTGCTAAAAGTAAATTTCTCCATTAAAAAGAGATTCGCATTCATATATGATAACCTTGATGAGCAAGCCAATTGATAAAATTGTTAATTAGCTTCTTTAGACACATGATTTAAGGTGACAACCTAATTGCACAAAATGTGATCACACGAACTTCTCAAATTAAATTGATGTTCCAATGATTTGATAAGTATTCATATTGTATTAGTCTCAAAGCTTTAGCATAGTTTCATCAAGCTTTCAAGTTTTAAAACATTAGCATAGTTTCATCAAGCTTTCAAGTTTTAACACATGATTTGAAGTTCCCTAGGATCCTCTAATGCTTTTCCCAAGTTTTCTTCTTTTTTTTTTTTTCATAAACCAATTTTCTTCTAGGATTAATCCAAAGCACCCTATAACTTTTGTTTTTCAGAATCCTAGAAAGTTTCCCTCATCAATTAATTAATCATGTATGCATGTACGTATATGTGTATGTATGTATATAGTACTTACTATCATTTAGATTATGTAGAAAGAGGCTATATTCTCTTAGTAGGCCCCTCTCATTCACTAATTAGTGGCCATTTTAAATTAAAAGCAAATTTCCTTTTTTCTAAAAAAAGTAAAAGTCCCAAATATAGGACAAATATACTAGCTTGTGAATATATATATATATATATATATATATATATATATATATTGTGTTATGATTTAAGATATTTGGCTTGATATATGAGTTGCATGTTTTATATTATTTTATAACATAATTTAATGGGAGTGTAAGTTTTTTTCAAAAAACAAGAAGTGTTTTTTTTTTTGGAAAAAAAAGTACTTTTGGACCCTATGATTTAGGTTCAAAAGCACCAAGACACCAATTTGTATCAAAACTATTATTGACAACCATTGTTTACCAAAAGCTCCTAACAGTTTTTATATGTATTTTTTAGATATTCCTATGGGAAATGATAATTTGCGCTTCTGATTTTTTATTATTTTGATGTCTCTCCTTTCTTTCTTTTTTAATTATGTATTTATCATTTTACTTGATGCTATTTCTAGTAATTTCTTCATAAAAAATTATTCTGATAACAACTATCCAAACATTTATTTCTTTAAAATTATTTTTTATATAAATTCTATTCTCTAAAATTGTTTTATAATCAATTTTTTTTAAAATCTATTCTTTAAAAGTTGAGTCAAACACACCTGAATCATGCATGTGCAATGTTTCACGGCAGCATAGGCTAGTTTTTAGAAAGTATTTTACTTTTTAATTAAAAATCTAAAGGTTCTTTGATCATGGAAGCTGGGGACAATTTTCATTTAATTTAATCATTTAGTTCTCCTTTGGCGGGATAGGAATATAATTGTATATTTTAAGAAAGATCATAAATCAAATTCCTATTTTAAATGCATAGGGTTAATTAACCATTGGGATAGTCTTTAGAATCACAGCTTGCTTCCACCTTGACTAGTTAGTTAAATTTTTAATTTATTATCTTAATATTATATAGATATTGTAAATTTTTAATTTTTTTTCAAAATTTATGATTTATTATTGAAAAAAAAACTTTTATACCATCTCATCTAGACTTGAAGTTGTGGAGATTAAATGAAAAATATAATTGATAGTATTTTTATAAATATCGATATATTTTTAGATTGGACGCCTTATGTATCGTCTAAAAATATTAATTTAGACTATTTTCAGAGGCATACGGTGTAAACTATAATAAAAAATTATTGAATTTGAATCATTTTACACTGGATTTATTTCAGGCCTAGCCTAGAGCCTTCTGTTTCCCTCTAACTATCAAATCCTTTCATCTTCCAACGCAATCTTTTGTGATCTAGAGTTATGCCTCTTGGAAATCTGAACTCAGAAATGCCATCATTCTAATTTCCTCTCTATTTTTTCACTATAAATACATAAAGTTAGGGATTATTTGAAACACAAGTTAAATCGTATTCCCTGATCTCTTTCTTAGACGGCCATGGCGGGAACAAAATGGCAAAGGTTACATTCTGGCTCCTACTATTGACGTCCCATGCCACCCACTCAACCGTCGTGGACATCGTCACCACCACCATCGTCGTCCCCTCCTGTCCCTGACCCTTCGACTAATGATGATTTGCTGGAGGCCATTGTGCAACTGTAAATGTCGTATCCATGACCTTTAGCATTCCCATGATCGCATCGCTGAAGATGTGACCAGTCTTCGAGCCACTGCCTTGCGTCTTAAGGCTAAGATAGACAAGCTCCTTAGTCTTCAGGAGAAGCTTCCCAGTGATATGAAGATGATGACTCCACCGTGGTGAAAAGAGAGAGCTCCATAATCGCCGACGACGACGAGGAGGATGGAAGCTTTTTTTTTTTTTTTTTTGTTATTTTGTTATTTTTTTTGAAATATTGTATATTTTTGTTGGTCCTCACGGGCTTCTTAAAAATATATTAATATATATAATATTTCGATTTCTGCTTTTTTTTTTCATTTTCCGTTGGCCTATTAAAATTTGTTTTATTTTTTTAAATTGTTTTTATTTAACATTATTGCGACCATATTTTTAATAATTCTTAATAATTTTACAAAAGAATTGACAGAAAACTACACCAGTCCAGATTCCCATATGGTTATTCAGGTTATTGTTAGATTCCTATATGCTCGAGGGACCAAAAAAAGACCACACTTATCTGTACCTTTGGTACATATACCTATAAACGAATGCTATTTGGTTTGTACAATACTTCTGGCACGTTTCAGTGCTGTATGCTTTCTATGTTTGCTAATTTTATTAAAAAATACATAGACGTGTTTATGAATAATTTTACCATATATGGAAGTTCATTTGAGCAGTGTTTGTAGAGTTTTGATCTAGTCCTTGCTAGATGCATTGAGAAGAAACTTGTTTTAAACTTTAAAAATTGTCATTTTATGATTAACTATAGAATAGTGTTTGGACATCTCATATCTAGCAAAGGAATTGAAGTAGACAAAGTAAAAATTGAAGTAATCTCTTCGCTACCCTACACGACTACTGTACAAGAATTACGATCCTTTTTGGAGCACGTCGGTTTTATAGGAGATTCATTAAAGATTTTAGTAAAATTGATTTTCTACTCTTTAGATTCCTTCAAAAAGATGCATATTTTATTTTTTCTACTGATTGTAAAGAGGCATTTGAAAATTTGAAGAGTAGGTTGATTTTCCTACCTATTCTAACGTCACCAAATTGGAATCTTCCTTTTTAAATATCATGTGATATTTCCAATTTTGTTGTGGGAGCTATTTAGGTCAAAAGGAGGATAACTTGTCTAAGGTGATTGCATATGCCTCTAAGGCACTTGATATTGTCCAAATTAACTACGCTACTACTGGGAAAAAAAAACTATTTACAATTGTAGCTAGTGGCTTTGGATAAGTTTAGAGAATACCTTATTAATTCAAAAGTTATTGTTTATACGGATCATGCGGAAGTCAAATACTTAATCGATAAACCTCAATCCAAACCAAGACTCCTATTCTTGCTTCAAGAGTTCAACATCGAAGTGAAGGAACGTACTGGAAACGTGAACCATGTTGTAGACCATCTGAGTAGACTACCATTGAAGACAAGGGGATTACTTATTCTAACCTCATTTGTTATTCTTTCCCTGATCAATCAATATGTGTGGTGTCTGTTGTAGAGCCTTGGTATGCTCACTTGGTAAATTTTCTTAAAACTAGCCTAATCCCATCTCATTAACTAAATTTCAAGCGCAAAAACTCAAAAGTGAATCTAAATAATATCTTTGGGACAACCCCTATTTATGGAAAGCATGCTCAGAACAAGTCTTAAGAAGATGTGTCTCTGATAAAGATCATACCCAAGTTTTAAGAGCTTGTTATTCCTAGGTCTATCGGGGGTAAGAGAGCTACGAGTAGAGTTTTCAAGTTAGGTTTCTATTGGTCTACCTTGTTTAAAGATTCTTTTGAATTTTGCAAGGTATGCCATAAGTTCCAGAGATTCGGGGGAATTAGCAAGCATCATAAAATATCACAGCACCCAATTATTTTTGCGAGATTGTTTATGTATAAGGAATAGATTTTGTATTACCCTTTCCACTCTCAGCCAGTTTCTATTACATACTATTAGCTGTAGATTACCTATCTAGGTGGGTAGAGGCTATCCCAACGAGACTAGATGATGCCCAGACGGTCTCCAAATTTCTAAGGTATCACATCTTTAGTAAATTTGGAGTACCGAAGGTACTGATTAGTGATCAAGGCACCCACTTTTGCAATAAGTTGATTAATAACTTATTGATAAAATATGGTGTGATTCACAAGGTCTCAACCCCTTATCACCCTTAAACAAATGACCTAATTGAGGTGTCCAATAGAGAGATCAAGCATATCCTTGAGAAGATAGTCAAGCCATCTTACAAGGATTGGAGTCTTCAATTGGATGATGCTCTGTGGGCTTATAGAACTGCTTACAAGACACCTCTTGGTATGTCCCCATATCACACTGTTTATGGGATAGCTTGTCATATGCCTATAGAATTAGAGTACAAAACCTATTGGGATGTGAAAGCTTATAAGGAAGACCTGGAAGAATATGGATCATAGAGGATGTTTCAACTTCAAGAGCTAGAGGAAATGAGATTGGATGCCTATAATAGCTCAGAAATATTCTGAGGAAGTGTTTCAAGGAAGGTGATAAAGTGATGACGTATCAAGCCCAATTCAAATTTAAGTATGGAAAGTTTAAAACAAGCTTGGATGGGCCCTACACTATAGTCAAGGTACATGATTTTGGGATGATAGAGTTGAAGGAGGAGGCAACAGGCAAGATTTTTTAATCTAATGGCCACATCTTGAAACTCTATGAAGAGTTACCACCGCCTCCATAAGGACAAGTCATCCCATTCCTTTTTGTCTTACTTTTCACATGCCTTTATAGTATGTGATATTATTTTGCATGTGATGGTTTAATGAGTCTTGAATGGGATGATTCAATAGGAATAGTTCTTTATTTTTGTTTATTTGTGTTTGACTCAATTTCTCTGTTACCCACTTGAGTTATATTATATGATGTTGTCTTTATCACCCACACACAATTGCATGATGTAGTTTACCTATCCTTTCATCTTAGCTTTTCTCAAATTGCTTTGTATGATAGGAATGTGACTGCATGCTTAACTGTGAAATTTGCATTGAATTGTGTGTTGGATTGCAGTGCTCGGGTTTGATTTAAATGATCATATTCTGAGCTACTATTCCTATTTATCTGCTAAATGCTGAAATGTTATATACTTTTGCCCATTGATAGTGAGGACATTGTCAAGTTTAAGTGTGAGGGAGAGGTCAATATGCTCTTGTGTGCCTTTTTGTTGTTTCTATTCCACCACTAAATACTAATTTTTTTCAAAGAATCCAATCTTTCATCACAAATTTTTTTATCTTTTAACTATTAAGTGATGAATTACTGAATATTGGATTTTTATTTCAACTACTTTGATGTTAAAAATGTTTTGGGCTTTAAAAATTTTCGTTTGGTGGTCTCTGTATTTATTAGTTACGACCTAATTGTTGTTTGGTTGCAACTAAAGATGGATTTTTGAACTGATTAAACTCACTCTATTTGTGGTGGTGACTAGATGTACCTTTGGTCGCAAGTAAATCCTTTAAAGTGTGGTTTTGTGCTTGCTGTGATTAGTAGTCGCGAGTAGATTAACTTTAGGTCAAGGCTAAAATTCCTAAGGTTTAGAAGTTTACTCTTTGAGTAATCTAATCACGACCTACATTATTCTTAGTCACGACTTGAGTTCCCATTTTGAAAATATCCATCTTCCTTCTCTTTGCTTCATGAAATACTATATAGAAGGACTTTTGAACTACCATAGTACTTTTACAAGTAAATCATTGCCCTACTATTTTAACCATTTTGCATCAACAATTTTCTGAAAACTATTCCCATGCTTAAGCTTTTAAAAATCTTGGAAATTGAAATATAATCACCTAATATTTCACTAGTAATCTCGAGATTCATGCATGAGCTTGATAAATTGTTTTGATACTCTTAATCATTATTTTAGAGGGTTTTCAATTGTGATAAGTGCCTAGTAAATAATTATCATTGTTTGAGACTTTAGTTTATGAGCAATTTAGATACAAACCCTTGTTAGAAGGATTCTCGGTCTTAATTCCTATATTGAGTAATTATTCATTTGGTTTGAATTCTCTAAAACTTGTCTTAGCTCTGTGTCAAAAATTACTTGCGCATTTATAATTATTGAATATGATAGAGGCATTCATTTCTACACCCTTTGGCCCAAACACAAGCCATAAATACTAATCCATTGTTCACCTTATTGGGCCTTTATGTCTTTCATTTTATCCATTGTTCCTCTATTTTTTGTTTGAGTGTCTATATTGCATCGTAAATTAAGTCAATTTCATCCTTATATTTGAGGCCATATAAGCTTCAAGGAATTTGTGGGAAGTATTGTATGTACCCAAATTTGAAAAAAAAATAGCTGAATAAAGTTGTAGCGATGTCAATAAGCTATAACAAAAGAATAAAGTTAAAATAAGTGCTTCCTGGTAATAGAAGGTTAGGGTTTGAGCTTATTTAGATGAAATTTGATTTACATTATCTTTCATCAAGGCACTCGATTACACCTATTTTCATTCCACTTAACCTTTCCATCATTTCAACCCTAAAAGTCGTCTTGATTCTTTACATGAATTTGTATAGTAGAGAAGATTTAGAGCTATTACAAGCCTACTGTAGAGTGTTTGCCCCTTGAATTAGAGCGAAAGAACCCTACCAATGAGAGGTTGAGAGCTAAACACTTGTATCCCCATAAAGAATCTATGTAACCGCTAAGTATGACGGTCAAAACACTATAAATGTTTATAACGGTTCATGTAATTTAGTAGCGGTCGACAAAATCGTAGCAAATGTGGCCCCAAAATCGTAGCGGTCAACTCTTCACGCGTTGTGGTGTGAACATTATGGCAATTTGAACTGCTACAAATGTGTTCCCGCCTTATGGCGCTAGCTTGGCACTATTGTTGTAGCAGTTGTAATTGTAGCAAATGTCTCCATAAGCACTACTCATGGTCAAAGTGTTGCAAAATTTTAGCAGTTTATAGGAAAACCGCTACAAAAATGATACTTTGCAATAGTTTGCCCTTAACGGCTATAAACTAACTGCTGCAGCTCTCAATTTTTTTGTAGTAAAAACCTCATAAAAATTAGGCTCAGAAAATAGTCTGATTTTTGTAAAATCGGACTAAGCTGGTACTAGATTATACATGATTTTTCCAGAAGCCTCTTCTCCCATGAGTTGGCACCACCTAAGCATGATGATGTCATATGGATGATGTCATGGGAGGGAGTTGATTATCTAAGATATTAGGTGGTTAAATCTTAGCCATTGATTTTTAAGATGCAATCTTAGACATCCATTTAAGATTTGATTTGGTCATTGATCTAATCTCAAATTTGCCTATAAATACCCCTCAAACTCCATGGCTGGCACTTCCTTGCAACTATAGGGAACCTCTTGTAAATTTTCTACTCAATCTAAAATCAAGTTTCCAATCTTCCAAACTTCAAGAAAATCAAGTTAAATTTTCCCTCCAAGCTTTTGGTTATGTAGTTGGAAGATTAATATATGATTTAGTGGTTGAAATGTCATTTTGTTTCCCTTGGGGTATGCTGGTTGAAATTCATGAATGAAAGGGGAGGATGAATTTCAAGTTATAGGTAGCTAAGAGCAGTTGAAATAAGTCAGATTTAGGTAGATTAAGCATATGGAATCAATGTAGTCTTGGAATTTTATGTTTGGCATGCTTACTTCCACTATATAGAACTATAGGAAGGAAGTTGAATTGGTTAATTTTGATGCTTCCAATGGATTTAAAATAAAAAATTGTGTGGGTTAAGTAGAGAAGCAAGCATTGGAAGTATTGAAATCAAAATGTTGAATTTTGGATTCTACATAAAAAATTATGTAGGGTTGAACCTTTGGAATTAATTTTAGATAGATGGAACTAAAAGTCCTTAAAGGGGACTTAAGAGAGCTTAAGCTTTGGAATTACGTTTATGGATTGTATCGCAATATGACATTACTTTACAATGTATAGGCTTCGACAATTGCCAAAGGAGAACTCCCCCACTAAAAGAAAAGAACAAGGATTCTTCAAGAGGTAGCAAGGATAACCCACTTTAAAGTTTGTTATGTTGATTGTTTAATTCATTGTTTTTATGACTGTTGGTTGAGCTTGTTATGTGATTATACTATTGGCTGCTGTGTTGCCATGAGCTATGATGCTTGTTGCATCTCCTTGCACTATATGTCATGACAATATGCATGTTAGAGTTTGATGATAAAGTTATATTGCTCCCATATCATATATATATGATTAGATAATTTAACTTGATGAATGTTAAGGTGCTTATCTCTTGCTATTGAGATTTCTTTAAAAGCTCATTCCTTCCATGAATTTGACATTGTCATAGGTGCTGAATCATCTAAAGGAAAATGCTTAAATGTGGACCCTTAAGTGTGCTATGTAATGTAATTTTGATGCTACACTTTGTAATGAACTAAGGTGAACAATGGCATGTAATCAAAAAGAGGCAATAACATTGTAGCTCTGTTTTGACTATGTTACTAGACGAATTTTAATATAATACTTGACATTTGTAAATTTAAGATAATGAACTTTAAATTGACACCAAGATCACCTCATTTGGATAAGTATACAATTTAATATGATTTTTTTAAAGATAAAGTTCATAATATGGAAATGGAAATAACCCAATTAGTAGATCTTGGAGTAGAAAGGTTTCAGCTCCCAGTTTGATTTAGTAAATAGATGAATTAAACTATGAAATTTTTTGAGCTTAAATTACACATCTCATGCTTTAAAATAATGGGTAATTTACCTTATTTAAATATGTGAGTTAGTAGATATAAATTTTTAAAGTTGAAGCGTAGAAACTGGAAATTCCAGAATGACCATATGAACAGTAATTTTCAACGAATTAACTGTATTAGTTGCTCTAATAAAACCCCAGTTTTATATTTTTTTTCATTAAACAACGTTGAAATATCTTCAAGTAGGAATTTGAATAACCTCATTTTAATTTTTTTAGAATTAATTATAAATTTTTGAATTTATGTCAGAAATCTAGAATGGCCACATGAATAGTACTCAAGAGACATATTTTTGAAAATTCATTCTTCTCACTTTATGAGGTCTTAATGTAGTTCAATAAGCTTCCAAATGCACATATATGTATAGTAAAATAAGGAAGTTACATCTATATTTTATAGATTGTAATTATTCTTTTTATGGCATCAAGCCATAGAGCTTTAAATTTTTCATCTTACAACTTGGAGTTCATATAGCTTGGACTTTTAAATCCGATGCCAGAAGTAAAGCTTTAATTTTTATGTTATAGCTTAAAGCTATAAAGCTTAGATTTTTATCCAAATATCATAAGTAAAGCTTTAATTTTTTATATTGTAGCTGAAAGTTATAAAGCTTGAATTTTTATACAAAGTTCACAAGTAAAGCTTTGATTTTCATATTATAACTAAAAGCTATAAGCTTGCATTTTTATTCAAATATCATAATTAAAGCTTTGATTTTCATATTATAGCTTAAAGCTATAAAGACTGGATTTTTATCCAAATGCCACAAGTAAAGTTTTGATTTTTATATTATAGCCAAAAGTTATAAAGTTTGGATTTTTATCTAAAGGCTACAAGTAAAGCTTTAATTTTTATATTATAAGGCCTGGATTTTTATCTAAATCCCATAAATAAAACTTTAATTTTTATATTATAGCTTAAAGCTATAAAACTTAGATTTTTATCTAAAGGCCATATGTAAAGCTTTGAATTGTATATTATAACCAAAAGCCATAATGACCATATTTTAAATCCAGCCGTAAGAAGTAAAGCTCTGAATTTTATATTATAGATGGAGCCATAAAGATCAAATTTTAGATCTAGTAGCCATAATTTGATATATGTTGATATCATAATTTTATATTATTAAATGGCTATTAGCCATAATACTTTGAATTTCCTAATTAGATATCCAGAAGCTATCCTTATATATTTATAATGATCAATTTAATATTTGTTGATATCATAATTTTATATTATTAAATAGCTAGCAGCCATAATACTCTAGATTTCTTTATTAGATAGCTAGAAGCTATCCTTATATATTTATGATAATCAATTTGATATCTATTGATATTATAATTTTATATTATTAAATAGCTAATAGATATAATACTTTATATTTCTTAATTAGATAGCCAGAAGCCACATCAATATGTTTTATAATATTTCTTTTCTAAAAGATCATTATATGGTGTTGATAAACGTCATGGAGAAAAGTTATGCCTCGTTGATGAAGCCTTGGAGGTTTATGGTTCAAATATCAAGTGATACAAAAACAGCATTTTAGTATTTTAAAATATTTGTATATAATCCTAAAGACTAAAGACTTGTAGAGAATAGTACGACTAACAACTAATAGTCCTAAAGACTAATGACTTATAGATAATGGTACTAAAATGTAATAGTCCTGAAAGTTAATGATTTGTAGAGAATCGTACCATTGAAGAGTAATAATCCTAAATTCTAATTACTAAATTTATTTGAAAAAAGGATAATAAAAGACAATATAAATTTAAAAATGATAAAATGGGTATATGAATATCTAAAAAAATAAATTAGGCAAGAGGTCCAATATGTACTTTATAAATTTGGGTGAAAAGACTAAATTATCCCTGAAGTTGTAATTGTCTTAGGAAGAGTTATGAAAATCATTACTGAAATTACAAATCCTATTACAGGAATTGTAAACCAGTAATTAATTACTTGCAATTTCAGAGTTGTAAATGTCTTAGTTGAAGTTGTCAAAACTGTTATTGAAATTACAAATGCTATTAATGGAGTTGCAAATCCAAAAGTAATTAGTTCCAATTTTAGAGTTGTAAATGTCATAGGGAGAGTTGTCAAAACTATTACTAAAATTATAAATCTCATTGCAGGAGTTACAAATGACCAAAGGGCAATTTCATCTTTTGCCCCAAATTTGCAAATGACAGATTGGGTAGGAGGCCCAATCTGTCTTTTTTAAAATTCAGAGGCTCTTTTTATCTTTTTAAATTTCAAAAGATCTTTTATTATTTTTTTTTTCAATTTATTTTACTATAATCATATTAAAATAATTATGACATTTAGGAGTCTCTACCAAACAATGACATTAAGAGTTTGTTATTCATCACTTAAAGGTTCTTATACATGATATATGAAGGTATGAAATTTTGATTCTCTTATTACTACCTATAATATTTATATTCCATACTTTATCATTTAATTATTCAACATCTATTCTATTATATAGTGGAATTATGATTAACAATATATTATGAATGATGGCTTGGTATGTTTGTTAATGAGAGTTTTGTTCATTATATGAAGGTATATGAATATGTTTATTTCGTATTTTTTGTTAGATTTCTACTTATTTAAAGTCTTGGATTTATTCTTATGATTATGATATCTCAATATGATAACAATTGAATTAATGTGTTGGAAAGTACAATAATAAAATAGCTAGCGTCTATATATGTTCATTTAATTATGCTGGTTCATGATTTTGTGAGTAAACGGACGAAAACCATATCACTTTGAATTTTACTTTTGTGTGGATGTCCATATCTCATATTATCTGTGGTATCCCATAATCATCTCCTATTATTAAGGAATCTTAGATTCTAATAGAATTGAGATTGTAAAATTGTTCATTTAAATAGAGGTGATGTATTTTGTATTCTACATACCTTTAAATAGAATAAGATATACTCCCTTATTTCTCCTCTCTTTTTCTCTACTCTTTCTTATTATAAGAGTTTGGTCTTTTAAGGACTTGTTTGCTTCTTTCTAATTTTTGCATTATTTATTTTGCCATTTGTTTTCTATGTCCAAAACATATTATTCTTTGGGTCAAACAAACACTCCTATTTTGTTTTTTGGTAGAGTCTATGCTATATTCTCTAACCGATAGTTAGAAATTAATTCTTTTGAGGCATAGAGATCAAAGAAGTAGGTTTTACCTCTTTAAACAAAATATTTTCTATACACACAATTTAATTCGAACTCAGGATATCATGTTTAAACAATTCAGTCATCTAATAACTGTGACAAGCTTCATTATTTTCCATGACCAAAACAAAATATTTTTTACTCCTTTTATTTTGTTTTCCCTCCTGTGAATGACGTCTAATTTTATTCCCCAAAGTTACATTCATCATTAACTAACCCTAGCTAATTGTGTTGGGCAAATAGCCCATCCTCGTGGGGGCATACATATTGTTCTGTTCCATGACTTAAAGACTAAGGGGATTAGATATCAAGCCACTTGAATAATTAACAAACTAACCTTGGCTCAATATGTCAGATAACTAATTTTGTGTATATCAAAAAAAGATATCTAATTTTGTATATATCATGAAAATTAAGTTAGTTAATTATTTATAAAAAAATATATGTTAATTTTTTTAAATTCTCTCCTTTAGTCACTACTACTCCTATCATAGAAACTTCCTTTAATATATACAATCAATATCAATATATAGGGTTATTGTGAGAAAAATTTATAAATTTAGAAGATAAAGTGAATTAAGTTATTATATATAAGACCAAGATAAACTCTCTAACTGACTTCTATATTTAGAACCGAGACAATATATAAAAAGAAAAAAATTAAATCTAAAGCCTGATTTAATATATATTGACAAATTATTTGTTTCTCTTTCAAAAACATCTTCTGAACTCTATAATCCTTTTCCTTTATAATTCAAAAACACTAATATATATACCACTTACATTGTAAGAAATGTATTGTTAAACTTGATGAATTATATATCCGTCCCCTGATCCATATGCTCACCATTAATGTATAATTATTAGATAAAGTTTTTTGGGCGGAAATGAAATTTTTGAATTTCAAACCTAAATTACCATTTTAAGTATATATACTGATGAAGTTACGAACTTACCATGCATTATTGTGAAAACTTCATATAATCAATGTGGTAATGTGTTGTGCATTTTCTTAGAGTGGGAATTTTTGGAGTGATCCAACTAGACTATGGCACCCCAAATTGAAAGATTCTTTTTCATATTGAAGTGTTTGATAAATTAATTAATATTTATTTAGTTTTATTTATATGCCACTTCTAACATATTTTACTAGAATAAAAAAATCCTTAAACTTTATTAACTCTTCTTTAAAAAAATTTCAATTTCACCCCTATTTAATACATACTATACTTTATGGGAACAAAGTCTACATAATAATAAATGAAAGATAAAATTATATATTCATATAAAAAATTTAATTTAGTGAATTATAAATAGGACTAAAAAAACTTTTATCTCTCTATTTTATAAATAGGATTAGAGGGTATAATGGGAGCATGATCTCATTATGTCACTGCTTGCACTTAATTATATTCCCTCCTCCATCCCTACCTTTCCATTTATCAAATACACTTCCTATTAAAATGCATCCATGTACATATATATATAGCTAAAGTTGTTCCCTTTATTTAATATGAAATGTAATCATATACTACTAAAGTTGGGTTCGTTGACCTATTTTTGTCTTTCGGTTCTTATACACTTTCCCTTCCCAATATATAGCTATCATTTTTACCTTTTCAATTATTGTTTGTAAGACTGCTACTACCAAAAAAAAACAAAAGAAAACTATAGCGGTTTCACTTGTAGTAGTCATGTCGTTAAATGTTATGAATATTAAAATATTATGTATCAATATTTATAGACTCCTAAGTTATTTTTTAGAGTTTTAATTAAGTTACATAAACTGTAAATGAATAGTTTTAAGAGGTTTTAGTTCTAAGAGTTTTTATGACTAATATATATAATATTCAAATATTATATATTCTACGATCATATATATATTTATTTTTTGTATAACTTTTAGAATAAAATTTAAAAATTTATAGAATAAGAATTACTCTTTTCTCTTCAATTTTTTTCTTATACTTTTTATTTTTTTCATCTTAAACCCCTCTTTTATTTTTCTTATTTTTATAACATTAGAAAAGTTGACATTTGTAGCGGTTTACGAGTAAACCGCAATAAATTTGTCATGTTTTGACTAGCGAGAGCACTTGTGGCAATAGTGGTAGCGGTTACTGGACAAGAACCGCACTGCCCATGACCCATCTTCCTTGGAAGAAGAAGCGGCAGGCAGAGGTGGATCTTAAAGGCGACGCTTTGGACCGAAAGCAGAAGCATCATTTTATCTGGGTATTAACAATATTCAGGTACCTATTTTGACTCTTATCAGTTTATAGGTTCTTTTTGTGGGATTTTTCCTAGAGGCTATATCTTTCTAATTTAATTTACTTTGTCAAGCAATGTAGATCGATTTCGCATGGCATAATGTTTCTTCTATAATTGACACGGCACTTTTAGATCTTAAATAAGAATAAGATTCCTATGTACCAAAAAGTTAGCCACAAACCTAGCTCTAGAGACTAGAGTGGTATTTAATTTACCAACTTCAACACGTATGAAATATCTAAGATAAGACGAGAGACAGAATGAAAAGTGTAGCTATGATGGACAAAGGGTCAGAGGACTGAGTGATAACATAAACAAGCACAAGAGACAAGATAGGGATTGTGGCTATGAGTAGAAAGAGAATCAGAAAAAATAACAAAACACAGAAAAAATATATGCATTCAAAAGTTGTCGAGTTTTCAATTTTTAAAAACAGGTTTATAATTAAAAATTAACAAACAAACAAGTTTTTTTTTGTTTTCAAAAACAAAAAATCAAACAAGGCCTTAATTTTCACTTATCCACTAACGTTGCTTCTGATTAGAGGGTGAACACAAGAATCTCCTCCGCACATTGAAACTGTTTGTGTGACTTGATCAAGGGTCTATCACATATTGAATTCCTCTACTCGACAAACCAACGGTCATCATCATCACCATCATCATGAGAAGCACACCATGCTCATCTATATCTTCAATGATTAAAAACAGAAAGCTACCTTTGTCACACTCGCAAATTATTAAAAAGTTATATAAATGATTTAATAATTATTATAAAAAATATAATAAACATTACAATTTTTTCCTTGATCCTTTTCATTTTTTTCATTAAGCAAGCTTGTCTTAAAACTCATTTGGCACGACTATGAAAACTAGATAAATTTTATGGCAAAAATATTCTCTTTTTCATATACAAAGGAAAAAGTTAGATAATGAACTAGATCATAAAAGGGGACACGGTCAACTTAATGTTTGACATCATTCAGAAAGTACACATCTTCCCTGCTCATTTAAAACATGTTTGGTTATGAGCTTCAAAATTTTCCTCATATGATGAAAAGAGAACAGGACATTACGGGTCATCGTACTCCCATACTTTCACATAAAACTTCTTCACACATAAGTCGCAACTATTTGTGTAGGCCATAAATTTGCTCATTGCTTAGAAAATCAAGGGTTTAAAAGTACATCCACAATCCTAAAATATTTTTTTAAGTGCATCTAATCTCTTAAAATAGTGGTTCATTATAAAATCTTTTCTTAAATGTATCATATAACGCTTTAGAGTATTTGTAGTACAATTTTTTTCTCCAGAATTTAAGGTGCTAGATCTACGTGAACAAATATTTCAATTGAATCACAAAATATTTTAAAATGTTAATGTACTTAAAAAAATAATTTAAGATGTTAGATAAACTATAAAATATCTTAAAGTGTTAGATATATTTAAAAAAATATTTCGAAGTGTTAGGTCAACCTTAACCCTAAAATTAATAATATGCACACCACAATTGTAACTTCATATAGAGCCGTGAGTGCAGTAGCATTAGTCTACCAAGTCCATTTCTCAAAACTTGCCAACTGGATACGCATAAAGACATAGGGCATGTTTGGATAAAATTTTGAAAAATGGCTTATGAAAAAAAAGGGCTTATGGATAATTTATGGAAAAGGACTTTTGGAGAAGAGTTTATGGAAAAAAAGTGGTTTTGAATAAATAGGTGTTTGGATAGTTATTTTTAGAATGACTTTTATGGTGGTAAATTACCAAAAAGGGTATGATTTGATTTAAAGTAAGAGAGATGAGGGAGTTAGAGAAAAGAGAAGAGAGAGGAGAGAAGGAAGAGAGGATAAAGGAGAGAGGGTATAAGAAAAAGTAGAAGAGAGGAGAGAGGGTGTAAGAAAAAGTAGGGGTAAGATAGTAATTGGATAGTCCATAAGTGATTTTACTGTTGAAAAAGCTATTTTAAATAGCTTATTCAAAACCATGATTTTAAACCATGATTTTGTCCAAAAGCACTTATGGACAAATAAGCCTGTTTGTTTTAAAATTTTTCCAAACCGAGGTTTAGGCCAAAAGCCCTTTTAAAACCGCGGTTTGGGTGTTTTCCAAACACACCCATAAGCTTAAACTAAAGGCTCAATATATAATGAGAATAATCTGAAGAATAAACTATCTAATTAACATCGCTAAAAAAATATATATATCTAATATCCTAAATTAATTTAAAAAATATAACTAATACTCTAAAGTATTTAAATTAATATAATTTTATATTTTTACTAATAAAAATATAAATTTATATGCATCTATATCAAATAAATTTTTTATTTTAATATATTATTATTTAAAATATCACATGTCATATTGTTTAAAAAAAATATTAAATAAACCTAACATTAACATTATAACAAATTCATATTTAAAAATTAAAAAAATTCATAATTTATTTAGTACAATTTATTAAAACAATATTACACATCTGACATTTTAAATAATAATATGTCAAAATAAAAAATTTATATAATATTTATCAAATAAAAATGTATGTTTTTATTAGCAAAAGGGTAAAGTTACAATAATTTAAATATTTTAGGGCGTTAATTATACCTCTAAAATTAATTTGAGGTGCTGATTATACCCTTAAATATTTTAAAATGTTAATTGCTCTTCCGAAATTAATTTGAGACGTTAGATCCACCTTTATCTAAAAATAAACTAACCAAGAGTACATAACCTAGACCTAGATACAAAGAAGGATGCCACGAGCGCACCCATGGGACCTTGATACAAAGTTCAATACCCATGGACCATGGTATAGAAACAAGAACCCTAATAAATATTAGCATGAAGGCTACCGCGGCATGCGGCAATGAGGCAACACAACAATTTCCCAAAATAATAACAGTCAAACAATTGAAGATCCTTTTATACATAATGTTTACTATATGAATAAATTTCAAGGTCCTTGATGATTACCCTTCGGCTACGCCGATGCTGATTCGCATATATGTCACAAATGATAAAGTTTCATTCCACTTATCTATCTCCATCACAACAGAATATTTAGCCCTGTAATGTGCAGGAGAAATCTCTCAGAATATGGGAAAGGCTGTATTTCAATTTTTATAGTCAGTTTCATTGAAACAAGATAGATAATCAATTCATTTTTCAAAACAGTATTGCTTCAACAATGTTTGTTGTTGTTGTTTATATTATCCAGAGAGTCCATTAAAAAAGGACTCATGAAACTAAATTAAATAGGAAAATTCTTATGAGGTCCCAAAGAAAAGACTTAATTACCCCAAAATCCCAAGAAGCATAATTCCTCCAATTAAACTTATCATTTTTAGCTTCTCAGTAGGTATTAGAAATTTTGGATAATTAAGACCTTTACTCGGGACCTCATTGTAATTCCCCCAATTAAATATCAGTTTACCTCAATCCTGAACCAAGATTACTCTAGTAATATTTCCCACCTAATCTTGACTAAGAAAGGATAAAATAAATTTTGCACGAGAAAAACCGGATAATGATATAAATTTTATAGTCAACACGAAGAGCTTACCAGAAGAATACCGACCTCAATATCGGAGAGTCAAACATTTTGATCTGCAAGGCCATTCTGTTTTCCCAAATTAGCTTCTCTCCAAATTGCCTTCACTTCATCTGTCCGAAAACGCTGGGTAAATGTAGATTCTTCAAGTGACGTTGAAGTGCCATAAGCAAAAGCGAGAAGGCCGGTATATGCTATCATTGCACCATTGTCAATGCAATATCTATCATCAGTGGCAAATAACCTTCCACCTCGTTCAGCGCACATTGTTTTCATCATCTCTTGCAATCGCTCGTTGCAACCTACACCACCAACTATGAGAACATCTTTCTTATCACAATGAGCCATAGCACGCTCAGTTATCTCCACAAGCATAGCAAATAATGTCTCCTGCAATACGTTAAAAGAATTCAGCCTAATTTTTTTCTTTCAATATTCTTAACAGAGGGGACAAATAATGTCTCCTGCAATACGTTAAAAGAATTCAGCCTAATTTTTTTTCTTTCAATATTCTTAACAGAGGGGGCAGCATAAATTTTACCTGCAGAGAGTAGCACAAATCTGAAGGGGTGCACTCATTGTTCTTTAGCTTCTCTTCAGCAGTTGCTTCAATATAGCTCAATATTCCACTAAAAGACACGTCCATTCCTTTAACAACATAAGGAATGTCTATAAATTTCTCTCCTTTCTTTGCAAGCTGGAAGACGAGAAAACAACAAATGGCAAGCTAAGAAATATGATGATTAGAGTAATAAGAATAAAAACAACGGTTGAGAAGTGTTCTCTTAGTTCTTTTCTATATATCCAGCAGCATAAGAACATGTAATGCAGTGCAATAGAAATGAAACAGATAAAATATAGGTTCCAACAACAAAAGAAAATGCCAAAAAAAATTCATCATTTCCTAATTTGCAAATTATCATAGTAGCACCGAGTCCCAAATGCCAAACCCAAACTGAAATAAAGTTTGAAAATTCATTTTCAAACTTTTAAGAACAGTTATTCACAACATTATCCTGACAAAACGAAAAATGAGATCTAGCAACATAGCTTCCCACAACCCCAGCCACCAAGTGGATAGAGGCAAAATAAACAAGATCTTCGTTCTTAAAAAGCAGCTAAATGCTGAACTTTAGAATACAATGAGTATAAAAGAAGCCTTCCAAAAGTTTAGGGTAAATAATATATCAAATTTTACTTTTTGAGTCTCATTCATAGATTATATAATTTATCTCTCCAGGAGTTGTATAAAATTTAGAATCAATACAGGGTATACCAAACATCAAGAGGAAAATGACCAATACAGCACATATTTGCCATAAAATACAGTTCTAGTGAAGTGATGAACCTGCTCAATGTTGTACCCAGGACTTGGATCATTGGAAAGTGTTAAAACTCTGGCAAACCGGTCCAAGCAATTTCCTACAGCGATATCAATCGTCTCCCCAAAAATTCGGTACCGTCCCTCACTGTAAGCAATGACCTGAGTGTTCCCACCACTTACATACAAAACAACAGGATCATCAGCGCCTGTTACAACCCTTCCCATTTCGATATGTGCCACACAATGATTCACTGCAACAATTGGCTTCTTCCAAAGCTGTGAAAGAACACGAATAACAATAGCTGACACTTGTAATGGAGCACCCATGCCAGGACCCCTGGTATAACAGATGCAATCAATCTCATCTGGAGTAATTTGAGCTGTTTTCAAAGCAGACTTGACTAGGGGAAGAATGTGTTGGAGATGGTGCTGGGCAGTCTCTCTCGGAAGAAATCCTTGTCCAGGAGGAGTAATGTAAGTGTGGCGAGGATTTGAAAGAATTGTACCATCTAAAGTCACAATGCCAACACCAATTTTGTTGGCCGAACCCTCAAACCCTATGGCTATCATTCTCTTAATTTCTCTTTTAAATGAGAAAAATATTATGCTGTATCACCAAAACAAGGAAACATAGTAGTTAACAGCCTTTTATTCCCAAATTCTAATAATAGGATATTCTCTCATGGAGTTAGAACAGAAAAAAGGAAAATCAAACTCATTATGTAGTAGGTGGATGAAAGGAAATCTAAAAATAGTTTCCGCTAAAACCATTTGAAGTTTTCGGATTACAAGTTCATGTCCCCGCCCCATTATTCTCTTGGTAAAGGAAAATTAAACAAGCAAAAATAAGAAACATTTCAAGTATTCAGCTTTGCTAAAACCCACAGAAGTAGACAAGCTTCTATCAACTCAAAGGCCAATGCGTCAGGTCCCTTAATTTGCTGTCATAATAATGAAGCTGTATCACACTAATTCATACCTACTATGAAAAACGCTGTCTGATAAACTAAGCAGAGGGAAGACAACACGGAAGGGAAGATGAAGAGTCGCAGTAGCAGGCTTCAAGGGGAAAAGTGGGAGACGGAGCACCCACGAGGTCAAAGGGAGTAACTGGGAGGGAGAACCAATAACGGCGAGTTGAGTCGAGACTGCCCTATCTTAAAGTAAAGTGACTATACCCCCGGGACATCCCATAAAAATTGGAACCATAACAAGACACAAAGACAAGGCTAGGGACTGTTTGGGTGGCCTTTATAGTTAAATTTAAAGGTCAAAACAGAGATTTCCTGAAAATTTACTATTCAGTGCCTGGATGGAAAGTATGGCGGTCCCTATTTGGGAAAGGAAGATCATTTGGGAATTTTAAATTAAATCATGGGCACGTTAACAAGGAAAATGTAAATGCAAATAAGAAACTAACCGGGTAGAAGACGGAGAATGAACGGCAAATGCGACGCTTGAAGCTTGGAGAGATGAAGACGGAGTCGGAGACTGAAGGCGACAGAGGAAGACGGTCAACGGAGGCTGAAGGCGAGTAGGTCACAAGAAAGACGGGGGCTGAACGCTGAGGGAAACAGAGGAAGAAGCACGGAGGCGACGCGTGAAGCTGAGAGTGGGGAGAGTGAAAACTGATAGAGATACGGCGCCGCTATGAGAGAGGCGTGATGTTTGTGGGTTTACAGTCAGAAGATAAGAGATTTTTGGCAACAAAAAAAAAAATTAGATATTCAGAGCCATCCGCAGCGTCTGGGAAGGGTTTGGTGATCTGACTTCTCTCATTTTCTTTTCCCTACTTTTCTTCTTCAAAACTAATCTCCACCGATTTTTTTTAAAAAAAATAAATGGTTCAAATTTAATAATTTATAAAACTATTATTATCAAAATAATTGAATAAATTTAAAAAATTAAAATTTGATCTGCACAAAACATAATTGCTATGAAGATGAAACAGAAAATTTTTAATACGTAAAATATTATAATAATAATTTTATAAAATACTAAATATGAACCGTCTATTTTTTTTTTTAATCTAAGTGTGGAAATGAAAGTTTGAAGAACAAAAATGGAAAACGAGAGAGAATATGCTTCCATTTGGGAAGGGGGAATTTCAGTTTTTAATTTAAAAATTATTTTTTTAAAAAAACAAAACCCAACTGAACACCGAAATAGCATTATTTAAAAACCACATAAAAACCCGAAAAAACCAGGTCGAAAAACCCAAATTAACTTCATTCTAGTTTTTCCGTTCTATTTTGCTTTCCCCTAATTATAATACACTTTCTTACTAAAATATACTGCCCCCTCATAATTTATTTAAATTACATAAACATCTTCTATATTCTAAAAGCCTATATAAATTTCTGTTGAAATTAAAATGTATGTTATGCACCCTCACTTACATATTTAAAATTATATTTCTTTTTATTCAAATAGTTAGTTGACTGTTAAATTTAATTATTACACTTTTATTTTAACCAATAAAAAATATTAATAGTAAAATAATAAGTATTATTGAAAAATTTGACTAAATAGAGATATAAACAATTTGGCGTAAATTTTGTTATATTTATTAATATAATTAATAATTTTTTAATGTCTACATTAACTAAATTATGAGCTTCAGTTCCAAAATAATAAATAAATAGATAAATGTAGGTTTTGCGTTGGTTATAGGAGAAAAACTAAAAGATTAAAATAAATAGGTTAATACACGCTTTTCATTCTCATTCTCTAACAAGACATATTTTGAGTATGTTCCTATATATTATGTTTGAATGATAAATAAATGTATTAAAATATGATGAAGACTCGAAAATAAAACTAGGTTATTATTCTATTAAACAATATCAACTATATTTAAACAGGGTGTTAGGACTAAAATAAAGAGTGGCTATTATTATTGTGACAAAGATTTCATGTCTAAACATGCTTTTAAGTAAAATACTTTTTGAGAGCCAAGTTGAAACAAGTCCCAAAATTTATTAGACACGTTAGGCTTGATTACATAACAGAACATGGGCATACTGCTATCTAATTTCATTAATTTAAAATAATCTTATAGAAATTTTGCAGTGTTACATAATCCATAATAAAACACATAAGTTAAATATTTTGAACTTTCATTATCAAAACAGACAAAGCAATCTTAGGACTTGACTTCATATTCCTAAAACCGCATTCATGGCGCATGTTTGAATGGGCGTTTGAGATAAATGGTTTTTTTTGTTCAAAAACTACTTTAATGTTGAAACTTTAATTGAAACTATGGTTTGGCACAATTAATAAATTTTGAAGTTTTTGAAGGTGTTTGGATTGTGGTCTTCGAAACCATGGTTTTGCATACAAGTGCTTTTTTTCCTTATATCCAAACACACACTTGAACATTCTCAAACTAAATTTTCAATATATTATCCAAAAAATTATATTAAGCATAAATCATATTACACTAATTGACTTTTAACCCAATTTCAATTTACAAAAATCAATTGAAATAAAAGTTACTTTTACCAACACCATTCCAAACAAGCACTTAATTTCAGAAGTAGAATAGTAAACTAGAGAAAACAAAAGACAAACAAAAATGTCATGTGGGAGATCATCTTCATCTTTCATGCATATGTTGTCATTTCCATCCGTTGTCTACTTCCTGCCTAACTTCCTGTCCGATGCAACACGCACAAGCACAGTATTATCAGTTTGAATTGAATTCCTATTGTGAATTACATATAGTGCCTTTTCAAGAGACATAAATATAATGAGAGAGAAAAATCAATTTGCATTATTATTCTGCCACAGAATACCAAGAGTCATCTTATTTGTCAGACAATTCAGAAGTAGACGCCAAGTTTGGGTACGAACCTTCTTCGGCCAGTTGGAATAATCAATCCTCTTTTCTCTAGGCTCTTATATCGATCCTTCACCAAGGTGGAACAAGCCTTCATATCAATAGAAATCAATCAGAATGCTGTTGAGTAACGCAAGTAAACAGGTAGACCCACACCCAAAAAAATAAAATAAAAGGTAAAGGTGCAAAAATACCTATAAGGTGCATCAAATACTATATGCTTTTCGAAGGTGTAAACTACCCATAAATTTTAAAAATAAGAGCAAAAATGTCACAACCGTTAAAATACAGAAAGTAATGGCTGCTAAGTACTTTAATGGCTGTGGCATTTTTTCTCTCATTTTCAAAGTTTATGGGTAGTTTTGCATCTCCAAAAAAAGAATATGGTATTTGATGCACTTTAGGAAAAAGTTTATGCAGGTGACAAAGATTTCCAAGTTTACCTTGAGCTTTCTGATGGACCCTGTTATCTCTTCAGAGAGTAGAACTTGAACAGGTTCAGGCTCATATCTATTCGAAGGAGATTCAAAAGTCATAACTATGGATTGAGTATTTTGATAACATGACATGTCAAGTGTACATTAAACATGGAAGAACACTTGTGAGCCCTACACCCAATTCAAAAGAAGATTTCTTACTTGTATTTTCCTAAACGAGGTGGACATGCCTTCAGCCTCTCTTGTTTAGCAACAAGACGCCTGAGACGTTTCTTGTGCTTCTCTTCATCTTCCTTCTGAATTTCTTGAACAATATTTTGTACGCTGCGGCCACAATTGACCATATTTCCACTCAACTTAATCTCATTATTATTATTTTTGAGGGAGAAACAAAAAAGACTAGATATTACCTATCAATTTCTTTTGACAATTGCTCCAACCTCTTTTCTTCTGCTTCTTTTCTTAATTGCTCTTTGCGCCTCGCTCTCTTGTTCAACTCAACTCGAGTCACTCTTTTTGTTTTCGTAGGCCTGCCCCATAGTTGTTGAAACAATTTGATTCATTAGCTATGTATGTCAGAAATTGTTGGGTTCATATAAGAAAAATGATAGACGCTTATCCAGCATGTAAATAAAACGAATTCAAATTATTCGATGCAAGAATCAAGTGTTTTTAACATTAACATACAAAGTAAAGAACATAACCATCAAGTACGTATTCCAAGTACAAAGAGTAAACTTACTCATGTGACAATTTTAATTAATGTTTAAAGAAGAAACTACAATAATAAGTCAGCTAATCATAGATAATTAATAACAAAAATCGATTGAACGTTCGTAGGGGCCTTTTTATTTTATTTTTATTCTTTTGCCAGAGAATATCCAAAAGGGCTGAAAGAGCATAATAACTTCTAACTTAGAGATCAAGAATTAGGACAAAAACAATTTACAGAAAGTATATGCCACGTGCCATAAGGGAAAAGGAAAAACATATTTTATTTGATTGTGTGGGTAAATTCTGACAACTTAACATGGTGAAAACATGATGAGGCTAATTAAAGTTACGAGGGCCTACCTCTTCTCCAATTCAGTGTCCTCATTTTCAAGATTCTCTTCCTCATCGTCACTCCCATCATCCACGTCAAGAAAATACATCTGAAAAAATTGCATGTAGTAGCCAGAATTCAGGTAAAGATTAGGACGATTTAAAGAACAACACAAGCATCACAAAGAGTTCAGGAAAATGATGAAACGCAGATCACCTTTCCAAACAACAAACCATCCAAGGAGGACTTTCAAGGTAGGAACATAAAACATAGATTGTAAAGTTACATATCCAACATCCAAGGCTTTGAATGTTTGAAAATAATACTTCTAAGAATGATAATTCCACATTGTTGAATCCAATGAGTAGTAAGTACGAATTAAAAAAAAAAAAAGACTCACATCTTCCTCCGCAATAGCTTCTCCAGGGACAGTTAATGGTACAGGTTCAGGTCCCAGTTCATCTTTGTAGATTTTCTGCATTTCTTGTGCAACAGCACAAGCTAATGTATCCTGATTGAACAATTCAAGTATAAATTTGTCATGTGTAGTCTTTTACAAGATGAGGAAACAGAAAAACAAAGAATAATTCCTCAGGAATGAACCTGGTGACTTTCAAATGAAGGGTTGAATGAGCATCCAGGAGGATCAACTTCTACTGCTGGAATAAGAGAACCCTTTGATACCTGTTAGGCATACCCTAACAAATTATCCACAGAAAACACAGTAAAGGGAAAATGATACTATCAATGCATAGAATCGATATAACTTTTACCTTTTTGACCTTGCCATTTTCCTCAGCTATGAAATTTAAAAAAAAAAACAATATTAATCAAAGAAAAAGACACAGGCACTAATAGCAACATGCATACAATGTAATGTACCTATATCTTCCCATAGATCAAACATGCCAGAAGTAGAACCAGAATCAACCTGACAACATGAGATGGAAGAGAGGCAAATAAAACAAACTCTAAAGAAGTTTTGTGGGGAAGGGAGAAAAAGACGTAATGCCATTAGTAAAGATTTAGGGGCTGGACAATTGACTGACCTTAAGGTCATCTTGAGTGGCCTCTTTTTCCTTTTGGACTTCTTTATGCTTTTTAGTGGACTTCTTCAAAGTTGAAGAACGCACCGGGTTTACAAATGGATTCTTCTGTAGCAAGCTGTCACAACGAAGTACTTTTTCCCTATGTTTTTCAATCTTCTTCTTCACAGAAAGATCTACAAATATGGTTTAGTTTAGCTCAGCACATACAAAATCAGACATAATCAATATCATATGACTATGACCTAAAAATATCCATGAAGGCATGATTAAAGAAGAAAAATATGAACTGCATTCAATCTTATAGGCACACTAAACAAATACTTATTATTGTCCACCTTCCCCACTTTCTTGTGAAACACCACATTTCAAAATCAATTCCTTAAGTTAACGAAAAGCAAGCAAAATAAGGAGTTATGAGTCAAAACCAGACCCCAAAAACCAGGCTGTAAAAGCATAAAAAAGAGTAGATAGATCAAGCCCATTCAAACATAATCAAGCCACCTTCACTCATAAATTTCAAGATCAATGAGTTGTCTGTCACCCCCACCACAAATTTCCATAGAAACCACATATAGGAATAGGATGGAAATAATTTAGGAAGTGTATACATCGAATTAAAACGTAAACCTTCAATAAACAAAACAAGCTTGTTAACGGCAAACAATGGGAATATAACATTCAAAACAGTAAAGGGAAAAGAAAAACAGAGGGAGGAGTAATTACCTTTAGACTTGTCGACATAAAAGAGGGATTCGCTGGGAACAGAATCCAAAGGGCCACCAGAGAGAGCATCCTTGGTTGATTTCTCAATGTGGTCTTCAATGTCTTCTGTACTAATGTTAGCCCTCCATGCTTTCTTACCCTTCCTTGAGCCTTTCACTTTCTTTCCCATTATTTACACCAACTTCAAAAGAATTTATAAGCCTCCCTGGGTATGCCACTCTGGAATCCTCAAAAGTTATTTTCAGGTAAGACTATTGTAGTGCTAATGTTGGATTTTCATGCTTAATTTTTTTTCAGTTAATTCGGTTATTGGGCCTCCTTTTGGGCCTTTTTTGTTGCAAGCTCGTCCAATCCAAAAAATCAAAAACTAAGGAAAATTATTACAATATCTAGAATCTGAACAGCTAAAACACCTTAATACAAATTACAAACTGATAATATTCAAACTCAATAATGAACAAGTCAACATTACATGATGCAAAGAAAGAAAATATACTGCAAATAATATTGGAGCACAGACATTTAATTTTCTCCCTGGCTCCCTGAGTGCAACCAGCAAACTAAAGCAAAGAAATTAATTACTACAGTGATACAATTATAGTCAAAAAGTTTTGTGGGCTAAACCCATCATGATGTTCCAAATCATCCTATAGTTCTTTGTGGATATGGATACAATCGCATCCTCTCATCATCTTAATTATGAAGGAAGGACAACCATGGTGATAACATGATGAACCTGTTAATTAATCCAAAACTCCAACTTTCTCATTCTCATATTGTCAAGACTAAATCATTTAATTTGTTGGCACAGTGACAGTTTCCTAAAGTTTACTAAATACTACGACTGATTTATGGTGTGTGTATAAAAACTAAATTTTAAATCCAAATTAAGCTATCATGTGTGCGTAAATCGCGTGTGTTTTTTTTTTTAATCCATCTGCAAGCCACAGCAAACAGCATTAACGCCACATTTTCATTCATCCTATTAACCATATTCATTACCTATGTTTTCGGGATATAAGAAAAGGCTCAGACAATAACAATCGCTGATCTAGAAAATGCAAATGCAAATAAGAAACTAACCAAGTAGAAGACGGAGAGAATGAATGGCGAATGCGAAGCTTGAAGCTTGGAGAGAGGACGACGGAGTCGACGACAAAAGTGGACAGAGGAAGACGATCGACGGAGGCAGAAAGCGAGTAGGTCACAGAGGAAGACGGGGGCTGAGCGCTGAAGGCAATAGAGGAAGACGGAACGCGGAGGCGAAGCGTGAAGCTTTGAGAGAGGTGAGAGGGAAAACTGATAGAGATACGGCGCAGGCTTGACGCTGGCTAGGGTTTACAATTAGATAATTATACAGAGCAATTCCCAGAGTTTGAGAAGGGGGGAATTTCCGTTTATCTGTTAAAACTATTTTTTTTTTTTCATAACACTAAATCATATATCTCATACCATTATATTTAAAAAAATATATTTAAACTTATTATATATAAGATATATTTTTTATATTTATTAATTTTTTAAATTATTTTTATTAATACTTCTTCAATAAACTAAAAGAGAAAAGAAAAAAATTAAAGAAAAATAATTAAGATATTTTAAATAAAATGTATTATATTAATTAATTTTTTAATTTAATTAAATTAATTAATAGTTTCTATACCTAGTATAAGAGAAATAGCAATGTTTAAATACAAAAAAAGGAAAAAAAAAAAAGGAAAAACTGAAGGATAACAGGTAATACTAGTACATAAGTACTCTTAGGCTCCTATTCCTATATATTAGCTTATCTTTTCAGGGATAACAGGTTGCTATTGGTAATAGACTTGTTCCTACTAATAATTATAAGAAATTAATAATTTTATATAAATATTTTATTATTATTTTGATTATTAATATAAGATTTATTTTTTTAATTAAAAAATTAAAAAAATTATTTAATTATAATATATATATGATATAATATCTCTAAAATATGTATATATCGAATTATAAATTAAATAAATTTATTTTAAAAAATTATAAATATAACAGGTAAAATAAAAAAGGTTTAGACCAAAATCCATAGGTCATATTTAGGAAGAGAAGGGTCTTCATTTTTTTCTCCCATCAATTATTAGCTAGTCTCTTGGCATTAATTATCTCATTCACAAATAATATTACTTTTAAAAAATAAATTATATTGTTATATATTTATTATATTTAATTAATTTTAACTAACTTTTTTTATCTACATAATTTAATTATTTATATATTATAAAAAAGATGAGGGTGTACAAAATGTATCGCTTGGGGGTATAATGTTTCCAATGAGATCACGTTTTTTTAAAGTACTCGACGAACAAAGGATAAAAGATAGACTTCTCTTTTCAATAAATTTGTTCAATGTACAGAATTAAAAATTAGAAATTGAGAAGTGACTGTTGTAGCTAATTCCATAGACTTTGTAGGAATCAAAAAATAGGAATTATCCATGGAAGAAAGGTACGCTTCTTGATGTGTTTACTTACAATACTGCTATCTGTGCTACTCGTAAGGCGAAGAAAAAAGCTTGATCAATAGAGCTTATGAGATAATGAAAAAAGCTTGGGAAATTTAGGGGAAAGATCCAAATTTTATTGGTGAAGACCTGATAAAATTTTATACACAGTAATTATACTTAGCAAAGTAACTGTACTTTGCAAATTTTGTCCAGACAAAGTATCAATACTCCGATTTATGTTCTTATCAACAATAAAATTTTTAATGGGGGACTTTATACCAATTTCTAGAAAAAACTAAATGTTAGATGGAAGAAATACAAATACATATGGAGGGAGTGTTGAGTTGTGATGTTAAAAAACTTGGTAATACAAATGGCACAATCTGAAGAAGAAAATGAAGAAACAGGGCACAATCAGAAAATGAATTAATGTCGGGAACTGATCAATTGATACAATTGTAGAATACCGGAACAATCATGCTCTAGTTAAAACAGCAAACCTGTTATGGGAAAAAAGTCCACAGCAAAAATAATCATAAAATATCAAAAGAAGAGAACAGAAAAATTGTTGACTACTGCAAGAAGGGAAGAAGCATTACAAGTAAAAAGGAGGTTAGGATGGTAGGAGAGGGAAGAATCAACTGATACCCATATGTAGAAGAACAAATCATGTGTTAAGTTACAAATGAACATCCATCACCCTCACAAAGGATAAGATTAGAAAACATAAGAATAAGAAAATTAAGGGCAGACGACCACCAGAAAGCTACCATGAAAGCAGAAAGACAGACTAATGATCAAATGTCTTTTTAATGATAGGTTTTCATTTGTTGATGAAATCTTATTGCAGTCAGCACAGAAGGATTGAGAATTATTGAGTACTTTACAAAAATACCATTAGACCTAACTTTAAGGAAACAGTTACATCATAGTAATTAGGAATGAAAAAGAAAGAGGGAAGAGAAGAGAGAAAGGGGAGACAGAGAGAAAGAGAGGGTTGAAAGGGTAAAGAGAGAAAGATAGAGTTTATAAGATAGGGGTTTACATCTATTTATAGGCCAAATCACTCTAATGGCTAATCTATTATTCCAATTTATTAAATAACTTTATAACTACCATTATTCTATTATTCTGTTATTTATTTATAACAATTATATATCAGAAACCCTAGCCTTCAACAGGAGGTACAAAATTTTACAAGAACCTTAGATAAAGACATGCCATTCCAAAAGATAAAGACATGACTTACCTGTAAAGCAGTAACACACAGAAGGAGGGGGTGCAACTTCTAGTGTTGTATGCATAGAGATAAAAACTTGAGAGAGAATAGCTTGTACTCTAATACTTCATCATGACTTCAATATTGTACTTCGCCACTCAGCGGTTGAACTACAAGTAATTGATCACTTAACTTCAATTATGTGACGCTCAAATTGTTTCATTAGTTCACCAATAAAGAACGCAGTAAGAGTTGTGCAATCTCCAATTCTCCACTTATGTCATCTTGAGCAACAGCTGTGCTAGGAATCAGTCAGAAGACAAATCTCAACCCATAAGGAACATGTCATACAAAAAAACCAACAATTCGCAGACCGCATTTGCTTCAACAAAAACCAAAAGGAATAAATAAATAAAATAAAGGGAGGGAATCCTAAAATTTTCAATAGATATCAATTCACATTACTGTTACACAACTTTAAGAACCACAAATTATGTCGTGTAACAATAAGGCCATCACTTATTCCCCCATACTACAATATAAACAGCCGAAGGGTATAATAGAATTTATAGTTGCTGTAATATGCTCTACAGTTTTAAATATAACATCAGAACAAGGATGGCTTCTATCTTCTACAGAGAATAAATGAATATTATTGTTCAATTCAATCCAACTGCACCCTGGATCTTTTCTCAATTTCAAACTCTGTAATCTATTCCTCATATTCAGCTTCTGTCCCCACCTGCCTTGAACAGCATATATGTTGGACAGAACAACAAAAGCAGATATTGATTTTGGATTGAAACTAAGCAACTTCTCAGCAGCTCTTTCACCAATTTCCATCTCCTTCCAGAACCAACAAGCATTAAGCAAAGTTTCCCAGATCATCACATCTGTTTCAATTGGCACTCTTTTGACAAATTCCTCAGCTTCTCTTAGATGGCCTGAACGACCAAGAAGATTCACGACACATGTGTAATGTTCTATAGTTGGGTTTACTCTGTAGCATCTTTTCATTGAGTAGAAAATTGCCAAGCCTTCATCAACTAGACCAGCATGGCCACATGCAGAGAGAATGCTAACAAATGTAGCTGCATTTGGGACAACTCCTTGAGCTAACATGGATTCCGAGAGTGAAATTGCCTGAGCCAAGTCCATGATATGCATAGCCATTTATAAGGGCGGTCCATGCAGCCACATTGGTTAAAGAAATGTTAATGAATGACCTTTGAGCATCAGTGAGATGGCCACATTTGGAATACATGTCTATAAGTGAAGTCCCAACATAAACATTAGATTGAAATGGTGTTTTAATCAAGTTGCCATGAAGTAATTGTCCTTGTTGAAGAAATCCAAGACATGCACAAGCATGAAATAGAACAGAAAATGTTGATCTGGTATAGTCAATCTCTGATCTGCGCATAGCTACATAAAGTTTCAGAGCCTCCTCATGCTGATTGTTCATAATGTAACCAGACATCATTGAATTCCATGTCACAGAGTCTCTTTCCCCTTTAGTTTCATTAAAAATCTTCAACGCTTTACCAAGTTCACCATATCTGGAATATACAGAAATCATAGTATTTAAGGAAGTTATAGTCTTAGGACTCATTTGCTCAAATAATCTCTTCGATTTCTTAGCTTGTCCACTCATAGCATAACCTTTAATCATCATGTTGATTGAAATCGGATTTTTCTCTTTCAGTCCAGAAAAGACTAGCTCAGCTTCGTTAATCTGTCCAGTTGAGACAAGGCCATTTATCAATGCGTTTGAAATATTCAAACAAGGCCCTTCTATTTTCTCATAAACTCTAATGGCATCATGTATGGCTTCACAATCGCAATAAAGTTCAATAAGTGCACCATTAATTGAGCTATCAAAATCAAACCCACACTTAATACAGAGCCCATGAACAGCCTTCCCTTGATGTAGAACTCTCAGTTCAGCACAAGTCCTTATAACACAATCCAACGTGAACTGATTTGGCAATGTCCCAAAACTTCTCATCCACTCAAACAATTCCAAAGCCTTTTCACTCCCATTTTCACTCTTAGCATAGCCTGATATCAATATAGTCCAGGCTACAACATCCCGGGTTGGCATTTTATGAAATACATCCAATGCATTGCCAATCATGTTACACCGGACATATACCAAAAGCATCAAACTCCACAACAGCTCATTCCAATCATGCAGCTCATCAAAAACCAACTTAGCTTCATCAATTTTACAGCAACATGAGTAAAAATTCAGCAAAGAGCTTCCCACAAGATCAAAGTTCACAAAACCAGATTTTAAAAGCAAGGAATGAACTTGATTTCCATGACACAGAGACCCACAATGTGCACATACACTCAGTATTGTAGAAAAGGAGCTTTCATTGAGTTTGACATTACAGTGATGCATGAATGAAGCAAGAGCTAAAGCTTCATTGTATCTTCCCCATTTGGAATAGCCAGAAATCAGGGTATTCCATGAGACAACTGTTCGATGTCTCATTTCATCAAATAAGCCGCGTGCTGCTTCTAGATCACCAGACTTGGCATGCTTGGTTATTAAGATATTGGTGGAGACTACTGCACTAGTGAGATGAGATTCTGAGGGTCGATGAAGAGTTGTACATAGTCTGAACCCTTCTTTCCGCCAATTGTACTTCCAAGTACCCAAAAGGAAAATTTTCAGTGACATTATAATGTTGAAAAGAGCTCTCCAAGAAACCTTATTTTTTCCCTATTAACTAATTTTGCACCTGCTTCATTTAATCATTTTGGTGAGCATTAAAAAAAATACAAACAAATCAAATGTATTGCAGCATCCTAATAATGTTAGATTGAAACAGTAAGATTAATGGGTAGCAACAGAACTACCAGAAAATAGCACGCAGACTCGCCAATTCTTTCCAGAGAGAGTTCCCATCTTTAGTGAGATTAATGTCTCCAGCCCCACCAAGCAACCTGATTCAGGAAAGACAATGCGACAATGTGAGCAAAACAAGTAAAAGGAAGAGCATCGGATAAAAGAGGAAAAGGAAAATGGGAAATGGTGGCAGTACATTTTGATGTGCCCTTGGGACCCAGGTTGATCATGACATCCTGCAACCCCTTGACAGCATTAATGTTCACGTGCAAAGCTGCCGGTTAGTTAAGCAACTCAGTGTTAGGAACCAGCACAAGCAGGGGCATGTTTCCTGCGAAGGCAAACACACTTGGAGAAACGGGCAAAGACCAACAGTCTACAGAAAGAAATGACCGAAGCAAGGTCCTCAAGACCAACCCAGAAGAAGAACAGTCTATAGTACGAAATGTCCGGAGCAAATTGTGAGAACATGTATCAGAGATTCAAAATCCAAATTTCATCTGAACTGTCTGTTTTAAAAAAATTCTGGCCTCCCATTCAACAACCCATTAAAACACGTTAGCAGCTCCTCTTCTTCAGGACTTTATCTGCAAGCTTTTGGAGGGTTTATGGGCAAGAAAAAGTACAGTAGTGAAAGATGAGATAAAAATAGGTTAATAACATGGACAGGGCAAAGTTTGTACATAAATTTTGCTATGATTATAATACAATATAAAATTTTGTCTGACATAGCTCCGCGTTTATTATATATATCCATTATTGCTAACTTCCACGAACAGCTTGCGTTCTTCATAGTTTCTGTCAACTCCATTCAGCAAGCTTGCATTATCAAAACAAGGACATTATAAAATGACATTGACAAAAACTATGGACTGGGTGTATAGAGCAACCACGACACTGGGAAATTATTCAAAAAAACAAAACAGGGATTGAAGATCATTACCGATCGAACAATGTAGAAGAGAGGTATGAAAAGGGGGACGAAGAGCATAGGGAAGAAGAGTCACATAGATTCCTCTACGACGAAGCTATGAAGATTCCCTTTCCCTCCCCAACGACGGCGCACGACGGTGATGAAGAGGCCGAGCTCTGCGTTTGGTCGCTAAAATGGTCCGCCCGCGTTGCGGCGCGAGGAGGGAAACTTCGGTCTTCGATGGTTAGGGATTTAGTAGAATTGGTCTGCTTCTTCTTCTTCTTTTTTAAGACTTATTTTGGAGTTTTGATATAATTATACAAATTTATGAATTTTATGAAAATCACGTATTATTTATTTAACTAAAACATAAACCATCAACTTAAGCATATCTTTTAAAATTAAAAATTAAATTAAGAATAATTTAATTAAGAATTTAAAATTAAACAAAAGTAGTCTAAGAGATTTGTATGGAACAAAACTTATGCCTATTTACTTATATTCAATTCTCCAATCAAATCTTGCCATATGTGATTTCTACTATTAATAATTATTTAACAGAATTTAAAATTTTATCAACGAGTTTTCAGTATTAAGAAAAGTTTACATGTAAAATTTAATTGGAAAGAAATTGTAATTTTAGGCATCTTTAAATTATACTTAACCAATCTGTTCTTAAAATAGTAGCTCCCCAGGTGTGAATGTGATCTACATTATTGGTTGCAAACATAGTCTAATGCACCATTCCACAAAAGGTCATATATGTATCACTTGTATGAGGTTGAAGAAGGTTTAGATTTAGGTTTAGTAATTTGGCAAAGAAAATTAAAATAAAAAATAATGTTTGAAAAAGACAAGTTAGTCCACGTAACTTATAAGGTAGTCCATTTAACCCGTCAATTTTATGGGACAGGGTTGGATTAGCCCATTTGAAAAGATGGGTTCATTTTAACAGTCTAACATGTTAAATATGGCGAATAAATTAGGTGCGATTGAACCCACGGACGATAGGTAATGGGGTAAAACATATGACTATTTAGAGCGTATACGATCCTTGAGGAGTATCACTTTATTGTAGTTTCAGTCACGACGCTTAGGGAGGTATCCTAACTCTTAGGTGCTTATATTTACACTTAAAGGTAATAGACAGCTCGTCTTACTCGACATTGGTATCGTCTAGAAGGAAGGGAGATTTCGCTCTACCCTTAGATCGTGGGTGAGCTCAACCCCTTTCTAAAAATTTTTGTATCAAAAAAAAAATGGGGTGCGATTGTATTTACACCTTTCAAATTGTCATCTTCACCCCTAATTAGCTTCAAGTTTAATAAAAATATTGATGAGTTTAATTGCAACTCAATCAAAATCTAATTTTCAAGGAAATGTTTATATAGCGATCCACATAAAGAAAATAAAACTATATTTTTCCCGAAGGAAACGCATGACGTTATCCAGATGAAATCATGACCGTCCATATTTTACCTTCATTCTCCTTGACTTCTTCCTCCTCCAAACAGCATGTTCTTCCCATAATCCCTCAGCAGCTTAGCTATTCCAGTCCAGACGCTATGGTCAAGATTCAGAAGTGTAGCCGCTGGATTCATTAATCTTGCTAAACGGTTTTGTTGGATTTGTTCATACCCTGAAGCTTTGTTGGAACATTATTCCTATATTGTTATCATTATGTTCTTCTAGATCGTTGCATTCTCGAGTTTTGTTTTATTTTGATTTTTTTTTTAATTTGATTTAAGATGTTGGCCTGAACTTTTAAATTTTGCTGGGAATATTGATCTAAACATGAACATGAACATAGATGTTGATATGAAATAGCTTTTATTATTGCTAAATAATGTTGATAGGAGACAATGAGAGGTGTGGGATGAACAGCACAAGGGAGGTGGCTTTATTCCCAATGAGATAAGGGTATTTTAGGTCTTCTATAATTTTTATTTGGGTTAAGGAGCATTTTTGCCCTCAAAATATTGTGCAGCTATTTTGTCACAGAAATCTTTTTAAGGTTAATGTTGCCTTAAAAATTTTAAAACATAGCAATTATCGTCTTGACTTTTATCGATATTAAATTTAACTATTAGTTAACTAAATATTTTAAATTAAAAAATTCACATGTTATCCACATTAACTTTTTTAATTTTGAGTACAAATTTACTTTAAAAATTTTTATTCATGGGCATTGTGGCCTTCACAATTTTCAAATCGTGAGCTAACTCACAATTTAAAACTTGAAGGTAACATTACTTTAAAAAAATTTCATAGCAAAATAGCTCTTGATACAATCCTTTCAAGGCAAAAATACCTTTTAGCACTTTTTATTTTATCTAACACACGTGTTATCGATATATTCTTTACCTCGAGAGGTAAGTGAAGCATAACCTCTTATTCACCTCTCTTACACGAGTCTATCACGTGAGTCAATCCCACTCTCCCCTCTAAAGCCGTTTGGAAGATAGGTCAACATGCAGTGTTATGATTCTTATGAAGGGAAGGGTAATATAGTATGAGATTGAAAGTCATGATCCATGAGACCTGTGCGGAGGGTGTGGAAATTCCCTCATTTGTGTTATTGGGTTTTCCCATAAAAATGATGTCAAGATAAATGTGAAACCAGCTCATTATGATAAAATGGAAGCTTTATATTTGTTATTATTTCTTTAATCCATTTCATTCTCATCCTTTCCAACAACCAAAACGGCCTCTCTACAAACTCCAGACGAAATTATTTCAGAGGATGAGAGGAAGTTGAGAGGATTTATCAAGAGCAGACTCACCCCATCCTCTCAACTTCTTTCATCAACCTTCAACCCAATCTTCTATTTCTCTCAGTCTTTTCACCAATTTCTCCACTTCTGCACCAATTAATTCATCTCTACCACATTTCTCTTCATTTTTCTATCATTTTTTTCTGCATATCTCATGGCATCAACTCTGGACAACGATTGCGGCAAAGTCGACACCATGAGAGACTAGATCTTTTAGCCTCTTAGTGATAGACATCACAGTTTGAGTTTATGAACTATAATGTGGAGTTTTTCTGTCTTAATATGAACTTATTCATATTTGGGGATTTTTAGATTTAGGGATTTTATGATATGTATGAGAATTGAATATCGATTGATTATTATCATATTATACACTTGTATTTGATTTGGATGATGTTATTATTGATTTGCATATATATATTTCAGTTTGATTTTTGGTCAGTTGATTGATTATTAGCAATTGTTAGTAATTAATTCAATTGATTATAATCTTTAGCTATTAATTAATAGTTAATTGAGGGTTCTTGCATCATCTAATTCAATCTATACATTAAGTGGTTCTTTAACAGTACATTAATGGGTTTTAATTCAGCTTTGATTAAAGGGAGTTTGAACTCATTAATGAATTGGACTCGATCGATTGATTGATGTTTTATTTAATATTTAATAATTTCATAACTCATGTTTCAATCAAGGGCGATGATAGCTATGTTTTCATCATCAAGAATATTTTCTATCACATTTCTCTCATAAGTCCACCCAGTTTTACACTAATCAAAGAAATATTAAAAATATTTACTTTTATTGCACCCTTATATTTATTGCACCAATGTTCGATTAAACCCAAAAACCCATACTTTTACTCAGGTTTTCAATATCATTGTTCATCAATTGTTAGAATTCCACATTAAAGGCTCCTTGAGAAGAACAATAGAATTGTGCCTTATACTACATTATTAGATGCAATCTTTATTTTGAAATTTCGGGTGGCTACAATCTCGAGTCATTTCAATGGCAACAATCTCCCAAAGAAAAGGAATATTAATAAATCCCTATTTTGTCATATTATTTTTATCTATTTCAGAGAATTTATCATGTTTAATATGCATTATTGTAGTAGTTTTACTCACCTTGTGTTTTACTTGATTATATGAATTAAATGATTAAAAATATCATTTTCTTATGTTTTTATTGATTTTAGTATTTCTCTTGATTAAATTGATTTGCATGAAGATATTTTACTTTTATGTATTTAAGGAAATTGAGATAAATAAATGATAATTAGGACTCATAGTAACTACTACACAATTATATTATATAAGGAAGGTTAATTGAGGAATTGTCAAATTGAAAGAGGAAATTACAATATCTAATTATAGAAAATCAAAATACCTCTAATAATATTATATTATATTTTATTATATTAATTCATTCCTTTTATATAATATTATATTATATTAGTATTATGTTATATTACATTAATCCAATATCATTTGAATTAATTCAAAGATAATTCATCAATATCCAACATTTGAATTTAATTAAAGGATAATAGATAAGGGTATTATATTTTTCTATTTTTTTATTAATTGTTTTATATCCTTTATCTTATTACTTTTTATTTGAATTGCTTTTAGGATATTTGAGTTAAAAATATTATCTTTGGAGATATTAGAAAAGATAACAGTTTGGAATGATCATGAAAGATAAATCAAGAATAAATCATCATCTTTTGGAGAGCCAACCAGTGAAGAGTCCCACATCAATAAGGAAGACACCAAGACCACAGCCTAAGGCTATATAAAGGATCCTAAGCCACCTCTATTCAACACACCTTCTCACTCACAATCATTTCATGTTGTCTCCTCCATTGTTCTCGTGCTTCAATTATTCATTATGGTGTCATCTAACCACATGAGTGGCTAGTTCTCCTCTTTATTGAGGATATAGGTTGTAGGTTTAAGCTCTATATTCTTATTATTTAGAAGTAATAGTTTTTGCTAAAGTTTGATCTTTTATTTTCAAGTTTTAAAATTTCACAAGTTTTTAGGATGTTAAATACTTGCTTATGAACCTATTTATTTCTTTTTGAATAAATTTGTGATCAAACCATTATGATCCTTTTATTAGTTGTGATTTTTGTTCTTCATTCATATATTTATTAATCTTATATATGTTCTTATAACTTGTTCTTAAAGTTCTTTTTGAATTATGTGGTTAAACATATTTTTGAAAGAATTTTGTTAGAAACCTTTAAGGAATTTTCATTGAAAGATTCTTAATTTTCTTACATGATAGATAATAACTAGTATTAGGATTGCCAGCTAAGTGGTTCTTGAATAATTATTTTTGAATTAAATTCATTCTCATTAACTTTTTTCCAGAAGGCCAGGTCTCGATATTAATCGATTAATTATCACTCATCAATCGATTAATTGATTTTATTTTGTGAAATAGGTTGCTGCCTTACAATTAATCTATCATTCAATTGATTAATTGACATTAATTGATTAACTTTATTAACTTCTTTTAACTTCATTTGATTGCAAATTCATTTTCATCATTCCATAAACACTTTTTCACATCATTAAACAACTTGATTCTATGTTTTTTTTAACTTTATTCCATTAAAAACACAATTCTATTGCTTCAAAAACATCAACTCAATTCTTTTCTTTTGTCATCATCAAAACATATTCAATCTAATATTCTCCTCCTTTTTTATGATAGCAAAACTTAAGTGAAAGTGAAGTTAAGTTGAGTTGTAGTTAAATGATTGAAAACTTTTTTAAATCCAATTTAAAATATAACAAGACAAAAGATAATGAATAATACCATGAATATTTCATTAAAGCATTAAAAGTTTTACAATGGATTGAAACTCAAAATACATAAGTAAAACATCAAAATCAAGGCTTCTTTCTCCTCTTCACTTCTTCTCTCCCCCTATTTGACATCATCCAAAAAGGTCAGGGCTAAGGGTCATGAATCAAAGGGTTTTTATTAGGGTTATATTGTCGGAGAGGCTAAATGATGAAATAGAAATGCTTGTTAGTGATTAATAAAATACTGCACATGATCTTACCTCTTCAAGCTACTTCAACACTTAATCACAATTCCAATTGTACAACTGCAGAAAATAACAAGTCATCATCTAGCTTCCTTCCATTCAAATTAAATATCACATCTTTTTTCTCATTTAGTCTAGATCTTCTTTGTTTTTCTCCTTTCTTTCTCTTTTCTTTTATTTTCTCTATACTTTTTCTTTGTTTTTTTCCTTTCAACTATTGAGCCAGATAACAAATATATTAAGGTTCAGATATTCAACAAGTGGTTGCAACTTAACAATTATTTCACAATTAAATAATTACTGTAACAATAAATATCTTGTACAACATTCATTAATCAATGATGAAATTTTTAAAGAAAATGAAGGTTTCAAATGGTTTAAGTAAAGGATCTAATATTTATGTTGCTACTGTTTGGTTAAAAGGGTTTTGAAAGAAATGCCCTTATCACTTTCACAATTCCAAGAAGCTAATATGGTTTTGAATTAAGGATTGAGATAAGTTCTGCAAAGTTACCAAACTAAATGGTGTCACACAATATTAAGAAGTATATGTTGGAGGCTCAAAATCCTTCCATCTGGCTTACTCACCCTAATCAACTCACCATGACTAGATTGCATGAACATTAAACTAAACACATGAGATTAATTATTCATGATGCATAATTTCCAGTAACCGATTAATAAAACAAGCAACTCACACCTCATCAAGTTTTTCAATGTTCAAAAGTATATGTTCAAAATTTAATCTAATTCCATGACAGTAAATTCCAAAAGACTAAGTAACAATCAAAATGAGATAGAAAATTTTTCAGCAGAGGATCACTTGTAGTCCCGATAAAAAGGACACCAGGTCACAACTGTTTATCGCAGAGAAGAAATCTTAAGAAAACAAGGAATATTAGTCGCGACAAAAATAGACACTGGTAGCGACTCATAATCATAGAGAGTAAACTTGATAAATACACATACTCTAGTCGACCCAAATGTCAATATAGTCACGACCAAAATTCATAGAGAGCTACTGTCGAGACAAAGATAAACATAGGTCACGACAAAGACTAAACATCACAAATAGGTAAACTTTAGAAAATAGGAATTCATGGTCGCGACAAAAATAGGCAACAGTCGCGACTAATTATCACAAAGAAGAAATTTGACAAACCCACACATATTAGTCACGACAAAAATAACATAAGGTTGCGAACAAAAGACATAAAATCACAGCAACTATCTAATTTTTATTCACCCATTTTACACACTTAAGTCCATCCTCCCCTACCCTTATTTCCTGCATTGTCCTTAATGTGAAAAACTAATGAAAAACATGCAAATACAACAATAATACGAAAACTGAACTAGAATTCCTTACGCATAATCTGTTTATCATGAATAAGCTTGTCTTTCTCCTTGTAAATCCTATAATTCTCATAAGCATCAAGTCTTATTTCTTCCAATTCATGAATCTATAACATTCTCTTTTTTCCAGCAATGTAAAAATCCATGTTGCAAGTTTTTACTGCCCATAATACTTTGTGCTCAACTTCTACTGGTAGATGACATGTTTTAATATAGACCATTCTATATGGGGACATCTCAAGTGGGGTCTTATGAGCTGATCTGTATGCCCACAAAGCTTCATCTAACCTTACAGTTCAATCTTTCCTTGAGAGTCTTACTATCCTCTCTATAATCCTCTAAATAGCTTTGTTAGAATTTTTAGCTTGACCATTTGTTTGGGGATAATAAGCTATTGAAACCTTGTGCTTGATCCTAAACTTGGCAAATAACCCACTTAAAATCTTATTACATAAATGAGAGCCTTGATTACTCACTATAGCTCTTGGCACACCAAACCTTGAGAAAATGTGTGACTTGAGAAATTTGAAATCTGTCACCACATCATCTTTTCTTGTTGGTATAGCCTCCACCCATATTGAGAGATTATCCACAGCTAGCAGAATATATGTATAGCCAAAAGATGGTGAAAATGGTCCCATGAAGTTAATGCCCCATACTTCAAACACCTCACAAAATAACATAGATTGCTGAGGCATTTCATGCCTTTTAGTAAGAGCTGGGAATGCAGGCTGGCCCGCCAAAAATGGGCCAGCCTGCTCCCAGCCCGCCCCAAAACGGGCTGGCAAAACGCCAGCCCGAGCCCCCCTTAGTGGTGGGCTGGCCCGCCAGCCCGCCACTTTTTTTTTTAATTTTAAAAAAATTATTTTTAACATTTTTAAAATACTAATAAAAAATTTCTAATGTTACATTAGCATAATCAAAAAATTACTCATGTTATACTCTTAAAAATTTCTATTTTTTATAAAAAAATCTCAAATTTTATAATTATAAATCTAAATAAATATTAACATAATATTAATCAATTATAATATGTAAACATATATTAACAAATAAGTAATTATCTTTACTAGTATTCGATAATAGGAGTATTCAAAACAACATTTAAGTAAAATAAATAATAATATTAAAATTTAAAAAAAAAGTGGCGAGCTGGCGGGCTGAGGGGGGCGGGCTGTGCAGCCCGTCCAAAAACGGGCTGGCAGAACCCGTCCCCTTAAGGTAAAACGGGCCCAGCCCGCTGGCTGGGCCCGTTTTACCAGCTCTACTTTTAGTCAGTCCACCAAAGCGTTGACACCTATCATAAGCTTTACAAAATTCATAACAGTCCCTAAATAGTTGTGACCAATAAAAACCAGCTTCAAGGATCTTCCTTGAAGTCTTCCTGGAACTGAAATGTCCTCCACAAATAGAAGAATGACATGTTGTAAGAATGTTGTCCACTTTTTCACTTGGCACACATCTTCTTATAACTTGATAATTGCATATTTTCCATAAGATGGGTGGTTCCCATATGTAATACTTTGCCTCATGCTTGATCTTCTGCCCCTAAAAATGAGATAAAGAAGGTGAAATTAGACCAGTAACAATATAGTTCACTATATGGTAATACCAAGGTGCAATTGCAGAAATCATAGAAACAGAACAATCTTTAAATGCATCATAAATGAGGTTAGAATCTAATACTCCTCTTGTATTTTCAGGCAACCTACTAAGATGATCAACTACCACATTCTCTACTCCAATCTTATCCATTATTTCCACATCAAATTCTTGGATTAACAACATCCATCTTAAGAGACGAGGCTTTGATTGTGGCTTTTTAAACAAGAACTTTACAATAACATGGTCAGTGTATATGATCACCTTAGAACTCAAAAGATAAGATCTGAATTTTTTAAGTGTAAACACAATAGCAAAGAGTTCATTTTTATAGTAGTGTAGTTCTTTTGAGCACTATCCAATGTCTTAGAGGCATATGAAATGACTTTAGATAGCTTACCATCCTTTTGTCCTAACATTGCACCTACAACTTCATTTGATGCATCACATGAAAGCTCAAAATATAAATGACAATTAGATGAAGCAAGTATAGGTGGTGTGATAAGCATAGCCTTAATAGTATTAAATGCTCTTTTGCAAGTATCATCAAAATAAAACTCTATATCTTTTTACGTGAGTTTAGAAAGTGGAGAGGCAATCTTGTTAAAGTCCTTAATGAATCTTCTATAGAATCTAGCATGTCTTAGAAATGACCTTAGTTCCTTTAAAGATGTGGGATAAGGAAGAGAATAAATAACCTCAAATTTTGTTTTATCTACTTCAATCCCATTCTTAGATATTAAGTGTCCTAGAACTATGCCTATATCTACCATAACATGGTATTTCTCAAAATTTAGCACAAGTTTTTTCTCAATGCACCTTGCTAAGATTTTCTCTAAACTTTCTAAACATTCATCAAAAGACTTACCATACACTGTTAAATATCCATGAATACCTCCATGTTGCTTTCCAAGAATTCACTGAATATAGACATCATAGGTCTTTGAAATATTCTAGGAGCATTACACAAGCCAAATGACATCCTATAAGCATAGGTGCCAAATGGACATGTGTGGTCTTCTCTTGGTCTTTCGGTGCAATTGGAACCTGAAAATACCCTAAAAATCCATCAAGAAAATAGTAATTAGCTTTTCCAGCAAGTCTTTCCAACATGTGATCTATAAACGGTAAAGAGAAATGGTCCTTCCTAGTTGTATCATTCAATTTCCTATAAACAATACACACTCTCCATGAATTCTGCATTCTAGTAGGGATTAGCTCATTCTTTTCATTCCTTACCACAGTTATACCACTTTTCTTTAGCACCATATGAGCTAGACTTACCCATTCACTGTCTAAAATTGGGTAAATAATGCCAGCATTTAAAAGCTTAGTTACCTATTTCTTGACCACATCAGATATCAAGGGGTTTAGCCTTCTTTGTTGTTATTTAATAGGCTTGGCTCCATCATTTAACAAGATTTTATGTGTGCAAATAGTATTATCTATACCAGGTATATCAGCTAAAGCCCAACCTATTGCTCTCTTATGTGTTTTTAAAACTAAAATTAATCTCTGTTCCTCAGAAACAGAAAGTGAATTAGCAATTATAATAGGCAATGTATCATTTTCAGCTAAAAACACATTTAAGGTAACTAGGAAGTAGTTTGAGTTCCAACTCAGGTGGTTGGACAATTGATGGAACTAACTTCTTAGTTTCCAAAGCTACAACAGGCTTCACTAATTCTATCCTCACAGGTTCTGTAATATCCAGTTCTGTCCCTACAATGAAATTCTCAACAGCTATATCTTCACCTATAAATTTATCATTTTGCTTCCCTCCAAATCTTTCATTCAAAAGGTTAGTAGCAGAAAAAGAAAAAGATTGTAGGGTGAAAAGTAAGCTATTAACTAAAATGTTGTTAACACTTGACACATCACACCTACTATCTAAAGAAAATTCAGAAGAAAAAGGAGTTTTATATTCAAGCAAATCAGATTCAGCCTTTTCAAAATTTTGCAGCAACAATTCATGTTCCTCTCTAGCTTCTTCAATGTATGTATTAATTGCACTTAAGCCTAATAGTGAATAATCTTCAAATGGATGTCTCATTGCTTCATATACATTAAAAGTAATGACATTATCACCCACTTCCATTATAATGCTTCCATTTTTTGTCATATCCTAATTTTTCTCTATCTGTATAATATTGATAGAGGAAAGAGGTTTGGAAAGGATTGTGATGATGAATGGAAAAGAAAAGAATGATTAGATGAAGGTTTAAAGAAGAGGGACTAAATTGCAAAGTATAAAAGTTCCATGGTGCAAAATGTAAAGTAGACATAAATTTTGGGCCATTAAGTGTAATTTTCAGAAGTTTAAGGACCTAAATGTAATTTATCAAAAGTTCAAGGGGCAAAGTGTAATTATGAGAAAGTTGAGCTGAAAAAGGCCAAAAAATACCCAGAATCAGTTCAGTCCCAAATTTTACCAGTAGCTAGAGAAAATTATTCCGGTTAGTTTGATGCAGCACAGAATTTCTATTTGAGGTCCCAAAAAATTAATATAAATTTCTGAAGTTAGGAAAAATTATTACAGTATTGCTCAGATCTCAGAATCAGATGAAGCTTTACTGTAAATTCTTATAATTAATATAAGAATTTATAAAACTGACATGATCAGAAAAGGAATCCTGTAGAATTTCTAATAGAATTTACAGTAGAATAAAATACCCTATAAATACCTTCGGAGAGAGGTTTCTCAGGATTTATGCCATAAAGGTAGTGGACCATATAAAGGCCTAAAATGGCATCACAAAGGCCCAATAAGGTAACTGAATAGTTATGTGGGCTAGTGTCCTGAGGAACCCCAAAAAATACAAAATTACGAAAATACCCCTAGGTTATAATAATGTACAAGAGATGAATAGAGGGCATTTTGGTCATTTTGGACAGGCCAAAATGCCAAAGCAAGTGCAAGAATGAGTACTCAGAGTCAGTATATGCCCTGATAAGGTATAAAGAGGTGTGAAATGATGATTATGCCCTTAGGGTTAATATAGTGCAAGAAAGGGCACCGAGAGTATCTTGGTAATTTGCCAAGGGATATGTAATTAAGTTTAGACCCAGTACAAGAATGTTAATGGTAGGAAGAATCTGGATACTGGATTTAAGATCAGAAAATATATTATGGAATCTCAGAAAAATTAGATTCAGAAGACAGTCTAGTTTTTGGGAAATCGGACTAAGCTTGTGCTGGATTAGACTGGAATTTTTCTAGATGCTTCCTTCATTCACAATTTTGTCACATGGGCTATGAGGTGCCCTTGATGATGTCATGGATGATGTCAAAATTATATTTTAAGAAAAGTTAAATCTAAGAATAAATGTGAGCCATTAGATCAAATAGTGCATAACGTAATCTTGGCCATTCATTTTTCATGAAATTTTCTATAAATACCCCCACTATTTCTGCCCAAAACCGTGATGCAAGAAGCCTTGGGGAAACTATGACAAAATTAAAACTCAAGCCAAGATAAAGAAGAATACAAGCTCCAAAGTTCAAGCAAGCTAGAGATTAAAGGTAAGCAATCTATCATAACTTATTTTCCTTTTATTTGGGAGCTTGAACTTAGGGTTTTCATAGAAGAAAGTTGAGTTTTCTCCAAGGTGTATATGCTGTCCAAAACCTTATATGAAAGGAGAAAGAAGAAATTAAAATTCGAGTTATATGATTAAAGCTTAAACAAGCTAGTTAGATGATTAGTTGTTGAATCAAGTTGATATTCTTGACTTTGCCACGAATGAAACAATTCAGTTTGCACTATTCATGCACTGTTAATGATAGAAGGAGATGGAATTTCAATGATCTAATGCTTCCATGGAATTTATATGATGATTTTGTGTAGGATTGGATAGGTTTTGAACCTTGGAAATATTGGAATTGAAAGTTGTAATGTTTGAAGTTCTTTTCTATTACTGTTCACTCGCATGAACAGTGATTGGATTTTCATGATTTTGATGATTCCAGTGGTTTTAAAATGAAAAGTTGTGTGGGATAAAGTAGAGAAACAAGTATGGGAAGCATTGGAATCAAAATGAGAATTTTTGGAAGAATTATGCATGTTTTTCAAATCTGTCTAGAACAGTGTATGGGAGCTGGAATTTCATGATTTTAAGCTCATAAATGGATTCAAAAGATGAATTTTTGTAGGGTAAGGTCAAGACATCAATTGATTCAAAGGCCAAGTCAATTGGTAAAGATTAAAGGAAGTTATGTTAGTTAAAGTAAGTTTAATGTTCAAGAGAAGTTAGATGGTAATAAATGGATGATTATGTAATGTTAGGATTTGATTGTGGACTCCAAAGAGGCAGCCACATATCAAGGAAAAGTAAGAAGGAAGAAGCAAGGTTAAAGTGAAAGGAAGTAAAGCAATAAGGTAGTAAACTTACCTTAAACTTGTATGTATTGAATGTTATGTTTAATTGTGCTATAGCTTTGTTAAATTGTGTGCATATGTGTAGATGATTGAAGCTTTGTTTCTATGATTACTTTGTCCAATTGTATTTCATATGATACATAGAAGCATGCTCATTACACTATAGTAACACTTTCACAAGCAAGCACAAGCAATTACATTAATACATGCATTGTTTAGTATCGTTTGCTACTGAGATTTCCCTCGAAATCTCACCCCATCCATGTAATCTCAATCCCAACAGGTTTATGAAAGATGAAAAAGGATGAAGAAGCATGAAGAGGAGTTAGGGATTGGTCAATATAAATGTTATATGATGTTATGTGAAGAATTGTTGCAAGTCAGAATGCTGTATGACTAGTTTAAACGATAATGTTTAAGATATAATGAAAAATGGTAAATGATAGAATAAATGTATAAAATTTTACAGACATTTAGTTAACATGTCAATCTTCGTTTTGACACCAAGAATACCTTATTTTGATGTCTGTACAAAGAGAACCAATTTTCCAAATATGGGGACCAGAATCTGTTTTCAGAATTTTTGACCAAATAAATAGTAAACTTTAACAAATAAACTGTATCAATATGCTAAGCATTTGGTCAGAAACTTATTTTTCCATTAAATTTCCAGATGTTAGGTTCGAGTAAAATTTTTAATCACTTCATTTCGATTTTTCTAGAATTTATTATGATTTTTCAAAGTTCGTCGCTGAATCTGGAATATCATATGAATAGTAACTCACCAAGAGTAAAAATTCCAGATTTAGCTAATGGACTTTAAAGGTCATGTAAGTGGTTCTAAATGCTACCGAATGGTCTCTAAGATATATGAAATTAAGGATGTTACATTTTTTATTCTTATCACAGTGTTAGCTGTTCTAAAGAATGACCTCCCCAAAATCATAGGACCCTCTGAAGTTGACTCATGTGACATATCCAAGACATAAAAATCTGTAGGTATAATCAAGTCTTTAACCTTCACTAATATGTCTTCTATTAATCTCTTAAGTTTCCTAGTGGTCTGATCAGCAAGTTGAACTATCATGGAGGTTTCCTTAAGTGAGCTTATGCTTAAACCTAATGATGTATAAATTGAAGTTGGCATTACATTAATGGCTGCACCAAGATCTAACAGAGCACTAGCACACTGAAACTTACCAATGATGATTGGGACTGTAAATGAACCTTGATCATTATATTTAATAGGAAGTTGTGGCTTAAGTAAAGCTAATATACTAGATCCTACTTGAACCCTTTCATTTGGCTTGCAAATTCTTTTATTAGTGTAGAGTTCTTTCATGAATTTCCCATACTTAGATATACTTCTAATGAGATTTACAAGTGCACATTAACTTCCAATTTTCCCAACAAATTCATAATATCTTGTTCTTGTTTTTCTTTTAAAACCTTCTTTGGACACATGTATGCATTGGGAAAAGGTAGGTGTTTAATACTTACCTCTTTGTCCTTCTGTTCTGTATTTTCATATGTCTTTTTATTCTAGTTTTTAATCTGATTTCTAACTTGCAATGCTAGAACTAGCATCTATTTCATTCATAACAACCGGTTGTGCAACATCCTTCAATCCAATTTGCTCATTTTTTTGCTCCAACATCCCCTTCTCTTTGCTGCTTTCTAATCAGGAATAAATGAAGGTTTTTCTTCAATCAACTCTTTAATTCCAAATATATTCTACTGCTCATTTTCTCCATTATCCCTTTTATCATCATCAATATTTGCTTTACCCACTATTTTTCCACTTCTCAAGCTCATAGCATTCATAAATTTAGGGTTAACAACTGTATTTAAAGGTAGATTTCCACCAATTATGGTCTAAACATCACTAACTGAATTAGCTAAATTTGATACATAGCCATTCATGTTTGAAGTTTTGTTTTCCCACTATTCTATTTTGCTCTCCAAAGTAACAAACGTAGAATTTTTCATTGTTAAGGTACTCTCCACTATAGATCTCAAGTTCTTGATATTAGAGCTAAAGTTTATGCTTATGGAATTTATATTTGAGTTCATCACATTAATGCTCTTGATTATCTCTGATATACCATCATCATTTGAAGTAGTAGGTACTTCTACAGCTCTAAAAGATTCATCCAGTTGCTTGTCATTATTGAATCTGTTTTGCCCAAAATTTCTGTCTCCACCTTCATCCCTCCATCTGAAATTAGAATGATCTCTATATCATTCAATATATGTATTAGAGTATGGATTCCTTTGTGGATACTGGTTTAGTTTACCTTGATAGATAGCTGATACATCTTCATAGTGTGTAGGACATTTGTCACTGGTATGCATAGGGAAAGAACAAAGCTGACAACTAGGAGCAATAGAGCGTGAGATTGTGGGCTTTAAACATGTGCATTGCTCAATTGAGAAGCTAACTTATTGATCTGAGCATTCATAGTAGCCACTTAAGAAGACAAATTATTATAATCTTGAGAAGACCTTGCAGAAACCTCATGAACTTGCCTAGCATCATAGCCCCATACTGTTGGTCATTATTTGCTATCTTCTCAATCAAATTCCATGCTTCATTAGGAGTTGAGTCATCAATGGAACCCCAACAGCTACATCCAAATTATTTCTATCTATAGTGTGCAGTCCTGAATGAAAATATTGTACCAAATATTCACTTAGAATCTAGCTAACAGCTCTTAAAATCTTCCCTAAAACTCATGAAAAGACTCTTGAGCAAGCTGTTTTACAGCAAATATTTTCTTTCTCAATATAGCAGTCTTGGAAGTAGGCAAGTATCTCTCTAAAAAAATATTCCTCAAGTTATACCATGAGTCCATGGCATGAGGTGTATGATGTGGTATCATGTAAAACCATTCATTTTCCTTTCCTTCAAGTGTAAAATGGAATACTTGTCTCTGCACAGTATCCAAACCAGCACCTACAGGTTTCACAAATGAGCATACCTACTTCATGTCTTCAAGTGCTTGAAAGGATCCTCACCTGCCAATCCATAAAATTTTGGTAAGATACTCAACAAAGGACCATTTAACTCAAAATTAACATCCAAAGGTGGACAAGTACGAAAATGATCAAAGTTCGTATTAGAAAAAGTGAGTTCTCTAATGCTCCTATGTGCCTTTTTATTATTCATGTTATTCTCTTCATGTTGCTCATTTTGATTTAAATTTTGATGATGATTATGAGTTTCACCCTTATTAACATGCTCTATGTCAAATTGATTATCTAAGATATCACCAAATGGAAAATCAGTCTCAACTGCAACAAATTCACCTAAGAATTAAGCTTAGCAACAGATGCAACACTAGTTTGATTTAAGATTTTAACTTTATTAATTTTTCTAAGTGTTCTATTGATTTCTTTATCCAAAGGAAAGAATTCAGAGCTTCTTGTCATGCAAATCACACTCAACAATTATGCAAGATATTAAGTTCATAAAAAATACAGCAATTTCAGAAATCGAGATCAAGTAATCACAGTTCAAAACACTCAAGTCTTGACGCACAATGAATTAGTCGTGATGACAAATCACAGATAGAAGATGTCGCAACAAAAATGAACTTCAAGTCGCAATTGTTAATCACAAAGAGCAAAATTTTAGAAATCAGGATTTTTTGTCATGACCAAATGTCATTTTGGTGGCAAATAAAAATCACAGAGAGCAAATTCTTGAAATTAGAAGTTTTTTGTTATGACAAAATGTCACTCCGGTTGCAACTAAAAGTCATAGAGAGTAAATCTAAATTAACCACTGATTTTTGGTCGTGATAGTTTCAATTTAGTTGCAACTAAATATCACATAGAGGATGACTTGTGGATAATGAATTTTGGTTGAGACCAAAAAGCACTCTAGTTGCGCCTAAAATTTATAGATAGCAATTTTTAGTAAAACAATGATTTTAGGTTGAGACCAAATGTGACACTGATCACGACGGATTATCACAAAGACTATCCAGCAATAAGTTTTTACAGTATAGTAGCAACTACATAGGCAGTTGGTCACGACTCAAGGAGACATAACACTGAATTCACAGAAAAACTAAAACACCTATATACTTTTTATGTTTTTTAGACCCAAAAGATTGCTTAGAAAACCTTAACAAGTAAGGCTCCCTCGCAATGGCGCCATTTTGATAACAGTTGTTCTAATTATAAAAAAAAACTAAATTAACCTATAGTAAAGTGAGGCTAACCTAAGTCGATTCTCAAGGAGTCTAAATGGATGCTAAAGTACTTAATTAATCCAATGAGCCAAAATTTAAAAAAATTAATGCATTGATCTGTGAGATGACATGTTTGAACAAATTCTGAATATAAATCCTATGCTACTGTTTATGATTTTAGTATTGATGATAAGGTAATGAACCTATGATGAGAGTGTTCCCTTTGAGATAGCCGTTAGCCTTCCTAGTTCATTAAGAATATGGAGTCAAGCCGAATATAAATGATAAGTTAACAACTCGCTAACTTCTTGCAATCAATCTCACAACTGTGTAGTTCAACAAGGTAAAAATCATTTGGATAAGAAAAGAAAATGATGAATTAATCTTTCTATCAACAGGCACAACTATGCTCTGCCATAAAATCAATTGAATCAAACATAAATAATAACCAACTTGGCCAAAATTGATAGTTCAATTCAAATTCAGAATCAGAAAGAGAAAGTCCAACTCGATCTAACAGAAATTCATCACAAACTAATCCTATGTACTCAATGCTTAAGCTCAATCATTAATCAATTAAGAGTCTGGAAGTACAAATTGATATACCCAACTCTCATATCTTAATCATTATTCTAGACTAAAGCAAATGAGAATATGAACTCCCTTGTGCAGATCATAGACTAGGACTCAAAATCATCTCCAAGAGAGCACATCAGATCTAGCCTTGTATTGCTATCAGAACTTGAACAACAACAGCAAGTGAATATAGGAGTAGCCATGGTGAATGCAGAAGGTAGAAGATGAAGTTGGAATATAGGAGGTTCCTCTTCTTCTCCTACCCAGAACAGAGCAAGATTGCATATGAGATAAGAGAGAGAGAAATGGCGTGAAGTCAGATCTGGATGGAGTGAGAGAGTATCTGTCATCTGGAATGGAGTGTGGAATCTCTGTGAATGATATGCCAGAAGTGTGGAATGAGTGAGTTGATGGTGTATGCAAGAAAGGGAGAGTGAGATAATGTGAAAGGGTTTGTTGGCCTGGAGTCAATGAATGGGTGAATGAATAATGGATCCAGAGGTAGTGTGCCCTGCGTGAGCTATCTATAGCACATGCCTATCAATAGAAAATGGGATTCTATTTCTCCCTCCAGTTGTCAGCATGTGCATCAATCTCTATTGTTCACCTTCCTCCTTCCATCTAACACTATTTTCCACCTCATTTGTTGGTTAGTTACCGGATTGGCCTGTAATGGAAATTTAAAAGAAACAGATTATTTATCCAATTAATCACTAAAATCATATCAATTAATTCCCAACTATTCCAATTTTATATTATTAATTAATTGCTCATCATATTAGTTTATGGGGACAAAATCAATAATAAAACTCTCTTTAAACACACCAAAATCAATATAAAAATAAGAGTTTATCACTTGATCTTCATCTTGTTCAGCTGTGTCATTCCGAATGCACTAATCTCTTCCTTCTTCCTTCCCTCTAGATGATGGATTTGTAATGCTTAAGGATGAAGGAGACAAGTTGTAGGAAGGGCATTGGAGTAGTCCTTGTCTTCTTTAGGCAAAAATTCCTCATCTGGCTATAGATGAAAGCTCCTAGGCTAAGCTTTTCTCTGTTGATGATCCTTGGCAGGGTGATGTAGTCCTGCTAGTTCATATAGCTGAAGCTTGAGGACTTGACAAACATACACCAAGAGTAGATGTAATGGATGATACGGTAATGATTGCACATCTGACTTGGCGATAATTGAACTATTAATAAATTAATGTGTCTGAAAGATTTGAAATAGAAAAGATTTCAACACAAATTAATCGAACAATTAATCTGTTAATGTAAATTAATCGATTAACCAATCAATTAATTAGTTTATATTTGAATTTCATAAAACTAAAACTTCACTGATTAATCGAACAGTTAACAGATTAATATAAATTAATCCATTAACTAATCGATTAATAGCAATATCTTTGTTCAAGAGAAAATCTGTCTTCAATATATTAATCGATTAACCAATCGATTAATTGGCTTATTAACTTTCTTCCAGAAGATCAGCTCTCGATATTAATCGATTAACAAATCGAATAATGGTCACTCATTAATCGATTAATTGATTTTCTTTTGTGAAACAGGTTGCTGCCTTACAATTAATCTATCATTCAATCGATTAATTGATATTAATCGATTGATGCTCAATAATCGAATAACTAATCGATTAACTCTACTAATTTCTTGTTTTAACTTCATTTGATTGCAAATTCATTTTTATCATTCCATAAACACTTTTTCACATAATTAAACAACTTGATTCTATCTTCTTCTTTTTTTTAAACTTTATTCCATTAAAAACACAATTCTATTGCTTCAAAATATCAACTCAATTCTTTTCTTTTGTCCTTATCAAAACATATTCAATGTAACATTCATGTATCAGATCTTTGATTACACAACATGTGCACAAGATTCTTAGCATATGTTTCTAGGATAATCTTGTTAAGTCCAAGATCCTTAGCAAGCTTGAGCCCTTTATAAATAGCCTACTGTTATGCTTCAAGTATACTGCAAACACCTAGCTTACTCATAAACCCAACAATCCAACTACCTGAATGATCTATAATTATTCCACCACACCCTGCCTTAATATGACCAGACGTAACAGTCCCATCAACATTTAATTTTAGCCATCTCAAAGGTGGAGGATTCCAATTAGTTGAAATTGGAATCATTAAGTCATTAGTTAAACATTCATATTAACCCTATACAAAGCTCCTCCATGTTTGCATGATAACCAAGTAAGGATCCGAAGGCTTGACATAATCTTCAACAAATGTAGCTTGGTTCCTCCACTCCCATAACTTCTATATTAAAACTACCCAAATTAGACCCCAATTTTTAATACCATCCACTCCTAACTCTTTCTTGAGATTTAAGGCAAACCAATATCTCAAATGAGCTCTAAAAAAGGCTGCATAATATCTCGAATGAATCAAATACACCCAAACCTGCTTAGCATAATTACAATCCAAAAAAATTTGTAAAATATCTTCTGTATCATTATAGCCGAATTGACATATTGCACTAGTTGATGACTACTTGCTTCTCCATGCATTAAGACTATTATTGAATGATATCCATATAAAAACTCGAATATGCTCAACACCCCTCTATTTCCATATATCTTTATAGATAGAGCTATAAGTATAAGCCTGTTGAGACTTAATTAGAAAGTAGGCATTTTTAATAGTAAAATTATCCTCATTTGTAGCATTCCATGCCATGACATCATTACTAACCTCAGGTCTCAATGGAAGCATGCTAAATAACCTTTAATATGCATTACTTGGGAGAAGAGTAACAAGTCTTTAAAAATCTCAAGTCCCTGAGTCCATCCAATCTATTACTTTATTATTTTCTTCTTCAATTGTAAGAGGTCGGAGACACAAATCCTTTAATTTTATGTTAGGAATCAACCAATAATCAGTAAAGAAATTCACCAGATGTCCATTTCTGATATGCCATCTTATGCCCAACTCTACTATATCTTGCTATTGGAAAATGAATTTCCACAGAGCGGAATCTCCTTTCCTTGCATCAAGTAGATTGTCCTCATTCCTCAGCATATATTTGTGTAAGAGCACATCTACCCATAGGCCTTTAACACCAATAACTAGCTTCCAGGCTATTTTGGCTCCACAAGCACAATTAAAGGATGGCAATTTCTTGAATCCAAGACCACCATAAGATTTAGGCCTAACAATTTGGTCATATCTAATAAGATGGAATCCATGTAAGGTTTGGCTATTCCCCCATATAAAATTCATTTGTAATCTCTCCACTTCCTGACAAATTGAAATTGGCATTTTATAAACAAGCATAGGATACACTGGTATAGAACTCAGAATAGATTTGGCCAAGGCGATCTTGCCCTCCATTGAAAGGGTATTGTCTTTCCAAGTAGCAAGTTTAGACTTAACTCTTTGTTTAATATACTAAAAAGAATCTCTGGGCTTCCTCCCTCTGATAATCGAAATACCCAGATACTTCTCTATATCAGTAGAAATCTCTATTCCTATAATGTTGCTGATCCTTCTTGTATTAACATGCACCTTTGGAGAAAAAAAGATTGAAGATTTACTTTTACTAATTTTTACCCTAATGCTAAACAAAATTGATCCAGGCACTTCATAACACATTTGCTTGTTTCTCAGTGGCCACCCCAAAAAGAAGAATGTCATCTGCAAACATTATATGAGAAATGGTCGAACCACCAGTAGTAACCCTAATGGGCTTCCAATGGCCTCCATTCACTGTATTACTAATTAAATAGGATTATCTGTCTATGCAGAGAACAAACAACAAAGGTGAGATAGGATCTCCTTGTCGAAGACCTCTTTTAGGATAAAAATTTTTAGATTTAGAACTATTCCATAACAAATTATATGATACAGATGTAACATAACCCATGATAAGAAGAATAGAGTCCAATCCTACATCAATAAGAACTTGTTGTAGAAAGTTCCATCTGATACGATCATAGGCACTCTCCAAATCAATCTTCATAGCCATTAATCCAGTTTTCCCTCTAGCCTTTTTCATTATATACATGATTTCTTGCCTTACTATGATGTTATCTTATATGTGCCTACCTTTTATAAAACTATATTGAAAGGGAGAAATAAGCTCATCTAACTATCACCTTAGTAATGCATTTATAATGTACAGTACACAAAGCAATAGGTATAAAGTGACCAATTACTTCAGGATGCTTTCTCTTTGGTATAAGTGAAATCAAAGTCCTATTTGCATTAACCTTAATAGATCCTATCTAAAAAGCATTTTTAACAAATTTACATAAATAATTCCCCACCTGATTCCAATTAGTTTGGTGAAAAATTGGGGAAAACCCATTAATACCAGGAGCTTTATACAGTCCCATAGAAAACAGAGCTTCCTTTATTTTTTTTAACTGTTGGCAAGTAACCCATATTCATAAGACGATTGATAAACTCTTATTTGTATTGATTTTAGTGTGTTTAAAGAGAGTTTTATTATTGACTTTTGTCCCCATTTATCAATATGTTAAGCAATTAATAATATAAAATTAGAACAGTTAGGAATTAATTGATTTAATTTTGGTCATATATTAGAATATTATCTTATTAGATAAATAATTTGTATCTTTTAATTTCTTATTTTAGGAAATGTTCATTAATAACCAAGTCAACTTGCTGAGATAGAAATAGGAGCTGGAATGAAATAGAATGGTCTGTGTGACAGCTGGACAAAAGGAGATTTAAGCATGTGCTAGAGGGAAGAAGTTAACAGATTAGGCATGTGCTGGACTGAATAAGTGGGCTAACAGAAGCAAGTGGAGGATTCACACATGCGCTGTAATAGAATGTAGAACAACTCATCATATCAGCACTCATTCTACTGTTCATTGCAGCACACTGTTCACACATAAGCCATTCACTCCATTCATACCACATCATTCATTCCATATTCACGCCATCCGCACACTCTGGAGGCATCATTCACTATCACATGCCATATTCATACTCAGATTCACAATACACTTCACCTCACCTTAGATCCTTCTCTATTCCATTGCAACTCTTATCTCTCTTTCACGCCATCTCCATCTTCATTATGCTCTACAACTTTCCTTTATTCTAGGCAATAGAACCAGAGGAAAGTCCTACTTCCATGGTCATCTTCTCTTTCTATATTCACCATAAATGCTGCTAGTTTTACTGCTACTAGTTTTACTACTGCTGTTAAAGTTTTGACAGCAATGGAAGGCTAGAGTTGTTGTGCTCTCTTGGAGATGATGCTGAACTAGAATCCTTGAGCTGAAGTAAGGATTTCATTGTATTTTTAATTCAGATTTAATTGTATCGAGTTGATATAGTTAGTTCTATAATTACTGATGCAATTAGAGTTAATAGATGATTAATGATTAGGGAACTAAGTTGGATTTTCTATTTCTGCATAATTGATGCTTTGATTGATTCTCATCCTTGAACTAGTTGGACATGGTTGTGGTTAATTAGAGCAATTCTATAACAGAGTATAGTTGTATCTGTTTAATTTATCTTCTTCTATCTCTTGAGTTGAATGATTATTGTTTCTCTATTCAATGTCTGCGAGTTGTAGCTTTGATTAAGATTTAGCTAGCGAGTTGTTAGCTAACATATTCTAATTCAACTAACACCTCATATTCCGTGGATAATGAAGGTAAGGTAATCTCCAAGGGAATACACTTGTCATTGATTCATATCATCATCATTAAACACAAAATTATAAACAGTGGCATAAAATTTACATTCAGAAATTATTCAACATCTCATCTCACAATTCATCTAATTAATTTATTAATTTGTGGCTTATTAGATTAACTAGGTATTTAGCATCTATTTAGGCTCTTTGAGAATCGACCTAGATTATCCTTCACTTTACTATTGGTTAGCTTAGTTTTGTTTGATAATTAAAATGATAGTTATCAAAATGGCGTCGTTGCTGGGGAGCCTTACTTGTTAATGTTTCTTAAGTAATCTACTGGGCCTAAAAAACATAAAAAGAATATAGGTATTTTAGTTTTTCTGTGAATTTAGTGTTTTTTCTTTTGTAGTCGCGACCAATTGCATGTTTAGTCACGACTATAGTGCAAAAATTCATTTTTGAGAGTCTCTGAGTTTTAGTTGTGACCTGACTACTTTTTGATCGCAACCTAAAATTAGTTTTTAACTCAAACTTGCTCTCTGTAACTTTTGGTCGCAACCAAATTTTTTTTCATCAAGTCATCTTCACTGTGATTTTTAGTCACAACCAAAGTGACATTTATGAGCTTTGTTATTCTCCAATGCATACCAGTGTCAATTGCCCTACACAATATGAAGATGTATCAGGCATTTATCAGGGTAAACCAAATCAGTATCCACAAAGAAATTCATACCCTAACACATATAATGAAGGATGGAGAGATCATTCCAATTTCAGATGGAGGGATGAAGGTGGAGACAGGAATTTTGGGCAGAATAGATTCAACAATGATAGACAAGTGACTGAATCCTCTAGAGCTATGGAAGTACCTACTACTGCAAAGGATGCTGGAATATCTAATATACTCAAGAGCATTAATGTGATGAACTCAAATATAAATTCCATAAGCACAAACTTCAGCTTTAACTTCAAGGGCTTAAGACCTACAATGGAGAGCAACCTAGCAATGACAAATTCTAAGTTTGCTACCCTAGAAAATAAGATAGAACAGTGGAAAACCAAAGCTTCTACATGAATGGCTATGTATCACAGTTAGCCAATTTAGTAAGTGATGTTCAGGGACTGGATAAGTGGAAATCTACCTTCAAACACAGTTATTAACCCCAAATATGTGAATGCTATAAGTTTGAAAAGTGAAGAGCAAGTTGGGGAGCAAGTTATAAATGCAAAAAATGAAGAAGAATGTAAGGTAGACACTGATTCCAGCAGTCTAATGAGGAATAACATTGAGAAGTCTAAAATCAAGAAGGAATCATAACTCCTTGGGAATAAAGATGTTATAGTTGATCTTACAAAAAGTTAAATTGACTCTGCACAAGATTCTGAAGGTTGTGGACAGCCAAACAGCAAGGAAACTGAGCTACTTGAGGCTATGGATTCTGAGTTAAGAAATTCTAAAGTGGACACAGCTGAATAAACACAATCAGTAGCAAATTCAGAGCTCAAGCAGAAAGAAACAAATTCTTGTTCAGCTAAAAAAGTGAATCCAAAGGATTTACCTTTCCCAAGGGAATTCATGAGTAGTAAGAAGAAAGCCTTATAAGAGCAGCACAAGGAAGTAATTGATTTTTTCAGCAATATGTCTTCTATCAATAGATACTCCCTCTCTCTCAACATTTTCTCTACAACTTCCATTCACACCTTCCAGTTTTATTGATCTTTCCATAGATTTTCACATTTCTGCACCGATTAATCCACTTCTACCATCTTTCTCTTGACCTTTCTATCACCTTTTTCTGCATTCTTAATGGCCTCATTTCTGGGCAGCGATAGCAGCACAATAGGAGCTATGAGAGGCTAGACCTTTAATCTCTTGGTGATGGACCGTATATCTTAAGCTCATTGACTATACTAGGGAGTTTTCTATCTTAATCTGCACCTATTTCATATTTTGACATTTCTAGATTTAGGGATTTTATTGTATGAATAGGGATTGAATGTCGATTGATTATGTTCAGATTAGATATTTGTAATTGGCATTGGATGATGTGATTGTTGATCTTAATATAAATATTTTAGTTTTGATTTCTAGATAGTTGAACTATTATCAACGATTGTTGATGTTTAATTCAATTGTTTAAAGTCTATGGTTGTTGATCGATGACCATTTGAGGGCATTTTCATCATCTGATTTAATTACACACTAAGTGGTTTTCAACAGTATATTAAGAAGTTTTTAAGCTAGCTTTGATCAAAAGAGTTTAAGAACTATCATGAATAGTAATCTACAGGTATAATCAAGCCTTTAACCTTCACTAATATGTCTTCTAATAATCCCTCAGGTTTCCTAGTAGTCCAATCAGCAAGTTGAACTATCATGTAGGTTTCCTTAAGTGAACCTATGCCTATGCCTAATGATGTATAAATAGAAGTTAACATTACATTAATGGCTACTCCAATATCTAACAAAGTACTAGCACACTGAAACTTACCAATGGTGATTGGGACTGTAAATGAACTTGAATCATGACATTTTATAGGAAGTTGTGGCTTAAGTAAAGCTAACACACTAGATCCTACTTGAACTCTTTTATTTTGTTTATAGATTCTTTTATTAGTTTAGAGTTTTTCATGAATTTGCTATACTTAGGTATACTTCTAATTAGATCTACAAGAGGCACATTAACTTCCAATGTACCTAACAGATTCAGAATATCTAATTCCTATTTATCTTTTAAAACCTTCTTTGGATACATGTATGCATTAAGAAAAGGTAGGTGTTTAATACTTACCTCTCTGTCCTTCTGTTCTGTATCTTCATGCTTCTTCTTGTTCTGGTTTTTGTCTTATTTTTGACTTGTACTGCTAGAACTAGCAGCTGTTTCATGTATATCTGATGGTTGTGCAGCATCCTTCAATCCAATCTGCTCATTCTTCTACGGTAACATCCCTTTCTCCTTGCTGCTTTCTGATTCTAGAATGAATAAAAGTTTTTCTTCAATTAACTTTTCAGTTCTAGATCTGTTCTGCTGCTTATTTGCTTCATTATCCTTCTTATCATTATCAACATAAGCTTTCCCGCCTGTTTTCCACTTCTCAAACTCATAACATTCACAGATTTGGGGTTAACAACTGTGTTTGAAGGTAAATTCCTACTGATTCTAGCTTAAACATCACTTACTGAATTGACTAACTGTGATACATAGCCATTCATATTTGCAGCTTTTGTTTCCCACTGTTCTATTTTACTCTCCAAGGCAGCAAACTTAGAATCTGTCATTGCTAGGTTGTTCTCCACAGTAGATCTCAAGTCCTTAAAGTTAGAGCTGAATTTTGTGTTTATGAAATTTATATTTGAGGTCATCACATTAATGCTTTTAAGTATATCAGATATTCTAGCATCCTTTGCAGCAGCAGGTACTTTCATAGCTCTAGAGGATTCAGCCAATTGATTGTCATTGTTGAATCTGTTTTGCCCAAAATTCCTATCTCCACCTCTATCCCTTCATCTGAAATTGGGATGATCTCTTCATCCTTCATTATATGTGTTGGAGTATGAATTCCTTTGTGGATACTGGTTTGGTTTGCCTTGATAGATGGCTAATACATCTTCATATTGTGTAGGACAATTGAAACTGGTGTGCATAGGAGAATAACAAAGATAACAACTAGGAGCAACTAGAGCTTGAGAGTATGGGCTTTGAACATGTGAATTACTTAATTAAGCTAAATTGTTGATCTGAGCATTCATAGCAGCAACTTGAGAACAAGACCTGGCAGAAACCTCATAAACTTGTCTAGCATCATAACCCCATACTGCTGGTCATTATTTGCTATCTTCTCAATCAAGTTCCATGCTTCATTATGAGTTAAATCATCAATGGAACCCCTATTAGCTGCATCCAAATTCTTTTTGCATACAAAGCGCAATCTTTAATGAAAATACTGCACCAAATGCTCACTTGGAATTTGGTGGTATGGACATCTAGCTAGCAACTCTTGAAACCTTCCCCTAAACTCATAGAAAGACTCTTCAGCATACCGTTTTGCAGCAAATATTTCCTTCCTCAATGTAGCAGTCTTTGATGTGTAGGGAAGTATCTTTCTAAGAAAGCATTCCTCAAGTTATTCCACTAGTCCAAGGCTTAAGGTGTATGATATGGCAGTATATAAAATCATTCTTTTGTCTTTCCTTCAAGTGTAAAATGGAATACTTGTCTTTGCACAGCATCCATATCAGCATCTACAGGTTTCATGAATGAGCAAATCCACTTTATAGTCTTCAAATGCTTGAAAGGATCCTCACCTGCCAATCCATAAAACTTTGGTAAGTTACTTAACAAAGGACGTTTTAGCTCAAAATTAACATCTAGAGCAGGACAAGTGTAAAAAGGATCAAAGTTTTCATTAGAAGAAATCAGTTTTCTTATGCTCCTATATGCCTTTCTATTATTCATGTTGTTCTCTCCATATTGCTCATTTTGATTATTCTGATTATGAGTATGAGCTTCAGCTTCATTAATATGCTCCATGACAAAATGATTATCTAAGATATCATCATATGCAAATTCAGTTTCAGCTACAACAGATTCACCAGAAGAACTAGGCTCAATAATAGATGCAACTTTTTTGTTTGTAAAATACATGAATAAGTATCATCACAATCAGAGGTTCTTAAAATAATTTATAACCATAGAAATCAAATCAGACTCATCCTCAATCCAAATCCCCCTCTCATTTTTAAGAGTTAATATTCTATTTCCCCTCCTTCTCATCTTTATTTTCAAATGCAGTATTATGGTCACCTTTAGTAATCCAATCAGTCCTAACTTTTTGAAACTATTTAATTTCTTCTAATTTCAAAATATTATCTAATTCAGTTTGCAATTCATTTCCAAGAGAGCTTAAAAACCTAGAATGAGTATAAACTGGAGACCTTTGAATACCACCCAACCTAGCTAATAATATTTTTTTCCTTTTCTCCACAAACCCAAAGGTATTTCTATTCCAGTCAATAAGAGAGGCACCTAAAACTTCTAGAGACTTATTTAAATCATCCAAATCCACCCATGCATAAGTAAAAAATTCTTGAAAATTTTTATGAGTGAGCCACATAGTCTTAAAATAAAACGGTTTATTTCTTCTAGCATAATAATGATTTTGAAATTGCAACACAATAGGATTATGATCAGAAAATTGAGTTCTAGATAGTAGCTTCAGATTGCAGTCAAACATAAGGTAAAGAAAATGAGAATTAGCAAGAGCTCGATTGTAACACCCCAATTTTTAGGCCTAGAAATGCCAGAAAGAGAATTCAAGGGCATAATCGTAATTATGGGAAAGATCGAGCTGGTAGCCGATGAGTACCATACTTTGCTAGAAAATAGAGAAAATTATGCTGATCATTTCACTGAACTGTGAAATGTGCATATGAGGTTTCTATGTGTATGAAAGAATTAAAAATGTGACCAAGGGTAAAATGGTCATTTTTGAAAAGTGTGCGCGGGAGCGTACTTTCAGGCCAAAATAGCCCGGTCCAGATAAAATATCTGAAAATACCAGGAGATAGAGAAAAGGATTCCGGATTGAATGACGCAACACAGAATTTTGATTTGAGGTCCCGATTTTTCTGTAAAAATTCCTGAAGATGGGAATTTACAGTTATAATCGGTAAAGGAAAGGCAGTCCGAATAGAAATGATCGGACAATGGCTAGAGGCCATACAGTGTTGTCTAAGGCCCGTAGTGACACCAGGGAAGGCCCAGGCCCATAATATCAGTTCAGTGGTAAGAGGGGCCGGTGTCCGGGAAAAATGTGCAAAATGACGAAAATGCCCTTATGTTATAGAATAACTGAAGAATGAGTAAAGGGTATTTTGGTCATTTGGCTAAGGTTAGACAGTCAAGAAGGGGTATCTGGATAGTTGACCAGGGCCAGAGAATACTCTGGTAAAATATGAAAAGACAATAATGCCCCTAGACCTAGTAGAGGAAATGAAAGGACTTAAGTGCAATTATGGAAAGTTTCAAGGCCAAAAAGGAAAGTAGACAAAAATGTGGGGTCCTTAAGTGTAATTTTAGCCAAATAAAAAGGGACTTAAATGAAAAGAAGAAAAGTTCCCTGGGGCTAAATTGTAATTAAAGAAAGTCAGGCCGGAAGTGGTTTGGACTGTCCGAAAGCATTTCAGTCCCAGATTTCAACCGGTAGAGAGAGCAAGGGACGCTCGGTAATCTGGCTTAATACAGGAATTTTTGAAGACTCCAGATAGCCAGAAATGGACTGATCGTCCAAAAGTTATAAAAATTCATACCGGATATCCTAGAATTCAGATCTAGGTGAGAAATACAGGATGATACGTCCTTATGGGACGGATGTCGGGAAACTGACAGAATACCGATAAGAGGCCTGTAGAAAAGTTATTCGCAAATTAGAAAATCCAGACGGGAGTGTGAGGCCTCCGGGTATCCGATAGGGAGATTTATCGGTATTTGAAAAGGGGCTGAATGCGTTCGGATGACCTCGGTCAGATGACTGATATGACTCACAGGGATGCCTGAACACCGCAGGCCAGTGTATCGGACAGAAGGAGCCGGTGTCCAGATATGTGTATAAACGGTGAATAATAGATAAAATATTCAATAATTATTAACGGGGGAAGATTCCTCGTAATGCGTGCCATGAAGGTAATGGACCCAGAAAGGCCCAATAATGGCGCCAACAGAGGCCCAGTAAGACCCTTGGACTGATAGGTGGGCCAGTGTCCGGTAGAGCCTCGGAAAAGTGCGAAATTACGAAAATGCCCCTGTGTTGTACAAAAGGGTAGCAGATGAATGAAGGGCATTTTGGTCATTCTGGACAGGCCCGGGAGCCAAGGTATATACAGATAAAGTTACTTAGAGTCAGTATATGCCCTGACAGAGTACAGAAGGGTGTAAAATGACAATTTTACCCTTAGGGTAAATATAGTGCAAGAAAGGGCACCCAAGGGCATTTTGGTAATTTGCCAAGGGCTGTTTCTTGGAAATCGAGCCATCAGAGTACTTGAGCTTGATCAGGATCCAAGACAACATTCCCAGAGCCCAAAAACGTAGCCCATGAAGTATGTGGGAAAAAGTGGCATTAAAATACTATTTTAATGCTGTTTCAATAAAGTAAAGTTACTCGGTCGTCACGATAACCGAGGAGGCGATCAGATAAAGTCCTGGATTTATCTGGATAGCATTGGAAGGCGTGAAAGGTCCCTTCCAGGTGCCACATGGCGCAATCTTAAAGGCAGAAGAAAAGTTGAGGACACGTACTACGAGGCAGGACACTGGACCTGTGAGTCAGCCTGCTGAGGTGTCCAGGAATTTCAGCATGTGGAAAATGTGGCGCTGAGGTGTCCCGGTGAGGTGTCCCGATGATGTCATGCATGATGCAGTAAATGAGGAATTAAAGAAAATAGGAAAATCCAGGAAAAACCAGGACCGCAGGATCAAAGTTCATGGTAATTACAGAATTGCCATTGGAGGAGGTTATAAATACCCCCCTCATTTGCATTCACGCATGGCTTGAGTAAGGGAGAGAATGAAGAGAGAGAAGGAGAAGGAAAGGAAGAGAGAAAGGAGAAAAGGAAGTAAGGAAGTTCTGGCGGAGCTGGAAGCAGAATAAGGATAGTGGAGTTCTGCTAAGCTAGCCAAGTAGTAACTAATCTTAGCTTTTATGTAATGGCTTTGTGATTTGTTGTGCTATTGTTTGGTTGGATTGTTGTCTTATATGTTATGTCTGAAGCTCTGCTATAATGCTATGATCATATGTTATTAAGCATGGAAGCACGCAGCATACTTATCTGTACACAATCACAAGCAAGCACTGTCACTCTGCATTACATATATTGTTATGATTATTGCTACTGAGATTCCCCCGAATCTCATCCCAATAAGTAAACCATTATAGGGGAGGCTATGTCAAAATGAATTCTGGGAATTTTAAGAGACGCCGTTATGCTGCCGAAATTATGACAAGATGGCAATAGTAGAGAAAGGAGCTGATACGTACTGTGTACGTAGGTACTGTCTAAGGAGGCTGGAAGTGAGTGGACCTAGCCGGTTCATCCAGTCTTTCCTGGGTACTTACGTAGAATGGTAGTTCTCATGGGAATTACCGAATCAGTACAAGATCAGTTACTTTCTGAAGATGAAGCGTAGCGGTTATGCTGCCGGAGTTTAAGCAGAAAAAGATGTGATAGAGATATGGGAAATTTTGTACATACCCAGATTGTAAAACAACTTATTAATTAATAATAAGTGTTGTTTGGCATGTTTGACTGATATATGATGGATGTATGCATATGTATGCAAAGTTGATTGCTGGAAATTACCACTGTGAACAGTAACACGTGGTGACATGATAATGTTTGATAAATAATTAAAAATAGTAAATGGATGAATAAATGTACTAAATTTTTAAGGTAAATACTAGACATACCAAGCTTCAATTTGATATATAGTATGACTCATTTGGATGTCTACACAAGGAGATATAACTTATCAAAGTTGGGACCAGAATGCTGGATTCAGGGAGAAAAACGCGGGATGAACAGTAAAGTTGACACGTTTACTGAAGTTGACTTGGTCAATGAATGGTCAACGAGTTATTTTTTCCTGAAATATAATTGAGTGAGCTTCATTTATAAATTGGAACCACTTCATTTCGATTTTTCTATAATTAGTTATGATTTTTCGAAGTCAGGTCACTCATCTGAAATTTTCAAAGTGAACAGTACTCTATAAGAGCAAAACTCCAGATTGGGGAATTGGACTTCAATGACCTTGAAAGTGGTTCTAAATGCTACCAAATGGTCACTAAGACATATAAAAGTAAGGATGTTTCATTTTGGTATCAGAGCAAAGGATTCTAGCTTAGGAAATGTTCTGAACAGATAATTTATAGTGTTAGTACAGAATAAGGATAGCACAGAACAAAGGGTTCTGGCTCAGAGCATAAGATTCTGGCACAGAACAGAAGGTTCTGGCTCAGTGATGCTCTGGTTTAGTTAGTTTGATTCCTTAAATAAATGAGAAGTTTGAGTGGTCCTCTCCCTAGAGTATGATATAGGGATGGTGTTCACTGCTTGGAAAGGTTTAGACAGAAGACAGTGACACTCAGATGAATGAGGCTGTACCCCGAGCTTTATAGTTTTACGAAGGATATGATTATGATGGGCTAATCTTAGTCAGCCGATACAATCGAGGTCTCGTGTTTATTAACACAATATGGCTGGACTAAGCAGAATAATGTTTAAGAAGCCGTTTCCTCTATGGATAGAGACAGAAGCTGATCAGTTCATGACTAAGGAAGCTGCAAGAGTAGCTCGAGGTATCATGTTGTGACCAGATACTATAGTAAGGATGCCAGATATCCAAGTTATAACAAGTTAAGTCATAAGTCACGATGAGATGTGGGCAACCCAGGCTCGCCAAGATCAAGAGCGAGATTCTGCTATCACTACGGTGGTTGCTGCTGCGGTTGCAAGATTACAGCAGTCTGGGAAGGAGGTAGTACCAGAGAATGATATAGAACCTGAACCCCAGCCAGATCATGAGCAGACTGGAATGAATAGACATCAGGGGTCTATAAGAAATAATAATGACCAGGAAAGTCTGCAAACATAGATGGAACGATTCCATAAATTTGATCCGCCCATGTTGAAGGGACTTTTGACACTCAAGTAGCTGAGGATTGGGTAAGCCTGTTAGAGAAAATCTTTAAGGTTTTAGAATGTCCCACTGAAAGAAAGACCCAGCTGGCAGTTTATAAGCTAGAAAAGAATGTGCAATAACCAGAAAAGAGTGAGCCTACTCTATCAGTACCACTGAAAGTGATGCCACCAGGTTCCTTGAGAGGGAACAGTAAGAAGAGAAATGGGCCAGCATATGGGTCAGAAGTTTATAGGAAGCAAGGAAGTAGGCCAGGTAGTGGGCCAAGAGAAGTTAGTAGGCAACCAAGGCCTAATGAATGTAGGAACTGTGGTCGAGACCATGGTATGAGGCCTTGTCCAGTAGGTCAAGGGTTATGCTATAGGTGTGAAAAGTATGGACATTATGCCAAGGAGTGTCCACAGAACACAACAGGCGAAAGATATCCGACTCAGGGAAGAGTATATACCTGACTGGCAACGAGATAAGAAAGTCGCCTGTGCCAAATTAAGGTACGAGTTTATGTGTGTTTTGTTTCCACTGGCTAATGAATGGATAAATCCGGTATATGATTGGATTGTATTGTCCAGTATGCACACTATTGAGCTACCCTATACCTAGTATGTTGCCGTTGTATGAGAATGAATATGATTACAGGTTTTAAAAGTAGGAAGTAGAGAAGAGGGGTCTTATGTCGCGACTAATATGTACAGATAAGTTGATGTTGCGACGTGAGAAGACCTCAGGTCGCGATGAGTAATATTGCAGTACGCGACCAGTGTACAAAGAAGTTCAGGTAGTGATGTTATAGGTTGCGACTAAAGGACACAGAGATGCTAGGTCGTGACGAGTAGTGTACGACAGTTGCGACTAAAAGTCGCAGAGCATGTGAGTTGTGACTATGCAGTTCTCAGGTCACAACAAAAGATAGCAGAGGCCATATGAATGAAGGTACCAAACTCGCTGAAGTCCACAAGCTAGAGGATTGGTATAACATATGATAAGCTAGACAGTACAAAGGTACTGAGAAACGAAAGATCAATTTAAGACGAGGTTTAAAGTAGATCCTCCATGTGATAACTAAGAGTAGATCTACATTACAGGGGTTTTATTCAGCTAATCTGAATAGAAGACCTAAAAGCTGGGATGAGATTTGCCCAGGAATGATCCTAGCACATGGCTTAAGGTGAGAAACGTGATGGGTAATAGATAAAGAGCTCATGTTCCCTGAGCAGAGGGATTCCATCACGGAGAAGTGATAGACCTAGGGCATAGTACCCTAGAAAGTAGAAGTAATAGTAAAAGATGATGAATGAGATCCAGGCGAATCAAGTTCGCTAGGATAAAAAGAAAGATCAATAAGAAACCATAGTCCGGTCATGAGTAGACTAGGACTGATGGAAAGATAGAAGAAGTTGAGAGATAGTAAAGAGGTAGCCACAGTTAAGAGATAAAGTGACTCCCTTATTCCTTATGTAAGATAAAGTAGTGAAGGGTTGAGTCTATACCCTGGTAAGAGGGTAGTGTGGCAGCCTAAGTAAGATAGACAGATGTTCTTGTCAGATCCTGATCATGTGATTGATAATCTGATAGATAATGCGATAGATAGTATGATCAGGATATGATAGGAAAAATGATAAAGGAAGTACGTTTTGAGGCTTACTTAGATTATTACAATGTCTGATGGATGGTTGAGCAAAATATGATGATGATATGGCTTCTGTTGCCATAAGATATAATAGTTGCATCACCTTGCAGTTGTCATATGATGACATGCATGTTAGAGTATGCTATGATGAATGGATACGCCCCTCTTGCAGTGCATGCAGGGTAGAATATATAAGAGTACACTTATGAGATGAGAAAGTTATGAGAAATTATGTTGCTCCCATACCATATGATATGAGGATGATATGATTGTATTGAGGATGATAGATAGTCTCAGTTTATGGGACGATAAGTTATGATATGATATTCAGATATGAATTATGATTGAGGTTACTCAGGTATTTCTATAAGCTTGTGAATACAGTACTCAGGGCCATTTCTATTGAGCGGAATGGTATACATATAACGGTAAAGGGATTGTTTCTAGATTCATATGGGTACAGATCACTCTTCATATAAGAGTCAGATCTGGTACAGAATGCTCGCAGTTAGAGCATAGTTCAAATGGCTCGTAGTTAGAGCACAGGTTGAAAGATGAGAAGGAACTCCTGAGTAAAAGAGGAAGTAAGTAAAGTCTGGGTAAATGATATGAGGCTATAAAATTTTCAAATGTTTATTTATTGAGTTATCAACAGGTGGAAGCAGTTAACCTTATAACTTAGTTTGTTGGTTTAAAATCTTCGGGAGATATACAGTACAACAGAATCGTAGTTAGATTCTGGAGGGTCACAGATAGATCCTAGCATGGCTCCAGGGTCGCAGTTAGATCCTAATAGCTTCAGAGTCGCAGTTAGATTCTGAAGAGGCTAACGGTTGATCGCAGTTAGATCCCGAGGTCGCAGTTAGACCTAGCCTAAGGAAAGTAATGAGCCATGAGATATGAGTACAATGTAGTATCTCTTTGGGAAGATGAATGCCAAAGATGAAGTTAAGGTGAGGAAGCTTCACTAGTTGATAAACTCACCCAGAGAAATTATTTTATAATGGTTTTCTCAGGTAGCCTCTAGTATACAGACTAAACTTAGCTTTCCCTTAGCAAAGACGGAGTCCAAGTCCAAAGCTGAGTACTGATATTCAAAGTTTTATAGAAGTATGCCTGAGAAGCAGAAAAGAAGAGAATCCCCTATGTGTATAGAGAATAGAAAAGCATTGGCTAAGAGCACTCTGGGAGGTAGCTCAAGTTGTAAAGCCAATAGCAAGAGAAAGAGGCAATAGTTCAGGCAGGGGACTGATCAGGGTAATGATCAGATTGGAGAGCAGAGATGTCAATATGGTGGAAAGAGCCATGGCACATGGGAATGTCGAGCAGGGCAAAGCAATTGTGGTAAGAAAGGCCATTTTGCAAGAGGTTGCCCTAAGAATGCGGACATCCCTAGGAAAGGTATTTGCTCTTACCCCAGACACAGTCTTCAATATTCCCTAAGGTCGACCCTAAGAATGGTTAAGAAGAACCATAGCTGTAAGGGTGACTGAGCTGTAAGGAACTATAGGCCTAGATAATGATATGGATAATGAAGAGTTCTTTTCGGATCTAAAGAAAGTGGTCATGATAACAAGTCATGAGAGATTAAAAGGCCAGAGAGACCTAGAGAAGAGGGTCTAAGGCAAAAGCAAAGATAGAACGTAGTTCTATGAAAGAAAATACTAGGGCCTAGAGTTATACGAAGAGAGACTTAGCCCTAACCCAGTAGCACGTTAAATTGAAAGGTGCTAAGGCAAGAGTAGCCTAAAGATATGTAAGCCCTAAGAAGGGATAAGAAAGTGCAAATGCCACAAAGGTTTGGCATAGATGCATGAAGTTATGAGAACATTTAAGAAAAGTCAGAGAAGTTATCTGGGTTATGATCTTGTATCAGGAGAAAGAAAGTCAGAAGAACAATATTTCTCCTAAGAGATTAGCAAAGTGTAAAAGGAGTGATGTAGACCCCAGAATTACATTAGAATTCTGCGAGATAAGATATGAAAGAAATGGACACTACTCACAAGTGTAATGAGTTGTCCATAAGTATAAGAGGATGAATGCCCCGAGCCTTAGTCATAAACTAGGAAAGGATATACAGAAGAGCTATATCCAGGATCGTTGACTAAGATGCCAAGTAAATTTCGAGGATGAAATTTATTTTAAGGGGGATAGAAATGTAACACCCCAATTTTTAGGCCTAGAAATGTCAGAAAGAGAATTCAAGGGCATAATCGTAATTATGGGAAAGATCGGGCTGGTAGCCGATGAGTACCATACTTTGCTAGAAAATAGAGAAAATTATGCTGATCATTTCACTGAACTGTGAAATGTGCATATGAGGTCTCTATGTGTATGAAAGAATTAAAAATGTGACCAAGGGTAAAATGGTCATTTTTGAAAAGTGTGCGCGGAAGCGTACTTTCAGGCCAAAATAGCCCGGTCCGGATAAAATATATGAAAATACCAGGAGATAGAGAAAAGGATTCCGGATTGAATAACGTAACACAGAATTTTGATTTGAGGTCCCGATTTTTCTGTAAAAATTCCTGAAGATGGGAATTTACAGTTATAATCAGTAAAGGAAAGGCAGTCCGAATAGAAATGATCGGACAATGGCTAGAGGCCATACAGTGTTGTCTAAGGCCCGTAGTGACACCAGGGAAGGCCCAGGCCCATAATATCAGTTCAGTGGTAAGAGGGGCCGGTGTCCGGGAAAAATGTGCAAAATGACGAAAATGCCCTTATGTTATAGAATAACTGAAGAATGAGTAAAGGGTATTTTGGTCATTTGGCTAAGGTTAGACAGTCAAGAAGAGGTATCTGGATAGTTGACCAGGGCCAGAGAATACTCTGGTAAAATATGAAAAGACAATAATGCCCCTAGACCTAGTAGAGGAAATGAAAGGACTTAAGTGCAATTATGGAAAGTTTCAAGGCCAAAAAGGAAAGTAGACAAAAATGTGGGGTCCTTAAGTGTAATTTTAGCCAAATAAAAAGGGACTTAAATGAAAAGAAGAAAAGTTCCCTGGGGCTAAATTGTAATTAAAGAAAGTCAGGCCGGAAGTGGTTTGGACTGTCCGAAAGCATTTCAGTCCCAGATTTCAACCGGTAGAGAGAGCAAGGGACGCTCGGTAATCTGGCTTAATACAGGAATTTTTGAAGACTCCAGATAGCCAGAAATGGACTGATCGTCCAAAAGTTATAAAAATTCATACCGGATATCCTAGAATTCAGATCTAGGTGAGAAATACAGGATGATACGTCCTTATGGGACGGATGTCGGGAAACTGACAGAATACCGATAAGAGGCCTGTAGAAAAGTTATTCGCAAATTAGAAAATCCAGACGGGAGTGTGAGGCCTCCGGGTATCCGATAGGGAGATTTATCGGTATTTGAAAAGGGGCTGAATGCGTTCGGATGACCTCGGTCAGATGACTGATATGACTCACAGGGATGCCTGAACACCGCAGGCCAGTGTATCGGACAGAAGGAGCCGGTGTCCAGATATGTGTATAAACGGTGAATAATAGATAAAATATTCAATAATTATTAACGGGGGAAGATTCCTCGTAATGCGTGCCATGAAGGTAATGGACCCAGAAAGGCCCAATAATGGCGCCAACAGAGGCCCAGTAAGACCCTTGGACTGATAGGTGGGCCAGTGTCCGGTAGAGCCTCGGAAAAGTGCGAAATTACGAAAATGCCCCTGTGTTGTACAAAAGGGTAGCAGATGAATGAAGGGCATTTTGGTCATTCTGGACAGGCCCGGGAGCCAAGGTATATACAGATAAAGTTACTTAGAGTCAGTATATGCCCTGACAGAGTACAGAAGGGTGTAAAATGACAATTTTACCCTTAGGGTAAATATAGTGCAAGAAAGGGCACCCAAGGGCATTTTGGTAATTTGCCAAGGGCTGTTTCTTGGGAATCGAGCCATCAGAGTACTTGAGCTTGATCAGGATCCAAGACAACATTCCCAGAGCCCAAAAACGTAGCCCATGAAGTATGTGGGAAAAAGTGGCATTAAAATACTATTTTAATGCTGTTTCAATAAAGTAAAGTTACTCGGTCGTCACGATAACCGAGGAGGCGATCAGATAAAGTCCTGGATTTATCTGGATAGCATTGGAAGGCGTGAAAGGTCCCTTCCAGGTGCCACATGGCGCAATCTTAAAGGCAGAAGAAAAGTTGAGGACACGTACTACGAGGCAGGACACTGGACCTGTGAGTCAGCCTGCTGAGGTGTCCAGGAATTTCAGCATGTGGAAAATGTGGCGCTGAGGTGTCCCAGTGAGGTGTCCTGATGATGTCATGCATGATGCAGTAAATGAGGAATTAAAGAAAATAGGAAAATCTAGGAAAAACCAGGACCGCAGGATCAAAGTTCATGGTAATTACAGAATTGCCATTGGAGGAGGTTATAAATACCCCCCTCATTTGCATTCACGCATGGCTTGAGTAAGGGAGAGAAAGAAGAGAGAGAAGGAGAAGGAAAGGAAGAGAGAAAGGAGAAAAGGAAGTAAGGAAGTTATGGCGGAGCTGGAAGCAGAATAAGGATAGTGGAGTTCTGCTAAGCTAGCCAAGTAGTAACTAATCTTAGCTTTTATATAATGGCTTTGTGATTTGTTGTGCTATTGTTTGGTTGGATTGTTGTCTTATATGTTATGTCTGAAGCTCTGCTATAATGCTATGATCATATGTTATTAAGCATGGAAGCACGCAGCATACTTATCTGTACACAATCACAAGCAAGCACTGTCACTCTGCATTACATATATTGTTATGATTATTGCTACTGAGATTCCCCCGAATCTCATCCCAATAAGTAAACCATTACAGGGGAGGCTATGTCAAAATGAATTCTGGGAATTTTAAGAGACGCCGTTATGCTGCCGAAATTATGACAAGATGGCAATAGTAGAGAAAGGAGCTGATACGTACTGTGTACATAGGTACTGTCTAAGGAGGCTGGAAGTGAGTGGACCTAGCCGGTTCATCCAGTCTTTCCTGGGTACTTACGTAGAATGGTAGTTCTCATGGGAATTACCGAATCGGTACAAGATCAGTTACTTTCTGAAGATGAAGCGCAGCGGTTATGCTGCCGGAGTTTAAGCAGAAAAAGATGTGATAGAGATATGAGAAATTTTGTACATACCCAGATTGTAAAACAACTTATTAATTAATAATAAGTGTTGTTTGGCATGTTTGACTGATATATGATGGATGTATGCATATGTATGCAAAGTTGATTGCTGGAAATTACCACTGTGAACAGTAACACGTGGTGACATGATAATGTTTGATAAATAATTAAAAATAGTAAATGGATGAATAAATGTACTAAATTTTTAAGGTAAATACTAGACATACCAAGCTTCAATTTGATATATAGTATGACTCATTTGGAAGTCTACACAAGGAGATATAACTTATCAAAGTTGGGACCAGAATGCTGGATTCAGGGAGAAAAATGCGGGATGAACAGTAAAGTTGACACGTTTACTGACGTTGACTTGGTCAATGAATGGTCAACGAGTTATTTTTTCCTGAAAGATAATTGAGTTATCTTCATTTATAAATTGGAACCACTTCATTTCGATTTTTCTAGAATTAGTTATGATTTTTCGAAGTCAGGTCACTCATCTGAAATTTTCAAAGTGAACAGTACTCGATAAGAGCAAAACTCCAGATTGGGGAATTAGACTTCAATGACCTTGAAAGTGGTTCTAAATGCTACCAAATGGTCACTAAGACATATGAAAGTAAGGATGTTTCATCGATCAAGTTTTTCATATAAATGGGAACAACCAACAATTTGAGGACCCTTCAATGTAAATTTTGGTCCCTGAAATCCCATATCTGATAGACCACAATCCCTAACTTGGTCATAGAACCAATTAATTCTGTTATACAAACAACCATCGCCATCAACTTTAGCAGTAGGCTAAAGAATATCATTAAAATCACCATAAACTACACACAGAATAAAAATAGCAGTAGATAAATTTTTTAACTCATTCCATAATTCCTATCGAAAATTGGAGTAAGGAATTGCATATACTGCTGTCAATAAGAATGAAGGATGCCCAACAATATCACAATTAAGGATGAAAAATGGCCTATTTTCAATTAGAACTAAAACTTTAATAACATCACTACTCCATACGGCAACTAATCCCTTAGAATGCCCAGAATTAGGAATAACTCTAATATAATCAAAGACCCATGAATATAGAAACTGAAACCTAGCTTCCTTCTCACATTTGGTTTCAGTCAATATGATAAGATTTGTCTTTGGGCTACTGCACACAACCTTTACATTTCTAAGGAGCCCATTAGCACAGGCCCTCTTGTATTCCAATATAGTAGTGTATCTATAAATTAAATTAAGATGATCAAAAGCCTAGTCCAACTCACTGTCACAATCCAGGCCCATTCTCAAATTGGCTCTCCTGAACCAACAACTTTTCACCGTCATCCAACTTTTCCTCAATCCATTGTATTGGGCTTGTGTCCATAACCCCAAAGTCTGGATCTTCAAGATTCACTTCTTCAATCCTGACATTACCTGCTTCACCATGGTCTATCTTGATGTGTTCTTCCTCTATTCTTTCTCTAGCGACATCCTCATAAGTTTTTCCTGCTCCCATCATTTCCGCTGTACTCCCCTTCAATGTCAACATTAATGCGCCGCCCTCACTTCCTCTTGACCCACTTCTCTATTTCTCTTCTCAGACCTCCTCCATACCTCCTCGCCATCCCTCCACATTTCATTCTCCATTTGAACACCCTACCTGTTGAAGCCTCAACCGAATTCTTTTCCAGATTCCCTTTTTTTTTAGCCCTTCACTGATTTTTTTGGCCCTTTTTTTTGTTCCTAGCTCCTATACATATACTTGTAGGTTATTATTGTTGTCCTTTGGATTGTGCTCCTGAGCTTCCACGTTAACAAGGATGCCGAACCGAGAACCCAGATTTTCCTAGCGGGTCAACTCAGGTTTTGTCTCTTTTATTTTCCTTTGTCTGCTTGCCTTTTGAACTACTCTCCATTGTTGCTGATTACTGCACCCTTCTGTGATTGAATCTCCCATATTCTCCTGTTATGACTATTGGACATTTTCTTCATTCACAAGCGACTTATGAATTTTCCCCCTATTTGGACAAGTTTCCATCCGGTGGCCATACACGCCACAGTTTATACATAATAGATGTAGTCCCCCATATTCTACATAATAATTCTCCCCATCTAATGATAATCTGGACATCAGCTGCTTCTTTAGATCCACCAGAACACAAATTCTTACATGGTGACCACGTAACTGACAGGATGTATTCATATCAACTTTCACCGTTTCCCCAATTCTATTACCAATTATAGTAAGAGCTTCTTCATCATAATATTCTAAGGCTACCTTTGGCATTCTAACCTAAACCGCAACCTTACTAATTGTAGCTTTCTCAGGCTTAAAGTTAGGTTCCCACGGTCTCACAGTCAAATAATGATCATGTATCATCCATGTGCCTCCTGTTAATGCATTGAAATAATCTTCTCTATTTAACATCTTAACAACGTAAAAACCATATCCAATATCAATCAAACTTATCACCCTTTTTTTTTTTTTTGCCCACGTAGAGTGTAATCGTGAATGCAGAGCTTTGTAACCAATACCTCTGTCTAGAAGTTTGAAAATCACTGACTTGCGCCATGCTCTGTACAGTTTTTCCTTCATCTTTTCTGAAAAAACGAAGGTGGGAAAGTTCCTTGAAGGATCCTCAATAGTTTTGCATAAGGGTTTCTCATTATCCATCTTGCTCTGTTTAGGTGATTCAGACATATTATCATCAGATAATATGTCTTCATCTCCCTCTATATCATCCTCAGAATGATCATTGTTCTTCTCCACACCTTTATGCTTTTCTGCAAAAGAAGGTCCCCCTTTTCATATTGAGACCCTTTTTCTCCCAGTGTTGGTCAATAACTCCGTAGGATATTCTCACCCCAGCTTTGTTCTCAACATTTTTTACTTTCTTAGATCTTCGTAGCATAAAATCATCATTCCATTCTATCAACTAAATGAGGCCTCATTTACGCATGATCTGAGAACCATCACTTTGGTTTCTATTTTAGTAACTTTTTTCTTTGTTATTTTTCTGTTGTTGGATTTTACAGCTACTTACTCTCATATGTTAGTTGCTGAATTTTTTTATGAATCGTTTTATCTAGTTATTAATAAAACTAAAATCTACCCATATATTATGCATGAGACGGTATTTTTCGCCCTTTATTTTTATAATATCTCAATTTCTCCTTAACCTAAAAAGTATTTCCCCGTGTGCACGTTGTCAAATGCATTAGAGATTTTCGAAAATATAAAAAAGAAAATTATTGAGATATTATATGAGATATTAATGCCCCAATAATTTAGATTGTGTATATTAATAAAATTATATTGTCAAATATAAATATTTGAAAAAATTATCACATTAATTGTAGTATTAATATCCTACTAACTAATATTTTAAAAATATTTAAATATGATTACAAAACCTAAACAAACTCATTTGCTATTAAACCTGATATTCCAAGATTTCATATATATATAGATGTTTGTTGATAGTTGATTAATAGTTGATGATAGTTGAGATTGACGATAGTTGATTGTCTCCTATAAAAAAAAATAAGCTTGGCTTTTTTTTCCTTTTATTAAAAAGTATTATCTTTGATCTTAATTAGAAAAGCTAGTTAATTCTTTAGATAGATTAATAAAAATAAATAAATAAATAAATAAATTAATTATAATAAATATAAAAGATAATTTATTTTTTATAAATTAATAATTTATTTTTTATAAATTAAGAAAACTAAATAAATAAGTTAATTATTATAAAATTTAACTAACTCTTATATTAAGAACTAGAAGAGTATTATTAAATTTTGAATATGTAAATCTATTCGTGTCAAGGGCTGTTGAACCAAATAGAGAGAAATGTCCACAGGCAAGTACATGATGTTTAAACAAATCTCCCATGGAAGGTGAAAATAAAAACAATTCTCTCATGCGCAACGCTTTGGTAAGTAAATTATGTATTTTAGCAATGATCTCTTGATTCAATGGCGCCCAACACACCCTCTTTCAAACAAACAAAAAATAAAATAAAAGTTGAGTTTTATACTCCAAAGTTCAAAGTGAAAAAATAAGGATGTGTGATGGGTGTGTATGGAGCTTTAAATTGTTAAAAAGAAGAAGGCAAATTCTGTATCAAGATCGTTATTTTTAAAGCCAATTTAATTTTTTCAAGGAAAGAGACGTCATATATGTTCGTTTTTTAGAAAACATAAATTAAGTAAGAAATGAAGACACACACATATCAATGCTTAAAAAACTGGACTAAACGTGAAGCCGGAAAAGCTATCGAGTTTTGATTTTCATTCATGTTTTTAAACCGATGGTTAAATTGACGACGTAATAATTATTTATAGCGTGTATTTTAAAACCCTAAACTACGACTTTAAAAAAAAAATTTAGCCTAAATCTTAGTTTAAATTTTTTTTAAAACAAACAGCTATATTTATTAAAAAAAAAATTTAGACTAAACTATAGTTTAAAGCTAAAATTTTAAATAAGCTATTCAGACTAGCTTCTAGAACAATAAAAAAGTTTATGAACTACCTAATTACTATTTTACTTTTACTTTTTCTTACACCCTCTCTCCTCTCTCTTTTCCATCTTCTATCATCTCTCATCTCTCTTCTCCACCCTCTCTCCTCTTTCCTCTCTCATCTCTCATATTTTTAATAATATCATAAACTTTTTAGTAATTTACTAATCACAAAAGTTCTTCTATTAATAATTATCCAAACACTTATTTTTTCAAAACCATTTTTTTTTCCATAAACTTTTCTCTATAAGCCCTTTTTTAAAAAGCTGTCTAGCCTTTTTTTTTTTTCATAAATCTTTTTCTAAACTTATATCAAAACTGGCCCATAAACTTCTACTCTCAACAAAAAAAAAAAGAAAGAAAAGAAAAGCTATCCGTCCAGCCATTTCAATGGTGCTTCCATCTCCATTTTAAATGTTCATGAATAATTTTTGCAGCTCCAAAATATGTTTGGTGCACATTAGGTAAAATTTTATAAGTATTTTTATATTTTTACTATTTTAGAGTTATGGGTATACCGTTATAAAAATGGTATGAATCTCACCACAAAATATAACGAACGGACATATCATTTTTGTTTTAATTTTAAATATTTGTCGATATTTTCACATCCAAAAATGTTTATATTGTTAGATGCACATCGCGTAAAAATTTATGAATGTTTTTATAGATTTACCCTAAAAAGGTTTTTTTTTAATAAAAAAACAAGCTTAGTGGTATATAAGATAAAATGATACATTAAAAAAAGTCCCACCAGTTAACCCACCAAAATAGGGCTGGTAATTCGCCGGCTCAATTTGTCAAAAAATAGCGGGTTAGGTTATAAATATTGTAACCTATTTTGGTGCGGGTCTTTTTGACCGGCACTGGTTGGCGGGTTAGCCCTTTTTTTTTGCTTTTTTTTTACTATGTACATTGCGCATTTGCACTTTACTAATTTAATAGTCTTAGCCGAATAAGAGATATTACACTTAATTTATATTAACTTTATCTCATTGAGTCATTTCTTTATATATATATTCATTTTATTTTATTATTATTTTATTTGTAATAGATTTATCTATAGATAGTGATAAAGTTGACTAAATAAATATGTTGACAATTTTAAACATGTTTCGAATCCAATTAATATTGACACATATGATTTTTTTTTTAAAAAATAAAAGTTGGCATATAAATGTGAAAAATTAAAAAAAAAAATAAGCTGGCGGGTGCGCCAAGAGGCGGGCCTCTTAAAATAGGCCCGCCTCTAACCTAACCCATGGCAAGCCAACCTGTCACGGGTTAACCTGCATTATCACCCCTACACTAAAATAAGTTCCATTGAGACCAAAGTACAAGTATACAATACTAAAATGAACAACAGCCAGGAAAGAAAATAAGACTCCAACAAGAAGGCCCAAAAGATAGTAAGCATTTCTAAGACTAGCCATAGCTTAAATCTTATCTCTAAGCAGCTACAATACCACCAAATTTGACGCAGTTAAAAATCCCAAAGAGCAAGAGTAAATACTAGTCGGCAACAATGATAAGACAAGGGGCATGGAAAAACGCCACAATCACGTCGATAGCTCGAGTTTATAAACATGGTCTCTGCACAACCCTGTGGAGAAGATGAAGCGGCCTTAAAAGCCACAAAAAGAGATTGGCCTCTTGATTTGGGGAGTGTTGATACTTGATAGCATTTATAGAGTCTGTTCATTCTACTTTTCTGTTAGCCAAATATGGTTAAAAATATTCACTGTGTGCTCTGACTTGGGCGATCAACCATATGGATTTGAAAATTTATTTTCACACATATAGTTTGATCGAATCAATAGAAGGTAGTCATAGTTCTGAAGAATTGGGAGATGTAGGAGGGAAAAACTCAGTGCCACGGCCATCTATTAATCTTACGAAAATAGCATCTCAGAAAACAAACTACAAAACCTGGAAACCCCAATCAAGTAGCATGATTGTGTATGTGTTCCGTCTGAGGACATATTTGCCAAAACCAAAACCACATTTGTGCCTTTTGGCGGCATGAATCGTTATTTTCAAACAGATACTAAATTAGTGTGTACCCATGAAAGAGGTAGAAGTATTATGCTACAGCCAAGGCTTGTTTCATTATGACGCCTCATCATCGTCATTGTCAGAGTCCCCATTATCTGAAGACTCTTGTTCATGCTGCTGCTCTTCTCCAGCATTCAATTTACTCCTCTTCTCCTTCTTTCTTTGCTTTTTCTTTTGGCGCTTCAACCTCTTCTTCGCTGTTCGTTCCTCTGCAGCCTTTAATCTTTCCTCCCGTCTCATATTAAACTCTGTCACTTCTTTCCTTTTCTGATAATCAACTTCCATCCTCGCAAGCCTATCTTGCTCTTTCCGTCTCATCTGCCGATACTGTTGGAAGAGGAATTTCAGTAATACAGCATAAGGGGGAAAATTTGAACGTATTTATTGCCTTTCGACTTTCCCTACAAGTTGATAAATGATTAACAATTCACAAATGCATTTGTCAATGAAATACCACATGAAGCATTTCAATGCAATTGCTTGAATAGAGTGGTTACTAGGGATTTATAGAGAACACAGACAAAATTAATGTAAAGTGTCATGGGAACAAACTGCCCAACCAACATGTATTTGACACGTGTATAGACATGTAAGACCTAGAAAACCGTTTGGCTCAAACTTGCACCGGACACAGATGAACATATAGCTCTTTCCTAATGTTAATGTGATACATAAATAAGCAGAATAGTATAGTTTAACATATTTTTTTCAGCAGATGTTGGAAATAAATAGGCCCAGGCCCATTATTCATTTATTCCGCCATTATTCATTTATTTATTTATTCTGCTTTTTCTTTATTGTTATTCTTTCAGATATGTTACCGTTTGTGATTTAGGAGAATGAGTTAGTTATGATAAGTCAAGGAGTCAAGACTTTATTTTGGTGATATCTAGAAAGCATCAAACCCTACTTTATATTGTATTCATATGAACATCCAGAATGATGAAAAGAAGAAAAACCTCTGTTTATTCAGTACATTTTCTAGGGGGAAATACTGTAGGTACTTAAAAAGATAAGATAATGCTGGTCATGTTTTTCAATAAAAGTATCACTTAATAGAAAATATTAAGAGGTAGGATTTGAACATGGAAAATGTAACAAGAAATATACACCGGTCCATGTTATATTTTACATGTTTGACATATCAATGTGTCCATGTCCACATTATGTTGGTGCGGATCAGCATGCCTACATTTATTACCAAATATTAATATAATAATATGGTCAAAAGATGTCTGGGGAGGGTTTTTATGGTTTTAGCTGTTTTGGTGAGAGGTTTAGCATCATACCCTAACTTCCCAGCTCAAAATTTTTGGAAACAGATCTAAACCAAGAGACCTTGCAGGATAACCAAAATCACACACCCTTTCTAGTGAAAATCAAGAACCCATTACAAACAAGCTGTTGATTGAGGTGGTAAACTGCTACGCCCCCATAAGTAGGAGAACACAAGTTCGAATCCCAAGAAGCACACTCGTTAGAAGAGGTGAAAAGTCTTTGCGCTCTAAGCCTAAAAAAGGTAGTGATACCCTTGACTAAATCTAAAGAAACAAATAAAGAAAATCAAGAACCCATTTACAAGAGGCCTTGGCTAACACAGAGCACCCTCGTATAAAACAAATTTTTTTTATCAATGTTGTTCCCCATTAGTTAAGTAGTTCCCACTTCCCACCTATCCATAGAACTCCGTATTTTTTTCCTTTGGTTTATCATTCTCGGACATCATTTTGAAGAGCTTCACTTCAAAGATTACTCCCCAAACATTGGTACATCATCAGCTGTATTATGTCCTTAAGAATCCTTAATCACAAGGTCAATCTCTTCAGTTTATTAGATGAGCAGCAAACATTTTAACACACACCTTTAATTCATGGAACTACCACTACTATACATTGTCTTTATGAAAGTCACACATTTTGTACCCCTCCAATGCATTAACCTGATCACCAACATATCAGTCCTCATCTAAGCATCAAATGGCAGACAAAATTACAGCATCACATTTTTTTGGCTTTTAAAATCTATATAATATATTCTATGCTATGGAAAATAAATAAATAAAAATCTGTTATCTGTTATTAGCCTATTAGCAGTTAGTGTAGGTGGGTTAGGGATTATAAATAAGACCCCTTGTGCATTTATAATCCAGTTGTTGACTCAATAGTGAATACAGGTGTATTTCAGTCTCTCCTTCTCGTCTATATCTCCTTCTATCTCTCAGACTCCTCTTTCTCTGTCCCTTTCTCTCTTTCACTCTTTCTCTCTCTTTCTTATCAACTTACCATAACATTCTATTACAGGATAAATAATGTGATGCCCCTTTGCATTTATCATTAATAGGTTCATTGATGGATGGGATTGAATTCTACATGCCATCAAACTGAAGTTTTAGTACAAAAAATATGATAGCCTGCATAACATTAACCGACTATCATCACTATAATGTTAATTCCACTTCCTTCAAGCAAGTGCGAACAGTAATACGCATTCTCATTATCAAATTTAACTTCCTTAGAACCAACTAGAGTACCAAAGAAGAGTACTGAAAGGAATATACAAAAAACAATTATATTTTGCTTCAAACTGCTAAACTAATTTGAAACTTTCAGATTGAAAGCTTTACCTGATGAAAGTCACCGGAGCCCGAACCAGCAGAGCTACCAGACGTATTGCTGACACGAACGGGCACATTATCAATAATCCGTCGGAGCTTAACCTCAAGGTCCTCTTCTTCCTCCTTGAAAGCAACCGGAGTATAATCCACAAGTGCATTGGATGCTGCTGTCACCGGCGGAAGCGGCGGTTTCGACTTATCAGTCCCTGAAACCACCTGAAGATCTTTGGGTTTGCCCGTTGACATATTTTGGTTCTTGTAAGACCTAAGTTTTCAGTTCAAGAAAATCCCCAAATTCCCGCTCAAAGATTAATCAAAACACATCATTCACTCACTCAAACGCAAGTAACCAAGTTCATTGGGATGAAAAGAGGAAAAGAAACAAAAACAAAAAAGTTCAAAGATTCCCCTAATCAAATTGCAACACCAAAAATTTCAAAAACTTGGGAAATCAAAAGCATAAGCTATACACTTCTTTTCACGAAAGAGAGCGACGGGGAGGGAAGGCGGGAGGGAAGGCGGGAGGGAGTCCGGGGGCAAATCAAAGAAAGTTAAGGAGGCCGAATAGATAATAGTTGGGTTTGGGATTTCGGGTGACAATTGCTTTGAGGTCCGGATCCGGACCCCAACCCGTCGGACAAAACTGGTTCCGGTGGGCTAACCACCTAAACCAAGCTCGATCTTCTCGCTTATGCAGGGCGGTCCAGTGGTTTGTTAAACTACTAGGCTTGCCTCGCCCGGCCCGATTTGATCAGGTCAAAGGTAGATTTATGGCTTGACTTGTTTGAATACTCTTACTTTGGTGTTATTAAAAAAAATAAAAATAAAGGTAAACTCAGCATCTTAAATTAATTTTAATAAGATAATTAGTATAAAATATTAAAATATTTTTTGTGATGCAATTAGTACCCTAAATTATTTTTTCTGCTGCAATTAGCACCATCTACTAATAGATCTCAAACCTTTGTTTAAACCCTTCCACATAAGCTATTTTTTACACATCATTATTTAAAATTCTACTAGTATAATTATTTTTTTAAAGAAAAATTCAGTAAATGAAAATAGATTGAGAATGAAGAAGAGTGAAAAGCGATGTAGCATTAGGATTCTAAAATGTCAACCTATTTGCGTACGAGGAAGAGCAAATGAGAGATTTATCAACAAAGACGAATTCATCAACAAAGATGATAATTGGGAGAGATTAGTGTAAGAAATGTTGATGTGGAGGAAAGTTGTCAACATAGTAAGAAAGCTTGAGAGGGTTATCAGAGGTAACGATAGAGGAACAATCACGACTAGGTAAGAGTAATTTTTTGTTCATTGAAGGGGTAATGGAAGAACGAACAATTTCTTTCATTTGCTAGATTTTTTTTAAAAAATAATTATATAAGTGTATAGGTTTTTGGGCGTACATTGGATACATGAAACTGGAGTACCTTGTTTGGACTCTGGTTACATCTCACAGCAAACTCACCAAAGAAGGAATACAGAGTCTGGAAGCAAAGAGGAGAGGAATAGAGGAGAGTAAATTGCGCGCACACCCACGAGAGAGTAAAACTACATTCCAAAAGAATGATAAAAAATACTCTCTTTACTGCCTGCCTTACATCCAAATATCTTGCATGGGTGGGGGAGTACTCATAACTCCCAAATTACTCATTTTTCTCTTTTCAAAAATAAACCACTCCCTCCATTATCTCATATATGGATTTAGGCATAATCCACCATAGGTGAACTGGCCTATTTTCCAATATCTTCCACTCACACTTGGTGGATTAGATTATAGCTCCAATCTCATTTTCTTTCTTCTTTCATACTAGTGCTTTGTCTTAACTGCGTAGGCATGGCGTCTCTATTCGAGCGTTTGTACTAGAAATCCATTTTATAGAGACTAGCACAAAGCAACCCTTTAGTGCAGCTCGATCAATTATGTTATAGTGCCTTAAATATCCTAGATTTACCCATATACACTTTTCTTATGGGTAATAAAATCTCTCTTGAGTCAGCATATGACTTAGATAGTCTCCACTTATACATAGTGTTCACATTTATGAAATTAACCAAATAATATCACAAGGGACATCAGCATAGATGTATATATTTTGGTAATCTTTCTTTCTCCCATATATCATTTTGATATGAATCAACCGCTTTCCTAGCATAATGCATTTGGTTCATATATAATTTGACCATAGGACATATACTAAAGTAGCAAACGCTGAAACATACATCCATGATACTGTCAAAGTCAAAGGACATTAATGAAAGAATGATACCTTTCTAAAACTCACATAACAATAAAGTAGGGATTGATTCACTTGCTTTCCATTTGCAGTTCTTTAGCACATGTGGTATGAATAATATGTTACGGTGTTCCTCTTATCCTATAAGAGTGTACGTCATTTTGATTCTATCAATCACACCGTATAGACTTAAGTCCAAATACTCATAGTATATAACCTAAACTCTTCAATTCTATTCACATAATATGATAGGGGTGAGCAACGGGCGAGGCGGGCTAGCCTGATGGTCAGCCCGGGCACAGGCTAGCCCATGCCCGTGCACCAGCCCGTTTAAACCCGTAATAAACGAGCTAGGCTGAACCCGTTTTAACTAAAGCGGGCATGACAGCCTGTTTGTCTAAGATGTAAAACTTGGAGTTACCACTATGCTCGCCAAATTTTGCCCAGTAATCCTTGTTATAATTCTTATGAAAATAGTTGTGCCTGCTTCTTTTCCTATTAGTGTTGTTATAGTTATTTCCACAAATGTGGACCAATAACCACCATGAAATGTATGTCCTTCCCCCTAAAAATTTTATGCAATAGACATTATCCCTGTAGAATCACGAGTCATCGAAATTAGACATGAAGTTACATGTAATTACAACTTCACCATAAATGCCATAAGAATGACAAACATATATACATATATACATATTATTAATTATTAATGCTGATTATGTTCTCTTATATTGTTTTTGTATGCTACAATAAGCCATCTGTTAGCGCAAATACTAATTTCACCCTTAATCGTCCAGCAAGTCAGAAGAACATCTGAGGAGGCTAAGTTCTAGCAATAACAAGCCCGATCCCTTATTAGCACAGTTTGTTGTAATCTCATACAATAAACTATTAAATCAGAGGACGTTTTGTATACAAACGATACAATTCAAGTAAATATAAACATCGGCTCAAAAAAGTTCCAGACCTGAGAACCCTATATCAGTCGTCCCCCAAGTAAAAAGCCATTACAACAAAACAATTTCTATATCAACCATGATATCTAGTGCCAAAAGAGAAGAATAAAAAAAGTAAGGACTTTCAAGTTGGAAGTTTCTTCGTACACATCTCATCATACATAAATTTTGCAGTTAAATAGTAGATGTTAATGGATAACCTGACTAGCAGCGAAGCCGATCTGATGAGAGGATATCAGAGCTTAAAGATTAGGATTAGGATGGAAATTAGGGTTTTGAAGGAAAGATGATGACTACGATACTCAAGATCAAGGAAGGTAAAAAACAACAGAGGATTTGTGAAACATCCTCCCTTAGACCCCTCAGAGTACACTTGCGGAAGCTAGATAGCTCGATTATACCTTATCTCAAGCCCAGAAATTTAAAATTTTACTCTTAAGTTCCTTATTCTGAACTTTTAATTTGAAAACTAATTTATCTCTTTCTACAAATCCAAATTAGGCTTATTACCTATCCACGTAATGCCCCAGATGTGTGCCACTGGCTCACCAAATTTCGTGGCCAAATTCCTCTGTTTACTAGGTCAAACTAAGGTCAAAACACTGCTACCTCAGGACCTGTGAATTTCTCTCTCATAATTTCTCATACACAAATTTAATATGCCAAACAATATTTATTATTAAATAATAAATGGTCATACAACAGGGCATACACAAAATTCTCATATTTCTATTACATATTTTCCTGCCTGAAATCCGGCAGTATAAAGGCTAGGCTTCATCTTTAAAATTAATTGATCTTGTACTGATTCGGTAATTCCCCGTGAGAACTACCATTCTACGTAAGTACCCAGGAAAGACTGGATGAATCGGCTAGGTCCACTCACTTCCAGCCTTCTTAGATAGCACCTACGGTACGTATCAGCTCCTTTCTTTATTACTACCATCTTGCCATAATTTCGGTAGCATAACGGCGTCTCTTAAAATTCCCAAAATTCACTTTAACATAATCTCCTTGTAATGGGTTAGACATGGGGAATGAGATTCGGGGGAATCTCAGTAGTAAATAATCATAACAATATATGTAATGCAGTGTGACAGTGCTTACTTGTGATTGTGTACAGATAAGTATGCTGCGTGCTTCCATACTCAATAACATATGATCATAGCATTGCAGTAGAGCTTCAGACATAACATATAAGACAACAATCCAACCAAACAATAGCACATCAAATCACAAAGTCATTACATAAAAGTTAGGATTAGTTACTACCTCAAAAGCTTAGCAGAACTCTGGAATCTCTATATTGCTTCCAGCTCCGCCAGAACTTCCTTTCTTTCTTTCTTTCTTCCTTTCTCTCTTTCTTTCTTTCCCCTTCTCTCTCTTCTTTCTCTCTCTTTTCCTTGCAAAACCGTGAAGACAAATGAATGGGGGAGGGGGTATTTATAGTTTTCATTGATGGCACTTCCGTAATTCTCAAGAACTCTGAACTTATGGCCACCGTTTTTCCTAGAATTTCTTATTTTCTTTTCCATTTATGACATCATAACCATGACATCATCCAAGGGACACCTAATCTGTCACATGTCACATGGCGCAAATGAGGGCTCCTGGGACACCTCGCCAGTTGAATCAGCGTTTCCAGACAGTTCCAGAGTCTTGCACCGGAATCAACGGCTGAGATCGTGCCACGTGTCCTCAGCTTTTTCTTCTTCCTCTATGTTGGCACCATGTGGCATCTTGCTGGCACCTTTCACGCCATCCAATGCTATCCAGATAAGTCTAGGACTTTATCTAATCACTTTCTCGGTTATCGTGCCGACCGAGTAACTTTACTTTATTGAAACAGTATTAAAATAGTATTTTAATGCCACTTTTCCCCACATATATGTTGGGCTACATTTTTGGGCTTAGGAATGTCATCTTGGATCTCTAATCAAGCACTAGTACTCTGATGGCTCAATTCCCAAGAACTATCCCTTGGCAAATTACCAAAATGCCCTTGGTCCCTCTTTATTTACTTTAATGAGTCTAGGGGCATTATTGTCTTTTCACATCTTACCAGAGTATTCTCTGACCCTGGTCAACTATCCAGATAACCTTTCTTGACTGTCTAATCTTAGGCAAATGACCAAAATACCCTTTACTCAGTCTTTCACTATTTTATAACATAAGAGAATTTTCGTCATTTTGCACCTTTTTCACGGACATCGGCCCCTTTTACCACTGAACTGATATCCTGGGCCTGGGCCTTCCCTGGTGTCACTATGGGCCTTAGACATACTATATGGCCTCTGGCCACAGTCCGATCATCTCTATTTGGACTACTTTTCCTTTACCGATTATAACTGTAAATTCCCATCTTCCGAAATTTCTACAGAAAAATCGGGACCCCAAATCAAAATTCTGTGACTCCTCATTCAACCCAAAATTCTTTTCTCTATCTCCCAGTATTTTCAGATATTTAATCCGGACCAGGCTATTTTGGCCTGAAAGTACGCTCACTCGCACACTTTTCCAAAATGACCATTTTATCCTTGGTTACCTTTCTAATTCTTTCATCCTCATAGAGACCTCATATGCATATTTCACATTTCAGTGAAATGATCAGCATAATTTTCTCTATTTTCTGGTAAAATATGGTACTCATTGGTTACCAGCCCGATCTTTTCCATAATTATGATTATGCCCCTGAATTCTCTTTCTGGCATCTTTACTCCTCTTCTTTTCTTTCATCTTAAGTTCTAGAAATTCTCTTTCAACAACTCGTCCCCTGAACTCTTCGGGAGTCATTGTAAATTGAAAGGCTCGACAACCTACCCATATCATGTTATCTTACACAGGAGCCAGCCCATATCAAGCTACCTGCAGAATTCCTAAGCTTAAGACTTAGGATATTCCTTACATTCCTCTTTTTGAACCTAGGTGAACTATCCCTATTCTATAGGTCAAAGACTTAACTCATCTTTAAATCCTGAGGAACTTAGCTCATCCCTCGGATTCCTACAAAATACAGGTAAGTGATATGCCCATATCAGATTACTACCCTGGGACTATGGGTTTAGCAGCCTACCCATATCAGACTACCTCCCAGTTCGTCTAGACCCAAAAATCGGGATGTTACAATTTGCATAACTATAGTATCAGAGGCATCAAAACCTGAATCAAAAAAGTTTAAAAGTCAATCAGATTCAGATTTGAGGTTCTAATAGCATATGAAATTATCCTTGTACAGATTAAAGGAACATAGAAAGCCCTGTCACAGAAGATTAGAGGAACAAAGAAAGACATGTCACACAGTGAGTAGAGAAGATTAGGTTAGAATGCGAGAAACCCGACGGTGACTGTGAGATTATAAGATAAGGACAGGAGCAATGAAAGTGACACAGGGAAGAACAAAAGAACAAAAAATCAACTGGTGATGAGGTGACGCCGTGAATAACAGAAGAAGGCAGCCGTCGGGGATAGCTGCCGTTTAGGGAACTCACCTACTCGAGGATCGCTGCTACGCTATGCTGTGACTATGACTCACAAGTGAGACATGAAATCGCTCATGGAAGGCTAGAAGCTAGCCTATCTGAAAGTGAAAACTGAAGAATTTTGAACAATTTGTTATCTGGCAGGTTTCATGGATGTAGGTATCCATATTTTGATCAATATCTTTACTCACGGATCTTATCTTGACTTACTGCACTTTTTAAGTCAAGTTGATATTTACTATATTTCTTCTCTATCATATAAGCACTTTTGCTACTTTACTGGTGAACACATGTCTCATCGTGTGAGAGAACCTATAGGACATACTAGACATTGCATACTTTCACCTAAGTGTATAAGTAACATTAATGAAAATAAAATATTACATATAGTCTACAATTTTACATTTTACGCATGCCAATGGATTTTATATGTTTCTCAAATGTTTCTTTTCCTATTGGCTTGGTCAGGGGGTCTGCTACCATACATTTGGCTGAAGTATATTGTATAGTTACAATTTTCTATACTATATAATCCCTCACAAAGTTATACTTGATTTCAATGTGTTTGGTCTTGCTGTAATACTTAGGGTCTTTGGTGTAGGCATGGTTGCAGTGTTGTCACAGTATATCAACACCAGATTGGTACTCTCGTTCCCAAATTCTAGGTGTTCGATAAATCTCTTCAGTTAAAAAGCCTCTTGTACTGCTGCAGTGCATGCCACAAACTCAACTTCCATTGAGTGTAAGATAATGCATATCTGTTTCTTGCTACTCCAACATATGGCATCATTATTTAGCAAGAAGGTGTTTCCTGAAGTTGATCTTCGTTCTTCTTCATCATTGCCTACATTGGTATCAGAATATTCTACTAGGCATAGATCGCTTCCTTGATAACACAACACATAGTCAGTAATTCCCTTTAAGTATCTCAAGATCCTCTTCACTGTTTTCCAGTGTTTCTCACTTAGGTTGGACTGGAATCTGCTAACCAGGCCCATGGCATAACAAATATATGGTATTATACACATCATCGCATACATCAGGCTACCAATGACATTAGCATATGGAACTCTTTCCATCTACTTTTTATCTAATTCAATTTTAAGACACATGTCAGAATATAAGGCCATAGCAGTGGCTACAAGAATATCTATAGGATTACAGTCACTCATATTAAATCGCTCAAGTATCTTCTTGATATAATTCTCTTATGAAAGAGTGAGGATTCTCTTGGAGCGATTTCTTCAAATCTTGACTTCAAGTATGTATTATACTTCACCCATGTGTTTTATCTCGAAATACGACAAGAGACATTCTTTAATAGCTATCACCGAGTCAAAACTATTTCTGGCTAAGAGTATGTCGTCTACATATAAGGATAATATTATAAAGTTAACCTCAAGTACCACTGTCTGGATGACTGTTTTAATCCATAAATAGATCTTTTGAGTTTACACCTCTTGTGTTCAAACCCCTTTTTCAATGAAACCTATTGGTTGTTCCATATGGATTTCTTCATTCAGATCGCCACTCAAGAATATGGTTTTTATATCCATCTAATGTAACTCTAGGTTTAAACTGTTTACTATTGCCAGAATAAGTCTTATTGAATTGAAGCACATAATAGGTAAAAAAGTATCCTTATAGTCTATACCTTCCTGTTGTGTATATCCCTTTGCAACCAATTGGGCTTTGAATTTGTTAATTGATCCATCCACATTTCTCTTGATTTTGAGAACCCACTTGTTCTCAATGGCTTTACTCCCTTTTGGCAGATCAACTAACTCTCAAACTTGATTTTTCATCTTTGAGTCAATCTCCTCTTTTATCGTTTTCTTCCATTCCACCTTGGCAGGACTTACTAAGGCTTTATGAAAAGAGCGGGGTTCATCATCCCCTTCTAGAGTAACTGAGAGTGCTTCACCTTCTATTACTCCTTTTAACCAGAGCTACTTGTTTATCTTTCCTTATTTATCTCGATATTTGTGTTGATCATTCTTGGCTCCCACTCAGATTGACATACCTAGAGGATTTTGGTCTATCAATATATTCAGCACTGTTATGTTCTTGAGTCTCATAAAGAGATATAGTGTGGTTAACATCTCCCTTATAGGGAAATTTTGTCTCAATGAATACATCATCTCTTGATTCTATTTCAGTTACTATTCTATCTTCAATTTTACTTATAAATACATATCCTTTTAAGGGCTTATAATATCTTATGAAAATATATTTCTTCCCTCTAGGACCCAGTTTCTCATGTCGATGAGAATTGTCATAGATATATGCCGCTGAGACCCAAGGTCAAAGGATACTTAGATTTGGCTGGCATTTAGTCCATAACTCGTAGGTGTGAAAGAGACTAACTTTTGTTAGATTATATATATTTTGATGATCTCAAAAGAGAATAAAGAGTTAAGTTGGTTTATAAAGTAAAAAGAATTTTTGAAGTAATGAAAATGTGTTTTTAATCAAATGAAGTTAAGAAGAAAAGAAGAAGGAGTTAATTGATTAATTATTTGATCATTGATAATTAATCAATTAATATTATCGTATCCTTAATTTTACCCTTAGATATACTTAATTGGAAGTAGCTTGTACCAATTAAATACCACTTTAACTTAGAAATATGAATTTTCAAGAAAAGGGTTCTCGGTTACTGTTCACATGGTACTGGTCATTGGTATTCTAGAATATAGTCTGAACTTGGAAAATTCATAATTAAATCTAAAAAAATATAAATAGGGAGATTCCAATTTCTAATAAAAGATATTTCATTGAAATTTGAAGAAAAACTATGAAATTGAGGTTTCCTTGCCCAAATGAAATCAGTTTATTCGTTGAAAAATACTATTTATTTGGTAAATCTGGAAGTTCTAATTTCCTTATCTTATTTTCAAAAATTCATTTCTCGTTGTTCACTTATCAAAATGAGACGTGTTACACATGGATTTAAATCTCTAGATGTGTACTTTAAACTCATAAAATTTCGTGGAAAAATTCATTCATTTAATATTTGAATCAGCTCATGAAACTCACAGCCTCTGGTTACTTGTTTTATCTTGTTCCAAATTTTATCTCCAACTTTGAAAATTAATAATAAATGTAATACTTAACCAATTGAGGCATTCTTGATGTCCATTTAAATATCTGGATCTTAACTATTTTCATGTAAAATTTCACATCAAAATGCATTGGTTAAGTTGTGGAAACTATCATCACAAGAGTACTGCCTCAAAATACATACATAAGTATCATATACTATGCATCCCATAATATCCTCTCATAAGGTCAAGTAATCAACTTAGCTTATTATACAAGTTCAACCATCCATATTTACCCTTTTTCCTTGAGATGTTTCAACACCTATAACATGGTTATGTATATGGAAAGAGTGAGATTTCATGGAAATCTCAATAGCAAGTCATACAAACTTTAATAACATGCATGCTTGATTAAATGCCTAACATGTTATCATGATATGGGAGCTACTTTGTAAACATATGTAAGCAAACTCTAACATGCATATTGTTATGAAATTAGTTTCAAGGAGTTGCAATCATTCATACTTCATCATCATCATCAAAACATCATCTTAAGCTCAACCAAGAATCATAACTAACAAGCAAGCATAAAGTCAAACAAACATAAGATTATAGTTAGGTATTCTTGCTACCTCTTAAGTTATCCTTGTCACACTCTTCTTGAGATGATCTTCTTCTCGTACAAATGTCAAAACCTAGCTATTACAAAGTAACATCAAGTTACAACTCAACTTCAAAATAATTCCAAAACTAGGTTCTCACTATATTTCATTCTTTGTCTAACTTATAACTTGTACTTCCATCTTTCTAAAATAAATTCTCATGGTTCATTTCCACATAATTTTTCATGTAGAATCCACATATTAAATCAGAATTTTCAAAATAAATCACATCCTTGGCTACTGTATAGAACTGAAATGCCTCCTATATTTTCCAAAAATTCTAATTTTGATTCCAATGCTTCCACTACTTGTTTCTCTACTTTATCCCCACATAATTTTTCATTTTAAACACATTAAAAGTATCAAAATTATAAAATTCTAACATATGAATAGTGATTCATATATTGGCAGCCAAGAACAAAAAATTCTATTTACATGCATACTTGGATTTCCAAGCTAATACCACTTGATTTTAGCTTGTCTAAACTATCCATAACATAAAACTCATATTCCTATCACATTTGGACAGCATGTCCAGCAGCACCATCAAGGGAAAAATGTCACAAAAAAATCTTAAAACCAAGAGCAAACTTCCTAGAATAAAGTCCAAGATTAAAGGAACTAGTTACCTTTCTTGTTGCTCCAAGGTGTATGCTTCTTTCTTGCTCCAAAGTAAATTTTGGCAGAGGTTCCCTAAGGTTTCTAAACTTCTGAATCAGGTCAGAAAGTGGGGGTATATATAGAAAAAATTGAGTGAAAATGGCAGGCCAAGATTGCTTTAGTTTATAATTTGATCTAATGGTCCATAATCCACCTTTCAAGAAGCTTGCCCTAGAAGCCTCATTAATGACATCATCCATGACATCATAAAGGGCTATGTTTGGTGAAAATAATGGGAAAATACTAATAGAAAAAATTATAGTCCAGTCTGGTACTGATCCGGTCAGTTTCACAAAAAATAGATTGTTTTATGTTCCCAATTTTTATAATATTCCAGAATATGTATTCTGTTATGAAAACTAGTGCTTAAATTTTTTCTACCATTGAGATTGTTATACTGAGTATTTATCTGCTATCTATCCCTTGAGAAATGACCAAAATACCCTTGGTGCATTTTCTTGCACTATATTAACCCTAAGGGCATAATTGTCATTTCATAACCTTTTATATCCTATCAGGGCATATACTGACTCTGATTAATCATTCATGTACTTGCCTTGGTGTTTTGGCCTATCCAAAATGACTAAAATGCCCTCTATTCCTCTTTTATTCATTATTACAATACAGGGGCATTTTTATAATTTGGCATTTTTTGAGGTTTCTCTGGACACTGGCCCACATAACTATTCAGTTACCTTACTGGGCCTTTGGGATGCTATTTTGGGCCTTTATATGGGTCCACAACCTTTATGACACAAATCTCAATAAACCTCTCCTGAAAGTATTTATCGGGTATTTTATTCTACTATAAATTCTATTAAATATTCTACATGACTCATTTTCTAACTCTGTCAGTTTTATAAATTCTCGTATTAATTATAAAAATTTACTGTAAAATTTTATCTAATTCTAAGATCCAAAAAATATTGTAATAATTTTTTTATCTTAAAAAATTCATATCAATTCATCGGGACCTCAAATCAAAATTCTGTGTTGCGTTAAACTAACCAGAATAATTTTCTCTATTTACTGATAAAATTTGGGACTAATATGTTCCCATCTTAATTTCTTTATAATTATACTTTTGCCCCTTGAACTTTTGATAAATTATATTTAAGTCTTTAAACTTTTTGAAATTACACCTAATGGCCCAACATTTATGTCTACCTTCTATTTTGGCCCTAGAACTTTTATAAATTCCACTTAGATCCTTGAACTTTCCATTATTTACAATTCAATCCCTTTTCTTCCTTAAATTACAACATTTTCCTTAGAGAATATCATTTATATTACGTACAAACTGTATATACAAACCAGATAAAAAAATTAGGGATATGACAAATATCAATTAATCGATTGGATAATATATTAATGTAAAAGGAAGCATTCTATTTTACAAAGTAAAATTAATTAATCGATTAGTTAATCGATTAATGAGTGACCATTAATCGTTTGTTTTTTATTAATGTCAAGAGATTGCCTTCTGGAAGTGAATTAATAAGTCAATTAATTGATTGGTTAATCGATTAATTTATATTAATCTGTTAACTGCTCAATTAATCAGTGAAACATCAATTTTGTTAAATTTAAATATAAACCAATTAATCAATTGGTTAATCGATTAATTTACTTTAACAGATTAACTGTTCGATTAATTTGTGTTGAAATATTTTACAATTCAATTCTTCCAAACACATTAATCGACTAGGCATTTGATTAACTTATATTAATTGATTATTTAATCGATTAACTTTAGAAAACTTCAAAAACTTCAAATATATCTCTGTTTTAAGCTACAAACTGATTACCTAATTTATATAATTGATTCAAGTGTTAACTTGTCTATGTTTTTCATTATTCTTCATGTTAATTCTTTTGAGAAACTTATCTTTATAAATTTACATTATATATGGGTGAATAATCCAATAAGTATGATGCTCTATTTTCTGTTTCACACATTAATTCTAATTAATTAATTAGGTAATCAGTTAATATAGAATAATCTTTAAAAATAAGTAGAATCTTTATATGATCTTGAGGTGTTTATAACTGAATTAATTTTATACACTTGATCATTGATTGTGTTATCAAATATTAATTCATATGATTGAGTATATATTATTTTCATATCATTCTTCTTGTGATTAATTCCATTTAAGTTTAAATTCATCAATACTCACTTTACATATTTAGATACTAATGAGTAAATCAATTGAGGTGTTTACAGGATTCAAATATTCAGAATCAGCTCAAAGCTAGAAATGAGAAAAGACTGAGATCAAAGCTAATGGACTTTCAATGACAAAAAGACACTTTGTGTCAGAAGCCTCAACGGCCACAACGACTAGTTCAACGGTCATATTTTCAACTGGAAGAAAACTCAAAGGAAAAAAATCTCAACAAAAAGATTGCTCAACGGTCACAAGATCAACTATAAATAAAAGAGCATTCAAAGTTTAGAGGTTGGTGACAACGGACAAGAAGCTATGAATGATTAATGCCAGAAGTATCTCAACCCAAAAAGCCTTCAAACTCTTTGTTCATTATGTATTATTTTATTGAGAGAAAAAGATATTATGAGCTACAACTTCTTTATCATTTACTCTATTTGAGAGTTAGATTCACTATTCATCTTTCTTCAATCTGAGAGTAAAACCTTCGAATCAGGGGATTCAAGGTTGGGAGTTGTCGTATCTGTTTAAGGGGAAGTGTTACCACCAAAAAGTGGTATAACCTAGGTTTGAGGTGGTTCTCAATTAGTTGTTAAAATTGAGGTTGTTAAGGATACCAAGAGCCCATGGTAATCTTGGTGTATAGTAGATTGGAAAATCTTAGTGGGAAACTGAGGACTAGACGTAGGTCAAGGAAAGACCGAACTAGGATAAATTCTCTATGCAATCTCTTTCTTCCTAAACTCGTATTCTAGTAATTCATTTTCAATTTCAAATCAAAGGTTTTCAAATCAAATTGTTTCATACATCAGTTTCTCAAAGAATCGTAAAATATTGTCATTGAACACCCAATTCACCCCTTTTGGGTGATCCAGCCTATCTACCTATGTCTAATAGCTTTGAGGGAACATGGTTAAGTATGAAGGTTGTCATCAATAAAGCATCACCCTAATGTGAAGTTAGAAGGTTTGACTGTGCTATCATAGACCTAACCATGTATAGAAGAGTTCTATTTCTTCTTTCGGTAACCCCATTCTGTTGAGGTGTGACAGGGATAGTTAGTTGCCTAATGATCCCTTTTTCTTCACAGATCTATTTGAATTGATCCAAAAGGTATTTATAACCTCGATCAGTGCATAATGCCTTGATTATATTGTTAATTTGATTGTCTAAAGAGCTCTAGTGCCTCAGACTTATGTGAGATCAAATAGACATGAACATATTGTGAAAAATAATCAATAAAGGTAATGAAATACTAAGCTCCGTGTCTCATCCTCACACTCATTAGACCAAAAATATCAAAATAGATTAATTACAACATATTTTCGACTCATGTTCCCTTACCGAATGGCTTTCTAGTAGTCTTACCAGCTAGAAGTATTTTGCATAATGTCATATCCATGTTATGGATTACCCATAACATGCCTTATTTTGCTAGTTTAATTATTCTATTTTGATTAATATGTCCTAATCTAGCATGCCAGATATTTATATCAGGATTATTCGAAGTAATAGTAAAATAATCGTGAGCATTAAAATCACTAGCAAGATCTAAAATAAAGAACTTTTAAAATTGGAAAGCTGAACCATAAAATATTGAGTTGCTATCAATGTCTGCAACTTTACCATGAAAATTTAAATTAAACCCAAAGTCTAATAAGCAAATTATAGAAATTAAATTTTGTTAGAGTCAGTTCATGAAGCACATCATGCAGCATCAAGGTCTTTCCACCATGCAAAACAAGTTTACAGGTGCCAATGCCTCAAATCTCGATCCTTGCATCATTGCCAACATAAAGCCACTTGCTTTGAAATGGAATCTGACACTATTCCATGAAAGATCCTCAATCTTGATTTACGTAGTCTGTGGAGCTTGAGTCAATAATCTAAGAAAAGGAAGTAGATTCTGTCAGAAAAATAGTACTAGAAACAAATGAGATATGTGAATTCACATAATTTGCTGTTACCTTTATGTTCTTAGCCTGTTTAGAATAGTCGTGTGCGAAATGCCCTATATTGTGGTAGGCAAAGCATTTGACCTTCTTCAGGTTTAGCTTTTTCTTGCCATATCTCTTTCCCTTCTTCTTGTATTATTGCTTGCCTTTCTTGGGTGAAGACCACCTTTCTTCTAATTCTCCTAGAATTTCTTACCCTTTTTGAATTCAGGCTTTGAATAGGAAAGATAGGCATCTTCAGTCAAATAGGCTTATCCAGTGGCCTTGTAAGCCTTCAAACATTCATCCTCTAACTCTAAATGCTTAGCTACATCATTGAAAGTGATGATATTTTCATTATGGGTCAGATTAACTTTCATGTGCTCCTAACTGGTAGGGAGCGACCTGATGATAGACTATACTTGCTACTCGTCAGATAGATTATATCCAACCTCCTTCAGTTCACGATCCATGTTGGACATCTCTCTTAGATGTTGCCTCATAAGATTATTTGACTTTAGCTTATAGGTATCAAATTTAATCGTCAACCTTCTAAGCTTAGTAGAGGAAACTTCGCCAAACTTATCCTTCAAGCATAGCTTATGCAGTTCTATGTGTCTCAAACTCACACATCAAGTCGTCAACCATGGCACTCAGTAGTGTGATTCTTGCAATGTTATTCTTCCTTTTTTAGGACAGGTATGCCTCCTGGTCTCTCCTGTACATTGGTTTCTGATACAGTTAGATGACAGAGCAAAGGCTGATTAGAGAACACAACAAATCTTTTGCACATTGGTTCAAATTGGAGGTTGAAAATGAGGATTGTGTTTCTAATACAGTTAGATAGTTGGCATGTGGTCCTGAACTTAATGTGATATGTTGGAATTCATTTGATATCAATGGGTATTCCTTTTATGCGAAGTCCCTAGGTGATAAAAGTAGCTTGCAAAATAGTGGTGTTATGTTAGTGGCTGAAGCTATGCATTTCTTTAGTTCAAAAGACAACAATCCTAAATTAGCAGCCATCCCTTATTATGGCATTGTTGAAGAGATTTGGGCGGTAGACTACTCCAAATTCACGGTTCCTGTGTTCAAATGCAAGTAGGCAATGTAAATAACGGTGTTATGGTCGATCGATTAGGATTTACACGGGTTGATTTGAATAATACAAGTTTTGAGGATGAGCCTTTAATTATGGCAGACCAAGCAAAGCAGGTGTTCTATATCACTGATCCTGCAAATGAAAGATGATCTGTCACGCTCCAAGGAAAAAGGGTTGTTGACGATGATGATTCTATTTGTGAGATCCCATCTTTTTCAGTAGGTTTACCAAAATTAAATGAAGAAGAAGTGGATTCTGATTGATTTGTATGTTTTTCGTATTTTTGATGTAATATAAACATGCAATATTAAGTTTCTTGTTATGATTGCTTATATGTTTTTTATGTAATAATAACACAGACAGATTCGTGTTCTGATAAGAATGTTGTAACATGAAGGGATGTGATGATATATATGATGATGAAGGAGTTTAAAAAAATAACTAGAAAACTAAAACCGGTCTTAAGGTGTAAAAAGTCTACTAGTGTCATTTTTGTAAATAAATTATAATATTTTTTACACCGATTTTATATTTTATCCGGTGTAAAAAGCCTTCTTATATTCAAAATAAAACGTCATAAAATAACGTTTTACATTGGTTATATTTTTGTCTGGGTTAGAATAATTTTTATCTGGTGTAAAATTTCTATATATATTTTTTAAGCCCACCCCTTGGCGTGACTCTCATTCTCATTTCTCACGTACTTTATCATAACTCTGCTCGTCATGCTCTGTGATTTTTATGGGGCTTCTCCATGCTCAGTCATTCTTCTCTATTATCGCTCTTATTCTGCTTTGCTGTGTACGTGTTCTCTGCACTTATTTTCCTGTGTATGTGCTTCGCCCTTTTTATGTTCATTTAATCTAGGTTTTCTACTTTTCCTGATAAATGCTTGCGCTTATTTCCATTCATAACTACTAAAGGAACAAGTTTTGTGTACTCTGACGGGTTAAAGGAAAAAGGGTTAAGTCTGTTTATAATGTTTGATTTTGTTATTGCGTATATAGGAATATGGGGGATAGAGTTACTCAGAATGAGGCTAGCGATGCTCCAAGCGACACTACGCAAAGGAAGGGCAGAAGTGCGACGCTTTTGAAAGACATTTCGAAGGACAGGAAAGAGGGGAAACTGCTGCCAATTGAGTTTGACAGAAACTGGAACCCAATTAGTGAACACAGGACCAAGTACGTAAGTTATGTCAGCCTCCTAGCACGTAACAAGCCTAACATCACCATAGAGACTTGGGATGCTGTTGATGATTGGGTGAAGAATCAAACTTGGGAGACTATCCGGGTATAGGAACTATCTATCTTATATTGTATGTAGAGCAATACCAAATACACAATTGTTTGTTGATTACTTTGTTTTCAATGGCAATCATTGCAGCTCACTTATAATGTTCCCAACAATGAAGTCTTGAAGAAGAAGACATTATCTTATTACGTTGAGCGTTGGAGGGCATTCAAGACTCAACTAGCTTGTCATTATGTGCATGGATGGGACAAAAATGGTCATCCTCAACCTTCTCCATGCAGCAAGTATTAATTCATTAATGAAGCTACTTGGGAAAAATTTGTTAGGATTCGGATTACGCCAGCAGTAATGGTGAGTGTATCCTTTTGTATGTGTTGGCAGAAAATGTATCAGAATATCATATGTATTGATTTTAACTACTTCAAGTCTTGTAGGAAAAAAGGGCAAAAGTGATTGAATACGCGCTCAAGAATGATTGCCCCCACACAATGTCTAGAGGGGGTTACGCGAAGGCTGAAAGAGAGTTGTAGGGGCCAAGAGGAAGAGGCTAGAAGAAAATGCTAGGTTGGATCCTAGTGTTATTCTTGACCCCTCATCTCCGATACATCATGAAGAAAAATGGTTGTACGCTCGCCAAAGAAGGAGCGAAACATATACAAGCGATAATGCTCGCATGATTGCTGAAAAAATTGTAAGAACTACTTGTATTATTTTGTTTTAGTAGACTATAATTATATCATTTTCCTTATGTTTGTTCTTTCTATGTTATAGAGTGATCTTAAACAACAAGAGTCCCATGGATCCTTCAAGTCAGATGGTAGGAATAACATCTTGACTGTTGTCACTGGTAAATAAGAGCATGGGGGCCATATCAGGGGAGTTGGAAGAGGTACGGGTATAAGAGATTACTTTGGAGCATCTCAAAGACGTTCCCCATATGTGGTGTCGAGGGTAGAGTTGGAATCCTTGTTCTCCACCATAAGGGCAGAGGCTAAGGTAGAGGCTTGGATAGAGGCTAGGGCACAAGCAGAAGCTTCAATTGAGGCACGATTATAAGAGGGGTTGGCAAAGATCAAGGAAGAAATGTTGTCCATGATGACATCAAGGCAGCAGGAGCCAAGTGATCCTTAAACGCTCTCAATTGCAGCCCGTCATAGCACTAAAGGGAGATATTGCTTGTCGGTGTCAGAGGATGCAGAATATTATGATCTATATGTGGAGGATCCTCTTAGACGCTTAGTGGCACATGGTTTCATCTATAGCTTAGGGGTAACTATTCACCACATCCAAATTGAAGACGTGATAATTGAATACGTGATAATTGAAGATGCTCTTGTCCCAATTCCCACTGATGAGGTGAAGACAGTGAGCCAAACAAAAGGGACTTTCATATTATGGCCAAAGCATCTTGTTTCGAATCACGTCGCGTCATCCCCCAGCCAACTTCCCACGCCTTCCACTTTGAATGCCATGCAACGTGTGATCTTATTGGCATATAACAAAATGTTCCATGTGGACACGTTGCCTATGGATTCAATTATGGGCGACATGGGGGCACTAACCTTCCTTGACCATGCAGATGTCAAATCTCTTATCATTCCTAAGGAGGAACTGACCTCCAGGTGCATCCAAGTGTTTTTGATGTAAGTATAATTTAAATATAAATATATGTAATAACAAAGTTCAAGTCTTACAACTAATGTCGTGTATGCATTAACTGTAGGTACATGCAAGCTGAGTTAGTTTCCTCCAAAGGCAAACAAGGTAAGTTCGGATTCCTATGCCCATATCAGATTTATGCAAAAGGGACCTCTCAATCTTTGAGGCTTGATACATTTCAAGGAGGCTCGGTGAAACCGATATTGATTGTTTATTCACACCATATATGCAGGAGTAAGAATAATAATATTTCATTTTATTTCATACTAGTTTTGTATTTGCTTAATGATAATACTCATTCTCTTTTAATTAATCTCTACAGCAATCATTGGCAATTGGTCATCCTCTGTAAGCATACTTATAAAGTTTTCTTCTTATGCTCTTTCCATTACAAGCCATCGGTTGATGTCAAGAAGATCATGAACATGTGAGTTTTCTTCAATACAGAACAATGGTCTTTGTAATTAATGGGTTACTAACTTTAGAACTTTGGTCATAGGGCTATGAGGACGTTCGCAGTTGTAAGGGGCCTTAAACACGCTAACTTGGTGAGGGACCCTGAATGGATCATACCGAAGGTAATAAAAGTATATATTAGGTGTTAGGTTCCACGTTTTGATGATGACAAATAATTTTTATCATGTTAATATTACAGAGTCGAAGGCAACCCAGAGAAAGCAACTTGTACGGCTTCTACATAGTTAGACACATGGTTAATATTATCGTGTCAAATAGGATTGACCTAACTGAGGAGGTAAAATTATATTTTTAATGATTTCATATTTCTTGTCAATCTAATCTATATTAGTAATGCCTTAATTTCTTTGATTTTGATTTCATATTTCAGATATTTGATCAACCTAATCCATTTCCTGAACAAGATATCGAGGACCTGCGCAATCGTTGGGCAAAGTTTTTTGTTCAATTCTTTCCTTCTTAATAGTATTTGTCTTTCACGAAATACATTTTTCTACTTTTCTGTTCAAATTGTAGCATTTTTGTATTGAATTTTATTAAATGAATAATATAATGAGCAATTGAATTATATATGTCTCTACCATCTTGAACTAATCGATGATCATGCCCTTTTAGTCGTATATTTGGGCAGTTTATTTATGAAGTTTCAGGCCAACGAAACAATTAATGGCTTGTTTCTAAAAAATATATTTAATATAAATTTAATAACATCTACATCGGACGTATATATCTGCCGGTGTAGAAAGAACATATATAATAATATAAATTTAATAACATCTACATCAGACATATATACAACCGGTGTTAACATTTGAATAATCTACACCGTCCCTATATTCAACCGGTGTAGATGTTACTAAAAATACACCAGATATAAATGTGAACCGCTTTAAATTTTAGACTGGTTTAGAAAAGTATATATTCTACACCGGTCGTGTGACCGGTGTAAAATGTCTCACTTTTTACACGATCCGTTTCTACACCGGTTATATGTTCGATGTAGAATGCCATTTTAAACCGGTGTAGAAAGCCTTTTTACCAGTAGTGTGTGTTGGACTGTATTTCTAGCCTTAGGTTCCACTAGTGCCATTGTTAATGGCTCAATTGCATCCTGTTCTTCCAGGATATATTGGACCTTTCGGTGCCAAATATGCTAGTTGTTGTCATATCCCCAATTTTGTTATCTAATATGTATGTATAGTTTATACGTGATATACATGAGATTCTCTAAGGAAAATATTGTAGATTAAGGAAGGAAAGGGATTAAATTGTAAATAATAGAAAGTTTAAGGACCTAAATGAAATTTGAAAAAGTCTTAGGGCCAAAATAAAATATAGAGATAAATGTTGGGCCAATAGGTGTAATTATAAAAAGTTTGAGGGACTTAAATGTAATTTATCAAAAATTCAAGGGCAAAATTGTGATTATGGGGAAGTTATGCTAGAAAAGGCCCAGAACTACCCGGAAATGCTGCTAGAAAAGGCCCAGAACTGCCCGGAAATGCAGCAGTCTCAAATTTTACCAATAAATAGAGAATGATAATTGGGCCAGGCATATTTTTCAGAATTTTGATTTGAGACCCCAAATAATTAATATTAATTTATAAAGTCTAGAGATTATTAGATGACATTCTGGATCTCCTAATCAGATAAAATTTGGTAGTAAGTTCCATAATTAATATAGAATTTATAAAACTGACAAAGATCATAAAGGAGTTCTGTAGAATTTTTAATGAAATCTATAGTAGAATAAAATACCTGATAAACACTTTCGGGTGAGGTTTCTTGGGAATTGAGCCATAAAGGTATCGTGTAATATCCTTAATTTTCTGTACTGGTTCCTATGCACAGATTAAACGGAATATATGAGCTCTGTTTCAGGAAAAAGATGTGGTCCTTTATGTAAAGAAAAGGATTAAATTGCAAAAGAAAGGAAAAGAAAGGACTTAAATGCAAATATGGAAAGTTTAAGGTAAGGAAGGAAAGGTAGACAAAAATGTGGGGTCTTAAAGTGTAATTTTAGCCAAATTAAGGGACTTAATTATAAAGAAGGAAAAGTTCCCTGGGGCTAAAGTATAATTAAAGAAAATAGGCCAGAAGTGGTTTGCACCGCCCGACAGCATTTCAGTCCCAGATTCTACCAGAAGGTAGGGCAGGTGACGCCGGGTAACCAAGCCTAATACTTTATTTTTTGAAAACTCCAGATAGCCAGAAATGGACTGATCGTCCAAAAGTTATAAAAATTTATACCGGATACCCTAGATTTCAGATATAAGTGGGAAAATACAGGATGATGCGCCTTTATGGGGCGGATGTCGGGAAACTGACAGGATACCGATAGGAGGTCTGTAGGAAAAGTTATTCACAAAATAAAAAATTCAGACGGAGTGTGAGGCCTCCGGGGATCCGGGTAGGAGATTTATCGGTATTTTTAAAGGGGCTGAATGCGATCGGATGACTTCGGTCAGATGACCGTTATAACCCCCAACGATGCCTGAACACAGTAGGACACTATATCTGGGAAAAAGAGCCAGTGTCCGGAAAAGGTATATAATCGGTAAATAATAGTTAAAATATTCAATGAACTGTGTTAAAGGAAGATTCCTCGTAATGCGTGCCATACAGGTAATGGACCCAGGAAGCCAAAAAATGGCGCCATTAGAGGCCCAATAAGACTCTTGGACTGATAGGTGGGCCAGTGTTCAGCAGAACCCTGGAAAAGTGCGAAATTACGAAAATGCCCCTATGTTGTACAAAAAGGGCAGCAGATGAATAAAGGGTATTCTGGTCATTTTGGACAGACCCAGAGGTCAAGACATGTATAAATAAGGTTGACTAGAGCCAGTATAAGCTTTGACCGGGTCCAGAAAGGTGTGAAATGACGATTTTGCCCTTAGGGTTAAAATAGGACAAGATAAGGCACCAAGGGCATTTTGGTCATTTCGCAGGGGATCTGTAATTGAGTCTGGACCCAGTATTAAAAAGTTAATGATATAAAGGGTCTAGATACTAAATGTGAGGTCAGTAGACATAAAAAGGATCTTCAGAAACATCAGATTTAGAAAATGGCACGTTTTTCGAGGCAATGGACCGGCCCGGTATCGGATTGGACCGGAAAGCTTCCAGAACCTCCAAATTTCATCACATGAAGAATATGGGTGGTGAGGTGTCCTATGAGGTGTCCCATGAGGTGTCCAGGGTGATGCAGTAAAAAAGAATTAAAGAAAATAGGAAATTCCAGGAAAAACCAGGACCACAGGATCATAAGTCTTCCTAATTACAAGATTGCCATTGCTCAACACTATAAATACCCCCACCTAGCCCCTCATTTCGGCATGAGCAAGGAAGAAGGGAAGAGAGAAGTTCTTGAGAGAGAAAGTGTGAGAAAGAAAGAAGTAAGGAAGTTCTGGTGAAGTTGGAAGTAGTAGGGAAGTTCTGAAGCACTGCTTTTGAGGTAACAACTAATCCTAGCTCTTATGTAATGTCTTTGTGATGTGTTGTTTTGTTTGGTTGATTGTTGTCCTATATGTTATGCTTGAAGCTCTATTCCAATGCTATGATCATATGTTATTGAATATGGAAGCATGCAGCATACTTATCTGTACACAGTCACAAGCAAGCACCGTCACTCTGCATTACATATTTTGTTATGATTATTGTTACTGGGATTCTTTTGAATCTCATTTCCAAATATAACATTACAGGGGAGGTTCTGTCAAAATAAAATTTGGAAATCTTAAGAGACGCTGGTAGGCTGCCGAAATTCCTACAACGAAGACGGAACAAAGAAAGGAACTGATACGTACTGTGTACGTAGTGCTGTCTAAGGAGGCTGGAAGTGAGTGGACCCAGCAGGTTCATCCAGTCTTTCCTGGGTACTACGTAGAATGGTAGTTCTCATAAGGAAATTACCGAATCGGTACAACATCGGTTACTTTCTAAAGAAGAATTGTAGCAGTTATGCTGCCGGATTTTAGACAGAGATGGATGTAATAAAATATGAGGGAGTTAATCATGCACTGATATATAGCAGTTGATTATTTGATATTAATTATTATCTGGCTTGTATGACTGATATGTGTTGGTTGTATGCTTGGGTATGTAAAGACTAAATGCTGAAAATAGGCTCAGTGAGCAGTAACTCGTGAAGACCCATTCATGTTTGATAAATCATTAAAAATAGTAAATGATTGAATTAATGTACTAAATTTTTAGGGTAAAAAGTAGATATACTAAGATTTAATTTTATATATAGAATGTCTAATTTGGATGTATACACGAAAAGATATAAATTGTTAAAGTTGGGACCAGAATGCTGGATTCAGGAGAAAGTCATTGGATGAACAGTAAGATTGGAACGTTGACCCACGTTACATTTGTCAAGGATTGGTCAACCAATGATTTTTCCCTGAAATATATTTGAGTTAGCTCCATGTAGAAATTTGAACCACTTCATTTCGATTTTTCTAGAATTAGTTATGAATTTTCAAAATCAGGTCACTCATCTGGAATTTGCCACAGTGAACAGTACTCGATATGAATAAAATTCCAGATTAAGTGTTTAGACTTCAATGACCCTGAAAGTGGTTTAAGTGCTACTGAATGGTCCCTAGGATGTATAAAAATAAGGATGTGACATATCGGACCTATATAAAGGCCCAAGTTGGCATCCCAAATGCCTAAAAAAATATTTGAACAGTCCGCTGGGCCAGTGTCTAGAGGGACCCTGAAAAATATGAAATTATAAAAATGCCCCTATGTTGTAATAATGAACAAGAGATGGATAGAGGGCATTTTGGTCATTTTGGATAGGTCAAAATGCCAAGACAAGTATAGCGATGATTAATCATAGTTAGTATATGCCCTGATAAGAGGTGCAAAATGACAATTATTCCCTTAGGGTTAATATAGTGCAAGAAAGTGTACCAAAGGCATTTCGGTCATTTTCCAAGGGATGGTAAGCAGATAAATACTCAGTCTAATAATGTCCATAGTAGAAAAAATCTAAACACTGGTTTTCATGATAGAATACATATTCTTGAATATTATAAAAATTAGAAATATAAAACAGTCTGGTTTTTGTAAAACTGTCTGGATCAGTACAGGATTGGATTAAAAATTTTCTATCAGTATTTCTCTCTTTCTTGAGCCAAACACAGCCCTATATGATGTCATGGATGATGTCATTCTAAAGCTTCTAGGGAAAGCTTTATAGAAGGTGCATTATGGATTATTAAATCAAATAGTAACAAAGTAATCTTGGCCTTCCATTTCCACCAAAATTTTTCTATAAATACCCCCTTGCAGCACATTTTAGCATCTTAGAGAACCTTATGGAAACTCTACCAAAATTTATATTGGAGCTAGGAAGAAGCATACAACTTGGACCAAAAAGAAAGGTAGTTAGTTTGAAACATCCTTACTTTCTTACGTCTTAGGGACTATTCGGTAGCATTTAGAACCACTTACAAGACTTTGAAGCCCATTAGCTAAATCTGGAATTTTTACTCTTAGCGAGTTACTGTTCATATGGTATTCCAGATTAGGTGATGAACTTTGAAAAATCATAATTAATTCTAGAAAAATCTAAATGAAGTGGTTCAAAATTCTACTCGAATCTAACATCTTGAAGTTTAAGGGAAAAATAATTTCCTGACTAAATTCTTAGCCAATTAATACAGTTCATTCGTTAAAAGATTACTGTTCATTTGGTAAAAAATTTTGAAAACAGGTTCTGGTCCCCATCTTTGGAAAATTGGTTCTCTTTGTACAAATATTGAAATAAGGTGTTCTTGGTGTCAAAATGAAGATTGACATGTTAAATAAATGTCTGTAAAATTTCATACATTTATTCCATCATTTACTATTTTTCATGACATCATACATATTGTTGCTTAAACTGGTCATACAGCATCCTTACATGCAACAAATCCTCACATAACATCATATAACATTTACATTGACCAATCCCTAACTCCTTTTCATGCTTCTTCATCCTCTTTCCTCATTCATAAACCTGTTGGGATTGGGATTACATGGATGGGGTGAGATTTCTGGGGAAATCTCAGTAGCAAACAATACCAAACAATGCATGTATTAATGTAATTGCTTGTGCTTGCTTGTGAAAGTGTTACCATAGTGTAATGAGCATGCTTCCATGTATCATATGAAATACAATTGGCCAAGGTAATCATAGAAACAGAGCTTCAATCATATACACATATGCACACAATTCAACAAAGTCATAGCACAATCAAGCATAACATTCAATACATACAAGTTTAGGGTAAGTTTACTACCTTATTGCTTTACTTCTTTCCACTTTAACTTTGTTTCTTCCTTCTTACTTTTCCTTGGTGTATGGCTGCTTCTTTGGAGTCCACAATCACACCCTAACATCACATAATCATCCATTCATTATAATCTAACTTTCTTGAATATCCAACTACTTTAACTTAACATAACTTCCTTTAATCTTTACCAATTGATTTGGCCTTTGAATCAATTGATGTCTTGACCTTACCCTACACAATTTGTCCTTTTGAATCCATTTATGAACTCAAAATAACCAAATTCCAGCAACTATGCACTGTTCTAGATAGAATTTACAAAACACACATAATTTCTTCAAAAATTCCCATCTTAATTCCATTGCTTCCCACACTTGTTTCTCTACTTTACCCCACACAACTTTTCATTTTAAAACCATTGGAAGCATCAAAATCATGAAATTCAAATCACTGTTCATACGAGTGAACAGTAACAGAGAAGAACTTCAAACATTACAACTTGAAATTCCAATGGTTTCCAAGGTTCAAAACCTATCCAATCCTACACAAAATCATCATATAAACTCAATGGAAGCATTAGATCATTGAAATTCCATCTCCTTCTATCATGAACAGTGCATGAACAGTGCAAACCGAAATATTTCCACCATGGCAAAGTCAAGAACATCAACTTGATTCAACCACAAATCATCTAACTATCTTGTTTAAGCTTTAACTACATAACTCTAACTTTTATTTCTTCTTTCTCCTTTCATCTAAGGTTTTGGACAACATATAAACCTTAGGGAAAACTCAACTTTCTTCCTTGAAAACCCTAAGTTCAAGCTCCCAAATCCAAGGAAAATAAGCTAGGATAGATTGCTTACCTTTAATCTCTAGCTTGCTTGAATTTTGGACCTTGGATTCTTCTTTGTCTTGACTTGAGTTTTCATTTTGCAAGAGGTTCCCCAAGGGTTCTTCAAGCCACGGTTTTGAATGAGAAAATTGGGGGTATTTATAGAAAAATCTAATGGAAAATGAATGGCCAAGATCACTTTGTGTACTATTTGATCTAATGGCTCATATTTGCTCTTGGATCTTGTCTTACCCACCAAGCCAAGTTGAGATAAAATCACATGACAAAAATCTTCTCCTCCCCCTTGTCTTGGATGCCAAGTGTGAGCTTGGTGGGTCCCACCATGTGCAAATCATAATTCTTACTTTATTTCTTTTTTTTTCTTTTCAAAAATCCATAAATTATTCTTTATTGGACTTGGGATCCAAGACAACTTTTGGGACTTATTGGGCTTCCCTAGGATGAAATGTTGGGCCTCTTTTAGGTCCAATAGCTAATTAGCACAAATCCCAATGCACTTTCCTTATACCGATATCCTTAAATTACCCTGATCTTGGAATAATGCTAAACACCTATTTTAATTGTTCTAACATTTTTAGAAATTCATTCTAATATAAAATGAATTCTATACAAATTTTCATAATTTTCTGAGACCCATAAGTCCTGATAAAAATTACATACATTTCCTTTAAACCCTTTATCGGTGTCCTTTTTCAACGTAAATTCCATAATTAATTCTACAGGACTTCGTTTTGACTTCTGTCAACTCCATAAATTCTCATATTAATTATAAGAATTTACTATCAAATTTTATCTGATATCCATCCATTGTGAAATGACCAAAATACCCTTGGTGCCCTTTCTTGCACTATATTGACCCTAAGGGCATAATTGTCATTTCACACCCCTTTGTACCTTATCAGAGCATATATTGACTCTGACTAACTCTTCCTGTACCTGTCTTGGCATTTTAGCCTGTCCAAAATGACCAAAATGCCCTCCATCTATCTCTTGCTCCTTGGTACCACACAAGGGCATTTTCGTAATTTCACGCTTTTCCAGGGTTCCTCTGGACACTGGCCCACCTATCAGTCCAATGATCTTACTGGGCCTTCTTGATGTACTTGTTCTTTTGGGCCTCTGAGTTAAGTCATCTAGGCTCATTTAGTCCCAGTTTATTTACTGCTAAATCTCCTTATCGGATTCCAGGAGCTCACAAACTCCCGTCTAAATTCACTAAAAAGTGAATAACTCTTTCTACAGAACTCCTATCAGGATTCTGTCAGTTTCCTGACCTCTGACTTCTCAGGACACATCATCCTGTAACTTTTCACTTATATCTGAGGTCTAGGAGATCTGATAAGAATTTTTGATACTTTCAGCCTATCAGATAAATTAAGCTATCTGAACCTCTAATAAAATTCCTATATTATGCCAGATTAACCAGCATCATCTTCTCTATCTACTGATGAGATTTGGGACTAAAATGCTTCCGGACAGTGCTAAGCCATTTCTGGCTCATCTTTCCATAATTACACTTTTGCCCCTGAAACTTTTCTTCTTTTCAATTAAGTCCCTTTTATTTGGCTAAAATTACACTTAAAGACCCCACATTTTTGTCTACTTTCTCTTTTGGCCTTAAAGCTTTTGTAATTTTACTTAAGTCCTTGCATTTTTTTCATTTTTCAATTTAATCCCTTTCTTTATATAAATGGCCATATTTTTCTTAGAAAATCTCACATATATTACGTACAAATTGTACATACTATTCAGTACAGAAAATTAGGGATATTACATAGTTCCTTTGATCTTAGGCTTTATTCTAGGAAGTTTGCTCTTTGTTTAAAGTGATTTTTATGGTATTTTCCCTTTGATGTTGCTGCTGCACATGCTGTTTATATGTGGTAGGGATATGAATTTTATGTTATGGATAGTTTAGATAAGCTCAAACAAGCTAGAATCAAGTGGTATTGACTTGAAAATTCAAGTGCGCTTGTAATTAGGGTTTTATGTTCTTGGCTGCCACTGTATGAATCACTATTCTTCTATTACAATTTCATGATTTTGATACTTCCAATGGGCTTAAAATGGAAATTTGTGTGGGAATTAAGTAGAGAAACAAGTAGTGGAAGCATTGGAATCAAAATGAGAATTTTTGGAAAAATAAGGGAGGCATTTTGGTTCTGTACAGTAGCCAAGGAAGTGGTTTGATTTTGATAATTATGATTTCATATTTGGATTCTCCATAAAAAATTATGTGGAAATAAACCATGATAATTTATTTTAGAAAGATGGGAGTATAAGACATAAAGTAGACAAAGAATGGAATCTAGTTAGAACCTAGTCTTGGAATTGTTTTGAAGTTGAGTTGTAACTTGATATTACTTTGTAATGGCTAGGTTTTGACATTGGTTTGGAAAGAAGACCATCTCAAGAAGAGTTTGACAAGGATAAATTAAGAGGTAGCAAGAATACCTAACTATAATCTTATGTTTGTTTGATTTTATGCTTACTTGTTAGTTGTGATGTTTGGTTGAGCTTAAGTTGATGATATAATGATGATGATGAAGTATGAATGAATGCAACTCCTTGCAACTAATGTCATGACAATATGCATGTTAGAGTTTGCTTATGTATGATTATGAAGTAGCTCCTATGTCATGATAACATGTTAGGCATTTAATCAAGCATACATGATATTATAATTTGTATGACTTGCTATTGAGATTTCCATGAAATATCATTCTTTCCATATATATAACCATGATATAGGTGCTGAAACCTCCCAAGGAAAAAGAGTAAATGTGGGTGAATGAACTTATATAATAAGTTAAGATGACTACTTGACATTATGGGATGACATTATAGGATGCATAGTACATTATAGTGTGTCTGTATCATGAGGCAGTACTCTTGTGATGATATTTTCTGTAACTTAACCAACTAGTTTTGACGTGAAATTGGGCATGAAAATATTTAAGATACAAAGCTTTAAATGGTTGGTTAAGTTTTTGATTTAATATGATTTTTTCAATTTGGAGATAAAATATGGAATGAGATAAAATGAACAATCAGAGGGTGTGAGGTTCATGTTCAAATTTTAAATAGCAAATGAACAAATTTTTCCACAAAATTTTATGATCTTAAAGAACACATCTTGAGATTTAAATCCATAGCTAAAACATTTCATTTGGATAATTGAGCAAGGAGAAATAAATTTTTGAAAATAAGGTAAGGAAACTAGAACTTCCAGATTTACCAAATGAATATTTTTTTTAACGAATAAACTATATTCAATTGGACAATGAAACCTCAGTTTTATATTTTTTCTTCAAATTTCAATGAAATGGATTTCATTATAAATTAGAATCACCCCATTTCAATTTTTTTAAATTTAATTATGAATTTTCAAATTTAGGTCTATAATCTAGAATACCAAATGAACAGTACCGGAGATTCCTTTTTCTTGAAAATTCATGTTTCTAAGTTAAAGAGGTATTTAATTGGTTCAAGCTATTTACAATTGAGTATAATTGAGGGTGAAAATAAGGATATGATAGTTGTCCCCATTGAGTTTTTTTCCTTGTTTAATTCAGCAATAATGTTTTTTGATGCTATTATTCAATATTGATTCTGTGATAAATCTATCCCACATTAATTTATTGAACCATAGAATATTTAAGTGAATTTACATATATAACATATGTAAAGTATACAATGTCATGTACTTTTATCATTTTTTGATAAGAAAATAATAGCATCACTAAACCCATAATCAGGAGAATACGTTTATACATTCTATCAATAACAACCATCACTTCCTATCAAAATTAATATAAGCACTATTCTCATCAAATTTTATTTTTAGAAGACTCATTATCTAAAAGGCTCCCACTTATAAAAAGTATACATGAATCATAACTAAGAAAAAAAATGAAAGGAAACATGTTTCTTTTACATATAAGGCATGTAATAAATTGCAAGTCTTTACAAAGAAAGAGTAATCAAACATGTCCTTAACAAAGCAAAGCAGCAGAAATCAAATATAAAAGTATCATTTAATATGTGCATTACAGTATTCTAACATCACTTTTTTTTAGCTTCTTAAGCTTGCCAGGTAGCTTGTGACAGTTAGATACAAACTCAATAGTTTTAAGCCAATACACCTTCCTTATGGGTCTTCCTTTAGGCTTGCCTCTAACCTTAGTTGCTCTTATATATTCCATTATGACTTTTACATAGAATTTAGTATTATCCTTATTTGTCATGAATCCAATGTATTCGGCAAGCACGCCATTAATGCCTTTTATATTTGTTAGTTTGGCTGCATCTCTTTTAGCTATACTCATAGCCAAAGCAAGGTTAAGAGATTGGTTCACTTTCTCTCCATCCTCAACTGGAGATTCATCATGAAGAGTATGCACCAACTTAGAGCTTTAGTCTGAAGAAACCATGAAAGGTTGCTCAGGAAGGGGTTCGATGGGGAATTTCTAACCTCAGTCTGGAAGCACATATTACTTTAGGTTTGTATTGTGGTACTTCCTCCACCAACTCCTCTAGGTCTTTTTTAGAAAATTCATCAAGTTCTAGTTCTGGATCCTTTACAAGTTTCCCCTCGGGGCCCTCTTGAAGGTTCTCCTCTGGGTCATTGATATCTTGACCTTCTATAAGATCATTCTGTGAATCCTCTTCACTAAGAAGTTCCTCATCCTCATCATCATTTTGAGGTTCAAACACTGGTAACTCATCATCCAGTTATAAGATATCATCATATAAACCATATCCCACGGATTTAGTGCTAGATGAAGTCATTTTACCTAAATATTAAAAATATCAATTATCATAAATTTCTAGAATTTTTAAACATAAAAAGATACCAGAAAATGCACTGAATACTCACAAATAGGTCCAGAATTGCCTCAAAAAATAGGCAAATTATATGTCAAAATAAAAATTTTTATTTTAGGGAATTTTAGTTGAAATGAAAATTCTAGTGTTAAACCCACCCCTAATATTTTTAGAAAGCTCTGATTTTTTTTGAATAAATTCTGGATATTATTGCAAATTAAGCAAAAGATAGTACAAGTAATTCATCAAGATCCACCCTTTTGAACTAAGGTGGAGATTGATCAATAATACAAAAATGCCCTTCTAGACTATGAGAAAGTTTCGAGAGGTAATCTGTTATTGCTAAATTTTCCCTAGTTGTGTGTCAGTAAAACTTGTCAATTCCTATGTAAAATTAAACTAGTGTCATCTATAATGTTCTTAAAAGGGTGGTTAGGATCACACCCTCTAATACAAAAAATCAATGGCTTCTATACAATCAAAGTAGACCACAACAGTGTTAAAGCCCCTGGACCAACACAAATTTAGTCCAATAATGATGCTTAACAATTACGCAATTGCAGAAGGAACCGAAGTAAGTTTGCAGCTGAAGCCACATATCCAATTGCTCTCTTTATCTCTAACACATGAGAATGAGAAATATTCCATTGCTCTCTTGTAACATCCCTAATTTCTGTACTAAGTTGTATGTGCAGATTGAATAAAATATATGAGATGTTTAGGAAAATATGTGGCCATATTTATGTAAAGAAAATGATTAATTGGAAGAGGAAGAAAGTCTAAGAGCCAAAGTGCAAAATTACAAAAATGCCACTGTGAAGCCATAAGAAACTAGAAGTAAGTGGAGGGCATTTTGGTCATTTCACACAATGGATGGATATCAGAGGAAATTTGATAGTAAATTATTATAATTAATATGAGAATTTATGGAGTTGACAGAAGTCAAAAAGGAGTCCTGTAGAATTAATTATGGAATTTACGGTGAAAAAGGACACCGATAAAGGGTTAAAGGAAACATATATAATTTTTAACAGGACTTCTGAGTCTCAGAAAATTATGAAACTTTGTAGAGAATTTATTTTATATTAGAATGAATTTCTAAAAATGTTAGAACAATTAAAGGAGGTGTTTAGCATTTATTCTAAGATCAGGATAATTTACGGATATCGGTATGAGGAAAGTACATTGGGATTTGGGCCAGTTAGCTATTGGACCTAAAAGAGGCCCAACATTTCGTCCTAGGCCATCCCAATAAGGCCCAAAAGTTATCTTGGAGCCCAAGTCCAAATAACAAATAATTTATGGATTTTTGAAAAGAAAGAAAAAGAGAATAAAGTAAGAATTAGGTGTTGCCCATGGTGGGACCCACAAGGACACAAGAATGGCACCCAAAAAGAGGAAGGGTTAGGTGTACCAAGGGAGGCCATGCTAGTGATGTCATGGTGGTAAGGTCTTGAGTGAAAAGTGAAAAGACATTCCAAGATCAAACCTTTAACCATTAGATCAATAGTTTCCAAAGTGATCTTGGCCTTCAAATGGCACATGACTTTTGCTATAAATACCCCCCCTTTCCATTCATTCTTCACACCCAAGAGCTCCTTTAGAGAGAGAAGTGAGTTCTAGAGAAAGAAAGTGGAAGAAAGCAAGGAAGAAGCAAGGAAGAAGCAAGGGTCTTGAAAGAGCAAGTAAGGTGAGTTGATACTCTTGACTTTACCATTTCGGTTTGCACTGTTCATGCACTGTTCATGATATAAGGAAATGGAATTTCAATGATTTAATGCTTCCATTGAGTTTATATGATGATTTTGTGTAGGATTGGAAAGGTTTTGAACCTTGGAAACCATTGGACTTAAAGGTTATAATGTTGAAAATTCCTCACGGGTACTGTTCACTCGCGTAAACAGTGATTTGAATTTCATAATTTTGATGCTTCCAATGGTCTTAAAATGAGATTTTGTGTGGGGGTAAAGTAGAGGAACAAGTATGGGAAGCATTGGAACCAAAATGGGAATTTTTGGAAAAAGGAAGCTTATTGAAACCAGACTTGGATTTTGTTTGGAATGGAGTTATAATTTGGTAATTATCTTGTAATGCCTAGGTTTTGACATTTGTGGCAAGGAAAGACCATTACAAGAAGGAAAGGAACAAGGATCTACAAGAGGTAGCAAGAATATCTAACTATAAACTTATGTGCTTTGATTGTTTTGCTTACTTGTTATGCATGAAGGTTTGGTTGAGCATGGAATGTTGTGTGATGATGATGATGATGTGATATGAGTATGTGATACTCCTTGCAACATATGTCATGACAATATGCATATTAGAATTGCTTATGTATAAGCATGAATTAGCTCCCATTGCATGATAACATGTTAGGCATTCAATCAAACATGCATAACCTTATAGTTTATATTACTTGCTATTGGGATTTCCATGAAATCTCATTCCTTCCATATAATTAAACATGCTCTAGGTGCTGGATCTTCTCAAGGCAAGAGGGTAAATGTTGATGGATGACTGTACATAATTTAAAAAGTGTGCACTTTAAATACAAGATGATGTTTTGGTTTGTATGATGCATGCTACTCATAAATCCAATCTGAGGTAGTGTACTTCCATCGGTATTTTGATTGACTTATATGATGATTTTTCATATGAAATTTGTCATGAACATAGCTAAGATCTATAGCTTTAAATGGACACCAATAACTCCTCATTTGGTTAAGAACTCGAATTGTTATGATTTATCAAAGTTAGGAGTTGAAATCTGGAATAAGGTAAAACGACTACTCAGAGGCAGTGAGGTTCATGCGCTAATTTCATATAGTAAACGAATTAGTTTTTCCTCGAAATTTTGAGAGATTAAATTATACATATGGAGTTTTAAATCCATATGTAATTCAACTCAATTGGATAAGTATACAAGGATAAATGAATTTTTGAAAATGGGGCAAAGAAACTGGAATTTCCAGATTTACCAAATGAACAGTAAAGTTCAACGAATAAACTGATTTGATCTGGAAAAGAAGATCTCATTTTAATATTTTTCTCTCAAAGTTAAATGAAATATCTTTCATTATAAATTGGAATCACCTTAAAATGATTTTTCTAGATTTAGTTATGAATTTCCAAAGTTCAGGTTGTAATCTGGAATTACCCAATGAATAGTGGCAGTGAACAGTAACCGTAAACCCAACACTTGGAAATTCATGTTTTTGAGGTTAAGAGGTATTTCAATGTTCTAAAATAGTTCCAATTGAGTAAGGTTAAAGTTCAAAATTAAGGTCAAGGTTTTAAGGTTAAAGACTTAAAGATATTTGTTAGAAAATACCGTTGTGCTGGTAGACTATACAAAGTACTGTGTACGTAGGTGCTGTCTAAGGAGGCTGGAAGTGAGTGGACCTAGCCGGTTCATCCAGTCTTTCCTGGGTACTTGCGTAGAATGGTAGTTCTCATGGGGAATTACCGAATCAGTACAGTTATTTTCTACCAGGATTTTCGGCAAGAGAAATATAATCCACTTCAAGAGAGCTATAGCAAGAGTACTTTGAGAGATATAAAGGAGGATGTTTCATCTCTCTCCCAAATCCTTGTCTTACTATCCTTTTTTCTACTCTCTTACTTTCTTTTTGGCCAAACACCTTTTTCTATCTACTTCATATGACAGATCTATACACAATATCCTCATTTGATTATGTAATATTATTATCAAAACTATTGCTGACAACTTTATTTTTTCGTTTCCATTTTTCTTGTTATTACATAATTTATTGAGCTCTCTTTATTACTTTTCAGGTACCTGAACCACTTTTGAGGTTTTTGCAAGTAGTTATATCTTGATATTCTTCTGCAATATTTGACTCCTCATTATGATCATCTTAATATATGCTCCTATATTTCCTAGATATTTTTATTTGAAACTGATTTAGTCTTTCATGCTTCATGCATGCCTCAATTTCATTTATATTAATTGGAGCATCTTCAGCTGAAATATGAGATTTGATAATTCTCATTTAGGTAAGTAGTCGCATCTGGCAAATATTTTATCAATGCAATATTTGATGAATTTCTAGTTCATACTATTATATTTGAGGATCTATTTGATAGTAATAATGCAGTCCATGTGTTTCATTTAGACAAAAACAAGAAGAAGGAAGTTCTACCCAACATTTATCCCAACTTTCTTTAAATATACATCTACGTACATTGTAGTGGATCAATAGAAATAAATATTGCACATTTACAAAAAATATCTAGCTTTTGACCAAAAGCCAATTTAATTAAGAGAATTTTGTTGGCTTGATATGTATAAGTGTTTTAATATATTAAATTAAATATACCAACACTGAAATAAAAATATTATTCTCAAATTCATTGATCCAACTACTCATTGAGGCCTTAATAAATAATTTTGCTAGATCATTTTGTTAAGTAGGCTTTTCAACTGTTCTTCTAACAATTGTGTAATAATCATTGAAAGCTTGATATATAAACTCACTTGCATCATTAAGAGAATATTTTTAGGATCACATTCTCTAGAAATTGTGCACTCAACATAATGATTTATTCACATAATCTTGTAAACTTTTAGTTACAAACTCATAATATCACACATGTAACCATCTTATAGATGCATCTTTCAAATTTATTGAATATATGTATGGTTACATGCTAATTGAATAGACTCATATATGAATTTAATATATTTCTAGAATGTAGAAATGCATTTTGATTCATAACTAGTGATATTCTCATGATCAATTTTATTTAAGAACAAGCAGCATATGTTAATTCTTATGTTGGCTATTCATGAAGAATTTTCTTATTCTTCAATGGATGTCAATGTATAATTTTTAATAATTTGTTACATCATATATGATGATCAAACAAATTATGCCAATAATATATCTATTTAATCAGTAAACTTCTAGTTTACTATCTTAGTAATACACTTTTTCAATTTTCATAATATATGACTGATTTAAAATCTTTAAAATCTCAATATGACATAATTTTAAATAGAGCTCAATTGGGCTTTGTGCCTTTGTTAGAAAGTATATTAAGTATATAAGTATAACTTCATCCAACATTAACTCACACTTGCATTCTAACAATCTTCCCCTTAAGTGTGAGTCATAATAAACATGCTTTTATTCTTCATGTACTTTTGAAACTGTATGTGATCAGTATAGATCATAATAATCTATCTTTCATTTGGAAGTCCATATTCTTCCCACCTCACATTTAATCATGGATTTAATCCAAATGGCTATTAATTTCAGACCCTTTGGGGAACCAAAATTTTGATCTATGGATGATAATATTCGTTATCAATTCTTTTTCTATCTATAAAAAAATCTCTATTAGTTCTTCAAGTATTATATCAGTTCTACAGGAACCATAATATATTACTTGTTTACTTAGATAAATACTTCAATTTGCGCCTTTTGATACTTACCATTTAATATATGAATATAAAATATTTAAAATTATCTACAATATATATATTATCATGATATTTTTGTGATAAATAGATAAATCATAGCAAGTAGAATTGTACCTCACATCCTATTTATAGGAATTACTGAACAAAATTAATCAACAATAATTAATTAATTAAAATGAAATTCTTCATTACAATTTTCGCCAGTAACTCACATATAATGGCAGAATGAAAGGAACATCCACTTTCCATTACAATATTCTTTTTTAAAATATATATGAATTTCATATATATATTAACTAAACACAATAAAGCTTGAATAGATCCACTAACCGAAAGAAAATAATAAATTACTGACATTTTTTATGAATGTACTATATAGTGAATAGATAGATCAATCATTCATGCTTGATAAATTTTCTTATAAAAATAAATCTCCATTTTTCTAATTTAAATGGGACATAAATATTTTTTTTTCCTTTTAAATGTCATAAATTAAGCAACATGATGAATTTGAAAGACTTCTGGAGTACCTACCTCCTCATTATGATCATCTTAATACATGTTCCTATATTTTCTAGATATTTATATTTGAAATTGATTTAGTCTTTCATGCTTCAGGCATGCCTTAATTTTATTTATAATAATTAGAGTATCTTCAGCTATAATATAAGATTTAATAATTCTCAATTAGGTTAGTAATTGCATCTGACAGATATTTTTTAATATTTTATAAATGCAATATTTGATGAACTTCTAGTTCATACTATCATATTTGAGGATCTACATTTGATACTAATAATGTATTTCATGTGTTTCTCTTTTTCAGCTACTCAATTTATCCCCCTTTTGTAGTGTAAGTCTCCTAAATCTATTTGTTTCCTTTAGAAATATCCTTGTGTTTCATTTAGAGACAAACAAGAAGAAGGAAGTTCTTACGCAATATTTATCCCAACTTTATTTAAATATACATCTATGTGCATTGTAGTAGATTAATATAAATAAACATTGCACATTTAAAAAATATCTGGCTCCTGACCAAAAGCCAATTTAATTGGGAGAATTTTGTTGGTTTGATGTGTATAGGTGTTGTAATATACAAATCAAATATACCAACACTGAAATAAAAATTTTGTTCTCAAAAGCATTGATCCAACTACTTATGGAGGAGTTAATAAATAATTTTACTAGATCATTTTGTTAAGTATGTTGAATATGGTTGTATCATTGAAGAGGGGGTAAATTGGGTGATATTGAAAGTTTTGAAAAACTCAAAAATATTTGAATGAATTTAAAGAATAGAGTTTAGAAAGATATTATCAAGGAGGAAGTTGTAAGAGAAAGATTATACACAGAGATTTATACTGGTTCGGCCCAATCCACTTGGCCTACGTCTAGTCCCTATAACTCCTTTGAGTGTTGTACTATCTCCAAGATTAGCCGAGCTCTCGATGTCCAGTACATTAACATGAGAATGCCCTCTTATTCCCCCTACAACCTGTAAGTTGATCACCAATGAGAATCCCTCTCACTCCCCCTCACAACCGTAAGGTAATACTTCACTCAAGAAACCTACTTGAGCAAATTAGAAAGATGATTGATACAAATAGAAACTCTCATAGTAGAATGGATAAGATAAATACTTAAGCTCACAACTTTCAAGTTTCTCTTTTCTAAGAATATATGATATGCTCTGAACCAAATGAGAGAAACAGAGTGAAACAGAGATCCAAATCATTGAGTATAATTAAAGTGTATTGTAAGTATCTCTCATTTTCTCAATGCGTCTTCCGAACTTCTTCCTCATTCTCATTTTGGCTTCTCACTCTTTTTATACTTCATTCTTCATAATTCTGTTGAAGTAGATGTTGAGATAGCCGTTATTGCTGACGCGGACATATGATGCTTTTGGCTCTTTAGTGATCTCTTTATTTAATTCTGTTTCAGCCTATAAATAATTTTGAAATATGATTTAGAAAAGATATATAAACAATGTAGGCATATAGCAATTGATTCCAAATGATTTAGAATTAAAGATCAAAATATGATAAAGTTTGGTTTAAAACTCTTTTTGCAAAATGACTTGACTTATCGAAGAACACCCTTATCGAAAAGGTCTTTGATAATTTGCTAAATAATTATATTTGAAATAGTTTAAAACTTATCGAGTAATTGTTCGATAATCAGTCTTATCGAAAAGGACTTCGATAAATCTTCAATGAATAGGAAAGAGATAGTTCATAATTTATCGAATAGTTCTTTGACAAATATCCTAATCGATAAACTCTTTGAAAATATTCTTTCAAAATATATATTTTTAGATTTGTCGATATATTTTATAATACATCATTTATTGAAGTGTTATTCGATAAATGAACTCTTTGAATAGATTATCGATAAATGCTTAATAACATTCTTTTCAAACAGACTCTCAAACAATCTTTGATCTTTTCAAATCATGTAACATATTTGAAAACCATAACTTATCATATCATTAAATCAATTTAGGTCAAGATCATCATTTAGTTCATCAAGGTAAATCATGGATCATATTATATCATATCAAGATAAGTCATTAGTATATAACTTTCATTAATTAAGATCAAGCTATAGATCCATGAAGATCATTCATTTAATCAAATTCAAATAATTCATAAGCTCAACAAAGTCATTCACAGATCAATCATATATTTCAAGATAATTCAATTTGAGCTTAATAGAAATATCTCTTCAATAAATAATCTGAATGAATAGTTTATTGATAAGAACATAATGAATCAGACTTTGAATCATTCATGAATAATCTTATCTTCATATCTTCAGGACAAATCAAACTATAGATGATTCAAATAGATCAATCAAACATTATGAGCAATAAATCATCTTCAAAACATTATTTCAAACTATCAAACCACCATCAGAAACAATAAACAATATTAAGATCACAGTGATTTGAATTTGAAATAATTTATCATTTCTTTTATTTGATCTTATAAATTTGTAACTCAAGATTCTAAAGATCAATTTGAGAAAAAGCAATTTAGTTTGATCACTGTAAAGAACATTTATCAAAACAGAAAATAGAGAGCTCGGTGATCTGTACAGTCTACAAATATTTTTAATAATCATATTTTAAACCTGTAGACATTTCCATTCTCTAATCATAAGTTTTTATAAAATATATTGGAGAAGGAGCAAACAAGAAAATATCTTATCAAAAGTAGATAGTGTGAAAGGTCATTTGGTTCAATGTTTTTTTGTAAACTCAGGATTTTTTCTTTATTTATTGAAGAATTATTCCATAAATCCATTTATCGAATAGTCCTTCGATAAATGAATTTTTAAAGAACAGAAGGATTTCTTTGAAAATGTATTTTATTGATCAAAGTCTTTATCGATAAATATATTCTTCGATCAATTATTTAATAAAACTTTTTATAAAATTCTTTTTGCAAACATTTCATAAACTGAGTCTTATCAGTCTTATCGAAGGCTTCTTCAATAAATCCCTTTATAAAATAAAGTTTTGAATAATTCTAATTTCAGAGCAATGACTCAGAATTTTCATAATCTAAATTTAGATTGATTTATCAAAGTCTTTATTGATAAGAGACCTTATCGAATAAGTCTTCAATAAATACTTTTAAGAAATCATATTTTCCTTCAAAAGTAATAGCTTTCTTATCGATAATGTTATCTATAAGTGCTTTATATCAGTTGAGACTCATTTTAAAATCTTTTCTTAATTAATTATCATCATCAAAATATTGGAGTAGAATTTTCAACTATTTTTCTAATAATTATGTAATAATCATTGAAAGCCTTATATATAAACTCACTTGCATCATTTAGAGAATATTTATTCTCATTATAAATATACCACATTGAACAGTATACCCAATGAATTATTTAAGATAAGATCTTTTCTCGTTATTTTTATATTTTTACTCATGAAACATGAAATCATAGTTTAAAAAACTATTTTTTTTTTAATTTTTATTCGATGAATCATTATATATATCATCAGTTATAGTCTCACGAGCTTCTTTTATTTAAAAAAAATTGAATTTTGGGTTCTTCAATTATGATGAAGTGAATCTCTGCACCAACATGAATGAATGACGATGGCGTGAGCGAGGGAGGGCTAGGGGCAGATTTGATAGAGTCATTTTCTCTCCAAAATCTATTCAATATTGGCGAGAAAAACACATGGGACCCACATAATTTTCCCCCTCACTTGTCTCTTCTCCCTATTTTCTTCTCTAATCCAAATAAGGGAAACTCCATTTCCCTATCTATGTTCCCTTACTTTTCTCTCCATCCAAACATAGTATAAGTATTGTTTCTATGGTAGAATTGTGGCCACGGCCGCTCCTAAATCTATACAGAAGCAGGAGGAAGAGTGGCTTCTATTCTCTCCCCTGAACTAAGGTTTTCACCATATGCTGCTAGCTAAATGGAATATATGTTTTCTAGTTTTAAAGGGTAGAACATTATGTAAAAATGTTTTGGTTTTGAAATTCATCTTTTAAATGATTCTTTGACTTTGAAATTTGATATTTTTTTCCAACTTTTCTTGTTCTTATTACTTGGATTGAAACTTTTCCAGGGGTTGAACAAGGAAGAGGATCAAAGAACATATAGAGATGAAGGAGAGAGCACCTGATGATATAGAAATTGATTTTGGCGGCATGGGAGAGGGAAGCGTGTAACATGATTCTCCTCAAATCCTAGAAGTAACACTAATCATAAATAATAAAACTAAAACTATAGGCAACACCCCCATGGAAGAAAAATGAACTAAACAAAACATCGGAACACCACTACCATGGATGTCAACATAACCAATAAGTCAAACCTAACATCATAACATTACATTGACATTTAGGACATAATAATCAATGAGATTCAAAGTCTAGCCCACAAATCCGCTACAATAACATACTCATCAGAACTTAAGTCACAAAGGTCATTAAAGGTATGCCACCCGCCAATAAGTCCATTACAAAGTCACACCCATACACAACATAAACACAATACAATTTCTGAATAATATCCAATAATATAATAATCAAATAGTGTGGATATTGTTTTCTTTTTTTGAAAACTTGTTCATATGACATTAGGAATGTTATTTTTCACATGATGTTGCAAACATTTAGTTGTTATTATCTTTCTTTATAATTGAATTTCATAAAAATAGTTTGATTTATTTGGTTTTGGACAATGATTTTATTCATTTGAACTTTAAAAATTTACTAATTTATATTTTAGACAATGATTTGATTTATGTTATATTTGTTAATGTTTTTAAACTATATATATATTGATAAGAGAGTATTTTTACACTTGTATAACTTATGATTCTATAATGTAAATTAGAAATTTATGAGTTTTAACAGCAATGATGTATCTCAAACTAAAGCAAAATAACACATCTAGACTACAAACTTGAAAGTGGATTTTATTGGGAGAATTACTCAAAGGTCCCTTGAAAAAATTTGTTATAAAAAAGTCTCATAAAATTATGAAATAATTAACTAGTCCTAAGGGACTTGGGGGTAATAAATTCGATTTGTGCAATTATCAAGTTACCCTTATGCACAAGTGGCAAGTTTTTGGGCACGCGATAACAACTTCATGTTGCACAAATAACAATTGGGGGCAGACAATGCACCTAGAAGGGGCACATATGACAACTGAAGGAATGAGATAATAAATTAATGTGGCACAAATGACAACTAGAACTATTTAATTATTTGATGATTTCACATAACTTTTTTGCAATAAATTCTCTTCTATGGAACCTTTGAGTAATTCTCTTAATTTTATTTTAATTAAATTGAAGTTTGCAATTTGCAAAGCTCATATAAGCATGTAGTATAAATGCAAGTCCTAGAACTTTAATCTTTCTAATAATTAGGTTGTAATGTTAATTCTAAAGCAATAAATGCTTCATTAAATAGTTTATATTACTTGGTTATAAGATTTATTATTTTATTATTTAAGGGTTTAATAAGATTAATTATTTTATTATCAGATTAAATTTATAGTAATTGCCTAATTGAGTATGATCTTTTATGATAATATTGTAGAGTTTATTATAACTACTATTAATTACTTGAACATATTTTGTTTATAATACAAATCAATCACAATATAACTATGGTTATAAATGGATTCCTTAATTTCAAAAGAGTTAATTCTGGTAAAATTTTTTTTTACTAAATTTAAAAGAAACTCTATCATGTTATAAAAAGACTTTTTTTTAATTAACAAAATAACCATGATAGAATAACAAAACTACCCTTCCAACACTATTGTGGTTAAGAGAGTTCAACTTATTTTAAAAAGATTATCAATGATAAAAAATAGTAAAACTTATATCAGGATACTATCATAAATATAAAAGCTTCGCATAACTTTTGTATGTAAAACCATTTAGAAATAATTCAACCCACTAACATGGTTATAGGGTTCAATTCCCTGATTAATACCATTATCACTATTATCAATTCCAAACTTTTAAAATGGGCCTTTTGGCATTGACCCAGGGTGAACAACACTAAAGCCCATAGCACAAACAAAAATACTGAATAATACTCATAATATAGCAAATAGTTACTGTAGATCCACAAAGTCACGTGCATAATCCTACACAGCCCTGGCTTTCCACAAGTACACAGTATTCAATACAACCATCAAAATAGCAAATCATCATTGTATATACAAAAGTAGGCCATACAGTGACAATATACATCTACTCAATACAAAAACATAAAGAATGATGCTATACAAATTAAATAGCACCACTATGTCTCCGACACCTTTCCTTTCAAACAGGCAACTTACCTAACTCTTGAAAAATATGAATAATCATGGGGTGAGATAAAAGCCTCAGTAACCAATAGTTCCTACTCATCATACTTACCAACATGTGTTTATGAGGTGTCAAGTGAGACAGATATCCATTAATATCATAATTAACGGTAAATAAACAATTTCAAATGTCATAATGCAAATGTAATCTATAACCATAATTCAAGAGCCATAAAGGCCTATCCCTACACAAGAGGACGAAAGGAACAATAAAAGGTATATCCATACGCAGAAGGACGAAAAGGGCTATTAAGGCTACCCCACAAGTAGGAGGAGATAGAGAAAACCATCATGCATTAATGGAGGCATCATCACGTGACGGTAACCAACATAAATCTACTCACCAATTCCTAGTATATGCATCTTCCTTAGCACTCAACAAGTGGTCAATTTCAAATTCCACAATCATTTCCAAATCAAAATTTTCATAATTCTAACATGATATTATAAGTTCCAAGAATGGTGTTTTTAAAACACAAGTCTCATAAGACAATTTTATTTATATATATTAACATAATTTCAACAGCATTCGAATAGTTCAAAAACCAAAACTACTTACAAGTAAGACATTAGCAAGTATAATAAGTGAAAAATAGTTACCTCTCACCAAAGCAAGGAATAACTACCACAAGTTGAGTTGCCCTATGTACAATAACATCAATAATAAACAAACTACATCATCACATAATCACCACATATTAGTTTATAACTAATTAAGTGGTTAACAATAACAACTAGAGTTCCTACGATTCTATAATTAACCCACAACTCACTAAAACCTCAATCAACCCAATCCAATATCAACTTTCATATTTTATAACTCAAATAACCCATTAATATCCTCAATTAAACTTCAACTGTATCAATTTATCAGAAGTTCCAATTTTTTTCAATCTAAAGCTTCACCTCAAAATACCCAAATTTAAATTCCAATTTAAATCAATATTCGAAACCGATTAAACATAAATTTTAACTCATATTAACATAACTCAATCATAAAAATTTCTTTCCTAACTTCACATTATCATAAATCATCAAAATCCTAAATTTTCTCCAAACCCTAATTCCAAAAATCCATCAAACTCAAAATCTAACAAAAAATAAACCTATTAAAACTTTAATAATGTCTCCAAAAAACCCAAATAAATCATTTAACCTAAATTTAATCAGTAAAAATACCCCTTATCAAATGAATCATCAAATTTTAAATAAAATAATTTTAAATTCCTATAACAATCAAATAAAATTTCTAAAACAATAGAAATTCACTATTAATTCCCCTCTATATTTCTATATTCATCTATTATTAAAACTCAACACTTATTCCCAACTTTAATCTATAAATTTTCTCAAATCCTTATAAAAGTATCACCATTTGAAATATCTAAATGAGCAGAATAATTTTCATAAAATGAGTGAAGTGATTTGAGATATTTTACTTATCCAAAGTATCTGATAGGTTGAACTATGGAGAAAATGAAAAATGGCGACTGTGCTAAAAGTAGACGCACTTTTCACACAATATAATAATAAGTTAGGGGTAAATTACACCTAAGGCTCCACAAAGAAAAATTAGAGTTAAAAACCCCATTTCCATTTTATTTCCTCTTTCTTTCCCCTTCTATTTTTTAAACTCATTTTTTTAATTATTATATAATCTCTTAAACTATTATAATTTATTATTTTTTTAATATTTAATTCACTCATATCCAAATATTAAAATTTAGGATATTATAAAATATAATGTATTCTTTACAATTACGAAGGAATAAGGGTAAAGAAACAACATGGCTAATAATGATCCTGTAACTAGGGTGATGCCCTGATGCGTGATGGTACACAAAGTAAGGCATATGTGAAAGAATTTTGATTTGATTTAATTTTAAAAATTTGGATAATAATTTGACAGTCAAATGTGTTTATATTTATGTTTGTTTACTTATTTTTAGATAATATTTGTTAATAATTTAGTTTAATTTTAAATTTTAATAATCTTAACCATAGTTTAAATCTTTAGTTTACTTATATCTATATCTTGAATCAAGAAATTTTTGTTTTATTTTTATTTTCTAAAAAGGCTGGAAAATTAAAATTTTGTTAAATGGGCCCGAGTAACTTGCCTAACTTAGTGTGTGTTTGGGTGTGTGGTTTGATAATTGATTTTGGGTAAAACCTCGGTTTAGAAAATTTTTACACAAACAACCATTTTTGTTCAAAACCTCGATTTGGGCCAAACCATGGTTTCAGAAAAGTTGGTCAGAATAGCTTTTGGAACAGTAAAATAACTTGTGGATTATCCAATTGTTATTTTACCCTTACTTTTTCTTACACTATCTCTCCTCTCTCTTCTATCTTTTCCACTATCTCTCGTCTTTCTTCTCTACCCTCTCTCCTCTCTTTTCTCCACCCACTCTCCTCTCTTCTCTATTCCCCACCCTCTCTCATCTCTCATCTTTTTAATAAAATCATACACTTTTTAGTAATTTACCTTCCTAAAAAGTCATTTTGAAAATAATTATCTAAACACTTATTCTTCCTAAAATCTATTCTTCCCAAAATCTATTTTCCAGAATCTATTTTCGAAAGCTAATTCAAACGGCGCCTTAGCGGATTACTTGGGTTACTCCCAAATTGCCTTGGAGTAACTATGTCATGTCGAGTCATATTTCTCCCGAGTTGTATGCTTGATGAGATGTGTACAATGATCAAAGTGAAAGGTCAAAGGATGAGGGAGACAGATAAGGCTAGAAGATGTTTCAACAATTTTATGGGACCACAGGTGGTGTGGGAAAGAGGAGCATCAGTCTAGCTTTAGGAACTCAGGGAACAGGAAGAATAACAGTAATCTTAATTTTATTCTTAATTTTAAATAAGATTAAGACACAATTTACTAAGTAACTTTAGATTTAGGATTGCATTATTAAAATATAAAAATGTAAGATTAGGAAAATCATGAAATATGATTGAAATGGAAGCTAATATTTATTTATTAAAAACAAAATAGAGAGATAAAATTTAATAAAACTCAATAAGATTAAATAAAAGTATTTAAAATATTTTACTTCTTAAAAAGTTATAGTTATGTATTCATTATAAAAAAATTTATTGGAGTGAAAAGCTTAATTATTTGGATCTGAAAAAAATTCTGACAGATGGTGGTTAATTAAGGAGGAGGATTTAAATATTTTCAATACTAAAATATAGAGTTAAATGTAATTAGAATTGTTGATATTCTATACTAAAAATAAAAGAAAGAGAAAGAATAAAAGAAAAACAAATTTAAAAGAAAGAAAAGAAGAAGAAGAAGAAATAATAACAGTGGGATAGAGTGGTGAGTCCTTCATTAATGAAAGATTATGATGCTTTTGAGTTCCATTTTATACTCATAAAATGTTTCAACTATAACACCTATTCCCCAAATATTTTTCTACATCGTGGGAGCTCTCTAGAATTGTCAACTTTGTTAGGAGCAAAGCAAGTTTGAAGATTATAGTTCAAAGCAAGTATGAATTTTCAATAAATGAGAACTATAGAATTGTAGAAGTGTATGAATACTTGCATTTAATCGGTTTAAATATTTTTTATTAAATTATTTGAGAGATTTAGAGTTAGGGTTTGAATGTTAGAGAAGGGTTGTGATTGAATATGACAATTTTAGTGGTTAAACTTGAGTTTAATAATTGAGTTATGTTTATTGGTGGTAGAATTGATGTTTAATTGGTTTAATTTATTGTTAAAGCTTGTAAATTGAATATGAATAATTTGGTTGGAACCCTAAATTAGAGAAATTGGGCATTTTGATCAATTTGAGTAATTGTGGGTTAATTGTTAGTTTAAATGAGTTATTAGAATTTAGAAATTATAGGATTTGATATTAGAATGGAGAATTGGACATTGCAAGTGATATTTAAAAGTTAGAGGTATAATTGGAGTCTTTAAGTTTATGTAATTAAATTGATTATTTGTTTAGTAATTTAATTGATGATAAAATTCAAAGTTTAGTATATTGATTGTCAACCATAAGTTAAAGAATTTGAGAATTTATACAATTGGAGGATTTAATGGCAATGGGAGGTTTCTAGTCAATTAATTAAGTTAATGATTGTGAATTTAGGAATTTGAGATATGAATTATGAAATTATTAGTAAGTTGAGCATTTAGAAGCTAATGGGTATAATGAAATTGAAAATTTAGGAAATAACGGTTATAAAGGTAAATATAGGAATGAAAGAGATATTAGAAATTTCTCTATGGAACAAAGTAAATGTTGGTTGGGGTTTAGTTACGAACTATTAATCCTTATATTAATAATTCTCTTATTGATAGTTATATATATATATATATATATATTATGTAGAGTCTCTTTAGTTGTATTTGCGCACGAGGCTTTCCAAGAATTGTGATACTCTTTTTAAGCTTTAGAGAGAGACAACAATTTTCTATTTGTTATACATATTAGATTGTGTTTGTTAGTGATTTTGAAAGGAATAACATATGTATAGTTATATTTGAGATACCATGATATTAAATGTAGCAAATTGCCTTGTGGAATTTGGTACCATGAAAATGAGAATTCTATGTTTGGATTCAAGAGCCTTTTTATTTTTGTAAATAGCATGAGTTGATTCGTTGAGCACTATGAAATATGATTATGAGTATAGATATGTGTTTCAAATATTAATACTTCCATGATTTTCTTCTAGGAATATGTTCTATGAGCAAGTTTAATGATTATGTTCCATGAATAAATTCCATGATTGAGTTCCATGATATTGGTAATGAGTTGGGTTGTAGTTATGGAGATCTATTTTATTTACCCCGTGGTTAGGCTTCCCTTAGTGTACAATAGTTAGTCGTTGCCCCAACATTTCCATGAGGAGTCAATATGCTTCAACAGTTCCATAAGAGGCTATGGCACCCTAGTAGTTCTATGAGGTGGGACCTATGGTCTGATTATGTGCTATGTGAATTTTGGCTGACTCACATCACATAATTGGTGAGCTTTTAGAGTAACCAATTAAATAGGTAGTTAACTTAGCCTATGGGTATAGTCAAGAGTGATAAGGATAAGTTGGGGTGCATTGTTATGTTGCATGGTTACTATCATATGATTATTATATTGATATTGTTGTATAAATTGTTGATATGTTTTCTAACTCTCCTACTTGACATCTCACTAGCACTTATTGGTATGTATGATGAGTTTGACTGTTGGTTACTAAGACATTTGTCTCTCCTCGGGTTATTAATATTTTTAGGAGTTAGCTCAGTTACTATAAATGTAACTTTGTGGATCCACATTGACTATTGATAAAAGACAGGATGTCGCAGTCTTGGTTATTAAGTAATTTATAGATGAATGCACTTAAAAATAATAAAGTGTAGTGGTGCGATCCATATCATCCTTCTCGTGAAACTTTTTATTGAATTCTTAAACTAAAATTATGGTAAAAAAACATAATAGAAAATAGAGTAAATCATGGGTTTTTTTGCTGGTTAGCCATCTTAATTTGCATTCAAAGCAAAGTTCAATGGAATAAATGTTTTTGGTGTTTTAATCTAAGCAATTTTAGAAAATGGTTTGGTTTTAGTAAAATATGATGAGAATGAACTTTGGTGAGGGAAACTTGGCTATCATTGTTCTTGTCAAATGATTTGGGAATTTGTATAACTAAGTCATAATTAAGAACCTTAACTAATCAATTAAGTCTAATGCACAAATTAATGAAAACCTCTCTATAATCCAAGTAAAGGTGACATATTTCTATGCATTGTTAAAACAACGACTTAGCTTTGCAGTTGTATTTAAATGATGCAATGTTCTCAAATGGGTGCCAATCAACATCATAACCCTAAGTAATCAAATTAACTACCAACAACTATTAGTACTTAACCAATCCCACAAAATTATAATGACATATATATATGAATTAACCAATAAATACATCATCCAAATCATTTATAATATTCCAATCTCAAGGAAAAACCAATCGGCATCCCAAGTCCTATGACATAGTAAGATAATCCTTAATCTATGAAAACTAAGTTATGGAAAATGGCAAAGATTAGAACAACTCCTCCCCTTGATGTCCCTTGAACTCTAGCCTTGTTTCACATCACCAAAGCTCTAAAGATCTAGCCTCATGGCTTGGATCTCGCCAAAATCAGGTTTAAGAGCTTCTGCCGTGATGCTTAACTGAAAATGAGAAGAGATATGGAAAGAGAAAGTGTATGGAGATGGTTGATTAGTGGAAAATAGCGTAGGACAGCCAAATCTAATGGAAAAGTTATGAATTGGAGCTTGGAGTAGGTTGGAGTTGAGAGAAAATGAGAAGAAGATGAGTGAGATCCCAAAATGGAAAGAGAAGGTGTATGGAGATGGTTGATCAGTGGAAAATAGTGGCGGACAGCCAAATCTGGTGGAAAAGTGATGAATTAGAGCTTGGAGTAAGTTGGAATTGAGAGAAAATAAGAAGATAAGTGAGATCCCAAAGTGGAGGTCTAAGTTTGTTAGGTATGACTAGGTCTTTCATATGTGGTTCATTTTTACACTAATTGGTAAAAATGCAGTTTATAGTAAGTGTAGTTTTGAGCTCATTCGGCACGACGAATAAACCTAATGAGCATCTTCCAAACTTATCAACTTAAGCTCTTTCCCTTCTATGCTCTCCTCTTGGTTCCTCGCCAAATCTTGGTTTTCAAGTTGGATGATATTACAAGAGCTTAAGTTTGTTTATAGGTATTTGGAAGGTGTTTAAAGATCAAAAGAAACACCCAAGGCCCCAAGAAGTCAAAAATAGCAACCAATGACCAAAGAGATCAAACTGTGAATAACCAGAGTTTTTCATGGACTAAATTGTTAGCATGGTAGTTACACCCAAGAAGGGATGAATTGGGTGATATTTAAAAACTTAAAACTCTTTGGAAATGAAATAGATAAGTTAAGAGTGATATCACCAAGGGTAATGGAAGGAAGAAGTTGACACCAGAATTTATCCTAGTTCGGCCTAACTACTTGGCCTACGGCCAGTCCTCAGATTTCCTCTAAGATTTTTCACTATATCCTCCAAGATTACCTGGGCTCTTGGCGCCTCAGTATATTCATCGTGAAAATCCCTCTCACTCCCCCTTACAACCCATAAGGTTACACACCACTCAAGAGCCATATACTCTTGAGCAACTCATAATTAAAATAGAGAAATAACAAGTCTCTCTTATAGAGAAGATATAATAATCACTGAAGCACAAAAATTTCCCTCTCAGAAAAATTGTTTGTTAACCCTAAGTGGAAGCAGAGTATAATAGAGTATAAATAATAAATGCTAAGAGAATAAGAATGAATGCGAATAAACGCTCTTCGTAGGTAGTTTTTAACTGCTCTCCTTTAGAATTCAATTCATCTTGCATTTATAGCTTTAGCTTGTGTGTTATCCATTAGACACATGAAGACTTGAGTAAAGCAGAGATAAAACCATAGGCGGTTGGAGGTAGTAGGTAGTAGCATTTAATGAATTTTCTGATAGTTAACTTTCAACTGTAACTTTGCCATTTTAAAATTCTCTGTAACGTGAATATACTAGGTAGACGTTGTGAGTGTAATAGATAATTATAAGAAACATATAGGAATGATTACAGAAAGAGTAATTTGATATAACAAAAATCTAATTTTGAAAATATATTAGTATTTATCGAAGAGTTCAAAAATAAGATGATTTATCGAAGAGGACTTTGATAAAACTTGAATGACATTCTTAAATGAACAGTTGTACATCTTACCGATAAATGGCCTATTCGAATAGTTTATCCTTAAATATCATAACTGAATCAGACTTAATTGAAATTTTCTGTATCTAATATATATCAAAGTGTTATTCGAAGAATAGACTTATCTAATAAATTATTGATAAATCACTCAAAAGATGTAAATACTTTAAGTCTGAAGTCAGTGAGTCTGAGTAAATTTTCTCACACTTATCGAAGTGTTTTTCAATAAATGCCATCAGCGAATAGTGCTTCGATAAGTTGAGTCTTTGAAAACTTGACATGCTTCATATTTATCAAATAACTTATCAATAAATTTGATAAATTCTTTGAAAAGAGAAATAATTTGATTTACTTTATTTATCAAAGACTTTATCAATAAACAAATTTATCTATTATGACTTCAATGAATTCTCTTCAAGAATATTTTCACAAAGTTTGAAGTCTTTATCAATCAACACTCTTATCCATAAATACTTGGATAAATACTATTACAAAATATACTGAGCTATTTTCAAATTTATCGAAAGCTTTATTGATAAATAGTCTTATCGAATAAGTCTTTGAAGAGAAATAGTTTTAAAATAGAGACTTATAGTTTTGTCAGCTGATTCTGTAATCCATTTATCAAAGGTCTTATCGATAAGCAAGCTTATTGAATAGGTCTTCGATAAATATTCTTAAGAAATATATTCTTTTTTACAAATTTCTTCTTTATTTATAAAAGGGCTTATCGAATAGACTTCTTATTGATAAGCTTATTGATACATACTCTTTATCAATATAAAAATGCATTTTGAAATATTTCCTTAATTGTTATCATCAAACATTGGAGTATAACTTAATTAATGAACTGATAAAGATTAGAACAATTCAATCATGATATCAATAAAATGCATCAGAAATAAGACAGAAGCACCAGAAACAACCAACATAAGTAAAAACAATTTTCATTTTTATCAATCAACAGAAGAAGTACAATCATAAATCAAGAAATGATTTCAAAAATTATAAAGCAAGACTACTACTTTCAATTCATCTCAATTCTTTAATAAAAAATAGAGTCGTGGGAGGAAGATTGAGGGTCAGTATTTGTAGGAGTAGTTAGCTTAGTAGTAGGTGCAGCTTGTTGGGTTGGTGGAGTAGCTGAAAAGGTGGATTGTTTTCAGATAGAGGAGGAATAGGATCAATGGAGGGTCCTTGTGGTAGAGGAAGAGTGGAATCTCAGGGAAGAACTTCTTTAGTGATTAACGAAAGTATGGACTAAAAGGGTGTGGTGGTGCATCTAAAGGTTTGAGAGGAGGAAAGAGGAAGGAAGAAGAGTTTCTGTGCTTTGAGGTTCAGAGGAAGAGGGAGGAGTTGCCTATGAGTTTTATAATAACTTTACCATTCATTTCATGCCTTAAATTGTGCTTTTGTGTTGACACATGATTGTGCGGGGCAATGTGCTAATTAAAGGGTAAAATGGTAAAATAACTCTTCCAAACTGCATATGCTCTGTTATCTACTGATTTGGACTATTACAGTGAGCTTTTATGATTGAATTGCAGGTACTTTGGAAGAGATCAAGGACCAGGAAAGAAATCATAAGTCAATAAAAGTGAAATCACACTTCTGTGCTATTTAATCGTGACCACAGAGTCCTGAGGTCGCGACCTTTAATTCTTCTGGAAGATTCCCTGTGTTCGTAGGTCGTGACCACAAAATGTATCTGGTCGCGACTAAAATGCTAAATCGCTGAAACTGCGAGTTTTGAATTAGGTCATGCTGTTATAAGAAGAGATGGAGGCTGGTTTTTGGACCTGATTAGGCTAAGAAGCAGTACTCAAGCGGTCTCTACACACCTTCTACACATCTCTACACCATTCACCCTTCATCTCTTCATCGTTTCTTCATGGCATCACATCTGAACAGCGATTGCAGTGCAGTAGAAGTCATGAGAGGCTAAACATTTAGTCTCTTGGTGATGGATCTAATATCTTGAGCTCACGGACTAAAACGGGGAGTTTTTACTATTCTAATTTGCATTCCTTTACATGTTATGATTGCTCCTAGATCTAGGGTTTTCATTCTATGTTTAAGGGTTGAATATCGATTGATCATTCTCGAATTAGACTTTCGTATTTGATTTTGGATGATTTGAACGTTTTCTTTTAATAGAATATTTCGGTTTCGATTTTAAGTAAGTTGGGTTATTTTCAGCGATCGTTGCAAATCAATTTAATTGCTTGAAATCTAGGGTTTTCGATTGACGACCACTCGAGGGCGTTCTTATCATCTAGGGTTGATTACACGCTAAGTGTTTCTAACAGTTAACTAATAGTTCTTAAACTAGCTTTGATCAAAGGAGTTTAAGGAGTATTAGGGTTCTGGACTCAATCGATCGATTGAGGTTTTTCTTTGAGACTTAGTAATTTAAAACTCCGATTTAATATAAGAGCAAGGATAGATAAGTTTTCATCATCAAGAGTCTACCATTACATATTTCTTCAACAAACCAACTCTTTTCATCTCAATCAAAAATCCAAAAATATCTACTTTTCTGCACCTTTATTTTATTGCATCAAGCACCCAAAACCCCAAAACCAATTTGCTAGGTTTCCAATAAAAAGGCTCCTTGAGAAGAACGATAGGGTTGTGCCTTATACTACATTATATTAGGTGCAATTAACTTAATTTTGATGGCTCAGACTGCGACAATCTGAGGGCCTCATCAAGCATCTCCAATTAGCACGTCTTCAACTGTCACCCTTAATTGATCGTCCTAAATTTGGATATGGTGAACAGTTGCCCCTAGGCTATGGATGGAGCCATGTGCCACTAAGCGTCTAAGAGGATCCTCCACATATAGATCACAATGTTCTGCATCCTCTGACAGCGGCAAGCAACAGCTCCCCTTAGTGCTTGGACGGGCTGTAATTGAGGGCGAGAGGGGATCAATTGGCTCTTGCTGCCTTGATGTCATCATGGATAATATTTCTTCCTTGATCTTTGCCAACCCTTCCTGTAATCGTGCCTTAATTGAAGCTTCTGCTTGTGCCCTAGCCTCTATCCAAGCCTCTGCCTTAGCCTCTACCCTTATGGTAGAGAGCAAGGATTCCAACTCTACCCTCGACACCACAAGTGGGGAACATCATTGAGATGCTCAAAGTAATCTCTTATACCCACACCACTTCCAACTCCCCTGACACGGCCCCGATGTTCTTGTTTCCCAGTGGCAACAGTCAAGATGTCATTCCTACCATCTGACTTGAAGGATCCATAGGACTCTTGTTATTTAAGATCACTCTATAACATAGAAAGAACAAACATAAGGAAAATGATATAATTATAGTATACTAAAACAAAATAATGCAAGTAGTTCTTACAATTTTTTCAGCAATCATGCAAGCATTGTCGCTTGTAAATGTTCCGCTCTTTCTTTGGCGAGCGTACAACCATTTTTCTTCGCGATGTATCGGAGAGGAGGGGTCAAGAAGAATACTAGGATCCGACCCAGCATTTTCTTCTAGCCTCTTCCTCTTGGCCCCCAACAACTCTCTTTCTATCTTCGCATAACCCCCTTGAGACATTGTGTGGGGGCAATCATTCTTGAGGGCGTATTCAATCGCTGTTGCCCTTTTTTCCTACAAGACATGAAGTAGTTAAAATCAATACATATGATATTCTGATACATTTTCTGCCAACACATACAAAAGGATACACTCTTGGTCCGAATCCTAACAAATTCTTCCCAAGCAGCTTTGTCAATGAATTGATACTTGCTGCATGGAGAAGGTTGAGGATGACCACTTCTATCTCCATGCACATACTAACGAGCTAGTTGTGTCTTGAATGCCCTCCAACGCTCAGCACAATAAGACAGCGTCTTCTTCTTCAAGACCTCATTGTTGGGAACATCGTAAGTGAGCTGCAATGATTGCCATTGAAAGTAGAGTAATCAACAAACAGTTGTGTATTTGGTATTGCTCTCCATGCAATATTAGATAGTTCCTATACCAGGATAGTGTCCCAAATTTGATTCTTCACGTGATCATCCACAGCATCCCAAGTCAAATAGGTGATGTTAGGCTTGTTGCGTGCTAGGAGGCTGACAAAACTTACGTACTTTGCCCTATGTTCACCAGTTGGGTTCCAATTTTTGTCAAACTCTATCGGAAGCAGTTTTCCCTCTATCCTGTCCTTCGTAATATCTTTCAAACGAGTCGTACTTCTGCCCTTCCTTTGTGTAGTGTCGCTTGGAGCATCGCTAGCCTCAATCTGAGTAACTCTATCTCCCATATTCCTATATACGCAATAACAACATCAAAAACATTGTAAACAGACTTAACCCTTTTTCCTTCAACCCGTCAGAGTACACAAAACTTGTTCCTTTAGCAGTTATGAATGGAAAGATGTGCAAGCATTTATCAGGAAAAATAGAAAACCTAGATTAAACAAACATAAAAATAGCAAAGCACGTACACAGGGGAAAATAAGTGCAGAGAGAACGAGAGAGACAACAGAGAAGAACGACTGAGCACGAAGAAGCCTCGTGAAAACCACAGAGCACGACGAGCGGAGATATGACAGAGTACGTGAGAAATGAGAATGATGGTCGTGCCAAGGGGCGGGCTTAAAAAATGAATATAAACATTTTACACCGGATATAAATTATTCTAACCCGGACAAAAACATAACCGATGTAAAATTGATACATTTTACACCGGATAAAGTATAAAACTGGTGTAAAAAATAACACCGTCTAAAATATAACACCGGATAAAGTATAAACTGGTGTAAAATTGAACTATAATTTATTTACCAAATTGTCAGTAGTAGACTTTTTACACCGGATAGCACTTAAGACCAGTTTTAATTTTGTAGTTATTTTTTTAAACTCCATCATCATATATATCATCACATCCCTTCGAGTCACAACATTCTTATCAGAATAAGAATCTGTCTCTGTTATTATTACATCAAAATTATATATGCAATCATAACAAGAAACTTAATATTGCATGTTTAGACTACATCAAAAACAAGAAACACATAGAAATCAATCAGAATCCACTTTTTCTTCATTTAATTTTGGTAAACCTACTGAAAAAGAAAGGATCTCACAAATAGAATCATCATTGTCAACAACCCTTTTTCCTTGGAGCTCGACAAACCATCTTTCATTTTGAGGATCAGTGATATAGAACACTTGCTTTGCTTGGTCTGCCATAATGAAAGGCTCATCCCCAAAACTTGTATTATTCAAATCAACCAGTGTAAATCCTAACTGATCGACCATAACGCCGTTGTTTATATTAGCCCACTTGCATTTGAACATGGGAACTTTGAATTTGGAGTAGTCCACCTCCCAAATCTCTTCAACAACGCCATAATAAGGGATGACTGCTAATGTAGGATTGTTATCTTTTGAACTAGAGAAATGCATAGCTTCAGCCACTAACATAACACCACTGTTTTGCACGCTACTTCTATCTTCTAGGGACTTTGTATAAAAGGAATACCCGTTGATATCAAATGAATTCCAACAGATCACATTATGTTCAGGAACACATGCCAACCATCTAACTGTATCAGAAACACAATCCTCATTTTCAAACTCCAGTTTGAACTAATGTGCAAAAGATTTATTGTGTTCTCTAATCAGCCTTTGCTCTGTCATCCTATTATTTTTCCGGAAAAGATCTTTATGAACAGCAATATAGTCTTGAACTCCATCAATTTTATTCAAGATGTGTAAGTGTATTTGCTGCAATTCATTACGATTAACACTCCTCACCGACATTCCGCGTTGACCCCCCTGTTTGGCACGGGGTTTGTGGAGACCAGTAAGTCTTACTTTAGACAGGTATTGTTGACAAAAATCCATAGCTTCTTCGGCAACATATTTTGAACAATGGATGCTTCGGGCCAATTTGGATTCTTCATATACCCTTTAAGGATTTTCATGTATCTTTCAAATGGGTACATCCATCGTAAGTATACAGGGCCACACAGTTTTATCTCACACTAGATGAACGATGAGGTGTACCATGATGTCAAAAAAGGCAAGAAGAAATTATTTTTCAAGCTGGCACAAAATAACATAACCCTCGTGCTCTAATTCCTCTAACTTTTCAGTCTCAAACACTTTGCCACATATAGCATTAAAGAAGAAGCAAAGTCGGTTTACAATGTGTCTCAAATCATCTTGAAGGATTCCTCGAACAGCCACTGCGAGTAATTGTTGCATCAATACATGACAATCATGAGACTTTTGGCCTATTAATTTCAAATCTTTCATGGACACAATCCTCTTAAGATTAGATGAGTACCCAGAGGAAACTTTGATTTCTTGCAAACACTCACAAATACTTCTTCTCTCATCCTTGGACAAAATGTTAGTCTCTGCAACATGATAGCTGAAACATCCTTACTTTCATATGTCTTAGGGACCATTTGGTAGCATTTAGAACCACTTTCAAGGTCATTGAAGTCCAATTTCTCAATCTGGAGTTTTACCCTTATCGAGTACTGTTTACTGTGTAAATTCCAGATGAGTGATCTGACTTCGAAAAATCATAACTAATTCTAGAAAAATAGAAATGAAGTGATTCAAATTGCTACTTGAAGCTAACTCAATTATCTTTCAGGGAAAAATAACTCGTTGAACATTCATTGATCGAGTCAACGTCACAACTTTACTGTTCATCCAACATTTTTCTCCTGAATCCAGCATTCTGGTCCCAACTTTGATAATTTATATCTCCATGTGTAAACATCCAAATGAGGCATATTATATATCAAATCGAAGCTTGGTATGTCTAATATTTATCCTAAAAATATCATACATTTATTCATCCATTTACTATTTTTAATTATTAGTAAATTTGGTATGTCTAATATTTACCCTAAAAATATCTAATATAAGCTTGGTATGTCTAATATTAGGTCACCACGAGTTACTGTTCATAGTGGCAATTTCCATCACTCAACTTTGCAAACATATGCATACATCCATCATATATCAGTCAAACATGCCAAACAATACTTATTATTAATTAATAAGTTGTTTTACATCTGGGTATGTACAAAATTTCCCATATCTCTATTACATCTTTTCCTGCCTGAAATCCGGCAGCATAACCGCTACGCTTCATCTTCAGAAAGTAACTGATCTTGTATCGATTCGGTAATTCCCGTGAGAACTACCATTCTACGTAAGTACCCAGGAAAGACTGGATGAACCGGCTAGGTCCACTCACTTCCAGCCTCCTTAGACAGTACCTACGTACACAGTACGTATCAGCTGCTTTCCTTATCTTGTCATAATTTCGGCAGCATAACGGCGTCTCTTAAAATTCTCAAAATTCACTTTGACATAACCTCCCCTGTAATGGGTTATTTATTGGGATGAGATTCGAGGGAATCTCAGTAGCAACAATCATAACAATATATGTAATGCAGAGTGACAGTGCTTGCTTGTGATTGTGTACAGATAAGTATGCTGCGTGCTTCCATACTCAATAACATATGATCATAGCTTGCAGTAGAGCTTCAGACATAACATATAAGACAACAATCCAACCAAACAATAGCACAAAAAATCACAAAGCCATTACATAAAAGCTAGGATTAGTTACTACCTCAAAGGCTTAGCAGAACTCTACTATCTCTATTCTGCTTCCAGCTCCGCCAGAACTTCCTTCCTTTCTTTCTTCCTCTCACTTTCTCTCTCTAACACTTCCTTCTCTCTCTTATTCTTGCTTGGCCGTGGGATGCAAATGAATGGGGAGGGGTATTTATAGTTTCCTTCAATGGCATTCTTGTAATTTTGAAGCCATATGAACTTGTGGTCCTGGTTTTTCCTGGATTTTCCTATTTTCTTTTATTCTCTTTTACTGCATCACCCAGGACACCTCAGTGGACACCTCAGCATGCACATTTCTCACATGTCACAATTTCTGGGATACCTCATCAGCTGACTCAGCATTTCCAGTCTAATCCAGTACCGGTCCGATCCGATTTCCCACAAACTGGACTCACCGGCTAAGATTATGCCACATGTCCTTAACTTTTTCTTCCTCCTCTATGTTGGCGCCATGTGGCATCTTACTGGCACCTGTCACACCATCCAATGCTATCCAGATAAGTCTAGGACTTTATCTGATCACCTCCTCGGTTATCGTGCCGACCGAGTAACTTTACTTTATTGAAACAGCATTAAAATAGTATTTTAATGCCACTTTTTCCACATACTTCATGGGCTACATTTTTGGGCTCTGGGAATGTTATCCTGGATCCTGATCAAGCTCAAGTACTCTGATGGCTCGATTCCCAAGAAACATCCCTTGGCAAATTACCAAAATACCCCTGGGTGCCCTTTCTTGCACTATTTTAACCCTAAGGGTAAAATCATCATTTCACACCCTTCTGTACTCTGTCAGGGAATATACTGACTCTAAGTAACTTTATCTGTATGTGCCTTGGCTTCTGGGCCTGTCCAGAATGACCAAAATGCCCTTCACACATCTACTACCCCTTTAGTACAACACAGGGCATTTTCATAATTTCGCACTTTTCCGGGGTTCTGCCGGACACTGGCCCATCTATCAGTCCAGGTGTCTTATTGGGCCTTTGATGGCGCCATTATTGGGCCTTTCAGGGTCCATTACCTTCAGGCACGTATTACGAGGAATCTTCCCCCGTCCATGTTTACCGAATATTTTAACTATTATACACCGTTTATACACATCTCCGGACACGGCTCCTTCTGTCAGATACACTGGTCTGCTGTGTTCAGGCATCCATGTGAGTCATAACAGTCATCTGACTGAGGTCATCCGAACTCATTCAATCCCTTTTCAAATACCGATAAATCTCCCTATCGGATCCCTGGAGGCCTCATACTCCCGTCTGGATTTTCTATTTTGTGAATAACTTTTTCTACAGACCTCCTATTGGTATTCTGTCAGTTTTCTGACATCCGTCCCATAAGGACACATCATCCTGTAATTTCTCACCTAGATCTGAAATCTAGGATATCCAGTAGGAATTCTTATAACTTTTGGACTATCAGATCAATTCTGCCTATCTGGAGTCTTGAAAAATTCCTGTATTAATCCAGATTACCGAGCGTCACTTGCTCTCTCTACCGGTGAAATCTGGGACTGAAATGCTTTCGGGAAGTCCAAACCACTTTCGGCCTGACTTTCTTTAATTATACTTTAGCCCCAAGGAACTTTTCTTCTTTTCAATTAAGTCCCTTTTATTTGGCTAAAATTACACTTAAGGACCCCACCTTTTTGTCTACTTTTCCTTTTTAGCTTTAAACTTTCCATAATTGCACTTAAGTCCCTCCATTTCCTTTCTTTACTTTACTAGGTCTAGGGGCATTATTGTCTTTTCATATCTTACCAGAGTATTCTCTGACCCTGGTCAACTATCCAGATACCCTTTCTTGACTGTCTAACCTTAGCCAAATGACCAAAATACCATTTACTCATTCTTCAGTTATTCTATAACATAAGGATTTTTTCTTCATTTTGCACATTTTTGCCGGACACCGGCCCCTTTTACCACTGAACTGATATTATGGCTTGGGCCTTCCCTAGTGTCACTGTGGGTCTTAAAAACACTGTATGGCCTCTGGCCACAGTCCGATCATCTCTATTTGGACCGCTTTTCCTTTACCGATTATAACTGTAAATTCCCATATTCGGGAATTTTTACAGAAAAATCGGGATCTCAAATCAAAATTCTGTGTTGCGTCATTCAACCCGGAATCCTTTTCTCTATCTCCCGGTATTTTCAGATATTTTATCCGGACTGGGTCATTTTTGCCTGAAAGTACGCTCCCGCGCACACTTTTAAAAAATGACCATTTTACCCTTGGTCACATTTCTAATTCTTTCATACACATAGAGACCTCATATGCACATTTCACAGTTCAGTGAAATGATCAGCATAATTTTCTCTATTTTCTGGCAAAATATGGTACTCATCAGCTACCAGCCCGATCTTTCCCATAATTACGATTATGCCCTTGAATTCTCTTTCTGGCATCTCTAGGCCTAAAACTTGGGGTGTTACAATAGCTCCCTTCACCATCTGGCCTCGGATGTAAATCCTCTCGTATTCCCATTTCTTTCAAATCCAATCTTGCCTTCAAACAGTCTTTGGAACTACCATGTGTGTTGAGAAGTGTTTCAACAATGCTGTCACATATTTTTCTCCACATGCATCACATCAATACAGTTCCTTACATGAAGATGTCGCCAATACGGAAGCTCAAAGAACACAGATCTTTTTTTCCATACATTTTTCTCACTTTTCTTGGTAATCTTACCGAAAGTGACATTGATATCTTTCACCTTTTCATAAACTTGTTCGCCAGTCAATGGCTTTGGAGCATTTTCAAATTCTTGGCCGCCATAAAATTTCTTCTTTAGTCGACGGTATGGGTGGGCTTGTCTTAGAAATATCCTATAACCTAGGTAGACTGTCTTTCTTCCATGACGAAGTTGATAGTAGTAAGTCCCTTCCTCACAAATCGGACATGCTTTATGGCCCTTAACACTATACCCTGATAAATTTCCGTATGCAGGAAAGTCATTAATTGTACAAAAGATCATAGCCCGCATATTGAAGACCTCCTTCTTAACCGCATCAAAAACATCCACACCTTCCCATAGATTCTTCAAATCTTCGATCAAGGGTGTTAGATAAACGTCTATGTCATTTCCCGGTTGTTTTGGTCCTGAGATCAGTATAGACAACATTACATACTTCTGTTTCATACACAACAAGGGAGATAGGTTGTAAATCACCAGAAGGACGGGCCATGAACTATGTATACTACTAAGGCTACTATAAGGGTTCATGCCATCCGTACTAAGTCCAAGCCTTAGGTTTTGTGGTTCATTGCCGAACTCAGGAAATAAGTCATCAATCTTCTTCCATTGCAAAGAGTCAGCCGGATGAAGAATCTTTCCATCATTAATCCTTTCATTTGCATGCCATAACATTTTCTTTGCATCATCTTCATTAGAAAAAAGTCGCTTAAACCTTGGTACAATTGGAAGATACCATAACACCTTGGCAGGAGAGTTGTTTGATCTGTACCTTGGTGTCTTACATATTAGACACTTCTCCTCATCTTTAAACTCTTTCATGTACAATATGCAATCATTTGGGCATGCATGAATCTTTCTATACTGCATGCCTAAAGGACCTATTATTTTCTTCGCATCATAGTAGCGTTTGGATAACGCATTTTCTTTAGGAAACATGTCCTGTAACAACTCAAGCAATTCTGAAAAACCACTGTCACTCCATCCATGCCGAGCTTTCACACTTACCAATCTCAACACCGCATTCAACAGGTTATATTTTCTGCACCCTGGGTATAGAGGCTTTTCTGCATCATTGCACATATTACCATATGCATGTGACCGCATAAAAGCATCTTCTCCAACATCACGAATCATGTCCTCTACTGATCATCAGTATCCATGTCATCATCAAAGGTCTGTTCCACCTATTCACCATGCCATACCCATACTGTGTAACTCTTGCAAAACCCCTCACAACTTATATGAGTGTAAATATCAGCAGGACTTTGTTTCGTCTCATTCAAACAACTCACACAAGGATAATAAAACCTTCCATTATCATCATCACCATTCCGTTTAGCAAAATCCAAAAACTCCTTCACCCCCTCAGCATACTCAACACTTGTTCGTTTAGCATTTATCCAACTACGATCTATATTTGTGGACGACTAAGAAACTAGAAAAACAGAAAACAATAAACCATTACGTTGCAGCTAATGCATGGAGAGAATAAATTTTCAGTTCTCACGAGGAGTTCAAAACAAAACTCACCGTCTGTGAAGCGCTGAGAAGACTTAACGCGCGAACTAGGGAAAATGAGAGATGGAAGGCGCGAGAAATGTACCAAATAAAAGAGTATTTGGTAAAAAAATTATTTGATAAAAAAATATACACCGGACAAAATGTTACACCGGTGTAGATATATATAACAGGTGTAGAGAGTATATTTTACACCGGCCACTATATATAAACTGGTGTAAAATAATTTTTTTTAAGTGATAGACCACTATGTCATCAACTTTTACACAAAAAAAAATATATATCAGAATATATAAAAGTTGCAATCTTTCACTACTCATCAGACTCAGAGTTTTGGGAGTCGTCAGATTGGGTGAGATCAACAGGATTAAAGAAGCTATCACGGGGTTGATGCAGCGAACTTCTGAACGAAAATCTCTGAAACTTGCTTTCAGTCTGTCAACTTTCTGATTCAATTCTTCCACAGAGTCCTCCAGCCCATTGAAGCGCAGTATGAGTTCCTCAAGGCTCTCCATCAGAGTCACAACTAGGGGAGGAGGAGAAGGAACAGAAGGGTGAGGATCAGGATGTTTGTCTTCAAAGTCATCTCTATTTCTTTTGTGGGACGGAGAAGGAGGCGTGTGTGAGGAAGAGGCCATTGGAGGAGTCAGATAGATGGAAAGAAAAGAAAACAGAGATAAAGTGATGAGACAAAATGTACAGATCGATCATAGGAATGATATACATATATATATGGTTCATGATCAATAAGAATATAGAAGAATGCAATTGGCCTTCTATCATAATGACTACAGACGTTGGGAACCAAAGAAGTGAAATAAATGGTCTAAAAAATAAAGAAAGCGGGAAAGCATAGACAGGAAACTGAAGAGGCAGATAGGACGAAGATTTTAAAACTGGTTGTTTATATTTTAAATCGGTTACTTTTAAAATCGGTGTAAAAAGTGGGATTTAGATGTATAGGACATTTTGAAAAATAAACGGATCATCTCAGCAACGTATGCAGAACAAGAAACTTGTTAAACTTCATTCATTCAAATTAAACTTTACTAACTAACTTTACATCTTGAAATCTATATAAATACAATATCATCATCTCCTCATTCTTTTCATTACATCAAAAAGGAGGTGGGGAATAGAGAAAGGCAGGTGACCCCGCTTTCACCTATCATCATCATCTTCTGAGTCAGTGTTTTGGGAGTTGGAATTAGGATCAACAACAAGATGAAAGAAACTATCATCCTGTTGATGGCGATGAACTTCAGAACGGAAGGCTCTGAAACGTTTATTCATCCTCTCAACTTTCAGACTCAGTTCTTCTACCGAGCGCTCAGGGAATTGAAGCGCGGGATGAGTTCCTCCAGGCACTCCACCAGTTTCTGGAGCGGGGAGGAGGAGAAGGAACTGAAGGGTTATCATGACAGACAATTTTGTCTTCAAAATTATGTCTTTGTGTTTTATGAGGCGGAGAAGGAAGGGTGGATGAGGAAGAAGCCATTAGAGAGTTAAGATAGAAGAATAGAAAAAATGAATATAAAATAGATATCGGAGAAGGTGATCATGGTGAACTACTGCGCATGTCTGAGAAGACTTGACATAAAATGGCGGGAAAAGATACATACGGAGTTTATCTAAACCGAACTAAATTTTTCCACATCAGTCACTATAACATCCGCTGTAGAAAGTAAACATCTAAATCGGACTACAGTTTTCCACATCGGTCACGAGTAAATAGGGTGTAAATATTTCATATTATTTACAAAAATACCACCGGTCATTTTTTTAAAATTGTCTCCGCATTGATCGGTTTAAAAATGGGGATTTCGAATGCCAATTTTCCACCAGTGGCTTTTAGCTGCGCCGGAATGGTTAGTTACCCTCGTGGACTGTGTGTCCATGCCAAATAATTCGTTCTGTTGAAGCCCTACGTAAAGATGAGATTTGAAAATTATCATTTAAAATTAGTTTCTTTAAACAAGCTATTTTACTGAGTATTAGATTAATTTAATTAATGATTTTTATGCAGATTCATTTTTGCTATATTTCTATAATGTGGAAATTGAGTTTTATCATCAATTCTCATTATTTGAAGTTAAATGCGTTTAAATTATTTCTTTCCGTATTTTATTATTTCTTTTAATGGGACGTTATTCACCAATAAATTATTTTGGCCTCAGATAGCACCTCCGACCTTGCACCTCCAACGAAATAGAGAAGACTCTCATGGTTGTTCAAAACCTGTAGATGCTTTACGTAATCTATAGGCAGGATTCCTGACTTCTTTATCTTTTATCTTTTTGAGATGTAAAAATATGTTTATATATGAAAATTATAACTGGCTTATACATGTCTAAGATTGTTATTACATTAGTTATAATATTTAAAGGCTTATAGAATGTGAGTTATCTCATATTCTATGCTGGTCACCCCTTGAATTTTTGGGGCATGACAGTTATCATAGCTATATTGAAAAACTTTACCTTTAACCATGATAGAAAATGACAAAACCACCCTTTAAGTACTATCATGGTTAAAAGAGTTTAACTTATTTTGAAAATGTTATCCATGATGGAAATGAATAAAACTTATATAAGGATACTATCATGAATATAAGAGTTTCAAATAACATATGCGTACAAAACCATGTTAGAAAGGATTCAACCCCACTAACATGGTTATAAGGTTCAAGCCCCCAATTAACACTACTATTAGAGTGATCCTCACAATCATCTTAAAGGGCATCTAGGCATCAAACCCAGGAATAAACATCACATAAGTCAGTTTCATAACTGATATCCTGTATAATACCCCATTCATAAATAAATTAACAATTTTACACATTGCGAAAGTGAACCCACAATCAACAAATCACAAGCAACAGCGTAGGGCCTCAAGCCCACTACTAGCACATATTCATAGCATCAAATCTAAATAAAGTATCTCATTATATCAAAGTATGCAAAATGAGTCCTACTATGGCAATATATAACAATTTCACACATAAATCAAGAGGAGGAGGCTATACAATTGATATAACACCAATTCAGCTTCTGAAACCTTCCCTGATGTCCTAGCACAAAATTATCACCTGAAAAATATTAGTAATCACGGGGTGAGACAAACGTCTCAGTAACCAACAATTATACTCATCATGCATACTAACATGTAATCATGAGGTGTCATGTAGGACAGATAATAAAATACACGAGATAGAAAATTATACATTGTCATAATATGATCAAATGGAAATACCACCCCAGTTCCTCCCATCAAACCAACCGAACCTCCTTACACCCGCCGACCGAACCCATGGGCTAGTAATAACTACCATATGATTGGGGTCTCAAAAAGCTAACTTGTTGAGTGTTATGGATTGGCTAAAATCTACAGAGCATAAGACTGGACCATGAGTTTATTCCCCTTTAGTAAACTGGTGGGGGGTCATAGCCCCTCAGTAAACTGGTGGGACAAAATCCAACCATCGAGCTCCAATGGAGGCTATACCACCAATGCCCAATGCATAATTCTCAAGATAATCATATTAATCAAAATCTCAATAGCTCGATAATCAATAACATCAATAAATATCACAATAGGGTTTTTCTCAAGATAAATAACTTTCTTCAAATTCCAATATCAAGATATAATAAGTTTCTAATCTCAATTCAAACTTTCTAAGTTAAACTTTAAGTCCCACATGACCATTTCAAATAAAATTATCAATCAAGTTTTCTCAATATAATTATATCATCATCAGTAGATTTATATATATCAAATCGCTCACAAACATCATATTAGCACACACATTGAGTGGAAAGTGATTACCTCTCACTAAAGCAAATAAAAGTACCATAAATGAGGAGCCCCATGCTTTGTTCACAATTCACTAGTCAATCTACATCATTTGTATAAATGTGCATCAATAAGTTGTTAATTTGACACAACATATACTTTTAAATAAATATTTACCTTTCTTTTCTAACTTTATTTTATGTAAAAATTCTTAATTCAATATTATAACTTAATTACTCTATCTCAGTCACATCTCTATCATCTAATAACTTGATAACATCAAATTTTCATCCAATCATCATAAAATCTCCAAAATTTGCTCATTTTTTTAAACATGAAGAAAAATAACAACAATTTCTCTTTTTCTCAAATTATCATCCCAATGACAAGCCTATATTATCTCAATTTTATTCTACCATTTAAAATTCTTATTTAATATCAAACTCCCCAAATCACCTAAAAACTCCAATTTCCAATCTTAAGGTCTCATTTGAAATCTCCAATGTTCACATTTCATAAACAACCTCAGAATCAATCCATTAAATTATCAATATCAAATTGCTAAACAAATAACCAATTTAATTTCATAGGTTTAAAGTTCCCAATTTTTACCTCTAACTTCCAAATCTCATTCACACTATCTAAATCTTTATTTCAATATTATATCCATAATTCTTAGATTTCAATAACTCATTTGAACTATCAATTAACCTACAATTATTCAATTGAATCAAAATCCCCAATTTCTCCAATCTAGGGTTTCAACAAAAATACCCATTTTTAATTTACAAAGCTCTATCCACAATCTAAACCAATTAAATATCAATTATACCTTCAATAAATATAACCCAGTCATTAAACTCAAATTAAATCAACAAAATATTCATATTAATTCATCTCTACTCTCTAATATTTAAACCCTAACTCTAAACCTCTTAAATAATACAAATAGAAAAATTTTAAACTGATTAAATGCAAGTATTCACTTACCTCTACAATTCTATGATTCTCATTTGTTAAAAATCCATACTTGTTCTAATCCCTAATCCTCAAACTTACTTTGCTTCTAATAGAAATTATATTTCTAAAGACCTCTCTTGGTATAGAAAAATAATTAGGAAGTAATTATGGTAGTAGAAAGATTTTATGAGAATAAAATGAAGCTCAAATGGATCTGGAAATGAAGGGAAATTGAGCTGGAATTCGAACGGAAATAGCAAAGAAGAAGAAGATGCCGTGGGGTTCTATGTGTGTATGTTTGATATATTATAAAAAGGTGTGGGCTCCACTTCTTTTTTTATATTATATTATATATTTATTGTTATAGAGTCATGGCTTCTGCTTTTTTTATTTTATTTTATTAATTAATTTTCACCTTCTTCCCACATCTATCTTCTTTCTTTTCTTTTCTTTTCTTTTCTCTTTCTTTTGTTGTTTTTTTCTTTTATTTTTTTAACTTTTAACTTTTAAAAAATTTATATTTTTTATACTTTAGATAAACTCTCTTAACTTAGGTAATTAAATAAAAATTTTATCTACTGTGAATTAGTTCCTTCTAAAGCTACTTGAATCTTAAAGAAAAAATTGGGATGTTACATCCACTAGTACTTTTCCTATCAGTCTTGCATCCCGTGTGATATGAGTATGAGTAGGCTACAAGAAACTCTCTACCTCCTTTTGGAAACTATATTCCAAGTTTGATGGTTCCAGAGAAGTATCTGAAAATTCTTTTGACAGCTTTGGCATGTGATTCCTTAGGTGCAGATTGTTATCTTGCACACATGCCTACACTATATTGTATATCTGGTCTACTTGCTATCAAATAGAGAGTGACCCAATCATCTGTCTATATTTTTTAATATCAAAGTCCACTCCCTTTTCATCTGCATCTAGCTGAATGGTTGAGTTCATTGTGGTCGACATACTCTTGGCTTTTCCCATCTCAAATTTCTTCAGTATTTCTTTCACGTACTTTGTTTGAGAGATGAAAATTCTATTCTTTTTATGTTTTATCCGAAGCCCCAGAAAGAAGTTGAGTTCACCCATTATTGACATTTCAAATACACCATGCACATCTTGGCAAACTCTTAGCAAATATCATCATTAGTAGCTCCAAAAATGATATTATCTACACAAATCTGAACTACTAGCAAATCATTTTTATTTCTTTTAACAGTAGTGTCTACTTTGCCTCTTTCAAAATCTTTGTTTAGCAGAAAATTGTTCAATCATTTGTACCAAGCTCTTAGAGCTTACTTCAAACTATAAAGAGCATTTTTAAGTATGTAAACATAATCTAGATTATTATTGCTTTCAAAACCAGGTGGTTGTTCAACATACACTTCTTCCATGATAAAACCATTTAGAAAAGCACTTTTTATATCCATTTGATAAATCTTGAAATTTTTAATACAAGCAAAGGCGAAGAGAACTAGTATTGCTTCCAATCCAGCCACTGGAACATACATTTTCTCATAACCAATACCTTCTACTTGATTATAGCCCTTTGCAACTAATCTTGCTTTATTTCTAATGATAACTGTAGATTCATCAAGCTTATTCTTGAATACCTTTTTGGTGCCTATAACAGGACGATCTGTAGGTCTAGGTATTATGCCCCAAACTTGATCTCTCTCAAATTTGTTCAGCTTTTCCTACATGGCTTCTATCCAGAAGGTATCTAATAAAGCCTCATCAATATTGATTGGTTCAATGTTTGAGAAAAACATAGCAAAACACACCTCATTGAATACTTGTCTCTGGGTTATAACCCCTTTATTGAGTTTACCAATGACCTGGTCTAAAAGATGATCCTTTATATGATGCCAGGCTTTAGGTTGATTATTATTATCTTGGGAGATATTTTCACAAAATCTTTTCATAATCAGGTGATGTTGGCTTTTTGTTAAGATTCAAATTTTTAAACTTTTGAATAATCTCAGCATCATCCTTGGAAGAAGGTTTTGAAAATGTTTCAACTTCAGCAAAAATAACATGAATTGATTCTGCAATTGTAAAAGTTCTTTTATTAAAAACTCTATAAGCTTCACTATGATTATAATACCCCAGAAATATATCCTCATCAAATTTAGGATCGAATTTACTGAGGTTATCTTTATTGTTGTTGAGGATGAAACACTTACTACCAAAGATCCTCATATGAGCAATATTTGGTTTTCTCCCTTTGTATAGCTCGTAGGGTGTCTTATCAAGTATGATTCTGACATAGGCTCTATTTGAGATGTAGCAAGCAGTGTTCATAGCCTCAGCCTAGAATACTTGAGATGACCCTTTTCATTCAATATTGCTCATGTCATATCAATGAGGACTCTATTTTTGTGTTCCACTACTCTATTCTGTTCAGGTGTTCGTGGAGCTGAGAAATTATGATCAATCTCGTGTTCTTCACATAAGCTTGTAAATTCATGATTCTCGAATTCTCCTCCATGAACAGTCCTGATAGACACAATAGAGATACCTTTATTATTTTGGACTTTCTTGGCAAAAACATCAAAGTCATCAAATGTTTCATCTTTTGAAAAAAGAAATAAAGTCCACATAAATCTATAATAGTCATCAAATATCACAAGAGTATACAAGTTTTCTCCAAAACTTTTTGACTCTTGTTGGAGCAATCAAATCCATATGAAGCATTTGAAGTAGTGTTTCAGTTGAGACTTCCTTCTTTGATTTAAGGATGACTTTGTTTGCTTTCCTCGTTGACAAGCATCATAAACAACATTATTTTCAAAATTCAGTTTGGGCAAACTAATTACTAAACCTTTTATAAGTAATTTTAAACTTGACTTATGTTTACATGAGCTAACCTTTTATGCCATAGCCAACTTTCATCAGTTTTTCCCACAAAACAATTTTCAGAAAGATTTGAATTAAATAAAACAGTATAATAGTTACTGTCCCTTGGCACTCTAAGTTTCGTTTTCAATTCATCTTTGTTTAGTATCATATCCTTTTTGTTAACGATCAAGCATTCCTCAGAGTCACAGGTCACCCAATTGTTCTTATCAGCACTTCGATTGACACTAAGTAAATTGTGGCAAAGTCCATCTAAGAGGTAGACATCTTTAATCCTCATGCCATGATTGGTTCAAATTTCACCAATTTTGGCAATTTCTCCAAATTGATTTCCTCTAAAGCTGACTTTTTCTCCTTCTTTAGGTGTGAGCTTAAAGAATTTGTTAGCATCTCTCATCATGTATCTTGAGCATCCACTATCAATATACTATTTTGATGTTGTGGATGCTTTTAGACATACCTGCAAAAAGAATTATCTAACTTTAGGTACCCATATCTTTTTGGGTCCTAATTGGTTAATCAGTTGCTTTCATTTCATAAGTACCTTTTGGCACCCATCTCAATGCCCGTAGGTACCCTTCTTCTTGTGATAACAAGAAGTAATAGTGTGGCCCTTACAGTTGCAATAAGAATATCTAGCAAATGGATTAGAGTTATGGACAAAAGTTCTAAAATATTTTTAGTATAGTTTTCCTCCATTTATCTTTTTGCCTTTTCTTTTATCCAGATTTGGATCATATCCAATTTTAGATTTATCATAGATGCATATGGTTTCCTAGAATTATATTAAGCATCTCACGACCTTTAGTAAATCTTTAAAGAGGTTTGGTTAACTCTCTATTATTTTTCTCAATAGTCTCACATTTAGAGCAAGGTACTAATGTGATTTCAGCATATTGAGAATTGATGTCAATTTGCTCTTCAAATGCTTTTACTTTCCTTTTAGAATTTACTAAGTCCTTAGCAATTCTACATAATTCATTTCTTAATTTATTATACTTTGAAAGTAATTCATCATAAGTAGGCTCAAGATTTACCTCGTCAGTTTCTAATTCTTCCTGAACAACAAGACATATGTTTGCAACTTCTTCCTAGTTACTGCCTTCATCTTCCTATGAACTATTTCCCCAAATAGATGAGACTAAGGCTTTTCTCTTATGATATCTTTCCTTTTTCTTTTCTTTGTCCTTCTTTGATAATTGAGGACAATCTTCCTTGATATGGTTGGGCTTCTTGCATTCATAACATACAATGTGATCCTGAGCTTCAGATGTTGAAGTAGAAGAAAAATTTATTTTTGATTGAAATTTCCTTCCAACTCTGTTTCTATATAATTTCTGGAATCATCTGACAAGAAGTCCCATTTACTCATATTTTTTTGGATCATCTTCTTCTTCATCATCGTTTTCCTATGCTTTCAAAGTAATGGCTTTGTGATATTTTTCTTTTTGATCTTTCTTATACTTCTGCTTACTCTCAAACACAAATAAACTTCTAAAAAGTACAGCAACCGACCTCATAGATTCTACTTTTGATTATTCGATGGCTGTCATCTTAAGATCCCATTCTTGGGTTAACCCGTCTAAAATCTTTATCATTTGATCCTCTTGGATGGATCTTTTGCCAAGGTCAATCAGGTGATTTATCAGGTGTGAGAATCTGGCTTCCATCTCTCTGATAGTTTCTCCTGGGTTCATCTGGAAAAGCTCGAACTCTGTGGTAAGAGTATTGATTCTACTTTACTTGACTCTAAATATCCCTTCGTGGACAATTTCTAAAGCTTCCCATATTTCTTTTGCAATCTCCAGACTGGATACTCTGAATTACTCCTTTTGACTAAGAGTGCACATCAGGATATTCACCGCCTTGTCATTGAGCATGATCATCTTTTTATCATCATCATCATATTTACTTGGAGTCTTTGGATCCTTTATCCCATTAACTATTTTTGTTGAAACGTAGTTGCCTTCTTAGATAACATCCCATAACCCGTACTCTGAGGCCTTTATAAATGTCTTCATCCTCATCTTCTAGAAGATAAAATTTTCTCTATTAAATCCTAGAGGCTTCGTTGTAGAGCTTCCTTTGGGAAATACACTATCACAAAATCCTGCCATAATAGCTTTTGAGACTATAAAGTCCTTTTTCAAGAAACCTACTATGATATCAAATATTAGAATGACAGTTACATCCAAGAGGGGAGTGAATTGGGTGATATTTAAAAATTTAAAACTCTTCAGAAATGAAATAGATAAGAGTGATATAACTGAGAGTAATGAAAGGAAGAAGTTGACACTGGAGATTTATCTTGGTTCGGCTCAACCACTTGGCCTACGTCTAGTCCTCATATTCCCTCTGAGATTTTTCACTATATCCTCCAAGATTACCTAGGCTCTTGGCGCCTCAGTACATTCACCATGAGAATCCCTCTAACTCCCCCTTATAACCCGTAAGGTTACACACCACTCAAGAGTCCCACACTCTTGAGCAACTTAGAATTAAAATAGAGAAATAATAAGTCTCTCTTACAAAGAATATATGATAATCACTTAATCATAGAAATTTCTCTCTTAGAAAAATTCTCTGTTCATCCTAAGTGAAAACAGAGTATAACATAATATAAACAATAAACGCTCAGGGAATAAGAATGAATATGAATAAATGCTCTTTGTAGGTAGTTTTTAACTTCTCTCCTTCAGCATTCAACTCATTTCTCATTTATAGCTTCAGCTTGTGTGTTATTTGTTAGAAACATGAAGACTTGAGTGAATAGGAGACAAAGCCATTGGCGGTTATAGCAGTAGGTAGTAGCATTTAATGCATTTTCTGACAATTAACTTTCAGTTGCAACTTTGCCATTTTGAAATTCTATGTAACGTAAATATACTAGGCAGACATTGTGAGTGTAATAGATAATGATAAGAAATATATAGGAATAATCACATTAAGATTAATCTGATATGACAAAATCTAATTTTGAAAATATATCAGTATTTATCAAAGAGTTCTTCAATAAGATAATTTATCAAAGAGGACTTTGATAAAACCTGAATGAAATCCTTAAATGACTAGTTGTACATCTTATCAATAAACATCATAACTGAATTAGACTTGATTTAAATTTTCTATATCTGATTATCGAAGTGTTATTCAAAGAATAGACTTATTGATAAATCATTCAAAAGTTGTAAATACTTTAAGTCTGAGGTCAGTGAGTATGAGTAAAATTTTCTCACACTTATCAAAGTGTTCTTCGATAAATACCCTTATCAAATATTACTTCGATAAATTGAATTTTTAAAAATTTGAAAGACTTTATATTTATCAAATAACTTATCAATAAATTTGATAAGTTCTTCAAATAGAGAAATAATTTGATTTATTTCATTTATCAAAGACTTTATTGATAAACCCATTTATCGATTAAGACTTCGATGAATTCTCTTCAAGAATATTTTCACAATGTTTGAAGTATTTATCAATCAACACTCTTATCCATAAATACTTGGATAAATCCTATCACAAAATATACTAAGTCATTTTCAAATTTATCAAAGGTTTTATTGATAAATAGTCTTATCGAATAAGTCTTCAAAGAGAAATATTTTAAAACAGAGATTTAGAGTTTTGTTAGCTGATTCTATAATCCATTTATCGTAGATGTTATCGATAAGCAAACTTATTGAATAGGTCTTTAATAAATGTTCTTGAGAAACATATTCTTTTCACAAATTTCTTCTTCATTTATCGAAGGGCTTATCAAATAGACTTCTTATTGATAAGTTTATTAATAAATACTCTTTGTAAATTTAAAAATGTTTTTTGAAATCTTTCCTTAATTGTCATCATCAAAATATTAGAGTCTAACATAAATCACAAAGTTTGAAAAATGGTCTCTGTGTCTGTTCGTTGCATGAAGGACACTTCACCCCGGCGAATGCGAGCTAACAAAAACTATAGTTTTTGCTAATTAGGTTAGAATCAAACAACCATATATGCAAGCCAGGCATGACTTTTGAAACATCCTTACTTTTACCCCTCAGAGTATGAATTTGAAAGAAATTAGATGCTTGGAAGCTTTACTTAGGCCTAAAAATTAAAATTGTTCAAATTGGTCCTCGGGTATTGTTCACTGTGCATTTTTCAGATTTGGTAGTCCAACTTTAAAAAATCATAACTAATTATAAAAAAATCGTATGGAGGTGATCCAAATTTTTACTTGAAGCTCTTTCAATGATCTTTAAGGGGAAAATATAAATATAGAGTTTTAATGGAGCAATCAATACATTTAATTTGTTAAATATTATTATTCATATGGTTAATTCTGGAACTTCCATATTATGAGCCTCAACTTTGAAAATTAATTTATCTTAATGTACACATCCATTACAAGCGTACTACCTATGAATTTAAATCTTAGGATGTGCTTTCTTGCATGCCAAATTTCGTAATTTAATTCCTTCAGTTGCTAGGTCAAACTGGAGTTGAAAGCTTATTACTCTATGACCTACGTTTTTATCCTTGCCACTTCCTTTCATAATTTCTTATTTAATTCTAGCATGCATAGCTTATCATCAAACTTTCTCATATTCATTTAAACATGTCTATAACATCATATACAACTTCATTACATAAATAGACATGTTCAACATTTATTACATAATTATTCATTGGATAGAGAAAACTAGTTTTACTTTGTTAAAGCACAAATCCGCATTTCTTTTCTTCTAATTCATTTGCTCTTCTTCATGCAAGCTTTTCTATGCTCAATAACCTATTATGGTTGGGTTAAGGGAGAGGTGAGATTTTGGAAAATTTCAGTAGCAAATATTACCAATGCATGCTTCCATGTGAATTAAAAATATACATATGCATAGAGCATAGATGAATTAAATAAAAAGACTTCAATTCTAATCTCCTCTTTACCTCTCATGTGGTTCTTTTCCAATTGTTGTACTAGGTGCCAGTTTTAGTGAAATAATGTTAAACTCATTAATTTACGGTTACAATTTGTTCTCGTTAAATTATAATTCTTCAAGTCTAACTACAGAAGTTTATTTTATATAATAACTTACTATATCATAATGGATTGATCTCAAGCAACGTTTAAGGCCATAGGAATTGGGCCCTCCTATTCACTTCCATCATCTGCTGCTCTTAATTGGGTTTTAAAAGATGGCATTGGAAGACTTAGCAAATGCATCTACACTGCTAGTCTAGCATCGGCATTTGATACAAATTTGAAGGTATGTCACTTTAAAAGTCATTTAGAAGGGATCAATTCTTGTTAGTTACATCTAAAACATAATTGCCTGTATTCAGAGCTTTTTCTTTATCTTCATTTACCAACAATGTATTTTGGCATTTAATCCATTGTACAGTGAAGAAAAGTCGTAATTCTTGAACTGTGGTTAATTATTTACATGATGCTACATATGATATGTATGAGAAATCTGATAAAATTCTTTATTCTTCATTTCTTTTCCCCCCAAAATTGTGTCCTTTTTCACAAAGAGAGTTAGGTTCTCTATGTCTATCATGTCCCAAAATTTAAGCCGTGACCGACACAGAATATGAATAAATTCACATTCCTAATTCACATTCCTTAAGCCTTTAAACTTAACTAAAATGTTCAAGTTAATAACCATAATATCATTTATATTTAAATCAAAATGCAAGTCATCTATAGGAGTTTTCATCAAGGTCGTCTGTGTAACTGACCTTCCGAAGACCCTACAACGAACTGCGAATGTTCCAAATCATTTATGGACATTTTCAAAACAACCAGAATCTTATCTATAAGTTAGGTGGAGCAAATTAAACTTCTAACAAAATAATACACTTGTTCTCAAAACACTTAATTACATGATGAGACGATACGTCCATAAAAGTTGCTTCGGAGTGACACGGAGGCTCTTCACTGCTCAGCTGAAGGAATAGGTTCAATAGCACTATCTGAATCCAAACAATCTACACGTGAATAACGTCCCAAAAATATAACTTGAAATACGAAAATAATTGATTTCAATACGTTTAAATGTAAATCACAAGGTTTCGTAATTCAATATAAATAGTTCATAAAACGTTTTCTTTTCAGGAAAACCGTTTGTAACAGTCATTTTGAAATAATACTTTTTCAGTAGGACTTCGACAGAACGAAATAGGTGTGGACACACAATCCACGAGGGTAACTAACCAACCAGGCGTGGCTCGAGGCCACGAAATAGGCGCAGGTACGAGACCCACAAAACAGGCGTGAAAATGAATCCCACGAATAACAGGCGCGAGAATAAATCCCACGAATAACAGGTGCGAGAATAAATCCCACGAATAACAGACACGAGTATGAGACTCACGAATGTATGTCGAGCTCGGGTTTAGCCATGGTGCACCAAGGACTAACAGTACTGCTGTTAGTAACCAGCGTTCTGTATTCCGTCCTTTAAAATCTTTCCAACATGCATGGGGGCCATTTAACATTCAATAATCATAACATTTTTTCAATGCAACCATTTCCATTAAAATCATTCATAATCATGAAACTTCCTAGCATGAACATTTATGATAAATCATTTAAAACTATTTGTCAATTCATATGAACAGTGCAATTTGAATAAATAATTTCTAACATATAAAGTCATGAGTTTACAATTCGTTTCTCGTAAATCGTGCTAAAATTCACATTTAATAAACATGTTAAATAACTAATTATATTTCAAAATCTCATAGTTAGGGAACGTTATTCACTCACCTGCGCTGTTCCGATATAGCCTATGTTCGCCCTACGCTTCAGAACGATACTCCCTCTTTATTTCTTAGATTCCCGAAAATAAAATATTCCCTAAGCTAACATTCAAAAACCCTAATTCAAATAAAGCCAATCTTTGCAAACAATCATAATCACCCATAACTCTGAAAATTTCTAACCTTGCGTCCATATTAAATTCTAAACTTTGCACCTATACTAAATTTCAAGAGTTCATACTAAGATCATTTTCTTTCATTCACTTATACCCATAATTCAATAAATCTAAATACAAATCCAACATCTCACATCACAATTGCATAAAATCCTCATTTCCCCAACTAATCAAACATCATATCATCATTTGGCCATAAATCCCTAAGTCTCTTAACCCAAAACAGCAAGCTTAAGCATGCACATAATCATAAATTTAGTTTAACCCAAAGACCACATCCCACGGTCATGCTTCTATCCCCTCCTTTCTCTTCTTCACAGAATAACACAAACACCAATATGTATATACACATGCTTCCCAAGTCAGAAACAGCAACATATATATATCAATCATTATAGCTGCATATACCAATGCTCACATACACCTACAGCAGCAACATATATATGTATATCAACAGTAGAGTCCACTCCTTGTTCCCTTCTTCTCTTCTTCCTTCTATTTTCTCAATCTCAACAACAAATTCCACAGCCATGCATATGCAGTATATACATATATCCAAACAGCAGCACAATGTATTCACATAGCAGCTGAAACGCATAAAACCTCAACAGATGTGGATTGTTGGAAGAAATAGGGAAGAGATGTCAACGGCACTTACAACACACACGGAGGTCTTCAATGGCAGGAAAGGAGAGGTACAGGGGAAGCCTTTATCGCATAATTGAGGAAGCTTTAACAGCGGCAAGATACTCGACAGCACACACACCACACACGGTGGTTTTCTGAACAGCAAGGAGTCAGAACAAGACAGTAGCTACAGTACATAGAAGTCTCAAAATGCGCAGATCGAAGGAAATGAAGACGGAAAGAGGCAAAGGGTGCATACCAGAGTTGAACCCACTGATTCTGTGCGTGACCCAACTCTCCAATCGCCTTTTTCCCCGTCAGCAGCAACCTTCAATCTCCCTAATCTGTCGTCCCCTCACTTCTCTCCTACTTGCCAACAGAGAAAGGAAACGCCATAGTGACGATAGAGCAACTCGTCACCGTGACTGTAGTTCAGGCGACGGAGGAAAGCAGCTACAGACCCTGGAGTCGCGAGCTCCCTGAATTCCTCTACTTTCACCCACGCTGAACTCACAGTGACAAAAATTGAAATGGGAAAAGAGGGCTTTGGACTTAAAGGCGATGGCGACCACCCACCGTGCCATGTACTCCATTCCCGCGCCGCACACCGACTCTACCCCTCTCCTCGCACAGTGCTGCGTCTCAACTACTCTGCCATTCACCTGACGCAGCAGCAGGGGAAATGAGGAAGGAAGATGGGAAAATGTTAAAAGGAAATAGAGGGGTATTTTTGTAATTTCACACTAAAAAAAAGAAAAATAAGCCCTCCTTCTGCAGGCGCTGGAGCTCGAACGGGGGACCTCACGCTTCACGACGTCGTTTCAAACCACTCGGCTAACCTAACCTCTTGCAAAATTTCTGCACAAAACAATATATATACTATCATTGCATTTCCTAATTCAATAATTTCGCAGGATCATTACAATGTCTGTTCTTTTTGTTGCTAGCATTGGATTTGAGTTACTTACTCCTGCATTCCCACAATACTTCCTCCTGCTTGCAACTATTGCCAACATTGCTCAGCAAATAAGCCTGGCATGCTACTTAGAAACTCTGGCAAGGTATCAAGTCTTAATAATATAAAGATCCTTATTATAGTTTTTCATGGAATATTGTCTATCTTTATCTCAAAATTGATTGTTTTTGTCAAGGGTATGATATTCCATATTATACTGAAGGGAATTGGAAGGCATGCAGCGGAATTAATTTTAAAAATTTTTCCATTCCTTGCCTGGATCTGCTGAATGCATTTAAGTCAAGGAGTAAGAAGTATTACCTTCGATATTCGAACTATGGTCGCGACCTCCGTGTCCACTCGTCGCGACTTGTCGACTCTGGAGTTTTTAGTCGCGACTTCCTCAGCTTCTCGTCACGACGGGTAGTCTCTGGAGTTGTCAGTCGCGAGGTCCTTATCTTCTAGTCACGACTGGAGGCCTCTTTTTGATTTTCTGACGTTCAGATGCCTATTTGGTCGCTACCTCAATGTCAACTCGTTGCGACTTATCATCGTACCTGGTGCTCTCTTCTCGATCGTAAGAAGTCGACAACTTAGATCGGCTTCCTCTACCGGTATTCACACGAACATCGTTCCAACCACGAACGATGTGCTAGTGCATCTTGTCCCTCTAAGGCTTTCTCGAGATTCCGTCCTCACCGTCTCTATTTTAGCCGTTTCTTATCTACAAACCTTTTGCAGCCTCCTTGTCACTCTCGTGTAGAAAACCCTAACCCCTAATGTCAAATGTATAAGATGCTATCGGTGTTCTGACTGAGTTATATTTCAGAATTAATCTTATATTAATTCTGAAATTAATACAATATCATATATTGCATAATTTGATAAGAAACTAATTAAATAAATATGGTTTATACTAAATCTGTCCCACAGATTTAATTCACCTATTCATTTAATTTAAAATAAAGATAAGACAGAATTATATTTGATTTATTCTCATAAATTAAATTTGAGATATCATATCAATTTAAATTTTAAATTCAAATAGATCATATCAATTTAAATTCAAATTCAAAAGTGATAGAGATTTAATTTATCCTTATAAATTAAATCTTGCAAATATCTCTTATATTATATATAATATATATATACGAATATTTATATATATAATATATATATCTACCCTAGATTATTCATTGAATCTGGACATGTCTTAGATTCAATGAATCTGGATATCACAGCTCATGTTGGGCTATTTTGTGTGTGACCCTGTAGGCCTATATGAAGTTGGCAGTGGGCTAGTTACTATACTGACCCACAAGTCGTAAGCGGTCTCTAGCAAGACATTACGACTACCCAAATCATATGAGGATCGATGAACGATGTTACCTTTCATACAACCATATCAAGTCCCTTTTGTCACACGATATTTTGGTCATGGATGAGGCATGGAGAACGTCATCCTCCTGTTCCTGACCGTTACTTTTTCGATCCCTGAGTAGTCTGACTACAGAAATGGAACTACCTTTCCATTACAGTATGGCCATACATTTCTCAGACTCACTTATCGAGGGGCCCAGTAATATCTCTCTACGAATGTGAGGGACAAATTCCATCTTGACAATTCACATTCCTCCGCATGAAAAACCACTGAGCCCTAACATAGTCTTTATGATCACTCGATCAAAAGTGACTTTTGACTAGGTCAAAGCTGAGCGTTTGTCATGTAGGAATCCATGATGATCTCAGGTCAAAGGGCATAGTGACATGGCTTGTATATGAGAGAAGCTTATGACTTAACCCATGCAGCTCTCTCATAGCGGGTCGGTCCAACACCTTGTACTCTTACATGTGCCTATGACTTTGATTTATATCTCTATACGTCTTCAAAGTTATACTGGTCTTATTTCATCTCTGCTCCCGTATAGATGACCAACCAGGGACATTTAGGATAAGATCATGAGTTATCCAAGGATGGTCATCATAGTAAACATGCAAATAATGTGATAACATAATTAAGAAATTCATAAATCAACAATGTTCATAATACAATGATTGGCCTCTAGGGTACAATTTCCAACATATACTTGCCTGATGAGAAAAGTATCAGTTTGATCGTAAAACAAAGAAAGCCATGTTTATATCCCCATTGCCTATCATTTTTTTCTTTCATGTTTTCATGATATGTTATGATGATGTGTTGGAACAAGGTGGAAAAGGTAAAAAAAATCAATGCGAAATTTTTTGTATTGGTCATAATGAATAATAGTTCATAAATAATACTTTTCTTTGGGAGAGCAATACAATATGTGAGACCTTTTAGTGATGTCTTGCTTGAGACCTCATATTTATGTCGTCATGCTAATTTGCTACCTTTATTTTTGTATGTTGTTGTAGAATTGTTCTTCCCAAATTAATATTTATGTTTTACAAATGCCTAAAGAATGTTGGGATATGATAGCTTAATATTTATGTTTTCTTTTACATATTTATTTTTCCTCCAGTATATCCTAATTATTATCTTCTACATTGATATGTGCCATCGAACAATGAGCTAATTTTAATTTATTTTTATTTTTTGTTCCCACACACATATTTGATGTGTGTATGTACATATATAAAAACACATGCATATAGCTTATTTTCATATATATACATATAAATATATATGTACTGTAAAGTTTTAAGTTTTTTGCATAAATTTTGAGTTTGTTCTTTCACTTACCTTATTTATTTTCTTGCTTGGAAGACGACAAGTAGGTCTTCATCTCCTTATTTATCTCATTTTTGCTGGCATGGATCTTCTTGGGATATATCAGGGGCTGAATCATGTCCACCTTCAAACTTTGACTAACGTGGATTATATGATGGCTTGAATTATAAATAGGCTATGATACCCGTCCACCTTTCTATTTTTCTGTAATCGTGATCTTCAGTTCATGTCTACCGAGTTTCTCAATTCCTCTTTTCAAATTTTAGAGTAAAAATATTCGGGAATATGATGCTCACGCTTGATGTGCTATTATTTTAAGATAGACTTAAAATTATACTCAATACTTGGATTTAGTCTAGATACGTTCCTTCAACTACAGAGGTGAGCGAGAAAGAAGGAATTAACATGCCGGGAATTGGAGGTGATATGCTATGGACTCTTTTAATTGTATTTAATGTTTTATAACTCACCAAATTGAATTGTGAGAAATTGTAGTCATTTGACAAGAATTTGATCAGGTCAAGCCAATTAGAATAGGGTGTTTAAATTCCAGCGACCAAAAAATACCCAGGTGGTCAATAAAAGCAATGGGATGTATAACTGGAAAGGATTTTTACTTCATATGCATGGTGATCTTCTCCAAAAGATTAAAAAGAATTGGGTAGGTGAGCATAACGAATGAGCCCATTCTGGAGCTCCTAGGTTTACTAAACTTCTAACGGATTAGCTGTGTGTTACAAGTGTTTTATATAACTCATAACTCATTACTTGTTGGTTACCACCCAACTCGGTATCCTTCTTTCCTTGAGTGAAGGAGCTGAAACTCTGCATGTAATAATGGGTTTGCTACAAGTGAGAATACTCTTATAACCAATGGCTTTTAACTATTATGATCAATATCATGATGAATGCTCCTGTACCGTTAGGTCATCTCTCTTGGTTTGGCTAGAGTAGAAGGTCTCTCTCTCCCCCTCCCTTCTTCTTACTTCTTGGTGTGTGTGTGTTTGACTACTAGTTTTTCTAAACCCAGTTCCTGTTTACAAGACCCACTTTCACTTTCCTAAGAGCAACTACGTATTTTTAGCAAAACCTAGTTTTAGGGCAAAATTCTATCTTAGAAAGTCAGTTTTGAACCACCCAAACAGGTATTATCGAAACAGGATTTTTCAAAAGTCAGTTTGAACATTCTAAACTAGTAGCCAAGCACACACTAACTGTTAACATGTTTAGTTTCCCATTAGAAATCATCAAAACTTTGATTTTTGGTGGAAGTATGTACCTACTTGCTTTCACCAAAACCTTGGTTCAAAAGCAAACATGCAGTGGTTGCTTCACTTGGTTTAGGTAGAGTGGAAAGTAGCTGTTTTTCCCATTTCATACTTTATGACAAAATACTTTAAAACCTGTTTTGCTTATGTAGATGATCATTGACATGACTTTTCCCCCTTTTTTCTGTTTAGGCTTGCTCCATGCGCAATGTCCTCATTACAGATAGTAGTAGGTGGGAGAATAGTATCAGGGAAACCAATGAATCAGACTCGATCCTTGAAGAGTGGTCTATGATCATTAAGGATAGCAAGAGGTCTGCTGAAAAGGATATATCTAATTTGATGGAACGAATTTTGAGGAAGGCCTGGGAAGTCAAGGGCATCTTACTATCAAGAAAGGAGTTGGAACGATTCCCTTTCAATTGCAGTTACTGAATTTTGTTGGGCTTCTTAGGTTTTGTTTGGAAAACCTCTAAAGCATGGTTTTAGAAGTATTTTACTAAGCCTAGTTAAAACTTCTTTCATACTTAGTAGTGTAGAGTATTTGGGGGTTTACATTTTTTAAATATTATGTTGAGTCAAAATTGAGTTAACCCACAACTTTTTGAGATTTTGTTGAGGTGATGTTCTATAAATCAAACTTAGTAGAAATCCCTCATATTTGTAATAGCATTTCCAAGTTTTAAAATGAAAATAAGATAGGCATCCAACATGACCAGTCTATGATTTAATTAAATAGATAATTTTCAGATTATTTGTAAGACTTGTATGCTTGCTATATTTTAATTGAATAAAGATTTTTTATTATATTTTGATTATAAAATTTGAAAAAATATAATAAATTGTGTCAATATGTTTATGAGCATTATATTATACTCATGTGATCCTAAATATAAAACCTAATTTAAGAGTGGATTTTAGTTCTTATTATAAAATATTTCTTCATTTTATCTCATATTAATTATTTTTTTAAAATTAATTTGTCTAATTTATAAACTGATTTAATGTTACATAAAAGTATTTTAGAGAGATCATATTATATATATGTATATTATAATTAAGTAATTTATTTAGTTTTTAATTTCTCTAAATTAGATAAATATATCTTATATTATGCCACGGAGGATATGTACAAACAAAACAAGCACCTTTTTGTCCTTCACTATCTTAGAGGATCATGAGAGAGATGGAGAATTTGTTGGATGAATTCGATTATTTAAATCTTTCCACATCATTTTGAAAAAGGGTCAAGGACCAATTTTATTATAAAAGTGTTAAAAAATAAACAATGTCACTATGAGTCATTAAAAATATTAATAGTTAACATTCAATAGCTTTTTTTTAACATTTTTATGGCATTATTAATTCAACAAAAAAATTCAGAATACCTATAGTTTTACACAAAAAACTTATAGCACAAAATTATACCTTCACCCTTTAACAAAAAACCCATCTTGATCCTCTTTTTTTCAACCGACCCAAACTTGAGATTAGTCGACCCTAACTCTTTTTTTATTAGAGTTGTGACATGTCATATTCTTCCATAGTTTTCCATAAGATGGGCAACTTAACCAATGATGGTTAAGGGATCCAAACTCCTAATCATAGTTTGGCTCAAAAATAAAACAAACTACCATCAAATGTACAGAAGAACTTTTGGAGTAAACCATGATTTTTTTCAAATAAGCTTATGGGAATAGCTTCTGGGTGGGAAAAAATTTTTTGTGTATCAAATGACAATCTTACCCTACTTTTTTTAACACTCTCTCTTCTATCTTCTCTTTTTTATCTCTTCTCTCTTTTCTCTTCTACATCACCTTAGAGGGAAGCTTCCATTTTTGACGAAGGTTAAGAGGTTCCAAGACGGTGACAATAGCTTTTTTGAGTTGCAGAGGTTCTAACGGAGAGGAATAATGATGTCGGAGGAAGATCCGATGGGTGAGGACAGCGCTTCTATTTTCCATCTCCATCTTTATCCACATTAGATCTACAAGCTTCTTCAATCTCCATAGCCACCAGCAACGAATTCGACGATAGAAGTGTTTGGGTTGTAGAGGTTCTAACAGAGGGGAATAAAGAAGAATGAGGTGACATGGTGAAAAAAAAAGAAGAAGACATAGTGAAAGATGCCGAAGATATAAAAAGATGAGAGAAAGATGTGGGTGGGACCCACTAAATTAAAAATACCACACACTTTATACTTTTTTAGTAATTTACCAATTACAAAAAATATTCTAGTAATAATCATCTAAATACTATTTATTCATAATTATTTTTTTTAAAGAATAACTTTTAAATTTTTTTTTTATAAGTTCTTTTCTATAAGGGGAATCAAACAAGCCCTCGCTAGTGCAAAAAGGATTCTAATCAATAGCCAGCCCTCTTCAAGTGCGCAAGAGGACCTATTAAATTACAAAAACAAATCTGGGTCTGCACCAAAAACAAACATAAAAAATAAATCTGGGCCAACGAAGCCCAATACAATCCCATAATCCATATGCAGCAAGGCAGCAACTGGTCCTGCTGCTGTTGCTGTGCGTTTCGATAGGTCAAGGTTTGCTTCTCCAGCACTTCAGCGAGTATTGTATAAATTTGACGCCTTTGTCACTGGCCATCCCCAGGATTACCTTTACGCAGAGGAGCGGCCATTTTCCATCAGGTTCGTGACTCCTCCTTTTCCCTCGCCCTCGTCTCCTCCATTCCCTAGACCTCGTGACTCACTTTACGCTCACTCTCTAACGTTCAGCTCCTCGGACTCTTGACTCGCTTCTCACTTCCTAGCTCAGATCTGCTCATCCTCCTTCCTTATCGTCGCCGGCCGCCACTCCTTCGTCCGTCCTCGTCGTCCGACGTCCGTCCATCCTCTCTAGTCGTCCTTGCTCGTCCAGTCTGTCCTTACTCGTCTTGGGACTCTTCGCCCAGTCGTCTCTGTCTCTCTCCTTCTCTCAAAGGTCAGATCTATGATTAAGATTAATATTTTGAACTTGGACGCATTTTGTTGCTCTAATGCGGAGTATTTTTTTTTTATCTGTCAAATTATAACTTTGGGTTTGAGCTTAACTTTGTTGTGTGTGATTCAGATTTCAGAATTTTATTGTTTTATCATTCTTTCCTTGAACCCGATAGGAAACTATTGAATGCAGGAGTTTTAGTTTTGATATTGAGTTACGAAAGTGAATGCACCTGTTTCATTAAAATATCAGGTGTAGATTAGCAAGGAAGGGAAATCACCGAATCTATGGCTTCTTGTGTTTGTGTATGGGTCATCATCATTTTTTGCACAAAAGCGTATAAATAGAACAAGCATGGAAAGAAGAAAAAACAGAGTCATATAATGTGCATCAAACAAAAAGTTCTTGGTGGTGCGTGTTCGGGAATTCCAATATGTTTTTTCCTAGTGGGAAAGGGAAAAAAAAACTTTAGTGTTAAATAGGTTTGTTCTTTTATTTTAAATACTGTAATTTATTACATGTAGTGTATTTGAAAAGATATGAATATAATTTGTGTAAACAAAAGGAGTGAAAACTTATTTACCGGTTTATTATTTCTGTGTGTCACTGTCATTTTTTTATTGATCAATTTAGAGATGATTTCATGTGATATAATCGTTGGATTTGTCTTATTATTTTTTTAATAATCTTGTGACAAATGTGGAGTTAGGGGATTTCTGCTGTGCTTTCCCATTAGGAATGAAAAAAAGGATTGAACTTGATTATTGTAGCTAGTAGCCACCTCTGTTCTCATTTTCTTGAATTGCCTTCATTCTTATTCGTTTAATTATCTTATAATTCTTGTTTCCTTTTCCTTTTATCCTTGTTCTCTGAATTATAATGATGTTTTGTTGACTTCTTGTGTTCTTTATCACACGGCTAGTGGGTCTTAGTTCCCTCTTTGCGTACCTGATTTTAATAGGGAAGGCTGTGTTGTATCTTTGAATCCCATGTTTATTTTGGGGACTTAATAAGAATGTCATGTTTATTTTGGGAACATTTGCCTATAGAGCGCCAGAGTATTCATTATGTTATGGATATATGGTGAAGTGGTAGTTTGCAATGCTTCCTCGATAGAATGGTTTAGATTCATTTGGGCCTGCACTTCAAAGTCCTAAACTGTTAGATAATTGATTTCATCAACTTCAAAGGGTGCCAAGTAAACGCAGGAAAAGAAATGCAAGACATGAAGTGATTTGGCAAGAACCAAATGCTGCTATTATTTTCCTTTTTTGCTTCTTGATCTTTGTTCTAATCTCCTCCCTTTCTGTGTCATTTAGTGATCTCATCAAATCAGAACGAAGATGTTTCTTACAAGGTGAACCCGATTTTTCAATTTGTTGCAAGATGCTCCCCCTCCCCCCTCTCGTTTGCTTTCTTCTGGCTTGTATTTACAAGCTGATATGAAGCTTCTTCTGAAACTTCTGTTTATTGTGTTTGGATGTGAGAAAGGACTGAGTATGACCGAGGAGTTAATACATTTTCTCCTGAAGGCCGGCTATTTCAGGTTGAATATGCTATTGAGGCCATCAAGGTATGGTGCTCTTCACAGTCATAACTCGTTTCCTTTTTATTGTTTATTTCTATGGTTAGGACATGTTTCTATGTGATCAACCCCTCAGTTTTGTATATGAATCATATTCATGGTTTGGAACTTTTTGGCTTATAATGGAGCCAGGGGAAGCTAGACTTATTTCATTCTTCCCATATCTGCTATTTATTCTTTTGGAACTGGTACAGCTAATTGCCAGTGAGCGATTTATTATTCTTTTCCACTGTTTTGTTTCTTCTGATTTTGAGCTGGCATACGAACATACATTAATTATAAATTATAATTGGCTTTTATTGGCTGCAGCTGGGATCAACTGCAATTGGGTTGAAGACAAAGGAAGGTGTTGTCCTTGCAGTTGAAAAGCGTATCACTTCACCACTGTTGGTGTGTTTCTTTACCAAATTGCATTGTTGTAAAGTGTCATTGGTTAAAATCATTTTTAAGAAATGCGATGGTAGCTCTGTTATTGGAGCAGGTGATGAGTAGTATATATGCAAGAAAATATTGTGTTGAGATTTGAGGCCGATTTACTTGATGAAAATTGTACTTTGGGAGTTATCCTGTTGATTTTGGGTTTGCATCATAATTTATTTTACTAATATATTGTTGAAGAGTATTTTACTTCTGGTTCTATTGTGATATTAATAATATGCGTTAGCCAAATTGTATTTGGTCCATGACATTAAATACTTCTAACCTTGGTTTTCTTTCATCTATTTTTCATTGTGTGAAAGATGTTATTTCTTTAGGTTCTAATAGAAATGAACATAATATCTATTTCATATTCTAGCTTAACCTAGAGTTATGTTCTATTTGGGAAAAGAAATATGATTATTGTCTATGCTTAAGGTATTAGGGAAAGATCTCAAAATTTTGTTATATATTTCTGATGATATCCTCTCAGTTCAAGCCATATTTTGTTTGGGCAGTGATATATTTATATTCGTGCAAATTTGTTCTTGTTTATTTTTAATTTCTCTTGCAGGAGCCAAGCAGTGTTGAGAAAATCATGGAAATTGATCAGCACATAGGTTGTGCAATGAGTGGACTAATTGCTGATGCTCGAACACTTGTTGAGCATGCGCGAGTTGAAACTCAGGTTTTGTTTCTGTTCCTTGTTTAATTTTAATTGTTAGTTTATTGATTATCTAGTGATTTACACGTATCATGTTATTGTTCACAGAATCATAGGTTCTCCTATGGGGAGCCAATGACTGTAGAGTCGACAACCCAAGCTCTATGTGATCTAGCCTTGCGATTTGGTGAAGGTGATGAAGAATCAATGGTAAAGAACTACTTAGCCTTCTGAATCATCTCTATATATGCTGTTTTTCATTTGATGTTACATGGTATGCATAATATGGGTCCAACAATCTATAAACAGTTATTGCTAAGTGGCATTGTATGTAACTTGCATATTTACCAGAATAAGTATCTTTTAGGCTTATTCAATGTTAGCTATCTGTAAATTAAGAATTATAGATAAACAAGTAAAATAAATTTAGTTAAGGGAGCAGTTCTAATTAAGAATAAATTATAATTATTATTAGTTCTTTTATGTATTTTACTTATTATGTTTTGAGGTACTTGCTTTTTTAATTATTGATTGCTTAGGATTTGCCTACTATCTTGCATTTTAAATTTTCTTATTATCTTGTATTTTCAAATGTATCATGAGTTTTATTTGGATCTTTACTAGGTAGGGTTTAGTAATGTCGATAGATTCATGAGTAAAAGTTCTATTAGCTCTCCTCCTTTCTTTGAAATCTCCTACCCTCTTTTCTTATGCATGCTATGGTCCAATTTCAGCTTCATTCTTTTAATTAATTTGAATTTTTGCAAAATATATTGAATTAATTGGGAGATCAAGTTATTCCACAAATAGATAAGTTCAAATATTTGGGATCAATTATTCAGAAGGATGGTGAAATTTTGGAGGATGTTAATCATAGAATTCAAGCTGGGTGGTTTAAATGGAGAAAGGCTACTGGGGTTATATGTGATCGGAAAGTACCAGATAAATTAAAAGGAAAGTTTTATCGCACTGCTATAAGACCAGCAATACTTTATGGAAGTGAATGTTGGGCTTTAAAAGGACAGCAAGAGCATAAAGTTGGGGTAGCTGAGATGAGGATGTTGAGATGGATGTGTGGCCATACAAGAAAAGATAAGATTCGTAATGAACAAATACGGGAAAGAGTTGGAGTGCCATCTATTGAGGAGAAAATGGTAGAGAACCGTCTTAGGTGGTTTGGACACGTACAAAGAAGGCCAAGGGATGCGCCAGTGAGGAGGGTGGATCAAATAGTATGGAGCCCGGTTAAAAGGAATAGAGGAAGGCCAAAGAAAACGCTCAACGAGGTCATTGAGCGGGATCTCCTGGTCAATAACTTAACCAAGGATTCAGTTTTTGATAGAGCACAATGGCGTCGTATGATCCATGTAGCCGACCCCATTTAATGGGATAAGGCTTTGTTGTTGTTGTTGTTATTGTTGTTGTATATGGAGTGGTTGCTATTACTTCCTTCCTTTGTCTTGGAAATTATCCTTATTTTTATTTGGTTGCTCCAGTATTTTAACTTTTGTATTTCTTTTCCAAATCTGCCAAGGATGCATTTTAATGTATGATCTATATTTTTTCCCCATCTTGACAGTCACGACCCTTTGGAGTGTCTCTCCTTATTGCAGGCCACGATGAGAATGGACCTAGTTTGTGAGTACGCATGTTCATTTTTCTGTGAATGGCTACTTGTGACGTCTACTACAATATTATGGTTGTCACTGATTGTTTATCTCATTTTATTGGTGGTAGAATGCAATTTATATATGTTTATGCATGGATTTGTGAATTTGTGAAGAATAATTATTTTTAGATCACTTCAGTACAACTTGTTTGCCTATAAGGTCCTTCAATTACATACTTTTGTTAGAATGAGGGCAATGGGAATAACAGTACGTGGATTATTTATTAGAACAAGTCTGAATCTAACGAATCTAGTTATCAGTAATCATTTTTTACCAGTTTCATTTTGAACATTACCTGACCCCACACCTTCATTAGTTTCTGTTTTAGGTCTTTCTTTCTCCTGCTGTATGTGATAATAGGTGGTGGAATTCTACCAGTTAAATCTCTTATTTGGCATGTGGTAACGAATCTAGTTATGAGTAATCATTTATTACCAGTTCAAAGGATTCATAAGGAACTACCTTCTGATATTTGTGTGGAATGCTATAAAACCTTGGAGGCTTGTTGAAATTTGTTTTCAACAGCCCGTTTGGTACAATGATTAGAAAAGAAAGGAATATACTGAAAAACCTGATTTTGGGAATTGAAAATGATTAGTGTACCCTGTCCCCCACTTTATAAAAGATAATAAAAGATAAAAAACCTTTGAATAAATAATTACAAGTGCTTACAAAATTAAAAGGAAGCATATGCTGCTGCAGGAGTATTTGGGCTGGGCTCTCTGGTGTTTTCTGGAAGGCTTGGGTTTGTTCTTTGAATCTGATGCAAGCTTTGTACTAGAATGCTATAGATTAGGAATTGAGATGGAGAAAAATACTAAAGGGAACTCGTCTCAACTGATGTTATTTGCAGTTTCTTGTACAGTAGTTCCTTTTCTTCCATGAGGATAAATCCTGGTCTATATGAAGGCTCAATTTATATATAATTCATATAGATATGCATATCGCACTTAATGAGAATTGTTATTTGTTTTAATGTTTCTTTTTGTAGGCTCCTTTCCTTTTATTAACCAGAGGAAATTATTTATTTTGTTGTTGCTGGTCTTGTTGATACGAATTCCTTGCTGAAGTCTTTCATTTTGTGGATCTTTAGCTGACTCAAAGGTTTCTGATATGCAGATATTATACTGATCCGTCAGGAACATTTTGGCAATGCAACGCTAAAGCTATTGGTTCAGGCTCAGAAGGAGCAGACAGTTCTCTGCAAGAACAGTACAACAAGGTATACATGTTCTGACGGTGGGGCTGTTTCTACATATATTATTACTGTCTGTGACAATAAAAGGTGATTGGCAGAAATGATGAGAAATGTAGAGTAAAAAAGAAAAAATAAATAAATGTGGGGGTTCTGCTTATTCTTTCTGGGTTGATTGAAATTGGAGGGATTGACAATATTATTAGTCTAGCTTAGTGGCAATAGAGGAGCAAAAGTGTATTAAAATATATACTTGCGTTTTGAATGGCATTACTGTGAGCGAACCTACTGGTAAAACCATATATATTTTTGTCTGGTATCTCAAAAGATTAAATTCTGACACATCTTTATTTCATCTCATTCTTTAGAAGTTAAGTATATTCCTCTTCAATGTAGAGCACAAATGATACTAAATTAGCCAATTGTTATCATCATTTATACTTTTTTACCGAGTATGTAACACTTTTTATGACTTATTATTATGTACCATGAATCGTGCGACTTTCATTTATCTTTGGTTCCATTAACCTGCTAGCTATTTTGTGTTCTTGCAATGTTACAATCAGACAATTGTTTTGATATCAAAATAAAGTATCCTTTCCTCTTTGTATGTGCTGATTTGGCGGATTCTCTTTCCAGCAGCATATATATGGCATGAAAACTGGGTGTCGTGACATTTGTTTGTTTCGCAGGACCTAACTCTTCAAGAAGCTGAGACTATCGCTCTATCCATTCTCAAGCAAGTTATGGAAGAGAAGGTAAGGATTAACTGAATGTTAAATATTCTATTTATAGCGCTAAATGCTAATTGCTTATCACTTCCTGGCTCCTGGCATCATGATTATCTGCTCTCTTCATTTCTTTCAAAGTTGTCTTCTGGAATGTTCCAAGGCCCGATCTACTACAGAACCTTAACTTGTTTCCAGTATATCTTTTGTTTTTAATTTCAGGTGACTCCCAATAACGTTGACATTGCTAAGGTGGCTCCAAAGTACCATCTTTATTCCCCCTCGGAGGTGGAATCTGTGATAAGTCGCCTATGATTTCCCTTTTGCAAAAGATTTGCTCTCATTATGCCTTTATCTTCATCCATCAGTCATGCGTGGAAAGCACATAATTTGGCAATTTGGCAATATGACTTGGATTTGTACTTGTTATGGTATTAAAGTTGCATAATTTACTTGTGCAGAATGTTATCAAGTTAAACTCTCATGTACCCAGTAGCAGTAAGCCGCTATATTCTTCGTGAATTTGAGTGGGTTGATGTTGGTGGACTTTTCTTTTGGATCTTTCCTTCTATCTCTCTTCCTAGTTTAGCATTAGGAAATAAAGAATTTGACCTCTTAGATTTATGAACTGTTACAAAAGATCATTGATATTGAGAAACTTAGGTGTTATAGAGCAACAAGTTTCAGATTTTGTTTGGATATTATTTATCAAAATCACTTTAGATGTGTAATTATAAAAAATTAATAAGATTTTAATGTCATTCTTCTATTTTTATAATCTAACTTCAATATTTAAGAGTATTTTGTTAGAAGATTTATAATACGCCTTTTATCAGTTAGATTATTTGTAACAAAATATTGTGTGAGCTTGAATTTTAAATATTGAAGTTAAAAATATTTGTAACAGAATTTGATGACAAAATTAGTCACCTTTAAATATTAGTCACCTTTACTTAAATATTGTTAAAAATATTCTGTTAAAAATTATAAGTTTTTAAGAGCAATTGTTTAATTTTGTTTTTTAAAAACAGTAAAGGTGTAGCTTGAATTTTAAATAGAAAGTCGACAGTGCAAACCGACAGTAATTACAATACATAGTAAACTAGACAAACCTAGCATCCCTTTGAAAACGATCCAACAATAAAAACCCAAGACCCATCCCAGTAAGAAGCATTCCTCCGAACTTAAATTAAATATATAGTTTATTTTAATCTTAAATATAATAATCTAATTTATTTTAGTTTATATAATTATAAGTTTTTTCAAAAAATATTTTTATATGATTACATATATTAAGGGATAGTTTAAATACATATGATTAAAGAGGGTATTTTAATAAAACTAATATATAATTATTACAAATAATTAATTTAATTTATTTTTTTAATTTATCTAAATCAAGTAGATATTATATCAAACAACATATTAGTACTATAAAATCAGGCAACTAGGTTGTGTGTTTACTAATGTGGTCGACGCTTTCCAATATCGAGGATCTCTATTCTACAGCATGCATTTAAAATGGAGAATGCAACACAACCAGTACCGGGGAGAAGAATTGAATACACTGAACATGTACTTCTAGTGGTTCGAATAGAACAAAATCCCGTGTTTTTCAACAATCCTTTTAGCTGTTAAATTCATTTAATGGAACATACTGTTACATGTGACATGTAGGACTATTTTCTCATTTGTGTAAAGAGCTCAGGAGGTTTACTAGTTCCACCACCAGTTCTGTAACATAAAATTCTCTTCTTAATAACCACAATTAATTACTTAAAATCATTTCATAATATTAATCATTCACAATATAATTATGGTAGAATAGATATTTGTAAAAATAATTAAAAAGCTACTATTGTTATAAAAAGTTTATATTTTCAAATGGATATCTATGATAGAAAAGAGACTTTCACAAAGAGACTTTCACAAACACAAAATGTCTATCATAAATATAATAAAAAACATTGCTCATACTAAAAAATTTATCCATGATAGAAAATAATTAAACTTGTAATAAAAGGCTATATGGATATAAAAAATTTCACTAAAAACTCAATTATTTATCTATGATAGAAAAGAAATAAACACTAGATTATAAAGCGCTATCATAGATAAAATAAAACCTCCTTAACACTCTAGCATATCAATGTTAAAAAAAGAATAAACTAAACTCTAGAAGTTAATATGGATAAAAGAATTTCACATAATCATTTTAAATAAGCCTTTGGGTATCGAACTTATGAATAATATCACATAAACCTATTTCACAATCAAGATACTGAATAATACTCATTTATAGATAAATCCTCAATATTATACGTTCAAAAAGTGGATCAACTTATCAACAAATCACACGCAATAATCTAAGGCCTTAACCCCACTACCAACATGCATTTCATAATCAAATCTGAATAAACTATTGCATAATATCAGAGTATGAAAAATGAGCCATATTGTGCCAATATATAGCTATTGAACACATAAATTAAAGGGAGGATGCTATACAATTTATATAGCACTAATAAAGCCTCTACAGCCTTCTCTGAGGTATTAGTACGAGACTGACATTTGAAAAATATTAATAACTACGAGGTAAGATAAAAGTCTTAATAACAAATAGTTTTTACTTATCATACATACTAACATATGCTCGTGAGATGTCAAATGAGACATATATATAATAATATCATAATTAACAGTAAATAAGATAATTATAATGTTATGATGCAAATGCAATCCTATAACCACAACTACAAGTCATAAAGGCCTATCCCGCAAATTAGTGGACGAAAGATATCCATAAGAGACCCATCCCACACACTAGGGGACGAAAAGAACTACTAGGGTCTATTCTCACATTAGGGGGCAAATTAGGTAACCATCATGCATAAAAGGAGATCTCATCATGTGACAGTAACAAATGCAATTCACTCACAAATTTCCATCATATGCATCATTCTCAAAAGATCAATAAATAGTCAATTTCAACATGTATATTCCATTTCCAAATCAAATTCTCATAATTTCAATATAATCACATAAGTTTTAAGGATTGTATTTTCAAAACAACAAGACTATTTCAACTTCAAATAATTCCATCATATATATTCCATAGCATTTAATAAGTTTAAGAAACCAAAACTACTCACAAATAATATATTAGCATATATAATAAGTAGAAAAGTACCATAAATGAAGAGCTCATACTTAGACCATAATTCACCAGTCGATCTATATAATTAGTATAAATATACATCAATAATATGCTAATTTACACAATAATATATATGTAATTTTAAATAAAAACTCACTTTCTCTTCTAAATTTAATTTATCCAAAAATTCTTAATTTTTTGCCATAAATTAATTTCTGTCTCAATCATTATTTTTCTATTATCCAATAACTCTATTATACTTATTGAAATTATTAACAATAATAATTTCTTTCAATCATCCTAAAATCCCCAAAATTGCTCACTTTAATCATTAGAAAAAATATCCATAAATCAACTATTCCTCAAATCATCATTCTCATGACAATCTTATGTTTTTTTCAACTCTATTATACCAATTTAAATTCGTATATAACATTAAACACCCCAAACCATAAAAAAAAACCTCAATTTCCAACCCTTAAAGTTTCACTAAAAAAAAATTCTTCAATATTCACATTTTATCATAAACCTCACATATCAATTCATCTAATCATCAATATCAAATAGCTAAAAAATAATTAATTTAATTACATAGACTTAAATTTCCATATTTTTCCTCTAACTGCCAAACCTAATTTATAATGTCTAAATCTTCATTCCAAGATTAAATCTCATCATTTCTATATTTTAATAACATATTTAAACTAAAAATTAGCCCACAATTATTTAATTTGATCTAAATCTCCATTTTCTCTAATGTAGGGTTCCAACAAAAAATCTCATTTTCAGTTTACAAGCTAGCAACAATCTACATCCAACAAACATAATCCAATCATTAAACTCAAATTTAATCACTAAAATTATCATATTAAATCATATCACTCCTCTAACATTTAAACCCTAACCCTAAACTCCCGAGTCAGAGGCTATCCCAAGAGCAAAATTCACTGATAACCGCATTAAGTGGGTCATGCGTGGAGGATTTCATCGACCCACCAATATATATGAGGGTATGGCAATATATATCAGGGTATGGCACTAGGATTTAGGGTTAGGGTTTATATTTAAGAATTAATTTTTTACTCTATCTTGATTAGTTTTATAGGTTAGAAGGCGATCTTTTCTATTTGATAAACCACCACCTTTTAATCAAGAGGGCTGGCCGTTGATGAGGGACATTAAGTTGATTTTGTTTATTGTAACTTTCTCATTATATTCAGTATTTATTCAAAAGAAATACTTTATATATATATAGTCTATCTAAAATTAGAAGTGAGGGTAACTTATTTTCCCAAATTGTCGTCCTTTGCAGGCACAACTCTAGCATGGGAAATACGTGCGCTTGAGTCCCGCCATAGATTCTGTCTTGCCGCTTCCTCCACTACTCAGAGAAACCTTATCTTGTGGCATGATCAGTTTACTCCCGCTTGTATTTTTCTGTTCATAGAACTCTCTTTGGTCCTTTCTATGTGAGCATGTCCTATCTCTTTTTCATGGTATAGTCTAAAGCTTTGTCGCAAAAGTTTCAGTTATTTGTCTTCGAGGTTGAGAAGATCTTTGTGATCTTGCTTTGGGAACAGATTCTTCCAAAAATGTTCTCACTTTAATTTTAACTATATTGGAATTTGGCGTGAAACGAGACTCACTTCAATCTCTAATTCCGCTTTTCGATTCTCATGCAATCTTCTCTTCATACAGCCTTGACTCGTTTGTCCTGGAAACTTCCAGGAACTTTGAACATATCCAATGAATCAATACTTAATAGTTCAAAACTTGATTTTTGAAACCAATGGTTGTCTATTCCTTTTTAAGAACACGTGTTGATAATGAATCCAACGGAGGGCTTGAAAATGGACCAAGGTCCACGTTTCCTGTTAGCCTCCCTCTACAAAGGTCTCTAGGTACTTCTGGGATGGGGACTGTTTACGAATGGTCAGTGTTGATGGAGGCTCGTCGTCTTTCGAGTTCGATATCGACAATGGGTTTCGTAAATTGTTCACGATATGCTGTTTTGTTATTAAGGGTTTTCTCATTCCTCAGCATGTTGCTGATATTTACATGGATTATGTGAGGTGGAAGGTCTTGCATCGTGTTCTCAGCTCTGCGCTTCAAGTTCTTGCTACTCATCAGGTATATTAAATTCATATTTCTGTTGGTCACAGCTGATCAATACTATAGGCAGTTCAGTTCTCCTATATATTTTTCTGTTCCTTTCTTTTTCTCGAAAGAATCATTCCATTGAAAACAGACCAACAACAGGCACATGCAAAAAAAAAAAAAAAAAACTAATATGAATCCACTTCAGCAGATAAGTAAATAGCCTTATTCCCTACCTATCAACAAGAGCATCTAAGTTTGAAATCAGAGCCAGAGAGTCATTTCATCTAGCGGATATACCCACTTTAAGGAAGAATTGGTTGGCCAAGTAGTTGTCTTGTTTGCAAATTTAATTTGATAAGCCACCACATTGTAACACTTCGGACAAACTTTGATTAGATGGTGAGGATGAGGCAAATCCAAATTACAACCTCATCCATCGAATCCAATTAATATTACTTACATGCGGACAACACCAAACGAAAACATCTGTATCATTCATTCAATTCCTACTTAATTTGATTAACCAAGAAGAGAAAACGAAGAAATTAATGATGTCACCACACACGCACACACCCAAGAGTCCAAACTAGAGGAAGACACCGAGGGAATGCAAGAATATGTCCAGCAGCAACCACCAACTGTCACTGTCGCGGGTGATTATGTGAGCCACCCTCAGAGTTTATTATATATATATATATATATATATATATATATTCAAGTAATGGTTTGTGTTCTTAAATTTATATTTTGATATTTGATTAGGGATAATTTACTAATTTTAAATTTTTATTTTAATATTTGATCCTTTTAATCAATTACAATGACACTTATTAAATGTTTAGATGACAATAGCTTCACGTGTTGCACACAAACACTTATATTTTCACCCACAAAAGTGGTGAGAAAATGATTATTTCAAACAAAATGTAACACACAATTCACGTCAAAACTTACATACATATAATTTTATTTGTCAATTGTCATTTACTATATTAAATATATTTTGCACAAAATTATTTTATATTGTGCATTTATAAATTACATATATTTAATGATGAAAAATAATATGAAGAAATAAGAATACTTGCTTTGTTACCAATTATAGATCAATGTTATTGCTATTAAAACGTGAAAGATCTAAATAGAAATCTTACTAATATTAGATCTACATACTCTTATAAACCTTTTGACAAAGCCAAAACTAAAGCATATGAGGAATTAACAGTTACACAAAAATTAATTGGTATTTAAAATTTTATTATAATCATGAAGTTTTCTTGACATGAATTTAATGTTTGAGTGAATTTCTATCAATTTCTCTTAAAATATTTTGGTAAAAATAATTTATATTTAGAATTTCAAATTCTTCAATGTGTATTCAATATTTTTTTTCTCAAAACAATGTTTCGGGGAGTTGGATCTCACAGGGCCTCACCTGAGTTAGAGTTTCATTGAGCCACATAAATTTCACGTCTGTTAAATTTTTGTCAATTTCTTTTCAGGTAGCTTTCGTAACAATAATTTTTACTTAGAGTTTCAATGTGTCAATGTACATTGAATGCTTTTATTTCTAAATAAAATGAAGCATGTACTTTGAATGGTTGAAATATAAAACAATGGATTACGGCGAAATAATAGGAAATAAGAAAAGAGATTTATTGTTCTTCTTCATATATATTGGAGAATGAAAAAGAATGTAAATATTATAATCCAAAATATTTAAATTGATTTATTTGAATATTTGATGAAACGTTTAAAAATGATTTTTGACTAAATGTCATCCCATAATTACTCATAATTCCATATATATATTGGCATTAAATCACACTCAACATAAGGAAAAGGTAAAATGTTAGATACATAGTATATACATGGTAATTTGAAAATTTAAATTAGCTACTCCTTTTAATTAATAATTTTCCTCAAGGCCAAAACATTCCACAGAAGCATGAAGGCTTTTGTCTTTTAACTTATAAGTTTATTTTCAACTTGATGCCTAAGATTTAAGTGCATGTTTGGGAGCACTTAAAATAAGTGTTTCTAACATTTTAAGAAAGATAAATTCCTTACATATTTGTCTCATAACTATTTACTCACTTTGGTAGCAATTTGTTTTAAACTCCCTCATTCCTCTCTACCATAGCCGCCTCATCCCTGTTCCTCCTCTCTTAGCCCTAAAATTCTCTCTCTCTCTCTCTCTGCACACTTTTCTTTTTCTCCTTTTCTCAGAGCAAGTGTTTCTTAGCTTCTATTTTTGGCTAGTGACTCTTGACAACTCTTTTCTCGCTGTTTGAAGACAGGTTTGTGTATTTTGGTGTTGTGTGGGTAGGAAAATGGGCTGGTCCACCCTTTATGTATTAGGCTTAGACCCATATATGTGTATGTGGGACTGAAGTGTAAATACTCAAAAAAGTTGAGTCATCAGTGTGAATATCTTAGAATATTCAAATTGATGGAGGGAACGGTTATGAGATAACGACCCGTCTCCCACATTATCTGATCATGCATGACGGGGGGAGGAAGATCATTGTTTTCACAACAATATAGAAGCTATGCGTGAGGGTGCTCTGTATACGTGAATTTGCTTCTTCTATTGTGTGCCTTTATTGTGTACTAAAGACCTGAGTCTAGGAACAGTGCTGGGTGGTTGTGTGGGTACCTGAATCTAGAACCGACTACAAATAATCCTGAAAAACCTACAGGGTGTGTATGGTAATGTCGGTGGAGGATCTATCATCTACTAGACTTATGAATTGGTGGTTAATCATTTAGATCCTAAGTTGCAATTGAGGTATTGTTGAATCAAACTCATGAAATTTTTAAATTTAATTTAGATCTGGTATGAAATGTTTTGTAGCCGGTTAGTCGGTGGTGCGGCTTTTATTCTGAAAGCTAGTGGTTAAGTCCTTAAGGTTGTGAAGGTTAGGATCTAGAAGCTTCCTTATTCATTTTATGGTGGCGTCATTTTGCCTTTTGCATTGTGTTTTTTTTGGCTACTATTTGGTTTTTGGGGTCCAATTTTTTATTGTGTTTGGTAGGTTGTTGCTGGTTTGGATCTAAATCTTTGTGTTTAGTGTGTTTTCTGTTGTATTCTATTTGATTTGATTTGACAAGAATCAATTTATTGTGTTGATATTCGCTTTCTTTTGTATAGTTAACCATTAAGTCAGACAAAGCTTTTGACAATGATGAAGATGAAGAGGATAAAAGTCGAGTCTTACAATTTGTTGATTTTTGCCTATCAGATCAATTGTCTTCTAAAGCCACCATATATTTAGTTGATGAATTTCTTGGTTTCTTCTTTCTAGTACACTCGTAATATTTGCGCTTTCACAATTAAAGTGAAAGCACCATATTTAGTTGATGAATTTCTTTTTGCATCCAGAAGCTCTCACTGAACATTAATTTTTTGGACAGCTAAGGTGACACATACTTATCACTGGATGGGTTGTTTGTCAATTCTGGAAAGTTGGTGGATGTCGATACCTTTATGCTCCCAAGACAAATTAGCGGGTATGTCCCTTTCTTTCTCTTATATAGATCAGAGGAGGTTGTTATTCATTTCTTGCTTTTGTTATTTAAATGGTTTAGTAATTGTGATTTGTGAAACTTACTTAGTTTAGTAGTTGTGATTTGTGAGCCTTACACTCCGTGTTGAGACTTTTGTTTTTTACTTCACAATTTAAACACACACTCTTATACATATTTATTTCTAAAATACACACACATACACATATTCACATGTTTGAATCTATGACCTCTCTTTGTTTTACATGCCGATGGTTTAGGCTAAACACCCTGTATTTACTATTTCAATATTTGATTCTTATAATTTGCTGTAAGATTGTATTGTTTGTGTTTTGGTGAAAAAAATAAACATGTACTTTTTTAGGCCAAAAAATTAAATTTTGTCAAGGATTAAAAGATTACAATCACTAATAATAGAATGATGAAAAAAAAAATACAACCTAAAATCAGGAAAGAAAAAACCAACAAAAATACGTGAAGACAAATTTTTATCTTCAACTAACTTCATCCTATACACTTCTTGCTGTCGTAGCCAATCTTTAAGAAAATATTTTAACAAATATTGTCCAGTAAGACCAAATGGATATGCCCATAAATTAATGCTTTTCATTATGTACGTCATGTACATTGATCCTATAGGATTTCTCTATTATCATAAGAGAATTATACATGTATTGTGTTTTTAATTAAGCCTGTACATTGAATGTTTAATTTTAGATGAAAAAGAATGGACGGAGACAAAATATTGGGAAATATATAAAAATGAAAAGTTATTGTTCTTGTCTTAAGAGAATTAAAGAGAATGCAAATATTAGAGTCCTAATATGAAAGATTTCAATTTAGTTTTTTACCAACTATTTTTATTCATTAATATACATTATTTTTCACGCAAATAGGGAATTCATTAATATATTAATTACTGTAAGGAATGTCAATGAATTTTTTCAATAGGTCAACAACATAAAATAATCACATACCAATTGATGTCGCTTCTTGTTAGCGTTTAAATTATTTACAAATTAATGTCTATATAGTATAGAGGTCAATATAGGTCGTATTCTTTACGTGGAGTTAATGTGTGGTTTAACTCTAGATTAAACTAAGTGTGTATAGAAATAGTAATAGAAGAGAACTTTGTTAATGATTTTTAGAAAATAAAAGGAGAAAATAACAAAAATAAAATAAAATAAAAGCAATAGTGTATAATGATATCACCAATAAGATGAGCGTTCACACGTATTGATGCGTGTCTATCATCGTTCAATAATATATTAGAATTATAACAATTATATATGTTAAATCCCTATCATATAGAATCCTAGACAACTGCCATGGTCATAATCAAACAATCCACAATTATACTTAGATCTAGCATACAATTGTATCAAGAATGATTAGTAAAGATACACTTAGCATGTGACAAATTAAAAAAATAAATAATTTGTTCCTCTAACATGGATATTCAATCGAACACCTTATAACTAAACATGTGAACTGAACATAAATAATTATAAAAGAAAACTAAAGATATTAAATAAAAAACGCCAAATCATAAATTAAAATAATAAATTACAAGGGTTTGATCACAAATGTGTCTCAATCGAAACCCTATGTCCAACATATACAAATCTCAAAATCTAAACCTAGGAAATCATAAACTTGCATAAAGGAAAAGATCAAATCAAAAAATTGTTCCACTCCTAATTCTAAAGTATAGAAACTCAAGCCATTATATCTCTCCTCAAAAACTTAGAAAGAAATGGATGAAATTGTGGAGACATGAAGAAGATGATTGTGATGGTAGTGGTTATTAGTGTGTTGAATGGAGGAGACTTGGGTCATTTATATAGCTTTTGGGAATGAGTCTTGTTGATGTGGATCTGTTCACTAATTGGTTTTGTAAAAGATAATGATAATATCTATTTATCTTCGTTATCCTTCAAAGTTATAATCTTTTCCAATATCTCAATAAATAATCTTTTTATAACTCAAATATCCTACAAACAATTTGTAACATCCTAAATTTTCTCTATCTATATAAGACTGATAGAGGAAAGAGGTTATGAAGGTCTTGGGATGGTAATCAAAAGGAAAGATAATGATTAAGATAAGTTTTAAGTTAAAGAAAGAGAGAAGGTATGAAGTTGTAAAGAAAAGGGGACTAAATTGCAATTAATGAAAGTTTTAAGGACATAACGGATATTTTGAAAAAGAAAGGGACTAAAGTGAAAGTCTAAACATTCCATAGTGAAAAATGGAAGTAGACATAAACTTTAGGCCATTAAGTGTAATTATGAAAAGTTGAGGGCCTAAAGTGTAATTTTTAAAAGTTTAGGGGCAAAATGATAATTATGAAAAGTTAAGCCAGAAAAGACTCGAAAATGCCTGAAAATGGTTTAGCACCAAATTTTCCCAGTAAATGGAGAAAAGTATTCTGATCAGTTTAACGCAACGCGAAATTTTGATTTGAGGTCCCGATAAATTGATATTAATTTTTAAAGTTAGGAGATTATTATAGTATCATATGGACCTCATAATCAGATGAAATTTGGCATTAAATTCTTATAAATAATATAAGAATTTATGAAACTGACAGAAGTAAAAAAGGAGTCCTGTAGAATTAATTATGAAATTTAAGGTGAAATCAGACACCGATAAAGGGTTAAAGGAAATGTAGGGAATTGTTATCAGGACTTTTGGATCTCCAAAAATTATGAGACTTTACAAAAAATTCATTTTATATTAGAATGAATTTATAAAAATGTCAAAACTAATAAAAGAGGTGTTTAGAATTTATTTCAAAATCAGGATAATTTAAGGATATCGGTATAGGAAGTACCTTGGTATATATGCCAAAATTATAGTTTGGGCCCAAGTAAGCCCAACATGGTGTCATAGAGGTGTCCATGAAGCCCAAGAAATTATCATGTGGTCAAATGAATTTTTTAGAATATTTTATATATTTTTAAAAGAAAAGAATTTAAGAAAATTCAAGAAGCATGTGAGATGTCCTTGTGGGCCCCACAAGCTTTACACATGGCACCAAGAAGAAGAAGAAGAAAGGGTTATGACATGTGCTAAAATCTAATAAAATAATATAAGAATTAACCTAATGATGATTAAGAATAATTAATCCAAAAATCAACCAATCAAGTTTAAGATTAAGGAGTTGTAATAATTAGGAAAAGTGGGGTTATTATGGACCTAAGGTGACAAAGCTTTGGCTATAAATACCCCTCCCATTCTTCAACAAAACGTGCCCCCTTGGTTCCCTTGGAGAAACTCTTGTCATTTGAAAACACAACCAAGATAAAGGCAATTCAAGGCACTTAAAGGTCAAGGTAGTTAAGGCATAAGGTAAGCAATCCTTCCTAGCTTATTTATATATGTTTTGGAAGAATAAAACCTAGGTTTTATTGGTTGTAAATTCAATTAAACCTAGAGCATGCTTGTTGTCCAAATTTTAAGTTGAAGTAGGAAGAAGGAAATAAAGCTATAACTATGTGATTAATGCTTGGATAAGTTAGTTTAGGTGATTGGTTATTGAATTAAGTTGTGATCTTGACTTTACCATTTGATGAGGCCATTCGGCCTAGGGCTGTTTTGGACCAAGAAGAATGAATTTCAATGATCTAATGCTTCCATTGAATCTAAATGATGATTTTGTGTAGGATTGGATAGGTTTGAAACCTTGGAAGCATTGGAATTGGAAGTTATAATTTTTAAGTCTTCTCTGTTACTGTTCACACGCATGAACAGTGATTGGAATTTTATGACTTTGATGCTTCCAATGGTTTTAAAATGAAAAATTGTGTGGGTTAAAGTAAGGAAACAAGTATTTGAAGCATTGGAATCAAAATAAGAATTTTTGAAAGAAAAAGAGAAGTTTTTGGTTTTGTCCAGAACATGTTGCAGCTGCTGAAATTTGGGCATTTTGAGTTCATAAATGGATTCAGAAGACCAAATTGTGTAGGGTAAAGTCAAGACATCAATTGATTCAAAGATCAAGTTAATTAACAAACATTAAAGAAAGTTACTTTAGTAGATAAAGTTTAATGTTCAAGGAAGTTGGGTTGTAATGAGTTAATGGTAATGTATGTGTATGAATATGCAATGCTTAGGATTTGATTTGTGTATTCAAGAAGGCAACCTCACTTCAAGGAAATGTGACAAGGAAGAGGATAAAAGGAAAGTGAAGCATTAAGGTAGTAAACTTACCTAAACTTGTATGTGTTGAATGTATGGTTGATTGTGTTATTGCTTGATTGATTGATATTATTCATATGTAATTGTTTAAGCTCTGTACTATGATTACTTTGGCCAATTATATTTTATATGTTACATGGAAGCATACACATTACATTATGTTGACACAATCACAAGAAAGCATTATACCAAACATTGATGCATACATTATTTAGTATCGTTTACTACTGAGATTTCTCTACAAACCTCACCCCAAATTATATCTCCAATCAACAGGAATGGAAATCTCACCCCAAATTATATCTCCAATCAACAGGAACTTCAAGCATGAGAGAGGAAGATTGTTAGATGATGATATGGTTTGCTTGTATGGTTATATATAGACAAGTTTTGAGATGAATGTATGTACAGTTAGTTGTTAAAATTCTGCACTTGAACAATAGATAGTTTGGAGTTATGGTACTTGGTCTGTAATTAAAAATAGTTAATGATATAATAAATGTATGATATTTTAGCAGTAGTTAGTTAACATGTCAAGCTTTGTTTTGACACCAAGTATGCCTTATTTCAATGTCTGTACAAAGAGAACAAATTTTTTAAAGTTGGGGACCAGAATCTATTTTTCAAAATTTTGACCAAATGAACAGTAAACTTTAACGTCAGAGTTAACTTAGTTGACTAGTCAATTGGTCCAAGTAAGTATTGTTATCTTCAATTAGCCTTTTGAACCACTTTATTTCGATTTTTCTAGAATTAGTTGTGAATTTTCAAAGATCATCACTAAATCTGGAATTACCAAATGAACAGTAACCGTAAACTTAAAATTTTCAGATTTTGATATTGAACTTCAATGGACTTGTAAGTGGTTCTAAATACTACCAAATAGTCCCTAAGATGTATAAAAAATAAGGTGTTACACAATTCAAATAAAAAATAATAGGATAAAAGAGATAAAATAATTAATAAGAAAATAGGAAAAGATGACACATTTATCTATTATCCTTTGATTAAATTCAAATGTTAGACATTGAGTCCTTATCTTTGAATTAATTCAAATGGTATTGAATTAATATAATATAACATAATTCTAATATAATATTATATTAAAGGAATGAATTAATATAATAAAATATAATATTAATATAATATAATATTATTAGAGGTATTTTAATTTTTTCTAATTAGATATTATAATATCCTCCTTCAATTTGGCAATTTCTCAATTGACCTTCCTTATATAATATAATTTTGTAGTAGTTGATATAGGTTCTAATCATCATTTGTGTATATTTTCCCCAATTTCTTGAAATACATAAAGCAAAATACCTTCATGCAAATCAATTTAATCAAGAGAAATAATAAAATCAATAAAAACACAAGAAAATTATATTTTTAATTATTTAATTCATATAATCAAGTAAAGCACAAAATAGCAACAACTACAACAATGCCTATTAAACATGATAAAGTCCTTGAAATAGATAGGAAATAATATGATAAAATAGGGATTCATCAAATTTCCCCACACTTAAATCTTTGCACTTCTGGGCAAAGTAATGAAGAACATCTTGATAGACACTGAAAACGAATAGAGGAATTAAATAAGTTTGAGCATGAAAGTGATAATTAAATCAATCAAATCCTTCAAGTCAGCCATGGTCACAAAATAACAAATGTAATAAGAATAATCTCTATGAACATAGTTAAGACAGGGGAACATGATAGAAGATAGTACACTCAAGGATATATCTATTTCACTTATCTCACCTTAGTACACTCATGGATATATCTATTTCACTTATCTCACCTTTTATTGGGGTTCTTTCACTCAAACTTGCCTATACTAGTCCCTACCATAGGCTTGTAATAGTTCTAAGTCTCTGCTATCAGTTACATATGCATTCTTCAATAAAGAGGACTTTATAAGCTTGTAATGTTAGAAATAGGCCATGTGGAATGGAATATGAATGATAGAAAGTACTATATGCATGCAATAATGAATAGATTGCATGAATTCATGTCATAAGATATGTAGAGGTGGTAATTGTGCTAATAAGAGCTAATAATTGTGCTTTCTTCATTTCTCTTTTCTTTTCCATTATTTTTTCTTTTCTTCGCTTTTTCTTCACTTTCTCTATTTTTTCCTTGTATTTTTCTTGCACTATCTTTTTCTTCCTTTTCTGGCACCTTGTATATAAAAGATGTAGCACAACACCCAATAATGATTTTCTGACATGAATAAATGTTTTATTTCAAAAAGATATTCATGCATATATGACTTTCGATAAATGGGCTCAGAGGGGTGACTAGGGATATAATATGTATAATGGCTTGTGTTTGTGATAAAGGGGTTTAGAATATGATGGTCTTGATCATTTTAAAGAGTTGCAAATATGATGGTCTTGATCATTTTAAAGAGTTGCATATGAGTTATACATCATATAAGAAAACTAGGATAAGTTCTAAAGAGTAAATAGTGTATGAGGTACTCACTTAATTTAAAAATTTAATGCCTAGAATCCTTCCAACAGGGCTATCTTATTGAATCTGGTTGTATCGCCCAATAGGAGGTGAATTGGGTGATTTTAAATTTTTTAAAACTCTTAAAATATTTAAATGAATTTAAAGTGAAGAGTTTAGAATGATATCACCAAAGGAAGAAGTTGATGAAGAAGGATTGCACAAGTTGATTTATACTAGTTTGGTCCAATCTAATTGACCAACGTCCAGTCCCCAAAGCACCTCTGAGTATTCCACTATACTCCAAGATTCCGTGAGCTCTTGGTGCCTTAATACTAGGGGTGAGCAAAGTACCCGTAGCCCAGTGTACCCGCCCGGCCCTGGTGTCAATTTGCCCGTTTTGAGCCCGCCCAAAATGGGCCCATAACGGGCGGGCTTAAACGGGCTAAAGTAGTAAAATAAACGGGCGGGCTACGGGCTGACCATCGGGCAGCCCGTAGCCCGTCCGTTTATTTTTTTAATTAATTAAATATTTTTTAAAAAAATAAAAATTATGAATGATCATATTATGTATGCATTATGGACTTTGTGTTTATAAACTTATAGTGATAATTGATAAACATTATGATTATGATATTTTCTTTTAATAATTTTATGATAAATAATCATATTATGTGTTCACTGTGAACTTCAAATAGGGTAAATCAGATTTTTTTATATATATTTTTAGTAAACGGGCTGCCCATGCCCGTTTTGACCCAAACGGGTTCAACCCAACCCGTTTAATACGGGCTTAAATGGGCTGGAGCACGGGCATGGGCTAGCCCGTGCCCAGTTAAGATTAAACGGCCGGGGTACGGGCTGACCATCGGGCCAGCCCGCCCCGCCCGTTGCTCATCCCTACTTAATACATTCACATGAGAATTCCTTCTCAATCCCCCTCACAACCTATAAGGTTAACGCCGGTGAGAATCCCTCTTACTCCCCCTTACAACCGTAAGGTAACAATGCACTTAAGAGATCACACTCTTGAGCAATTTTAAAGAATGATTAATACAAATGAAACTCTCTCAATAGAATAGATGAGATAAACACTTAAGTTTTAATTCTCTAAGTTTCTCCCTAAAAAATATAAGATGCTCCGTATCAAATGAGAGGAAACAGAGAGAAACAAAGAGATACAATCACTGTGTATAATCGAAGTACATATTGAGCATTTGTAGCATCTTCTTATTTTTTTTTAGCTTCTTTAGCTTTCTCATTTTAGCTCCTTCTTCTTTTAGACTTGGTTCTTCATAATTCCATTGAAGCGTTGAAGTAGCCGTTGATCTCTGATGTTTTTAGCCGTTGATCGTTGAAGTTTCCATCCAAGCTCCTTCTGCTAAAGTGAACAATCTGATGTTTTTAGCTCTTTAGTTGATCTCTTTGTTTAATCTTGTTTCAGCCTGTAAATGATCTTGAAACATTCTTTAGTAAAAATATAATCAGTGTAAGTATAAATCAATTGTTTCCAAATGATTTAGAATTAAAGATCAAAATCTAATAAAGTTTGGTTTAAAATACTTTTCGCAAAATGGCTTAACTTATCGAAGAGCTTATTGAAGAATACCCTTATCAAAAAGGTCTTCGATAAATTACTGAAGAATTATATTTGGAATAATTTAAATATTATCGAGTAATTCTTTGATAATCAGCCTTATCGAAAAGCACTTTGATAAATATTCAATGAATTGCAAAGATATAGTTCATGATTTATCGAATAGTTATTTGATAATATCCTTATCGATAAATTGTTTGAAAAATATTCCTTCAAACATATGCTTTCAGATTTATTGATATATTTTATAATATTTTATTTATCAAAGTGTTCTTCGATAAATATGCTATTTGCATAGCTTATCGATAAATGCTGAAGAACATCTTTTCAAACCTTTTTAAACAGACTTTCATATTCTTTGATCCTTTAATCCTTTTCTCAAATAATATATTTGGAAACAAATAATTCATAAGATCATTAATCATTCCAATATAGCATATAACATATCACAAGATCATAAGCTTAAACTATTTAGCAATTCAGAATAGAGATCAAAGGTTTAATCATATCAGAGCAAGTCATCAGCATATAGTCTTTCATCAATTAAGATCAGGCTATTAAAATTCATGAAGATCATTCATTCAATCAAAATAATTCATAAGCTCATCAAAGTTATTCTAGGACTTATCCAATCAGATTTTTGACAGATTAATCTTAATAAAGGATATTATCGAAGATCTCTTTGACAAATGACCTGATTAAATAGTTCATTGATAAGAGTATAATGAATCTTACTTTGAATCTTTCATAAATAAGCTTATCTTCATAAATTCAAGACAATTCAAATCATAGATGATTCAAACAGATCAATCAACATTATAAGCAATAAATCATCTTCAATATCATTTCAAATCATCATCATAACATTTATCAAATAAAGATTTCATTTATTTTGAATTTGAAACAACTTATTTCTTCTTTCTCAAATTGGTCTTATAAATTTGTGAACTTAAGACAACAAATATCATTTTGAGAAGTAGACAAAACAGATCAATCACTTGTCAAAATCATTCTCAAAAATAGAGATTTAATTAATCTTGAAAATCATATGACCAATCTTTAAATCTCTAAAGCTTTTCATTCTCTTATCAAACGTTTTTATAAATATATATGTTGAAGCAAGATAACATTTTTTATGAGCAAACTATATGGAAAATCATTCAATTCATTGCATTTTGTAAACTCCAAAATTTTCTCCACTTTATTGAAGTGTTATTCGATAAATTCCCTCATCGAATAGTCATTCCATAAATGAGTTTTTGAAAGCAAAATAACTTTTGAAAAATAGAATTTATGATTGAAGACATAACGATAAATACCTTGTTCGATTAATTATTTGATAACCATATTTATAAAATCTTTTCACAAAACTTATTGAAGTCATATTTGATAAACCCACTTATCGAATAGAGTTTCAAATAATTCCAGTTTCAAGATCAAGGACTCAAAAGTTTCATAAACCAAATTTGATTGATTTATTGAAGTCTTTATCGATAAGAAACCTTATAGAATAGGTCACCGATAAATCCTTTTCAGAAATCATATTTTCTTTCAAAAATTCTTCTTATTTATCGAATAATTATTTTATCGATAAATGCTCTTTATCAGTTTAGTTTTACTTTGAAATCTTTTTTCAATTATTTGTCATCATCAAAATATTGGAGTCTAACATATCTCTATCATTCCTATTTACATAGCCTCACTGAAGACTTTAACTATTCTCAATGCATTTTATTATCTGTTTCTAGGATAACTCTTAGAATATTGACTAACTGAACTATCTCAATAAGCAGTGGACTTGAGAGATTCATAAATGTATCAGTGTAATCAAGATGATATTTTAATTTAAAATAGACTCTCAGAAGCATAAGGGTGATTTTTTTAAAAAAAATAAGTATTTTCAAGAGCTCAATCAAATAGCCAATTAAATTCATTCTCTTCCCCACACTTAAACCAGACATTATCCTCAACGCAGTACTAAAGCATATATCAAAGGAAGAAGGGAAGATGATTAAAGTATCATGTGCTAAAGGGGAGATTTATTCAAAGAAAAACTATCCTAAAACTAAGAAATCCTTAAAATGTAACATATTCTAAGAAATTGTTAAAAGACATAAAGAAATAAATTTAAATTATTCTACTTTTTTCTACTAGGATTGTCCCTCCCCCACACTTATCTCAAATAATAAAACTAAGAATATATAGAAGGATAAGATAAGGAAAGAGACAACATGGTGCCTTTATGTCGCTTAAGGGTCTTGAAGTTGAAATTCTCATCTGTGATGAGGAACATGCTCTCACATAAGTGTACTTTCTCTACACAGCTTTCTCTAGGTGTTTGGGGTGGTGGCTCAGGGTCAATTTGTGAAGATGTAACATCCCTAATTTCTGTACTAAGTTGTATGTACAGATTGAATAAAATATATGAGATGTTTAGAAAAAGATGTGGCCATATTTATGTAAAGAAAATGATTAATTGGAAGAGGAAGAAAGTCTAAGAGCCAAAGTGCAAAATTACAAAAATGCCACTGTGATGCCCTAAGAAACTAGAAGTAAATGGAGGGCATTTTGGTCATTTCACACAATGGATGGATATAATATGAAATTTGATAGTAAATTATTATAATTAATATGAGAATTTATGGAGTTGACAAAAGTCAAAAAGGAATCCTGTAGAATTAATTATGGAATTTACGGTAAAAAAGGACACCGATAAAGGGTTAAAGAAAACACATTTAATTTTTAACAGGACTTCTGGGTCTCAGAAAATTATGAAACTTTGTAGAGAATTTATTTTATATTAGAATGAATTTATAAAAATTTTAGAACAATTAAAGGAGGTGTTTAGCATTTATTCTGAGATCAGGATAATTTAAGGATATCGGTATAAGGAAAGTACATTGGGATTTGTGCCAGTTAGCTATTGGACCTAAAAGAGGCCCAACATTTCGTCCTAGGCCAGCCCAATAAGGCCCAAAAGTTATCTTGGAGCCCAAGTCCAAATAATAAATAATTTATGGATTTTTGAAAAGAAAGAAAAAGAGAATAAAGTAAGAATTAGGTGTTGCACATGGTGGGACCCACAAGGACACAAGAATGGCACCCAAAAAGAGGAAGGGTTAGGTGTACCAAGGGAGGCCATGCTAGTGATGTCATGGTGGTAAGGTCTTGAGTGAAAAGTGAAAAGACATTCCAAGATCAAACCTTTAACCATTAGATCAAATAGTTTCCAAAGTGATCTTGGCCTTCAAATGGCACATGACTTTTGCTATAAATACCCCCCCTTTCCATTCATTCTTCACACCCAAGAGCTCCTTTAGAGAGAGAAGTGAGTTCTAGAGAAAGAAAGTGGAAGAAAGCAAGGAAGAAGCAAGGGTCTTGAAAGAGCAAGTAAGGTGAGTTGATGCTCTTCACTTTACAATTTCGGTTTGCACTGTTCATGCACTGTTCATGATATAAGGAAATGGAATTTCAATGATTTAATGCTTCCATTGAGTTTATATGATGATTTTGTGTAGGATTGGAAAGGTTTTAAACCTTGGAAACCATTGGAATTAAAGGTTATAATGTTGAAAATTCCTCACGGGTACTGTTCACTCGCGTGAACAGTGATTTGAATTTCATAATTTTGATGCTTCCAATGGTCTTAAAATGAGATTTTGTGTGGGGGTAAAGTGGAGGAACAAGTATGGGAAGCATTGGAACCAAAATGGGAATTTTTGGAAAAAGGGAGCTTATTGAAACTAGACTTGGATTTTGTTTGGAATGGAGTTATAATTTGGTAATTATCTTGTAATGCCTAGGTCTTGACATTTGTGGCAAGGAAATACTATTACAAGAAGGAAATGAACAAGGATCTACAAGAGGTAGCAAGAATATCTAACTATAAACTTATGTGCTTTGATTGTTTTGCTTACTTGTTATGCATGAAGGTTTGGTTGAGCATGGAATGTTGTGTGATGATGATGATGATGTGATATGAGTATGTGATACTCCTTGCAATATATGTCATGACAATATGCATATTAGAATTGCTTATGTATAAGCATGAATTAGCTCCCATTGCATGATAACATGTTAGGCATTCAATCAAACATGCATAACCTTATAGTTTATATTACTTGCTATTGGGATTTCCATGAAATCTCATTCCTTCCATAAAATTAAACATGCTCTAGGTGCTGGATCTTCTCAAGGCAAGAGGGTAAATGTTGATGGATGACTGTACATAATTTAAAGAGTGTGCACTTTAATTACAAGATGATGTTTTGGTTTGTATGATGCATGCTACTAATAAATCCAATCAGAGGTAGTGTACTTCCATCAGTATTTTGATTGACTTATATGATGATTTTTCATATGAAATTTGGCATGCACATATCTAAGATCTATATCTTTAAATGGACACCAAGAACGCCTCATTTGGTTAAGAAGTCAAATTGTTATGATTTTTCAAAGTTAGGAGTTGAAATCTGGAATAAGGTAAAACGACTACTCAGAGGCAGTGAGGTTCATGCGCTAATTTCATATAGTAAACGAATGAGTTTTTCCTCAAAATTTTGTGAGATTAAAGTAGACATATGGAGATTTAAATCCATATGTAATTCAACTCAATTGGATAAGTATACAAGGAGAAATGAATTTTTGAAAATGGGGCAAAGAAACTGGAACTTCCAGATTTACCAAATGAATAGTAAAGTTCAATGAATAAACTGATTTGATCTGGACAATAAGATCTCATTTTCATATTTTTATCTCAAATTTAAATGAAATATCTGTCATTAGAAATTGGAATCACCTTAAAATGATTTTTCTAGATTTAGTTATGAATTTCCAAAGTTCAGGTTGTAATCTGGAATTACCCAGTGAATAGTGGCAGTGAACAGTAACCGTAAGCCAAACACTAGGAAATTCAGGTTTTTGAGGTTAAGACTTAAAGATATTTGTTAGAAAATACCGTTGTGCTGGTAGACTATACAAAGTACTGTGTACGTAGGTGCTGTCTAAGGAGGCTGGAAGTGAGTGGACCTAGCCGGTTCATCCAGTCTTTCCTGGGTACTTGCGTAGAATGGTAGTTCTCATGGGGAATTACCGAATCAGTACAGTTATTTTCTACCAGAATTTTCGGCAAGAGAGATATAATCCACTTCAAGAAAGCTATAGCAAGAGTACTTTGAGAGATATAAAGGAGGATGTTTCATTTTGGTATCAGAGCAAAGGATTCTGGCTTAGGAAATGCTCTGAACAGATGATTTCTAGCGTTAGTACAAAATAAAGTTAGCACAGAACAAAGGGTTCTGGCTCAGACCATAAGATTCTGGCACAGAACAGAAGGTTCTGGCTCAGTGATGTTCTGGTTTAGTTAGACTGATCCCTTAAACAAAGAAGTTGATGGTTGAGTGGTGTTGAAGGCGGTAGATTGAGCTGAGGTCTCGTGTTTATTAACAATGTGGCTGAACTAAGCATAATAATGTTTAAGAAGCAATTTCCTCTATGGATAGAGATAGAAGCTGATCAGTTCATGACTAAGGAAGCTTTAAAAGTAGCTCGAAGTATCATGTTATGACTAGATACTATAGTAAGGATGCCAGATGTCCAAGTTGCGACAAGTTAAGTCATAAGTCATAATGAGAGAAGACTTTGGTCGCAAAACACAATGCAAATATTGCTGCAATAGACATAGGGATTCATAAAGTTAAGCTTGAAATATCAGTTAATCAGTGAAACCCCCAACCTGTAATGTTGTATAAAGATGAGGTACACCCAGACTTGGACTCTTCAGGTAGTGAAGAGAGTTCAGATAACATCATAAGGGACTCAATCAGGAAGGTTTATAGTAAAGTACCCCATGCATATTTTTGTAGACTCAGATTTATAGTCTGGAGATTATGAGAAATTCAGTCAGATATTGTGTATGCATCAGATAATGCTACACTAGATAATGATGGGTCTAGTAATTATGTACAGGATGAGTTTGATAGAGTGCTCTCTAACCCTGATATAAGCTCTCTTCCTTCGATAAGAGGACAGATTACGGCTGAGGAAGCTGAGAACTGATACCGGATTATAAGTAGGCTAGATATTATTCCTCCTCTACTAGAGTTTGAGGATAAGTTTGATATGAGTAGCTTAAGAACCAGTTATAATCTGTGACATCCATTCCTATTATCCCAGTCCAGGAATATATGAGGTTATAGATAAAGATTAAAGGGATGTTCCTGGTCCTAATCCACCCCAGCTTCTTTATGAAAGATAGACAATGTGACTATACTAGTCTCAAGAAAGGCTGTGGGAAGTGAACTACTTAGTTTAAGTTAAGTGATGGAAGGAAGTAGAAATCAAGAGCAGTCAGTTTAGCTGCAGTTCTTCAATGCCGTAACAAGGATGATAAATAGAGATGTGATAGAGGGCATTGACCTGGATTAAGTTTTCATGTTAGTAGCATGATATGAGATGGCCATAAGCCAGATATTGCCATATACCCTACGTGGCATGTAAAGCTAAGTGAGCTTTTGGCAAATGGTTCACAACTGATGTGTAAGGATCGGCCATTACTAGGGTAAAGACTAAACAAGAACATTATAAGGGAATGTTTAAAGCAAGTTAGATCCAGGTCAGATGTAAAACAGTTTGGAACACAGCTAGAAGTCCTCGAGAAGTTAGGCCATGACGAAAGGTGACCCGAGGTTGTGACTAAAGAATGTAGAGCTGTCCAGGCATGACAAGTAGAATGATATGGTCACAACTAAAGTTTATGGATGCGTTGCGCCTAGTTCATACTCAGGTCATGATGAAGATATGCAGGGACCTGATAGAGCTGGGAAAACGGGTTCAGCCCGCGGGCTGAGCCCGTTTTATAAAAAAACGGGGCGGGTTCGGGCTGGCAAAAATCCAGCCCGTTTTTTGGCGGGCCGCATAGCCCGCCCCGTATAAGCCCGTTAAAAAAGCGGGCTAGCCCGTTTAAAAACGGGCTAGCCCGCTTATATTTTTTTTATTTTTTTTAATTAATATTAATTAAAGCCAAGGGAAGGGTCGAAGGATGCAGCACAGAGAAATCAGAAATCAGGGTTTGCCATTCGGGGTTCCTGCCTTCCTGCCTTCCTGGTGCCTGGTGCTGCCGTGCTGGACTGCTGGCTGGCTGCGGATTGGAATTTGGGAAAGGGAAATCAGGGATTGCTGCGGAGTGCGGACCGAAGAAGGCGCGGCGCAGCGATACGCGACTACTCTTCTTCTTCACTTCTTCTGTTTTTCAGTACCCTAGCAGAGTCGCCGAGTCGGCGTCGCTCACGGTGGCGTCGTGCGTCGCCATAGCCTCACGCTGCGATAGCCGATAAGTCATAAGTGGATTAGTGGAGCATCAGCATAGCAAGCGGCCTCTTCTTCTTCACTTCTTCAGTACCCTAGCGGAGTCGGAGTCGCTCACTTCTTCAGTACCCTGCGGTGGTCCAGTCGTGCGTCGCTAGTCGCCATAGCCTCACTGTCACGAGATCACGGCTACACCTGCTCACAGCCTCACGGTCGTCGACGCCCTGGTAAACTGTAACTCTGAGACTCTGAAATTTCTAATCACCGTGATTAATCAATGTTTTCTTCAGTTACTCAGTTACTCTGGTACTTTGGTAGTCGCCTAGTCGATGTGTCTGGTTACTTTGTTAGTCGATACTTTTATGCCAGAGTTTTGTAGTCTCTGAACCGACTACCAGAGTTTTTGTAGTCACCGTGATTTTCTCTATACCGACAGCCGACAGGTTTTGTAGTCTCTGAACTTTGTTAGCTAATTTGTACCAGAGTTACAGAGTTAGAAATCACGGTGATTAGAAAACATTGCCAAAGTTAAACATTCACAGTGTCGCTAGTCACCATTAGCATCAATATTTGCCAAAGTTAAGTGACTTTATGCTGTGAATGAATGCTGTGAATGAATGACTGAATGTTGCTGTGAATTCTGTGAATGAATGTTGCTGGGAATTCTGTGAATGAATGTTGCTATCATTATTTTATATCGTAATTGTTGCTGTTCTGTGCTTTTCCCTGTTACAGATAGAATTTAAGATGGATTCGGGTAATGAGGAGCATAAAAGAAAGAGTGATCATGATGCAATCAATATGGAACAGGAAAATCAATCTGAACAAGCTGACCCCTCTGTTTCTATAGAAGCCAATGTAAGTAAGAGAACAAAGAAAAATACCTCTGATGTTTGGAACTACTTTACTAAAATCGGTAAAGTAGATGGAAAAGAAAAAGCTGAATGTAAAGGGTGTAAAAAATCATATAGTGTTGGAGGTAAGGATTATGGGACTTCACATCTTCGACGTCATATCAATATTTGTGCAGCAATCCCTAAGTATAAAGATGTGGGTGCCATGATGTTAGACAATGCAGGAAATGTTAGAGGTAGAAAACTTGATCAGAACAAAGTTCGAGACTTGCTAGCTTATTGGCTAGTCAGACATGATGTTCCATATTCTTTTGTTGAGTGGGAGGCATTTAGAGACTTTTCTTCATATTTAAATCCTGAGTTCAAGCCCATTACCAGAAAAACTGCTACAATTGATGTAATGAATTTCTATCTTAAAGCAAAAGAGAACTTAAAAGATCAGTTAGCAAGGAGTCCTGGTAGAGTATGTTTAACTGCAGATTGTTGGACTTCTTTAGCTACTGAAGGGTATCTTTGTTTGACTGCACACTTTATTGATGAGAAATGGAATCTCAATAGCAAGATACTGGCATTTGCTAGGATGAAGCCTCCACACTCTGGTATTGAATTGTCAAATAAGGCACATGATATCATTACAGACTGGGGTATTCAAGGAAAAATATTTTCTATTACTTTGGATAATGCCTCAGCAAATGACAACATGCAATCTTTGTTGAGAGATAGATTGAATTTATGTAATGGTTTGATATGTAATGGGGAGTTCTTCCATGTGAGATGTTGTGCCCATATCTTAAATCTTATAGTGCAGGAGGGGTTGATGGTAGCGAGTTCTGCTGTGCAAAAGATTAGGAGCAGTATTACATACGTGAAGCACTCGGATTCGAGGTTGACAAACTTTAAAAAGTGTGTTCAACAGGTTGGGGGCATTGATAGTTCAATGGGGTTGAGATTAGATGTCCCCACTAGATGGAATTCGACACATGCAATGCTCCAAAGTGCAATCAGATATCGTCGTGCTTTTGTAAACTTATCTTTACATGACAGCAACTATAGACATTGTCCGTCACCTGAAGAGTGGACTAGAGCAGAAGTGATATGCGCATTCTTGAAACCATTCGCAGTGATTACAAATCTGATTTCTGGGTCATCTTATCCGACATCTAACATGTATTTCATGCAAATCTCCAAAATTGAGACACTACTGAAACAACATGTGGAAAGTGATGATCTTTTGATTCAAGATATGGCTGAGAGGATGCTTCGAAAGTTTGATAAATATTGGGGTGATTGTAGTGTCATTCTTGCATTGGCAAATATCCTTGACCCACGGATGAAGTTTGATGTTGTAAAGTTTTCTTATGTAAAACTTGATCCCATAAATTATGAAGAGAAGATTGAACACATTAGGAGAAAGTTATACTATGTGTTCAATGAATATAAAAGCATAGGATCATCTTCATCATCCTCAGTCCCTTTTGTCAGAGGTGAATCAAGCTCTAATATCAATGTGCCAACAACAATGTCTTTCGAACGAAGTGCTATTGAGTCCTCTATATAAGATGAAAACAACTACCTGGATGCTTTTGAAGTAAGTTTGAGATATTTAATGTTAGTTCTTAATTTATGTAATTATCATGTCATCGATGCTAACATTTAATTTATATGATACAGGATTTTTTTGAAGCAAAGAATAAAGATACTGAGGTGTTTCAAAAGTCTGAGCTAGACATTTATTTGGAAGAAGCAACACTTGATCCTAGATTGTCTATCAAATTTAATTTGTTGACTTACTGGATGACTAATGCGGCTCGATTTCCTTCTCTTTCAAAGATGGCATGTGATATACTATCTATTCCAATCACCACAGTTGCAAGCGAATCAGCTTTTAGTATTGGTTCACGAGTTCTTACAAAGTACCAAAGTTGTCTTCTTCCAGAGAATGTTGAAGCTATTATTTGCACTCGTAATTGGATGCTGGGTTATTCATGGGGTGATAATTTAATTAGATATTTTTTCCATTTTATATTTTTCTTTTACATATTAATTCAATCATATTAACTTTTTTTAAAAATGTTGTGTGATGTGTTATGTGGCAGATGAGACTAAGGAAGAAGAAGGTGCTCATTGTACTGTTGATGACACTGTTGCAATTTCAGATATTGCTTCAAATACTCCAAATTTGACGGACTAGCAAAGCTGCAAAGACGGTTATTGTTTGTTTTATGTGTTGACATTTCTATGATTGTGTGATGGATTAATATTATGTTGTTAATATTAATTTAGATTGTGATGGATGTTATGGATTATTGTAATATTTAATTTTTTTTAGTATTTTAAAAATATTATTTTTTTTTAAATTAAAAAAAGTGGCGGGCTGGCGGGCCAGCCCGCCACTAAGAGGGGGCGGGCTCGGGCTGACGTTTTGCCAGCCCGTTTTTGGGCGGGCTGCATAGCCCGCCCCCTCTTTCTTGCGGGCTGGGGGCGGGCTGGCCCGTTTTTGGCGGGCCAGCCCGTTTTCCCAGCTCTTAATAGTGCCATTGTCCACCAGCCCAAAACTGAGAAAGTAGGATTTGTAGATCACAAATTCAATCACCTACAAAGCTAATTTCACTGTCATTCTTTATCATATGAATTAAAATATATTTAATAAGTTAATTGTCATTCTTTATCATATGAATTAGTTGAAAGTGTTTTATAATCGAGACAAATAGAAGTATTATATTATTTAAAAAGACTCTTGTGTAATCTTTTTAGTCTTTATTATATGGCACTATTTAAAAGGTATCTTGTTCATTTTTATAAAGCCCTTATTGGTTTTAAAGAGCATTAAATATTTCATATATTCTCATATTTAATAAAGGTAATGAGAGAGAGTAAAAATTAATAAGATGTTAAAGTTTAATATAGTTAATAAAAATAATATCAGAAATTATTTAAATTTGATAAAAAAATTTAATGTTTTTAACTTATTATTAATATGTGTGAATTAGTTAGAAATAATTTATAATAAAAAATAAAAAGAGTATTTACATAGAATTTAATAAATAATTACATTGTTCTTGTTTTTTTACCAAATACGTTGTTCGTGGTTTATTTATTTTTAACATTTTCCCCTTGAAACTTGTTTAGTACAGTACAAACATTCATGTTACCACCTAAAGCTATTTGGTTGAATGGTGGACCAATTATATTATAAAGTAGGAAGATTAATATCTAATTTTCACTTTGTTAATTTTTTTTTATAAAGATTTATCTTAGTTATAAAATCTTAATTTGGATTAATTGATTATTTAAACATATAATAATAAAATTTAAGGAAAGCTATAAATATCAGTAGCCAAATATTATAAAAAAACATTCATGTCACCATGTTTTCTCTATATACATCACAAGTTCAGTATCATCTTTGATTATCTTTTAATGAGAAATTCCATAAAACTGTAAAAAGCTAGCAGCATCTATTAATTTTTTCTTAAGATCCATAAAATATTATAAATATCTTATAAGGGTTATAGAGCCTTAGAGGAATCCTTTTTATAAGACAGACCCTCACCTCTATATTTAGTTGGAGGGAAAATGGAAAAAAAAATTAGGAATAGAATACTAAAAAGGATTTTTTTAAAATAATTAAAAAGTCATATTTTAGAAAGTTTTTTTAGTATTTTTTTTATAATTTTCTTCTCATCTAAAACATTTAAAACATAGGTAAGTGAAAATATTTTTTATCCTTTTATAAAGTACCACGTGATATATTTATTAAATTTTTATATTACCTTTATTTAACATTGGTTTATGTCTTTTGAATTTGACTTTAGACTTCTCAGTGGATGGATTTAACACAAAAGAAAATAATATAATTAAATGTGTAAATGTTTTTTAAATACAGCTTTATCAAAATCAAAAGTCAATATTACATTAACATTAATGAATTAATTGTTTATAAAATTTAATTGTGCATGAGGATAAAATAAAAAACTATTAACTAGTTCAAATACTATCAAACTGCAAGCTAAGTTAAAAGAGAATGAGTTGTTAACGGTATACTGTTCCAATGGTTGCGCTACTTGCCACATTTGGATGGGAGGTTCTGAAACTCAAATCTAACATTCACATATTTGTATTGTGTACATGGATTTAAATTGATTATATTAAAGTTTTAAGAATAATATTTTGTTATAATTTCAGTCATAATATTTAAATATTTAAAAAATATTTTAATTTTTAGATATTTAAATTTATATTTATAAATAATTAACGATTTATTTTATTTAATATTAATATCGTAACAAAAAAAGAAGAGAGAGTTCACATTTTTTTTTAGTTGTGGGAGAACTTGGTCCTTCTAGGCAGTGAGCATGGGGATGAGTGTAGAGTCACAAACAAGTGATTGCCTCGAGTACTTCAACAAACTCCTCAAAGCAATGCAATGCCGAAACCGCAGCCCAACTTTCTGGCACTATCCTTCTTCTTCCTCTTCTTCTCTTTCTTTCCCTCACTTGTCTCTCTCCTTTTGAATTAAATGCGCTCTTGAGAGAGAGAGAGAGAGAAATCCAATTGCTCTCTCAAAATTCGAAAACAAAAAAACCCTCAAGAATTTAATGCAGCAGCTGAGATTCCCACCCACCCTTTGCCCTCCAAAATCCCTCCCTAATTTCCTCCTCATTCCCCTTCTCCTCCTTCTCCTCCTACTTCTTCTTCTCCCTCAAATGGACTTCACAATCTCACTTAGTTCTTCTGATTCTTCTTCTTATTTGCCTTTTGCTTCCCTTTTGTCCCCATTATGTCCCTCTCCATCAACATTGGCTTTGGCTACTCCATTGCCATCGCCCTCGCTTTCCTCGTTCTTGCCTCTGCGCTCATTCTCTCTTTCTACCTCTGTTGCCGTAACCGTAACCGCATCCCCATTTCGAATTCGAACCCGATTCCGAATATGAACGCGACATCTTCTGGGTCGAATGTGGGATCCGAGGGTATTGTTCTGCCTCGGGTGATTTTTGTGGCGGAGGAGGAGGAGGATGATAACGAGAGCGCCGTCTTGGGGCTCGACGAGAACGTTATAAACTCGTACCCGAGGTTGCAGTACAGTAGGGGTGCTATGGGGGTTGGAAGCAGTACGATGTGTTCGATCTGTTTGTGTGAGTATAGGGATTCGGAGATGCTAAGGATGATGCCGGAGTGTCGCCATTATTTCCATCTCTTGTGCCTTGACTCTTGGCTTAAGCTAAATGGGTCATGCCCTGTTTGCCGGAACTCGCCGCTCATGACGCCGATTTCAACGCCTCTGCAAGAAGTGGTCCCGCTCTCTCAGTACCCGGCTGATCGGAGGCGACGGAGGTGACCATTTTCCCTTCTTGGACTCTTCTGGGTTCGCCTCTCAAGGGTGTTGTAAATCTTCTAGGTTATCGAAGATGATCAAGTTTTTGTCTTTTTTTAATTGGGTATTTTCTTTTCTTGTCAAATTTTCTCTTCTTTGGGAAGAGGTGAAAATAGGAGGAGAGTGAAGGAGGTAGAAGTAGAAGTAGAAGAAGTAGTGGTACTCACATATGAAATATCATTTTGTTGGATTAGAATATTGAAATGAGAAATTCACTGATATGCTTTTTCTAGCTGTTTGAGTTAAGCCTTTCACATACATATAACCTCAATTGCCTAGAAATGAATGTTTTACAAGGCATCATTCTCTATAATCCTTATGATGGATTGCTACCTGCATTAAGGTTGATGTTGATTTTGGCGTTGGTTATCCTTTTGTTTTCTGCCTGCGTTGACTGGTTACCTACGAAAAGTCAGTATCAATATTTGACTTCTAGTTGAACATTTTTGTTGATTAGTAATTTATTATTTCATCTTCAACTTCATTCTTTGCACTTTCCTCTCCGCTCAGGGAAGGAAAAAGAGATTTTTGCTTTTTTGCTTGCCTTTTTTTACATTCATGACTCCACTTAGTTGTCCTCTTTGTAGACAGCTTGGGACATTGTTTCTGTTCCTGTCTCCCATAATGCTTTGTACTAGGACCCATTTTTATTCTAGAGGTTTATTGATTCTATGCTCCCTTTCCTTTTATATTTTGAGGTTTATTGTGTCTAAGTAATAATTATATATATAGATTGGGTGCTATTCACTGCACGGAATCCAAGAGCAAAGGTTTATGTTCTTTTCATCACTTTTGAACAATATGGCTTGCCAAAGTTCTTGTTCATACATGGATGGATAGCTTTTTATTTTGGGTTAAAGTCCAATTTTGTCCCTAAAATTTTGAGGAGCTACGGGTATTTGAAAGTTTTTATTGGATTAAAAGTGTTTAAAAATGAGCAATGTCATCTCTGAGCAGTTAAAAATATTAATAGTTAACGTTAGATTTTTTAACAGTTAGGACGACTTTGCTCATTTTTTAACACTTCCAAAGCAATATTTTTCCAAAGTGAACTTCCGGTTATCTACAGCTCCTCTGTAAAAACTTCTGGAATAAAATTGGACCTTAACCCTTTTATTTTTCTAATTATTTTTAAAATGTAAACATGATTGTGTGCTGTTTCATATATTCAAACTGTTGAAGCTGGTCAATGAACTTGAAACTGATAGCCTGATAATATGGACTCAGGCAAAGGAAAAATTAAAGAAAAGCTGACCATGTGAACTTAAAAACGTTACTTTTGTTTAATACGAGGCTGTTTCAGTTTTGAAGCAACTATGCGATTTTGCTGACAAGGTTGTTTGTATTATGCATGTGGCAGAATCTTGAAGTTAAAGCAGTATCACAAGTGACTGGAAGACTTGAGCATGTGAAAAAGCCTTGTTGACCAAGTATTATTACATAGAAGCTAGAAAATGAAGTTACTTGGACCAAATAGTGAATTCTAATTTCTCTATGGTTGCTTTATCATGTTTTCTGCTATTAGCTTCCCCTTAGATCTGTGTATAATAATAAACGGTTTACCTTTTAGCAAGTTGTGAATAACTGAATTCTAAGATCCATGATGCGTTGACTTGCTCTGTTTTTGTGATTGACTTTAAGTATTTGCTAAGCTAGCAGCACTATAGAATGCTTGAATAATCCGTTATGTCAATTTTCCAATTCCATATTATGTCAAGAGATCATCTAGATACAGTTATTCATATCTTTGATCAACAATTTGTCTTTTCAAATAAACGATTACTCCATATCATATCTCCATGATTAGCTTTCCAGTTCTTATCACAGTTTCAGTTCTCATGCTGTGGCTCTATGAACATCTTTACCTTGAGCTGCAAATTCCAGGTTTTTTCTTAATCTGAAACTGGTTATGCATTGTTTGTGAGTAGTTTTTCCTTTTTTCTTGATATTTTTGGTTTGAGGGTATATGAAATCATTCAACATCCTCAGTTCAGAAAATACAGGAATGCCAAAACTGAATGGTACTAATAAATTTGCAATATGGAGAAGGGCTTATGGCACAATCTTTATACTGGGTGCTCTTGCTCTTCTCTCTGCTGCTACTTTTTCTAAGTTCTTTATCTCTAAATCCTTCCTTGACACTGAATCTGTGCAACCATTTGAATCCTGAGGAGCCAAAAGAAATTCGAAACACTCTGATTATGACGGTGCAAAATGTAAATCAGAGAATTCAACAAGAGTTGCAGAGTCCGATACGGTTTCTGTGATGGAAATAAGTGCCTTTCTTGCTGATATTTTAGGACTCCTGGAATCCATGGAGGCATCTATTTCAGATGAAGAGACTACTGGTCAGCATAAAATCGGTACCACGACTTCTCATCCACTTTTGAAAGCGAAGAAACGGTCTGATGAGCTGGCTGATTACTTCCTCCGGGAGGAGATTCGCAAGTACATGAAGATCAAGCCTAATAGGTTGAGAAAACAGAATTTCATGGGGACTAATGGAACCTTTACAAGTATTGGCCATGCTTGCTTCGCCATGAAGGAAGAGCTGGAGGAATACATGGATTATGACATTGGTGAAATCTGCAATGATGACTGGAAACTGGCTCAGAAGCTCATGGTTCATGGTTGTGATCCTCTCCCAAGGAGAAGATGCCTTGCGAGAGTGCCTCGGCTATACATGCAGCCATTCCCGATCAATGAGTCCCTCTGGAAACTCCCGGATGACAGAAAAGTCCGGTGGAGTCAATACCGGTGCAAGAACTTCTCTTGCCTCGCCAGGAACACCGCTCGCAAGGGATTCTTCAAGTGTTCAGATTGCTTCAACCTCACTCATCATGAAATGCCCAGATGGGTAACATTGGATCCAAGTTCTGAAAATCAGACTTCTGATTTCCTCATATCTGATGTTCTTCAAATCAAGCCAGGAGAAATCAGAATAGGATTGGATTTCAGTGTTGGAACTGGAACTTTTGCAACTAGAATGAAAGAACACAATGTGACTATAGTTTCTGCAACTATAAACCTAGGAGCGCCCTTCAATGAAATGATAGCTCTCAGAGGACTTGTTCCTCTATACTTAACCATAAATCAGCGGCTTCCATTCTTCGATAACACCCTCGACTTGATACACACGACGAGGTTTCTGGACGGATGGATCAATTTCGTGCTGCTGGATTCCGTGCTTGTTGATTGGGATAGAGTTCCGAGGCCAGGTGGGTTGTTGTGGATTGACAGCTTCTTCTGTTTGAAAGAGGATTTGGATGATTACTTGGAAGCTTTCAAGATGCTGAGGTACAAAAAACGCAAGTGGGTTGTTGTTCCGAAGATTGATAAAAGTGATGAAGAAGTGTTCTTTTCTGCTGTCTTAGAGAAGCCTCCTAGACCATTCTGACCATTTAAGTTCTTTTTTAGGCTTACTTCAATTTAGGTGTAGTTATAAGTGATTATTAGTAATAATTAAGTTCTCTAATAAGAATATGACATGAGATTATTTCTTTACAATTCATGTCTTCATTGAAAACGTTATAGTAAATATATATTTTTAAAAAAAAAAAAAACAGAGCTCAAGTTCAGTCATAGTTCTAACTTTGTTGTGGCTCAGGTTCATATTGAAGAGTTCAGCTTTAATTTCAATACTTTAGAACTTATGTTATGTTTTGTGATAAATAAAAGAGATGTCAATAGTTTTTTTCCCCTTCAATTTTTGCTGACCGTTGAGCTTTGTGAATGGGAACTACTGTTTTTTTTCAGAGATAAGTAATGGTAATAAGAATATGTTGGATATTACGTTGTGCACAAATATATATATATATATATATATATATATATATATATAAACAAAAGAAGTAGTGATAGAAATAGGTTAGGTCAGCTTTAGAAATAAGCCCAAGTTTGTAATAAGAGTTTAAAGTGTGGGTTTTAGCCTATAACTACCTTTTTTTATTTAGATTTAAGCTTGAACCTTTGAAAGACTTGATAAGCCTAAATCTTTTTTAAATGTTTACTTTCAATATAAGTTTTAATAATACTTTATGTGTTAGGCTTTGAATGCTGTGAATAGACTTAAGTCTATTAAAACTTATACAAATATAAATTTTTGGTACATTTAAAAGCTTATTTATTTTAAAATTTTTTTTATTAATATATATTATATATTATGTGTGTTAATAAAAGAAATTTTTAAAAATTAATCAAGCTAGGCTTTAAATTAAAAAATTTAGCCTATTTACCTTTAAAAATACCTTTAAATAAATCTAAAGCTTTGGCTTTTTGCTAAGCAAAGCCAGGTCATACCAGGCTAAGCTATAGGCGTATAATAAAGGCTTAGCATATTTCCATCCGGAGGTTAAGATTGTGATAATATTAACTTAAAATTCATGTCAACTATTGCTTTTCACATCTTGAAATTAGCGGATTTGCACTTATTAATAATTAATAATGGGTGGTCAATTATTTTTTACTATACAAATAGTAAACAATGTAAATTAGTTATCGATATTTTATATTTTATAAAGATGTGTTGAGTCGCACTCCTAATATTAAAATCTTATACAAGTACTAATGGAACTTTAAGATTCGCTTTAACATGAATTTACCAAACTTACCCAGGCTGTGTACCAAAAAGATGTCTATATTAATATCGTTTAAGAGAAAAAGAGATTTCGTTTTACTTTTAAATTATGAGTGAGCTCAACCTCTTTTTAAATTTTTTTGTATAAAAACAAAAAGATATCAACATAAATTATATGATATCAATGGAAAAAGTCATTCAAGGAAATTATTTATTTCTCCATTTATGGATGTTTAAATTATGCAGCATTCTTTTTATTATCAAATCAAAATGCAAAGAAGTCTCCAGAATATAAGATATGGCCAAATTATTTTCGAGAATATAAATATGCATGCACTACTTGTTTTACCATTAAATAATATATATATAATGATATTTTAATCAAAACAACCATATACTAATTCTTATTATCGGGCAACTTAAAATTGTAAACTTTTTATTTAGTCTAAAGTATTTGATCCTTTATATATGAGTTAAATTTTAATTTTTTAATATAAAATATAACACATTTAAAATAATTAAAATATAAACATATTTTTATTAATATTTAATTGTATTATTATAATTTAAATTGGATGAGTAAATATTTTTTATTAATAAAATTAATGATATTAAATTTAAAAGAATAAAAGTATATTTTTTAAATTTAAAAGACTAAATGAAACTTGACGGCATACATAAAACATTAAATATATACTTTAGTATATTATTTATTTAAATTTCAGCAAATTAAGTTTCCAAAATAAAAATAAAATGATTGTGTGATATTTTTTGGCCAATAATAATGATAATGTAATTTAAAATAAGTGTTGGGGTAAGTAAACATTTTGTTAATTTACTAATAAACGGTTAGTGAGTGAATTTTATTGTTTATATATATAATTTCATTTGTAAATGTTGAAAATTACCTACACGATCTCACTCTCTTTTTTTCTAATAAAAACAGACCTTCGACTTAGAAAAAAAAAATTATATACATTTATGAGTAGACAATTAGATCAATTAAAAATTCAAAAAGCTAGTTAAATTTTCCAAACGTTAAGGTAATTATTGGCGGTCAAGAAATCAAATAAAAAAGGAAATAAATAAAAGCAAAAAAATATAAAAAACTAGTTAATAATTTCTGGACATTAACATAATTACTAGCCGTTTCTATTTATTGTTGGCAAGAAATCAAATAGAAAAAGGAAACAGACCTTTGATTTAGAAAAAAAAAATCATTTGATATGCACTTATGAGTAGACAATTAGATCAATTAAAAATTTAAAATGCTAGTTAAAATTTTCCGAACGTTAAGATAATTATTGGCGGTCAAGAAATCAAATAAAAAAGGAAATAACTAAAAGCAAAAAATATATAAAAAGCTAATTAATAATAATTACTAGCTGTTCCTATTTATTGTCGGTCAAGAAATCAAATAAAAAAAAGGAATAAATAAAAGCCGGAGTTTCCGGATAGTGCCGTTGGGATTAACTTGTGCCAGCTTCCATTTCTTGCCCATCAAGTGAATCAGATCAAATTTTTTATAAAGGCCAAAATCCCCCAAGTGACGGTGGAGTCGGTCGATGATTCATTCTATCCCCGTCTTTTCCCGCCTTTCGATCGACTACAAAAACCTCTCTCAGATAAAGCGTGCTCCCCTCGCTATCGGTGGTAGTCGACTTGGTTGGGTCTAGAGAGAGCGGTGAAAATCGATTACACACCGAATCATTCGAAAAGGGATGGGCAAGGCTCCGAAGGAAAGAGGAGATGGTAACAGCTCCTTGGTCTCGATCCAACGAGCCAAGGTGAGGGGCAAGAAATGAGTGACATGAGTGGTCTGAAGGCGAGAGAGAGCAGGTCTCCGCTCTTATCGATTTATGCCTCTGTGTCCCCGCTCTATATCCCAAAAGTTGTTCGCTTTTATCTTTGATGTGACAGTGATCACAGTCCACAAAGACTACTTAGGATTTGCCATAAGTTTTGGCTATGCTTCTGATTCTTCAAGTGGCAGGAAGCATTGATAGTGGAATATTATGATTCTTCTTGCAATCTGAGGTAGACCACGGCCTAACAGGTGAACCCAGCTTTTGAGGCTTATTTTTCGTATAATTGAAGGTGCTCAATCTATATATATATATATGAAGGGGTCAATTTATTGCACGCTAGCAAAGATTTTCATGTATATCATGCTTGTCGTACCCCTTATACTGATGCTTAAATTGTCATTTCTTGCATGGATGCGATGTGGTCTGTCAAAAATTAAACATTGCTTACTAGATGTGCAATTGTACTTTCTGATGCCTCCTTAAGATGTGCATTTAAGACTTCTTGTGTCTACTATTTTTTGTAACCTAACATGTAAGCGCTATGACCCATTAAAAATCCTGTGTGCCGTACTAGAGTAAGCTTTATGATTTGATCTGATATGTGTGAGTTGGCTTTCCTTCATCTATGTGTAATGCATCACTAAGCGGGTCCATAAAGTTCTTTATTTTGGTAAGAGTGCAAAAATTTATAAAAGGGGCTAACTTTTGTTTTTTCAGTATAGACTTTATGTATCTCTATTACATTCAGTACCCTTGGTTGTCTAAATAGTTTTCAAATGCTGCTCTTGAAGGTAACCGCTATTACTCATAAAAAATTATGGCCTCCTAGAGTATGCTTTATGATTTGATCTCATATGGGTGCGTTGGTTTGCCTTCATTTATGTGTAATGCACTACTACGAGGATCAATAAAATTATATATTTTGATACCTCCTCTAGATGTGCACAAATTTATAAAAGGGGTTTACCTTTCATTTGCAGTTCACACTTTCCATGTGTCTACTGCTTTTGGTTCCCCTAAAATAGATGCCTAAATAGTGATTGCTTTTCAAATGTCCCTCAAATGTGATTGCTTTTCAAAAGTCCCTCAAATGTGGTCGCTATGACCCATAAAAAGAGTATTCTTTATGATTCGATCTCATATGGGTGTGTTGGTTTGCCTTCATCTATATGTAATGCACTACTACGAGGATCAATGAAATTGTATATTTTGATACCTCCTCTAGATGTGCACAAATTTTATAAAAGGGGTTTACCTTCATTTGCAGTTCACACTTTCCATGGCTCTACTGCTTTTGGTTCCCCTAAAATGGATGCCTAAATAGTGATTGCTTTTCAAATGTACCTCAAATGTGATTGCATTTCAAAAGTCCCTCAAATGTGATAGCTATTACCCATAAAAAGAGTATGCTTTATGATACGATCTCATATGGGTGCGTTGGTTTGCCTTCATCTATGTGTAATGCACTACTACGAGGATCAATGAAATTGTATAATTTGATACCTCCTTTAGATGTGCACAAATTTATAAAAGGGCTTTACCTCTCATTTGTAGTTCACACTTTCCATGCCTCTACTGCTTTTGGTTCCCCTAAAATGGATGCCTAAATAGTGATTGCTTTTCAAATGTTCCTCAAATGTGATTGCATTTCAAAAGTCCCTCAAGTGTGATAGCTATGACCCATAAAAAGAGTATGCTTTATGATACGATCTCATATGGGTGGTTGGTTTGTCTTCATCTATGTTTAATGCACTACTACGAGGATCATTGAAATTGTATATGTTGATACCTTCTCTATGTGTGGACAAATTTATAAAAGGGGTTTACCTTTTATAGGACTGCATTCTTTAGGTATAATACCGGAAACAAACACTTGGACAGAGATCACAACAGGGAAGGTAAGGTAATTGTGTCTTGTATTGCTATGATGAGGTACTTATATACACATATACACATAACAGTTTCCCAAATATCTTGGGATTTACATCATAGAATCAGGCAGAGAATCCGGTATTAAATCATAATGTGATTAGCTAATTAATCTCCTAATATCTCTCTTATGATTAGTTAATTAATCTCTTAATATCTCTCTTATTTACTTCCATTATCTCCTACTCCCCCTCAAGTTAGAGCATAGATATTTATTATGTTCAACTTGCCAATTAAATATTCAAATTTATCCCGAGTCAACCCCTTTGTGAGTACATCTGCGATTTGTTCCTTTGAGGGAATATGCCTGAAATTAATGGTTCCTTCATCAATCTTTTCTCGAATCAAATGTCTATCTATTTTCACATGCTTTGTTCTGTCATGTTGGACTGAATTGTGTGACATATTAATTGCTGACATATCATCAGAGTATAGTTTAATAGGCAATTCTATTGACATTCTCAATTCTTCTAGAACTCGCTTTATCCACAGACCTTCACAGATTGCAAGAGCTATGACTCTGAATTCAGCTTCAGCACTGCTTCTAGCCACCATACTCTGTTTCTTACTGCGCCATGTGACTAAATTTCCCCAGACATAGGTAACATAACCTTAGGTGGATCTTCTATCATCCTGATTTCTTGCCCAATCAGCATCGGTTAACATCTCCACATTTCTCTTGTTGGATTTCTTAAATAAGAGACCAAGCCCTGGAGAACCTTTCAAATATCTAAGGATCCTGTAGACTTCATGTAGGTACTTTTGCTTAGGATTATGGGAGTGCTGGCTTACTACTCCAACTGCATAGCCAATGTCTGGCCTAGTGTGTGACAAGTAAATTAATTTTCCAATCATACGCTAGTACCTTCCCATATCAACAGCTTTCCCCATGTCTCCATCTTCCCTGATTTTATCCGTTCTTATAGGAGTATCACTTGGTCTACATCCCAGCATGCTTGTCTCCTCTAAGAGGTCCAGTATATATTTCTTCTGCGAGATGCTAATGCCCTTCGTAGATCTAGCGACTTCCATACCTAGGAAGTATTTCATCTCTCCGAGATCTTTAACTTGGAATTCTTTGTTCTATGCTCTTTTTATTATATCTATCTCTGTTGGATCATCTCCTGTGAGAACAATGTTGTCCACATATATCGCCAAGATCACACTCTTCCCTTTTCGATGTGTAAAGAATAGGGTGTGATCACTCTGACCCTGTGTGTACCCTTGAACTTTTAGCACCTTGGTAAATCTCTCAAACTATGCTCGAGGAGATTGTTTTAGTCCATACAGTGACTTCCTTAGTTTGCACACTTGATTGAAGTTCTTTCTAGGGAATCTTGGAGGCATCTTCATGTATGCTTCTTCCTTTAGTTCACCATTCAAGAATGCATTCTTGACATCCATCTGGTGTAGTGGCCAGTCTAGGTTTACAGCCAGGGAAAACAGGATTCTGATGGTGTTGAGTTTGGCTCTGGAGCCCATATACTTGAGTGAAACCTTTTGCCACTAATCTGGCTTTATATTTGTCAAGACTTCCATCAGCACAATACTTAGGAGTGAATACCCATTTACAGCCTACTACTTTTTTCCCTTTGGGTAGCTTAACTATCTCCCATGTTTTGTTATCTTGAAGAGCCTTCATTTCTTCCATCACTGCCTTTCTCCATTTAGAACTGGCAAGGGCTTCATTTATATTTTCTGGTATCTTGGTTTGATCAAGGTGAGATAGGAAAGCAAAGTGTTTTGATGATAGAGCCTGATAAGAGACAAACCTCTCTATAGGATATCTTGTGCATGTTCTACATTGCTTTCGTACTACTATTGGGAGATCAAGATCGTCAGTGGTTTGCTCTTCTGGGCCAGGACCTGTTCTTGGTTCAGATTCTTGGGATGTGTCAGGTGCTTGGGATGTATTGCCTGTCATGTTTATGTTATGACGGGTATAGATTTGACCCCACCTGTTAGTATCTCCCCCTGAACTAGTACTTTGTTCACTTTCTCTAGGAACTTCGTGTACGGATTCCTCAATATCATAGATTCGATCAGGTTCATGGTGAGGGTGTAAGGAATTGGAAGACACGCAGCGGAAATAAACTTAAAAATTTTCCATTCCTTGCCAGGATCTGCCGTATGTGTTTAAGTCAAGTGGAAAGAATCATTACCCTTAGTTCTGCTCAGCGAATTTCACAGCTTCTCTACGTGGGTGGTGATCTCTTTCTGATCGCAAGAAATCGATGGAGTGTTCCTCAGCGACCTTCACAGATTCTCTCCGCGGACGGTGGTCTCTTTCCGATCACAAGAAGTCGACGCCTCAGGTCGGCTTCCTCTACTGGTATCCACACGAACAGCGTTCCAACCACGAACGACGTGCTAGCGTCTCCTGTCCCTCCAAGGCTTTCACATGTCTCCGTCTCTATTTCGGTAGTTTCTTGTCTGCAAACCTTTTGCAGCTTCCGTTCGGCCTTTTGTGTTCTGTGTTATTTTCAAACATAGCTCCTCCAATCAGATATAGAGGATGCTATGCGTTTTTCCACTTGACCTAATTGGATTTTGGAGTTAATCTTATATTAATTCCGAATTGATACAATATCATATATTGTATAATTTTATAAGAAACTAATTAAATAAAATAATATTAAATCCGTCCCACAGATTTAATTACTTATTTATTTAACTTTAAATAAAGATGAGACTGGGTTATATTTGATTTATTCCCATAAATCAAATTTGAGATATCCTATCAATTTAAATTTCGAATTTCAAACGTGATAGAGATTTAATTTATCCTTATAAATTAAATCTTATAAATATCTCTTATATGAGATATCCTATCAATTTGAATTTCGAATTTCAAACGTGATAGAGATTTAATTTATCCTTATAAATTAAATCTTATAAATATCTCTTATATGAGATATCCTATCAATTTGAATTTCGAATTTCAAACGTGATAGAGATTTAATTTATCCTTATAAATTAAATCTTATAAATATCTCTTATATGAGATATCCTATCAATTTGAATTTCGAATTCAAACGTGATAGGGATTTAATTTATCCTTATAAATTAAATCTCATATATCTCATATATATAATATATATATATATACGAATTTATATATATACGAATATAAATATAAATAAATATATATACATTCACCTGGATCTTTCATTGAATCTGGACATGTCTTAGATTCAATGAATCTGGACATCATAGCTCGTGTTGGGCTATTTTGTGTGCGACCCTGTAGGCCCATATGAAGTTGGCAGTGGGCCATTTGCTATACTAGCCCACAAGTCGCAAGCGGTCTCTAGCAAGACATAACAACTACCCAAATCATATGAGGATCGATAAACGATGTAACCTTTTATACAACCATATCATGTCCCTTCTGTCACGCGATATTTTGGTCATGGATGAGGCATGGATAATGTCATCCTCCTATTCCCGACCGTTACTTTCTCGATCCCTGAGTAGTCTGACTATAGAAATGGAACTACCTTTCCATTACAGTATGGCCATACATTTCTCAGACTCACTCATCGAGGGGCCCAGTAATATCTCTCCACGAATATGAGGGACAAATTCCATCTTGACCATTCACATTCCTCCGCATGAAAAACCACTAAGCCCGAACATAGTCTTTATGATCACTCGGTCAAAAGTGACTTTTGACTAGGTCAAAGCTGAGCGTTTTGTCATGTAGGAATCCATGATGATCTCAGGTCAAAGGGCATATTGACATGGTTTGTATATGAGAGAAGCTTATGACGTTACCCATGCAGTTCTCTCATAGCGGGTCGGTCCAACACCCTGTACTCTTACATGTGCTTATGACTTTGATTTATATCTCTATACATCTTCAAAATCATACTGGTCTTATTTCATCTGTGCTCCCACATAGATGATCGACCAGGGACATTTAGGATAATATCATGAATTATCCAAGGATGGTCATCATAGTAAACATGCAAATAATATGATAACTCAATTAATAAATTCATAAATCAATAATGTTCATAAGACAATGATTGGCCCCTAGGGCACGATTTCTAACAACCTCCCACTTGCACTAGGTACAATCATTAATTTGACTAATTCCCATTGACCTAACATGACGCTCATGCTTTGCCTGCACAAGCGGCTTTGTTAGAGGATCAGCAACATTATCTTCTCCTGCTACTTTGCATATTTTTATATCACCTCTATCGTTGATTTCTCTGATGAGATGAAATCGCCTGAGTATATGCTTGGTCCTTTGATGTGACCTAGGCTCTTTGGCCTGTGCAATAGCACCGCTATTGTCACAGAGCAAAGTTATTGGATCTGAGATGGTAGGTATCACCCCTAGTTCTGTGATGAACTTCCTGATCCAAACGGCTTCCTTAGCTGCATCAGATGCTGCTATATACTCAGCTTCCGTTGCAGAATCTGCTACAGTGCCCTGCTTAGAGCTCTTCCAGCTTACTGCTCCATTATTGAGGAGGAATATGTATCCAGACTGCGATTTTTGGTCGTCCTGGTCAGTTTGGAAACTCGCATCTGTGTAACCAGTTACACAGAGCTCATCATCCAATCCACCATAGACCAAGAATAAGTCCTTAGTCCTTCTTAAGTACTTAAGGATATTCTTGACAGCAGTCCAATGGCCCTCACCAGGGTCCTGTTGGTATCTGCTAGTCATACTTAAGGCAAACGAGACATCCGGTCGAGTACATAACATGGCGTACATGATAGATCCTATGGCCGAGGCATATGGAACCTTACTCATGCGACCTCGCTGATCAGATGTACTAGGACACAGATCTTTGCTGAGGTGAGTACCATGAGACATGGGTATGAAACCCCTCTTTGATTCGTGCATACTGAACCTATGCAGTATTTTGTCTATGTATGTACTCTGACTGAGTCCTAGAAGTCTTTTAGATCTATCTCTATAGATCCTGATTCCTAGGATGTAGGTGGCTTCACCCAAGTCTTTCATCGAGAAAGACTTTCCTAACCAAGACTTGACAATCTGCAAGGTAGGAATGTCATTCCCAATAAGTAGGATGTCATCGACATAGAGTACCAAAAACACAACTGTGCTCCCACTAACCTTCTTGTACACACAAGGTTCATCAATGTTTTGAAGAAATCCAAACTCTTTGATTACTTCATCAAAACGATGATTCCAACTCCGAGAGGCTTGCTTTAGTCCATAAATGGACTTTTGAAGCTTGCACACTTTACCAGAGTCCTCGGAACGCACAAACCCTTCAGGTTGTGTCATGTACACATCCTCAAGGAGCTTTCCATTAAGGAAGGCTGTCTTGACGTCCATCTGCCATATTTCATAGTCATAATATGCTGCAATAGCAAAGAGGATTCTGATTGATTTGGCCATTGCTACTGGGGAAAAGGTCTCATCATAGTCCACACCATGAGTTTGAGTAAAACCTTTTGCAACCAGTCGTGCCTTGAAGACATTTACATTGCCATCCATGTCAGTTTTCTCTTTGAAAACCCACTTGCACCCGACGGTTTTTACACCTTCAGGCGGGTCGACTAAGGTCCAAACCTTATTGTCGTACATGGATTGCATCTCAGACTTCATGGCACTAAGCCATTTTTCGGAGTTTGGTCCCACTATAGCTTCTCGATAGGTAGTCGGCTCATTATGCTCAATGAGCAACACATCACGACTATCAGAAATCAGAAATCCATATCTCTGAGGCTGAAGTCGTGTCCTATTAGACTTTCGTGGACCTTGCGTGACTTGAGGAGTCTCAACAACTTGTTGTGAGTCTTCTCTATTTTCCATCTGCAGTTCTGTGGTGTCTTGTAGCTCTCGAACTTCTTCGAGTTGTACCTTACTCCCACTGGTTCTTTTAGAGATAAATTCTCGTTCAAGAAAGATACCATTTCTGACAACAAACACTTTGTTATCAGCAGGGTTGTAGACGTAATATCCCTTGGTTTCCTTAGGATATCCCACAAAAAGGCATTTTGAGGATTTGGGCGCTAATTTGTCTGAGGCTTGTTGCTTAACATAGACCTCGCATCCCCAAATCTTGAGGAAAGACAAACTAGGCGTCCTCCCAGTCCATATCTCATACGGAGTCTTTTCGATTGCCTTAGATGGAACACGATTGAGTGTGAACGCAGCTGTCTCTAGGGCATAGCCCCAAAAGGAGGGCGGAAGATCTGTTCGACTCATCATGGATCGAACCATATCTAATAGTGTTCGATTTCTCCGTTCAGAAACGCCATTCCATTGTGGTGTCCCTGGAGGAGTCAATTGTGAGAGTGTCCCACAATTCCTAAGATGATCTATGAACTCTTGGCTCAAATATTCACCACCCCGATCAGATCGAAGGGCTTTAATTGTTTTGCCAAGCTGGTTTTGTACTTCATTTTGAAATATCTTGAACTTTTCAAAAGATTCAGATTTATGTTTCATTAGATAGATGTACCCATATCTGCTGAAATCATCTATGAATGTTATAAAGTACGAATAACCTCCTCTGGCATTTGTGTTCATCGGTCCACACACATCTGTATGTATGAGGCCCAATAAATCAGTGGCCCTCTCACTGTGCCCAGTGAAAGGTGACTTTGTCATCTTTCCTAACAAGCAAGACTCGCAAGTGTCATATGATTCAAAATCAAATGAGTTTAGAAATCCATCTTGATGGAGTTTGGAAATGCGTTTCTCATTTATGTGGCCCAGACGACAGTGCCAGAGGTATGTGGGATTCAAATCGTTTGGTTTGACCCTTTTGGCGGTTACGTTATAGATATTTCCATGATTGGGTTGTTCCAAATTTAATATGTAATGATCAACATGCAAATCACCATGAGCATATAAAACATCATTACGATAAATAGAACATCTACTATTCCCAGCAATGGAAGTGAAACCTTCCTTATCCAAATAAGAAAGTGAAACAATGTTACTACTTAAAGCAGGAACATAATAGCAATTGTTCAAAACTAACAAAAGCCCAGTGGGCAGAACTAATTCATAAGTGCCTACAGCTAACGCAGCAACCCTTGCTCTGTTTCCAACTCGTAGGTCAACTTCACCCCTTTTCAGCTTCCTACTGTCCTTTAGTCCCTGCACATTCGTACAAATGTGAGAACCACATGCAGTATCTAATACCCATGAGGTGGAAGTAGAAAGATGAATGTCTATAACATAAATACCTGAAGCGATAGCCCCGCTATCCTTCTTGTTCTTTTTCAGATCTTCGAGGTAGAGTTTGCAATTCCTCTTCCAATGACCCGGTTCATTGCAGAAGAAGCAGACTCCTTCCTTCGGAGGCTTTGCCTTCTTTGGTGCAGGCTTGGTTTCGGGCTTGCCTGACTCTTTGGTCTTACCTGATGAGCCATGACCCTTCCCCTTGCCTTTGCCTTTCTTTTTCGTACCCTTTCCCTTTTGAACCATCAAAACACTACTGGATTTCTTCTTAAGACTCGGCTCAGCAGTTTTAAGCATCCCATGCAGTTCAGAAATAGATTTCTCCATGTTGTTCATGTTGTAGTTCATAACAAACTGGTCATAACTTTCCGGGAGTGAGTTTAAGATCAAATCTGTAGCTAACTCCTGGCTCATGGGAAATCCAAGCCGTTCAAGGTGATCAATGTACCCTTTCATCTTTAAGACATGAGCACTGACTGATGCACCTTCAGCCATCTTGCAGGAATGTAAGGCCTTAGTGGTCTCATACCTCTCTTGCCTTGCCTGTTGCTGGAACATTTCCTTGAGATGCACAATCATCTCATAAGCCTCCATGTGTTCCAGATCTCTTTGGAGCTCCGGAACCATGGTGGCTAGCATCAAGCATCCCACATCGACAGAGTCTTCCTTATGCTTCATATAAGCATCTCTCTGAGCTCTGGGAGCATTGGCGGCTGGCTCCTCAGGAATGGGTTGATCTAGGACATGCGCCTTTCTTTCCTGCTTGAGAACAATTCTCAAGTTCCTAAACCAGTCAAGAAAGTTTGTCCCATTAAGTTTGTCCTTCTCAAGGACAGATCGCAGCGATAATGTAGCAGTATTACTAGTCGTCATGATTCTACAATTAAAATATGCAATGTAATTAGTAATCTCCCACTAAATAAACAACCCTCAATGCAATAGTTAGTGGGCTAAGATCCATATTTGGCTCAAACTTAAGTCCGCTTTGGCAGGACACTTAAATTAAGTTATTTAGGTAGGTAACACCTTTACCAATTACATCAAATGTAACTCTTAGATATTCATGGGATCCTATCATCATATGATCTGGCATGTTCTAATCCCATCTAATGCCTTGAGATCCAAAACCGTTTTGTTAATCTCAATTAAGTCAAACAATAATGAACCTATGAGAGTAGCACCATTACTCTTTGCTTATCTCCCCAAGATAACTCAAAAGCACCCACTTTGGTGGAGTCCACAATTGAGCGATCGAGGTTTTGACAAGTGTTCATAAATTGACGGCATTATGACTTAAGATTTCTTTTAGAGGGCCTAATTTAACTATCTGGTTTATAAAACGCATGTTTCTCAGTTCGTATCTCATACAAGTAATATGCATGTGCTGATCTAATCATAAGATGCATAATTCAAACGTGATACAATATGGCTCACCTATCCTAAGTCCCCTCAAGCCAATGAGAGGAGCTCTCTAGTAAGAAAAGAGAAATTACATATAGAAACCTCTTTTAACATTTGAGGGGAGTGAGATGAGAGGAGAAGGTACATTGAGAGTATATAGAGGAAGGCACGACACGTAGGCCGTATTTTTAAAAATTACAACACTTGCAATCTAGAGCCATATTGTTCACCATACCCAAACATTCAAGAATCAATATTCAGATCTAATCGAAGGGCAAAAAACATTTACAAAGTAACATATGTTACGGTTATGTTGCGCTACGAACAGGTAGCTACGGCGGTCCCGCTAACCGGTTAGCGGGCGGCTGTCCCGCTAGCCGGTTAGCGGGCGGGGTCTCTGGGGCAGCGCCCCGGAAGAAATTTTTTTTTGTTTTTGTTTTGTTTCATAAATAATCACGAATCTGAATTCGGTTTTCACAAATAATCACAAATTCGAATTCGGTTTTCTTAGACCCCATCTATGCGGATTGATCAAATCAAAAAGCATCACCACCGATTTCAATTTCCTTTTAGATTCCTTTTATGTCATACACAACAAGGATTCCATATATGTCACACATACAACGCTTATTATATGATCGGCTACTACTAACATATATCATATAAATCACAAATCAAGCCTAACTTAAACACAAAACGGCATGGCTCTGATACCACTGTAAGGAATTGGAAGACACGCAGCGGAAATAAACTTAAAAATTTTCCATTCCTTGCCAGGATCTGCCGTATGTGTTTAAGTCAAGTGGAAAGAATCATTACCCTTAGTTCTGCTCAGCGAATTTCACAGCTTCTCTACGTGGGTGGTGATCTCTTTCTGATCGCAAGAAATCGATGGAGTGTTCCTCAGCGACCTTCACAGATTCTCTCCGCGGACGGTGGTCTCTTTCCGATCACAAGAAGTCGACGCCTCAGGTCGGCTTCCTCTACTGGTATCCACACGAACAGCGTTCCAACCACGAACGACGTGCTAGCGTCTCCTGTCCCTCCAAGGCTTTCACATGTCTCCGTCTCTATTTCGGTAGTTTCTTGTCTGCAAACCTTTTGCAGCTTCCGTTCGGCCTTTTGTGTTCTGTGTTATTTTCAAACGTAGCTCCTCCAATCAGATATAGAGGATGCTATGCGTTTTTCCACTTGACCTAATTGGATTTTGGAGTTAATCTTATATTAATTCCGAATTGATACAATATCATATATTGTATAATTTTATAAGAAACTAATTAAATAAAATAATATTAAATCCGTCCCACAGATTTAATTACTTATTTATTTAACTTTAAATAAAGATGAGACTGGGTTATATTTGATTTATTCCCATAAATCAAATTTGAGATATCCTATCAATTTAAATTTCGAATTTCAAACGTGATAGAGATTTAATTTATCCTTATAAATTAAATCTTATAAATATCTCTTATATGAGATATCCTATCAATTTGAATTTCGAATTTCAAACGTGATAGAGATTTAATTTATCCTTATAAATTAAATCTTATAAATATCTCTTATATGAGATATCCTATCAATTTGAATTTCGAATTTCAAACGTGATAGAGATTTAATTTATCCTTATAAATTAAATCTTATAAATATCTCTTATATGAGATATCCTATCAATTTGAATTTCGAATTCAAACGTGATAGGGATTTAATTTATCCTTATAAATTAAATCTCATATATCTCATATATATAATATATATATATATACGAATTTATATATATACGAATATAAATATAAATAAATATATATACATTCACCTGGATCTTTCATTGAATCTGGACATGTCTTAGATTCAATGAATCTGGACATCATAGCTCGTGTTGGGCTATTTTGTGTGCGACCCTGTAGGCCCATATGAAGTTGGCAGTGGGCCATTTGCTATACTAGCCCACAAGTCGCAAGCGGTCTCTAGCAAGACATAACAACTACCCAAATCATATGAGGATCGATAAACGATGTAACCTTTTATACAACCATATCATGTCCCTTCTGTCACGCGATATTTTGGTCATGGATGAGGCATGGATAATGTCATCCTCCTATTCCCGACCGTTACTTTCTCGATCCCTGAGTAGTCTGACTATAGAAATGGAACTACCTTTCCATTACAGTATGGCCATACATTTCTCAGACTCACTCATCGAGGGGCCCAGTAATATCTCTCCACGAATATGAGGGACAAATTCCATCTTGACCATTCACATTCCTCCGCATGAAAAACCACTAAGCCCGAACATAGTCTTTATGATCACTCGGTCAAAAGTGACTTTTGACTAGGTCAAAGCTGAGCGTTTTGTCATGTAGGAATCCATGATGATCTCAGGTCAAAGGGCATATTGACATGGTTTGTATATGAGAGAAGCTTATGACGTTACCCATGCAGTTCTCTCATAGCGGGTCGGTCCAACACCCTGTACTCTTACATGTGCTTATGACTTTGATTTATATCTCTATACATCTTCAAAATCATACTGGTCTTATTTCATCTGTGCTCCCACATAGATGATCGACCAGGGACATTTAGGATAATATCATGAATTATCCAAGGATGGTCATCATAGTAAACATGCAAATAATATGATAACTCAATTAATAAATTCATAAATCAATAATGTTCATAAGACAATGATTGGCCCCTAGGGCACGATTTCTAACAGAGGGTACGTGAATTAGTATCTATTTGAGTAGGAGTCTGAAGTTCATTCCAACTCTCCCCTGAACTGAGGATGAGGGATAAAGGGGAACAGTTTCATGAAAGGTGATATAAAGGCATTTTGAGAGAGGATCAAAACATTTGTACCCCTTTTGGTTTCCTGCAGGTCCTAAGTAAACACATTTGACGGCTTTGGGATCAAGTTTATGGGTATGGTGTAGGTGGACAAAGGTAGTACATCCAAATACTCGTAGTGGTAAGGTATTCTCCAGATAGGGTAGGTTAAAATGACTATGGAGTACCTAGAGAGGTGTTTGGAAAGACAATGGTTTACAGGGCATTCATTTGATCAGAAAAGTGGTTGTCAGAACCGCGTCATTCCATTAATAGGTAAGAACAGTTCTATTAAAGAGAAGGGCCCTAGCTATCTCTAGGAGGTGTCTATTCGTATGTTCATCAATGCCATTTTGTTGAGGGTTATGAGGACAAGAACTCTTGTGAGTAACACCATGTTATTTAAGGAACAAAGATAACTGATGATTAAAATATTCGGTACCATTATTGGTGTGAAGGGTTTGAATTTTTTTGTGGAACCAGGTGTGGATCATATGATAAAAGTCAATAAAGGTTTGACATACCTCAGATTTATCCTTTAAGAGAAAAACCCAACTAACACGGGTGTGGTCATCAATGAGGGTCATAAACTATTTAGAACGAGTACGATTTGGGATGCGAGATGGGCCCCACACGTCACTGTGAATAACTGAGAAATGGTTGGATGGGCGATAGGTGACACTAGGAAAAGATGTGCAATGGTGTTTTGCAAGTTCACATGAATCACAATGAAATTCATATTCTTTATTTGAACAAATTGATCCTTTAAGAGAAAAACCCAACTAACACGGGTGTGGTCATCAATGAGGGTCATAAACTATTTAGAACGAGTACGATTTGGGATGCGAGATGGGCCCCACACGTCACTGTGAATAACTGAGAAATGGTTGGATGGGTGATAGGTGACACTAGGAAAAGATGTGCGATGGTGTTTAGCAAGTTCACATGAATCATAATGAAATTCATATTCTTTATTTGAACAGATTGACTGCCCTAATCTTTTGTGCCATAATTCTAACTTACTAGCTCGAGGGAGAGACACTTTATTACAGGAATAAGATTCTGTTTTGTGACAGTCATTCAGGTAATACAATCCATCAAACTCCTTAACAATACCAATCGTCGTCCCCGTGAATAGATCCTGAAAAATATAATGAGTAGCAAAGAAATCAGCATGACATTTTTCCCTTTTATTCAGTTGGCTCACAGATAATAGATTGCATTTTAATTTGGGAACATGCAATACATCATGAAGGGTTAGTGTAGCAGAAACTTTGATGGTACTACTACCAGTTACCAAGGAATTAGAGGCATCCGCAATTTTAACCACGAGATGGGAGGTAACAGGAATATAAGTTATGAATAGGGAGACATCCTCAGTCATATGATCAGAGGCATCGGAGTCTACTATCCAACAAGACATTATATTCTTACTTCTAATGGTAGCAAGGGCTTTAAAGAAGTTACCTTTCTGGACTACACTGGCAACATGTTGTTTACGAGATTGATTTTCAAGGGCAGTGAGGTGCTCTAGGATTAGTGTTAATGGGTTTGAAGAGTTATGGACCTGGGCCTGCAAGTTATAGATTGGGCCTGCATATCCTGAGCCCATGTGAGCAGGGCTATGTATTGGGCTTGTTCCTGTAGCACTAGGGCCCAGTTGAGATGAAGCTCCTAGTAACGTTGGGCCAACACCTATAGAGCCCATTTCATCTACGCTGTGGTGAGCATCCGTAACATGACCTCGGGGCTTCCTCTGTTAGGGTCTTCAGTCTGGCGGCTTTCCGTGAAGATCCCAACAACGGTCCTTTGTGTGGCCTTGCTTTCTGTAGTGGTCGCAAGTGGGGTGTTCCTTCTTGGCCTCGGTCATCCAAGCAGCAAGAGCCGACGACGTCTTAGGGGCAGCGACAATGATATCAGGTAATAGAGCTGGGAATGCGGGCTGGCCCGCCAAAAATGGGCCAGCCCGCTCCCAGCCAGCCAGAAGACGGGGCCCCAAAACGGGCTGGCAAAACGCCAGCCCGAGCCTCCCCCTTAGTGGCGGGCTGGCACTTTTTTTTTTAATTTTAAAAAAATTATTTTTAACATTTTTAAAATACTAATAAAAAATTTCTAATGTTATATTAGCATAATCAAAAAATTACTCATGTTATACTCTTAAAAATTTCTATTTTTTATAAAAAAATCTCAAATTTTATAATTATAAATCTAAATAAATATTAACATAATATTAATCAATTATAATATGTAAACATATATTAACAAATAAGTAATTATCTTTACTAGTATTCGATAATAGGAGTATTCAAAATAACATTTAAGTAAAATAAATAATAATATTAAAATTTTTTAAAAAAAAAAAGTGGCCAGCCCGCCTAAAAACAGGCTGGCATTTTGCCAGCCCGAACCCGCCCCCCCTTAAGGTCGCGGGCTGGGCCCGTTTTACCAGCTCTATCTGGTAACATTACTTAACGGCGAGACTCTTCATCTCGTAAAAGAGTGAATGCTTCAGAGACCGATGAAAGAGGAGAGTGGCTCAGGAGGCGGCCGCGAGCTTCATCGTAGATAGGATCAGGCCAACCAAGAACTCGAATAGACGCTCTTCTTCCAGAGACCATCGATGCTCAGAGGCGTCGTCTGGGTTCTTCCATACTCGATGCTGAAGCATATCCAGTTCCTGCCATAGTAAATTCTTCTAGAGGTAGTACGCATTCAGGGGTCGATTGCCCTATTTTATGCTCTAGAGACAAGTACGCAGGTCAAACAGCAAGGAAGCATTGGGTCTTTTCCCATAAGCTTCTTTCACGGTGACCCAGATCGCCTTTGCAGAAGCAAGAAACATGAAGCTCTTCCTGCCGGCTGGGAGCATTGAATTTAGAAGCCAGGAGGCAACCAGAGAATTGTCAAATTTCCACCGACAACGGACACTATCATCATCGGCGGGAGGTTGCTCATTATGGAGCAAATCAAGCTTATCCCTTCCATCGAGTGCAAGGAGTATCGATTGGCTCTATTCTATGTAATTATCTCCGGTGAGGCGATCTGGTACAATCAGAATTGCTAATCCTTCAAGTCCAGCTACTTTGGGTGGGTTGACTTGTGAACCTCTGTCAGTTTGGAAGGTGGCGGTGGACTCAACAACAGATCTTTCCCCTTGATCTGATACCATGTGGGACGGCATTCTTCAGGAATAATGCTGGAAACAAACACTTGGACAGAGATCACAATAGGGAAGGTAAGATAATTCTTCTGTGTCTTGTATTGCTATGAGAGGTACATATATGCACATATACACATAACGGTTTCCCAAATATCATGGGATTTACATCATAGAATCAAGCATAGAATCCGATATTAAATCATAATGTAATTAGCTAATTAATCTCCTAATATCTCTCTTATGATTAGCTAATTAATCTCCTAATATCTCTCTTATTTACTTCTAATATCTCCTACACCTTTCATTTGCAATTAACACTTTCCATGTCTCTACTGCTTTTGGTTCTCCTAAAATAAATGCCTAAATAGTGATTGCTTTTCAAATGTCCCTCAAATGTGATTGCTTTTCAAAAGCCCCTCAAATGTGATCGCTATGACCCATAAAAAATTATGTGGCCTACTAGAGTATGCTTTATGATTTGATCTTATATGGATTTGTTCGTTTGCCTTCATCGGTGTAATGCACCACTAAGAGGTTCAATCAAATTGTATAATTTGGTACCTTCTCAAGATGTGCAAAAATTTATTAAAGTGGCTTACTTTTGTCTTTATATTATAGACTTTATGTCTCTACTACATTTAGTACCCTAACATGGATTCTTAAATAGTGATTGGTTTTCAAAAGTCCCACACATGTAACCGTTATGACACTTTAAATATGATACGTGGCCTACTAGAGTAAGCTTTATGATTTGATGTGATATGTGTCCGTGTGTTGGCTTTTCTTCATCTATGTGTATTGCAACACTAAGTGGGGAGTATACTTATCGTAGTTATAGATAGATAAGAACAATAGTAATTGACAAGATACTAGAGGAGGGAGTATTAGAGTTGATTAAGAACTCTATCATTGATAAGAAATTTATCTGAACCCATGCACGAATACTAGAAGAGTGAGGATAAGAGGTGATTTTACTTATCTAATTTCTGCTTAGGTTGATAAGCTTATCATTAGTGGAGCAGAAGGCTCACATAATTGTTCTATACTGTTAATTTAATGAATAATGCTTATTCTTTAATGATAGTCAGAAGGGATATTCATACATAAAATAGAGAATTCTAGATAAACCTAGATACTAATAATATCACATCTTATCATATAATATCCTATAATATCTCTAATGTCTCTACACTCCCCCTCAAGTTGGAGCATGGATATCAATCACGCCTAACTTGTTACAAAGATATTCAACTCGAATCCCATTAAGAGCTTTGGTAAGGAGATCCCCAATTGATCACTGGATCTGACATATTCTGTAGAGATAAAAATTTTCTTAAGTTTATCTCGAATAAAATGACAATCAATTTCAATATGTTTCATGATTTCATAAAATACCAAATTAGAAGCTATATGTAGGGCCTCTTTATTATCACACCACTTCGCTGGTAACGATATTTTAAGGCCAACCTCCTTCAGTAACTAATATATCCAGACTATCTCACACTGATTGTGATATGGCTCTGTATTTTGCTTCTGCACTCGATCTTGACACCACATTTTATTTCTTGCTTCTCCAAGATACCAAATTTCCTCCTACAAAAACACAGTATCCTGTAGTCGATCGTCTTGTGGCTTTTGATCCACCATGGTCAGTATCACAAAACACTCAATATCTGTGTGACCATAATTTTTGTACAATATCCCATGACCTGGAGATCCCTTCAAGTAATGTAACACATGTTCTAAGGCTTCCTACTGTCTGACAGTTGGCGAGATCATAAATTGGCTAAGGACACTTACTGGGTAAGTGATATCAGGATGTGTTACCGTAAGATAATTCAATTTGCCAATCAATCTTCTGTACCTCTCTAGGTTCTCAAACGGCTTGCTTTTGGTGGCTTCAACAGAATTTTCAAATGGTATACTACCATCAGCATCAAGTAGTAAATTGTAAACCATAGGAAAGCTAGTTGGGGCAGCTCTTAGTTTTCCAGTTTTTTTTAGCAAATTAAGGATTTTCTTTGAGTCAATAGGATGCCCTTCTTACTCCTTATGACTTCAATCCCCAGGAAGTACTTTAATGAACCCAGATCCTTCGTCTGAAAATGAGAGTTAAGGAATGACTTGAGTGATGAGATCCTCGAGGCATTACTCCCCGTAATCACAATATCATCAACATACACAACTAATAAAATCATGCCAATACTTGTTCTTTGATAGAATACATAATGATTACACTTACTCTGGCACAAGCCAAAATCCTTCACAACAGTACTAAATCTTTCAAACCATGCCCGAGGACTTTGCTTCAAGCCATATAAAGATCTCTTAAGATGACATACTTTACCACGCTCCCCCTGAGCAACAAAACTGGGTGGTTGCTCCATGTACACTTCTTCAAGAAGATCACCATGTAAGAAGACATTTTTTATATCTAGTTGAGAGAGTTCCTGTAATATCCTGATTTTTTGGTCTAGGAGAACTGGGAGGTAGTCTGATATGGGCAGGCTGCTAAACCTGTAGTCCCAGGGTAGTAATCTGATATGGGCAGATCATTTACCTATATTTTGTAGGAATCCGAGAGATGAGCCAAGTCCCTCAGGATTCAAAGAGGAGTTGAGTCTTTGACCTACAAAATAGGGACAGTTCACCTAGGTTCAAAAAGAGGAATGTAAGGAATATCCTAAGTCTTAAGCCTAGGAATTCTGCAGGTAGCTAGATGTGGGCTGGCTCCTGAGTAAAATAACCTGATATGGGCGGGTTGTCGAGCCCTTCAATTAACAATGACTCCCGAAGAGTTCAGGGGATGAGTTGTTAAAAGAGAATTTTAAGAACTTAAGATAAAGGATAAGAAGATAAGTAAAGATGTCAGAAAGAGAATACAGGGGCATAATCGTAATTATGGGAAAGATCGGGTTGGTAGCCGATGAGTACCATATTTTACCATAAAATAGAGAAAATTATGCTGATCATTTCACTGAACTGTGAAATATGCATATGAGGTCTCTATGAGTATGTAAGAATTATGAAAAGTTAAGGGACTTAATTGAAAAGAAGAAAAGTTTCCAAGGGCAAAATGGTAATTATGGAAAGTTCAGCCGGAAGTGGCTTAGAATTGCCCGGAAGCATTTCAGTCCCAAATTTCATCAGTAGATAGAGGAAATGATGCTAGTTAATCTGGCTTAATACAGGAATTTTATCAGAGTTCCAGATAGCTGAAATTTATCTGATAGTGTAAAAGTTATCTGAAATTTTTATCAGATCTCCTGGACCTCAGATATAAGTGAAAAGTTACAGGAATGTGCGTCCTATAAAGACGGAGGCCAGGGAACTGACAGAATCCCGAAAGGAGTTCTGTAGAAGAAGTTATTCACTTTTTAGTGAATTTAGACGGGAGTTTGTGAGCTCCTGGGATCCGATAGGGAGATTTAGCAGTAAATAAACGGGGACTAAATGAGCCCAGATGACATAACGCAGATGCCCATAGTGACACCAAGGTTGGCCCAAGCCCATGATATCAGTTCAGTGGTAAAAGGGGCCGGTGTCCCGAAAAAGGTGTAAAATGATGAAAATGTCCTTACGTTGTAAAATAGTTGAAGAATGAGGAAAGGGTATTTTGGTCATTTGACTAAGGTCAAGCAGTCAAGAAAGGTTATCTGGGTAGTTGACTAGGGTCAGAGAATACTCTAGTAAGATATGAAAAGATAATAATGCCCCTAGATTCATTAAAGTAAAACCAATGGTATTTTGGTAATTTACCAAGGGACGGTTCTTGGGAATTGAGTTATCAGAGTACTTGGGCTTGATCAGAGACCCAAGATAACATTTTCAGAGTGCAAAAATGTAGCCCAAGAATTATGTGGGTTAAAGTGGCATTAAAATACTATTTTAGTGTTGTTTCCATAAAGTAAGGTTACCCGGTCGAGGTGATAATCGGGGAATTGATTAGATAAAGTTCTGGACGTATCTAGGAGGCATGAGGTGGCGTGAAAGGTGTCCTCATGGGACCCATCAAGACGCCACATGGCACTATCTAAAGGGAGAAGAAAAAGTTAAAGACACGTGGCCCGATCTCAGCCGTTTATTCCGGGAAAAGACTCTGGAATTCTCTGGAAATGCTGAGTCAGCTGGTGAGGTGTCCCAAGGGCCCCACCATTGCGCCACCTAGCATGTGAGGTGTCCCATGATGATGTCACTTTTGATGAGTCATTATGGAGGATGATGTCATCACGATGACGCAAGCGAAGCTTCTTGAGGAAGCAAGCGATCTGAGCCATTCATCGTGAATCGATCTGAGCCATCCATTCCACCTTGCCTCAAGTATAAATACCCCCTCCCACCTTGCCATTTCATTCACGGCCCAAGACAAGAAAGAAGAGAGAGAAAGAGAAAGTGAGAGGAAGGAAGGAAAGGAAGAAGGAAGGAAGTTCTGGCGGAGCCGGAAGCAGTATAGAGATAGTAGAGTTCTGCGAAGCTAGTAAGGTAGTAATTAACCTTATCTTTTATGAAATGGCTTTGTGATTTGATGTGCTATTGTTTGGTTGGATTGATGTCTTATATGTTATGTCTGAAGCTCCATTACATAATGCTATGATCATATGTTATTATTGAGTAAGGAAACACGCAACATACTTATCTGTACATAATCACAAGCAGGCATATCACACTGCATCACATATACTGTTATGGTTGTTACTACTGAGATTCCCCCGAATCTCATCCCTATGTATAACCCATTACAGGGAGGTTATGTCAAAGTGAATTTTGAGAATGCTAAAAGACGTCGTTATGCTGCCAAAATTATGGCAAAATATCAGTAATGAAGGAAGGAGATGATACGTACTGTGTACGTAGGTACTGTCTAAGGAGTCTAGAAGTGAGTGGACCTAGTCGGTTCATCCAGTCTTTCCTGGGTACTTACGTAGAATGGTAGTTCTTACGGGAATTACCGAATCAGTACAGATCAGTTATTGTTAAAGATGAAGTATAGTAGTTATACTGCCGGATTTCAGGCAGGAAAGATGTAATAGAGATATGAGGATTTTGTTCATGTCCTTTTATATAACAATTTATTATTTAATAATAAATATTGTTTGGCATGTTCAGCTTGTGTATGAGGAATTAAGAGAGAAATTAGTAGGTCCTGAGGCAGCGATGTTCCGACCTCAGTTTGACCTAGTAAACGAAAGAGTTTGGCCACGAAATTTGGTGAGCCAGTAGCACACATCTGGGGCATTACGTGGATAGGTAATAAGCCTAATTTGGATGTGTAGAATGAGATAAATCAGTTTTCAAAATAAAAGTTCATAAACTTAAGAGTAAAATTTCAATTTTTAGGCTTAAGTTAAGATATAACCGAGCCAATATCACTTCCGCAAGTGTACTCTGAGGGATCTAAGGGAGGATGTTTCAGTTCCCAACTATAAGTAGCAGCCAAAGAGATGAAGAGACGAACAGAAGAGAGTTTGGCTATAGGGGAAAAGGTCTTAGAGTAGTCAACACCGTACTTCTGAGCATAGCCTTTAGCAACAAGGCGAGCTTTAAGACGTTCAAGAGTACTATCAGCTTTGGTCTTAGGAGTCAACACCTATCTACATCCAATACCTTTCTTTCCTGCTGGTAAATCCACTAAGGTCCACGTACCAGCACGATCAAGGGATTCCATTTCCTCTTCTATAGCAGTACGCCAACCCGGGTGGGACAAAGCTTAAAGAATGGACTAAGGTACTGAGATAGTGTCTAAAGAGGCAACGAAGTCACGAGAAGCAGAGCAGAGGGGGTTATATGAAACAAAAGAAGAAATAGGATAGGTGCAAGTACGTTTACTTTTGCGGAAGGCAATGGGCAAATCCAGGGAGGGATCTGGATCTGAAATAGGAGGTAGCTCAGATTCAGGGACCGGGTCACGCTCAGGGTGAGTAATGTTGTTTGCAGGATCTGATGACGAAGTAGATAATGGCGGGACCGAATCTGGCAAAAGAGTAGAAATGTTTTCCTTCAAACGTCTGGTATAGACTCGAGATAAAGGTGGTTAACCAGGTGCATGTATGGGAGCTGAGGTCGGTGATGGTGAGTGAGTAACAGAATATACCAGAAGAGTATCCTCTTCCATAGGTGGAGAAGGAGGAGCTGAAATGTCAGAAGCAAAATATGCAACAGATTCCTAAAAAATGACATCAGCAGAAACCAGATAACGATTAAGAGTAGGAGAGAAACACCGATAGCTCTTCTGAACAAGAGAGTAGCCAAGGAAGACACACTTGAGGGACTTAGGGTCTAATTTAGAGATGGTCGGACGCACATCTCAAATAAAGCACACACATCCAAAAGTCTTAGGGTTAATGGGAAACAAAAGTTTGGAGGGAAAGAGAGTGGTGTATGGAATGTGACCATCAAGAACAGAGGAGGGCATGCGTTTAATGAGAAAACAAGCAGTTGAGACCGCATCTGCCCAAAAAGGTTTTGGAGCGTGCATTTGAAATAAAAGGGCACGGGCTACTTCTAATAAGTGGCGATTTTTTCTTTCGGCAACACCATTTTGAGCTAGTGTATCCACACAAGAAGATTGATGTAGAATTTCATTTTGAAGCATAAAAGAGTGAAATGATTCAGAAAAATATTTTTTAGCATTATCACTACGCAAGGTATGGATAGACGAATTAAATTGATTTTTAATTTCACCAGTAAAGGCAGAGAAATGAGAGAATAACTCAGAACGATTTTTTATTAAATATAACCAAATAGTATAGGAATAATCATCAATAAATGTAACAAAGTACTTAAAACCAGCTTTAGACTCAACTGGACACGGACCCCAAACATCAGAGTGCACTAACTCAAAAGGAGACGAAGCTCGTTTATTGATGCAAGAAACTAAAGGAAGATGATGATGTTTAGCAAACTGACATGACTCACAATCTAATGACGACAAATACTGAAACTGAGGATAAACTTTTTTTAAAGACGATAAAGATAAATGACCCAAATGACAATGTGCTTCAAAAGGAGTGACACCACCGGTACAAGCCACCACACGAGACCCCTGATCATCAAGTAATGACCGCCAGATTCATAAGCTCTACCAATAATCTTCTTCGTTAAAAGATCTTGTATTAAGCAATGGTCAGGAAAAAATGAGACCCAACAGTTTAATTGACGAGTAAGTTTACTAGGGGACAAAAGGTTAAACGCAAGGTTAGGGACATTGAGCACAGATTCTAAATGAATAGAAGAGGTAGGGTCAATAGTGCCAGAACCAACAACACGGGATTGGGAATCGTCCATAATGGTGATATTTGAGGGGTTGGCAAAAGAATTATAACTGGAGAAAAGATAGCGGTTACCTGTCATGTGATCAGTAGCACCAGAGTCTATGATCCATTTGGAGAAAGAAGAGACAAGGGCAGTAGCTTCATTACCTGTTGCAATACCAGCACTCACAGGGGGATTAACAGACTTTAACTGAGCATATTCAGCAGCGAAAATGGTAACCATGTCATTGGCCGTGACGGCTACATGTGCAGAGTTTTGTCGATTTTGTTTGTTTTGAAGTTTTTGGCACGTACGTTTCGTATGACCCGATTATGTACAATAGTAATAGATCACGTCCTTTGACCCCTTATTAAGGCCCCCTGGTGTAGAACCACGATGATTAGGTGGCCCACGAATATCTGTCTGACTGCAACTGAGCAACGCACTAGTAGGCTCAATAGGGGCTGGTAAAGAGGTTTGTTTTATTCTTAGTACACGAGAGAAAGCTTCTTCAAGGGAGGGGAGTTGAGCTCCAGATAAAATTTGAGAACGAGCAGCCGCAAATCGAGGCGAAAGTGCAGTAAGAAAACTCATGGTAGCCATATGCTCTTAGTGAGACACATTGACCTTCCTCTCATCAGAAATAGGCATGAGAGCATTTAGTTCTTCATACATTCCTTTAAAATCCATAAAGAAGACCGTAAGAGGACGGTCATTTGACATCTCTACGCGATGAAAAGATCAGCAAACCTCATATATCCGAGAGATATTATTCTTGCTGGAGTATAAGAGTGCCAAGTAGTCCATTAGTTCTTTAACAAATTCACAATGAGTAATAAAAGGCATGATCTCACTGTCAATAGAGTTACGGATTTGTAAATGTAGTCATGCATCATCCCTTAACCATAACTTGCTAGAGGTATCTTTCTCGTCTAGGGGATCATCGGTCAAGTGATCTTCATAGATACGAATAGATTTACTCCAATCTAGATAATTTCTCCAAGTTAATTTGTATTCAGTAATCTTAGTGACTACTGGAATCATCTCAGAAATTGTGGTAGTTTTGGGTGCAGCCATCAAAAATAAAATAAAAAACAAACTATGTAGTAGGCACAACCAAATTGTCACACGAGGGGCAAAGAATACTGTTCATCCTGCACAAGTTTGCAAACAGAAATGAAACAGAAACTAAAAGGCCCATGGCCAAACAGAAGGAACAAGGCCCATGACCAAACAGAAACAAGGCCTCCAAACACTGTCTATGACAACGAATCTGGATGGCGACTTCAAATCGCAAAGTAGAGTGGCGGCAACGCCTATGCACCAAGGGATGAAAGGGGTGGAGGATAAAGAAGGCGTAGCGATGACGAAGATCTGTAAACCACGATGACAGAGGGCAAAACTCCCAGGATCAGTCTGAAAACAGGGAGTCAATCGTCGGGGAATAAAGCAGCGGCCAAGAGAGACCCTGCGACGGCACCGACGAGTACTAACTCTGCGGCACTGTAGCAGCGCGGCACAAGTCGGACGAAGATCTTGACGTGAGGGTTGAGCCGATCGGAGGATGCTGAGGACAGTGAGTCGACATATATGCGAGGAGCGACCACCACCAGTGAACCTAGGGTAGCAGAGTTCTTGTCGGCACTGAAGTTCCTCTTCTCCTTCTCCTGCGATGTTGAACCAGGAAGCAGAGGGGAAAAAAATAAAAAATAATAGCCCCAGTAATTAACCTGACTCTGGTACCATGTTAATTCAATGAATAATACTTATTTTTTATTGATAGTCAGAAGGGATATTTATACATAGAGAATTCTAGATAAACCTAGATATTAATAATATCATATCTTATCATATAATATCCTCTAATATCTCTACATATACTATTTTTGGTTTCTGGGTAAATTCATGAATTTTGGAATTGCTCAACTCTCAAATGAAATTGATTTGATTTGCCTGTGTAATTTTTGTGAGTTGCCACAAGATAGGAATGGTGTTTCAATTAGGAACTGATGATATCAATTTGGGCTGTAATATAAAGTAACTGGTGGATTATGGAATCAGTGGAAGCCTGGGACAATGAAAGATTCGGTGAAAATGGACTTGCATTAGAAACAGTGACAAGTGGAGGGAACCCATGGTTGGATCATATGGCTCTTACACCAAGTTGTTAGATTTTTTATATGGTGTCGGATAGATTGAAAGTGGCAGAGAATGGATGAGAGAAGAATGAGATTGTCTTCATAATCTAACTTCATAAAACCAACAGGAGTTGGTTCGAGTGGTAAGTGGCTCGGTATCATTTAAGCGAGGTCTCGAGTTCGAGCCTTGGCGTATGCAGAAAATCTCCGTTGGGAGACTCACCCACCATAGCCAAGTACGCGACGCGGGTCGGGGCAAAAAGCTCCGGTGAGTCGGGTGGGCAATAAAAAAAAAAACTTCATAAATCAACAAAGAGTGAAGGGAATCTTGAGTAGTTTATGATTTCCAAGAATTGTCCTGATCTCATAGTTTGGAGTTGCAGTTTTGAAATTAAAAAGAAAAAACAAGTAGAATATTTTCAATTGAAGCCAGAGTGGCTGGTGGGAAAACTGCATCTGAAACTGCTTTGGATTTCATCATGTGACAAAAAGAGGCTGATAGAATTATTTCCCAATTATTATTTTCAAAATCAAAGGTACAACCAGGATGCTTATTTATGTTCCTTAGTAGCTACATTTTCTAATATCTCAAGTCTCAACACCTTCAAATATTATATATCTGGCATTGCCTGGCCATAGGTATTAAGTATATCCATTAAGGACAAAAAAGTAAGCAATTCCACAAGCACATCTTTACACTATTTTTAAAGCAGCGGTTTTGGGATGTTCTTTATGCTCTCTTGTCTGCAAGTAAGTATTTGAAGTCAATTCAACAGTGAAAGTATAATACTGCGTATTTTGGGCTTTTGTTTTCTCTAGATAACTAAAAAATTTTTCCCTCTTCCATAGTTTCATTTGTTAAACAATCAAACAGGCTGGGATAGATTTCTATTTTTTTTTTCTCTACTTTCAGATTGGCCCCCGGGGGGTTGTCACCTTTAAATTTTTGAACCATTATATTATCTATATTTTCTCTTTTGTCAAATATCTTCATGGAAGATGGAATGCATGTAAATTGGTCATGTATGGTTCTATCTATATCTTCATGGCAATCATTTCATTTCTTCCTTCTACTCCAAGAATGAAACGTGGATGATGGGGAGAGAAATGCTTGTTAGTCAAATTATACCCATGATTTCCTTTTTTTTTTAGTTTAAGCATGGAATGTAGGCTTATAGTTGAAATTTGAAACACATCTAACTACCATTTCTGAGTGCCCTGTAATAACTGTCTTGAGTTAATTTCCTGCCGCTTCATAAATGTTGATGAGCTGAAGAGAATCATCTAACATTATTGTTTTGATTGACATCCCCTGGCCACATTGTACTTGACTGTTTGCCAGTTTAAGAAGTAAATCAGTTTTAGCGAACTGATTTACATTTTAGAAGTTGGAATTTCTTACTCATTAATACAACCTTTGAGATTTTTATTTTTTTTTTGTTTCTGCATGTGTGATGGATCTGCTTCCCACGTATAGCAAAGGTATGCCTTTGAGATGGAATTTCAATGTTTGTATCCATGTATTTCTGGATATTTTTGGATTTCTATTGCCATAACTGGATGATATCCTTAAAGCCATTTTAATATTTACCCATTTGACATTCAAAACTGTTGAGTTGTAGCTGTTAGTTTTTCATGCTGCCTGAGGAGATGATTGGAGAACTTATTTCATGAACCCTTCAAGTCTTGTATTGCTTTTTACTAACAATTTAGGAACACTTTAGGAGGGAAACATTCCTTATTGAAACCTGTGCATGCAAAATTAGTAGCTTCTCATATCTGACACGTTTCAAATTGTTCAATATTTATCTTACTGCTTCATATAAGCTAAGTTTAGACTAACTAACTAGATTTAGGTATATCTCAGTCAGAAGATTCTTTAATACATACTTGGACGTTTTGTTGAAAAGCTCTTTTGTTTCATTAATTGTCTCTTTCCCTCGGAAATTTATATGTGTTTGTTTAAATCTCTCCCATGTCGTGTTGCCATGTAGTAGTTATCAATCCCTCTGGCCTCCGCAGACCCATATGGTTACCATGCAACTTCCGTGGTATGTTGTATTTACAGTGATTGATTGTCTGTTTTGATTTAAGAATGCCTTATGATATTTATATAAAATCTATTTAACTAATTTGTTTAGATTAAAGAATTTAGTTAAGTTAGTTAATATGATATTTTTTTTTCTAAAATATCCTAATCATTTTTATTAATTCCCTCCACCTCTCTCTTGCTTGGTTATTGTTGAAGGGGTATCAATATAGATAATTTAAAAAAAATTAATAAATATAAAAAATTGATCTTATATTTAATACCGCGGAGAAGTAAAACACATTAGGGCTGTTTATGAAAAAGTATTCTTTTTAATTTATTAGGTATCAAAGTATTTTCTTACCAAATTGCCACCGTTTTGTTTTTAACTGTGAATAATGTTCATATTCACCGTTGATATTTAATAATGGGCATGCATTATTAGCACCTACTGCTTTTGCGGTTGGAGATCTTTTATGTTTTATAACTACAAGTTAACTTGACAAAATAATTTTTTATAACACACGAATTTTCATGTTTACCATAATCGATAAATTTTCATCAATGTATGATATAAAATCTAAAAGAATTTGCATTATTCACAAATCATAATGATATGGTTAGTGCAATACATAGAAAAATATACTACCCCATTGATACCTTTTGAGGGATTTGCTTTGATTTCAATCAATGTTAGTCTTTTAAATTTATATTTTTTTTAAACTATCTCTTTTAATTACGCATAGTGGGTATTTCTATTAATAGAATAGTTTTAAATAAAAATAATTAATAAGATATCTAAGGGAAACTAATGTACTACTTTTTAATAAATAATTAACTTCATTATTTTTCTTTCTGTAAATTGATTATCTAATTCTTGAGAAAGTATATTATAATATTATATTGTTTATCTATATATATATATTGATATACATATCAGTTTATATATACTGATATATCCTCATATATTTCATTTATTTATGTTAAATTTAAAATTAGTACATGCATATTTTTTAATATTGATATAGTGTTTTTTTTTGGCATCATTTATATTGATATAGTTAAGTAGAAGTAAAGTAGTGTGTTTTTTTTTAGCATTATTGAATTTATATTAAATACTTTTATTAATAAAAATGAACTGATAAAAGTTGAGTAGTTTTAAAATTATAGATTTGATTTTTTTGTGTTCATTTGTATATGATATATGTAAAAACATATAATCTTTTGGTATTTATTTCTTAGTGTGTGTGTATATATATGTATTGATTTGAAACTGTCAGAAGATATGCTTTTCATATTAGGAGGTTCATGGATTCAATTTGGTTGGGTTCAAATCAGTTTGAAACATTCTTTAAGAAAAATCTGAAAATTATGAGTGACTTTTTTTTTTTTTTTTGTCTTCATTCTTTTTTATGGTGTGATATATATATGATTATGCTATCTCCCTTTTTTTTTCTTTAAGCAATTTTTAATATGTCTTTCTTCTCTTGATATTCATATACTTTTATAATTTTAAATCAATGTTATTTTCTTATAAGTTATTACATTATTTTGCTAAATTAATAGTTGTTATATTAGATTTAAAGGCCTCTGCCTAAAAGCTTTGAATATATTAACATTAGTATATTGTATAAAAAGGGAAAATTAATCTGTCAATCTTTATAATTTTATCTAATTTTAAATCATAAGCTTATATATATGTATATATATTTTCCCTTTTCATCCCATCCTAATAGGCTAATTATTTATTAAGGTCCTTCTGTTATAACCTGCGAAGATGCCGTTATTTGGGTGGGGGTTGGGGTGGAATATGGCACTAGGAAGGAGACTGAGGGGAGGAGGGAGAGAGGGGAGGTGAGGGAGGTGGTGTTGTAGGTGAGGAAGAGGGTGCATCAGCTCAAATAACGGTATCTTCATAGATTATAAACTGAAGGACTTTAATAAATAATTACTAAACAATAAAGATAGGATAGGAATTAAGAAGACAAAAATTATAAAAATTGGGTGAAATTATAAAGATTGTCGTCGGATTAATTTCCCTAAATAATATTGAGTGATGAGGAGAGAAATAGATTATGAGAGGATCTGCTCCCTTTCTTATACCCTGTGTAGTATGGTCTTTGATTTAGATTATTTTATATTTTTATATCTTATATTGATCTTAATTTTATTCCTTCTGATCTTATTCATAATATTATATTCATTAGTCTTTAATATAAGATCATTTATAAAATTTAATGAAATATTCATAACATATTTTTAAAAAATACCCTTACCTCTTTCATTTTTGGCTTTTTATCTTCTCACCACTCTAGCAACGACTAATTATACTAATCAAAAGATTTTGGAAAGTTGTTAAGATTCCTGACATTGATCTAATTTTAAGTAATTTTGTTAATCTCACAAAAATTGTTAATATGGTTTTATATCGAGAAAATTGTTGGCACATACCTAATAGTATATATTACCTTATTTATAAATATAAGATATATTTAATTAATTTAGATAAATTAAAAAAATAATTAAGTTAATTATTTATAGTATTTATATTTTATTTTTTTAAAATAATTTTTTTAATCATATACATTTAAACTATTTTTAATATAAATCTCTTTAATATGTGTATAATCATTTACTCCTCTATTTATAAATATAAGACATAATTTATAGTATAAATTATTTTATATTTAAGACTGGAAGAGTATATTATAGAGTTTTGAGTTCACTTAGGAAAATTTGGGATTTGCTATCAGTATATTTAATTATATGCATGTATATATATTTTGGAAAAGTCTATTTTAGTTATTTAATTTCATATTAAGTTTCAATTTTTAATGTTTTAGTTTTCATGTTTAAACATATATTAAAAAAATTTATCCCTTTAAGACTGTTAATTTACTTATTAAAAAAATGTTTGCATATAATTAAATAAATTGACCTACAATAACTTTAACCACATTATGTCCTTAGAAACCAAGTTGGTAACTTTGTTATCTATAACCAATATAGACGGTATAAAATTTAGATTTTTTTAAGTCTCACGTTTAATTCTTATATAAAACACATATTTTTAAAAAGATAATTATAAATTTTAAAAATTAAATACTTGAAAATAGAATTTAATAAATAGTATAATTTTTTTATCTATGGCTAGGGTTTCATGGGTTTAATTTTTAGAAAATATCATATCTGAATTTTTTAAAAAAAAATGGGATTGACTAAAAGAAGAAACATTATAATATTAATTTGTTTTTTTGCGCAAAAGAAACAATAACACTTTTGTTTACATTGAAACTTTAAATATTAAGAAAAATATTCTCAGTGCTAATATATAAAATATATTCTCAATTTTAAATTTTATAAAATAACAAGATACAAAAAAATCCTTAGGTGAGACAAAAATGTTAGGATTAGAAAACTAAAAATATACTCTGCTAATTTTTAATATATTACTTAATTAATTAGTTAATTTTAATCATAAATATAAGATCTATATTATCTGTATTTATTAATTTTTTTAAATTATTTTTATTAATACTCTATCAATAATAAACAAAGAAAAAAAATTAAAAAAATTAATAAAAATATTTTAAAAAATATATTATATTAATTAATTTAATTATTTTTTTAATTTAATTAAATTAATTAAATAAATTATAACTAGATAATTACTTCATAAAATTAAGATATGAACTAAAATTTTGTATAAAATTAGAAAACTAAAATATACTTTACTCTAGACACTTTGGATTATAGTCAACAAGGGTAATTTTGTCTTTCAGATCCAATTGCCGTTATAATTATCAGCAACTGGGTGAAGTACATCTAACTACCTACCCCGCCAGCGCACACAATAAAGGGCGTCATTTTCTAACATTAAACTCCAAATTCTCACTTCTCTTCCAATCTGTATTGCTTCAATTGCACACACTCTCTCTCTCTCCAAACTGATTAATTATTACTACGCTCCCACCAAAACCTAACCCACCAGCAAATTCCCCCTTCATTATACTCATCACTGATCACTGATTATTATGCATTTTTAGTTCTTGGGGTTCGAGTTCAACAGCTACTACTTCTGGGGTTCATTCTTTTGCTTTTTCTGCGTATTGGTCATTTGGTGGTGTTCGATTGATAATTCATGGGATTTATGGAGAATGCGAGGGCTATGAGTCCCGCCATGACGTTCGACGAAGTTTTCATGGAGCGAAGCAAGAGTTTCGTCAATGCCTTGCAGGTTTCAGCTTCTTTACTCTATTCTTGGGTTTTTTTTGTGTGTGTGTAGATGCTCATTTTGGCTTTTGAATGTCGCATATTTGGACCAGATCTGCATTTGTTTTTGTTCTTTTTTATTGAATTTTGCTGTGGCATTTCGCGTGTTACCATTTTTCGACTAACATTTGCGGTTCTGGGTTTGTTTTGCTTGAGCTCGAATTACTGGGTACATATAGGTTGAGTTTATTTCTGTTAATTTTTAGTTAGATTTTTGGCGGTGGATGCTTTGTTAGTGTGAGACTCCGATTGTGAGGATTCTAGATTAGGGAGGGTAAGAAATTGCAGTGAGATACCTTTTTTGAGAAAAGGATAAAACTCCCTTGACTATGAAACCAATCAAATTATCTTTCTCTGCCTTCAAGTCTCCCTCCACTGGCGAACATACCACAAAAAATGAAGCAACGCCTCACTTCGGGAAATGTACTGATATTGAGTCATTTGCAACAAAATGTACCCGTCCAAACTGCAAAACAACCATGTGATCAAAGTTGAAGTAGGTAACAGGCACCAAAAGAGACATTATTTCATTAAATGCGTTATTCGTCCTTGATCCCAACGCCCACAGTTTGAAACTTTGAATACCCATACTGGGGTTTTTATTTATTTTCCAATGGTACATTCCTCCAGCTGTTGTACCTGTTTCTAAAATTGACCTGGAAATCTGCTCTAGAACATTAAATATATGGCCCTGCTTCAATCTCCAATGCGCTTCATCAACAGCAAAAAGCAAATGGATTCCTCAAGTAAGTTTCTCCTGAAATTGGTAGGAATTAAGGACACCTTCCACACACAGTTTGGGTTTGTGTCCAGGAGATCATCAGCAACAATTTGCACTTGCTGACCAAAATTAGCCTTTAACTTTTTATAATGCTCCCAGTCACCTTGTCCTTGACCAAATGGATCCTCTATGGACACAATTGGGTGGAATGTTACAAAGATTTGTCCACATTCTTCTAGCTGTCTATATTTTATGTGACCTGTCATTAGTCTCTTACTTAAAGTTTGAGTCATAGGTTTTGTCCTGTATGTCCAGCTTTTGCGATAGCAGTCTTCAACAGCTCAAGGCCCTCTTTTTTTATGGATATAGGGAGCAAAGTCACTGTCATACCAACATTGGTAGTATCTTGTCCGTAGTTATGTTTTTACTACCCTCAGATGATGATATACCTGTCTTCTCTGAAAAATGACCCAGCATGAAGATTCATAAATTCCTCCACAAACAATGCATGCGATCCTTCATGAGTTGGTGAAGGCACGGGCAGTATCAAAGTTTTTTTCCAGCCAAATTTGCTATTGCTATGTGCTGTAAGAGAGGAACCTTCATCACCAAAGTAGCATTGGCTCAAAGCTCCTGCTTGCACTATCGCCACTCATTAATTTCTCCATCAAGTTGTTTTACCATATAATTTGTCAATTCCATCATGTAGTGCATTTGGTGTATTTTTCTGTTCATTTTAACTAAATATGTCAAAATGGTAAAAGAATATTTCAGAAAATGAACTCATACCTTCATAGATATTGATATATTTGGGTAGAGTTTTGATAACTGCAGTTAATATGATAACCCTGAAATCCTTTGGCATGCCTATTATCTTTAAGAAACTCAGAGGACTAATCTAATATACTATCTCTCATGCATAAGAGTGAATTTGTAGCTCTCGATGAAATCATTGGTAGGATTCACGATCAGGAAGCATAAAATATTGCAGCTAGATATCCTGTTCTGAGAAAAAGGATAAAACTCCCTTGAGTATGAAACTCACCAATTTTTCCTTCTACTGCAACATTTTGAATTGTAATATCAACTTTTGACATTGGACTCTCATTGTAAGATCAAAAGAAGGCCTATACATTTTCTTTCTAGATGTAACTAACCGATTTAGCTATGTACCTTCTCATGGTATTCTTTGCATAATTTCCTCATAATAGTAGTGGACTTTGCCTGGATGGTCATCTGATTTGCCTATGATTGTCATTTCAGGAACTCAAGAACTTGAGGCCTCAGCTTTATTCTGCTGCAGAATATTGTGAAAAATCTTATTTTCATAGCGAACAGAAACAAATGTAAGAATACTGTTTACTTACAATGGTTTTCCCCCATTTTTATTAAGTTTCTTATGGTAATTTTACTCCTTCGCTTGAGCTTCTTCTCTACCTGTAAGTAGTTGAAGCTTCAACAACAATGCCAAGCAGTTGGTGGTTTCATTGCAGTACAGTTTTAGTTGGTGCTAATTAGTGATACAATTCTTCTAAATTTTTCTATGTAATATTGTTTAAGGCCATTTTAATCAATCCAATTATTTATAGAAAAGCTTCCTGACATTGGCACAATAAAACATTGTAATATTTTTTCTTCACGTGGCTTGAAAAATAAATATAAATATATGTGTATGGAAGAAATTTGAGGCGCTTAAGAAAATGGAAAATAGTAAAGCTGTTGGATCTGACGGTATTCCTATTGAAGTTTGGAAGTGTTTAGGCCAAGTGGGGGCGGTGTGGCTTGCTAAACTATTTAATGTGATCTTAAGTTCTAAGAAAATGCCCGATAATTGGAGGAAAAATACTTTAGTTCCTATTTACAAAAATAAAGGGGATATTCAAAATTGTGCAAATTACAGAGAGATAAAGCTTATGAGTCACACTATGAAGTTGTGGGAAAAGGTAATTGAACACAGGTTGAGATTAGAGACTGATATTACTGAGAATCAATGTGGTTTCATGCTGGGTAGGTCTACAATGGAGGCGATTCATTTATTAAGGGGGTTAATGGAAAGGTACCGAACCAAAAGAAGAGACTTGCATATGGTCTTCATTGACTTAGAAAAAACTTATGATCGAGTGCCAAGGGAGGTGCTTTGGAAAGCTTTGGAAAAGAAAGGTGTGCGCATGACATATATCAAGGCAATAAAAGACATGTATAAGGGGGTAACAACTACTGTAAGAACGTCTAGGGGCGAAACAAAGGATTTTCCCATAAAGATTGGTCTACATCAGGGATTATCCTTGAGTCCTTATTTATTTAATCTAGTAGGAGATGTTCTAACTAAGCCTATTCAAGAAGAAATCCCTAAGTGTATGCTTTTTGCGGACGATATAGTTCTTGTGGCAGAGTCAAAAGAAGAGATTAATTTTAAATTTGAGTTATGGAGAAGTACTTTAGAGTCGAAGGGTTTTCGTCTGAGTAGAAGTAAGACTGAATATATGCATTGTAATTTTGATAAGAGGCAAGTTAGAAGTAACTTGGAGGTCAGATTGGGAGATCAAGTTATTCCACAAATAGATAAGTTCAAATATTTGGGATCAATTATACAGAAAGATGGTGAAATTTTGGAGGATGTTAATCATAAAATTTAGGCTGGGTGATTTAAATGGAGAAAGACTACTGGGATTATATGTGAGCGGAAAGTACCAGATAAAGTAAAAGGAAAGTTTTATCGCACTGCTATAGGACCAGCAATGCTTTATGGAAGTGAATGTTGGGCTTTAAAAGGACAACAAGAGTATAAAGTTGGGGTAGCTGAGATGAGGATGTTGAGATGGATGTGTGGGCATACAAGAAAAGATAAGATTCGTAATGAACAAATACGGGGAAGAGTTGGAGTAGAACCTATTGAGGAGAAAATGGTAGAGAACCGACTTAGGTGGTTTGGACACGTACAAAGAAGGCCAAGGGATGCGCCGGTGAGGAGGGTGGATCAAACAGTATGGAGCCTAGTTAAAAGGAGTAGAGGGAGGCCAAAGAGAACGCTCAACGAGGTCATTGAGCGGGATCTCCTGGTCAATAACTTATCCAAGGATTTAGTTTTTGATAGAGCACAATGGCGTCTTATGATCCATGTAACTGACCCCATTTAATGGGATAAGGCTTGTTGTTGTTGTTGTTGTGTATGGAAGAAATTTGAATTATGTTATTAGATACAGGGTGTGCTTGGATTAGCTTTTGGAGAATGGATTCTGGAAAGAATAGATTTTGGAGAATAGATTTTGGGAAGAATATATTTTGGGAATAGAGATGTTTGGATGATTAGTAGTAGAATCACTTTTTATATTGGTAAATTACCAAAAAGGGTATGATATGATTAAAAGTAAGAGAGATGAAAGAGGAGAGAGAAGAGAGTGTAGAGAGGAGAGAGAAAAAGAGAGATAAGAGAAGAGAGAGGAGAGAGGAGAGATGATAGAGAAAAGAGAGGAGAGAGGAGAGAGGGTGTAAGAAAAAGTAGGGGTAGAATAGTAATTGGATAATCTATAACCTAGGTTTCAAACCAAAAGCTATTTTTAGTGGCTTATTCAAAACCTAGATTTCAAACCGAAGTTTTGCCCAAAATCAATTCTCAACAAAAATTACTGTTTATGTAAAAATTTTCCAAACCGCGGTTTTGGCCCAGAATCCATTCTGAAACGCTATACCAAACACGCACACAGTTATTTTTGAACCAAGTATAAAAAGCATTCACCATGGTCTGGAAACATCACAAAATATGGATTAAAAATTTGGTGAGGTTAGTGTGACTTACTTTGCCCCCTAAAACATTTGCATTAGGACATGTAGGTGGAACCACTGAACAAAGTGATTCTTAGCGGCACATATGGTTGCATCATAATTGTGGTTTTGCATAGAATGGGTGGTTATGGCATATGGTCATTGTAGATAGAATCCCATAAAGTGTGTGTCATCACGCAGAACAGGTCACATTTGAATGCATTTGCTAGAGAAAGTTTTTTTTTTTGTCTAATTAGTACAAGCACATCTAAACACAGCAGCAGACAAGGAATCCTATATGTGGTTTGTGAAATTTTAGATTGATTAGTTTTTAATTTTATTCTTGAAGATGTACACCAGAGGTGATCTCTTTCATCAAGGGATCACTGTAACCTGTTAAGAGTCCAAGATTTGCGCGTGTTGATTCATATTTAAACTGCGTGGTTATTTCCCTCTTGTGAATTCTCTGTTATGCATTAGGGTGCTTGACAACCTGAAAGATTATGCTGTTAGAGCCTTAGTGAATGCTGTTGATCATCTTGGATCTATTGCGTACAAGTTAGGCGACCTACTTGAGGAGCAAACATCGGATGTCTCAACCATGAACTTGAAGGTCTCTGCTCTGAATCAGGTATACATGTTTCAGATATCATGTTAATATAGACATAAATTAATTGTAGTTATAGTAACTTGTTTTCTATTAAGCAGCAACTTCTTACATGCCGAATTTACACGGATAAAGAAGGTCTGAGGCAGCAGCAATTGTTTGCTTTAATTCCCAGACATCATAAGCACTACATATTGCCAAGTGTGCACAACTTCTATTATCTGGAAAAAATGTACTTGTGATATAGATTTATAACCTTTTTTCTTACTTATGGGTTTCTGTTCTTCTGTTTATTTACTTGTGCAAGCTAGACAATGTCTATAAGAAGGTGCACTTCAGTCCACACATACAGACTGATGCAAGGCAAACTCTTTTTCAAGCTGGAAGCCGATCTCATCTTTCTGGTATATGCTTCAGAAATACTATCCCTTTGGATATTTGGGCATCAGCTTTGATATGCTTTCCCAATTTGGCAGTAATTGAACTATTTATTTATCTTGATGTATGATATCTAGGTACCCCTGCATCGAGAACACTTTCTTGGCATTTAGCTTCAGAAACTAAGTCTACATTGAAAGGCACTTCATATTCTTCAGCCAAGTGAGTTCTACAGAAAATCAATAGTTCAAGCCTATACAAAGAGTGTTTCTTTTTCAACTGTGAATTATATAACGGGATACTTATTACTATTTTAACACATCCAATTGTGCAGCCCTGAGGACTCAAAAATTTCTACCGCAACTACTGGAGCTTTCCAACTTTTAGGTAGGAAGGATAGAAGTGTTACTTTCATATATGTAATCCCCCTTCAATTGGCCTTGCTATGGTGGCTTCATACCAAAGAAGTGATAGCTTCTTACAGATGGAACTTAAATGTTTGTAGATAATGAAGAGAGTACGCGGATGAAATCTTCGACAGCACAAGTTCACTTTCCCAATGGAGGGCTCACATCTAGTACAGATATGCAAACAATGGGTATCACACGTAAGGTGAGGTCCTTTCTGTTCACCAGAAGGCACATGCCTAACCATGTGCTTGATAATCAAATCACTATCATTACTTTTGCTAGATGTTTGGCTTTTTTTCTTTAGAAAAGAAGTATCTGTTCTCTGATCAATTTGGTTTAGCAAACTCTAGGTGAAAACACGAATTGTTGATTTTACAAAACTAAAAAATATCTTCAGTGAAATATTTCAGTTACTTGGATAGTACAATGGTGCACATGGATCAGCAAATGAATGCTATTAAACCAATTATGGGTGCTCACTTAATGGTTAAGGACCAAGCTGATAACCTTTGAGTGCTATGAAGTAAAATCAGTATCTGCAAACGCGGGTTTGGTTGTGCAACGGACCCTCAGGCAAATTCAGGAAAGATCAACTCATTGTTTCAAAATAAAAATATATTAGATCTGATCAAGAAAGAAGTATGGACAGGGATAGCTTTAAACTATGTCTGGGCTTGAAATTGCATTGACCACAAAGACAAGAATTCTGCTCTGACTGAAGCTCATGACCATTTTCTTAAATGAAGCATTATACCCGTATAAATATTCTCAAGTGACCAATCAAATATTACAGGATTTCACTTGTTACCCTAGACATTACAATAAGAACTTGTCATGGAAAAGCTAGTCATTTCCCATGAATTATTATTTTCTTTTAGGGGTGAAAGAATGATTAATGTTTTTGTTCAGATAACCATAAGAAAGTTTCTCATAATCCTTCATTTTCAGGATCCATTAGAGAGTTCCAAAACAATGACAGCATTCAAGTCATTTGACAACCAGAATAGGCGCGGGGTTCCCTATGTCCCTGCTCGCAGCAAGAGTGTGCTATCAGCTTTCTTTGCCAAGCCAAAAATTCCCAAGACCAGTTATGTCTCTTGATTACTTCTGGAAAGCAAGCTTCTCCACATTGTGGGTGGGTGGAGATGCCCTAACATGGGTCATGAAGATAAATCCTAACTTGGTTTCTGTCAAGTTCTTCAATAGAATTAACATGTGGCATTTTTATTCTTAACAAAGTTAATAATGCTATGTCATATGGTAAAAATAAGGGGTAAAGAAAAATTCACATGTTATGTTTCTATTGAAGCATTTAATGGCAGATACTGAAGGGACGCACCTAACCTTTGACACAGTGAGATGCTTATTCCTCTTCTATATGTCCATTCGTCCAGTTGCTCAGAATCGAGTTTTATAAGACAAGCCTTTGAATAATGATCCTGTGTATAGTAGCTGACTAGCTAGCCTGGAACAAATAATAATGGTATTGATCTTCTGCACTGGTTGAGTCTTTTTGGCGTTTGTTGAAATTGCAGTGTTAGCTTTGTGATTTTTACTAGTTGAATTCAGGTGCTTGTGGATGAAAAATGTGTTACTGAGTACTGATTGTATGGAAAATGTTTTAGTGATTTTCTCTCTCTCCCGTTGAGTGCTGCTGGCTGGAAAGGGGTCATTTTAGTTTAATCCCAGCTTTGATTTTCATTTTCTTTTTTTAATCTTTATTACTCTGTGCGCGCGCGCGTCAATACACACACAAGTAGAATAGAATAGGTTTCACTGTTCTGATTCTAAAATCTTGTAGCTTCTAAAAATCCATGAAGTTAAGAATTAACCCCTTTACGTTTCTCAAATGGTAGATTTTGTTTGACTCACAAAGTATTACCCCATATTGAATATAGACTTTTTTTTTTCGGGAACTTTCTGATTTCTTAAAAAAAAAAAAGCATGGCGTACAAATATTCCTTTTTTTTTTTATTTAACAATCATTCTTAAGTTTTCACAAAACATTTTTCTAAGTTGCAAGTGAACATGGCCATCAGAAGCCTCTAATGAAGAACAAGATAGTGGACTTAGGTTGAACTTGGTTGTACTCTAATAAAGAAAAAGCATAATTTCCATTATGCTATTGCAGTAATGAATGTTTCGTAATAAAAAACAAAGAGTCTGACTTTAGTGAAAGATAAAGCGAAATGTTTGCTCTGTTCTCTAGGATGAATTTTACTTTTATTTTCCCATGGAAAAATATTCATTAGGCTATTTCTGTAATGAATGTCGCCAAAGCAAATCCATATATAATATTTGAATTAAAAAGGAGCTAAGATACCATGAAAAGAGCACATCATTCTATAGATAACAAAGTTTACAAGACAAAGCATAGTATTATTGTTATACCTCCTTGTGCCTAGATAAAGAGGCATATATATATAACAGAGTTTAAAAAGACAGAGTAAGCAACTAAGCATTGCATCCATATACATATATAAGTATTATTATTATTATAGCTATAGGCAGTGAGGGCCCCACTGTTCAAAATGGGGCCCCACTATCATGCCATGATTAAGAGGAAATTAGTGTATGTAATGATGTTATTAGGCAAAGACATCGGAGAGAGAAGGAAGCTTGATCTCTCCAGTGTGAGAGAGAGGAATGGTGAAGTTGCCAATAACAGGAAGGTCAATGGTGAGTCCTAAGTCAAGCTTATAGTCAACATCCCAATCAGCTCCTATGTCCTTTGCTAAGCTCATCAAAATGCTATAAGCCACTTTCACTGGTACTTCTAATATTGTTGTGTCGTTCCCCTTCAGTGAGCCTGGATCTGGCATCGTCCCCTTTGCTATCTCCCTTCACAATAACATACCAGAGACATATCTCTATTGAAATCTCAACATCATCATAAATACTCTTGCCAATTTTAAATGTAACAACCATTATGTAACATTAGTAAAAAAATTTATTTTAATTCTAAATATAAAATTTTAGATAATTTATTTTTTTTATAAATTTATACTTTTATTTTTTTTTAAATTCTCTATCAATTGTAAATATTAAAGGAGTAATTTCTAATATAAATGATTAAAATAATAAATTAAAAAAATCAACACATACTTCTCATACCGAATAAAGGTGGGCTACATGAGGCTCCCAATATACAATATACGAAATGATAAATGTATTTACAAAGACTATTCCCAGAGTTTCAACCATGAACTTGTTATTGTAAAGATATATTTTATGATATAACATGATTCGTCTGAAATATTAATTTTTCCTCCCTCTTTAACTAATTATAAAAATATTAATTAAATAAACTCTTTTAATATTATTAATTATCAATAATATTTTTTATTTTTAATATAAAATATATTTAACTAGATAATTAAATAATTAATTATTTCTAATAATCATATATTAATTTTTTAAAATATCTCATTTAATCATATATATATATATATTTAAAATTATTATTGATATATATTTTTTTAATATATATAATTATATAAAAATATTTTTAAAAAAATTATAATTTTTAAAAATAAAATAGATTAAAAAATTTATAATTATAATTAAATTCAACCCGATATAACTCTAATTATAATAATAATTAGGATAGAAAGAATAATAATTAATTTTAATTAAATAAAAAAATTATTTTTAAAATTTAAACATTAACCTTATTATAAACATGTCTACATATTTCAAGGTATAATAATATAATATAATTTGTTTAAAATAATAATTTTTTCAATTAATATCTAATTAATTAGAGAATTTTCAGATTAATTGATCAAACTCTTCTAATTAATTTTAAATAAGTTCATTAAAAATAAATAAATTGAAAAGAAGGAAGGAATGGGTTTGGGTTTATTAAAACTAAATAAATTGAAAAGAAGGAAGGAATGGGTTTGGGTTTATTAAAACTAAATAAATTGAAAAGAAGGAAGGAATGGGTTCGGAAGAGGGAAGTGGTACCTGCCGGCACTCTTGAGAGAATAAGAGATCTCACAGATAGGAATATGCGCGCCATAAGGGTTGGAGACGGAGATCTTAGCCAGGTATTCGACGCACTCCTTGCTCACGCGCTTAAAGTCAAAGTCATCCACACTCGCCTCTGGCTTCTTCACATCCGCTATTTTCTCTGCCACAAACTCCTTGGCATTATTCATCAGCTGAGACATTCTCACTCTCACCTCTTCACTCTCAAACAAACAACCTTCTGATTCGGAGATGTACAAGATAATAAGCCCTCTCTTCTTCCTCGTTCCCTTTTATAGCAATCTCAGACGAGGCGTGCCGACACGCTGCGGACACGTGCGTGGCATCGGCCCTGACACGTGACCAGTACGTGTCTGGCTATTTCCCCTTCACCTGCTGGATGTCTTCTGATTTCTGCTATTTCCCTTTCCTCACCGACCTACACGCATTATTGCCATGGTCAATTAATGTTATTAATAAAATTTTAATACTTTTATTATTCTTAATATAAAATTTATTTAATTAATTTAATTAAATTAAAAAATTATTTAAATTAATTAATATAATATATTTTTTAAAATATTCTAGTTATCTTTTTTAATTTTTTAATTTTTTATTATTTAATTAATTTTGAGAGAGTATCTTTAAAAATAATTTAAAAAAATAAATATATAAAGAGTTTTTTTATTTAAAATTAAAATTAACTCTCTAATTAAATTTTATATTAAAAATTAAAAAAATATTACACACATATACCTGTTATTTAAAGAAAAAAAATTACATGTAATTTATGTATATAAAAAAATTACATGTAACTTTGTTAAAAGTTTCTTTATCCCATCAAAAGAAATGAAAAAAAATTCAATTTCTTTGGTTAGAAGAATCAAATCCTAATATTTGTACATTGAAAACTTGGATCAAATTCCTTTGTTGAGATTTTTCAATCTTATCTTACCATATGCCTTATTATTTTTATATCTTCATTTAATGTAAATTAGCATAAAAAAATACACATGACAAAATACGATAAGAGAACTTAATATAATAAATATAAAGAACTAGTTATAAGTATGATCATATTTTTATGTATGAAATCTTTAAGGGTATTGATATTTTTTTTATATAAAAATATATCAAATATTTTTTATTAATAAAATTTTTAAATAAGAGAAAAAATCCAAAAAAAAATACCAAATCAATTTTGAAATTATAAAAAAAGCATACGAATATATAAAAAAACAGATTAATTACAAGTATCAATTTGAGATTTTAATATTTCTGGGAAAAGATGAAACTGCCCAAAACATAAAGTAGTAAAACATTGTTATACATGTTATCAATTTTATTATTAGTGTAATCAATATTTATACACCACTAAATGTCACACGAAGGAGTAAATCTCATTAATAAAATAGTTAAAATCATTATATATGTTGTTAATTTTATTACTAAAATAGTTAATACCCTAAAATCTAATCCAATTATTTGAACTACTAACTTATTAAAAGGAATAGACGATCTCATTATTAAAGTGGATAAAATTTTTACACCTTATCAATTTAATTACTAATACAGTTAATGCCCACGACTCAAGGGTATTTTTATCTTTTCTGTAAATATCTATGATTAAGATCTTCTTTTATATATTCATATAATATTTTTAGAATTTTAGAAGTGATTTGGTATTTTATGGGAATTTTCCCTCTAAATAAAGAATTTTGACCAATTTTTTAAAAGAATTGCTTTGCTCCATATCTACACAAAAAAATATGTTCGATCCCATTTATTTTGTCAAAATTATAATTTTATATTATATTCATTATAAAAATATTATTTTTCTTTAGTATTAATTTTAATTAATTCTATTTTATATTTTTATACTACATATTATGTATAAAATTTGGATCCACTAACTAATGTGTCTGATATCCATCACCTCCCTCGCTCTACATTTTTCTTTGGTACAATCTCCGTTTTTGTTTTTGTACAAGCTCTCATCTCTCTTAAATTATAAACATAGTTCATCCCTTTTTATATTTTGATATTAAAATTTTTGGAAAGGGATTGGGTTCAACCACGATTAAAGGCCAATGCAAAATTTTCCTTTATCTTAAACGATACCAATGTCTGACAGGGTAAGCTATTTATTACCCTCAGGTGTAAACCTAAACACCTAGGAACTAAGATGCCTCCTCAAGCGTTACGACTTGAACCACAATAAAGTGATACTTGTTAAGGATCGAACACGATCTAAATAGTCATATGTTAAACCTTTTTGCTGGTTGAACCCATGAACGATAGATATAGTTAATCCATTTTTTTTAGTTACCCACCCGGTTCACCGGAGCTTTGCCCGACTACATCCGGACCCGACCCGCGTTGCGCACCTAGCTATGGTAGGTGAATCTCCTATCGGAGATTTTCTGCATACGCTAAGACTCGAACTTGAGACCTCGTTTAAGTGATACCGAGACGCTTACCACTCGGACCAACCCCCGTTAATATATTTTTTTGGTTGCCCACCCGGTTCACCGTAGCTTTGCCCCGACTACATCCGGACCGCGTCACGCACCTGGCTATGGTGGGTGAGTCTCCCAACGGGGATTTTTTGTGTACGCCAAGGCTCAAACTCGAGACCTCGTTTAAGCGATATTGAGCTGCTTACCACTCAAACTAACCCTCGTTTGTATAATTAATCCATTTTGATGTTAACAGACAAACCCAACTTTGAATTTGTTTTTTGGGCCTTAAGGCCCGTGTTTCAAAGGCCCAACAAGTTATAAAAGGTTTTCAAAACCCTAGCTTTTCCTACTTAATCTTGGCGGTTCATTTCATCGTCGCAGCTCCGGAGGCAGCAGCCAGAGAAGAGAGTGAAAAGGCGTCTTCCTTCTCAATCTTGCAACAATGGGTCGTATGCACAGTCGAGGGTTCGTTCTCGTATCTGTTTTAGGGTTTATCAAACTTTGTTTCATCATTTCTGATTTTACCTCGGGGTTCATGAGCTTGAACAGAGTATTTTAATTTCATATTGTGGATTATGAACATTTGTTTGATGTTTATCTAAGTCGGTTTGACATGTGTTTTTTGTCAGTAAGGGTATCTCCGCTTCAGCTCTTCCTTACAAGAGAACACCGCCGAGCTGGTTGAAGATCTCTTCTCAAGATGTGAGAATTCGAATCCTTTTTCCTTTGGTTATAATTTGCTACTGTAGTCCACAAAATATCATTTTGAATTGATACATAAATTTGTTGGTAACTTTTATAGAATGTTTGATGTTTAATAGTTGCACCTCATTTTTACAAAAGATTTTTCGGTGTTATCCGCTTGTATCAAAAGGTAAATAATTTGATAATTTGATTCTCTGTTATGTCAATGTCTTGTGAAGGAATATGACCACGTAAATGAAGTATTCTTTTGTTCCGCTTTATCTCTGTTAGAGAGGTTTTATGCACTGATTTGAATCCTAAATAAATACCATATGTGAGTGTGAATCATAATTATCATAGACCCTGGTAATTATGACTCTGATGCAAATGGATCTAATTGCATTGCCTGTAGCTTTTTATTTTTTCTTTGTCTAATGTCTTGAATTTGTTTTCATAGGTTGAGGAGAACATCTGCAAGTTTGCCAAGAAGGGTTTAACACCATCCCAAATTGGCGTTATTCTTCGTGACTCTCACGGCATTGCTCAGGTGAAGAGTGTAACTGGGAACAAGATTTTGCGTATTCTGAAGGCCCATGGTATGTTTTATCTCTTCTTGCTAGTTAAATTACATAACTCTTGAAATTCTGGAACTTGTCTTTGGACAGTGAATATTATATTTCTTTCTACTTTTTAGGTCTGGCTCCTGAAATTCCAGAGGATCTCTACCACCTCATCAAGAAGGCCGTCTCAATTCGTAAGCATTTGGAGAGGAATAGGAAGGACAAAGACTCCAAGTTTAGGTTAATTTTGGTAGAGAGTAGGATTCATCGCCTTGCTCGTTACTATAAGAAAACCAAGAAGCTTCCTCCTGTGTGGAAATAGTAAGTACTGTGACTTTATCTTATGTAGAGCGTCAATATCTTATTAATTAAGTGTGTGCTTACTTGATCGATTAATTTATGAGTCATTACAGAGTTACATAAATAAACTTATACTAGTTCCATACATTGTTTGTCCTTTTTACGATATTCATTGTCCGTGATTGAGCTCAACTATTCATCCCTGATTAAATGAGTGTGCTGAAACCTTATGTGATTGGAGGGTGATGAATCGTTTTGGCATCTAAGCCAATAAATTGGCAAATGGAAAATTTGAGTTCCCAATTGCGTAGGAACTCATTCATAACATGTTTGAATATCAGTATATGTGAAAATAATTGTAATTTATGTCTGATTTATTTTGTGAGCAAGAGATTATATTTTTCTGTATACCTTAAGAAAGAATTTAGGGATTTGGAGTCCTCATATGGCAAATGATTGAGAGTTAGGAGGCCAAAATATGCTAAAGGAAGGGATCCATATGAGAAATAAGAGGGTGGGAGTTCTTTCAATGATATTTTCTGTTCTCCATGGATGGGAAACTTCCACTTCAAGAATCTTTCAGATATGGGAACTTCAAAATGTTTTTAAAAATCTAGTGGGAAATCTTTAATCATGTTCCTGTCTCTGTTAATGACTCTTGAACAGAGAAGATTCCTTTTCAATATTCCCCATCCAGACAAACGTAATCTTTAGAGATAGTCCAAGAGTGCTTGGCTATAAACACGCGCTGTCATGGTTTTTGGAATACTTGTTTTTCTGTTAGAGTTCTAGTTTTCAGCACTTTCTCATCCATGTCAATGTGTTTTATTGTGTCTATCAATAAAGTCAGCATTGCAATCCTGATCCCCCCTTCTCTCTCTCTCTCTCTCTCTCTCTCTATATATATATATATATAGATGCTATAATTTTTTACCCATAAAAAAGGATACCTTTGAAAGCATTTATTCTATTTATTTTGTTGGTATTCTTATTCAGTTGTTTTTATTTTGCAGTGAGTCCACAACTGCCAGCACGCTTGTTGCTTAAAGTGAGAGGAGTGGTGATAGTATTGATTACCAGCCTAAATTATGATTTCTGCCAATTCTAGTGACAAATTTAGTTTTTGGGACTTAGCATATTTTACCCTTCGACTGTGAAACTGTTGAAATTTATGTGATGGAACTCCACTCTTTTTACCTGTTGGTAATTTTGATAATTGGTTTGCTTTGCTGACTTACTAGTTGTATGCATTTTGTATCATTTCTTTATGGTTCTGAGCTTGTCTACTAATTGTTGTCCAATCAACGTTTTGTTTCATCTGACATGTTGCTTGGGTTCTTTGTTTGGATTTGCTTTCAATAAACAAGTTTATTTAAGTCTAAACAAAACTCCTATATAAACATTAAAATTATAATTGAAAATGTAGATTGAGGTTTCAAATGGTCAATCCAAACAGGCACTTTGGCTACATTTCGCATAGATTGTTAATTTATACTAATTGATATATAATCTAGTAACACTTAATTTGTCAACCCAATTAATGTAACATTTTCTTATAAGGACATTCAACTTCCAAATTTAAGGGTTCTTCTAACTTAGAACCATAATGGCCTTCCAATCCCTTTAGAGCTTCGCTTTTCAATATCCATTCTCCTAAGCCATTTCAATTCCATGTAACAAGCCCATGATTCAGTAGAAAGACTATATCTATTTTTAATTATAAGCATAAAAGTATTCAAAGGTTGACCATTGTGATTCTTGAAGAGTCCTCCCCATCCATCCTATAGTAGCGGTCTCTCTTCAGTAAGCGCCATCGATTGCCCCTGGAATCCAAGTTTGCCTTGCAGCGGTTGGATGTCCAAACCTACCACTTGGTGCCAAAACATTTGTAATAGTAAATTAAACCGCTATGACGTAGCAATTTTAATTTCATAACCACTACAAAACACCGCCATAAATCTTTGCGCCATATGACTCTAGTCAACTCGCTACAAACTAGCAGTAGTTTTGCCAAGGACTGCTACTAGTTGTATATGTTGTAGCGATTTAATCAAATGGCAAAATAAACTGGTTTTCTTGTAGCGGCAGTTTTTCTCTTGCTTGATTCAATATACAAGTAATGATTCCTTTATCTTGAGCAATGGTGCTTTCAGGACAATAACGCAACAGGTGAGATGAGAGTGTCTTCAACTTCATTCTTCTCTATCCATCATTTTTATTCTTTGGAGTAACATGAGGGGAGAGACGTTTGAGTCACGTCAAATATTTCGTAGCAAAAATAATAATAGGGGATTGAATATTTTTTTTTGGATTAAAAGTGGATTGAATAATGAAATGTGTAATAGTGGGACATTTGTAATTTTCTTTTTATTCTTATATAATGTATTTTTTATATTATTTTAGTAAATTTATTTAATTTCATAGTTTTAGTAATATAATTTATTTCTTATGCGTTTGTTCAAAATATGATTAATTGAGTTTGTGATATTTCTAGCTGTTTTTAAATTGTAATGAACTAGTGTACTTCTTGTTTATGTTATAACTTGAACAAGATATTTGACAAAAATCGTGTTACTTTTTTTTTAATACCCCTATTTTAATGGATGTATTAAATATGTGAGTAATGAAAAATAATACTTGAGTAAACTTTACACGGAAAAAGGGTTAAAAGCACCAACCAATATACGTTGATTCAAATGAAAGGGGTATTAGCAGCTTGGACAAGGTCTTAAGTTTAAATTTGTACAAATAAAATAAATATATTTAAAAGAACTATTTTTAATTGAGTCTGACAATACTCAAATATTATCCGTAATCAAATAGCTATATCAAATCAAATTTAACTTACTCGTATCTCATAGATTTCATACTTTGGCTGAAACACATGGGTATAGGTTTGAGTTGGTATAAAATCAAATAAAAAAATGTGTTAAAAGCAAAAAAGAAAATACTAAAAAAGATAAAATGATTAATATTAATAAAGTATTAGAGTATTGAATATATACAATCTTAAATAAAACTAAAGATATTAAAAATATCCCTCCCATTCCCTCCCCTAACAAAACCAAATAAGTTAACATTAACCAAACACATAGTTAGTGTAATTTCTATTCCCAATATTTACTTGGCATGTGATTTAGCAAAAAAATTGTCAAAAATTAATTTCAAACAAGAGACCATAATACTGTTTTTTTTGTTTTTCTTCTAAATTATTATTATTATTCCTCTTCATCTCTCTGTAATGTTTTGCATTTGCCCCATTATCATATTGAACAAAAAACAATTCAGACTTGAATTCTTTGTGACATTGGTTTGTTTACTTGATTTCTTGACTTTCTTAGCTGGAATTTGATTGTTCTAAGTAGGCATAAAAATTTATTTTGAGTTTTAAATTGAAAACATATCTCTTGTATGTTAAGTTTTTGATAAATTTGTGTCATAGCTTGGTGTTAGAATAATAAAGTATTTAACTCTTATTCTTTTATACCTTCAAATCATTTTTCAGATTCTGATATAGATATATAGAGTCCCTTGTAAGGAAGAGATGTGGACAGTGAATTACTCTCAAATGCATCCCATAAATCCACACCTCATACATTTGTAGAATCAATCAATCAAATTTGTAATCCCTACTGCAATATGCATAACCTTCGTTGGAAGAACCACATCCTAAATGAACAATCTACGATTATATATAAATAACAGTTTGTGTGTATGTATATACCCTCTTTGAACATTCCCATCGCTTTGTTTAAAGATAGGAGAGACAATTGGAACTAAATCCCTGCTATAACTATGTCTTCTTCTATGGTTCTACAAGTTCCTTATTATCTACCCTTAGATTCATCCAATGGTTGGGAGGAAGAGCCATACAAAAAGCAATCATATCTCACTATGAGATTAATCTAGTGACTGTAGAGAGAAGCTTGGAATAATAATCCAAAAAGGCAATAACCCAATAAGAAATCAAAATTTCTTAGGTCTTGGGACCTTCTGGGCTTGTTTGTTTATGTTTTCTATATTTTTCAAAACAATTTTATAAAATTGTTGTTAAAAATAAATAAAAAAATCTATTTCTAAAAAATTGTATTTGAAAATAAAAAAATCAAAATTTTTTAACAATTGATTTTAAAACTAACTTTAATAATTAAAAGAATGTAAGATAGAGTAGAGATTGGAGGGATGAAAAGTCAAAGGACTAAGCAAGAATGTAGATGCGTACAAAATAATTCTTACCAAACTTAGATAACAAGAAAGAAAAAAATTGTTTGATTCACTTAGTTTATATAATATTGACATAATTTTTTATATTGATAAATTAATTTAAGCTAATTCATCGTTAATTTTGTCATGTAGAAGACAATAGCTGTTTGACAGTGAGGTGTAGAGGGGAGAGCGAAAGATGCGCCTGTTATGCTGTGAACGGTAAGCCTTGTAAATATTCTTGATAGAAGCTTGATTCTATGTATAATCAATATAGATATTTTAAAATATTATAAAATTAAGAGATAAAATAAATTAAAATATCATATTTAAAACTAAAATAAATTTTTTGTTTAACTCTAACTTTAATAATACTTAAGATAAAAGGTACTAATAGATATGACCCCTCCCTGTGGGAGTAGGTTTCCCAACTGTTTTCAACTTTTAGATTTAGATTCTCTCCGATGCGCCTACCTCTCTCAATTGATCTAGCGCATTGAAGAGAAATAAATTTGTTATAAATAAAATAAAAATATAAAAACAATAAATATTATATGCTATAATGTCATTGATAGAACTCACAAGGGATCCAATTCCGGGGTTTCATGGTTCACAAATTGTATGAACTATCAATGACATTATAACATATAAACTCTTGTAATTAAGAAGTCGTTGATTCAATCCCGTTTATAATTTTAACGTGCCCCTTTAATCCAAAAAAAGAAATTTTATCTACTAATTATCCTGGCATGTTCTTGAAGGAGCTAAATTTATCAAAGTTTATATATGAATTTCTCTTTTTATTCAACAAGATCTCCTCCAGAGCTTTGCACATTGGTCTCTAACAAGTTCTTCCTTTCTTCTATAACAAGTCTTCTGCAGTATCCCCATTGTCAGTCTTCATCCTCTCAATGGCACTTTGTATCTTCTCTATTCTCCAGAGTAATTATTCCGTCAAATGATGTTACTGCTATGATACCAAACGATGGCACAATCCGATCCAAATGATATACTTGAATTAACAAATAACTTTTCCTGAATATAATCTTATCGCAGAAGGAAAACACAAATATGGAAAAATAAATGGAATGCGCACACAAAGCTAGCATTTGAGGGGCTGATATTGCCCCCTCACTCATTCATTGATTGCTTGCTTGAGTCAGTTACAAGCTTATCAGATAATTCTATGTAATTTTAACAAAACTTTAACAAGATTCTACATAATTTACTCAAACTAAAAAAATTAGCAACTTGAGGCTAGTTTAGGTGGTAAGAATGAGGTGGGGTATAGGAAATGATTCAGGATTCAAACCCTCCTGACGTAATTTAATTTTTTAAATTATAAAAAAGAAAAAAAAGAAAAGCTCAGCCAAAAGGGGAGCTATGGCCTCTGCCCCAGCAAAGTTTTCCTATCTAGCACAAACTTACACTTAGTGATAGGGCATTGCATAATTCTGTCCAACAAAGAAAACTAACAAAATCATGCAGTAAAATTAGAATGGAATTGGTTATCTGCTTGGCCATGATTCTATCTTCTCGAAATACTTAGCTGGCACAACCCCATCAAAACCTTCTGTCAATATCACCTTGTTTTCAGAAATGTAAAGCTTCATACCGTCTGAAATATATATCAAAACAAAATAGCATTCAATAATCAATAGTCTTCTATAGCATCTTAGAAACAAGGGGGAAAATAGAACTTGATCTCGTTTATAACACAAGCTAAGGAAATGAGACAATTCCATCATACCCTCCAATGCTTTTCGAACATCTAGAAAGATCAAGACATTGACATCCCGTCTCATACCTGGAAGAGGAAAACAAGAGAAAGATTAGAATTCATGTACACAGATAGATAAATGCCAGCCAATCCAAGTTTATCTGACAGATCTCATTCAAGAATTCAGCAAACGGTCTACGCGGGCTGATCCTCTGAAACTATGCTTTGCATTTGTTGAAGAGATTGACAATTCAATTTTGAAGAGAGACAGGCAAAAAGCTTGGGACCTACTACTTAATTAGTGGACCCTACTTGTTTATAAATTGGGTCCATAAACATGACATATTTGACATACTCAAATTCTTTAGGAACATAGAATATCAAAATCCACAATTTTCATTTAACAAAATAACTCACAAGCCCCCAAAAGAAGACTTCCAATCCACAGGCATCCAATCTCCAACATAATGTCCCAAATCGTTGAATGAGTTGGAAATATCTACAATATGGCACACTGAAGTATGCAAATGCAAAAGGAAAAGGCAGGTGATGGAATTCCTCATGTGAGCTCCACATTGCCTAAATCTGCTGGGCCACAATTGCAAAAATAAAGGCCAGCTTTCACACAGAACAAAACAAATACGCAGGAAAAAAAAATCTCAAAGAAATGCATAAAGAGGAGATTTTCAAGAAACATGGTATTACCACTTATTACTTCTCCGTCTGTTGGTAAACCACATGAAAAGTGAACGTGCAATCTCTTCATGTGCTTCAGACCAGATTCTAAAATTGAATTCAAGTTTCTTCTGTAGGTCCCATGCACACAAACTGCAAATAACGGCAAAACTAAGCAATGGAACATGCTAATTTGAAACAAAAAGTAAGACGAAAAAAAAAATTGGGAGCATGTGACATAAATTACAAAAAATAAAATCAGAAAATTTACGGAATTTCTTCAGCTGAAAGGATTGGTTTCAATAAGCTTGCAGTTTCAACAGCCTGCAGATTAAATTAAATGTCATTAATTATAATGTAGAACAGACAAAGTAAATTAAATGAATTCTTAATCCAACAATCTACCAACAAAATAAGTCAGTATTTGATAGAAAAAACATGATATGGGATACCTAGTTCCACATTGAATAGTTTGGGCTGCCTTATGGGATACTTAAGTGGGTTAATTCCCGCACCACAAGAACTCGCTTTTGATGGAGGTTAAAGGTTCCTCAACTTGAGCATTCATTAATTGGTATTAGATGCAGTGGTTAGCAACAGGCTACAAAAAAAATTCTAATCAACAAGAAGCCAAATGAAGTGCTTCTGCCAGGACATCAGTTTTCCAAGGCAGCCAACTCATAAGACTAAGCTAGTATGGGAGTCTAGTCCCATGTTGAGTATCATGGATTCCTCTACAGGTACTTAAATGAGTAAACTCTCCCAACTCAACAGTTAACTTTTAGAGAAGATTTCACCCCCACTTGAGTTGTTCATTAGAATTATTCTTAAGCAATATAAATACTCAGGAAATTAAAAAGAATTAATGACAAGCATTAATGAGAACAGAAGGCATTCAAGAAAAGTCTTCCAAACACAGTTTCTTAAAATTCACTTCTAACTCTAGGACAGCTCAAACCTATCATTCATATGAAAAGATTGAGTTCTTCAATAGGGCTAATATAAACCCAAAAAAACGAAAGAAAGAATAGAGGAAATTCTTAGTTCAGGCCTCAAATAGGACAAACCGCCGGTATTTGCATAAAAAATTCTCCAGTTTCATGCTATTAGATGTTCTTGGCTTTGTGTTTCTTTTTTATCAAACAATTTTACCCCTCCAATGTTAGGTTTCAGAATTTACAAAGTTTCATCTTTGGTTAATGCGTTATTAGCTGACTATGAAGAGGGCATAGACTTACTGATGTATATTTCGAGTGTTAATATATAGGTGTTTGAAGCATAGCACTGATGTAACCACTGCTCCGCTACTTGAAAGAAATTCAAAAACCAAATTATATTACTGGTAGTATTAATGGAAGATTGGATATGATTGCAATAGCTCCTGGGATACTAAGTTTTGGCGGGGACAGAAACAAAATAATTAACATCAGTTTCAGGTAGTAAAGAATCTGTTTCATGACAAGCAAACTTCAAACAGATCAGTAGATTTTGAATGCTAATACTGTAAGAAAAGAGAATCAAATCCTTTGTCAAGAGGATGCAAGGTCTGATAATAGGTCTCATGAGACTGCAAGTTTTGATTCCAACAATGCATGGAAAGTTAAGCGGCCTTATTCATTCCCAATACCCAAAGTGCTCAAAATTAGCAGCACTAACATCAATTGGCAATGAGTGTTATCAAGGTCATCAGGACCAAGTAACTATGGGCCATCATTTTTCCCATGTTAATTTGCTAGATCTATGTTGTTTGGCTCTCCAACATTTATCAGAACATAAATCCAAAAAAACATGTTAGACTAGCTGGATATATGGTTTCCAAATTTGGCAGAAAATTTTGATATTTTGCAAAAGGAAACTATTCTAACGTCTCATTCTTTACAAAATCTGGCTTTCGTGAATCTGGATATATGGTTTCAACAATGCATGGAAAGTTAAGAGCCTTATTCATTCCCAAGACCCAAAGTGCTCAAAATTAGCAGCACTAACATACTTCATTTGGCAATGAGTGTTATCAAGGTCATCAGGACCAAGTAACTATGGGCTATCATTTTCCCATGTTACTTTGCTAAATCTATGTTGTTTTGCTCTCCAACATTTATCAGAACATACATCCAAAAAAGCATGTTAGAATAGCTGGATATATGGTTTCAAAATTTGGCAGAAAATTTTGATATTTTGCAAAAGGAAACTATTCTGATGTCTCATTCTTTACAAAATCTGGCTTTCGTGAATCAAGCAATGATTAAAACAGGTACAGTTCTCATCAGCATTGACTTTACATATTTTTCTGTATTGGAATGAGCACAGAAAGAAGAAAATTAGACACCAAGTACTACGTTTACTTTTCCAGTATTGGCCGCTTCTGACTAAATGACTAAGCATAGTCTAACCTTATCCAGTATCCCCAATATTTAATGTTCTATGGGCCTTCCTCCTCAAGCCATTACAAAATGAGTAATTGAGAGAATACATCAGAAAATTCTTAATTTGGAACCTAGCTACTTTTACTATATATGAGATAGGTGATGTCTTAGGTTCAATTTTAATGTACTAGAGCAAGAAAATCTTATGTATGACGTTTATGGTAAAAGTCACAAATTACAAAGTGAAAGAGACTGGTAATGTCTCAGAGATATAACCTAAACACCCACCAAGTACCACAAGAAGTTCCATATTTGATTGCACCTTATAATGTCTCAGAGATATAACCTAAACTAACCTCCCTGATGTCATCGATAGTGTGTGATTTTAATGGAATATTGGCAAATGTCTTCATATTCAGCTTCAATAGATCATTAACCTTCACAAAACTGTCGCTCCGCATATTCAAATTCAATTCAGATGCCATATGACGTAAAATTCGAGTCCTACAAATTTTACAACGGAAGAAATTACAATTAACAATTCAGCAGAATTTGGCGGTTAAGAACAAGTAAAGTATACCATAATTTGGAAGAATTTCTTTCAGTAATTAAAGGGGAAAAATTCATTTCACATTGCAAAGTTGTAATTACCATTAATATACAACTTTGGCAGTTAAGAACAAATAGTTAGAATGACATGATTATTATAGGGTCTACAAGTACTTACAGAAGCCTCCCAAGGGCGTCAATTTCATCTTTTCCAGAGACACTTCCTCCACCACCTCCACCGCCACGCCCTCTTGTTCTATCTCTTTCATTTCTCATCTCGAATGACCTTCCCCTACCACCACCACTGACAACAAAACACAAATATTAGATTCCATTAGACAGTGAATTTCAGAGATATTTCTAAGCAGTAGATTATATTCGAAATCTTTCCTCAAGTTTCCCAGAAAAATTTCCCCTAATACAACCAATATTATCGTCGATGAAGGTGGAGATAATTTGAAGAAAGAGAACAACCTTGGACTCGCATGAGCGTGAGACACGAATGAAGAGCTCTTGAAATTTGTGTTCTTATGGGCACGATTCTCTATAGGAGCTAAGCAAGAGGAACTGAGTACAAGAGTAGGAGAAATGGAAGAGATAGGCGGAAGCAAAGACAACGGTACCGTGAAATCAGAACGCCGCTGTTGGCCCGTATCGCCAACATGGAGATTGGAGAGTAGCACTGTTGAAAAAAAGGCTGAACAACAATAATAATTGAACTCTGTTATTTTAACTTTTTTTGCCGGAGTCTTTTATTTTTTTTAAAAAAAAAAAAAGATCCACCCGGGTTAGGCTGGGTAAATGGTATTTTTTTTTCACGTTAATATCATATTTTAGAGTTTCATTTTACCCTTTTAAATATTGAGTAAAGTAGCATCCATCTATTTTTATTTCCATGTATTCTAATATTTTTTGTGACGTAATTTTATTTAAAAAAATAAAGGGAAGAACTATTAGTATTTTTTTAAAAAAATAATAAAAATATTTATTATTTTTTAGAATTTTTGCTAATAGTATTTTTTTAAAAGAATTCTTCATAGATTTTGTGAAAAAATTTTATTGCAAAATTTTTTTATAAAATCATTATAGAATTAAATAATTTTAAGAGACTAATAACTTTAATTTATGTAATTATTAAATTATTTTTATATATAAATTATAATTTAAGATAAGTAATGATAATTTAAAATAGTATAAATAAAAATAAGAAAAATGTAATAACATCTTAATATAATATAGATTTATGCCACTTCAAATTTTGTTATCATTTCATTATCATTGTGTTTTTAGGATCTTATCTATAGTGTATAAAGGTACGTAGCTTGACAAATCGAATTTATAGCATCACTATCTCCCTCTTCCTCTCCTTTCTTCCTCAGCTAATACAGATTCCTCTTTCTCTTTCTTCTCCTTCTCCAGACATCTTCATATGAGAGAGTAAGACTCGGGCGCTACTCTTCGCAACCCACCTCTGTCATCCCCTCTCATCTTTATTTCCTGTTTTGCTTTTCATCAACGAAAATTGCTCGCTGGAAAACCAGGAAAAGAAAGAAGAGGCCTGATTAAGGATTTGTCTTGTTTGGTCTCTATTCCAATCTAATCCTCCCACTTTGTCTTTTATCAGTGACTTTAATTCCTGAAATCTTCAAAGGTGGGTTGCATATTGTCCTTTGAGTGTTTGTGCATCTATAGTTAGTGTTTTCTTGATGATTTTTTTTTTTCTGAAGAAGGAGAAAGAGGAATCAGAACAAACGAGAAAGTAAGGCATGGTGGAGAAATTCACACTGCGTTGCGCGTATAATGGTCCTCACGGCCTTGCTCTCATCGCAGAGACTATCGAAGAACAAGAACCTCCAAAGGCCATACTTCTTCACGAACCTCCACAGGTAGATGGAGGTTCGTTGAAATCCCAGAGCAAGCAGGTTCCAAAAATTTTTTAAGAAAAAATCTCAAGCAACACACAAAACTTACCACCTAATGTCGGCCACCCTCCAGCACCATACCACCACACGGTCGGTGCTCGATCCCCGTTCCCATCGCCCCTTAACCATCGTATTTGTCGGCTGAGAAGAACTAGTCTCGCCACCGTGGCAGAGGAAAAAATAAAGAGCCCAAAACGGACGATCAAGATTTAATTAAATAAACAGTTAAGCTGCATTTTATAATAATCTAATGATATGGTGCACTATGAACCATTCAATTTTCTGAACGGATAGGATTTTGAGCTTATGAGGGATCTGAGAAAAAAAGCTTCGGAGAGGACCCGCAAGGCTTATTTGGGTAAACTCAAATACATACGCAAGCTCATATTGCGAAACTTTTTTTTTTTCTATGATAGAAAGAAAAAAAAAACCTGAATTGTTAGTATTTTATTTTTTGTTTTCAAAAAATACCTCCATTTCTATCTTCAAAAAATTCAAATTTTCAAAATTGTTCATTTTTTAAAAATTTATTAATTAATACTTAGTAATTAATTTCTACCTTAAAAATATTTATAATATATTTTGATCTTATTACTTAATTTTATCAATTTTATTAATTATTATATTTTCTAAAAATATTGTATTTTTTAAAATGAAAGATAAGTTTAAAAATAGAAAATTATGCCTTATCTTCCCCCTCTTACACTTTTTGATACAATCTCCCTCTCCCTCTCTTTCTATAATAAAATAAATTTTATGAATTTTATCACCTAATAAATTTTAATGTATAAAATGTTACTACTTTTCATTAGACACATTGGTAAATTGTGATATTAATATTTCTATCAAAGAAATTGTGGTATTAATATACTGGTCCTTTAAAAAAATATTATAATATAACTTGAAAGTATATTTTTAAAATAAAAAATTAATGCTAGCTTGATTAAGATGTAAATTAATCTATATATTCTTTCAGTCTTTAATTTTAATCTTAAATATAAAATATATTTTATATTTATTAATTTTTTAAATTATATCTATTAATAGTTATTTGACAATAATCAAATAAAAAAAAATATGTGATAAAAAAAATAACTATAATATTTAAAAAAATATATTATATTAATTAATTTATTTTTAATTTAATTTAATTAATTAAATAATTTTTATATTAAACTCCGAAATCCGAATAACATAGAAGTAAAATTCCTCCATCCCTCCTTCTAGCGATAAAATCAAATAATAGAGTAACATTAAAAGCACCGACCAAGCTCCCAAACATATAAAAGGCAAAAGGGTCGGAGGCGCGAACAAGAAGGAAAAAGGGCCAAAAAATCCCAACTTGGGCGCGTTTCATGTTTCATGTTTCATGTTTCATGTTTCATTTCCTGAAATAGAGAATACAAATGTTTGGGACGTAAAGGTGTTGAAGAAGCAATCTAAGCCGTTGATTACATATAATAATCGTCGCCGTCCAATTTGGGGTTTAGTGTTTTTTTTTTTCAACTGATACTTTGCTACTACGACATCGATTGAGAGAGATCAGAGAACCTCAGCCTGATTATTCGACGGAGAATCACGATGGGCAAAGCCGAGCGGTGATTGGCCACCGGCGATCAACGAATGATAGTATACGGTGGTCGAAGGGTGATTTTTTTAGACAGCTATCTCTGTTTTGTCTTTGTCGGGTTTGTTAGAAGGGGCAACAGGGGAGTAATGTTCTTGAAACGGTAAGGATTCTGATCAACTTCTCTCAAATTGGTGGTAAGTGTCTAGAAATAGAAAAATTCATAGCTAAATTAGTGTTTGAAGCTAAATTTTAGTTTGATTCAGAATTGCTTGTGGCCAGCATGTGAGAAGCGATTTCAGTTCGAGTTTTAGATTTGACAATTAATAAAAGCCATATGTTTTCTTGTGGAGTTCCTCATGCTTACTCAAAGAATAGCTTTGTAAACATTTTAATATTTTGAATATGACTGTTTGGTAAGGATTTTGAACACGTAAGCCCTAACAGTTTATAGAAATTAAATTAGTCCAACGTTATGCTCAATTTTCCTGTATTTGTCTATTACTTACATGAGAATGAAATAATGTTGCAGTAGTCGTTTACCTTCCCTTCATGATGCCTTTTCTTTTGATCCTCATTTCATGCTGATCAGGTCACATAAGTTATTCACTTGTTACCTACTGAAACGAGTATGTTATTCACTTGTTATCTAAAAGAGGCACCCCTCTCAATTTAATTCAGAATGCTAAATGTTAAATTTGCACACTCCAATGGTAAGCCTGATTTATCGAAGAGCTTTTGTTTTGCTTTTCAGTAGGAGTATCTGCAGCATAGTTATGCCCACAAAGAAACCCTCCAGTTCTTGAACATGCTTTCTTAATTATGGTAGTTGTTTGAAGTCTACTATTTATGCACATTTCAAACTGATTAATCCTGTAACTAAGTGTAATAGATACACTTAGGCATTGCTAGATTGAGAGGAACTAGGTGGATAATTTCTTTAGTCAACTAAGCGCAACAGTATTGAAGAGGAAGAAGGTCTGCCTCGTTGTGGAATAAGGATGTGTTTGCATATGAAATTTGAAGGTTCAAATGCTTTTATTTTTTCTACAAAGGGGGTTTCTAAGGCTATGTTCATATGATCTCTTAGATAAGACCATCATTTTGGTTCTCATTATTTTCACAGTTTCCGAATTTGACCACTTGACTCTTTTATTTTATCTACTGAGTTACTTTAATTTGATTTCATTTGATCCTTCTGTACATGGCCAAAGTGGCTGATAATTGCCAGGACCAACAGAGTTCGCAGTTTGGACATTGCTGAAAGTAGTGTAATAGATATACTTGCATTGGACATCGCTAAAAGTTGCACATTTTAACATATATACTATTGTAGATTTTTGCTGTTATATATATACTTCCAAGTTTGCTATTGGTTGCTCTAACTTGAGAAAATAAAAGTATATTGACAGTGATGGAAATTGATTTGTTGGACATTGGTTGCAGGTGCAGATGGTTGCTATCCAGTGAAACAAAGCAACTGCCATCCTTCAAAAAAAATTGTCCTGTGCTTTCCTAAGTTGGGGTTGGCCACGGTAGGGCAGCTCCTACTTAATCCCCTCAATTGCTTCAATTTATTGCTTTTGCCCCTCATGCCCACAATCAAAAGCCAACTAGAGCTGTTCGCTAATACTTCGATTCAAGCCAGATGTGCAATCCATTTTTCTGCACAGATCCTGTTTTTGCACTTGTTTCATCACCTCTTCCAACTCTTCAACTTCAACTAATTGATTTTGCTTTTTTTTATCTCAATTATCAGTAATCCATGTTGATTGATTTCTACCTCAAGTCCACTTTTCTCCTAAAATAGAAACTATACCCAACTTTCCACTGTTATTCATATTCAACCTCCACACCATCTGGTGTTCTCTGTGTCCTTTTTCACTTCTCCGTTGCACTTAAATCTATAATCTTGATTGTGTTGAGGTTTGACTTTGATCAGTGTTTACCCCATAAATATTTTTGTTCCATGAAGGAAAAATTGCAATCTTAGAAATGGAAGATATTGCTACACAAGTGGCGACACCCTTTTCCATGCACCAATCTCTGCCTGCTCGATTTTGTGAGTCATCTGCTATGGCAAAGAAGCGCGATCTATCATACATTGCCTCCTCCACCTTTCTTCAGCAACAGTTTCAAAACCCTAGCGACAACTGGAATCCAAAGGGATGGGACTGGGATGCTGTCAGATTCATTGCCAAACCGTTGGACACTAACAACCTTGAACCGGGAGCTCCCACACCCTCTATAAAAGATCAGCGTACCAATTTCTACAACCTCACTGCTGTTGACGATGATGAGCATAAAGAAAGCCTTCGTTTGAAACTTGGTGGTCGTCCGGCCTTCAATGCATTGCAGGAGCCCATGTCCCGCCTGAGCAAAAGGTTACGTTCTCGCTCACCTGGTGGACCCTCTTACCCTATGTGTCAGGTAGACGACTGTGAGGAAGATCTCTCCAATGCCAAAGACTATCACCGCCGACACAAAGTTTGTGAGCATCACAGCAAATCTTCTAAAGCCTTTGTTGCTAACCAATCACAACGGTTCTGCCAACAATGTAGCAGGTCGCCTTCATCACAACTGCCAAGCTTTTCCCCTTAATAAAATTAAAATTGGCCATCCTTTTTCAATCTATAATATTATGTTTATCATTTACCAGATGAGTGGGATACAACATTTATCCCCTCTGATTTTATTTGAATGTGCTATGCTTGCTTCTTCGTTGCTGGTTTTCTCTTCAATCTAGCACTGACTTAATCGCTATTTCTTTGATGCTCTTAAATTTTATTGTTGATCGGCTTTTGTAGATTTCACCTGCTATCAGAGTTCGATGAGGGGAAGAGAAGTTGTAGGCGTAGACTTGCTGGTCATAATCGTCGCAGAAGAAAAACTCAACCAGAAGATGTTACCTCCCTGCTCCTCGTTGAAAACCAGGATAATGCAACATCTAGGAATTTGGATATTGTCGACTTGTTGACTACAATTGCTGGTGCACAAGGTAAAAGATGCTTTTTTTGGTGGATTGCTTTTCATTTGTTCTCTTTACTGGGCTGATTTTATGAGTAATAATCTACAGGGAAATTTGAGGAAAGAAGTAAAACTTGTTCACAACTTCCTCAGAAAGAGGCCCTTGTTCACATTCTTGATAGGATAAATTCATTACCTTTGCAAGCTGACCTTGCTGCAAATTTGGCCAATGTTGGAAATTTATGTATGAGCAGTCTTGGGCAAACTTCAAATCATCATGATAAATTGAACCAGAACAAATCTTCTCCATCAACTATGGACTTGATTAATGTTCTTTCAGAAACTCTATCAGCATCTACTCCTGATGCCATTGCTTTACACTCTAAAAAATGCAAATCTAGTAGTGACAGTGAGAAATCTAGGACAAGTGTTGATGATCAAACAACTGAGCGTAGTCTATGGACGGGGCAACCATTAGAATTTACTTCAATTGGAGCAGAAAAAAGTAGTGGCAATTACCAGTTGCCTGTTGAGGATTCAGTCAGCCAGGTTCAAGAGACTCAAAACAAATTACCATTGCAGCTTTTTAGCTCCTCTTTAGATGATGAAAGCCAGCCAAAAATGCCTTCTCGAAAGTATCTCTCATCAGACAGTAGTAATCCTATTGAGGAGATGTCACCATCTTCTTCACCCTCTTGGGTACAGAAGCAGTTTGCTTCGCAGAGTATAACTGAAGGTATCAAGTCAGACAAAATTTTAATTGGAAGAGGGACCAATGCACATAAAGAAGCCAGCCAAAGCAATGACTGTGATATTTCTCTTGATCTTTTTGGAGGATCAAATAACAGAGTTCAACCTAGCTCTGTGCAAAGTGTTCCAGTTCAAACTGGGTACACATCTTTGGGATCTGATCACTCGCCTCCTAGTTTGAATTCAGATGCTCAGGTAATTTGGAACTACAAGGCCTGGTTGTTAGAAACAAACATCTTATATTCTGTTTTGTGTCTTTTCTATATTAGTTAGCTTAGCCAGCTAATCTTTTGGGAATGGATTTCTCTAATATTCCAACAGGGCCGTACTGGTCGAATAATGTTCAAACTATTTGATAAGGATCCTAGTCATTTCCCTGGAACACTGCGAAATCAGGTGAGACCATCCAGGCACTATCCTATAGTTTTTGTTATGTTCTTTTACTGACTTGTAACTCAATATCCATTGGTAAAATTGATTATGTTAATAATTTTGTTTTCTAGATTTACAATTGGCTTTCTAATAGCCCTTCAGAGATGGAGAGCTACATAAGACCTGGCTGTGTGATCCTTTCAGTCTATGTTTCAATGTCTTCTTCTGCCTGGGAGCAAGTGAGTGAATTTCTGTCATGCATGTTTGCAACTTTCATATGTCTTGTTCATCACTCGCTCAAGATATTGTGTTTTGCAGCTAGAAGAAAATTTTGTTCAACATGTTCGTTATTTAATTCAAACTTCTGATTCTAAATTTTGGAGAAATGGGAGATTTCTAGTTCATTCTGGCAGTCAGTTAGCATTATATAAAGATGGTGAGTTCTGTGATTTGCAGTGGTCTCTCATTTTGTTTCAGATTGCATATACTAATACTTTATTGTTGGTTTATATCTAAATCAATTGCAAAATACTAGATGGACTCTCCTTTATGGATTGCCCTTATCCAAGGATGGAATTAAATCCTTTTGATCTGACATTTCAGGAAAGATACACTTACGAAAAAGATGGAGAACATGGAGGTCTCCGGAGTTGATATCTGTCTCCCCTTTGGCAATTGTTGGGGGCCAAGAAACATCAATTTCATTGAAGGGTAGAAATCTGTCAACTTCTGGAACCAAGTCAGTACTGATTTCTCCTTTTCTTGATGTTCTCTAATGCTTCTTTCTGGTTGTTTATTAACTTTTGTTCCTTGATTGTGTAGGATTCATTGCACAAGTACAAGTTATTACACATCAAAGGAAGTTGTAGGGTCTGTTTATTCGGGTATGACATATGATGAAGTAAAATTGGGTGGATTTAAAGTACACAATGCATCTCCTGGTGTTCTTGGTCGCTGTTTCATTGAGGTAGGTCTCATACAGAAATTCTGGGAGTGAGCATGCATATTCTAGTCTCTTACTTTTTAGTGAATATAGGAGGCATACCTTTAATGAATGTTGCTGATAATTATAAACAGGTTGAGAATGGTTACAAGGGTAACAGTTTTCCAGTTATAATAGCCAATGCAACTATTTGTAAGGAATTGCGGTTACTTGAGTCTGAGTTTGTTAAGGAGGCAAAATTAAGTGATGCAGTTGCTGAAGAGAACAATTGTGAATTTGCAAGGACTGGGTCAAGGGAGGAGGTTATGCAGTTTTTGAATGAGCTTGGCTGGCTATTCCAAAGGAAAAGATTCTCATATGCACATGAGGTTCCAGTTTTTTCACTTGACAGGTTCAAATTTTTACTCACATTTTCTGTGGAAAGAAACTGTTTAGTGGTAGTTAAAACCCTTATGGATATGCTGGTTGAGGAACACTTGGAAGGGGAATGGCTGTCCAAGGGATCGGTGGAGATGGTGAATGCAATTGAACTATTAAACCGGGCTGTGAAAAGACGGTATATAAAAATGGTTGACTTGCTTATCCACTATTTTATACCTAGCAAAAATGACACATCCAGGAAATATGTATTTCTGCCGAATCTTGAGGGACCTGCTGGTATTACACCCTTACATTTGGCTGCTTGCACATCAGGTTCTGAGGGTATAATTGACTCTTTGACAAATGATCCGCAAGAGGTAACTTGTCCCTAATTCTAGTTTGAGGTTTCTATAGGACTTTGTCTTATTAATTTGAGTTTATATACTTTTTTTCCCAAAAAGAAGGAAAATAGTTTAGTTGGATCAGGCAGAGTGAGCTTGTAAAATTAGTTAGTTTGGGTAAAGATCCCTTGTTTCTTTTCTAGATGCATTGGAACTGAGTTTTTCTATTGAAGACCTTAATCAATTTAAAGTATAAGGCATCTTCTCTTGCTTTTCTCTCAGTTTCCTATCCCCTTTCTCTTGTCAGGGTTGGGGAAATTGGATGGCTTGGGGATTTAATGATGACAGGTTGAGTGCCCCGAGGCCGTACTTTCTGCTTCATCTATGGGAGAGTAAGAGAAGAAAAGGGAGGAGAACGGAATGATGGATAACTTTTACCATACTTATAGTAGTGAATAAGATATAGAATAGTTGGAACTATCATGGCTTTTGGTTTAGGACATCAGTTGGATTCAGTTCCAATATCACCTTGTGAATGGTCAAAACCTGCTAGGGATGAGATCCATATGATAACTATCTGGTGTTTGATACTACTTGCGGTCCTTAATATAAAAATTGGATAACTAATTTGCGAATATTAAAGAAATTAGTTAACTTAGTTATCTTTAACAAATTTGTCTTGGTTTCCCTAAACTACCCACCCTCCTTAATTGTGTGTTGGAACTAATTGATTGGGAGCCGCATTAATATGTGCAATCAATAGGTATACTTTAGATAAAAAATTATGCAAAGTTGATTGGGGTCTTAGATTTAAGGACTAAAATGAATCTCTTGTCTATTTCTTACATTTAGGACTGGAGGGAGTACAATTTTATTTTTGAATGTTGTTTCTCTGAGGAGTGGTTTACTTGGTTTGGCACATAACATTTAAAGATTGTACAGTCCCAGGATATTGGTCTGTACATTGACTGCAGATTATATAATTCTATCCTTGTTCACTGGAATTAAATTACAACCAAGCATACTATTATTCATTTTAGCAGAGTCTTAGAATTGCCTGTATGCTTCACCTGGGAGCTTATGCTCTTGTTTTTGCAGATTGGATTGAAGTGCTGGGAGTCTCTAGCGGATGTAAATGGGCAAACTCCTTATGCCTATGCCGTGATGAGAAATAATCACTCTTATAACACGCTGATTGCTCGTAAAATTGCTGATAGAGAAAAATGCCAAGTTTCGGTAACAATTGAAACCGAGATAGAGCAACCGTTGGCCAGTATTCAGCATAAAACAAGCCCAAGCAACGAAGTGGGGCAAGGTCAGAGATCTTGTTCTAAGTGTGCAGTTGCAGCAATGTACTACAACAGGAGGGTCTTGCGTTCACAGGGACTGCTTCACCGCCCTTACATTCATTCGGTTCTCGCTATTGCTGCCGTTTGCGTATGTGTTTGCCTATTCTTCCGTGGATCCCCTGACATAGGTTCAGTTGCACCCTTCAAGTGGGAAAATTTGGATTATGGCACATTGTAATGCTATTGGTAAATTAGATTGAGATGAAGGGGATGAAAGAAAATAAGGCATATGAAGTAGGGAAAGGTCCCGGCAGGTTGATCCTTTCTTTCCCATATGGCTAAACTGTTTGGAAGGGGTTCGCAAGAATCGGGGCACTTAAGCTGATCTGTGGACGAAGTGTCTTGAATGAATGCTACATGTTTTCCTTTTATGGCCAGTGTTTCAGGACCATATAGGCCTAAATATTTATGTTATTGGATTTTCCCAAGTTTTTAAATAAAAACTCAGCAGTCTACACCATGTAGGGGAAATTGCCGCTGGCACAGGCACAGGCAAAATCATGAGCGCCACTGGCATTCAGGATGAAATTACACAAATGAGTGTAGGAAATGATGATTAATCAAGTGGCGCCAGTGGACCAGCTGGGGGAAAATATCTTGTGCTTTATTTTTTCTTATAATTTATTTGTTATACTTGAAATTATTAGTCCAAGGTGAAAAGCATACATTTCATTATTGTAAAGTTGATCTGAGGTTGCTGATCATATAGCCCTTACCAGATGATACTTAAATGCTGTATTTTTTATTTTTTTTGCTTTTTCAATCCTATGTATAGTTTAATTCATGTAAACGTTTTATTTTAGCCCTCCCCTATATTTGTTTGGGCTTGAATCCTTTTCCTTTTCTTAGCGTGTGTTTGGATACCACGTTTAGGAATGAATTCTGGCTAAAACCGCAATTTGGAAAATTTTTACACAAACAGCCATTTTTGTTGAGAATTGATTCTGGGCAAAACCTCGATTTGAAACCTAGGTTTTGAATAAGCTACTGAAAATAGCTTTTTCTTTGAAACCTAGGTTTTGGATTATCCAATTACTATTATACCCTTACTTTTTCTTACACCCTCTCTCCTCTCTCCTCTCTATTATCTCTCCCCTCTCTTCTCTTATCTCTCTTTTTCTCTTTCCTCTCTCCTCTCTTATCTCTCTTTTCCTCTCTCCTATCTACACTCTCTTCTCTCTCCTCTTTCTTCTCTATCATTTTTTATCTCTCTTACTTTTAATCATATCATACCTTTTTTAGTAATTTACCAATATAAAAAGTGATTCTACTACTAATCATCAAAACATCTCTATTCCCAAAATCTATTCTTCTCAAAATCTATTCTCCCTAAAATCTATTCTCCAAAATCTATTCTTCCCAAAATCTATTCTCCAAAAGTTAATCCAAACACACCCTTAATCTTTCTCTTAATCGAGAGATTTTCTGACTTGAGATTTTTATTTATGATATAGTTATTTAGCCAAGTCTAATTCAAGTATTGTTAGGTTTAATTGAGAATATAGTTTTCTAAAAAACGTTACTTATGTTCACATGGGCTTAAATTTTAGATTGTGTTTAAGCAATTAAAGTTTTTTTTATTAGAATTAACGCTTGTTAGGGACCTAAGATATGATAACAATATTAAAAAAAACAAAGATTATATTCATTTTTCAAATATATATACTTGTAAAAATATTTTTTTTTAAAATAAAAGTGAAGTTATATTGTTTCTTATTAAGAATAGTGTAACGTTTTATAGGTTTTACATTTTCAATCAATACTATCTATGGTATTGTTTTGTGATATATGAATAATAATTGAATAATTGTTTCTGGCTTAAAAAAAGAAAGAATTATTGTTGAAAAGAACTATTATTTACAAGGCGATCAAATCTGTCCAGGTAATGTGAATTTGCTCATAGGTCATATATAGGGATGGGGGCAAAACGTTTTAAATCCTTTTGACTGATGTTATTTTTATTTTTAGGTCTTTCACTCTGAACTTAACAAGAGTTGAAAATAAAATACAGATAAATAGAAGGAACAATTGATCAATCCTTATAATTTTATTAATTTTTTAGTTAGATTTTTGTAGTTTTTTTTCTGAAAAATTTGGAGTGATAAAATTTTTATTAGTGATAAATAAGGACCTAAATAAAGTTTTGGTACTTCTGTACAAAATTTATGGAGTACTAATACTCTGTGAGTATAAAAATTTATTAGGTCATTCTCACTGATAAATTATTTTGTAAAAAAAAAGTGAAAATGTATAGTTTGAGTTTTAAACAAATTAAAAATTAAGGGACTGAGTCACGTTAAGTTATTTTTAAAGATTGAATTATAAGTAAGTTAATAGTTAAACATAAGATTATTTTCCCTTCCTTTCTTAACCATGATGCAATGTCATTTGGATGAGATAGAGATTGGATTTGAAAGATGTATAAAACTCCAAACCAAACAACTCTCTTGCAAAAAGCTACATTTGAATCTTTATAAGTTTGGTAAATCGTTTTACTATTTATAGCAATTGTCTCAAAAAGCCTCATTTCCCCCCTTTTAGGTGAGTTTAGATGAAGAACTTGATTTTTCATTTTTTTGGAAACAAATTAATAATAAGATAGGGAAAACTTATGAAGCCTTCAAGAAAAATTGGAATCTATTTTGCTAGTTTGAATAACTAGCTCATGATGGATCAAATTAAATATCAAATAACTAATACTCATATACTCTCTCAATAAGTTAGGGTTCACTAGATTACACTACTTAATTAATTTCTTAAATAAAAATATTTAATTTGATGCGTTATATATGTTTCAAGCTATCGTGTATATATGAATCATAAAAGTAAAATGTTCTAAAAGTAAATCTTGTCACAAGCGATAGATGAAAGCATAAAACAAAAGTTTAAGTTATTTCAATAATTAAATAGTAACATGGATGTTGTTTATGGTATTCAATCTCTTGATTGGTCTCAATCAAGAGTTTTGGACAGATTGATCAGATTTTTTTTTTAATTAAACCTGAAACAATGTTATTTTGAGTAAAAAAATAACAACTTATGTCAGATTTATATTTTGATAACGGTATTTTATTATATTATATATAGTTTATACATGTTTTATTTACTTGTGGATTAATGCCTGATTTATTTAAATATTATTTTTTCATGTTATATATGAATATTTTTATATATTTTATTATTTTAATTATAATTGAGGTGACCCTAGTTTATTTAGGGTTTAACTATGTAACCCTTAAATCACCGACTTCTTCTATAAGTAACTGATGCAACCATAGAAATAAAATCCTCATAGATGAAGGTCAATTCTGTCATTTCAAGTCTTGCTACTAAAAAAGAATCTTCTTAAAAAGCATAAACAAATAAGGAAATACAATGAGAAGAATGTGAGAGGACAATCTGTCAAATCTATCAAACTGTATGAGATATTTTTACCTGATACTTCTCTAAATAATGTACTTCTCATTTTGTCTTTCCTCACATTTTGTATGCTTCCTTTTACTAATACATGAAACTCTTCAAATAATGTAGCAATTGAGCTTATTAAAGCTTCTATGGTTTCTTCTATAGTTGTGATTTTTGTCTACTCAATGAAAGAGCTTTCATGATCTTCCCACTTACTCTATTTGAGTGTAGTTTTTGCCAAGAGTAGTCTTTGGTTTATGATGTGATCGAATGTATCTAACATTTGCATCTCCTTTATTATTTCTCTGAGACTCTTTTACAAGAGATACAAACTTCTATGCAAAAACAAAGCTCTCCAAGACCAAAGTGTATTAACTTTTTTTCCTTTAAAACCATTATTGGAAAACTAATTTTTATGCAAAAATAAAGCTCTCTAAAACTCTTTTAAAAGAGATACTAATAACACTAAAAAAAATTAAAACTCTAAAGTTCCTAAAGCTTCTCTTATATCTTTTTAATTTCATCGTTTTGTCATGTAATTTACAATAAATATTAATTACAAAACTTTCTATTAGTATGAACAATTATAATGGCATTGATCCTATCCCATTTTTTGTTCATTAAAAAAGGGGAGGCATGATCATTATGGATGAATCAATTATGTCATTTCAAGTCTTACTACTAAAAAAGAATCTTCTTAAAAAGCATAAACAAACAAGGAAATGTAATAATGAAAAAAATGGGAAAGGATAATCTGTCAAAGTAAATGAGATGCTTTTACTTGATGCTTCTAAGCCTTCTTTCGCTAGTGTACTTCTCATTTTACTTTTCTTCACATTTTTGTAGTTTCCTTTTACAAATCCCACAGTAGAGAAAGAGTAAGAGGGTGACGCATTTATGAAAATAATAAAGTATTCATTTTTCAATATCTTTTATTAAATTAATGACCTTTTTTTTTATAAAGAAATTTTTGGAAAGGGGTTAGGCTCACCCACGATCCAATAGTAGAGTGAAATCTCCCTTCCTCTTAGGCGATACCAATGTCGGGTAGGGCGAGCCGTCTATTACTCTCAGGTGTAAACCTAGGCACTCAAGAGTTAAGATGCCTCCCTAAGTACTACGACTGAAACCACAACAAAGTGGTACTCCTCAGGGTTAATTAATGACATATATTAATTGAAATGGATCCAAATCCATTTATTTGTTTGCCTACTCTTTTCCCTCCAAAATGCCCACAACATTTCTTCTTTATTACAACTTCATCTGTAAGTAACATTTTGTTTTACTAAATATAAATATCCTCGTATTGAAAGTAATCTTATTTAAAATATTATCATATATTAAATATAAATATTTCTCTTAATAAAAATTTAAATCTGATTCACCATGTTATGAAAGAATATACTCTTCTGTTAGACCTAACCATATTGGTAGAAATATTTATTTGAAACTACTTCAATTATAAATATAATAAAATAAATACTTAATTCTATCTTAACCAAAAATATTTTGAACCAATCCACATATTTCTTAAAATCGTACTATTCCTTCTAATTAATTTTAAATGCAAAAATTGAATAATTAATTTATAGATATTACAAAACTTAATTTAATTATTTATAAAAAAATATGTATTAATTTTTTTAAAGTATCTCTTCTAATTTTTTTTTTTTTGTAAAATTACTTCCGATGGAAAACTACTCAATAATTAAACATGCAACAACAAGAAGTTATTACGGTACTTCACTGACTCCTGAATTTGCTGAAAGCTAGAAACATGCATGCACCTTATTGTTGACAACAATTAAATGTACAACAGCGTAACAGATGGTAAATGTGTAAAAGTTCATAAACCGTATATCCACTGAGAGAATCTACATTGATAATACTCATATAATTCTTAATATTTCATCTATTTAACTAATTTTATTAAATTAAAAAAATTAATTAAATTAGTTAATAGTATATATTTTTTCTAAAATACTTTAATCATATTCTTTAATTTTCTTCATACCTTTCTTATTTGATTATTGTTAGGAAAGTATCAATAGGGATAATTTAAAAAAAAATTGATAAATATAAAAAATATATATTATATTTAGTATTAAGATTAATTCTCTAATTAGATTCTATATTAAAGATAGATGAGTACTTCTTTTAGACATAGTTGCTAAAAAATAGCAAAACACTTCACAATTCCAACATATATTGATGTTGTGCTAAAACGAAGATATATAATAACGGCTATTCTTTTAGGTTCTAAATGTAGGAACTAATTAAAAAATTTATTTTAGTATTAAATATATATAAGACCTTAATTTTTGCCTATTAGAATTATATTTTTTTTAAAATTATTTGTATTGATTGTATATATTAAATATGTTTTTATTGAGGGATAATTCCAATAAAAATAATTAAAGATGACACATTTTAAAGAAATCAAACCACATCTTTTATAGATAAATAATTTAATTAATTTTTTAATTTCTAAAAATTAATTATCTAACTCCTATATTAACAATTGGAAGGTAGAACTTTTGGGGCAATTACTTACTAAAGTGATATTAGTTCGTAGGTTATTCTAAAGGAACTATATTTATAATATTGTATTTTACTATTCAAAAGAAAATCGAGATTGTATAAGATCTTGAATATATGTGAGGAAATGGATTATGCATTTAAAATTTTAATATAATTAAAATTACTATGAACTAGAACAAAACCTCCTCGCAGCCGCGACTATCGTTAGGATATGGGGATCGATGCTTATCACCCTAACTAAAAAAGTAGGTATTTAGGGGCACCTTTGATTTTCCAAAATCGTCTCTCGTTGATTTTCCTTCTTCCTTTTTGTTGCATCAAGCCTTTTCCATACATCAATTTCACTTATATGGTATTTTCATAAATAATTAAATTCAACTATTTTAGTAATTTGTTTACTATTATTTATAGAACTTGGCTCACAAGGGCCTCATTTTTTTCCATTGAGGTGACTAGGTGAGTCTAGATTAAGGATTTTCTTTTCCTTAAATTTATGAAGCCTTCAAGAAAAATTCGAATATATCAAATAACTAATATTCTCTAAATAAGTTAGAACTTAGAAGTTGACGTACTAGGTCACATCACTACTTAATTTATTAAATAAAAATATTTAATTTTCACGATATCTTTATGAATCATAAAAGTAAAATGTTCTAAAAGTAAATCTTGTCACAGGCAATGAAACGAAAGTTATGTCAATAATTAACATGCAACAATAATAAGTTATTATGGTACTTCACTTGACTACTAAATTTGTTGAAAGCTAGAAAACATGCATATCTTATTGTTTACAAAAATTAAATATACGACAACAACAAATAATAAAATATAAATATATAAAAGTTTGTTGATATAATATTTTGGGTTTAAGTATAAAATTACCCTTTATTTTTTTTTACTAAAAGTGAGTCTAACATTAAAATATCAAGACCGTTAAATATAACATAACAATATTATTATTTTTAGATTTTTAGTTTTGGCAAAAGTAAAAAATTTATAATTAAATGCTGACAAATTATGTTTATAATTTAATTATTTAATATAATATTTTTATATATTGAAAGATGGTTTGTTGTTGTTAAATATTATATGATATTTTAAAATATTTTAATATGTCAATATTTAATTTTAGAGTCATCATTTAAGTTTATTGAGTCCGTATTTTTTATTAATGAGACCAATAGTATTAACATTAAAAGATTGAAAATATATTTTATAAATTTAAGGTACTAAACTAAAATTTGATATAAACTTAGAGGATTAAGTATATAAATTAATCATAAAATTATGAGCATTATAACCATAAAATTAATTTTTATGCAAAAAAAAAAGCTCTCTAATAAGATTCTTTTACAAGAGATATACTAAGACACAATAGATTAATACTCTAAAATTTCCAAGTCTTCTCCCTTCAACTTGATCATTCTGTCATGTAATTTCCAATTTAACCCTGTAAAAATAATCTTTCTACTAGTTTTTTTTTCATAAAAAAAAAATGATCCAATACTTATCATTTATAAATTAACATGAATAATTATTTATTCATATCCAATTTTGTACATTAAAAGAAGGGAGGGACATAATTAGTCCCATCTGTCAAGTGTTTTCTTCTACAAATAACTGATGTAACCATAGAAATAAAATCCTCTTGGATCAATCAAGGTCAATTCTGTCTTTTCACGGCATGCTACTAATAAAAGGGGTTTTTTCTAAAGAAAAAAAAAACAGGGAGAGAGCAGAAGCAAACAAATAAAGGCAGTAAAGAGAATGTGCGATGATGATGTGTCGAGCTGCATGAGATGCCTTTAGCCGATGATTTCTCAGCAGTGTACTTCTGGTTTTGCCTTTCCTCACATTTTCTATGCTTTTAGTTCTGAGAAAGAATGAGAAGGGGGCATTTATGGAAAAAAAATTCTTCTTCTTCTTTTTTCAATATTTTCTTATGGCCCCATTAATGAAATATTATTGAAACGTATCCAAATCCATGTTTGTTTGCCTACCCTGTTTTTATTTATTACAGCTTCATTTTTAAGCAACATTTGTTTACAAATACTTGGATTATATTATAAATAAAAAAGTGCATACTTCTCTATTTTAATAAATATAATAGCTAGATAATTATTTATAAAAATTAAAAATTAATTAAATTAATTATTTATAATAAATTTATGTTAAATTCTCTAAATTAAAATATCAATTCTAATCATTTGTGTTGGTAGTAGAAAATTCTATTAACATATACAATAAATAAAGATAATTTGGATAATTAAATGCATGAGAGACAAATTGAATTGAGTTGTTATGTCTAAAATAAAAATAAATTTATCTACTAGTTTTTTATTTAGGGTTAAAGGGAATATTTTTTAATTAAATAAACTAAATCAATTATTCTTTATATAATTATCCAATATATAGTAATATTTTTCTGTCAAAATTGAGTACATATAAATGGATAGAGGATAGCCACATGCCTATAGCCAGCAATTTATTATATTTAATATTATTATTTCTTCCCCTATACATTCTCTCAGCCCCTTCTCTCTCTCACTCATAAATTTACTTCCTCTTTCTCCCTCTAAAGTCTGTCATTCAGTTTCAGAGAATAGAGCAAGCAGGTCAAAATTCTCCAAAAAAAAATCCCAAACATACCCATTTTCGAAAAAAAAGTTCCCAGACTCTCACCAGTATCTATTTTCTCTCTCCTAAATGGAACATTCAGATTCAGAACCCAATCATCTCAACTACCAACAAGGACAACAACATCGTCATCAGCATCATCACCAGTATCATCAGTTTCAGCAGCCACAAAACCAGTCACAGTTGTTATTTTCTTCATCGCAGGTTTTGCTCCCTTTCTATGGGGAAGAAGGAGGTACCTCATCATCTTTCTTCGACACGATGGACCCCACCTCCTTCCAAGCTGGCCTCTTTGCTGGTGCTGGTGCTGCAACTCCTTCTTTGTCTCCATCATCATCTTCTTCTTCAGCTCCGGTTCCTCTTAATGTCGTTCCACCGCTTGGCTTCTCGGTCCCAGGATCTGATGAGCCACACTCATCTTCTGTCCGATCAGGTATTCTGCTAGATTCTACAGTGACGGCGGTGAGAGATGTCCTTGCTGCTGCTAATCCACCGAAGACAAAGGACAGACACCTCAAGGTGGATGGTCGTGGCCGGAGGGTCCGAATACCGGCAGCTTGTGCGGCGAGGGTATTTAAGTTAACCGGAGAGCTAGGTATGAAGTCCGATGGAGAGACCATCGAGTGGCTTCTGCAACAGGCGGAGCCGGCAATTATCGCCGCCACTGGCACCGGAACGAAGACTGCGAACTTCTCAACACAGAACGTGTCGCAACGGACTGGTTCTTCCACCGTCTTGGCTCCACCGTCGATGTGGTCCGCTCCTCCTCATACATTTCATGGAGTTCAGCTACCTCCCAGCTCTGCTCATAATCATCTTCAACAACCTTACGAAGAACCATATCCTCATTCTACTTTGTTAGGGTTGCAGCATCAGCCTCAGCAACCAGATCAGTTTCATCAGCTCCATCTATTATCTGACGGGAAAATTTCAGAACAACTTCCCAGTGCCGTCGGTGGAGCAGAATACGACGGAGGACCGACTGAAAATCATATGATGAGAAAACGTTTCCGTACACTCAATTCTGACTTGCACCTGCAGAAGCAACCACGAAAGCTTCTGCAAAATGCTGGACCTTCGAAATTGAACGTGCTTCATCCACCTACCAATTTCCTCACTACCACCCCAATGTGGACCGCTCCCTGCGGCGGGGACGGAGATGTGGGTAGCACATTTTGGATGCTACCCTCTGGGAGTGGAGGCACAGGTGTCGAAGCTGCAGCCAACAGCGGTGGCTCTGGGGCATTTCCGACGGTGCAGACTGGCGGTGTTGGGAAAATGAATCACTTTCAAGACTCGCTGCAATTCATGCCGAGCTTGGATTTCTCCAATGGAACTGTGCAATTTGAAGGTGATGGGCACGGCGGAGCTCTGCAACTGGCACCACCGACGTCGTTCCTGGTGCCTCGTCACCATCATCATCATCATATGTCGGAGCAGTCCAACATGGCTGCGGCATTGAACGAGTTTCAAAGTAGTGTGGAAAATGTGAATGCAATGGACCTTCTTCTTCTTCATCATCATCATCAAGCTGGTGATATGGAGAAGAAGGAGGTGGGAACAGTTCTCAAAGATGATGAATATTAGTTACTCGAAGGAGATTCAGAAAGTTTACTTTTCATGGTCTTTTTAGTTACTTATTATCTGTATATATACCCAGCAGATCAGATATGTATATTCCTTGGGAATGTTTTGTTTGTTTCCGTTTTAGGGACGATGGTACAGTGTTTTTTCTTTTTCTTTTCTCTTTTTTTCTTTCTTTCTTTTCTTTTTTTCCCATTTGGAAGTTGATGATAGTCATTTCTGCAATTTGGTTGAGGAAAAAAAAAATTGCAGTTTGGTTTAGAGAAACTTTGCTATGTGATTTCTGTGTTTGCTTTTGGTCAAAGCGCAGGACTGATATGGTAAGCTGGCAGAGAGTTAATTATTTTTGTTTTCAAAAGGAGGAAATATCTGTTTGTATTGATATTTTTCTTCTTTTGTATCTCAATATATGAGATTTTTTTTGGAGGAAGTATTCAGAAAAAATTGAGAAAAAATCCCCCATTAAAAATTTTATTAATAAAAATAATCTAAATTAAAATACGTGTACTATGTGTATACAAACTTTATAACATATCAGTACTATAAAATTAAATAGATTCTTCTCATTATCAAAATTTATAACTAGAACTATTAAAATTTAACTCAATTTGCCAGTCAAATCAGTGAATCAATTCTTCCATTGTCTGGCCAATAGTTTTAGATGACTCGATTTGGTTAGATTTTATGTTTTTTTTTTCCATTCATTGTATGATAAGTAAGAAATAAAAAGAGAAAGAGTAAGTGAAGAAAGACACCATGGCCCTTTTATATCACAATCTTTCTTGTCTTTTTTCCTCAAAAACACTTTTAACTCAAAATCCAAATTAGATCTTAATTAAGATTTATATATATAGTACATATTGTGCTTCAACTTATGAGATGGCTCTTTGGTTGTAGCCATGTTCTACACGCGCGTGCATGTGCCTATTTTTTCCCATTTAAGTGAGTCTAGATGAAGGACTTAATTTTTTTTTCCAACAAAAATAAGATAGGGAAAATTTATGAAGCCTTCAAGAAAAATTCTAATCAATTAATTAAATAGTTTATATAATCAAAATTTAAATATTCAAATAACTAATATATACTCATACTCTCTAAATATTTAAATAACTAATATATATGCACACACACGACCACAAATGATAAATGTTTAAAACTTCATGGACTCTGTGGATCCATGGAGATAGCCTTCGATATCCATCTGTCTTTGGTAAAATTAGTTAAAAATACTAAATATGTAGGATATTTTAATGTCTTTTCTTAAATATATCCTTATTTATAGAGAGAAGGAATGAGTAAAAAATTATGTGATAATTATTGTACATACATGTATTTAATTGGGGTAAAATAGAAAGAAAAAAAAACTTAAATTTCATACGAAAAAGAGTGTAACTTATATATAGGACTAACTCTATCCCAAAGAGTGTAAGTTATACTCCTCTGGTCTTATTTATAGGCAAAGAGAGAAGGTTTATTTTAGTTCTATTTATAGGATAGAGAGAAATAAATTTTATATAAATATATTATTTTATCCTTAATTTAATATTATATTGACTTTATTTTTATATGGTAGAATATGTATATTAAATATAGGTAAAGTTGTTTAGTTGTTGAATTTGATGTTATATTTCATAACGATGTTTAAGATTTTTCTTAATCTGTGTAAAATATGTGGAAAGTGACTTATAAATAAGATCAGAGGAATAGATAAGATCGGGAGAGAGTAATAATTTTTTGGCATGATTGCTAACAAAAAAGAAAAGCATTCAACGTTTTAAACATATTCGATGTTGTGCTAAAATGAAGACATATTGCAAACATAATTGAGTTCAATAATATTTAAATAATTTGCTTGATAGCATCTGAGACCAAATGCAAGAGGATTTTGAAATTTTTCTTAGAAATAGGAAAATAATATATAAGAAGACAGAAATAATTATAGAAAGATTTTTTACAAGAGATACTAATTAAAGACTCAAAAGATTAAAATTCTAAAGTTCCTAAGTCCTCTGTTGTATCCCTTCAACTTAATCGTTTTATCATATAATTTGTAATAAACTCTACAAAAAAATCTTTCTACTAATTTTGTGTTCATAAAAGCAATATGATCAAAAACTTATAATTTATAATGACATTAATATGAATAATTACTATTCATATCCCTTTTTATGCATTGAAAAATGGGAGGGATTTAATTATTCCCACCTGTTAGATGGCTTATTCTATAAGGAAATGACTTAACTATAGAAATACAATCCTCATGGATTAAGGCTAAATCTGTCATTTCAAGCATGCTAGTAAGAAAATGGATTTTTAAAAAAAAAATGAAAAAAGCATAAGCAAACAAAGAAAGGAAGTAGGGCTGTGCATAAAACTCATAGCCCGGTATGCCCAGCCCAGCCCGCACTAAAATAGCCCTGACCAGCCCGATAAATATAGGGCAGGGCTGGGTATCGGGCTACAAAATTTAGCCCATACCTTTTTCGGGCTGGGCACCGGGCAGGGGGTTGCCCTGCCCTGCCCATGAGCACAACTTCTTTTATTTTTTTTACTTTTTTTCCTAAATACTACACTTAGAAAGGAGAATATGATAGTTACTGGTGACTAGAGGGTTATTTTAAAAATACGAGTAGTTAAGTAGATAAATTATATCTTTTAATATTTAATAGGAAGTGAGGAAAATGGGGGATGATGATCTGTCAAAGCTGCATGAGATACCTTTATCTGATACTTCTCTCAATAGTATATTTTTTATTTTGCCTTTCTTCATATATTTTCTGTGCTTCTTTTTAGTTTTGGGAAAGAATAAGGTGGTTATATTTATAGATTTTTCAATACTTTTATTGTCTTTTTGAAATTAATGAAATATTATTGAAATGTATCCAAATCTATTTATTTGTTTACCTACGCTCCTTTTTCCTCTAAAATGCACACCCTAGTTTTTATTTATAACAGCTTCATTTTTAAGCAACATTTATTTAAAACTACTTAAATTATAAATAAAGATAATTATATCTTATCCAAAACTATTTTGAACCAATGGACATATTTCTTAAAATCATAGGAATCCCTCCAATTTTAAATGTAGGAGATAAATAACTAATTTATAAAGATTAAAAAAATAATTAAATTAATTAATCATTTGCATATAAAACTAATTCTTTAATTGAAAATCATTTTAATAGGTACAATTAATAGAAAGAGTTTAAAAAAATTATAAATTTATTAAGATACAAATTATAGATTGATTTATTATTATATTTATGACTAAAATAGACTAATTTATTAGCTTTGTTATTTGGGACCTAAATAAACTAAATCAGTTATTCTTTATATAATTATTTAATATATAATATTTTTTCGTCAAATTTTAGTAAATAAAAAAGGATAGAGGATAGCTACAACCAGCAATTTATTACATTTAATATTATTATTCACATATTTTTATTTCTTTCACTATATATTCTCACCCCTTTTCCCTCCCTCGCTCATAAATTTACTTATCCTTCTTTCTCCCTCTAAAGTCTGTCACTCTCAGTTTCAGAGAATAGAGCAAGACAGGTCAAAATTCTTCATAAAATCCCAAACGGACCCATTTTCAGGGGGGGGGGGGGGAAATCCCAGCCTTATCACCATTATTATCTTGTCTCTCTCCTAAATGGAACATTCAGATTCAGAACACCAAAATCAGTTACAGTTATTACCTTCGACGTCGCAGGTTCTTGTCCCTTTCGATGCATGAGAAGGAGCTCCCTCCTCATCTTTCATCAATATGATGGGCCCCACCTCCTTCCAAGCTGGCCTCTTTTCTGCTGCTGCACCATCTTCTTCTTCTTCGTCGTCGTCGTCGTCTTCTTCAGCTCCGGTTCCTCTTAATGCTGTTGCGCCGCTTGAATTCGTCCCTGTATCTCAGCCAACTCATCTGCCAGATCCGGGATTCTGGTCGATTCTACAGTGACGGCGGTGAGGGATGTTGTAGTTGCTGCGAATCCGCCGAAAACAAAGGAAAGGCACATCAAAGTTGATGGCCGTGGTCGGAGGATTCGAATCCCAACAGAATGTGCCGCTCGGCTGTTTCAATTAACCAAAGAGCTGCGCCTGGAGTCTGACGGAGAGACCATCGAGTGGCTTCTGCAACAAGCGGAGCCGGCGATCATCGCTGCCACTGGCACCGGCACGAGGCCTGCGAACTTCTCCACGACACTCAGTAACGTGTCGAATTGGAGTACTGGTTCTTCCACCGTCTTGGCTCCGCCGTCAATGTTCCCTCCTCATACATTTCATGGAGTTCAGCTACCTCCCTCTGCTCATCACTATCTTCAACCTTACGAAGAACCGTTTCCACATTCTACTTTGTTAGGGTTGCAGCCTGAGCCTCAACTTCTGCAACAAGATCAGTCTCCACTTTCTGAAGAGCTTCCTAGTGCTTCCGGTGGAGCAGAACACGACGTAGAACCGACTGAGAGCTATATGATGAGAAAACGTTTCCGTACACTCAACACTGACTTGCACTTGCAGAAGCAAACACAACGGCTTCTGCAAAAAGTTGAGAGATTTCACCCTGCCAAAAAGAAAAGATATGGATCTTAGTGAAGAAGCTGCATACATTTGTTATAACACAGCGTCTCACCCATCCACATGTCACTAAGCATTTTATCTACCTTGCATTAAAACATTTGATCATCAAAATTTGTATAATCTCATTTTAATACCTCTAAAAAGGTGAAATTGCCATGAAATCAATCATACTTTCAGAAAATACAAGAATCGAGTTAATTTTGATTATCACGCGGATTTTTAAGGACCAAAACGAGGTTTTTCTTTGTCTCATAACAAAAAAATAGCATACCATATATTGCAAGATTGCAAACAATGTAACAATTAACAGTAGAAAGCATAGCACAGAATCAAATTAAAATAAGTCCTTTTGGACAAAATCACTGTGTTCCTTACATATCATTGAGCTTTGTTGTCTTTTGTCTGATCTTTATTCTCCAAGGGGATCAGAGATAATATCCACATCCTACAGAAGGACCAACCATGACATCCACCAAAAAACAAGTTAAAATGATAATAATAAAATTCATATATAGCAATAATTATCTGAATTTCATAATACAACCATAAGCATAGAACTTATCAGGAATTTTGCCAATCTAAACATATCTTTTCCCCACTTTGGCAATAACATTTAAAGGTTCAGGCTATGTATGGAAGGGGAGAAAAGTGAGGATTATGAGGAAGGAATATTAAGAAGGAAATTATCCAAAAATGGTAAAAAAAATTATTATTTTTAGGAGTTTTTCCTCCTAGTACCATCCCTAATTAATTTTCTTGCCATCCAAACATAGTCTCACAGTTAATAAATATTGGGCTCATAACGTCTATGAGCATGTTGGGTTTCGTGCTTTGGTGGTTTCCAATAAAACAAAACAAACACACTAAGGCATAGGTCTGAATTACATAAAAAGAGTAGTGTTAAGTGTAGATATAGTAGATTTCATATATCTATCTCAAGCCTAAGGATGTGTTGGTATGATGGATTTGGAGGGAAGGGAAGGGGAAGGAAGAATTTTGTCCATTTTCTCTTGCTTGGCACTATAAAATTTTTAGGAGGAGAGAAATTTTTGTAAGATTTTCCCCCTCCCCTCCTAACCCTCCCCTCCAAAACTGGCGGTTTGGGGGGAGAATTAAATTTTTTTCTTGTTTTGATTATTATATTCATAATTTTTTTTAATATCTCTAAAATACCCCTTTCACATCTTCCAATTGTCTCTATAAAAATATTTTCTCTCCTCCCATCTCCTGAATCGAACAATGTAAGATTAAAATCCCTCCCCTCCCCTCCCATTTCATCAATCCAAACAAAGTAATATTAAATTCCCTTCCTTTCCTTTATGTCCCCTTCCCTCCGTTAAAATCCCTCCCCTCCCCTTCTCTCTGTTGAGCCAAACACACCCTAAAAAAATTACTTTAATAACAGAGCACAACAATTCTTCCTTATGACAAGATGGTCAGAACTCTAAAAATATAGCTCACACAAGGAAAAATCACGCTCTTTCAGCTAATGCATGAAAATTACTCTTATTAACTGATCTTTCAGTCGAAAGTCAGCATTAGAGTATGGTAGTAATTCACAAACACTTAGCCAATTCTTTAAATTAGTTAAAAACAGAAATAGAGAAAACAATTGAACCAATCAGTAAACAGCTAGGTTTTAATAGTAAGAAACTAATAGATCCTCGAGTTGTCAATTACCTCGGAGAGTGGCTCATATGAGGTAATAGTTTCAATAAGACAATGCTTTTAAGGTTTTATGCGAAGCTCAAACAAGAATAGGCAACTTCTCGATAAAATTGATGAATAAAATTGACTAGATGCATTTTAAATCATTGTTGCATTAACTCGTAATTATTATTATTGTGATGATTAAACTTCATTAATCACCAGAATGATGCCCTTTTAAGTCAATTGGTCAAGAAGTTAAGCTTGAAAGTGCCATGTCTATAGAGCAAAAGAGATGAGTGTTGAAGAACTTACGACACTTTATCTGCGATATGAAATATCGGAAGCCGTCCAATTGTTACACCTCTCCATTTGCTTCTTTCAAATGATATTTCTTGATCAACCTTGGACCCAGTTGCAGTTAAAACAAACTGAAAAAATAGAAGTCACGATCATTAATTCATAATAATATAAAATCAAAAAAGGAAAATTAAAAGCGAGTTAAAAAATTCAATGGAGGAAGAGACTTTTTTTGGGGGGAGGGAGGGAATCAAACAAACCAGTGGAAAAAGAATAGCCATAGTCCCGTAACTGACAAGAGGCAAGAAAAAAAATATAGCCAAAACACAGGGGCTTCCTGGAAAAGGCCAAAGAAAACTCTACATAAATGAAAATAAATAGAAATAAATTTTGCACCGTACTGTAATTCTATTGTTAGCATAATGTGGAAAGTCTCTTAACTTGAGAAAATTATTTTATTGATCCTTAATAGTTTTTATTATTAAGTAGGTTGGTAGGCCCCTATAGCTTAAAAAACTTTTAAACATGTCCCTCTCTTATAAAATACTTACAAAGCTAATCCCTACCTTCTTAACAGGTTGCTATGGAGCCCAAAGATGATGACATGGCATGACAGTGTTAATAAGTTAGCGATGTGAACTGTTAAATTCTGACAGTAATGCAAGTGAGGTCGATGAGGAAGATCAAACGCAACATAAGTAGTACTGGAGGACATGCGCCTCACCATTGCTACTAAAGAAAGCATGTAAGAGGTATTTGCATGGGAACATAGCTGCTCAACCTAAGAGTCATGCCATGTCATCATCTTTTAGGGACTCCATCGATAACAGTTAAATAGTTTAGGGGTTAACTCAGTAACCATGTTGTAATATAGGGATTTGTTTGAAAACTTTTAAACTAAAGAAACCTTACAAACTGACATAAACTGTTCTGGAAAAGAAAAACTTGCAAAACTTACAAACTGGCTTGTTACAAAGACTGACTCCAGTTTTACTTCTTTTTTTTTTTTTTTTTTGATAATGCTCCAGTTTTACTTCTTAGTAGTGAATATCAATTTGAGAATTGCTAAAGTGAAAATGTAAATAACTTGAAGATGATTCTCAGATGAAAAAACAAAAATATAGTACCAAAACCAGAAAAAAATGCGCAGGAGGACTGAAAGTAGTCCAGCCTTTTGTCCAAAGCCACTTCATTAAAATTCCATTTGTACCTAATTCAAAAGAAAATTTCATTAATCAAAAGATTTTGGAGAAAAAAAATTCAAATCTTAAACACGAAAGTAGAGAGAAGACATCAAGCAAAGGTGTTTAGAAAGGACATACTCAAAGCAGTAATACGCATACATCCAGGAAAGAAGTAAAAAATCGAGCACCTTCCCTATGAAAGGTACGAACCCTGTAGCATAGACCTGCATATAATATATGAAATTTCTAAATTATGTAAACAGAAAAAATATAATAAAGCAACATTGATCTTTTTGGGGGGGACGTGATGAGGAGCTATGGGGATCGAACCGCATAACCGGTGCCACTAGACCGAATGGTCCAAATGGTCTGTAGCAAGGTAACACCGAGTTGATTGCATACCAATCACATAACTTTCTTATTAATATTCAAACAAGAATTACAAAATGAACTTATTTGAAGATACTCAATATACTTGCAGAATCAAATACAAAAATGCGTGAGTGATGATGATGATGATGAAGTTGATTGAAGATTTTATCCACAGGAAAAAAAAATCACCATCATCCTCATATTTTATCTCAAAATTGTCAAGTGAGTTTATAATTGAAGATTTTCTTAGATGCTTATATTTATCATTTAATTAGATATTTAATAATTTTTTTAATAATTATATAAAATAATTATACTTAGTTAAACATTATCCAAATATATAATTATTAAAAAAATTTGATACTATTTAATGGGCCCACAAAACTTTATGGGGAAAGATAAATTCTTGTATAATTTTTTTTTTACAAAAAAGTTTAGGTGGTTCGATACTGGTCTCACCTATAAATATTTTTTGAGTCTTAGGGCTATATTCTAACTTTAGTAAAAAATTGATACTGAACTCATCTAAATTTTTTTGTAAAAAAAAAACTCTTATTACCCATGTAATTTTTTTTATACAACCCATGTAATATTTTTAATTGCATTCAGCATAACAGATGAGACTACATCTAATAGGCATGGGGTTAGGGCTATAAATCGTTTTATGAATAGAAATATGTTTTGTATTTTCCACTTAGAAAATAACAAATATAAAAAAAAAAACATTTATCCTTTTTTTTGTTAACACTTGTCATTTTATATATAGTGTTAGTTTGTTTTTATTTCTCTAATGAAAATCAATGCAAAATTTTAAAAGCAACATAAGATTAAATATTGCAAAAAAAAAAAACACAATTCTCAGTATTCCACTCTTTCATTCCCTCTTATAATCAAATATCTACCATTAAGTTAAAAAATAAATGGTTTATATTTAATATTTTCGAATTTTTTTATTAAAATATCTTATAAAAAGTAAATACATTTAAAATGCTAAAATATGACCTAAATAGTTTGCATCTGAAGTATACAAAATTAAAAAAATAATTTATAAAATACTTTAATAATAATTTAGTAAAATAGTAAATCTAAACCATTTACTTTTTTTTATAAGAAATTCTTTTTTGTTTTAATAACAGAGATTAGATTCTGAGACAAAAGGAGAGGGAGATACTGAGAGGATACAAACCCGAAAAACACATAAATTAAATGTTTCGATAAGTAAGAAATAGTGAAAACAAAATATTCACAAAAATGAGGCGAGTGAAACTTAAAAAATAAAACTTTTATATCATTTCAATTTTACCGATGTCTCCGAAGGAAAAAAATTCACACAAATAGAGAAGATAAAATATTTTTCCTTAGTATAAAAAACATTTTACTGGATGAATATCAATAAAAAAAATAAAGACAAAAATATTTATGGAAACATAAATCATTTACAAATTAAAAATGAATTAACTAACAAGAATTTTAATTAATCGCACATTTTTACCTTTGCTTCTTTTATTTCAATAAAAAATTATTCGATTATCTTCTGAACTCTTGAGAATACAATTGATTATCATAATTCATTCAAAGTCTAAACATCATGACGAGACAAATACTTAATTCGTATACAACTTCAAAAATAAAATACTTCTCTAATTCGTAATCTAAAATCTATTTATTTAAGTTGAATTGATCATAAATTAATTATTTATAATATATATAACATGATCTCTTTAAAATATTCTTGTGTAAAATTATTTAAAGTGTGATAAACTTTTGATGCTCATGACCTATGATGAGATTTGTACCGTCTAAATGCAATTTTAACGGTTCACATTTAAAATTTTCAACTAATAAATTTTAAATAAAAAAATATTTTTTTAAAACAGCTTACAATTAAGAGATTATCTTTATTTTATATTCTATATGCATTAAAAAAATTAAAATTAAATCTGGACTGTCCAGATTTGGTGCCCTGTAACTGGATCCAATGAGGGAAGGAATAAATGGGAGTACCATTACATTGTATATTATCTTCTTCATAGAATCATAGTGAAATATTTGTCCCTTACAAATATGCTAAGAAATCTCATGAAAAGAGCAAATCTATCACACCTGAAGCTGAGGTGGAGATATTTGGGTAAAAAATCTGGAGCTCAGTAATCTATCAGAGGGTCCAGCCATACCCGTCTCCTAAGATGTAACTCAATCATAAGGCGTTAGCAAGGCATGTGTGCACAAAATATCCATTTCAAGTAAATTCTCAAGTGAACTTCAAAAATCATACTTGGTTCGTCCACTTGCCAGAATGAGGCATAACATGTCTTCAATGATGGGAGATGATTTATAGAAGTTCCAAGACTCCAGCATTAGGCGTTTTCTTGATCCTTTAAAATGTACAACCTACATTATAAAAATAAATCCCATACAAGAATTTTAGTTAAATAAGGCTTACTTTTAGTTTAAGTCCCTTTAGTTTCAGTAAAAGTGCTCTCAATACTTGTAGTTTGATAAAAGAAGCAAAATTGTTAAAACCATAAACAACCCAAAACTAATCAGAGTCCACTGATGTGACAAATACTTTTGATAAATTTTGGAAAACTTTACATCTTCAATAAAACCCAAAGAATGAAAATGTACCACTTTGAAACAAAGGGAATAATGGCAACTTTTATTTTCAATTTAAACAGAACAGCAACTTTAGTATGAACACAAAGATCAAAGGGCGGCCCAATAAAAGGCATCCAGGTGGGATCTTAGAGTAAGTTAGATGTACGCACGCAGCTTTACCAGCAAGAGGAGAGACTATTTCCGGTATAAACACAGAGACTAATAATGCAATTTTTTTTAAAAAAAAAGAATAGGCATCCTATTAAAGATCTACTGCAGGCTGCAAGTAATATTATACCTTAACATCCAAGGGCATGCCATGAAATTGACCAGCACCCTCAGGTGGTGTCCAGTTGTATATGGCACAAGGTAAGAACAGTACAGAAGTAACGCCAATGTTGTCAGTGAAAGGCCGCGCCTTTGAAAACCTGCTGGCATCAAAAGAAGGATGGGACTTCACGACCCAAGCAAGAGCTAATTGATCACCAAGCATCCGAGAAGCATTCATGTATTTTGTGCTGTAAACTTTCAGAACCTCTTGTAGGAAAAGCTTTGCCCTGCTTTTTGCCCAAATTGTTGAAGTCAAGGAATATATAAAAATAAGGGCAAAACAGAGAGGAAAAGAAAATGAGATATAAATATCTAATGGTTATAGAGAAATGCTTCATTAAGAAATAGATTCATATACCAAGTGCAGAACGAAACATATCAATACTGTTTGCAGGTAATGTATGGAACATGAAATTCGCAGTAGCTATACATGATATCTTGACTCATCCATATTTCCCCTAGGTTGTAATCATACCATTTTCGTTTAGCAACAATATCAAAATGGTGACAATATAGATATATATATAATACTATGGGCTTCATTCCAAACTGTAGACATGAGCAAGTCTTGTTGCAAATCATGAATGTATTACCTAACCATAAGTTGTTTCTTATAACTAAGCCTGGAGGTAGTAGTATAGAAGAAGACAGAAGTCCATGTGCAGGATGCCAGAATACAAAGTGAAAGCTACAAACCTCGCAACTACTCGGACTATAAAACCATTTATTTTCCCCCCATTATTTCAGGCCAATATGAAATATATTCACTTGAAATAAAAATCCAGGCAGAACAATTTATGCACCTTAAAATTGCATCAGCAGTACCCCTCACTGCAATGAATCCCGAATTCAAAGGTTGAGCCTTATTGTTCCTGAATGTCAAAGCCAGATGAAAATTTTGGTGGTCACGGAAAATATGTCCTAAATCATCAACCACTGCAATATCAGAATCAGTGAAAATATAGTGTGTGGTATTCCCTGGCCTGTGAGTTAGCTCCTGAAGCTTTGTTTCTAAAAAGCTCTGCCAAAAAAAATGATATTCATTTTAAAGGATGAATATTTGCATTCTTCTAATAATTACATTAAAGTAGGATACAAGAGCACGACCCTAAATAAGGAGATCAAATATATAGTGAAACTGACTCTGGCTTTATCATTTAATGACAAACAAGCTGAATTCTCCTGTGTCATCAGTAGCATGTACAGTTAAGTAAAAATGCCACAGAAATAAGAAAGGGACTGCTCCCTTACTTTTGAGAGGCTAATTTCTCCACAATTTCAAAACCTTCCTAGACTCAGACTAGAGTTAGTGATGCTACCCATTAATTCTGTTTGTCATGGAGGATCGATCTCACTAAATTCATTGTTTTGTTCCCATCAATATCAGAGTTGAAGAATGGAAAACTATCATAATCAAGGGAAGACTTCAACCAGTTGGGCCACTAAAATTATAATCATGAAACTATTGATTGAGCCATTAAAATTATCATAAACTGGTGGACAAATAAAGAAAGATATAGGACGGTATGAAAAGCAACAATTTAAACCTCCAAAACTGCTCAATCTACCATGAATGCAACATGATCTTACAATGTAAGACCTGATCCGTTGAAGCATCAACTTGTCTCGTGAATATTCACCTTGAATAGGATAAAGAAAGACCCTATTTTTCTGCAATGAAAAGTCAGATGCTGGGTCAGTAAGAATGATCACGCTGCTCTGGGGCATTGTCACCTGCAAATTTCACACGTATCAAACATTAAACGAAGTCTATTAGGTATCATCAATGTTAATAAAAACTCAACCAAATTATCAAACGAAAATGACTTGCTACGGAATGTATAGACAATATATTTAGTCCAGTTAGATAATTTAAGATTTAATTCGAGTAGATTACAAAAAACAATTGCTTTTATGCCCAAAATGAAGTTATTTAATTGATACAAAGACACAATTGAAGGATCTTGCATGCATCATTTATTCAAGATCATGAGAGAATATCCCCACAGCTGCCCACATGCACAAGACTGAATCCCAAGAACGTTGGTGCTATTCACACTATTGAAACTCAAAAAGAAAGAGGGAGATTGAGAAACCAATGAATGAAAAGGTCATGCTAGAAATTCTTATTTCAGCATGTATAAGCCGTTCGACATTCTCTAATGACAATAATGGAAAGGTGAAGGACAAATGTACAATGACTAACTGAAAAATAGCCAACAAAAGAAAAAAAAAATGAACTGAGACTCCCGGCTTTTCAGAGGCCAGGTGCTAACCTACTATCCAAAACCTTGCTGATTTCTCCCTCCACTTCCCTTGGTCATGCGTAAAGTCCATAAGGAAGAGCCAAATTCTCTATCATCTACTCACATACCTCATGCAGCATGTGATTAGGTTAGTTTTTTTTTTTTACTTTTTTTTTAATACAAAAGAAAAGCAAAAGGCTGGAGAAAGACCAACAGATCAAAAAACAGGCCAAAAATGTTGGCTTCTCTAAACATATGATCACTAGTGGCTTCCCAATTGCGCATAAGAAGTCTTCTTATATCTTCAACTATGCTGAAAGCTAGGTGACTTCAGAAAGCATCAAAGTTGCCACATAGCTCATTACAGAAACAACATGCAATTAATAAGGGAATAAGCTTTTGGTAACATATATGGCAATAACTTACACGAGTTCTACTTAATAACTACCTGAATGAAGTTAACGAAGACATTTAACACGGCCATTGACCTCCGCACCTTGTTATATGAAGAATCCCCAATAATTGTGTTTGATGATCTATCATCTACATTGCTAACAGAAGAATTGTAAATGGTAAAGACAGTGACAAATGCAATGTCCTCGACACGTGACACATTATGAGAAGAATGAGTCTTGTTGAGAGACTTAGTTCCTGAGCATTGTTTCAACAAGGATTAAAAAAGAAAAAGCAAAGAGTCAGTGTTAAAAAAGGTGAGACACATTATAAGAATCACCATTATATATAAAATTGAACAACTGGAATGCTAGTTGTGCTATCACATGGGATTATGTGCAATTTTCTAATAATTTAGCATCTCATGCAGTATTGAACAGGCCAATTCTAGTTTATTTAATTATTTAAATAATGAAGAGACTATACAAATGTCAAACGAAAAGCATCATGAACATATAATTGTAGTATTGTATTATTAAGACCTTTCATTTAAAACAGAACATAAAAAATATCGGATAAAATCAAAAAAATGAAATCTCTTTTAAATTATAAAAAATAAGGGTAATTGTGAAATTTAAGGTTTAATAATCCTCCAAAATAATTGGATACCAAAGACGAGCCAGCTTCATCTTGTATCCTTGGCAACAACCAATGCCTAGAAGTCATTGAAATTGATCTGTCCTAACATGCCATCTGGAGGGGGAAACAGGGTTAGGAACCAATAGCTCAGGCTGCTTTGTGTACAATGTGACCCATGAAAGGCTCCCTAGTAACATCTATGAGGCAGTATTGAAAGTCCAATATCATAGTAGCCATCAATGAGGTAGTAAAAGCCCTTGAGAAAAATAGTACTAAGGATATGATGGGCCCAGGGGAAGTGGACCTGAAATGTAGGATAAGAAATAATAGGTGTGATTGGGGAGGGTTCAAGGCTGCTATAATAGTTGCTGAGATATCTAGAAGGGTAAAAAAGGAAATAACAGCGTCAGCCACCTCATATGGGTTGTGAGGTGAGAGAGTTTGACGGCGGAGGAGAGAGACCTATTTCTTATATTTATCAACTTTTTCCCAAATCACCCTCTTCATACTCCCTCAACAATAATCAAGAGAGAGGGAGGGAGGGAGTTAAGGAAGATGATTAGGGTGTTTTAGAAAAAAATTTACTATATTAACTACTTTAATTAACTTCTTTAATCTAATCAAATTAGTTAAACAGGTCCTATATTAAGGACTAGAGGAGTATATAATAATTGAACTATATACAACAAAAAATCTATATAACTTTTGTCAATAGGTTTCAGCTTCTGATAATAATATTTGCAAATTAGTATGTATAAGGGAATTGAGTGTGATGATTTCAAAATGTCATGAGCACATCACAATGAATAACAATAAGTGTGCAAAAGTTACAATCATTATGAAGTGTCAGGGAAAGAAGCCTCATTCAATAGGATAAAATGTTCCTAGATAATTCAATAATAATATGGCTTTGATTAGGAGGGACTAAAAGCACAAGGTCCCATATTCAAATTACTACAAGTGTTACATTTTTTGCGACTCACTAACAACTGAAAATAGGTTAAAACCTTTTCTCCACAATATATTAAAAAAAAGATTACTATTTTTTAAAGAGAAGTGAAGAACCTTGGCATTGCAAACGGTTAGGCAAGCCTTGACCAGCAGCAGAACCAAGAACCAGATGATCAAATTTCTTTTGAAGTTTCTTCTGGGGTTCTTGCGCACTTGAATTTTGGTGCAACTCCATGACTGATACAATGGGAATGAAGGTCGGCAGTAAGGCCCCCACTATACATCAAACGACAAGATGTTTTTGACAAAATATAAGTGAAGAAGGAATTACCCACCAGATAACAGATAGGGAAGAAAGAAAATAAGAGGAAGACCAAACAGAAAAAGACGCCATCCGTTGCATATTTTCATTTTCATGCCTGCTATGTTCTCATCTGCAGCTGAATGACCATACGTATAAGCAGAAATAACAAATAACTGGATCTTCCACTTTTGCTCAATTGAATAACAGAGATGAACTTTGGGAAAATACATTAACAGGAAACTTTGAAATCATACCAAGATGAAGAAAAAGTAATTTGCAGGTAGCTTATTCCTTGAACATCACAATTTTTTTGTAAGCCTCAAACTGTCACGTTATAGATGGACAGAATTCATAAATAATTGAAAGTAAATAACATAAATTTAAATTTAAAATATTTTCTTCAAATATATGCAAACACTAAAAGTTAGACCTATACAGATAGAACTAGGGCTGCACAACAAACAGACCAGATTGGAAAACACTGAAAAGGACTTCCATTCATTTATTGTTTTATCATCTATATAGCAGATTAACAATAGGGGAAAAACAATTATTTAGTTTTTTATGACTATAAAAAAGATAGAAAAGCATTGTGGAAATTTGCAGGAAAATAATAGTATACAAAACACGACTCCATAATTATGTAAGTTCCATAGTAACGTTTCAAATTGAAGTATCTCAAACAGAAGCCAGAACCATCATAATTATATTCCAAACGGCTCTTAATAGAGTAGAATGAGGAAATGGTGATTTTGGAATAGGTCATGAACAATCCAAAGTAGAGTAATAAATCATCCTATAAAATAGCCCTGTCCCTGCTATGCCACAAGAGAAGCACAGCTGCACAGGCATCCATTTCTCCACAATCATATTGCAAACTCCTAACAAAGCATGTAGCAAGTTGCGATAGAATATCAAGTGAAAGACCTCATCAAATGCACTTTTCTGAAGGATCAAGAAATCAGTTGTATATGAAGATGCCACAGCAATTGGTAATAGAAGTGCTGAAAATTTTTCTTTTATAGAAATGAAGTGGTATCTAAGTCAGCTTACACACACTTCAATTAATCCACCTCCTTAGCTCATTCAAAGGCAAGCCAAAACAAAGCTATAACAATCCACCTCACCATATATTACATGTCAAAACAAAGTCAACCACTTGGGAATATGGAATTCCAAAGAAACTTGAAGGGAGTAACCCTCCAGTTCTAACAGTAGGAAATTACTACAGCGTTAACTTCCATAAACATCTCAGTAATATCATAAGAAGTCCATATCTTTATTTTGAAAATCATACCCGATTGTCAGTTTAACTAGAAACTTGCCAAGTTTCCATCCCTAAGCTTTAACTTCTTGACTATCCTTCATCTTAGCAGGTTTCAGCTGACTCTCAACTTTTGTCAAGAGGTGAATGTACCAATATCTCGTACTCATTAATGGATGCTTTTCAATCAAAAAGTATTTTCTATAAGCCTCCCTAAGAATCTGAGTCTTAATCTTATTAGAAATATAAAATATTCCAGGAGGATGAACCAAAGCCTTCCTAAACCTCGTCTCCAACCCCAAACACCCTCCTAAGGACAGCAAATTTTTTCTGTCTTCTTAGACACAAGAAGCCAAAGTAATTCATGCAAAATTGCCACTACCCACTTCTCAGCCTGGTCACTATTTGGCTCAAGCTGAAATGAATTTTCATATGGAGAAATGTAAGGTAATGATTGCCACTCCTCAACCCAAGTCTTCACCCTCTTCTCCAAATCAAAACCTTTTCGCAAAAACATTAGGAATGTATTATCATGCCTTCTTTTTCCTCCACCATAATATAAGTTCAATGCCCTCTTCTCCAACTCAGATACAGCAAGCTCCTTTCTACCCGAAACAGTCTCTAAAGCAAGCACCTCTTTCCCTGTCAATGGATCTTCCGCTTCACAAATGTCAAAGTAATCAGGGTAATCAGCCAAAAGTGCTGTTATGTAATCATGAGGAAGACCTAGATCCCACTTGAACTTGTCAATTATATAATTGGTAATCTTGAAATGCCAGCAAGCATTAGAAGCCTTGTGAGCCTATTAACAATATCTTGGCGGATGGTTATAGAGCTATGAATGGCCAATTCTTCTTTGTGGAGGGCTAAGGCCTGAGTGGTAAGCTTGACATGAGGAGGTAGTCCAGGTCTGGGTTGGAATTGCATGAAGATTGAATGATATTTATCAATGAATTTGGCTGTTGTGGTGGGAAGGTTTAGAGGGGATTTGAGCAGAGAAATAGTGGAGGGGAAGAGATTTGGAAGGAGATGAAATAATATGGTTCATGAGGAAAATTGCCTGTTTGAGATTTTTCTCTTTCTCCACCACAGAGTCAAGATATGGGTCTCGAACCCATTTGACATTTGCAATCAAAAAAGTTCGAAAGAGGTGGAGCTGGTTTGGAAGTTTGGAGGACAAAGCCATGAATCACCAGCTCACTGCCATGCAGTATAATGAAAATTTAACATATTTAATAAGGATTTTTTTTTTCGTGCATCAAAATAACACTTTTGACCACCAAATAATATAGCAGAAAGTATCATATTACACAAGATCCCCTTGTCTACATATTCCTTGGAATGGAGGACATCGTCACTTTGTCCCCATTCCACACAATGATGAGGGAATTCAAATGCAAGGCAATATAATTATATAGATGAAGTAGCTTTTTGTACAATAAAAAAAAAAACAAAGTGAGAGATGAAGTAGCTTTTTGTACAATAAAAAAAAACAAAGTGATAAAGATAAACTAATAATTGAAGAACCAAATTTTATGTTTAAAATATAAAATTCAGAATAAAAACACCATATATTTCCTTAATAAATAATACAAACAAAAGATCAAAGTTAATGCAGCTACAAATTCCTAATACAAACTGCAAAGCAATGTAAATAACACAACCTAAATAAAAGAGAATTTTGAGAGTGTGGAAAACATATCAATCTTAGTAAGGGCAATATGGATCCCATTTACATCTTCACGAAATAGCATATACAGACTTCTAAAGACTTGCAATCAGCAAACTAAGTAAAATAATATAACTTAGTCCTTCGTTCGGATGTATGTTTTGCATATGAAGAAATCCCCTCCGGCTGATGTAAAACGGTACATGGTGTTCAAATGATACTCTCAGCCTCAAGATATGATAATTTAAAGCATTCTACCTTCCTAACTTGAAACGACCAGTCGGAGATTGAAATTACCAGTAAAATCAATTTCTTCATCAGGTCACCACAGGAAGAAATCACCGAATAGAAACGGGCAGTGAAACAAACCTCAACTATGGAGATTGAAGTGCCGGTGGAGATAAGCACGGAACGGAAGTTTAGCTATGTTTATTCTTCCCCAGCAAAATGCAGGCGGAAGTTTGGAGATCTGGCTCCGCTTCGAAGCACTAGCGAATCGACGGAGGAGAGAAGGGGCGGAGGAAGGAAGAGTGAAGAGTTTTTTCTTTTCTATTTCAATTAATTAATTAACTTTGTCTTTTTTTTAATAATTAATTAATTTTTATCTAATACTTTTAAGAGAATTACTGAGAAGTTATATGTAACAGAATTTATGAAAAAAATTATATAAAATTATCAATAATTAAATAATTTTATAAGATTTAGAATAATAAATTTAATTTATACTGTATAACTTAAAGTTGTTATCGCCTACTTTCAATCATTATTTATGTCACTTTAAGTTGTTATAACGTGTCAACAAAAATTATTATTAGTATATAAGAGTAACTTAATAATTATACAAATCAAATTTATTACCTATTCTTCAAGATTATTTAATTATTTAATAATTTCATTAGATTTTTTATAATAAATTCACTTGTATGAAATGTTTGGAGTAATTCCCTCTATTTTCAGATGTGATACATGCAAGGAGGATATGCCTGCTAGTGCTAGGAGGTTCAATTTTTCAAAAAAGAAAATTAGTCAAAAAGACCAAATGACTCGAATATTTGGATAAAAATACCAGATTTAAAAGGTTTCTGAAGTTTAGAAAGTTTTTAAAGATAAAAGACGTTTAGATACAAACTTTTTGGCACAAATGATGATACTAATGCTCAATCCAACCTGAAAAATGGGAATGCCAAATTATAGAGGTGATAATGAAGATAAATCGGCTTGTGGTTACAATTAATTATAAGCTCATGATAGTTCCAGCTATTACCGAGATAATTGAAATCATACACGGTCTTAATTTGTGTTGATGTTATAGGTAAATGGGAAAATTATAAGTCCAATACAAAAAATTTAATTGTATAAAAATTAAAATCATTAAACAACTGTAAAATTTCACAGGACTTAGTATTAATTTTGTCCTCAGTTATTATTATTATTTTTTAAAATTATCATTCTTATTACTTGAATTGTTATTTTTTTTTTTCTTATTTCAGTTATTATATTTTCTCTATAGAGTCGCTTGACTTATTTCTTCTCAAAAGTAGTTTTATCATTTTACAACTCCCGTAGAACTTTATAATCATTTGATAAATTTGTGAAATTTTTTTATAATTAAAATTTTTTGTATGAGATTTAAATACATTTTTTTCTGGGTAAAGATGGTATAGAAGCAATTAACATGATAAGTAGGAGTAGTGATACTAATAATCCTTTTAGAGATATTGAGGATGGAATTGAATTACTCGTCCACAGATATTGATTACCCATATCCACAAAGAATGTATCATTATACATACTGATTATTTAGCTAAGCTTTCTCATAGACTTAAAAGAGAAATTTATGTCTTTTTTTATCATTGTCCACCTTTTAGACATAAGAGGTAGAGGTTGATAAGGAAAGCTAAACCTTCATTTGTCATTCTTGTATTTCTCTTTATGAGTTAATACACTTCAGCTTCGATTTAAATGATTTAACTGTTAAAAAATTAATATTAATAATTAAAAAAATAATATTAATTGTTAATATTTTTAATACATAGGGGCAATATTATTCATTTTTAAACATTTATGAGATGATATTAATAAATACCCATAATTTTTACATAAAAATTTTCAGTACAAAATTAGACTTTATCCCTATTCAATCTATCCAAAACTATGTGCCTGATTGGAAAAAGAAAAAAAGAAAACTAAGATTTTAAAAGTGTTTTTAGCCCAAATTTTAGTTTGGAGAATTTTAAAATAAACAGTCATACTTGTCTAAAAAAACTTTTAGATTAAACTATGGTTTAAAATTAAGATTTTAGATAAGCTATTAAAACTAGTTTTTGGAATTATAAAATTACTATTTTACCTCTACTTTTTTTACACATTCTCTCCTCTCTTATACACCCTCTCTCCTCTTTCTTCCCTATCCTCTCTCCTCTCTTCCCTCTCCTATCTTTAATAAAATCATACCCTTTTTAATAATTTTCTAATTATAAAAGTACTTCTAATAATAATTATCTAAATACTAATTTATTCATAACTATTTTTTTCTATAAACTCTTATCTAATTTTTTTTCTAAAAACTGTTTAAAAATTCTATTTTTTAATCAATAATTTTTTAAACTCTTATCTAAATAGGTCCCGTAATTTTTTTTTGTTCATAGGAAGAAACTAATTCTTTTGGGAATTATCTATCTTCTTGTTTTTACTAGGATACTTAGTTAACACTGATGGTTTAGTCATATGGCTAGCTTTGAAAGCATGTGTCTCCCTCTTATCAAAGGTTGCTCCACAAAATAGAAATCTTGATGTCGGTGTCGATGTAGGCTTGATCTAGTTACGCAAGGTCTGGCATGTGTCCTTGATAAGGGCTCTACTCCAGGGCTTCCATAAACTTATGCACTCCTCTTTGGTGATAGTGACCCTAGGCCATGGACCTTTTGCTCTGAGTCCGCAGATGCATCCGTCAGACTTGGCCTCCTCCATTCCTCCTTTCTTCTTCTTCATCCGATCGATCAGAGGGTTCTCTTTAAAAAAAAGGTATCCTTTCAAGATATGTAACCCCACAGTTGGGCAAGTTAGGATTGGGGGTATTAGTGATCCCTTCCACAGGTTCTATATCTATAACCTGTGACTAGAGGTGTGCACAATGCTCAGAGCCCGGTTCACCCGTCCGAGCTGGGTAAAAAATTGCCCAGCCCAGCCCAGCCCAGAAAAAATCATCCAAAATATATTTGGGTAGGGCAGGGCAGGGCCAAGTGTCGGGCAGAGCAGGGCACTAGGCATGGTATGCCGCCCTGCCCATTTGGCCCGGCCCTATATATATATATTTTTTTATTTTATTTTTTTATAATCTTATTTTTTTCTTAACTTATTCTATTTGTAACTCTACACTTTTCACTTTAATTGACAACTCTCCTTGCTCATTTTTAAAGTACTGAACATAACTCTTATATTTACATAGATACCAAAGTTGCTCATATGTTTTACTTGCCAAGAATTCAATTATTGATGTTGCAATACCGCTACAGATATCCGACCCTTATAGACTTCAATCTTTCTTTTTTATATATGCAATAGACTTCAAGACTTTAATTATTATCTTTTTATTACCTTATTCTTAGTGGATTATGGATATTATTTAACTCTTGAAGACATATATATTATATTATTTTATAAGTTTATGATTATAGATTTTTTTTTCACAATATGAGCGAGATATCACGATTTCGGCATGCCCAGCCCGAAATGATTAGGGCTTTTATCGAGTAGGGCCAAGTATCGGGCTGCAAAATATAGCCCAGACTTTTTTCCGGCGGAGGCTGCCATGCCCATGTACACCCCTACCTGGGACATATCATGACAGCCAAAAAAATCTCCCGATGTGCTACGAGAGAGGAATCATCCTCTTCAGTTAGGTGAATCAATACCGTCGCCGGCTTGCTTACCAAACCATACTGGCTTATCACCTTAGTAGTCTTGTGCATAGTCTGTTCGATTTATAACCTGAAGGACAATTCCCTTCAGAATATATCCCCCCAGGCTTTTCACTTCATTTTTTGCAGTGGCCTGGCAGCCTATACAAGATCATACAAAGCTGGGTAATGCAACTGAGTTATGGTCTCAATAACATCCTTAAACATTTCTACTAAAGGTTTTTCCTACCTTATTTGTTGCAAGTTGGGAAAGTGTGATACTAAGTCAATTTGACTTTCAAACTTTCTACGTCTAAAGACGGTCAAGCGCCAAGAGGAATCTCAATACATGCAAAAATGGAATCTTTATCTTCTCATTCTCATCTCTAGCTAAAAGTTATGCGAACTTCTCGTTTGGCATGCTGCAGGCAGCTCTTTGAGTGCTAATCCAATTATATAGAGAACTCGGAAGAAATGAGGTCGTCTAACAAAATGCTAAAGGAAGCGGCTCTCTTGCTTTCTTAACTATAAAGCCTTGAACGTTAGCCTACTATTTAACCTTCTTAGGCTACCTTAGCTTTTATGATGCTGGGGGTGAAATGAGAGACTTTCTTCTTTCAAGCTGTATTTCCTACCTTAGATGAGGAGGGTAAGACTAAGATGAGGAATGTATTGGGCTAGAAAGCCTCTAACTGCTAAATTGAAGGCCTTTATACGGTTTAAAACTCAACGTGGGATATATACTGATTCAGCTGGGGCTTGAACACCAATACAATAACTTCAATCCGACTTCTCTTCTAGGCTGGAGCAAGCTATGGGGCCTAACTGTACGAAGAAAAGCAAGAAAGACGTCTTAATGCATTCGTGCCTTCCCCAGTAAGTCACTACGAAATTAGACAGATCAGAGGAAGTCCTTATCCCGTATCTTCAGTGCTATGTGGAAAGTGACTCTAAAATCTAATCCTTTATACGCGAACTGACTATTGATTCTTATCCTGTGTGAACTGAGCCTCAAGTAAGTTAGTATTTTAGTATGAATGAATAGTATGATTTAGCAGTTACAGGGGAATTAGTGTGCAACGGAAAGCTACAAGTCTTGACGTCTTCACGGGTAACTTCACTTGTCCTAGGGCTCGATAGGAAAAGAATTGACAGCTATGCTTGATTACACATTCGTTCTTTAAAGCAGAGTAATGCTACTTTTAAGGCTTAGGCGAAGTCTGGGGAAATCGTGTTAACAAGGAAATGCCTTCGAATTGAATAGGATCCTTCTGATGAAAGAAAAGCCATAAAAGTAAATCTTTTCCTGATGAGGAAAATCTATTATCTTTCTTCTTATCCATCACAGAAAATGCCATAGATTGAGAAGTCCAGGACTGAAAGTCAGTCTTTCTGGTTAGCTTCAAGCCTTAGAGGGTCTAAGGTCTTACGTTCGTGACCAATACAATTCAAATTAGCCCCTATTCAATTGCAGATCCCGGGTAATCCATTCCAAAAACTAGAGATTATCATCCAACTCTTGGCTCAGTGGGAAGTCTTAGGCGGCTAAGCCATATAATGGAAGATTATAGCAGCTAACTGATCAATATTCTCTTCTTCCCCAGTTACTTACTCTCCGCTAGAAGAAATGACATCTAATAAAGCAGAGAGAAATCAAGTGGGCAAGGCAGTAAATGGAAGAGAAAGAAGTGAGCAAGGATAAGCATTTAAACTCCCAAAGAAGGCGGGGGCACCAAAAGCAATCTCATCTAATCCTTCACAAGAAATGCTGTAGAATTGAAGAAGCTCTTTTATCCCTGATAAAGTTGCAGCAGCCTCAATCTCTTAAGAAAAGGTGTTGATTCCTCAGTCTGCTGTCTGCCGATTTCTGGGTGCAGCTCAAGGCTAAATCCTAATTCATGTCTTTAGTAGTTACACGCTCTTCCTCTAATTGAGAAGGAAGAAATGCCTATTTATGCCCTACTCTATCTATTTGTCTTCAGGCCAGTAATGTGATTGAAAAGAGCGGAAAGTTAGGACTGAGCTCCCAAATGCAGCTAATAAAGGATAGGTTCTTTTAGAGATCTCCGCACTGAATGCTCTGTTAGTTTCAAAACGACTTTTCTTCTCTGTTGGAGAATTCAGATTCATGGCTTGACTTAAAGTTAGTAGTTGAGTGTTCTCGACATGAAGTCTTGATATTGAGTTACAAGCCCTGTGGGAAAGGAAGTAAGACAGCGCAAGGTTCAAAGAGCGATGTCTTTAGTCTTTAACCCGCCTTTGATGGCATCATATTGCATATTGTTGGGATTGACTTACGAAAGCAAGAGCATAGAAAGCAGCAAAGAACTACGAAGTAAGAAATAGCAACTAAAACGTATCCTCACGCCACTGCACCTAGTGAAAGACGTATTTCTTTCTTCACTGTAGAAATTGCGTATGTTGAGAGGTTTCTAGATTGAGACCTTAGTCTCTTCACGTCAGGATTTGGTTGATCTAATGGACTGATTTACTTATAGGCTGTCTTCTCATACTGCCTTATAGTATACATGGTAGGCTAAGTTAAGTCCCTTTAGAGTGCCCCTTTCTCGTTCTATTGAGTTAGGGAAGCACTGTGAAGTCAGAAGGCGAACTTCAGTCTATCTCCTTGATAAAAGAAACTAAGTAGTAACTAATGGTGGGGAAAATTACATTTGAGGACCTTGGAAAGAAAAAGAAAGTACATCGATGGCTTCAATTTTTTTTGACTTGTGACCTTATTTGGAGGAAAAAAACATAAGTGTGGTGCCAAAAAAAACATCCCTCATATCTAACTTGTAAATTTATGATGATTTGTTAATGATTTGAGAGGAGTTATAATTTTCTTAACAAGACTTATAAATTGAGGTTTGAGATATGATCCTAAACTCATAACCTCATTTGTAGGATCCTTTTTTGTTAATCATTTGGAATGAGTTTGTAAATTTTTTGGATTTAATACTTGTCAATCGAGATAATCTCATATTTGCAATCTATCAACACTACCACATAAATAAGTTTTCCTAATATATATTTTGTAATGCAGTTTGATGAAGTGTAATAAGTTTAAGGAAGCGTTGCAAAAGTATTTAATACTTCGCCCTACCTTTAAACTGTAGTTTTTTTTTTGCCCACCCGGTTCACCGGAGCTTTGCCCCGACTACATCCGGATCCGACCCTTATCCCGCACCTGGCTATGGTGGGTGAGTCTCCCAACGGGAATTTTCTACGTACGCTAAGGCTCGAACTCGAGACCTCGTTTAAACGATACCGAGTTACTTACCACTTGGATTAACCCCTGTTGGTACCTTTAAACTGTAGTTGAATCTAACTCCTTTTTAATAAATTTTGTATAAAAAAGAAAAAATAAAGACGTACTTTCAAGAGGAAGCATTGCTAATGAGATCTCCTTAGTCGGTTGTTGGGCTTGCCCCAATTGTCCCCAACCCGATCGTTATGGTCTTACATTCTCTATATTCACAGAATGAATGTAGAGAGTATATTTTGAAAATAAAATAATGTGAGAAAAAACTAGTTTTATAAATAATTCACATTTCATAATTTAAATTAACTTCTCATAAGCTCTTATTGGGCCTTATTGGACTTCTCAAGTTCTTATTAGGCCGCTTCCTTTGGTTGGGCCTCCTTGGCGGATTCCTTGGGCTTCTGAAGAGGTACTATAGGGATAACAGCCTCAGTCTGCCTAACCTCACCCATGATCTTGTTGAAATTGGGCTCATTGACCAAGGCCCAAAAATATCTCTCAACATGAGGGAACTCTGAGGTGAAGCTCTTAGTCATGAGGCGAGTGAAGCCTCTGTACAAATTGCAAGTCATAATAATGTCAGCTAGGGTTATAGATTGCCCAACCAGATAAGTATTAGAAGCCAGGTGAGTGTTCAATGCACTCAATGCTCTCTTCAGTGCTGAAATTTTAAATTCCTCAACCTTCATCAACACAAAAATTTGAGATCAAAATTAAACAAAAATGAAGGCATGAAGATGATATTAATAGAAATTACACGTGTTACGAAAATCTGGATCAAAACTTAACAATTGATTCGGTCTTTAATATTAGAGTTAAATAATCAATTTATAGAAATAAAAAAAATACCACATTCGATTTTTAATATAAAAGTTATTTGACTTTTTAGATAGATTAGAGAAGATAAATAAATAAATTAATTATAACTAATATAAGAGTTATTGGACTAATTTTAATAGATTAAGGAGTGTATAATATGAATTCTTCTTAAGAGGTTAGATTTGGTCATAATTATTTGATTTATTTAACTTTATTAATCTCTTTAAAAAAGTCAACTAATTCTATTAAGAACTAAAAAAGAGTAATTAAGTTAGTTAAAAATGGTTGACGAGAACTCACATGCAAAAAGAAAAGATTACGTGATTAGAAGATCTTACAGGAGGATGGTAAGGGGCTTGTCCCATTCTTGGTCTATACCAAGCATTAATATTAGCATCAATCTCTAATGAGGAGAAGTCAATCCACTGTTCAATTTGAGCCTGAGACATCAAAATAACTTATGAGGTTAAGACCTAGAGAAACTATAGCAAGAAATGCCACCTCCTTCTAGAATTCCCCTAAGAGTAAATAACTAAACGCATGAGTCTTAGGGCATGTTTGGTTTGGAAACAAATCATAATTTCAAAAGTGCTTTAGTTTATATAAAAAATTAAACAAACAACTATCAAATATCTAAAAAAGCTTATAGACTAAACTATAGTTTTGGGGTTCAAAACTATAATTTTGAATAAAATCGTGGGACTAATTTTTGAACAGGAAAAAATACTTTTAGGCTGTCTAATGATCATTTTGTCATTTTCTTTTTTCTCTATCATTTTACACAATACTATTTTTTGTAATTTACATATAAAAAAGATGTAATAAAAAGAAAAAAAATACATACAGAAACTTAATTAAAAATTAAGTGTAAGTAGAGGACAAAATGAAAGGATCACTAATCTATTATGAGTTGAACAGTGCAGAATTTTATATAAAGGGGAAAGTACCTCTGATCAATTGATAAAAAGACTTGCATAATCAATTAGAGAAGATCCATACAAACCATTGCCAGTCTTCATCCTAGCAACTGCACCAACTCAATAAAAAAAAACATAAACGTACTTCCATCGATACAAAACATAAAAGCATTTTAACATAAATAAATAAATGGTCTTATTATTACCATAGCGAGCAATGGCATTACTCTCAAATATTGGCCCATGTGGTGTTTCCAGCACAGGAACCTGAAAAGGACAATGTACCTTTATGTATAAGGTTAATTAATTAAAAAAAAAAAAAGAAAGAAGCATTTTCCCAATATAAAATAAAACCAGACCTTGCCAATGGGGTTCATCTTTAGATATTCAGGAGTTTTATTAGAAGCACCCATCTCAAAATGTGGTGCCAATTTGACTTCAACACCATTATACTCTGCTGTAATGAATATCTTGTAAGTATTTTTGTTCGTTTTCCGTGCATGCAACATCTACGCAACAAATAACAAGTAAGCAAAACAATGAGAAAGAAGACTCAGCAACTTGATAGTATCATAAAAATATCATGATATATATATATATATATAGGTCATCTTAAAAACAACACTTTTAATATAAATCATGGTTTTGAAATCCTCCTCTAGTCTTATTTATATGGGAGGGAGAGAGAGGGATTTTCGTATGAATATACTATTTTACTCTTCATTTATTATTATGTTGACTTTATTTTATAAGATATATATATAATGTAATTAAAATGGATAAAGTTATAAAATTGTTGAAACTTATAACCATTAATAAGGTTTAAGATTTTTTTTTATCTGCGTGAAATATGATAAAAGTAATTTAAAAATAGAATCAGAGGAGTATAGTAATCAAAATATCCTAAAATTTTCAAAAAGCACTTTTTATGATGGAAAACCATGGTTTTCAAGAAATTTTTTCCCTACTTTCTTAGAAACTATTTTTCACCAAAATCACTTTTATCATTTTGTTTCCAGAACTTATTCTCCAAGGGTTAATCCAAAAAAAAAAATCACATTATTTGTTCGCCTAAAATCTCATTGATCTATAGTATTCATAATCCATACCCCCTATACAAGAACTAAAACCTCCCTGAGTTATCATATTTTAGCCACAGAGACCAGAAAACTCACATGAGTAACATTTAAGATGCAACAAATTAAAGCCTCATCTTCCTACATTCTTTTTTTTAATCTGTCCCCAAAATGATTCAAACTTCAGAGAAGAAAAGCAGATTGATAAATCAGTTTGGTGTATGCAGCATACCTGTGCTCTTCTCTAAATATCAGGGAACCAGATCAGCACCAATTCATGGATATCAAGAAAAGCCAGACTTCATATATATAAAAACTACCGAAGGCTCCACTTTGCATGGAAGATATGAACATTATGACTTTTACATATAGAAAGAAAATTGGGGAAGAAATAATACTAGGAAAAAAACTAAAAAAGAAAGTAATTTTTTTTTACTATTTTAGAAAATTTTCTTTTCCAATATTCCCTTCCCCTATTTCCCCTCACTTTTCCCTTCATCCAAACATAGCCTAATCTTGAGCTTTGTACCCATCCGATCCTTAATATATAACATATTTAACTAATTTGATTAGATTAATGAAGTTAATTAAGTTAGTTAATATAAGATATTTTTTTCTAAAATACCCTAATCATCTTACTTAACTCTTTATCACTCTCCTTTACTTGATTATTGTTGAGGGGGTATGAATAAAGATAATTTGGGAAAAAGTTAAAAAATATAGGAAATAAATCTTATATTTAGGACTAATATCAATTCCTCAATTAAATCTTATATTAAAAACTGAAAGAGTATAATATAGAGAGTTTGCGATTAAATGTGTATTTGGATTAGTTTCTGAATAATAACTTCAGGAAAAAAACTGATAAAAATAATTTTAGTGAAGAATGGATTTTATAAGAGTATAAATTTTTTCTCTTCTTCAAAACTATGGTTTTGTACCCTCTAAAAACCATGGTGATCTATCATAAAAGTACTTTTTGAAAATTTTAGGATATTTGGCTACTATCATAGTTTATACTCTTAAAAGTTTATTTTAGGATTATTACCCAAACACCCCCTAAGTTACTAAGAAACCAAATATAACTCACCAGGGCCATAACTTCACAGAAAAAGCCTCTCTTATTCAAGACCTGTTAAAACAAAGATCAATCAATAAGCCGGTAGTCATAATTCAAAACAAAAAGAATCCCAAAAAGTAAAAAATAACGACTCAAAATTAAAAAAGAATGTAAATTTTCAACCAATATAGAGTTAGTACTAGAGGTGTAAGGTTCTGCTAGATCTTTTAGATTCTCGAATTCGATTTCTAGAAGAAATATCTATATTGGAGGGATAATCACCAATCCTAAAATTAGATACATAGTAATAAGATATAGTAAATAATAAAAAAAAGAATACAAATTTTCATCAAAATTCAAACCTGATTTTAGATTGGGGGGGGGGGGGGGAGAGAACTGATACTTGCTGATGAGTTGAGGAGTGAGAACTGAAAGCAAAGTCCAAAAGGCTAAGATTTTATAGACAACTTAACCAGAGCTGCTTGAGATTAATTAGTTTATAACCAAAAGGCTGAAAATTTCTTAACCCTTAAACAAAACGAAAGACTAAAAAAAATGAATTATGAATTAAGATATGATTATCTCATTATAATGATCTGTATTTGCTTGTTTCAATTTTTTAATTCAATAAAATATGCCATCTTGTTACATTAATACTCTGAATCTTCAACTATACACTTGGGAGATGACAAACTAGAAAGAAGATCATGTGATGGACAAGGCCTCTGACTTTAATTACTGAATATTAAAGACACCGTTGACTTCAATTATTTGGATAAACAAATAAGCAAGTACATTTATATTAAATGATGTGTAGTTGGCAAAAAAAATAAATAAAGGATGTATAAGTTGCTTCCATTATACGCATCTTGGTGGAATCTTATTTTTCTTTAATAAATAAATAACTATGATAGAATCAAACAATATAAAATTAAACATTTTACCAGTAAAATTTAGTATAACTAATAAATAGTTACTCTTTAAATATGATGTTATAGGTTTAAATTAGATTATATACATAAAAAATAGTTTTGTTACGAGAAACAACCTATTTCAGTGATATTTACGCCTCATGGGGATTAATCACTAAATTATCAATTAAAAAATACCCCATTATTAAAAAAAAATACTTTGTGCAAGCTTATCTACAGCTTATTTTGAACATGGTAATGGATATGAAAAAGTAAACAAAGTCAACATCAAGCCTAGGAGATTCTTTAAACAAAAGGTCATTTTATTTATTTATTTATTTATTTATTTATTTATTTATTTATTTTAACATAGATTTTGGTGTTACTTGAGAGCGAGATTTGGGCCTAACTTCCCTCTTTTTCGAAATAAATAATGTCAATTGCTTTTCGCAACAAGTGAGATTTGTTTTATATAACGTACGGATAATTATTTTTAAGCTTTATTACATTTATTATTATATTTAATAAATATTTAAATAATATTTTTAATAATTATTAATAATTTAATAATCATTATATCCACTCCCCAGCCTCGCCACCCCTAATATTTTTTTTCCCTGGCTCCATCCTTGATTTCATGATTAGTATTTTGCTTACAATTATGGTTCGATCCTTCATATGGCAATTCTCTCGATGCATATATATATATATGTTCTACAGCACAATAAAGTAGAAGAATATAAGCGCCTTCCAAAAAGAATTGATAGTCCCTAAAATAAGTTACTTTTGGGGGGTCAAACTTTTTCACCATTTGCCTTCGCTGACTTTAATTTGCATTGAGATACAAATCAATCCCAATCCATACCTCATACACTCTAATCCTATAGGGAGGAACCCCAGACAGCCATTCTAAGTGCCACATATGGGCAGAAAACCAAAACTATTGGAATTCCGATTTTATCCAACTTCTAATCCCAGAACACAGATAGATTCATACAAATGTATACCCAAGATGAGATCAACATCACATCTGCATAATAGTCTTGCTACGCTCAAAATTAAGATGGTAAAATCAAAATAAACTCTTTGGCTTTAATGTTTCCCAAATCACATGCAGCTAAGACTTCACTATAAATTAAACAGGTAACCAAATTCTACTCAAAGAAGGATGCGTCACAAATAAAAGCCCTTCCAACAGGTGGCTGATATTTTTACTTGAAGCACTTAGCATCCAAGAGAGGCTCACCCTCAAAAGGTTCGTAATCTTCAATCATCTGATTGACGCGCTCCTTCTGAGCTTCATCTGAGATATCAACCTTTCTCCACTCGTACAGTTCCATGTCGTAGCATTCATCAATGACGAATTGTGGTATTTCTTGCCCACGGAATAGCCACAACCCCTTCACCTTAAATGGTGGCTCAGATCCGATCACAAGCATTTTCCCAAATGCATATTTGCGAGCAAGATCCATCCTCTGAAGAAATCCACCAACCTTGTTCATAGTCACAAAGGAAACTGTATTCTCCTCATTGTATTTATAATCACAGAACCAGAGAGAGTATCCCTCAGGGTCATACATGTCCCAGAATCCTGCAAGAATGGAAACAGAATAAAACACGTAAAAATTTCATCTCTAAAACAAAGACATGCTTGTATGGTTGTAACATGATATAAGCTTCATTCTAATTTATACAAATAAAGTTCTGTGAAATCTGCTCAGAATACCTTTGATTGCAACCTCACGGAAGTTAGTCTTGGTGTTTGAGTAGAGTCTTTTCCACTCATCCAATACCATCTTACTTGGGGGAAGAAGATCAAGAGGATTCTTGGGTTTGGGCTTTGGTGCCGCCTCCTCTTCAGCCTCTTTGGGCTTTTCAGCCTCTTTAGGGGCCTCTTTCTTTGGTTGAGCTTCTTTCTTAGGCTTAGCTTCTTTGGGCTTCTGTGCAGATTGTATGGGTACAACAGTTTCAGCCTGTTTAACATCACCTAAGATCTTATGGAATTTGGGTTGATTGACCAAGGTCCAGAAGTATCTCTCAACATGAGGAAACTCTGAGGTGAAGCTCTTGGTCATGAGCTTAGTGAAACCCATAAACAAATTGCATGTCAAAATAATGTCTGCTAGGGTGACAGAATGCCCAACCAAATATGTATTAGAAGCCAGGTGGGTGTTCAATGCACCCAACGCTCTCTTTAGTGCAGAAATTACAGCTTCCTCAACCTTAATTAAGACAAATTATACAGATCAAACTATAGAAATATCAAGCAAACAGAATATCAATGGATATTAGGCCAATTAAAAGAATCTTAAACAACAACAAAAGCCATTAACCAAGAGAACCCTACAATTGTAGTTTTAAAAAGAGAGTATAGTTAAACCTAATTAAGTTCTATTAACCCTTTCGTCACCCATAACGTGTTCCCATCTTATATAACTAAAATGACATGTTGGATAGGAATTGACTCATTACTTCTCCACTAAGTAAATATCACAGCAATTTCAGAGGCAAAAAAAGATGAAGAAAATTTTTCTAACTTACAGGAGGAAGGTAAGTGGCCTTTCCCATTCTTGGTCTGAACCAGGCGAGAATATTAGCATCAATCTCTAGGGATGAAAAATCAATCCATTGTTCAATGTGAGCCTGAAACATCACAAAGTGGATGAGGTTAAGAACAAAAAGAATTAGCAAAACTGGAGACACTTCTTTCTAGAATTTAGAAGCTTAGATAAATGCAAGAAACCATAGACTGCAAGAGAACAAGAAATGACCACATAAAAAACTTACATAGTCCATTAGAGAAGATCCATACAACGCATTGTCACCCTTCAATCTAGAAACTGCACCAACACAACAAAAAAACACTTAAAACATGCTTCCCTAAATGAAAGATACAAACATTTTTGTATAAATAATCTTACCATAGCGAGCAATGGCATTACTTTCAAAAACTGGACCTTCTGGTGTTTCCAACACAGGCACCTGAAAGGGAAATGTATCCTTATAAATTCACAACAAAATCATCTTTTACTAAATATAAAATAGGAATATAGCATACCTTGCCAATAGGATTCATCTTGATAAATTCAGGGGTTTTATTAGAAACACCCATCTCAAAATTTGGGGCCAATTTAACATACACACCACTGTACTCAGCAGCAATGAGAGTCTTGTAAGCATTTTTATTAGTTTGCCCTGCATGAAGGATCTAGATACATAACAAGCATATTAGTGATAGAGATAACTGTTAGCTAGATTTGAAACATATGACGAAATCAAATGCAAAATATTAAGAGAATTGTGCTGATATAACAGAAACCCTCTATAAATGAATTAGATTCAAGGTAATTCAATGTTGTAATTTTCATTAAAATTGGGAACATTAACTTTATAATCAGACACTCAAGACATAGGAGCAAAAGCCAATTTTAAAGAGGAATAGGTTTAAACAGAGATTGCTGATTTCAAATTCTTCTTTTCAACAACGTTATCTACTTGACTATATTAATATCAGTTGAAACTCCATTGTCAACATTTTAGTGTAGATCCTAACTTCCCTCTAGCGGTCTGTAAAAAACTCAGATGTAATTTATCAGTTGAAGGAATAGAGATGTCTTTCATGAACTTATCGCCACAGGTATTCTCCTACTATTACCTTCAGTTTCGAATTCAATGATCTGACCACAAAAAAGTAATAATATTTGGATGTTTAACTTATATAACTCATCATCCCACCATTATTTTTCTTCTCAGACTACACATCTCACACTAAGCGAAACTTGGGAGAAGAAAAGTAAACACAAAAAGATAGATAAATCATTTCGCCGTACGTGCACAATTGTGCTGTTATGAATATCAAGGAATCAGATCAGCACCCATTCAATCAAGGGATACAAGATTTTTATATTTAAGTTGTAAGAGAAAATTACTGAGAACCCCAATATAACTCACCAGCGCCATGGCTTCAGAAATAAACGTGCCGCCCTTATACAAGATCTGATAACAGAATACAAAGAGCAGCCAATAAGCAGATACCCAGAATTAAAACAACATTTAATCCAAAAGAAAATACATACGTATAAGGAAATTCAGCTCGTGAGAGGAGGCAAGTTCTCATCAAAATGAAAATAAGTAGAAAGAGAGATAGAGATTAGAAAGTGGGACAGGTCTTACAGTGCCGGCGTTCTTCCGAAGCTCAAGTGCTGCGCCTAGGAGAGTTGAAGAGTGAGAGCTGAAAGTGAAGCATGCTAGGGTTTTGTATAGTCTTCGAAATAGAGAACGAATCGAAAACCGCACCACCTAGCGGGTCGGATCTATCCACCCGGCAACAAGGTTTTGGTAAAACAAATAAAAATCAATAATCGATCTTGTATAAGATCTTGTATAATTCTGGGTATCTGCTTATTGGCTACTATTTGTATTCAATAATTCGGTAATCGATTACTGAGAGGAGTAAATGAGATTCAACTACTTTATTTATTATGTGAATACTACAATAATATTCAAAAGATATCTTGCATATTATTTGAGATTATAGTTATACTAAATAACTATAATTACAGCTACTAAATCCTAAGTATGATTATCTATTTTGTAGAATTCATTTACTAGACTAGTTTATCTTAAATCTCAAGAGGGAGTTAGGATCGAATGGTCTTAGTAGTTGGGCTTAATTTGAGGAATGACAATTTGACACAAGCCAAGTGTAACTCCCTTTTTTAGAATTCATTTACGAGACTGGTTTTGTGCATATTCAAGATGATCATACAGAAAATAAGCTCAATGTACAAAATTCATATACCTAGCAACCTCCTCCTGTGGGATAGTTCAAATTAAATGTTGATGGAGCATTTACTGTAGCAAATAGTGAGGCGGGGTGCGGTGATATTATTATAGATCATTCAGGTAGATGGGTGGTTAGTTTTACAAATAAGGTAGACTCTTATACTATGATTGAAGTAGAGCAATATGAGATATCTAAAGGTCTCCAACTAGCTTTGGATCTAAGATTAAAGGAAATTATTATTCAATCTGATTCAAATAATATGTTGTTGAATTTGAATACTGATAGATGCAATCTTTTAGTTCATCAAATATAGAGATTCTTATAGCTACTATGGGACATCAAGCTATAATATATTCCTAGAGTGTAAAATAAAATTGCGGATGCCTTGGCGAAAGAGGGATTGATTTCTACATGGATATTATATGTTTATCCTCCACATTTAGAGTCAATTGTTCGCAATGATTGTCTAGGATCTAATCCCCTTATGATTTAGACTTATTTGCTTCAAGCGGTTAGCCCTCATATTTACCAAAAAAAAAATCAATACTTTTTTATTTAAAAATAATAAATTAAACATAACGAAATAATTAATTGTTTATATTTTTTTAAACTATTTTTTTTGAGATGGAGACCCTTCTAATTCTGGAAGAGTTAAAAACCATTTAACACAGCTAATCTTATTCAATAAACACTGTTAAGCTGATGTTATTTAAAACTGAAAATTCATTAACTATGTAACTTGATGAAAGTGATAATTAAGTTCAATTCAATTTCTGGATTTAAACTAAAATTTTAATGTAGAAGTTTCAATTAAAAATGAAAAATAATCACATTTAGAATCACCGTACTTTTCACATTTAGGTTGTATGGTCGTAAGTCCACACAAGTGGATTAATTTTTCAAAATTATATTGGTTCTTGATGAATAGATTGATATTTATAGTTTAAGTAAATTTGTCACTTTTTCTCATTTGTTAAACAAACCTTATGTTAGCAGTTCTAGTTATTTATAGGCAAGTTCCAGTCCAAAGTAGATTCCTACTTGAACTTGTAAAAAGCTAAGACATGCTAACTATTTATTACATGGAAGTTGTTAGTCGCTTAGCTGTTCTAATCATTTTAACATAAATCTATACTTGAACGAGCCATTTGCTAAGGTGTTTCTGTCATTTATTAATGGAAAGTTGTTATCTGCGTAGTTTCTATGATTATTTATAGGCGAATCCTGTATCGTTTGGTAGGATAGAATTTTTTTTTATAAAAATAAAAATAAAATTAAACTAAAAAATGAGTTTTAAAAATTTATTTAATAGGATAGAAATAAGTATAAAATTAATATATTTTTTTTTATAACTTACGATAAAATTATTCAAAATATTTTTTTATAAGGTTAAAATTATTCAGAAATTTTATAACTAAAATAAAATAGTTTTAAAAAATTTATTTCAACTTTCATCATCTCAATTCCTATATTTTTTTATGGAATTAAAATAACTCAAAATGTTAGAAGTAGAAGTGACTTCTATCATATCAAACGAAAAAAAAAGGTAAAAGACTCTACTTCCACTTCCCCATCTAGCAAACATACACTAGTTAAATATATAACTAGCTAAGTTATTATTGTCGTTTGTTATTCGTTTAGCTATTCTATTAATTAATATGCTTGTGCCTGTAAATTTTTTAATGCACAACACAGATAACTTGTCACTGGTTAAGTTCTTCTTGTCATCTGTTGAACGAGAATTGTTATTCGTTTAGTTATTTTAGTGATTTCATATATCTCAAAAGCTTGAAAGCTGTCTCATAAATTATATTGCACTATATTATTAAGAAGTCTTAATGGTTCGATGGGTGCATATCTTTTCAGGAACCAAAACGTGATGCGATCAAATCTAACTTTGATTAACCTTTACAACTGTATGGCCGGTGGAGACAAGAGTTTTTTATGTGAAGGGCAATAAAGTCAATTCACTAACTTATGAAATCTCAAATGAATACCTTTAGATTCATCTAACATTTTGTAACTCTGGGATACTCATTTGGGTTTTCAATATTTTATTTTATATGTACAAATACACACACGTTAATAATTGGTACAAGTTTATTACTAGAAACTTGACGAAAATTAAATATATTTTGTCTTTTTTTTAAAAACAATATTATTTGAAAAAAAAAACACATCAATTATTATAGAAATTAGGGCTAAACAATGAGCAAACTTCTTTCTTAATCCTCTCCCTTTGGTTAACTTACTCCATACCTAGAAACATAGTTGAGACTGGTTAATCTTTGTCAATCCGAAAAGGTGACTGAAACACCAAAAAGAATGACTATCCGACCTAATGATAAAGGCAAGAACACTTTCCGGCCAAGTCCCATTGGAATAGACTAAACTTGATAGATTGCTCGCAGTAAACTTATTTCAGTATAAATGGGTACGAACTACCTCGTAGGAAACCTTTTTTTTTTACATAAAAATTTGATTCAACATCGATCCCCATTAAAACTATCAGAACCCATTTAAATTCGTGTAAAATAAACTGAGTTAGCCCATATGAGTTTGAAATGATGTAGGCTAGTCCGTTCGAACTTTTTTTGTTAGATACTTTTTGCAAAGAAATCAATGTACATGTGTCAACAATAATTCATCCTTACGTATAAAGTCACGATGTTTAGGGAGATATCTTAGCTCCTGAGTGTCTAAATTTATGTTTGAGAATAATAAATGGCTCGTCCTGCCTGATATTCGTATAGTCTAAGAAAAAATGAGACTTCACACCGTCTTTAAATCGTGGATAAATTCAAACTATTTTTTAAAATTTTTTACAATAATACATCCCTATGTATAAAGATAAAGAAAAATATTGACTTCAATTCTTGTACTACGTTTTGTTTTATTTTATTTTATTGCCTCCTTTTCCCTTTAATTTTTTGTTTCCTGTCGTAAAAAAAGTTTTCAAACCCCTTACGAATTGAAGGGGTTTGTCCTAGGCTTCTAGCTGAACAAATAAATAAATACCTGATTTTTAAAAAATATTCCCATTGAAGATTGAACTATTTGCATATATGAAGACGTGTCCTTTTTTATATTTTTTTTAACATTACATGGTACTCTTGATTTGATTTTAATCCTAAATATAAGATATATTTTTTAATTTTATTAATTTTTTTTTAAATTATCCCTATTGATACTCTCTTAACAATAATCAAATAACATAATATTAGAGTGAGTTAAAAAAAATAATTATAATACTTTAAAAAAATATATTATAATAATTAACTTAATTAATTTTTTTAATCTAATTAAATTAATTAAATAGATCTAAATATTTAGGAGAGAAAGAGTATGTGCCAAGAATATTCCTCATACTCACCTCTTAGTATCCAGTATATTCCATAATGATTCCTTTTCAAAATTCAGATTCCATAGCCACCCTCTCGCTTACTTCACAGGTCCCAAACCCATTTTGCGCCTAAAAATTTCAGCTTCACACAACAAACAAAACAATCCAAAACCAAAGGATCTTCGTCATAGTGAAAAGGGGTAGTGAGTAGAGAACCGAAGATAGTGAAAAAGGGCGAGTCCATGAGGGTGGATCTAAATTGATAGACACATGGATAAGTCAAAAAAGTTTTAATAAGATAAAAATTTGAATATATATATTTTTTTATATAAAAAAATTTAGGTGACTTTAACATTAATCCCTCACTAAGATTAGGGTATAACCTTAGAGCTCATAAAATATTTATAAGAGACTTACGAGATCGCTTATCAAATAAATTCTTATAATATTAAAGGGAATCGAATTTACGTCTTTATAAAATATAAATATATTCTTGATTACATGTACTAATTTATATACCCACCCAGTCGGCTGGGTATGTGTTAGTCCAAAAGTGCGCCAGAAGCCTGTCCTGTAATTTTATCTTACCAGCCCGTTTTGTACTTTTTTGGGTGGACTTGGATGGGCTCAATTTGACCAGCTACCCCAAGTTAGCAGGCAGTTTGAACATTTATGCCAATATATATTTTAATCTAATTTACATTTTTTTAAATTTATCCCATCTCCACAAATCATCAATATTTTAGTAAGGTATTTAAGTTTATACATTAATTTTATTTTTTAAAAAACAAAACTTATTATAAAAATATATGGCATTAAATTTTATATAATAAGGTATATTTTTCCATCAAATCAAAATAATTGCCGCATAAGTTTGTAGGCTAGTTCTTCCCCATGGAGTGGGGAGTGGGGGGAATTGGCCTCCTCTTCCCCTTATTTTTCCAACCAAGCAAGGTTCCACCCTCTCCTCTCCCTCAAAAATACTTAAACAAACACCGCCCAAAAGACAAATTATTATTTTAAACAATCTCGAAAAAATATTACTTGAATTCTAAAATTATAAATAAAAAATTTATATAAATATTGTTATTTACATATTAACTATACTCAATGTCTATTAAAATATAAGAAACAAAATTAATTTGAGATTTCAAAATTTAAGTAATATTTTGTATTTTTTTCCCACTCAATCCAATCATCATTAAAATTAATCAATCAAATATAAAATATAAAAAGTGTGGTTAATCTAGGTTTGATGTAAAAGCAGGGGTCTCACTTTAACATTGGATAATATTTTGTCATGATCCAATAAAGCTGAGTGCAGTTAGTCAGCTGATGCGAATGAAATAGCAATATCGTCTAAACCATTAGTATTTGAATATTTGTTATTAAAAAATCATAGAGAAATCCTAGGCCAAACTAATTAGTAATATATCCCCTAAAATTGAGTTATTACTACTAGGTCCCTGAAAACCTTTGTGCAAAAACCAAACAAGATAAATTATAATTTTTCAATTTAACTCACAAATATTGGAGGATAATAAATTTGAACATAGTGACTATTGTCGCTTATCTGCAATATCATTTTGAAATTAAAAATAAATCAATATTAATTACTATTTTTTCCGCTAACTTTACAAGTTCAAGACAACATTAATTACCAAAATAATTTAAGTATTAGGATTTAGGAACATTAAAAAATTATGATATATTAATTACTCCACCTGATAAATATATGACATATTTAACTAATTTGATTAGATTAAGGAAGTTAGTTATTATAGTATGTTTTTCCTAAAGCACTATAATCATCTTATTTAACTCATTTCTTTATTTTCTTACTTAATTATAATGTTTTAAAAGCCAGACCGAATCTCATAATTTTAACAGTAGGATCGGTCGAATCGTCCAGTCTGGCTGATAATAGAATAATTAAATTATAAATAATATTATATACATATATAATGATATATTCCTTTTTTTCTTGTTATAGGATATCTTCTAGAAAGATTCTTTAATCCATAATATAAGATACTACTTTCGTTTTTACGTATAAGATCTATTTAATTAATTTAAATATATTAAAAAAATTATGTCAATTAGTTCATTGTAATGATTATTTGTTAGTTATCCTAAAATATCTTATTTAATTATATGTATTTAAATTATCCTTAATAGATATCTTTAATATATGCAATCATATATGGTTACATTGAGAGAAAAATTATAATTTGAAAAGACAAAATAGATTGAGATATTATATTTAGGAATAAATCTAATCCTACATCTAACTCTTATAATTAGAAAGGAAAAAAGTATTTTGAGAATCATTGATGTTTATTTGACCATTTTATACTTATTAACATAAAATTATTAGATGATATATATATATATTTAAAGTTTACATTAATATTAATTATTTTAAACCAAAAAATAATATATATATATATATATATATGTGTGTGTGTGTGTGTGTGTATATAAACACACCCACGACATGAATTTTAAACATATACAAACAACACTTTATTTTATAATAATTTATTAGATATGTTTTTACTTAAAAAATAGATAATAAATATTTAAAAAACTTTACTCCCAACTTCCGTCATCACCAAATATTTACAATTAACTTTATAATAGGAATTTATTTAAAATTTGAACGTTTAATATTTTGAGTGAAAGAGGTTTTATTAAAAAGAAAAAATCAAAATATGTGCAGCATGTTCTTAGAAGACAAAGTTAAACAGAAAAGTATAATTAACAAATGCAGATAACTTCGTGCTTGTATCATATGATCTTTCAGGGCAAGGGCTTCATTCACCATTTGGTGTATCTTCAGAGTATCATTGCTCAATATTCGAGCATTCCTTACATTCCAAAATTTCTAACAAACTACATCAAATACGATACACCCGTCGGAGTTCTATTTTCTTGTGCTAAGGTTGTATTGAAGATATTATGAGAAAGGGGTCTAAAAGAAAAGATTATATATTTCTGCTGGGATAATCAACTTCCAACAAAGATGAACACTAGGGCAGTGCATAAGGATATGATTCAAAATCTTCAGTGATGACACAGAAAGAACAAGAGGCATCCGAAGACATATGCCTTCTGGATCTCTACTCATTCGTCAGGAGCCTATTATTCAAAGCCAACTAGAGGAAGGTTTAAATTCTTTGAGCTCCCAGCTATTTCCACATTAAATTCCAAAGAGGACTCACTTTCTTTATTTCATTTATCTTCCATGATGATTCTATAAGCATAATGGACCATAAATGTTCCTGAAACTATTGGGTTCCAAATGCAATAATCCAGCATAGCTTACTGTCTAGAAAGAATAATCTTTGATATCTGATGTAAAATATGCTCAGGCAGAAAATCTTCAAACAAACCCCAATCCCATTCCCCATTGTTCATGACAAAACAACTTACTTTTTTATGGAGAGATTCTTCAGATAGATACAGGAGCAAAAGACAAATTGATAACAGGCCATGATCCCCTCACAATCCATTGATGCTTTAGCTTATAGGTTTAGAAAGTGAAACCCCCACAATCGTCTTTCCTTCTCTCTACTGTCGACCACTTCATCTTCATTTTCTCTCTGTTTCAACTTGCATTTTCAAACAAAGAAGAAAGAACCACACCAGACGATAAATGGGCGAGCACGAAGAACTTGAGCAAGATACAATGGCAAACTACTCACCAGACACGACCGTAAACCCTCATTCTTCTCAGATTTTATCCCTATTTTTCTACATCCTTTTTTCCCCACTGCAAGTTTAGTCTTTCGGTTATCGTCTAGCCGTTCGGAATCCCGACTTAAAAGCGGCTTCGGGTCCAAAAATGACTTTTCTCCAGCTCAAAACAGCCTAACGTCGAAAATAGCTCTGACCATAAAATCGAGTCGTCGTCAAGTCCAACCGACATTTCAACTGGCCAGACCATCTACTCAACTTTAAAAATTTTATTTTATTATTGTTGAGAGAATATCAAAGAATAATTTAGACAAGAATGGGTAAATTTGAGAAATTAATTTTATATTTAAAACTAAAGTTAATTTATTAACTAGGGTTTATATTTATTACTGGAGAAGTATATATTTATATATTATAGAAAGAAACACAGAGTATAACTTTCAACCATTGCAATATGTCTGCAAAGCCATATATACATGCGTAGTCCGTGCCTCTTAGATGACAGAGATAAGGGGTAGTTCCAAGTTTCATTCTAAACTTAAGATTAAGAATACGTCGGACTTACAATTTCCAGAAGATTTAAATATAAGATATTTAATTAGCTTCAGAAAAGTTACACAACAGAATAAAGCAACAGGGTGTCTTGCCATATTAAGAACAGTAGAAGAAAGAAGAAATTGAACGCTAAAATTGCTACCTAACCACAACAGTTGCTCTTCTGCTGGATTGGTTGCCCTTTCATTTGAACAGTTTCTGTTGACTTGCCTACACTTGGCTGGTTTCCCATCCTGCATACAGAGTTCAAATCAATCATAAGTTCATAGAATATTACTTTCAAAAATCCTAAACCTATTTGGATCCTCTAGTCATTGGAAGAGTTCAGGAAGAGAGAGATAAGAAGAAACTAGAAGAACCAAAGTAAAGAAGCCCAATAGGGTCTTGAGTTGAGTCAAATTTCTCTTCACTAGGTTTCTTTTCACTGTACTTCCACTGTAGTTCTGAACTGTTTAGAATTTAGACCAAATCAAAACTACACAGATTAATTGATATTTTTATAAATTGTCAAATATAAATAATCAAGTGTAATCTGATGATCTTCCATTGTGGTGAATAATGGATCTTCCACTGTGGTCTCACTTATGTGGGCCTCACTTATCTCTTCCTGTCCCTCAGCAATTATCTTATACCTGGAGAGGAACCAAATGCAATCGTGAAGAGGCCATTGACACTCTAACAGATTGTTTCAAAATAGCCTATCTCGACTACCTTTCTGCATTAATCATTATTCAGAAAAAAGGAAAGAGAAAATAAAAGGGAATCGAGATTGTGGGAGAGGATTGGAAGTAAACTGAACAGAATCAGAACATCAACAATCCCCAAGTTATACACAGCATTGTAACAAATCTAAAATTTATAAGTTAACATCGCCACAGGTAACCCAAATTGACTTTAAGGTTTAATTTAAAATGTAATAATAAATAGCCATCCTTATTTATGATAAAATTGTTCTATTTTTTTATTTTTTTCATAATATAGTTTGCATTAAAGTGATAAAGTCTCACAACTCACCCATCTCATGACCATATGTATAAAATAATCATCAAGAACTTTCTGGTTGCAATACGAAAGATTGTAGACATTAGAACTGTAAAACCTATGGTCAATTCTTTAAATTTAAACAAGAAGTCAAAGTGTAAAACCTATATCATAACAATGATTGCATTTGAAAATCCATTAAGACCCCAAGACTCTAGAGGGAAGAAACTGGGAAATTTTACGTACTTATTCTTAATCTCAGCTGCCATGGTTAAGAAAGCCTGCTCAACATTGATCGAGTCTTTGGCACTTGTCTCAAGGAAAGGGATACCAAGTTCATCGGCAAATGCCTGCGATTTGTTGCCACACCCAAGATAAAAAAAAAATCAAGTCAGACTAGTGAAAATGTCATATCAATATCACTTTCAGTATTTCACAGAACTATTACTGATGTTCCATTTGATGTTTAGGTATTTGCTGCTAATATTTCATATTTAAAAAAAAAAAAAAAACTCCATGATCAAGAATGTAATAACATTTGATACCTGCCCTTAGCTAGCAAATCTCACAAATTCATTTATTTTATGTCATCATTCAGTCAGAAACAAACTTGTCATTTCCATATAAAAATCTAACCAGGGTTCAATTTATACATAATACCATCTAGAGCAGAGTAGTTGAAGTGGAAAAATTAACTTCTCCAAACCCCCATCTCTCAAAATTTATCAAGATAAAAGAGATTAGCGTGAATCACTTAATATCTATTTTCCTTTTCATTTTCCAGTGACCAAGAATCATTGCCCAGAATGCAGTTAAAAAATGTGTTCATTTCATTAAGCTCTCAAGGTCAAGGGAGAGTGTGAGGGTTATGGTGCAAACAAGAAACTGAAGAAAAAAAGAAACAGAAGACCAAAATTATAACACACGTTATAGTTGAACCATAAGATATAAACTTATTGTTAAAAATGTCAAACAATGGTTAAATGAAATTGATAGATATGCAAATGACAGTGTGTGCAAGCTTCTCGTTGGGAACAAATGTGATCTAATTGATAGCAAAGTTGTTGATACAGGAACAGCGAAGGTAAATGCCACTATTTAGTTCTCTTTTCTTTGTAAATTATCTATATAATTCTGTTTATATTCTTATATAAGTTCAGTCTACTAAAAAATTAGTAAGCTCAAATCAATTTTCTGCTCAGACATTCATACTTTTTACATGTTTATTGTTGAACCATAAGATATAAACTTATTGTTAAACAATAAACATGTAAAAAGTATGAATGTCTGAGCAGAAAATTGATTTGAGCTTACTAATTTTTTAGTAGACTGAACTTATATAAGAATATAAACAGAATTATATAGATAATTTACAAAGAAAGGAGAACTAAATAGTGGCATTTACCTCCGCTGTTCCTGTATCAACAACTTTGCTATCAATTAGATCACATTTGTTCCCAACGAGAAGCTTGCACACACTGTCATTTGCATATCTATCAATTTCATTTAACCATTGTTTGACATTGATGAAGCTTTCCTGCTCAGTTACATCATATACAATCTGTTGCGGCATAGAAAGTTTCAGCATTTTGCTGATAGATTTTATTTGTCAAGTGATTATTCTATATTTCTCATGTAAGAAAAACTCACAATAATTCCATGTGCTCCTCTATAATAACTGCTCGTTATAGTCCTGAATCGCTCCTGTCCAGCAGTATCCCACTAAACATACAGCAAAGCAAAATTGTTAATCTATTAATCTATAGATACAAAAAGGATGGTGCCTTCACTGGATTTAGTGAACCATATATCTGCCGATGAGAAATGCAAAAACTGTATTTAATATTTGGTTTTTAATTAAAATATTAACGTCTAAAACATGCATTGAGATAGATCTGCAAGCTTACGCATAATGTGTAAGACAAAAGGAAGGGCTGAGGATAAAGCCTAAGGAAGAAGCAATATGAGTAAGCCATGCACCAAAACTAGAAGCATACTTTAACAATGTTGTATGAAAAGGCCGTGCAGTACCTACAGAAAAAAAAATGCTTCAACAAAACCACGAAAAGAAAAGAGAAAAAGGAGACATCAAACAAACAATATGAATGCACCATCATTCTCAAGTCTCAAACAGAAATAAACTTAACCACATTTTGTAGAATAGAAGCCCTCAGTGGGATAGTTTTAAAATAGGAATGTTCTAACAAACATAAACCACCATTTCAACTTTAACATGAAAGGCCAAAAAAATTGAAGACAACTCATGCACATTCAGCATATTACACATAGGATAGTACCCAGAGATAACAGAATAATTTTTGGTATAATTACTAATACAAGTGTTCCCACACGCGCGCGCGCGCAAGTCACATAGAAAAATTACTCATAGGTGTTCTCTGTAACTGAAGATAGTTTTTACTCACAATCTGCAACTTGGTTGTTTTCCCTTCCTGCTCCACAGTTCTGATTTTCTGAAAACATCCAGAACTTTGTACATCAGAACATAAAGAAGCAAATTTACGTGAACCCAAATATCCAAAAACTGAATTCATATAGTGACATAAGAGAACTAACAAAATCAACTCCAATGGTACTGATGTAGCTGTCCACGTACGAGTCATCCTAAAACAAAACGTAAACAATCAAATAACCTACCAGCAACCTTAAACATTAACCCAAGCTTTCACTCTTCGTAAACATAAACACAATCAAGCTAAAGTTAACCAAACAAACACCAAAGGTCCAAAAGAGTCAAACTCACAGCAAATCTTAGAAGCAGGCAAGATTTTCCAACAGAGGAGTCCCCGATTAGCAGAAGCTTGAACAGATAATCGCTGAAATCGTGCCACAAAAAGGAATAACAAGAAAATACACAGTTAACCACACACAAAAAAAAGTGTGTTATAAAAAAAATGAAGGAAAGCCCAAGAAAGTGAAAGAAAAAGGAATCATTAGAGGGAAGAAGAAACGAACTCACTATTCGTTGCTCATTATGCGATGTTTGAATCCAAATGGTAGTGGGATACCTGTGGTTATTATTTGCTTCTCAGGGAAAATAACGCTACAAAGACCTCTCATCTTCCATTGATAAATTTTGGTCGAAATTGCAAATAAAGACCCATACCTTAAACTATTTAGAGCCTGTTAAGAAACTTCAAATTATAGTTTTTAAAAAGACTGCTAAATTCCTCTCACATACTTTTTTAAAATCTCATCCAAATAGTTAATCCAACCGCCCCTCTTAATTGGGGTATAAGGGCCAACATGAAAGTTGGTAATTATTATATTATTTATATTCTTTGCTTAAAAAATTGAATAGGGAACTTTTTTGTGTTTTGTTAGAATTTCTCTTACATCAACTAAATAATTAATGTTTCTCACATTTTTTGCTAATGGGTCCCATATTCATGTATTGCAAAACAATTTCTGTAAAATTTTAAGAAAGAAATTATGTTCATTTAATATTTTAACAGGTCCATTTAATATTATAAAAAAACAAATAAATAACAAAGATTTAATATGAAAATATCTTAATAATAAAAATACTTAATATCCGATCAATAAAAGAATTTAGGCTTGACATACATAAAATAATCAACATTCCTACCATGTTATTTAGATCAACATGGTCATTTTATTGAGATTTGAATTGAATGAATTCCAATGCAAGAAATGATCTATAAGACATGAATGTACAACATAACCAGCTTTATCTCCTTACGCCAAAGCCCTCTAATCACTTGGCAACAAACCAACAACTCAGACACCCAAACTATACTCAAAATTTAGATCCACCAAAATAAAGTGCTGGCTTTCTCTGCTGCTCTTTCTCTTGGTATGAGGGATTTGGAAAGGAGGAGAAATTTTTCTGAGTTAAATTTATAAAAATTAGGGCAATAGGGTTAAAAAAATTTAATTAACTCTTTTTACTCTTTTATCTTATATCTTTTTTTTTTTTCAAAACTTCATAACCCTACTTTTCCAATTTTTATAAATCAAACTTGGAAAAATTTTCCCTCCCATCCAAATCCCTCATAAACAGCCATATCTCCTCTACTTGGTGTAGCAAAGGAGATCAGTTCACCAAATATATATATATATACAAGCTTTGTCAGTATTCCTTCTTCCAACGAGACCATGAAACACAAACACTACAGACACACATGATTTGTCTATTTATTATTTCAAATTTTGATCGCAAGACAACCCATAGAACACCAAATAATTACCCAAACAGCCAAATCCTAAGTTTAACCTAAATGTTAAAAGCATAAGTGACATTCTGTTTTTTTTCCCTTTTGCAAACGCGCAAGCCACCGCCTAATCAATTGTTTTTAGGTGAAGCCTGACAAGAATTCCTTCAAGAAAAGAGGAATAATTCTAAGCTTAGGATTGCAAGCAACAATTCAGAATCCAAACCCATACGCTGATGAAGAAATTGTTCTTGCTGCTTTGGAGCTTCATAGCACTACCTTGGAGAAGCTTGAGAAAGCATGATATGGAAACAAAGCAGCCTCACTTAAACCAGAAGCTATTGGAGAGCTTGAGGATGCTGCAAGAATCCTTGAATCTGCAGTGCTTCTGTGTATTGATTCTTTTTTTTCAGTCAGGATACATCCATGTGGCTTCAGGCATGCTGGGCGAGGACCAAATCCAAATGCCTATTTCAAGCTTCAACAGAGTTGCACAAGCAAACACGCTAAGATATTAGGATTTGAGATCTTCAAGTGAGTTCATATAGATTAACAGAAATTAGATTATGTGGTCAGGAACAATGCTCATGAAGGAGATGACACAACTTAAGTTATAATTAAAGCAGAATACATGCTCAAAATTAATTGCAGGCGTTCCCCATTTTAAAACACACTGGACAAGATTGTATGAGAAAAAGTTAAATTACAACTTCTCTCTATGTGCCATAACATGCTTGAATTGATTTAGGGCTTGTTTGAATTAACATTTGCAAAAATGACTTCAATCCCAACTGCATTTTACAAATTGAAGTTGAGGTAAAAATCAATTAGTACAATGTGATTTATATTTGAACACGCTTTTATGAAAAAAGTCAATTTGAATACCCTTTTGGCTTTTGTAATCCTAAAAGCTCTAAAATATGGCTTTAGGTCTAACTTAGCTTTTGGGAAAAATTCATTTGACTCCAATTCCAATCCAAACATAATCTTCGGGCTCAGATTAGCTTTTGGGCTTAAACTGGCTTTTGGGGTTACAACAGCCAATCCAAACAAGCCGTTAAATTCAAATATATCATAGGTTAACAAATATATATCTTGGATTATTATCTTCTGTCACAACAATCATCTTCTATCTTCTCAAATAATTCATAGTAGATAAATTCTTCAGCAAAGCTCCCCTCTTCATGGACCTTAAATGGATCCTCAACAATATTGCACTTGGCTGATGATTCTTTCATATCATAGACCTTTAAAATACACATGCAATTTTCTCAATGAATTTTTCAGTCATGATCTGATCTTTATTTTCCAAGGACTGCATATCTGCTGAATTGGCAAGAAAAAACCATTTTCTAAAATTCATTCTATATTTATAATAAATAAAAAACAAACTATGGAAATTCAAGGGTTCAAGCACCACATGTTCATGATTGATAGTTAACCCCATCTTCTCTTGGTGGAGGGTTCTCTACCTCCCATAGCCGCCTATCAAGTATCAAGTTAATAAATTAAATTATGAACCATAAAGAATGTAGGAAGAAAGTTGTATTCAACACCATTCAACCCATCAAATAATCCAACCAATTTAATTGAAGAGAAACAAGCTTTGGGTAATCATTAAAGAAAAAATCAACACTTGTATGAGAGTATCTGACCTTGTTTCATTGTTTTAGAAGACCACTGTCGATCATCTCATAAAGAAGATTCTCTACTTTTTCATTCTCACTTTTTTCCAAAAGAGCTTGAAGAAGTATTCTATATGTTGTCGAATTAGGGAGGCAGCCATTCTCTTTCATGTTTGGAAGCAAAGTCATAGCTTCATCAAGCAAACCTTGTCTATAAAGGCCATTGATCATAATATTATACGTGCAGACATCCAGATGATAGCCTTTGCTCAAAAGGTATTCAAAAATCTCTCGAGCACCATTTAGTCTACCACCAATACACAAACCATAAATAAGTATGGTGTATGTGTGCAAATTAGGTCGGACTCCTTGGGCAACAATTTGTTGAAATAATGCAATCCCCTGATCAAGATTCTGGCTTTTACAAAATGCATCTAAAAAAATATTATAAGTAACTACATTAGGGGTATGACCACTATCACGCATCTTGTAAACAAGATCTTGCACATATGACAATTTCCCTGATTTGCACATGCCGTCAATAAGAGTGTTGTAGGTTACAATATTAGGAAGCAAGTTTTTCTGACACATTTCTTCAAAGAGAATGATAGCTTCATTGACCATCTTAATCTTGCAAAACCCATTAATCAAGATATTAAAACTAACTAGATCAGGTGTCAATCCACTTTGAACCATCTTATCAAATACTTCCTTTGCCTCATTAACATTATTCACCAAACAATGCCCATGCATTAATGAATTGTAAGTTACAACATCAGGTATCTCACCACATTTCAAAATCCTAGCAAAGAGAATTTGTGCTTCTATGATCTTTACTTCTTTACAAAATGCGCCAATCAATATATTAAAAGTGTAAACATCAGGTTTAACGTCTTTCAACACCATTTCCTCTAAAACTTGAATAACTTTTTGCCACTGTCCCTTGTTGCAGTAACCATGAATCAGAGAGTTATAAGTGACAACATTTGGCAGAACTCTTTGATCAATCATTTTAGAACAAAATTCATGGGCCACAATCACATGTCCACCTTTGCAAAGGCTATCAATGATAGAGCCATATATGATTACATTAGGCTTAATTTTATGCCTCTCCATCATTTGGACAAATTTAATAGCGGACCTCATTTTCCCAAGTTTACACAGCCCATTAATCAAGATTCCGTAACTAACTTCATTTAATCGAAATCCTTTGTCCATCAGGTCATCATAAAAGTCTAATGCTTCCCCAATCTGGTTCCTAATACAGAGTCCTTTTATCAGTATATTCAAAGTTACAGTGTCTGGTTGAAGACCCATCTTGTGAATCTTTCCCAATATTGAGAAAGCAGAATACCTCTGACCCAAATGGCAGTAACAATTGATCAAGATGTTCAGTGTAAATAAATTGGGAGCAAAGCCCCTGAACTCAGCTTGTGCAAACAACGAGATAGCAGTGCGATGATGTTTAGCCTTGGCAAGTGTTCCTAAAATCTTATTAATTTGGCGTATGGAAGGTGGAGGGCGCATAAGGAGTAAGCGATTGAATGAAGCTACAGAATCGTGAATGCTATTTTCATTTGGGGTTTGAGAATGAGCAAAGAACTTGGGGTTGAGGGAAAAAGGCGAAGAGAGAAAGATGGAAGAACATCGAAGAAAGTGAGGGAGTTCGGGGAAAGCGCACCTTCCAGCGGCACACAACCGCATCTTCGCCGATAACAAACCTCGCCGAAGAGCACACAACGTGGAACTGGGAGCAGTGATTTCCCATTTCATTCGGCACTGAACCCTGTTTGCTAAAATGAAACATGTTTTTACAATTATACAAAAATAAAAAAGAAAAAAAATCTTAATATAATTGTACTAAGTATTTAGAGAAATTACACTAATTTGTGAGAAAAAAATAAATTATATCATCTCTTATCTCAAGACAAAAAATAAATTATAAATATTTTTGTCTTCAAATTTTTTTGTGGCATCATTTTATTTTACTTTTTTTGTTTTAAAGGGAAAAAAATAGCTTTAAAATTTTAATTAAAATAATGTATTGTTTTTTTGCATATAAAAATTTAAATTATTTATAATTTATACCTATAATTAAACTTTTATCAATATTTTTAATACGATTATTTGGTATTAAATGCTACTCTTATTAGTAATATTTAAGTATTGCTGAGCTAAATTAAATATAGCCATCCTAATGTTTTCCATCAACAAAGTTTTAACAGTGATGTTAGCATGTTGCTTAAGTAAAATTGAATTCAAATGTTTGACTTGATTATTATTAATTTTTATCAATATTTTCACATTTTTTTATAAGAGAACAATTTTTTTGGTACAGAGAACAATTTTATTTAAACTAAGGGGAACAAAAAATACATATAAAAATTGGACTTCTTACATCTTGAAAAACAAATTTTCATCATCATTGTGCTCTGACTGAAGTACTCCCTTTTATCTTAAATATAATAATAAAACTATTTTAATTTTAAATAGATATAAGATTCTAATTTATTTTATTTTTTAAAATTATAATTTTTTTAAAATATTTATATATGATTATATATATTAAAATAGTTTTTATTAATAATACTTCAAATACACATAATTAAAAAATATATTTTAAAAAAAATTAATAAATAATAATTAATTTAATTAATTTATATAATTTATTTAAATTAATTAAATAAATTTTATATTAAAAATTAGAGTTAATAAGACATAACCGTTTGACACGCCTCTAAGGGAAGGATAAAAATAAAGATTTTTTTTTTTGTATAAAAGTTTTTAGGAAGAGGTTAGGCCCACCCACGATCTAAGGGCAGGGTGAAATCTCTCTTTCTCTTAGACGATATCAATGTTGGGTAGAGCAAATTGTCTATTACTCTCAGGCATAAACCTAGGCACCTAAGAACTAAGATGTCTCTCCAAACGCCGCGACTGAAACCATAATAAAATGGTACTCCTTGAGGTTTAAATATGCTCAAAATAATCATATGTATCATCTTTTTCTCAGTTAAACCATGGGTAGGATAAAAATAAAGATGATTAAGCATGTCATTCGGTGACAAGCATGTTTGACAACTCATTCTTAGGGCCGTTTGGGCTCAAATTATAATTTCCAAAATATTTTTATAATAAATTTCTCTTATATATTTGCCTTAAAATCACTTCTAAAAAAGGCTGATCTAAATATCTTTTTAAGATTGTTATGTAGAGTTAGAAACATAGTCATCTTGGATTGGAGTTTAAAGTTCCACGAGATTTGATTGAGTAACTAGAGATTTTTCCATATGTTGTATTTTAAATATAGTCAAAATATTAAAATATTATAAAATTTTAAAATTTGATTTTTAAAATATTTTAAACTTCATAATAGTAATTAATTAATAATCTTATTAAAGTGAAACTCAAAATCTTCCGAAGATCAAATTATAATTATTAATTAGGATTAATAATTATAATTTATGGATAAAAAAATTAAAAATATAGATTTATTTTTAATTGAACCATTGATAGTTAGGCCCCTTACAATTTATTTGAGCCGACTTATTTATTGCACATCATCGAGGAATGACCAACGGTACCTTCAACCACAAAATGCCAAAATTGAAATCTCAAGTTCTTCTACTGATTTAAAAATAATTATATTCATCTAGTCTTAAATATAAGACTTAATTTATAATTTAAATTATATTATAAACTAAGTATTATATTTAGGGCCCATTTGCATTGTCTTTTTAATAATAACTTCTGGAAAAAAAATGATTTTAAAGTGGTTTTGAATAAACTCTTATGTAAAAGAGTTTATGGAAAAAATAATTCTAAATAAATGAGTGTTTGGATGGTTATTATCATAATAATTTTATGATTAATAAATTACCAAAAAATGTATAAGATAAAAAAAAATTGACAACTGTTCATCATCTTCAATCGTCCAGTACTTCCACCATCTTCAACCTCACCAACTTCCACTTTCTCCATCGTCTCCCGACCTCCACAGGTGATAGAAGAGTCTCCAGAACTCCATGAGCTTTGCCATAACGAGAAGGAAGTGCAAACACGATCATCTCTTCATCCCTCCTACACAGTCGACCTTTGAAGCAGATGAAGACAGTAGTGACAGCAAGATCTGCAGCAATGGCTGAAGGAGAAAGCATCAATGGAGATCTGTAGAGATGATTGATGGATTATTTTCTCACTAGCGATGACCTCAAATATGCAACGAAGACTAGAGACAGAGGAGAAGCGACGACGTGGAGGCAACCCCAGATCTGGACGACGATAACAAGCACAGATAGAGGAGAAGTGACAACAGTGGCGGTGGAGGCGACTCATCTGGCGACACGGAGGTGGAGAATAAGAGATAGAAGAGAGTGTGTTAGAAAAAGTAGGGACCAAATAATAATTAAACAGCCTATATACTCTTTTTCTACTCAAAAAGCTGTTCCCAAAAACTTATCTAAAATTATGGTTTGAAACCATAGTTTTGTCTATAAGCAATTTTAGATAAATAGTACTGTTTATTTTAAAATTTCTCAAAAATATAGTTTAGACTAAAAATACTTTTAAAATCATAGTTTTAATTATTCCCAAACAATCACTTAGAATCGAAGGAGTATTTAAAAATAAATAAAATTAACATTTTCGATTTGGGTTAAAATGTAACTTCCAAAATTTGCAAATTAAGACTAGAACAAATCATTTGAAGTATTTGGATCATATTGTAAATTTAATTCTATGACGACACTATTGTATGATAATTTTTTGGTTTGTGATCATGAGTATGCTCTAGCAATTGCAGAAACTAATATCTATAGACCCCTCCCAATTAATTTTTTTTGGACCAACTCGCAACTAGATTTTCTCCATAAACAAAGGTTAGAATTTAAACTTTTTAACTACTTGTTTAAGAAACTTACCGTCTTTTTAGTTGGAGTGAAGTGGAGGGGAGGGATTTTGCCCCCTCCCCTTATTTGGTAACTTAAAAATTTAGGGTGGGGGAAGGAAAAAATTTCTGCAATTTTCCCTCCCACCCCTTTCTAAAATTTTCCAACAATTATACCCATATTGATTTTTAATATTTTCAAATTACCCTCATCTTCTCTTCTTCCTTATAGACGGTTTTCTCTCCTTCCAGTTCCACCCACACTCCCCTATATAGAGCTCGTCATCGCCGTCGCATCCACCACCCATAGCTCATCGTCATCGTGGTTGCTTCTTAAACACCTTCATATTTCTCTTCATCTTTCTTATTTGCTCGCTCGCCGTTTTTCTTTATAGAGCAAGATCACAGAAGGAAAGGGTCTTTTTTTTTTTTTTTTTTTTTGTGCAGATGAAGGAAGTTATTGTGGAGGCTGAAGGGTCTAAGGACACTTCAAAGAGAAGTGTTGATAATGAAGGGAACGCGGGAGGAAAAGGAAGTATGGGATCTTCTTCACCGGACATGCAAAATACGGCGTTAAAGATTCTCCGAGCAAGGGAATCTTATAATGGCTACGACCAAGAACAAGAAAAGCCCTCCAAAATCGAACTCCTTGGCTGGTATTTTTACGAAGTTTCGCTCCTATTTTGTTCAGATCATTCTCATTCCTGTCGTTTTCCATCTCATTATCAGCCAGCTCAGCAACTTCCTCCTAACTTTGTTCAAGATTGGAGTAAAAAAAGAATATCATTTATAATATATTTTATTAAACATTTTGAGAAGTTTGTAAAAAAAAAAATTAACGTTATCCACATAAATATATTTTTTCTCTATTTTTCTTTTGAGCCAAACAAAATAATATTAAAATATATTTCTTTCCCCCTTTTTTTATCAAATAAAATAATATAAAAATCTTTTAATTTTCTTACTATTTTCTTCCCCTATTAAAAATTTTCCCCTTATTTTCTCTGTTGAGCCAAATACATTTTTAGTATCCTTATCATTCACACCAAGAGTTGGTATATCTTATTCTCAAATTTTAAAAAGAAAGATTGATACATTTAACTAATCTAGTTATATACTTTTTTATAATTTTAAATTTCAGAAGATATTTTTCTGATTTTTTCCCTATATTTTTTTAGTATTTAAATGCTAACATTTCTTAGGTAGATATCATGCTATGGGCATTCGAATTTCACTCTTTTCCAGTAAGAATGGAACTTGAAGTCTGGAGAAAACCTCTTGCAGGTCGTTGAATTGGAACTTATCATCTTGAGGTTGAATGGTGGCTTTTGTGTTTTTTCTTTTCTGCGACAATAATGGAACTTGAGATTTGGAAATGGGCGTTTTCCAAAAGAATCTCTTTGATAGTTTCCTCTTCGGCTGTAGGTGGTGGATATGCGTATGCTTTCTACTTCAAGCGTGGCATTCAATTTTGCGCGGCAGATCTGAGGTGGCCGGAGGTGGTGGTTTTTGGGGCCATCTAGGGGACGCTTCGAGGTCTCTATAGTACTGACGCAGCAACCCATTTTGGATCAAATGTGGGAAAATGGGAGAGATTTCTGAAGCATGAATTAATATTTGCATAGTTGGTTGTAAAAGTGATGAATAAATCTTAGGGCTTCACTGGTTGAAGATTTCGCCCCAGTTTGATCATCCGCTTCGATCCAAGTTTTCTTTCCATGACTAGAGCTCTTTCACCAGACGATGCCTTTAATACATTAACCATATGATTACGAGATTTATTTCAGTTGCAAAGATATACCCTGTAATAATTAAACTAATAGTTAAATTTAACTTTATGTGATGGTCGGGGAGATATTATTATGATTTTAAAATTTTTAGTGTAATATTATTCTAAATTTTTTTTTTCAGATATTCAACACCCTTAAATAGAAATTTTACAGCAAATTTTCATTTTAATTTTAAAAAGAATCATAATTTTTTTATTACAAATAAATGTGAAAACGACAAATCGAGAAAATTCGCTTTGGTCTTCTTATTTTTTTGGAATAATCTTTGATCTTCTCATACACTAGAGAAGATTTGTAAGTGAGAGACTAATCAAAAGAGACAAAATAAGTGAAGACCTATATCAATACAAAACGTTTTTGGTAATATAAAAAAGTTTTTTTATAGAAATAAAAATAAAAATAAAAATAAAATTAAGTTATAAATTAATTTTATAAATTTATTTGATTTTTATTTGATATATTAAAAATAAGTATAGAATTGACGTATATTATTTTAAAAAAATAGATAAAAATAGAATAAGTTTAGATAAAATAATATAAAATTTTTAGAATGTCTAGGAATTTATAAGTTAAGATAAAATAGTATAAAATATTTTACTTTCATATAACATATATTATATATTGATTCTTAATTTTTTAGATAGAACTTAAATAAAATAAAATATTAAAAGTAAAATTAAATTTTATAATATCAAATAAAAAAAACACTTGATTCTACTTTACTTCTCGGTTTCCAATTTCAGCTCATCAAACTTACCGTGAGAGAGACATTAAAAGGGGGAGAAAAAATAGGATGACGTACAATAATCCATATCCTCTGCTTTTTCTCTTTTACATTTTTTTCTCCTAATCTGATCTCCATTTTTAGATTAAAAATAGATTTGTTCAGATTTAATATTTTATAAAATTGATATTATAAAAACAAGTAAATTTAAATTGTTGAAATTTGACATCCATAGTCAATAACTGCAAAAAAAAAAAACAGAGAAAATTTAATTCATAAAATATAATAATAACTTTATAAAACATTTAATCTAAATCCTCCATTTTTTTATCCAAGGGTGGAGATGATATTTTGAGAAGAATAAGAAGAAAGAGGAAAAGGAGATTATCTAGATCCTAGACATCCTTTACAATCACATTATCTTACATTATTCTTTCTCCAAATGCATTCTCTACTTTCACAATCCTGACTTTATTTTTCTCCTATTATGATAAAAGAGTATCTAAATTTTAAAAAACTAGTAACTTATTTAAATCTTGATAATAATATTTTCGTTTGTAATTATAAAGCTGTGTACATCTATCCCTCCTTAAACTCTAGTTGATAGGAGTCTTGTATACTGAGTTGCCCTTCAATAAAAAATGAAAGCAAATTTTACGGAGGACAAAATGGTCTATCCAATTCATTGTAAGAAGGAATAGTGAAGTGTCTTAATCTCCCTTGTTGCTTCCTCATGTAATTTTCACATAAAAATTCCTTAGAGAACTTGTCTTCCACTTCTCTATTGACATCATGCACAAACACATGAGTCTCTCCATTGTCCCTAGTCCTAGCCATGAGGCCAGCAGTGTATATAGCAGTCTTTCTCCCTGGTGCATCCTCATGGTACCCTGTGGGTGCATCCACCATAATTAAATCCCACTGTGTCTCATAAATCTCACTTGGGAACCCTTTCAATGCAAGTTGGCATTTGGACTCTCTTGGATCCCAAACTTCTCTACACTCTCTTCCTCTTCCAATCTCCATTAGGTTATCTGCTTCATTCACCTTGCTCTCATAAGTCACATGGTAGGATTCTAACATGGGGAACCTTCAATGGCATATTCAAATTTTTTGTTGGATGAGGTCAAATGCAAGTAAATGAGAGGGGCAAAATCTCTAACTATAATTGTGCTAAAATAGATATATGTAGCAAAAAAACACATATGCACCTAATATCTTTGAAGTTTTGAGTTATAAGTAATGGCTATATTCTTTTCTTAACTCAGATCTATTCTAACTATATACATACTAATACAGATCTTCTTCAATCATGCATTTTGTGTAATTAGAAAGAGATAGACACAATGATAAATCTCATTTAATAGGTAAAAACTATTATTAAATTTATCTCTTTTAAATGTTACAGATATAATTAGAGTATGTATTTTGTATAATTGAAAGGAAATAAACATATTGGTGAATCCCATTTGACAAGTGAAAGCTATTATTATGTTTATCTCTTTCCAATTACACATGTACTATTAGAGTGTGTGTTTAGTGGAATTAGAAAGAGATAAACATATTGGTGGATCCCATATGATAGGTGGAACCCCTTATTATGTTTATCTCTTTCCAATTGCATGAAGGGCACGATTAGAGAAGGTTTTTTTTTTAGACAATTTAAATCGCATCCTCAATAGGGGAAGCGATCCACACTCCCATCCCTGTTTTAGCCACTTGGAGTATAGAACCTACGACCTCCAATATGAGAGGAGGTGCGGATTTTCATTGAACTAAGAAGTTCTCGGCAATTTCAAAAGATTTCTAAATCCTAACAAATCCTAAAAAATTATTCCTTATTTTTAAGAGAAGGAGGTATATTAGATCAAGTAGGGGCTCAACCTGTGCTTAATTTTCTCAATCCATGCCTCATCTTCTTCAAGGAAGACAGTTCTGCCACCATGGTTGAGAGAACTCCACATGAGGCTATCATGGCCTAAGCCAAACACTAAGAAATTGCATGGTGATCTCTTCTCCAAAACTCTTGCTGTCACTGATATCTCTTTCAGAGTTTGTTGTGGGGTTATTGTTGAGGTTGTGTAATGTATCAGAGCTTGAGCTAGAGAAGCTGGAATCTTGTTGCAAACAAGTGATGAACAATTTCTTGTCTCGTTACTCTTCTCTTTCTCACCATTTGAAGAATCCATGGCTACTTCTGCTGTATGTGAAGAACTGGGATTAGTCAGGTCTTGGTTTGAAGAAGAGAAATCTGATCTCAGAACAAAGATGAGTAAAAGAGCAACCAAAAGCCCCAGAATGAGGAGCTTCAAGTTCAGGGTTTGATTAGCTTTAGGCCTCATAGTAAATTGAGTCAGAAATTGCAGAAGAATCAACAATGGTGGTTTTTACTTGGTGTGATGCTTGTGAAGAAGAAGAAGAGGAGGAAGAAGGTGAGAATTTCAAGAGATGAATGAATCAAGGTATATAGAGAGAGAGTGATTGGTGTCTGATGCTTGAAGAAGAAGGGAATATTTGATGAGGACAAAAGAGCTGAAAGAATTCTAAATGAATCAAAAACAGTACAGTGCTTGTTGTTGGATCTGCTAGTTAGATGAGATCTCTTTTCTCAATTATGCAATAACTAGAGTTCTGGTAAAGCCTAAAGGAAAATAACAACCTTTTCATCTAATCTTCATCTTACTTGATCTCTACTTTTTATGCGACAGTGATTATATATATATACATGTCCTTAATTCTGCCTATTAAGTTGGGAGAATTATTACAGAATATCATGTAAGCAATTTAATCACTAAAAAATCTTATAAATTGTCAATATTCTATAACCTGTTGTTATTTTTTGCATCGGATCTTGTTATTGCCACACTGCTCTCTTATTATAAGATTTTTCAATGATTAAATTGTTTATATTTCCATTTTTTTGTGGTAATGTTTTCTCTCAATTTTTGAAGAGAATGACTTAAAATGGACCCAGTCAAGAGTTTTTTCTTTTCATTTCAGGCTTTTTTTGGCCATTTTCCTTTGATTCCCTTTAAGAAAATAAATATTTTCACTGCATATATTTTGTTTTGCCCCACTTTATCTTACCAAATTATTACAGCCCCTTTCTTTCTTAATACAAGGAAAACATTTAATCAACGATCAACAACTATCAAACTAAGATGTTTTGTGCATAAAATTAGTGTTTAGTAAGTGTATGCAAAATGCAATTAAAAAGAGATAGGAAGGGGAAAATTAAATAAATACATAATGGTGAAAATGGATAAAAAGGAAGAAAACATTCCATAGACATTCTCTATCACTCCTACCATACACAATAGAGCTTTGCAATTTCATTACGTATTGCTTTTTGAAAAAAAAAGGCTTATGAAATTTTTAAAGGAATAAGTAAATAATTGAATCCTCTATAATTTTACAGAAAAAGATCTGCACATTGGACATTGAATATATGTAAATCATTCTCAAGAAAATATCGCTATACAATTTTGATATTTAGCCTAGAGAAAAAGAAAGTTATGAAATGCATTACAAATTCACAATATTGCTAGCTTTCTTTCTGACAGGTTGATGAGATAACCATTCCATTTCCATTAAAGATGGTAAGCTTAATGCCCTTTGCATTTAAGTGAAATCTGCTTCAGCAAAATCAACTTCACCTGTACAAGTTAAATATTTGAGCAATTGATCAATTTCTCAGCAGAAAACCTCACCACCATCTAGAAACAAAACAATTTTCTGGTGAGTTAATTTAAATAACTATCAAATCTTATACAGTCAAACTGCCATTCGCCATCGATTTCGATTGCTCCAAGCGCTATCCACCTTTGAACAACTACAGTTGCTTGGTTAGAACTGAGACAGAAGCCATAGTCATGGATATTTCGAGAACCCTTGATGAGACTCAATGATTCCTGAAGTTATTTCTTGGCATCAACGTTTGCTAAAAACATTCCAAGTCAAAGCATCATAGCCATCCTATCGACAGTCTCGCTAGCTCTTTCCCACATGGTGAAGTAGGGATTCAGTTTGGCCATTGTCATTGTCACATTTACTGATCTTGACCTTATTTGAGCGTGCCTTGCGGACAGCTTGTTGGATTTGCCTTTCATGCTCCTTAAGCATTTCATCAAGATTTTCACCACCAGGGACCAGTGGCCCTGAATAGTACATTTGACCATTTTTTGGGGGAAAAGCCTGCATCACAAAAAAGATCAAGGTATTACATCTTTTCTTTTTTTCCTGGGAGAAAAAATCGAGGTACATAATCATTTTGCTTATAAACCATTAATCCCTACATAATCATTTTTCATTCCTCTTTTTGTTTACACATAATGGGTCAGTCTTCCAGTCTTTCTTAACTCTGATGGTAATTAGTAGAGACAGAAAATTCTAAAAGGAGATCCAAAAAACATAGATCAATTGCACAAATAAATGTTTGTATTTTCTTTACCTTGGGAGGCTCCTTTGTGCAAGGATGTATGTCCTTCTTGTGCAAAGACTTGAGCAATTGGTTGGATTCATCATCAACAAGATGGTCATATCGTGCGCCAAAGCAATCATCAGGCCACTGTGAACTCACACTAGCATCTCCACTCATATCGAGCTTTAAACCACCTCCATTGGCAACTGAATTAGAAAATCTTGACAATTGGGCAGCATTCCTGTGCATGTAGGATCTCTGTTTTCTCAACACTGCAGGATTTCCTGATTTATAGACATGGCCAGGGCCGGCAATAGACTCTTCCTTGTTCGAATTCATATTGCGTGAAGATCCATACACGCTTGGATGCATCGACTGACCAGAATGAGAGAGCCCTGTCTTCGAAGGTTCAATAGGGAAGCCAGAACCACCATCCTCATCAGGATTGAACTTCTCGCTGATACATTTGGGGTTAGCCAGCCCTTGTCTCTTCTGAAGGAAGGGGGAGGGCAAGACATGGAAAAAGGCGTATTAGACAATTCTCATGAAGTTTTTATGAACAACAAGAGATCCATAAACTTTCTAATCTATGAAGTGAGGTACCTCAATTGATGACCGTAACTCAGCATTAGCATCAGGTGCTGGAACAGCTTTAGATTCTTTGGAAACCATTTTAGCTGATTCCTCTGCATTTCCTTTATTATTCGCAGTTCTCCGTCTGTATTCAAATGAACAAATGGGTAACACTAGTAACATGCATGGAGAAAGAGAAGGCATGGAAAGTGGAGTGTCTTTACAGTAGCAAATCATGCTCATATCATAAGTTAAAAGAAGGAGAAAAAACTTTGATGCGAATTACAAAGATTACTTGGAGGATTTCGAAGTTGATATCTCAAAGAGAAGGCCATGTAAAAGAACCATTTTATCATTATTCAGAAGCAAGTTCATATATTATTATACAACAATGGTATCAGGCAAGTGCTAGCTCACCAAATAATTTTTTTTAAAAATAAATAAATACCACAACATGTAGCAGCGGCATTTTCCGTTTTCACAAATTATTGACTATGCTGAAATCAGATGCAACCAAATTATTAGAATTTCCAATGGAATACCTTCTGGCTTCTTCTTGTCGGAACTTGACATCAAACTCCTTAGTGGGTGGATATTTTGGCAAAGTTGAAGGATCACAAGGAAGGGGCTCCATGGTAAAGAACTAGACAAAGAGAACTGTGGGTTAGAAAAGAAAAGGAAAGTTCAAAAAGCATATACTAACAATGCCATGACATTGCGCCATGAAAAATAAAATGGTAGAATGTGACAAAATAATTCCATTCCAACAGAACGTGTGCTTCAACTGAAATAGAACTTATAATAACTACCTCGCTCTGAAGTGCTAAAGAAGCAGTTTCTCGATCCTCTGGTTCAATAGCAAGGAGGACTTCCATAAGGCTTAATGCTGATGGAGGAAAATCCTTAAATGTCTCAGCAACAACACGTTTGTAGGGATGTTGAGGTTTGAAAATTGTTGCATGTGGTAGCTTTGACTTCTTCCAGTATTCTTCAGACGGTGATCCACAGAGTTTGAAGATTTTGTGAAGTTGTTCCACCTAGAAAATAGATAGCAAGATCTGATCTTATTGCTTAGTTAAGTCCTAAAAAGTTTCACATGTTCAAAGTTTTACAAAGTTTGAGGTAAGGTGCACTATTCACAGCTGGTGAACAGTATGGCTTCCTACAACTTTGATAGATATATAGATATTGAGTGATTAATATCGATGACATAGTTGAAGTTTGCATAACAATGGCGTTAATATTACAGGATATTTCAATTAATTGAGACCATCTGAAATTAAGTATTTGGTAAAATATTAACTAGCAACCCTTGGGGCTTCTACAGGTTCCAATAGAGGAGCAGCTAAACTTGTAAGAACATTTTTCAATCTTTATGATGGTTGCAGATTAAACAAGCAGATGCAGTGATAAGCTAATGGATTTTAGGCTAGAAATGTGACAATTTTCTTGAGTGCTTCCATTCTACTTCTATGGATGAAAATTCATCTTCCAACCCTCATGTAAGGATGCTAAGAAGAAAGAAGAGAAATTTGTCTACTTCAGATTTATTTCCCCAAAAGATGCTGCTCAGAATAAAAGATTATTAGGTTTCAGTATGTCCAATAAAATATAGAATGTAAGAAGGAAATACCTCTGTTCGTCCAGGCATTATAGGCTTTCCGGCAAACAACTCTGCAAGAATGCAACCAGCACTCCACAAGTCCACTGCAACCCCATAATTTGTGGCTCCCAGTAGGAGTTCAGGTGGACGGTACCACAAGGTTACCACACGACTTGTCAGAACCTGACCCTTAGAAGGCTCAAAGAAAGTTGCTAACCCAAAATCACCAATCTTTAGATTGCCATTCTTGTCAATCAGAAGATTTGAACCCTTGATGTCTCGATGTAGAACACCATGACTGTGGCAGTGCTCAATACCACGAAGCAACTGTTGCATATAACATTTGATCTGCAGCATCACAGAAAACGTGATAGAACCGTGAGTTAGCTCAAGATTCTATTTCTAGCTTGATATTTTTGTCTTGTATCAGACAATTCTGTTGTAGTCATACAATGACTTCTTAAATCTTAAGAGATTCATAATGACCAGAATTAAGCATTAAGCAAATTTATATAAAACAACACACATTAAATTAAATTAAATATATCTAAAAATACACCCATCAGATTGATTTGACCAAAAGGTTGGTGTTAGACTTAGAGCAACAAAAAAAAACAGGTTTTTGTTTGAACAATGGACACATAATCAGAAGGAAAAATCAACTACCTGCCCTTCAGTGAACTTGATGCCAGGTGTTGCTGAAAGCCCTGCAAGATCATGTTCCATATATTCAAAAACGAGATACAAGCTACCCGAGAGCCGTGAAGTAATGATTCCTTCAAGTTTCATGACATTTGGGTGATCAAGCCTTCGCAGTACAATAATTTCCCTCGCCATAAAACGAACACTCTCTGGATCCATATTAGCAAATCGAACCTTCTTCAATGCAACAATTTTGTTTGTTTCTAGATCACGAGCTCTGTAAACACTGCTGTAAGTTCCTTGCCCAATCTGCAGAATGACAGGAAACTTCATTTTCTTATTTTAAGAAAAACATAGGATAAATTCTGTGAGTTAAAAGGAAAAAATGGGCTAAGGAAGAACTATAAATACATATCAAAGCTGTACTCAAACCAAATTGTTATTCTTAAGAGCCTAGGGAGGGTTAAAATCTTATCAACTGAAACAGAAAAGAATATTTCATACTTCAGGTGCGGGAGAAAACAAATTTCTCCCCAGCAATAAATGCTTCCAAGCATACAACAACTTCCAAGCCAGATGTATATTGTCTAAATAAATTCTTTGAAAAGAAAAAATACTTTGCACCAATCCTCTAAATTTTAAATGTGTGACTGCCATAAGTTACGTTATAGCTAAAACATGGTTAGCTGTACTCTCTGTGTGAAAGAGGTATGTCTTTGAACACTATATGATCATCCGACAGAGGATGCTTCAACATCTGATTGCCAATAATAAAATTTCAAATACAAATAATAGGTTTAAAGGATTGCTGGTCTATTTATCTATAAGAAATTAAAAAATAAATAATCAAGTTAACAATAAATGTATCAAGTGACTCAATTTACCTTCTCCAACTTCTCATATGAGTCTGCTCTGCGAGGGATCCAACCATTAATGGCTTCCCCTGCAACTGCAGTAAGCCAAGAAGGCCAGCCAGCAAGAACTTGAGCTCCTCTTTCCCCTTTAGGTACAGTAACTATCCTAGCCATCTTAGGTTGTACTTGTCCTCCATTTCCAATTCCTATGTTTGAGGCCATATGAACCAGTTGTTTTGCAGGCTTTACAGTAGTTTCTGTTTCTCCGTTCTTCTCCCCCTCGTCTGATGACGCGGAAGTGGACCCTGAAGTTCCATTCCGAAACGGATTAGATATCAACCGTGTAGTCGCATCATTACCACTACCATCAGCCTCTATTGCGACCTTCTCTCCCGAAATCAAATGTTTTGAGATTCTATTTGCTTTCGTATCCTTGTCTCTGGCATGGTCCTCAGCAACGTAATCATTTGAAGAATTCGCTTTCGAGCATATACAGCCCATGACACTAGTTTACAGGCCCCAAAATATCTCAAATACCACTCGATTCAATCAAAATCGTTACTTCAACATAAACAAATTCTCAATGTTCTATGCTAGAATTGATGCTTTGGTCCTCCTCAGCATGATATATCTCCAAGTGATGCCCAAGAGAATGAACTAAACCAATGCTTCTCTGTCACTTCAGTGAAACGAGGGATGGCCAGATCCCCAAATCACGAATACGCATATGCTGAGAAATTCGCAGGAATTCGGATGGTTGACTCCAATGGAGAATAAAATCAAGGAAAAAGTGTGCCCCAAATCAAAATTCCTTACGCCAGCGAGAATCCAAATCACGAGCACCCACTTTGAAAGAAGATGGTTTAAAGGTGAACACTACAGCATTTTTAGCTGTGAGCAGTTGCGAAACCAAACCACAAATGGTAAATGTGGATCATGGAAATCTGGACTTCATAATCAGGACCAATGTTTTTATGCTATAAACTTGCCAATGCCACCAACGAAGCAGGTGCCCCAACTAAGCGAAACAACTATCTCAACCGAAAAGACAAGAATTGCACTTTTTACCTTTCTGGATTTGGAATGTGAGCTGTAAAACAAAAGAACGGATAAGGAAGTAGAGATCCTTCGGAGAAAATATTCCAGAAATAGGAACAGAAAGAGAGAGAATAAGAAATTTTCGGAACTGGGTTACGCGGAAAAACCGAATAGCCAATGAATTAGGAATTGTCTGTCAAGAAAAGATTCAAAAATGCTAATGTAATATCATATGGAGATTGACCCAATTATCCTTCGTTGGAGTAACGGAAGAAGAAATCAAGTGAAGTGAGCAGAACAGTGAAGAAGAAGAAGAAGAAGAGAGGAAGAACATAGCAATGCAATGAAACGGGTTTTGGGGAGAATGGCGAGGAGTATTGGGCGAAGAGGACATGGAGGCTTATGGGTGTAAGGTGAACTGAAGAAGGAAGGAACGAAAACGAAAAGGAAACCGAAACTGAAAACGGAAACAGAGAAAAGCTTTTGACAGAAGTCAATAGATCCAATGAACTGAGAATTTTTCTTTTTCTTTTTTGGTATTTGAACGGAGAAGGATTTACTAACTAGGAGAGAAAACGGTGTATACTTCGCCACGTGTAAGCGTGTGGAGCCCACAGAATTGAAGATTCTCACACCAGCTCGGAGTTGGTGACGTTTTATTTATTGTTTTTTTTTTGGCCAACTTCTATTTTTTAAATCAAAGCACATGAGAAAACGAATGCTAGATGAGCATCTCATAACCCCCTATTTATTAAAAAAATCATCAATCATCATCATTCAATTGCTCTTCCGCGATCAACTTTACTTTTCAAATTTTATAATATTTAATTTAATTAAAAATAAATTTTAAATAAATCGGCTTAATACTTTAAATTCTTCTATTTACAAATCACAATAAATTTTAAACTAATAATAATAATTAATTAATAATTTTATTAATTAAATTTATAATATTTTAAATTTTTAACAATAATAATTTATAATAATTATAAATCACTTTAATTTTTAAAAAAATTTAAGCTAATGATACAAATTAATTATTAATTTTATAATATTTCAAATTTTAACAATAATAATAATTTATAATAATTATAAATAAATAATTATAATTTATTTTTTTCCCGGGATCCCCCTACCAGGCACAGAAAAAATCTCTAGTTATCTTAAATAAATTAAGCAAAATAAATATGAGCCAAAATCTATTCCAATCACTCTAATCAAACACATGTAAAAGTAAAATTGAAGGGGGGAAATTTTAGAAGTAAAATAATGATTAATTTATATAGACAAACATAACCTATAGTTGTAGGACTTAAGAAGTAGTTTTTATTATTTAAAAAAGCAGAGAGATAAAAGAATGTTGCAAGTCAAACAATTTTCAAAATTCATGGATATCTTTTAACTTAAAAACAATTTTCTTCATTAGTTTTCAAAGGAGGAAAGGGAAATATGAACCAAATCTTTTAAAAATCTTATCTATACAAACAACATGACAAATTTTGCAGTTTAGAAACTATCCCCAAGAAAGTAATTTCAAAATTTCAATTCTTAAAGGTTAAGAAAAAGATTGTTTGTAGAAATTCTACCCTATCATAGTCATAGCGGATATAAATACTTATCAACATAATAGATGATCTGAACCCAGAATTCACAAAGTACTCAATCTGAAATATGACAATAAAATCACATAACAATATTACTAAAACAAGGTACCAGGGTCTCTTCTGATTAGCAAGAGGACACAGTGATAGCAACCAGATAAAATTGACTCAGTATGCCTTCTTATGAAAACCTCTCATTAAAGTTATTAATGACTAAATAAACTAGATAAAAATTGTAACGGCCTAACCTAACTAACTGGTCGAACTTATAATATTTTAACCAGATAAGCAATATAATATTAAAATATCTAACATTTTCTGAAATTTTATATTATTTTGAGAATAAATATGTATGACAGATTTTTTTTTCTTTTTTTGCATTTTTTAAATCTATAAAGTTAAGTAGACAAGAAATTAAAACGGATTTGAAGGAATGAAAAATGACCAGATTTATTTTTGTGCAAATAAATCTGGCTATTTTCCTTTGTGGCGGAATCAGAAAGTTATGATTGGGTGACATTATGTAACACTTTTTTATCAAATAAATAAATAAATTATGATATTATAAATATAATAGTTTGAGTAAAAAATATCAAATATGATTAATTATTACAATAGAAAGTTAAATCCTGTGAGTTTGCATATTTTGAAAACACTGCAAAATATTTTTTTATTAATTTCAGCAAATACCTCCGGTTCAATATAGCACGCTATCGGATTATTCAACCATTCGTCACCTATTTTATTTCACACACGGAAAAATCATTAGAGTAAATTTGAGCTAGTCGAAGAAACATACCATGATCTAATCTAAAAAAGAGTTTCTCAGATCAAGACAAGCAATTCACCTCAATAATTCTGTAGAAGCTTCAGTGAACCAATTACTCATTTTAGCAATAATTGAGTCAATCACTGTAATAAAAAATTCATCGCAATAGTGAGGATGATAAGTAACCCATTGCCTTTCATGCCTCGAACCACCTCCAATTGGCTTCCATATTTGGCGTTGGACCATACATTGATATGCAGAAGTCCCTAACTTCTTCCAAAAATGCCTCCTATCCATTTCCCCTCTCAAGTCTTGAATAAGATATTTGACACTTTCAATCAACATCATGGCATTAACAATATCTTGGGAGGATGAAATAGTTTTTTTTATAGAAATTAAATTAAATTAAAAATAAATTTTAAAAATTTATTTAATATTATAAAAATAAGTATATAATTTATGTATATTTTTTATAATTTAGGATAAAATAGTTTAAAATATTTTTTTTATAACTTAGGAAGAGTTAAAATTATCTATAAATTTTATAACTAAATGTAAAATGATTTAAAAAATTTTACTTCAACTTCTACTATCTTATTTTTTAATTTTTTTATAGAACTAAAATGATCAAAATATTAAAAATAGAAGGGATTTTTATTATATTAAATAAAAAATATAAAAATTATTTTTTTTATTGCCCACCAGGTTCACCAGAGTTTTGTTCTGATTATATCTAAATTCGACCCGCGTCACGTACCTAGCTATGGTAGGTGAGTCTCCCAACAAAGATTTTCTACATATACCAAGGCTCAAACTCAATATTTTATTTAAACGATATTGAGTCATTTATCACTCAGACTAATTTACGTTCATATATTTTTACTTTTACTTCTATTATACTAAATATGCCGGCAGAGTATTGCAGCTGATTGGGCCCCCAACACAAAGAATAGCATAATTCTTGTTTTGTTTTAACCGACGTTGATGTCTCTTTTAGCTTTTGATTCTAGGGTTTGGTTTATTTGTGGAAATCATCGGAATCTGTTTCCTTGGCCGCATTAGATTATGTGTACCCCTTTCATTGGTCATGTGTACCCTCGGTTCGGGAAAATTTCAAAACAAACAGGCTTATTTGTTCATAAGTATTTTTGGACAAAACCATGATTTTGAATAAGCTATTTAAAATAGCTTTTTCAACAGTAAAAGCACTTATGGACTATCTAATTACTATCTTACCCCTACTTTTTCTTACACCCTCTCTCCTCTCTCCTACTTTTTCTTACACCCTCTCTCCTTTCTCCTCTCTTCCTTCTCTCCTCTCTCTTCTCTTTTCTCTAACTCCCTCCTCTCTCTTACTTTAAATCAAATCATACCCTTTTTAGTAATTTACCACTATAAAAGTCATTCTAAAAATAACTATCCAAACACCTATTTATTCAAAACCACTTTTTTTCCATAAACTCTTCTCCAAAAGTCTTTTTCCATAAGTTGTCCATAAGCCTTTTTTTTTCATAAGTCCTTTTTTTTCATAAGCTCTTTTTCAAAATCCTATCTAAACAGGCCCTATATATATATATGAGATGATATCACCGGTGTCAGGCGTGTGTGAGAGACTAATCTCTTTTAAAATACGGAGAGCAAATGTTAGATCTCTACTAACTATATTGATTCCATACAAAAGATGGAACCTTCAATCACTCCCTTAAGAGATGAAAACTCTTACTATTCACTATATAGGGTGCTATATAATAAAATGATTATATACAGTTAATCATAACGTATTTTAATACTCATCAAAATTATAATTACTATTAACTTATCAGATCTAGATTGTTTAGATTAAATTTAGACGATCTAGATCTATTTTTTTTTTTTTTAAAAATATATTTTAATTGGTAGAATATTTAAAATAAATATAATCTATCAACTATAATTTTTTTCAAAAAATATTTTTTCCACTTAAAAAACTTCAATTAGAAAATATTAAATACGAATTGTCTCAATTTAATAAACTAAGAGGGCCAAAATGTTGTCCATAGTCAGAGCTGCTGCTACTCACATGGGTGTGCTTAATTTTTTTTTTTTTTTGCTATATACTCCTCTAATTTTTAACTTAAGAGTTATTTAATTATTTTATATAAACTAATAAAATTTTATTTAATTATAAAAAATATAATTTGATCTTTTTTAAAATCAATAGCATTGATTAAATGAGGGAAAAATGATAACTATAAAAGATAAAATTAAATTAAATCTTAATAATTTTTAACTAATTCATATATTTATGATAGGAGGAGTAATATCTTTTTGGGCCAACCCCAATTAATTTCTAATACCCGAAGAAGAGAAAAGAGGGGCAAAAACATACGGGAGCTGCACTTGAGATCCTTCCATGGCAAATGGAATCAAGTTTCAGGAGGAGAGAGAGAGATAATATTAATAACTAGTTTGAGTTCAAAACAAATGTTTTAACCACAAGGTATAATATAGTTAGTTGGTATTTAACTGACGGTGTATATGAACAAGATTTATTGGCCAAGACTAAAACCCCCCTCGGTTATAGAAACACATGAATGTAGATGAAGACAACAAAGAAAAATTAACTAAGGTACCATCATGTGTAAAAATTGGATGACTTGTAAGTTTTTGGTTAAGGCTGTAAAAATATATTTGTCAAACTGACTTTCAAAACGGTGAAAATAATTCTCCCTTATATTTCTCAATATGACTTTTCCATAACTTTTATGTTTTGTTAATAGGCTTTCAGGAAAAAAAAAATCTACCCTAATAAATATTTGGGTGCCTGATTTTCTACAAAGACTTTGGATTAAGCCTAACACAAGCTATTAAAAATCATACCGGTTAAAATAACGATTTAAAAGTCAGTAATCTAACTATAATTGAATCAGGATAAACTAAATCTTGATTAAAATAATATCATTTAATTAAAATATATAAAAATATTTATATATAATCTTAAAAAAAGTAATATTTAAATAACAAGATATTACTCGTTTGATCTTTAATATAAGACATATTTAATTAATTCGATTAGTTAAAAAAATTAGTTAAGTTAGTTAATATGTTATATATTTTCTAAAACACTATAGTCATCTTTCTTAAATCACTCATTTTCTCTCTTACTTTATTATTGTTAAGAGAATAGAATTAGGAAAATTTTAGGAAAAGATTAACAAATTTAAAAAATTTCTTATATTTATAATTAAAATTAACTTCTTAATTATATCATATATTAATAATCGGAGAACTAATTTATAAGTAAATGGAACTATTATTATTATTTTTTTAAACTCAAAATGACGCTGTGTTAACTTTAATAAGGGAGGAAAAAATAAAATTAACTTTAGTTGACATTTATAAAAACTCAATCAAACTCGATATAATATTGATTCACCAATCTATAGTTAACTATAGTTAACTGATGTAAAATTTTTGGTATAAATTTTTTAGAAGGGGGTTGGGCTCATTCACGATCTAAGGGTAGGCGAAGTCTCCTTTTCTTTTAGACGATACTAATATTAGGTGAAGCAAGTCGTCGATTACCCTCAAACATAAACTTAAAAAATTAATATATCTTTCTAAGAATTACGACTAAAACTACAATTAAATAGTACTCCTAAAAAATTGAATATATTTTAAATGAACGAATATCTCACATATTTATTAATTAAACACACAAATAATGGGTTCAAATGATCTAATTGTTTTTTATATACAAAAATGATCCAAATTTAGTCTTAATACATAACTTAACCAGCTTCCAGCCACGCCCCTCGAAGTAGGTGGCATCCCTTTGTTTTCTTCATTTGTGGCCTTCTCATGGTCATGGAGTTGGACCATGACCATTGACCATTGACCAATAGTTCAGCCTGAAGTACTTCCTCGCAATGCATGCACCCAAATTATTGCAAATGCAACTTGAATTTTTATTAAAAACAATTGAATTTAACTAATAAAATCTAAAATAATTAGTAGATAATTAAAACATGATATCCTATCTCTCTAACTATCAGTTAAAGAAGGATACTTCATAAATACTAAAGAAACAATTGAGTTTAGCGCTCTTTAAGTTTAAATATATATCCTGATCTTGATGAATTTTATGAGAACATACTTACCTAAATTTTTTTTTATATAAAAAAACTTGAAGTTTGAAATTTGCCCCCAAAATTGTTGAAGAATTCACTTTTTGTTGTTGTCAAATATATGCATTTTTTTATTGGATATATATTCAAACATTAAATTTATACATATTTTTTTTATTAAAATTTAAATTTTAATTCGTTATATTATTAAATATTAATGATTTATATTCAATGAAATATTCTGTTGGTGAAAGAATTCACGTTTTGCCGCACTATAGGTTTGTTTGTATAGGATTTAAAAAAAATTATAAAAAAAAGTTTATAGACAACTTATGAAAAAAGGCTTTTAGAAAAGAGTTTATGAAAAAAAAATAATTTTAAATAAATAAGTGTTTGGATAATTATTTTTAGAATAATTTTTTATATTGGTAAATTACTAAAAATTGTATGATTTGATTAAAAGTAAGAGAGAGTAGAGAGATAGAGAAAAGATAAGGAAGAGGAGAGAGGGTAGATGAGAGAGGAGAGATGGTAGAAAAGAGAAAAAAAAGAAGAGAGAGGAGAGAGGAGAGGGGTAGAGATGAGAGAAGAGAGAGAGTGTAAGAAAAAGTAGGGGTAAGATAGTAATTAGATAGTCTATAAACTCTTTTACTATTTAAAAAGTTAATTTTAATAGCTTATTTAAAACTATAGTTTTAAATTATGATTTTGCCTAAAAATACTTATGAACAAATATAACTATTTATTTTAAAATTTTTTTAAATTAAAATTTTATCTATTTTTTTTTTAAATTATGGTTTGATGACAAACTAAACAGGTCTATATAACTTATATAAAATAAGTACGACGACTAGAATAAGCTGACATATAGTTGATAGCTGAATGAAATTTTCCATCTTACAAGGAATTAATTTTGACCAGTTCTTATGAGGCATTTTGCCTTTGTATTTCAAATCCACTTCTCCGGTCCTTAATCCTTAAGAACTGAATTATTTAATCCTTAAGAAATTAATCTAAATTTAAAATTAGAAAAATTAAAAAAATACTAATTAAATTTTAAAATTTTAAATCAAAAATCAATATAAAAATAATTATTATTTATTTTATAAAGTATAATAAATAAATTGGCTTAGAATTTTAAAATTTAAGTAATATTTTTTTATTTTTTTCTTCAAAATTTCATCAGATGCAGCTCGATTTTTAAAATAACGATAATGACACGTTTTACCATGTCATATCTTTTTTTTTAATGCTTGAATCATGATTTGTATAAGATTATAGCATTTGCTATTTTAAAATGGCTAAAGTAAAATTTAATACCAATTAAAAATCGGCTCCTTGTTTTATCGATTCAACCAACTAGATCTGTCTGGTTTCAATAGCAGATTTTATCACTATAACTACTTCCTTAATTCATTATTATTAGAAATTAACAAGAATCTTTGAAAAAAAGGGAAATTAACAAGAATTAAGTGTTAATTGTTGAGTAATTAAATGAATAAATTAATATGGTTGAGCTGTAATAACAGAATATTTGAGTTAGATTTTTACAGGTGATTCTTTGTTGGCATGCATTCAGCAATTGAAAAGTCTGCCTTGGAAGTAGGCCCGAAACTTGCCATTAAAAATTAATAAAATTAATATTTAATTTTCTGAGTCCAATTTTAGCCGTTATCTACTGGCATAAAATTTCCCGTAAGAATTTAAAACTAAAAACAATTAAAATATAGAACTTAAATTAAAATATTTACTTTAAATAATTTTCATTTTAAAATGATTCAAAAAAATTATGAATACAAATTTAAATTATAAAAATTTATACTTAAACAATTTGAATGAAACTTCCTTTAATTATTTTGAACTTGTTCAACATATATAATCAGATAAATTTTAGGTTAAGTTATTGAAACTTTCTATGAATTTTATTAAAATTATATAAATATATTAATTTTAAAAATCGATACAAGCTATTCCAAAGATATACAACATCGAGTATATAAATTTTATATTTTTAATTATTAATTTTTTGGGTAACATTTTCTTTTATTTCTTTTTTGAACAACAGTAACATGCCCTACAGAAGAAGAGTCAATAAAAAATATATTTTAATTTTATTGAAATTTTCAGTTTCTGTTTTTAATTAATGTTTGTATATTTCAAAAATCTAAAAATGATATTTGTATAATTTAGAATGTTAACAACATTTAAATATTTTCAATAAAATTCAAAAAATAATTTATAGTGATTTAAAAAAGAGGAAACGTTTCTAAAATAATTATATAATATTCAACAAAATAGTTTATTAACTTAATTACCTACCATTTTTTAAAAATAAAAATAAAAATAACTGTCTCAGTCGTCAGAATACGACAAAGCAACTGTTATAAAAATTTGGATTTGTTGAAGGAAAGGAAATGAAGACAAAGACATACAAAATAAACGACCGGAAACAGAAAGCAATAAAGAATAGAAAAACCCACCGTAAACGCCGCCACTCTGTTGCCACGTAGGCTCGGAAATTACCCGCACCTAACTCCTGACCAACGAACCTCCAGCTTCTGGAAACACAGCTGTAGACAGCCTGTCACCAACCAAATCCCACTCATCTATTCCCCCGAACTACGATCTACCTCTCGTCCTCTCCCTCCTTCCCCCGCTCCCTCCCTCCCCCCCTCCTCCTCTTTCTTCTTCTTCTTCCTCCTCTCTTCGTCTCTCTGTGCGAATTAGGGTTTCGTTTCCTTCGTTGGTCGATCTCATTCGGTGGTTGTTGGAAACGTTCATCAACTTCGTTAGATCAAGATTCTCTGCACTGTAAGTTTTCTCTTGATTTTCCTTTCCCTTTATATTCTCCGTTTGGCTGCTGGGTTCTTTGCCTCTTTATAGGATTTTTTTTGTCTCTTTCTGCCTTGTGTTGCTTTTTCCTCATTTTGCATTGTTGGATTTTTGTCTTTGGTTTGATTTTGTCTGTTTTCGCGGGTCGACGGGAATGGATATTCGTTAATGTTTAGATTATTGCCAATTTGCTGCCTTGTTTGGGTTTCCTTGTATGTTTGTTAGATTTTGACTTGAAATTTGGCGGATGGTTTATCTGGTTGTTATGAAAGCGTTGGAGAGAAAATGGAACCTAATTTCGGATTTTTTTTTTATTATTATGTTTCAGTTAATGTGCGTTATTTAACTACTTTCTAGCTAGTATTGTGTGGAAGAAGTCTATGTATTTCGAATTTTTTATTTGGAAAATTTTAGCTAGTTAGCTGTTCATTTATTTCTCTGGGTATCAAATCCTTTGTTCCAAGGTTATTAAAAGCTTGAAAAGAACCAGCAATGACGTTTACAGAATAATTAATTAGAACCTGCCGGTAATCAGAACTGATGGAACTTTTCTTTTTCTTGTTTACTTTGTTGTTTTGTTTTATATTATATTGCTTTTTCTGATTGCTGGGAGCCTCTCTAAAATTGTATGTCAATGCTCAAATGCTGAGGACAAAGTCAGCCAGAAGTCTACCTCTATTTTTAGGTAGTTTTTGTCCCCGTAACTTACAGGAGGAGTTAGACACGTCCTAGGATTCTATATTGTCTCATCACTTAATCAGGGCTATAAGCTTGTCTCTGGATTCACTTCCTTTTTTATATGATTCACGTAAGCTTATTTTGCTGTTGCAATCTATTTTTCCTGTTCTCTCGGTTGTCTTCATTGTTATCAACATTACTATCTTTGCATTGCCTAAAGTATTTTGACTGAAATTTAATTATCAGATTGAACTCTGAATTTTATAGAATGTTTACATTCAAGTATTTAACTTCCATTGTAGCTTATGTTTTTACTTTTGTTTTCTCCCCTCCCGTTGTAGGTGCTTAAATTGGATTCATAGCGTGTTCATGTTCTGAGGTTGATTTATTTCCCACAGGAACAAATCCTTATGCAAATTGATTGATGGGCATGGTGGAGTCGCTTCAACCTTGAGCGGTTATGCATTTCTGAATTGAGTTATCCCATCCTATTATTATATTTGGAACTTTGAGTCACACGCCATAATTCTGGAACAAAGGGGCTTTTACCCACAGATTTCTCGTATCCATGCTGTCAGATAGTATGTGTGGAATCTGTACCACGGGTAATGCCCCTGACAAGATTTGCTGCCGATGCGTTCGGTGTGGTGACAGTTTGTCTAGTAGTTATCTTGGTTATTCTTGGTTTGCTGTGCATTGTATACACATTTTACTTCCGCTCTCATTGTCGTCATCAAGGTTATCATCAACTTAATTATTTTAGTGGTCCTTGGATCATCAGAATCACAATCATTGTATTTGCTATCTGGTGGGGCATCGGTGAAATTTTTCGGTTGAGTTTGGTAAGCCGGGCCCTTCACTTAAAATGGCAGGAACCTATTTGCAAAAGCTACATCGTATCAAATTTGGGGTTAGCAGAACCATGCCTCTTTCTAACCATCGCGTTTCTCCTTCGGGCACCCTTACTGAAAGTGGAGACTGGGATTATGAGCCAAAGCTGGAACTTGAGAACAGTGGGAATAATTCTTCTTTACTGCTTCCCAATGTTTGTTCTCCAGCTACTTGTTGTTTTGATTGGACCTCAGTTGGACAAGAATAAAGGTTCTCGGAAACATTTGCCTCATTATTTTACAAGTGCAGCTGCTATCTCTACAATAGGGGAGAATGAGGTTTCCATTTGTACTTACCCTTTACTCAGTACAATTCTCCTTGGCTTTTTTGCCATCATCCTGACTTTCTACCTATTTTGGCTTGGAGGGCGGATTTTAAAATTGGTTATCAATAAGGGTTTACAGAGGAGGGTTTACACGTTAATACTCTCAGTTTCCAGTTTTGTTCCATTGAGGATTCTTTTCCTTGGTTTATCTGTTTTATATAGACCTGATCAATTTACGTTTGAAGCCCTTGCTTTCTTGGCATTTCTTGCCCTTGTATGTTGTGCTGGGGTGTGTATATGTGTCCTTGTATATCTCCCAGTTGCAGATTCTTTAGCTCTGGGAAATATACATGACTTGGAACCTAGAAGAGGGTCTAATGTTGATCATAATGATACGATGTCTCTTATTGCTAACCAAAGTCATTTGGAAGGTGTTGAAGAAAATGTCAGGTCCAGTCCTGATTCTGATGTATCGACAAAGCGGGGGTCAATTTCATTTCGGACATTGGAAAAAGACGGAACTTCAACTGGGGAATTTGTTGAGTTAAGCCTATTCTCTCCCAGCCGAGATGCTACCCCTTCAGGATTGTCTCCACCTCTTGGTTGGCCAATGCGACCCCCACACAAGTTGTTGGACCTTGAAAGCAGGCTAGAAACTAATTTCTATGTGTGAATGAATGTCAATTTTGTGGAGAAGAAAAACTTGATTGTAAAGGATTTTAGCTTCAATAATGCTTTTGTTGTTCTGTTTTCCCAATATTAGGTCCAATGTTTTTTGCTTTTGAATTTATTTGAGTACTTTCCTTATTTTCCAATACCATATCTACCTTTTCGATTCTAAATTCAGATTTCATATATTTGAAGACTGTTGTACATGGTAATATTTCTCAATAGGCGTCAATGGGTGATCTGCAGATTGGTGCGTAATTATCAGTCGATTTGATTAATTGTGGGAAGATAGCTTTTGACATTTGTAGGTGGCCTGAAAAACTGTTTTTTATTTTTTTTGATGTTGGCCTGAATTTGATATTCTTGGGTTTTATTGATCCCAACAGGAAAAACAGTATTGGGGTTGGGTTTAACTTTAGTAAGTGATTTCTGGGTTTTTATTGTGGTTTCCTCGAAGGAATAACTTTAGTTGCACCCTTGGCTTTTCCACAATGCCACCAGCAGCCTTCACCATTGCTGGATTGAGACTCTCCGGTGAGCTCTTGGTACATGTACATAGGTGAATCAAGAACGACCATTGTCTTCTGCAAATTTAGATCTTCGTAGAACTTCTTAAAGAATTCTTTAGCCACCTAGTCCACTTGGCTATCTCTGTCGTCCTTCAAGGGAAACTGCGAGTCAATTTGATATAAAAATAATGTTAAACAGGTAACTTACAGCTATGCCTTAAAAGAAAAGGGCTGGTTTGATTGGAGGAGTCGCAGTATTCTCCATGACATCATAGACCTTCTCGCATCTAGTGTCGGGTTTTCATTCGTTTTTAATCCTAGACAGGGTAATTCGGCAGCTGATGCGGTTAAGGGAGCGTACCCTTTGGGTTGGGTTGCTGAACCATCACTCTCTTTGTTTCTTATTCTCTCTTATTCTGACCTAAGATGCTCAAGAGGGCCGTGATATGGTGGATATGACTTCCCCATCGGCTCCTACATCTGGTGTTGGCTGATTTATGCTTTCTGCTGTTTTGTTTTCATTGTAACTTCTTTTGCGGTTTTCTTTTTCGTCTTTGATGACTTTTGCATTCCCTTTAGTTTTTATTAATAGATAATGGAGTATCTGTGGATAAAAAAAAATAAAAAAAGTGTGATCGTTATCAACATTAGGTCTAGGGGTATTTTGTCACACATTGAAGGAGTCATCCTCCTCATTCAAAAATTTGCAAGTTGTAATAAGTGCAATTTATTATAATTTTTATATATTATATTAATATAAGTTATAATATATAATTCTAATATATACAAAAATAATTATAATTTTTGTATATACAATAATTATATACAAAAAATAAAAGTTCATATCAAAGATATTTTTTCGCTTATGTTTTAAGCATCAAAATATGGTTTGCTTCTTCTTTTTTTATTTATTTCATAAAGAAATTCAAATCCATTACTAAAAAATTAAAAAGCTGAATTTTATCCAAACGTAAAAAAGCAACACTGAATATGACAAACGAAAATAATTGGAAATTCCTACAAGGCCAAAAATGGAAAAGTATGCGAGCTTGTTTCCAAGGAAAGAGAAATGGGTTGGTGAGAGTTGAAATTTGAAATTGTGGAAGAAAGTTTAAAAGGCTCTTAATTTTTTATTAGAATTAATTTAAACACATTCACATGCATAAACATAAGGATCAAAGTTTGAATCAAGGCCTTATTCAAATATGTGGGTAGCGTTGTCATTGATAAATGATACTTATCATCAATTATCAACTTTAATTTTAAATCCATCGTCACTTAGTTCAATTGATAAATATATGAGATATATTATTATTTGGAGTGTGTTCGATTCTTGAAGAGTATAATTTTATTGTGGTTCTAGTCGCGGGGCTTAGCGCCTCCCAACTTTTAAATGTTTAGGTTTATGCCTAAAGATAATTGACAACTCGCCCTGCCCAATATCGGTATCGCCTAGGAGAAAAGAAAATTTCTCTTTCCAAAAATTTATTTACCAATTTTTTTTTTATAATTTGTTATTGGATCTTACTCAATACTTTTAATTCTTTTGTTTACAAATTACAATCAATAATCTTAATTAGTAATCTAATTTGATCTTTACAAAATTTTAAATCTCACAATAGTAATTAATCAATAATCTTATTAACTAATTTTATGATATTTTAAATTTCTCATTCATAATAATTATAAATAATTAATCAATCATAATATATTTTTTCATGTCTTCAATAAGATATCCGAGAAATCTCTAGCTGCTAAGAGAAAAAATGTCTACTCAACTAAGGCTAGGGCATAAAAAATAGGGTTGGGCTCTATTTACACAATTAATTTTTTTTAAAATTTGATTGATATACTCCTCCAATCTTAAATATATAAAATAATTAAAAAATTAATTTTAATTTTAAATATAAGATCTATTTTTTAAATTTATTAACTCTTTTTTAAATTACCCATATTAATACTCTCTCAACAATAATCAAGTAACAGAATAAAGGAGTAAAATTAATAAAGATAATTATAGTATTTTAGAAAAAATATATTATAATGACTAACTTTTTTAACACAATTAAATTAGTTAAATATATTTTATATTTAAGATCAGAAGAATATTAATTTTTAAATCAAGATTATCATTCTTTAACAAAGGAGACAAATCTTCATTTGAAACTGCAAGTAAGGGTGAGTCTGGGATCACGTTTCCCACCCTCAAACTCTCTTATTGAAAGAAAAAAAACTACTTTCGGCCTATGATATGTGTTTGGATAAGCGTTTTCACTGATAGGCTTATGGGGCTAATCTGACTTCTGGTGTGAACCAACAAAAAGTCATTTTAGCTGTGTGGTGCGGTTACCTATCGTCCTCAGCTGAATAAACATTTAGATCATTCATGGAGAGTATTATTTTATTTTAATTTTAGTTACGATATTTATAAAAATATTTTAATTTTTAAATATCTAAATTTACGTCTGAGAGTAATTAACGACTATTTTTACCTAATATTAATATAATTTAAAAAAAAAAAGATTTCGCTATGTCTCTAAATTCTAATCTCTTTCTAAAAATTTATATATATATATAAAAAAAAACAGCTGGGTGGTGGGGTTGAGAAGATGAAAAAGTGGTAGAGTGGGTGAAGAAAAAGACTTTCCTATCATTTTCTGAATTCTTCTCTCCTCTATTATTTTTCTGCTACCTCTTTCTTTTCCAAGCAAATTACCATGTCACTCCCAATCATTTACCTTTTTCCCCACTATTTTTTTTTATACATCTACACTTTCTATAACTTTATTTCAATTACCTGGTTATATAATATTATTTAGTTGAAAATTGACATTACCATGATTTGTAATTTATATAAAATTTTATTCATTACACATATTTAATTAAGTTTTTAGCATTTACACATTTTCTCAATGATAAATTAAATCTTTTTTATCTTTATAATTTCTATTTTAATATTTTTCTTAAATTTATCAAATTATATACATATATATATGTATGTTTATTTTATAAAATTCATTATTTCCAATCATTTTACGTCTAAACTCTCTCCTCAATTGTATCATCTAAACAAGTTTCAGTTTGTTAAATTGATTTTTACAAAAGCCATCCAAACCAAAATTACATTATATTATCTCACTTCTACCCAATCTAACTTTTGTAAAAATTAGATCAAAAAAGGTTACTTCTATTACGGCTAATCTAAACATATTCAAAGGTTTTTGTTTCCCAAAACTCACAGCTGTCACTCACGCTAATATGAGTTTGATTGATATACTATTTTTGCTCAAAATATATATACAGAAGAAAATTTATATTAAATTTTTTATATTTATTTTATTAAGTTCTCTAATACCATTTTAACATGTGTTCTATTATTTTTAATATTTTTATTTAATTCAAACTTACATAAAAAAAATAATATACATGACAAAGTGTAATTTTAGGACTTGATATAATAAATATAAAAAAGTTGATATAAATATGATCTATATGTATAATTTTTTATTTAAAAAATAAAAAAATAGTATTTTTTAAATTTTCTAACCATAATATCAGTTAATATCAAATTATAATTTTTGTGCTAATTATTATTATTGTTAAAATTTAAACTTCATATATCAATATTTTAGTTAAATTTTAATACTGGCATTTTTTGTTAATGATATTAGCATTAAAGTATTAAAAAAATACTTTATAAAATTATATGACTGTAATAAAACATTACGTAAAATTAAAGAATTAGAGATACACTTTTCACTTATAAGTTGATGACTTGTTTGACCACAGTCAAATCCTCAAGCCTTAATCATGTGTCTTAATCGGTTTAATTGGTAATCTTATTTTTAATATTTCCTTTCAACCTTAACAATTACATTGCATTTTAGATATGTATCTCAAAATTTTAGATTTCTAGCAATCCATTAATAATTAAACAGCTCTTGTGAAATATATTGCGTTACATTTTAGGAATGGCCTTTTGAGTCACGCAACATTAAAGAAACCACGACAAATTATTTGATTTTTTTGTTTGAGAAAAATAATTTTTGATCCTTATAATTTTAATTCAGTTGTAATTTAATCTCTAAATTTTAACTCAATTTAACCCAATCTTTATAGTTTTAATTTAATTATGACTCAATCTCTGAATTTTAACTTGACAACCTAGTCCATATAACTTAACTATTTAAAATATTAGTCTCTATATTTTAAAAAATAAAACTACATTCTATTTCAAATAAAACTTTAACAAAGGCATTTGCTGGCAAGCAATATCATATAAAACTTTAGCAAAGATACCATCTCAGCTTTGAATCATTCTAAAATGTTGAAAAGAAATTAGGTGGCTGTTGAAATGTCAAATCATTAAAATTATAAATAAATAAATTATAAATATCAATATCTTCATATAATCAATAATATCTAGGAATCTCAGAAAATGAAATTATAGAGAGAAATGAAAACCCTTTTTATTTTAAGTCTAACAAAAATTACCATTAATTAAAAATATATTAAAATCAGTCAGCACAACTATAAATAAGCAATATCATTTACAATACATTTTATTATTAATAAGTGATGAATAATATCACTATTTTTTTAGATATTTTACTCTATTTTTTAAATATATATAATAAAATATTTATTCTGAGAAACTTTTTTTGACATATATAATTGATCATAATAAAATTTCAAAAACAACACGACAAGTAGTACTTTTCGCTGATCTATATAATATGTTACTTAAAATATATGTAAGTAACATTTCCATTGGAATGAAGAATAAATCTTCAACCAAAAAAATATAGAAAATTCTAAAAAAAAATATCATTTATATTTTAAAATTTTAAATCAGTTCTATTTTCTACATTTTAATAACTATTAAATACACATTTTTATAAAAATTAGTAACTATCATCTACAATATTTTTTTTTAAATTTTTAATTTAAGATTTTGAAATTCAAATAATATTTTTGTAAAACTTTTTTTAAAAAATATTTAATATTCCTTTAGTCTTTAACAAAAAAATTAATTATCTTTTTTTAAATAGATTGAGAAAATCAATAAATCAGTTAATTATAATTAATATAATAATTAATTAATTAATTTTAATAGATTAATAATTATATCATATGAATTAGTCTAAGTTAAATTTTATTATAATTAATTAATTTATTTAATTTTTTTAATTTATAAAAAAGAAGACTTTTATACCTGCAAAATGAGTAAAAAAATAGATATATATTCAACAAACTAAATTAATAATTTTTTTTTTTAAAAATCCTTAGTTCTGTGCATAGAATTGTCGTCTCCTAGTTAGGTACGACTTTACATATATATATATATATATATATATTATTTTTTGGTTTAAAATTATTAATATCGTCTCCTAGTTAGGTACGACTTTATATATATTATTTTTTGGTTTAAAATTATTAATATTAATGTAAACTTTAAATATATATATATCATCTAATAATTTTATGGTTATAAGAGTAAAATGGTCAAATAAATATTACTGATTCTCCAAATATTTTATACTATGGATTAAAAAAGAAAAAAGGGAATATATCATTATATATGTATATAATATTATTTATAATTTAATTATTATGTTATCACCTCGACGACAGAACGATTTGACCGTAGGCTTTTTAGCTTGACGTCGGTCGGACTTTTAAAACATGGCTGTGAGGACTCCATGAATGCCAAAAGAAGCAATATCTCTCTTACGGTGAACGTTGAAAAAGCTTTCACGTTCATTGGCTATATTATCATTTGTAGGATAATGGAAGATTAAATTGCTTAATGGTTATTTATTTTCGTTGATTATTACGCCGTAGATTGTTTTATGCTTTGGACTTCAAGAAATTACTTCAATAATATTAGTCTAACCCCTCGAGATTTGACTTTTCAGGTCAGATTTTTGACCTTTTTACGTGTCGGATAAGTTCAGGAAGACTTGGACATTGCTTCTTCTGGCTGGATTGCGTTGGTCCCCAAGCATTCTGAGGTTTGACCCTTTCCTTTCTTCATCGGTGAATCATGCTTCTTCATCTTACTCTGCATTATTGAATCATCAGAAAACTTGGGTTAATGCTCGTGTTATTGTTTCCATGTCGTTTTTGCGATTGTTGTTTGGTTTAATCGCAATGCAGGGAAATGCGTGGGCTCTGTTTATTTCGTTTCTTTTAATGTGTTTTCCGTTAGTATTTATTGGGTGATTAAGGTAAGGGTCCGTATGATTAGGATTAATAATAGAGTACTTGTGTATTCAACGTAGAGAATTTGTTTGTTGATTAATAGGTCTGTGTAATTTCATGTTTTCACTTGGATGATTTTGCAGCTGTTATGCAATGGTATCATACTTCAGTATTTTTTCTCGTATAGATGTATCAGACTTCAGTATTCCATCTTTAACTCTTTGCTTGGCACAGGGATGATGGCCGAAAATGATTTTGCGGAAGAATATCAGAAAACTTACGAGTCTTCAAACGTCAAGGTAGAGTTTATAGGTTATGCTTCAGGATATCATAAAGTTAGTAGGCAATTTATTTGCGCCCCCCCCGCCCAAAAAAAACAAAAAAAAAACCTTAGGCCTAGTTGGTACTTGTTTCATATAACGTTCAGAATCTTGTTGCTTATTTTGAGCACAGTAAAATTTTTCCAAAAGAACTTTACCTGAGTCTTGTCCTTTGCAACTTTTGGTTTGACTCCTTTCATGAAACAAGAGTGAAACTTGTGCCTGTTATATATCTACCTTCCATGGTGTGCCTCAACTTTTGTATTACTATTTTGGATCAAGCAGACTCAGGAAATTCTTGAGGCAATCCTCTTAAGCAAACTCAGTTTTTAATAAAGTTTCCATGGAATTACAACCAGAAAATATACAAGGATGGATGATTAGTGTATAGCCATATTTCACTATTAATTTTGAACATAGGCATTAACAGGAAGATATATTATTTTTGTAATCAATATTCCAAATATAATGCTGAAACTAGTGAAAGTGGCACTTCTGGCAATTTATAACATGTTTACGACCTAGTTGATTCTGTTATATAATTCAAATTTGAAAAACCATGTTGGTAGTTCTTCCAAAGATTCAGTTAATGACTGCACAACTTTTTACAATTTTGATGACTTAAGCCCTAACAAAGATTCTATTCTAAACACCTTTTGTATGTGTAATTAAGGTGGAACCAGGGAAGCCTGCAGCACTTAACTGGCAGCGGAAATTAAACTCTGAAGGAAATGCTCCATTGCAGTTCACCTTAACTTTAAAGGAGACACTTCATATGGTAAGTTTGAGTGAGATAATGTCAGTATCCTCCTTTGGTTCTCCTTTTTTTTAATTAAAAAAAAATGAAGTCCCTAGGACTAGCTTACCTTCACAGTCAGAGTTCAGTCTGTAACTGGTTGTCTAATGAACGAATCCCAGTTGGTCATCTCTTCTAGAAAACTTTAGGCATTGACTTGTTAACAGTCTGCAAGCTTAACTGCCAATAAGAACTGGAAAATGTCTTGGCATTCTCCATCCTGCAGCATGCTAACAATCTATCAAAATATGTAGTCATCTTCATGTCAAACCTTAAAAAATCCCAAATCTCTGTCTTTAATTCTTTGGGTATGTATTAAATCATTGATAGTCACCCCCTTCTTAAATATTTTTGCTTCTTTGTTATCACTAATCTGCATTAGTTAGAAATATAAACTCTAACCTTGAATATGCTGGTGGATAGATATAGTATATTTTAAATGTTAGAAACATTTGTGGACTGTTAATACAGAAATCATTAGATTATCATTTGATATTTCAGCTTCCAATTGGTTATCGGCTATGGCAACATGTTCGAGAAGAAGGTGCTAAAGGAAGGGTAACGTGCTTTTACCAAGGGATTTCCATCCTATATTAATTTTTGGCAGTGAATTTTCCATCTGAATATCTTTCTTTAACCCTTTTCTATTTGTGTCTCTATTCTTCTTACAGGGAGTGTTGATTGATCCATTTACTAAGCGTCATGTAACATCTTGTCATGGTGTTCCATTAGGTGGTATTGGGTAGGTTTCAACCGTTTTATAAGTTGTAATGAATTTCTTTTGTTGCATAGGCCAAGAGATAAACAGAGGGTCTTAATCGACCAGTCCTGTAATATATGAGCCTTTCACTGGTATCTTTAACCCTCCAGGTTATGAATCTAGATTATGCATTTCATTTTGAGTAATTAGAAAAAGAAGTGTGCCTATTATTCCTAGAAAATGACTTTTCTTCTATTATTTCTAAATAATTCACTACCAGGATGCTTGTGTGCTGTATTTAAGTAAAGAATGCTGACAGGGGAAGTTGTTGTTCATGCTTAATCATAACCAACCTTATAATCAAATGCTCTAAGTTGGATGTAAACCAAATCATGAAAATCATTCAGGATTCTAATTTAATTGCTAAAACCAATTATACTTGATTTGAGTCTATCCCAGATGATCATTTAATCATATCTCTACTTGGTGTTGTTGACAAACTGATCTGCAGTGGAGGAAGCATTGGAAGAAGTTGTAAGGGTGAATTTCAGCGTTGGCAGCTGTTCCCCAGAATGTGTGAAGAGAAGCCAGTTTTAGCTAATCAGTTTTCTGTATGGTCATCTGCTCATCTTGTGCAAAAGGCTGTATCCCTTACAAATTTTGAACATCATATCTAGGATGCTCGAGAAATTTCAAACATGTCTATGAAAGTCCATGATATTTTTTTTGGAAATGTAAAGAGAAAGAACTAGTCCAGCTATCTTTTCTTAAATTTCGAATTCTGATGTAAGGATCAATCTCTTTTGGAGTTCAAGTATCTAAAAATTTTATTGTATAAGAAATAGACATTCATGATGAACATGTTTTGATACTTCTTACTGCTAATGATATACCATCTTTTGACATGATTAAGATTACCGTCTCAGGTTTTTGTCTCACGTTCAAATGGTGAAAAATATTCAAGTGTTCTATATCCTGGAAAGCCGGATGTTTTGAAGTAAGCCTTTGCCATTTCCATTATGATCTTGCAATTTATATTTCTTGGTAACTTCATTGATTTAATGAGTTGGATCTTATATGAATGTGTCTTGAACTTCATTTGAAAAGATACATAAGGAATGGGACCAATTTACTAAGCTTTACGTGCCTACACAGAGAAAATACAGTTTCAGGAATTGGATTGTGGGACTGGAATTTGAATGGACAGAATTCTACATATCATGCATTGTATCCAAGGGCTTGGACAGTATATGAGGGTAAGCCAGAAAACATCGCATACTTCCAAGTCCATCATGTTATTTTCATTAATAATAATGAGTGTGACTGATCAACTCATACATTCAAATACAGACCCAGACCCATCGTTACGAATAGTTTGTCGGCAGATTTCACCCATCATTCCCCACAATTATAAGGAGAGCAGCTATCCTGTATCAGTTTTTACTTTCACGGTTAGCAATTATCTCCTTAAAATCTCCTTTTGCTTAGAATATCATACATTCAGACTTAATAAGAAGCAGTTGATTTTGTTCCATTCAGCTGAATAATTTTGGCAAAACATCAGCAGATGTCACCTTGCTTTTCACGTGGGCTGTAAGTGATACTTTTTCTCTGCTGTTACGGTTAGAGGCTGTCACTTTTCAATAGTTTATTCTTGTCCTAAGGCACTGAATGCAAACAATAAACTGGTTTTAAAGAAATAGATGAACGTAAGGGAAGTGGTAAATGCTCATATCGTTCATTGTTTCTATGTTAATTCAGAATTCTGTTGGAGGACTTTCTGAATCTACTGGTCATCACACAAATACAAAAATGATGTGAGAAAATTGTCACTAGGTCCACGTTTTTTATGCAGATATTTCCCTTTAACGCTTATTTTTTTCATTGCTTGCCTATTAATTATTCTAACATGCAAGATATTCTATCCTGCTAGGGTGAATGATGGGGTGCGTGGTGTGCTGCTTCATCACATGTAAGTTTAAATTGTTACCATTTTTTAAGTGAAGGAGGAAAAGAAGAAAATCTGGAATTTGTCAAACATTTAACTGATATGGTTTAAATATAGGACTGCAAATGGGCAGCCTCCAGTCACATTTGCAATTGCAGCAGAAGAAAATGAACATGTTCATGTCTCAGAATGCCCTGTCTTTGTTATATCTGGTGCTTATGATGGGATCTCAGCTAAGGATATGTGGCAAGAAATTAAAAAGGTGAAGCACATAGTGTACAATGTACCATTAAAAGATCTTTGTTCAGAAACTTGGTTATTTCAGTACTCATTCAAACCTGCTATCTTCTCACAGACAATACTTTTTATCACTTTTGCTGCTTAAATTGGTTTCTGAATCTTTTTCTATCAGCAATTGACTTTTATCACTTCTACGGAAATTGTTAACATGGAATCAAGTACCAGAGTATTATCATTTATTCTATTTAGAATTCTTGATAATCTTGTAATGATAATTATTTTAAGAAAGAAATCTCTTTCATTAGTTTTAAGATAAATTCATTTTAATGTTGAGAATCAAGCAACTGATTTTTCACCTACAGCTAATGACTCCCTCACAAAATTCTGTAGGCTCTGTGATAGTGTGATTTTCTTCTAGAACATGCATACATGTATCAGAGAGGTCAGTAAGCATGTAAGCATTTATATGTTGTTCCATAATATTTCCAAATGACTGAAATGGAGTACTTTTTATTCTTTTAGCAAGGGTCCTTTGATCGTCTGAGTTTTCCTGAAACACCTGTACCTACAGAACCGGGATCATCCATTGGAGCAGCAATTGCTGCCACTGTAAAAGTTCCACCAGATGTACAACGTACTGTCACATTTTCATTGGCATGGAACTGCCCCGAAGTGAAGTTTCCCAGTGAAAGGACTTATTACAGGTTGGTTATAGAACAGTGTTTGGAAGAATTTTAATGTGAAAAATTATGCACAACTGGTGAAGTTTATTTAACAGGCGTTACACCAAATTCTATGGTACTAATAGAGATTCTGCGGCAAATATTGCACACGATGCTATTCTTGGTACATTTATTTGCTGAACTACTTTGAATTACTTTACTAATATCCGGGTGTAAATGTGCATGTATGTGTGTGGTCCCTTGATAAGTTTCTTCAACTTGTTTAATGAATTGGTGGCATAGGGCATAGCCAATGGGAGGCACAGATAGAAGCATGGCAAAGACCAATTCTTGAGGACAAGAGGTTTCCTGAATGGTAAGCTTGCACACATTATTCAGCATTTGCACCTCCAGGCAAACTCTGAAGTTTTCAAAGAATTCCCTGCAGGTACCCAATCACCCTTTTCAACGAGCTGTACTATCTAAATTCTGGGGGGACAATTTGGACAGGTATTTACGGTTCATGAAATGCTTCATTCATTCTGCCAGTGAAGTAGCTAAAGTTATTTTGCCTTTTATATCTTGCGTGAGCATTACATATATAATTCTTATCATTGTCATCGGTCTTCATCATTTCATCTGTTCTGCAGATGGTTCACCTCCAGTGTATAGCCTGGCTAGCTTAGGAGAGAGAAAATTTTCCTTGGACCGAAATAGATCAATTTCAGGGAAAAATAATCATATATCGAACAAAAATGATACTGCTGTTAACATTCTTGAAAGGTTTAGTACAGTAGCTGAGCAAATTCACACTTCTCCTGCATCAAATTCTGCATCAGGAGTAAATCTGCTCCAAGATGGAGAAGAAAACATTGGTCAATTCCTCTATCTCGAAGGCATTGAATATCAAATGTGGAATACCTATGATGTTCACTTCTATTCATCTTTTGCTCTAGTCATGCTCTTTCCTAAACTTGAACTCAGCATCCAAAGAGACTTTGCTGCAGCAGTAATGATGCATGATCCTGTAAAGATGAAACTTCTAGAAAATGGCCTGTGGGTTCCAAAAAAGGTTCTTGGTGCTGTTCCTCATGATATTGGAATCAACGATCCATGGTTTGAAGTAAATGGCTATAATCTTTATAACACAGATAGATGGAAAGACTTGAATCCAAAATTTGTTCTCCAGATTTATAGGGATGTGGTTGCCACTGGGGATAAGAAGTTCGCACAGGCTGTTTGGCCATCTGTTTATGTTGCAATGGCTTATATGGACCAATTTGACAAGGATGGTGATGGAATGATTGAGAATGAAGGCTTCCCTGATCAAACTTATGACACATGGTCTGTGTCCGGTGTAAGTGCGTATAGTGGTGGACTGTGGCTGGCAGCACTACTGGCTGCATCAGCCTTGGCACGTGAAATTGATGACAAGGGTTCTGAAGATTATTTCTGGTTTAAGTTTCAGAAAGCAAAAGCTGCATATGAAAAATTATGGAATGGCTCTTACTTCAATTATGATAGTAGCGGTGGATCTTCAAGTTCATCCATTCAGGCTGATCAATTAGCAGGACAATGGTCTGTATTATGTCTTTTGGAAATTATATCCCCTTGGATGAGCATCTGGTTCTTCAATAGCACTTCTAAACTACTTTTTATGGTTGCAATGGTTGATTCTACGATATTAACTCTCCTCTGGTCAATTTGAATTTAAGTTAGAATCCAAGTTACATGACCAAACTGGTGTGTTTGCGTATCTTCATAATTAAAAGTACAAGTTTGTCTAACATATAAAAAGAAGTTGAAAAATAGGATCATTATCAGATGTTTTGAGGATTTGGCTGTAGATAAAAGTTTGATACAACCTGGTTTATCCCCAGGTGTTCCATATGTGGTTATTATTCCTTGGCAGTATTTAAGATGAAGTCATAACTTATTCTTTACCTTTTTGAAGGTATGCTAGAGCTTGTGGTCTTCCACCAATTGTTGACTCAGACAAAGCTAGAAGTGCACTTCAAATGGTTTATAATTACAATGTTATGAAAGTAAAGGATGGGAAACGGGGTGCTGTAAATGGGATGTTGCCTGATGGAAAAGTTGACATGTCATCGATGCAATCCAGAGAAATATGGTCTGGGGTCACATATGCGGTAGCTGCAACAATGATCCAGGAAGATATGATTGATATGGCTTTTCAAACTGCAAGTGGAGTATATGAAGCTGCATGGTCTGACGATGGGCTTGGGTAAGCATATTTTTCTGTCATCCTAAAGGCATTTTTCTTTCTGTATGTGAGGGAGTGTAAGTTTGAACCAAATACTTTTTGCTAACTATCTATATCTAATGATTTACTAACTAGCACAAATTATGTTCTTCTGAAGGTTAGTGCTTGAGCTTCTGTCTACTGAGCTAAGTTGTGAAATTTGGTTTACTTGAGTAGTTGGGAGTTCCCTTCCATTCATTTCACTTTTCAAACAAATTTTCCTTGCATCTGTTACAAAATTTAGGTTTTTTCTATCATTAAAGGTATATTGTTCCCAAAACTCGTAAGTTCTCTAAATTTTCCTGAAAAACATCAAATTATTACTTCAAAATGTAACACTTTGAACTACCGAGACAATGCTAGTTTTGGGTCACACTACGTGGGATTCAACTGTTATTTACCCTTGTTACTATGAAGATAAGCTGTTTCATGTAATTTTTTCATATCTCATTGAGGTCCTTCTATTGATCTATAGCTATTTTCAAACATATCAGTTGGTGGTTAAATGGTAATGGAACAAGCTATAGAGGTGTTGAATGACACACTTTCAACTACTGAAAAAAAGCTACCTTTGGTTCAAACTACATGAGATTCAACTGTCATGTACCCTTATTAGTATGAAGATGTGTTCTGTTTCATGTAATCTTTTCATATCTCCCTGAGGTACTTATGTTTGATCAATTATAATTATTCTTTTCAAACATCCCTTGGTGATTAGATGGTAAAGGAATAAACTATAGGGTGTTGAATGGCATCCAATAAACTACTGAGAATCAGCAACCTATTGGGAATTCAACTGTCAGTTACCATTATTACAATGAATATGGGTTTTACTTCATATACTTTTTTCATATCTCGTTGAGGTCCTTCTGTTTGATCAATTATAGCTATTCTTGTCAAGCTGATCACTTGGGGGTTAAATGGTTAACTGGTATTGCAGCAAACTACAGAGATATTGAATGGCAAACTTCAAAGTAATGAGAAAAACAGTTAATTTTGGACCAAACCACGTGGAACTCAACTGCTAATTACGTTTATTAATATTTGTTCTGTTTCATCTAAATTTTTTTCATATCTCATTGAGTTCCTTCTGTTTGATCAATTGTAGCTATTCTTTTCAAACTCCTGAAGCCTGGACCACCAAAGATGAATACAGATCTCTGTGTTACATGCGCCCTTTAGCCATATGGGCAATGCAGTGGGCCCTGTCAAGAACAAAGCAAATTCACCATGAAAGTAAATCTGATGAGAAGGAAAATGCATTGTTTAGATACCATGATGATGGTTTCACAAGAGTTGCTCACCTTTTAAAGTTGCAAGAGGAGGCATCACCAAGAAGTCTGTTTCAGGTTATATTTGATTACACTTGCAAGAGGATGCTATAAGCATAAGCATGGCTTCTTTGTACCATGTGTACGATTCTGTCTTGTCTTCTTGGGAAATGATCTTCATTTTGAGTAAATCTGACCTTTTAATTAATTTGGATGGTTCAGATCTGTTTAAATAATTTGATATACTATCCAAATTAATTAGGCGGCCAAAATTGACTCAACATGAACCATTTTTCCTGTCAGAAAGTAGAAAAATTCATATGGAACATATTATTTTCATATCATTAATTATATCCTTATTGGGTCCTTTAATTGGAGTTATACCATTTGTTTGATAGAATGTACCACATTGTACATTATTGGGATATGGTAAAGTAATTTTAAGCACAATTGGTTTGGGTGTAAAAGATGGCTTTTTTTTGTTAATAGTTCAAATTTTAACAGTTTAAATTTATTTGCATCACAACTAATGGTTCAAACTCTGCCATGTCCCTTGTTAATCTCACACCCAGATAAAAGAGAAGGATTGTGTTAACACCCACTAGCCAACATAAAAATCCGTCAAAACATCATGAATATAGATCATGAATACAAATAATAGTTCACAACCGAAGTGAAAAAAAATAAAAAATTTTAATAATAGTTTACAGTCATTAATTGTTAGGATTAAATTTTAACAGTTGAAATTTATTTATATATTTTAATATAAAATTATAACAATAGTTTGATAAAATATTAATTTGAACTGTTAAAATTATAATTGAGGGTGATGAGAAGGGTAAAGGAAAGAAGGCAAAATTACTATAGAGTTGATTATGTAAAATCTTGTTAGATCTCCTTTTAAATTTTAAATTCGATTAATAGAAAAGATATTTATATTAAAAGGAGCAACTACGAATTCTAAAACTAAGATATCTAGTAATAGAATTCGGTTAATATTATTAAAAAAAAAAAAGGAGAGAAGGCAAATCCTGGCGAAAAAAAAAAAAGTAAATAAATTTAAACTGAAACCACAAATTGGCCATCCAAACAGGGTATATACAAGAATTTCTCGATTATATCAGATCCCAATGCACTTGCATTGCCAACAGAGTTGAGCAAATACTATGAAACATACAAAAAAATTAAAAGGAAATCTTTCTGCAATATATAATAATTACTAATCCTCATCAAATACTATGGGAAAAAAAAGAAAGAAATTTAAAGAAAATATTTCTGCAATATATGACAATTACTTAACCTCATCAGTATCATAGTTTTGACACAAAGATTGAAGTCCACTGGTTGCTTTCTTGACAATGTTGATCTTCATCATAGCCTCAGGTGCTTTGCTTGGAAGCTTTTCAGACATTCTTCTTCTCTTAACAATAAAATCATCATCAGTTTCTACAAAATCTTCATCCCGAATTCTTTGCAAGTTCTCTCGATTTGCTTGAGAAAACTGATTTTATCACTGCTTCGTCTTCTTCTTCCTCCAGATGTTTCTTCTCCTTGTCAGCTGCTGTGCGTTGCAAGGCCTCCAGCACTGCATCAACAGAGACATTCCCATGCCTCGATTTCATAGACTTGATCTCATCAATGGTTGCTACAATGTCCATCTCCCTTTTAGAGTCAGAGCTCTATTTTCTAGTGATTTCATAGCATCCCCAATCTCTTCAGCTTCCCTCTTCTGTTCTACTACAAAATAAGAATTTTGAGGGTCGGTTTTAATGGTTAGCTCAGCAGAACACTTATTGCATTTAAAGTAAAATCTGAATATTTTACTTACCAGATACCTCTCGCCTATGACATCTTCCTTCCGAGAGTTGAATTTGGAGCCTTGAGAAATACAATTCCCACAAGTGTTGCACCTAATGCTCATGGGAAGCATCATACGCACTTTGATTTGGTGATTTTTGGGTCTGCAAACCCTAGGCAGTCGGGTCAAAATCTGCCGGGTAATACATGTTCAGCACTTTTCTTTCTCCATCCTTTCCACTTTTCTTCTAAATTTCTCACTCAATAGAAAGAGTAGGTGCCACGGAAGACAAAAAAAAAAAAAAAAAAAGCAACTTCTGGCCTCAATTGGTGTTGTTTGATCCTGTAACATGGAATTTTTATTTTAATATATTATTATTTAAAAAATCTTATATATCATATTATTTAAATAAAAATATTAAATAAACTTTAAAATTGACATTATATAAAATTGAGTATAATATTGTATATGTGATCTTTTAAACAATAATATATCAAAATAAAAAATTTATGTGACATGTATCAAATGAAAGTTAGTATTTTTGTTAGCGAATAGGTAAAATTTTATCAATTTAAATATTTTAAAGTATTAATTGTCCTTCTAAAATTAGTTTGGGATGCAAATACGTTAGCGTGTTAATTGTACCTCTAAAATTAGTTTGAAGTATTGATTGCACTTTTAAATACTTTAAGGTATTAATTACTCTTCTAAAATTAGTTTAGGATACTAGATGCACATTTACTCTAAAATAAAATATGAATTATTTCAGATGGATTATCAACTAACTAAGATTAAAATATGTTCAACGATCACGTTGCCCTCGTATAATATGTAAGTATTTCTCATTAAACATAATCCATGTTATGGGTATATTTTTTTCATTTTGTGTTTTTATTGAATAAAAGCCATTGATATGGCGGGTATGCCAAATATCCTAAAATAGAACTATTAAAACCAGCAATTTTGAATTCATAATAAAATGAATAAATTATATTATTTTATTTTATTGATAACTCACATAAAATTATTTTATTAAATATTTTAAGTTAATAGCATAAAAAGAAATATCTATATATACAATATAATAAAACTTCGTATAGAGCCATACCAATTAATACCAAATATACTTATTTATTTTTATTTATAAGTAATGTTTAGTATATTTTATACAGAATAAAATAAATATTAAATTTTATTAACTATGCTATAAAATTTAATAAATTTTTATTTTATCTATATTTAATATATATTATAGTTAATAGAAATAAAGTCTACATAATAATAAATAAATAGTAAAATGATATATTTATAAAAAATATTTTTCTCTTCTTTATAAATAGAACCAAAATAAATCTTTTTTTCTCTACCTTATAAATATAACTAGAGGAGTAGAATATAAGGCAAAATTAATGAATAAAATTGAAATTAAATAAAATTAAGATATCAAGCAATATTAAATTTAAAGTAAAGTTTTGTGATTAAATTGGAATAAAAAAATTAAATACCAAAAGTGAAATATAAGATAATATTACAGGATTAAGATCCAAATAAAAGAAGTTAATGGACAAAAGTGTACCCTCAAATAAAGTTCAGAGGCCAACAGTGTATTTTTTGTTTAAAATTTAAACCATTTAAATTAACGGTTTATACCAGATCTCTGTCCGATTCCTATATATATGTAGTTCCAAATTCTCCTCCTGAATTTTCTTCGCTAACCATTGGTGAAACAGAGGCTTCTCTCTCTCACAGAGGGCGGTTTTCCCGACTCGTGGGAAACCGCTCGACCCTTTGGATTTGGCAACATTTTCAAGGTTTCTCTCCGCTTTACAATAATCTACATAGATTTGATTTAAGCTTTGTTGTCTTCTGTATTTCTGGAATTTTTGAAATTTTCGTGATGTTGGAAGTGATGAATCGCTTGTTTATGTATGTGTATGTGTGAATATTTGATCGATTTGTTCTCCCTTCTCAAGAGCGTTCTCTTCTAAAGCCTTTGTTTATGAATGCTCATTGGATTTGTGTTTTCTCCAGATTTTAGGCAGAATTTGGGGCAAACCGTATGAATTGCGAATTACTGCAAGTTTCATATTTCGAATTGGGGATTTCTCAATTCGAGATCGATTTGATATTTTGTGAAAGAAAGGAGCATTATGGCCAGAGTTTCCACATCTGTATCTCCCAAACATGGGGAATGGGTGAAGGGGAAATTGGTAGGATCAGGATCTTTTGGGAATGTTAATTTAGCCATGAGCAAATCCACAGGAGGACTCTTTGTTGTTAAATCAGCACATACAAGGGCTGAATTTGCGGCTTTAGAGAATGAGGTTGAAATTCTCAAGAATCTAGAACAATCTCCTTATATAGTCCAATACTTAGGGTCAGAAAGAGATGGAAATGATCTCAGGGTTCTAATGGAGTACATGGCTGGGGGTAGTTTGGCTGATATTGCAGAGAAATTCGGCGGATCATTACAAGAAGATGTAGTTCGTTTATACACAAAAGAAATCCTTGAAGGCCTCAAGTATCTTCACGGTAATGGGATTGTGCACTGTGACCTTAAGTGCAAAAACGTGCTTCTGGGGTCTTTTGGGGACATCAAATTGGCAGATTTTGGATGTGCAAGGAGGGTCGAGGACTTGAAAAATAACGATTTGATGAAGAATAATAATAACAACAAGAAGTCTTTGGAATATGTTAGTGGGACCCCTCTCTGGATGGCTCCTGAAGTTTTGAGGAATGAAAAGCTTGATTTTGCTGCAGATATATGGTCTTTGGGATGCACTGTTATTGAAATGGCTACTGGTAGGCCTCCTTGGGGTGCTTCTAATAAGTATGATTCAAACCCAATGGCTGTCATTTTGAAGATTGCATGTGGTGATGAGATACCTAAACTCCCAACCCATTTCTCAAAGGAGGGTATGGATTTCTTGAGGAGGTGTTTAGAGAGAGACTCAAAAAAAAGGGGGACATGTGAGGAATTACTTAGGCACCCATTTGTGTCAAGGGATTATTACTCATCTGTAACTGTAACAACTACAACACCATCTTCACCCAAAGAAGACACTGCTTCCTCACCAGTCAGTGTGTTGTTGGGGATCTCAAGTTTTGATTATGCTTATGATTTGGCGGATGAATCAGAAAGTCCAGAGGAAAATGATTTCTCAGTCATAAACCCATTCACATGTTGCAAAGATGGAAGAAAAGGAATTGCAATGCTAAGAAATGGGGATGAGTGTGTATTTTGTTCATCACAGAATTGGATTACTGTTAGATCATGATGAAGAAGGTGTCTGAACTGTGACAATGGGGACTTAGGTCCCTACTAGTGTAAACAGGGACTAGTGAAGATAGAAAAATAACGAGGTTTAGGAATCCATCTGTTAGTGAGGATCTGCCACTTTCTGTTTGTTTTTCTTCTTTCTGCCTCCCATCACCAGGAGGGATGAACAGTTATATAAGAAAAGATTGAAATGTACAGTAAATGAGTAGGAGAGAAAGAGTTTATTTATTTTGTGCAGAGTTTTTTATTTTGGCTCTCTTCTCATTAAGTAGTTATACTGCGTACATTTTTTGTTACAGATGAAATAGATTTGTTCTTCTAATCCCTCATTTGTAAGTATAGAAATAGGGTCAGTTCAATATTGTATTATATATACACCCACCCACACACACAAATATAGATTCTTGAGTGGTTTGTCTTTTGTAAATGGATCATTGTTCATGTTCATGGTTGTCTTTTTGTTTTTGTTTTTTTACAAAAAACTTTAGGTGAATTTGGCACTAGTCTCCCACTAAGGTCAGGGTACAACCCCAAGGCTCAAAGAGCGCTTACAGTGGACTTATGAGATTGCTTACCAAAAGAGTCCTCACGACGGCAACATGAATCAAACTCTTATCCTTATATGATACAAGTCTATTTCTTACCATATGTACCAACTCTTCTTGTTGATGGTTGTCAAAAGAATAAATCATAGTCTCCTTCTTGTTACTATTTTTCATGTTTTCTTTACGTAAGTTTTGTTTTTTTATTCAATTGAAAAAAAAAGAACATGCTAATTATATCCTTTTGAATATATAATGATTTTTCTTTCTTTATAATAGATTCTTAACCATATAAAAAATAGACATGAGAGGTCACCATTCACCAAAAAAAGAAAAAGATGTGTGTATAGTTATAACAGGACTTTTTTTTGTTGGAAAGAAAATAATCTCTATATAACATAAAAGAAAAAATGGGAAAATCATTTTGAAGGTATTTACTTTCCCACAATTTTCAATTTAGTACACGTGTTATTTTTTTCTTTTTAAATACTTTAATTTTATTCTATCAATACAATATACTTTTGTGCAAAGACTAATAGTACTACCAGATTAAGTTACAGGGGTTAATAGTAAGCAAAATTAAAATATTTAATAAGAGAAAAAATAACGTGTCATATTAAAAATTAAGAAATATTATAAGTACTTGCAAAATAGTTTTCTGTTTGAAAATTGACAATAAAGACATGATCAAGATCATATTTACAAACTAGGAACTTCAAGAATTAAACTCGAAGAGGAAGCAAAATATGCCAGCATTCAACTTCCTCGCAAAGTAAGGTTAATGCCCCCATTTGGAATCACTGGATTTGAAGATGTGTTATTTGATTGATTCTTGAAGAGAAAATGATTCAAGAGAATATGATTGTATGTTTGTAATTCTAGAATATATTGTTTAAGTAATTAACAGGTTGTTTAGTTGGTTAAAAAACATTAAAGCAAAGTCATTTAAGAAGAAAAGAAAGCAATGCTACACAAAGAATTTTATTTTAAGAACCATGAAAAAGGTGATTGTAATCTGGACCTAAAGAGTATTGTTTACAGAAATACTCTAATATGCAAGTGGTCCAAATTCACATACGATTTATAGTACTCCCTCTTTAATATAATATAAAAATTAGTTAATTAATTTAAATAAGTTAAAGAATATATAATATGAATTCGGAAGATTTAAATTTAATTATAATTAACTGATAATATATTAAAATTAGTCAACTAATGTATATAAATCATGATGGGTTAAGCATAAGTTGCTATTTTTTAATCTTATCAAACATGTAGCTGATGATTGTATCTTGCTGTTCTATAAATAAAGTTGATAACTTTATGACACTAGAGTCATGAATTTTGCACCATATGGTGCCTTCCAACTTAGAAACAATCGGGAAAATGAAATGACATAAAATTAATAACTCGGAAGTGTTGTGCTCTTGCTCGCACTATTATCAGTAGGCACACCCCACAAAGTGCAATAACCCTATAATCCTTAGTTTCTACCTGCATGTTCATGGCATCACTAAAACAATCTTTAGCCCAAAACACAGTCTTTCTTATAATGGAAGAACTACTTTGTTTGAGCATTACCCAAAGTATTGATTTCTCAAGTAGTCACTATTCCACCTCTGTTCTGTGCATGCTTGAACTGGCCTTCTGAAGCCAACTTTTGGAACTAAATCTTCCACCTACAAGACCAGAAAATCATCCAAATCAGAATGCAGAGATTTGGCTTGCCCAGCTTCCAGAAGATGGAGAATGAATGAATCATCTGAATTGAGGATTTATAAAGTTTTCTGAAATTTGATTAATTTTGTGTTTTTTAATGAGAATCTCGCCTTTCTTGATAAAGGCAAATTCCATAAAAATTCACAGATCTTCCCTTCGGAGAATTCCATGGTCAATAACAAAAATATTCCATGGGCTGAAATGAATCAATGGTAACTTTCTGTAGGATAGAGTTTGTATGATTTCTGCGTGACTCTGAAGAATATATCATTATTCTTAAACAAGCATGATCTAACATGACTAAAATAATATTTAAATTGAGCATGCTAATATTCAGCACTTCCCCTTAAAATGTGCATGCCATCATATCAATTTGATACATACACTTCACTCATAAACAGCTCACAAATACATATTAAATATTTATGCTAATTACTAGACAGAAGCTTACTGAAAGATTTTCAAATCCAAGAACATTCCTCCTCTTATGGAAAAGATAACTTTCTTATCAAGTACAACTAAGGTTAATAAACTTTCCCAAGTATGATCAAGCAGTTATGTAACTATAAAGGGGTTCAACCCCAGGGCCTTGAAAAGATGAAGCTCAAATTTAGGAGATTAAACCCAAATGTAGATTGAATCATTCAAATCAAACGTCCAGGCCCGCCAAAATGTCATATAAAAATACAAGAAGTCTAGAAATCTACGATGTTCACAAGTCTTGAATAGTGCAAGTCAATTTCAAACTCCATATAAATGCATATAGCTCGCTTTAAGTATACATACAGAGCAAAAAGAAGACAGCAACTAAGTTTTTCTCCCAGACATGTGTATAAAGATCTTAACCGCTTGAGATTGCCTATTGCGGATAGTTTATTATATGTCAAATTATTTGTTGAAAATTATGCAATAAAGGTGCCCGCATTTAGCATTTCCTCAATACCTGAGACTAAGACCAATGTAGTTCATGTTAAAGAATATAGCATATAATGATACTTAAGCATACTATATCCTCCTCCCATCCAAAAGGTCTCCACTTACACAAAAGAATGTTTCCGACTGTATATCACTAACCCTAGTCCATCTTTTTTTTTCAATAAAAAAATGATCCAAACAAAGATCTACACCTCTTTGTTCTGCCAAAAGCTTTGAACCATTTAAGGAGAAGATGCTCTAAATCTGATGGTTGAACTGAATTCTAATCTGAGATCTAAACATTTTTTCCATAAGAAAGTGTTCTTTTCGACAATATAGACATGCCCGCACTCCAGCCTATGCACTGTTTGTGCACATAATACAATTGGTAGGAGACGATGCTGTGTAAAGTAACAAATATATAATGACCCTAAAATCTGTTTGATATGCTATAAGAAAGAATAGGAATCTTTTTATTTTATATATTTAATCAAATAAAAAAAGAACAAAATACCAAAAAAAACCCTCATAAAATTGGTCCAAAATTTTTACATTAACTTCTCCCATAAATGCCTAGCACAAGCTCCCTGCCCCAGCAGAAAGTAAATCCCCACCTCTTATGGAAGAAGATGCAAGAGTTCTAATTGCTGTGCAAAAATACAATGTCATCCTTGAGAAGTGAAAAGTAGATCCCCAACTACTGCAGAGGAAACTATACAAGTGGCTCTATCGGGGAATTCCCGTTTCTGAGACTCAAGCTCCATTTCTGGTGTGAGAAAGAAAAACCCAAATGCCCATCATTCAATTTCAACCTCAAGATGAGAAATTCAAATCAAAGAGGTTTTCTCCAGACCTCAAGTGCCATTTTTGGCGGAAAAGAGAAAAACCCATTTTTGGTTGCTAGGTGTCCCTCTTATGCATGCAAAGATAGGAAAATAGAGAAGAGAGTACGAATGAATCTGGCTGCCAAGAGTTTGAGTCTAGCTAGAATGAGAGGGAAGGAGCAAAGGCATTGAATCTGGCCAAAGCCAAGGAATCCATGAGGAAGGAGATGGAGGAGATGACAAAACAGACATGGTGGGACCGTGAGGAGATTTCATCTTAACCAGCTCAAGAATTGGTAGAGAACCCAGTCTTCACCCGCATTGCCTCAGAAAAAATCTTTGTGCAGACTTCAATAGGTTTGTTGGCATCTTGAACAAACCCTTCCTTTCAAACCTTTTAGGAAATCCCAAAACAAACTCGTTGGAGCTTTCCCTAGGCACCGAACCTCACACCCTCAGAGCCAGACCACCCTTCTACAAAATTCCTCTACTTTGAAGCTATGTCGCAAGGAGGTTGTAACGCTAGGGCTATGTTTGGTAGGAGTGAAAGGGAGCTAGGAAACCATAAAGGGTGAGTGAAGGTTAATTTTGACTTGCTTGGCAGGTGTGACAAATCTTTCTTGAGAAACTCAGCTTCCATCATTCAAGGGAAGGAGGATTCATCTAACAAAGCTGAGGAAAGACCCATTATTCCAAGGAACTAAGATTTGCGACAATGTTGCCCTTCATATTTGCTCACAAAAGCCCTCTTTTCATTCAACACATTGAACCTCAAAACGCCATTCAATGTCATCACCTGTATTGTCATTGTTGAACGTCATCTTCTACCTGTATTGTCATTGTTCACTTCTTTACCCACTTGCTTCTTGCTTCCCTTTTCTTTTCTCATTCTTATCAAGTGGGTTCAAAGACAAACACACCATAGTGAATGGAATGGTTGTATTTATATGTGCATAAAAATAGGCATGTTGAAATCTGGGCATAAAACATCTTTTTTTACAACTTTATTGATTATTTGTGAGCAAAACTAAGCCTCTAATCACAGGCTGATTATTATTATGCTACCCATTTTCTTACTCTACATAGATTGATTTCTTCCCATGATGCAGAATGAGGGAAACAGTGAAAGAGTCATCAAATGCCTCTGCTGTGTACTCCTCTTGAGGGTTAAGGGCCATTTGTTATTTTGCCCACTTTTCTTTCCTGTCCTATTTTGACCTCTCTTTTATACCAAACAAGTTTATGTGCCCAGAAAATCCATTCCAAGCAAAGCCTATTACCTTTCCCTTTCCGCTTCCCATTTCCATAAACCTAAGATCAGACACTACATTATCCTCAGAAACTACTTTAATCTCCTCAATAAAGATCTCTGACAAGCATCAACTGCCGCATAGTCATAGTTCATCCACCATTAAGGACAAGTAGACAGAGATAAAGAGCACCCTTGCCAAACTCATTGCCCATGAATCCATAATCAAGGTAAGCTTCCTTAGACGCTATGCAATGCCCAAATAGCCATTCTCCATGCCATGCAAATTGGCCTAGGTATCTTGAATTTATTGGTCCAACCAATTTGAGATTTTGGTATAAATGTTCATTTCAAAGTAGTGTACACTAAAGAAATGAATCGATATTTATTACATGAGATATTCAAAGAAAAGCATCCAAGCACAGTAGACTATATAAATATCTTCAACCTTCATTCTACAAAGTTATTGAATTTTAGGATGGTCTTTGCCACTGTATGATCGATCTCATTGGCATAATTAGAGTCATAAGCATTTATAGACCTATCATGTTAACACATCCAAACTGGCGGTTTAGAAAGTGGTTAATCAATAATGGATCCTTAGATTTAACTAGATGATTTTATCAAGGAACTTACTTACAAATACCAATGCCATGAAACAAAAGTTAAGACTATAGACAGCTCTGTACCTTATAAATTCACCAAAATCAGATATTTAATCTCTCGTGTGCTCTTCCTTGTTGCTTCTGTACAAAGGCACAAATTGTGAATGAGATCAAATTTTCCTTCGCATTTCCATATAGATTTACAAAAAGTTCTTCAGCACTTAATGTACTACAACTCAGCTTAGTTGGTATCTACCAATAGGTATGTCCTCATGAAATAGTCACAGCCAACGAAGTAGGGAACTGGTGCATTATTTCATGGAATTTTCCTACATGAAATTATGTAGATACAACGTACCAAAACAAATATTAATGCAAGTGGAGATAGTAAGTGACTCCAGCTGAGCTAGATAAGTTATTCGAAGTTAGCATCATGTATAAACCATTTTTGCTACTCATGTACAATCTGATAATAATAATAACACTAAATGTTGAACTAAAACAGATTCCAGAATGCCATTATAAGAAGGATGTTAATTTTTGCTTCTCATGTAACATCCAATAATAATAACAAATGTTTAACTAAAACAGATTCCAGAATGCCGTAATAAGAAAGATGTCAATTTTTGCTTTTCATGTAACATGCAATAATAATAACAAATGTTGGACTAAAACAGGTTCCAGAATGCCGATACAAGAAGAATGATGTCAATGGTAAAAAAATGATCAACGTGACAGTTTTACTTTCTACAAATACACTTCAATATGTTCATAATGATAAAGGGGGGAAAATATGGTTCCACAAATACCTTAAGGTGTTCCACCCTGAAATCCTCAGTTGGAGATCCGCTGAAAATTAAGTTTATGACCTCGTCAGGAATGGTGAAGGAGCCGTGTCCATATGGCACTTTAACTTTTAAAACTTTCATCCTACCAAAAAGGGAAGGGCGCTGCAGAACATCAGGAAACTTGGAAAGCATCTGCACAACCAAAGAGCAAGAATTCCACCATATTACAAACAAACAAAACTCGCGCCATTAGAAAGAAAAGGGGTAGATAAAAAAAGAACGTATGCAAAGTATATTACACTCACAGTTAAAGTTTCAGAAGAAAACGTCACAATCTCTGCATCACCAATTGCCCGAAGCATTTCAATCAAATGAGAAATGAACTTTCTTTTTGCCAATCGAACGGTACCACATAGATAATCAGCTAGAACAGCATCAACATCTACTCTCTTAATGAAGGGAAGTGCAGGAATGGAGAACTCGAGAATATGGGACTCAACAAATTTGAAAGATGTAATTTTTGTTGAAGTAATAACAATCTTACAGTTTGTATTAAGATTACGAACATGTTCCATCTTTGATATAGTCAAGGTCGTGAGCTGAGGTGCAGAAATTTCAAAAAAATTTACTCTAGACGGAATTCGACAATCACTTATCACCAAATTTTTCAAATTGAAACAACATTGAAAAGGATCCAAGGTAAGTTCCCCATCCAGTATAAAGGAACATTTGACAAGATGCAAAGTAGTCAAGGTAAGAAACTCCAAGTTTGTGTTGGGCAGAAGAATTATTTCAAGCAATTCAAGGGTTTTCAACGATCGGCAACAGAAAAGACGGGGCAATTCATCCACAATGCGAGGAAAATGGAGGCTCAAATGTTGAACCCCGTGATCGACAACATGATGGATGACCCTCTTCACAAGAGGCTCAAACAAATCATGGCTATCAATGCACATTTGAATTGAAGAGTAAATGGGATTAGATATATCGAACCAGAACTTGCAAATGCTGACAGAGGCATCTTTGCGAGAAAGAAGAGAGACCACAAAATTGGAGAAGGAAGAGTAATAATGGAAGGAATCACTATCGATGCTGAGAACGGGGAGGGAAATCCAAAGGTACCTCAATCTCTTGCACACAGCACTGGTTTGAACTGCCGTCTTCGTATCAAGAAACGACAGAATGTATTGAAGAATTTCATCAGGGAGACTAGTGAGCATATCATCCATCATCATCATCTCTGCTTTGCCCATTTCTGGGCTCTCAATTAATCCCATCGTAGCCATTCCTAAAATCAGGTTTCAACTTTCAGGTTTCATCTCCGATAACTGTAAAGCCAAAATCAAATCCTGAGATAAGAGATAAGGAGTATAATTTTATTTTGATGACGATACTCGCCTCTATCCTCCTTTTTATAATATCAACTTACCCTTGTAATATCATTACAAATAGTTTTAGAGATTCAACTTAATATTTTTAATTTTTTAATTTATATAAGTTTTAATCAATAATTTTAATTAATAATTTTATTTTTATTTTTAAAAAATTATGAATTAATTAATTAATAATTATATTAATTAAATTTTATAAATATTAAATTTTTAATTATAATAATTATTTATAATAATAAATTATTTTTATATTTAAAATATTTTGAGCCTTATAATATTAATTAATTAGTAATTTTATTAATTAATTATATTTATATTTTTAATTTTTAATAATAATAATTATAAATAATTAATCAATTATAACATTTTTTTTTTCATCTTTTATTCAACACAAGGAGAAAACTCTAGTTTTTAGGAAAACCATGTGTCTATACTTTTTTTTTTTACTTTTTATTTTAGCATCTATCATTTTTTTCTTTATTAATAAATTTTTATTTTTGGCTTCTATAAAGAAATTAATAGTACTAAAAAATAAAGTTATAAAAATTAACAATACTAATAAAATAAAATTAAAAAAATTAATAAAGGAAAGAAAAGTCACAAGCATTAAATTAAAAATATATTCTATGTTTCTTTTGGCTAAATTATATAACCCCTTGAACTTTTTATTATAACAACCTCCATAAACTTTAAATTTATATAGATAATTTTTATATGATTAATTTTGTATGTTAATTATCCTCATACATATTGAAGTTTAAAAAAATTGCTCACAGATCAGTCAAAGTTTGAAGGATTATATACACATAAAAATAAAATTTAAAGAATATATAATTGATAATTAGAAGTTATTTTCATAGATATAAAAAGCTCATCAAAATTTATTATTAAATTTTGAAGGCTAAAGAAATTATTTGTAAATGATTCAGAGTTTAAAATAAGTTCTTGAATTTGTAGTTTAGATGAATGGAGACTTTGGAAGCCTAATTAATTAATTAATTAATCAATCAATCAATTGTGATTTTCATTTCTAATACTTAGATAGATTTTAGATCAATTGGGTCCTTTTGATTTATTAAATCATATTTTTATAGACTATCAAATGAATGCATAATCTAATTAACTCATCATGTTCGTGAAAATAAGATTTTCCTTATTATTTCATGGAACATAACCTAAGTAGCAACAGCAGCAATAGGAGAAAATTAATTGGTAAATCATGATGGTTTTTTCAATTTTAAATCATATTCTTGTAGTTTATTTTATTTGAATTAGATTATTATTATTTGATCCATTAATTTTAATTTATACATTTTTTAAAATTTTATTTATAGAAATCCACATGCCTTAAAATGATGTGAAATAAAATGAAGTAGGTTTCAGAAAGTCTACAAAATTCTATAAATTTGTTTTGGCCAAAATATAAAATTCTATAAATTAAAATTAATAATTTTTACACTTAAAGATGAATGCCTATAACAAATTGAATTATAAAGACTCAATTTAAATAAAATAAATTATAAAAATCTAATTTAAAATTGAGATAAATTATAAGAATATGTGAATTAATATTTTCTAATGATGAACTCAATTTAAACTAGGCCTCAAGTTTTGGGCCAAGGTTTGTTATTTGTCATATCTCATTATCAAGAGTTTTTAAAGTTACATATTGTCCGTAGGTTCAACTAGCGAAGGGTTAAGATATACGATTATTATAGTATATTTAATCCCTAGAGAATATCACTTTATTATGATTCCAGTCACGGCGCTTAAGGGGACATCCTAACTTTTGGGTGTCTAAGTTTATGCCTAAAGATAATTGACAGTTCACCCTACCTGATATTGGTATTGCCTAGAAGAAAATGAGACTTCACCCTGCTCTTAGATCGTGAGTGAGCTCAACCTTTTTCCAAAAAATTTTATACCAAAAAATTTTTTTAAAGTTTTATTTTCTCTTTTGTTATCATTCACTCTTTTATGGTGAGAAATCTCTAGAAAATACTTTTTCAATTTTAAAATTTTAAAAAGAGTATCTCAATACATAAAAAGACATATTATTCACAAGTACTAATATAGAATTTCAAAATTTGGAAAAAAAAGAAGAAATTGCCTCTGAAAGTGTTTTAAGAAAAAGATAAATTTAGGTTAATTACTACTCATATAATGTGATTGACAATTTTTGTAATAATTTTAACCACCTTAGTGAAGATATTTACTACTCTCTTTAACAACTTAATTAGAAGTAAGTACTTTGATCAATTACTACTCATGTAATAGGATTGACAACTTTTGTAATGATTTTAACCACTTTAGTAAAAATATTTACTACTCTCTTTAATAATTTAGTTACAAATAAATACTTAGATCAATTACTACTCGTGTAATAGGATTAATAATTTTTGTAATAATTTTGATCACTTTAATAAAGATGTTTACTATTATCTTTAACAACTTAGTTGCAATTATTTATTTCTTAAAACATTTTCAAGGGTATTTCTTTTTTTCTCTAAATTTTAAAATCCCATATTGGTACCTATGACCAATCTGTTATTTTGCATATTATGATATATTTTTAAAAATTTTAAAATTGAAAATGTAATTTCTAGGGATTTTTCCTTTTTTTATTTTAGTACGAAGATATCTAAAATTGTTCTCACTCTCTCACTGAACGTGTTTCGGTACTCATCATTTTGATGAGCACCATTAGCTCATCATATTTAAACAATTTAGATCTAATTTTGACAGTTTAAATTTAATTTTTTTATCTTTATTTGTTATAAAATAAATTATTTTAATAGATGAATTATCTAAAATAAAGATAATCTCTCAATTATCATTTCTTAAAAAAATAATTTTTTTTTTCAATTGAAAAATCAATTAAAAAATTAAATCTGAATTATCTAAAATAAAGATAATCTCTCAACTATCATTTCTTAAAAAAATAATTTTTTTTTCAATTGAAAAATCAATTAAAAAATTAAATCTGAATCATCTATATCTTATGAGCTAACGATGATCATTATAGGAGTACCAAAACGGGGTCATTCACAAACACATATTCATATTCATATACTATCTTCGGTCTTAATTATAAGAGCTAGTTAATTTTTTTAGAAGATTTAAAAAGTTAAATAAATTAGTTAATTATAATTAAATACAATCCCTCAAGATAAATTTATATTATATATACTTCAATCTACTTAAATTATTCTATTGGTTCTTATATTAATTATAATTAAATGATATATTTAGCTTCCTAAATTTATTTAAATAAATTAACTAATTCTTATAATTAAGATATATATAGAAGTTCTAACTACCTAACTTATCTTAAAAATAAGAATGATATTTACTATGTTAACTCACGAAGCCATCCATTAAAAAAATAACACATTATTATTACTTTAAATACAAAAACATATTTTTTGTAGATATATGTATCATTTTAATAGAGATAATCATGTTCAATATATTATTAAGCATTAAATATAGGCACGTCTTTTAACTAGAATTCAAACTTTGATTCTATGATAAACTAACCATTTTCGTTAACCCAACTCCAATTTTTTATATTATTTTCTGAATTATATTATCAAGTATTTAATTTTAGGATTTGTGATTATCTTTTTCAACATAAAATATTTTCTTTAGGACTTGAGCTCAAGACCTAAATAAATCTAGTGAGACTTATACCGCTAAATCAACTCTATATTAATAACTCAACTCCAATTATATTATTAGTTATATAGTTTCGGGATTTGCGGCTACTACTTCTAACACAAGTATTTTCTCTAAGATTTGAATAATCAAACTCAAAATTAAAAAAAAATTAAATTTTTTTTATATTACTATACCAACTCTAATTGGTAAGCCAACTCCAATTGGTTAAATATAAAAAACTTAAAACGACCAAAATTTTAAAAGATGAACCTAATTAACCCTATCAGGCCTAAGAAAATCCAGGCCCGCCATTGGCCCAAATTTCGCCTAAGATATTGCGAGTTGGGTCGAACCACCTAAAAGAGAAACAACTTATTCATTTTATTCTGAAGACTCTAAAATTGACTGCCATTGTAGGAAAGGTCTAAGAAAACGGTGTGACAAGAAAAGTGAAAGAGGAGGAAAGCTATTGGCACAAACAAGCAAGAAAAAAACAAACGGGAGAAAGACAAATAAGGACCATTGGAATATGATAATCCCAAAATGGTTCCTCATATGGCTTAATTCCTATAAAGTCTTTAGGAACTATTCTAGAATTAAGTTTTTATGAAATGACCTAATTGCCCTCAATGAAATTAGTTGTCACTAATTTATTTTTTGTTATTATTTGGTAAGTTAAAGTTATTATTTGTTAAATTATTGTTGCCATTGATATTCAACAAAAAATTTCACTGAAATTAGTTGCTGTAGCTTTAATTATTGTTGTCATTTGATAAATTAGATTTATTACTTGTTAAAATGTTGTTGTCATTTTGTTTTCTTTTTTAAATTGAGGGTATATGGATAATTTCACTACAAAATTTAATCACTGACCAGTTCTCAGAGATTTTATAGTGATTACATTATTTTAAAATCTTAAATTGGGATTTACAAATTTGATGGGATTATAGGTTATAGAGACTATTGGCCAAAAAAAAGGCAAAAAAAAAAAAAACAGAGAGATGAAAGGGCACTATAGGCTATAGAGACTTTAAAGATGCTAGCTCTTGTCCATTGCTTTAATTGTTTATAAGCTCTTTGGTGGAGATTATGTGGCCAAGACAGCTACTTTGAACTGCATTGTATTACAATACAATGTAGTGAAAGTGTGGATGTGACTCTCTTTGGCATTTTCCTCTAATTCTATTGTTATGTCAAAGTCTACTTTTCCTTTCTTCTTCTTTGTCTTTTTCATCCTGTTAGTACTAGTGTGTGATAGCAAACTCATTTTTGGGGAATTACACAGAAGAAGAGGAAAACTATGATAACGCCCAAGACAAACAATTTGTTGTCATTTTTAGTGTTGTTGGCCTCAAGTTTTTTAGTAATTGATTTTGATATGATTATAAATATTTTAAATTTTAATTATTATCTTTGAATTTTTTTTAGAATATTTAAATATTCAATGGGAATAATTTTCCAAATCAAAAGGATATTTTGATAATTTCAAATAGAAGGAATGATCTTGAAACAAAATAAGTTTTTAATAAATGAAATGAAAAATCACCTCATTTTAAAATTAAGTCTATGTAATTTTTTTTATAGAATTTTAATAATTTTTTTTTTGAATCTCTTTCTTTTTGTTTTAATCTAAACCCGTGTATTTCTATAAATAAAAGTTTATAATAAATATAAGTTTAAATTAATGAATCGAACAATGAGCTAATTTTAAACAAAAAATAAACTATAGGAATATATGTAATTTGAAATTGGGCTAATCCATAAACACTTGTGGATTAATTTTTTCATAAATTAGATTTATCCATATCAAAAAAACTATTTTCTTAAAAACCAGAATCTTATAATAAACAATTACATGGAGAAAAGAAAAAGAAACCAAAGACACGTGTCAAAATGAGAAAAATATAAAGGAGCGATACATATTTACAAGATTGAAAGAAAGCATGTTGGGACATTGAATGAGGCAAAGCAAATATATATATATATATAAAGATTTGGATCCATATATATATATATATCCTAGGAAGATCGAGTGTTCCAAGCAAATCAAAAGATAACACACCACCATAGAAATAAAGGCAAAGGAATATCACAAGTGGGATCATGAAAAAGAAATCATATTTTGTGATTAAAAGAAGAGCTTAAAAATGTTTTGGCCAAAAAATATGAAAAAGAGGATCTTATTACATTTGGAAAAGCAGTTGCAAGCAAGCACAAGTGGCAACATATGAAGATGGCAAGATGCTACCAAAACAGGGAAAATGACTCCTGTTGATCAAGAAATGAAGCCCAAAGCTCAAAGATTAAGCAGATAACTTTTAAATAAATTTTTGTCCCATTTGGTGGAATGCACTAGTTTGACATATTATACCATGTGTGGAAATTTAAAAAAATATACAAAAATTATAAATTCTGATTATTTGAAAGCTACCATAAAGTTTGGTATAGTTAGATTATTAAGAAATATATATATATATCTATATATATAATAATAATGAAGACATACTAGTTATATGACTATCATAACAGTCGAAATCCAGTGTCATCAAAGATAATCAGAGTGATAAAAGGATTTCTATTCTCTTTCATATAGATATATTTTTACCAACAGGGGTTGATCCGAGTAGTAAGCGGCTCGGCATCGCTTAAGCGAGGTCTCGAGTTCGAGCCTTGGCGTATGCAAAAAATTTCTGCCGGGAGACTCACCCACCATAGTCAGGTACGCGACGCGGGTCGGATCCGGATGTAGTCAGGGTAAAACTCCGGTGAACCGGGTGGACAAAAAAAAATATAGATATATTCTTATACAGTTCATTTCTTTTAAAACTATAACTTTACCTCTTTCAAATTACCCTAGCACAACTTTCATTTGTTTCTTATTGGAGACGTAGTTAGATTTCTGACATGATGCTCATATCAACAATTATTCCTTTATAAGACTATTACTTTTTTAACACTATAGAGAATTTAGTTAGTAGTCATACTTTTAAATTATTATGCTCATGCCAAGATTTGTAAGATGAACAAACTTAGGCACATAACAGATAAATAACTTTTTTATTTATAAGAGGAATACAATATTCACTGATCACATAATACTCATTTATTACAGCAATGCTGGATGTCTTCTTTAATTGTAGGGGGAATTGAATTATTTTATCTAGATCAAAGTATAATGAGGTTGACGCATGGGGTTGGCTCCCCACAAAAACTTAATGCGTATCTAGGAGATATGGCTGTTTGTTTAGCCTAGTTGGGCATGTTGCACAAAATTTTCAATAAGCATTTATTGGATGTAGGGCCAAATATGTAATTGTCAAATTCCAATTTTTATAATTTAGTTTTCGGATAATTGCTTTTTATTTGCAATTCTTTTATAATTTTTTTCCAATTCAATATGAGTGTTGAGTCTAAATTGAAAACAAATGAAATTAAAATCCGAATAACAACTTCAATATCATTTAACCTAGCTATATTTATTTTTCAAAGGAAGATTAATATTTAATAAATTATAATGGGTAGCCTTATTTACCGCATGATTCACCACAACGAGAAGCTTGTAAATCAGGAATTATTTCATGTTAATTTCAATTAAAAAAAAAAGTAACTCGTATCTTTAACGGCAAACAAATATCTTAGGGCATGTTTGGTGTAAAAGAAAACTATAGTTTTATAAGCCTTTTGGGCAAAACCTCGGTTTAAAATTTTTTAAAACAAATAGCTATATTTGTCCATAAGTATTTTTAGGTTAAACCATGGTTTAAAACTATAGTTTTAAACAAGCTACTTAAAATAACTTTTAGAACAGTAAAATAGCTTATAAACTACCCAATTACTATATTACCCCTAATTTTTTTATACCCTGTCTCCTCTCTCATCTTTCTTTTCTACCCTCTCTCATATCTCTTTTCTACCCTCTCTCCTCTCTCCTATCTTCTCTCTGCTGTCTCTTTTTCACCCTCTCCGCTCTCTCTTCTCTACCATTTCTCCTCTCTCTTCTCTCCCCTTTCCTCTCTCTTCTCTTTTCTCTACCCTCTTTTATCTCTCATACTTTTAATCAAATCATACATTTTTTAGTAATTGACCAATATAAAAAGTTATTCTAAAAATAACTATCCAAACACTTATTTATATATAATCACTTTTCTTCCATAAACTCTTCTCTAAAAGCTCTTTTTCATAAATTGTCCAAAAACTCATTTTTTTTATAAGTCCATTTTTAAAATCTTATCCAAACATATAAGTCCATTTTTAAAATATTACCCAAACATATAATTATAGTAAAAAAATATTTTAAGAAATCACTACAGCGTCAAAACAATGTATTCTTACACGTTTTCCCATTAAAACGCCTTACAAGTTTCTAAATATCTCTTTATAAACAATATTAATTATAAAGCTAACTTATAACTCATGAATTTAAATTCTATTATCGATATTAAAATTTTATTAATAAATTATTTATAAATATTTCTATAAATATTATTTGAGTTTAAAAATATATCTTAATTCTAATAAACTTTCAGACTCAATTTATCCAATTTTTTTGTATAAAAAATATTGGCTATAGTCTTCATATAAGTACAAGTATCATTTTATTATAGTTTTAGTTATAGCGTTTATGAAGATATCTTAACTTTTAGGTGTCTAGGTTTATACCTGAGGGTAATAGACAGCTCGCCCTACTTGACATTAATATCTCCTAGAAAAAAAAAGAAATTTTGTCTTACTTTTAAATTATGAATCAGTCCAGCTCCTTTTAAAAAAAAATTGGAATGAAAAAAAAAACATTAGTCATAGCTTTCTTGGACCCTGTGCCTAAATATATTACGTGTCACCTTTTTTATAAGTATATTGGGTGTGGCATCGTCAAGAAAAGTATATTAGGTATTTTTTGTTTTGATCAATTCTGAATATACTTCGTGACTATATTATGTCTTCCTTCACTTGATATCTAGCTAGCTATTGTTCAAAATACAAGGATTAACGACTTGAAATCATAAAAACCGGATTAATACCCCATAAAAAGATAGGGACCAAATCATAATAAATTTGATGAGGTTTTGAGAATCGAATTTCTCCTTTTCATAATAAATTTCATAACTTAATATTCAAATTTTTAGACAAGCTAAAATTAAAATTCATCTATATGTTAAAAATTGTACCCTAGGGGCCAATCATTGTCTTATAAATATTATTATTTTTTGAATGTCTTAATTATGTTATCACATTATTTGCATGTTTACTGTGATGACCATCTTTAGATAACTCATGATCTTATTCTAAATGTCCCTGGTCGGTCATCTACGCTGGAGAAAAGATGAAATAAAACCAGTATGACTTTGAAGACATATAGAGATATAAATCAAAGTCATATGCACATGTAAGAGTATAGGATGCTAGACCGACCCGCTATGAGAGAACTGCATGGGTTAAATCATAAGCTTCTCTCATATACAAGCTATGTCACTATGCCATTTGACCTGAGATCATCATGGATTCCTATATGACAAACGCTCAGCTTTGACCTAGTCAAAAATCACTTTTGACCGAGTGATCATAAAGGCTATGTTCGGGCTTAGTGATTTTTCATGCGGAGGAATGTGAATGGTCAAGATGAAATTTGTCCCTCATATTCATAGAGAGATATTACTGGGCCCCTCGATGAGTGAGTCTGAGAAATGTATGGCCATATTGTAATAGAAAGGTAGTTCCATTTCTATATTCAGACTACTCAAGGATCGAGAAAGTAACGGTAAGGAATAGGAGGATGACGTTCTCCATGCCTCATCCATGACCGAAATATCATGTGACAAAAGGGACGTGATATGGTTGTATGAAAGGTAACATCGTTCATCGATTCTCATATATTTTGGATAGTCGTAATGTCTTGCTAGAGGCCGCTTAGGACCTGTGGGTTAGTATAGTAACTGGACCACTGCCAACTTCATATGGGCCTACAGGATCGCACACAAAATAGCCCAACTCGAGCTGTGATGTCCAGATTCATTGAATCTAAGATATGTCTAAATTCAATAAATAGTCTAGGGTGGATTTATATATATATAAATTTGTATATATATTATATATATAATATAAGAGATATTTGCAAGATTTAATTTATAAGGATAAATTAAATTTCTATCACTTTTGAATTTGAATTTAAATAGATATGATCTATTTGAATTTGAAATTCAAATTGATAAGATATCTCAAATTTGATTTATGAGAATAAATCAAATATAATTCTGTCTTATCTTTATTAAATAAATAGGTGATTTAAATATGTGGGACGGATTTAATAAAAACCATATTTATTTAATTAGTTTCTTATCAAACTATGCAATATATGATATTGTATTAATTTCAGAATTAATATAAGATTAATTCTGAAGCCCGGCCCAATTAGAAGCCCGATAGCATCCTATATATTTGACATTAGGAGTTAGGGTTCTACACACAATATATAGACACAACACACAAGAAAAGGGGCAAGGAGAGTGCAAAAGGTTTGTAGATAAGAAATTGCCGGAATAGAGACAGTGGGGACGGAATCTTGAGAAAACCCTAGAGGGACAAGAGGCGTTAGCACGTCGTTCGTGGTTGGAACATTATTCGTGTGGATACCGGTAGAGGAAGCCGATCTGAGTTGTCGACTTCTTACGAATGAAAAAGAGCACCAGGTACGACGATGTCGCGACCAGTTGACACATAGGTCACGACCAAATTGGCTTCTGAACGTCAGAAATCCGAGAGGAGACTACAGGTCGCGACTAGTAGCATAATAGGTCGCGACTAGTAGCATAATAGGTCGCGACTACAAATTCTAGAGACGACAAGTCGACATTAGAAGCTGAGGAGGTCGCAACAGAAAACTTCAAAGATGACAGGTCGCGACTAGAAGCTGAGGAGGTCGCGATAGAAAACTCCAGAGGCGACAGGTCGCGACTAGAAGCTGAGTTAGTCGCGACTAAGAGTCGCGACTAGTGGACACTGAGGTCGTGACCAAAGCTTGAATACGGAGGTAACACTTCTTTCTCCTTGACTTAAACATATTCGGTAGATTCTGGTTGGGAATGAAAAAAAATTTTAAAGATAATTTCTGCTGCATATTTTCCAATTCCCTTAACCATAATCACAAATTAAATTCAAAGCAACTGATGATTAGTAATCATTAATGCTAATTTTGTATCGTTTTCATTTTTCTATTTGAAACTCAAAACTAAATTTTTAAAATACTAATGATCTCTGTTTAAATTTTTGTTGTTATTTCATCTAATTAAAGTTATTATTTTTTAAAGTAAACTAGCCACTAATCTCAAGCTCACCCTTTTTCAATAATTCTACCATTGACACCACTAGAGCTCTGACCGCCAATTGTTAGGCAATATAATTATTTCACAACAAAAAGCTAACATAAAAAATTTTTTTAGGGACTTTAAAAGAATGATGTCATTTTTTAGTTCTACTATAGGATTTACATATTTCAGAAATATTTTTATGTCATTTTTTCTATTTTAAATATAGATTAGATTTAGGTTACTAAGTTCAATCGAGATTGAATTGCCCTCGCTCAAAGTTAAATCATGAAATTTTAATTATGTTAAAATTATTAAAATTATGTTATATTAAGTTGAAATTGAATATCTGAGTTCTAATTAAATTAAAGCTATAAATCTAAATAATTAATTTTTTTTAATTTTATATAAAAAAATTATATTAAAGCCTTATGTAAGAAATTGAATTGTGGAGAAGTTTTAAGAAATTATTAAATGATTATGAAAGCTTACAGGACTTATGATGAATTTTTTTAAAGTGTAAAATGATAGAATTATTATTAAAAAAAATATCTTAGTCATTATTTTTTTATCCCTAATTATTATTTTTTTTTCGAAAGTTATACTTCTTATTTGTTGTTTTTTTTATTTGAGTTATTATTTTTAATTATAGAATTATTATTTTTATTATTTAAGTTATTTTTTTATAAATAATTTTATTATTTTATAATTTAAAAAATTAGTCTTATATCCTATAAGATTTTATAATCATTTGTCATAACTTTTTTATAATTAAATTATTTGTACGAGCTTTAAGCGTAATTTCTTTTATATATATGGTTTCATCGGAACATGGCTGGTCTTGTAGCAACCATTTGGAACCGACAAATTTGGACTTATTCCATACATTGTAAGGATCAAATAAATTTAAAAGCCGGATAATTTTTAATTACCTTTTACCTGTCATTTCATATTCTGCGTGACATTTCTTTAAATACGAACGCAGGACATTTCATTCACACGTGTTATGTCCAAAGTCGCAATGAGTCAACCACAAATACAAAATTATTTATTTTTCTTAAAGTTAAAAAAATAATTTGATCTATCAAATTCAAAGAATTTCACTCTCAAGCCAACCCCTTTTCTTTTGGGTATTTTATTTATTTAACTCAGACAATTTTTATAAAAAAAAAATTATGATAGATACTGCAGGTGTTTTTTTCCGGAGCAAAAGATGTTGATCGACAATTTTGAAGCCTTAAATCGAGTAAAGACGGCAAATTTCTTGATATCTTCAAGTTTTCTACTTTAGTTGACGGCGCGATTTATAATAATCATACGGTAGATTTGAAGAATAAGAAGAAAGAGGGTGTGAGAAAGAGGGGCCGAAATTTGGTTTTCGTCTCACAAAAATATAGAGAGAAGAAGGATACGGATCGGAAAAAGATATATTTATATATATATATAGGTAGCAGAAGGCAGGAAGAAGGAGGGGATCGAAAATCATGGAGTTGTTGTTGTAGCTGAGAATTCTTCACGCATTTTGTACTCAGACAGAGTGACCCCGAGAAAGAGAGAGAGGAAAACCATTTTCTTACCCTATGTTGTAATTTTTTCTTTCTATCTCTTTCTTCTTTCTCTCTCTCCTTTCTCTGTGAGTGTGGTGTTTAATACATTTCCAAATCCAAGGGACCTCTCACATCACAGCTGTATCGTCCACCAAACTGCACTGGCAGAGATTTTTTCTTCTTGTTCTTCAGATTTTGGCTTCTGAAGCTGCTAATCCTTGTTTACTTCGAAGATCCACTCGATTTTATTGACCTTGTTCGAGTACCCGTTGGGTTGAGTGCTGGGAAATCAAAGCATCGTTCTGCAAAAGTTTAGGGTTTGTTCGTTATCATGCCGGGCTGGCGTGAGGGGATGTCCTCTGATAATATCAACGGCCTTTGCCTTGCCCTGTCGTCTAGCTTCTTTATCGGTTCTAGCTTCATTGTCAAGAAGAAGGGGTTGAAGAAGGCGGGTGCTAGTGGAATCAGAGCAGGTATGTTTTCTCAAATCTTCATTGATTCTAGACCTATGGGTTTTCATTCCGCAATTTAGCGGATATTGGAGTAAATATGGGTGAAGTTGAGCAAGGATGCGATGAGGTCTAGAAGGTTGCGGGTGAATTGTGTTGGCTATTTGAGATTTCTTTTGCTCCAAGGTCTGATCATGGATCAGATGGAAGTAGGGAAAGGATAAAGAACATCTTCTTTAGAAGATATCTTGCTATTTGACAAGTGGGTTGTATTAGCATTTTTGTGTTTATTAGTAGTTTAGTGATTTGATATGCCTTTATATATAGGTGGTTTCAAGCTGTTATTGGTAATGGATGGGTCATGTGATTCATCTGAGACTCAGAAGTTAGGTGCTAGAATTCCTTTATTTGCCTCATGTGTGTCGGTTGCTATTAGTGTATCTAGTTCATCTTGGAAATTTGGTTCATTGGATGTGAGATCTGCATCGAAATAATCTCTAGCTTTTTCACTTGCTGTAACGATGCATATCAAATGATTTGTATCTACGTTAGCACTTTGCTTATGCTTTGTAATATTGGTTGAACATCTTTGCAATTTATTATGGGTTATAGTGACTGACTTTCTAAGTAATCTTATACAACAGGAAGTGGAGGCTATTCTTACTTATATGAGCCACTTTGGTGGGTGGGCATGATAACGAGTGAGTCCGTACATGATTCTTATTTGGTCATGGATTGGCTATAAATTATGTGCTGGATTTTTTTTATTTTATTGTTTTATTGACAATAGTTTGTATGATTCTTATGATCTTTCTCTTTTGGGAACTAAATTATGTTGAGAAAATAAGGATAATGAAATGTTTAGCAAATGTATTACTAAGTCTCTGGAAAGTTGCAGTATTAAAAAATGAGCATAAAAGATGGGGGAACTCTTAGCACAGTGTTCATAAAAACCAACTTCTATATATTACTAAATATCTGAAATAGAAGATTGATTCTTGCTTGACGATTGATTTGGATTCATTGATAATTATCAACCTCAGTGAAGCCAAATATGTCATGGCTATGGGGTATGCCATACTGAAGCTCTGCAAGAATATGAGAAGGCAGACTGCTTCAAGGTGTGGGTGGGAATGGTGGAATAATTTAAAAGTAGAGTGATATTGCTACTTTCTAATTATCTTAAAACTAGATAGAGATGGCAGTGCAGCTACTAGACTTTTGAAATATTTTGAAGTTCGTGAAGAACCTTTAACAAACTCAAAGATACTGTCAATTTTCGCTGACCAGCTAGTTATCTTAATTGGCTGTAGTTAATGATATTAGTTGAAATTTGTATTCTAACAGGCATTTGCAATTTCGACAGTGATTGTTGGAGAAATCGCTAATTTTGCAGCTTATGCATTTGCTCCAGCTATATTGGTGACCCCACTTGGTGCGCTCAGCATTATTATAAGGCATGAAAAAAACTAGCTTCATATAAGGCCTCACTTCTAGGTGGTAAATGCTGATTTTGCTGTTTTATTGCAGTGCTGCGCTCGCTCATGTTATTTTAAGAGAAAAGTTACATGTATTTGGCATTCTTGGTTGTGTTTTGTGCGTTGTGGGTTCTACAACAATTGTCCTCCATGCACCTCAAGAACAACCAATTAACTCAGTGATCGAAGTATGGGAGCTTGCTATGGAGCCTGGTAATGGAATTCCTGCCTGAAATAATAATCTCTTCATCTATAATATCTTAATTATTATTTCGTACTGAGAGATGATAATCTTTATGTTGGCAGCATTTCTCGTTTATTCAACCATCATTCTAATAGCTGTCTTAATTCTCATTTTCCACTTCGTTCCGCTATATGGGCAGACACACATTATGGTTTACATTGGTGTTTGTTCCCTTGTAGGTTCTATAACGGTATGTCTCATCCTCTGATTGTGAATAAGTTTCTAGTATTATTTTCTTTTCGCTTGTTATGTCGTTTCTTGGTGTTTTTTATTCTAAAGCTATTCTTTCCCAGGTCATGAGTGTTAAGGCGCTTGGAATTGCCATAAAATTAACTCTGTCAGGGATGAATCAACTACTTTTCCCCCAAACTTGGGCATTCACTCTAATTGTGACTGTTTGCGTTCTTACCCAAATGAATTATTTAAACATGGTAATTTGATTTTTTTTTTAGCTTCCAGAATTCATATATTCATTTCATGTATTATAAATTGTTAATTTGACTTTCACTACAGAGTTATCTCTGTCATGTGCTTTGCATATGTTCATGCTTTTTTATCTTTTTCAACGCTTTTTTCTACCCTTCACATATGTATCATTTTCTTGTTTGTAAAGTTTGAGGAAAAGCCTGTCAGTAGAAGTTAAGTTTTTTCTCATCTGCAAGCTCGAGGTCTTAGAATGAACTTCTTTGATTGATTTTGAAATTTATTTTTCTCAACGTAACCAATGAAAGAAGTGATTTGTGCTACTGCCTAGCGTATAAGAAATTGAATTTGGAAAAAAATGGACGGAGTGATAATTTGTTTCAAGATGATAAAGGAAACTGCAAAGACTTGATAAAGCATGGGCAAGTAGGTTTAAAGACATGGAAGAAGTTTAACTATTTTGTTTCTTACTTGGTTTGGAGTCCTTTCTTCTGATTGTACTTGACAAACCACTTAAACAAATTTCGTACTTTCACCTTGATACCATGCATCAGAATGTTAAAATGGATTTCAAAATCATCCTGAATAAGTGCGGGTTGATTAGTTTTGGCCAAGGCATTGAAAAATGGGTCAGGGTGAGTCAGAACCTGTTGTGTTTCAAACTAATGATAGAAAAGTAGGTGCTGGATGTTGTTCTTGTTACTGCTATTTATATTAATACTATTAAATAATTAAATTATGCAATTACTTCTGCCTTTTATTGTCTCTATTCTCTTTTTATGTTTTGAATGCTGGTGCTTTCTGTTTGATTTCTCATGTGATAAATTCATTTGTTGAATTCAGGCACTGGATACCTTCAACACTGCAGTGGTATCTCCAATATATTATGTTATGTTCACATCGTTAACCATTGTGGCTAGTGTTATTATGTTTAAGGTTAGTATTGTTTGCTAACTTGTTATTTTTGGGCTGAATGACTTGATTGACCACCTGTCTATTGAAGGATCTTGTCCAATGGTTATATTTAATCTTTAATTCATTTATGAAGTCGCCTGCGGTATGGGAGGGGGGTTTATAAATAGAGATAATGATTAAAATATTATTTAATTATATGAAATTATTAATAATAGATTTACAAAAACTTATAATTTATTAAAAAAATTAAAGAAATATGATAATATCAAATTATCTGCCTTTTACTTGAATCTTATTTATAAATGCATGTTTACGTTTGACTTGCGGTGTTTGTTCACTGTTTTTCCGATTAGATGACTGATCCTTAATCTAACTTATGAATTTGATATCAGGACTGGGACAGACAAAGTCCAACACAAGTTGTCACAGAGATGTGTGGATTTGTGACGATACTTTCTGGAACTTTTCTTCTTCACAAAACTAAGGATATGGTTGATGGTATGCTCTGTCAATCTTTTATCTTTATCATTGTTTTCTTTTTTGGTTATCCCTTATCTTTCTCTTTGATCTTTAATCATCAAGAAAGTTGTCCAAAGGACAAAAAGACTCAATGTGGATTTGATTTAGTTTACACCGTCTTGTTCACGGGTGTAATCAGGTCAAGTCTAACTTGACCGTGAATCAAGCTAAAAATCAAGCTAAAATTTTTGATCAAGCTCTCAATCATTTGATAAATAAACCAAGTCAAACAATTCACAGACACAATAGCATCTACATATACTAGTTAAATTAGCTGAAAAGGGAAACATATTGAATCCCCTTAATTTCTTGGTCACTTGCAAATAGCTCTTGAACTTTCAAAATCATTCAGTTAGTTTTATGAATTTTCACATTCCAACAAATAGGTTTTTCTATTTTGCCCATACTAATAAGAACTCGTTTGGGCATTCCCGTAATTTACATGTTAGCATGGGGCAAATGGAAGTTTGCCATATCAGTTATGGGATGTCTGGGGTGGCAAATGAGTTAACATTGATATAACAACGACAGCAAAGCCTTGTCCTTCTAAGTGAAGTCAGCTACATAAAGATCATATGATGTCAGCTCTATCAATTAATGAATTTACATTGATAGGAGGAAAATAGACAAAAGGATCTATTTGTTGGAGTATGAAACCATGTAACAAAACAAAATTGAGTTATTAAAACCATGCATGTAAAATATCATGTATACTTTATTAAGTTTGACCCATATGCTTCAACAAGTTGAATATGCTACTCAAGTTTATTCTTTTGTTAAACAATTCTAGTTCTAGTTAAAATCAATCATTTAAGGATTTGAATTCAAACAAGTCTAGTTCATTTGCATTATTGGACTGATTTATGTACGCATGCTCTCATGCTGACATCTTTAAATGCAATTAGATGCGGGTCCCACGCGTTGCATGGAATTTGAAGTGAGGTGTGCAATTCATGATTTATGAATGAAGAGTGTAACTTTTTATAAATCACACACATATATATTAATAATGTGCAGGTTTACCGATGGCTTTGCCCACCAAACTTCCCAAGCATTCAGAAGAGGATGACTTTGGTAATGGTGAAGGGATTCCATTAAGACGGCAGGAATCCTTAAGAGCAACATGATATAAATATATATTCTTTTTGACATGCCATTGCATGCATGCAATTCTCTCAATACTTTTGTCTCTTGGGGAGGGACCTTGTGAAGGTCACTGTGTATTTTGAGCAAGAATTTTCCATCCCCACATCATCATCATCATCATCATATATTCATTTTCTTATACACAGTTGGGATATGGAAGGAGGAGATTATCCTGTCAATTGTTCTTTTGGCTTCCCTGATGATTATTGATGTTGCCTTGTACACCTTTCTTTAAGCTCCACACATGTGAAGACACAGTCCAATGTAATTTTCTGCTCCCTCATTATTATTATTTAGTGTATCTCAGTTTAAATCCTTGTAGCTCTACACCAAATATTGCAAATGTTTATATTCTTATATACATGCATACATACGCTCTTTGCAATCATTTGCGAGGAGTCCATTGAGACTCGCAAAAAATCGGTTTATTACTTTAGTGAGTTTTTATTGGTTCCTTGTATCTCTATCCGTGTATCTAGCTTTTCAATTGTTTTCTTTTTTTCCGCCAGAGCATCCACTATCTTAGCTAACCCCTTAAGGAATTACAAACTACCTAATTCGGATTAGGTCATCGTAGGACTTATTTGGGGAATGACTCTACAATTTGGGCTGTTGTGTTCTAAAGGATTGAACTTGTGACTTTTTATTAAGCTGAAACAAGTTCTACTAGATCTAAGTGCTTAGCAATGCATTCGATCTCTGGGGAGTATTATTTGATTGTAATTTTAGTTGCGGTGTTTAAGGAAGTATCTTAGTTCTTAGGTGCTTAGGTTTACGCCTGAGAGTAATAGACGGCTCATTCTGTTTGATATTGGTATCGCTTAGGAGAAAAGGAGATTTTGTCTTACCTTTAAATTGTGAGTGAGTTTAACCTTTTTTTAAAAAAAATTATACAACAAAAAAATTCTTGGCATCGCTTGCCCTCACGGGTTCCTACATTTAGGGAGTGTGCTTTTTTTTTTTTTTTACAAAGTGAGTGTACTTTTTATTCCTGTCAAAAACTTGGCTGCTCGCAACATTTGCCCGTTTTTAAAGAAGGGGAAAAGGGAGAATGACTTGAGCATATGCAAATTTCAAAATAGTTCCAAGAAATTGCACGAGTCTTACAAAGTTTTTAGGAACTACTTTAAATCAAGTTTGTTATGAAATAACTTATGTGCTCTAAAAAAAAAAAAATTCCCGACTACCTGCTGTCGCCGCCACCATTATTGACTGGTGACGAAAGCTCTGGCAACGGTAATTGGACAATTTTTGGGATTGGGGTTAGGGGTGTCCAACTTTGTCCCGTCCCGAGTGTCCCGACCTGGTCCCGGGGATTTCGGGACGGGTTCGTCCCGTCCCGAAATGGACCGGGACGGGTCCGTCCCGGGACGGGACAAGGTTGGTATTCGGGACGGGACGGGTTTCGGCCCGTCCCTCGGGAATCCCGTCCTGTCCCGAATTTTTTTTTAAAAAAAAAATTATATTATCCTATCTTTCCCACTCTTATATAGATATTTTTATTTTTATACAGATATTTTTATATTGATATTTCTATTCTTTCTTACTATTATTTTTTTTCCCTTATATGGGTAAGTTATTATATTATATCAAGGAGAAATGTTGGTATTTAGAGTAAGTTGCTGGGGCATTTTATATGGAATAATTTATTGAGATGATTTTATTATAATATATTTTTTTTAAAAAAATAAATTCGGGAATTCCCGTCCCGTCCCGAACCAACGGGACAGGGACAAATTCGGGACGGGACGGGACACGGGACGGGGTTGTCCCGGTCCCGACCTGTCCCGTGAACACTCCTAATTGGGGTGGTCAAGGTTATATATATATATTAGAGATAATTATATTATTGGGTAATAAATATGATACCTCTCTGAGTGGGATCTAAATTTTAGTTTGTTATGTTATGAGAGGTTAATTTTTTCTGTTAGATTAAACCCTGATGGTAACATTGTCATGCCGAATGTTTATACATTTTTTCCTTGGAGTAACATTGTCAATTTGGATCACTCCGCAAGTTGCAACTTGTTTTATCTCAAAACCAGAGATTCCACAACTCTTTTTAATGGGGTTTTCGAATATCTTATTTCTTAACATCAAGCGTTGACGACTTTGATATTGAAATAATCAAATAACTTCCAAGTCTTGAGTATTTGAATATACTAAAATAGAAGGATTTCTAGCATTGGAAGAGAATATTCAATACAATATTCTGGATACAGTGTTTAATATACTCGAGAATTTAAATATTGACGAGTTAATAGCTAGCAGTCTATGATTTGTGGCTTGCTAACAAGTAACCTTTTACTCTTAGCGTTTATCATTTACAACACAACAAACACTGATGACTCAACAAAAATATATATTTTATTATATATTGTGTTTATAACACTTTATTATCATAATATAATTTCCTCAATTATATTCCTTTGGACTTTAATTTTAATATTTGATGACATAATATTTTTTTGGTGTCACTAATTTAGTATTTAAAATTATATTGAACTCCAACGAATTTAGATCTTAAAGCAAAGCTACCTTCTAAAGATACCTTGTGTATATACACATTCGAATGAGTCATTTAAAGGAAGCCTAACCCTTTACCAATAAGACTAAAAGCTATTACCCTCAGAAAGGAGTCATGGCCAACAAGGCCCTCGAGGACACTATAGTCGCCATTGGTTGCCGATGACGAAGACCGCGAGGAGCGTGGCGGTTGAGAAACAGAGTCCTAACTCGTAACCTTTTTAATCAACGAGGACAAAAGAGTAATTTCACAATTAGATCCTTTTGCCCTTTGAAAATTTCAAGGAATCTTGCAAAAATAATTTATCTTGCTCCCTGAGCGTAATTTCCCCTTAATTCTATCCATTCACAATTGATCATCCCATACAAGTATGTGAAAGTTCCTATTTAAAAATGACTGACATACTTGTGCGTGTCTCTTCATTATTGGTTTGATTTATTTACAAGTATTTGATGGATACAATCTAATTAAAAATCTTTCTTAAGTTAAAGTAATCAATGTCATCATCACTAATCCAATAAAAGTAATCCTAGAGTAGTAAGAACACAGCTATCTTTTAGTCTTTTGCTTCAAAAGTCCTGAAAGGGAACCGCAATGTGTTGATTTATAGTCGCATTGCTCACAACAATACTCCAACTTCTGAATGACTTGAAGGCAGCTGCACAGAATGAAAGCAGTTAGTCGAAGCCTTTATGAACCAAGTTAATGAAGTTCAACACGTCAAGCTTTAATATATCATAATATGGAACTTCTAATTATATTATGAAAAAATAAATGACACGTTAGAACAATGTAGAGTAGATTAATGAAACCCTAACTTTCAAAGCTACATAGAACAATCAGAAGACTTGTAATCTAGCTTATTCACAGATCTAGTGTCCAACAAGCACAATTTCTTCATTGATTCATGTTACAAAGATTGGACAGAGTTTTGCAATGGTTGTTGAGAGCCGAACACAACCATCCTCCTCTGCACAACTTTTGGACACAGATTGATCTGTGTCCAAAACTTGTGCTCATGACTTGGGGGAAAAAAATGAGACCAGCTCCAAACTTCCACTACTGGCAAGTTAAGGAAGCTGCTAAAGGAATGTTGCAAAAAACTAGCTACTTTCAGGTCTTCCATCGTCTATTGTGCAGAAGTTCAATTTCTTTTCGTTGCAGATTCAATTTCTTCAACATCACATATACTATTCAGCTCAAAGGATTTATTTGGAACAAGATTTGGTTCAAGTTCTTTATGCATATGCTGTCAGATACTCTAATAACTTAAAACATTTTTTTCCGACTCAACATTGCATAATTGACCTTTTAAAAAAAGATTTTCAACTTACACCACTGGTAAGTTAAGAAAGCTGCTAAAAGAATGTTGCAAAGTAAAAGAAACTTGCTACTTTCAGGCCTTCCATAATCTATTGCACAGAAGATTCAATTGCTTCAACATGGCCTACACAACTTTTGGCCAAATATAAAGGGCATATACAACTCACCAAAGAGGATTTATTTGGAACAAGATTTGGTTAAAAATCTTGAGGTAATCACAATCTATTTCTCTTGTTAAAAATACAATTTGAATTTCTTTTAAAACCAAGCATTACATGACTAATTTGCCTTTATCCTGAAAGATGATAAATAATCAAACCCTTAATATCGTAAGAAAAAAGGGTTCTGGTCTCTATTATGGATGACAACCTCAAGGCTCAAGCAGTCATCAACTCATCATACTGCACCTTATCTGACATCTGTGAAGTATTGAAATGCTTAAATTGCTTGCCTAGAGCATATGGAAACATTGTATTGTCAACGTGGAAATCACTCAGAAGGCAAAATAAATCTCTTGTGGTCTTCTCTGACTTCCTAGTGAACAAAGTTATACAAGCATGTAAATTGATGGAACAGAGGATCTCGGGGCTTAGCCCTTCTGTATAAATTAAGGGAAGCTAGCCCTTAAATCCCACCAGAATGCTTTCCTTTGTTTTTCTTGATCTTCGGAAAGATTTCCTTTTCTTCTACATATCGTTGAATATTTTTGGCTCTTTTATTCTTAATCCTACTGAGAAGCGATTTTATTTAGACATCTAGCATTTATCCTCAATGTACGAGGGTTCCCATTACCCCCAATCCCATGACTTTTACAGTAAGAGAAAAAATTATAACAGAGACTATTATGTACCTTCAACATATTCCATTATTTTTATTTTTTTTGCACATAGAGAAGACACAAACAGCTCAAAGAAAAGAGTTATGTAGCGGATTATTTTCCAGGAGGAAGAAACTGCATTTTTATATTCTTCGTGCAAGTTATTTCATACTGCACACCACTTGGTTTAAAGCAACAAAACTACACCTTTACATCTTTTTGCGCAATAGGCCATGCAAATCATGCAACTAACTCATTATGACCAGGGAAAAATGATAAATTTACTGATGTTCCACCATTTGCTCGTTGAGAAAGCTATGATAAGGACCAAGACAATATGGGATGCATAAACACCACATTGAATAGTATGAGCTGTTCAACTGGATATTTAAGTAGGATGGTTCCCCTACATCAATAACTAAATCTTGGAAAGGGTTCTCCACTTTACTTAGTACCTACAGAGAAGCTAAAAATGTTGCAAAATAAGTAAAACTTCTTATTGTCATGCCATCCATAATTTATGTAAGGGTATATAAGAGTTATTTAGGTAGTTGAACTACTATGCTAGAGGTGTGTGAAATAATACAATACCTTTCATCTCTGATTTCCATCAATAGCACATGTATAGAACTAATATTGATTGATTCTATAGCAGACTCAATTTCTTCAGCAACACATGCACAACCCAACTAAAAGGATTTATTTAAGACAAACTTGGGTAAAACAAACAGTGAAAGCAGGTACCTTTGAGCGATGAAATTGTTCTTGGAGAGACAAGCTTGAATGTCGCAAGCCTCTTTCTTGCAGGGCTCTTTGCTTGGCTGAGGCTTGTTTCGGGAATCAGTAGCTTCAATGTGTAAGAGCTATGAATGGCGGGCTTCGCTGGCTTTGATGATGCAGAGATGGTGGTCGTCGATGGAGGTAGAAGCCAAAGGAAACGACGTCGTGTAGTGGGAGGCAGGTATACGAGCGAAAGAAAAAGCCGGTGAATCGTCGTTCTGGTTCTGGAAGTTGGCTTTTTCGAGCCATCTCGTGCCGTGGCGAGATTCCTCACGCAATTCACAGGTATCCGGTTCGGGAAGTGGGTCCCACCGACTCCTTGGGGTTCCCACAGGTGTGTAAGAAACACGGAGACAGAAGGGAAAATCATCCTTCCTTTCATACCAATATTTTCTCACAATTTTTAATTAAATACTAATGTTATTTTTTCCTGTTAATATTATTAACAAGTTAATTATATTGATAGAATAAAATTAAATAATTTAATAAAAGAAAAAATTAATATAAATATTAAATTAAAAATTAAAAAAAAATGTAAATACCTATAAAATAATTTTTTCAATAGAGAATTGTTGAAAAACTTATCACTAAATAATTTATTACCTAAAGTTACCTTAAATTGATTTAATGAACTAAGTAAAAAATATCTTTAGATTTAAAAGGTATTTATAGATTATTTATTAATAAAATTATTATATTAATAGCCGGATTTAAAATTATAACTTTTTAACCGTATTGGTAATTTTGTATACTTTTATAATTTAGTATTTTTGAGAATACAAGGGGGAAAGGGCAACCTTATATATAGTTACAACCTCCAGTTTCATATATAAGCAAAAATAAATCAATCTGGAAATGGGCAGAATTGGAAAGCTTTATTAAATGTATTTGAAATTGGGGAGAGCTGCCCAATTGGGCTTCATAATGTTTGAATCTTACACAGCCACATATAAAAAATTGATTTGCTTATAGTTAAGGATAAATTTTTTTAGTGGTGATTGCTTATATATATGAGATACCCTATAGGTGGGCCCAAAGAAAAATCTAAATTCCTTATCTTGGATTGAAATATTAAAATTAATCATATTTAGAAAGAAGTTAACTCTCCATTTCTTATTATAAGCATTTTCAACTAATTCTCTAATATATTAAAACTAAGGAATATCAGTTAAATAATTAAAAATATTTTATATTGATAATTTTTTTTAAAAAAATTGCATCTTTTTAAATTTTTTTCTTTTTATTTACAAATTATTTTTATCTCTCTCTTTTCTCTCTTTTCAACAAGCTTCCGAGGATATTATATTTAGGATAAAAAATTTCTTCTACAAATAATTAATAAGTTGTTAATTGAAGTGATAAGCGACTTTATTTTTATAAAGACGATAACACAAATTTAAATTACAAAAAGTACATTTATCAGGAAAAATGTAACATTTTATGAGTAAGAATACTCTTTGACTAAATACAAATAACTTATAATAAAGAATAAGAATGATAACAAATATGCTATTTTGTTAGCTAGACAAACTCACATTGACTTAACATGATTTTTAATATAAAGAGTAGATCCTGTTGACAACATAAATTATTTCTCTCGGGTATATAAAGAGTACATTACATACCCTTTTAAAATAAGTTGTTATATACACAAAAGTTAGAATTTGAACCCCCAAGGACTTTATTTAAATGATGAGAGTTCATACCATGCATTGACGACAATTTAAATTAGTTGAGGATAATTTAAACAGAGGGCTTACGTAAATAATCAGCATTGTTTGAAAATTAATTTAATATCATTGTTTGACTCAGTTATTTAAAATATGGATATATATGATTAAGTTCCCTCCTAACATTTCTTTCTTTAAAATCTTTGCACTAATCTTAAAGTCGCCACAAATTGGTTGATTACATTTATATCAGATGCTTCAGATTAATAATCTTAAAAGAAATTATATCATATACCCCACGACAAGTACAGGAACAAATATTACTTCAATTTTTTAATCTGAAAAATATTACTTTACTTTGAATTAAAGATAATATATGAAATTCACACATTTTAAAAGCCCATGCCACATCTCTCTGATCTTCACGCCATTCTATAAATAGCATTATGAACTATGCTTGGATCAATATACTGAATATTGTGGTGGAGATAATGGTTTAAGGGTTAGTAGTCTAATTGTAATTGAATTAGGTTAACTTAATCATAATTAAAATAATATAATTTAATTAAAATATACAAATTATTCATATATAACCCTAAAAAGAGTAATACTTAAATAAAAAATATATTAGTTCATAAGTAAAATAAATAATATTCATATATAAATCATATGTAATCTAAAATAAAAAAGTTATTAAAGTATAAATATGATAGACTGTTATATTTTTAGACTCAATGTCATTTCAAACTTAGTAGGGGAAGAAAAAAATATATAAAATTTAACTCGATCAATTTATTAAGAGCTTTTGACTAGTTAATAAAAGAATAAGTTTATTGATTCACTGGTTTAACCAGTTTAATTTTAATACCGTTATTTGGACTTAAAAATCACACACAACACCCTTCACATTTTGTCCATCTCATCACTTGATTCTATTAAAATGAAATACTACTATATATATATTGTCCATTAAACCAATTTTTATTTGAAAAATTAACTTAATGGATCTCCACCCAATGTACGTCACCTTATATCAATAACTTCGTAAATAAAATCTGATATGCAACAAAATAAAAGAGAAGGGGGACCTTTAAATTACTCAAAAAAAATTAAGTATAGTTAACTGGGGTAAATTCAGTGATAATATATATAATATTAAAGGAATCACATGATGTAATTAATTAACAAAATTGTGGAGCAGAAATGAATAAAGCTATAAAATATTATATTACATACACATTCAATGTTTTTTTTACACGCAGTACATTTTCCAATAATCAAACAAATTGAAAATATTTAAACAAAAAAAAAAATACATATACCTTTCCCAACAACAGGATGAAAAATTAAAACCCAAAATGCATACATTTTAATGATAATTTTTTTTCAATCGTAGAAGAAAGGAGATGAATAGAGAGGATTATGGTGACTACTAGGAGACCCTTTTTTCTTAGAAGAAAAAAGGTCACCCACTAGAGGAATTATTGGCTTCATCTTCTTCTTCACTTTTCTTTCTCTCATTTTCCCACTACTTCCCAAATAATTATAACTTTCTCTCTCTCCAACACTCAGAATCTGAGCCAAAGTTTCCTTCTTCTTCTTCTTCTTCACTACTTCTTCTTCCTCTACTTTAATAATCTCCCCATTATTATGATTGTTATTATTATCATTAAGCTCCATATAGTCATTCAATCTCTCATCAAACCTCACCGTTTTCGCCGCAGCCTTCCCCGCGGCAGCCGCCTCCGCCTGAGCTAGCTTTGACATGTTCTTGTGAAGCTCTGCATTGAGGGTAGCCAATGCCACCTCCGTGTCGCTCTCTCTTTCCTTCAACAGCTTCAGCTCCATCTTCGTCTCCTTCAGCTCTGTCTCAAGATTCTTTAGGGTTTCCAAAAGTCCTCCATTATTATTGTTATTATCATTCTGATGATGATGATGATCATAGTTGTAACTAATAATATCTTCTTTGTGATCTTCACGACCCTTTATCGTCCTCGTTGTCGTTGCCACCGGACTTGATGTGAACCTCCATGAGTTCTCTCGCTTGATCGGCTTCGTGGCAGCTGGCGAGGGCAAGGGAGAGGCGGCTTCTTTGACGAGAAGGCGATCACCGAAGATGGCGATGGCTTCCTTGACCGAGCGGAAAGCGGAGGAGGTGTCAACGGTGGAGGTGAAATCTAGGGTTTGATGAGGTTCCATGATGTGATGAAATGGAGATCGAAGGTGGTGATCGATGAATGATGATAAGGTGAAGAAGATTTTGGAGGGTTGGTTGTTAGGTTGAAATTAATAGTGTTGTTGTTGTGAGGTGTTGTGAGTGTAGGGTTTTCTTTGCTTGTACTTCAATATGGTTGTGGAGGAAGGAAGAGACATAGAGTGAAAGCAAAGTGGGAGATATCGAGGGGTTTTAGGTTTCTATTTAAAGGATTTGTAAGACAAAAACATCAGATTGTGTTGGTGTTGTATAGGTTTTGTGCATGTGTGTGTGTGTGGAGTTTGGTTCTTATTGGTGAGCTTGAGGATGACCACCAAACTAACTACTATCTGGTATATATCTCACGTGAGGAGTCACGTGATAGAAATTAAAGTCATGATGATTCTATTCTTCAATCGATGGACATTATTCATTAGGGAAGAGACATAGTAATAGCATGGTTAATATGTAAATTTATCTCAAAAATTTACATTAACCACAGAAATTTTTTTCTATTTAAACTTGCCATGGAAGTGTTAAAAAATATATAATGTTATCCTTATTGTTAATTTTTTAACGGGCAATGTCAATTTTTTAACAACTAACGTTAATTTTTTTAACTGAATAAGGCAACATTATTATGTTTTGAAACTTTGGAGATAATATTAAACCTAAAAAATTTTCTAAAAACATATTACTCTTGAGCGAAAATTTTAAAAATAAATTTATACCTTAACCCAAATTACATTATAGGATTAATAAGGATTAAATAATTAGTTGATTCAACAGGGAAAAAATGATTTGAATAGTAAAAAACATTTGTCAATTTAAGAGATAATATTAAACTTAAAAAAATTTCTAGAAAACATATTACTCTTGAGCGAAAATTCTTAAAATAAATTTACATCTTAACCCAAATTATATTATAGGATTAATAAGAATTAGATAATTAGTTGATTCTAACAGGGGAAAAATTGATTTGAATGGTGCAAAACATTAGTCAACTTAAAAGATTAATAAAAAAGTTGTTTAAATTGATCAAGAAGTGACAAATCAATCAAAACTAATCTAAAACCGATAGCATGTGGCTTAAATGAAGTTTTAGGATTGTTAAATCTAATTACATGGTTAGATAATGCCATTTTATAATATGATAAGATATCAGAGAAAAAAAATTAAAAACCTTCTCCTTTTGAACGATTTCTTTCACTTTTTCATTAAAAAAATAAGTTAAGCATTGCAATGTACATTGGTAATATTTCACTTTTCCATTAAAAAAATAAATGTCAAATAACTTAAAATCGTTTTTTTGGTTAGACGAGTTTCTTATAAATCTTTCATCAAGTGAAGGATTTCTAGTATATGATTTTGAGGAATACTTCCGATCATGTAATATTTTGATAATGTTTTTTTACCATTTATAGTATTTGGTAAAAATGCCATATTCAAAAGTCACACCCATGGATTCTAGAACAAGCAAAGTTGTTGATCAGAAAATTAGAACCATAGGAAAATTTGTGTTTCAAATCCATAATTATAAGGATTACACAACAAGAGGAGATCAATTTCTTTATAAAACTTTAATTTCTCAAAAAATTATACTCTTCTACTCTTAAATATAAGAGTCAGTTAACTTTTTTGAAAAAATTAAAGAAGTCTAATAAATTAGTTAATTATAATCCAATCTAATATCTTAATATGAATTTATATTATATACTATTTAATCTACCTAAATTAGTCTAATGACTCTTATATTAGGTACAATTAATTAATTTATTTAATTTTCTTAATCTATCTAAAAAAATTAATTATCTCTTATATTTAGGATTAGAGGAGTATGGCCACTAGAACACTAATACAAAATATTACTATAAGATAATTATCAAACTTTAAAATATATAAAATAACTAATTCATTGCCTTAGTTGTTATTATCTCATAAAATGAAAGTTGTTATTAACCAATGTTGTCATTGATCTTCCGTAACCTACGAATATTTTTTAGTCTAGAAGCTACCTTAGTTATTATTGTCATTTCATGAAATGAAGGTTGTTATTTTTTTTTTTGGGCCAATCACAAATTTTTTTAATATCGAAACTAATCATATTGAAAACATGAATATCTCTATCAATTCTCAATGACAATTTGAATTTTAATTCATTATATTATACAAGATTAACCTCTCCCACTATATTCAACTCCCGTTAAATAAATATTGTTATTTGCTTAACCAAACGCTTCATTAATGTCCAAGAACACATTAACACTCGTGACTAAACAAATTGAATCTTTGTAAAATTAGCTATGATTTTCTTAGTTGTTGCTATTTCATAAATTATAAGTTTTTGTTTGTTAAATCAAAAGCTGCCATTTATATTCAGGAACAACTAATACTTTATACTCGAGGTGATGAATTTTTGTAAAATTAATTGCCATTGTCTTAGTTAGTTTTATCATTAATGATGTTTTTTATGAAATAGATAACATACATACATATAAAAAAGTTTATTAATTTAATTAAAACTTATTCCACCATTAACCCTTGAACCAATATCTTACCCAATTCCACAGGCGATCCAGTGTTTTAAAATCGTGAATTTAACCCATTAAAGGCGCAAATAACAATAAGAAAAGGACGTGATTTTTTGTTTGCAAATATTTTGGTTCTACGGATACTAAAACTTACATCAAAACGTTTGAGTATCACCCGCATAAAAAATTTGATTTTGTGTTATGCATATCATAAATTCTTCTCAAAAAATAATTGAGAAAAATCAAAGAGAACAATCAATAAAATCATTAAACACGAACTTTTAATTAATAATCTATCCAAATATTTAGTTGTAAAAGAGAACATGACGGTATTGTATAATCTATATAGCTCACCATCAAGTGAGATAAAACTTGTTATGCATATGGTAAATGATAAAGTACACCAAAAATTAAAACATCCAGATATCACACATCAACACCACTTTAGGCACTAGACTATCAAATCCAAATTCAATTTCACCATCAAAACCAAAATCAGTGAGGTTACAAGAAACAGACAAACTACAAGACAGTTAAAAGGTTGAAGCAACGTGCTCAATTACTTCTAAGAAACTACTAAAAGAAGTCTGAAAAGCTTCATTTATACCATAGAAAACAAAAATAAATGTCAAGATTAGATAGGGGGGAAAATTGAGGTTCTTTTCCCTCATGTCTAACCATTAAACTTTAACAATGCGTCATAAAACACAGGTTGCAGTCAACTAAACTTCAGCATTCTGTCTTCGGAAATAAATAAGAGAACACAATAGAAACATAGCAGCTAGGACAAGCAGTTTCAATATACCATCTGAACTCTGAAGCAATTCTAAAAGATAAATACTTCTCAGTAGATTTAGGATTTTTTAAGTTATGTATGAAACTCACCAAGACATGGCTATGCTATGCCTAACTAGTCAAGGATAAATGCAAACTGCGGAATTACCGAGCCGTGAAGGGTCGATCAGAACCATCCTCAGCGATCAAGAACTCTAGACCTGAATATGGCATTGTGAGAGAAAACAATTCAGAATCTAGCCAGCACGGGACATTTTTATCCTGGGCATCGACTTCTTCATCTGACGAGCACGGTCTTTTGCTTCTTTCTTACGAACAGCATCTGCACTGAGCTTAGCCTCTGCTTCCTCCAACATCTTTCTCCTTTCTGCCTTTTTTCTCTGCAAGGCTTCTTGTCGAGCATTGTGAAGTTCTTTCTGCAGTTCTTGAGCAACCTTAAGCCGAGCAGCCTCTGTCTTAGACCGAGCCTGCATTATGGGCGTCAGAGTCAGTTAGGACCATACATACAACCTAGTTTACAAAAAAAAGTGAGTACAAATACAATAGTCATAAGATAGGGCCAATTCACCTACCAGAGAACTTAGTTTTAATCTCCCAACCAAATCAATATAATATGGTACCAGAGCCACCAACCGAGTCATGTCAGCCATATTCTTAGCATCTGGGAGCGCAAACTTGAACAACAATACCTTCTTGTGGACGCCAGGATGTTGATCAGAGAAATGCATTGACATGAAACCTTTTCCAAATTTCTCAAAAGCTTTGTCACCAAAAACCTGCAGCATATCATTAGTAGCTCATTAGGAGGCCGGGAAGAAAATCTAATTCCTGATTAAGGACTGTGCAGCTGCCAAACACAAAATTTGCCCGACAATATTAACATATCACATGGTCCAGAAAATGCATGATTTAAAAGCAGCCAACCTTAACGAAGTCAATCTCAGCACATCAAGAAATTTATGCAACCAAATCACATATATAAAAATTAAACAATACTTTAACCAATGGACAGTTATCATAGGAACAAGAGAGAATAATGCAAGAGGAAGAAGCAGATCATACATAAAATTATATGATTTTAAAGCCGCCAGCCACAATAAAGCCAACCTAAATCCTTAAATAACCATAAAACCATAGTGACTGCACTTGGCATGGCTGTGCATAAAGTTTATTAAGTTCAATTTATTCTTAACATGTAACACAATGAACTAGGAAATATACTAAGAGAACAGCCACGCATGATAACCCTGACCCCTGTGAATAAGGTACTACTCAATTATTTTTTTAAAAAAAAAGAAGAAGAAAAGAAAGTGGGGAGGGTGAAGAACTTTGCTTTAGCCCAATGCAGAACTTGAATATTAAGGTGTAGCCTATGTATCCCAACTAGAACAACAACAACAAACGGCTACATGGATTATACAATGTCAATGCCATTGTGCTCTATCCCAACCAGACAACCTAGCAAAATAAACCTAATAATCATGTTCTGCCTCTTCAAATAAATCCTTAACAAGCATACAAAGCAATTGATCAATAAATATAATGAGAGTTGAGGCATTTTCAAGAAGAAATAACAGTCGTCCAGCTTTTTTATAGTTAAGGACAAGCATACAATCATATAAGAGGTACCCTTCCCATTTCCCATTTATGGTATTCATTCACTTCTAAATTTTTAGTCCATTTTAACCTCCAGACAATTTAACTTCTAACCTACTACTACATGAGATTAACAGTTATATCAGGTTCTCCATAAGGATCTGGCCAGCAGCTTTGAGAGTTCAGCACAAATAACTTAACCTTGGTGCCGAAGAGTTGGTTTTCACAAATCCACAAGCTCTTATCAAATTGCTCATACTTCACAATAGTCTAAATGATTGATTTTTCCATCAACATTGGTACCTTCAGAGAATCCTATTGATGGATATTTATATTGAAGATGCTACTGATCTTGTGTTTTGTCTAAACTAGCTAAATATATTCATATGTCTCGTCATTTGTCATTTCAAATCCTGAAGTTTAAACCTTCCATTAGTGATATATTTGATATTTCTAAAAAATAATCAGCATCACCATACTTAAATATTCTTTCCTTCTTCGTATATTACATTAGCAAGTCCTAAAATTTACTAATTTAGTAAATAGATTAAAAAGCAGTTAACATTTATTATTCAAATTATTCGTGCACCAACAAACTAAGAAAATTATTATCTCATCACGATTGGGTTTCAAGTCCCTCATTCTGCTTTAGTTTTCTGATGTTTTCCCCTACATAAGTCATCCATGTATTCTGGCAGTTTTGATGTCCAACTAAAATGCTTTAGAACTCATGAAGAACGAAATAGGTAGCTTTTAAACAAAGGATTCTATAAACTACATAGTATAATCAAAGACCAAAAAAACCACATCATCCAACGAAATGCACAGTAAGACATGATAATCCCCCATAACTAATTTGTAAAGATAAACAGAATCGTATCAAACCTGCTCAAGCACAGTCTCTGTAATCAATTCCCCAGAAACTTCCTTTGACTCAGAAATAACAGCTAACTCCTCAGCAACCCACTTCCTTCCACTGGGAGGTGAAACAAGACCCGCAAACCTCTGCAAATCCCCCTCATCCTTCTGCATAGCTTTCGCTGCCTTCTTCTTGGCCATAGCAAACACTACGTGATCCATGGCTTCGTCATTCATATACACCTCAAAGGTAATCTCATCCCTGGAAGGCACAATCATATTGTATATCCTTGATATCAGATCTTGCCTGCTCTTCAACTCCATCGTAGCTAGAAAACCCTGACAATACCTTCTGCCGCTCGCGTAGAACTTGAACACCGTTTGCCCTTCTTTCAACAACAACGGTGCATCTTCACCTCCTTCGCCGATCCCCAAAAGACTAAAGTTTTTCTCAAAAATCGAATCCTTCGTCGCGAACTGAGCAGCCCAGGCAAGAGCAATATTCTCGTTCTCGCGCTTCCCAGTAAAGTAATTAATAGCAAACATAATCAGAAAACTCCCACAAACAATCTCAATCGTAAACGAACGCGAACCCTTAACATCTTCAGATTTCACAGGTGCCTTAGGATCCGAACTATTATCAGCGGGTTTGGAATCTTCAGAAGAATTGGAGACTTCCGGGGTGGGATGCTCAAAGGGCAAGCCTTCAAATTCATCTTCATCCCAGAATTCGACAGCGGTGGTAGTGGGTGATGTCTTTGGAAGATCCGAAGCTGATGATTGAGACTCCAAATTCAAATTCGGGTCGGGGCCAGATTCCGTGGTCTTGGGATCTGGAGGGGTGAGTCTAGTAGTTTGGGGCTCCGATTGCGTCAGAGGAGGTGATCGGAGAGAAGTGGGATCGATGGATTGGTCGTCGAACTCGTCGTCTTCGGCTTCGAAGCCTTCGAAGTGAGATTCGGCATGAACAAAAGAACACGAAGAGAATTGATTGATGAAGAGAAAGAGGACTGCAAGGAGATAGAAGAAGAAAGAGCAGTGCTTCGCCATGATTGATGTGCGAAAAAGGGGAGAGCGATGGAAGAGAAGGATTAAGCTAGAAATCCCCCTGATACTGAACTACTGAATAAGTCAAAACGTAATGAAAACGTATGTCTGAGGCTGAGGGTTACTTCTGTCTTTTGGTTGATGGTATGAATAGGAGTGTTCACGGGACGGGTCGGGACCGGGACAACCCCGTCCCGTGTCCCGTCCCGATACAGTACACGGGACGCAAAATGCGTCCCGTGTCCCGTCCCGTCCCGAATTTGTCCCGGTCCCGATGGGACCGGGACGGGTTCGGGACGGGACGGGAATTCCCGAATTTTTAAAAAAAAATATATATATTATAATAAAATCATCTCAATAAATTATTCCATATAAAATGCCCCAACAACTTACTCTAAATACCAACATTTTTCCTTGATATAATATAATAACTTACCCATATAAGGAAAAAAAGTAATAGTAAGAAAGAATAGAAATATCAATATAAAAATATCTGTATAAGAATAAAAATATCTATATAAGAGTGGGAAAGATAGGATAATGTAAATTTTTTTTTTAAAAAAAAAAATCGGGACGGGACGGGATTCCCGAGGGACGGGCCGAAACCCGTCCCGTCCCGAATACCAACCTTGTCCCGTCCCGGGACGGACCCGTCCCGGTCCATTTCGGGACGGGACGGACCCGTCCCGAAATCCCCGGGACCGGGTCGGGACACCCGGGACAGGACAAGGTTGGACACCCCTAGGTATGAATATGAAATCAATTGAAAATTTATCCCCAAAACAATTAGTACTAACTCCGCGGTTACTTATTATAAAATTCAGTTAATTTTTTTTTAAAATTAAATAAATAATTTAATTATAATATATATTAAATATTATTAAATTATATAGAAATTTATAAGTTAAATAAACTAATTTAAAAATAAATATAAATAATTAAAAATAATTTATTTATTTTTTTAATTTCATCAAAAAGCTCAATTATATCATATAATAAGAGAACGGGTTTATAATCCATGTGACTTTTTACATGTATATGTTTAGATAAGATTTTAAAAAAAAACTTATAAAAAAAATGGGCTTTTAGATAGTTTATAAAAAATGGCTTTTAGAGAAGAGTTTATGGAAAAAAAAAAGTGATTTTAGATAAATGAGTGTTTAGATAGTTGTTACAAAAAAGGGTTTTGTAATTAGAAAATTACTAAAAAATGTATGTATGAGAGATGAGAGATGAGAGAGGGTGAAAAAGATAGAGGAAAGATGAGATAAAAGATAAAGAAGAGAGGAAAGAGGGTGAAAAAAATAGAGGGGAGAGATTGTAAAAAAAAATAAAGGTAAAATAGTAATTGAGTAGTTGAAAATAGCTTTTACTGTTCCAAAAGCTACTCTGACCAGTTTATCTGAAACTATGGTTTGGTCCAGAAACCCGTTTGAACAAATATGACTATTTATTTTAAAATTTCTCCAAACTAAAATGTAGATTATTTTTTTTTTAAATTGCCATTTACCTATTTCTAAATAGGCCCTATATCCAGCTCCTATGTTTTCATAATTTAGAAGTTATATTTACAACATTCTCAAATTTGTACAGGGCTATACTAAGATTCAAAGGTATACTGCTTGTTTGGCTATAATGTTTTTGAGTGACGATGAAATTGAGAAATTACAATCTACTAATTTTGATCTTTTTTGCATCTCTTGAGGGGGGATTTATACTTTATTGGATTATCTAACTGTAACAACTGTTGAAGGCCTGTTTTGGTAAGCTTTAAAATTATAGTTTTAAAAGTTTTTTTAAACAAAAATTTAGTTTAAATTTTTTTAAAAATAAACAGTTATATTTATCTATAAGTAATTTTTGGTAAAACTATGATTTTGAATAAACTACTGAAACTAGCTTTTGTAACAGTAAAAGAGTTTATAACCTATCCAATTATTATATCATCCCTACTTTTTCTTATACCCTCTCTCATCTCTTATTTCTCTTTTCTACCCTCTCTTCTCTCTCTCCACTCTCATATGTCTTATCTACTTTCTCTCCTCTCTCCCTTCTCTACTCTCTCATCTCTCATCTCTCTTCTCCCCCCTCTCTCCTCTCTCCTACTTTTAATCAAATCATACCCATTTTGATAATTTACCAATATAAAAAGTTATTCTAAAAATAATTATCCAAATACTTATTTATTCAAAACTATTTTTTTTCTATAAATTCTTCTTTAAAAATCTTTTTTTCATAAACTGTTTAAAAATCTATTTTTTCTATAAACTTATTTTTAAAATTTTATCTACACACACGCGAAGTTTCTTAAACCATATCTCTATCTTCACATACCAGAGGAATTTAGCTCTAATCTCAATGGTAATTTGAAAAAAAGATATTAATCCGTTTCTTCTATCTTTTTCCAGTCATTTTCTATCTAAATTTCATATATTTCTAATATTAAATTCCAACTTTAACTGTATAATTTTCTTCCTTTTTTTAAATAAATTTTCTTCCTTTTATATATAATTGCTCATTTTATAAGAAAAATAAATCAATTATATACCTATCTCATATCCATAATTTTTTTTTTCTTTTTGCCTGAATGTAATATCCATTGACAGTTTTATATTGTGAGATGGGTATTGGTTTGTAGGTTTGTTCAGGTGCTTTTTATTTGACTTGGGCTAAATTCTTTTATGTTAATAAAATAGACTTTTTTTGAAAATAATAATAATTACAAAGACAGAATATTTATAACCAGTTATAAAACGCCATCTAATTTGACAATAATAATAAATGTTTCTTTGTCTATTGAGTATTATCACTTATGTTCTTTTAATAAAAAAAAATTTATCAAAGAAATACAAACTTCCTAACAAAAAAAAATTAAGGATCATTACAAGCATGATATTAAAACTTAACCAAAATCAGTTGGTTATACTAGTAAACTAATAAATCAATCTTTTAGTCAGTGTAATTAAAAATTTAACCTAAATCCACTAGTGATACCATTAAATTTATAATTTGTGTAATTCAGTATTGCAGGATTGATTTCTCTGAATTCACATATGTCGCACCAATTATATATTTTTTTTAAATCTTATAATATTTAGTTTAATTAAAAATAGATTTAGCTTGACCTGACTTAATATTTTAAACTCATTTGTCTGTGAGCTCTAATCAACAATCTCAATTAGTAATCTTATTTTAATTTTTTTAAAAAAAATTAGCCAATTTTAAAAGGATTATTGATTAATTACGATTATTAGGCTTAAAGTCTTTCAAAAGTTAAAATGAGTGCTCAAAATATGTTGAAGATCAAATTTTAAATTTTTATAATATTTAAATTTTAACGATAATAAAAAAATATAATAATTATAAATAATTAATTAATTATAAACTATTTTTTCTCATGTTGAACAGGAAACTCTCTAGTTTTAAATAAAAATATTATCTTTTGCTTATTTAGAAAATTTATTAACTTAAAACCTTCAACAAATTGATCTATCATGAAATATAAAAAAGGCTAAATTATACATAATTCCTCAAAATTTTGAAGCATATATAGATAATGTCTATAATCTTTAAAAAATTACAATAAACATTTATAAACTTTTACATTTATGTAAATAACTTTCTCACAATTAATTTTATATATTAGTTATCCATATACAACTTAAAATTTAGAAGAATCATCTATATATCTGTTTTTTTTTTTTAACTAAAAGACAACTTCATTAAACATAAGTAAAATGAGATATAGTAAAGTGGGCAACATTATAGATTTAGAGAAACATTGAGAACAGGCTGCTGCCTGGCCGCACTAAAAAAGAGCAGCAACTAAACTGTGAGCAAGGTACAGCTAGAAACTAAAACTTGTAATAATAGGATATAGTAAATAATATTTTTTAATATTAAATATATAATTTATTTAAAGTTTTAATTATATTAAAAAATTAGATAAATTAGTTATTATAATATAATTTTTTAACTCTTTATTTTATTTTTTTATTTAATTATTATTAAGAAAATATTAATATAAGTAATTTATGAAAGACTTAATAAATTAAAAAATAAATTTTATATTTAAAATTAAAATTAATTTTTTAATTAAGTATGATAGGAGGGGTATAAAAAAAAGAAACTAAAATAGATCAGTTTGACACCAGAGAAAAGCATCCAAGTCAAGGGCCAGTCAAACATAGACCAAGTCTTTGAAGCCCGAAATTGTAGTAAACATCAGAAGAGCAAGTTGAGCGGTTGGTGCACTGATCATCAGGTCGAAATCCAACAACGCCTCCACGAACCATAAGGATCTCCACTTGATTCACGACGTCGGCACTATCAGTGTCTTAAGTGCTTTGAAATCAAATAAAAGGCAAGAGAGCCTCTGACCAAAACCAAAAACAGCTCCAACATAAGTTGCGACCAGCCGATCATATACCCAAGAAGCATCAACACGGTGTAGGAAAAGCGTAAGAAACGACACCCGAACAGTGCCAAGGAAAGCGCCCTCAAATGAACCGACGGCGTATCAGAGGCTAACCTTAATCATTTATAGGAGTTACATGTACACAAAAATATATTTAAGGGGTATATATAAGTGATAGTAGAAGATTATCCTCAAACACTTAAAAGCTCAAGATATCTATTATTAATTTTTTAAGATTAAGGGGTTATTGAAGCTTTGGCTGTCAGAAAAATGAAAAGGCTTGCTAGAGTGAGCATAGAACACTGAGGAAAGATTCTCCATTCTTGCCTCTGAAGCAAAAACCCGTACAAGCCATGGCTTCTCATTCTCAACCTTCCGGTTCTATCCATTTCTTCAAAATCATCTTGAAATCCAATCTTGAAGCCATTGTAAGCATTCTTTTCTCTCTCTCATTCTCTTCTTCATGTTTTGTTTTCCCTCTTTTTCCCATTTTCTTTATCCATGTTTGTTGTAGTTTCATTTGCCCCAAATTCATGCAAAAGGTTTACCCTTTTTTCTTCTGCGCTTGCTGCTATGAAAAAGGATGAACAGGGTTTTGCCTTTTAATCCGTCTCTTTGTTCATAGAACTATCTTTTTTTCCAAAATTGGAACCCTCAACCTCGCACTTTTCCCCTTTTCTTGATTGGCATGTATGGAAAGGGTTTTTCGCCTCTGATGGATCTTTTATACGCGTTTGAATTGAAATAACTACATCGTCATACATTGGTACGAACGTACATCATGTGTGTGTCTCTCTACAGAGAGAGAGATGGCTGTGAGATTGAATTGATATACTGTCTTCAGTCTGGTCCTAAATATGTGGGGTAAAGTTTACTTTAGTTATAAATATAAGGCTTCTAAATTTTATAATTTTCCCCATAAACTCTTTGCACATGGTAAAGACTAAAGAGGTTTATCAAAGGCAGTTATAATATACATGATTATGAAGGGTATTAAAAAAAAAATAGCACACATTTATCACATATAACTAATTTAACTAATATTTTTAATGTACTCAAATTAGTTAACTAGTTTTTATATTAACGACTGTAGGAAGTTTTTTCATTTTGCTTCTAGAGTCTAAGTTACTAAAACTAAATATCAGAATAGCGTCTTTTCACAAAAAGTTAAGCTAACTATATGAAAACTCATCTATAAATAGGAAGTCACGAGTTCAATCTCATTTATAACTTTAGGTAGCTAGGCTGCCCCTCTGATTTAAAAAAAAAAAACAAGAAGAACAGAGCATTTCCTTTTAAATATGTTTCCTTTAGTGGGGTATGGCATGTTATGTTTATGGAAGAAAAGTTCAAAAGCTATCAATGTTCTTTCCTATTATAGATATGTGACAGAATATGACAGAACCAAAGTTAGAACTCAGAGTCAAAATATGGATTTTGAATGAACAACTTGTCCTGTTATACTTGTAGATATGTGAACTTGTATATATATATAATATACTTTGCATATTAATATACTAACACTACTTCACAGAGGATTCCAAACAAATTTACAGCAAGATATGGAAGTGGTTTGTCAAACCCAGTGTTTCTGAAGCCTCCTGATGGGAAAGAGTGGAAAGTGTATCAGACAAAACTTGATAATGATGAGGTTTGGTTTCAAAAGGGGTGGAAGGAATTTGCTCGCTTTTACTCTCTAGATGAAGGGCATTTGATTTTGTTCAAGTATGAAGCAACTTCTCAGTTTGATGTACGCGTATTCGATAAGAGTGCACTTGAAATAGACTATACTTCTTCATCAAAGAATAATAATCCCAGTGATGATACAGTTGAGGTATTGGATGAGATGCCTCCGAACCGAAATGCTACCCACAAAACACCTTTTTCATCTTCTAGGCCTCATAAGAAAATGAGAAGTCAGAAGAATTTTCTTTTGGGTTCGGAAACTAATTATGTTCAATGTCAAGGAATAGAGTTTCAGAAATCAACCAATGCAGAATTGAAGTTTCCTAAGAAGGAACAAGAAGGTATGTGTTTCTTAGTCTGCTTTTCCTTTTTGATTTGTAGATTGATTTGTCTTGTTTGGAATGACGTTGGCCTAAGAATCAAAAGTTTATAGGAAGAATTACTATGAGGTCTCAAAGAAAGTATTTAATCACAAAAAAGTCCCAAGTAACATAAACTTATTGTCAATTACTGAAACTTGTCATTGTTAACTCATCAATTGTTCTTGAGATTTTTGGATAATTATATTTTTTGTTTGAGACCTCATAGTAATTCATCTAAGTTTTTATGACTCTAACTTAAAAATTGTCACAGAAGACATGGGAGCAAGAATTTTTGCTAAGAGTACATGCTTGAATACTGAGCATAGAAGGAAAAAAGCATTAACTACTGTGGAAAAGATCAGAGCTATAAACAGTGCGAGTTCTTTCGAATCCAAAAATCCCTTTTTCATGGTAATCATGCGGCCTTCATATGTCAGTCATAAATGTTACTTGGTGAGCCTTCTATCATTATCTAGTTAACTTCTTCTAAACTATGAACACTTGAAGCTTTTGGTTGCTGGCTGCAATCTTCTGTGAGATCTCAAATATTTTAATCTTCTCTTCACAGGGGATACCAACAAAATTCGCTAGAAGACATTTGGAGAAAGAGTGTGGTGTTGTGAAACTTGAGGCCTTGGATGGGAGAACTTGGCCTACTAGGTATAAGATTCCTAGAATCAAAGATGGATGGGATAAGTTTGTGATGGAAAATGGTTTAAAAGTGGGCCAAGTTTGTGTTTTTGAAATGATTGGTCGCGTGTTCAAAGTACATATTTTTAGAGAAGAAGAAGAAGGTACCCTCCAATTCTAAATATAGGAGTTAATTAAGGGGTTGATTTTGATCCTAAATGTAAGATCTCAATCCACTTCATATCTTATATTTATCATTTTTTTCCAAACTAATTTACTTAATTTACAAATTGATATATAATCTAATGTTACACAGGGTATTTTAAGAAGATCATAACATATTTGTTATAATTAAATAATTTATTTAATTATGAATAACTTAATCTACTCAAATTAGTTAAGTAGTTCTTATATTAAGGACTAGATGAGTAATAACTTAGTTAATTGATTTCTCTATAGATAAGTTCTCATGAATTCTATTTACTGCACAGTTAAAATCAGAAAGAGGACTGAAAAGGAGCAGATCAGCAGTATGCAACAGACTCCTATTGAAAAGGCTAGCTCTTTCAAGTCTGAAAATCCTCATTTTGTGGTTAAGATGACACATGCTTACGTTGATGGCAGATCAAACTTGGTAAGTATTTTTTCCCCCACTTAATGTAGTTGTAGGGGTATTTTTACAAAAATGTTTTATTTTATCGATATTTAATAAACTGGCCATAAGAAGCTTGGCATAATAGGCTTAACTAAGAATTGAAAGACTTGCTTGGTTGATTGCCTTATCAATTTAGTTTAATGGCAATTTGAGCAAGTCTTTGCTTATTTATTTATGGAAAAATTATAGTTTTAATCCCTATAATATTACTCAATTTTTAATTTGGTCTCTGTAATTCAAAATTTTGCATATTGAAGTTGTGTCCTTATAATTTATTTAACTTTTAACTTCTAATATTAAATTATTTTAATAATATTTTCTTTTGAAATTTTTTGTTGATGTAACTATCTATATATTGTTTTGGTGATCTAAATTTATTTTATTGTTGCTTGTAAAAGAGACAAAGTATGATAATAAAGTAAGATTAATAACATACTTAGCAAAATATATGTTAAAAAATCCTAGGGACTAAATTAAAATCAATATTTTATCAAGGGTTTACCCTAAAAGTTTCTATTACCAAGTAACTGAAGTTGAAAAAGTTGACCCCATTACCTCAGCATATCAACATTTGAAGTATTTTTATGCAATTAAAATATCACATTGTGTCTCTTTGGAGTTTTAGTGTGTATTTAAAAGAAGCCCTACATTGCTCAAGTTAAAGGAAGCTTTAGTATATACTCCCTCCATTCCTAATTATAAGAGCTAAATGGGGGATTGGATTTGTTCCTAAATATAAAACCACAATCCACTCTATCTCGCAAAATTATAATTTTTTGCCCAATGCATTCCTATATGATTGCACATATCAGGGGCTATCTATCAAGAGCAGTTTAAATGCACATGATTAAATGGGGTATTTTAGAGAAACTAACACATAATCATTATAAATAACTAATTTATTTAACTTCTTTAATTTGTCCAAATTAGTTAAGTAGATCTTATAATTAGAAACAAAAGGGGTATATGCTAAGATGGAAACTTGGCCAAGAAGTAGGCTTGCGCACATAACAATGGGCTAATGCTGTTGAAATCTGCTGATTTCTCCCCTGCTTAGGAGTTCGACACGATACCAGGAATTTTTTACCAGAAGTGTTTTACAAAACTACAAATAATATTCCGATGCTGCTAGTAGTGTCAAATTCTAAATTATAAATGTTTGAAATATGCTGACCCAAACATGACTCCTTTGTTCCTTCATAAGTAGTCTTGAGTTGCTTTCTCCTTCTCTTGCAGCATGTGCCATCACAATTTGCAAGAAAACATCTTCACACCTGTACTGAGAGTGTCAAACTTGTTGTACAAGATGTAACTTGGCCTGTTGAGTATGTATTTAGATTAACTGGTCAAGGAATTGAAAAGCATGAACTTTCCATTTGTGGATGGAGGCAATTTCGCAAGGATAATGACTTGAAATTAGGTGATACTTGTGTCTTTGAGCTCATCCCCAACGTCAAACTTACACTTCAAGTAACAATTTTACGAGCCACTAATCATTCGGCAAACTCAGGTAAAATGGAAAACCAATCACAAGATTCCTCATTATATCCTGTCTTGATCTGCCGAACAACAATTTCTGAAACTTTCTTCAGATCAACATTAAGGCTTGGTTTGGATGGAGGAAAAAACTGGAAAAGAAAATAGGGGAGAGAGGATACTAGGAAAGAAATTTTCTAAAAGTAGTAAATTCCCCCCCCCCCCCCGTAATATTCTTTCCTCTATAATTTTCTTTCTATCCAAACTAAGGGTAAATGATGGAGAAATAGACCCTGATCCCCTTCAGTTACCAGAAGGAAAAGTGAAGTGGGCTCTTCTCTTTTAACGGTCGATTTCAAACGCTTTCTATATTCCTTTCAATTTGCTTTTGACATTCTACAGTTGGGAGCAGGAAGCCAAACGCAGAAGTTCATTAATTGCAGTTTAGGTCGTGAGAATCTCTTTTTCACAGCATAAGGACTTGTCATCTGCTGAATACCTGTATGGTTTTTGTAATTTATAAAATGTATGTATGTTATATAATCCAATTACTAATCCATGCTTTGTTTTATGATCTCAAACTCTCCACAATATTTGAATGTGTCCATTGTAATTTAGGTAGTGAGCCTTTTGTGGATATGTGGCTTGACAAGTGGGTACTTCCTAATATAATTGTATTTGAAGGGGGAGTTTTCAAATTAGTTGTAATATGCTACTAACACAAGTCATTGCTAAATGGGAAAAAGGAGGCTTTGAATTTGATGACATTTCGCATGTATTCGTCCCTTCTCAAATATTACCTAACGGATGTCTTGTATATTGGGTCGCCCTTTCTTTCTGACTTTTAATACATTACTCAAGACTATTTATTTAATCGCAAATACTAAGAAACTAGATTAAATTTAGTTGATGTTTAAAAGTGAGTTTATTCTTTCTAGTTTTGCCTTAAATTAAATGCACCTTTATTAAGCAAGAGGTTGACATGTAATTTAATCATTGATAAGGGGCATTTAAGAGAAATATTTTTTTTTTTGTATAAAAATTTTTAGAAGGCGGTTGGACTCACCTACGATCCAAAGGCAGGGCGAAGTCTTCCTTCTTCTTAGGCGATACCAATGTTGGGTAGGGCGAGCTGTCAATTACCCTTAGGCGTAAATTTAGGCACCCAGGAACTAGGATGTCTCCCTAAACGCCGCGACTAGAACTATAATAAAGTGATACTCCCTAAAGATTGAACACGTTCTAAATGGTCGCATGTTTCGCCCTTTCATCAGTTGAACCTACGGACGATGGGTAGAAATATTTTAATTACTCATATAACTTGGTAATCTGACTTATAATTAAGAGCACCATAATCCTAAAAATTATCTCTTGTAAATAAAGACAGAATGAATAATGAGTATTTGTCAGAGTTATTGTCCCATTAAAAAAGGCTTATCCCTATCGAAAATTATGGATATTTATAAAATACGATCATATTTATAATTATTATCCACCTTTTGAATGATTTTTTTTGGCCAACAATACCCCTCTTGAATGATTAAATAATGTGCATGTTTTTTAAATTTATTATGAAAAATCTATTAGAACAAAATTCCACTGAAAAAAAAATAAACTATTCAAATGCCAATTGAAGTGGCTTCAATAAGATATTCTAAATTATCATTAACTTAAGATCACAGCTACATTGTCAATATGACATGCAATACAACAAATGTCAATGAAACTTAATTTTATTTTTGGAACATATGTCATCAATAATAAAAATTGCATTATGAGTGATAATATGATAATCCTTTACATCACGCTCCATCTGTTTCTTAATATAAAATCCATTTGATTTTTTTAGATAGATTAAAAAAGTTAAATAAATCAGTTAATTATAACTAAATCCAACCCCTAGACAAATTTATATTATATATTCCTTAATTTACTAAAATTAGTTAACTAACTTTTATAGTAGTTATAAATTAACTGATTTATTAAATTTTATTAGTCTATTTAAAAAAATTAACTGATTTTTATATTAAGTAGTAATTCATATTGCTTTAGGTGTGTTTGGATATTGCAGTATATATGGTGGAGCTTTTTCTACTCTCTCTTGAATGGGATGGTTACTTAAATAGTATTGAACCATTAAAATATTATTTTAATTTAATGCTGGAGATGTGGGCATCCACAAGACTATTATGGACAAGAATGATATAAGTATATATGGACAAATACTATAGACAAATATTTTCAACCATTAATGACTTGTTATAAAATATATTTTCCATAAGTATAGACAATTATAAAGTGATATCGAATAATATAAATCAAAAGGCCACATTATGAATAGAGATAACATGGCATATACATGATCCAACGTTATTAATAAATGATAAAAATCTAATACAAAAATGGAAGGGTATAATAGCCTGAGAAATTAATATCATGAAAATATCATTAATAATACTATTAAAACTAATCATAGTAGTGGTGCAATAAAATGTCCTACACTATGATCATAGTATATTATAAACAAAATGGTGAACAAGTCATTTACATTATAAGCAATCAAGCATTACAACAAAGTCTATATTCTCTAAACAAAAATGGCCAACATGTCACTAAATTGAAAACATCATGATGACAAGGTCTATGTTCTCTAAACAAAAATGGCTAACATTTCACTAAATTAGGAACATCATGACAAAAAATATTTGTTCCCTAAACAAAAGTGGCCAACATTTGTTATTACGTTACAAAAGATCTATGAACATGAAACTCCATATCTATACTTGTTTCACTAAATCCCAGCATCAGTCATTAATTTGAACAATGTTTTTAATCGCATGTGAGGTGGAACCCCAAAAAAATTTAGTTTGGGTCTTTCTTCGTTACACAAGAAGAAGTAACATTTTAGTTTTTGCTCCTCAGGTATTTCAATTTCCTCAATTGCAGCCCACACTTCCCCTTCACTATAATGACGAGGCTTACCCTTTTTAAGTATTGAAAGGCTTTCTTCAGCAATCCGAGCTTGCTTCTCAGCAACTCGAGCCTGCATCTCAGCAATTCGAACTTGTCTCTCAGAAACAACATTGCCATCTCGCATGACATCAATTAGTTCCTTTATTCCTGCCATTATTTTTTCACACCTTTCTTCAATGGATTCAATCATTGAAGCCTTGCGCTTTTGTACTGATGCCCTATATGTTGGGTCACACTCCAAATTAACTTGTGAGTTTGGTGAATCATATTGTAAATTACACTCATTTTCAACGTTAGTTGCAACCGCAATAGCGTCATTTAATTGAATGCCCTCTTGCTCCTTTTGTGCAGCTCTTTCCTTGCCACTTTTGGAATGTTTTTCAGTTGCATTGTCTGCACTAAATAGCTCGTACAACTTATCATAATATAATACGGGTGTATTCTTCCACTTTCTTGCATTTGGCTTTCTCTGCAAACATAAAAGAAGACGCATGAATATCACCTCTTATACATAGGTTAAATTTTACAAGTTACTTACCTCAATCAAATCATTCCAAACTTTATTATCAGCTTCAAACAATTTTGTGATAGGACTCCATGAGAATTCACTCAATCCATTAAACAAGTCATATAGCTCTGTAAATCGTTGTGATAAAGTCTTCTTCCTATTCTTCAGATGCTGCTTTGTAATGTGAGAACCAAAGGAGTTATTAAGAGTTTGCACCATATTATCATATGCAAACGTCAAAAATGTGCCATCTGGACGATTCCCTTTCATCATCTCTTCTAATAAGGCATCAATAAAAGATTCATCCATTTCAGGAGTCCAACGCAAATTAACCTTCATTGATTCCTTCCTTTTTTGTGTCATTGTTCAATCTAAATGAAAAATTATGAACAAAATCATAGTCAACTAATTATTATTATTATATGTCAACTAACACAAGGAAACACAAACTTTCAATAAAAATTACTCAAATACTTCAATTTTTCAATAAAAATTGTTGTATGTCAACTAATACAAGGAAATGCATACTTTTAAGCAATATAAGGCAAGATTAATTTCTTAGTAAAACATATAAAATTAATAGCTCAAATAACAACCATGCCTATAAGTCTTCCTCTTGATTGTGTAGTCATGCCACATATAGGCTGCTATATGATCTCTTAAAATTTATCATTGCCTATAAGTCTTCCTCTTCATTGTGTGCAAATTGATAATCTATATTGGGCTTGCGTGATAGTTCACAATCAACCTTTGATATTAGGTACTCATCAGAGTCAACACCCATCAAGGAATTATGTAATATGCAACAGGCTATCTTAATGAAAAATGTAGTGCTACCAATGATGGAAAATCTTGTTTTTTTTTTCAAAACACCAAATCTTCTTTCAAATAACAATTCGCAAGGAAGCATGGCCATGGTTAAAAATTTCTTTTGCATTTTGTGGTGATCTTGTTGAATATTCAAGAGATAATGAACTCCTCTGTAAGGTGTTATTAGACTACGCTTGAGTAGGAAGCCAACATTCCCAAGATAAAATTTTCTTAAGCAATATAAATTAGTCCATAAGTCCAAAGAAGCATTCATAAAATAAAATAGTCATTTGTAGTTTCTCACCGATCTTAGGGAATTTTAATTTTATGTTCTCTTGATAAAGTATTTTTAAGTACTCTTGAATCTGAGGCTGTTCCTTCCCAACTAACCAACAAGTATGTGAATTTCATATTAAAGGAACATGCAGAAAAAATTAAGACAAGCTATAGAGGCCATTGCCTATGTATCACTTGTATAAAGAAAAACAAAAGCAGCAGTGAGCCAAAAAAAAATTGCAGACAAACTAATTCAATTTATAGAAGGATTTCCAGCTGCATCAAACATACTGGTTTAATGAACATGGAGGCAAACCCAAAGCAGCACTTTTAATCGAATATGACATAGTGTAAATATGACATACATTTACAGGGAATCTGTACCAAATCAAGGAACTGACTTGGCATGCCATTTGTTCAAAGCCAAGTAGATAGCAAGTAAATTTTTACATTTGCTTTATTATGTGTAAGCAAATTAATTTTTTGTTGCATCAGGTAGTGAGCTTGTTAACTTGTACCAAAACAAAAGAAAATATGCTTTACTCTCACATTCTGGTTCCTTGCTTCTATTTCTCTTCTAGTTACAAACATATTCAAATTACTTGTATTCATGTTAACTAATATCTAGAAGAAAGCAAACAAATCAATGTGTGTAAAGCTTCATTTGAAAATAAATGATGTTCAAGTAATTCCAGTCTCAAGAAGAACCGCACACCAAGAAACAAAGGACACTTTCATCAATGTCTACTTCAAACATTCCGAACTAAAACAGAAAATAACATCATCTGCACAATAGAGAAAAACTTGTCTAAACGATCTATCCCACTCCCATTACCATTTATGAACACTTTACTCCTGCAAACAACCCCGAAGGCTTGCTTCAAACAACATGCTACAATTGATATTGATATCGTGCAGCCACTAACAAAATTAAGAAAATATACTAATATTTAAGTTTATTAGAGGGGTAATATACAATTACTGATGGCATATGATTCGGAGAAACATGAAAGTCAGTAGATTTAGATCCATGATCGTCTTCATCAAGTCACAGACCAACTGGCAATTATTATTCAAGATAAGCCATTAAACAGTCTGACACATATAGATAGCATCAAGGTTACATATTATCATATATTTTCGGATAGCTACATCCTTCAAACCAAAGCATTAACCCATATGTTGATCATAGAAGATAGAGCACAAACCTGAAGATGAACTTGCCCGAGAACGAGAAGAGAACGAGAGTCGAGGAACACGATAGGTGATAAAGAGAGGTGACGGCGTCGTGCAGAGGAGGAGCAACGCCGGTGATTTGGAGGTGACCTGATGGTTAGGGTTCAGCAGCGGCGCATAATGGAAGGGAGGGACTGAGGGGGAAAACAGAACAGAGGGAACGACGAAGACACCTGAAAAAGACGGCGACGGCGAGAATTGGACGGAAGGCGACGGCGAGAGGGCTTGGCGCGCGAACGACGGAACTAAGCTGGCGAGAGCATAGTGCTCGAGGGGAGGGGCTGCCGCGGAAAACTTGTTTTCCTCTCCAAATCTCTCCACATGTGGAGAGAAAATTTGGAGAGAAAATGGGCGTGGGACCCACCATAATTTTCTTGTACATTTTTTTCCTTATCAAAACAGAGAAAATCTTATTTATCTTTTTTTTTAGAAAATTCCTATAAAATACCACATTATTTCTGAAATTCTGAAAGGTTATGCGAATATATAATACCATATCATAAATATCAATTTAAAATTTTAATATTTGTGAAAAAAAGACAAAAATACTTTTGAGTTGTGAATATTAACTATTCTAATAATAAAATTGATAATATGTATAATAATTTTAACTACTTCGATAATAAAATTGATACTCCTTTTAACAAATTAGTTGTTTAAATAATTAGATTAAGTTTTAGAGTATTAAATACTTTAGTAATAAAATTAATAATATATATAATAATTTTAATTATTTTATTATTGAGATTAACTAATCTGTTTGACAACTTAATAGTGTATAAGTACTTACTATATTGATAATAAAATCAACAACACCAATAACCGGTTTTGACTTTTTTATTAATAATGAGATTGACTACTCTCTTTATATTCAAGTGTAATTTTATATTTTTTTATAAATATTAAAATTTTAAATTGATACTTGTGATCAATATCCTTTTAAAAATTTCATAATTCAAATAGTATTTTTTTTATTTTCTCTTTTTCCTATTTTTTTAAAAAATTTCTTCCTATAAAAAACATGATAAAATAACATTAAAAAAAATACTAAGTCACTAACTATATTTCTTTTATCAACAAAAAACGAACAATATCGAACCTTTCAATTAAAATAAGGAATTGTTGGCCAAAAGGAAATAAGATTTCTAATAGTTAATATAATTTTTATTCTATTAAATTTATTTTTATTTTTATTTTAGTCTCTCAAATTTTAAACCATAGATTTTAGTTTCTTAAATTTTTTAAAAATATTAGTTTATATAATTTAATAAGAATTTAAATTATTTTATCTTTTAAAAGACAAAAATTTATAATTTAAAAATTGAGGAATTAAAACTAAAATTAGTATAAACGGGAGGAATTAAAATATTGTATTAAGTATTGACACTTTTCACTCCCTCTAGCCTCACCTCATACATAAGCAAATTTTAAAAGGGATTTCTTGGTCTCAAATAAATAAATATATGTATCCTTTATCACAATGCATTAAAGATATTCTTTTTATTTTGCCTTCCATTTAATAGAACTAGTTGGGCCTATATTTAATGAATAAGTAGAACCCCATAATTATTTAAAAAAGTTTTTTTATATATTTTATGATATACAATTTTTTAACATATTTATCTCATATATCATATATCATAAAATCATTTATAATAAATTAATTCCAGCCATCTTATCTAAAGATAAATAAACACTAAAGTACGAGGGGATTTTAGAAAAAATTAATTTATAGCACAATTATGAGAAATAACCATTTTAAACAATTTGAACAATATTTCAATAAGCATGATTTTGGTTATTTTATCTTTGCTTATATATATATTACTTCCGTCCCTTAATATAATATCTAGTTAATTTTTTTAGATAAATTAAAAAAATTAAATAAATAATCTTGAGATGACTAATTTAAGTAGAATAAAGAAACTAAATATACTACCTCCGTTATTTAATTATAATTAATTTAAAAATTAGTTAATTAATTTAAATAGATTAAAGAGTATATTATATACATTCATCTTGAGAAGTTAAATTTAATTATAATTAATTAATTTATTTAATATTTTTAATCTACTAAAAAAATTAACTAGAGCTTGTATTAAAAAATGGAGGTAGTGTATATATATATATATATATATATATATATATGAAACCAACGAATTTGGGAGTATGTATATTTTACCCAAAGTCAGATGATTTTTTAATATAAATCAAATCTATAAATTTTTATGGGTAAATATATATATTTCTAAATTTAATATCATATGATTAATTTTTTTTATCCTCACATACTATTATACTATAAAACTAGACGACAAGTCCGTACTATGTATGGAGCAGTCATCTAAAGAACATTTATTGTATGTTGGTTAGCTCTTGTTCCAAAAGAATTTTTTGGGTTAAGGAATTCGTTTGGTTTTGAAGTTGTGTTTGACTATTAATTAATTAATAGGTTCACATGTGATATTTATGTTATCTTTTATTTTAAATTAAATTATAAATTTGTCCCTAAGATTTTTATTTAAAAGCGATGAGTTTTTGGAATTTTTTGTTGAATGTCACTCTAACTATTATCTAGATTCAATTTGATCGTTAGTTTGACCAAATATACTAAGTTAATCAATACATATGTTATCTATTTTATTTTTTTCCTAAATCATATTTATAAATAAGAAAAAAAATTAGAAAATACATAATTCTAAACTCTGTCGTTATTAGAGTATCACTTTTAGCAGATAACACTTTGGCAACTTTTTAAAAAATAACATATGATACTCCTATATATTATCTTCTTATATTTATAAACTAACATATACTTATATTTATTCTCAAAATAATCCCATCATTTATACCTTTTAAGAATTATCGTGAGTCCCTCTTGTATATGTTGTCTTCTATATTTTCTGCTTTACTTTATGCTTTAAAAATGTACCAAAATTAAGTATAATCTCTCGAGAGTGATAATATATTAACGACGAAGTTTGGAGGAATGTATTTTATAATTTTTTTTCTTATTTATAGATTTGATTTAGAAAAAAATTGAAGTGAATAATATATGGACTAGAGAGCTCAGTATATTTAGCCAAACTAATAGTAAAACTAAACTTATTATTCCTTATGGAAATATTGTATGTTGTATGTTGAGCTACAATTAGCATTTATGGAAATAGAAATTCTCAACTATTATTATTCCTTTTAGTATTACTATCCGCAAACTTTTCCATGACATTTATTTTACATTGAAATATTAACCATATCTTTTCTTTTATATAGAAACTCAACAATCCCCATAATTAAAATTCAAATTCAAATTCAAATTTTAAAAAAGTTATCTAAAGTCTCCACCCTTTCTCCTTATCTTTAAATATCAACAATCTCCTTTTTTTATATAAAATCTCAACAACCTCTTTTATTAAAATTAAATGTAATCAACAAATAAAAAATAAATAAAAGGGTGAAACAACTACTTTATTGATTTCACTCTGTAATTCACCAAAAATTATCAGAAAATATGTTCTACTATTTTATGTTTTATGTGTATATTTTACATTCAACAAATAATTTTTTTAAAAAAATCAAAATAGATCACCGGATTTCATTTATAAAAAAAGAAAAATTCCCCACTCATTTTATTCCATCATCACATATCCATTAGATATCATCAACTAACTATAAAAAAATATAAACTAATCTAGTAATCTAATGATTCAATTGATAAATAAAAAAAAAAGGAAACATCAAAATAGATATTTTTCCCATTTCATCATATGTTAATTCATAAAAAATATCAGAATAAATATTCTCCAATTACATTATATATTATATATGAATTCAAAATAGATATTTTGATATTTTATTCTAAAAACTATCATAGTCTATAAACAAAGAAGATGATAAATGGAACATGATTACTAAAATATTGCAAAAAAAGAATTTAAACAACCAGCATATAGATGTTAGAAATGAAAGGAGGGTTACAACTATCCACCATACTTCCTTTTGGAAAACAAGGATCTGAAATAGGAAAAGAATATTGGTTAGGATGAAAAGAAAGAAGCCCCGAGGAAGGGAAAAAAGGGTGCTCAACGTAAGGCATTGGAGTGAACTAAAGAAAGTTACAAATAATAAAAAATGATCTTCACATCAAGCTCTTTATAGATATATGGATACATGAAATAGATAAAACTTTTTTATAACCCTATTAAATTAAATAAATATTTAATCGTAGGAATACTATTTATATTATTCAATGATTTACCTATTGTTGAATGATTTTAAAAATAATGTTTATATTTAAATTAAAATATTTACATTTACTAAATATAAATTACATTAGAAACACAGGCTAATATTAATATAACAAACAAATACAGTATATTTAATATAACAAAAAATTAATGATATCAGGAAGGATACTTTTTAATGTAGTTTCGTTACAATATTTAATTGGATTCTTGTTTCAAATTTTACTACCCTTTTTAAATTTTTGTAATATAACAAAAATTTCACTTTATTCATAATGAAAATTATGGTTCGATAGATAAGACTTTTTTTTATAAAGCTATTAACTAATTTTTAATAGTAGGAATAATATTTATATTATTCGATAATTTACCTATTGTTGAATACTTTTTAAATAATATTTATATTTAAATTAAAAAATTTAAATTTATTAAATATAAATTGCGTTATAAATATTCCAAAATATCAATACATACATTATTTTTAATACAAGGAAAATCAATGACATCACAGACTATTTTTTAAATGTAGCTTCGTCCTAATATTTAATTAATTTTATTTCAAAATTTAATGAAAATTATAGTTTTCCTTAATACAACAAACAAATACTGTATTTTAACTTTTAATATGACAAAACATCAATAATCTCACTACATTTTTGTTTAACATGGCTTCATATTAATATTTAATTAGATTTTTATTTCAATTTTTTTAGTTGTTATTTTTTGTCAACCAAGAAAATATTAGAAGTGTTAATTTCTTTAATAAGTAATTCAAGTCTCCCTATTTGCAACATTTCTTTCATATATAAATTTCTTTATAAAGTTAATTTCTTTCAAAAAGAAGCTAGAAAATTGAAACATCAAATGTATATGAAATCCATACATAGGAATTATTTTAATTTAATTATTAATTTTTCTTTTGAATGTCATTATGCTGCAAAAGTCACTATTCAATTCAAATTTAGGATATTTGCAACTGTCACAAAGAAAAAGGATGAAGAGAGCAAGAAGACAACGAAATTGGGGACCATAACAATTAGGGATTATTGAAGACAACGATGTTGTGTCATCTAATAAATAATTTTAGATAATTTAATTTGGTATAAGTTTAGTTAAATCTAATCATAATTTTAACAGTAGGGGGCTATTTTTCAAAATATGAAAGTTAAAGGTGAGATTTTTTAAACTTTTAAAGATAAGAGAAGTTAAATGAAATTGAGGCAAAGTTAAGAAAGGTTTTATATATATCCCTTAATTTTACTTATATCAAGATATTTGTATTTAAGATTATTAAGTTATTAATATTTAAAGAGAAATGTTATTAATATTCAAAATATTTAATTAACTTTAATGTCAATGAGTTTCGTTGAGGGGAAAGTTATAGGGAAAATTAAAATAAAAGACCTAAAAAATTAATATTTAATTAAAAAGATCATAAAAATAATATTTATTTATACAACCAACTTCTAAAATATTAAATTAAAAACAATAAATTGCTCTTAGCCAAATTTTTTATATTCTCTCTAATTGTAAGTGTTTAATGGTTAGTAATAAATAAATATCAATTCAAATTAATTTATTCTTATAAACTGTTCATTGTGCATGTTACTGATTCAGAATAAGAGTTGTCATCCTTCCTACTCTCGTTAAAAAGGAAACAAACATGATCTAAGGGACAATTTGGCACCACTAAAGACTCTTCTTTACTTTAAAGTTTTTAAAAATTCCTTCTGCTTTGCTTTTTAATTTTCACATGTTGCTTTTAGTTTGGTTACTTTTACTTCATTGTTAACACTTTCTTAATTTAATGATCATTTTATCCATTATATAAAAAAGAAGAAGTAATAAGCATTAATTTTCCTCATTACTTCTACAATTGTATTTCATGCGTATCTTAGAAATAGATATATCAACAAAAAGACAAAACCCTCCAACATCTTGACTTGTCCCTATATGTCTTGAATTGGGATCTGCTTTTATAACAGCAACACTTGAGAGAAGCTAAAACAAATGTAACACAAAATTGAGAGCATCTAACAGTCTACAACAAATGCACAACTCATAGAGAAGTCTCATATTTGTCTTGCATTTGGGAAAATTGGTCAAAAAAGAAAAGCTCGAATTGACTTAGTTTTTAACAAGGCATCCAAACCGTACTTAAAATATAAGCGAATATTGTCAATTTGCAAACCATATCTGCTCAAACTAGAATGACTGGTTATTGCTACAATCTTCAGCAGAGGCCAAGCCCACAAAGGCAAATATAATTGCAGTTTGAATTCAATACTAGAAAGGTATAAGAAACTTTACTCACATGGCTGCTGTGTCACGGGTAAACGAGTTGATCTCTGGAAATGCAAAAGGACTCTCAAAATAAATTGTTCGAAATGGGCAATCTTTTAGACTTCCGTTAGGACTATTCTGTCCCCCTTTATGCAAGAAATATCCAGCTCTTAGTAGGTGCAACAAAACCTACATATAAAGATTCAATGTCACTGTCAATGAGACCGAATTAAGGCACAGACATATGCTTAAAGATCACATAAATTTAAACTCACTTTGAATCCTCCTTTCCAACATTGAAGCTAAAGGCGACCTCCTCTATTCTGTAAGAAATACATTTAGTGCAAGCCAACATCAGCAAGCTAGCATATTTCAGTAAGTTATGAATCCTTCCTTATCATAGCCCCTTCCCCCACCTCTCCCCCTTCTTTTCCTCTTCCTCTTCCTTATCAGAGTACTACTCATTTGACTAGTTTTAGAACAACTATTAAAAGAATTTAATATGCCTTACATCTTTCAATATATGCTAAGCAACGAAAACAGCAAAATAATAATAATAATAATAACTCCCATCCCAGAAAAACGAAGAAAGGAAAATAACAACTAATCTAATATAAATCATACATAGTAAAATAATCCCATAAGAGGGGATAAATAAAAGCTTACGAGACAAAGGATTATGTCAGATCAGCTCTCAAAAAGCTACGATGAGACCCCACCAGAGCCTTACAAAATAGTGATTGAATCTCATCTATATCCATGATGATTGCAAATTTACACATTGCGTTTTGCCTAAACTCTCGTGATCCATGTCATCTGTACACATTGCGTAATCCCAAAATTCAAATTCCACACGCAAAAATCCACACGTTACAAATATTAGACACCCAGATACGGAAAGTGCCTTATATAATGCTCAGAGTCCGAAGGAGGAAACGAAACGGGAAAGATGATAATGGTGGTGAATATGACGAAGATGCTGGGGGAACTAACGTCGACAGTGGTAAGGGTGACGGACCGGCTTTTGGCACGGCAGAGCACGAGTTTTAGCAGTCTCGCGAACCTTCGCTTTGTTTAAACATCCTCGCCATCCTGAAAAGCCAAAGAAGACTTCACCAGCAATGCAAAGCGTTCTTTACTCTGGTAATGGCAACAATAGGAGGAAGAATAGGACCTAGGGACAATTTAATTTTTTTTAATTTAATATTTCAGTAATTGGTATGTCTAAATAAATATTATTTTTATGATCTTTCTAATTAAATATTAATTTTTTAGGTCTTTTATTTTAATTTTCCTGTTATAATATTCACCCTCTTTTTTAATAGCAAATATTCAAATATTTTCCTTTTAAAATACTTCCCGTCCATTTTAGGCAAAAGAGTTATTTTATTCATTAAAAAGTATATTACACACACTAATCCATCAAAAGTTGAAAGAAACAAAGCCTAGATACCACCCATTCCGAGTTGAAAAAAAAAATGAATTTTAAGTATTTATTTTATTAAAAGCCTAGATATTTAATTCATAATTTAAGTATTTATTGCACCAAAAAGAATAATAGTACATAAATTAGAGAAGATAAGAATAATAAGAACGATAAAGAAGTCTTCACTAAAACAAAATCAAATAACCCAGCAATTATTAATCAAACAAAAAGGACAAAAAATAGAATATAATAATCATATCTCTAAAGGAAACAAAAAAACAAGGGGGGGAAATCTAATGATGTATAAGCAAATATCTCACCACTATTTTCAATATACTAAATTGTTGGATGTGCTATTTTCAATATATTAAGGGATGGGAAGGATAATCAAACAGAAAATGATTTAGAGAGTTGTTGACGGGGAGGAGAGAAAGAGATAGGTAGGTGAGAAATGAAACGGTCGAAATTTTTTATTACACTATGCTTGAAACATATGACTTAAATAAGATTAGGATACACAGAGATCAAAGTATTAGAAAAAGATGGGCATGAAGGTCTTCTCTTAAGGATTCGAAGAGGGTGTAATTAATAAGGACTTAGTACAAGAAGTATGAAATTTAAAAAATAAAATTTCCTGATAAACGTAGTGCAATAAACACTAAAAAAAATATTTGGTAACGGTTTATTCTCCTGTGTAAAAGTTTAAACCATTGAAACAATATTTTATAATGATTTATACAACCGATGTAAAATCATGTGCTACAAACAAGTTATAGCGGTTAAAAAAAATTGTTACTCATGACAGTCAAAACGCCACAAACATTTATAGCAGTTTAAAGATTTTGTAACGGTTTAAAAACCGCTACTAACTTTAGACAGGAAACAAAAAATTTTAATATGGCGCCAAAATTTATAGTAATTCTGTAACCTCTACAAATGTTTCAGATTTTATAAAAAAATAAAAAAAATTATTTTAATAATATGTATGTATATATATGTACATATATAGATAATTTATTAAATTTGATAGGTTAAAATTTTATTATGATAATTGAGTATATTATTTAGTTGTACCATGTTATATAATTTGATATATTTTATTTGATGAGATATAATTAAAATAAAGAAAGTGTACAAGTTGATATTAGATAGTTAAAAAGTTATGGAAATAGATGAAAAAAGGTATATAAGAGAGTTGAAAAGTGAAGAAAGTATGATATAGAATTAATTAAAAAAATCTACTAATTTTTGTAAAAAGGACATAAAAATAAAGGAATACGCGTGTTAATAAAGAATAAGTATAAAAATTTAGAAAAAAATAAACTTATAAATCCAAATGATCTTACCTCTATGTGAAGAAATAACTAAATAAATGAAAGAGAAAAACAAACGTAGGAGGAGGAGGAAGAAGAGAGGAAGGAGTAAGAGTAAGAATGGGAGGAACGAAGATATTTGTAGACATCGGGTGAAATTTGAAACGGTTTTATGAATATTTGTAACGATTTTATGAAGAGTAAGAACGGTTTTATGAATATTTGAAAATATTTGTAGACGTCGTGGGAAAATTTAAATTTTATATTTAAAACTTTGTAGTAATTTTTTGAATTGTAATACGCGTGGGAGAAAACTTTAAATTTTATATTTAGAACTTTCTAATGGTTTTGTAAAAATTTCATATTTAAAATTTTAAATATGAAATAAAATCTTTTGATAGTTGCAACAGTTAGATCTATTAAGATTTAAAATTATTAAAATAATATAATTCGATTAAGATATAATTAAAATATGTATTTTTGTGATTAATAAGGATTGAGTATAATAAATATGAATTTTGAAAAATAAAATCCATTCATAAATGCAGTATGATAAATATGAAAATTGAAAACTAAATTTCTTGATAAGTGCAATAATCATCCGGGGAACTATTTAGAAATACCTTGTTAATGTAAAAAATTGCACAGTTTGAAGAGAGAGAGGGGGGATAGATGATAAAATAATGGAGATAAAATGTGATTGGCATCAAATGACGAATCAAAATCCCTTGAAAAATGCAACAATTACAACTATTTAAATTTAGATTCAATCTATCACACGAAACTACTAAATTAAACAACCTCATAAATGCAATTGTTAGTTCTAACCATTTAGATTAAAACCATTATCACTAACCAAAACACACGGACCAATCAAAATCAAATAGGATAATGATTAGGATGATGAGGTGGACCAATTAAATCCTTGCTACGCACTTTAGATAATTATATTGATTAAAATAAAAGTTAAAGAAATATAAAAAAAAAACGTGTGTGTATTTATTATTGTTATTATTGCGGGGGGAAATGGCAATAAAGCAATATTCACCTGTCAGAGAAATATTAGATTTTTTTCAAATCAAAAAAGAAATATTAGAATTTTTTTTTTATAGAATTAGATATTAGATGGCATTATAGTTTATAGCAAATATCAGATGCTTGCTTGCTTGAAGCTTGACCGTACAGAGCACAGCACTAATGAAAGCGTCTTGCTGCTGAAGCAAAAGCTCACACACACCATAACCATCGACCCGTACAGGCCCATCCATTTCTACAGAGTCATCTTGAAAACCAATCTTGAAACCATTGTAAGCGTTCAATTCCTACCTTCCCTGTCTCTTCCCTTCGATGTTTTCTTCTTCGTCTTCATCCCTCTTCTGTTTTTCATGTTCTGTTTGTTTATAGCTTTATATACCTAAATGCATACGAAAGGTTTCTCCTTTTTCCTTGTGGAGGTGTTGCTATGAACATATGAACAGGGTTTCACCTTTGAATCACTGCATCTTTGTTTAAGAAATATGATCTTTCTGACGGAATTAAAATTTCCATAAATGGAAATCCTGAAACTCGCATTCGCTTCTCCATTGACATGGATTGGGAAGGGATGGTCTCTTATGGGTCTTTTATGCTTAAATTTGTGATCAAGCTGCCTTTAATTTGAAATATCTTCAAGGATACATACATTCGAACGAGAGATAGATGTTGTGAAATTGAGTTGATATATTTCCATTATGATTCTGCAGTCTTGATTATTAGAAAGAAGCATTATGACAGCACATTTTCTCTTGAATATATATCTTTCAGAGAGGTTTACATAGTTCAGATCATATAGCATCTTTAAGTTCAATAATATGACAGAACCAGAGAGCTGCTATACTTGTAAATATATGAACTTATATAATTCCAGACTATAAGTTACTCATTATCACTTTTTGACAGATTCCAAGCAAATTTACATGGAGATATGGAAGATGTTTGTCCAACCCAGTGTGTCTGAAGCCTCCTGATGGTAAAGAATGAAGAGTTTATTGGACAAAACGTGATAATGACTTTTGGTTTCAAAAGGGATGGAAGGAATTTGTTAACTTTTACTCTCTTGGTGAAGGTTATTTGGTTTCCTTCAAATATGAAGGAACTTCTCAGCTTGGTATACACATATTTGACAACCTTGATAATCTCACTATAAGTTTGGTAGGATGGTTGGAATAATTTTTGATAAAGGTGAAAATAAGAATGGAAGTGAAAATAAAATTAGACTAAAAATAAGCTTTAACTTAGAGTAAAATAGTCAAAAATATTTCACAATTCTACTTCTCATATCATATTTTTTAACTTTTTTTATAGAACTGAAATGACATAAAATATTAGAAATAGAAGTGACTTCTAGTATACTAAATAAAAAAATATTTAATTCTACTTCTATTTTTATACTACTAAATATGCCTAAGTGATTATATAATTGAAAACTTGGTGGACGCTAGTCAAGAAAACAACCTCGACAATCTCAAGGATGATATAATTGAAATCTCGGATGAGATGCCTCCGAGCCCTAAGGCTAGTCACAATACGCCCTTGTCAACTTCTAGGCCTTATAAGAGAATGAGAAATGAACAGCACATCCAACAATTTAGTATGTTTGTTTGTGTGATTTATCGTGTGATTTGGTTTTCATGCCCACCGGCATATTCTTCAGATCGAAGTTTATTTGTTTTTTGTGTGATTTATCATGTTATTAATATATGACATACAAATTATAATGAGCCACACACGGCAGGGTGACTCATTCCTCATGTTAGTGTAATATCTGCAACACTTATCTTGGTTTTACTTGTGTTTTAAGCCTACTATATGTTAGTACACATAACCATTGTGTTTCTTTCATTTTATCGAGTTTTGACCAAATAATGAAGTACTCATCGTCCAATGTTTAATATAAAGCATATTTATCTAATTTGATTAAATTAAAATAATTATTTTAGTAAATATAGTATATATTTTTACAACACCCTAATCGTCTTCCTTAACTCTTTAACTCCTTCTTCCTTCTCTTACTTGATTATTATTGAGGACTATCAATAGGAGTAATTTGAGAAAAAATTGATAAATATAGAAAATATGTCTTATATATTTAGGACTAAAATTAACTCTTTAATTAGATCTTATATTAAGGACTGGAGAAGTATTTTTAAAAAAACTTAAGGTAAAATACAATATGTAGTAAGAGTGTACCTAAAAAATTTGTGATTACCAAGTGCTTTTAATGTTTCATTGTGGTAGAAAGCATAGATACTATCATCCCAATATATCAATGTCTAAAGTGTTAATATGTAATTGAAGTGTCATGTTGTGTCTAACTTTGATTAAAATCAATTATGAGACCATCAATCATGTTTCTGATAAGCAGCTTGCACATGCTTCGGGTGCATTTGGATCATCATTGGTTAAATAGAACTTATAAAATTGATTTATAAACATAATTGATTTAATCAAAATACGGTATTTGGATAATTGAAAACAGGTAATAGTAGCTTATGTGATAACCATGCTGTTTTATTCATATTTGATTTTGGCATGTATAAGGGACGTTTGGATATTTTTTAAGAAAAATATGATTTTAGGTTTTCATTTATAGCCAAAAAGGAGAATTATTATGAGGGCCCAAATATATGATTTAATTATCAAAAAATTCTAATAACAATTGATGAATTAATAATAACAAATTCTAATGTAAGAATTAAAAACAAATTTATATCAGAGAGAATTAGAATAAAGGATATATAGTAAATTATATTTATTAGGAGGGACAGTAAAAGTTTTAATTATTTAGAAGGATCAAATATTAAAATAAAAATTTAAAATTATTAAATTTTGCCTCACCAAATTCACTATATTTTCTCCCACATCCTATTTTTAAACTTCCTATATTATCTCCCACATTCTATTTTAAAACTAATATAAAATTTATTTTTCACCAAAATTAAAACCCCCAAATCATCCATGATAGGATTTATTTTCTACTAACATCCACATAATAATACCTTCAATATATTGTTTAATTATTAACATAAATATTTATTCATCTATATTTTTCTTAATTTATATTATGTGATATAAAATAAACTCTATTTACTAAAATAAAAAACTAAACACATTTTTAACATCATAATATATTAAATTATTTATATTTTAATAAAATATATTAACATTATATGAATTTTTTTATTTTAAAACTCACAACTTTTTTCTAAAATAAGAATAAATTATACTACGAAATTTTTTTATTTTCAATTAAAGTTTGTGTCAATTTTAAAAATAAATTATAATTTTGATAAAATTAAACAATGTCTATATTATTATTTTTTTCAATTGATATCTAGGTCAGTTGTAAGTATGGAGATAAATTTTGTTTAATTCATATTAGTTTAAAAAATAGGATGTACTAGAAAGTATAAGGAGTTTTGGTAAGGGACAATTTAGTAATTTTAAATTTTTATTTTAATATATGATCCTCTTAAATACTTAAAACTCGTATGGTTCTTCCCAATAAATATTATTTACTATAAGTCTTTTATTATAATTCTCCCTTTATATTAGTTAGAATTTTGTAGTGATTTAATCCTTTTCTTAGGATCTCAGAGTAATTCCCTTTACCCAAAATCAATATTATAAATTAATTACAACTGAAACTATTCTCAAAAACATAATTATAAATCAATTTTATTTAAAATCTATTATTATGACTAATCCAAACACACTTTATTGTTTGGCATATGTTGGCATGGACATAGCTCCTTTATTGGGGTATTCGAATTCAGAAATTACAATAAACAACAAAGGGCTGAATTCTCTTGGGGATGGAAGCAATTCTGTAAGGATAATGACTTGAACGTAGTTGATGCAACCATATGATTTTATTTCATTAAAAAATTTATGTATTGTGTTGTTACGTTGACAATTAGACTTATTATATATATAATTACTTATTAAATTTTTATTTAAATAATTACATTATTAGTATATTGTCAGTCTAATTGATTGAACCATGAAAATTAAGACCTACTAGCCTTTTCGGTTTCGCATTGGTTTTTAAAATATTAGTCATGTTAGTTTCATGTTGCTTTCATTTGAAACAAATCTTAGAAACCCATATTGGCATAACCTTTCTCAAATTCATCAAATATCATCCAAGTGTTCTTTCCTATTACATGCGTGGCATATCCTTGGTGTTCTACTCTTCAAACCCTTTTCAAAAATATTTTGGATTCTTTTCTTTAAAACCATTTTTCCATTTATAGATTATTTGTGCTTTCTTAAAACCACTCTTGCATCCTTAATAGACTAGCAACTCTTCTCGTTTATAATAAGAAAAAATCGGTAAAAAGTTTCAATTTGAAAATGTTACTAATTAGAAGAACTTGAATTTTCACTGATTTTTTCCTTATTATAAAGGCAATCTTATTTTTAAAATGTAATATTACCATATCAAAAGCAATCTTACAAGAATACTCAATAATTCTTAAATGCAATCTTACTTTAATCCTCTAATCAAAAATTGAAAAGTTGAGCATGTGGTTGAGATTGCTTGAATCGTTTGGTGATTGAATTTTTTTTAAAAGAATTTTTGGAATGGAGTTAGAACCATCCACGATTTAATTATAGGGCGAAGTCTCTATTATTCTTAGATAATATCAATGTTGGGTAGAATAAACCGTCAATTATCCCCAGGCGTAAACCTAGAAATTTAAAAGCTATAATACATCCCTAAGCACTGTGACTAGAACCACAATAAAGTGATACTCTTCAAAGATCGAACATACTCTAAATAGTTACATGTCTTACCCTTTTACCAGCTAAACCTATAAACAATGAGTGTTTGGTGATTGCATTTATATTTGTAAACATCTCTCCCAATTACATGCTCAAATTTTCGATTTTTTTCTTCGTGGGCCTGTTGCGTATTATACAAATTTGAAAAATGAATTAAACTATGCATATTAGTCTCTATTTTTTAAAATAAAATTCTATATATTATTAAGCTCACTACAATTTTAAATAATAAAATTATAGGGATTGAGTTGCAGTGAGTTAAAATTTAAGAACCGAATTTCAATTGAATCAAGAATATAGAGACTAAATTGTACCGAATACAAATTTAATGATTGGGTTACAATTAAATCAAAATTATATAACCCATCCATTAATTTTTCGTTTTCATTATATATATTTTATTAAGCTTAGCTTCTAATTAAAATTTTGAATGGTAAACTTATAGAGACTGAGTTATGGTGAGTTAAAGTTCAAATTTTGAGTTTCAACTGAATTAAAATTATAGAAACTGAGTTATACCGAATCAAAGTTTAAAGAACAAGTTACAACTGAAAATTATAAGACCATCAGATTAATTTTCTCTTCTTCTTTTTTTTATTGTACATGTTAATCTCCCATAAGACTATTGGATAGCAACATCTTTAATAAATGTGTATATATGCTTTGTTGTTCAACAATCTCTGCCACAACTACTTTAAAAATTGATCAATGAGTAATCCAACTTGACCTAATTCCATATTTAATTTTTCAAGTTCAAGTTGTTGGTGTCAATTGGCTTAAGTTTTAACCTTCAAGAAGTAACATAATTAAAATGTTATTCATAATATATAGATTCCTTCTTTCATTTGTTCTTTAAAATAGCTTATCTAAAAATAATTTGACTAAAGTATTCAATAAAAAATTTCTTAATAAGCTTTTGGCTAACCTTACATAAAAAATTATATAAATGTAACAATAACAACAACGTAGTAGTAATAATGTTGAATAAATAAGTAGTAAGTTAGCAACAAGGGAACTTGCATAAATAAATATAGTAAGAGTAAAATACTCTAAATCTCTCAGTTTTTGTTTTAATTATATAGACTCCCCCTCTATGTTAAAAATTTATATAAACCACCCTTAAAATTAAAATGCATGTTTCACATACCTCTTTTATGTTTTTGATATTCCATTTTTATTTACCTGAACCGTTAGTTGACCGTTAAATTTGACTTTTATACTTTACTTTGACCAAAATGCCCTTCTTTAAAATAAGGATTATTTAAACATTTATATTTGAAAAAAAAATTATGCAACCAAAAAATGTTTATAATTCATATATTTTCAAACTTTCTAATGTGTTATATAATTTATTTATCTTGATTATATTATAAATTTTTATAATTGTAACTTTTTATCACATTTATTAAAACTTATTTAGTTTGATTTTTCAGGCAAGAGCATGGTTTGAATTTCTTTCAAGGAGTGGGTAAGAGAATAAGCAAAATAAAATGTTTATAGCTTTAATTTCAATTATTTGAATTTAAAATATATTCAAATTAAATTGTTGGTCTTTTTATGTTTCAATTATTTAATTATATACTTTTAATAATTATTTATTGATAAAAGTAAACTCTTAAGAGTTCACGATTTAAGTTTATAATCTGAGTTTATTTTCTTGTTACGACTTTGCCTAAACTCATGAGTTTGGAAACTTTGCTCCTCCATTTCTAATGGCTAATGGGATGTTGCTGCTTGTACAAGAATTCTTTTTTTAATATAATTATCTAATTAGATCAGATTGTAGCATAGTCAATTCCAATTTATAATAGTTCTCTCAAAAAATATTTTTGACAGTCACACATATTTAAATACAAAACTTTTATTTAAGCGATTAAAACTCTTTTTATTAGAACTAATACATATAGGTAGCTTATATAAGAGTTCTTACCTCAAGGAGTTGTGGAGAAAATTATTTCTGCTAGAATCAATAGGCAATTCAATGAAGACTATGATTGCTGGAGAAATGCTACTGGTGGTAATTTCTCAGTCAGAGTGGCCTACCATTTCATTGAACAAAAACTCTCAAGCAAATCACTATCCAATAGCATTTGATGAAGTATTGGACCATATAAGCAGAACCCCATGCTCAATAATAATTAATTATTGTTGGATAAGTTTTTTTTTTAATTTATTTAAAGTTATGGCTTGCCTGAGTTATTAGTTTTTGGATTTAGTATATAATATTATTAATAATTGACTAATCTAATTTATAAAAATATAAATATATGATAAGGGGAATCTCAGTCATCCAAATAATTATCGTAACTACGTATTTAGAGTTTGAATACGAAAATTAAACTGAAACGGCACATAAACAATCGATATAAATCAAATATAGGAACAAAATCTGTGCTTTAGTGTGGGTCCCACCCCAAGCGTGTCTACCTGCTCCAGGACAATCACATGCCGCCCACAATTCATGGCTCGTAGTCGTACGGTTGTACCACCTGCTACTTCATGATTTTTGTTGGTGGAGAACCAAGAGCATAATCCAGGACTTCGAAACTTTTGGATATATAAGAGATAAAAGTTAGATAAACGTCCATTTAACACTTTAAATTAATTTTAAAAAAATAATTAATATTTTAAAATATTTAAAAATATAATTAATATTTTAAATTAATTAATTTTAAAAGTATAATTAATATCATAAAATATTTAAATTAGTAAAATTACTTATTTTCATTTGATACATATCACATAAATTTTTTATTTCGACACATTATTATTTATAAGTTATATGTATAATATTATTTTAATAAATTACATTAAATAAACCATAAAATTTTTTAAATCTTTATATATGAATTATATACAATGTCAATTTTAAAATTTATTTAGTATTTTTATTTAAATAATATGATACATGTGATATTTTAAATAATAATATGTCAAAATAAAAAACTCATGTGATATAGATTGGATAAAAATTTATGTTTCTCTAGGATAAAAATGTACTAATTTAAATATATTAAAATACCGATTATACCTCTAAAATTAGTTTAGAGTACTAATTATGCCCTTAAATACTTTAGGGTGCTAGTTATACCTCTAAAATTAATTTAGAGTGCTAATTACTTCCTTAAATATTTTATAGTGTTAATTACTCATTCAAAATTAATTTGTGATACTGGATGGACTTTTACTCTAAAACTTATAACAGTAATAACTTTGTTATTTATTGTAAGATCCACTTGATTTTTTAAATAAATTAAAAAATAAATAAATAATTTATTTATAATATACATTAAATATCTTTAATTATATATCAGTTTATAAATTAAATAAATTAGTTTAAAAAAATAAAAGATAAATATAAATATTTTAAAATGACTTATTTAGTTTTTTTAGTATTTTTAAAAAAGTCAACTGAACCTTATAATAATAAACAGATTGAGTAATATATAAATTATTGTCATTTTCTTTCTTAAAATTTATTATTACATACTAATTACTTCTTATGAGACTTGTTACTAATAGTGATTTTTCTAAAAAAATTTAAATTTATTATATATACAAAGATGTAAGGATCTTGTTATGTATGGGATATGTAAAGACTTTTATAAATATTATTTAAGTGAAGCATGCTCTGGTTCTCATAAGTTAAGACTAAGCAAACCTAAACTTTATTTATTTAAATAAAATTAAGATTTGAATCTCAATAATTTATATATGAAGCCTTGTTATTAGTTTATTTCCCTCATTTGAGCACTCATATCAGTCCTACCAAAATCTTTGTTACATACATGTTTGGAACGTGTATATGTTAAGAAAGGGAATTTTTTTTTAAAACAGACTAAAATTTTAAAATTTTAAAATAGTTTATTTATTATATTTTATAAGTATTAACTATTCTTATAAAACAAATAACAATATATTTTTGTATTAATTTCTTATTTAGGATTTTGAAATTAAAATATTTTTTTGAATTTTTCTTTAAGAAAATGATTTATAACTTTTAAGATAAAACTATTTTCACATTATTTTTTTTATCAAAATGGTAACCCAAACCAACTCATCTCCAAACACACAAAATTAAATTATTATATTTAGATAAAATCAACAAGTAATAATAGTACCCCACGTCTCTTCTAATTTTGATATGATATGTTAAGAATTTATAGGATAAAAAAAATGTAATCAGTACCTTAAACTAATTTTAAAAATATAATTAGCACTATAGAATAAACTAATTTTAAATGTATAATTAACACTTTAAAATATTTAAATTGTTATAATTTTGCCCCTTCGTTAATAAAAATATAAACATTTGTTTGGTATATGACACATAAATTTTTTATTTTAACACATTATTGTTTAAAATGATGCATATGTAATATTATTTAAATAAATTATACTCAATAAACTATAAATTTTTTTAATCTTTATATATGAATTATACACAATATCAATTTTATAATTTATTTAGTATTTTTTCTTAAATAATATGACACATGTGTCTTTTTAAATAATAATGTGTTAAAATAAAAAGTTTACATGATATAGATTGGATAAAAATTTATATTTTTATCAGTGAAAGAGTGAAATTGCATAAATTTAAATATTTTAAGGTACTGGTTATATCTCTAAAATTAATTTAAAATATTAATTATATTTTAAAATATTAATTACTCATTTAAAATTAGTTTGGTATGGGAATGCACGTTTATCTTAATTTATATGAATAAAATATTGATAATTTATATATTATTGAAAAGGACTCATGAAACATTTGCCAACTGGCATTCATACCAACTCCCGTGACAAATATATAAAGATTGACTTTCCAACTCATTTTAATAATGCTGACCCAAAAAGAAAAAAAGAAAAAAATCATTTATAATTATTCCTAGCACACGTCTGAAAAAAATATCTTCAGATCAATTCACTTTTGTGGGAAAAATAATTGTTTGCATATGAAGATGTTATCCAAACTTTTAATGTTTTATCTGTACACACACACACATATTCGTAAATATAGATTGATAATCAATTATTCATAGAAATATCTTGTTTTTGTGGGTCTCGCCGATCATAATGAATTTAAATATATCTAAATATCAACTTTTATGATGTGATTTTAAGATTTTTAGGTTCAATAATTAATACAAAGTTTTTTTTTATTAATTCTAGTTATGGCATGAGATGATGAGAAATAATATTTAAAGCAACGTTACTTTGGGAAAAAAAAATCAAAGGAAGGTTATTTTTTTTTACTAAATAATGTGTGTATATGGTGAATTTAAAGTGAAAAAAAATTAAAAAATGAAAGAAATAGAGAAAAAGAAATGAAATTATGAGCAAATTGATGAATTCAATCTGAACTACACTTATAAATATAATCACATCTTTTGGTGGGACAAAACCTAATACATGAACTTACATATATTTTTTTGAAAAAATAAAAATGGTAACTTATAAGTTATAACTGTTCTGCCACTACTCAATTGGCTCCAACTTTTAATTTGGGTTGGATTAATTAATATTTAACTAAGATTTAATTAGGACAGCTTCTAGAAAATCTCTATATTTATAATTCAAATTTGGTGGAAACCTAAGAATATCATCATAAGATCATAAAATATGGTACTTTAGAAAATTAGTCAAGCTTTGGATTAATTAACTCAAATTTTGTAGCCCACTCAAAATGGTATTCTTTATTTCAACTAAAATATTGAACATCTCCTTCCATTTTAAATATAAGAATTAATAGAAGTATTTAATTTATTCTTAAAACTAATATGTTAATTCATTTTATCTCTTAAATTTATAATTTTAATCTTAATTTTTTATTAGTTGCACATATTTTAAAAAAAAATTATCAAGGGGATAATTTCTAATACAAATTATTAGAATAAGTCCTTTAATAAAACTAATATATATTTTTACAAATAACTAACTTAATTAATATTTAAATATTTATATATTAATTATCTAACTATTATATTTAAAACTAAAGGAAGTAATATATTATTTTTTGAGTTGCAGTTGAAGTTCAGAGCATATATATTATATAAGGAAAACTATTTTATGGATGCCTATATTTTTTCTTAATTTTTAATTTGTTACCTATATCTTTTTCTCTTATTGTTATTCTAAATCATTTAACTTTGCTCTGATAATATTATTAACTTCTGTATAAGGTTAATGGTGCTAATACAACAAGTTACATAATAAAACAATACTAATATAGAAAAATTAAATTATTTAATGAAAAAAATATAGATACCAAATTAATAGTTGTGGGAAAATATAGACAACTGTAAAATAATTTTTTCAATATATATATATTTCATGGGATGAGTGTGAGACCCACAAGAATTCATGACTTTGGACGGCATAGTGACTCAGCAAGGGGATATGGGGATGAGATTGAGGAGTCTCTCACGGTTTGAATCACGCACATGATGCCCATTACTTTCTTAATATAAAAATTATTTATTAATTTAAATATAATAAATAGATTAATTAATTAATTAATTAAATATAATTCGATCTCTCTAAAATATTATTATATAATATTTAATTATACATCGATTTATAAATAAAGAAAACTAATTTAATAAAAATTGATAAGTATAAGAGAAAATATAAATTGAGATAATAAGAAATTAAACTTAATATGTTAACTTTTGTTAATATTTTATTAATATTTAAAATTTTAAAGAAAAAGGAGGAGTCATCCATTACATTGCCCCTCTTGTGCTCTTGGACGGTTATCATTATCGCTTAGTTAAAGACTTGTGTCGAAAAACAAGCGAGTAAACCCTAATTATTTTTGTCGCCAAAAGGACAAACATAATTATTTGTATTTATTTGCTTCTTTTTTTTTTAAATAAACTAGTTTATTAACGTGTTCCTGTTAGAATGTTGAAATTATTAGTAAACAATTGGATATACTTAAATGAATTTCCAAGAAAAAATTATGAAAAGCTACCAATAGGGAATCTAAATTAAAATTACTTATATTTTAGCTACAAATTACAATTTAAAACTAGTATGATCCCATATATTACATGGAGTATGAAAATTCAGCCATACTATGTATGCCTTATAGATAATACAATTTATCAGAGTTTATATATACCAACTTCATTTTTATTATATAAATTATTTTTGAAAGTTTTATATTAATAGCCTTTTTAATACAAGCCTATGTTATAATTACTTGCAAATAATTAATGATTAGGATTAGACATTAAAAGGATTAACTAAATTTTAATAATGATAAATTTATAAAGAAATAGGGATACCAATTACTCTCTCCCCTGCTTTTTATAAGCTTTAATTAAATACTTAACCTAAGTTAAAAACATTAATTAAAATTAATTTTTTTTTGTAAAATCTCAAAATTATTCTCCATCAAATTCATTCATGAATTAGTTAAAATAAATTTGGTTAACTAGTTGTATAAAATTTTATAGTTAGTTAGGAATAGTAAGTGAAAAAATTAATATTTAGACCAAATATTATATCACGAAATATGCATAAAGTCCTTATAATCATATTCTTTTAAATATATAATATAATCATTGGATATTAAAATTCTAAATATAAGGCAAATAGAATTTCTTTAGAGGATACAAATGTAAAGTTTCTTTTTTATGGGGTGTAAAAATAATTTTCACATCCTCACACGTGTCGCTGATTGGATAGGACCAATTGACATTTGAGTCACGTTTTATGCGAGGAACACTTGTTTTTGGTACAAGAGAGGTAGGGTGTGCATAGATAGGGCTGGGTAAAATAGGCCTCATATCCGGTGTCCTGCTCAAAAAAAATATGGGCTACAAAAGATGCCCGGCTCTGCCATGTAAAAACCCTAACTATTTTGGGCTGGGTATAGGTGGGCTGGGCATGGGCGGGTTGGGCATGCCCAAATTTTAATGTCATGCTCATGTTGTGAAAAAAATCTACAATTATTAACTTATAAAATAATACCATATTCATATGTCTTTAAAATTTAAATAATATCCATAATTCACTAAGAATAAAGCAACAAAAAGATAATAATTAAATTTTTGAAATATATTGTATGTAAAAAAAAAAAGTCTTGAAGTCTAAGTAATTTGTAATTGTAACTTTGTATCAATCTCCCTAATATTGACAAAGATTAAGTATCTGAAAAAAAATAAATAATTATAATTTATAATATAATTATATGATGATTAGCAAAGTTAAAAAAAGAAAAAAAGAAAAAATTAATATAGTTATAAATATTAAAAGATACAACTTACATACTTAACTACTCATATTTTTAAAATGAACCTCTAGTCACCAGTAACTATCATATTCTCCATTTTAAGTGTAGCATTTTGGGAAAAAAGTAAAAAAAATAAAAGAAGTGGTGCTCATGGGCAGGGCAACCCCCTACCCGGTGCCCAGCCCGAAAAAAGTATGGGCTGAATTTTGTAACTCGATGCCTAGCCTTACCCTATATTTATCGGGTTAGATAGGACTATTTTATTGTGGGTTGGGTTAAGTATACCAAGTTATGGGTATTATGCACAGCTCTAAAGAGAGGAACACGTTTATGGATGAAATTGCTTTGGGATCCTATGCGGAGTTTTTGGCGCACAAAAAAAAACAAAGATCACAAAATAAATGTTGACAGTGGTGCAGTTGTCTTAGATGGTAAAATTAAATATTGGCAGAAAACGTCGAGGAAGAAGTGGGAACAAAATCATAAACGTCCCAGTCCCACAAGAAAAGTATTCTTATAATCCTAAACATAAAATATATTTAATTAATTAAAATGATCAATTAAATTAATTATTATAATATATATTTTTAAGATATTTTAATAATTTTTTAACCTTTTATTTTATTATTTTACTCGATTATTATTAAAAAAATATCAATAGGAATAATTTTAAAAAAATTATTAAATTTTAAAAAATATATCTTATATTTAATATTAAAATTAATTTTTTAATTAATTTATATATTTAGGATTAAAAGAGTAATAATAATAATGTTAATCAACAGAAGTTGTGCCTAGTGGAATGTGTTGATTTCTTACAATGTAATAAATTAAAATTTGAATATTTAACATGATAAATATCTACATTTAATATATGATAATATCTTAAATAATATTGTTTCCCATATGAGGATCCATATATTTTATAAAAAATATAATAAAAATGTTAATAAAATGTGGTACAACGGACAGATAATTAAATCTTTTAAATATATGCAAGGTCAAAGGTTCAAGGTCACATGTACAAAGAAGATTTTTAAAAGAAATAAAACTTACTTATGTGATCTAATTTAGTCTAAAAAATAACCTCATAGTAAAATTACTCTAATAATATAAAAATTAAAAACAAAAATCAAACAAATTTTTTAGGATAATGAGTAAGCTCTACAAGATAAAGAGTAAATTTAGATGACTGCATATATACAAGGGTTAACATTCAAATCACAACCCCTTAATTCAATTCACAAGTGACATGCATCATACCATTCATTCACTTTGGTTTCATGTGGTGTACCATATGATTATTTAAATGACTCATTTACATCTAAAATTATTACATTTATAATTGTCAAAATTAATATTTCTAATTTATTTTTAATAAATTGTTTTTCCAAATGTCATTATTTTAAATTGACCTTTTAAAAGGTAAGTGTTGTTTTTCCTATAACAAAAAGATATATCTATACTCTTCCCTTTTTTTTCAATTTAACAAAAAGATATATTTCTTTTGAGATTTAGAGTGAAAAATTTTCACTTTTCATTACATATATATTTCTCAAAATTTGAACTCATCCTCTTTTTTACCAATAGCTTTTTGGTAGTTCTATTCTATTTCTAATGGAATAGATTTTAAAGAAAGTTGATTAAAAAATATATTTTGAGCATAATATTTTTTTTTATAAAATTGATAAATTTGGATGGTTATTAGGATTAAAAGACATAAGTTAATGTGATATTTATATAAGCTAAAAATTTTAATTTATAATTTTGTTTTTTTATAATTAATAAATAATATATAATAGCCATTTATTATTTATATAATTATTTAAATATATATAGAAATTTATAATATCTAAGTTTAAATATAATTAAAAAAAATGAAAATTCCATCTCAAAGGAAGAAGACAAGGCTTTGCGTTGAAGGGAGGTATTCTTGGTATTATACTTCTTGCCAGAGGTAGCTCCTTTCCTGTACCCTTTTCCTCCTCAACCCTCTTCTTCCCTTTCCCATCATGATTGGATTAAAATTTTATTGGGATTAATATTTTATAAAATTATTATTATATTTTATATGTAAAATATATAAATAGATTTAAAATGTTAAAATTCCATCTCAACAGTTCATAACTATATATTATTGTTATAAAGTAAATTTTTTTATTTTACTTTCAAAAAGTTAATTCAAACATCGGGATTGTGGCTCATTAATCTAAACATAGCGTGTTGTAAAATAAATACAATATTAATAATATAAAATTTTATTTTGATATTTATAATTTTTAAAGTGTTTTATCATTTTTTTTATAAATTTTTAACAAAAATAAAATGCTACGTTCAAGCCTAATTATAAAAATTAATTAAATTTTTTATATATTAAAAAATTAAATAAATTAATTAATTATAACTAAATTTAATTTTTTAAAATAAATTTATATTATATATTTTTAATTAAATAATTAATTTTTATATTAATTATAATTAATTCATTTATTTAATTTTAACGTATATATATAAAAAATAACTATCTCTTATTAATATCAGAAATAATACTTTAATATAACTTCCGGTTAAAGGGGGGGGAAAAAAAGACTTCCAACACTCTGTTAAAGCTATTCTGCACGTGGCATATTCACCTAGTGTTCCCTGCATCCAACACTCTGTTAACTTCTGCATCTATATAAAGCTCATTCTGCTTCTACGTTATCTACAAGAAGAAGATAAGCACAAGCACATATTACTCACATTCTTCTTCATTTCTTCATTTTCGTTTCGCCTTCTCTGTGCATTGCTCGTGTGTGAGGAGAGAGAGAAGCGGCTGATCTGAAGTGAGAGAGAGAGAGAGGCGTGGATCTTCTTGTGGAAGAAATGGAGTCGGCATCATCATTATCATCATCTTCGTCGTCTTCGCCGCCATCATCAGCTTTCACTTCCAATTCCGAAGCCGTTCCTTTTCCTTCGCTCGTCCTCAACCACGTCTCCTTCGTCTGCAACAATGTGAGCGAATCTGTCAAGTTCTATGAGGAAGTCTTGGGATTCGTCCTCATCAAGAGGCCCTCTTCTTTCAACTTCGAAGGAGCCTGGTATGTGTCTGAAGAAGAACAACCTCTATCTAGAATTCTAAATTACTCTGCGCTTTGCAAATTTTTCTGAGTTTTAATTTCCTGGTTGGTTTAGTCTGGAATCTTCGATTTCGAAATTCTAGAAGCTTCATTACAAGATACTGTTCATGATTTTTGTGCCTTTCTGTTTCAGTGAATTTTCTGCTGTTGTTATGATATCGTTTTCTCAATGTACTGATTCTTTGTTAGATTTTCTTGGTTTTGTTTGTGGCTTCGCTTTGAATCTCGTTAATCTTTACGGTTCCATTTCTAATAGCTTCCCGATGAGCTAAATTTCAAAGATCCATTTCTAAATAGCTTACGGAGAAGCTGCTCCTCGTGCAATTCGAGTTTTTCTGTCTCTATGATTTTACCTTTTTCTGTTTAGATCAGACACCGACACTAGTAATTACTCTTCATCTGATGAATCTGGATTAAATTTTCTGGGCTTTTATTGTGTCTTCTGTCATGAGTCCACGATGTGATGTGAGAGTGACCTTGAAAGAGAGCCTTATAAGCTCTTAGACTCTCTAACTTCAACAACTAGTTTTTGGGACGTGGTTTTTTAAATGACTTGTGCTCATTACAATGATAATTTTATTGAGAGGCTGATGTTCACTGAGAGGGCTACCACAAACGATTCTGACCACAGGTGGTCGAATGAAGTGTCATGGTGTGGAGGGGGACGTCGGTTCTCAAAGGGTGGCATTGCATAAGTTCAAGGGGTTCTCCTTTTGAATACGCTAATATTTTAGGATAGGTTTATCGTATTGGGGTTCTCCTTTCTTTGTAAGGGTTCTCTCTTTAGACGTGTTCATCGTATTGGTAACTTCCTTGATTAGGTAATGTTTATGTTTTTTTGACATTGTCTAGGTTGTTCAACCATGGAATTGGCATTCACCTGCTGGAGTCAGAAAAGGTTCTTACAAAGAAAGGGAAGATCAACCCTAAAGATAATCATATCTCCTTTCAAACCTCAGATATGCAGCTCTTAATGAGGAAGCTAGAGTCAATGAACATAGAGTATGTAACAGCACTTGTGGAAGATGGTGAAGTTACAGTTGATCAGCTCTTCTTCCATGATCCAGATGGCTACATGATAGAAATATGCAATTGTCACAATCTCCCTGTGCTCCCACTTTCCTCTTGCCCTCTCAAGCTACCTAGCAACTATGAGAAACATCAGGAACCATCTTTCTACGGTAGGCTTTCGTCTTTGCTTCTCAATGTTGTTGAGATCAGGTCCTTATAGTTTCACCCGTTTTTAGTACATGTTTGGATTAGCGATTTGAAACTAGCTTTTCAATTGTGTTTTTACAGTTTACAAGATAAATATATAAGAGGAGTTTTATCTCAGTTTATGTGAACGTGCTTGTTGAATGCAAATCCAAACAAGCACTTAATCAAGTACTGTTGTTATAGTTTCATTCGTTTTTAATTAGGTCCTTAGAATTGCAAGTGGCTGACAAAAAGAAAACAAAAGCTATGGGAACGTAATTACAAGTTAAGTGAAACTATAAGGACGTGATAAAAATTAAAAAGTAATAGCAACAACAACAACAACAATAAAGCCTTTTCCCATTAAATGGGGTCGGCTACATGGATCATACGACGCCATTGTGCTCTGTCAAAAACTAAATCCTTAGATAGGACTAGGTAAAAGGAAAAAAATTATAGGGATTTAATTATAAATCAGATGAAACTATAGGAATTTGCAGATTAATTTTCCCAAATAGATTTGTGATTCGAATGCTTGTTTTGTGTCAAAGATTAGAATTGTTGAGCAATTAATGGGAATGATGTGAGGGTAAAAGCCAAAGGAATGATATAAAGAAAGATTTTGCTCCATGTAAACACATTCTTAAAACTATAAACCATCACTTGAACCAACTGGTTTAGAACTTGTTCTCTTTTAAGTAAGGTTTTGAGTTCGACCCGGTTGGATCTAGATTAGTTGTGCTTAATGTGGAAAATGGTATATGAGCCTTGACTGATCATAATTTTTGCAGGTGGGATGAACTGCTCTGCTGAGGTTGCTTTGCTGATGATGGAGAATTTGATTTCAGATATGCTGAAGATCTCAATATGATGATTTTCAAAAGTACCACATGTACAAAATTTGTGCAATACAAAATTCAATGCTGAGGAGAGAGTTTTTGTAATATAAGTGTATTACAAGTGATGTTTTGGTAACAAAAACCAAACCAATCCTAAGAAACTGAAGCATCTCTGTGCCCTATCTTTTTGTTTTTGTTCTTTTTTAATTGAATTCTGTGCCCTACCTTCAATTTTTCAGTGTGTTATGTCATGCAGTTCGTGGTTGGGTATCCAATTATTTTTATTTTAAACCAAGCAATAATGAATTAAGAGTGAAAAGTTCAGAGTCTTGTATAATGTGAAATTTGTTACCCTTACCAATAGCAATTACCATTTGTTTAAGTGCTTTTGTGCTTGTTTTGGCTTTCAAGTCTTGTGTATGAAAACAATTATTGCTTGAAGGAACCGAGTGAAATCCCCTTTGATGAGCATATCAGCTTCAGTGTTCTTATCTTTTTGGATGTGTTGAAGATCAACTAACCAATTACATTTAAGTATATCATGACTTTCTAGAATTATATTTCAATTGTCATAAAGATGATCATTTCTACCGATAAGTTTAATTGCTTTGGAAGAATTATTTTTTAAACAAATTCGTCTATGGTTTTCATCCCATGCCCTTTTATTTATGACTGTTTGTTCCATTAAGCCAAAAAAAAAAGTATGATTGTCTGTTGAGACTTGAGGTCCTCCACCAAACCCTTTCATAATTTATTTGGCCCTCTATGTTGTTGGGATGATGGTTGGAAAGCATGGTGGGTTTGGAGAATTGATGAAGGGAAAAAAAATATTTGGGGAAGTGTTTGTTTGCTTGCCAAGAAAATTGACTTCATTTTTTTAATTTTATAAAATATTTTTCTTTATTAGATTGTAAGTATATTAATTTAATTTCGATTGATTTGGCTATAATTAAATAATAGAAATTTGACTATTATTTCTTTTAGCATAATGACTAATAATTCCATTTTAAAGACATTGTAGTCATATGTGTGCTTATTTATGAACATGTTGAAAACGTTATTTTACAAGATAAAACTACTCTCATATTCTTTTGGTAAATACTACATTTTCACCAAATCCAAGGGATTTTCAAACGCACACTATGTATATAACTTGTTAAGAAAATTAACTTTAGCATTTTGTCTTTATAGTTTCTAGTTAATTGAAACTTAGTTCCTAAATTTTAACTTAGTACTACTTAGTCCTTTAAATTTGACTCAATACAACTCAATTTTTATAGTTTAACAATTTAAAATATAAGTCTTTACATTTTAGAAAATAAAATTATATATTTCATAAAGTAAATAATTAAAATTGTAGGGACTAAGTTGTAGTGAGTTAAAATTTAGTAACTAAGTTTTAACTAAGTCAACACTATCAAGACTAATATGCATAGAGTAAAAAATTAAAAATTAAATTATAATTGAGTTAAAATTAAATGGCTAAAAAATTAATTTTTTCTAACTTATTTATGGTCCCAACAATGATATGTTTTTAACAGTATTGAAGAATATTATTAACAATAACAACTCAACACACATACCAACAGGGGTTGGTCGGAGTGATAAGCGGTTCGGTATCGCTTAAGCAAAGTCTCGAGTTCGAGCCTTGGCGTACGCAGAAAATCCTCGTTGGAAGACTCACCCACCATAGTCAGGTGCGCGACGCGGGTCGGATCCGGATATAGTCGGGGCAAAACTTCGGTGAACCGGTAGACAATAAAAAAAAACTCAACACACATCAATCAAGTCACTGTCTAGTCTCCTTCATCAATACCCACCTTTAGCCTAATAGGTGGAGGTAATCATGGATACAAAAAGATACTTTGATGAAATCTTCTCTAAGAAAATTGGTATGGTTGATCTTGAATATGTTGTTGGCATATAACTCACATTTTTGTAAAGTGGAGAAAGTGATATTTCTTTAAACTGCCGTGGTATGTTTTGAAATAAAAGGAACTGGGTTTTTTTTTAACTGTTAACCACTTTTTTCTTTTTTGATAAAAAGACAAAATGATATTAAAATAATAACAGTCTTATGATGAACCAAAACAACAAGAACAAACAACATTAGCGAAAGTTCTGTGAAAAGAATCTAAAGAAACAACATGAAAATGGTAAAATGAGAAGCCTTTAACAAGTGATGGAGGAAATGAACCCTGAAAATGTCGTATGATTTATGAACACTGTTCCAACACAGATAATGTTAAGACTCATTGAGGAAGCGTCTTGCATAAGATTAGACCTGTGAATCCATATCAGAGAAGCCCTAAGGCAGTTAGATAAGAAAGTTATCCCTGGGATTGACTGATTTTTCCAAATGAACTCCATTTTAGGTTGGCCTTGGAAACAAATAAAGCCTTGACAAAAGTGCGTCATTGATTTCTTCAACTTGTGAAGCAAAATATCCCAACCAATGACGTTAAGGGAAGTGACGTTAAGGGAACAAGTCTTCCCCACAACTTGTGATTGGTTTCTAGAATGTGCAGAAGGAAGATGTTGCAGAAAGGCCATATTGAGAAGGCCAAGAACAACATGAATTTCTTTCATAATCGAGCAAGGCCTATCACGCCATCCATGATGAAGAGCTTCATTCCTTATCTTCCAAATTATACCCAACATACATATGATTTTCTGAACAATGAAAATATCTACTTCTTGGGATAACTGAAGTAAAAGGGTTCCAAGCCAGTCTTTAAGCCCTTAAAGTGCCAAGTCAGGGACTCTTATACTAATAAGTCCAAACCACAAAGATCTAGCTAAAGGACAAGTGAAAAAGTTATGATGAATATAATCTGTATCCTCACAACCAAAGACACAATCAAAGGAAATATTCAAATGATGCTGCTGAAGAATATCACAAGATGGAATTGCGTTGTTCATGAATTTCCAAAAGAATAAAAGGAATTTCTGCGGTAGTCGCAAACTCTATATCAGTTTCCAGAGAGCATACCTGGTTGGTTCGTTTGTGAGGTTATTGTCAGATATTGAGAGCACACCATCCTTGACATTGTAACAGCGAGAAGAATTCCCATTCCAGCAGATAATACCAGGGGTGTTTAGAAGAGCAACAGGTGTTCTAAGGATAACCTCAGCAATATCCTGTTGATATAAAGATCGGACCAAGGTTTTGTTCCAAGTGATGTAATTCCAATTGGAAAGGGTATGCAACAATAAATGTAAGACTGATCTTGATTGCTAGTACCTGAAAAAACTATTCCAAGATTGCCATAGAATTGTGTTTTATTTGGTTTACATTATCCATAGTAACTAATATTTCCCCCCCCAATTTTGGGTTAGATACTTCTACCGCTTGCTGTCTGGGCCAGAGCATTTGTCAGCCTTTGAGAAAGATCGGTCATGGCATGTAGCAGAGGAACTTAATTTTCCAGCTATGCAAGCTAGTTAACACTTCACTGTATATTCTAGATTCTAAACTAAAAAATTCTGATAAACTAGAGATCATTTCTTTTTCATTGTAAGTGCAGGAGGCATGCAGAGTTCTCGTTGGACACCATGATTTCAGTTCCTTCAGGGCAGCTGGTTGGCAGGTTGTTTTTCATGTCCATCTCCTAGCCTCTATAATCTGTGCATTTAACAGATGAAATATACTTGCATGCTTGACTATCATCAGTTTTCTCAAATTATGGTACTGTGTTGTAGTTATGGAATTCTACTTAGTTCCAATATTATCATCAAATAGAAATCATTATTGAGATTTTAGTAAAAAATATTTTTAGTTTAATGCACTTATAATTCATTTTCAAAATATTTGATCTTCTTTTCATTTTCATTACTATTCCATTTTGCAAGCACAACATCACAACACCATTACCTATTACAGGCAAAATCACCAATTAGAACATTGGATGAACTTACTGTCACTGAGGTAACTCCAATTCCATATTTTCCATCTGTAATGGACAGAAAACAAAATGAAGTCAGTGATGATATTCATTGCTGCCGCTGCAAGTCTGAAACTGACTGTTATCTTAATTCTGTCCCAACCATTGGAAAAACAACCTCAAAAGAAATTTTAGGATTTGGCAAATGGAGAAGCCATCGTTGCTTGGTGATAACAGCACGTGCGCTATCTTTTCTTTACCATCAGGCTGGGTTTCTTCTTTCTAATCAAGGCCTATATATTTTCTGGTTCTTTAGTACATTTATAATGTACGGAGTATTAACAATTAACAACAGTTTCCTAAATTTGTTGCCCATTGAACACATTTTACGTGTTCTCGTGTTTTTGTGGAATGTTTCGGGCCTGTGAAGGGATAACAACAAATGATACAGTTGTGAGAGGATGAACTTTGGAAGACAACTAAACGTTTTACAGAATAGTTGATTTGAGAGGACCCTCCTAACATTAATTAATTTCCTTTTAGCTCTCAAAGTCTTAAAACTGATATGGAGGATCATATTTAATTTTTAGGAAAAATCGGTGAAAAATTCTTGTCTGAACATTTTATTAGCTAAAAGAATATGATATGTTTTCATACATGGAGAGTACTAATACTCTGAAGAATTTTATATACAGAAAATATCAGTACTCGAACTCAAATTCTTCCGACTAATAAAATTTTCAAAAAAGTATGTCACTGATTTTCCCTAATTTTTATCTAGAGCTAATTCCACATGTCTTTCCTATATTATATTTTCTTATTGATCTTTTGATACTTTTACATGAATGCTTCATAATTGGTTTCCCTTGTTGCAATTGAAAAAGTCCAACTACTGAATTGAGACCCTTGACAAATATTCTTTCATATCCTGGAATTTTGTTACTGGTTCATTATTTTGGCCTGAGTGCTGATATTGTTGATGCCATTTGTAGGTTAGACTAGGTCGTCAGTGTTCTCAAAGCCGTCGGCACTGGAAATTTAACAATTTCAGATGGTATTTCATATTAATTATCACTATCCAAGTGTGTTAATACATTCATAATCATTTCATGCATCTCTGGTTTTTTATTTATTTGGACTATATGTTGAATCATTGTAGTTGAAAGAATTCTGAATGCTAAAGACGAAGACGGGACAGCTGCAAGTCCCATGGCCCCAGCATGTGGTCTGTACCTTGGAGAGGTCAAATATGATCTGCCTTAAGAGGTAATACCCATGAGGGGTTCTTCAGAAATATGCATTAAGCTGAAGCAACACATAATTTTTCAAATCAGAACTGAATTTAATTTTATTTCATTTTTCAATGAATTAAACTTGCCATATATGTGATTGTATTGTACACAGGCGTTTGGACAAAGTTCTGCAACTAATATGTTGTATTCAAGTTTTAGGCACTCATCAAAGTCAGTGGGATTAGTGAATTGTAGTACTGATTCATGATCTTCTCTTGCATCTTTCTTCAAGATTGAGAGTGTGTTTGGCATGTGGGTTACAAAATCAATTTTAAACTAAAACTATGGTTTTATTAGATTTCAGCCAAACACCAATTTTTCCTCTAAAATCAATTTTCAACCAAAACCATGGTTTTATCTCATAAAACCATGATTTTACACAATCTGTTGGCACCCACTGGTGGAAGCAAAAAGATTACTGTTGGGCTTTAAAAATTTCCGTACGCTTTCCTCTTTAACACCGCCTGCCCCTGCTTTCCTCTTTATCAATTTTTATATGTTCTTATATCAATTTTTAAATTATCCGTATAATTTTTAAATTAAAAAGTATTATTTCAGTGGCAGCAAAAAATTAAAATTAATAAAGTAAATAGGGTAAATTTTTATTATACTCAAATACATATGTATATGTATATATATTATTTTTTAATCAATAAAATAAAAATTTATACTTCATATAATTATCATATTTGTTTATGTCTTTTTTGATAAATTGTCAATGGAAAAGTTATTGTGCTACTAATCATCCAAACATCTCTAATTTTTAAAATCACTTTTTTCCCAAAATCTATTCTTCAGAATCTATTTTGCCGAAAATCTATTCTCTAAAAATTAATCCAAACACACCCTGAAGCTTTTTTGGTGATACCGTTCTTATCTTGGGAGAGTTAGAGAAAAAGAGAGGCAAAAGAAGATATTTTTTTTTTTGTAGTACTATTAATTTGAATTTGGGTTGGGCTAGTTTCAAACACAAAGAAGCTTTCTTTGCCAATTTTTTTTTTCCAATTTGGAACGCTTGAATTTGGAACCTTTAAGATATGCAATCGGAAGAATTTAAAAATTCTATAGGCAACAGGTTTTGTAGGATATGAAAATAAAAACTAGTACTCCCTTTTACCATAAGTATAAGATATAAATAAAAAGTTTACTTTAATTTTAAATATAAGACCTAAATTTATTTTATCTCCTAAAATTAAAATTTTTTCCTAAAGTGTAATTATATTATTACACATTAAAAAAATTTCTATTAAAGACAGTTCAAATATATATGATTAAAGTAGATATTTTAAGAAAACTAACACAATTATTACAAATAACTAATGTAATTAATTTTTTTAATTTATTCAAATTAGTTAAATAGATCTTATATTAAAGATTAGATATAGTATCTTATTTTAAAACATTGAAAAAAGAGATTCTTTTTAGTAAAGTTATTAAAATTAAGGTGGCACTTAGTATTTTAAAATAATTTTAGTAGTATAATTGATACCCTAAATTATTTAATAGTATATCCTAAAATAATTTTTTAGATACAATCAATATCTTTCCCTGGTGAAAAAATTCCCTTAAACCATGTCCACATGAGCTTTGTTTTTTCCATGTCATTCACTAAATTCCACCTGTGATTATGTGAAAATAGTTTTTCAAGCAAAAAATACAGCAATACAGATCTGGTCATTCCACTCTAGAAATCCCAACCGTACAAATACAAATTCAGAACCAAGGCCATTGGAAGATTACATAGGCCAAATCAGAATTGCTGACATAATTAACTGTAAAAATCATCTGTTTCTCTTATTGAAATTCATCTTCTCGTACCAAGTGATCGACATCATAGACAATGAACGATGAACCTCGTCTTTCCCCAGCCGAGACTGTGGCTTCGATCTAATCCCCTTCAGCCCAAGATGACGCCGACGCCGACGAGGACTAGGTCGAACATGGCTGTGGCTTGGAGAGAGGCCCCAGGTAAAAGCGCGTGAAGACGACGAATCCACCGTGCGCAGTTGTTGCTCAATTCACCATTCTTTAGATTTCATAGCTTGTAGCCTTGACATTGAGCTCTTCTATTTTACTTCTGGGGACATAGTCTAACGGAATTTTTTTTGATAGAAATTAGTAGAAGAGTTGACTGCATTTAAAATTAAAAATTATTTTAAAATATTAATTATACTCTTAAATAGTTTACGATATAAATTATATTACTAAAATTATTAGTCGTAATTTAACTCAAATTATTATTATTGATGTATTTATAATTTTTATACTGTGAGATCTATGATATGCTTTTTCATGGACTTAGGTTACATATTATATTATATAATTCGGTTGATGTGATTTGATAAAAATACAGCCGAGTCTATCCTAAGCCCAAAAAGAGAGAGGTTAATTTAGTATTTGAATACCAAATAAAATGTTTTATGAAAAATTAAGCTTCTTATTCAATTTTAAAATTTGATCTTTATAATTTAAAGAATTCCTAATCAATCCCTGATAATTTATGGATTTGTTAGCCATTATTACTATTAGAACTTCGACATTGCTCAATTGTATTGATGTAACTAATTATAAATTTTGAAAGTGTAACGATTAATTTAAAATTTGATTCCAACAAGACTTAAAGAATAAAAAAATTCCCACTAATGTAGTAACTTATGTTAAATAATACTTCCACGAAACCAGAATGATCCTCCTTATCTAATAATTTACTCCAACTTGATTCAAACTAGTTTAAATATTAAGGTAGTGAAAATAGATCAATTATTGGATCATTTAGAAGAAGTTTAAGGGTTGTTTGGTATGAGGGATCTGGAGGGAAGGAGATGAGGGGGAAAATTTTTGAGTTAGATTTTAAAAAATTGGAGAAATGGGGTTATAAAATTTTAATAAAAAAGAATATAAGATAAAAGAATAAAAAAATTAATTAAAATCTTTTGATCACACTTCTCTAATTGTTTTAAATCTAACTCAGGAAAATTTCCCCTCCCCTCTACTCAAAATCTTTCATACCAAATCAACTTTTAAAATCGAATCATAATTAAAATTGGGATCAACTTAATCATAAATAAAATAATTTAATTTAATTTAAATATACAACAAATATTAATATATAAATATAAAAAGAGTAATATTTAGATAAAAATAACGTTAATTTATAAGTAAATTGAATATTAATGTATAAATTATTCGTAATTCAATAAAACATGGTTATTAGAGACGATTGTTATTTTCAACTCATTATGGTGTTGTTTCAGCCTGATTGAGATGAGAAAAAAAAATCTAAAATCTAATCTGATTGATTTGTCTAAAATTCTTCCTCAAAAAGAACAAGAGGTTGATTCATCAATTTGATTGACCGACTGAGGTTAGATTTTGATACCAATGCTAAAATCACAAGTTTTACTTTATATACATTAACTTACGCTAAATACTCCCATAAATCCAGAATGATCGTGCTTATCTAATAATTTTTATTTAAACTTAATACTAAGAAAAAAAATTCATATTGTGGACATTACTTCCAAGTTTTAAACTTGGTCAATCCAAGCTAAACATTTCACCTACCTAACCTTCTCCATCCCACCTCATACGCCACTCAATGCATTCCATAAACGACCAACCCCAAACCCAAACACGTCTTTATTTTCTTTTTTAATATTTAATTAATTTATTTTTGTGTGTGGGCAATAAATACACGTCTTTCTTAAATTTTATATATACAGAACAATATATATATATATATATACACATATATCGTTGTTGACCCGAGTTCATACTCATAGAAACTTCTCTTCTGGGAACAAGGAACCTCCATGGAAATAACATTTTCCCCCTTTAAGACAAGCAATCACTAATATTATACATATATATATGTATGTATGTGTATATATATATAAACACATTTTCAGACACAAACATTCACAATCAAAATTTTCAAACAGGAACATCAACAAACGTAACTCAAAGTCTTGTTATCATCATTGCAACACATACAAGAAGATGTCTGTTAGGCAACGATCTACAACCACCAAGCAACCGTCTAAGTCTGATGAGTCCTCCACAGCAGCCACCTTGGTGTCGCCGGAACAACCATCGCAGCCGCCGACTCCGTCATCATATTCTCGGCCCCGGCCAGCTCAAGAAGCAATCACTAGAACTCTAACCAGCACAGCCAACTTGGCCAACCTGCTTCCGACAGGGACGCTCTTGGCCTTCCAGATCCTCATGCCGATCTTCACCAACAACGGTACTTGCAACGACACCACCCGCCTCCTCACCGTCTCACTCCTCGCCGTTCTCGCCGTGTCGTGCTTCCTTGCCAGCTTCACCGACAGCGTGGAGGTTAACGGGAAGGTGTACCACGGGCTGGCCACCTTCAAAGGGCTATGGCTGTTCGACTACCCGGTGGACGGGTCCCGGTTGGATCTTCCCGACATGAGCAAGAAGAAAGTGAGGTTGCTGGATTTGATACACGCGGTTTTATCAGTGTCGGTGTTCGTGGCGGTGGCGTTAAGGGACAGGAACGTGGTGAGCTGTTTGTATCCATCCCCGGCGGTAGAAACGAAGCAAGTTTTGGACATTGTTCCGATGGGGATAGGACTCATTTGCAGCTTGTTGTTCGTTGTTTTTCCGACCACCAGGCACGGCGTTGGATACCCAGTTGTTCCAAGCAATTGATTTTCATTGTTTTTTTTGAATCGGAAGTACGTCTTCGGTTGACCAAGTTGTATACGTAAGCATTGGGGTTTTCTTAATCTTTTGGAATCTTGACGTTGTTGTTAAATTATCTAACTGGTAACAGTATATTCTTTCTTTCTTTCTGGATAGAATCATCCCTCGTGTTGATTAATTATTTATTAATTTTACTCATAGCAGCTAGAAATGTGTGTAGCTGTCTTCTTGGTTTATTGGGAGATGATAATGTACAACTAGCTGAGGGGCAGAATCTTGAATAACGACTTCAATATATTATATATCTTTATAGTTAATTTGAATTTTATGAAATATTTCACAATTTGAATATAAGTACTCCTTCGCTCTTGATATAGGAGTTAAAAAATTAATTTGTAAAAAAAAATAGTTTTATTAATTATTTACAAAAGAGTACGTTATATTTGTTTCTATAAAATATCTATTTTGATTATTTATATTAGATATTATTTTTTTAATTAAAAATCTTTTAAAAATATGTAATCATTATGGATAATTTAAAAATATATATAATTTTATGATATAAAATAAATTGAGATATTATTTTAAGATTAAAATAAATGCCTATCAAATTTTATAATTAGGATGGGAGTGAGTATTTATGTTTTTGTGAAGTGAAAGGACTTTCTCTTTATTTCTTTGCTTCACCTCATATTCTTTTTTATTTTGTTCCATCATCTGTCAAATGATTCTACCGATATATTTTTTCTATGCCTCCCGTTTCCAGGTTCGTGATTGACATTCTAGTATATGTATTTTTCTTAAGCCTCAAGAATTTGAGATATAAAAAATTTAGTTAGATCTTATAATATTAGACTAATTTTATATTTATTATATATAATAATTTTTTATAGAGTCCAAGAGGTATCTACTATCCAATAACTAGAGATTAATTCTATCGAGGTATAGAAATTACCGAAGTAAATTTTACTTTTATTTTTTTAAGTATATATATCATCCTATTAAAAATAATTATATTAAAAATATTATCGGGTACTAAATGTAGAGACTTCTTTTGATGAGTTTTAACTTTAGTTGAGAGGAGTTTATCTTATATATATATATTATTATTATTATTTGACTAGATTAAAATATTATCGAATTTAATTAAAAATAATTTTTTAATTTTTTTTTACACCCACATATTCTAATTTAATTTTTTTATTTAAATAATTATTTGATTATTTTTATAATTATACAATTAATTAATAGCAATAGTTTTAGAGAATAAATTTAAAAAATAAAATAAATAAAAATTTTATATTTAAAACTAAAATAAATTTGATGAATATAAATATTTGGAACGAGAGCGAGTGAAAAGGAAGGAAGCTAAGAAAGTGAGGTACACGTACTATTAGGGAATGTTTTCTAATTGTGTTGAGTTTGCTTTTGCGTTTTAATCCTTCATTTCTCTGCCTATGCTTTTATTTGCCTTAACATGTAAGTCACGGCATGAACCCTAAACCCTAATTATTTGCCTTCTACGTCAAACTACTTATACTAAAAATGTTATATATTTAAATTTCAAATTAAATTGTTTAAACTCGGAAAAAACAATAATTAGTATTTATATGATCATACATATCATTTGAATTTATCTAATACTATATCAAACTAAAACGTGACATATAAGTCACCTTTTTCTGGCATATTTTTTATAAAAGAAAATTAGATAAGTTGGGTGGATTTTCTCTAGAAATTGGGCATATTTTTTGGCCCATTGAATATTTATAGAAGTATTTAAATATCGTCTATCAACAAAATCTTCACTTTAGCTTTTTAATTTGAATTTATAATTTTATGAGTTATGAATTAAATCTTTATCAACTTAACTAATCTGTGATTTTTTTTTATAAATTTTTTTTTGAAAAGGAGTTAGGCTCACTTACTATCTAAGAGCAAGACAAAATCTCCCTTCTTTCTAGGCGATACTAATGTTGGATAGAGTGAGCTATCAATTATTCTCAAATATAAATTTAGGTATCTAGGAATTAGGATTAACCCCAAGTGATATTTTTTTTTTGTTGCCTACCTGATTCACTAGAATTTTGCCCCGACTACATCTGGATCCATCTTTGCATTTTATTTTTTGCACATTAAGCGTCATTCCCGTTTTTATGGTGATTCTTGGGCTTCAGATAATGTTGGGCTTTCTCACATGTGGCTGGGGCCCAGACAACCTTGGGTTCTTTCTCTCTTTACCTCTTTAGTTGTGGACTTGGAATGGCATTTTTCTTAAAACTAATGTAATGTTTGATATGCATAATTTTTTTTAAAAAAAAATATAAAATGCATGTAGAGAGGAAAATGCAATAGATGTTTCTCATTTCCTTTCTAAACATAAAAGAACTTGACTGATACATATTTCTCAGATGAATTGCTTGGTCATATACTTCCATATATATATGCTTTATCAACTGATACACATTTTAGAGCAAAAAAAATCTATAGATCTTTACATTATAAAAAAAACATTCACCAAAACATAAAATGCTGAACGCTAAGTCTCTATACATAACAAGCCAATTCAAGCATGGTAATATATATATATATATATATATATATATGTCTAAGGAACACAAAGTAATTAGACACATAAATACCTACGTGTTTCAATAAACTGGCATGACAACCTCCTCAGCCGCGGACTCGCTGGAGTTACTGGCAGTAGAGTGACGATTTTGGCCGGTCGACGACGACTGCCTTTTGCTTAATAAACTCGATGCAATCTGCGACGGCTTCATTATTGTGAGGGTCATTACACTGATAGCAATAACGGTGTGTTTCTCTTTGGTTGCTACTGCTGGAGCCGCTTTGATCGCCGGCGGCGGCCTTTGAAAGAGCGGACAACATCATCAAGCGGAGCACAGCCGCTCTGAAACGCTCTAACAAGCTCATCGGAGATGGCCAACTTCTATTGTTCTTGCTCTTGATCCTGGGAATACATTGACCCTTGATTAGCATTTTTTTCTAGGGTTTTGATACTACTGATCTCTCTGAGTTCTGTTTCTTCTACTCTTTGATAAGAGAGTCCTGCATTTATAAGAGAATCTATGGCATAAAGGCAATGATTCATATATATATATATATATTGGTTTGGTTGGATCAAGAGGGGCAAGAGCCATGCATGGGCTGGCTCTGCATGTGGCTAAGCCAATATTTTTAAGGATAATTCTATTTTATAATTTATATTAAACATTTTCTGAAACATGATTAATATTATATGTTAAGATTCTCATGTAGAGGGAGTGTATTAATATTATATGTTTGGGACATTGAATGATGAACTAGAGTTGACCGATTTATGAGAGTTGAAATTCAAATTAATTACGTGCCTTCTTAATTTAAATTTTTTTTTCAGATTCGTCTACTTTTAATCCAATTAATTAATTATGTTTAATCATCAACATATGCATATGTATTTGGAGTTGTAAAAGAAAACGAATAAGTTGTGGGGCCTTTTTTGTCATTTCACTAGGAGGAGGACTCATCCCACACATGGCAACATGTGCAGTCCAATTTTTTCTCACATTTTAGAGCACGAGGTTTTTAGCGGGGATATTGCTATGATGTTCTAAAAAAAATTTTAATTACAAAAAAATTTATAGTAGTATAAAATTGTCAATTTTTTTTATTAAAATTTATCATTTTTAATTCATCAATTATCATTGGAACTTTTTATATAACTATCTAACTAGATTAGATTTGAGTATTATCATGCCAAATTAAAAATAATTTTTATAAAGGCATATTCTGCATTCACGTGAACTTAAATTCTAAATCTCATGTTTAAATAGCTAAAGTCTTTTCCATTTAGATCAAAACACCTGTTGATTAAATTACGCAAGTCTTTAAAACTAGCTCGTTGAGATAAACCAGGCAGGGTATGATACGTGGTGCTCATTTGGCTCAACCCTACAAAATTGAATTTATGCTGTGCGAAATAAAGATACAAGAATTTTATCTTATACTACCTCTAATCGTTAATATAAGAGTTAGATAACTAATTTAAGTAGATTAATTATGTTAGTTACTTATAACAAATATAGTTTAATTTTTCTAAAATATCACTACCCTTAGATGGAAACGTATCATGTGGGCAATTAATGGGGATACTATAGGGAAAAATTATAAATTTAGAGAAAAAATAGATTTGAATCTTATATTTAAGATTAAATTTAATTTTCTAACTAGCTCTTAAATTAAGGGCAGAGAAAGTAAAACTCACGTGAAACCAAACAACGCTTTATAACAGTAATATAAATGTTAGAAGAAATTTTTATCACTTGAAGGGCATTAATTAATTAGAATCGAAATTTTCAGGGAAGAAAGAAATTGGTTATGTATGTACTCCGTTGTCCACATTTCAGAGCTCTAATTGATAGTGACGTGGTTCTCAAGTACGAGGCCTTTCAAGAGGGATCTTGATTCCTTGCTTTCATTTGTTAAAGCAGAGTTATATCAATTAGAGCAAACATTTCATTTGTTAAAGCAGAAAGATCTCTGAGTTTCACTTGTTAAAGCAGAGTTATATCAGTGCCATCATTCTGGTTTCACTCAAAAACCAAAAAAATTGATATTCATACTTGAAAAATACATATTTCACAATAATCGTTTGGCATTATTGTGATCATAATATATAATATAAACAAGAAGAAACCTATGACAACATTTTCAGCCTCCATGTTTTCCTCCATTGCCAAAACTTACTACTACTTCTAAAACAAGAGCAGAAAAACTATATCAGTCAGCCTATGTTCCTCATTTTGAGTCAGTAAAATCGGCATCAATCACATCTCCGTCGGGTCCCTTGCCGGATGATGAATCAGAAGGGCCAGACTTGTTGCCAGGTGGTGTGGGCCCTGCGCCAGCCCCAGCGGCTCCTGGCTGGTTGTATAGGGACTGACCAAGCTGCATGACCTCCTGATTGAGGGCAGCCATGCTGTCCTTAATGACTTGTGTGGAACCACCAGAAATTGCATCTTTAAGCTCTCCAAGTTTAGCTTCCACCTTCTCTTTCACAGGGCCAGGAACCTTGTCTCCAAGTTCTTTCAACTGCTTCTCTGTCTGGTACACCACTGAATCTGCCTGGTTCTTCGTGTCGATGGCGTCTCTCTTCTCTTTGTCCTCCTTAGCAAACTTCTCTGCCTCCTTCACCATCCTCTCCACCTGCATTTCATTAATCATGTTAATCAAGTTCAGCACTTGGAATGACTAATCAATTGGAAGTTGCTTCATAAGACAACAAGCTTTATCCCATCCCATTAGGTAGAGATCGCACAGCTTGCTTTATCAGAAAACCATGAAAATGGAACTTCCGATCAAAACAGCTTCGTATGAATATAGGATATAAGTAGTATGTACCTCGTCATTGGGCAAAGTGCTAGCACCGGTAATAGTAATATCTTGCTTCTTCCCAGTTCCCTTGTCTACAGCAGTGACCGAGAGAATGCCGTTGGCATCAATGTCAAATTTCACCTCAATTTGGGGAACCCCACGAGGTGCAGGAGGAATTCCGTCCAAGCGGAAACTACCGAGGGATTTGTTGTCCCTAACGAATTCTCTCTCACCCTGAAGGACATTGATCTCTACACTAGTTTGTCCATCAGCAGCAGTCGAGAAGACCTCCGACTTCGAGGTTGGAAGTGTAGTGTTACGGGGGATAATCTTCGTCATCACACCCCCGAGAGTTTCCAGACCCAGAGACAATGGAGTAACATCCAACAACACGATGTCACTGACATCTCCAGCCAAGACTCCAGCCTATGATCAACCAAGGATTTACTATACCACAGATCAATAACAGACTATATAGAAAACAATCAATTTTTACATTCTGTTAAGGATTAAACAAAACTTTTGGGGAATTATTTAGCAAGGAAAACTACTTAAATGCCCACCTGTACAGCAGCCCCAAGAGCAACTACTTCATCTGGATTGACAGTCACATTTGGGTCCTTTCCAGTCAACTTCTTTACAAGTTCCTGAACAGCTGGAATTCGTGTAGACCCACCAACAAGAATCACCTCGTCGATATCCTTAATAGAGAGTTTTGCATCCCTCAATGCATTTTCAACAGGTGTCTTGAGCCTGAAACACGATTCACAACAGTACTGCACATGAATGGCTCCTATAAAGGAGAGGGAAAATCTCTTCAACATGCAAATTTGTAATAACTAGATGTAGGCCCTATACGTTACACGGTCTAAAAATGAGCCACACAAATACAAAGAACATTGATTATGTTGATTTTATGTATTTATTATTGATATCAATTGATTTCAATGAATATCACGGATGCATGCAAATACTAGAAATTATATAGAACAACGGATTCAGGACTTCAGGTAGGTACCTGTCAAGAAGGTCTGAACACAGATCTTCAAACTTAACCCTTGTAAGGGTTGTCTCGATATGCTTGGGGCCATCTTGTGTAGCAGTTATAAATGGCAAACTGAAAACATACACATCTCAAGTTCAGTGGTTTACACAAAACTCAACAAGCAAATTTCACTTGGGTTTAAAATGCTAGAAAACGAAGAACAAGTGTGTGAATATACATGTCATGCATATCAATTTTCTTCCCCAGTTTCAAAGTAATGTGACCAGGGACAGTTATAAAACACACCCACTAAAGTTCAGTGGTTCACATAAAACCCCAACAAATTCCAATTGGGTGTCCAATGTACCAATACAAACAGCTAGGGTATACTTGGTATAATGGAAGTGGAATCTTCCACTTCCTTGTTCAGTACAATGGAAGCCACTTCTACTTCCACTTCCATTTTCAATATTTTGGGGCATTTCAATTCCATAAAAAAAAACTAGAAAATGAGATGATAGAAGTGGAAGTGAAATATTTTGAATTATTTTACCCCAAATTATAAAATTCCTGTACAACTTTAACCCTTCCCAAGTTATAAAAAAATATTTTGGACAATTTTATCCCTAAGTTATAAAAAAATATACATAAATTCAATACTCATTTTCATCATATCAAATAAACTTTTAAAAACTATTTTCAGTCTAATTCTATTTCCACTTCCACTTCCATAAAAAACTCTTCCATCCTACCAATGTACCCCTAGTGTATTAAAACACACTTCATGCATGTGAATTCATTATCTTAATATGAAAGTAATGAGACACTAAAACTAGAAAATATTTCAGGTGGATCAAGAACATTTATAAAGCCATATTCACCTGATGTTGGTTTGAGTCAAGGATGACAACTCCATTTTCGCTTTCTCAGCCGTCTCGGTGAGGCGTTGAAGAGCTTGTTTGTCTTTCAAAAGGTCTATACCTTCATCTCTCTTGAAATCTGCAGCCAGCCAATCAACAATTCTCTGCATCCAACAGAAGACGATATGAGTTAGTTTCACTAAAATATCATAACCACAACAATAAGATTATAACAAGTAAGTTAGAAAGAGCTGCAACAAACCTTGTCAAAGTCATCACCACCTAAATGTGTATCCCCAGAGGTTGAAATCACTTCAAACACTCCATCACCGACCTCAAGTACTGATATGGAGGGGGAAAAAAAATCCACATGCCTCAAGAATTAATGAAGTTATAAATGTTGGTGTAAATAATGCACAATAAAAAGCTTAGTCAATAAAGGTTGAGATAAGGTTTAAGTAAAGTGGAAACGCTTTGAATACCTGAGACATCAAAAGTACCACCTCCAAGGTCAAATACCAAAATAGTTTCATTGTTCTTCTTCTGAAAGCCATATGCCAGTGAAGCAGCAGTTGGTTCATTAATTATTCGAAGAACTTCTAACCCAGCAATTCGACCAGCATCCTTTGTGGCAGTCCTTTGAGAATCATTGAAGTACGCAGGAACCGTAACGACAGCCTTTGTCACTTTATCATTCAAAAACTTTGAAGCATCATCCACAAGCTTCCTCAACACCTATGGTAAAAATGAATAAAGATTAGAGACTCAAGAGAATAGCATGAAACAAAAATATTATTGAATTATTATCCTAGCTTGTTAAATCAAGTTTATAAACTCTCCAAAGCTATGATCAAAGCACCTGGGCTGAGATTTCTTCAGCTGCGAACTGCTTTCCAATGGCGGGGCACTCAAGTTTGACATTCCCATTTTCATCCCTCACCACTCTGTACGAAACCTGCTTCGCTTCTTCATCCACCTCGGACATCTTTCTGCCAATGAACCTCTTCACAGAAAAGAAGGTGTTCTCTGGGTTCACCACTGCCTGCCGCTTCGCAATCTGCCCAACAAGTCGATCACCGCTCTTTGTATAAGCCACGACGGAGGGGGTCGTCCTCTGACCCTCGGCGTTGGTTATGATTGTGGGTTGTCCACCTTCCATGGCGGCGACGGCGGAATTCGTGGTGCCCAAGTCAATACCCACGACTTTCTCATTGACAACCCTCACTGGTCCCACACTATACCTCCTCCTGGTAATGGTATTGGTCTTTAGCTTGAGAAATGCAGAACGAGGGAACCCAAAAAAAGAAGAAGAATCGTTGAGCTTCTGATCCAGAAAGAGAGTTTTGCAATGAGAGCCACTGGGCTTCTTCAATGAAAATGCAAAAGACGGGGTGGTTCCAAAACCGTGAATTTGAGCACTTGATGAGGCCATTATGGAGAGAATTCAGTGAAGGGTAGGTGTGTGAAGCAAGAAGACGAATTTTGATGATTGAAATTGCAGAAACAGAATGTTGTAGAAGTTGGTGAGGAGAGGGTTTTGGAAGAAAATGGAGTGGAGCCCACGGAGACTAGAATACTCATCTCTCGCTGACCCGTTGGATTTTGCGGGCAGTATTTTCTCTTCATTTCTTGCCCTTGGATTTACTCATCAAATGACGTTTTTTTTATATTAAATTCAACGTATTTTGGATTGTGCTTTTTTATGAAAAAGTCCTTAATTCCTTAAATGAAGTTATGTCTTTTATATTTTAATAATATTTTTAAGTAAATTTAAATCACTAAAGTTTAAGTTTAATTGAAGGAGAACGACAAAATTTAGATCAAATTTTTTTATATCTATTTTGTTAAATTCTCTAATCCCATCTTATAATATATATTTTTTTAATATTTTTATTTAATTTAAATTCACATAGAAAAAATAGTACACATGACTAGATATGATTAGAAAATTTGAAAAAATAGATACAAAAAATTTGATATAAATATAGTCCTTAATTAAATCCCTTTAAATTAAAAAAAACAAATATTTTTATATTTTTAATAGCAAGATACTTATGATTTGTGAAAAAGAAAACAAGAAGAAGAAAACAAATAACAATTGATTTAATTAAGTAGTTGAATACTATTATTTAACTAATTTGATTAGACTAAATAAATTAATTAAATTATTTAATATGACATACTTTTTTTAAAATATCTTAATAATCTCCTATAATTCTTTCTCTTTTTTTACTTGATTATTGTTAAGGAGTATCAATAGGATAATTTAAGAAAATATTGATAAATATGATAAATATGTCTTATATTTAAAATTAAGATTAATTCTATAATTAAGTCATATATTAAGGATAAGAGAAATATTATATTTGAGTCTTGTTATTTTTGTATTAGTATAAGATTGCGGAGCTAATAATTTTTTTTAGTAAGTCTCAATTAACATTTATAACTGAACTGAAAATTCTATTAATCAAAGCCTATAAACGTTTAAAAGCATACAAACATAACTATACATTTTTTAATTATGAGATTAATAGATTAACTTTATTATTCTTATTTTCATTATTCCCTAATCTAATAACAGTCAACAAATTACATCTACTAAAAATATGAAAAATAGTTAAATAGAATTTTTAAAATAAGAAAGAAAGCAATTTAATCTCGTAAAAATAACAGTTTTGATTTGGCCAAGAAAAAAATATATGAAAACAGCAGAAGGATACATTTTGAGGGAGAAAAACCATGTTTTTTTATTTTTTTATTTTTTATTTTGCCTACCCGGTTCACCGGAGCTGTGCCCCAACTACATCTGGATCCGACCCGCGTCGCGCACCTGACTATGGTAGGTGAGTCTCCCAACAAAGATTTTCTACATACACCAAAGCTCGAACTCAAGACCTTGTTTAAGTGATACCGAGCTGCTTAAAGATTTTTTACTTTTAATCTTTAAGAAAAACAGGTTGGGAGAGATTTCATTTTCAATGAGTTCTGTCGTCTTGAGGGTCGAGTCTAGTTCCTTCTAAGAAGCTCATTCTTAATGTCTAGAACATTCTAGTGAACCACCACATTTAGAAATTTCTGATGTCTTTAATTTTAGTATATATAAGAAGTTTCCAGTTATTTTCCTTCCTTTCTACAATTATAGGTGATTTAAAGTTAAATTTATATTTAATATGAAAATTCAAAAAAGATAAGATACAGTCTTCTTGAATAATAACCATGCAGTTCATTTTTTAGATTTGACATTGTATATGATTTCTTAAAACTGGAGTGAAATTTGAAGAAATTTATCATCATTCGACACCTTAAATAAATGCAAATTATTCTTTTATTATAAATAGATATGTTTTTTTTTGGGGTGAAGGATGACCTCACATCTTGGAGAATTCCCAGTTCTTGAAAGTTTCACCTATTCTCATGCAACTCTTACCTAATCAACTATTTTAATCACAACAAAATAAATAAATAAAAGACAAAACATAGTTATTAGGTATTTGCTATCATATTCTCCAATAGAAATATAACATGTTATATTTCTTATAATCCAATGTTATATAACTGGATCTATGGAAAAAAATCCTTCACATATTATAATTTTATTGGAGAAGCAGCAGATACCTAAGAACTTTGAGGCAAGTTTTGTTACAAAAAAAGTTACAAAGGAAACCCCCCTTTTTTTCAAAGTTGCTTACCCTTTGTAGCAAAAGATTTCTTTGGAAGGGCTCTCCATCCGATATCTCGCCGGTAGAAACCTTCCGGCCAGTTAATCTCCTCCACGGCTTGATAAGCTCGGTCTCGTGCTTCTTGAAGATCATTTCCCTTGGCGGTAACTCCGAGAACACGCCCTCCGGTGGCGATAAATCTGCCTTCAGAGTCAAAAGCAGTTCCAGCATGGAATATCTTAATGCTGGGAGCAGCATTCTCAGCTTCTTCAAGGTTTTGAATTAATATTCCTTTCTCATAGGATCCAGGATATCCCTTACTTGCCATTACCACCACCATGGCAGACCCTTGAGACCAGTTCAATGACACTCCATTTAACTCTCCTCTACAAGCTGCAAGTAGAACTTGTGCCAGATCAGACTCCAACCGGACCATCAAGACCTATTTAAGTTGTAAAAAGGGGATTAAGAAAACCACATTAGTTAAAAATGACTTAAATATCAGCAACTAAAGATAATGTGGTGTATCACTTGACGTCATCAATCTGTCAAAACAATAGAACTGAATGATCAAAGATGTAATAGGTGTGCCTCTGCCTGTGTTATCAACTAAAAAAGGTGACTGTAGGGATATTTGGGAGTTGGGAAAAGAAGAGAGAGGAAAATGAAAGGCGAACTGAATGGTAACTTTGCCATTTAAAATTCTCTAAATTAGATGGACCAAAAACTACAATGGAGAGAGTACTTTAAGATATTGTAAGGTTAGTTAAGAATCTTTAATAATCTTCCCCTCCTTATTAATATTTTCCAAACAAGAAAGGCCGAGAAAGCGTATGATCTCCAGTTGAAACTTGCCAATCCAAGGAGGATAGCAATCGGTCTATAAGCAGAGGCATCGATGGGCATCGATGAATAAACTGAGTTTATAAACATTAAAAACTGAACCCTTTGAATAGAAAAATGGAAAAATCAACGGATCCTTCTGAATTATCAGCTGTGAGACAGGTAAAATGAGGTATGCAGTATCCTGTTTATTACCAATATATTACTACCTCCAGTCCTTAATATAAGATCTTATATTAAGGACCAGAGAGAATATGTCTTAAGGCATGTTGTTGGTCACTCAGAGTAGAGAAACTTATGACAAGAAAACGGACTTATCACGATCAAGAATCTTAACGAACCTGGCATTCTGGGTCACCAAAGCGTACATTGTACTCAATTAGCTTAGGCATGCCAGACTTCTTCTCAATCATAAGCCCGGCATATAGAACCCCGACAAACTTGCAGCCTTCAGCTGACATACCTTTCACTGTAGGAGTGATAATAGAATCCATTACTATAGTTTGAAGTTCCTTGGTCAGAACAGGGGCTGGGGAATATGCACCCATGCCGCCAGTATTTGGTCCTGTATCACCATCACCAACTCTTTTATGGTCCTGGGCAGATTCTAGTGGAATTGCATTTTCTCCATCAACCAATGCAAAGAAAGATACCTCCTCTCCTTCTAGAAATTCCTCCACAATAACACGAAGACCAGCAGAACCAAAATCACCCTTCACCAGCATCGAATCAACGGCTTCATATGCCTGTTCCAGTGTCATGGCAACAGTAACTCCTTTCCCAGCAGCCAATCCATCTGCTTTGATAACAATTGGCGCTCCTTGTTCTTTAATATATAGCTTTGCAGCAGATGGGTCTGTAAATGTTTTGTACTGCACTAACGGGCTAATGATTAGTTAGAAGAAGCAAAGTAAGGGCTGCAAGATGGGGGGAAATGTTTCAAAAAGAGGCACTAAAATATGCTCAATATATATATATATGAGAAGGACATCATCATACACATGGAATTGAGATAGAAAAAACAATGGTAGAAGATGAGTTCTTCACGGGTCGTCAAACACAAACATCATGTCCTAATTATTATCGTATTTTTAATAATAAAATTCGAAAAAACATGGGCAAACAACTGTATAGAATATTTATGTCAGGAAAACAAAGAGACAAAACGGTTTTAACCAATTCTCTTACCAATTCGTATGTTACAAATTTCCTGGGGAATAACATATGTACTACTCAGGATATATGCACAGATAAGCAGTCTTGTCCCACTAGAATAAGGATTAATATTGATTTAATTTCTGAGATTTAGAATTAGAATTGGGCAGACAAACCTTAGCAGTTGGAATTCCATATTTGTCACACAAATGCTTCATGAAATTCTTTGAACCTTCCAAAGCAGCAGCTTCTGCAGATGGGCCAAAAGCTGGGATTCCAGCCTTGACTAAATCATTTACAAGACCTGAAACGAGTGGAGCTTCAGGTCCCACAACCACTAGTCCCACACCCCATTTATGGCAAAATGAGATTACTGCAGCTCCATCATTGATGTCAAGGTCTGAAATGCAAGTGGCATTTCCTGACTTGGAAATTCCTGCATTTCCTGGAGCACAGAGTACAGCACCACAAGATGGTGATCGTTGCAAGGCATAGCAGAGAGCATGTTCACGTCCCCCTCCACCAATGACAAGAACAACCAGCTTTTCTTCTTTGGCATGAACAAAGGTGATAAAAAAAAATAACATGAAGTGCATAAACTATATACAATACAAATATACTATGTCAATCTTAGGCTCATAAATCATAACCAAGGAAAAGATGAAGTTAATGCAGTGCTTACGAGAATCACTTGTGCCAGCACCAATAGAAACTGATGGCTCCGAATCCCCAACAGCACATTTGAAAACGCTATGAAATATCCGTGAGCCACTGAAATGACGTGTATCTGGGAAAATACTATGAGTGGTGGAGCTCAACTTGAAGGGCTCAAATAAGAAAGCAGAAGACTTTTGCAAAATACAGGCCTGCCTGAACCTACACGGCCTGGAAATCCCCCTGTGAAGATTCAAAGAAGCCCCAAAGTTGAAGGTGGCACAAGACATTCCTCTCCTCTTGAAGACAAGTTCTCAGTCTGCAAAATTAAACCACGGCCCTTCAATATAATATGAAAAGAATTGAAAGAAGTAATATAATCATCCTAAGAAGCACATTGAGTCAACAAACATGGAACTTCCACGGTGCCGGTTATAGTACATGCTTAACTGGTCATAGGACCCATTCAGTTAATTTAACAAACAGCTTCTGCTCATGAGGTAAGATGCAAAAGTCCCAAACCCAATATTGGCTGGGGGAGTTAAAACTTAAAGTACAGAAGCCGGTATAAATTTTGAGTAAATATTTTCATGAGAACGAGAAGAAAGCAAGGAGTGAAAAGGCAGTCTAATCCCCATAGTTTTCAAACGTCGCAAAACCCATTTCCCATTTAGTTTTTTTTTCCCTGAAAATAAAAATGTGAAGTACGACAAGGTGAGAGTAAGCATACGGACACAAAAGGTGAGCAACCACGACGCCGACGAGGGAGGTGCGACGGCGGCGATGAGAGGTCGGAATTCCAGAAGACTAATTAGCTGATCAAAAAGGCGGGAATAATTCTATACTGAAACCACCATGAACTCCGAATTGAAGGATTAGGCCAATGGATCGGGTCCTATCTTAATGGATCGGGTTTCTCTAGCTCTTCTAGTATTCTTTTTAGTGCCCGTAGTCATAATATTTAGAGAGATATCCTAATTCTTAGTACTTAAGTTTACGCTTAAAAGTAATAGACGGCTCGCCCTGCCTGACATTGGTATCGCCTAAGAGGAAGGGAGATTTCGCCTTGCCATTGGATCGTGGTGAGTCTAACCTCTTTCCAAAAATTTTATAACAAAAAAAAAATTACTGAAAAATACTCTCATACTTAATATAGAATCTAGTTTATTTTTTTAAGTATATTAAAGAAGTAAAATAAATCATTTAAGTATGATTAAATCTAATCCCTTAAGACGAATTCATATTATATACCTATTAATTTATCCAAATTAGTCAATTAATTATTATATTAGTTACAATTAACTGATTTATTTAATTTTCTTAATTTATTTAAATTAGTTAAATAAATCTTATATTAAAAATACGAGGAATGTTAATTTTAGACACATGAACATTAGTACTTTTTGATATGGTCAGATTTTCACATATCCCACTAACTAATTAAATATTTGAACTTGTTGGCAAAAAAAATATATATTTAAATTTATGTTTGAAAAAAATTAGTTAAAAAATAATAAATAATGAAAGAGTTGCCATATTTATCAAATAGTTATAAATAATAAATAATGATTTCGCCATAAGTATAAGAGTTACATTATCAAATACTCCCTCCAATCTTAAATGAAAAAAAATAGTAGATAAGTTTGCTTTTGTAAGCTTTATTTTTTAAATTTAAATTTTTTCCTAAACTCTCCTTATTTATTACATATATTAAAAAAAATTTCATCAAATAATTTCTAATATAAATGATTAGAACGATACTTTAATAAAACCAACATATATTTATTACAATAATTAATTTAAACTAATTTTCTTAATCTCTACATATCAATTATCAAACTATTATATTTAAGACAAATTACAATAGAGCCATTAAAATAGTTAAACCTACCAACCCGTTAAAAAATAGTAAATTGAGTTTATAAAATGTGAGACTTATTATTATTATTTTAAATTTTTATTTATTTTTAAATTTAATAAATTATAAAAAAAATAAAAAAATAAATTAATAAAAAATTGCCATGATGAGCTCCAGTTGATAAAATACTAACTCACATGGAGACTAGCCTTTTTAAATTAGTCCGCCCCCAATCCAACCTACCCTAGGTCAACTTATTTTCAACGGGTTAACCCCATTACCAAATGATGATTGACTTGTTTGGAAAATTAGAGGGCTTATTAGGTTTCAAAATCTGCTTATTTTGAGCCTATTGAAAATGGAAAGAGACAATATAATATACCATTAATAAGAATAGTATATTTAGATACAAACCACAGTGATCAAGAACACAGGATAGATGATCCAAAAACATAGCATAAAAAATTAATTGGAATGGGGTTGGGAGCACAATTCAAGGGGTATCATCATATAATTTATAATTCATATACAAACTCCTACCGCTATCTTACAGAACTGATCAAATATTACTTGTCTCAGATATACACTGAAAGAAGCAGTTTCTCCCACAACAACAGAAAACAACTGCATCCGCTATTTCACATTCAAAAACAGTAACCTTTTTCATGTTATTATATATATATTTATATATATATACATAGTATGAACTCTTTCTGTGAAATTCTCTCTCAGATGCACCAGATCATGATTTACAGCCCGATAAGAAATAACGACTGGATAAAACAGAGTTTTTGGGGAAAAAGTTGCTAGGTGTTCAATGCCATAAATAAGTTCTGCTTACGAGCATGCTCCGGAATAAGCCGATTGACGATATCAGGCGGTATACAAGCGAGCTCTGCAAGAATGAAACATTACAAGTCAGGGAGGCCATAGGACAAAAGACATGAGAAATTGGCTTAAATGCCCAAAAGGTCTGCTGTTCCAATCACATTTAGAGAAACTAAATGATTTTATACAAGATTTTGAAGATCAATATTATTTAGAACTCAACAAAATCATCCTTATATGTTAAAGTAATACTATGTAAATATAAATGCATTCATAAATCAGTTTTACAATAAGTCAAGTCCACGTTATTTACAAGTTCAATATGCAGGTTGAAAGTGCCATTACATTTTCCATAGTCCCAGTTAACTTCCTTTCTAAAAGCACTCCAAATGACATAGTTGATTGTCCTTCACTTAACTAATTCGAGTGGCAATAGTACTCAAATGATATCAAAAGCCTCAATGAACAAATGATAGGAGTTTGATTATTACCAACTCCATTTACTTAAGTTTCCGCACAAACACAAGCACAAGGTATGATAGATTCATGTTTTCTCCTCATTCCACGTCCAAAGGATTTTGTTTGAAGGACATGTTAGAGACTACAATACAATTATCCATGTTCCTTAACATCTCTAATTTTTGGGTTCAACTGACCCAGACAAAAAATACATAATAAATAAATCAAAAGGTTAAGGTTCAATTTTGTTCCGGAAGTTTTCATGTAAGAGCAATGTTATCCTAAAAGTTTTTTTGGTTCAATGTCGCCTTGGCAAGGCAATGTTAAAAAGGGAGCACTATCACCCCTAACTTTTAAAAATGTTAACAATCAAACAGTCAACGTTAATTCTTTAACAGTTAGTAACCCCAAAAAATTTTCGGGACAACATTGCTCCTATGTAATAACTTCAAGGGTAAAATTAGACCTTAATCCTAAATCAAAACCAAAAGAATAAAGTTTATCTATATTTATATCTCTGTAGTAAATGTGCTAATGTCAAGAGCAAACTCAGTAACTGGTATATAGTGCTGCGGAAGAAGCGTTTTCCAAAGAAGTACTGCAATCTATTAGGTAGTAATTCTAGAACTCACCCTGAGATTTAAAATTAAACAAAGGAGGAAGTGGGCGGCCATTAGGAAGGCGGGTGTTTGGGTCCCTTAATTCATCAAAGAAGGGATGAATGCAAGCTTCCAACTGCAGTATCATAAAATGGCGAGCTTCAAATATCAAATAGTATTATAAAAATATTCTACATCCATGATCACAACAAAGAAAAAGAAACAGAGGAAAAAGACAGAGAAGTTATTAAACTTACAGCAGTGCATCGTAAATTGGGAGAGTACTGAAAGAATCTGCATACAAGATCAACTGCTTCTGGGGGTAAACGTTTCTGAAAGACCTGTCAGATAAGGATTAAATCAAGGTATAAATTCTCAGTGCCAAAAAGATTCATTTTAAGAATAACACCAGCACAAAAGTTGTGCCAAAATTTGCAAAAGCTCAAAAAGATAGCTTCACATTCTCATATAATGACAATACTAATCTGCAAGCATATTGAAATAAATGGTAATCCCTATCCCTGATTTTGGTATGTCTATAAGACCTCCCACAATGGGCAAGGCCTATAAAAAGGGTTGTTTTATAGACTCCAACATGTCTCTGAATAATATTGCCACATTTCGGCATCCTTGGACTAGGAAGAGTCAATAATGCACAAGATCTATGCACCATTCTGCTCAATATCAACAAAGAGATCATAGGATTCTTGATCTGCAATTTACTCTAATACCATTACTACTTAACCATATTGATTTGTATCCTTCAGTAGCATGTACCATTGATTAATAAAAATAAGCTTCCTTCTTAACAATTTCATTTTAAACTGAACCAAGTCAAGAATTTTCTTTTCTTAAAGGGGGCCAATTGAACTTTGGTTTGAATTATGCTTCCAATGATACCATCTATCTGATAAATTGCTTTTCCTTAAACTCATAGCAATCTGCATACAAGATGCTCAACATGAATTGACAAATTCAACACATCCTAGTAACCAAGAACAAATAAATTCTAACAGTTTAATCAGCCGGTTGTGTCAATCTCTTTACAACATAATAGAAAAAATAGGCATAATTCCATCAAAGGAAACATGCCGATTGGTGATAAAAATATTAAGTAGGAAAGCATAGGCTCATAAATAGTAAAATTGTAGTTGCCTTGGCAAAGAATGAGAATGAGGGGGTTGATCAAAATCATGAATTACTAGAGGATGCAAGCAAAGTCAAGACAGAACAGACCTTGTGCCATGGATGAGGTTTGATCTGTGGAAACTTGAATTCAGTATAATTTGGGTTCATGCACTTTATCTCTTCCCGGGTTGGAGTTCCCAAAACCTGAACAAAAGCAGCTTTTCCTTAATACCACCGGCTTGCTCATACCAAGAAGAAATAACCAAGCATAAAAGTGCAACTTAAAGCATAAAAGTGAAAACCATGACACAAATAAGTTAAATTCTCCCTTTCCTTTAGCATGGATGTAAAGAAAATGGGAAATGTTTCATATTTATCATTTCACATTGAACTGACAGAATTTATTCAGTCTAACAAACAGCCTCACAATTTATTGCCAGGATTACACAAATCTACGATAGTAATCCAGGCTTTCATGATGTATGCTGGTAAAATATGAATCCACTAGCCCAAATGACAAAAAGATAGTTAACCACTCACCTTGATGATTTCAACTAGTTGATCAACTCCACTTTCTCCGGGAAATAAAGGCTGCAAAATAAGTTGGACATCAGTGACAGAAAAAATGACAAGAAAGAAAATGAGGCGTGTGTGTATGTGTTTTTATTACCTGTCCAAGAAGTAGTTCAGCCATCACACAACCAGTTGACCATATATCTATGGCAGTTGTATACTCAGTGGCACCAAATATAAGCTCTGGAGCACGGTAATATCTTGAACAGATATAAGAAACATTTGGTTCTCCTTTCACCTGAAGAATAAGATTATGATTAAAACCCGAGCAAAGAAACAAATGTTTCCAGCAAGCATCAGTGGGCTTAATATCTTACCAACACTTTTGCGCTTCCAAAATCACAAAGTTTTAGTTGATGTGTGTGGGGATTCACCTGCCATAATCAACATGCATTAGAACACAACAAAAGAAATTGCAACGAGGTTTAATGGTACCTACCTCAATATAACACCAAAATCAATAGCTCAATGGGATGTCTTACTAGTAAGTTCTGAGGTTTAATGTCACGATGACATATTCCAATACAGTTATGTATATAAGCAAGGGCCCTGCAAATCTGCAGCAACACAAATCAGAAAAGAAAATAATAATAATATTAATAATATAAATATTGTATTCATATTACTATTATTATTAATTATTAATAACACAAACATACAAGAAATGTTGGAGATTTAAAATGTGTGAACCACATGATGATTCTTGGGTTTTCCTTCTTTTGGAAGTCTTTTAACCAAATATAAATGCAATATCCACAGTTTATAAATTCAGAGATAAATGTTGAAATAAAATCAAATCATCAGTGAAGCTGGAGTCAAATTTGCTCAGAGTGGAGCAATAAAAGGCAGAGAAAAATATAAAATAAAAAAATACGCACGGTTCATATTTTAGTAGGGATTTTTTTTTTTTTTGCTATTTGGAAAATACTGAAGTGCCATCTTGGCATTGCATACTATTTGTGAGAACAATTTTCTTTATAAGGGATATTTGTAAGTTTGTAATCATATAAAAAATTGGAGGGTTTTCTCTCCCTATTCTCAAGTGTTTTCACACCAGATCAGACACAGAAACAGGCACGACATACCTGGTAGGAATATAGTTTGACATATATTAAAGGCATTCGCTGATTCATCCTGCTATAGTTCCTGGCTATACGGTTAACAGTTTCAGGAACATATTCAAGCACAAGATTCAAGTAAAGCTCTTCTTTATCAGTTGTTGAAAAGAAGCAATGCCTAAGGGCAACAATATTTGGATGATCCAGCATTTGCATAATCTGTAACTCTCTGTTCTTGTAGCGCTTGTCCTGGAGAACCTTCTTGATGGCTACAATCTCTCCAGTTTCTCTACATTTTGCCTAATAAAACCATTAATGTGAGTATAATTACAGCTATATTGTCATTAAAAAAACATGCGATATGATCAAAAGACATCAAGAGAAAAACAACGCAGCTCTCCGTCACCTGAAAGACAACACCAAAAGAGCCTGTTCCAACCACATGTTCTGCAATGTAGCTGACATTCTGTCAAATCAAACAAAACATACGTCAAGGACCTGGTCACCAGCTAGTAATTCACTATGATCAGATAAATAACTGAAAAATATTTTTATATATCAAACAGGCAAAAGAAGTTTTACCTGCTTAGATTGACCATTTCGACCACCAATGCTAGTTCTTATCAAACGTCCTGTTTCAGCACCAACACCATCAATGATGTCAGGCTCGCTTTCCTGAAAATCCAAATGGTAACAACTAACAACTCAGAACAAGAAAAGCTAATGAAATCTTAAACACATTAAGTTCTGTTGGTGTTAAGGAACCACTTCCAAACAACCCTGCATTTGCAAGTGATCTAGCAACAAAAACATCAGGAAAAACTCATCGGGGAGGCAATCCAAGCTCGTAATAAGATTTTTTTCTTTTGGTAACTGATATGAAAAAATGAAGCATCTAGAAGATTAAGTAAGAATAACCAAGAAACTTACTCTGTCCTCATCATGGTCACTCTTGTCCCTCAACCTCAATTCAAGCATCTCTTGCCCAAGCCAATCCACTGAACTAGATGAACCTCTGAATCCATTAACAGACCTTGAACTGCTGGCCCCACTATTTCCAAGGCTAGCAAACGCCATGAATGACTATGACAAGTATCGCAAGTTCTACTACCTGCTGCCTTCTGGATACCTAACTCTTCTGTTGCTAATTTCCTTCAAGAACATATCACCCTATAAGAATTCATAGACAACATAGGCAAACTGGAACGCAGAAAACACAAAGCACAATACCCACAGCGATTAGCATAATGTAACAAAGAAAAACTCAAAAGCATTCAGCAAACAAAAATTAAACTAACAAGCAAACAAAAAACTATCTATGAGGAATAATCAGATCTAATCCTTTAAAGCTCCAGTTGCGAAAAAATAAATCTTCAAAACCTTTAAAACCGTACATAAATTAAACTTAACAGTGAACACCAACAACACCATTTCTAAAAACTGCAAAGGGCAACAAAAGTAAGAATCTAAGCTTAATCTAAAACAACCAAACATTAGAGCGAACGATCAAAACCCAAAAACACCACTGTAGCTTCTTCCCACTAACCTGCAAGTGTTTCTGATCAAAATCGGGCCACTGCACTTTCATTGTACTTAACCTCCAGCTTCAATCTATAAGAAAATTTCCTTCTGAAAAGTTGATAGACAGAAAGATCGGATAAACTGCTCAACTTTTCTTAACATTTCCCCTCAGTTTCTCGCTCTCTTTCTCTCAAATTCTCTCGTTGATACTGTTTTCAGCGTTTTGCTGTTCTGTCCTTTCTCTCAAGTAACTTTTTTCTGTCAAACGTTCCTTGAGTTTCTGACACATATCCAGTATCTGCTCTATTTTCTTTTTATAACGATTTATCTATTTTGTAATTTTTAATAACTTACGCACATAATGCTAATTAAATAAAATAAATAATCTTCTATCAGAATAATTAATTTATAAAAATTAAAAATTAATTAATATAGTTATTTATAAAAAATATATTATTTTTTAATCTATCTAAATTAATTAAGTAACTCTTATGTTAAAAATTAAAAAAATATAACGGAATAATAAACATCATACAAAATAATAAACTTTTGTCAATAAATTTTGATCTATTTAATAAAAATTTAGCTCAGAATTAATAAAAACATAGGTTTAAATTTTAATGTAAAAACCTTATTAATAGATAATTTATAAATAATCTTTAAGTCTGAGGCATACCCTAATCTTAGTTAATCTTAGTAACTAACTCACCAAAACTTCTATTCACAAAAAATACATATAGTAAAGATAATTTAGAAATTAAAATTTCAACTGCAATTATAATTTTATTTATATAGTTATATTAATTATTATTTTTTAATTATAATTGAATTTATTATGTTTTGATCTTCTGAACCTTGTAGAAATATTTTGAATTTATAAATTTATAAAGTTTGAGTGATAATTTTATGTTTAATAAATATCAGTAGTTACTTTAAAAAAACTATAAGTGATTACTTTGATCGTTAAAAATAATATTTTTCAACTTTATTCAGAGTATTTATTTTGTCATATAGTCATACAAGTCCTAAATTATATTCGATATTTTTATTTCATTAATTAAATTAAAATATATTAAATTTATTGTAAGTTATAACATACTTTACTGTCATATAAAATTATTGATTCCTATTAAGTAAAAGTTTTAGTCAAAATTATCAAGTATGATTTAACTAAATGTAAAAATAAATAGCTTAATTTATTTTAATATTCTTTTTTCATCTTCATTAATGTAAAGGTAATTCTTAAGAATTCTAAGGAGTTAAAACTAACGGGACCTAATTTTAGTGGGATCTTAGTGAAAATAGACCCATTTCTCTGTGTATTGTACAGAGTTGAATAATAAATTAAATTATTTTTCCTGACCAAAAGTGTGGTTTGTTTTAAATATTATTCAATTAAATTATTTTTTGTTATTAAAAAAAGAAAAAAAAAGTGAAATCTTATTGGTTAGAAATCAAATTTATATATGTTAGTTTCGGCATTCCCAAAACATATTGAAAGGCGAGTTTGAATAATTTTTTTATACTAATCTTACAAACATCCAACCTGTCATAATCAATATTTTATATATCGTGGCATATTATAAAACATTAATTGATTGATAATTGAGAAATGATGAAGCTTATGTAAGCAAAAAAACAACCCTTTTGTTTCATTTGCATGAAAATTTGACTAAAATTCATGACATCACATATCCCTGCCCATCAATATGAAAAATAATATTATCTGTCCAATTGAACTAAACATTTAGGTAGAAATGAGTTTGGATTTCTCTTTGAATAAGGTGAAAATGCAATTTGATTGTAAGGAATTAGTTAATTTTATCACCTTACATTTTCCTTTTTCAATAGTACAGCGATGACTTTTATTGCTACTAAAAGAAAAAGCTTCACGCTATATATACATAGTGGTGGAACCAAAAATATATGATCAAAGGGACAAAATTTTAATAAATTCTTTTCTTATCATATCAACAAATAAACTATTACACTTGATTCTTAATATAAAATATATTTAATTAATTTAGGTAGATTAAAAAATTAATTAAATTAGTTAATTGTAACGATTGTGTGTTAATTTTTCTAAAATATTATCTTTAATCATGTGTATTTGAACTACTATTAATAGAAACTCCTTAATATGTGTACTCCTATAGGGATACTTTGAGAAAAAATTATAATTTGAGAAATAAAATAGATTGGGGTCTTATATTTAGGATCGGCATAAATTTCTTATCTAACTTTTATATTTAAAAATAAAAAGAGTATAATATTATAAATATAATAATTTGAGTATGTAAAATGATATGTGATAATTCCACTGATAGAAGGTGCAAGACCCTTTTACCTCTCTCTTAGTTTGGCCATGATACATATTTACAACTAGAAAAATAATTAGAACTCGCTTTCTTAAAAAAAATAATTCATATTTCTTTCATTGTTGCCAACAAAAGAATGATGGCTGTGAGTTATAGAACAGAAATGTGAATCAACCTACAAGCTAACCCGTCACAACCTACTGAGGTTTATGTGATGCAAGTTTTAATAATTTAGAAAATTGAAATGATCTTCCTACAGTTAGTTACCTTGTAGTGGATTGAGCTCATGTATTACTTGCTCTACTATAAGTGATGTTATTGGATAAGAATATCATCAAGGATATATATTCAACAAGTTATTTTCTTGATTTGTTTGTAACTTGTAAATCTTGTACATATTGCAATTAGTTCCTATGAAATTACCCTTCCCATAAATTGAATAGTGATTTTTTGCCCCTTTAAAGAATAGAGGAGCTTGCACGAGTTGGTGGGGTTGGGTTTGACCACCTACTTGAAGCCTGAGTATGGTTAATAACACAAGAGGGGTATGCTTTGTATTTTATGAAAAAAATGTGTGTGCTATAACCGCAATAGAATAGTAAAATAGAGTAACATGAGAGATACAATTAATAAAATTGATGAGACAAGGAAAGAAAAAATCAAACACTAGAAATTTGTACTAGTCTGATCTAATCACTTGACCTATATAACTAAAATTACCTTTTTAAGATTTTTACTATATTCTCTAAGATTCAATGAATTTTTGCCGTATAATAATCTACAACATAACTTAGTTGTGAAACCCTTAGTTCACACACCCGGGATTTACAAAAATTCCATCTTAAGGTCCCTTACGTTAAAAATCAAAATCAATTGTGATAAAGTGTATACAATAGCTTAAATCTCTCTGAGAATGGATATGAACAATAAAACACACTAAATGAGGTTGTTGGAGCTCTTTTAGGGAAGAATTATTTAATGCATGCAACAGCAGAATGTTGGTGCAAACTATGAATGTTAAGGGCAATATCTAATAACAAAACTTAATTGAGGTTCATATATTTATGGTCTTTGTAGGATTATAGTCGTTAAAGGGAAAATCTAGATGATTCATAAGAGCTATCCATTGGGAAGTGCATTAAATGTATTGTCAAAAAAATGCAACTATCCAGTAGTCAATACAAGTAATATTTGAATAGGATTAATGTCTAAATTTGTCTTAAAATTTTTTGTTCATGAGCAATATTATCCTAATTTTTTTTTGAGTTTAATATCATCTTAAAAATTTTAAAACTTAATAATATTACTTTAGAAAGTTTTTTTTAGGTTCAATGGGAATTTTTAAAATATAACAATATTGTCCTATCACATTAAAAAATTGATATTAATAATTAATATTTTAATGATAAGAAGTAATATTACTCTATTTTAACACTTTTGAAATAATATTGTTTTTGAGTAAAAAAATTTAAGATAAATTACAAGTGTGACCATTCCAGCATTAAGTGGGAAAGCGATTTCCGAATATAACATGGTATATACAATTATGGAGATTAGTGAACATTTGAAGAACATTTTCTCTTAAGAGAGAAGAGGCAATAATATTTGAATATCAGATTCAATAACCAACTACATAAATATTTAGTAAATTTTTCAAAAAAAAAACAATATAATATAATATTCAAATACCTAGCCCAATCTAATAGTCAACTAAAAGATATTTTACAGAGTCAGAGTTGGAAAGCAGGCTTCTAAACGATTTCTAGAACACTCTTAAGCCTGTTTTCCATATGTTTTCATATGTCCATCTAAACATAATTAGAGAAATAATTTCTCCCAACTTTTCTCTCCTTTTATTTTTTTTTTCTCCTATCTTCTCTTTTCATCCAAACAATGCACAAGTCTACCACTTCACTTTCCATCTTGTGATACCACATATCATTGAAGTATCCAACACATAGCTAGGCACCCTCTCTACTTATCTTACTAAAGAAGTAATTTATCCCCACACTATTTTTCTTCTTATTCTTGGTTTCATTAGGACGGTGATGTATAAAATGGTACCAAACTGATGTAATTGTAGTATGAGAAGGGGGAAGGAGAGGGAGAGGAGAAACGAGGGTGATGTAAAAAACCTAAAGGAGGGAGAAGTCGATGAAATTGAGGGAGAAAATAACTTGATAGAGATAGTTTTCAATTTTCTACAAATAAGCCTTGAACAATTCAGGAGAGCACAGGGCCATTTATAGAGCTCAAGGTACAATTATTTCTACGCCGGCTTATTATGTAAGATCTAAAGCAAGATAAATGTAGACTTAATTACTACTCTAGTCTTTATTATAAATTATTTGTAATTCATTCTCATCTACTAAAAAATGTATTAAATATGTCTTAGATTGATAATTTTTTTTTAAATTTGTCTTTATTAAATTTCTCTCTCTTTCTTTTCAACAAAAATTAAATAGGGTTAAAATTAAAAAATAATAATTAATAACCCTTCAAATGACTTATATTTAAGATCAGAATGGTATATTCACCGATAAAGAGGCTATTTTAAAATAATAAAATCTAATATAATTAAATTTAATAAATGTTAAAAGATAATACTCCACCATCTTTTAATATATGATTTAATTAGAAAGTTGATCTTAGTCTTAAATATAAGACTTATTTTTTATATTTATCAATTTTTTTTAAATTATCCTTATAGATACTCCCTCAACATTAATCATGTAAGAGAGAAAATTAAATAGTTAAGAAAAATGATTATAGTGTTTTAAAAAAAATATTTTATATTAACTAATTTTTTAATCTAATTATATTAGTTAAATATATTCTATATTAAAGATCGGAGGAGTATAATATAGAGGCGGATAACTAAGATAGGATAATAGGATAACTCATTCTTCATACCCCAATATCGTTTCCAAGATTACCAGCCATATGGGTCTCTATTAAGAAGACGTACAACTGAAGCATCGATTATATGTTCAAGAAACTTCCATTAGATTTTTAACTGTGAAGACCAATCCAATAATAATACCTTATAACGTATTCCAAGATATCAACTTCATTTGTGGCTACGAGACGATCAACGTACGTCATAAACCTAAAGTCCTCTTTTAGTGGCTGTAATGAGAGACCGACCATATGAAGCGTCGTACATTTAAAAGGTCCTTTGATGATCCTTCATTATTTATTCCTAATCATAATATTTATTATTTATTATCTCCACCATCGTCCTCCATACACACACACGTATATCCATCTTCATCAGTCCTATAATATCGATATTAATATATATCCAACACAAGAGGCATAAACACGTGCTCACGCAAACCCTTGTTCTCACGTAAGGCGATAATCACTGTGTTCTCACGAATGAGATCTCATTCCAAAAGAAAACACTCTTTCTTCCTCAATTTAGTATGAGAAAATCATTATAAAATCTTAAAAAATATATAATCATAAAATTTTTTTACAATAAGTGAATACAACTATAGATCTCTTATCATTTTTTTGATTTAAATTTATCATGTTGTTTATTTAGTATAAAATTTTTTAGTAGTTATATTTTTTTTAAGATTTTACAGTGATTTATGATTTAATATAAAATACGTATTGCATACTCATTTTGGCTATAAATGTTGGAGTTATATAACTATTTTTTATATATTAAGAAAATTATTTTAGTTAATTATTTGTAAAAAGATATGTGTTAGTTTTTTTAAAATATCCCTTTTAATTATTTATATTAAAACTACTCTTTTAATATAATATTATCTTAATATGTACAATCAATATAGAGAGTTAGTTAGAGCATTTTGTTTAATTTGGTCATAAATATAAAATATCAATATATCTATTTTGTCTCCTATATTTATATTTTTTTCTCAAAATCATTCATTTTAATTGTATATATTAAAGAAGCTTACACCAAAGGGTAATGTAGGTCCAAAATATAATAATGATTTTATTATATGATTTCCACATATTGATTTTGCTTCTGCTTGCTAATACTAATTGGGTTATATTATTTTTTAGTTGTTATAGTTTGATTAAATTTTTATTTTAGTCCCTATAATTTTAAATAGAGTTTTTGGTCTTTATAATTTTATAAGGACTCAAATTATGATTTAAAATTACAAGAATTAAAACCAAAATTCGAAGGACTGGCAATTGTATTAATTAATGCATACTAGCATTTGAACTTGGGACTTTTCTTTTCAGATTGAAGACCATGCCCGTTTCGATTGGTTAAGAATTTATATAATCTTGTCAAAGGATAACGTGAACTTTTTCGGGAAAAAATGGAAATAAGAAAGAAAGAAAGATGCGTCTATTATTAATTATTTTTGTCCAGTAGTGCAAGCTTTTCAACAAAAAACTGACTTAATTATATGTCCCTTAATTTGTTCTTCTGTCAAGGACTCAGAAATGTGAAAAGTAGAATCTGAAGAATAATTTTGTGGCCAGCACTATTTCAAAATTTCCTCAAAGACAAATCTGAATATGTGTTTGTAGATATTTGAAAGATTTGTATTAGGTGATTTTCAACTATCAACCTATCATTAAAAAGGAATTTAAAATTATTAACATACTAACAAACAAATTTAAAAAGCATCATCATTGTAAAAAAATTATAGTATTATTAAAAATGATGATAATGGAAATCAAATTGTTTTAAAATAATAAAAATATCACATGTACTCTTTTCAATAATCAGATATTCTTTTCTGTGGGGATGCACACTATACATCAAATTTTAAGAATTTCAGTTCTTAAAATATTATAATTATTTTTCTTTTCAAAACAATAAATTGTGCTAAAATGTATAAAAATTGAAGAAATAGAAAAAAGTTTGCACAACATCTAATGCATTACTGAATTAAAAAATACCTATATTTTCATAAAATAACCATATATAACAAATAAATATAAATACCTTAAAATTATACATCTTTATCTTTATCTACATTATTATAATATTTGTAAAAGTCATCTATTGAGAGTAGCTTGTCCACATTATTTAGCTTCAAATGGGGGGCAAAATCAAACAGTGATTGATACTAATAGAAGAGTGGTCCCAGTAAGTGTGGTTAATATCTATAGCATTGTGACTTAAAATAGACACTTCTAGTCACAATGCTATAGATATTAACCACACTTACTGAGACCAAAGTTGAAGATAAAGCTGAAGCTGAGGTCGTCAAAGCTGAAGCTGATAAGGATGAACAAAAGGTTGAAGCTGAGGTCATCGTCAAGATTGAAGAAGCTGATAAGGATGAACAAAAGGTTGAAGCTGAGGTCATCGTCAAGATTGAAGAAGCTAATAAGGAAGAACAAAAGGTCGAAGCTGAGGTCAAGGCTGAAACTAAAGAAGAACAAAAGGTTGAAGCTTAAAAGGAAGAAAATAAGGCTGAAGGTGAGGTAATAAAGGTTGAACCTAATAATAAGGAAGAAAAGGCCGAGATACATGAAGAATCTTCAAAGAACTGAAGATGACATCTTTTCTCTCACTTTCTTGACTAAGGAAATTAAACTTCATGGATTTCTCAGTTCAGAGGATCCTTGCTCAGGCTTGGTTGGTATAATGAGGGTAAACTATATATATATAGAGAGAGAGAGAGAGGAAATTAATTAAACATTTCTTTTTTGTTGTTTGGGTGAATGAATTTTTTTTATATTTTTGCCTTTAACAATTTTCAATGAAAAATTTTACTCCAAATACTCTGAGTGCATTTCGATATTTATTTATCTTGAAAATGACAACACAGCAATAGCCATTTTGAAAAACCAGACATAAAACACAAGGAACTGATTACACAAAACACCAAAAGAAATGAAGAACAATAATAGTATTTCAATATAGTATGTTTAATGTAACTAATAACAACTTTCATTATGTACGAAATAACAAGAAGACAGTGACAACTTATTTTATAAAAATTCAACTTCTCAAATTACAAGTTTTAGTGGGTTCCTAAAGATTAATCGCTATTAGAGTAACACTCCGGATGCAACACCGTACAAAAATTTGACCAAAAAAATAATCGGATAGAAAAGACTACTTTTTTATGCACCCCCCAGGGAAGTGAAAATTGTAAAGAAACCATAACCTTTCTTGTGAGGATAAGAAAGCCCATCTGACATGCATCATTTGCAGTAAAATGATTTTGGGAGAAAAACTAAGCTAAAATAGATTATAGTACACTATTTGATTTCAAAATGTACGAAAATGAAAAATATATGCTATTGAAAAAATTATTTAAATTATTTCATTATGTTGGGACTTGAGAATTGGGACAGATATTGTTATGCGAGAGCTTGTTTATGTTTATTCTCAATTTATATAACAATTTCATATTTATTTTTTATATTTATATATGTGCATAACCACGAGAATCATGAACCATTAGCCTCTAATAATGAGTATAAACTTAAAGGGAGAATCTATTTTTAAGGGACTAGCCTATTAAAGGAGAATCTCTTAAATTTATAAAGAGTGTTAGTAGGGTAGATTAAGGACTGCGAAATGGAAGACATCAAAAAAAGAGACATGGGCGATGCTGGTGCTTCTTCTAAGATTGCGATAAGTGTTGGCAAAGATCCTAAGAAGCTCAAACGGTATGTTTTGTTTACTTTGTAATAGTGATTGTGATTGCGATTAAAAAAAAAGTTTCATGCCATGATTAATTTATTTGTGGATTTCGATGCTCATTTTTCCCCTTTTGTTGGTATAGGATAAGAATTGGATAATTGAATTTTTTTTTATTTATAAATTTTTTTTAAGAAAGAGTTAAATTCACCTATAATTTAAGAGCATAACACTTAATTTATGATTCACGATGACTAATCTAAATAGGGATATACATGCACCCTATTAATTATAATCCTAGTAGGACTCCTACTTCCCTTAGTTGTGAAGTCTCCTCAAGTATTATAGTATTATCATAAATTGAACTCATCTTTTTTATGAGGTAATTTTTGCTTAAGAATCTCCTCAAATTTTAAGCAAGAAAATGATAATTTGGTAAATGGTTTTTCACCATTTAATAGATCATTTAGAATATTTTCTCAATGAAAAATAAACAAATTGTTCATATCAATTGATGACAATATATATTATTTTAAAAGAATTATTTCCTAGAATTTGAAAATTTCCCCACAATTCTGATGATTTTTATAATAGCGGAGAAATAGATGTTAAGTGCAGTGGAGAGCGCCCCATATATTAATCACAATTGCTCTCTTGAACAGTTTTTCATTATGTTTTCTAATTTAGTCATTTAATATGTCAAATTTTGTGACATATAGTCTTGTGACTTCCTTTTGCAGGCTAAGTTTCACCTTCTTCATTCACAAGTTGAATCTTGTGAATATGAGAAATGTTGATTGCTATGTGACCTTCAGCTTCTCCAAGTACAGCTTCATACTCCTAGAGAAAAAGAAAGAAAAATAAGAAAATATGACATGTATTATTAAATAATTCTTTCAATCCCAAATATAGGAACTAATTAAGGGTTAATTTTATATTAAATATAACATATCAATCCATTTTATTTATAAGATTTATCATTTTCCTCTAAAATAATTATGGGATATGTGATAATGGGTAAGTAATAATTTAGATATTTAGGATATTCAGCAATAACGGACAATTATGATTTTAGATATTAGGCATTACGAGAGAATATTCTGTTTTTAATTTTGATTTGATTGTATTATTATTATTATTCACATTTAATTTTATAATTCTAAAATATTCTCTCATTAATTCGGTTTGGTTGAAGCCTATAAATTGAACCTCAACGCATTTGCCTGCCTTATGATTTGAATAAACAGATTACTTAGTTCCTCCCTCTCTATATTCTCTTCTCCCTCTTTGTCTAGTTCGCCCTCTTGTCTTATTATCCTCCCTTCTTATCTCTCTCTCTCTCTCTATTTCTCTCTTCCCTTTTACTGTACTACATCACTAATTTTTTTACCTATATAGGTATATTTTAAAAAAATTAGATCACATTTATTATAATTAAATAATTTATTTAATTTTTTTAATCTATTAAATTAATTAATTAAGTAGTTTTTAAATTAAAAATCAGAGAAGTATTACTATAGAAACTAACTATAAATCTTTTACCTTGTTGAAGATTATCATAAAATTATGTATTCAATGAATATATATATATGCCCTGATTTGGTTTGCATCATCATGAGATTTTATGTTGGAGAGAATTAGAGAAATAGATCAAGAGGTATGGATCTCACAAAACATTCCGTTTTCTTGTCTCTTGGACGCATATCTCCTAAAATTAGTATATTTGGCATATTTTTTTTCTTAAGTAAACCCTGCAAGTATTAGATATCATGAATGATATTCGTTAATGCATATTTAATTTTTAGCAAAAGTTTCTTTGTTAAACTATTTGCAAAATTTCATATAGCACGAACTTAATCTTGATAATAAGTGATTTTGAACTTGTCTCTCCCATGAGCAATTCTTCATCTTATATAGCTCTTCATATGAATATAGAGCTTCTTTTATTTCTTTTTGGCCTTCTGATATTGAAAAGAATAAAGCTAAAATGAATAAACATCAAATTAAAATTCCATGTGACTATAGGAATGTTTAATTTTGTTCTTCACTATACTTATTGGTTAGATATATGGGTTAACACGTGGTTTTAATCCACGTAGTTTTAAATCGTGCTTTTTCATCCTTTATATTTCCTCCATATGAAACGTTGGTTTAATTATGTTAATTTTGCTCATGTGACATTAACACTGTTAAGTTTGCTTGTGTGGACTGCTGACTGGGCAAGCTAACCTTGTAAAATTACTGACTGTGAATATGACATAGAAATGGGATATAAGGGGGGGAAATCGCCTAACGAGGATGACAGGAGGCAGAGAACGAAGCTCCTTAGGGTACACAGTTTCCGTCAAAAATTGTTGATCGGAGGACGCATGGTTAAAGAAAATGAACTTTAGCATAGGCCAGAGCGTCAAAGTCTCCATCAAGGAAGATGGATTTTACTTCTAAGCGAAGGTGGTTTCTCAACTTGATAATGGCCTCTATATCGTCTAGTACAGGACTTTTCTCGAAGATAATGAGTCCCAATTTCTGACTGAAGCTGTGTACCCTGAGGAGCTTCGTCTCTACCTCTAATCATCCTTGTTCGATTGGTTTTTTCCCCTTATATTTATATCCAATTTCCATGTCATATGCACAGTCAGCAATTTTACTAGGTGAACTTGTTCGGTCAACAATCCACATAAGTAAACTTATCAGTGTTATTGTTCCATAAGTAAAATTAACAAGGTGTTATTTGGAGCATGTTCCATCGTCCGTCAGCGTGTCATTGTTCCGTCATCTGTGAGTTTAACTGGCGAAGGGGTGACAAAAATGATCATTTAGAGCGTATTCGATTCTTGAGGAGTACCGCTTTATTATAGTTCCAATCGTAGTGTTTGGGGAGGCATCCTATCTCCTGGATGCCTAAATTTATATCTGAAGGTAATAGACGGTTCATCTTACTCGATATTGGTATTGTTTAGGAGAAAGAGAGACTTCACCCTACCTTTTGATCGTGGATAAACCCAACTCCTTTCTAAAAATTATTATACCAAAAAAATAATAAAATAAAATAAAATTATCTTAGGTCTAAGTCCTTATAAAAAAAGTAAAGACTAATGTTTCATATGGAAAAAATATAAAGATAAAATACTATGATTTAAAATTGTATGAACTAAAACTAAAATGCCGTCAAAACTATAAAGACTTATAATGATATTAACCCATATATATATAACCACATACTATCCTATTTCTCTTTACCTTTAGTATTTGGGAAACATTTTGCATTTGAATTTTTATCAAAACAATGAGATAAATTATTTTTCCCTAGCTTCTTGCTATGAACAAATAACTATTCTTCAGAAGAAAACCTCCTTTTAATATTTATCTATCTTTTCCTTCTCAAATTAATGTTTTTCCCCCTCTTTTGGTTTTGGTAATCATCTTCCACATGAGATTCCATTAAAAAAATGAAAAACTATTAAAATGGAATGATTTAAGCTATTATGCTCGGAACTTATTATCTGAATGTACCTCATTATTATAGGAGGTCATTGCTGGTTAGAATTTCATCCTAAACACGCATTGACTATAGACTTTGTTGCAAATTATTATTTACATGTTTCTTCAATTAAATACTCTTTTCAGTCCTAAATGTAGATACTAGATAACTAATTTATAGAAATCAAGAAAATTAATTTAGTTATATATTTGTAAAAACTATGTCTAAGTTTATATGAGATATTCCTTTTAATAATTTGCATTTGGAAACTCTGCTTTAATAAACACAAATTAATAGAGATAATTTAATAAAAAAATTATAAATTTAATAAATAAAATAGATTAAAATTTTGTATTTAAAACTAAAACAAATCTCAACTACTATACTTATGAGTGTAGGTAGTAAATAGGAAAATTTCTCATTCCCAATTATACTAGTGGGATATGTAGCCCATTGACCACTAAAAAGGCTATAAGTTGAGGTATTTAAATAAATCCATATTATTATTAACTTAGTGATTGAATTAACTAGATAATTGATTTTAGGCAATGCAATATGAAATAAATATGTGAGATTTTTATTTTGTAAAATACAAAAATAATTAAAAAGGTGATTTTTTTTATAATCCAAACACACCCTTAAATTATTTAAAAACCTCCAATCATCTATTAAGTATAATAACCAATGTGTCAAAACAAAAAAGTAGAATCTAACCACATACACAAAATGAGGACATAAACATCAAAATGAGCAAAAGAAAAAGCAAGGCATATCTGACTTTTGTCCTTTCAATTGTTAAACTATTGAAGAAATTCCTAAATAATTATTTAATGAGTATTTAAATAAATATTCACTCTGTAATTACTTTTAATGAAAATAAAATATTTTAGTATAGTGAAGTGCATAATTTTAATTAAGAATTATGTTATCCATCCTAAAATTTTTCAGAAACAATAAATATCCTTGTCAAAACTTTTTTTTTTGGTACAAATCTTGTCAAAACCTTTTTTTTTATACAATCTTGTGAAAACCTTTGTTTGATACAGAAATTTTTGGAAAGGGGTTGGGCTCACTCACGATCTAAGGGCAAGGCAAGCCGTCTATTATCCTCAGGCATAAACCTAAGCACCCAAGAGTTGGGATATCTCCCCAAGTGCCGCGACTGGAACCACAATAAAGTGATACTCTCCAAAGTTCAAATATATTTTAAATAGTCGTATGTCTCACCCATTCATCAGTTGAATTCACAGATAATGGGTATTTTGTCTGAAAACACAATAATAGCTTTAGTGAAGGCACAAGCCCAAAACTTCTTCTAAATCCTTGATAAAGCTAAAAGCCCACAAATTCGTCAGCCAAAAGCCCATAAATGAATACATAATATAAGATCATTGCTGGGTCCATTCCTATCTATTAATATCTATAAGGAGGATTGGTCCGAGTGGTAAGTCGTCTAGTATCGCTTAAGCAAGGTCTCGATTTTAAGCATTGGCATATGCAGAAAATTCCCGTTGGGAGACTCACCTACCACAGCCAGGTGCGCAAAGCGTGTCGAATCCGGATGTAGTCGGGGCAAAACTCTAGTGAATCGGGTGGGCAACTAAAAAAAAAAATCTATATATATATAAAAGAAACTAAAAAAACAGAGAGAGAGAGAAGAAAAGAATGCTTAATTGAAGAAGGAATCCTTTACAGTCAAGGATTTAATTAAAAACAACTATAATTTAAAAATAAAATTTTTGCTATTCAGTCAAGGAGTCTTCTTTTATATTAATTTTAAAGGCAATTAAAATTTTATTATTTTTGGCTTGCTACCCAAATATTGTGGGTATTCTGTTAGTTCATGCATACTCTCTGATACTCGCTTGTCGAATTATATCGAAAAAGAAACCTCATTTTCAGAAAAAAAAATCTTTTTTATATTAGATTAAAAAACCTATTGATAATTTTACAAATTTATATTGTATTATGGGATTAAAAAACTTATGTTGCAATTTATTCTATATATTAGATAAAAAATCTATTGATAATTTTACAAATTTATATTGTATGAGAATATATGAAACATATTTGGGGCGAAAAATATATATTCAAAATTATCATCTTTTGAACTTGCCCCAAATCCAGACAACCTGAGGGAATTTTAATTACTAAGACAAAAAAGAATGCAGTCAAATACTTACATATGGAATATAGGTATAGGAGATTGTCCAACAACAACAAAAATATCAAAATCAAGTCTTTAACATCATAAATATTTCCCATATCATATATTGAAGTTTTCCAACAACAAACAAACGAATAAGAATAAGAAAACACAAAAATTGATTAATAGAGACTAAAACTCATTAATAGCGATGACGAGCAAGATGATGATGACAACAGAGTGGGTCTAGATATTAAAAACTGGAGGAAACTACTGGAATTGAGTTTTCGTTGAGGTTTGTGGTAGGGCATGACATAGGACCATGATTGTAAAAAGTGAAACTATAAAAGTATTCTTCGCAATAGGGTTTTTTAATTATTTGACATACTTTGAATGGCGGGTTTAAAAATAAACACCATGATAACTACTTTAACGATAGTTTTATCTAACATACTTTTAATAGATGGTTTAAAGATAAATGCTATCATAAGTTTGTTCTCCAAGTATTTCTTTTAACCGCCTTAGACTTTTTTCCACATCATTTTTTTAGTAAAACCTCCGTTAAAATTTTTTTAATTATAAAAATATCATTATCTTTTTTAACGGTGCTTTATATTATAACCGTCATAAATTATAGTTGAAAGTCTTTTTTAGTAGTGACACTGCATTATAGTATGTAACAGATGAATACATTGCATTATAGTATGTAACAGATGAATAGTTGTTCATGTTCAAGTGTAATATATTGCATGTAACAGATGAATAGTTTGTTCATGTTCATTGAACTAAATTGTGCAAAAAAAAGATATAATGTTACAAATATGTATAAGCTCACGCGCACACGACCTTACTTGCTTAAAAACAATAAAAATCTTCTTGTTGTATGGCTGTAAATAAGTGTATGAGCTTACGCGCTTACAAACATGAGTAGAAACTTCATTTTCTAATAATAATGGAGATTCCATTTTTTTATTTGGTAATTTTTTATACAGTGTAATAAAGTTGACTATTTTGAATTGAATACTTTTATGAGATTTCATAGAAATTCCAAGCACACAACACACAAATTTATACACACATATAAATTTGTGAATTGTGAAAATTTACCAATCGTCTCAATCAAGAGTGTTGGTAGTGATTGTGATATTTTTATATGCCATGGCTAATTTATATAGTGTTAGTGACTGTGAAATGGAAGATAACACAAAAGGAGTCATAGAGGATGTCGATGCTTCTTCTGGGGCTACTATGGATCTGCTTTCTCGATTTTCAGCAGATCAAAATGTTCATCCAGGCCAAGATCCTGATGAGAAGTTCAAACGGTATGTTTGTTTACTTTGCTGTAATGATTGTGGTTGAAATTAAAAGATTTAAATGCCATGGCGAATTTATTTATGAATTTTGATGCTCATTTCCCCCCTTTGCTGGCATAGGTTGATGGATGATCAGGAAAGAGATATAGAGGTGATTTTTTTCTTAAGAATTCCCTCCAATTTTGAGCGAGAAAATGATAATGATTTTGATCAATCTTTTGAAGAATATTTTTTTAATGAAAAAAATAAATTGTTCAAAACGGCCCACTGACCTAGAAAACGGTGAAATAGTCACTTTTATTTTTGGGTATAAAATTTGTTGGAAAGGGGCTAGGCTCATCCACAATCTAAAGGTATAGCGAAATCTCCCTTCCTCCGAAGCGATACCAATATTAGGTAGGGCGAGCCGTCTATTACCCTCAGACGTAAATCTAGGCATCCAAAAATTAGGATGCCTCTCCAAATACTGTGACTGAAACCACAACAAAATAATACTCCCCAAAAATCAAACATAATTTAAATGATCGTATATTTTACTCTTTCACTAATTGAATTTACGGATGATAGGTGGTGAAATAGTCACTTAATTGTCTGATCTTTCATTTAAAGCGGCCAAAATTTAACCCTGATCCAATCCAAAAGAACTGGATCAAATTGTCACGTTGCACGGGTTGGCCCGGATAACTTTTGTAATTGTTTTGGCCCCTCAAAATGGTGTTGTTTTGGTAGGCCATATCATAAGTCCCTTATAAATACTTTCTAAACTTTAGGATTATGCTCTGACCTTGATGAGGGACTGGTGCCAAATCCACTTAAACTTTTTAGTATAAAAAAAGGTGTTGGTTTGTACATTTAAAAATAAAAAACAGAATTGGGAAAATATTCTAATTCTTGGGTGCCTAAATTTACGCTTGAGAGTAATTGACGACTTGCACTGACAGACATTGGTATCGCCTAAGAGGAAGGGAGATTTTACCCTACCCTTAGATTGTGGATAAGCTCAACCCCTTTCTAAAAATTATTGTACAAAAAAAACACAAAGTAAAACCAAATATAATTCATTTTAACTATTCAAGTCTTGACCTTGACACTGTCAAATATATGGGTTATTAATGTTCTTGAATTTGGAAGAGAAAATAAATATCTTTATATGAGACAGATTTAATTGTATGTTTGTTAATTCTCCTTGTAAGGTTGAGTTTAATTCGAAGCATATTGCAATTTTTATTTAAATATTATTATTTTTAATTAAATATAAATATTTTTATATATTTTAATTAAATTATACTATTTTAATTATAATCAATTTGACTTGGTTGGACCACTAACATCTCTTAAACTATCAATTCAACTGATTTAATGGTATGTCCGATTTTCAGTATCTTGCTACAATCAACTATTTAGATGGACTGTTTTACCACAAATTTGGTTGTTTCTATATAGCAGAGGCGCGGTAGATGTAAAGTGCCTTTGAAAGCACCCTGGTTCAATAATTATTCACAAATGGTCTTTTGTATCTTCTTCATTTTCTTCGGTCAATTCATATTTCAAAATTTTGTAACATATCTAAACATAGTCTTGTGACTTCTTCTTGTAGGCTAAGATTGCCCTTCTTCATTCAAAACTTGAAGTATGTGAAACTGAAAAGCTTTTAATGGATATTGAGCTGCAGGCCATCAAAGCACGACTTAAGTTTCTTCGAGAAGAAGAAATTATTAGTAAGAACTAGAGAGAATGTGACAAAAAAAATTACATTTAAGTTCCATACGAAATCTAATTATAGAGAATTATCGGGAAATCATCAAACGAATGTGAACTCTTATTGGACTTGGGATTAATTTTTTTGAATTATAAAATGATAAAACTACCCATGAGAAAAATGCCTCAATTATTATTTTTTAGCCCCCAGTTCTTATTCCTTTATTAGGAGTTGTCATTCATATTACTGGAGTTGTTATTTTTTTCTTCTTGCTTGAGTTATTATTTTTTCTCTATGAAGTTGTCATTCATATAGTTTGAGTTATTTCTTTCTAGGGGCAATTCCTTAAGTAAGGCCTGAGGATAGGCAGCCGTAAGACCTCAAAGAGATCTTTGGTTTCATGGTTATCTTGGACTGGATCTCAAACTGATTTTGAGGAGATCCACCCCCTATGGTATCAGAGCCTGTTATATTTTTCCTTGATATGCTATCATATCTGAAACTTTATCAGTTATAAGATTAGAGAAAGTGAGTAAGAAGAAACTTCACAAACATGAGTGAAACACCATCTTCTACTTCCGAACCTGTTAGACTTTCATCTTCCTTATCTATTGATCGACTACCCTCATCTATCCGTCGTACTCTATCTCACAGGATTGATAATCTTGTTGAGTTTACTCATCTTCCTGAAACTGCCCGTATCAGAGATACCGAACTTCCACTGTTGAACCCCTACTCTTTGTTTCATCGCCAGAGATCCACTACTTTCCGCAGTATCCGTCATCTTATTTCCAGAACACCTCCTTCCGTCAAAGAAATTATTCAAAGTTCTAGACTTGATCAGTGTGGTATCCCTTCCACCTCCAGTGAACAATATGTTACTCTGGAACTACCCCAGGCTCTCATAAATTCATACATTGAACAGGAGTACACCCATCTACATCTAGGTGCTGTCCGTCTTGTTCTCACTCTTCATGGCCGTAGAGGCTTGCCTGTCTCAGCAAAGGTTGCCCTACTGGACACAGCCTATAAAGAGTATCAGCATGCTCTTATTGGTGCTCTTGTCACTACTCTTAGTAATGGAAGTATTGTTCTTACTATTACTCCAAACTTCAACATGAAGCTCTCAGACATGACTCTTTCAAAGAGAATCAAAGTACAGATCCAGATTGTTGGGGCTGCTCTAGATCCACAAGCCATTATGGCTACATTACATCATCAGCTCATCTATAGGGTCCAAAATCATTCTTTGGATTTACAGTTTCCAACTGATACCCAAGATGCCCTGTTGATGTTTACTGATAATGATCATGGCCCTGCCATTGTTAATATTCCAAGACAACTTCCTAAGGAAGAATTGGCCCAGATCATTCCTCTTGAATGGATCACCAACTATGAAAGAGAGTTCAACTCTACCCCTTCTGATGTACATACTACAGCTCCACCTGTTGTTGCAAAGATGACTGATGGGACAGTTCGTACTGTCTTCCAAAGACCCGGTCAAGAAGGTTCTTATCCTTCCAGGACAATTGCAACCATCTCTCCCGTCTACCAGAGTAATACAGACGCTGGCAGTGAACCTCCAGTTCATGAGTTTTCTAAAACTGCCAAACCCGTCTATGTCTCCCATGTTCATGGTCATTTCATTTGGGATGTTGATCCCTCCATGTGTGATTCTGATTGTGACTGTGATGACCCAGCTTATTGGGATCTTTCTGATGAAGAACTTCGAAGAATTGCCAAGAAAGAAAGAAAGAAGCAGAGGAAAGCACTCCACCATCACTCTTCTAATCGTCATAGAAGAAAAGATGATGATGATCCTCCTCCTGCACCCAAGTTTGCCACACCTGCAAAACGGTCGGAGATATCTCTCTCCGATATTTTTGAAAATCTTGGGCATGATAAGATAGCCGCTGATGTTTTCTCTCAGAAGGCTCGACCATCTAATATCTGCCGGACCTCTTCCCAGATAACTCCGGTCTCTTCACCTCTTTGTGTTGCTATGCTCAATCCGCCTGCAGAAAGTCCAATCTTTGATGAGCATTTCCCTACTCTGGAAGAAAGTTTTAACCAGAGTACTAAAGTAAAAAGAAAACCTTATATCAAACCCTCTGAGGTCTCACCTCATGGTCCCAGAGAAATATCATCCTCTGAAGCTGTTCTGAATTGGCATACTGATAATGCTGTTTGCCAAAATAAATTCTTGTACCAGATTGATGAAAAATTGGATCATATTAGCTCTCGAACTGAAGATCTCACTGCTCAAGTAGAATCGTTGACTGATGAAGTTAGCAGATTACATCTGAGATTGACATCTCAGGCCCAACAACTTGATGCAGATTTAAGGAGTTATATTGACCAAAGATATTCTGGCCCAGAATTTCAGAGGAAAGAACAAGAATTGAGGAAGATACAAGAACAGATCAGGCAAATCGAAGCAGACATGCCAAGATACAGTGTTCTGTTTCCAACACCACCTACTGTTGATCCCCGAGATTCTTACTGCTGCCTATCCTCAGGCCTTACTTTTGCCTCCAAGATCTAGTTTCCATGGCTTCTCAGACTAGAAACCAAAATGTCAAGCGGAAAACCGAGCCTATAATATCCTGGTCTGATTCCTTTCTGATACACAGGATCCTCATACAAGGCAAGTGTAGAGCATACTAGAATCTCAGATTGAAACTTATATCAGACATAAGAAAAGATAGAGCTTTCAGAAGAAAGAGAATTCTTTAGAAAAACATACTTCTATTTCGCACTGAAATATTACAATGGAGAATTCCCGATGATCCCTTCAGCAGACTAGGGATGTCTTATATAGAGAGCTATGCATACAAGATATCATCCTGACAGACTGGAAAGTAAGATGCGTACAAATAGTCGAAAGCAAGCACACTAGCTGGAAAGCAGAACAAACAAAATACTTTTACAAACAAAGGACAGCATGTGACCGACCGACAGACAAGTTGCTTTTTCTTTTCAGGAGTCTTGACTTTAATCATATATAGGTTCATGATCATCATCTGGGTCCATGTTTGAGTGATCAGGATCAAAGCCGTAATATGGATCTGATGGTTGATGGAGAGCAGCTTCGTAATCTGGTGAAAATGGACCACCCCATGGGTCTTGGGAAAATGGTCCCCATGGGTCACTATCTTGATTCAGTGAGATAGTGGAATCCAATGTCTGAATGGAACAACAAGGATTAGCTGTATTGGAGGGTCCTGGCATTAATGCAAGTTCTGTTGAGACAGCTGGAGCATCCTTTAGGACAGCTAAGGTCTGGGGTGGATTTCTTCTTCTCTTTTTCTTCTGAACCATTTCGAAGTGTCAGTTGAAATGAAAGGTTCATTTGGAAGAGGACCCAATGAAGTGCATGTGATAGGAGAAGTAGCTTCTGCATTGTTCATATTACAGAGAAATAACTTTAGATTAGAAAAGAAACTTCTCTCATATTTTGGCCAGGAAGTTTGAGACTGCCACAGATGAGCTTGATTAAGAGTGTATAATTTCCCCTCAAAGTCCATGCTGTAAGGTCGGTGAAGTGCAAAGAAATATTGGAATTTATTCTGTTCATTCTCTGGGATCTCCCAGAGATGATGCTGTTCAATAAATCTTCGCAACTGAGATCTCCAGATCGGTAGTGGAGAGAACCACTGTAAGACTGTCCAAAGACAAGATCCTTTATTCTTGCTATCACACAGGTAATGAAAAACTGGTAATGGTGAGATGGCCATAACAATTACATAAAGTGCAGAGAGAGACCAAATATACCATTGAAATTCTTTAGGAACAGGACCTGCAACAAAAGGAACAGTCAGATAAGGTTTATCCATACTGAAATGGTCAAGGGTAGGAGTGAGAGAATTTTGAACAAACAGGAGGTGAAGCCAATAGAAAAGATTTCTTTTGACAATGGTTTGAACTTGTTCAACAGTAGTAGGAACATCTCCAGGAGGGAAATAAAGCTTGGAAGGAGAAACATGAGGTGCTTTGGAAGAGGAAGACGATTCATCATAAGGATGTATCGAGGACCAAAGGGGGTAAGCAGTTGGATATTCTTGGGTCTAGAAAGTAAGTCAGCAAGAATGTTCTGGGAACCCTTAAGGTGTCTGACAGTGAATTTATAGCGAGAAAACCATTCTTTCCATCTGAGTAATTGAGCATTAGGTAAAACCTTCTGCTTAGTATCTAACATTGATGGGAAAGCAGTGTTGTCCATTTCCACAATAAACTCATAAGAGCTTAAGTGAAAACTGAATTTCTCTATTCCTCTTTTTACTGCAAGTAACTCTTTGTAAGAGGAATGGTAGTGCTGTTCAGAGTCTTTGAATTTACCACTGGCGTGGGCACAGTAGTGTCTTTTCCCATTAACTTCTTCAAGAAGGATAGCACCCCAGAAAAGGTCACTAGCATCAGTCTGTAGGATTCTTTGTCCTTTTCCAGGAATCTTCAGAGGCGGAGAAGCCTGTGCTACCTGTTTCAAATTTATGACAGCTGTTGTCTGACGATGTCCCCAAGGTGGAGGATTCTTTTTCAATAAAGCAGACAATTCACTGGTATGCTGGGTTACATCAGGGATAAAATCTCTGAGGTAATTAATAATGCCAAGGAACTGTTGAATTTGTTTTGCCGACAGGTTGTCTTCAGGAAAGTTTAACAGTTCTTGGGCCAGATGTGGACCTGGCTGGTAAAATCCATCATGGAATGTCATACCCAAAAAATCAATTTGGGCTTGGGCTATAAAGCCTTTCTTGGAAGAGAGCATAATTCCATGGGCTTCAATTATCTCTGCAAACTGTTTCAGCAGATTCCTGTGAGTATCCTCATTTTCAGAAAACAAGAGGATATCATCAATATAGACCAGGGCCGAATGTAATATGGGCTGTAGAATTTGTATCATAGCCTTTTGAAATAAGGATGGAGCGACTTTTAATCCAAAAGGAATGACAGTCCATTGATACTGAGCATCTGGAATACAAAAAGCCGTTTTGTATCTTTCTTCAGGATGAATACCTATTTGCCAAAATCCAGCCTTAAGATCGAATTTTGAAAATACCTTGGCTGTTGAAAGTCTGGACATTAAGGCGTTCATCTTAGGTAGAGGGAACTTATCATCCTGTAAAAACAAGTTAAGAGGTTTATAATCAATCACCAACCTCTTTTTTCCTCTTAATTGCTCAGATCTTTTTTCCACATAAAAAGCTTGACAAGCCCAATTTGATTGAGTAGGCTCAATGAGTCCTTGGGCTAAAAGGGAAGCACATTCTTGTCTAGCCAGAACCAAATCATCAGGATTCATTCCTGAGTGAGTAGCCTTTGTAGGGTTGATATCTTCATTTTTCTTGAAAGGCAGGGTTACAAAGAAGGCTTGATTTTTCCATAAAGGATGTGGATGTTTGAAGTCAGCATGACTATCAGGACAAAGACTAAGGAGTCTGTCTCTAATAGATTCATATCCTTTAGGAGCTTCTCTGATTTCCAAAATGCTGGGGGTCAAGACATAAGGATTAAAAAACTTTTTAAATCTAATCCCATGAGAGGAAATAGATAACCCAGTCATTTTATGAAGAGCATCAAAACCAAGGAGGATGTCTTTTTCTGGCAAGTAACTCCCAAAAACTTTAATCCAAACAACACAACCAGGGAATAATTGAATACCAATCCTTTTCCAAGAAATTAGATTGATATGGAAAGGTTCCTGGTTGACAGTGAGGAAGGGCTGGTTGTAAGGAATCCACATTTCATTAGGAAGAATATGTGGTTTGATTATAGTGGCACATGATCCAGTATCTACCATGGCAATGGCTTTAACTGGTCTATCATATTTAGATAAAAGGAGTTTGGCTTCAACAAGAGGTCTAGGAGTTTTATCAATCTGAGAAATCTTATCCCAAGGGGGATTTTCTTTTGGAGGTTTGATAAGTTTGGAAATAGAATTCCATTCTCCAAGGCAAGAGATTGTCCGATGAGGATGAGATTCTGTATCAGAATCATCTGATTCAGATAGGTGAAGAACATATTCTGTTTCATGATCTTCTTCATCTTGTTCTTCATAGATAGATTCGATATCCTCATTCTTACCAATGGATAAACCATGTTGAAAAGATTGAAGCAGCTTTATCTCTCTTTTCTGGTTCTTTCGTGGACAAGATTTTGCAAAGTGCCTTTTTCCACCACAGAGAAAACACCTATTAGATTTAGGTGATCGAGAAGATCTCTTTTTGAAATACCTGAAAGGTTTGCGTGATTTCCTTCTTCTGCCTTTATGTGGTTTGTAAGCAGAGAAGTGAGACTTCTTTTTGTTGTGGCAGTGGCATTGATCTTGGCATTGATCTTTATCTTTGCACTTAATCTTCAGATAAGATCGGCTACAGGCTGGTTTGAGCTTAGAATTTCCTTTCATCATAGATTTGAAGAATTTCTGTTGCTCACACATTTTATCCAGAGTAGCAAGGACAAGTTGATAGATTTCTCCCAGAGTAAGATGAGTAATTTCTTTGTTCAAAGAAGTAATCATCCGATGTAGTTCTGGTTCTAATTCATCAGGGAGAGAGGCAACAAAAACATGCTTGAGATTAGGATTCTGAGATCCTCCAAGAGGATAGTACTTTTCTGCCATCCTAATATAATGCTTCTGTAAATCATGCCGATTAAGGGAGTAGCATTTCATCTCAAAGTATTCTTGAGAATTCCTTTTTTGGATAACTTGGAAATCTCCCAGAAATTCTTGATGTAATGCTCCAAGAAATGCACCAGGCGAGGCTGATCTAACTAACTGTAATCTCTGATACTCACTAAGCTGTGTAAACCATTCTCTGAGATTACCAGTCATCTGAGAAACAAATTCAGTCAAGATCTGTTCAAGAGTGAGATTGGGATTTATCATGTGAGAATCAATCCATGCACCAAACTCATTCATTCTTTCTCGCCAGCGAGCAGGTGGAATATCATCAAAAGTAAACCAATGGTTACCCTTTTTGTTTCTGAAGGGTGTTTGTGAAGGCACAGACTCACCAATTCTTTCTGTCATTTCTTCTTCAGAAGATGGATCTTCAACTATTGGTTGGTTTGTAGAGTCAGTCCTTGTTGTTTGAGGATTCACTATAGCAATGGTGGAAAGGTCAGCATAGTATTGCTCATTACTGGAACAAGAAGATAATACTTCTGTTGAGGAGGAGGAAACAGATTCTTCTAAAAATGATGACTCATCAGATTCTTCTGTAGAAGAGGCTTCTATGTCAGAAGAGAAAACTTCTTGGTGATCAAGAGAAAACTTCTAAGTCCTTTTGAACTTTATAGCTATTTGATGAATTCGTGAGATTTTTCTGTAATTAGATTCTTTACATATGACTTAAATATAATTTTCTAAGAAAAACTGATTAAATATTACTGTTAAAACTGTTAAAACTAACTATATATTACTTTGCCTTGTTGAAGATTATCTTCAAATGTGTGCATTGGTTGAACGAATCTTCATGCCTTGATTTTCTTGGCACCATCATGAGAAATAGACCAAAGAGGTATGGATCGTATTAACATTAAGCCTTTCTCTCCCCTTGAATGCATATATATATATATATATACACACACACACACTAAAATTAGTATCTTTGGCCTCTTTTTTCCTTAATTATCAAATTGTGTAAATATTAGATATGTTGAATGAAATTTATCAACAAATATATTTAATTTTTAGTACAAGTTTTTGAGTTGAACTATTTGCATAACTTCATATAACATGCGATTGTCCTTGATAAGTCATTCTGAACTACTTGTCCCTCCCATGAGCAATTCTTCATTTTAGAGCTCTGTGTTAGAGACATTAAACTCATATTAGTTCGTTAAGATATTATGTTAGTTAATTAAAATCACAGGTAGTTGAAACCCTATAGTCCTGTTGTTAATATGTCTTGTGTGTAGGGATGTTATATCCCCATCTAGAGTGAGGGTAATTTAGTAATCATTGTCATTAGTTTTCATCATCTTTGGGTCAATATTGTCTTCCCCTTAATCTTGTTTACACTCTTCATATGGATATAGAATATTGGAAAATTGGGAAAAAAGTCTCCTATTAAAAATTTTATTGGGAAAAATAACCAAATAAATTTTTATATACAAAAAATACAAGTGTTTTATAAATTATATATATAATATTAATACTCTGATCTAGGTCATTTTTATCGAACAAAAAATTAAAAAAAAATCTTTTTTTTTCCTTTTCAGCTTCTCTATTTTTCAGGTGAGATTGAAAAGAATAAAGCTAAAGTGAATATGCATAATTAAACTTCTGTGATTGTATGAATGCTTTTCTTCTTCTTTATACTTGGATACACACATGCACACTATGGCGTATTGATATATTTATCTTTACTTTTCGTATTCGGAAAATATTTTAGCATTTGAAATTTGATTAAAGCAATGAAAATTCATTGAAAAATTTAGAAGTTTTGATATATGTGCCTTTCTCATATAAAGTTAGTACATTATTTTTTTTTTGATATTTTTAGACTCACATATCTTTCTATGAACAAATAATTATTCTTCAGAAAAACTCTCTTTCAATACTTTTCCATCGTTTCCTTCATAAATTAATGCGTTTTTTCCCCTTGGTTTTAACACAGATGCAAATAGGCAAAAGCAGAATCTGGGACTTGAAGTCAATTATGTGCTTAAGACTTGAATTTCTTAGAGATGTAATAGAATGACTTAGCTATTTTGCCTTAAACTTATTATCAGTATGTACCTTTTCAAGAGGGTTGGATTTCATCCTAAACTTGCATTTGAAATTAAATCAGCTTTGTTGCAATTATTATTTATAAACTGTTTCTTTAATTAAATAAATAGGAAAAAGTCGCATTCCCAATTAATTAATATTGTGATGTGAGGGCCATTGACCTTTGACAGTGCCGTAACTTGAGGCCTTTATAAAATAGATTTGTGTGTAATCTAATTTATTACAGATTATATACAATTAAATGGTCATCCTTAATAACGAGGGTTAATAAGTCTAGTAGAAAGAGCTAGTGATTCACAACTTAGTAAATCAATATTCGAATTCTCGTTGAGAGAGGTTCCCACATTTAATACTAGATAGTATCTCAAATAAAATTTCCTCTAATATATGATAATACCTATACTTAGTAAAAACTATTATCCTAATTATAATTATTATGGACTTCAATTATTTACAACCAATGTGTAAGAAAAATAAAAAGTCTATCTAATCCTAGAGTACTCTAAAAAATTACGAGTCTGTGGATAATGGAAAAAATGTTATCATCAAGTGTTTGAATTAACTGGCTATAAGCAGTTCTAATTTAACTAGTTATCTTATGCTTGAGCCCTGAGTATGCAACTCCGGTAATTACTTGGAAGTAGCAAAGTTCTCCCATTGTTGACTAACATTTATACAAATCGGACTAGTCCATTATTAGTAGCGTTGTGTACCAGTCCCAAAAAAACACGTTAAATAGTAGAGTCTCCTGCAAATAGAATGAGGACATAAACAACAAAATGTTGAAAAGAAAAGCAAGGCACACATAAATGTGAGATTTCTATTTTCAAAATAGTTAAATTATTGATGAAATTCCTAAATTAATTGTTTAATGGGTATTTAAATACTCTTTCTATTTTTTATTATAAGATCTAAATTTTTGAATTGATATGTCCCTTTTTATAAGATTCACTTTAGGTTTATCTAAACATTAAATGAACATTTACCCATATTACCCTTAATTAACATACATTCTTTTTTCCCCATACATTATCTCTCATCTTTTTTCTCACCCCTTACCTATCCACTTATATAAATAAGGATATATTTAAAAAAATATATATTTTTTATATATTTATTATTTTTAACTAATTTTAATAGTTTTATTAAACCGCCTAGTTCGATTATTTGGATTTAATAACAAGAGATAGTAGTATAAGTTAAATAAATATTGACCCTATAATTATTTTTTATGAAATGAAAAGGTTTAACGTTTTAGTAAAAGTCAAGTGCACAGTTGGCAAAAAAAAGTCAAAGTGTAGAATTATTATTATTTTTTGATACAACAAGGGTATAATTTTAATTAAGAATTATAATATGCTTCTTAAAACTTTTACGAGACTGAGCACAGACGCTAGTAAATTGTATGGGCTCCAAGGCCCCCCTCAGCCCCAAAATATTAAAAATCATCTCCTTTTTCGTACCAATTAAAAATCATGTTAAATTGCAACAATAACTTTGTGGAAGGAACAACCCCAAAACGTCTTACAATCCTTGTTAAAGCCATAAGCCCACAAATTGGTTGACCACAATCCCATAAACGAATATACTCCGTCTGTCCTTGCCATAACATCAAAACAACCGAATTGCTTTGTTCAACAAAAATGTTAAAATTCGTTAAAAGTACTACTTATATTATTAAGGAAATTATTTTTTGATGTTAACTTTAAAAAAATTTAGTTATATATAAGAAATTTATCTTGATTTCCTTACACTATCTTATTTAATTATGTGTATTGGGATTACCTCTTAATTGAGAGCTTCCTTAATAAATATAATTAATAGGGATACTTTGAATTAAAAATTATAAATTTTAGAGGCAAAATGAATAACCGATTGGATCTTATATTTAGTATTAAAGTGAGTTTTTTATTTAGGTTTTATATTTAAAATCGAATGTAGTAATAAATTCGTAGGAAAATATATTTTCTCTCTCTCCAAGTATACCTTATTTTTTTAATGATAAAAGGAAGCCTCATCAGAGCACTACATTATCGCTCATAGTACTGCGATCCGAGTCCAGAATGCTAGCCAGATCAGGGGGTACAATATTAACATAATGAAATCCACTATCTGCCTCGAGCCCTTTCTTTGCTAAGCAGTCAGCAGCCTTGTTGCAAATCTCTGCTTACGAATTTGACTCTAACGTGCCAATCTCGATCGATAAGGGATTTAACTTCTCTAAGAACAACTTAATCAGCATGCATGGCATTCATCTGGTTCTGAGTTAAGGAACTCAATGGCGTTTGCTGCATCAGATTCAGGCAAAACTCGGCGATGACCACCGTCCCAGGATAATTTGAGTCCAAGAAGGCATGCCCACAACTCCGCAGATAAAGCACCTCCTTCATCAAGCTTATGAATAAACCCTTGTAGTAATTTCTCCAGCTCCATTCCTAATTATTCCGCCACAAGCAGTCGAGGATGTGATTGGAGAGAAGGCACCGTCAACATTTAGCTTAACCCAACCATTGTGCGGAGGTTGCCACCTTTCTGCACTACTGCATCGACGGACTCCTTGGAGAAGCACCCCACTAAGTCGATTCCGCATCTCGTTTATGGTTTCCACCTGTGCTAGAGAGTTAGCAATAATGGCTTCCTCCGACACTCGTTTCTCTTCAAAGATGGTCAGGTTTCGACGGCTTCAAAGCCACCAACAGACAACAGCAAAAATAGATGCCCACCCGTCTCTATTCCAACGATTTAAGCTGAAGAGGTTCCACCAAAACCACTCGTCAAAGTTTAAGGAGCAGAATCGTCTCCAAGCAGCAGGCGTAATAAGCTTCTTCCAATGCCGTTTAGTCTCGTAACAGTCTCGGAAAACGTGGATGGAATCTTCTATTTCTCGATTGCAAATAGAGCAGCAATCATCATCACTTAGTCCTCTTTTCCATCTCGTTGCATTCGTAAGAAGGCACTTCCTGGCAGCAAGCCACGTCAATGTCCTACATATTTGTGGCACTTTCAACTTCCAAATTCGCTCCCACGAAATATTATTTTCAGTTTCTGTTCGTGAGAGAAGGCTATATGCATATTTAACTGAGAATTTTCCACTTCGGTCGTGCTTCCACCTAATGTTAGTACCATTAGCAAGTTTTTCTATACCTACATTAACCTCTTTCCAAACTGCTTTAATACCTGCCCAAACGTTTGAACCACTTCTCTCTGATTCAATTTTCGGCATGAGATCATTCCCACAATGATACTTGTCCCGGACTACTTGAACCCAGAAGTTTTCGACATTTAGCTAGTTTCCACACCAACTTCATGAGATGTGCACGGTTTTTCAACTTCGCATGTCTCAAGCCAAGACCTCCCCTAGCTTTAGGCTTGCATACAGAATCCCATGCAACTAAGGAAAGCTTTTGTCTATCGTTCGTGTTACCCCAGAAGAAGCTTCTATTGTGTTTATCAAGAATCTCACAAGAGTTAACAGGAAGGAGAGATGTTTGCATGGGGTAACTCGGGATGGCCGGAATGACGGATGGGATAAGTGTGGAACGACCAGCAAGTGAGAGAGAGAGCTAGTCTTCCATTTGGCCAAACGAGACTTGACTTTATCAACAACCTCTTTGAAAGAATCTTGACTCACTTTCTTATGATGTAAAGGAACACCAAGATATTTACCCAGGTCAACTGCTTAGGTGAAGCCCAAGTGATGACTAATTTCAGAATACCTGTTATGATTCATATTAGTAGACAAGAAGACATGGGTCTTTACGATATTTGTCTTTAGTCCTGAGCAATCACAAAAGGTATCCCAGCAATTCTTAATGAACTCCGCTTGTTTTAACGAGGCCCCCGCAAACAAGATGATGCATCCGCAAAAAACAAATGAGAAATAGGAGGGAGAAAGTGGGTAGATGAAAGGGAGAAAAAATATGAGAGATAATTTAAAGAAAAAAGATAGAGAGAGATTATATTAATTTTTTTTATCAAAAGAGAGTATATTAATTAAGGATAAAATTGATAAACATGCATTTAATGTTTATATAAACTCAAACTGACTCTTATAAAAATGATGAACAAATTCAAAAAATTAGATCTTATAATAAAGGACTGAGTAAGTGTAATTATTTAACATGATATTCTTCTTTATTTTTTTAGAACCAAAATCCCATAAAACTTTATAGTGCATCCCTATGTGTATGTTTATATAAGATACTCATAAAGCGCTAATGACCTTATAACCTTGTGACTTGGATGATTTTCAGTAAGTGGTAAGTTACGAGTTCAATCTCACTTATAATTAAAATTAAACCGTTTATGCTCATCTCTAATTAAAAAAATACTCATAAAGAGAAAAATAATGATAGAAAGAATCCAACGTACACATGAAGAGCAAGGGTGTTCCAAAATCGATCAAAAAGGGTTACACGAAATCAAACTGAACCAAACCAACATGAACCAACTATAATTAATTTAAAATAAGGTTTCATTTGGTTTAAGTATTTACCTCTTGAAATCTGAACCAAATTGAAATAAACCTATATTAGATTTATTTTATACATTTCTTACAAGTTTGCCAAAGATGTTTTAATCCTTTCCCAAATTTAATTATTTATAATTCACTAATAAAAATATATTCCAATGACCTAAATGTTGTCTACAATTGTTCATGATAATTTTTAATAGTTAATTTTTTTTTTGCATTAAAATTGGCAATTAACAGTGAAAAATTATCACCTTGTTTCCTTCCTAAACCAATGTTTGAAAAAGGCTTTTGGTACAAACCTCAATTTGGGCCAAAAGTTAAACAAACAGTCTTCAAAAGTTCATATAAGAGTTTATGGAGCAAACCATAATTTTGGATAAACTCAAGGGAATAACTTCTGAGTGAAGAAAAGAGCTTATGGGATATTCAATGACTATTTTTTCTCTATTTTTTTATTCTCTCCTCTCTCTCATCCCTTTTATCTATGATATTCTCCACTAGTGGTCATCGTTTGTCGTCACTAGTGTTGCCATCCGTCATCCTCGCTGGTCATTGTCATCCCAGCTTTAAATCTACAGAGGAGGCGACGACGACCAACTCCATCTTGTCATCCTCGCTTCAGATATGTTGTCATTGTCAACGACGACAACATGCTTTAGATATGTTGTCCTCACTGGTCGTCATCGTCATCCTTGGGTCACTGGGTCGCTGCTCTCTCATCATGCCGAGTCGCTCTCTCCATCCAAATCTTCATCAACCGTCGTTTCTTTGCTTTGTTGTCGTCCTCATCTACATCGCTACTATCTTCTTCTTCTTCAGATGTCGACCGTGGAGGAGATAAATAGTGATTACACTTTTTTTACCTCATACCTTTTATTGTAATTTACCAATAACAACTCATTTTGGTAATAACAATCCAAACACTCATTTTATTTAAAATCACTTTTTCTCATAAACTCTTTTCCAGAAGAGTTTTTAAATCATTTATTCTCTATAAGAGCTTCTCTAAAAGCTAAACTAAAACGGGCCCTATATATACTATAGATACACGCGTTTTGAAAAAAATCATTAGAAAAAATTTTAAAAAACTCATCCAAACATAGTTCAAATCTAAAGCCAAACTAAAGAAAACTGATTTAAAACCGAACCAAATCGATAGCGATTGATATTCAAATTATCCTATATTCAAATCGATGAGGGTAATATTCATTACCCTCATCCAAAATATCAGCCAAATATTGATTTTTTTAATACCAACCTGTTTTAAAGAAACTATATATTGGAACCCAAATCTCAGTTGAGTTCTGTCCAAAAAAAATTCAATTGAGTCTCCATATATAAGATTTGAACTCCGGAAAAAAACTTTGAATCACAAACTTATTACCATTGATAAATGTTGATTTTCGATTTTCATTTTTATTTTTTGAAATTGAAACTGGCAAGCACTAATCTTGAAAATTACACAAGAGAAAACAAAATGAAGGCTCAACACTACGCTTAATCCCCTATCTCATCCATGACAATTGTCCACAAAACATGAGGGAATTTTAAAATTAGTCAAAATGAATTTAGTCAAATACTCATTCCATTTTAAATATAGGAGTTAGATAATTAATTTATAAATATTAAAATAATTAGTTAAGTTAATTATTTATAACAAATTTATATTAATTTTCCTAAAATATCTCTTTAATCATTATCCCCATTGATGATAACTAATTTTAATATATGCTATCAATCAATTAAAAATGGATGTGCGTGGACCCAACTTAATACTTTCAATTATTTTATTTGTAAGTCGCAGTCATTAATCCAATAAGTAATCCTACTTTGATCTTCAAAATATTTTGAACCCCACTTTAATAAGATTACTGATTAATTATCATAATGAGGCTCAAAATCTTTAAAAGATTAAATAAGGGATCACAATCTTTCGAAGATCAAATTTTAAATTTTTTAATCATAATAAAAATTTATAATAATTATAAATAATTAATCAATTATAATAATTTTTTCCACTCCTCATACAACGCACAGGGAGAAATATCTAGTTATTAAGAACGATCGTGAAAAAAAAATTATAAATTAGATGGGTAAAATGGATTGGAGTATTTCATTTATGATCAATACAAATTCTTTAACTAGTTTTTATATTTAAAATCGGGACAGAGTACAGATTACAAATGGAATACAAATTATCGTCCTATGTTTATTAAAAAAAGGCTAGCTTTGTATGTCATAATCATCTCTCTCCCATGTAGGAAACAAAAGTTGAAAATGGTATTATCAGTAGTAACCCCATAACTTTTGAATTTTTTGGATACAAATACGTAATTGATGGAATGATGTATTTATATGAGAGAGACTCCACTAACGCTGGTGCCTTTTGTAATTTACATAATTTAATGACGTTTAACAGGTGGGGATTTTTGTTTTGGGGCATTCACCAAATTAAAGTGTATTGTCTCAAAAAAATAGATTTACTTTTCTTATTAGTAAAACTCTAGATATGTGGTTCGTTTTGATGAAAACAACAACCTCAAAGACTTGTCCTAAAATACATCGATTATAATAATCCTTCTAAAAGGATCGCATGACCAACATCAAATTTGGTTTTTGCAGTGCATAATCACATTTCTAGAGATGTTATAATTTTAAATTATAAGTGCAGAAATATTGTATAATTTATTTATGAATTAAAAATTATATAGACGGCCACGGCATTATAAACATTATCGTCGTGGTTATTTATCATCATCATCATTTCTATTTAATTAAAATAATCAAAACAAATTTATACCGATAGTGAAAGCAATTGATGAGTTAAGCAAAATATAATTATTTTAATATATATATGGAAAACTAAATTAAGAAAACTATATTTATGATTTTGGTTAATGATATTATATTTATGATTTTGGTTAAATATTTATTAATCAATTAATATATATTTTAATATTTATTAATCAATTAAACTATATTTATTAAACTATATTTTGGTTATATATTAATCAATTAATCAATTATTTTAATATTTATTAATCAATTAAACTATATTTTGATTAAGAAAACATAATTGCTGTCAGAATGAAATTAATGATATTATATTTATGATTTTGGTTAAAAAAATCAATTTTTTTAATATATATATATATATATATATATATATATAAAATAGGTTTATTTGATGGATTGAGACTTGAGATTTTTTGAAGGGTAGATCATCACTCATGATGTAGAAAGTACTACATCCGATTTTAAATATTAGAAACCCATTACTTCACTAAAATTAAGAAAAATAGTTATTACCAACAAGTTATTGTTTAGTTAGAGTGGTAAACAATCTCATCCTGTAAAAAGAAGAACACATTCAAATTTCAAGAAGTGTACTTACTAAGAGAGGTAAAAATTATTCATGCTCTAAATATCAAAAAGGATTATACCATTGATTAAATAAAAAAATAGTTATTTTTGTTAAATATTTCATAAATTGGATTTTTATTTTCGCAAATACCCTTAATGCCCTTAATTTAAGTTTAAACTTTTATATTTCTCCCTCCTGTCTCTATTATAAGCTACCCCTGACCACTTTATTCGAATTAAGGAGAGGTGGTGGAATGAAATTTGTTTTTCAACTTTACCTATATTATAGAGAAACATTACATTATACTTCAATTTCTTCCCAATAACTTCTAATAGAGGTAATATTTGGAAAAAAAATTAATTGATTACCCACCAAATGACTTATACATGGGACCATCAATTTCTTCATCTCTAAGCTGCCACATATACGAAAGACTGAATGGAGTATATTTAGTGATTCTTAATTACTATTCCCAATTTAATGAAGTTAGATATCATTATTAGAAGAATGTAATTAATGCATCAAATAGAAGCTCTGTTTTTTTTTTATAATCTCAAACAAAACAACTCTTTCAAAATTCTCTTATATTCAAGAACGGGGATAATATTTTTAAGAGATACTTATAAATTACCATCAATATAATAGAACTTGAATCCATGTTGTTGGGTATTATATTAAACCATTACTTATTAATTTGACATTATTTTAAATGTTGTATATGCATACCTTCATTATCATATTTGGTACGTGCAAAGTGAGGGACACGTGGAAATCAAATGCTGTTCCACGTAGGAGATAAGGCAGCAAGCTGATCCCTTTTGAAAGAGTATGTATGCTCTTTCAATCTTTGATGCCATGCAGTTATACCAAATTCACCTTTAAAAAAAAATACCCCAGAATTAGAGCTAAGCCTCATCCTTAATTGAGCAATTACTATTTTAAATGTTGGTTTTTTGGCACTATCTCATTATATTTGGTATTATGCAAGTGAGGAACACGTGGAAATATTGTTATATATACTAGGAGATAAGGCTGCAAGATGAAAATTTCAAGCTTCACTTTGTACATTTTGAAAATTTATATTAGATATATGTGGTTTGCATACAATATACTTCGAGAACATGCACATACTGCGAAAACTATTTTGATGTTCAAATGAAACAAATCTTTGAAGAGTTGGATTATGCCTGTTTTCCAACCGTGGGTGATTCAAAATGAGTGAGTTAACAACAATTCTAAATTGACAGTTAAATTGTTTAGGATTATAGTTTTTGTATTTTATAGTTACTTGGTTAATTTTGATATATGTTTTTCTTTTTATACTATCACTGGTATTTATCACTTTTTTTTTATCCTATTACAGTTATCTAGCAACTATATATTGAAAAAATTGACATAAATACTTGACAATTATTTGATTTAACCTTCAAGTATATAGGATTTACTTGTTGGTTATGATAAAAAAACCGTCAAGTAAGTCAATGCAGTAAAATAAAAATGATACCTTATTACTTAATAGTTTAACTTGTTTAACCGTTAAGTATTTACAACATATTTGACGGTTTTGTTATAAAAGCCTTTAAGTAAGTCGATGTTGTAATCATATATTAAATAAATGACCTTTTATATTTGATGGTTAAAAACTGTCTCGGTATAAATATAGAGTTTAAATGACTTTGAATTCTTGATGGTTATTAATCGTTAAATAATCGCTAAGTATACTTTTCTAGTAATAAGTCAACAAAAGAAATGAATATTGCTATATATATAATTTTCTTATATTCCTCATATCTTTAATATATAACATATTTAACTAATTTGATTAGATTAAGAAAGTTAGTTAAATTAGTTAATATCATATATTTTTTTTTGCTAAAACACAATTGATCATTTTCTTTTACTGCCTCACTTGATTATTGATGGGGAGTATCAATAGGGTAATTTGAGAAAAAATTGATAAATACAGAAAATAATTCTTATATTTAATACTAAGATTAACTCTTTAATAAGATCATATATTAATGACATGAAGAGTATATTTTATCCATATACTATATTATTATATTGACGCTGATCCACGCATATTAACATGTTGATCTGTATATTATGTGTAAGGAATGACGTAGAATGCGATGTTTTGCACTATGGATGGCTACGTGGGAGTGCTAGCAATCGTAATAATAATAATAATAATAATAATAATAATATTAATATTAATATTAATAATAATAATAATAATAATAATAATAATAATAATAATATATACCTACATTGAACCTGAAGCGGGAAGTAAGCACTAACTCATCGAACAGCAAATTTCCCCCCCTAATTTTTTCCGCCGTGCCTTCCACTAGTATTTTATAACCCATTCTTAAGGATTATTTAATTTAATGTACAAATTAAAGTTATATTGATGAGAAAATAAATAACAATTAACTTATTTTATTTTCTGATATTCCCTTATATGATTGATACCATTCATGCAAATGAATTCAGAGTAAATTACACTTATACACCTCATGAAAGAGGGGTATGATTCATGTTAAGTTTTATAAGTAACAATATTAAAAACATAAATTATAAATTTAATCTTATTATTGAAAGATTATATGTAGAGACCAATAAGGGAAAATAGAAATTTTGATCCTTAAAAATTTACCTAATTTAAAATTTGTTTCCTATGACATCAATCAAGTTCCTAAGATTTTCAAAATGTCACATAAGTTATCGTTATGCTTTGAATACGTAAAAAACACGATGACCTATTTATTTTATGTTTTGAAACTATAAAGAACGAATTAATATAAATTAAAATATAATGACTAAATTGCAAAATTAAGTGAAATTTTGAGAACCAATAGTTTGTTTCCCCTTAAACTAATTATTATTACCTACCCATAACTTTTTAAGAATTATTTTTCCCTATAAATACATGGCCCATTCCATATGACATTTCATCCCTAATCCACCCTCACTTCTAGTGCCTCGCCTGTATTTCTGTCAACTTCGATCTCAACTCTCAACAGTCAGTGGCACCGCCGTTTCCAGTGGCGGCCGTGGCCGCAGCAGAGACAATTAGGAACATATGTGTGGTGGTGGATAGGTTTAAACCAGCCATACTAATGGTGATCATTCAGCTATTTATACGTTGGGATTAGCATTCTTTACAAACTTGTCATCTACGAGGGCATGAACGTGAGAATTGTCATCGCCTATCGTTTTATTTTCGCCACCGCTTTCATGGCTCCTCTTGCTTTCATATTCGAAACGTACTTTCATTTCTATTCATTTTACTCTCAGTATTCTCTGTGTGTATGTGATGAACTCTCGTGAAGCCTAATTTTGAGATTATTGAAGCTGCAGGTAGATTCTTTTTCATCGAACTAGTGTGATTAGTGCATGGTTTGAAAAATTATGACTCATGAACGGTGCATCTTATTATAGCTTTTATATTTTGTAAGTATGGATTAATTGAGAGTGTCGTGAGTTGATAGATGCTTGAGAATTGTTTGCAGGAAGAACAGGCCAAAGATGACTTGGACTATAATGTTTCAGGGACTTTTATGTGACTTATTTGGGTATACACAATTCCTCTCAACTTTATGGCATATATAGATACCATCTCTCATATTGGAAACTTTACAATAAACTCCCCTAAACTCTTTACCTATATTTGGAAGGGAAGAAAATTTTGAAGAAAAAAATACTAGGACGAAAATTTTTATAAAATAGTAAAACTTGTTACTATTTTAGAAAATTTTTGTTCCTAATATTCTCTCCTCCTATATTCATATACATATATAAATCTAATGTTATTAGTTTTATTCATTACTTATCTGCAAATAGTTTAAAATTTAATAGAATATATATAACTCAAAATTTGCAAAGGTTATATACATAAAAATAAAGTTTAAAGGGAGTATAAGTGATGGTGTAGAGAGTTATTCGTACAAATTTAAAATGTTTAAGGGAGTTATTTGTAAATGATTCAAAATTCTCATCATATTTTATAGTGAAATATACGTATATGTGTGTGAATATATATATATATATATATAAAACGTGATGATCGCATACTTATTAGGGAAACATTGTCAGTTTGTCACGAACATTATACTTGGAGATGTTGGCTTTAACAACAGTAACGTTTACATCAGCAATGAAAAATCTCATTCCAGCCGCCACCTTTCTCATGGCTCTCTTCTTCGGGTAAGACTGTTTTTTACAATCACGTACTATTACTATCTTCCTTCTTTCTTTCTTTTTAGTTGCTTTTCTTCACTTTTCTGTTTAAAGTAAACACAATTACTATATTCTCTTCTATTATTCTTATTAAGTGTACATTTTTTTTCTTTTGTTTGTTTGTTTTCATTATCCCTCCCATACCCTTTAGTTAAATTATTGCGTAGTTGTTAGTTTCATCAGTTGACGTGATCATTTGCCCTTGACTTTTGTTATAAATTTCCTACTTGGGTTCCACTATAATTTCACTTCCATTTCTTGGAACACAAATAACAATTTTAAATTCAAAAATATATATTAAAGTTGTTTTAATAAGTTCTAGAAAGAAAATTTTAATTTAAATCACATATATAAAAATTTAAATTTAAGGAAAGTAGAAATAGAAGCGGTTTCGGGTGAATGGCTATTCTGAGATAGAATGAGAAAAATTGAATTTGATTAATTCAATTTATACGACTTTGAAACAATTATAAAATTATAAAATTGAAACTGTTCATTTTGAACAACAAAGGGTGATTAATCAAGTTCAAAAGCGGGTTTTCCAACAAGCCTTATGAGGAGCTCTATGAACTCTAAATAGTTGTTTGAACAATGAGTTACATTTATGTACCGTCAGTGCTAATATTGGCATGTTTGGGATGATTAAAGAAATAAAATAACATATTAATCTTACTTATTGTAGGTATTACTTTTTTTCTTCTACAAAAGAATTAATAAATACTCATGGTAACCATTCGCGCAGGTGAAATTAGTAAAATTATCCGTGAACATATTAAGCAATATAATATCAAAATAAAAATTATTAATACTACTGATACTTCAAGTAGGTGATGGCATTGCTCGTATTTATGGTCTTGATGAAGTAATTCTAAGTGAATCAGTAGAATTTGAAGAGGGTACAATAGGCATTGCTTTGAATTTGGAATCAAATAATGTTGATGTTCTATTAATGGGTACAAGAGGGAACTTCTGTAAAAGCAACAGGAATAATTGCTCAATACCAGTAAGTGAGGCTTATTTGGGTTGTGTTATAAATGACCTAGTGAAACAACTTTCACGTCCGATGTCGTCTTAGTTATTTCAAAAATTAAACCAATAATTGCATATAGTATAATCTTATGTCGTTCTCTTTGAGGAGCCAAAAATAAAATTAAATTTCTAAGTAACTAAATGTAATGCAACCTAAGCTAAAAAAATGAGATTTATTTTGATTCACTAATAACTAAATGCAATGAATTAAAAATAAATTTAAATAAAATATTTTTGGTATTTTTAATTTAAAAGAGAGGAATAATGAATGATAATAAGTGAATTGAATAAAAATGCAAGTGATTAACAATTATAAAAGCAATCATCCAATTCAATAACGCAGGCAATCATAGCTTCAACGGATATGAGAGTTCTAAACAAGGAATTAAAAATTATAATTAAGCTTTTAATCAAACAATCAAGCCACCTCAAATTGTCACAAAATATTTTGTAAGTCCTAATTTATTAATTATCACTAGAATAATAAAATATGACTAAAGATATTAAAATTTAATGCTTAGTTATAACTCAATAATTCATAAAAAAATAAGATTAAGTTCAGCAAGAGATATAATGATTTAATAATTCAAACCACTTTGAAAAATCATAAAATATTCACAATAATCTCAATACCATATCTGACCTAGATTAAAATAATTGAAATTAAAATTAATTAAAGAACAATATCAATTGCCAAACATTAATCCAATTATATTAATCCTCAATAAATATAAATCATTATAAACATTCCCAATAATTATAAAATTATCCTAAAACTTAGGAATCACAAAATAATTAATGGGTGAAAATTAAAATAACTTAAACTCCCCTTTGAGATTCTAAACTCATGCTCTTGCTATTGAATTAGAGAATTAGCACGCTCTAGCCATTGGCTACCATCAAATACACAGCCACTATCCTTGTTGTATCTGCAGCGTCACTGTTTATGTGCTTTTTAGTATGTGCCGTCGCTGCTATTCTATGTGGAAGTGAAGGAATTACGACACTGTGGATGAAAGGGTTTAGGTTGTTGGGCGTGTCGTCCTCTTCTCTCTAATTGGCTTCTGCGGCAGCGTGTGTCCTATTGTTTCTCACGGCAGCACACTTTTTGAATTGCGTTCTGTGTGTGTGCGCGTGGTCCCTGTGAATTGCTGAAGCAATTAAAAAGTAACCTAATTAGCCATACAGTAAAGTTTAGCCCATTGAGTCAGTTTTTAATTTTATGATATTTTGTTATTATTTGTGAATTTTAATTTCTCCTAAATTCCTAAATAATAAAATCATAATAATGTAATATTTTTTTGTTCTAAAAATAATTATTTAGGAGAAATCATAAAAATATGAAAATTATGCCCCTATTAAGTACTAATTCAATATAAGGTATATTAATCAAAATAGTACACAATAATATAATTGATGACTAAAATAATGATAAAAACCCATCAAAATAATATGAATAAATATATAAAAATATAGGTTTGACACCTGGCTAAACTTATTGATGGTCAAAGAGAAATTTCAGCTTTTGAATCTCAGTTAATTGAATCTGTCGCTCCGGGTATTATTTGGAGACATTCCGTATATTAGCCTCTTCCAGCAAGACTTATTGCTATTGATTCGATGATCCCTATAGGGCATGGTCAATGAGAATTAATTGTTGGGGACAGACAAACCGATAAAATAACAGTAGCCACGGATACTATTCTTAATTAACAAGGACAAAATGTAATGTGTGTTTATGTAGTTATTGGTCAGAAAGCCTTGGCTCAAGTGGTGACTACTTTACAAGAAAGGGGAGCCATGGAATACACTATTGTAGTGTGTGTGTGTATATATTAAAGTTGTTTTAAGAAATTCTAGAAAGAAAATTTTAATTTAAATCACATATAAAAATATATTGTTCGAAACTTCAAATTTAATTTTTTGGGTTTTAGCCATGGGGCCATGGAAGGCACTTTTAACTCTCTCTCTTTCTCTCTCTCGCTATATATATATATATATTATATGTTTATAATCTCTCAAATTCTCTCAAGTCTTAATATAAATATATTTACAAAAAAATTATTTTACTGGCTCGTATGTTCCTCTAAAATTTTAATTTCGTCCTTACAATATATAAAAGCTTAGAACTAGATCCTTAGTGTTTAAATTTTTTTTCCTTGATTTCATTATTTATATTAAAAATTTTATTAATAACAACTAAATGCAAGATTTTGTAAATATTGTGTATTCGAATGTAAATTATGAAAATATTTTTTCTTACCAAAAATTTATAAATTATGAAAAATAAATTAAAAAATATTATATATTTTTCTTATTTTTAATTTGAGGTCTTAAACTAGAAGTCCTTCTTTTAGAGAATTAATTAATAATTTGCAATAAACAATTTAATTTATTTTTTTTAAATGTATCTTTATATTCAGCTTGGAAAAATTGAATTGCAATACAGCAGCTGGAAAAGCTAAGATCATCGGAACCCTCGCAGGAATTGGTGGAGCCATGCTTCTAACATTCTACAAAGATGCACGAATACCCACACCCTCCTTCCACGTCACCCTTTTGCCTCCCCACAGCAGCCCCTTGGCGTCTTTCTCGGGTGGTATTACCCTCTTAGGTGCACTTTGCGCCATGGGTAACATCTTTTCTTTTGCTTTGTGGCTCATTGTTCAGGTCCCATTTTTGCTCTGCCGCCTGTCGTTTTGATGCTTGATGTTGTCGTTTACTTAAAATGAATCATTTTTTATTGTGCAGAGTAAGATGAGTGAGAGATATCCATGCCATTACTCAAGCATGACATTGATGGGTTTAGCCGCTTCAGTGTTCTCTATTGGCTTTACTCTTTGCACTAATGTATTCAACTACTTGAAAAAGTTAACTTTTCAAGAGGTACATCAAATGGAGTAAGCTTTTCGAAAAGTTCATAAATGATTGATTGCTTTGTTTTTTTAAGTTTTTAGAAAGTATATATATATATATATAGTATTTTAATGTTTAAAATCCATTACAGATCTAAATTGTTGTGGTTGTAGGGACTGGTGCTAGCAGGGTTGAATGTGGCGATGATAGGATGGTGTGTACGTAAGGGAGGGCCTCTAATTCGTATCAATATTCAATCCTCTTCAGCTTCTGCATGTTTTTGGCTATTGATGGATATTTTTTTATGGATGAGAGGCTTCATCTTGGAAGGTATATATCTCTGTCCCTTCAATTTCTTTTTTTTTTCCTCATCTTGACATTTGTAGCAATTAAAAGGGTGAATTAGGCTGAGATCTCAAGAAGGACAAATTATCACTACCAAGTCCCATAAAATCATCAATTTGATATGAAATTATAAAGGACTTGTGAACTATTTATTAGAATTGCTAAAAATATAAGTTTACCCTAACTTATCAATTGATGGGTCAACATGCCACTATTAATAAGTCAGGATACACTAATAATAAATTATGGTGTCTCAATTGATAAGTCAATGTATCACGAATGGCAATTTAGAGCAAGATAAGTCACCATACTACTAGTAACAAGTCAATGTGCCACTAATGATAAGTTACTGTGCCATAATTAATAAGTTAAGGCATGACAAGTCACGGTACCATTAAGAATAGTCAGAATATCTCAATTAACAAGTCATTATGTCACTAATAACAAATCAGAATAAACTCATCTTTTTATAGTTTTCATAAATCTCTCATAAGTCGGACTTCATATCAATTTGATGATTTCATAGAACATAATAATGATAATTTGTCTTCCTTGAAATCTGGATGTAATTTTTCCTAATTAAAATGATTTAGCTTATAATAATTGGGGGAGTGCTGATAGTGTGTGGATTATATATGGTTTTATGGGGCATAGGCAAAAAGAGAATATGAATCTTCTAGACGTACCTTCACAGACCCTCCATGTGTCATCCCCTTCAGTTGAAATCATCGTCAAATCTTCCATTGATGACGAGGAAAGCAACAACAACAATATTAGTGCTAATTGAAACGTTGATAGGGACCAGCAAGATACACAGGAAAATGGAAATCAAGCAATACAAGATGGAAAAAAACAAGTAGTTACATCAAGAAACGTATGAGCGAGACACACTTGAAAGATATATCAATTATTTCTATTAGTATATTTTGGGAATTGATTTTTAGTGTTTTAGGAATGATCACATTCCAGCAATAATGCGATGGATATATGTTATGGAAAGTTTATGCAATTGATTTCTCCTTCAAATTGTTGAATATTTTCTTTTTGATCATAATAAAGCTTAGATGGGTTTGGTTCTTGAGAAATTAATTACGACAGGATGAGGGCAGGCCTTAAAAACCTAAAGAGTGTTTACAAAAATATTTATCAAATTACCCATAAAAGAGATTAGCCAGGTACTTAAATATTATAAGTCACTCCTAATTATTTGTAATTGTCTAAATCAATATTTGTAATTCATTTTTCAGCAAAAATTGTTTAAACTGGTAATATTAAATTAAACTTTGAGGAGTTAATTGTCATTCATCCAAAAGAAAAATAGGAAAATTATCATAGTAATCTTAGAGTAAATAATAGTTATTATAAACATGATACATCGATGTTGATTAAGAAAATATAATGGTATAATCAAGTAACTCATTCCATTCATAATTCATTAGTCACTCATCCCATTAAAATTGAAATAGAATCGAATTTATTGTGAAGAAGGGTCTTAATAATGATGATTGCCAACAAAACATGCACTTTAGTGTGGATTCTTATCCTCATTCCATAATAAACAGTGTTTTACATGATATTATGATTATTATTATTATTATTAGTAATATTGAAATTAATTAGAGTGTGCCCTATATTAATCATTATATGATTTTTTTTATAAAAAACTAGTGGTGCGATTCCGTCAATATATATATATCACTTGCTTTAATTTAGTTATTTGTTTTGTTTGTTTATATTAAATTTATGAAACGTTTATTTTATTAGCAATTATAATTTGTCAATTGTTGTCGCGTCCTTAGCGTAAGTGCATAACCCAATAGTCTATAATCCACCTCTCCAACTCCAACATATGGGATTGACATTGTATTTACAAAAAAAAAAAAAAACTCATAATGAGATATATATTTTGAGTGAAAAGTGAATTCATCATTCCTCAAAAAGTATTTATAAAAACGACACATTATTTACAAAATACTACCATATGAAAAGAAGTGTCGCAAAAGATTACAGGTCAAAAGGAATAAGAATGTCATGGTAATTAGTAGCCCCTATGACTCTAGATAAATAATGCATCAACTCTAACTAGAATTCGAGTTTTAGACAAGACATTTGTGTTAAAAAGGGTAGTTATAAATTTTAAAATTAAAGTAATTGATTATTTAAATATTTGTTAATAGATTTAAAAAAAAAGTCACATACGAGTTGATAATATAAAAAAAATTTATATCTTGTGAGAGAAAAATAAAAGCATTAAAAAGGCCAACCAAAAGTAATTCTCCAAAGTTGACTTCTACTGTGAAAACTGAAATTGCCGCCAGCCATTGCTTAAGAGGATGTTATAGAAATCGAGGTAATGAAAATAAACTGGTCAATGGTTTGATCGAGTTTTAGTACTGGTCCAAACTAATGTTTTATATATTTTCTTATACTTTATACATAAATACATACATAGATGTATATGTATTCATGTACTAATATTTTGTTTTTGGATATGGATTTACTTACATGGTCATTAACACACACACTAATATGTAAGAAATATAAAATCAAATCTGATCAATTGCCTCATTTAAAACTCTTAGAGAACTAGTTTAACTAGTCAGTTCATGCTGAATCTTAATACTATAAAAATGTGTGATATTATTAATGTTTTATATATTTTCTTATAGTGTATATATATATGTATGTATTCATGTACTAATATTTTGTTTTTGGATATGGATTTACGGATATTGTCAATGGCACGCACTAATATGTACGGAATATAGGAGAATACGACGTCTCTTGGTATTATTGGTCGTTGAGTGATGGTGTTTGTAATCATCAAGTTAATAAACTCTTATATTAAAAACTAAAAAAAAATATAACTATACGTCGAATGTTAAGTATGAAGCACAAACTAAGTGAACGGCAATATTTTTTTCTATAAATAGCTTATTTCCATATACAAGCATTTCATCCCTAACTCTAGCACAAACGCAGCCTCACTTCCTGTACCTCTCCTCCTCTCTCTGTCCTTCTCTCACCATCGTCTCAACAGTTGGTGGCGCTGCGGATTCTTGTGGTGGCGGAAGAGACCATGAGGGACATATATGAGGTGGTGGATGGGTTGAAACCAACCATCCTAATGGTTCTGGTTCAGATATTATACGTTGTAATTAACATTCTTTACAAACTCGTCGTCGTAGACGGCATGAACTTGAGAATTGTCATGGCTTATCGTTTTGTATTTGCCACTGCTTTCATGGCTCCTCTTGCATTCATCTTTGAAAGGTAATTTCATTTCCTTTTTATTCATTTTCATCTCAGTATTTAATAATATATGTGTCAAGTATATGTTGAGCTCTAATCTTGATATTGAGGAAACTTCTTTTTCATGGAGCTTGTGTGAGTAACGAGTTTGAAAAGTAAGCTACTGCAAGGCTAGGTTTCAATTATAAAAAGGATCGATATTGAGAAGCATCAATAGTATAAAGCTTCTATAAATTTATGGTGTTTAATACTCTAATTCTAAATATAAGAGTTAATAAAATAGTTTTTTTTTTGCATTGGTTATAAATGCAAGTTTTCAATTAATTTTATCTACTAAATTTATAATTTTCCCTCTAAACTCTTAACATTGATTGCACATATATTACGATATATTTTTTATAAATAATTAACTTAACTATTTTTAATCTTAACAAATTAGTTATCTAATTCCTAAATTTATGATCGAAAGGAGTATTACAAAAAAATAAAAAAAATTGGTAGGACATGACCTCATAATTATATGTATCTTGTTAAAGTTGGTTATATTTTGTACAAATTATTAGTGTGAAATGGAAAGATGTTTGTTAATTGTTTGCAGGAAGAAGAGGCCAAAGATGACTAGGACTATACTGTTTCAGGGACTTATATGTGGCTTATTTGGGTATTAATTCAATATACATATATATATATACTACATCCGGTCCTTATTATAATCTATCTAAAAAAGTTAACTATCTCTTATATTAAAGACCAGATGTAGTATAATTTTAGTTGTAATTAATAGAATTAGACATATTTCATCATCTTATTCATATAGTTTATGAATAAATGTACAGGGGAACATTGGCACAAACATTATACTTGGAGACATTGGCCTACACAACAGTAACGTTTGCATCGGCAATGGGCAATCTCACTCCAGCCATCACCTTTGTCATGGCCCTCTTCTTTGGGTAAAGTTTATTTGCAATCATGTGGAATTACCATTTTCTTCCCCCCCCCCAAAAAAAAGAAACTTTTTAGTTAAATTTTTTGTGAAGTTTTTTTTAATTTTGTTTATTTTTTGTTTTCATGTAATTAGGTTAATTGTGTGGTTGATAGTTTTAGTGATATCATTTTCTTTTGACTTTTGTTAAATTTCCTACTTGGCTTCCACTAGCTAGTTTCACTTTCATTCTTGGTAGCAAATAACAATTTTACTTTCTAAAGTAAGCATGTTTATAATGAAAAAATAAAGATAACTTTCAAAATTGTTCTAAGAAATTCTAGAAAGAATAAAAAAAATTATCGTTCAATACTTCAAATTTCAACTTTCGGCCATATAGTCTTTGAAAATTTTTATTTTCTATTATTCTCTCAAGTCTGAATATAAATATGTTTAGAAAAGGAAAATTATTAAGAAATTCCAAACAAGAACATTAATTATTAACAAGTCCTATAAAGAATTTGTGAAGAAGACACACGATAAATTATAAATGTTTCAGTTTGACAGAAGTATATTTACGAATAATTAAACTATTGTATTAAAACTCAACCTAAATTTGTTGGCCAAACTAGTGAACTCACGATCTAGTCTATTAGCCAATTTAATCAAAAATTTTAAAAGGATCGACATAGTTATATTTTATGTTTTTCTTTTTCTAAATGAGTTTGAAATAACATTATTTTAAATTAAAAAAAATAGAAATTCATTAAATTTATACTATAATAATTTTATTTTATTATTATATACGTGATTTATATATGAATGTTTTATTTATTTGTGAATATTAATCTTTTGAGGGTTATACATCAATATTTTTATATATTTTTAATTAAATTATATTGTCTTACTGACTCTGAACCGCTATCTCGACTATTTTAATAATTGGTCTGATTTTTAATATCTTGATTTAAACTGTAATTTTTTAGTTTAAGAACATTGATTAAAAATTTGCAATTAATAAAATTATGGTCAGCTTGGAAAAATTGAATTGGAAAGCAGTGGCTGGGAAAGCTAAGATCGTGGGAACCATCGTAGGAATTGGTGGGGCCATGCTTCTAACATTCTACAAGGGTGCACGAATCCCCACTCCATCCATTCACGTCTCCGTTTTGCGACCCCTCACAAGCCACGTGGCATCTTCCCACTTCTCTTCCCCCGGGGGTAACATGCTCTTGGGTGCCCTATGTGCCGTGTTTGGTATCTTATCTCACTCTTTGTGGCTCATCATCCAGGTCCCTTTTTCACTTTGATGCCTGTCGTTTTGAACCTTGATGTTGTCGTTTTTCTCAAAGTCAACATTTTTTATTGTGCAGCGTAAGATGAGTGAGAGATATCCATGTCATTACTCAAGCACGACGTTGATGAATTTGTCAGCTTCAGTGTTTTCTATTGGCTTTGCTCTTTGCACTGAGAGAGATTGGAGTCAATGGAAATTGGGTTGGAACATAAGGCTTTTAACAGTGGCTTATGCGGTATGTGGTTATATTTTAATTTAGAAAAAATCACTCTTGAGATACCTGTATTGTTAACATTGCTCTGTTAGCATTCTTGATGTAATTTTATTTTGTTAGTATTATTAGTCTCTATATAAAAGTTAATTATATTAACAGATTAAAATTAAATAATTTAATACGAAAAAAATATTCATATACCAAATTAAAAATTAAAAGAAACTACATGTGTCTCAAGAATGGTTTCCTTTAATTTGATTTAGTTTATGTTGATATTGATGATTAATTATATCATATGAATTGATTTATAATGGGTTTGTTTCAATTCTATATATAAAATCCCAATTCACTATCTCTTAAATTTATAAATTTTTTTCAGCCTATTGATTGCATATATTTAATGGGATTTCATCAATATTGGGGACAATGATTAAATAGAATATTTTATAAAAATTAACATACATTTATTACTAATAATTAACTAAACTAATTTATTTTAATATTTATAAATTAATTATCTGATTCCTATAGGAGGGCCGAAAATTATAATGAAATGGAATTTAATTTTCCTAGAAAAATTTAATTCCACAATTTAAAAATTTGTTGTGTCATTGTGTGTAGGGCTTGGTGGCAGCAGGAGTGAATGTGGTGATGATAGCATGGTGTGTGCACAAACGAGGGCCTCTCTTTGTGTCTGTGTTTAATCCTCTCTTGCTTTTGTTTTTGGCTTTTGTTGGATCTTTCTTTATGGATGAGACGCTTCACCTTGGAAGGTATATATATAAATCTCTACCTCTCTAATTTACTATTTTTTCCTTAATAAATTGTACAATTTAAAATTTTAAACTATCAATTAAGAAGGATCTTAGTTCTTTGGTAACATTTTAAAAGAAAAAGTTAATTAACTAAAATGCTTATATTTACATATAATTAAATTGGGAATCCTTAAAAAGGTAAGTTGGAAATCATGAATTGTTTTCAAATATATGAACAATTTTTATATTTACCTTTCAGCTCTTCCAACATGAAATATTGCATCTAATTAGAGTTTTTATATTACTTATAAATCCTATAACTGTGAATGCATGGTATGCAGTTTAATCGGAGGAGTGCTGATAGTGTGTGGCTTATATCTGGTTTTATGGGGCAAAGGCAAAGAGATGAAGAAGATGAATGTCTTAGACGTACCTTCACAAACCCTCCACGTGTCATCCCCTTCAGTTGAAGTCATCGTCAAATCTTCTATTGATGATCACAAAAGCAACTACAACAACAATACTTCATAGGGATCATCAAAATTCATCAGAAAATGGAAATCAAGCAATACAAGATGGGAAAAAACAAAGTAGCAACATCTAGAAATGTGTGAGACACTTGAAATATGTCAAGTAATTTTGGCATTTTGGGCATTATTTTTTAGTGTGTTTTAGGAATGATAACATTCCAACAATACGATGGATGTTGTTCTGTGGAAAATTGTAAAATTAATTTTTTTTTCTTTTATTTGTTGGATTTTTTTATAGTAGGGTTAAAATGCAAAAGTACCTATAAAGTATACCCTCATGCAGATTTGGCATCATACAGTTTGCCTAGATTAAAAATACACATCGAATTATTTAAAACAAGGCAAAACTTCCATTTCTGTTAATGGCTGATAGGTTTTCTCTCTCCATGGGATCTATTTTAGCTGATTCAATTGTACTTTTACACATATTAGACTTTATGACGTCAGATACACAAAAGAAATATTTTGAGTTAATACGTTAATTAAAAAAATTGATTGTCAAAATATTAATTAGGTGATTTAAGGAGCGTCAACATATAGATATTTATTCATTACCTACAACGAAGCCACCATAGGATTTATAGGATTTAAATATTTCTCTAGGTCGAAATATTATAGTTAATTAATTTTTTTGGATAGATTAAAAAAATTAAATAAATTAACTAATTATATCTAATATATAAAAATTAGTAGACTAATTTAGATAAATTAAAAAATATATAATATAAATTTATTTTGAGAAGTTAATTTTGATTATAATCAAATGATTTATTTAGTTTCTTTAATTTTTTTTAAAAAATTAATTAACTCTTATATTTAAAATTAAAAGAGTATTTATAGATTTTAGATTACTCGGGGCAAGAAATGTCCACCAAACAACTTTAGTTTTAAATTCTATTATTAATAATATTTTAATTTGTAGCGGAATGTCATTAGGAAGTCATTTCCAAAAGAATAAGCCATTCAATCATGATTACTAGCACCTAGCAGTGGGAATATACATGTTCCAGAAAAAAGACACTGTTACACGTAGTTGAGTGGGGTTGCTGTGCTGCTGCAATATTATTATGTTTTAATTGTTTATTTCACTTGTATTAAACTTTTTTAAAGAGATACGAAAATTGGAGGCAGGGGACCCCAAGAAAGAAACTATCCCCAATTATGAAACGCAACAAAATTTGTTAAAAGTCGTAATAAGCCTACAAAGCATTATTAACGCATTCTCATTAATTGAAACTTGAAAGCCACAAGCCCAAAAATTTGGAAGAGACAAAATTCTTAACTTTCAATTTACAACAAAATATGGAGATATTGTGAAATTCATTATAACTGGTGGATCAATTTGCTTCTAGGATAGAATTATATCTTTAAGTTTCATATAAAAAAAGAATTATATCTCTAGGTCTCATATAAAGTCAGTCTTTTTATTTTTTTGCTATGTATAGATATCTTCTAATTAGATGGAATCATATTTGATACATTGTCAGAAACTAAATATGAGCACATCTTCTAACGAAGATTCAAACATTTGTTCCCCACATTGTAAGGGATTAATTCCTTCCGCGCTTGACCTAACCCCATTGGTATAATTTTTCTATTTGATTAGTCATTAAGATCAAAGAAGTTCTGTTTTACTTTCTATGCATGTTTATTGGGGTCAATTTTGTTTTTTTAATCCTCGTAACTTTTTCACATGTTTTTAATGAGGCCCTATAAGTTTATTTTATTTTATTATATCCTTATATTTTTATGTGATTGATGAAAAGAAAAAAATTATACAGACTTGATTACAAATTAAGTGAAACTATAATAATCTAATAAAAAGAGAAAAAAATTTATAGGGATTTGATTAAAAATAAATGAAACTATATATAAGGATTTGATAAAAAAAGATAAAATTGTGTGAACTTACATATTAATTTTTTCAACGGATTGATAAAATTTATCTAAAAAGGGGGAAATTGTGGACTTACAATGTACCTATTGACGTGAGTTGGTAATACAGTGGAGGAAACTCGTGCACTTGAGAAGTAAATTTGCAAAGTCCATATGATACACACACACTCAATAGACAGTGAGTATAAATGGCTACAAGGACTAGGGGAAAAGTTCATCCAAGCTCTCTTTGTGTGGGGCAAGTATAAGTTGCTTAAGCATTATTTCATTATGCTGCTTATTACAAAGAAGAGATTGCCTACTAGGGACAGGTTGTGACATGTAGTCAGTATGGATCAGGTAGAAACAAATATGAGAAGTTGAACGAATGATCGTGATAGGATATTAAGAGAACCTATATCTTACAACCTTTACCATGAATACGCTATAAGATTAATCATTCCCTTAATACTGTCGGAGTATTCTCATGATGCAAGCAAAGCTTATACAGAGAAATAAAATTGTCAAATTCTCATTTATTCCAATATAAAATTCCAAGTACAAAAATGTAGTAAACATATCAGCAAACATAGAACTCTCTAGATTCAAAACGTATAGCTTAAATGCTATAAATGATGCCTTAATATAATTATTGATTGGCACCATTCAAGCCCAAAGGAATTAGGAAATTACTTCATTTTCAACAATAAGTCTTCTACCCAAAAAATAGAAAACAAAAACAAGATCTTATAGAGCAATATTTGCCTAAAAGGTCCTTATTCAAAGCAAATAAAAAAGGGAAACTATAAAAAAAAATTAAATCAGCATCAATGCATAAGGACACCTCCTTGATGCTTCTTGAAGATTCTCTCGGACGTCACTTATGCTCATCTTCCAAAACATATGCTTGTTAAATGGTATTTTAAATGAATTCTTCAATCTGGACTCTACATGGACTTTGTGCCTCATGTGTTGGGCTTCTAACAATGGGATCACCATTCTTAGACTCTTATTGAGTTGATTAAATGTTGCCTCTTCTAAGTAAATAGGCTCTAAATTAAGTGTTCGAACCTTAGAGATATCACTTTATTGTGATTCCTGTCACAGTATTTGGAAAAATATCCTAACTCCTGGGTGCTTAGGTTTACGCCTGAGGGTAATAGACGGCTCGCTCTGCCCGACATTGGTATCGCCTAGGAGGAAGGAAGATTTCGCCCTGCTCTTGGATCGTGCGTAAGCTCAACCCCTTTCTAAAAATGTTTGTAAAAAAAAAAGGCTCCAATTCTTTATGCTCTCTTATCAAGCAATTTATGACCCCATTCATAGCTTTAGTCCTTGCTCTTATTATTGGGTACGGTCTCCAACGCCTTGTAATTTAATGGGTATTTTAAAACGTTGGACTTCCATCCGAGTTTAGACTCCCTCTCTCACACCTTGTGCCTGATCACACCATGCTCCTCCATCATGGCTTGCTTTTAATTACTAATGCTATGGATTGGATTGATGGAAAATCAAGTAACAGAAGGCCCAGGAGGTGGGTACAACCTTTATTGCATGCTTACAACCAGAATAAGGTTAGAAATATGTTCTGCATGCTGTGGTAGCTACTTTGGTTTACCAGACATGGAGAGAGATGAATTGCGAGTTATTTCAGGGTGTACAGTTGACTCAACTACAGATATTATTAAGGTTTAATGGCCAAATTTGCCCAGAATTTAGAAACTGTAAATATGCAGAAATTTTTTTAGATCAATATCACATTGTAAATATTAAAATTAAAAAAGAGTAAGGTTGTTATAGTCGTTAAAAGTATTAACGGTTTAAAAGTATTAAAAGTATTAACGGTCAGTGTAACATTAGTTTTTTAATAGTCAATACTAGTTTGTTAATAGTAAAATTAGACCTTAATCCTTATTATTAAAGATTGAAGCTCAAATATGTGTAAAAGTGAAAGCGTGTTTGGCAAAGAGGCTTGGAGAGAAAGACAGATTTTTTTAGAAAGCGTAATATTTTGTATAATCCCTATCCTTGTTTTTATAAATGTTGTATATGTCTTGGAAGCAAGGCAATAAACATTACTGCAAATTTTTTCAAAAGAAAGATAATGTTTTTAATAAAACTGTCACGTTATTGAACATACTTTTTAGACGGTATATAAACTAGCCGATGGTTTCCCATGCGATAGTTTAATATATATATATATATATATTTGGAATTGGTCGATACTATGATTAATGGAATGAAATGAGACTCCACTAAGGAACCTTTAAGCATTTAATATTACTTGTAATTTTATTTATTCTCGTTTGAGAGGTGGGTACGTAGTTTCAGCGAGCTTTCGACATTTACCTAATTAAAATTAAAATACTCCTATACACAACACCCCCCCCCCCCCACCCCACCCCAACATCCAAAATGGAATTTTCTTGCCTTCTTAGAGGATTGTGTTACTGTGAAGTAACTGGCAATGACAGCCTCAAACTCAAAACAGTTAGTTGTCCTAAAATCCACCGATTATGTGTTGACTTTATGCTAATCTACCAAATAAGAAGCATTCTAAAAGATGTCTTTAGTTCTAATTATTAGTCACCTTACATCTTAGTGGAGCATTAACTATTATTCTTCCATAGACAAGTAAAAGAGGTTACCACTTACTTGATTTAACTAGTGCAATTAACAAAAGTAATAATGAATAATAATTGAATCTCTTATAACTTTTATAATCTAAGATGCTCTTAATTATTTATTTTTAAATATCGGTGAAATAGTTAAAAGTGATCTACATTAAGATTGGAAGAGTTAAGATTAAATTAATTAAATAATTAATTTACTTAAATATATTCAGAACATTATTTCATACAATTACTTATCTTTAATATTTTATTATATATTTTATTAATATTTACTAACAATATAATTTAAAATATTCACAAATATTAAATATGATACATTTTAATTTAACCATCATTAGATAGTTTTAGCAAATTAGATCGTGGCTATTTAAAAAAAATATTGAATTTAAAGAAAATACTTGGCAGATACACAATGCACTCACGTATATATATATATATATATATATATATATATATAGAAGCAACTTAAAGGATTTATATGAAAACTCTTTTTTAAGATGAATTATGAAATACATAAAAGACTAATCTGAATATAATGAAATGTATAGGTAGATACACAAAACATGCAGTCTTTACAAGAGTTTCCTTCTGAATTTTTATAGTTTATAGTTCATGTTATCAAGCTATTGGTCTCATGCAAGGGTTGGGACTTGTGCGTTTGTAAAAGTTTTAACGTATTTTTTATGTTTTCCCCCATAAACTTTTGACAAAGTAAAGATTGATTACAACTCAAGCAAAATTAATATTGATTACATCAAGGGGATAAATTAATCTCTTTTGCCTCTCTCTCTCTCTCACACACACACACAGACACACGTTGGTCTTAGTGGAATGTGCATGGTTGTGAAATATTGGCACTAAATGAAGGCTATCAAGCCGATATGAAGTTTCATGTACGGCTATGAGGAAGAGACATTTTTATATGTGCGCTCACAGTGTTGGGGAACCTTGAGCGGCATAGAGATTTCCATTGTTTTTTTTTTAATGTTCAGTATAATTGGAGGAGTATTGATAGCGGTTGGATTATACGTAGTTCTTGGGGCAAAGGCAAAGAGATGGAGAAGAAGAATCTTATAGGGCCTTCACAGAGCCTCCACGTGTCATCCACGGTCGAAATCATCGTCAAATCTCCCTCCACCTTAGGTGGAATAACGTTCGCAACCATGGAAACAATATTAATCGTGTAATAGGAGGTCACAGATTTAATCCTACTTATAACTCATTGTTAGTATTTACTCCTTTTAATTCAAAAAAGAGAAATGTCTCTACTTAAAAAGAAACAAGAAGCCAAAATTAAAATTAAGAAATACTCCCTCCTATCCTAAATATAAAAATTAGATTAAAAAAAATTTTAAAACCTCAATTCGCCTTATCTTTTAAATTTATAATTTTTGTCCCAAAACATCTCTATTGAGTTTATAATCTTAAACTACTAAAAAAAAAATCTAAAAGATATCACACCATGAAAGAGGAAGAACATCAATAAACAAATCAGCAGCTTTTAAGACATCAAATTTACAGCATTAGCATGTAAGGTCATTTACCTAAATTTAGAAATCAAGTACTCATCATGACACATATCTATGCATCTTCATATATACCTCCCATAAACAGTCTCTCATAGCAACATTCTTAACTTGTCAAGAACAAAAATCATGTCACGGTAAGTCTGCAACCCTAATTCACGTAAACTGTCATTAGAAACCAAAAAGGGCATGCAATCTACATGCACATCATCCCCATATTATTCACAATCTAGTGAAAACAAAAAGCATTTCCAACATAATTTCACTCTCTTACCACTATTTTGGTGTCGAACATTCGATATCGTCTACTTCCCATATATCAAGTGTAGAAGTGTAGTAAGACTTGAGGCACCCTGAACCCACGTGTGTGTGTTTGGGGGAGGGGGGGGGGGATGTGTTTCTTAAAGCACAATTTGGTACAATAACATCATGGTCACTCCAAGAGTTCATCTTCTGTGTCAAGATGCTATTGCACATAAATTATGAGAATACATTAAGATATGATCAAACACAGAATATGAATAACAAAGTAAAAGATGAGACTTCTTTGGGAAAATTTAAAGTTATCAGGCAACAATCTTCTCTTAAGTGCACGGTCAAATATAAGTTCCGGAGTAAAAAAATAACAAGAAGTTCGTGATACTCACTTGTAAGACTTTTTTGTCATTACATTCATTCATTGGAACCTCGTAGTAATTTTTTCTTATATTTATATACTTCTCTTGTCCTATTTATAAGTCAGAGAGAGAAATTTTTCAATGTATATTAAATAAGGGTAAAGTTAAAAGTTATTAAATTTTATAGTATAGTTAATGAGGTTTAAGGTTTTCTTTAGTCTATGTGAAATATGTAGAAAGTGATTTATAAATAGGGCCGGAGGAGTATACTAAAAACAAACAATACCTTAAAAAAGTAAAGTGTGATTATTTGAATGCAAGTAAGACTTCTTTAAATTAAAGTAATTTAAGTGAGTTGCCAAGAATCTACAATGATGAAACGATCAAAAATATTTGTTACTCCATCTTCAGCATACACATAAGCATGGATCCTGGCCGTCGGATCCTCTAGAGTCAGCCACATCCTATAAATCCCACTTGCAGAGTGAAAGTTTTCGGCTGACCATGGCATTGCTGCTACTACTCGAACAGCACACTTGAATTTTGCTGTCACCTACAATTCTTCAAGTCAATATGTATATACATAGAGAGAAGAATCTAACGTCAACAAATGCAAATGTCTTATATTAATGAGTACGTTGAGAATACAGAGCATTGATAGGAAGTATAGATACTTCTATCAATAAAAAAGGAAAGAACATTAAAAAGAATAACTGAGCATTTTAAATTGTATGATAACATTATTCAGGATAGAGTAAGCTATGGACTCAAAGCTCTGTAAGTGTAGGGCAAAATAAAATGGATTATGGTACCTGTGAATGGGTGAGGACATACATTAAGGTAGACACTGGAGCATAATCATGATCAGTCATTGTCAGGGAAGCGAAATTATAATATTGTAAGACAATATATAATGTTTGATAATCATAATGTTGAAATCAAGAAAAAACAATGATGAAATGCGCATATGAAACCTGTAGTATACGAAGGCCAAGGAAAGCTCCAAAAAGGCATTTTTCTCAGATTCAAGGGCATTCGCTCTTTATACAAGCTACTCAAATGAATACAAAAGACAACGAATCAAAACATAAGTTAACTGATCTAGCATATCCAATCATCTTATGAGTCAACAAAGTGGGACCACCATTGGCGCTGTTGTACGAGATCATCATCATTCCATATGTACCGAAGCTTTGTAGACGGAGACAACACACCACGCCATAGTCCCGCATGCACTTCAAGATACATATTGACAACTTTGACCCACTTACCACTTTCTAAAAGGTTTATATGGTTCTTGTCAATGCTTTTGTCATATGCTATTCTCAAGATGGACCCAACAGCAGGAAAAGTACACAACAACTCTCTTGACAGAGGCACAAGTTCAGGATGTAAAGGAAGAGGATTACGCAGTTCATCTTCTAGCCTACAAATTATAGAAAGACCATCAAATTTCTTTGGCAATAGTGCATCAGTAACTATTAACATGTACTTCACATAAAAAATATAACTGATTGTGATATTTCATCTAGCCCAATTTTAAGAAGTCACCACAAGCATAAGTTCTTTTGAAAACTTAGATTCTCTATAAGGATATTATTCTTGTAGAATTCTTTCATCGTATCACACCATTTTGATTTGTTGATATGTAGCTAACATCTCCTACTAACAATCTTTGGTTCACGTTATTTTACATTAACATCAACACGGAAAAGGGATTGAAAAAGCGATGAAGAACTAAATTTAAATGAACTCACTTTGAATTTATACTGTTTTGTCGCAAATCTGTACCATCCCAAACAAAGATCATCCATTCTTGATTTGCAGTCTCACGGCAATGAAGTATCTTAAGATGCAAAAAAAACACAAAAAAGTAAGAAGGATCAGATTATCAGAACTATATAATGGCAATAATGAAAATGGTGTTTCTCTTGTTTAGCCACCACGCAGAGGGGTAAGGGAATGTACAAGAACACAGGCATGTCTCATCAGAACAAGAAAAATACCTTGCATATCAACTTGCAGTGAACTCCTTCGTTGATTTCTCTTAACATCGGAAGGTTAGAGGAAGCTGCATAGCATATGCAAACCTTAAATATCCACACATATGAACTTAGCCCCAAAATAGCAAGCAAGGTGATGAAATTATCAGAAAACCAAAAGCTATAGATACCATGAAAACAATGACTCGTCACACACAAGTATTGCTTTCAGCAGCATGTGATTCCCGATTGAGCTGAAGTTAAACAAATCTATAAATACATCAAAGGGTTAATTCATAGTTAATCAGGTTTCTGAAAACCATATTTAATCGATTTACTGTTATATTGGATTATAAAATTTCTATTATTTTCACTGCATTACTGCACCAAAATGTTGAATGTTCAATGCAGTGTGCTATACACATTGAAAAATACGTGCATGCACATTATGTATAGTTTGGATTAAACCAGTTAAAAATGAATCAGCTGCTCTCAAAGCATATTAAATACTATAATCTTAGACCTTGAATAAGTTGAGAATTGAGCAGCCATTTTCTAAGCTCAGTAAAAAGCGTTTTGTCCACAACTCCAGGAAGTTTTGAAGAAACTTGGTAAGGGACAAAATCATAGCTGTCTCGTTCCCATTATATAACGCAAAGGAGGAAAATGTTTTATTGAAAACAGCATTTACTTCATCACCATGCCTTTTTACCTACAAAATTAGAAACATATATTAAAAAGATAAAGAGCCTTAAGTTCATCACATGATTGACAGATTTATAATATAATGCAGCAGTTAATCAAAATTAGAATTCATCTTCTGTGTATTTTCTTTCTGTAAGATAAATCGATACACTAAGTGAAATCAAACCCAATAAATATTAAAGGCTTGTTGTTACAAAAGTTGACTGAACTATTCAATAGCCAACAGTAGTCCAGAAACACAAAGCAAACTTATTTCTAGATAATTAAACCTAGGACTAGGAAGATCATTACCATCACATTACAAAGCTGAACTGTCTCCTCTTTCTACAACATCAGGAAGATGCCGTGCTTTCAGCAAAAACATTAAAGAGCATCCCGGGTTTCAGATATGATTCATCAATTATTCTTAAGGTACAATAGAAATCTGCAGAAATTATTCAAATAAGCAAATGAGCAAAAGAAGAAAGCATTTCATGCTAATAACTAAGAAAGACCTTCCGGTTTTCTGCCTCAAGTAAAAGCAAAAACCAAAACCTGCCCTTTTCAAGGTAACAATTCAATAAAAAGTAAGATGACCATAAACACACACGCTCAGAAAAGCATAAATATGTAAACAGTATGTAAAGAAAAACAGTTCAACAGTGTGTTTCCCAGAAACTTGAAACAACAAAGTTTAGCAACAGTTCAGCCATGTTGAACTTTACCCCACTAAAATAGAAGCCTTTTAGCACACAATGGGATCAACCAAAACATAATCATGAATCTGGCTCAGAACATATACCTTAACAAAAAAAAAATCATCAATCTACTCCCATGTAAACTAAATGGCAGCTGTACGTCCGGCCTTTGATTCTTCATCGCCAGTCAAAATCTAAAGCAACCAAACTCCACTCTCCCAATACTTTGTGAAGTCCAACAACATGAGTTCTTTTGGAAAAAAGGGCACAATTTTGAATAATTCTTGATCCATTATGAACAACAATCTAGCCTTTTTAAGGTGATGACCATAAAGACAACCTCGGAGAAGCACAAACAGTATGAAAAGGAAAACAGTGCAGCATTATGAGCTTCCTAGAAACCCAAAACAACCAAGTTTAACAAAGTTCAATCACATCGAACTTTACCCCATTAAAATAGAATACTTTTAGCACATATTGGCCATCCAGGACATATTCATGAAACTGGCTCAGAACATACACCTTAACAAAAAACATTCATCAATCTACTACCAGTAAAAACTAAATGGCAGCCATAAGTCCGGCCTTTGATTCATCATTGCCAGTCCAAATGTAAACCAAAAACATTTCACTCTCCAAATACTTTGTAAATTTCAACCACATGAATTTTTTTTAAGAAAATGAGATATTTGAATAACCCTTTCTCCTTTGGGAATCCAAAATCATAACACCAAAACAGTGCAGAGAAGTAAAACTCTATAAACGGTATGAAAAGGGAAACATGTGATATTTGAATACACCTCGCACCATTGGGGGTCAAAAATCGTAACATCAAATGCAAAGTTTAAGCAGCAAGATCCATCAAACGGAAAGTTTACCGGTGCCCCTACTTCGCTTCGGCTAGCTAAACTCAACTATAATGCCCGTTATGTTCACTTTTTGATTGATACACTTCATGTCATCTTGTATGGAAAGAAACTTGAAGTGATCCGCAGTTTCCATTTCTCTCTGTAACTCTCTGAGCTCTCACCTCTGCCCTGCTGCTGCGAAAAGCAGCCTCTGCAACTCATTAAATAATGGAATAAATATACAAGTTGCCTCCAGAAAATAAAAATAAAACTCAAGGAAGCAGTATTAAATTTTGATATATAAAAATATAACCGAATCAAACTTCGTTGACAAAAGTAGCCAAAATAGTAGAGTGGGGACACATCTCAAACCCAAACATACATTTATGAAACAAAGGAACTGCATCTCCTATGGCAGAACAGCGGAATATAACTAATAAGCAGTGAATAGTAAAATCCAAGTTCATTCATTTTAAGATTGAGCTCCTTTTTAACAGAAAAAGACCCATTTTAGCAAACTTATATTCATGGAAAACTACGACTATGTGAGGAGTTGCACTTTGAAAACCCAACTTAAAGTAGCCTAATTTGGAAGCGACATTCGCCGTCAAAAGTGCAAGAAGATGAAGCTACCATAGTTTGGATCGTTAATGGAGGATAGGAGAGAAGAGAACAAGATAAAGAAAATGGAACTGGTCTCCCCGCTTGCGGCCCCGTCTCTCTTTCGCAGCTCCCACGACAATGGGATCGAAGGACGAAGGAGTTACTGACTAGCCAAAGAAATAACGCCGCGGTGTGTGAGGACTTGCACGATTAGATTCAATCGTAAGGAAACAGCAATGGGGTCGACCGCGGCGGTGGCGTCTCCAGTCTCTTCAGCAATATGCTGCAGAGCCGAGGGGTTATAAATAGGGATTTGAAAAACGGACGGATTGAACCGGGTAAGACAAGCGACCGTTTATAATTAAATTGATCTATTTTTTATTTAAAAAAAAATTAAAAACACCTATTTAAATTTTAAAATTTTATTTATTACATTTTATAAATTATTTATAACTCTTATAAAACTATTTACAACTTATTTTTATAAAAAATTTTGATTTAAAATTTTAAATTTTAAATAAATTTTTTTGAGATTTTTCCTTTTTATTTTTAATTTGACAAAAATATATATTACATCATATAGCTCTATATAAAATTTTAATTTGATTTTTTAATTTTATAAAATACTCGTATTTTTTAATTCTTATAATACATAATTTTTGTGTCATGCGAATATTTTTTGAAAATATTTAAAATTTCAATGTCATATTCTTTTCATGAAACTAAGATTATATAATTAAAAAATAATTTATAAAATTAATAGAGTAAAATAAAATCCTGTAGAAAATTAAATAATTAAAATATAATTTTACATTTTAATTTTATATATTAAATATAATATTAGAAATGACCATACTTACAATAAAAATTTTATATTTATTATGTCAAATTTTTCAATAATATTTTATTATATATATTATTTTTTTATATAAATATATTAAAAATAATAATACACATAATAAAATAAGATTGAAGAACTTGATAAAATAGGAGTAAATAATTTGACGTAAGTTTTCTAGTATTAGAAATAATATTTTATTATTTTACAATATTAAATTTATAAGATGAGATTAAATAAATTATTATTTTTATTATTAAATATCTTTTTATTAGCATATAAAATATTGAAAAGCAAGAGGCTGAAAAGCTCCCTTTTCTTGTGATACAGTAAAAATCTGATCAATCATCACAGATTTTTAAAAAAAAATTATTTACAGTTGGTACAATCTTCAATAGGTATAATTTTCTTTTTATCATATATGATATATCCAGATATATTATGTTTAAAATGACTTCTATTTTAAAAGTTTATATAATTAAAAATAAGTAAGAAGAGTTGTATCTCTTAAAAATAAGTTATATTATATTATTTTTATAAATAAAATTTTGAGTTAGTATAATTTTTTATTTCTTAAGTTTATTTTTATTTTAATTTTAGTCTTTTAAATTTTTTATGTCTAAAATATTAATCTATACGATTTAATAAAAGAATTAAAAATTTGGATTAGTTTATCTCTTATTGGCTGTTTGATACCAGGGATTTGGATTGGAGGGGATGAGAGAGAAATTTTTGTGATTTGGATTTTAAAAAAATTAGAGAATTGAGGTTATAGAAATTTAATAAAAAAAGATGTAAGATAAAAGAGTAAAAAAAATTAACTAAAATTATTTTATCCTACTTCTCTAATTTTTTAAATATAACTTATAAAAGTCTTCCTTCCCTTCCAAATCTCTCTTAGCAAACATGCCTGTAAGGAACTAGAACTCTGGCTTGAAAATTAATCAACCAAATATTATATTGACTCTAAAATTTTTACACAATTATTTTTTATAAACGTACTTTTATTATCCATACAAAAATAATGTAAACTAGCACAAAAATGAGCCCCAACAGAATCCAACTGCCTGAAGAAGGAGGATAAAGAAAACAAATGGATATAAAATTGCATTGTGTTAATATCCATTGAATTAAAAAAGGAAAATGCCACTTTTCTTTCTTTTCAGGCCTGACTTCAGCCCGTCATCCGAGGTAAATTTGTTATTTTAGAAGAATTAGCCATAGATCCATGTTAAAAAATCTTATGAAATCATTAAATAATTTTAAAATACTTAGAGATAATTAATTTTGATTTGTATAATTATCAAATTATTTTTATATAAAAATGTTATGTTATTAAAAATATGATAATAATTTGATATAGTATAAATGACAATGAGAAGTTATTTATAAATAAAATTAAAAGGGTAAGTTAATTAACTCAAATTGAATTATTACTTTTAACTAAAATACTAACACCAACAGATGAGGCATAATTTATTCTAACTGGTATTATCAACTATTTACTAACTAATATTAATTTATTACTTGTAAAACGTTAAAAAAATTTAAATCCACCATCACGATCAAGATCACACTGTCATCGATCAGATAATAGGCAATGACCAATGACTTGTTGATGAAGAAATAGAGGAACAGCCAAAGAGCCATGAGTACGACGAAGATGATGAGGGAGATCGGTTGGATGATGCTAGCTAGTTTAATTTTACTTCTATTCTTTTAATGTGTCTCTACCTACCTAGTTGTATATATGTTGGATTGACAACCTTAAGGCTATGTTTGGTTCAATGAAGGAGAGGGTAGGTTAGGTTAATTTAAGAAAGGGTAGATAAAGGTAGGAGAGGTTATAAGTGTGAAGGTAGGGGAGGAGAGATGATATTTCTTGTTTGGTTCAGAAGGGGAGGGGAGGATAGGTAATGAAAAATTGACAAACATACCCTCAAGCCTTTATTTAAATTTTTTTATTTTTTATTTATAATATAAATTTAAAAAAACTTTTTACTCATTTATATATATAATTATATAATTATTGTTGTTAAATACCCTCAAGCCTATATATGTAATGGTCTTCTTCCTGATACAATCACAAGGATCAAAACTCCTAAACTGTAAAGATTAGCTTTCTCCATTAAATATCCACAGCCTCCATATTCTGGTGCAACATAACACAGTGTTCCTCTCATGCTGGTAGTGCTGCTGAGCTCGTGGCTGAAAAGATCTCCGCTCCACATGTCACTCCCGATGGAACGAGTACTTTTCTTCCTCCAACCTCTTCTGAAGCTGAACTCGCCGCCATTTTGATCGCTCCCATCATCCTGAGCTTCTTCGCAGGTGAAGTTTCTTCTTCGCCTGCAAAGATAAAACCTTCTTCCCAAGTCAAAATGTGGCACTTTGAAGCCTTTCTTCCACTTGGCTTGAAGATTCTTCAGCTTACTACTATTACTCTTCTTGCTTAATTCAGCAAGGTGCTCTTCTTTCCACCATTCTTGCTTCTTCCTCAGCTTTTTCTTCCAGTTTTTCTTCCCATGGGCAATTTTGTAAAAAAATAGACAAAAGTCACCCAACCCTCCAAAAACCCCCGATTTTGGAGGGTTGAAACAGTGAGGGAGAGAAGCAGTAAATGACAAAAAAATTTATCTCCCCTCCCCTCCATAAAATGAACCAAACAGCCTTATTTCCTACTCTCCCCTACCCTCCCCTCCAAAAAACCTCAACCAAACAATGCCTAAGACATTTTTCTTTCTAAATTAAAGTAGATACACTTAAAAAAGAGTAGCTATGTACAGCACACATGAAAGAAGGTGATGATGATGATGATGATTTGTATATAACTTGCAAGCAAAAACCCACCATTTAAGGAATTAAAATAGCTATGTATGCATGTTTTGGCTCACTCTTGTGTCCACAAGCAACGGTGGTGGAGGCGGCGAGCCAGTTCACTAGAAAAAAGATAGTTTCATGAGTTAATTTACAAAATCAGGGAGAATAAAGCCTAGCTTGATTCAAAAGATCAATTTAGAACCGTTAGATCTCAAAAACTTATTTCTAACTTTTTAGTTATAAAGTATGGGGAGTGACTTATAAAAATCAAATGGCTCATTCGCATGCCAGTGACACTTGAAGCTATCTACATTTTTGCAACTCATTTTTCAACCAAATTTTTTTAGACCTAATTATTATTAAATTAATCTTTTGGGACCTAATTAGGCTACGCTTAAATACATTAACTTAATTTATATATACTTCTCTTATCTTAAATGTAAAAGCCAGTAGGAGATTCATTTTAATTAATCCTAAATAATATAATATCTCAATTTATTTTATCTCTTAAATTTATAATTATTTAAAAAATTAATTATATATATTAAAGAGATTTTCTATGTATAAGTAGTTTCCTATACAAACTATTATGTGTACTTTATGGAAATTAACATTTTTTACAAATAATTAATATAACTAAATTTTTTAAATCTCTGCTCTAACATGCTAGGCGCTTGGTGCACTGCTCTTGTGGCAAAGTAATCCCCTTGCATAGGAGGAATGGTGGTTCTCTATCCCCCACTAGGATAGTTTACCCCCTTTCCTGTTCAAAAACAAACAAAAAATTGTAACTCCTACATTTAATTAGGATCGGAGAAGTAATGCCAAAAACAATTATTTTGAGGTTAATTAGCTCCATTTCTTGATTCACTGATAAACTGGCCAGAGATTACCATTATTATGCAATCAAAAAGTAATTAAGAAAATTAATTAGGACAAGGTTAAAAGGTATGTTAGATTTAAAAATGGCCAAAAAGAAGCAAAAGCGTGTGATTAAAAGCTGTTATGTTGCTCATTTCCTCCATAAATACCCTCTTCTCCTTTCTGGCATGCTCATCTATACACATACCCTCATATATTTGTGTATATATACATGTATATATATTCCAATTCCTTCTCTTTCACTATCTTATTCTCAACCCTAACTGATTCCCACAGCAGCTGCTGGTGGCGCCACCGCTCGTGTTCATGGTGGTGTTGACGATGACGATGACAAGACATGCAGGTGTATGAAATGTGGTGGATGGGTTGAAGGTGGCGACGTTAATGGTGGCGACTAGATAACATGTGCAGGTCTCAATGTGCTATGCAAGCTCGATGTCGACGAAGGCATGAATCTAAGGATCGTCGTTGCCTATCGCTTTATCTTCGCCAATGTTTTCATGGGCCCACCTGCTATCATTGTGGAAAGGTTAATTATTTATTTCTTATATTATTATCAGATAATATTTTTAACTCTACATTCTGTTATATATTTTTTGTTGTTGCTATATTCATGTCAGAGTTTGTCTTGAATTGCTGTGTTTGCTTAGTTATTATTTTTTGTGGTCTTTTGTGAAGCAACAATATGACTGTATTCTTCCTACTAGACATGATGCTATGTCGTATCATATTCTGTGTTTGTACCTTGCAATAATAATAATAACCAATAAAATCCAGCATAATTAATAGATAACTAAGCGCTTTAAACATGATGTCTTGATCAATTTGAACTAGACCGTGTGTATGAAAAATATTTTATAAAAAAAAACTTGAGGAACTAAAACTAAAATAATAGTAACTTTAAATGACTAAATTTAATTAACCAATATTGTAATTATATAAAAATTAACTGATGTTATGATATATAATTATTGCGTAGAGGATTACTGACACAAAACTGATACTTGGAAGCATTGGCTTTAACATCTGCACATTTGCTTCGGCCATGGCCAATCTTACTCCAGCCGTCACCTTTCTCATGGCCGCTGCTTCCGGTAAGTTTCATTGCTATTATATTTTTGTTTCTACTTTCACTTTAATTTTTTTTTCTTTTTCTTATTTTTAATCCTTTTTTCTTTGTTGTGTTTAAATTTGTGAACAGTTTGAAAAAACTGAATTTAAGAACAATAGCCGGAAAAGCCAAGATCATTAGAACAATAATAGCAATAAGTGGAGCTATGATCCTAAAATTCTTCGAAGGCATAAAAATAAACACAGGCTCATTCCACGTCACCCTCATGCATCACCATAATGGACACGTGGCATCACCACGCTACTCTTCCTCTGGTGGTGGTAACACCCTCTGGAGTTCTCTCTGTGCTTTCGGAGGCTGCCTGACATATGCCTTGTGGCTCATCATTCAGGTATTTCTTCATTGAAAATGAATTTTATTTATTGATTATTTGACCAATGTTTGATTTTCTACATGTTTTTGTTTATTACAAATTTAACATTTAGTTTGATTATTATGATGACACAGACTAAGATGAGTAAGAGTTATCCATGTCATTACTCAATAACAGCTTTGATGCGTTTGATATCATCACTCCTGTGCACTGCTTTTGCCCTCTGGCTAGAGAGGAATTGGATTCAATGGAAGTTAAATTGGAATGTTAGGCTTCTCACGACAACTTATTCAGTAAGTTATTGATTATTTTAACTACATAGATTCATGGTTTATCATGTGAAGTTTGATAAATGAAACATGAAGGGAGATGGACATACATGTGAATCTAATTAAACTACTCACATGAAACTAAATCACTCTATGGACTTGGTTTGTCTTACACGGTAAATACATAGAAGGAAGAAGAGGCAACAGTTTTTTCTTAGGGGAAGAGAGAATTCATTTATAAAGGTTACTGAGTGTGTTTGAATATTTCTTAAAACCTCAGTTTTTTAGAGCCATGGTTTTAAGAAAAACCATCAAACACCTTATAAAATTTAATAATTGGTTATCTATATCAAAATCATAGTTGCAAGGTTAAAACCATAGTTTTCAATAGACAATAGAGCTAATTAGCTATTCTTCACTAAAATCATTTTTATCACTTTTTTTCTACAAGGTATTCTCTAAAAGCTAATCCAAACAAATTCTAACTTACATGAATCAAAAACTGATCCACTTATTCGCCTCTCTTATCCAATGTTTTTAAAGTAAAAAAGGAGATAACTACCTCATATGATTTGATTCATTTAAGATTAAAACTGATCCACTTATTCACACAGACTATTTAAGATTCATTTGATTTGATTATGATGACACAGATTAAGATGAGTAAAAGTTATCCATGTCATTACTCAAGCACAGCTTTGATTAATTTGATGGGATCATTGCTGTCTACTGCTTTCTCTCTTTACCTCGAGAGGGATTGGACTGAATAGAAGTTAGGTTGGAATGTTAGACTTCTCACAGTTGCTTATTCAGTAAGTTATTGATTATTTCAACCATAAATGTGTATTCCTTATCACATGAAATTTGATGAATGAAACATGAAAGGAGATATATGGACATATAAACCTATAAATATGACGGAGTGATTAAACTAACTACTCACACAAAACTGAATCACACCACGAATTCGATTTGTCCTACACAGTAAATATATATAACCCAACTCTGGAGGGTACATCACATGTATATAAAAAAAAACTGAATCCCTTGTTCCCCTCTTAGCCAATATCACGTCTCTGACGGTTATTGGGTTTGGATCCTAATCTATTCAGAGTGGACTTGATATAACCCAACAAAAAAATTGTTTATAATTTGTGAAAAATGTGGTTTTCTATTTTATCTCTTTTTCACACAGTGATATTTTTGCCAGCTCATTTCATATTAATCATGAATTTGGGGAATATTGGTTTCTGGAGCAATGGAGGTGGTGATGGCATGGTGTACGCATAAGAGAGGCCCTCTTTATGTGTCTGCTTTCAACCCTCTTTTGCTTGTCCTTGTGGCATTTGCTGGCTCTTTCATGTTAAACGAGAGGCTATACCTTGGAAAGTATGTTCATATATACTTTATATATATATATTAGTATATGTGAGAGTTATTATATATATTTGACTGATGATGACTGTACAATAATTTTTGAATTTGCAGTATAATAGGAGGGGTGTTAATAGTGTGTGGATTGTATGTGGTTCTATGGGGGAAAGACAAAGAGACAAAGAAGATAAATCAACTTGTTCCAGCAGAAAGCCTTCATGATCATTCATCTCAAAATGCAAGTAGTGTCGGATAGTCAAGTCAATAAATCCATATGAAAAAGAAGAAGAAGAAGAAGAAGCAATATGTTAAAGCTTTGTGTGCGTGTGTGTATTCAGTTATATTTGATCCTTTTCCAATAAACCCCCAATCACTAATTAACATCTTGTTGCCATCCCATGTACAATATATATATATATATATATATATATATATATATATGGAGAGTCAAATGTTGTGCAATATAATCCCTTTCTTCTTGTTTGTCCTTCGAAATAGATGGCAAAACTTGTTGTGAAGCTATTTGGTTTTGGAAATGAGTCACTACAATATATATGTCAGCATACATAAGGCTCTGATGTCCCTATATATATATATATAAAGGCTAAATATTTATTCTACTTATCAATAACCTGCTACTACCTCATGTCCTTAATATAGGAGCAAATTTGAGGGTTAGATTTAATAATAAATATAAGATATTAATCTATTATATATTTAATATTTAACATTTTTTTGAAGTAATTTACCTAACTTACAAAATGATGTATGATCTAATATTATATATGAATATTTTATAGAGATTATGCCACATTTATTATAATTAACTAATTTATTTATTTTTTTAATATATCTAAATTAGTTAACTAGGTCTTATATTAAGAACCGGAGGGAGTATTAAAAACACAAAACATGGTATGAAATTATTCTCCCTTTCTTCATGTCTTTTGTATTTCCCATTTCTTCTCACCTACAAACAATAATTATACAAATAAACAAGATCATAACATCATATCTTCAAATTTCGAAAGGCTCCTTCAAAGCCTAAAACTAGGAAATATTTTAAACAAACTGTTGGGTTTTGTAACAAGTCCAACTTTAATGGATCAAAATAGGCCCAAGTGAATAAGTAATTTATGGCATCAAGTCCAACCTTAATGTAACAATTAAGTTCTAAATTATAATTTACTCTTTTTATTAAAAGATAGAGAATATTATTATTATCTCTTAATATCATTATTAAGAGATAACAAACTGCATATCTTTTATGTTCCCAAAAGCCAAATCAGAGATGTCGATGTGGATGGCCAATGTACACAGTCAAGGTGCACAAATTAATGTTCGTCAGATCTCAAAAAAGCATTTTAAGACTCAACTTTTTCGTCAACGAAGCCAAAAGCAATTAGAGACAAAGACAAGATAACTCAGTAATATAATGCTGTCCAACATGGACCATTCATATTAAAGTAATTAGAGAGAAATTCTCACTAGAGGGGATGAAACACACCACTAAGCTGAACAATAATAATATCCCGCCACCTACATAAAATGACGAAACACAATGACAAGGACTGGATTCGGATGTTTTGTTAGAACAGTTCTATACTAAAGCACACACCTGCGTGTAGAAATTCTAAACCATCGTAATAGCAACGTAAGACTTGTAAATACTTCTTGACATACTCGATGATACAAATCTATAATCCAATATATTCTCGATCTAAAATAGGACAACTGAAATCACATAACACAGTTAGTAGAAAAAGATATCACAGTATCTTCTTACTGACAGCTGCTAGCAGTGGGCACAACGATGGCAACTAGAGAAAGCTATCCCAATCAAAGAACCCTCAAGAGCATCTAGTATTATTGGATCTAATTGAGGGTAGTTCTCTTAAATATATTTTTTATAATCGCACAGATTTTAATTCAAGACTTTATGTTTAAGTAATCAAAACCTTTTCCAAGGGATTTAATTGCGGAGAAATTCTCACTAGAAGATGAAATACACCACTCAGCTGAACAAATTCTCACTTGCGTACATACAATGACGAAGCACAATGACAAGGACTGAATTCAGGATGTTTAGCCCAAAATGCGCATCTTCTGAGTCATAAGATTCCATAAAATCTTTGATATATCCAATTCGTGGTGGCAATATTTTCTCACATCAGTGAGTGTGACATTTTTTGTTTGCAGTTTTTTTTTTCGCTTAAAGGCGTGCCAGTAGTGGAATTAATCATCGATTTGTGTAATGAACCTGATTTATCAATCAAACGGAGAGTCTTAGGGTCCATTGCCACAATTTCCCCTAATTCAAGCGCTCAAAAATAAAGAAAATAAAAGATGATCTGAGAAGCAAAAGAGATGAAGAGAAATTGAAGATTAATGGGTTATAAATGAACATGATGTAAATTATATTATAAAGGAAATTACAAAATAGCTAAGACAAAAAAATGTAAGAAAAATACTGGAGCAATGGAAACTATATACGTTTTGATTTTGATGATAACAAAAATTAAAGAAGTTTGTGTTTGTAGAAATGATTGATATTATAAAGCAAATTGTTTAGTGAAAAGGAAGAGAAAATTTTAATTTTTAGGATACCGTTTGTATGAAGGTAGTTGAGCATCATACCTATTTCAAAATCACTTATTAAAATTATTTCAAATTGTTTTGATATTTAGCTTGGATTTCTTTTTGTTCATAATCGAGTTTATGCTCTTTAGAATTTCAGAATCAAGTTCAGAAGATTACTTTTTAATTTACAATGTTTGTTTATGTTGAAATCGAGCTTGCTATTTAAGAACTCGAGTTCTGGCTTTGTATTGTATTCCCCAAACCCATACTTAGACTTTAGAATCGAGTTCATCATATTAATTGAGTTTATCATCATCATCCTATTATCAGCTTACTTAAATTTGCGAGTTTGACAATCTTACTTAAGAAGATAGTGAAATTCTTAATGCTATCTAAAGACTGAATGTATCCATCTCTGTACTTAGTTACATTTATACAGTGATATTCTTTATTATCTCATTTTGTTATTGATTTATTTGCATAATTTTATTGTCACACAATAGGCCTTTCCTTAGTTGACCTCCATTGGGAAAGAATTTTGAAATGGTTTAGTGCTGTGTTTGTAGGAACTAGCAAATTAAAAATCGACTATTGTATTTATTCTACTAATTCACTTTCATATTTAATACTCCTCCAGTACTAAATATATGACCTAATTGAGGAGTTAACCTTAATCTTAAATATAAGATATATTTTCTATATTTATCAATATTTCTTATAAATTATCCCTATTGATACTCCCTCAACAATAATCAAATAAGAGACGAGGAAGAAATTATAGGAGATGAATAAAATATTTTAGATAAAATATGTTATATTAACTAAATTAATTAATTTTTATAATCTAATTAAATTAATTATATTTTATATTTTAAGAGCAGAAAAATATTTTATTCATTGTTCATGAAGTGCGTGTATTTTTTTAATCTCTCCTATGTGCATCTCATGTGAGTGATGTGACATTATATTATTTTTTAATTATTATATGTAAATGTAAAGAGATTGATTTTTTTTTTCTTATGAAAATACTTGGTATTTTGGGTTTATTTGGATAAAAGTTTTAAAAAGTATTTATGAAAAAAAAATTTAGACAATTTTTAAAAAAAATTAAAAAAATTATATAAAAAAGTGATTCTAAATAAATAAATATTTGAATAGTTATTATTATAATAACTTTTGTGATTAGTAAATTACTATAAAGGGTATAATTTTATTAAAAATAATAAAGAGGAGTGAGAAGAGATGAGTGAGGGTATAAGAAAAAGTAGGGGTAAAATAATAATTAGGTAGGCTATAAGCTCTTTTACTATTCTAGAAGCTATTATCAGTAGCTTATGTAAAATTTTAGTTTTAAACTTAGTCTAAAAGCCCATTTGAACAAATATTACTATTTATTTAAAAAAAATAAACTAAAATTTAGACTAAATTTTTTTTTAAAATTTAAATTCTAAAAAAATCCAAACAGGCACCTTATCTTTTTTCTCAAGTACTTTCTCTAATTAGAAGATGGAGCTACCACCTTCCTCTTTGAGACTTAGTACTCCACTAGTGATTACTTCTTTAAAGAAAGACGATTGATCCTCATTGATTCACAAGAGCAAAGTTTACAAGAAAGTGTGCAATGGCACGTTATTATCTGTAATTTAGAACAACTAGTATTACGTCTCTACTGGAGAAAAGAAGCTTACTCTTCCGATTACTTCTTGTACACTTGCTTGAGTGCTTCTCTTTATTAGATTATTTCCAAAAGATGCCTTCATGATGCTACTTATGACTCCTTAGGAATAATCTGCATCTGCAACAAGTGCTTTAAATCTAGCATCTTTCCATCAGTATCAATCGATCATTTAGCAAGATCTTAGTATAATGATGTTGACCACTTTTTCTACTGTTTCCTTCAGCTTCCCCTCCTTTTTTCACTCCTTTTTTACTAATTATGTAGGTCCATTTATGAAGAGACTATGTAAGCTTTTAATCTTAGTAGAGATTGATTAAAAACTGAACGAAAAATAAGTAACAGATTAATTTTTCCAATTAAAATTTAGTTCAGACAATCTATTTTCTTTACTTTTACATATAATAAAAAACAATATAATGTCCCATGCAACTGCAATGCATATATCACAGAAATATGAAACAATATAATACTCGTAGTTAAAAAATAATGAATAAAATATTAAACAAGAGATGAAAGTTAGCATAAATAAAAACAGCCAAAATACTAAATCTAAAATAAGACGAACACTTTTAACAAATTCTAATCAAACCCAAAAAGTCTTATCAGGATTTATAAATATTGTTAAAAGACTAAAATATTCTTTTAATTTTTTTTTATAAAAAAAATTAGAAAGAGTTAAGCTCAGATATAATTTAAGGTTTAAAAGTAGAATAAAATATCTATTTTTTTATACGATATTAATATTAAATAAAATAAGTCATTAATTATTTTTAAATATAAATTTAAATATTTAAAAATTAAGATATTTTTTTAAATATCATCAATATAATTATAATAAATATAGATAAAAATAAGTTGATCGAAATCCCAATTTTTGTGGACAATGACAGTGACTCTGTGGACTCATTGATTGCGGAAAGATATGTTGGATGACCCTGATTTTGTGCCGAAAACAGGGACGACCAGATAAGTCTCGCCTTTCTTATCCTTCATGTTGTGTTGATATGATTTTTGGCAAGTTGGACAGGAAGCTGTGCTTTCTCAATTTTAGTTGAAGATATCATTAGAAAGACCCATGCCTACTCTAATTTATTGGAAGTGGTGAACATGGTGTTGAGAGATAGTGGGGTTTTTCACCCTCTACATGTGGAGATTGGTCAGAGGATGCTTGTGTTTCCTTTTTAGACCAGAGATGCTCATTTTAGTTAGAAACTTGTTTTCTTTGCTTCAGGATCAATGACTTCGATAAAACTTGTTTTTTAACTGTATGGATATTTTTGGTCTATTAACAACATTCATAAATCCTTAATTAGACCTCTTGACCCTCTTGACTTTATTAGAATTTTGTTAAAAGCGTAGGCTTTATTTCAAATTTAAGTATTTCGGCCTGATTTAATTGAAATTCTCCATTTTATATATGTGATATATTAATGAGGATTTTTCTTTTATTATAATAATTATGATAATGATAAAGATAAAGAGAGGGACCGTCCCATTCTTTTGGTGGGGAGCAGCTGTATTATCATTATTATCAGTATTCTTCCTATTTTTAATATATAATATACATCAGTATCGATTGCCTCCATCATTCATGCGACTTTCCCCACTGATTGATGATATTGATGAGATTATTATATTTATATTATTTTATATTTTATGTTATTTGTTAAAAAACATATATTTATTATATTTGTTTCGACGGTAAGTTGGTCAGATAGGAAGGAATTTAATCAATCAATTTCTTTACTAAGATTGATGATACCGACTAAAATATATAAAACTTAGGAGAGCTAAATAAAAATATAAAATCCATCTTTATATTATTTATAGCAAATATTTTTATAATTCATCTCACTCCCAGGTTAACTCCGATCACTTTTCCGCCGGACGAGGCCTGTCGCTTTTAATATTCTAAATTATTGTTATCTTCAGTTTAATTTCCCTTTTTTAATATGAAAAATAAAAAGCCAAGATCGTGATACGTTCTTTTTTATATAGATAAATAGAAATACTTCTTAATTTGTGGTCTTTGGCATTTTTGCTGCTTCTTTTTTCCTTTTTGACCATTTTTCGTTCTTGTTTGTTGCGTGCTTGACTGTCGAGTGGAAAGCCGTGACAAACCCCACTGAGAATTCTTTCTTACGATCTTGACTTTAAGCAAAAAGAAAAATTTATGATGGGATGATATATTTTTAAGAAAATATTATCTATAAATCTCAGCCAAAAAAATTAAATATAAATAAATTTCTCGAATTTTATGTAATAAGTTTTAAAGAATTTAATATTTACAAAATTAACTTATAAATAACAAAACTTGGCTTATAAATAAGAAAATTTGATATGAAAATAACACAACTTGACTTGTAAATATAAAAATTTAATTTATAAATATAGAATTTTTAGGACCATTAGTAGTAAAAAAAATTGGAGAATATATTGAGAACATAGTTTTTATGTATATTTGTCTCATCCTTATAGACTGAAATTATTGGATCCATTAATAAAAAAAGCATATCTTTTTCTTTTTGGAAAGAACCTATCTATTTTGTACTAAAGATAAGGCAAAAAGAAGAAAACTAAAAAGCTAATAAAGTTAGAAATCCTTTGAAAAATAGTAACCTATACACTGAACCCTTTATAGCTACTTAAATTTATTTGTTTATTTATTTATTTTAAGTAGGCTAGTTATATGGAGCCTATTATTGTATTCTTTGTATTTTAAAGTGAATTGATAAATCTGAGTCTCCACTTTCTACACGCACTCCTTTTCCTTTATATATATATATATATATGATTATTTAATTATATCAAATTTAAATATTATCATATTTAACTTATAAATATAAATTTAAATTTAAAGTCTCGTATTTAAATAGTAAGAACTGGAATCAATTCCTATTAGTTCTATAGATATAAAACTTGTTTGAAAATCGCTAAAATCTTAATTTTAAAAAAATTTTTAGTTTAAATTTGAGTTTGGAGAAATTTTAAAATAAATAGTTATATTTATTCAAACGGGCTTCTAAACCAAACTATAATTTAAGACCATAATTTCAGATAAACTAGTTAAAGTAGCTTTTGGAACAATAAACCACTTTTTAACTACTCAGTTACTATTTTACCCCTACTTTTTCTTACACCCTCTCTCCTTTCTCCTCTATCTTTTCCACCATCTCTTCTCTATCTTTTTCACCATCTCTCTTTTATCTTTTTACCCTCTTTCATCTCTCATACATACCCTTTTTAATAATTTTTCAAATACAAAACCCTTTTTTATAACAACTATCTAAACACTCATTTATTTAAAATTATTATTTTTTATAATCTCTTCTTTAAAAGCCATTTTTCATAAACTATCCATAAACCTATTTTTTCATAAGCTTATTTTTAAAATTTTATCCAAAGACACACGTATACTCTTGGTGAGCCTACACTACCAGTACGTTTGATAGGGTAAAAGATTTTTTAAAGAAACTAAAAATAAAATTAAACTATAAATATATTTTAAAAAATTATTTTATAGATTATAAATAAATATAAAATTAATGTACATTTTTTTATAATTTAAAATAAAATAATTTAAATTATTTTTTTATAATTTAAGAAGAGTTAAAATTATTTAAAAATTTTATAATTTAAAATAAAATAGTTTAAAATATTTTATTTATAATTTTTTTATTTTAATTTTTATATATAATTAAATAATATAAAATATTAAAACTAAAAAGTAATCTCTATTATAAAAAAATATTTAATTTTACCTTTAATTTAACTTTGTCGTTATGCTGCTAAATATGCCTAATTAATTTTGATGTGACTAAGGGTAGCTTCTCGAAGCTTTAAAAAATTATGTAGTGACGTACATTATTATCATATAAGTTCATACCTAACGTTTATTAAAAAATAAAAATTAATTTTATAAATTACTCTCCCAAATTAAATTTAAAGTGGATCACACACGTACAAACTTATCAGACTAACCCGCACATGTTTGCAGGGGCAAGAGTTGTTTAAATTTTTTTTAATATAACTATTTTTTATTATAAATAATATTATTAAAAATTATTAAATATTAAATATAGACATATCTCTTAATAAAAATTTTAAATTTAATTTATTATATTATACAAAATTAATTCATTATGTTAGATCCAATTTATGCTAGTTTTAGTTCATAACATTTATTATTTTTATACTATTTTCATTTAATATTGAAACCTGACAAAATTAATCCGGATAAAAAGTCTAAAATGTTTTGCATCAATTGGGGAATTGCTATAAATATTTGTAATAATTTGATTCATACAATCTAACTAATTCGAATACATAAATAAATGTGGACAAAAATACCATAAAAGAATTAAAAAAAAAGTCTAAGTAATATGAACATGAGACCTACTTAATAAAATCATATATTAGGCAAATGAGCTGAAAAGTATACTTAAATATAATTAAAATAATCAAGTTGGTAGAAAAAAACTCAACAACTATTGACTTCTATTTTGCTTGACCCAACATGCTAGGAAGCTTCTTCCTTACAACAGCTTAATGGCTCTTCATACTTTGTCGCGTGTGTTCAAGCTTTTATGGGTTATAAAAGCATGCATATGGAGCTTTTTTTTTTTATATATAAATTTTTAGAAGTAGGTTAGGTTAATAAGACGAAATCTCCTTTTCTCCTAAATGATTCTAATATTAAGTAGATGAGTCATCAATTATCCTCAAATATAAATTTAAATACCCAAAAGTTAAGATACTCCTCCAAACATAGTGACTGAAAACACGACAAAATAATATTTCTTAAAGATCGAATATATTTTAAATGATCGTATATTTCACTCTTTTGTCAGCTAAACCCATAGACAATAGGTACATATAGACCTAAATATAGATGGTTAATGCCTCATTTGCACTGCCTTAACACGTATACTCATATTATGGGGCTTCAGTGTGGTAAATTGAAGACCAAATTTCTCTCCAACCTTTTTATTCTTCCACTCTTTAATTTAACCGAGTTGATTTGATCCTTTTTGAATGACATTAATGTCGCCTTAATGACTGTAGATGGTACTTGGATGGAATGCCATATGTGCACGTGTCAAGATCTCTACGTTTTTTTTCTATCCTCAAATTAGTGATTTTAGGGAGAAAGATTTTCTCTTGTGAACCTTTCCATTCATTGACGAGATCCATTTCGTCTTTGAGGTATCGTTCTCCACAGTGGATTAATTTGGAATTAATTTTCTAAATGATATTGGATTTATGAGGAATCAATTTGCCCAAAAGGGTTGGATAGATAGTAGCATTTTGGCTTATGGATTTATTGATAGATTTGTGATTGAAATTGTGAGCAATTAGGTTGTTGTGCCATGATATAATATAATTTGAGATATTTTGGAATTTCATTTGTGAATTAATTTGTTGGGTTAATTTTATTTTGAGTATAGAGATTGAAATAGGTTCAAAGAGAGGGCATAAGATCTGCAAAATAGTTGTTTCTTATGCCACTATATATACATTTCCAATTTTTTTACCAACACAGTTGATCTTATAATATAAAATTTTATTAGATTTTTTTAAGTCTCGAATTCGAGTATCAAGAGGTATTTATATTAAGAGAGACAACTCAGAACCCGAAATTGGATTATTTAGTTATTCTAGTACCAGGTAATATGATCTAAAAAAAGCGCCAAATATTAATTGTATCAAAAGATATTGCTAATTGTTTTTTAAAAGTTAATTAGTAAATGATTGTTCTTGGTTTGGATGCATCATGCATGGCTGGTATATTATGGCGACTTTCTTTTTTTTTTTTAATGAATTTTTGGAAATTTTATGTAATTAAAATTGTAGACCCTATTTGATTTGGGATTTTTTATTGTTGGAAACTAGAATATTGAAATGTACAAGTATATCACAAATTTTATTAGAATTGGATTTGATTTGAGTAACCGTAACTTACTCGAACAAAATCTTACTTTGTTGATATTTTTGGCTCTTTTTTCCACCATCAGAGTATAGAGTTTGGTTTTGCAATTTATTGATTGGACTCTAGAATTGTTTCCACTTTATACATGCCAATGAAATTTAATCAACTAACTTTGTTGTGGTCATTTACATTGTAGTTATACGCAAATTCATATGCTGAAAAATTTAGGGATTCTCAAGTAAATACGACCAATCCTCAGATAATAGTACCATAATTTGTTTATATAAGATTAGTGTATAGGTTGTAAGAATTTTGTACTAGGAATCAAACTATAGGAATTTGTTGTTTTTGTTGTAGGAATTGAACTTGTAATTGCTACTTTTAAAATGAAATTGCTATTAGATTTTGGCTCCTGTATACTTAATTATGTTAGTGTTGTTCTAAAATTATATTGTATTTTTCCGATCCTCAATATAAGATCTATTTATCTAATTTAATTATATTAAAAAAATTAGTTAACATCGTATATTTTTTTAAAAATATTTTTATTATTTTTTTTAACTCTCTCTCTATCTCTTAATTAGTGTTAAGGGAGTATCAATATAAATAATTTGAGAAAAAATTGATAAATATAAAAAATATATTTTATATTTAAAATAAAAATTAACCTATAATTAAATTTTATATTAAAAATTAAAGAAGCATAGGCATTATTTTTTAAGTAACCTTTATATGCATATAAACGAAATTGTCTCTGTATGTCTATTTGACGGTTAACCATAGATAAAAATTGAGGGCTACGCTGGAATTGATTTTAATAGAAATAGAAATAGATGTAAAAATAGGATTTAAAAATATGTTTGGTATTTCATACAAATCAGACTTAATTTTTATATCAAAAGACTAAAATGCCCTTCTAAATTCATAAAACATCTTGCCAAAACAATACATTGACCCATTCATCTCCTTCCAAGACTCATCCTGAAGAAATCAATCTACCAATAATCAACTATCTATCGCTAATCTGGAAAAATCAATCAAACTTAACACTAAAATCGAACAACATCACCAACAAGCAGTGAACTTGCAAAAATTTGGATATGAGAGAGGAACCCAGATGAAATCATGGAGCAAAACTCACATAAGAAATTGGTACCCAAATGCTCGCGGATCTATGTTCAAGAAATTGAGAAGACGAAGGTTTTATGGTTGAAGATCTCTACCTCTCACCAACACATATCTCCGCCGCCAGGTTGCCTCTCTCTGTCGCCGCCGTTAGTGAACCTAGATCTGTAGAATGAGGCTGTCAAACTTAGATCCCCGCCACCCTTGCCTCCACTATATTCTCGTTGTTGCCTGAGGAGGCCACTGTCACAGTTGCTGGAGGAGGTTGTCTTGTCGTGGTTCAACGTTCACTGCATCATCGAAGAAGATGATGATGAAGATGGTTTTGTCGAAGGGCTAGACCAAAAACAGAGGAAGAGATGCTTGACACCGCGGCCGTTGTTCGAAGGCCATCGTTGTCACGGTCACCGTGTGGGTGCTTAATCGTGGGAGATGGCGTGAAGGTTGAAGGGTAGAGGGAGAGGACAAAAATCACTGCTAAAAAAAATACTTATTACAGTGTTATTTTATTATGATTATAAAAAATTACAATAAAAAATAATAGATTTTTTATAAATAAATTTTATTTTAAAATATTTTTTACAATAATTTTAATAAAAATAATCGTTACTTTTAATAATAATTATAAAAAAAAGTATTGTTAAAAATATTTTATTTAAATTTAAAAATTTAAATAAAATAAAAATATTAAAAGTATGAAACTTTTAAGGGAAAATGACAAAAAAAGACCATTTGAAATTCAAAAGGACAAAAAGGGTCCATGAATTTGGAAAAAGACAGATTGGGCAAGAGGCCCAATCTGTCATTTAGAAATTACTGTTCATAGTTGCAAATACCATTATGGGAGTTGCAAATACCATTGGCAGAGTTGCAAATAAAAAATGAAATTGTATTTTTTACAACTCCGTCAATGATATTTGCAACTCTTGTAATAGTATTTACAACTTTTTCAATGGTATTTACAACTTTTTTAATTGTATTTGAATTTCTATAATGGTATTTACAACTCTACTAATGGTATTTATAACTCCCATAATGGTATTTGCAACTGTGAATAGTAATTTGAAAATGACAGATTAGGCCTCCTACTCAATCTGTCTTTTTAAAAATTCATGGGCCCTTTTTATCCTTTTGAATTTTAAATGATCATTTTTCATCATTTTCTCAACTTTTAATAGCAGTTTTTAATAAATTCTCGTTAAAAGTGAGCAAGCGGTGATGATGATTAATGAACGCTGCAGATAATGCTTTGCGATAGAACGCTTTTGTGAGAATTTATATTTTGATTCAGCATTTTTGGTGGTTTGATTTTGTTTTTGCTTTTCAGTTCAGTACGTAACTTTAGTTGCATATAATATATAAAAAAAAAATGCACATATATCTAGAAGTACAAAATTCCCGCTCTTTCTCTCTTGCAATAAAAAGAAGGCGTGCAAATTTGTCTAAACCATATATATATATAAAATATTCCTCTTGCTCTCTTACATATTAATTGTGGATTTGACAGACGTACGTCTTCTTGGCTTGTTATTGAATTAAAAATACTTGATAGTAAAAAGTAAAAATACTAAAAATATAGGATATTTAATAATAATTTTTAAATAAAATATTATTAAAAGTATCTAAAAAATTAAAAATTTTAACTTAATTATAATTTTATTTTTATTTTTTTAAAATAGTCGAAGGCCTTAGCCATCAGGATAAATTTATACGAAAGTTATTGTTTAATATTTTTTTCCTATTTTAGTATTTATTTTTATTATTCTTTGTCATCTTTATCGTTATCCTATATCATAAAAGTTATAAGGTATTTTTTAATTTTATCATTTACTCATTTTTTTTTACTTTTTCAATTATTTATTATTTATAAACTATAATATATCATATGAACTATTATCCTTATATTAAAAATTTATAAATTTTTTTTATTCATCATCTTTCTTTTTACCTATTTAACTTCGTATTTATTTAAATCTTTTTACTATCAGAAGAAATTTGAAGAATTTTAATAGTAAAAATTTTTTAAATCTTCAATTTTTTTATCACATCTATAACTTATTCTTCAGATCTAGTTTAATACTTTCAGTGATGCTGATCATGATGGTTAATAATGGATAATGATAAATTGATCTTGTTGAAGGAACTCGAAGAGCTTCAATGGAATAAGCTCTATATCTTCAGTTTTTTCACTAGATATTTAGCTTCTTCTTTCTAGATCTAGTATAATGCTTTTGATGAGTGTAACTGAGATAACTGATGGTGGGTAAAAGTTAAGGAAAACTAAACAAAATCTAGCTTTTAATGGAAGTTTTAGTCAAAATTATTGTGGAAATAAAGCAACCTTTAAAGGTAATTTTTATATAAAACTATCGTAAAAAATTATTTTTAATGGTGATTATAATTTTTTTTTAAAAGATAAATTTATAATAATAGTTGAATTTATATCATTCTTAAAATTCTCATAAAAAATTACTTTTAATTGTTATTAAAAATATGTTTTTTAATAATGAATAGACTAAGTGTTTGATTTCCTTGGGGTATAGCATGGAAGCCGTTTCCACTACTTTGGTGCAAATAGAAATAGAGATTTTTACATTTCCATTATATCAAACAAACATTCTCATGAAAATGAATTCCATTTCAATTTCCAGGTCTCTCAATTCCATCGTACCAAACAGGACCCGAGGGGTTTTTATTTGACAGTTTTAATTAACCAACAAACTTTTTTTGTAGCATATATGACAATTAAGCAAAAAAAAAAAAAGAGAAAAATCCATATTAAAAATTTTATTAGTAAAAAATACTTGCTAAATTTATATATATAATATTATTATTCTAAAAATTTTATACACACGAAATATTAATACTCTGATTTAGGTCACATCCCATTTTCAATTTTTTTTATTGTCTTGGAAGAGCTTAAACTTTCTACTAATTACCTCTACCCATAGCGCATCTAACTGACTTAATGCATCCTTGCCACTTGAGTCAAACCTAAGTGCATGACTCGATTTTTTTTTAATTACATTCTTTTGCATCATCATGTATACCAAATTATAATTTTATAATACTCCTCAATATAAAGTATGAAATCTATAATAAGTAAATACTATAATACATGTCATAAACAACTTGGCAGTATGGCAGAATTTTAATTTAATAAATTGCATTATCCCCCCTAAAATATACCCCCTAATATTGGAGTAATACCCATAATCATGCAAGTTATTAATTAAAAGGCCATTAATTATTACCATACAATAGTTTATCAAAAAGTAATTATTACAATACAATAGTTGATCAAAAATAATTATTACAATACAATGCACCTTTAATTTTAATTTGTTAAATATATCTTCATTGGAAAACAGCTCAAATATATAATAAGTAGTTATAATGGTTGTCCTAGTTAGACTCCACTAAACCTTTTAATTAATCAATCAAAGCTTCATTAGTTACCTTGCTCTGATCTTATTTATAGAATAGAAAGATTTTTTTTTATATAAAAATATCTTATTATTTTTTATTTTATTTATGTTAATTTTATTTTCATTAGATATATTGTATATTAAATAAAGATAAAATTTAAAAGTTATTAAATTTTATAACATAATTAATAAAATTTAAATTTTTTTAATATATATGAAATATGCTAACGGAGGAGTATATAGCAAAGAAGAATGAATGATGATGCAATAAGCTACAAGAACCAACTAATAAAATTAGATACAATACTGCCTTGACTATAAAAAAAACTAAAACCAAAATTACATCGCCCATAATATTAATTTATTTCAAATAATGCAACTCATTTCAATCTGTGGGACACATTTCATTAATCATATATATATAGAATTTGCTGACGAGGATCGATATCCGTAAGAGACTGTCTTTGTAATTAAATTAAAGCAGTCCGAAAACTGGCCATGATTTTGACATAGTTTGCAAGAAAATGGATTCCACATTCCACTCACTTAAAGGTATTATATGTAAAATGATGGAAAAGGACATGAGTCTTATTATATATATATATTATATGTATATAATTGGATTACTTTAAAGGAAAAAAATTGAAAATACAAAATACTTAATTTGTTTATTCAATTAATTATTAAATATTAAATAATTGATTATTCATTTAACTCATTAGTCAATCATATCATACACACTGATTTGTTTTTATTTTTTATTCATTTATTTTTCTTAATATAAAATTTTGACCCAAAAAAAAAGAAAAGGAAAACAATTGAGCTTGTATGTAAAATGACAAAGAGAGAGAGAGAGAAAATATGTATCACGTTATTTCTTTTTTGATTTGTTTTTATTTTTTATTCATTTATTTTGCTTATTATAAAATTTTGACCAAAAAAGAAAAGAAAAGGAAAACAATTGAGCTTGTATGTAAAATGACAAAGAGAGAGAAAATACGTATCACGTTATTTCTTTTTTGATTTGTTTTTATTTTTTATTCATTTATTTTTCTTATCATAAAATTTTGACCCGAAAAAAGAAGAAGAAAAGGAAAACATTTAGTTTGTATGTAAAATGACAAAGAGAGAGAAAATATGTATCACGTTATTTCTTTTTTTCTCTTGTGTGTTCCTCCTCATCCCACCATTGGACCAAAAGCAGCATAACACATCCTTCAAACTGATTGCATGATTGAACCAAAAGTAAAATTATAAAATTGCTATTCTAAACACACACAGAAACAAACCCATCGCACTTAAAGTCAGATTGGAATGGCTAAAACGCCATCCTAAACACATACTTAACTTTTGTATCCACACTTTTTCACGTGTGTGCGCGCGTGTGTATATATATTAGATAATTATGAAAATTTAAAGAAATTTATAAAATTCATACTAATTTTAATAAGTATACATCTAATTTTTTTTATAAATGACATCAAAACAAATTCACATATTTCGAAGTCATTTTTTTAAAAAAAAATAGTTTTCAAACATAACAATTAATTATAAAAAAATAACAGAAAAAAACTCTAAAAAATAATAAATTTTAAATAATGTTTATTAATGATAATATATATAATATTAACAATATAAAATTTTGTTTTGGTATTTACCGTTTTCTAAAGATTTTCTGTAATTTTCCTTAATTATAATCTCTTGAAATCAAAACCGCTCCAAAAAAAAAATAAAAATTAATGAACTCGACAACTCTGATGCTAGAATTAAGGAAAAATTGACAACTCTACAAAGTTTTCAATTGAAACTTAAGGAAAAATAGTTTGGATAATTTTGATAAAATCACGATCAATTGAAATTTTGTCTCTTCATTATAGGTATACCGTAAGTGATGAGAAGATGCTTTTGTGCGTTTCTAAAATTATGATAGAAGTTTCTGACATTTTTCTTTACCAACAAACTATTACTATTGGTTAAGTGATAAGTGGCTTCATCCTTATCAAAAAACATAACTTTAAATTATTACTTGTTAGGAAAGGCAATTTTTTTTTGAGTTTTAAGCCTCAAAATGAAGGGATAAAAACAAACATGATGAAGAATTAAATCCATACATAGTAGAATTTTTATATTATTAATCCACTAGGCTATATTGGTATGTACACCAAAAAACTATTGATCTATATTTGACCCATATAGAGTATTTTTTTAATATATATAATATTACATTAATAAATTATCTTATTAATTAATACATGGCACTTCACCTGAAACACTATAACTTCACCTCAACCACAAGCTTATGTTCCTTGTATTGATGAGTGGGGCCAATGTCCAATCACATAGAAAATATAGATTTAACAAAACTATTTTACTAAGATTAAATAAAAAAATATTATTAAAAAAATGATGATATTTTTATAATAAAATTATTAAAATTTTATTTTTAACTATAATTTAAAAAAAAATAGTCATTAAATTTTTTTATGTTATTTTTTTTTGCAAAACAAAAAAACTATGGTAAAAATTTTTTTTAACGGCAATTATTTAAAATCTGCCCTTAAAAATATGTTTTACCACAATTTTATGTTGTAAAAAATTTTAAATTTTAAATCTAAAATTTTGATAAATAATTTTAAAGGTTTTTTTTTATTTTTTATCGTTGTGATCATCCACACCTTTGTCCTACTCCAGACCTCAGCGATAATCAAAGATCAGTAATTTTCTTTAGTTTTTGGTGTCACCGCCAACTTTTTATTGTTGAGCTCGTCATCATTATATATAAGTTTTATTTTCTCTTTATTCTTTTAACTTTGTACTTATTTGAATCTCTTCGTCATTTTGTGAAGGAGCTCAAAAAGCTTCAATAATAAAACTTTTTGGATCATCAACTTTTTTGTTAGATTTTTTACTTCTTTTCTAAATCTGATTCAATACATTCAACGAGGTTAGCCGTGGTAGCAACAAACGAACTTTGTAAAGGTTTTCAAAGAGCTTCAATGAAACAAATTTTTGCATATTCAATTTTTCCTTTCGATGTTCGACTTTTTTTATCAAGATTTAATCTAAAACTTTATTTTTAACAAGTGTAAATATAGTAGCTGACAGTGAGTGAATAGCAAAGGGACTTTTCATGGCATTTATTTATAAAATTACATTTTTAATGATAATTTTAAAATCACCATAAAATCTCATACTTTTAAAGCTTTAGTAACTATTACTCTTATGAAATCGTTTTTAAAAGTAACTTTTAACTACAGTCAAAAATATTTTCTACAGTAGTGTCAATTTACAGGAACTACATTATATAAGTGTGTGATATTTGGACTTTTTAACTCCACTGAACTCAAACTCCAATATATTTTAATCCAAAATGTTATCTGAAGCTTTTTATTACTTTCATATATAATTAAGTATTTAAACTTTTGACTCACACTTTTCTCATACGCAAATATATTTTAGTTCAACTTTTTTCCTACTTGTCTTTTGATACTTTCTTTAAACCCAAGACACACATACTTAGCTTGACATTTTAAGAACACCCAGTTTAAACATTATCATAATTATTTTCCCCCTAAAAATATCATTTAATTTCCTCATTATTAAATATAAGTTATTTTTAACTACCCTATCGGAGAAATTTTTTTAAAAAAAAGTTAGTTGCCTCATTAAAATAGTCTTAAAATTAAAAAATGTTTTTATATTTACACTTTAGTTATTAACACCATCCAATTAAAAAGAAACAGTAAAAAAACAGTAATTTAGGGGAAAATTTTAGTGACAGAATTTCCGTTCCCAATCTAATTAGCTATAGAATTTAGTGACGGATTAATACGATAACGTTTACAAGAAAAGTATTTCCTAAAACAAATCATTAAGTCAATATTCGAGTGTTATGTTAGTTTTGAAGTTAAAAGTCCTCCCACATGTCACGTGTTTGAATGGACATTGAGAAAGGAGGGGAAAATCATTAAACACCCTAAAAACTCATAAAAAGTGACTTATATTTTGAAATGTAGAGTAGTTTAATTTTCTTTTCTCTATTATTATTTTCTAAACTAAAATAATCCAATTAACCTACTAAACAATGTGAGATATATTGGCCGACACAATGTAGTGGTTTATTGCTGTGTTGGTGATTTGCTTTTAATTAATAAGACGCTGGAAAATCCATGGAAAATTGTGAGCTATGAATTAGGTGAATCGTGAAAGAAGAAGCAAACACACTCAGAGAAAGGTAAAATAAAGAAAAAGGGATATATAGGGCATGTTTGTTTATATTCTCTATTTTTTGTTCTCAAAACAATATTATAAAATTGGTTTTAAAAACAAGTTTTGAAAGAAAAAATCTGTTTAGATAATTGTTGTAAAAACTTGTATTTGAAAATAACATATCACAAAATTTTGTTTGAAACAATTATTTTTAAAATTAACTTAGAGAATGTGAGAGATAGAGTGTAGAGTGCAGTGAAGATAAATGAAGAGTTGAAAGATTAAGAGATGATGTAGGCGCTTAAAAAATATTTGTTCTAACCATCAAACTAAATAATAATCCGTGACATTTATTGTTGGTGGTGGCAGTCGACAATAGTGTGGTAACTGACGGCGAAGGACGTAAGTGGCGGTCGCTACCACTACAGTCACTGATAGTGCTGGTCATTGGAGGGGGCCGACAGCAATGGCAGCCCATAGAGGTGGGGGTTGGCAGAGACAACATGAGATGGTAAAAAAATATTTTTCAGTAGTGGGTCACTTTTCTAAAATAAAAAAAATATAGAAAAACAAGAAAACTTTTTAGTATATAGTTGATCCAGTTAAATCTAAATTGGCAGTTTGAAAAGAGAATACTCTTTCAGTGGCTAGGCGAATAACTTTGGCCAAATCGGTGCTGAGTTCTGTACCGGTATATCCAATACTGGTTTCCAAGATACTTGTTTCAGTTTGTCAGGAAATGGAGAAGATACAAAGGAATTTTATATGGGGGAATGGCCAAAATTCACATGGATTCCATCCAATTGGCTGGGATCAAATTGTAAGGCCAAAATTAAATGGTGGTATTGGATTCAAAAAATTATCATCATTAAATCGTGCTTGTGGAGCTAAAATTGCCTGAAAGTTAGTTAATAGAGATAAAGGCTTGTGGGTTGATGTGCTCCTACACAGATATATGCTGAGGAATGAAGATAATTTACTGGAGGCAAGAAAGGGTGATTCTGCGTTATGGAAGTTTATTTCTCTGAAGAAGGATATAGTTGAGTTGGGAACAAGAGTCATATTAGAAATGGACAAATGGTAAATTTTTTTTATAGATAAATGGTTGTTTCCTACTATAAACCTTAATGAAGTGTGTACTAGACCACTTACAGTTGAAGAAGAAAATAGCAAAATTGCAGATTGGATTAATTCAGGGTCTTGGGATTTCCACATACTAGCTAATCTTCTCCCAAGCAATGTTATTCAGAGACTAGTCACTATGCTTCCACCTATGATAGTGCGGGCAATGATGCAATGGTTTGGAATGCTACAAATGAAGGTACTTTCACGATTAAGAGTGCATATTTTCTAATCGAGCCTCAATCGACTGATTCATATAGTTCTACTTACAAAGATATATGGAAATGGAAGGGTGCTGAGCGTATTCGTATGTTCATATGGATAGCATTTAATGATCGCTTAGCAACCAATATTTGGCGAAGTAAGTGGGTGTCAACTTCTGCAATGTATCAGTACTACAATGAAGATACAGAGGATATTTTACATATTTTTCGAGATTGTAGATATGCTAGACATCTTTGGTTTCAAATGGTTGATCCCAAGTATTATTCCTCATTTTTTAGAGCTCCCTTACATGAATGGTTTGCTTTAAATCTCAAGAGGGAGTTAGGAATTAATGGTCTTACTAATTGGGAATTAATTTGGGGAGTTGCAATTTGGAGCTTATGGAAATAGAGAAATCGAAATTCATTTGATACAAGCTTTTTCAAAACTGTGGATTCTTACTCGATCATTATGCATACTTGGAAGACATTTGTGCAGGTTCAGGAGGAGAATTTAACTATGGCTGTCATTATTTCAAGTTCCTCTAATTGGCAACCTCCTTCTTTGAGATGGCTCAAACTGAATGCGGATGATGCTTTGACGGCAACCCATAACAAAGCAGGATTTGGTGGAGTTATTAGAGATCATACTGGAAGTTGGGTTGTTGGATTTACTAGTACACTGGGTTCCTGTACTGTGATAGAAGCTGAACAGTAGGCTGTGTTTAAAGGTCTTAAGATGGCTTGTGATCTTGGATTTATGAAGCTTATTCTTGAATCTGATTCTAAAAATGTTATTGATATGCTGTCCAACGGAAATAATGACAAATGCAGTTTGTTAGTTGTACAAATACAGAACCTTATACAGAGTTCCTAGGATCTGAAGCTTCAATATATTCCTAGAGTTCAGAACAAGATTGCAGATGCTTTAGCTAATGAGGGTTTGTCTACTACAGAAACTTTATTTTTTTACCCTCCACATTTGGAGTCTCTTGTTTTTAATAATTGTTTGGGATTTAATCCCCTTCGGAGTTAGATTTTCTTGTTCGGGTAGTTAGCCCTCTCTTGTATAAAAAAAATAAGAAAATATTTTACCACAAAAAAAATAATTTTACAAAACATCTAAAACTTGTTCTTAATTTTTTATTTTTACAAACATATTTTAATTTTTTTGTTTTGAAACAATTAAGTAAAAATAAGTTGTCAAACATATTTTTTCATTTTATTTAAAAATAAAAACAAACAGGAGCATAGCTTTTGAGTTTTGTCTTTTAATTTGTAACGATTAATCTAATTATATCATACAGATCTCAAATTTAAGTTCCAACACACACACACACACACACATATATATATATAAACAATTCGATCAACACTCTTCTCTTTTGTGCTTACTAGATCTCCATTTAAATCCCCAGACATCATGATGCATATTTGATAAAAACATGAATTGGAGATATCTAGCTAGGGGCGGATAATTATTTTTGGTATATTCTTATATATATATATATATATATATATATATATTATTTTAACGATCTTATAAATTTGTTTGATTATAATCTTTTATTTGTTTATTATGTGCTATTCTTTTAATAATGATTATTTTTAATCTAGAAAAATTTGTCTCCACTTCTAACAAAGAATATATTGATTATTCTTTTGTGCTTACTAGATCTCCATTTCAATCCCCACTTATATTGTTTGGTAAGATGGAAGAGTTTTTGATAGAAGTAGAAGTGGAAATAAAAATAGAATTAGGCTTAAAATAAGTTTTAAAAATTTGTTTGGTAAGTTAAAAATGAGTATAAAATTAATGTATATTTTTTTTATAACTTGGAGTAAAATGATTCAAAATATTTTTTTTATAACTTGAGAAGAGTTAAAGTTGTCTATAAATTCTATAATTTAAGGTAAAATGATCCAAAATATTTCACTTTTACTTTTTCCATCTCATTTCTTAGCTTTTTTATAGAATTGAATTGGCCCAAAATATTAGAAGTAGAAGTGATTTTTATTGTACCAAATAAGAAAAATATTTGATTCCACTTCCGCTTTTATTTCTGTACTACAAAACATGCCCATAATGATACATAATTATTGAAATTAAATAATAATTATGAAAATTTAAATAATTTTATAAAAGTTGTATACTTTTTAATAATTATGCATCTAAAAGTAATTTTGTCACTTTTTTTTTTTAAAAAAAGATTATTTTCCAAACAGAAATCACAAAAATCATTCTAAAATTTTAAAATTATTATACAAACAATTCGATCAACACTCTTTTCTTTTGTGCTTACTAGATCTCCATTTAAATCCCCACACATCATTATGCATATTTTATAAAACATGAATTGAAGATCCCTAGAAAGGGGCGAATAATTGTTTTTGGTATATTCTTATATATATTATATTATAAACTTTTATTTGTTTATTATGTGCTATTCTTTTTATAATGACGTTTTTTTAATCTACAAAAACTTGTCTCCACTTCTGATAAAGAATATATTGATTCTTCTTTTGTGCTTACTAGATCTCCATTTCAATCGCCACACATAATGATACATCATTATTGAAATTAAATAATAATTATGAAAATTTAAATAATTTTATAAAAGTTATATCCTTTTTAATAATTATTCATCTAAAAGTAATTTTGTCACTTTTTTTTTAAATAATTAGTTCCCAAACAGAAATCACAATTAATTATTTAAATCAAAATCATTCTAAAGTTTTAAAATTATTCAGAATCAAATCTATCTAACTCTAATCTAAACAGGCACTTAGTCCTTGGTAATTTGCTAAGGGCTTGTTATTTTTTAAATTTTAAATATAAAATATATTTAGCTAATTTAACTAGATTAAAACAAGTTAGTTAATATAATATATATATTTTTTAAAACACTCTAACCGTCTCTTTTAATTTTTTTACTTTATCTCTTACTTGATTATTGTTGAAAAAATATTCATAGGAGTAATTTAGTAAAAAAATGAGTAAATATAGAAAATAAACATTATATTTATAACCAATATCAACTCATCAATTAGGTGATATATTAAGGACTAGGGAAGTATAATTTTTTAATATATATATTTATTTATACAATTACACTTATTATCACAATATCATGTTAAATACATGGCTAATCGAATTATCTAGATTCTCCTTTTCAGTCCCCACACGTGATTCATTTTTCATAAAACATGAATTGGAGATAGGCTAATAATTTTATTGGTTAATTCTTATAGATATATTTTTAACGATCTTTAACTTTATTAATTTGATATATTTTATATTTATTTATGTGCTTCTTTTTTAATTATGGGTTTGAATCTCGAAAATTCGTTCTCCACTACGTACTTCTGACAAAGAAATATTGATTGGGTTGGCTAAATTTTATCCACGTGATTTTTTTCAACTGATTCGATGACAGTTGATATTCTGGTTTAAAACTCACATAATTATATATATATATATATATATATATATATATATATATTTATAGTAGAGTTGAATTTTCAGAGAAACATGTTGATGAGACAAGATTGACATGTTTATTTGTTTTTGTCTATCGCATTTTGAATTTAGCCATAATGATTTTGCATGTTGTCTCACAACAGCTACGAAAGAGCATTTCCTCTATGAAGATCGTGTGAAAAAACAACCACGTAATAAGGAACAATTTCCTTCCTGTCAGTTTTATAAGGATTAAATTCTTTTTGTCACTGCGTCCGCCATTTGCTTCATTATATAATTATAATATACGAAAATATATGGGCCAAGCCAGTTGAATTATAAATATACGAAAAGTCTCTTTAAAATTATCGGATTTAGGTGTAGCACGAATTAAAATTCAAATCTCTCTTAGATCGTATAGATGTTTACATTTAGTAACTTATGATATATCGAATATGATTGTCTCCAATAAAAAATATACATATTCATTAACTAGGAAAAAATATCTCTTTAAGAAATAATGAATATATGTATAACTTTTAAAAAATTTTACTCATCCAATTTTGAATATACATCCTAATTAGGAGTTAATCTTAATTCTAAATATAAAATATATTTGATATATTTATCTATTTTTTTAAATTATCCGTATTAATACTTCCTCAATGATAATCAAGTAATAAAAGGAACAAAGAGTTAAGAAAGATAATTAAGATGTTTAAAAACATATGTCATACAGTATTAATTAACTTTTTTAATCTAATTAAATTAGTTAAATAAATTTTATATTAAATATTTTATAATTTAAATTTTATTTTTGAGGTTAAAGTTGTCCAAATATCTAAAAATGAAGTCTGTGTAACTCGTTTCATTTTTAAATTCTAAAAATAAAAATTATAATATAATGTTAATTGACGTGGAAGAAGATCAGAAAAGTAGGTATGTGTCACGCAGGTGTTGTACTAATGAACACAATCGATAACGTGACGCAGGAAGCAACCCTTGACAGAGTTCTTATAAAAGGAAATTAATCCCTAAAAAATATCAATCACAAGTATATAATATAAATATATTATTATTTCTTATCATAAAATTTATTATTACATAGTTGTTATTAAATTTCCGATAATTAATTTTTTTTATGGAACCTCTAGATAATTTTCCCTTAATTCTTTCTCCTTCCTTTCCTCCATAAATACCTCTCTCACCTTGCCAACCACTCTACACCTTGTTCCAGTGTTCTTACTTCCTTTAACACTCTCTCTCGCTATCTCTCTCTCTCTCTACCCTAACTATTGGTGACGGTAATAGGCGGCGCCGCTGCTGCTTGTGGTGGTTGTGACAGTTAACGAAGACGAAGATGGCAGATGTTTGGAAAATGGTTGAGGGGTTGAAGCCGGCGATTTTAATGGTGGGGCTTCAGCTGTCATACGCCGGCATCAATGTGCTGTACAAGCTCGCCGTCGTCGACGGCATGAACCTCAGAATCGTTATTGCTTATCGTTATATATTCGCCACTGCTTTCATGGCTCCTCTCGCTCTCATTGTTGAAAGGTTAATTCATTTCTTTGTTTTTTTTTTCTTTTTTGCATTAAAGAACAGACATTAATAACCATCTGAGAGATTATAAAAAGTGATATTCAACCGCTTTTCCTTTTATTTTATAATATAATAATATGATTCTTCGTACTATGCTGCTGTGTTGTGAGTTTGTCATGAACACACACACATGTTACGTTGTTTATGTCAGTTTGTCTTGAATTGCTGCGCGCCGTTATACACACACACACACACACACAGATATATATATTTCTTTTGTACTTCATATGTGCCTTATTATAAGATTATCTAATTGATATTTTAAGAGATTAAAAAAAATCACTTTAAGGTATATATATTTATTTTTTGAAAAATTAATTTATTTAATTTATAAATTAATATATAATATAATAATACTTAATATATATTATACTTAACATATATAATTAAAGTATATATATATTATATGTATGTGCAGTCAAAATAATCTTTTTACTAATAATTTTTATGATCTAATAATATAAAAATTTAAAAATTTATATTTTTTAAGTGAAAAGTTTTGAGTTGGAGGTAAGAATTATAGATGTCAGGGGCTACTCTTTGAGATAAAAAAAAATAATTATTTTATTATAAAGTTAGAAGGCCCTATTAGAGATAAGGTACTGGTAGATATATTTATTGAAAGTCATCATATAGCAAAATGATTACACACGCAAGTACGCACGCACACTTTAGTTCAAAAGATTTGTGGGTCAATAAAATCCTATATATATATATATATCTATATGTGTGTGTGTGTATAAAAGAGCCTTTTATTTTCCCATCAAATGACTCTTTTTTTTTCTTTGGTATACCCATCAAATGACTTATATGTGGTTTTGCAGGAATAAGAGGCCAAAGATGACGTGGAGCATACTGTTTCAGGCACTTCTGTGTGGGGTGTTTGGGTATGTATCAAATCATTAATAATTAATAATTAATAATTATTCAGGCCATAAAAAAAATAATTGATAATTGTTTTGTATGTGTTTCTGATTATCAGGCCATATTTCCTCCCATCCCTTTTATTCTTTTTATGATGTACCTTATGCATGGGATAGGATTACATTTTTCCCATATTGCTATTATTTAATATTATTGATTTATGTTTTTTTTAAAAAAAATTTGCCTCTTTAACTTTTTAAATGTTGAATTTAATAAGAGTAAAATTGAAATTTTTGTTAATTTTTAAATAGAGCAAGATATTTCTTCCGTGCATTGCATAAAGATGTGGAAAAATGTTATAATTGATTAATTATTTATAATTATCATAAATTTTTATTTTGGTTAAAAATTTAAAATATCATAGAATTTAAAATTTGATCTTTAAAAGATTTTGAGCTCTATGATGATAATTAATATGATCTTATTAAAGTGGGATTCAAAATCTTTCAAAAATCAAAATGAGGTTATTAATTAGACTTACAGACAAAAGAATTGAAAGTACTAAACTAATTTACTCAGATATATTTTCAATTGAACTGGGTATTACAATATTTTTAGAATATAGTCGATGATCCATGATAATTTTTAATTCTATTCTTTATTTCATTAAAAATGTTGGAAGTAATTTGAAAAGAAGGAGTGGGAAATAACTTGTTTAATATGGATTTCTTTTAATGACAAGAAGGTTCATTATAATTTAACAAAAAAAAAAAAGAAAGGAAAAAGAAAAGAAATTGATGAGTGAACTGTCGCTATTTTCTCTTTTTTAAGTTGTTACGTATCGATGCTTCTTTTCTGAGAGTGCACACTTAGCAAACTATTGTAAAGCTAAGAACCGATTTAGATACTCACTATAGAGATAAGCACCGAAACCATTTCCAATAATACGATTGATCTTATAGTGATACGTGACTCTTTCTCCACCTTTTATTGCTTATCTGTCACCCACCATTTAAAAGTAATCTTTTTCTTCTTGTTTTTTTTTTTCATAAAAAAGAGTGGATGTATTATTTTATTTTATTTTTCCCGCTAGAGTCCAAACGGTTGCGTATTTAATAGAGAGTTTCTATAAATAGTAGTTAAATATTTATTACGAATTGTCGTTTATTAATTTACATGTATAATTAGGTGACAATAATCAGTACGTAAATTTCATTCTTTCTATGCATATATAAATAATTATTCAGATTTATGTATTATTAGTGAGAAAAATAATAGCATAAATTAAATTAACTGATTAATTACATGATACTAATTTATTACGTAGAGGAGTAATGTGTCAAAGCTTTTACTTGGAATCCTTGGCTTTAACTTCTGCAACGTTTGCTTCCACCATGACAAATCTTACTCCAGCCGTCACCTTTATCATGGCCATCTCCTTCAGGTGAGTTTAATTATTGCATTTCTGTTTTTTCCCCATAAAATTTATATTTTTAATTGTTTATTTTTTTATCGATAAAACTACACCTTTAGTTCTTTTAACTTTACACAAAGTTAGTGTATTTTCCATCCTTTATCTCTAATGCCCATTAAAAAAATGTTAATATTAAAATTTTAAATAATAATAACAAAACATTTTCAAACGTTGACATATTTAATATAATTTTTAAAATAATAATTATTACAAGAAAATCATTCGAAAATAATGACACTAGAGTTAGAGGAGTAAAAAATACTTTATAAAATGAATAGACCAGACAAAAATTTATATGAAGTTAGAGAATCACATGTACACTTTGTGTTTTTATATCATTATCTTTGCAAAGTACAATTTAAAATTACTCATTCGATCCTAAATATAAGACATATAACTAATTTAATTATATTAAAAAATATAGATAAATTAGTTATTATATGATATTTTTTTAAAATACCTTAATCATCTTCATTAATTCTCTTATTTGATTATTGTTGAGAGAGTATCTAATAAGGGTAATTTCGGAAAGAGTTGGTAGATTTAAAAAATATATCTTATATTTAATATCAATATTAACTCTTCAATTAGATTTTATATTTAACACCGAATGAGTATTTTCTATATGTTCTATGCTTTGGTGTCTTTAAAGTAATATATTGGTTTAAACTTGCGAACAGAATGGAAAGACTGAATATAAAGAAAGCAGGAGGACAAGCGAAGATCATTGGAACAATAGTAGCAGCTGGTGGGGCCATGATTCTTACATTCTTCAAAGGGGCACAAATACCCACAGGCACCTTCCACATCACCCTCATGCATCATCATAATGGACACGTAGCTCTGGTTCCCTCCACTATTAAGGCTCTCTTGGGTGCCCTTAGTTCTCTAGCAAGCAGTGCCGCTTATGCTTTATGGCTCATCGTACAGGTCTTTCTCTGGAAATGATCACATTATATTAACCTACAGTTATTTATCTACTTATTCACCCCGATAGAAAATGTCATACTAGACGGTTATATTATTAGCCATATTTAACAGTTTTTAACCGTCAAGTATAGCGGCATCATTTTCGTTATAAGTCTATACTTGATGGTTTTAACCGTCGAATAAGAGAAAACATATTTAACAGTTTTGCAATAAAAAACGATGACGTTTTTTTAATCGTCAAGTATTAAGTATCGGATATGACATTATGCAGTAATGATCTTAGTATGGCAAAATATGACCTTTTTTAGTTGTTGCAATGCAGGCTAAGATGGGTAAGGTTTACCCATGTTATTACTCAAGCACAGCTTTAATGAGTTTCATGGCAGCACTGGGATCAACTGCATTTGCTTTTGTTCTTGATAGAGATTTGACTCAGTGGAAGTTGGGTTGGAATGTTAGGCTTCTTACGGTGGCCTATGCGGTACGAAATTTGATGAATGAGTCATTATTTATAACTTGTAAAAAATTCGATTTATTATGATTTGCGAAAATTAATTTGTAAATCTTTATAATTTTATATAATTTTTAATCTTGTCGCTATAGTCTCACATGATTGATAAAATCAAGTGAAGCTGTAAAGACATGATTAAAAAAGAAACTACAAGGAATTGCTTACAAGTTTGGCGAAAAATTACATGGACTTGCAAAATAATTTTCCATTATGAATTTTATAGTTAATTTTGATAAACAAAATTTTTGGATGATTAAATTCTATTTATTTTCTAAGCATAAGTATCCTTCTAATAGGGATAATTTTATTTAAGGTACTGTCTGAAACTAAATATAGCTATCTCTTGCAACAAAAATTTAAATATTAATTCGTCACGTTTTGAGAGACTAATCCCTTATGACCTAACTCTTTGAGGTGATTAAATTCGATTTTTGAATGTAGGGAATTATTGTTTCTGGAATAATGGTGGTGGCAATGTCATGGGCTGTGGAGATGAGAGGCCCTCTTTATGTGGCTGCTTTTAACCCTCTTGTGCTTGTCTTTGTGGCAATAGCTGGTTGTTTTATGTTAGACGAGAAGTTATTTCTTGGAAGGTATATATATATATATATGCTTGCTCTTCATCACGCCAATGCAGCATCAAATCTTTTGATACATTCTTTTATTTTTATATAAATGCAAATTCTTTTAGTTTCACATGATTTTTTAATCAGGTCTCTATATTTTTTAATCATATCTTTATATAGTTTCAAATGATTTTTAATCGATACTTGTAGGTTTTTTCTTTTTATTGAGTTCTTATAGTTTCACTTGAGATTTTAATCAGTTCCCATAGATTTTTTCCTCTTTTCACTCATTTGAAATTATAGGGGCCTAATTAAAAGTTATATGAAACTATAAGAATGGATAAAAAGGAAAAAAGCTACACATACTTGATTTAAATCAAGGGAAACTCTTTGAACTTACATATTAATTTTCCCTAATTCGACTTATACTTTTAAAGGACTTACTTTATATTTTACGAATTGGCATTGCAAATTTGCAGTATAATAGGAGGATTTTTTATAGTGAGTGGATTATACATGGTTATATGGGGAAAAGGCAAAGAGTTGAAGAGCACGAAGCAACTTATTCCAACACACAGCAGCCAGCTTACTGAGACACCAACAGATGATGATAAAAGCATTCCTCATAACAACAACAACAATGGTGACGACGTTGAATTTGTTAAGGATTGTGATCATTCAATCACTCCTCAAAAGTTGCAAGCGAAGTAGTGAAAATTATTGCTTTTCAATAATAAAAGGTTTATAATCCATACGAGGAATGTGAAGAAGCCTACGAATTGTTGTTAATTAAAACTTCAAAGCCAATGTGATTCTTTTCTAAAAGCCTCCTCGTACACTTGTCGTCTACTTCTTTGGAGGTTTTTAGAGAGGAAAAGTAAAATATTAAAATAGTGTTTGAAAGATGGGGAAAGCATATATTCAATTATGCGATCAAGGATCTTATATGCAGAGATCCTGAATAACAGTAAATTTGCTTTGCGTGTAAATCATTTGGAGTATCTAAATGAAACAAGTATATATATAGATAGATAGATAGACACAAACACAAACACGTGTGTGTGTGTGCACTTCACAAGTTATAAAAGGTAATGTTGCTTCTACGGTCAGCTATTCTGTTTAGTTTTCTCTTTTAAATGAAAACTTATATAGTAAGTGGTATTAATTAATGGCATCTTAAAAAAACAAGGGAAACTATTTTGGTAGATTATCTACGAAACACAACAAAATTACGCTATTTGGAAAGAAAAAAAATCTAATTAAAAATGGATCTAATGAATTGCTTAATTAAATTATAGGGTAATTAATCTATTTCTGATTAATGTTGATATCATGCCTAAAAAATGAATTTACTTGGTTAATCATTCTCTGTTATTATTATCATTTAATAATATTTTTTCAGGTCATTGGACAGACAGAGCTATCATTCATCATTGAATTACAAGAACAGAAATATTAGAGCAGCATTTTAATTTTAATTTTAATTACTAATTATTATAAACAAAAATTATTATGAACAATAAATATTATAATATTAAAAATTCATTTACATATTAATTATTAAGTTTATTGTCCTAGATATTTTTAAATAGAGTTGACCAAGATGAGGGGCAACAAGAGTGAGAAGAAAAGAAATAGGAGGCAGAGGAGCATAAATAAGAAGAGCAGACGAAGAAGTAAGAGGAGGAGGAAACAATAAAGAATAAATAGAAGGAAATGAAGAGTTGAATAAAAGAGAGTAGGGGTGTGCATAAAACTCACGGTCTGGTATGTCCACCTGAGCTTACGTTAAAAAAGTTCTGTCAAGCCCAAAAAATATAGGGCCAGGCTAGGCATCGGGTTACAAAATACAGCCCATATTTTTTTAGGCTGAGCACCGGGCAGGGGTTGCCCTACCCTACCCTGCCTATGAGTACCCCTTCTTTTATTTTTTTACTTTTTCTCTTAGACACTACACTTGGAAGGGAGAATATGATGGCTGCTAGTGACTAAATGGTCATTTGAGAAATATGAGTAGTTAAGTAAATAAGTTATATCTTTTAAAATTTATAACCATATTGATTTTTTTGTTTTTGCTTTATCCTTACTAATCATCATATGATTATATTACAAATTATAATTATTTATTTTATTTTTTTCAGATGCTTCATCCTTGTCAATATTAGGGAGATTGATACAAAGTTGTAATTACAAACTATTTAGACTTTAAAACTTATTTTTTTGTATGCGATAGATTTCAAACCTCTAATTATTATCTTTTTATCGTCTTATTTTTAGTGAATTTTAGATATTATTTAATTCTTGAAGACATATGAATATGATATTATTTTAGAAGTTTATAATTACAGATTTTTTTCTCACAATATGAGCATGACATCACGATTTAGGTATACCCAGCTAATATAATTAAGATTTTTACTAGGTAGAGCCGAGTATCGAGCTGCAAAATATAGTCTATGCAACCCCCTAAAAAGAGAGGCAATAAACGAGGGTGAGATGAGAAAAAAAGTAAGAGGAGCAGGAAAGATAAGGTAAAGTTGCTGATAATTTACAAGTAAAATAACGAGAATATGGTGAATGAACAACGATAAAATTAAGTAGGAAAAAGAGTTGGAAGAGGACGAAAAATTAAAAGAAAACAAAGGCAATAATTACAAATTATTATAAATAAATATTATAATATTAAAAAATCACTTACGCATTAATTATTAAGTTTATAGTCCTAAATATTTTTCAATAAAGTTGACCAAGAGGAGGGGAAACAAGAGTGAGAAGAAAAGAGAAAGGAACGAGCACAAACAAAAAGAGTATTACCAATAGGTTCAGTCTTCGAAAGATTGAATATTTTCACTTAAAGCAGGAGGTTCAATCATTGATAATGTCGCGGTAATTAAAAAAGTATCTTTACCGTTAAGTAAAGTAAGATTACTACTAAAATTAAAATTAATAAGATATATACATATCTTTATTTAGGTCCGTCCTTATAAATAATAAATTAAAAATTTTATCTTTAGATTATAAGTGATTCCAACCTTATTTTTAAAGTTTATATATAAAAAAGTAAGATTGATTCTATAGTGGAATATATTTATATTTTTATTTTTACTTATTTATTTTTTACAATAAAAAATATTTCTTTTATGTTTTGGTATATTTAAGATTTATGCGTTTGAATTTGTGAACAGCTTGGAAAAATTGAATTTAAGGACAACAGTAGGAAAATGCAAGATCATGGGAACAATAATAGCAATAAGTGGGGCTATGATCCTAACATTCTTCAAAGATATAAAAATAGGCACAAGCTCCTTCCACATCAATCTCTTGCATCGTCGTAACGGACACGTGGCATCACCACAATTTTCCTCTGGTGGGGGGATCACCCTATTAGGTGCTCTCTGTGCTCTGGAAGCAGCTGTGCTTATGCTTTTTGGCTCATCATTCAGGTCCTTTCTCTAAAGGCTTGTGGTGGCCGGAACTCCTTGGCGGCTAGTTCACTTGGGCCCGATGGAAATTTTACTTTGATAAAAATCAACTAATATTTTTTTTAATACAAAAAAAAAACTAATATTTTTTTTAATTATGTTTTTTACTTCTTTTTTGTTTCTGCCCTTTATGGTATATGTTGGGCTCTCCTATTCTGTAATGCAACATGATCTCATGGGAGCCCAATTGACTATGTATCATTTTGTTTGGCTCAATAAATTGTCTTTCATTATAAAACAGCAACCATGAAAACAATATAATATGCCTCCTGTTCTAATTATAAGAGTCAGTTGATTAGTTTAGATAAATTTAGGAAGTCAAATAAATTAGTTAATTATAATTAAATTCAACCTCTCAAAATGAATTCATATTATATACTTTTCAATCTACCCAAATTAGTCAATTAGCTCTTATATTAGTTATAATTGACTGATTTATTTTGCTTTCTAGACCTATCCAAAAAAATCAACTGGCTCTTATAATTAAGAATATATAGGTACTACTAAATTTCTTGAATGATGACTCTAATGTTTCTATTTGTAGCTCAAAGCTTTTTTATAGTCTAACTTTAGATAGGTTTATTTCACAGCTCCCACTCACTTTTGATTCTTGTGCCACTAAAATTAGATGAAAGTATGATAATTGATACTTGACCAAATTTTGAAACTAATTTTTTGTGGAAAAGCTACTTTTCTTATCATTATAATTACTTGTTACGTTCTGTGCATTTGTTGTGCGAATACAGTGCAAAGAGCAATATATATAACATGGTAATACTACTTTTTAGGAGGGAATAAATCCACTAGTCATTTCATTATTGTTTGATAGGGTTCACGAAGCAATAGCAATAGTAGTGAAACACAGACATAACTCCATCCAAATAATTAAAACTTAAAGAAAGAAATTAAGAAAAAAGGGAGAGGAAAATGCTGCTATTGGTGCATCTAATAGTACGTGCTTAAGAAATGAAGGAATAATTTGAGCATCTTTTTCATTTAATGACTAATATAATGGTAAACTATTTGTAGGAAGAAGAGACCAAAGATGACTTGGAAGATACAGTTTCAAGCATTTCTTTGTGGTTTATTTAGGTAAGTATCAAATCATTATATTAACCATTTAATAATTAATAGTTAATTACTACCATTGTGTGCTTTTCTGTTTATTTTGGCATAAATAGTTTGATATAGATGAATTCTTTTTAATGACAAGTAAATGGTTGAATATTTGAAAAAAATGGTTGAATTTACACACACATACTCCCTCCGATCCTTTGTATAAGCAACATTCTCTCTCATATAGATAGTCTTACATATAAGCAATAATTTATGTTTATATAAAAATTTAATATACTTTTTTCATCTTTAACCCTAATTAATTACATGTCTCTCTCCTGCTCATTATTTCTCATCTCTTTACTCACTCATTCTCTCTCTCACCCATCATCCTCATAAATTAGGGTTATTTGGAAAACAAATTACATTTCTAATGCATTTATTGCTTTTAATCAATTTTAACTACTATTTTGATCTGCATTATTTGGGTAGCTATTGCTTATAAAAAAGACCAGGGAGTATAAAATAGGCCTACTTTATATACTCCAACTAGTCCATAATATAAGTCATTTTAACTATTTCACAAAAATAAAAAAAAGTGACAATTAACTGATTTAATATGTCATAAATTGAAATACTTTTTCCATTTTTTTTCCTTATTAAAGAATGTGAAATGAACAGAAAAAGTACAAACAATTGGCAAAAATGGAAAAATTAATAATTATTAATTATCTTAAAAGCTGGACGAAGAATTCACTTTTAATTGGCTATTAGTGTCAAGAGATAATTAAGTAGCCGTCGTTTTTAATTCGTCTTTTTCATTTTGGGAAGCTTCGATGTTTCATAATGATGTTTCTTTCTTGGGAAGAGGCCATTTTAGGGTGAATTGAAGTTAATAATAGAATCGTGAGGATGCGCGACTCTTTCTCCATCTTATATTTGTAACTTAACGTGAGTCTTCGTTAGACCTCAAATTATAATTTTTCTATTGCTTCTTTATCCCTCATGATGCATTTAAAATAATGTTTTTTAATATATATATATATATATATATATAAGTGTTATGTTGAGGAGTAGTGCTCGCATGATAAGTGCAATACAAGGATGAAAAAATATTATTCCCAATTGAATTTGATTTTAAAATCCGGTTAAGTATTAATCATCATATTTTCGCTTATTTGAGTTATGCAAAAATCGAGAGTAAAAGGAAATTATGAAATAAACCTAAAATTAAAACTAAAAATTAATATAAATAAGTGATTTTTGAACTTCAAGAATAAAATGGGAACATGCTAACTAAGGATATTAAATTTACTTTAAGTGCTCTCTTAAGTCTTCGTGTTTAATTCAATTAATCCATTAATATCTTAATTAATTAATTTAATTAAAATCTAATTTTCATAGTAAACTATGTAGTAATTTGTGAGGTTAATGAGTATATCTCTATCTCATATAACAAAATCATTCATTCAACTCATAAATTTTAAATTCTTACAAGATTTACCTCAATTTTTATACTCAATCTAATTCTTTCAAGTATCAATGAGGTGAACTCAATAATCTTATTGGTGGTCAATCAACAAGAAACATTAAACAAAGAGTAAAATCAACATAATTGTTCCATTAATCACAAATAAAAAAGAGGAAATGAGTATTCAATTCATACAAGGTTTCAAAATAATCCTATAATAAGAAGTTTAGCTATTCATTTTAAAAAAACTGATGAGAAAATACGAATAATTTAGCACAAACAATGAACTAGAGAAAAGGAAAGGATAATGGAGGAGGAGGAGGAGAACAAAGTTAAAAAACAAAATCTCTTGCAAACTTTAAGCCCCAACTCAATCTCCACCAAAATCCTTACCCTAGCACTCCAAAGAGCTCCCAAATGCACCCAAGAAGACGAGAGTGACAGCCAAGTCAAAGTGGAGTAAGATATATATATATACATGTGCGCGCGCGCGAGCGCGTGCTTAGAAGCCTAAATTTTTTGAGTTTATTCCTTTTTCTAACCATGGTAATCTTCTTGTTGTATTGTTGATTTTTTTTCTATGATAGTTAGCCTATGTAAAATAATTTGTTTCCTTTTTTAACCATGATATATATAATTTATTCTAAAGGATAAGTGTGGTTTTCTATTTAAGGTTTCTAATGGATAGTTTGTTTCTTTTAACCATGGTAGTGTTTTGTAATGTCAAGTAAAAATAGCTCTACCAATCGGTCCACTGGCAAGAATCCATTTGAGATTGTCCAAGGTTTTAACCTGAAATAGCCCATTGACTTGGTCCCTCTCCCTTTGACAGCTTGTACTTCTGAATCTATAGAATCCCTTGCCCATCGCCTTCATGAATTACACGTTGAAATTAAACATAAACTAGCACTTAGCAATGATCAATATAAATTAAATGTTGATGTTCATTGCAGAGCTCAAAATTTTAATTAAGTTGATTATGTTATGGCCACACTTGCCCCGAGCATTATCTGAAAAATTCATTCAAAAAGTTGCATGCCCGTGCCTTCGGCCCATTTCACATCCTCAAGAAACTAGGTCCTCATGCTTATTTGCTTAAATTTCCTCCTACCATGTCCATTAGCCTAGTTTTTAATGGTCAAGATTTTGTTTCTTATTGAAGTACTTTTGAGCCTCCCCATTGTTTAGTGATGATTATGCAAGTTCGAAGAAAATCCTAAAATGTCAAAAACCACACAAAACAATGAGAAGAGAAAAAAATGCAGTCTTAAGGCTTAAGAAAGTTGTATATGGGCGATTTAGAAAGCTTGTGCAATAGCAGAAGAGAAGTGGGAACCGACTTTGATACCAATTGATACAGAACGGGGAAAGGGGAAGGGAGAGAGAAAGAGATAGATTTAGAGAAGAAGAGAGAAACCTAGATAGAGAAGGCAAAACAATTATTATTCAATCATTCAAAAGCATATACAAAATGAGATGTGTTGAGGCTATTTATAGCCTCAACTCTAACCCTAACATTAATGATGGACATTTCTACAATTCAATTACAATTTAAAATATTCAAAATCAAAATAAATAGCCATAACTTAAAATAAATAGCCATAAATGGGTGTAATGGAGCATTAGACAAGAATGATTTTACATTAAACAAAATAGTTATTAAATCGCCTTAGAATCTTCTTGTGTTTTTGATTCCCATCACCATCGTTAACCTCTCAAACTAGGGTTTGATCCTTTACTACTATTGTACGCCTTTTACATGAGTTTCTTTCTTATCTACCATAGTAGAAACATGTTTCCTTTCTACAGCATTTGCAAACGAACTTCTTTATTTTCTATTATAGTAGGGTATTAACAATCCGAATTGGCTGTGTTTAATTGTGTATAAGGGTGAATTTTACAATTAAGGACTCTTCAAATGCAAAAGACCCAGGATTGCTAATCCCCATATAGTAGTATTTCATGACCACTCAACTCCCTCTACAATACTTGTTTCTAATGCATGCTCATGTCAGTACTGTCTAGTGTCATAAATTCTGTAAGTTTTCTCTCATGTCTACGAATAGGAGATTAAATTAATTAAAACATTAATATATTAGTTAAATAATTAACCTCAATATTCAATTCAAGCCCTAATTAGACTATGTAAGGTTGAAAAAAATATCTCTAGCATGCCCACAAATCAATCATCTCCTTATCTAAATATTCAAGTTCCCACATGATCAATCCTAAGTTCTACACTTAGCTTAGCCCTCTCAAGCATCAACTGAATGGACTGATCAATATGATTGATGATCAGACATTTAGAAGCATGAACCTCAACGATTAATCACAACTATTTACAAGAGTAGTAACAAGTGCTTAATCCATATATACTAAGGTTCATAACAATCCTAAAATGAAAGATTTAGTCATTCATGCTCAAAAACAAGCCACAAATATATACAACTCTCAAATCCATATCAGAACACACGTAAAAAAAACAAAGAAAGAACCATACAATTCATTGAAGCATGCACAATTTTACTTTCATACCTTTAATATTTTAGACATTAAGAAAATCTAATTCTATATAAGTTAGATACTTTGGTGCATGTGCGTGGGGATGATGAGGATGGATAACCTCAAAACATTTGTCTTACTAATCTAAATAATGGTTCCAAAATGATCCTACATAAAAGATGGTCCGGAGTTGTACACATATGTTGCATGCATTAGCACACTCTTGACTTGTGTGCACAAGTAAACACCCGGTGGAGGTTAATGGAGAAAAAGGGTCATCATGTGAGTGATCAGAGATTCGTGGTGTGGAAGATCACCAGAAGAGCACGTGTCAAATAGAAGCTGAAATTGTGAGCCCTTTTCCACAGTTTTAAACGCAATCGATGGTGTCAAGTGGGTCACGATAACATCACTTAATTAGCTTCCCTTCTTCTTCGTCTTCTTCCTTCAGAAATTATAATAAATACCCTCTTCTTCTTCACCTTCCTCCTCTCAAGCTCTTTACAAATATACTGATAGTTAAACCCTAGTGTCATACCCAGTTTTCCTTCCTTCCTTCCTTCCTTTCTTCTCTCTCTCTCTCTCTCTTGTTAACCTGAACTGATCGGGTACATCGGTGGCTGCAGATCGTGGTGGTTCTGAAAGAGATTGATGGTGATGAAGAGAGTGGATGTACGGAATGTGGTGGATGGGATGAAGCCGGCGATGTTGATGGTGATGGTTCAGATGGCGAACGCCAGCGTCAATGTGCTGTACAAGCTCGCCGTTAGTGATGGCATGAACCTTAGAATCGTTATTGCTTATCGATTTGTCTTCGCCACTGCTTTCGTTGCTCCTCTCGCTCTCATTCTCGAAAGGTCCATTTAATTTCACTTCTAATCAGACAATATTTTGAAGCAATGACATGATATGATAGTTCTTCGTACTATGTTGCCATAAATATATTATGTTGTTTCATTCTGTGTTCCTGATTTTGGTTAAAATTATTTCCCCCTATTTTTTTGGCCCTTGAACCCTGATTTTTGTTTAATTTTAAGGCTCCTTGCAGCACAAAACTTTTGCAGGGGTAATGCAAATCTTCTATTTGGTAAATGTCCAAGAAAATTAAATTCTCAAAAACCCCACAAGAATAAATTAAATTTTAGAAAAGAAAAAAGAGAAGGCCTTCTTTGTTCTTTAATATGCGCTTAAGAATGAAATTAATTAAGAGCTTCTTAGATTCCATTAAATGACTATTTGGAAATTATATTTTGCAGGAACAAGAGACCAAAGATGACTTGGAGCATACTGTTTCAGGCATCTCTATGTGGGTTATTTGGGTATGTATAATATCTTTATTGATTAATAATTATGTATGTCGTAATAACTAGCTAGTTTAATATGGATTCTTTTTAAATGAAAAAATGATCATTAAAAAAAGAAATGGATGTGTGAGCTGTCACTTTTTCTTGAAGAGGCAATTTTAATTAGAAGAAATTAAATTCAAAGTTAATAAGTATTGCAAAGCATATAAATATAGAATCGTAGCGATGCGTGACTCTTTACCCATACCTTTCGTTTGTACGTGAAATAAGTAGTCTTTATCTTTAATTTTGAAAAAAAAATATTCTTTTGCTTCTCTGTCACCCACCATTTCTAAAATAACATTATTATAAAGAAACGTACATATTTTGTTTTCTTTTATTTTGAACTCAAGTCCAATCGGTTGTGTATTTCGGAGAATATTTCTATAAATACTTATAGTATGCCATGATTTGCTATTTCTATGTATAAGTGACAAGCAATTGCATCATATTCTCTTCATATAAAGGTATTCAGATTATATATGTACGTGAATGAATTCTGCAAAGTGGCTAATTCACATGTGATTGGATTTACACTTAATTTTAATATTAATATTTTTCCAAGAAGATTAATATTAATAATTTTAAGAATGTACATTTGATCCTCTAATTTTATACATGATTTATTCATTTTGGTTTCTTAATTTTATAAAGTATTTTTTAATCCTTTAACTCTAATGTCAACATTAACAAAAAAATGCCAACATTAAAATTTTAAATGCTAAAAACATTATTAAGTTTATTTTTTAAAATTATTATTATTATTATAAAAAAATTATCATTTGAAAGTTGAAACTGATGATGTCATAGTTGATAATTCTATGAAAAGTAGTCTATAGATTTAGTTTCTTTTTATTCATTAGTTGCACTTTATATTTTATTTTTTGCTTGATATATTTGTCAGATATTATCTTTAGTAACAAATAATATACTAAATCAACTAATACTATGCCATATATATAATTATTACGTAGAGGAGCAATGTCGCAAAGCTTTTACTTGGAAGCATTGGCTTTAACTTCTGCAACATTTTCTTCGGCGATGGCCAATCTTACTCCAGCCGTCACCTTTCTCATGGCCGTCTGCTTCCGGTGAGTTTCATTGCTTTAACAATTTTATTTTAAAGAAAGGTGAAAGAATAAATATAACAATTTTAATTATAAAAAATTTGAATTTAAGTAAAGAAAATGTGACTATGTATCTCTACTATATGTGGTGTTGCAGAGGATGTTTTTCTTCTAATTAAGTGGGGGTTTAAATTTGTAATTGTTTACTTTTTATTATATTTGTTTGAGAAATAATAATTGGAAAAAAATATTTGTATTCTATGTCCTTGGTGTCTTTAAGATTTATGGGTTCGAATTTTTGACCAGTTTGGAAAGAGTGAATTTAAGAACAGTAGCAGGGAAAGCCAAGATCATTGGAACAATAATAGCAATAAGTGGGGCAATGATCCTAACATTCTTCAAAGGTATAAAAATAGAGGCAGGCTCCTTCCATGTCACCCTCTTGCATCATCATAACAGACACGTGGCACCACCACAATCCTACTCTGGTGGTAAGACACTCTTGGCTGCAATTTGTTCTCTAGCAAGCAGCTCTAGTTATGCTTTGTGGCTCATCATACAGGTCTTTCTCTAAAAGTGAAATAATATTATATTATACCAATTATATATATATATATATATATATGATTTTACTCATTTTGCTAAACCCTAGCTAAGATTTGACATTGTTTTACTTGTTGCTCTATAGGCAAAGATGAGCAAGAATTACCCATGTCATTACTCAAGCACAACTTTGATGAGTTTGAATGCGGCAGTCATATCAGCTATATTTGCTCTATGCCTTGAGAGGGATTGGACTCAATGGAAGTTGGGTTGGAATATTAGGCTCCTCACTGCAGCTTATGCGGTATGTTATTAATTTCAGACTAAATTATCATAGCCCCATGAACTTTAACTTGGACCGTATATAAATAACTTTCCTTAACCTTTAAAATTTTACAATGAATTCCTTAAACTCCTTGATATACATACAGATAATATACGATTAATTTTGTATATCACTTATTTTCACATTGGTTAAAGTTTAAGGGGTTATATGCATATCAATCAAAGTTTGAGGGAGTTGTATATATGCAAAAAAAATGAAGTTTTAAGTGTTTATAATTGGTAGTTAAAGGTTATCTGTACAGACTTGAAAGCTTATAGGGATTTATTATTAAGTTTTAGAGGATAAAATGATTATTTATACATGATTAAAAGTTCAAGAGATTTTTGTATAATTTAGATTTAATTTCAATTATCTTCATGTATCGAATGAAGTTTGATGAATAATTATCCACAACATGTATACACATATATATGGTGTATTTTAAATTTTGTATTTCATAAATACAGGGAACAGTCTGTTCTGGAGCAATGTCGGTGGTGATGGCATGGTGTGTGGACACGAGAGGCCCTCTTTATGTCTCTTCTTTCAACCCTCTTATGCTCGTCTTTGTGACTTTAGCTTGTTTTTTCATGTTAGATGAGAAGCTATATCTTGGAAGGTATACTATACAAGCTTCATCTTCATACATACATACATACATACATACATACATACATACATACATACATACATACATACATACATACATACGAGTTACTCCATATCTAATGATTTGGTATTATATTGTAAATTGTAGTATAATAGGAGGGTTGTTGATAGTGTCTGGATTATACGTGGTTCTATGGGGAAAAGGCAAGGAGATGAAGATAAATCAACTTGTTCAATCACAGAGCCTTCATGAAATTCAAGTGAGATCTCCAATAGAAGATACAAAAATGAACCCTCGTAACAACAACAGTATTAGTGATGACGATGATGTTGAATTTGTCAGGGAATTTGATCATTCTTCAAAAAATGCAAGGGAAATAGTGCAAGATAGCTAGACTATATAATAAAAGTTATAAATCAGGCGAGGAACAAGAATATGAAGAAGCAATACCAAGTAATAACTAAAATTTTTATATTTAATTCTAAGTATAGAGGTAAATAGTGTTATAGCCTATATGATCCTTTTCCACAGCTCTCACAGTTATCATTAGCATTTGTGGTTATTTAGTTGAAAAGTATAAAATGGTATTTGATATATATATGTAAATGGTATTTGATATATATATATATATATATATATATATATATATATATATATATATATATATCTGCGCGCACTCGAAAAAGGATGCCTGATTTTATATGCCTATTCGTAATCTAAATATGTGTGCGCGCTTTGAGATTGCATATAACCCTTTTTAATTTGGTCTAGGCTAGTATAGAATAAACATATAATCATGGAATCAACTTGATTAGCAATTTGTAGAGTACAAGTTCATTCCTTGAGTATTTTCTATCATTTCTCCTCCATTTGTTCTTATTATGATGCTGGGTATTTTTTTTTCTGGTTTATCTGTGTTATTAAAGATAATATACTGTGTAGCTGAAATCTTATTTTAAATGTATTTTAGCTAGCTTTATTTATGGATTAGTACTTAATAGTATATGTATTTAATTACCCATTTATAGTCTTCACGTTTCATTGTTATCTGCCTAGCAATTTGGATTATTTTTTTATATAAAAATTTTTAGAAAAGGGTTGAGTTTACTCATGATCCAAATGCAGGGTAAAATTTTTCTTCCTTGTAGATAATATCAATGTCACGTACAACTAGGAATTTGAATTGATTTAGGTATATATTCTAATAATAGAGCCTAGAGATAGGAAAATTAGAATAGACCTTTATTATATTTGGGTTGTGGAAGAGAATTTGAAGGTTGTTATGTTGGGTGGATGGTTTGACTAAAGAGGTAGATGTGCACTCTTTGGCCTCACATAGTGAAATTAGGTAATTAATTAATTTTGCAAGAGATTTAATTTTTAGAGGTAGAATCTAAGAATTAATTATGGACATTGGTTTTGGTGGATGATGATAACTTGCTTAATACGAGATATCGAATTTAAAATTATATTAATATAAAAAATATCTTTAGAAGAATTATAATCAATTGAGTTAAACAATAACACTTGAATATAATTTAATAGGATAACCATATAAAAAAGAAAGGGTTTGAGTAAATTTGTCTCTTTTTCATTACTTGTAAATTTGTCTTTTTGCTCCACCTTATCCTGGCTTTGAGGCATGCCTGTCTTCTACTAGTTGAGTTATAAATTAAAGGGTTAAAAGGTATTTTTTATCTAAAAATATATCACAAGGGATAATATTGTTTTAGAAGTTTTTTTTAGGTATATGTCGCATTTAGAAACATTATTTCGTGGTAATGTCACCATGTGGTTATTTAATATTAAGTCTGATTGTCAAATAAGTTTGATTATTTAGTTTGGCACGCCATCTCATACGTGGTCTAGCCAGCAAAAAATGACCAGTTTCATCTCATGGGTCCCACCATTTTCTGAGTTTTCCAAAATTCCAACACTACGCTCTCTCCCTCCTTCCTTCTACTTCCCGTCGACGGTGACTCACTCCACCGGCAATAGTAGGAGAGAACAATATCTCAGACAACTCAAGCTTTTTCAGAATATTTCCATGCCCATTGTTGCTAAAAAAAAGCCCACCTTCGATTCTCCTCAAGATCAACAACAAAATCGTTGCTTCAGCCACGATTCATCGCCACCGCAAGGACCTCTGCAGACCATGAATTCAAAGAGAATACAACCTCCAAAAACCAGCAAAACAATATTCTGAATATACAAGAATTAAACAACTTGTACATAGAAACGCCCTAAAAAATTACCCATTTTCCTGACCAAATACTTAATTTACAAAGCTTTGTGGAAAGCCAATCAAGGAGAGCAAAGTCTAAGGAACAATTTGAAATATATATATGTTCTTTCAAAGGCAAACTCTTCGTCAGAACTCAAGGACCATGACGACTACGGGTTCAAATATATATATATATATATAATACGTTTTTACAATCCATTAGAGTACTTGATGTAAGGTTGATTGATCTGTATGTGTGTGAATGATCAGGGGAGTGAGAAGAGGAGGAGATGTGGTGTTTATACATGGGTTCATATCATCGTTGGCGTTCTGGACATAGACATTGTTTCCGAATTTCTTCGGCAAGTTGAAGTCGAGTTATAGGTTGTTTGCAGTGTAGATATGCTGGAGTTTAGAATACACAGATCTGAGAGAGGTGAGGTTGGCGACCAACAGCTCTTGTCGTCTTCAGCTTACTGTTTACATCGGAGAAGGAAGAGAGAAAGAGAGGAAAGGAAGAGTTAGGCTGAGATATCGGAGAAGGAAAGAAAAGCAAGAGAGCGGAAAGGGGGAGAGAGAGAGAGGAAAGGGAGAGTGAGCTGGCAAGATGAGGTGGAAAGTATGCAGTGCCATGTGAACAGATGAATCAAATTTAACCGTCAAACTTTAAATTACGGCGGCAACATTGCTCTATTTTTTATATTTTTGAGATGATATTAATCCCAATTTTTTTTTTTAAGATAGCAGAAGTCCTCATGATATATTTTAAGGATAAAAATGCCTTCTAATCCTAAATTAAAATTAGTGTGGTATTTATACTTTCCTCAAAAATTTATAAGTCTTATGGAGGATTTGTAAATCTCAAAATTTCATTATAAATTGTGTGTGCAGATTTGTAAAAAATATATTAAAGTATTAATATATTAATACTATTATCAAGGAAAATTATTTAAAAAGATTCTGAAAAATAAAAAAAAAATCCAAATTGATATTCTAATATTTGCAAATAACATAAAGGTGTGTGAGGATCCATTTTAGCATTTTGAAGTTATGGATAAACATACCAAAATGCCCTCTGTTGTTACTGTTCATCATCTCCTTCATGAGTTGAACCAGAGACAGCCTTCTTCTCTCACTCTCTCTCTCTCACTTGTTACTCTTCTGGTTTTCTTCTTCATGTGGGCACTCCCTCTCTCTACCTTCCCTTTCATGCTTCATCTGAATCAACACCACCACCCTTATGTTATTCGCTCCCTCTCTCCCCCTCTTGATCTCTGTTTTCATTATTCAATGCATCGCACCCACTTGGTTCCGCCCATGCCCACTCTCAATAGTCGCCAAATCAGTCCGATGAACAAGTCATTATGCAGACCATAGACATTGCACATTTTGGATTATTATCCCAATTGTTAATGCACAAATGAAGCAAAAACCATCCTTATCCTTCAGACACACACAACAAATTGTGAGCAATTCGTTTTGCTCCATTAAGCTTAATCAAAACTGCTTCTCACAACTTGATGAATGCAATAAAGAAAACATGTACAGAAAGGAAATGGAACGAGAATCTGCAGAAAGATTTTTGTTCTATGATTCTAATGAGATTTATTGAAATGTGTATGTTCACCAAATAAATGGGGGTTACTTAGAAAAGTTAGTGCGAGTAATAATGGCAGACAAGAAAGAAAGAGAAGCTATAACGATACTCAACTTGTTCAGGCATAAATAAGCAAGGAAAAGCCAACAGGAACCACCAATCCATTCTCCTCTAAGCTCGACCATTCCAGCACAGAGGAGCTAGCACCCAAAGACCTCGCCGACGATGACAAGCTCTTCCTTAATTCGTTGGATTCGCTCCAGTTTTTCTGATGCGTCCACGAATTCGACAAGTTCCTGTCGCAATTTCCTTGCCTCCCGCTTCATCTTCTTCTTCTTCAAATTTGAACATGAAAATCGCATGCCCGTCACCGCTCTCTTTCTCGAACAGTCAGTTGTAGATGTCCCAGGAGATTTTAACGGAAACCCCATCCACTTCCACTTTCTCATTCCCTCGAAATTTCCATTTCAAATGCTTAATCTGCAGGACCTTTTCGCCATCGACGCTGAAGAAGGGCCAGAAGGTGATGAACAGTACCAATGGAGGGCATTTTGGTATTTTCACCCGGAACATCAAAATGCTAGAATGGTCCTCACATGTCATTTACAAATGTTAGAGTCTCAATTTAGTTTTTTTCTATTTTTTAGATTTTTTATGAGTAATTTTCTCTATTATTAAAACAAATATGATATTTTTTTTTGTTGCCCACCCGGTTCACTGGAGCTTTGCCCCTACTATATCTGGATCAGACCCGCATCGCGCACCTAGCTATGGTGAGTGAGTCTCCCAACGGGGATTTTCTGCATTAGCCAAAGCTCAAACTCGAGACCTCGCTTAAGCGATACCGAGCCGCTTATCACTCAGACCAACCCCCGTTGATTATGATTTTTTTTTAATTACTCGTCAATGTTGTTCCCAAGCAATAGTTATTGGGCAATTACCCAATGACTAGTCAAAATAATTAGTTTAGTGATATAAGATTCTGTTATATTTTTTTAAATTTTAAATTTAATTTTTATATGAAACATATATATTAAGAAGAGCAGTTATAAGTTTTGAAACTAGAATATCTGACATTATAAAAGAATTTGATTAAAATTGTATTTTGGTATCTTATATGAGTAATAAATACTGTCTTGACATTTATTTGCAATTTTGGCAATTTATTCAAGATTAATTTTCTTTATAAGATACTTATTTGTAATTTTTGGGCATTTTTTGTAATTTTTCCAGTCAACTTAGAGTTAAAATAACAAATGTTGGATGGAGGGGCGACATTAATCTTTATTATAAAACAAATTATCCTATTTGTATTATTTTAAATTTATAATTGTATTGAGTTTTTATGAGATATTATAATGTATGAAATTTTGTTATTTTATTATAAATTTAAATTAGATTTATATAAATAATTAAATTATATATAATTTGTTTATAGTCTCAAAGCTTATTAAAATATAAAATAATATTTTAAATAGGCTTGACAGGTTATACATGATATTTACGATATATATTTTTAAGCCTATTTAAAAGTTTATATTTTAAATAGACCTTTCAAGGTTTTTCCGGCCATATCAAAGCTTTTGAAAGCTCATATCTAAGTTTAAAAAATAGCTTATATATAGGTTCAAATTTAGGCCTAGACTTTAGAATTATGTAACGGGCTCACACCTATTTGACTAAAGTCTAATTTACCCTAGTGTATTTTCGACTCTACTCTTAGATTTAGGATACCTAACTCAAACTTTTTTTAATTGGCCAAAGGCAAAATTAAACTTTAACTCTTATAGAAATTAACATCCAAACAAGATTGAAAGAAATACAAGAAAAGAGAGTTATTGCAGATTATGGGGATAAATCTTTCCTTCAACACTCTTAGTCCCTTCCCTCACTCTTCACTTTCAAATTGCTCCCAAAAGATACAAAACTCAGTTTTTGTTCTTTCCAGAGGTGTGATTGTTGATTTACACTTGTCACAAACAATGCTTTCCAAAATTTATCATAAGTAAAAAAAGGGTTAATGTTCAATTTTATTCTAAAAATTATTACATAAGAGTAATGTTGCTCCAATTTTTTTTTTTTGGATTTAATATTATGCTAGAAGTATTAAAAAGAGAGCAACATCACCCCTAACCAATAAAAAATATTAACGGTTAACGTTAATTTTAATGTTAGTTGTTTAACTGTTAAGATAATTTTACTCATTTTTTAACATATTCAATATAATAGTGAACCAAACAAAATTTCTAAAGCAACATTGACCTTAACCCTCAAGAAAAACGTGTAACTTAAGACAATTGAGTAAGTGTTCCTCCGATCTTTAATATAAGATTTATTTAATTAATTTGATTAAATTAAAAAAGTTAGTTAAGTTAGTTAAGATGACATATTTTGCTTAAAATACTTTAATCATATTTTTTAATTTTTTTCTCCCTCTTAACTTGATTATTATTGAGAGAGTATCAATAAGATTAATTTAAAAAAAAATTAATAAATATATAAAATAAATTTTATATTTAAAATTAAAATTAATTCTTTAATTAAATTTAAGAATACGAGGAATACTTATTAGTCTTCAAAGTCAATATTTGCAATAAGTACCTTTCCTACTACTATTGATTAGACATAATGGAAAATCCTATACTTGAGCTTCGAGGAAGATGAAAATGATCACCATATGAACCGCATAAAAAGCCACGAAACATCCAGTAAATTTTTTGCTTACAAAGACCAATTGAATCCTATTTAATTAACACAATTTCAACCATATTATATACTTATCGCATTCTAATTATATAAAAATTAGTTAAGATATTTATTTTGATCCTAAATATCAAATATTAATTTCTTTTATCTCATAAATGTATAATTTTTTTTATAAATTATTCATAATGATTACATATATTAATTAATGGGCTTTACCTTAAAAAAATATTTTTTTAATACAAATAAAAAAAAGAGTATTTAAAAAAAATTAATCTTTTTTATAAATAACTAACTTAATTATTTTTTTAATCTCTATAAATTAACTATCTAATTCCTATATTTAAGATCGGAGGGATTTAACTATCTAATTCTTACATTTAAGATTGGAGGCCTTATTTAATAGACACAACAGAAAAAAAAAATCTAAAAAGCTACTTATATATGATTTTTTAATTGTGTTAATAATTAAATTAATTTACAATTAACTGGACCGTATTATTATATTCTGCATATTTTAATCTAAATTGATAATATAAGTGACATAAATAATAATTTACTCTAATTTTATTGAATATCATATCGATTATTACTCTATATATATAACATAAACTTTATATACTATCACACTCTTGTTAGTTTGTATAAAACAGTCAAAGTTAAAACTATTTTGAGGTTGCCAACAAGCTGTTGGTAGGAGAAATAGTTACATATTTTAGAAGTATCATGCAATCTGAATTTTATCCAATCAAAATATAATAACTTAACATATTTTAATTATAGTTAGCCAATAATTTATCTGAAACAATTCATATTTTATTTTACTTTTAAAAAAAATAAACCTATTAATTTGATTCAGATGAATTTTTATTTTTTCAAATTAAAATATTTATTTTTCTTAAAAAAAAATAAATCTTGATTTTTTAGACGAGTTATCAGTTAGATTATTATATTTTGATTAGATAGAGTTTAAATAACGTGGTACGTATGGAGTATGTAAGTATTTTTCTATTAGTTAAGGTTATAAATGATCTCGCCTTCATAAGGAAGAGAAAATAAGTTCGAAAGGGTAGAGATATTTTTGACTATATATATAAAAAAAGGAAAAATCCTAAAAAATTCTGCTTAAATTTCTAAAACTTAAGTTAGGAATTACTACAAAAATATGTTATTATTTACTTTATAAGAGTAGTTAATTATTTATAAACTGATTTAAAATTTAAGTGATATTTTTTTACGATTTTCTAAAAAAAAACCTCAAAAAACTATTTTGAGGTTAGTAGCCGTTTGGGCCGTACCTTTTTAATGCTGTACCAACTAACAAATATCTTCTATATTCACTTTTTGAATCCACCTTCCACATGCCCGCATGCCCGCATGCCCGCCGCAACATATTCCACTTAATTAACTTGTAGGGCACTAAGTTTACATTTTAGAAACATTAAAAGATTATAGAGAAAACTTACCACATCACAAGTCGATTTAATATTTATTATTTATTTTTGATTAATTGATATGAATTCCTCCATCTTTATAGTATTCTCGATTATAACCATTAGTTTCTATACTAATAATATGTTCATTATTATTAATATGGATATTAAAGAAATTACATGTAAGTAAGTTTCTACAAAATATGAAATACTAAAAGAGTTTTTTTTTTAAATAAATTCATATAACATAATTTAATTATTAAAAAAATCCAGTTGATTTTGATTTTATTTAGATCTATATAAAAAATTAATCTAGTTATATTTTGAATGGAAGCCAAAGCGATTATCTTGTTTCTCTTATAAATTATGATTTTGAGTATAGAAATTAATACTTGTAATTGAGAAAAATATAAGAATCTAATAAAAAGAAAAAAAATTACAACGGTCGATAGATTATAAAAATAAGGCAAAATTATAAGAATGTATATATCAATTTTCACATATTATTTAATTACTCACCAGATACTCATTTAAATTTGAGGGCCAACCTGTGCCAACTGCCAACCTCCATTAGTGTCACATAAACGTGTAGTATATATCGAAAAAGATGGTTAGTCGTAGGTTGTTTAACTAATTAGTTTAAGTGGATTCCTACCATCAAGATAGAGAAATATGTACATATTTTAAGAGCGTTATATTATTTAAATTTTATTTAATTAAAATATAACAATTTAATTGATAAATTATTTAAAAAAATTAAAATTTATTTTTTTAAAAAATAAATATTTTAAATTAAAAAAATAAAAACTCATCTAAACCAAATTAATATGTTTTTTTTAAAATAAAATAAAATATAAATTATTTTAGATAAATTATTGACTAATTAAAATTAAAATATGTTGAGTTGTTATATTTTGATTGAATAGAGTTCAAATGACATGTCACTAAAATCAAGTTGGTATCAAACCATAAAAACTACATCTGAAAAAGCATTAAGCCGGAATCATATGTTAATTACTGTGACATGAAAAATCATATGTTAATTACAACATGCGTAATTTCAAGCTCACCATTTGTATTGTATTCTACCTAATGTTTCAGTTCAAATTTTCACATGCCTTAGTTAAATCTATTAGTGGAGTTTTATTTTTTATGCCTACTTTTCACTTAAAACACGTTCTTCAAGATTGTAAGATGTAATCGAATAGTCATTATTTGTTACATACCATATTTTTAGTATGGAATTTTTATCATAAGAAGAGATTATTCTAGATATCCAGGACAAATATATTAATTTGTACTACCTTCAGTCCTAATTATAAGATCTAGTAAGTAAGCGAAATAAATTAGTTAATTGTAACTAATATAAAATTTAGTTGACTAATTTAGATAGATTAAGGAGTATATAATATGAATTTCTTTTAAGGGGTTAGATTTGACTATAATCAATTAATTTATTTAACTTCCTTAATATTTTTTAAAAAATTAATTAATTTTTATAATTAAAATTAGGAATAGTATTATAAAATGTCACCAGGTCGTCAGAAGATATTTCATACGTACAACTAAAACAAATTATGAAAGTGGCAAGGATGAGGTGAGGTAAAGGCTTTGACTTTATGTCCGCACTAAGATGGTCGGGATTGAAATTAACATAAATATAGCTTATTAAAATATGTTTGGTATACCTGTTCGATTTTTAGGGGTACTATTTTGTTGTGGTTCTAGTCGTAATATTTGGGGAGGTATCCTAATTTTTAGGTGTTTAAGTTTATGCCTGAGGATAATAAACGGCTCACCCTACTCGATATTAGTATTGCTTAGAAGGAATAGAGACTTCGCCCTGCCCTTAGATCGTGAGTGAGTCTGACTCATTTTCAAAAATTTTATAAAAAAAAAATGTTTGGTACAAGGCACTAAGTAATATTTAATCTAAATGGGATTAAGCAATATCGTCTCCCTATAGTATTAAAAAATCAATCCTGGGATGATTTTTTCATGACCAATACCCATGCCCCTCATTTCTCCTCATCAACGAAGCTATCATTGTCGATTCCATCCCTTCTGCTATTTCCGGCATGCCACCCATCATCTCCGGCCTCCCACTTCCCGCCTCCCCTTCCTCAAAAAAATGTTGTACGTCCGTCAAAAAAAATAAAGAAGCCCTAATTGCTCATCTCTGCTCTCACCATGGTACCCCCCTTGGCAAGTCTTCATATGGAGAAGAGGATCAAAAGAACATGGAGATAACAGTTAAAGGGGGCCATGAAAAATGGGAGGGGGACGGGCAAGTTGCAAGTTTTTGTTTTTATTTTTTAGTAATAATATTATAGTCTTTTTATAATTATACCTGATTTTAAAATAAAATTAATTAAACATTATAGGTAACTATTATCGCATACTAAACATAATTTTAAAATACCAATCCCACTCCTAATCTAAATTCCAATTCCAATCCCAATTCCTCATAATTCAAGGTTGGGTGCTAAATTATACGGACCTCTTCTATATTTATAAAATATACAAAAATATCTTTTTAATTAAATAAAAGAATATGTGATTTCAACAAACGTTTTTTTTGAGGGGGTGCGTAATTCTCTTATTTTCAATAAAAAAGTTTGTGTAGACTTTAAAAATACTCAAAGATATAAGTATAAGATTTAAATAAAAGAGTTGTTAAAAATCAAAGGAAATACGCCATATGTTTAACGTTATTAATCTGTGTAAATACTAATAGGAGACATATATGCAAAAGTTAGTCAAATTAATTATAAAAAAAAAGTTAGTCACATGAATAACACGACGATAATCACGATGTCTGCTCTCTTTTTCCTGAACAGGTAATTAATCAAACGTTGTTAAGAAAAAAAAAAAAAGATAATTGTCACACAATAAATCAAACTTTGAAGCGTGTTTTGTGTCGTGTCTCTACCAAATCTTCCACTTTCTGTAATTGGGATATGTACCACAATCCATTTGGTTAAATGGAAAAGGGAAAATGAATATGATTTGATCTCTTCTTTAGAATAATTTAAATTTCATTTTTACACTTTTTATTTAATAGCTAATTTGGTCTATGTATTTTTATTCAATTTTTAATTTAGTCCATATGTATATTGTTAAAATTCAGTCCATGTAATCAGGAAAAATACTATTTTGTACTCCTAGGAGTACTATGTCATGTATATGTTCTTTAATGAAAAATAATCTAAATCAAATCACTAAATTAGTAACTTTCTAATCTTCTCAACTTTTATATTTTTTTTCTGTATTAAAATTTTCAGCTTCAAATACTAAGAACATTTATATGACATGACAAATACTTTTCTATAATTAATCAAGTAGGGATGCAACTATACAATCACCTTTTTCCCAGCTCAATACATTGTTCATAGAAAATTATACAAAACACACATACACATCCAAGATACTAAAATTTAGACTCCGGTTATTCAATCGAGTGAGACAGTTGTTCAAGAGTCAATGGCCCATCCCAAGTTAACCTAATAACGACTAAAATAATATAATTTAATTAAAATATAAAAATATTTTTATGTACAACTTTATAAAGAGTAATATTTAAATAAAAATATATTAATTCGTAAGTAAATACAATATTTATGTATAAAGTATAAAGGGTAAAGGTGCATCCAGCACCCTAAACTAATTTTGGATGAGCAATTGACACCCTAAAGTATTTAAAGGTGCAATTAGCACCTTGAACTAATTTTGGAGGTGCAACCAGCACCCTAAAATATTTAAAGGTGCAATTAACACCCTAAACTAATTTTGGAGGTGCAATCAGCACCCTAAAAAAATTTAGTGTAATTTATTAAAATAATATTATACATATGGCTTTTAAACAATAATGTATCCAAAAAAAAAATTTATGTGATATGTATCAAATGAAAATAAATATTTTTGTTAGTGAAAGGGTAAAATTGCACCAATTTAAATATTTGAGGGTGCTGATTGCACCTCCAAAATTAGTTTAGGGTGTTAATTGCACTTTTAAATACTTTAGGGTGCTGGTTGTACCTCCAAAATTAGTTCAGGGTGCTAATTGCACCTTTAAATACTTTAGGGTGTTAATTGCTCCTCCAAAATTAATTTGGGGTGCTGGATGCACTTTTACCCAAGTATAAATCACACATAATTTAATAAAATAGAGTTATTAAAATATACTATTATTTTTTAAAAAAACAAAATGGTGTTGTTTTATGCATAGAAAAAAGAGAAAAAATATAAAATTTAATATACTAGACCTATCTAAAACTCGTAGAACAAATAATATTATTAAGAAGTTGGCTCACCGATTCAGTAGTATGACTGACCAATCTGGATTAAATTTTAATACCATGCACATACCACACCATTACTTTGTTTTTTTTTTTTAAGTGTGCCCCAATCTTCAATTCAATCACTTGCACGTTCCTTAGAAAACAAAAGCAACTAGGAATAAGATTCAAAGGGTACATACATACATAGCTATATAAATATAGATTCAAAAGTGATGGCGATATTATATAATGGATGATCCTACACTCCACTAAACATTGAAGGCTTTTGATTTTGCACTATCATATCTCTTTTAAGAAGATGGTGTGTGTTTTCTTGGACTTGAACCAAATTAAAGAATACATAATATCCAAAATGGCATTTGCTTCTTCTTCTTCTTTCTTCAACGTATAAGTGCGCGTGTGTGTTGGGTGCTCATGTATATGCTGACGAGGATCTATAACCTAAAAAACGAAGCTTGTCCTTGTAATTAGAATAATGCTTCAAAAGGATCTGATGCAACATACATGAAAACGTGTGTGTGTGTGTGCTGTGTGTGCATGTTTTGGCGCGCACACACGTTTGACTTAGGTCCACAAGCAACAAACTGTGGAAACAGCGAGCGAAATTGCTGGAGAGATTTTCAAAAAAGAATTTGCTTATCGATTTAGTTAACTAATTCATAAAAATTAAGAAAATTATTAAATTAATTATTTGTTATTATTATGTAAATAATTTTTCATTTTTTCTTAAAATACTCATATTTTAATGAAAGTATTAAAAGCGGGAGACAAATAGAGTAAGAAAAACTATGAAATTAATGAGGGTAATGTGAGAAAATTTTTTAAAGGAAGGAGAGAAAAAAATTGAAATCCTATATTTAAAGTGAAAATAAATCACTCAACTATGTCTTACATTTGCCATCATGGAAACATATAAATATATCCATGCAGTATATATTCTTTTGATCCACAATATAAGCCATTTTCTTATAACTTGACTCAGTGTAAAATATAAGTCCAGCTTGATAATATCTAGAGCATTTAAATTTTTGCCTTATTTTGTCCCTTTGAATAATGAAACTTTATAATTAGGGTAGTATTGACTATTGACAAGTGTATATTTAAAAATATTGTAATGTTTTTTGTAGATTTAAAAACATAACATTTTTTAATTGTTACTACCTCTCATCCCTAATATAAGAGCTTTGTTAAAAGGTTAAATTCGGTCTTAAATATAAGACTTTAATCCATATTATATATAATATTTATGATTTTTTTTCATACTAATTTACTTAACTTATAAATCGATATACTCCTCTAATCCTTAATATATGATATATTTAACTAATTTGATTATTACAGAGTTAGTTAAGTTAATGAATATGATATATTTTTCCTAAAACACCCTAATCATAGGTAAGTTAATTAATATGATATTTTTTTTAAAATACCCTAATCATCCTCTTTAACTCATTCTCTCCCCTTAAATAATTATTGTTGAGGAAGTATCAATAGGAATAATTTAAAAAAAATTGATAAATATAGTAAATATATATTATATTTATTATCAATATTAACTCCCTAATTAAGTAATATATTAAAACAGAAGTATAATATAATGTTATATAAAAATATTTTTAGAAATTCATATCATACGTATTATAATTAATTGAATTATACTTAAATTAATTAACTTACTCTTATATTAAAAATAAGAAGTAATGGTATTTTTAATGTATAAAAGTTAAATTAAACTTAGACTTGTAGATATGGACTATGTATGATGAGGCGGGAAGGTGAGGGAGTCAGATTGACAGTGGAAGACCAATATTGAGCACGTGTCGAATAAGCATCAGGTGGCTGTGCCATGGCGATAGCCTTTTTCCCAATTTCCACATTCATTCATTCATTCATTCATTCATGTACGCAAACGATGACGTCGCCTTGGAAACATAGCCGCTTCCCTCCCTTCTTCCTTTGGAAATTGTAAGCTTCCCATCTCGTTCATTTCCTCCATAAATACCCTCTTCATCTTCATCCATATCACACACACACCATTCAACCCTGCAACACCTTCACCTTCTTCCTTCTGTCTCTATATACCTCTATTATCGACCCTAACTTGCTATAGTTCTTCCCTCCAAAGCTGCTGGTGGCGCCGCCGCTTTTGGTGGTTGTTGTGACTATAATACGATGACAAAGATCGAAGATGTATGGAATGTGGTGCACGGGTTGAAGCCGGCGATGTTAATGGTGGTGGCTCAGATAGCATTCGCAGGCGTCAATGTGTTGTACAAGCTCGCCGTCAATGATGGCATGAACCTCAGAGTCGTGGTTGCTTATCGCTTTATCTTCGCCACTGTTTTCATTGCTCCTATTGCTCTCATTCTGGAAAGGTAACTAAGTTTGTTTCTTACTATCTGACAATATTTTCATTTTATATTTTTGTATATGCGTTCCAATGTTTATGTCACAATTTGTCTTTAACCGCTGTGTTCCATATATTTCCTGTGAAGCAATAATATATATATATATATAAATCAATATTTTCAAAGAGCTGGACTACTTCTTCCTATATATCAACTCACAATTGACTTTCAATGTCAAGAACAATTATCTTCATGATGCTCAAACTAAATAATAAAACCATGCATGCAATATAATAATAATAATAATAATAATAATAAATTTTTTGAAAGGGAAATGGGAATGATTCTACTTATGTTTCTCTGTTTGTAGTGGAAATGGCAGGATTTGAGCAGATATTGTAATACCACCTTTGGGGAGGGAATATATTTACAAGTCATTTCATTATTGTTTGAGAGTCTTCACGAAGCAATAGCAATAGTAATAAAGCACACGCACAACTCCATGAGAATAAAACTAAAGAAATAAATTAAGGAAAAAAGGCTTATTGGTGCATCTAATAGTACATGCTTAAGAAAGAAAAAAGGAATAATTTGAGCCTCTTTCATTTAAAGACTAATAATGGTAAACTGTTTGCAGGAAGAAGAGACCAAAGATGACTTGGAAGATACTGTTTCAAGCATTTCTTTGTGGTTTATTTGGGTAGGTATCAAATCATCATCATCATTATTAACCAATTAATAATTAACAGTTATTATGCCATACATAGTACTATGTTTGTGTGCGCTTTTCTGTTCATATTGGAATAACTAGTTTCATATACGTACATATATATGTATGTGTGTGTGTATATATAATATGAATTATTTTTTGTGACAAGTATAAAAGGTTCAATATTTGAAAAATAAACAGAGAGAAAATGATTGAATTCACAACCACACAATGTTAATCCTATCTTATATACTTCTTTGGTTCTATTTACAAAGTTTCAGACATTTTTTTTATCCTATTTATAAGTTATATTATTAAATTTTTCATATAAACATATAATTTTATCTTCATATATTATTGTGTAGACTTTATATATATTCTAGGATAGAGTATATATTAAATAGAGAAAATTAAAAAGTTAATAATAATATGTTTGGATATGGAGAGAAAAGTAGGAGAAAAATAGGGGAAATGTTAGGAAAGAAAATTTTCAGAAATAATAATTTTTTTTTACTATTTTTAGGAATTTTTTTTCATAGTATTCTTTCCTTCCTAATTTTCTTCCCATCCAAATATATGGTTAAAATTTTTCTTAGTTCTAATAAAACATGTTAAAAAAGTGACTTGTAAATAAAATTAGGAGATATATGAATAGGATTAAAGCTGGACTCAGATGTCGTTGATAAATATAGCCTCTTTTGTTTTATTTTAGAGCAGACATTTGAAAGAATACACAGAGAGTAGTCATAGGTAACACCGATGTTTCATATTGAGGTTTTGTTTCTTTCCTGGGAAGTGGCAGTTTTAGTGGGAATTAAATGCAAAGTTTAGTAAGTAGTACTTCAACGCAAATAGGAAATACAGAATCGTGATGATGCGTGACTCTTTCTCCACCTTCCATTTGTAGCTTTACGTGAATTATGTAGTCTTTTCTAGACCACATGTTCTATTGCCTCGCTTTCACTAGCCATATTAAATAATATTATTTTGATCTTAAATATAGGATATATTTAACTAATTTAATTATATTATAAAAGTTAATTAATATAAGTATTTTTTCCCTGATGCGTGTGTGTGTATGATTACGTAGAGGATCAGTGGCACAAAACTTATACTTAGAAGCATTGTCTTTAACATCAGCAACATTTGCTTCAGCAATGGCCAATCTGATTCCAGCCATCACCTTTATCATGGCCGTCTCCTTCCGGTGAGTTTCCTTCCACTGCTCTAACTTTCTTTCTTTATTCACTTTCTTTTCTTATTCTTAGTTTCTTTCAATCTTTTTTCTCCTTTTTCTTTTTCTCACTATAAATCATATAACTTGGAACACATTTCCTATTTCGCCTCCACAAAAGTTTCTCCTTTCTTTTCCTTTTTCAACCAAGCCAACTTTTCTGTGAAAAGTAGAGAATTCATATTCTTCTAAAATATTATACTGTATTCCCTCTAGTATTGAATCTAAGAGCTCAATAACTAATTTATAGATATTAAAAAAAAATTCTTTGTAAAAAATGTGTGAGAGTTTTCGTGAAATACCTTCTTTAATTATTTGTAATGGAAATTACTCATATATGAAAAATCTTCTTTTGATATAGGGTATGTTTGGGAAACCCTCAAACTTAAATTTTAAAAGAGCTTCTGACCAAACCTTGTTTTGGAAAAATTTTAAAACAAACATTCATATTTGTTCATAAATGCTTTTGGACTAAACTATGGTTTTAAATAAGCCACTAAAACTAGCTTTTGGAATAATAAAAGAGCTTATGGACTATCCAATTACTATTTTACCCTTACTTTTTCTTATATTCTCTCTCCTCTCTCATCTCTCTTCTATACCCTCTCTCCTCTCTCATTTCTTTTCTCCACCCTTTATCCTCTCTCTTCTTTACTCTCTCCTCTCTCTCCTCTTTTCTTTATTCTCTTTCATCTCTCATACTTTTAATCAAATCATACACTTTTTAGTAATTTATTAATATAAAAAGTCATTCTAAAAATAATTAACTATCCAAACACTTATTTATTCAGAACCATTTTTTTTATAAACTATTATCTAAAAGCCCTTTTCCATAAGCTATCCAAAAGCCTATTTTTTTCATAAGCCATTTTTTAAAATCTTATCAAAACGCACACATATGTAATTCATTAGGATAGTTTGAGAAAATTGTTACAAATTTGGAAGATAGCGTCTATTAAAATATTATATTTAAGACTAAAATATAGTCTTTAATTAATGAGTACGTATAAGATTAGAGGTTAGAGGGAGTATTATTTATAAAATTATGAATAATACGACTCATTCTTTAAAATTTGAACAGGTTGGAAAGTCTAGATATAAGAACAGCAGCAGGAAAAGGCAAGATCATTGGAACAATAACAGGAATAAGTGGGGCTATGATTCTAACATTCTTCAAAGGTGCACAAATAGACACAGGCTCCTTCCACGTCACCCTCATGCATCATCATAACGGACACGTGGCATCGCGGCACTCTTTCTCAGGTGGGAATACCCTCTTAGGTGCTCTCTGCGCTCTGGGAAGCAACTTCAGTTATGCTTTATGGCTCATCATTCAGGTGTGTTTTTATGAAACAATTGGTTAATTGGCCACCCTTCGTTTTACTTCTTTTACTTGTCTTTTGTCGTTTTACAGCAAGTTAAACAATTTTCTTTGGGTTATTGCAATAATACAGACTAAGATGAGTGAGAGTTATCCATGTCATTACTCAAGCACAGCTTTGATGAGTCTGATAGGTTCCATCATATCTGTTGCTTTCGCTCTCTGCCTCGAGAGGGATTGGTCTCAGTGGAAGCTGGGTTGGAACGTCAGGCTTCTCACCGCGGCTTATTCGGTATGTTATTATTGTCCACATACACTTGTGATATAAATTTGATACTTCCTATATGTATGTATGTTAATATGAGAATTATTTTGCTAATTATGTGAAGTTAAAATATTACTAATATAGGGAATAGTGGTTTCTGGAGCAATGGTGGTGGTGATGGCCTGGTGTGTACATATGAGAGGCCCTCTTTACGTCTCTGTTTTCAACCCACTTTTGCTTGTCTTTGTGGCCTTGGCTGGCTCTTTCATGTTAGATGAGAAGCTTCATCTGGGAAGGTATATGCTTGCCCTTTACATGCGACCGCACAACAAACACAGCCACCACACACAGGAACAATCAGAAAAAAGTCATATTTAACGCTTAATACGCATTGTTTTAAAAAAGCGTCAAATAATTACTTGAGATAGAGGTTGAGTAAGAAGTTATTTGACGGTTATTATTTTGGCTGTTAAATAGGTGTCTCCATCATTCGATGGTCATCAAGATTAAAAAAAATATAAATAGCATAATGTTTGCAGAAATTTTGTGGAGACCAAAAATTTATCATACCTATAATGGCCCTCACCGGTATGCTTAAAATTTAGGGAAAATTCTACAAAAAAGATATTTAAAATTTAAAATATTAAATAAGTTTTATTTCTTTTGTAAGAATTCCTAATTTGAGATTTTGAAATTCAAGTGATATTATTGTGGGATTTTCCTTAAAATTTAAGCATAAATATATTATTTTATATGCATCTGAATAATCTAATGCATGCATGTTAATGCATGACCATAAGCATACATGCAGAATATTATATTTTAATATATTTAATGAGTTATATACAAGTTAATTACTTTATTATTGATGGCTAATTAGTAGCACAAATAAATTTGCAGTGTAATTGGAGGGGTATTGATAATATGTGGATTATATGCTGTTCTATGGGGAAAACGCAAAGAGATGAAGAAGATGAATCAACTTGTTCCATCTGATCAGAAACTTCATGAAATCATAGTAACATCTCCTACACAAGATCCTAAATGTGCCCCACATGACAATATTAATGATAGTGATGTTGATAAAGTTGTTAGAGATAGTAGTGATGATCATCATCATTCATCAGAAAATGCAAGTGATGATCAAGCTGTGCATGATAATCAGAATAATGAAAGGTAGAGATAAAAAGAAGAAGAAGAAGAAGAAGAAGAAGCAATATGATTAGTTTAGAAGTTTTATATTCAGTTCCTTTTTTATTAGAAGCTTTATATAGGCTTATGCCATCCTTTTCTAATAGCCCCCCCCCCCACTTGTTATCAGCATTTTTGGGGGTTTAGAGGAAAAGCAGGCTATGGTGGTAGATGCTTTATTTTTATTTTCTTCGTTTAGTTCATTTTTGTGTTTTAATGCTCAAGCCGTAAAGCATATTTCCAATTGTAACATAAAGGAATGGAAATATTATGTATATACTCCTCTTGTCCTAAAATAGGACATAATTAATGAGTTGATATTTTATCTAAATATAAGACTTATTATTTTTCAAATTTATTAACTTTTTCCCATATTACCCTTTTTATACTCTCTCAACAATAATTAAGTAAAAGAAAGATGGATGGAGTTAATAAAAATAATTAGCGTATTTTAGAAAAAAAATGATATAATAACTAATTTAACTAATTTTTTTAATCTAATCAAACTAGTTAAATAGTTCTTATATTTAGTACCGAGTGTGTATATATATTATGTTCTTTTAATTTATTTTTAAGTAGCTTGTGGTAGACATCTTATCTGACTTCCATTTGTAGGATAATATTTTATCAATTGTGTACTTATTGTCGGATTGGGGAATCTGGTGGATTCCAAACATGCACACTTTTTTGTACAAGTTGGCTAAATTTAAATTATCTTTTAAGTGATAGAATGTTGTTTTGCTTCTTAAATTAGAACTTAATTAATAAATGTAATAAAGTTTAGAGTGTTTAAATTAAGTTTTGAAAAAGTTAGATAAAGTGTTAACTTAGATCAAGTCTTTATGAAACTATAGGGATAAAAAATCTCAATTTAAAGATATTAGAACTAAAATTAAACTATAATTCGATCAAATTATAAGGACAAAAAATAATATTAATAATTTTTTAATCCCATAAAATATATGTATTATTATTTTGTTAGAATTATTTAAAGAGAAGAACTACGTAATTTGTCTATCTTTCATGAAAAAAAATAAAATATTAATTTGAAAAACTTTAAGAATTAAAGTGAAGGGTCCAAGTACCGATTACAGTTTTATAAAGATGAGGAACCCCTCTTTTATCATATAAAATGCTTGCTTTTAGGAAAGTAGCTTGTCTATTTAATCCCAGGAAAACATTTCCAAATGTAAAGCAAAAAGAAATGAAAAAGACATTATATAGAAGAAACAACTTTGTGGAAATATAATAAAGATTGAATACCATGTATCTATAAGTTACTCTATAATATAAAAAAAAGGACTCTTTTGATTTGTTTTGTCTTCTTAGTTCTTAGTCCTCTCTTTACGATATTGATAGGGAAATATGTTTTAGAATTTTGAAAGATAATTTAAGATGTGAACGCTAAGCTAAAATGACTTTCTTTTCTCTTATGTACTCTCCCACTTTTTTTGGTCTCTATAAATTGGATAAATATTATTGTACTTTTCTATGAAAATTTTGATGTGGTAATATCTCTAAGAAAATCCGCTGAGAATTTTATAGATTGCATGGTTTATATTTTAATTTTTTATTGTTTTAAGAAAGTAACATTTTAAACTAAAATATTTACTGTTGGGACATGCAGTGAAGAAAAAAAAACACTTTTCCCCTATTTCATCCATGCGAATATTAGAGAATATTTCACAATATGACTAAACGGGATTTAGATCTAGTATAATTGGTAAACTAATATTTAAATTTTTACTGAAAGAAAATATTCACATTTCGTGCTCGACATTGCCTTAAACATTATTATCTATAATAGAAAAATATATGTACTTAGTAAAAAAACAAGTATAATATTGGTCTTAGTAGAAAATATTATGACCGCTTAAACACAAAATTTTATGTCAAATCTGTATGCATGTAAACAATATTTTTGGAATATTATTAGTTGCTTGAATAATAATAAATTCCTTTATTGTTTTCCATTATTTGAAGAGAGTGGCATATGCTCTCATCTTTGATAAGTTAAGTTTGTGATTTGTTTAAAAACATTGCCATGGTTATACTATGAACTAATTAACTCTTGGTATACGACTATATTGTTCATTTTTGGGACAAAAACATCTGCGGATAATAGTTTAATTATTTTTCTACTTTTGTGAATATATAACCCCAGTAAAATTAAAAGTTAAGTTTAATTATATACTCCTCCGGTCCTAAATATAAGACCTAATTAGAGAGTTGATATTTATCCTAAATATAAGATATATTTCTCAAATTTATCAACTCTTTTCTAAATTACCCATATTGATAGTCTCTCAACAATAATCAAATAAGAAAAAGAAGAAGGGAGTTAAGAAAGATGATTAGGGTGTTTTAGAAAAAAAAATATGCTATAATAACTACACTTAACTAACTTCATTGATCTAATCAAATTAGTTAAATAGATCTTATATTTATTACCGAATGAGTAGTAAATATATATGCAGGGTCTAGATTTGTTGAAACAGCTCAAGGAACCTTGTTCGTCTACACTAGGTTTTCTATTGGGAAAATGACACCTAGGTCCCATGGAAGCAACTGAATGACAAAAAAGTCCCAACAAATGCCATAATGAATTTCAAGTCCCATAGGACCTCATAGGAATTTTTTACAATTGTAAAAAGACCTAAATACCCTATTAGTTTTGTGAATACATATCACCCATCAGAAACGAATTCCCTAACTCCGTCTGAAAATCACTCTGCTTCTCTTCTCCGCTGGGTCAGTGCTCATCTTCTTCGCTCGGTCGCTATCCTCGTCTCCGCTCGGTCAGTGCTTCTCGTCTCCGCTCGTTCTCTGGTCCCCTTCTCCCTCGATCTGTGTCATCGGTTCTCCTCGTCTGTGTGTGGTCTCTGCACTGTAGTCTTTCGCTGCGACCCACCCCTGCTACCGCTAGCACTTGCCTCATCGTAGAAGTCATCGTCGGCTTTGGCCGCTGGTACTCATCGGTTACCGTCGCTGTGGTAGAACTGTAGTCTTTTCGCTGTGGTGATTATCGTCGCTGCGACCCGCCTGTCGTGCGGCATTTCCTCCTCTGGTACTCATCGGTTATCCCCTCCTGCGAAAGCCCCTACTCCGGGTAATATCTTTCTTGATTTAAAAGCTACTACTACTTTATTGAAGGTGTGAAGAATAACATACTGAAGGGAGGCATTGGCCTCCCAAGTATAATATCTTACTTTGCTACTGGAGTTCATTGCAAGAGCGTAAAAGTTAATATAAGAGTTATTTTAGGCAAGGTGGAATGTATTAAACGTACCTGCAAGTAATTGTCTTAGCAATAACCTATGTCTTTGGCAGTAATTGGACATGGTCATTTGCCCGTTATTTTGAGGCTCGCTGCACATAGAAGGAAAGATATGAAGATAAGTTATTGAGTCCTTATTAATAAGTCGGAGAAGGGTTGTTGCAGTAGGTAGATGTTCAATCGAATATCTGTTGATAAAGTCATTTTACTGATTCTTGTAAAACATCATCAGTAGTAATAAGGATAAATGGCTTATTTGATTTTGATGTGATGCTTCTGCATTTGCAACACTGCCGTGCTGATTAGTTGGATTAAAATATTGATTAATCATTCATTGTATTGATGAAAGTGGTTGTTATTGCAGGATAAAAGATGTCAAATATTGGAAAAGCTGAAGTCAGATGAAGAGGTTGCAACTTTTCTGGATATGCACTCTTCGTTGAAGAGCAAAAAATTGCTAACCCACGGAAGAAGATGTCACTAGAAGACACTGGTGCATCATTCAGGGAAGGTTGGAATAAGTTGGAAGGGCAAGAAAGAGTAGAATACAAAAGCAGGGCAAAGGAATTGAGAGGTCTATCGAAAGGGAAGAAATATGTCGTGCCCTTCTATACCTTCTATACAAGATGTGCACCAAAATAGTTTATGGATGTGTGCAAGGTGTTGAAGGGGAGGAAGAAAACAATGGAGAGACTGAGAGCAATTGGATTTGATAAATTAGTGCGCATAAGCTGCGTACACATTCAGCGGGATCTATGTGGGGTGTTTATGCGTGCTTTTGACCCGCCAACAAAAATAATTTCCATTAGAGGAAAGACGTACGAAATTGATGCAACTGCTGTGAATAAAATAATAGGATTGCCACTTGACGGGTCAACAATTATGCCAACGACGTCTGTTGAGCAAAGCTTCAAGGAGCTGAAGATGGTGTATGGGAAGGTCCTATATACGACAATAGCAGGTTGATGACAAAGAGAATGCTGATTTGGAGTTCTTGTTTGTGATGTACAGCGTAGGGATCCTCTTAGATCCTAGCTCTTGTATATATGTAAGTGACAAGGTGCTGAAGGTAATGGCCTTGACGAAGGATGCATACACTGAGTTTGATTGGTGCACATTTGTTCTTACTAAATTGGCAGACTCTATTAAAGAATATCAGGAGGAGTTGAGGAAAGGGGATGCCGGTGGGAGGAAGAACATAGGAGGTTGCTTATACTTCCTCATGGTAAGTGTGTTTGGGGTAATATTTTTTGTCTGTGTAGTAACAATTAACTGTTATTGTGTACTGGAACATGTTATTAACTTGTGCATGGTGTCAAATGCAGATTTATTGTCTGCAGATGTTTCCGCTGGGCCGACAAAAAGCCTCTGAGGTCGGGGATACCATGCCTTATTGGAATGATGAGGAGGTCCATGGAAGAACACGGTTGGAGAAGGAAAGCAAGCAAGGTGTTCTGCATGGCAACACTAGCAAGGACCGACCGAAAAAGTCAACGTTTAATCCAAACGTTGATCTCACGCACCTTGTACGAACGACAATAATTACTTTCATTTATTGGTTTAGTACAATTTAAGTAATGCACTAAGTGGTTTTTCTTTTTCAGCTAATCAAGGCAACTTATAGTAGAATCATGATGATGGTGGGGAAAGAACTGTTGGCTCTCCAACACAGCCTCTTAGGGGAAGCTGAAGGTGGACACGGTGGAAGGGAGGTCAATGGAAGTGGTGATGGTGGTGAAGGCGGAGGTAGAGATGAACGTGATGAGGAAGGTGGTGATGATGGTTAAGAGGACGGTGTGATGATGGTGAAGAGGAGGGTGGTGATGGTGGTGAAGAGGACGGTGGTGATGAAGGTGAAGAGGACGGTGGTGATGAAGGCACAAGGCAATACCAAGGAGAGAAGGAAAGCAATGAAGTAGATGGGGAAACACATGTAAGAAGATCCAAGAGGGAAAAGAAACCAGCTGTTAGGTCTCCCTACTTCCTGGAGACGAAGGCGAGGGTTGGCAAGAAGAGGAAGAACGAAGTTGACAAGGAAGCATTGTTCAACATGTGCACAAGTCAATGTGCTGGTTCCGAGGAGCTAGAGTAAGTATTTTATTGTCGTTGCCTGCTGAAAATCTGATTTCCCATGTCAAAGCTAATTTTCTGATTTGAGTTTCAATTGCTGTAGTGTTTTTGTAGAGATGAATGGGTTTCACATCACTCGTGGTAAGCTATGTTGCCTCTGTAGTAGAGCATAGATGAGCACCACTGTAAGACAATTGTCTTTTTCAATCGTGATCGTTGTGGCCTCTAATGGTGGTTTGCTGATTTGATGCTTGTAGTGGCGAAGACATTGGTCCAGGATGAGAAAGGCAGAACCCGTTCAATCAGAAGACATGTCTTTTCCGCCTATTTCATGCAGAAGATGTTGGTGAATCCCCTACGGTGGTCAATTGAAGGCAATGAATCAGAAATATTGCCACAGCATTTTGGCTACAATATTGTTGATTGTGACTTAATTTTTGGACCTGCTTGTGTAATAGACCACTGGTTCTGTTACATTTTTGACGTCAAGAATATGCAATTCTGTGCCCTTGACTCGTTAGTTGATACTCTAACATATGTGCGCTTGCAAAGGCAGCAACATGAAGAAGTATGTAAAGATGACAGAAAAGGTAAGCGCAAGAAGAAGAGGACCAGCGGCCAACATATATTCAAGGAGAAGCAATGGATGGCGAATGCCTGTGTATGTATTCCTTGATCTTCAGGTTCATACTCCCTTACGTATTACCAGTCATTTTTTGAATTTAATTTCTCTTTTGTGTGTGTATTGTACAGAAGTGTTGCTTCCTCAAAATACTTCGTACATTGAAGCCACAAGTCTTTGGGCAGGATGATCAGTTTGAAGTGAATTGGTCGAAAGTGCATCTCCAAACAGACACGTCAGCATCCTAACACATGTACTTCATTTTTTGCTTTCCTTTTCCTTGTGACTTACTCAACTTGTGGTCTTGGACAACTTGCAGGTATTCATGCAGGATTATTGTCTTGTCATGGTTGAAGACCTGGGATGGCAACACCGTAGATGAGGAAGGCTACACAATGCCAAAGTACTCCAATGAAGACCTCCACCAGTTGAGGGTTGATTGTTTGTGTTGGCTGATGACTCATCCTAACAATTCCCAACGGAACGAGTGCTATCCAGTCTAGCAGGGAAGGACTCCAGACAGCAGAGGAAGTAGTCACTAATTAAGTGTATCTGTCATTGTAAACCTTGTAAACAAAACGTGTACTTGAACATTTTCAATTAATGTGAACATGTTAACCTGTTCAGGAAGGATTGTTATGATGTTCAACTTGCAAGTGTTGTGTTTCATATGTCATCATGCAGAACATCTTTACTAGGGTCAACCCCATATGGGGGAATACTAATAACCCGACACTTACACCACTGTAAATAACAACTACCTAAGACAGCAAAAATAACAACTCCATCACTTACAGTTAATAACCCCTATTGGCTGAGTAACAACCCCAGTGCCCATGAATAACAATCCAGCGCTTGCGGTAACAACAACAGCACCCATGAATAACAACCCCAGCACCTGCTGTCGCGATTGGTTGATCCTCTTGTCGCTACTGGATGTCTCGAGTGTTTTTGGTCGCGACAACAAGTGTCTTTCGGTTGCGACAATTATTCGCACAAGCTTCCAGAAAATAACCCCAGCACCTATGAGTAACAACCCCAGCACCCATGAGTAACAACCCTAGCACCCATGAGTAACAACCCCGGCACCTACAATTGACAACAACCCCAGCGCCTGCTGTAACAACAACAGCACCCATGAATAATAACCCCAGCACCTATGAGTAACAACCCTAGTACCCATGAGTAACAACCCCAACACCTATGGATACCAACCCCAGCACCCATGAATAATAACCCCAGCACCTATGAGTAACAACCCCAGCACCCATGAATAACAACCCCAGCACCTACAATTGACAACAACCCTAGCGCTTGCGGTAACAACAACAGCACCCATGAATAACAACCCCAGCACTTGTTGTCGCGACGGGTGGATGCTCTTATCGCGACTGGACGTCTCGGGAGTTGATGGTCGCGATAACAAGAGACGTCCAGTCGCGACAATTGTTCACATAAACTTCCAGAAAACCAGCGCCCGGGAATGACAACCCCTGCACCTGCCAATTACAATCTCAGCGCCTAGGAATGACAACCCGTGTGCCCGAGAATGATAACCCTGCGCCTGCAACTAACAATTGACAGCAAATGACAGCAAACATAGTATTTGATCTGATTCATATATATGCACTTTCCAATTACATCAGGTCTTGCCAGCAAATACAAAAGGCATACAGCAAACATAGACACCTTCATCAAGATCCATCCTACCTTCCAACAAGATGGAGATTGATCAAGGTTACAAAAGATGACTTTCATCACTTTCTACAGATATATACAAAGCAAAAATCAGTGTGCTATGTATTTACACAAAAAAGTAGAGCAACCCACCGCCATTCCTCAGCTCGGGTTTGGATTCTTGCATGTCTTCACTGTGTGTCCAGCTTCATGGCATCTTCCACAATGATAAGTCTTCCTGTTCTGAAATTGAGACTCAATCCTCTTTCTCTTTGGCCTTCCGGAGGCCTTCTAGTAATTGGGGGGTCAAGGAACCTTTGTTTCATTAGTTCGAACACTGTGGGGTTGTCAGGACATGGACAATCATGTGTAGCTATAGGCCTCATGATACTAGCATATACTTTCTCTTGGGCATGTAACTTGTAGCAATCATCCACAAATGTGTACACACTTCCATGCATTAGCTTTATTGCAGCACATGCATGGACACAAGGGAGTCCACTCATTTGCCAACTCAAGCATGTGCATTTACGGGTGTGCAGATCAACAGTAAGTTTTATTACTCCATGGGGGCCCCAAGTCTTAACCTGGACTACTTCATTTTCCCAATATTAGGCATGCATATTTGTGGCACACCTAACTTGCTGCTGCAACTTTGCCTCAATATTTGGCCCAACTCCATTTTTCCAATTGACCATTGACATTTTGCTTGTAGCACCTTCTGGGCCAACTTCTGTTGATGCTCAAGAATTAGAACAGACACATTGTGCGTCCGCTCTTGCAAAATCCATGCATTGAATGACTCCGCGAGATTAGTGGTAATATTGTCCCATAGTTTGAATGGGAACTTGCTCATAGCCCATTTATGCATGTCCCCTTGGGTCTTAACCCATTGCGCCAGCTGTGGACAAAAGGCTTGTAGCTTTCCCATTGCGACATTAAAATCTCCCTCGAGCCTTGCATATGCAATTCCATCAAGCAGGTTAAGTGCGTCCTCCTTTCGGACCCTTAATGCTCGTCCCCTACCTCTTACAATTTTGAGAAAAGCAGCACTATAGTTTCTTTTACATGGCGGTAGCAACAAGCATGTCTTGTGCAGGAAAAAATAGTCCAAACAGCAGTTATGATTGCATTGTTTCGGTCAGACATAATTGTGATCTCCAAGGATCCTGTGATCTCTTTAACGTTTTGGAGAAACCAAGTCCACTCATTATTCATCTCACCACTAATAATAGCATATGCCAACAGAAATAATTCATTATCTGCGTCATATGCGTTCGCTGTAAGCATTGTTCCCCTGTATGGACTACTAAGATGACATCCATCTATATACAGTACTGCTCTGCACCCTTGCAAAAAACCTTCAATTGAGCATCCATACGCAATGAATACCCTCTCAAATTTGTTGGACTCTGAGGCTTCCCATATAGCAATAGTTTTTGGATCAGTTTCCATAAGCCTCTCACATATCCAAGGAATAATCTTGTAAGAATCCGCTGCAGTACCATGTATTTCCCTTAATGCAAGTTCTCTACCCCTATACGCTTGCCTATAGTTCAATCTCACACCATAATCTCTGTACAAGTCCTTGCTGATTTCTTTTGCATTCTTATTCATGTTACTCCTCAAAGAATCAATCATGAGAGACGATGTTAACTTTGACTTTCCATGGTGAGATATAAGTATGTCTTCTTGTGCATTATGCATGTGCTGACTTCTGAATCTTCGTATACTTAAGAATTCTGCATCTTGACGTTCACCCATACAATATGCACCCATGTACCATGGGCATCCATCAACCTTGCACTGGACAATGATTTTTTGCTTATTGTTCTTGATAAATTTGTACGAAAACCTGTGCGCGATGCTGTACTGGTATAGCTTCTTTCAAAGAACCCCCGTATTTGGAAATGTTTGGCCTTCTCCAACAATCAAATCCTTCCACTTTGTGCAATTCATTTCAGGTATAGTTGTTGGAATCATTTGGTCAGCACAAGACACTAATGGCAACACTTCATTCTCATTTCCCAATACAGCTGGAGACATAGAGCATACATTCCCACTTCCAAACAATTCATCAAACCTGCAGGAAACGATAACTTACTGGGTCAATAATGACAACTACCTACAACTAAGATGACAACTTATATATCAACTTGCAGCGCACAATATTTTCAAATCAACACACCATATAACTTACACATCTAGGCCCTCCACTACATCATCCATCTGAAGTTGTGTGCACTCATTGTCTGCTTTCTCTCCTATGTACACATAACCACTTTCTCCATTAAACATTATCAAATGCTCAATTCCTTCATCATTACACATGTCAATAAATGTGTGTTTATCAAATCTGACAGTGAATTTTATAAACAGTTCATCACTTCTTTTCTCAACAAGTGATGCTACTAATATTTTGAACTCATCATATGTTGTGCCTTCCTTTATGGATATTATTCTTACTGTACCCCCAACATATGTATGACCTTCTACATTATTTCTAAATTGTCCTCCCATATGAACATAACAGAATAGATGCTTTACAGATGAACTCGCCATCAATAATGACAACCTCCACCAGACATAGAATATAACAACTCAGGCACTTATATTAACAACTATGACATACTATAATAACAACTCTTCATGTCTCGTATATCAGCTCATGTCAGCCATTCACAGATAAGCACCTTTGCATAGTTCATATTTTCTTACCACACTCAACTAAACACACTATAAATTCCTGCAATCCAAACATAACTCTTAAAACCCTAAATAAACTTATTTAACCCACAACTCAAATGATAAAAAACCTACAAACACAATGTCCATATTTACATGGGTCACCTTCTATACCTTACTGCAATAATGACAACATGCACCAGACATATAATATAACAACTGAAGCACCTATATTAACAACTATCGCGTAATATAATAACAACTCTTCTTGCCCCCATATCAGATCATCATTTGTCATTCACACTTTCCAAGAACCTTTCTGTTGTTCATATTTGCTTACTACATTCAACTACAAATTCCTCTAAATCGAACATAACATTTAAAACCCAAAATAAACTCATTTAACCCATAGCTCAAATGATAAAAAAATTATGCTATGAACACACTCTCCATATTTACGTGGGTCGCCTTTTAAACCTCACACTTCAGCCACACACTATCATACGTAGCAGAACGATGACGAGCTATCCACTTCGCTGGGTTTGATAGCAATAGACTTCACGTTCTCATATCATAGTCAGAAAAGACGATATATACAGCAATTCTGCCTTAACGTCCTGCCACGATAACGAGATAACTCAGCTGCGAACACACCATCGGAGACATCGTATGGGTGGTAATGGTCTTGTCTATTGTTTTCTTATTTCACAGCAGAAAGCGCGCCAACTCTCATTTCTTCTCCACTGTGTTTTTTTTTCACAAGGGCAGTTTAAGTCTTTTAACAATTGCAAAAAATTTCTATGAGGTCCCATGGGACTTGAAATTCATTATAGCATTTGTTGGGACTTTTTTGTCATTCCATTGCTTCCATGGGACCTAGGTGTCATTTTTCCTTTTCTAGTTTTGTTCTGAAGATGTCTCTTACAAGCCAAAGAAGAGAGAATTCATGTTTTACAAAAAAAAAAAAAGAAAAAAAAGAAAAAGAAAAGAAAAGAGAATTCATGATTAGCTAAATACAGAAGAAGTTCACATGCATCAAGCCAATACACTGTTTGACGCCTTATGATCTTTTTTATTATTATTTAAATGGTAACGATATGAGATTATATGTAAGACTGAATTCATGACCTTATATGAAAATTTCACACTACTAAACTATAAAATTATTGACATTTTTTGAGCTGTTTTATAATACGCCATTTGCTTGCAGCTTTATGCACCATTTCTTCATAAAATTAGCTAAAAATACCAGGTAATGTTAATAAGAAAGTAGAATTTAAAGTCAAGAAAGTATGTGAAAATATTTTTTAAAAAAACTATAATATTTTTATTTCGTTCAGAAAATAATCTGAAATATAATTAATCAGAGGCTAAAAATTCTGACTATGATATTTGAATTTTGAGAAGAAAATTTTTATCTTAAGGTCCATCTCTAGTATTATCTCTGTTTTTTTTTTTGTAGAAAAACATTTTGAGACGAAATAATACATGAAAAATTATATCTTTAATTTTATAATTTTGAGAGGAAAAATAAAGTCAAGTTATCAGATGAATTAAATGAAATGCTGTGCGGTTTTTTTGGCTTTTAAAGGCTTTGTTCCGAAAGGAATGAGCATGCTCAAGAGAGCCAACTTCCATAATTTTGTTTTTAAATTTAGAAGGGCATATACTAGGGGTCTATTTGGTATGAAGAAAATGGAGCGGAGAAGAGGAGAGGGGGGTAAATTTTAATGAGTTCGAAATAAAAGAACTAGAGATGTGAAGTTAGAAATTTATAATTAATTTTTGGCTAAAATATATAAAACCTCCACAAATGTTATGTCAGTTACACATAACATCTTTAACTTTTAAAATTTTAAATTAAGAATCCCAATATTTCATGTTTTAACTATCAAGACCTTGTGTTAAAATTATTATTAAAGTTAACAGTTTTTACTATATCATAATTTTTATATTTTTTATTATATATCACTTTATTTAAAAAATAACGGCACTTAATATATAATTTTAATTTTTTAAATATTTAAAATAAAATACTTAAATATAAAATATTTAAATAACACTTTACACTTAACATGTAATTAAAAATATTTTTTAAATACTTAAAAAATATAAAATACTTAAAAAATCATTTAAAATATTTATTTAATCATGTTTAAATAAAAAACATAAATTATTTAAAATTACATTTAAATTGCCAAGTGTTATTTTCTAAATGATATGGTATATAATTAAAAATATAAAAATTATGATATGACAAAAAAAATATTAACTTTAACGGCAAGGACTTGTTAATCAAAATATAAATTATTAAGGTCTTTAATTTAAATTTTTAAAGGTTAGAGATAATTTGTACAACTGACAAAAAGTTTAGGGGAATTTTATGTATTTAAGCTTTAAGTTTGTTTACCATTTTCTCTTTTTTAAAATTTTTTAACTTCATTTATTCATTTCTTTTAAATTGAACTCACTACAATTTTCTCTCCCTTTCTTCCATTTTCCTTGTACTAAATAGACCATAATAATATGAGATTATATGTAGAATTAAAACTGTGAAGCAGAGCTCTTATACCACAAGATTACAACTTTATTGGCCAACTTTTTATCGAATTGTATTGATGGAACTAGCTTCTTGACCCCTACATATATATATATATATATGTATGTGTGTGTGTGTGTGTGTATGTATGGAACTCTCATTGAATGACCGTTTTGCCCACCACTTTATCAATCTTCAAACCTTTCTCACTGTTGTCCTTGGTTTCTCGTCGTTCATCTAGCAACAGTGATGATGGTTCTCAATCGACATTCCTAGCTTTCTATCAATGGTGATTGATGCTTGCCAATCCATGGGGCGACAATGGTTAGTTGTTGTGGTGGTTGGTAGTTGATTTTGGTGGTTGCTGTTGTGCATAGCAACATTGAAGAAGATGAACACGCTTTTTTATATTTCTTTCATTTGGAAAGGATGTTTTGGACTTTTCATAAATAAAAACACATACTATGGAATAAAAATTATATTAAAAACAATTTCATACTCAAGCTAAATATACTTTTGAAACTTACTTCCTATTTCTATTAGGGGCTTATAGCTTAACTTGATTAGGGCCTAATACAACCGGATCTATTTAACATCCTAATGATTTATTTGACTCATGAAATCACTTCTTTCTCATCATACATGGTTAGTCACTAGACTCCCACCTTCTTATGTTTTTTCTCCTTTTCAGATAAGAGAGCAATACCCAAAGGAGTATGATTACAACCAACAAGACAACTCCATGAGGCCATCTCTTCTTCTTCCCCGACAAACACTCAGGTCACCACTAAAGCTAGACATCAGCTTACTCTCTTTGATTAATGCTTTTCTTTCTTTTGCAGTTCACGTTATATCATCTGACTTTTATTCTAGGATTTTTGTTAATGTTGTATGTTCTATGTGTTTTAGTTCTTTATAAGACTGCTCTTATTTAATGTCATTTTGTCCTTTTATCCCCCCCAAAAAAAATAGAGATCAGCCTGCTGAACATCAATCAAGAACGTGGACGAGGTCTAAAGATCACAACCTGAACACTGCTACTTCTAAAACTTCTTTTCTTGGCGGAATACTTCTAAATTAAGGTTTGTTACCCGGAGTTTTTCTTTTAAAAAATGAACTTTAAATAATTTAAATTTTATATGAATTTTAATTATAAAATATAAATGAATTTTAATTTTTTTAGCTGACGAAGGATATAATCCCTTTCAAAGATTAAAAGGCAAAAAAATTTCGTCTTTTCTAACAAATGCACTTCACCAGATTCAAACTTAATGTTCTCCTCTTTACTGGGTAAGATCTTTTACCACCTCAACCAATACTTATTAATTAATTTTAATTTTGAAGAAAGAGAAGAGGGTTTAAATGGTACTCTTTGTAAATATAAATTATACATTTGTGTATGCTTTAGTAAGTTCAAAGTCCTTTAAAACAAAGCCTGAAACATGAGGTTTTTTTAAAAGCATATAGTATAAGTAGACTTCTAAAAAAGCTTTAGGCATATTAGACTTTTCAATAGCTAAGGCCTAAGCCTAAAAAAAGTCTGTATGCAAATTTAGACCCATGTTATAAGTTTAGCCTATTTAGCTAAAGTCAAGCCTAGTCAGAACTATTTTCTATCCATAATTTCATTCTCCTTCCACTTTTTTTAAAATAAAAAAAAATTATAAAGTCCAGACGGTATTTCCCAACCGATAACTAGAGACTAATCTTTTTGAAGTATAAAGATTATTGAAGTGAGTTTTACACAAAATAAATACTTTTAACAAATGGTTTCTCTCCTCTAGCTTAATTACACCAAGGAAACGCTACAAAATATTTGAAAATTGTAAACAAATTTAAAAATATAAAAACGTTAAAAATTAACTTCAGTTGTAAAATACTAATATGATACAATAATAAGAACAACACCAACACTGACATTTAATTTGAAATGCAAACAGCAACCATATCCACATGCGCAACTAGCGCCAAATTGAGAGAAAAGGTGAGGAAAAACTAAAAAAGATGAAGTTTCTTAGCAAAACATTTTTGCTTTTATAAAGAAAAGGGCAATATAAGAATTAATCAAAACTTTTTTAAAGTATATTTTATTCCATTCTAGAAAGCTTGAGATTAATTGAAATTAAAGAAAGAAGTTAATAGGAAGTTGTTAAATCCAATTGGAACTCTTACAAAACATAGTGGTCCTATGTGTACCCCACAAAAAATTATTTTCTTTTAATTAAAATCACTTGTTAATTATCAATTAATTAATTATATTTAGCTAAGGTATCTTTAAGCCATTCAACAAAACACGGTCCTTTAATTATATTTAGCTAAGGTATCATAGATAATGTTCTTCTTGTTTTATCATTTTCGCAACTAATATAACTCTATTAAAATTCAGGTAATGAATTCACATAAAAACTAAATAAAAAAATTGATGAAGGTATATATAGTATTAATAACAATTTAATATAGGGATACTTTGATTGAAATCACGTGCAACCATATAGGATATTTTGAAAAAAAATTATAATTTTAGAAGATAAAGTTGATTAGAGTCTTATAATTAAAACTAAGTTCATGAGAATAAGTATATTAACTGGGAGGAAGAATTTTTACTTGTCATTGTCATTGATTTTAGTTTACCAAGTAGATCACATTGAATTAAGTGGTGTCAAGTTGAGAGGGGTGTTGGAAGGTTAGATGATTAGTTAGTTAGAGATTATTGTTAATCACTTAATCAGTCGTGCTTAATTTATACCCATTTTGAATTGAATCCTGAATTTTGAATCCGGTTTTTCGGGTTCTACTTATGGTTATTGGATTTGGATGAGTTCAGAAATATTGGTCATTCTAGGTTCCTTATTTGAGTTGGTTTTACTGCTTCTGCTTCTGTTTTCCATCTTTAGCTTCCTTATTTTATACAGATTGCTTCATATATATCTTATTTCAGAGACTCAAAGTCATCATGCAGAAACTGAGAAGCTAGCTTACATCAGTTAATTAGTGGACTACGTAGTGTATTATAGGGCTTTTGTGTTGGACTCTATCAACTCACAAGTCACACAACACTCTAGAGGCTACGTGCTCACATCTATGTATTTCATCTTTTATAAAGGATTAGGTATATTTTCTTTAATTTTATTATAGTGGAACTGTAAGAGTGTTGGTGATTGGTGATAAATTTTGGAATAACAAATTGTTCTTTATATTTTTAATATGCATGAGGTCAAGCACTTTAAAATAATTTATCATCAGAATTGATCATATTAGAAATATAAAGAATAATTTGTTATTCCAAAATTTATCACAAACCAACAACTCTTCAATTTCATTCTGATCACTATAATGAAATTAAAAAAAAAATGTTTTATAAAAGATGAAGGACGTACTTGTTGCTTTATAAATGGGCCCCATCAACTTGTTATACTTCTGACCACGATTGCTCTCGCTTCTTAAATGATTATGCTTTGACGGCATTTGAATTTGAACCACTTTTTCTTTCCATGTTTTCGATTTCTTCATAGGCACAGAATGTATCTATAACTTAATTCTGTTTCATATGATTGTTCTAACTGTTTTTTCTTTCCTCCTTGTTTCTTTGGGAGTAGATTAAGGAACGTAAAACAGAAAAAAAAAATTGAACAAGTGTTTCCTCATGGACCCCATTGACTTTTAAGCTCGGAAAATGTTCTTATGGATGTCTTTTGGAGTGGACTGAGAAATCCACCATTTCAAGAGACATTGATGTTTGTGACGAGGTTGTAATAAAGCAGTTTTTTTTTTCTTCTGCCAGAAACCAACATTTCTTAGCATATCAAGATGTTTTGAAATCATATATTGCAGGTACATGCTACACATACTAGTTTTGTCTGTTTTAGTAGGATCTGTTTTGGCCGTAACTGCACTTGTCTTTCTGTTTGAAAATTACATCACTAACCACAGTTGGAGAGTGATATTGGCCTCAAACTATAGTTTTAAAATGATTTTTGGCCTAAACCTTGGTTTGAAAATTTTTTAAAACAAACAGTTATATTTGTCTATAAATGCTTTTGAGCAAAATCATGGTTTTGAATAAGCTATTAAAACTAGTTTTTTGAATAGTAAAAGAGCTTATGGACTATCCAATTACTATCTTACCCATATTTTTTCTTACACCCTCTTTCCTCTCTCTTCTTTTCTCTCTCTTTTCTACCCTCTCTCCTCTTTCCTCTCTCATCTACCATCTCTTCTCTCTCTTATATTTTCTCCACCTCTCTATTATCTCTTATTTTTAATCAAATCATACCCTTTTTAGTAATTTACTAATATAAAAAGTCATTCCAAAAATAACTATCCAAACAATTATTTATTCAAAACCACTTTTTTTCCATAAACTCTTCTCTAAAAACATTTTTTCCTTCATAAGTCTTTTTTTAAAATCCTATCCAAACAGGCTCATTGACTCAAAGCTGTAGATGGGATTCATACTAAGGCAAGCTCTTGAAATTAAACCCAAACAATCGGGAAGGGATAAGAGGGAAGACGCTCATCTCATATTCATGCCCATACTCCACTTTTCTCGTAAAGACCCCTATTTCATTATATGTGGGACTTGAGGACAATGAATTACTGGTAGTTCGTGGGGGCGTTAGTCTTTAGATTGCAATGAGAAGAACAGCGCATTAGCTGCTCAGTATGTCTTTGCATCTCGTCACAAAGTAGAGCATGAAGGACCTTGGTCTGTGGATTGGGCTATGGCCCAATTCTTTCAGTCTGGCGTCAAACTGGCGTCTCTGTTGTATTCATTAACTCTACCCATCATAGCCAGTTGTGCGACGCGAGTCAAATATGAATGTAGTCGGGACAAAGCTCCGATGAATATGGTGGGCAACAAAAAGGAAATTAACTCTACCCATTGTCCGTGAGTTTAGTTGGCGAAGGGATGAGACACACGACTATTTAGAGCGTGTTCGATCCCTAGAGAGTACTACTTTATTGTGGTTCCATTCGCAGTACTTGGGGAGGCATCCTAGCTCTTGTGTGCTTAAGTTTACGCCTAAGGGTAATTGATTTCTCACCCTGCCAATATTGGTATCGTCTAGGAAGAAGGGAGACTTCATCCTACCCTTACATCGTAGGTGAGCTCAACCTCTTTCTAAAAATTTTTGTACAACAAAAAATTAACTCTTTCCTCTTAGCTTACTTAGGTTTGTTTGGTTTGTTTTACGTTTCCAGTTTCAACTGGTTATTGCTTTCTTTTGACATAGGCTATTTGGTTCTTTTCTTGTCCACATCATGCAATGCATCCCAACTTGGTGTACTTGGTTCTGCTTATGTTTTAATGAAATTGTCTTTACTAGAGGTTATGGAAGCTTCCTTGTAAATGTGAGGGTAGGAGCTTGATCCCATTTCAAGTAAATATTGTCTGCCCCTTTAATTAAAAAAATGAAATTATCTTTTAATAAAAAAAATATAATTATAATTTGATTTGCCCGTGTGTACGATGTAGTGTGATTGGAGCAGTGCTGATAGTGGTAGAGGGTTATACCTGGTGTTATGGGGAAAAATCAAAGAGGGGAAGAAGATGAATTAATTAGTATCGTCAGATCAAATTGCTCAACAATTTCCAGCCGTTGAGATCGTTGTTCATCATCATGCTTCCTCGTTATCCAAAACTCAACAACAACAGGATGATGAACAACCAGTTGATGATTCCCAAAATATGACTAAACATGACCAACACACACTCTTCTTATGATTGTATCAACTTCAATTCAAAATAAATGTATATAAGCTTAAATAATGATTTGCAAAATAATACTCTTCCGGTCCTTAATATAAGATATATTTAATTTATTTGATTAAATTAAGAAAATTAATTAATATGACATATTTTTTTCTAAAATATCATAATCACCATATTTAACTCACTACCTTTCTTATTTGATTATTGTTAAAGTATCAAAGGAGTAATATGATAAAAAGTTGATAAAATAATAAATGAGTCTTATATTTAGGATTAAGATCAACTTCTTAATTATATCCTATATTAAGAATTGGATGAATACCAAAACAATCTAGCTGAGCAATATATATAAGTTTCAATTTATTTATAAAAATACTACTGCAGGACACGCAAAGATATTGGCATATTGTTTAGTGTATTACTATTGGTTAATGATTTATTGAGTAAAATAAACCATGCATAAATATATATAATAAAAATAATAAAAAGATGTAAAGAGGAGAACACAAATTTAAATATTGAAAAATACACTTAGAAAATATAAAAATTCTTTGTGTTCTAAATTTTAAAAGGATAGAGATATATTTAACTAAATAAAAATATTATAGAAAGCTGTATTATTTAAAAGTCATACAGAGAACACGTACACCTTCTCCCAAACTTTGCATGAAGCACAATGCTTACGATCTAGCCTAGTGTATAAAGTGATATTAATTATTATAAATATAATAAAATTTATTGCACTAGAGAAAGCACGCTTTCTAATATAATACAAATTCTAAAACAAATCCCATCATTCATAATAAGTTATGTATAGTATGACTTGGGTCAAAGTCTACAGTTGGAAAGCTATGTGACACCAAAGATAAATAAGTGAGATTATAAAATTTTAATAAAAAAATAAAAAACATTAGTTAAAATCTTTTAAATTAATTTTTTAAATTGAACTCATTAAAATTCTCCCCTCCATTCCCCATTTACTAGACTGACCTTAGGGGGAAAATTTCTCCTAAGCTCAAATCAATATGAAGTTAACGGTCAATGTTAATGATGTTCATTAGTCAAGAGACAACATTGTAACGACTTATTTTAATATTTGAGAGGTGGCATTGCTTCAATAATTTTTTTGGCATGCCCTATTTTTAAAAATAGTAATAATTATTCAAACCTTTTGTCAATTCACTTAAGCCCAACTATATTATATAATAATCATTCCTTTTTTTAATATAAGTGTTAGTTAATTTTTTTTGGTAGATTAAAAAATTTAAATAAATCAGTTAATTATGAAAAAATTCATATTATATACTATTTAATTTACCTAAATTAGTCAACTGACTTTTATATTGGTTATAATTAATCAATTTATTTAGTTTTCTTAATCTATTAGAAAGATTCAAATAACTCTTAATGAACCGATTTGGAAAAACATATTGAAAAATAAATTATATACTATGCATCCAATATAAACATTGAATCAAGATATGCAAATGATTAATTAGGCCATTAAACAAAAATAATTTAGTCATTCTGAATTTGTGGGCTTAGAATGTTGTAAGGCTCAGTCCATCAAGTCAGTCCAAGAAGCCTTGGTGGCTCAAATCAAAGCCTGGGGTATACTGTAGGCAGATCGAATGAAACGCATGTCGTTCAACTAGGAGTCACCCTGTCGTACAGTGTACTACAGCTCATCCATTTTCTTTCCCTCTACTTCCTTTTGCCTTAATTATATCGCCATTGCTTTAAAAAATGAAAACACTTCATTATTTAAATTAAAAATTGATGTTTACATTTTTGAAAAATTATTTGTGAAATATATTAAATCTAAAAATACTTATTTTCACAAATTAAATCATTAAGGCTAGAGGAACAACATAGACTAATTCTTTAATAATAATATCAACTCAGGAATATCATATTTGTTAGTTAATGCAAAAGAATTACAAATTATGTATACTATAATGTTTTATCTATTCTAATATATTTATTACAATAATAATGATTATTCATTCTACAAAATTCAAATGAGTTCCAAAATTGATCAATATCAATATATATAGTTAAATCTTAGCAAGGCAAATTATTTATGAGTAATTAAAAGTATGATTTTATACAGTACATACAAAAGTGAAAAATGTGTCTATTAGAACACATATTTGGCCTGCGCCTATTAGAATAGAAAGTCTATATCAAATTGCATAGAATATTTTTGTCATTAATTTTACAACATAAGATAAGGTTTATAAGATACTTCCTCCTGTCCTTAATTTTACAACATAAAATATTTTGAATTTTTTAAAAACAAAGTAACATATTTGAAAGTAAAACGATATTTTAGCATAATAACTATATATATATATAATATAACTTCTATAAAAATATTTTTTTTACTAAAGGAGTAGTTTGACTAGTTCCCCTATATAAATTATTATACAGGGATATTTTAGAAAAATCAATACATTTATTTTACAAACAATATATTTAATAATTTTTTTTAATTTATATAAATTAGTATTTTGAGTAATAATCAATGAATAATTAAATATATGAATAAATGAATAAAACATACATTCATGTATTTGTGTGTTGGAGTGAGGTGGGGGACAACATTCTTTAGCTCTCTTCCTTACATATACAAAATGGGAAGAGTGGGGGACTGCCTCCACCTTCCTCTAATTAAAGGGACATACAGGAACCTAAAAAAGAGTATGCATCCATAAAACAAGACAAAGCCAAATTATTTAGAAGATTCCTATTTATTTATAAATTATATATATAACACAAAATGAAAAAGGCATCGTATCCTCTCTAGCTATGAGGATATGACATATGTGGAGAATCAGATAATGGTGTGGGTTCAATAGAACACATGATTATGCGAATTTGGAAGTATTGTTTTTCAATCTAAAGTGGGAGTTACGCATATATTGATCCATCTATAATTATTTAATAAAAAATCAATACTTAAATATGTGTGTGTGTAATAATTATGTTGTACTGTTTAGAAGTCATGGAGAACGCATTTATTTTGGACTGTAGTTTAAAAAATGACTTATGAAAAAAAAAAGACTTTTAGACAGTTTTTAGAAAAGAGTTTTTGGAGAAGAGTTTATAAAAAAAAGTGGTTCTGAATAAATAAATGTTTGGATAGTTATTAATAGAAGAATTTTTGTGATTGGTAAATTAACAGAAAGTGTATGATTTTATAAAAACTAAGAGAGATGAGTGAGGAAAGAGGAGAGAAGAGAGATGGTGGAGAAGATAGAGGAGAGAGGAAAGAGGATGGAGAAGAGATAGGAGAAAGGAGAGAGGGTGTAAGAAAAAGCAGGGGTAAAATAGTAATTAGGTAGTCTATAAGCTCTTTTACTGTTCCATAAGCTATTCTCAATAGCTTATGCAAATCTTTAGTTTTAAACCATGGTTTAGTCCAAAAATCTATTTAAATAAACATTGTTGTTTGTTTTGAAATTTTTTCAAACTAAAATTTAGGTTAAAACCCTTTTAAAACATAAGTTTCAATGAAACCCAAACAGGCACTTCCTCTAAAAGTTTCCATGATTCCATTATTAAAATGTATTTGTTTTAATTTAATCAAATATATCCCTAGCAACTTTGGGCTTAGGACTAATCATTTACGACATTTAGATCGTAAAATATTTTCACTCCTCCAATAAGTGTGCATCTCAAAATTTAAACCTGTGTTATCTTTTTTATAGGAATAATGTCGCTTACTACCTTAACTAATAATTTATTGATAATAAAATGTACTTCCTCCGGTCCTTAATATAAGAGATAATTAATTTTTTTAGATAGATTAGGGAAATCAAATAAATAAGTTAATTATGATCAAATATAATCCCTCAAGACGAATTCATATTATATGCTTCTTAATCTACTCAAATTAGTCAACTAGATCTTATTTAATTATAATTAACTTATTTATTTAGCTTTCTTAATTTAAAAAACTAATTAATTGTTATATTAATAAAAGTACAATTTTTACTTTGACAACCATTACATAAATGTTAGTTAGTAACAAACAATTTGGTAAAGAAAAAAACAATACAAAGACATTATTCTTTTAAATACACTAATTTGGTGAAGAGAGTTCAAACTTTAATAGCTATTAGTCTTAGTGAAAGAAGTTATGATTTTTTAAATATAAAAGTTTGGGTTTGAGTCTATATAATGTAAGAAAGCCTTTAGGAGAGTTATATAGGCTTTACAATATTTAAATATAACTCAAAAGTATTAGATAGAAAAAATCCTAAAAAAATACCACTTGAATTTTAAAATCTTAAATTAGGAATTACTATAAAAATATATTGTTATTTATTTTATAAGAGTAGTCAATAACTTATAAAATATAATAAATAAACTGATTTAAAATTTTGAAATTTAAGGGTCATTTTTTTGAGATTTTTCCTATTAGATATCATATATTATATTAAAAAACAAATAATTAACTTCGTGATAAAGTTGAGCTGGCCACTTTTGTATTCAAGCTTTGCTTATACTTATAACATGTGTTAGACATTCAGACATAAAAGTTAAGTCGAGTAACAATCAAGGGTGGTTGTTTTATATATAAGATAAGATGGATTTCAAGAAATTTCTAGGAAAATAAGTTCATCTCTTTTCGCAAATACCATAAAAGTGCTTAAATTAGATATAAGTTATTGGGATTCGACTTTTTTGCCCGAATGAATTTAGCATTATTTGATGAATCATATCACATTCAGAAAAGAAATAAAGGCCCACGTGGAGGCAGTGATAAAAGAAAACATTGGAACAAAGGTTCCCCAAACATATCCACCAAATATAATAAAACAAGACAAAGCCAAAATTAACTCCTGAAATCAAATACCTATAATTAAGGGGGGGGGGGGGGGGAAGCAATAGTCACATATAATAAACATTGGTATCTCGGTCTCATCCCCCACAAGGATCCTCATTTTTTTAATTTAAAAATTATTTAATTAATTTGAGTAAATTAAAAAAATAAAATAAATTATTTTATTTAAACAAAAGTGACATTATCTCTCTCAACATTAGATTATATATAGTTTATAAATTAAGTAAATTAATTTGAGAAAAAAATACTAACTATGGTCCTTATTATAATATCTTCTTAACTAATTTTGATAAATTAAAAAAATTAATTAAATTAATTATGTGTAATGATTATACATTAATTTTTTTAAACTATCCCCTTTAATCCTATATATATAAAAACAATTATTGGATAATATACAAGTATATATGATTTAGAGATGATCTTAGACAAGACTTGTTAATCATTATGAGCTTTCAAAATTCCAACTCATTAATTAAAACTTTTTTAATATATCGTCATCATGCTAACGATACTACTCCACCCGCCCGCCCACAGAATTGTGGGTGACTGCTACTTTATTACAAAAGAAAAATTTGATATATGTAGGGAGGCTATTAAACAAAACATAACCAAACATACGTAAACCAGACAACGCAAAATCAAAAGGCAAAAACGACTGAACCAAACTTCCACATACATGCATGCATAATATTATTTGACATATATATATATATATATCTTTGATTAAAAATTGGAGCAAATGTTCATTCATGAATTGAATCCGCACGAGGATCGAGACCGATTATACACACACCATATTCACAAATTAATTATTAAAAATATATTTAGCACTATTCACCACTCAAACAACAATGAGTATTTACCGTTGATTATCTTTAAAAATGAAAGATTTGTGAATTTGAACCTTAGTTACAATTCTCCAATTGAAACGGGTAGCTCTAGGATATCGGGTGCATGTGAAAAGAAAATTAAAAGTTATGTGGAGTAAGAATAATGTGTTATATATAAGATGAGGTTTCGAGGAAATTTAATGAGAAGTCGTTGGACAAAATAAACTGCTGAAATCAAATATAAAAATTATTGGTGAAACTACTTTCGTGGAAACGCGCTATAGCATTATTTGTGGTACTTTTTTGGCTTTCAAAAAAGAAGTCAAGGTCATCAACAGACATCTATGCACCTATAAAACAAAACAAGACAAAACCAAATTATTAAGCTCATGAGGGCGGAGGTTTTTTTTTTTTTTTATATAAAAATGAGGGACAAAACTCAGTAAATTAAATTACACTAAAAGATAATTTAATCTTAAATACTCAGAGGCTACTAAATTTCTCATATGCATTGGGCATATATTAAATATGGAAGACTTGGTGAGACCTTCATTTATAAAAAAAACCAGCTAGATTATTCTTTTTATGAGGAATATATTACAATTCTACATCCCATGACTTATTCAAGAAGTCCTTAATATGCATAAAAAGCATATCATCAAATTGATTATGGCTTTCCTGTTGTAGCATTTGTATAAGCATTTCTTAAGGGCGGAGGGTTTTTTTTTTTTTGATAAAAAGGGAGGGCTATATGCGCAATTCAACTAATAAAATATGAACAATTGTGAAACTACTTTTGCGGAGAAGAAAAAGTACTTATATTGGCCCACAAAGATCAGTTTATTTCTTAATTATTTTCACACTTCATATAATAAAATATGGGTTGAATTCTTTTGCCTGTTTTTTGTCAAGAGAAATTGAACCCTTAATCTCTAGTTATATATACATCATCCCACCCTTATCACCTGATGAGTTAACCATATGGTTGGGTTAAGTACTATTAATATATAATATAAGAATTTTATTTGTGGGTATACTAAATTGTTGAAGTTGGAGAGCTCCTACTTTATAAGGCTCCTACTTTAAGGTAACATTTTATAATTTGAGACTCATGATAATGCACTCGCTCGAGAGATGGCATCCTGATGGCTCTACCCAATAGCACTTCACTCAGTGAAGCCAATCAAAACCCTTCACGTAGTCTTCTCCAGTTGGCTAGCTCTCAATTAAAACACTATTGTAACAAGCAAAAATCTTTAAGAAAATCATATATCAAAGGCTAGTTATTAGAGTCGAAGAGCCTAGGGCTTTATAAAGTGAATATTTCAAAGTAACATTCATAATATGGGATTCATGATAGAAACTATATGATCTATAGAAAGAAAACTAAGGTTTCAAGAATTTAAGTAACGCAACGGTTCTGAAGTGCTACAAGTGAAGATTAATAGTTAAATTTGTCCATAGATTAAGCAACACTTATCAACTTAGGTTAATTAGCGTGAGTGGTAGAGACTCTCACCATTTAATCAATTGGTTAGACGTTAGAATTTTAACTCTTACACGGCAAACCTAATTGAGACAGAGAGATAGACCTACCTTTACCCTCAATACCCTGAGAAAAATTAATTTCTATTATGATCCTTGTAGAAACAAATTAAATATAAATTAGGCAACACTTTTATGTTTGTTGGTGTTAGGCGAAAAATATAATTAAGTACTTTTTACTTACTCTATCTGTTAAATTTTCATAATCAAACTCATCAAAAATTTATAATGCTGATACATTTGATACAGCTATAAAACAAGGCAGATGACTAAAAAAAATATAAACCAGACAAAGAGAAATAAAAAAAAAAAAAAAGGCAAAGCGTGTGTTCCATAATTTCCACATGCATGTACGACAACTTGACAATAATATCTTCCATAAAAAATTTATAGAAAGTGTTGATTGATTAATTGAATCTGAACTATAATAACATGCACGAAATTAAACATCACAAAATTAATTGGATAAATGTATCAGTCTGAATAAAGTGGAAGCACCATAATAAAAAGCATAAGGTCTTGTTGGCAAGTGGGAAAGACGTCCTCATTGACCAAACTTCTATATAAAAGTGTGTGAGTCTCTTTTGGCTTTACAACCTAAGATTATTTGTGGAACACGAGAGCCCCTCTTTTTCCACAATTTTTTTTCTCTTGTCTTTCCTTTGTCTCCTCAACAAACTAAAACTGAGCATTATTAATTATTAGAGTTAATCACATTAATATATAGGCGAATTACTATAAGGTCTAAAATAAAAGATTTAATTATCTAAAAATCTCATTGACAATTAAAGAGTTTATAATAATAAATTTTAATATAAAAATTGATAATAAATTTATTTTATTTAAAACTTTTTAATGACTAAGTCATTTTTTTAAGATCCTTATGGTAATTCCCCAAAACTTGGAGGGGTAGGGGTAGGGGGAGGGGGAGGGGGAGGGGGGATTATATGATTTTTCTTTGAGTTTTATGGAATTACGTGAACATCAATCATTTGTTATTTTTAAAACCTACACAAATCTCCGTTAAAAAAAGATTTAATAAATTTTGTAGATTTTATACGAGCTTTTTTCTAAAAGTACACATACACCTGAAAGTACAGATACATATCTCTTTTCTAAATAAGATTTTTATGTATATTTTAAAGATAGAACTGGGGTTTGTATAATATTATGAAAATTCAATGAAAGTCTGTATAATTTTAATCGTTATTTTAAAGGGTATGTTTTGTATAATATTATGAAAATTCAATGAAAGTCTGTATAATTTTAATCGTTATTTTAAAGGGTATGTTAGTGTAGGATTTTTTTTTAAAAAAAAAATAGTAAAAATTAAAGAAATGTTATGTTCATTTTAAAATTGATAAGCATGTGTGATTTTAGGGGGAAAAACTTAAAATTCCTTGCCCATGTGTTTTACTGTTAAGGTTAGGGATCAAATTCCCACTATTTGTTGCCATAATTCATTATTCCCATGGCTTCATGTTTTATTCTTCCCTACAGGTTCTGAGTTCGGTTGCTAGTATGCTAGGAAGTGGAATGAGTTCTGCTAGCTAGAATAAATTGAAAAGGACCCTAACAAACGTCTAATACTTATCATTTTATAAATTTTACATAAGTAATTACAAAAACATAATCTTTTCATCATATCAGTATTTTTATGAATAATTATTTTAGTACTTTATAGTATAAGGATTATGGTCACTAACTCATCTTTCTGTTCTATTGTTCCATTATTTTCACACATCAAAATTATGATAAATTGCATGATTTATTTTTATTCATTATATTATTTTTATTTATTTTCAATTTCATTCCATAAAATTTATTTTTGATAACATAATAATGGACCCTTCCGAGAAGTCTATGTAAATATTTTAATTTAAAATATTATTATTTTAGGGAATAAATTTTGTTAAAACTACGTCTGGTGTGTACACAAATCCTAAAATTGACTTAAACATTCATACTATTTTTTTTTTCAAAAAATAGCATTTTTCCATGTTATATAGAGTAAGTTTAATTTGAGTATCATTTTCCCAAAAATATGAGTTCATTATATTACATCCGTTATTCAATATAAGAACTAGTTAACTTTTTTTAGATAAATTAGCGAAACTAAATAAATTAGTTAATTATGAGAAAAATTTAACCTCTAAAAAAATTCATATTATATAATTATTAATCGATCTAAATTAGTCAACGAGCTCTTATATTAGTTATAATTAACTGATTTATTTAATTTTTTAAATCTAATTTAATAAAGGTAACTAACTGTTATATTAATTAAGTAACAAATGGAGTATGACAGGATATCAACACACATGGCTTTAGTAAATGATCTATTATATATGTTTATGTTTTTACCAAACAGGGTAATAGTAAATATACTATTTCCAGCTTTTTAATTATGTAGTTAACATTAGTTGACAACAAGATATTGTCTTTTTTTTTCTACGGAACAAACAATAATAAATATTAAATTATTAAGTAAACAGCACATTCTCCTTGAAGGCTAGGTCACTATCACTTTAATTAATCCTTATTCATTCATTGCATCAAAACCATTAATCCATATCATTCAAACTCTTCATTCTTCAGCCTCATTTGAACTCTAAACCTAACACTCTCTATAAATACGCACCAGTTCCTCAGTTCTCTCTTCACCAACAACCCCACATCTCTCTCTAACTCAGAAACTAGCTAGTGCTCTATTCTCTTGAAAGAGAGAGAGAGTATTAATTGTGAAGATATATAATGGAGGATTTACGTAAGATGTTGAATGGGTTGAAGCCAATGATGTTAATGGTGATGGTTCAGATTGCATTTGCAGCAGTGAATGTGTTATACAAGCTCGCCATTAATGATGGAATGAGCATGAGGATCGCTACTGCATATCGTCTTCTCTTCGGTTCTGCTTTCACTGTTCCTCTAGCTCTTGTCTTTGAAAGGTCTGATTCTGAATTCTGATTCATCCTCCTCCTTCATTCTAAACATAAACATTATTAACTTGGCCAACAAATGGTTCTTTTTGTTGTTTTATGTGTGTTTGATGACAGGAACAAGAGACCAAAGCTCACTTGGAGAGTGCTTTTCATGGCATTTCTTTGTGGCTTATTTGGGTATATATTTCTTCCCTTTAGGATATTCTAGGGTTATTAGGCCCTAAGTATATATGCCTTCTCTTTTATGATGAATCAGTTCTTAAACTGGTATAAGTATTCATTCAAGATTTTACTACTCCCCGGTTGCTAAACGTAAGAGTTAGCAAGGAGTTTGTTTTAAATATAAATATAATGTCTCAATTTATTTTATCCCTTAAATTGATAATTTTTTTAAAATTACATGAGAAGTTTTATCCGTGGAGTAGTTTTGAATGCAAATAATTAGAAGGAACATGTTTTTTTATAAATAATTAATTTAATTAACTTTTTAATCTATTTAAATTAAATTAGTTTATCTGGTTTCTGTATTTAGAATTGGAGGAAGTAATTCATTTTGGTTTGTCAATTCACTAGCTAGTTAAACTAGTTGGCCCAATTAATCCTATTTTTATAAGGTAATGTACAAAATTAATAAGGTTTAATGTGTATTTTGAATTATATTTCAGGGGAAGTTTATTTCAAAACCTTTACTTTGAGGCTCTGGCTTTGACATCGGCGACGTTTGTTTCTGCTATTTACAACCTCATTCCAGCCATCACTTTCATCTTGGCTCTCACTTTCGGGTATATATATAATATTTGTCTTCATTTTATCCTTTTATTAATTAAATTAATTAAATTTTTATATTTTTAGTTAACTAACATGTTCAACAAAGCTGCCCTTGCTGAAGTCAAATAATCTTAGTGGAAATTATTAAAGTTACGTATCGTAATCCACTATTATATTTATATCAATAACCTTCACGTGGCTAAAGAAATTTAAAGTGTATCTGCATGATGAAAAGTCAAATCGCACTCTTTTCTTTTTTAAATTCTTCTCCTTCGCTTAATAAACCATATCTTTATTTTGTTTATAAAATTAACTGTCAACATGATCAATAATATAAATTTGCTTTTGATAAAGCAATGTTATGAAGCCACACATTGATCTTATATTCCAAAATGAATATTGAAATGCTCTCTTATGGTGTAAAGAAATATCGTGTACTCTGTGTATATAGAGAGAGATGTGACCCTCCAACGTGGGACACACTTATTTCCCTTTTCTAGCAAAAAAAAAGTCACTTTACCAAAACTAAATTTGTTTGTCTTTGTAATTTTGGGTTTAATTTGTTAAAACATGTTGCACTTGTACATATTACTATAAATTTATATTTAATTTATAAAAATACATATTTTCATATAAACTACATAAAATATAAAAATAAATTATATGATTTATTACTTGTGAATACTAAAATTTATTAAAAATGTTATTATATATATTAATATATTGATGTTGCCAGTTGGATAAAAGATTAGGGTTGTATTATTAGGTCCTTGTTAACTAACATAAAACTCTATCAAACTTCCCCATAGCTATATTATTTACTGGAATAAGACTTGTTGTTATATTGATATAATGACGTTAATTCTTATACAATTTAGTGGAAATTAAACTTTATCTTAGTCTAATAACTTATGCACATATATATACACACACACATACTTATTTTAAGATTTTGTTTTTGTTTTTGTGTTAAATGTGTAAAGGTTTGAAAGATTAAACTTGGGAGCAGCAGGAGGAAAAGCGAAGGTGTTAGGAACTATAATAGGGATTGGTGGGGCAATGCTTCTTACTTTCTTCAAAGGCTTTGAAATTCACATTTGGTCCTCCCACATTAACCTTTTGCATCCACATCACGACCAAAACGGCGCCGTATTAACCACACGACGTGCTCACTCAGAATTGCTTGGTGTTCTCTGTGCCGTTGCAAGTTGCTTCTCCTATGCTTTTTGGCTAATTATTCAGGTCAGTTTATTTATTTATTAACTACTACTTGTTCATGTTGATGTCGTTTGATGTGTGATTCAGAGATATATGAATTGTCGTTTTGGTTGATGGCACAGGCTAAGATGAGTGCAGAATATCCATGCCATCTCTCAAGTACATCTTTGATGTCTACAATGGGAGCAATACAAGCCACTGTGTTTGCTCTCTGTATGGAAAGAGACAATTGGAACCAATGGAAGTTGGGTTGGAATGTTAGGCTTCTCGCGGTTTCATTCTCGGTAAGTTAATATATATCATTTGCTCATAAATATAGGAGCTAATTAGGGAGTTAATTTTAGTCCTAAATATAATATATCAATCATGTTTATTTCTAATATAATCATTTGTCTAAAATAATTTACCTAAAGTATAAATTAATTTATAATTTAATATGATATAGGGATATTTTAGGGAGATCATATAACATTTGTTATAATTAATTAATTTATCTAATTTTCTTAATCTTCTCAAATTAATTAAGTATTAATTAATTTCCGTGTAATTAAGTAACTTCCTTAATCCATTTTCAGTTGTGTTGAGCGGAAGTTACCCTATTCTCATTAAGTAAAATTAAGAATTCGATCGTTAGAGACCCCACTTAAACTTGATAATAATACTTAAATCTGACACGATGACCATAGTATCATATATCAGAAAAGAAATATAATAATAAGGGTTGATTAAATTAAAAGTATTTGTTGGATTTTGCAGGGAATTGTTGCATCTGGAATAGTGGTGATTGTGATAGCATGGTGTGTGAGGATGAGAGGTCCAATGTTTGCTTCAGCATTTAACCCTTTAATGCTTGTAATAGTGGCCATTGCCGCTTCTTTGACCTTGAATGAGAACCTCTATTTAGGAAGGTATATATATAAATATAAATAATTAATACTAAAGAAATCTTATTCAAAACTATATAAAAAAAACATATAATTAATTTGGTGTTTCTATTTGTTACAGTGTGGTTGGAGCATTGCTGATAGTGTGTGGATTGTACGTTGTGCTGTGGGGAAAGAGCAGAGAAATGAGAACGATGACTCAGTTGGTGCCATCAGAGATGAACCAACAAGAACTTGAACCCATTGAAGTTGTTGTCACCAACAACACAACAGAACCTAATCAGAAGATTATTTCACCAAAGCAATAATTAATACTTCTGAGATATATGAAGTTCATCGTTATCGATCATTAATTAGTCTTCGTTCTCCGCCACTTGATCCAGCAAAAACTGATGATGGGGATGAAGAAGATTGCTAGCACTTTGTCTCTGGCAATGTCGATCATCTTAGAGAGACTGGAACAAAGTGAAAGTGCTTTCAGATTTGGAGATCCTTGTTCTCCACTTGATTTGGGTATGGAATCTAATATTTTAGAGACAAAATGAGAGAGAGAGAAAGAGCTTTACACTTAATTGTTCTTTCTTCTGTGTATATCTCTTCACTTTAATAATAATTGTATGATTTTCCCACCATTCAAGTCATCTTTCATTCCTCTTTTGTCTCTTCTCAAGAGTATATACTCCTCTGCTCCTAGTCCTATAAACTGTTTAACTAATTTGATTCGATTAAAGTAGTTAAATTAGTTAATATAAATATTTATTCTAAAACACCATAATTATCTTCTTTAATTTCCTCCCTTCATCTGTTATTTAATTATTGTTGAGGGAGTATCAATATAGATAATTTAAAAAAAATTGATAAATATAGAAAATATATTTTATATTTAGTACCAAGATCAACTCTCTAATTATGTTCTATATTAAGAACTAGAAGAGTATCTTCCAATCCAAGCTGTTGTGTTCTCAATTCTCCTCAAATGAAACTATAACCCTATGTTTCGATAGAGGAAAATTTCTTTAAATTCTCAATAACCCTATGTTTGGATGGAGAGAAAAATAGGAAGAAAATAGGGGGAGAGAATAGTAAGAATGAAAACTTTTTAAAATAGTAAAAATAAATTATTGTTTCTGAGAGTTTTTTTTCCTAATAGTCCCGCCGTTACTAATTATAAGAGTTAGATGGGGAGTTGAATTTATTTTTAAATATAATACCCCAACCCACTTTGTCTCCTAAAATTATATTTTTTTTCAAATGTACCCCTATATGATTGGACATATTAAGGAGCTGGTATCTATCAATGATGATTTAAATGCACATGATTAAAATGGATATTGTAGAGAAACCAACACACAATCATTACAATTAATTAATTTACCTAACTTCCTTAATCTACCCAAATTAATTAAGTAGATCTTATAATTAAGAATGAATGTAGTATTATTTTCTATTTAATTTTCTTTTCATCTAAATTTAGGATAAATTTGTATGCTCATGTGGGCTTGTAGTCTTACAAAAGCAGCCCAAAACCATTAAATTTAATCTGATTGGTCAATTTTTTTTTGATACAAATTTTTTTGAAAATAGGTTGGGCTCACCCACGATCTAAAAGTAAGATGAAGTCTCCCTTCCTCGTAGACAATATCAATGTCAGACAAGACGAGCCGTTTATTATCCTCAAGCATAAACCTAGGCACCCAAGATCTAAGATGCCTCCCTAAACGCTGCGACTGGAATCACAACAAAGTGAGAGGGATCAAACACGCTCCAAAGGTCATATGTCTCACCTCTTCTCCAGTTGAATCCACAGACGATGGGTCAATTGGTCAATTTTTGTCACTTGGTAATTCTCCATCATCGTTTGAAGCTTTAGGCCCATTATCTGTTTGGGTCCAAGGAATTTCCACATGCTTTTAGAAGGCGGAAGGATCTTTATTTACCAACATGGTTAGGTCTAGTAGAAATAGATAATCCCTCATAATGTCATCAACCCATGTTTGAATCTCCTTTGGGAGATGTGCTCATATTTAATGTCTAACAATGCTTCGAATATGATTGCTTCTAATAGGAGGATACCTATACTTAATAAAAAAATAAAAAGAATCTTTATTTAGTTAGAGTAATTAAATTAAATATTTGTAACCAATAGAGATTGTATCTAGTGGAAGAACTGAATCCTTCATAGTGGCGAACTAATGTTCGAATCCCAATTAGAAGAGATGCACATATTTAGTATCCAACAATACTTCGAATGATACAATCAATCTCTAAGCAAATATATTTATATTTCGTATATAGGGCCTGTTTGAATAGACTTTTAAAAAATGACTTATGAAAAAAAGGGCTTTTGGACATCTTTTGAAAAAGAGTTTCTAGAGAAGAGCTTATGGGAAAAAAAGTGGTTCTGAATAAATGAGTGTTTGGATTGTTATTACCAAAAGAACTTTTATTATTAGTAAATTACCATAAATGGTATGATTGTATAAAAAAATATTCCATTTCTTTCCTTCCCCCCCTTATCTTATTCTCTCGCCACTTCCACCACCGATGAAGACCAGCGACCCAGTGGAAAACCAGCGACAGAGGAAGAAGACCGCATTCACCAGCGATAGAGGAAGAAGATGAAGACCAACGACGGCGACCTCTAGCTGAAGACTAATGACCCAGTGACCTGACGACGCAGGAAGAAAACCAGTGACGACAACAAACTCCAGCCACAGCGATAGCGTAACCTGAACTAGCGGCGAGGCAACACAATGACGATGATGAAGAATCGCAAAAGAGAGAGAGGAGAGGGAGAAGAGATGAGAGAGAGTGTCATAAAAAGTATGGGTAAAATAGTAATTAGATAGTCTATAAGCTATTTTACTGTTCCAGTATCTATTTCTAGGAGCTTATTCAAAATCATAGTTTTAAACCATGATTTGATCCAGAAACCCTTTTAGACAAATATGACTATTTATTTTAAAAATTTTCTGAACCAAAGTTTAGGCCAAAAGCTATTTTAAAATCTCGATTTTGAGGCAATCCAAACAGGTACATAGTATAACTTATTTACAAACCATGAGCATTGTAGTTTACCATATACTTTGCCAATACACGAGATCCATATCTAGTTTTCTGTCTTTTTACAACGGTTATGAAGTCTAGGCATTACACATATCACTGAATAAAAGAATACTAAAACTATATGGGGTATGAATCGTACACACAAAACACCAGCACAGACGTGCGCACACATATACAAAATTCATAAAAAGTCACACTATTCACAGGTTATAAACAGTATAACTCACCACATACTTTGAGCAACTCAAGGACCCGCATCTAGTTTTCTTTGTTTTTTTTTTTGGGCCTCGATGCATCTTGGACAATCTACGTAATAGAAGGAAAAGGGTCTAGCTAAGGTTGCTAAACATATGTAATCCACAGGAAGTCGTACTATTTACAAATCATGAGCAATGCGGTTCCCCACATACTTCGTGCAACATCTAGTTTCCGGATTCTTTTCGCCCGAATGCATCTTCGACGACAACCTACATAATAGAAGGAAAAGGGTCTAGCCAGGGCACAGGAACACATATCATGGGATGAGCCCTTGGAAGGGTTAAAGATGGTTTCTCCTCCATATCAACAATTCCATTATTATTTCCTCCATTATTAATCACCTTCAAATCAAAGCGTTGAATCATAGCACCTAGGTTAGTTTTCCAATCATTTGAGCCAACGAGGCTCCGGGACAACTTCTTCGTCCGGTTCCGAACTGAATTAGCTCAAAATGCTGCTCTCTAATAACATTCAAATCACTTCCTTCTTCTTCTTCTTCACTCATCTTCTTCATAAACCTCTCTGGTCTAAACTCAAGTGGCTCCTCCCAGAGATTTGGGTCCCTTCCTATTGACCACAAGTTAACAAGCAACATTGTCTTTGATGGAATCTCATAACCATGAACATTGCAACTTTCAGATGATTTTCTCCCTAATAATGGCACTGTTGGGTGAATTCTTAGGGTTTCTTTGAATATGGCTTGAAGGTATGGAAGGTTTATTAGGTCAGATTCTTCTACTATCCTCGTTCTTCCTACAACTGAATCAATCTCTTCTCTTGCTTTCTTCATCACTTGAGGATGATTGATTAATTCTGCTAGTGTCCCCTCATGGTTAACGCAGATGTGTCACTTCCAGCCAAAAATAAGTCCTGCAATGTTTAACAATTAATTAATATTTGCCATTATCATTAATTATTGGTACTGATAATCCATTCAATAATTTGACTGATTCAACTGTATGTATTTCACAAAATCTAAAAATATGTTATACTCTCTCTTATCCTAAATGTAGGAGCTAAGTAGCTAATTGCAGATATTAAGAAAATAAGTTAAATTAGTTACTTATAAAAAGTGCAAAAGATCCCTTTAATATATGCAAAATAAGGAGAGTTTAAGTAAAAAATTATAAATTTAGGAGATAATGTAGAATAGGTTCTAACATTTTGTACTAAAGCAAGCCCTTCTACTAACTTCTATATTCTGGTTATCCAATTTCCCTAAACATGGAACCAGTTTCAATGCTCATCAAGGGGGATGAGTATGATATCTGAACCCTCTAGATCTAATATGAACGTTTAGATTTTTTTTTTAAATGTTTAAATGTGTTTAAAATCTAAAATAAAAATAATCTCTTAACTTTATAAAAAAATTAATATCTTAACTGTCAATTTTTTAAAAATAAATTATTTAAAAATTATTAATTGAAAATGTTAAATTTGGATCGTCAAAACTATATAGACGCGGTAGATAACTAACCATAAAGTGTCTTTACACTTTGTCCAAAACAACACTATTTTAACATTTTTTAATCTCAAAACTAACACCAAGACTTTCTCTTCTCTCTCACAACACTTCAATGGAAGATTAAAACAAACAAAAGAAAACATATGCTATGAACTCCAAATTAAAACTTCAATTTTTTTAGCAGCAAAATTTGGGGTTACGTGGGTAGCAAACCATCGCTGTCACAACTAAATATACTGCTCATCATCACGATGATGTAAGCTATGTCGCGACAAAGAACATTTATAGTATTGCTTTTAAAATAGGTAGCCAATAAAAAACATAAAACACAAAGATAAATAGTAAACATGACATAAGGGAACGAAAGTAATTAAAATTGAACTTACCAAGATGAAAGCTTTAATGTTCTCTTTGGAAATTTTTATTTCAGAACTCTCATCATCATCATCATGTATTTCCAGTAAAATATCAAGCAAATCCCTTATTTGTCTTTCTTCTTCTCCTACCTTCTTCTTTTTCCTCCTTTCGTCTTCATGCTCTTTGATCACCTCCTCCATCAAGACATCGAACCTGTCTCGAAGCTTTTTCAGGCTTTTTTTCGAATCCTGCAAATTAAAGTACTTAAGAAACCAAATAAAATCAGATATATTGAACTTCCCTATAAGCTCCACCATTTCTATCACTAACTTCCGGATTTCTCGAGCTTCATCGTCGTTCCCCGAAGAAGATCGACTCATAATCATTCGTGATATAATACCATTGCTTAATGTCAAGAGCTCGTGACCAACATCAACAGATTCACCAGCCAAGCCTTTGTTAAGCATAACTCTTAGAAACCTCATCATCTCCGATCGCCTCACCGGCCGGAGGACATCGAGGGTTCGACCACCGAGAAGTTGAGACATGCATAGCTTCTTCATGAACTTCCAGTAGGGTCCATAAGGTGCAAATACAAAGCCTTTGGATCCATACGATAAGTAGCGAACGGTGGCGTTTGGGGACCTTTGAGAGAAGCAAGATTCATGGATTTTAAGGAACTCTTTGGTGATTTCAGGAGATAAAGCAACGACACAAGGGACAGAGCCGAGAAAAAGTTGGAACATGGGTCCATAGCGAGTGGAGAGACGATGAAGAGCTTGGCGTGGTAATGGTAGAAGAAGGTGGAAGTTTCCGATGAGAGGTAGAGACGGTGGGCCTGGTGGACAACGCCGATGAGCCTTGCTCCGATATCTGGTGAATACGGCTCGAACCAGAATAATGGACACTAACCCTAGCAAGATAAGTTGGACGTGGCCTTGAAACAAAGCCATGCTTGAGAGTGGGCAGATGATGTTGTCTCTGTAGTCCTTTTTAAATGTGTGGAGATCATGGTTTTATGTAAGATTATAAGAGTTTAACTATTCGACCTTTCACACGCTTATAATTCTGATTAATGGAATTAATTTTTGTCCGTTTTGATGGAAAAATGATTATAAAATATTGGCTAAAGTATGCATTTAGCCCTTTATATTTACATCAAATTTCATGTTAGTCCTTTAAGCTTAAAAAGTACATTTTAAGTCTTTTAAAATTAATATTATTAATTTTACTAATAAAAAATGTTGACTAAGTAAATTTTAAAAGATTACTCAGCAATTAAGTATTGACAAAATATGTCTAAATTTTACTTATTTAATATAAAATATAACATAATTAAAAATATTAAAATAAAAATATACTTTATCAGTATTTAATTGCATAATCATTACTTAAGTTTAACGAGTCAACGCACTTTCTTTTAAATAAAGTTAATAGTGTTAAATTTAAAGAACTAAAAATACACTTTTAAAATTTGATGGAGTAAAATGAAACTTGATATAAATATAAATAATTAAACATATACTTTAACCTAAAATAATTTTTAGTATGTCATTAAGAAATCATAGAATGGAATTTATACTTTACATAGAAAGAATATAAATAAATGTGAATAACCTTTCTAACCTTATCAAGGAAAAAAATAGAGGGTGTAAATGTCTAGATATTGATTGGTATAGATGTCTATATATTGATTAACGTAAATTTAAATCTAGATTACATAATCAAAGTTATGTAAAGAAATTTGAAAATTACATGATCTGTAGCAATCAAAATTCCGTTATATTATTTTACTACGCCAGCCACGTACTCTGAATCAAAAAAATGCATCAAAATTATAAATAATCAACATATACGGAATAAGTGAGCCAAACGTACGTAGCTCGTCATAAAGTTTTCTTGGTGTCGTTGTCTAAAAACTTAAGGCAGGTTTATGTGCCACACCTACTCGTTTAATATAACAAAATTTAATTTGAATCGCCAACCTTGTCTTTCCATAAAAGTACCGTACTATTGCTACGAACTCAATAATTACTTAAGTTATGGTTTACGTTGAAATCTACTCCTATATTGTTTCAAAGATAATATACTTACTACCGGTCCTTAATATAATATTTATTTAATTAATTTGAGTATATTAAAAAAAAAAGTTAAGTTAGTTAATTATAATGATTATATGTTAGTTTTCTTAAAATACTTTATTTAATCATGTATATTTGAACTACCCTTAATAGAAACTATCTCAATATGTGTAATCATATAGGGATGCTTTGGAGGGAAGATTATAATTTTAAAAGACAAAGTGAATTATGATTTTATAATTATGACCAAAATATATTTTTTATCTAACTTTTATATTTAAGGTCGGAGTAAGTAAATCTTTACTATTGCTGATGTTAATGTTCCTCTTCCCCTTATTAATAGTAAAAATGTCCTATTTCAATTGTCAATCCTTTACTGGCTAATTCCTTATATTATAGCGAACTAAGGTTTAAATTTCTATTAAGAAAGATGTTTATATTTAGTATCTGACAGTGTCTGAAATAGAATTATTTCTAATAGGAAGATACATATCCTTAAAAAAACAAATTACCAATATTAGAAAAATTTCTACGTTTGAAGACTAAATTGTTCCAAGCTAATTAATCTTAGTATTAAATTATTGCTGGCGCACTCCTTATGCCTAGTATTTCTTGTATCTTTGCAGGTGAAAGTTGTAAGGATAATTAATGTGCCAACTGGCCCTTCAAAATAGAGAGAACGACTAATTAGTTGAGTTGTCAATCCTTAATGGCCTACCATATATATATATATATATATATAGTAATTGTCAATCACTGTCTTCTGATGAAAATGAAACCATAGGAGTGGAGAGACGATATGAAGAGCTCGGTGATGTAACGGTAGAAGAAGGTGGAAGTTTCCGATGAGAGGTAGCAACGGTGGCTAGGACTGGTGGACAACGCCGATGAGCCTTGCTCTGATATCTAGTGAATAGGGCTCGAACTAGATGTTTAAATGGAGATGTCCATATATTGATTCATGTGAAGTTGAATCTATATTGCTAAGCTAAAATTATGTAATGGGGATTACGTGATATGTTGTAATCTTGTATAATCATGATTACATTAGATTATTTTATTGTGTAAATCAAATACCCTAAATCAGCAGAATGTATCAGATAATCCTCATACATAAAATTGAAATAAATGTGCCTGCTGTCATAGAATTTCTTGGTGTCGTGGTCTAAAGATTTAAGGAAGGTTAATGTGACCCCTCCCCATTTAATATAACAAAATTTAATTTGAATTGTCAACCCTGTCTTGTCATAAAATTATTATACAATTGCTAAGAACTCAACAATTACTTTAGTGATTGTTTCGGTTAAAAACTATTCCTTGGATATCCTTAATACAAGAGATAGTAAATTTTTGTATAGAAAAAAGAAACTAAATTAATTAATTAATTATAACTAATATAAGAGATAATTGATTAATTTAAATAAATTAAAGAGTATATAATATGAATTTATCTTGAAGGTTAAATTTAGTCATAATTGACTGATTTATTTAATTTTTTTAATTTAACTAAAAAAATTAACTAATTTTTATATTAAGGACCAAAATAATTACTTTATTTCGAACAAATCTTCTACAACTCTAGTTGTTATAGTTTTTTTTTTTAATGAAGTTTCTTATATCCTTGCGATTTCATATGTTAAGGTACCACCTTCCCCGTAAAATAGAAATCCTATTTTTGTTGAAGAGAACGACTTAGTTGTGTTGTCAATCCTTAATATTAGTGGCCAACTATAGTAAGAGATCATTGTCAAACACGGTCTTCTGATAAAAACTTTGATGTAATTGCTACCAAACTCAATTATATTAACTTCGATTCTAATTATAAGATCCAGTTAATATTTTTAGATAGATTTAATAAGCTAAATAAATCAATTAATTATGATCAAATCTAACCTCTCAATATAAATTCATATTATATACTTTTTAATCTACTTAAATGAGTCAATTAGCTCTTATATTAATAAAAATTAATTGATTTATTTTGCTTCTTTAAGTCTATCTAAAAAAATCCACTGGATCTTATAATTATGACTTGAAGTAGTATGTAACTAAACTAAATTTCTTAGGTTGAAGATTCCCACGTTCTCAACTAATCTTCAAAAAAATTTAGTTGGTGGGGAATTATTATAAACTTTATTCCGTGTCTACGTGTGTGTCTCTATATATATATATATACCCTTCAAAATTTGAAAAGGCTAATTAATGTGGCCCCAAAAACGAACTAAAGTTCTTACACGTGCAAAAATAAAATATTAACTCTTTCATTGGTTTGAGGGAAATGAAAAGGTGGGGAAAGATTTTATCGAATTTAAAAAGAAATAGATAAATGTATAGAGTTATAAAATTTTTAAATCAACTCAATTAGACGGTATTGGGAAAGTTTAAAATTAGCCCCAAAAGGTGAGTCATTTTAGCCCAACCTGCCTAGATGTCAACGCGCGACAAGTTAACCTATAACCTACGGGTAGATCCGCATGATCAACTCTACTCAATATTATTTAATATATCAACGGGAGTTGATATGAGTGATAAGCGGTTCGGTATCGTTTAAGCGAGATCTCGAGTTTAAACTTTAGCGTATGCAGAAAATTTCTATTGTAAAACTCACCCACCATAGCCAGGTGCGTGACGCAGGTCAGATCCGGATGTGGTCGGGGTAAAGCGCCGGCGAACTGGGTGGTAACTAAAAAAAAGTATTTAATATGCACATGCTAGAATGTGATTCTTTATTAAAATCAGAATTCGTTAAATGAAGTTTGGTATGTACTATTTCTTATGTACATGCACTTTTCAGTTTTGTTTCGTGGATGTTATCTTTTAATTAATTCAGTGACAAGATCCAATATAAGTTTTCTCACATTAGCCTGCTAATTAATCACACGAATATGAAGCAATGTCATAATTATCATGGCTTAACTTGATAACTGGATGACTTGATATTACTTTTCAAAAGCATGGGAATGAGTACTTAATATTTAATGATAAATATATTAATTATACTTCCTCCCATTCATCTTATAAAATATCTTTTATAAAGTATTTTTAATTTTTTTATAAAACATTTTGATAATTTCAATGGACATTAAATTACTCACATGTTTTATTTATAAGTCACTTCCAGCATATTTCATATAGATTAAAGAAAATCTTAAATCTCATTAACTATACTATAAAATTTAATAACTTTTCAACTTTACCCATATTTAATATAAATTACACCCAATAGAAATAAAGTCAACATAAATAAATGAAGAATAAAATTATACATTCATATGAAAAAAAATTTCTCAGTGCCCTATAAATAGGATCAAAATAAACATTCTCTTTCTATTTTATAAATAAAACTAGAGGAGTATAGCGATATTTAATAAAGATAATGAGAGAGAGTAGAAATTAATATGATATTAAAGTTTAGTATAGTTATAATTGTTAGAAATGTCTTGTAAAATGGATCAAGATCATTGATAGTTTTGGAAGAAAGAAAAGATTAATAGTCTTGGTCAGTCAAAAAAAAAAAAAGAAAGAAAGAAAGAGAAAAGGAATGCATTTACCTTTATTTAATTTAAGAAGAATAATGCATTAATAAATACATAGTATAGTAATATATTTAACTAATGTTTGTGTATGGCATAGGTCATTAAAACATCTCCAAATTAATCTCACTGAAATTTGAAATGTACCCTTCAAAACATTTGGGCAATATAACAGAAAATTGAAAACAAATAATTTGTTATTTCAAGAAGTGTGATCCGATCCCCATATAAATTAAAATTTAAACTCGTCGATCAAGTATGTTGAAGGGTTGATTCTAAATATAAAATTTATTTAATTAATTTAAATAAATTAATAAAATAAAAAAATCATTAATTATAAAAAATGTTACATAATTCCTTTAAAATAACTCTATATAACATTATTAGTTTATAAATTAGGTAAATTAGTTTAAAAAAAATAATAAATATAGAAAAAAAATATTTTAAGATCTTATATTTAGAACAAAATATAACCTTCAAAATAATGTTATCTCCATCATTTATTATTTCTATATATAGCCTTCTATGTGATTAGATTCTACGAGTGATATTTGACATCTTAAATGTAGAAAATATTGTGATTTTTATCTTTTTTACAAACTTCTAAATAAAAAATACTTTAAAATTGTTTTAAAAAAAATTATAAAACAATCATAAGAAAATTTAAAAATTTATAAATAGGCTGGCAATGAAAAAAAGACGACACATTCAAGCTTTGCTGCTAAAATTGATGATCATAAAACACTATGGAACCACCAAGTTGCTGAACCAAAACCACTGCGGTACCTAAGTAGCTGCCGTACCCCACCACAACACCAGGGTTGTTCGGCGACCTCTCCACGCTCAATTAACATCTCAACCAATTGAAAATCCATTTTTCACTTCAGGTCACCATTTTCAGTTTATATCTCCTAGTTTTTTTTGGCTCCTACGTCTCCCCCGGGTCATTTGATAACAGTCACGTTTTATAGAATTCTCTTCAACATTTCTTTTTTTCACATGACTATCTAACTGTATTAAATTTAAGTATAGTTAGACCTAATTAGAGGTAACTTTTTCAAATTTAAATTTAAATTCTTATACTTAAGTAGCAAAAATCCCTTTCATTTAGACCAATGTCTGTTGGTCTTCTGATCAATATTTCTTTATTACATCGCAACGATAAATATTTCCCACCTCAACAAAAGCTCTCATAATAGCTATTGGCCTAATAAAATCAAATAAGAATATAAAATTGTGTTGAAATATTTTAGGTAAAAATTAAACTTTAAGAATATAATTGATAATTGAGAACAATAGTTGAGGATGAAAATTTTCATTATATATATAAAAGAATTCATACAATGAGTTTACAGGCAGAAGCTATCTATTCTTAATAATAAATTGCACTTTTCTGTCCAGGTGAATTGTATGCAAGCAGAAGCTATCTCTTCTTAATCTTTTTTTTTTTCTCGTCACTCCAACTTGGCAAAAGACACGTTTGGCTCTTGGTGCACACAAGGAGACGACACAAAAATCACTTCAATTATTTCCCAGTGATTCTGTATATATAAAGTCATTAATATAATCTATATGAATTAATAATGCATCAAGTTTCCACTTTTTCCTTCCAGAGAAATCCAATAAATATCTCTCTCTCTCTCTCTCTCTCTAGATACACACACACACATACATATGATATCATCATCTTCAATTCCTTCTTCATCACTGTGACTCAAGAAGTGAGTGAACTAGATGGGGAGTTTAAGGAATATGTTGAAAGGGTTAAAACCAGTGGTGTTAATGGTGATGGTGCAGACTGCATATGCAGGAGTGAATGTGGCGTTCAAGCTCGCCATTAACGACGGCATGAGCATGAGGATCGCCACCGCCTACCGCCTTCTCTTTGCAACTGCCTTCACTCTTCCTCTTGCTCTCCTTCTTGAGTTGTATTATTCATGACTTATAAATGATATATCTATATATTTGGCTTATTATTATTATAGGAATTTTATCAAATAGGAAGCCATATATAGGGGTTTATTTTTCTCTCTTCATTTCTTACAGAAAAAAAAGACCAAAGCTTACTTGGAGGCTCATTTACATGGCATTCCTTTGTGGCTTGTTTGGGTATGTATATATTCCTTACTCTTTTGCATATCGTAGTGAAGGGATTAGACGTATCTATATCGATCGGATGAAGCAACTCTACAACCCACGTGAAACCAAATACTGATACAGACCCAGTTTATGTCACACAGCAAATGCATCGGAAAGGAAGAGAAGGAAGAGCTTTCTTTAAGAGAGAAATTTCTAAGAGTTAAGAGTTACTAAGTCCCCGTCGTGATTTGGTTTTGCGTGGATTGTAGACTTGCTTCATCGAATTAACAGGGATGCCTAAACTCTTCACATATATAGCTGGGGCATTTACTACTTCACGGGTATATATATATATATATACACATATATACATGCATACATACAACAAGATATTTGTATATATTTTTAGCAAATAGCTTTTGGTCCGTTAGATAAGAGGGATAAATTTTAGCAACTGATATACATAATTATAAATAAAAATTTGATATTTTTATGGAATGGATTTTTATTGAATTAACATTTTTTATTTTTATTTTTATATACAAATGTTATTTGATGAATTATTATTTTTTCATCAATCCTTGATCGTTTCTTCATTAGGTTTTGATCGATTTTATCAATCTTTTAAGCCGCTGTGTTTATATATATATTGCTCCTGAACTGAAGCAGGGTTTTGGTTTGCCGGTTCATCACTCAAGCCAAATATAATGTATCTAATTTTCATAATATTGTACAAAATTAATTTTATGATATATATATATATATGTATGTATTTCTAATTCTAATTATGTTTCAGGGGAAGTTTATTGCAAAACCTTTACTTCGAGGCTATGGCTTTGACATCAGCAACATTAGTTTCTGCTATTTATAACCTTAATTCACCCATCACTTTCATCATGGCTGTTCTATTCGGGTATACTTTATTTTCATTTCATTTTCATTAATTAATAAATTAATCATTGTTGTCATGAAAAACTATATATATTGTCTTTAACTTCATTCGAACATGAACACCTCATTTTGATTAGTCCACAAAAATATTTTTTCCTTTTAAAATTATTCACATATTACTCAATAATACAGAACATCAAATAATTTACTAAAACAGAAAATAATTCTTTTTTAATAAAATTATGGTATCTAATATTAAGTATTTTCAAGTCCAATTAAAAATAACTCTCCCAACATGATTTTTTTTAGCAGAAGATTCAAATCATTGTTGGTAAAAGTCTAATTCCTTCTCAATCCAAACCACCGTAGGAAAAATCATTTTCTATTATAACACCGAACAAGATCTTCTATTATTTGAATAATATAAGCGCAACTAAAATTTTTTTAAGGAAAAATTAGTTTGTTAGTTCTTACTACAATTTTACCTAATTTTTAATTAGATTTATGTAGTTCTTTTCTTTTTATTAGATTTTTACAGTTTATTAGTTATAAGTATTAGACTCTATACTCATAATATGTTAATTAAAGTTAATGTAGATACTAACTGAGCAACATGTAAATTGTCATAAAATATAAAAGAAAAAGATTTTTTAAAATAAATTTTAATTATTATCTACATAAAAATAAAAAAATTATGTTTATAACCGTCTCCTTACATCTATATATATATAATTTGCAAACTAATCTGGACAAATAACCTATGTGACAAAATTAATTCAGGTGTATGTTAAATGGGAGCCACATCATTAGTTACTAATTTTCTCTTACAAATTATGAGTATAGAGATCAATACTCATAACTGAAAAAATCATAAGGAACTAATAAAAAAAAATAGAATGACCTAATTAAAAATGAGATAAAATTACATGAACTTATATATTAATTTTTCTATTTACTTAACATTACTTTTCTTAATGTTGTTTCTCTTAAATGCATAAAAAAAGCTTAGAAAGATGGAATTTGGGAGCAGCAGGAGGGAAAGCAAAGGTGTTAGGAACTATAATAGGCATTGGTGGGGCAGCAGTTCTCACATTCTTCAAAGGCTTTGAAATTCATATTTGGTCCACACACATTAATCTTTTGCACTCATCACGTCATCATGACGGAAACGTCACAGCAACGGATGAACATCATTTGCTAGGTGTTCTCTGTGCCATCTTGAGTTGCTTCTCCTTTGCCTTATGGCTCATTATTCAGGTCAGCTAATTATTAGTTATTGATTGATTTTCATCAATACCCACAAATTAATTAACTTATAATTTATTTGTAAACTAAAATATATGTTTAGTAATCTAAATTTATATTAAATTTTAGTTTAGTCACTTAAGTTTATAAAGTTATTTTTAGTTCCTTAGTTATAATACCGTTAGTCCCTTTAACTGAAAATATTGACTATGCAATTAAATAATGATAAAATATACTTTAAATTTTGATTGTTAAATATGATCATTTTTATATTTTAAAATTCAGGCATTTAAAGAACTAGATTTATGATAAAATATTAAAAATTTAAGCATTTAACAAAATGATTATATTAAATAATTAAAATTTAGAAAATGCCTTTTAATCGCAAAATCACCATTTATATTTGTTGGGATTAACAGTTTTTTGTTAAATAAGACTAACAATATAATGTGTAAAGCCCCGTTTTAAGTTTGATTTTTAGAGGAGACGCCTATATTATGAGGGGTAACTACAAACCTTAAAACTATGATACTTGATAATATAATCCAGTTAATATTATAAAAAATGCACTTTATAAATTTTAAGGGATTAAACTGAAATTTGATATAAAGTTAAAAGACCAAGCATATACTTTAGTATTTTATTTGTATGTCGTTTGATGTGTATGTACATTGTCGTTTTTTATTTATGACCCACAGACAAGCATGGGTGGAGAATGTGCAAGCCATCTCTTTAGTGCAGCTTTGATGTCTTCAATGGGAGCAATACAAGCCACTTTGTTTGCTCTCTGTGTTGACAGAGATTGGAAACAATGGAAATTGGGTTGGAATGTTAGGCTTCTAACTGTCTCTTATGCGGTATGTTAACATGGAGTCTGAAAAATGAGTGTAATTATTTAGTACCTATTATCCTAATTATAAGATTCAATTACTTTTTTTAGATAGATCTATGAAGCCAAATAAATCATTAATTATGACTAAATATAATCTATCGAGATAAATTCATATTATATACTCTTTAATCTATCCAAATTAGTCAATTAACTCTTATATTAGTTACAATTAATTAATTTATTTCCTAAATATATCCAAAAAAATTAACTGGATCTTATAATTAAAATCGGAGGTAGTTTAATATATTATGCCAATGATGAAATGTGTAATTTTAATTTGTAGGGAATTTTTACCTCAGGATTGGTGGTGATTGCCATTGCATGGTGTGTGAAGAAGAGAGGGCCAATGTTTACATCTGTGTTCCAACCTCTAATGCTTGTAGTAGTGGCCATTGCTGCTTCTTTGACCTTGGATGAGAAGCTCTATTTAGGCAGGTGTGTATCTCTCTCTTTTTTTACATATAACATTAACTGATCATATTATTATATATTTTAGTTTTAGAGTTTGTAATTGTCTCTCCCAATATAAATATTTCTTCTAAAAATTAAACGTGAGATTTAGAAAGATCTAACATAATTTATAATGCTAGACTAACTTATGTTAGTAAGTGTGTATCTCTTTTGAAGACAAGTTAGAAGTACTTTTCTTGAATCCAACTATTTGTTGAATTTGAAAAAAAATAAGTTTCCTCCATTACTAAATATGAAGAAAATATTCCTATAGCATGTGTTTGATTTTTATAGTTTGTCATAAGTTCATTTATTAAAAATCCATTTGTTGAAAGTTAGTTTGGTAAAAATTAGTTATTGTAATAAAATTTATGTTTGAATATATTTTTAAAAAATAATTAGCTTGATAAATTGAAAGTTGTTTGAAAAATAACCCATATCAGTTTATCATTAAAAAGTAATTGAAAGTTGTTCAAAAGTCAGGAATAACTTTTAGAAAACAACTCATTAGTTTTTGAAAAAATAAACTTTCAGAAGTATGTATTGCAAATGAACTTTTTAAAATGAAAAAAAAAAATACCCAAATAACTTTTTAACTAGGGAAACATTTTTTAAAAAAAATCTAATTTTCTCAAAAGTGAAAATCAAATATGCTTATTAAGGCATCCAAACACACATTATTCATAATGTGGGTGTGTATGTGGCCTAATGTGATTTGTTTAATGATAATGGGTTATTGGGCCTGCACTATTTACACTTGGATATGGGTCCCACCCCCATTATGAGAAATACTACATTGATATATACTTATATGGCATGAAATTTTTATCACAAAATTCATTGCCAAAAATATTTTAATAAATTACTATGAGAATTTTGCATATCTATCATAAATAAAAATAGTACTATAATCCTATTTATAAATTATTTCTAACATGTTTCATAAAAACTAAAATAAATCTTAAACTTTATTAACATTATCTTAAAATTTAGTAACTTTATAATTTTACCCCTATTTAATATACAATATATTTAAATAATATAAAACTCAACATAGTAATAAACGAATTATAAAATTATACATTAATATAAAAAAATTAATAATATAACTTATAAATAAGACAAAAAAATTTATATCTCTACTTAATAGATAGGGTTAGAGGAGTAGTTTGTGATGAATTCCCCCCCCCCCAAAAAAATTGTACTCATCCGGTTCTTAATATAAAATCTCATTGATAAATTAATCTTAGTCCTAAATATAATATTATTTTCTCATATTTATCCATTTTTTCTAAATTACTCTTATTGATACTTCCTCAATAATAATTAAGTAAGAGAGGAAAGGAAGGAATTAAAGATATCAAGACTGAAACATATATAATGGATGTGATTAATTTGGTTTGAAATGTTGTTAATTTTGTGCAGTGTGCTTGGAGCTTTTATGATAGTGTGTGGGTTGTACATTGTGATATGGGGTAAGAACCAAGAAATGAAAATTGAAGCTGAGAAGGTGCAATCAAAACAAGAACAAGAAACTGAGCCCACTGAAGTTGCTGTGTCCAATGGAGTTCATGAATCATGAGGATGATTCATCATAAAACTCACAGCATGAAGCTATTAATTAGGAGCAATATAATTATTCTCTTTGGGAATAATGTTTGCAGAGACTTTAATTTCTTGCCAACTAATGTTGTAGAGACTTCAAAACCCAAACAAAAAAAAAGTTATTAGAATTCACATATATTGTAAAGGGTTTTTTACCTTTACAAAGAAAAAGGGGGTGGGAAGGAATTTATATTTAAAATTAGGGGAGTATAATTATTAGTGTTTTTGACTTTTTAATTTAATTAATTCAACTTAAAAAAAAATCTTTAATACATTTTTATATTTTTTCTTATAAGATTGGAATACAAAAGAACTTAAACTACTTGCCAACTAAAAAAATTAGTAGAGTATTCAAGATGAGAGAGATCAAACTCTAGTGGTATAGACAGGGCTTGTTTGGCTAGAGCGTCTGCTTCGAAATTCTCTTCCCTTCGGAGATGACAAACTTCTACAAGCCATTCTCTTTGTATCATTGTGCAGCATTCTTTTATCAAATCCCAGTTCCTATGAAGATTATTATTGCCATCCCTGAGCAACTGTATCCCCTCCAGTGAGTCACTAAACTTGCAAACTCTTCTGTGTCCCCCTTCCCAAGCTCGCTTGAGTCCAGTCAAGCCCGTCCAAAGTTCAACAACTAAGGGATCTCCTTCATTTATGGATATCATAAAAGCTTCAAGAATATTGTCGCCAGAATCTGTAATGATCCCTCCACATCCTGCCCGGGCATTATAGTGAGAGTAGGCTCCATCCACCCAGACAATAACTCTCCCTTCCATCATCCCACGAGGATGTGAGGAGATATGCTAACGAGCTCCCTGAATGTTGACCTCTTTCAGTTGAACTTTTGCTAATTTAAAACTAGTCAGGATCGCTTTCGCCTTGCCGAGAGTCACAAATGTATTAATACTTTTATCATCAAACAACTTTTCATTTCTACGCTTCCAGAGAAGCCAGCAAATAATCACAAAGAGGTCGCGCCATGGCCCATCATCCTTGGCAATCTTCTCTTTTAAATTCAAGCAGCACTAGTTCCAAGTGTTGCAGCTAAAGAACCTGTCAATATAACTGGGTTTAATGATGAAAAGCCACAAATACTTTATTTCTGGGCAGTCTCAAAATACATGGATCAGTAACTGATTGTACCAAACACATTTTTTATATCACATCAAATAGAGCAGTAATTTTTAGTGCTCATCACTTTGGTTATGAGAACAAACCTAGACTGTCTAAATTTAAATATTATTTTTTTATATTTTTCATAACTGATAATTTAATTTAATGTTCTTTCACCTAAATTATTCCAATTAATTGATGATTGAGATGAGAACTTGAGATTAGATGTATGTTAAGAGGCTCAATTATAATTAATACAGGATAAATTCCGAAAGAACACAGTATTTTAGGAAATCAAAGAGCATAAATAATTGGGGGGATTTTCTTTTTGGCTTTATAAAATTTTTCAAGAGGGGAGTGAAAATTTTCACCCCTCCCCTCTAAAATAAAAATTAGGAAGATTTGGAAGGGAACGGTAATATTTTGTCCTGTAATATACCCATAGTTATTTTTAATATTCCCAAACTATCTTTCTTATGTTAAAAAAAATAGTCTGGTCTATTGAGTGCTTCATTCCTCTCTTTGGTCTCTCTGCTAGGTTTATCCGTTGTGTGCTCTCCCTCTCCAGTCGTCTGGTTGACCATCTCTCTCTATAATATTAATTGGATTCTATTATAAGGTATCTTAGTTTTAGGATCATTTACGGTGTGTTTGGCTCAACGGAGGAAAAGGAAGGGGAGGGAAGCAGAGGGATTTTATTATTAATTTGTTTGGATTAATATTAAGGGAGGGGAGAGGAGGAATTTTTATATTACCTTATTTGGTTCAAAAAAGGAGGAGAGAGAAAATACTTTTATATAGACAAATTTATCTTATATTATTTTATAGAATATTTTAATAAAATATAATATAGAGGTAATATTGGGATATTAAAAAATTATAGGTATATTAATATTATAAAATAATAATATTATACTTCCCCTCCAAATTCCCCCAATTTGGGAGGGGAAGTAAAGTTGGAGGGGGAGGGAAAATTTTAAAAAAATTTTCCTCCCCTCCTAAATGTTTTAATTAACCAAACAAGGGGAGGGGAGCAAAATTCTTCCCCTCCTTCCTCCTCCCAAATTACCCATACCAAACAATACGTTAGTGGACCATCTCTTGCCATCAGTGATATAGTTGGAAGTGTTTTATAATACAAACAAGGAGAGAGTATTAGATAATTAAATAATTTTATAAAAATTGTTGTATATCCTTAAATCATTTTTATTAACGATATTTTTACCATAATAAGTAATTAATCGATTTGGTAATTAGTGGCTCGTTACCTATAAAGAAAAGAACACGATTTTGAATCTTAGAATGTACGTTTATTAATAGAGAAAATAACAAGTTAAACAACTTACCCTCACTCTTCGAATTGAATACGTGGCCTACGTTGAAGAAGGCCTGGTGCAAAAAAGGTGCTGGTTGGTGGGGTTTCCCCTTATAATTAATAACGTTATTTTCGTTGTTTTTTTCCTGCAAGAAATTATGTTTCCTTAAAGAAATTGAAAGCGCGTCTTTGTGTGTAAAAACAGGTAAAGAACACTGAATGAGGCAGCCAATAATCCATAAAGAGAGTCAACAGTGGTGGCTAAGTGTGATGCATATGCGGACGTACGTACAAGTGGCTGAGCCTTGTGCTTTTCTTTGAAACTTGTGCTCATCCTCATCTTCTACACATCAATCATCGACGACCAACCTCTCTCTCTCTATATATATCCAGTAGATGGAAACCCAAGCTGTGTCAAAAGAACCAAAAGCTCTGTAGTATCTTAATTTTAGGGTTAGAGATCAGAGAAAGATGAAGAAGATGATAGTAGCAGTGATGATTTTGGCAGTGATTTGCTCTCATCATATGGAAACTGTTGAACCCTCTTCTGCTGATTGTCTTGATGCTTGCCAAACTGCTTGCGTTCAAAGAGACAGTAAGTTCTTTAACTCATACTCCTTCTATTTCTTTTTATAAGCATGTTCTCTTTCATAAGATGATCCTATATATAAATAATAATTTAGAATTGTCTAAATATTTAATATATATTTTCTATCTTTACCCTCCAATTAATTACATGTCTATTTCCCACTTATTCTTTCTCGTCTATTTTTCCACTGATTCTCTCTCTTATTCATCATACTCATAAATAAATAAGAGTATATTTAAAAAACAAATCACATTTATAATACACTTACTACTTTTAACAAATTTCAACTAATATTTTAATTTACTTGGTTTAAATAGTTGTTGCTTATAAAATAAACGTCTTTAGCATTCAATGTTAACCATCTCATGTTTCTCTTCAATTACCTTTTCACCACGGGCGACATAAAACATTTATTGAATACATAATATATGTAAAATTTTCTAAATTTTCCATTATTAATATCTCTACATTTATAAATTATTTTCATCTTTCTCTCCTTCTAATAAAAATTAAATAAAGATAAAATTAAAAAAATAGTGTCATTAATAACCCTTAAATAATTGTTTGGATTAGCTTAGTTTAAATACTTTTACCCTATAAGAGATAGGTATGTGAGGAAATTTGTAATGCTAAACTATAAATAAGTGTTTTTGAATGTTCAACGTGATGGAAACAAGCACTAAGCAACTTATATTTGATATCAAAAAAAAAATTCTACAAATAATTTATAATAAGGATAGGAGTGGTAATTTTCAAGATGTAAGGAATTGTTAATTAATTCATTTATTTATATAATATTTATTTGGAATGAAAATGCAGCGAGGCTTATGCAAAGGTGTGACCGCAGGTGCCAAATTAAAGCAAATTCTTTTCCTTTTTTAAGCCTGCATTGTTCTTAAATTTATATACATAAATAATATAGATCACATTATTCATCGGTCATAAATAATATAATTCATATTAAATTCTATGTGCAAGTAAGTTCCTCGTAATCTCACTTACCAATAATCTAGTTTAGTAAAATGTTGCCAGTAAAAGTTTCAAATTTATATCCGAGAGTGTACTATAAATCAGATACAGTTCATGAAATATAATAAATGACTTGTCCTATTTATACATATCCTTTATCTTAATTAAATACAGGATATTTATTCTTTTTTATAAGGCATCTGATATTTTCAAAGAGGATTAAATATTTTTGTTTATATATGTTGATATTTAATAAGTAATGAAATGAATATAAATTAATATTTTCTCTGATCCAAAATATAAGGTGACATTTTGTGAAGGGGTTTGGTTTTTATATAAGCTAAAATTTGAACTTATCTGATCATTTAATAATTTTTTTTTAATTTTATCTCTAATTAATTATATGTCACTTACCTCTCTTTTTTCACTCATCACCTCTTATCTCTTTTTTCACTCATCCTCTCTCCTACTTACTATCTCTATTAATAAAGATATTTTAAGAAAAGAAGTTACATTTTTTACTTATTTATTATTTTTAACTAATTTTAACAAACTTTTTAAATTGAGTGATTTAGTCATTTTTACCTTATATTTTAAATTTGAGGGAGAATTATGTTAGAATTTAGTATAATTAATCAGTGTAATATTAAAAATTACCTAAATTTTATGATACATTTGATGTTTTTAATTGTTTCTATCATACATGTGAGTTAGTTAAAAATGATTTCTAATTAGGGCTGGATGAAGTAGTTTGTGAATAATATATATAGAACTTGTGTTATAGTTATATATTTAATTGGATTTAAATTTAGTAAGAAGTGATGGTAATCAACCTAATTTTTTATACTTACGTATATGTAATGAATGGAATGAACATATATGTTTAATTAGATATGGATTCAGTAAAAAGCAGTAGTAATATTTTTTTTTAACCGAACTAGTAATATTCATTCATAACATAATTACATTTGCATCTCATAGGATCGCTATTTGCAACTACTTTTACCATATTATGTAATCATATACTCTTCCTCCTACTCTAAATGTAGGGGAATTAGTGGTGAGTGAGTTGATTTTAATTTTAAATATAAAATTTATTTTATTTTATCCCTTATATATATTTTTAATTAATTTATAAATTACTATATAATCTAATATTATACATAAATATTTTTAAAGAAATCATATTATATTTATTATAATTTATTTATTTAGATTTTTTAATCTATTTAAAAAAATGTGTGTGAATTTATAATTGCAGATTCTGCATCTCAGAAGAATTTGGGTTGAACTGAAGCGTTCCTCGGTGTATTTTCCCCACGTGCCAGAAATACTTCTCTTCAGCCACATGAAGCTAGCTTAGGAGGTAAAAAATAAGGTTGTGTGTGGATAGAGGTTAAGTTTTAAAACAAACAAGAAAAGAATATCTTTTAAAATTTGTTATAATTCCAATGTAACTTGCAAAAGCCTGTACACTAATGAAGTAGTTACTATATATCAAGTATGTTCATGAAGCATTTGATGTAATTTCTTTGTCGATCCTAAATCATTACTGTCACTTCAAAATTTATTAAACTGGTTATTAGGTTAATTGGAGCTATGATCCAAAGGATAGAAGTATAATTAAAGTCAATTTAATTATATTTAAAATAATAAATTTAATTAAAATATATAAAAAATTTATATATGACTTTAAAAGGAATAATATTAAAATAAAAAAAAGATAATAATCTATAAGTAAATAAAATACTTATGTATAAAATATAAACTACATACAATCTAATAATATTATGTTACTAAAATGCAACTATAATGTACTGTAATATTTTCATTCAAAATGATATTATTTTAAGTTTAATAAAGAGAAAAAAAATATAAAATTATACCTAATCAATCTGTTTAAAATTCTTGATTAAATGGATCGAAAAATTAGTTAATCGATTTATTAATTTGCTCGCTAACTGGGATTTGACCATACTTTTTTTTAATAATACTAAAATATATTACTTCAGCTAGAAGTACAATAAACAGGATCTAGCACCCTCATCAATCGCCATCTCATGAACAAGATTTTTCCTATACCTATGAACAAAAGAAATATTCCAGTCCTTATACATAAGTCCAATGTCGTCAACAATATCCTTAAAGGGTGTTTCTTATCGCACCCCAGAGTGATTAAATTAACAACTTCAATAAATCCGTAAAAAGCAAAATGTTTCTGTATCCTCTAGAGCAGCATGAGGATAGACCCATCATGACTCCTAGTAATTTAGTAATAGCACGAGGAACTCTCGCGAGTTTACGGCTAAAACCACATATCCCTCTGTCTTTCACTGTCCTTAAACACTCTACCACATCCCCCATTTCTACTTTGAAGAACAGAACCATCAACCTCAGGCTTGTGTCTCCTTGAATGTTACTCAGACGACTCCATATAAATTTGGACCATACTTCAAATCTCTGCTAACTAAATTTTCGAAGGGAATTTTATCAATGGCATATCATTTTGATAGCCATCGACTCTCCAATAATTTTTGGCAGCCAAACGGTGCAACTTGGGAAATGCATTGTAATTCTCTATTTCTATGGAAATGATCAATTCAAGGTCTCTTATTTTTGCAGAATTAACTTTATTCTTTTGACATGTTAGGTACTAGTCGTATTCATTTTATATATTTCTCACAAAACAATATCCATTCGGTATAATGCATTGATTGGAATGGAACAATTGAGTCGACCATACTGACATAAGCCATTTAATTTATTTATGTTTTATTTAAATTGAATCAATTTTGAAGAATTCTCAGAAAACTACATTTTTTTTTGTATAAAATATTTTGAAAAAGAGTTAGGATCATCCACGATCTAAGGGTAGGGTGGAGTCTCCTTTCCTTTTAAACGATACCAATGTTAGGTAGGGCGAGCCGTCAATTACCCTCAGGCGCAAACCTAAGCACCTAAGAGCTAGAATGCTTCTTTAAGCGCCGCGACTGGAACTACAACAAAGTAGTATTCCCTAAGAATCGAACATGCTCTAAATGCTCGCATGTCTCATTCATTCGCCAGCTAAACTTACAGATGATAAGTAATTCTCATAAAACTACTAATAAAACAATTTGGTACTACCTCCTGTTCTTACATAAATAGTTATCTATAAAATAGAAAATTTAAGAAAAAAATTAATAATTAATATAAAAATAATATAAAAAATAGATAATTAATTTAGGTAGATTAAAAAAATTAGTTATATTGATTATACGTAACAAATATGATTTAATTTTTTTAAAATATTATTTATCATCATGACTATGAATATAAATTTTTTAATATATACAATTAATAAAAATATTTTAAAAAAAATTATAAATTTAAGAGATAAAATTAATTAAAATTTTATATATAAAATTAAATATAATTTATCAATTAGCTCGAAGGAGAGGAATACTAAATAATTGACTGATTGTTACTATTAGACAGGGAAAATAGAGGATTTGAAGACACGTGTCAGCTAGATAATACAGCCACATTTTTCATTTTTCTTGCCGCCTTGGTCATTTGCGCAAGTAGGTATGCATTTAACGCGGTTTTCGGATCTGGATTTGAGAGAGAAGACTCTGAGAAAGGGGATTCTGACTTTAAGCTCCTATTTCATGGAAACTCCACTCTGTAAAGGCATCTCTTTTTCCTGTTTTCGATTTCATCTCTGTAAGCGCTGGTAATGTTTATATTCCAAATCCAACTTTTCTTCTGAAAAAAACAAATAATGAATATTTTTTCTCTTTAATTCAAACAATTTCTGGAGTTTTTCTCTGAATCTGAACTTCATAACCTATATTTAAAATGGGTTTTTGGTTGGGAATGATCCCTTCTTTTCTTCTGGTCTCTCAGAATAGGGTATACTGAATTGAACGTTTTATATTTGCTATTTTATTATTGAACGAAAGGAAATAGGAATCATTATCCGTTATTTGCTGTAATTAGATGGTGAGAGCCTTGGAATAATCGCTTATTGGATGTAATCAATTTTACCATTGACCCAGCCCATAGTAAAACAAGTCAGGAATTTGGAAGCATAGTTTAGACATTAAAGAATACAAGACAGTGATTACTAAAATTAAAGAAGAAGAAGAAGAAGAAGAAGAAATAGAAGGCAGCATTTTGACCCCTGTTAGGTCTGTATCTGGTATAATCATTATAGACTAATGTTATTTTAGAGTTTGTTCTCGTCTTTACCATAGTAAGCGATGGCCAATGTTAGATTGCAGTTGTCTTGTTTCCCCTTCTATGTATAAGCTGATACGGTTTATGTTTTTATTTGCTCCTTTTTATCTTCACTGAGAAATTTAGTGGAAAAGATGAAGAGCAATAACAAACAAAAACAAAAACAATGAAAGTGATACAAGAAATGGAGCTGCTGTACTGAAACTCTTTTTTTTTTGGCAGTCATATGCGCGTATTTGTAGGATATGGTGCATCAGAAGATTCAGAGAAGAGAAACATATAGTTTAATTATTGGTATCCACGTCTACTGGTAAAATGTCGTTCCGGAGTATAGTTTGTGATGTGAAAGATAGCTTAGGTAGCTTATCTAGACGGAGTTTTGATGTGTGGCTGACGGGCCATCACAGAGGAACATCTCGTGGTGCTATACATGATCAACCAGAAGTAATTGAAAATAGTTGCTGGGTTAGCTTGCCCCCAGAATTGTTGTATGATATCATTAGAAGGCTAGAAGAGAGTGAAAGTACATGGCCTGCTCGAAAGCATGTTGTTGCATGTGCTGCAGTATGCCGGTCTTGGAGGACTATGTGCAAAGAAATTGTTAAGAGTCCAGAGTCTAGTGGCAAGCTTACTTTCCCCTTGTCCTTGAAGCAGGTTAGCGTTCTTTTTGTAGCTTATTTGTTGCATTTTTTATGTGGAGTGTTTAAGAGTCCTAAGTCTATGCTTATATGACATTTCAGCCAGGATCACGAGACGGAACCATTCAATGTTTCATCAGAAGAGATAAATCAAATTCATCATATTGCCTTTTCCTTTGTCTCAGCCCTAGTAAGCTTTCTTTTCGTACTTTGAATTATCTGTTGCATTGATATGCAAATGTGGACCCCTTAATTCCATAATATATATTCCTGAGCTGCTTGGGTTGTGTGTTTAATTTTGTAAGAATGCATGACTTTAGATATCAAAATTTGATTGCTGATGCAATTGCAATAATTAGAACAGTGTTGAATGAAGAAGAGATGGAGAGCATTTGTAATTGAGTTGTGAAAACTTTGTTTACAGTCAAATTTCTCTTTGTATTTTTTCATCCTAGACATTATTGGCATTTGCTAATGGATGGCATGAAAATCAGATAATTCAATATATTTGATTTTGACATATTTATTTCCTTTTATTGTGCCTTGAGACAATTGCTTAAGTTTCTGAATGTATATCTTGGTTGTAATTCAAAGTGCTTGGGATGGTGCTGTCATTTTTTCAACTAAGAGGTCACATCAGATTTGTGAAATTTGTCCTTCAAGATCTTACATTTGTTATTTTGAATTCTCGTAATTGTATTTCTTCATCGGTTTAGTCAATAATTTAGAGTTGTTGACCAGGCAGAATTCTGCATGATATTGTTTGTATTAGGTGCACATGAAACTTTCAAGATATTATAGATTTGAAGTTGATGAGTTCGTAAATAAATCTTGCTGTTTTTAAAATGTTTGGATGATCTCTAATTTCCCCCCCGCCCCCCTTCATACCATTTCCAACTCTTTGGGCAACGCTTGAATCTGGCTCCATACATCCCGGTGAAAAAGAATTAAATAAGAGTTTGATATTTACTACTATGTTCCATGCATGAGCTCATTGCATCAAATCAACTTTTCTCTTCTTTGTCATCTTTTTTTTTTTTTCAATCTTTCTTCATTTTCTTCTTATAGCTTTATTAGTTGAAAATGGAAAATTCCTCCTTTCTGCTAAGAGGACAAGAAGAACAACTTATACAGAGTATATTATTTCCATGGATGCTGGCAATATCTCTAGATCGAGTAGCTTTTACATTGGAAAGCTGAGGTGAGTTTATTAGTTGCTTACTTTCAAACCTAAACCCTCTCATTATCTGTTTGTACAAAATCATCGGAACTTCTATAAGTGAAAAAGGGTTTCTCTGAAAAATAGAATCAGCGGAAATCTAAATCTCGCTGGTCATATGTAGATTTGAACTTTATTCTAAGTTTAACATAAAATTTAAGTTCATGACAATCTAATATAATATAGGCATGCAATTTATGGAAACAAAAAAACTAAACAATAGCGACTGTTATCTCTGATAATAAATTTGTTCTTTTAGACAGACCTGCATGAAATTATGATCTTCTGTTACTTGTATTCTCACTTACATTGAGATTTTCCTGCCGAATGTCTTTCACCAGATCGAACTTGATGGGTACGAAATTTATAATATACGATACACAGCCTCCATGCAATAATGCCCATATACCGCCTCCAAGGAGGACAAGCCGAAGGTTTTATTCGAAAAAGGTTTCGCGAAAGGTCCCATCTGGGAGCTACAACATAGCTCAAGTAACATATGAATTAAATGTGCTCAGGACATGAGGCCCGAGAAAGATGCAATGCATTATGCATTCAGTACCAGCATCACAATTTGACGCTGGTGGCGCAGTCCCTGGCCAACCCAAGCTTCTTCCTCGGCCCCTGGAGGGCTCTTTCCGGAGCATCTCCTTTTCAAAATCCTTAGATCGCTCTATGGAGTTCAGCAGCTCAAGATTTTCCGAGTTCCGAGAAGGCAGCAACGAGGATGAGGACGGCAAGGCAAGGCCCTTGGTTCTGAAAAACAAACCTCCAAGATGGCATGAACAATTGCAATGTTGGTGCCTTAACTTCCATGGCCGGGTAACAGTTGCATCAGTTAAAAACTTTCAGTTGATTGCTGCTACCCAGCTGACAGCCAGTGCTCCTTTGCTGTCTCAGCCCGTGCCATCTGAGCAAGATAAGATAATCTTGCAGTTTGGCAAAGTTGGGAAAGATATGTTCACCATGGATTATCGTTATCCGCTATCGGCCTTCCAGGCTTTCGCGATATGCTTGAGCAGCTTTGACACTAAATTGGCTTGTGAATAAGATAGTGAAGATTAAGATTGAGTAATGACAGTATATTTTCCCCTTTTAGAATTCTTTTTCCTTCCATTTAATTGTTACCATGGTAATCAGAAATAGGCAAATATTTATGTTACCTAGCTGCATCAGACCTGAGGAGATATGAAAGGGTTTGGAGCATTTCCACCTCAAAAGATGTTTTGTTTCTTGATTCCACCATGATCTATCATCTGATCTTGGCTTGTATGATATGACATAAAAAGGGAGAATATAATAAAGTTACTTGATGAAAATATTTTGTGCTTTTGAATAAAAGATAGCTGCCATTATTACAGATATGGACTATCAAATACGTATGAAGGAGTTTAGATTTAATATTTCATAAAAAAGTTCTTAAAATGCAGAAATTATATTAAAATCTGATTTGTTTACTGTAAATCTTACGGTTGTGGAAAGTTTAGCGGAGAGAAATGTATCATCCTTCATTGGCAAACTTGATTTAAAAAAAAAATTATACTTGTATATTATGATACTTGCCCTTGAAGCAATTTTTTTATTTATGGTGATAATTTAACTCTTTCCAATTCTTTTCTTCTTGCTTATTACAGTTAAGAAATTTTCAGTATTCTGTTGGAAAATATTCTCCATCTTGACATAGAATCCTCATTCATCATGAATATTTTTGAAATAAAAATCTAGTTGCAATTTTATGTTGTTTCCCCTCTTTTCACACTCCTTCCATTTTAAAACCTAAGCAACCATATGTTCTCATTATAGCAAGGGAAGGGTAAATACCTAAGTATGTTCATTTATAAATTCAGGAGTTACAATCAGGGTCCCAGAGACTACCAGACCTAAAAAGCTAATAAAAGCATGAACAGATATTTTGTACATATCGTGTGAAAGAAATTCAGGCAAAATTTCCAGATTGTTTGCTATCAAGTTATGTACTTCAAGGTGTAAAATATATACAAGTGTTGCTATTGAAAATCTTGTAGCAAACATTTAAAAAAATTGCATCAAATTTCTGACCTTTGATTCCAATCCAACTCCACAATCTTCAATTCCACTATTCTGGAAATCTTGTGCTAAGTTCTTGCCATTGTTTTCTAAAGAAACATCTCTGGGAAAGACCACATTATGAACTTGGAAAAAGTGTCGGATTCCAAGAACTCGATGTGAGCAGCGCGTCCGATGAGTGTGCTTAAGCTCCTGCCATAGGCGGAGGTGTTGAAGTTAATGTCACAGCGCATGACCACACGATGATCAGACTCAGACGGAGCTCGGAGTTGGTCCAAGCAATTATTTAGCATCTCCAGGAAGATTTTTCCTTTTTTAGAGTTATCCAAATAAGTCGCTGAACAGTGTTCTATTCTGGCAGAGTGGTATGGAACATAACCATCCTGACATGCAATGAGCAGGGAAGCATTACAAAATTTAGAACATTGTTCAAAAAGTGAAAGCAGAAAATAGCTGGGATTTTTATGATAATTATACTACTCTATTGTTAATGCATAATTATACTTGTAATAATTATTACCTCCAGTCTTTAATATAAGAACTAGATAATTAATTAATGAATATTAAGGAAGTTAGTTAAAAAATGCTATCTTTAATTATGTATATTAGAATTACACTTTGATGAAAACCCCCTTAACCTGTGTAATAAATAAAGATACTTTGGGAGGAAAATTATAAATTTAGGAGACCAAATGGATTAAGATATTATATTTAAGACTAAAATGAACCTCTTGTCTAACTCTTATAATTAGAACGGAGGGAGTATAACAGACCTTTCTTCATAATCAGCTTGATAATTTTAACAAGGGAAAATTAATCTTTTGATCTATATAGTTTTGACTCGGTTATAACTCAAATTTTAAACTGACTCGGTGTAATTTAGTCCCTATAGTTTTGACTCAGTTGTAAATAGATCCCTAAACTATATCTCACAGCAATTTAGTCTCCATAGTTTTAACCATTTAAAAATTTAGTCCCTAAGATTAATAAAATATCTAATTTTATGTTCTAAAATATAGGGAGTAATATTTTAAATAGTTAAACTATTGAGACTGAGTTGTATTAAGTCAAAGTTCAGGGACTTAATTACAACCGAGTCAAAACTATAGGAACTAAATAGCACTAAGTCAAAATTTAGAGATTTAGTTATAACCGAGTCAAAACTATTAGAGTTAAGTAGATCACCTATAGTGAACTCGATACTTTAATACTAGAGCATCTTTGACAGAAAAGCAGATGATCAGCAAGACCTGAGTCTGAATATATATCTCCTAAAATGAGAGCTTTCCAATTTGTAAATTTCTTTAAAAAGAATTAGGTTTTCTCAAAATTTCAATTTTCTACTATCCTTTCTAACATTGGGATATGACCTAGTAGATATATCCCCTATTAATGCTTATCAGATTCAGAGTACCCATGGCAGTTCTAATTAAACGAGGTTACCTGAGGTGATGATAACAGTATCACATTCCTGAAGTTTTCCAGCGTCTTCTTCTGCATTACAAGAATACCATTATTTTTTATCCGCGGACAATGAGTAAAGACTGACAACATAGGACTTATCCGTAGAAAAAACGTATGTGCAGTTCTTCAGATGTTTGTTATTGGATTTTTCAATAAAAACAAGTTACAACTTAAAATTTATATTTTAGATCGTTTTACTGTTAGTTGCATATGTGCAGTATTATTTTAGCATGTGATATTCTTTATCATTTGATGTTATAATGCAGGTCAGCATATAGTTTACTCACTGTAACAGAATTGCATTATATATATATATATATGGAAATCATATCTAAGCTCTCACACATTGTGAACCTGATTCCAAATCTATTCCTTCTATTTCTCAGTTTGGTTAAGGCCTGTTTGGAGAACTCCTAAACCATGATTTCAGAAGCACATTTATGCTAAACTCCTCTCAGATATTTACCTAAAACCACTTCCAAAAAGCTAATACAAACACCCTCCAAAGATGAGATGTGGACATTTTTTACAACTCAGTAGCATGCCATTGATTCCTTAATAAAAAACAAAGAACCTTTCACAAGTGACAATTTTGTTGAAGAACGTAATCACTAACATTCAAGATACATGCAAAAGCTTTATCCATAATCTTTTATTTTCTTTCATTCCCTCCTTCTATGGGGATAAAACCTTTGTGAACTTCATTAAAATGCTAACACAAAAAAAACAGACTTTTGCTCCACATTTTTCTTGAGTTATAGTAAGCTAGAAAGAATAAAAATACATCAACCCTTGGAAAATCTATTCCATATCCAGAATCATTAGAGAACTAGATGTCAAATAATATATATATTCTATACCTTGGAAAGATTGTAGATGAAGGTGTTTTCAAGATCAGGGTCATCTGTGAAAGTTAGCTGATGGATGCATTGTGTTCCGTTAAGCGTCTTCAAGAGCCAAAGCCCTGAGTTGAATATAGAGTTTGAACTGTACATATAACCCAAGTGTGGACCAGACATAGAAACATATGTATACAAGAATCTTAGATATGGCTCCATCACTTTCTCTGCATTTAAAAATTTAAAAAAAACATTAATTTTACTAGATTTTGATAAGGTATGCAATCCCTCGAAGTTTTATGCGTAGTACCTGTCAAAGCAGTTCGGATAATAAGATTTCCGATAGAATGACCAACAAAGCTAAGCTTGATATCTTTTGGGCTTCCACTTTTTGAAGATTTAATTATTTTCCTTTCGAGAAAAGTGATTACTTCCTGTGCAAGCCGTGATCCCATCTCTCTTAAGTCTCCAGATGTTCTGTCTTCATTACTTGCTGACATAAGAAACTGTACATGGGGGTCTATTAAAAGCCACTGATTCCGAATAAGCCGTAAATCCAAATGATGTCCCTGTAAATGTTTGAATGGCTACAGTTAGTAAGAATATATATTTTATAAATATAGGCCTTGTATCATATACATGAATGATGCATCAGTAATTGAGAAATTCTTATTAAATTCACTTGCCCAAAAGAAAAAACTACAAAGTGACAAATAACAAGGGAAGAAAATACAGTATGAAATAGATTTAAGAGATAAAGAAAAGTGCAAGAAGATAGTGGCATGCCTGAAACCCATGTACAAAAACAACTACTCTTAAAACATGCTGTTTTTGCTGTGGGATACTTGCAGAAAATTTGGTTGTGGCTCTAGATCCATTTTCCAATGGATATTTTTCTCTCTCCCCGAAAGGATTGAAGTAAGAATTCATGCTGGTAGAACGCAGAATGTTTGTCATGTGTTCGACAATAACAATAGGAGCACGCAAAGGATCTCCGAATATGTACATGTCTTGAAGTGAGCAGTTGTTGATCTGCATGGAATTAGTTTTGTCACCAAGTCAATTGAGCAAAGAAAAGGTATAAAGCATTCCAGGAAAAATCAGAGAAAAGGTATAAAGCATTCCAGGAAAAATCAGTTTGCTCACCCTCATGTGAGCGATACCTCGCCTTTGAAGTTCAGCACGCATTGATGCAGTCTGAACAGGCTGAAAAGGGAAATAAAAAGAAAGACAGCATGTTTTTAGAAAATACAGCAACTAAGATGCATGAACCAACAATCTAGTGATGGATTCAAGATTAGAGGATAATTAATTTATGAAAGTTAAATAAGGTATGCTAAATCTTTACCTCATCTCTTGACCTCCTTAAAGTTAACGATCTTCCGATAAAGCTACGATGCAAAGATGTCCTATGAGCTCTATTACTCAAATAGCGATGAGGCATCTCGACCCTCGAGTACACCATCCAAATTGACCATTCAGCTCTTCTGTCATTGGCCCATGAATTACGGAGAAATTCCATTATCGTCATTCTGTTTTCCCTGGATGAAGAGAAGATTATAATAAGGAAAAGTTATCATTAATTTCACGCAGTTTAATAATCTAATGTTCAAAGGCCCCTGCATAAGTGCATCTCGGCTCATTCAGAACATGCTAAACCTGACTTACTCAGTACGCCAGGGTTCGGTTGAGCGTGACTAATTAACTTGTAGAAAAACCAGTCATCATCAAGAAAAACTGACGTAGTCTTTCAAGACGCAATAAGGATCAAAATGGAAGAATAAATGCAGTGACAATACTTCATGGGGAAAATAATAAAACAACTCTAGAGTTCCCAAACTTGGATAATTATTAGATGTGTAATAAATTCAATAATAAATTTGAACATACCTATGGAATACCAGAAATATATTCCACAGAGATAAGAGTTGATTCCCCAGAGACTGGAAAGATTTTGACAGATGTTCCAGAGATACAGGTTGGGAATCTCCCTCAATCTGAAGTTAAATTAACGAGCAGCTTTCAGATGAATAAAAGATCAAAGTGTCATTTAATCAAATGTCTAAATCATCAAGAATGCAGAACAGCACAAAAAGCATCAAAAGTACCAGATAGTTAAAGGACCTCAGCAATGCCTCGGTGCCTGTTAGAGAGTTGTTGCAACACTTACCCCATCTTTAATTTCCATATCTGCAGGGGGAGTAGAACCAAATGAATCCATTCTGCAAGTAATTTCAACCCAATCAATAGCTTGGTCAATTCCCTTGCTTAATCTTCTCAGATTTTCAAGCAAGATGTCTCGGGAAGCAATTAATGCTTTGGTGAGCATAACCTGATTCAAGATTTGACCACTAATATAAATCCATAAGAGATTTAGCCAGTAATAAATATCAATTTCGATAAAAGATAGTGCTATGAAGAAAAAAAGGTATAGAAGAAGCATGATAAATGAAATGAAAGCGACTGTAAGAATAGTTTAAATGTGACTAAGAATAAAAATTCAAATATGCATAAGAATAAAACCCCAGTTATATAAAGATTTAAAGCAATAGAACATACTTTATTTGACAGAGTAGAATCTTCCCCGTGAGTGCCTTCTGAAGCCAGGGAATCACTAATATAATTTAACTAAGTATATCAATTAAAAGTGCATAGTATATGAAAAAAATAACAGAAAAACACTATAAATTATAAAGCTGCAACAGTAACCAGGTATCTATCTGTTCCAAACTTTAAAAATTGGAATTTGACAAACCTGGGTACCTTCAGTTGGGGTGTGCGAAAACCAGCTCTTAGTAGACTGATGTGCACACTTGTATCAACAAGGACAGCATGAAAAGCATCAAAATGAATAGGACAATATGAATGCAATCCCAAAAGAGCTTTAGGGGGTATTCTGTATTCGTGAACCGCAGCGGGGCATTGATCTAGGGAAGTGTGTAAGTCAGACCTGCACAATGATTCAAGCAGTTTCGCATTTGGCTCCCTTAAATCTACATAACAATTATGAAATATAAATCATTACAAATTCGCCCAAAGATTAACTGACCTAATTCCAGGCATGGGGGAATACATAAGCTCAAACCTCAAGATAACCGCAGAAGCAGATTGTCCCTATGAATGAATTTTGTAAATCATTAACCTCAAGGCAAAGCTAGATCTTGCACACCAAGAAGTCAGCATGTTACTAAAGGTATAAACACCAGGGAAATTTCATCTAAAGATAAGGTTTCATTTTCACAACAATTCACCACATTTTATTGCTTCAGCCATGAACTAACTTAATGCAGAAACACGTGAGAAAATTTAACAGAGCTAAGGTAAATTGTGAAAAGTTGATGTCAGGTAATATAAACCAAGACATAACTATGAAGTCTTCAAAAATTTTCCAGGAGTTCAGTGAGCATAATTAAGTCCACCTTCGTATATTCATACTCATTAAAGCTTGCTTGCTGCCTAAATTCATGTATGATTGATCCTTGTCAAGTGCATCGTACCTATAAGTTTTTATCATGCTGTTGATGCTGGAGGGATTCTACACTTCATTCAAAAATTCTAGTAAATACTATGCATGACTTTTCAAAATAATTAGCAAATTCAGTCATCTTTAGGCTACAAGAGATTGTCTTGCTGCCTCCAACTCAATTTGGTGAATTCTTATCATTGTTTATGTTTAGCATTTTGGATTGTTTAACAAAACATGTCATCAATATCCTGCACATATCATAGGTTATATTATCTAAACATGGAGAGAACTAACCTCATATCCACCAAAAGATAGGTAGAATGAGATCATGATTGAAAGAAATACATCCTGCCTTGCATTTTTTATACGGAAAGGAGGTGTTGAAAAACTGTTGTCTGTATCATCAATCCTCCAAACCCTACATAAATTGTCAGAACCTACTTCAGGCGCTGCAGCTCAGAGAAAAGAGAAATTATCAAATATTGCTTCATCTGAAGAGGAAATATAAAAATGCAAGACCAAAAACTAACTCAAGTCCATAGTAATTACTATGAAAATCAAACATATTAGTGTCAGAGCCTCAAGAAAAACAATAAGTTAGATGTTTAACATCCACAAATGTGGATTCAACAGTGAAAGAGAAACCATAGGACTAGAGCATCATTTGATTTTAGTTTTGTTAGTCATGTATATATGTTCGATGTAAAATTTTCAAAACACAGCGAATGGTAAATGGAATTGGAATACTAAACCTTTAAAGGAAAGAATAAGTAGACAGATTATTTTGGCAAAAGAGATGTTTAAAAGCCTTACCTGGAAGTATGGTAATTTATTAATCAAAAGACAAGCTTATCTTCATAAAACCTAAAATTAGAACCTCATGTACTTATTTCTGTAATTACTTTCTTCAAAACAAGGAGTTTATTAATAACAGTACTTTAACAGGCCTTATCTGACCCTTACCTCATCTGAGAAAATTATATATGCCCTTTTGGGGGAGGGAGGGAAGCAGAGAGAGAAATAAGGGTTTGGTCGTAGAAAGTAACCTCCACTTACAGAATTATGTTTAACTTAGAAGCTTAAATTACGTTGCATGAAGTCATATTATTGTTCTACTCATAAATGATAAACATTTCATGCAAGAAGGTTAGAGTAATGACTTTGCCAAAACTTGCAAAAAATCTATAGAAAGCATCTGAACTTTGTGAAATGAAATGGAGATGTATGGTTTTCCTAAATAAGCTGTAGATTGTTGGTTTGAATTCCTGTCTAGAAAGCTAAATCTGGTCCAAAAGAAAATATTTGTTATTGCAAAATCTACATCATATCTAATTAAAAGAATAGCTAGCTTAGCTAGCAGCAATCAGTGAATCAATCATTTATACTTCCATAAATTTGAAAGCAGAAAGCATATCTTAGCTTAGCTAGGTTTCAGGTTCTTTAATAAAAAAAAACAGAGAGATAGAATAGGATATATTCTTATAACTTGATACCACGTGATTGGATTTTTTTAAAATAAAAATTTCCACACGTTATATCTTCATGGGAGAACTGAAACAGCTAATAACTGTAACAAAGTACAATCCTTTTGAAATAATACCTTCATACTGAACAACCCTCGCTGGAATACCCGAGTAGCAGTTTACATCATTCTCCCATCTCATTGTGATCTTGATTTTGTACCATCTGCATTGCAAGTATAAGCATTGGAAAATAAATATAGCACACAAAACTAAATACTCAAGCTTTCCAAATGTACACAACATTCACAAGAAATATCAAAGTATGCAAGAAAGTCGAACTTACTTACCCCTTATCAAAGAGGTCAATATTATGAAATCTATGAACATAAATGGCAACTTCATGGACAGCATCCATATGCAGCTGCTTAGCCGCTGCCAGTTCTGGTTGCTCCACATTGAGTAACCTTTTCGTTGACAAACTCTTTTGACTCAAAAGCCATCTTAATCTCCGAAACATATGTAGTAGTAATCGATATAGTATTGCTCAAAGCCCAAATTACCATCCCCTTGTTCTTTCAATGGAAAGTTCAGTATAACCCACGAGTCCTGAACCTTAAAGGAACAGACTTTATCAGCTTTTTTCCAAAGCAAACCAAACCCATTGAGATTAACCCTCGAATTTTAGAAGGAAATGCTCAGTGCTCAGAGCTCAAATGATCATCCCTCATTCATTCCATGCAAATCGAGCATAACATTTAGGTCCTTTCTCCCCCACCTCCTTTTTCAGAGCAAACCAAACCAGCCAATGAGAAATTTGAAATGCGGGTTCGGGTTCGGGTTGAAGCAATCGATGATTAGGTTGGAGGAGGAGAATATGGAAACAGGGAAGGTAATGAGAGAAGAAGAACGCGTGGAAACAAGAACTGTTATGCATTGTGGGCGACAAGAATTCATATACTGGTTGGCATAATAAGGATTGAACCAACAGAAAATGATTCCCGTCAAACCTATCAAAGGTCATGCTATTAATTCATAATGATTTTTCTTTTTTTTTATTTCTTTAATTCCCCCGAAAAGATAAAAAAGGGATCTTTGAAAATTGCACCGTTAAGAATGTCGTGATTTTGAAGATCCCTACGGCCATTTGAGGTCACCTCGTGATATTTTTGACTTAGTAGAATCGAAAATCACGGGTGTACTACAAAAGGGTCGGTGTCGCCAGATCATTCCTGGATAGAACCTTTGACCGGATAGTGTTTCGGCGTGAAAAATGGTCCCTTTTCCCGCCTGATCAAACGAGAAATGGGCTAATCATTATTCATTAGATCCTTTCTACTATATAATCATGGGAGAAAGACAAGAAAAGCGACGTGAAAATATAATTTATGCATTTAAATATTTAAAAAAATAGATTAGATTGGAGAACTAATATATCCTTTACAAAATACTAAATTATTCTTAGACTAGATGAACATACCTTCTCTTCTTGTTAAATCGAAGTCAATAACCACGCAGGGCCAAATACGATTTTGACGTTGAGGTGTGTATTAGAAGACGTTACTGGTCCTCTGTCAAAGTTTTCGGGTGGTTATTCTGTTGGTAGCAGCACTCTTTTTAACTATGATCCCAGGTATAAATTCGGCAAAACCTAGGGCCCGATTCTATTGCGAACTCAAGTAATATTTTTCTCTTCAACTTGTCTATTTGGGTTTTGGTCTTACTTTACATGATTCTTCTATTTTTTTTGTTTTGTGGCTAGGGTTCTTTCTAAGTCAGCAATTAGCTACAGAGTTGCATAGAAACAACAAAGCCTAGGTATGTACTCTGTGATAAGTGCTTGATTAGAGAGAAACTTATCAACAATTTTTTAATCGTATCTGCAGGTACTACTGTGACACTTATTTGACCCACGACTCTATAAGTTCTATAACTTACGAATACTCTGCACCAATTCATCATGAATGTAATTTTGGTTGTAGTTTTAGGACTGCTCTATTGTTGTTTACTCAGACTTAGCTTGTCAATGATGTTATTGTTTTCCTTTGTAGTCAATCCATTTGTTAATTCTGACTATAACGCAATAAAGATTGATGCAAAACTTAGACAATGTCCATAAGTGTGTTTAAAACGTTACACATCTAAAGAATGCTAGGCACGATGCATAAAAAGGCATAAGCCAATATGAAGCAACATTGCGTGGAATCCTTGCTTGTTATATAAACCTACAAATATATTAATACACCGTAGTCCTTTTCTTATCTAATTTATAATTTAAGTTTGACTACTGCGACTCCACTTCTTTCTAAAATAAAATTTCTGGTTCAAATTTTTGTTTTATAAAAGAATTTATTGGATATTTTTGCCTAGGTTTCTTTGACAATGGCGCCACACTTAAACCTTGTCTGCCTATGGCCTTGTCAACATTTTTTAGAATTTATTAGATACAAGCGTCTTTCACTGCATTCTTACTTTCTCCTTTTCAGGATGTTATGCTTGATGCTCATGTTTAGCATACTCATATGAGAGTTCTTGTCTATATATACCTCTTGCTTACATGTAGGTGGGCACACTAGAAGAACGTGTAAAAATCCAAATCCAATGTGAAGTTGGCTATCAGTACATGAGAAATAATTTTTTAGAGGTCATTTGTGTGTATCATCCAAATATGTTGGCTATCAGTACTAAGTTCTGATAAAATATGTTGGCTTCATCAAGCAAACTATTTACTTCTTACAATATTGGGCCCCCTTTTGCAGTTGATATAGTGGAAAGATATTGGGGTTGCCAATCTTCTAGAAGTTATTAGCATTGTAGCTAGTTTGCTGATATAGGTGACCTCTTTTTCTCTAGTGAGGAAGTGGAATTTTGAGTTGTTCTTCTACACTTATCAATTATATGTGGTCTTTGTTATCTTTTTAGCTTTACAGAGTTTAGATGAAACCTAATGTGGTGGCTAGTAAATCACGAGCTCAACTCAAGATGAGAATGTGCGTTAAGTATACTTCCATCAAGTGAGACCGCCACATTGACCAAATGATATTTCAATTTTTTGTAATGTTCAACTTTTGTGATGTTCAATTTTTGTAATGTTCAACTATTGACCAACTGAAGTTCAAACTTAGGTAATCACTTTTTAGTGTTTAACTTTTGTAATGTTAAACTTTGTAATGACTATGACTATATTTTGTAATGACTATGACTATAACCGTATTTTGTAATGACTATGTACAAATTTTTTCTTAGACATTTATAACTCTGAAGTTGCAATATATTTCTTTCGGGTTTACAATTCTTACAATGTTATTTGCAAGTTCTCTAATGATATTTGTAATTTCAGCAATGGGATTATCAACTTTCCTTAATACATTTACAACTCTATAACAAGTAATTGCAATTGCTTTCTGGTTTGCAACTCCTACAATGGTATTTACAATTCTTACAATGGTATTTGTAACTCCTACAATGATATTTACAACTTTTCCTAAGACATTTACAATCGAAATTGCAAGATATTGCTTTCGGGTTTACAACTAATGTAATGGGATTTGCAACTCATACAATGGCATTTACAACTTGAACAATGGGATTTGTAATTTTCTCTAAGCCATTTACAACTGAAATTACAACTTTGTTAGAGTTGTAAATGTCTTAGGGAAAGTTATAAATCCTATTGTTGAAGTTACAATTTCCATTAGAAGAGTTGCAAATACCATTAGAAGAGTTATAAACATGAAAGCAATTATAACGCAATTTCAGTTGTAAATATCTTAGAGAAAGTTAAAAATTCTATTAGAGGAATTGTAAATACCATTAGAAGAGTTACAAACATGAAATCAATTATAATGCAATTTCAATTGTAAATGTCTTAGGGAAAGTTGTAAATCCCATTAGAGGAGTTGTAAATCCTATTGCAAAAGTTATAAACCCGAAAGCTATTTATTACAATTTAAGAGTTGTAAATGTCTTAAGGAAAGTTGTAAATCCCATTAGAGTAGTTGTAAATACTATTAGAGGAGTTGCAAAACCCGAAAGCAATTTCAATTACTTCATTAGAGTTGTCAATGTCTTAGAGAAAATTATAAATCTCATTGTTGAAATTGCAAATCCTATTAGAGGAGTTGCAAATACCAATACATGAGCTGTAAACCCGAAAGCAATTGTAATTACTTCTTTAGAGTTGTAAATGTCTTAGGGAAAGTTGTAAATCCTATTAGAGGAGTTGCAAACCCGAAAGTAATTGTAAAGCAATTTCAATTATAAATATCTTAGGGAAAATTGCAAATCCAGTTAGAGGTGTTGCAAATTTCATTGCAGGAGTTGCAAACCTGAAAGTTATATCTTGCAATTTTAAAATTGTAAATGTTTTAGAGAAAGTTATAAATCTCATTGTTGAAGTTACATATCTCATTAGGGGAGTTACAAATACCATTAGAGGAGATGCAAAACTCGAAAGCAATTGCAATTACTTCGTTAGAGAGTTGTCAATGTCTTAAGGAAAATTGCAAATTCCATTGTTAAAGTTGTAAATCCCATTAGAGGAGTTATAAATATTATTACAGGAGTTGCAAACCTAAAATCAATTGTAATTACTTCTTGTTATAGAATTCACTTCTTTCTCTAAAAACTTCTTCCCATATTTTTACTTTTTATTTTATCTGATAAAACTGCAAATTTAGCATATGATGGCATCATATCTATACCGATCAATCTTGCCATGAGGCTCAGTGCATTTGGTTTGGTGGTCAGTCGTTGGCATAGCTCATCATTGATCAGTTTTTTCACTGAAACTGCATCTGAATGACAAGTATTCGTCGACAAATCTTCTTCTTGATAATGATACTGAAAGATTTAAATCAAAGTTAATTGCTATAGACAATACTCAAGAATGAGAGGAGAGAAAGAAACATATAACAAAATATATAAATAGCACTTAATGGCTGTGGATGGAAACATGAATGGAATCTCATGAAGCTACTATCCCACATTGATGCCAAACCTTCGTCTTCATTTTCCAGGGATAATTTAGTATTCTCACCAAATTTGCAAAAGACAAATTGGGCCTCTTACCCAATCCGTCCTTTTAGATATTTGTATGCCCAAATTGTCCTTTTTAAATTCACGTAGTCTTTCTTTGTCTTTATCCCTATAATCATATGGTTTTTTTCTTTTATCTCCATACCGCATTATTTGTAGGGAAAAAGATAATAAAAGATATTTTAAAATTTAAAAAGATAAAAAGGGCTTCTGAATTTTAAAAAGAACATATTTAGCCTCTTACCCAATCTGTCATTTGCAAATTTAAGAAAAAAGATAAAATTACCCTTTAGTCATTTACTACTCTTGCAATGGGTTTACAACTTAAATAATAGTTTTGACAACTTCCCCTGAAATAATTACAACTATGTAGCAATGTACCACCGCCACAATTCCATTATCGTCAATCTATCTCCACTCACCCTCTTGTCAGTCTCCTCTCCCAGCCTCACCATCAAAGTCGCACTCTAGCTTGCCGTCGAAGCCGCAGATTGAGGCTCCTAGTTCGCTGTCAAAGTCGCACTCGAGGACCCTTGTTCACCATCGAAGTCGTAGTCGCAGATCAAGGCTCCTAGTTCATCGTAGATGTCGCTGCTTCAACTCGTCGCCCAATCTGGCTTGTTGCACCATTACTATCTCTGTCTGTCGCTATGCCTTGTTGTCGTGCTGCCATCGTTGTCCTGCTCTGCCAGAGTTTTTTCTTGCTGCTTTTGTGCTCACAGTCGACAGAAGATAGGGGTAAAAGACGGGTGAACAGGAGATGAATGAGGACGGCTTAAGGTGACGATAAGTATTAAATCACATTGCTCAAGTTGTCAAAATTATTGCTCAAGTCGTAAATCTCATTGTAGGAGTTGTAAATGACCAAAGCAATTATTTGTAACTCAGTTGGTACTGAGAGTAGTAAATCACATTGCTGAGGTTGTCAAAATCATTGCTTAAGTCATAAATCCCATTACAGGAGTAGTTACATATAATAGATTTCCCGTTTGTAACTCCTGTAATGGTATTTGCAACATGAGCAATAGTTTTGACAACCTCCCCTAAGATATTAATAACTCTCTGTAACAACGTACTTGCAAGTAATAGCTTCGGGTTTGTAACTCCTACAATGGTATTTAATATATAAGCAATAGTTTTAACAACTTTTTATATGATATTTATAACTCTCTGTAACAACATACTTACAAGTAATTACTTTTAGGTTTGTAACTCCTGTGATGGGTTTGTAACTTGAGCAATAGTTTTGACAACTTCTCCTAAGACATTTATAACTCTCTATAACAATGTACTTACAAATAATTACTAAATATTAAATGTCTTAGGAGAAGTTGTCAAAATTATTACTCAAGTTGCAAACATATTGCAACAATAATAAATGACTTAAGGGCAATTTTGTATTTTGCCTCAAATTTATAAAGGATATGTTGGGCAGGAAATTTATTATTTTTAAAATTCAAATGTCCTTTTTTTCTCTTAAATTTCAAAAGGGTTTTTATTATTTTTTTCCTTATTTTTATTCTTTCGTTTTTCACACTACATTCTAGGTAAAAAAAAAATATTTAGTCCAGGCATAATCCCTTATAAATTTAGAGCGCTGAGTATTTTAGCTCTCACTGCAAGTGCGCTTTTAAGATTTATTTTCTTTTTAACCACGCTTCCAGGATTTACTGATATTCTTTTCACAATTTGTATGTATTTCAATACAAATATTAAAAATTAATATAATTTTTTTAAAAAATATACTATCTCCCTCAAAAAAGATATCCTGACAATTTTCTATTATTTATATGAAAGTTTAGCTCATTTACGATCTAATGATAAGATTATGGATAGAGAGGAACGTCACGCATACCACAAAACACAAAAAAAATAAATAAATGCTGAAAATAAAACAAAAGTTCTAAAAATATTTGATAATCCTAACTCATGAATAGCATGATTCGTTAGAATTTCTATATATATATATATATATATATTTTTAGTTACTTACTCGATTTATCGGAATTTTACCCCGACTATATTGGTATCTGACTCGCGTCGCGCACCTGGTTATGATGGGTGAGTCTCCCAACGGGGATTTTCTGCATGCGCCAAGGCTCAAACTCGAGACCTCGCTTAAACGATACCGAGCAGCTTACTATTCGGACTAACCCTCGTTGGTAGAATTTCTATATTTTATATATTCTAAGTTATATTTTTGTTATGAAATGTTATTAGCATTTAAACCTCCCTTTACATTCAAAATATCTTTCTTTGGTCATTAATATTTAAGATGCATAATTCAAAGAAAGATTAACCCAAAGAGAGACACGGAAATGCTTCAGAATTGGTTGCAGCCTTGCAGGATTAATTCTTTAAATGAAGATAAAAGGAAATCATGAGGAAAGTGAAAATTTGGACTGTAAGAATATTTGTTGAGACTACTATTTTTTTTCTCGTGATCTAAGAGAGTAATATTTATTTATTTTCTTTGATAAGTACCCATATTCTCCTGAAGGCCATATTATTCAAATTATTAATGTGACCACTTTTCCTATTAAAAATTTAAATTTTTATTTGTCATATTGTAAAGAACTCATTCCTCTCACTACGCCCAACCATTCGTAGAGTAATAATTATTATATCAGTGTGTAAGGATGAGAATTCAAGTCAGAGAGTCCAAATTTTATCCATCAATAGTCGGATTCAGTCACTTGATCAACACGTTGGAGAAAAAGTCTGTATAGTTTAAGATGAAGACATTAAATTTTAAAATATGTATATAATAACAAATTCAAGAAGCAGAATACTAAAAAAGAAGAAGCAGAATACTATGGTATCTAAAACTATATATTCTTCTTTAATTAATCCTTATTACAACTTTCATAAGGCCCTTCTTCCTAAAACCCAGCAGAATCAAAGATCTTCCATAAGCACAGGATCTATGCATATACTTAAATCAAATCACTTTGAATTGTTCTGCTGAAGCTATTTTCTCTATACAACATAAAACCCCAACTGATCCTACAATAAATATAACTAGAGCAAAAGGTATTCTGAAAAACCTGAAACTTCTTCCCCTCTTTTTTCATACTCCCTTTTCCATGTTTTGTTTTTGGTCTCTAAAACTCTATCTATCCTGCGCTCTTTGGTTACTATCTACAGATGGCAAAAAAAACAACAGACCATCACCATTGAGCTGAATTCACCCTCCGGTGCACACTTCGAGACCTACAGCTACACTTCTTCTCCCCAACTGGAATCAGGTACTCCATCAGCTGCAGACAAAAGTTTAGAAAACTTAAGGTTGGCTAGATTCATGGTCAATATATCAAATATCATGATTAGCTTCAAGATCAAACAGTGAGCCCCATTGTAGAGAGTCATATGTACACCAGATCGATTGCGAGGATACATATATATAAACATGATAAAAGTTGATACTACCACAAAATATGCCTAACATAATGATTTTCCCATAATTAGTTTGATCTATTTATTATTTTGTAATATCAAATCTACAAAATATGCCTAACATAATGATTTTCCCATAATTAGTTTGATCTATTTATTATTTTGTAATATCAAATCTATCTTAAAAACTTTTCACCATTAAAATGCAGAGACTAGATTTCCACACTAGAGTTTATCAGAGGCTGGGTTTATTAACCTCAAGCCTAGATGAAGCCAGACCATTGAAATAGTCTCAGAATCATCTTTCCAGTCTCTCAGTTTTTTTTGTTAAGCATGGATAATTCTATTCATGATATTATTGGGCAAACCTTAATTCGTCACATTATGAGATACTAGCTCTTTCCGCTAAATCTAACCTCTTGGTCATCTATCTTCTTATTCATGTAAGAGAAGTGTTCCAGACATAAAGAAAGAGAAGAGATATTCTACATACCTGCTTGAACCTCTTATTGTTTCTCTCAACCTGCATTCATGACCCCCAATATTTTAGAAACTCTTCAGCAAAGCAAATTCTTGGGCACAACAGAAATAGAAAACAAGTAACACAAGCCAGAAAGTGTTACCATCAGTTTTATGATGCTTAAACTTTACTTATCTGACCAGTCATTAGACAAGTGTCCATGGACACCTGTACTTATTTGACGCAATGCGATGGTTCAAATCAAATGGTGACACTTTGATCATCAGTCATCACCCACGCATTATAAGGTTTAATTTTATTGTAATAAATAAACAAATGATGGCACATCAAATTTTGTTGTGTCCATGTTTTAGGTAAGGAAAACAGCAATCACTATCCATGAATCTCCTGATTGTAAGAAGAGTAAACACTTGACCATACATAAATTCCAAGTTACTACTATATGAGAATACCTCTTTCTTTTTTAACTCCGCGTTCTCTTCCTCCAGTTGTGCGACCATAGCCTCTAGCTCAGATGTGTAAGCCTGTCAGAGACATCAGGTTTATAAGAAAACACATTTACAAACAACTGAAATATCAAAGAGAAAACACAGCCAAAATAACAAAAATACAAAATCAATTTAATGGAACTCTTCACTTATTAAGAACTCAAGAATTTTCAGTTTCGAAACCCAAAACATCAGATGGTGAACAAAAATCTGCAACTTCACTGATTTCCCAGTTAACCTTCACTTACGAATTTTGTCTAGCCACCACCATGCTCGATCAAAATCGAACAGAAACAGCCTTATAATCAATTGTTCTTTGTTGAATTTTAATTTCAAAATTAAAGAACAACCTGCTTGCGTTCTCTGGACCTAGCCGCGGATTCTCTGTTTTTTATCATTCTTCTCTGTTTCTGAAGCCTGGCCCTGTCCATGGGTGCCTCTTGAACCCTCCTCTTCCCCCTTCTCGATGATTCTGCAGCTACTCCTCCGACCACTGGCCCCTCAATTCCGTTTTCAAACGCCTGCACGGGCAGCGCCGGGAATCCAGCACCACCACCACCATCAATACCGGTGAACGCCGCAGCGTCCGCCCACTGGCCCTCTCCATCGGCACCCACCGCAACGACGGGAACGCGTATGACGTCCTCCTCTCTGACAGCTCCATCCTTGGTCAAGAAATCCTCCAGAGTAACCTCCTCCTCTCGACCCTGCTCCCCTGCACCCACCGGCATCTGATCACTCCCCTCCACGATCTCCTTCCACACCTCGTCCACCGTCCTGGCGGCCATTTCCGTCGGAAGCGACGAGGTCCCCTGCCTGGGAATAGAACCGACGGCATCAGATCGGGCATTGGCAGCCGAACCGGATTCAGTTTCAAAGGGAGGGTTGATAAACTTGAGGAGATCGTCCATGCTCATAGAAGGAGCGATCTTGGAGAAATCAGCAAGAGAGGAAGAAAGAGAACAGGAAGAAGAAGACTGATAAGGCAGATCTGTAATCGCAGTAACTACCTTGGAAGTCGCCATGCGTGAAATTGGAAGAGATTTTCTGCGTTTCTGTGAACAGATTCTGAGCTCTTTGGTTCCTTTTTTCAGTCACCGTTAAGGCTATGAACTGAATGGTGAACAAGACAACATGAGGAAACAAAGCACTGAAAGTGTGACTCTTATACCTGTATTTGGAATTTGGATATATACTTTGCCTGCTCAAACAGCATTAATAATTAATAATTATTAGGCATTTATTTATTTATTTATTTATTTATTTATTTATTTATTTATTTCTTGACAGCCTATCAAAACGCATCAATTAACTGATTGAGTTAATTAATTAAAGGAGGGTTTGATTTTATTTCAAAGTGTATATTCGGTTTTATATTGAAAAGCATTAAAATCATATATTCATTGTTTGCTGAAAGTACTCCCCCCTCCTTCTATATAGGATCTCTCATCTAGAAGGAACTGATGACTTCTTATATAAGTCATCATTAGTTAACTTTTTTTTAATATTATAGCTATTATAATTTATGAAAATGATTCTATTTTATAAAATTATATTAATTTTATTTAAATTCATACTAATTATAAATTTAATTAATTTATAAGTTCACTCATCAAATTTATTATTTTTTATATTTTTAATTTATAAAATTATGTGAACTTGTTATTAAACTTATATTAACTTTTAAATTTTATTATGTTTAATAATTTTATATATAAATTTTATAAAAAAATTATGTTAAATATGATAAATAATAAATGTTGCTAGATTTAGTGTATGTTTAGATAAGATTTTAAAAAAATGTTTATGGAAAAATGGGTTTTTGGACAGCTTATAGAAAATGATTTTTAGAGAAAAAATTATAGGAAAAAAATAGTTTTAAATAAATGAGTGTTTGGATAATTGTTATAAAAAGATGTTTTGTAATTAGAAAATTACTAAAAAAGGTATGTATGAAAGATGAGAGAGGAGAGATGGTAAAAAAGATAGAAGAAATGAGAGAAGAGAGAGGAGAGAGGAGAGATAATATAAAAGATAGAGGAGAGAAGGTAGAGAGGAGAGATAATAGAAAAGAGAGAGGAGAGAGGAGAGAGAGTATAAGAAAAAGTAAAGGTAAGATAGTAATTGAGTAGTTGAAAATAATTTTTACTGCTTCAAAAATTACTCTGATTAATTTATCTAAAACTATAATTTTAAACTGTCTGGTCTAAACTAAAATTTTAATAAATATAACTATTTATTTTAAAATTTTTCTAAATAAAAATTTAAGATATAAAACTCTTCTAAAATTATAATTTTAGCTTTTGCCAAAAGGTCCTTCGCTTCAATTATTTGTCATATGCGACCTTGATTCGCGTTTTTGGGAGTTAGGGTGACTATGCCCTACTTCTTAGGTGCTATATCGTTCAGAGGACTATTGTTGGTTGTTGGTGGGGCGAATCCAAAGGTTACATGAGGGGCGACAACGCGTTTATTCCAACCATTTTTTTGTTTGCTGTGCAACCGTTGGTGAGTTCATCTTCTCCGTCTTCATTTTTCTACTGGTGGTTGTGGGTGTTTCTTCTTCTATCGGATCCTCTCATGGAGTTTCTTCAACCAGTATGGTTGGTTTTCTTGCCAACCAGTATGGTTGAGTCGAACCACCCCTACCCTTTACCATGGCATCGATGCCGGTGACAGCGTTTCTTTCCCCACAGGTTTCCGGTGAAAGGATGAGGGTGGCTGATGTTTCTTGGCGGCAGCTACTCCCTCAAGTCTTTGTTAGGTTTATGGTTTTTTTTTCCTAGGGCTTCTTTGGACTTTTAAGTGTTTGGGGTTTTTGCTTTTGAGACTTCATTAGCCTTTGCATTTCCCCTTATGTTTTTTGAATGATATTACTACTTTATCATGTCAAAAAAATTAATTATTTAGTTTTAAAATATATTTAAACTAAATTATTGCTATTTTTTATTGTTTAATTATTTAATCATATATTTTAATAGTTATTTATTGATAAAGATAAACTCTTACGTATTTACAATTTAAATTTATGTTTAAACTCATGAGTTTAACAATTTTATTCTTAGATATAGGTAAAGTTAGAAAATAATCATCTCTAAATAAAGTTAATGAGTCAATTATCTCTCGCTCTACTTGTGAGGTTCCTAAATATAGGATTTAGGTGGCTATCTTTATGAACTTTGACCCCCCAATGAAAATACCAATACAATAAACATATATAAGTTTAAAGTGAGGGTTCAACCCAAGAGACTAGTTTATCATAAAAGAGAGCCTCTTGAATATAAATTTTATTTTAAGTATGAAGCTCCTTAATATAAGACTTATAACAAGTAACTAGTTCATCAAAACTATAATTATTATTGTTTATATTGTCAAACCAAACAGACCCTAGAAAGTAAGATTAAGAGCTCAATTTTTTTTTTGTTACAAATTTTTTTGAAAAAAGGGATTTACTCATGATCTAAGGGTAAATTAAAATCTTCCTTTCTCTTAGGTGACATTAATGTCGGGTAAGACGAGCAGTCAATTACCCTCAGGTATAAACTTAGGCACTTATAAGCTAAGATATTTTTTTAAGTATCGTAACTAGAACTATAACAAAGTAGTACTCTTCGGGAATTGAATACGTTCTAAATAATCACATGTGTTACTCTTTTGCCAACTAAACTTACGAACAATGGGTTATTAATCACCCATAACATGCATTCCTCTCATTTTTCTCTCCTCCCACAAAAGCTAGCTCTCTAATAATGCCAAACCGATCCTGTGGAGATCAAACCCACCACCTCCCCGAGGACTATTTTATCACTAGGACAACGCACCAAGTGCTCAAAAGCTTAGATCTTTAAATTGAGTTTAGCTCTATGAATTATTTGATTTGTCTCTTAATTGAGTTTTGATTAGAGAATAATGGAGCGGCAAGATAATTCTTGTTACTCAGCATAACCAAATAATAGCATTGGTCACCAAGCTCGTATTTCAGCTGGTAAGGTGATTATGCTAACTTAAAGTTCTGTTTAGATTAGTTTTTAGAGAATAGATTTTAGATAGAATAGATTCTGAAGAATAGATTTAGGAAAAATGGATTTTAAGAAAAAATGGATTTTAAAAATTGGAGATATTTAGATGATTAGTAGCAGAATCACTTTTTCATAGGCAATTTACCAAAAAGTAAGAAAAAGATAGAGGAGAGAGGAAAGATAGTGTAATAAAAAATAAAAATAAAATAGTAATTGAGTAGTTCATAAGCTCTTCTACTGTTTTAAAAGCTATTATGATCAGCTTCTCTAAAACTATAGTTTGGTCTAGAAGCTCTTTTAGACAAATATGACTGTTTATTTTAAAATTTTCTCAAATAGAAATTTGGGCAGAAGCCTTTTTAAAACTTAGGTTTAGAGATTTTTTAAACAAGCTCTTAACCAAAGATTTCGTATTTGACTTGGCTTGATTAGGATTACTCATACTCCACTGAGAGGAGGGACTGATAGAGCGTGAAAAACAATTCTTTTTCTTTGCACAACCAACTAATAGCAAGAACCACTCAACAACTATGATAAGGACTTGAAAGAAATCAGAATTTCCATGCAAAAATTGGAAGCTAATAAATATTGGTTGTTAATTATAATTAATGTAGTAATTTGACTTGGGATGATTTCCCTATTATTAATTTTTTTTATTAAATCCCCATATTTATTATTTCATTCATGGTATTTAGTATAGAATAATCTTGTATTTATTATTAAGACTGCTCTTCCCTCATTTACTGATTGCCGTCCCTTCAATTTCATAATTTATGTTGGCATGTAAAGAAAGATAATAGGTAAAAGGTGAGACTGAGAGGAAAAGAAATCAAAAGGTGTGAGAGGAAATCGAAAGGTGAACAGAAATCAAGTTCAGGTTGGGAGAGGAAATCAAGATCAGGGGGTGGAACTGAGGATGCAGTTGCCTGGACACAGAACTCATCTTTGATAAATGCTCGCTAACCTGATCTGCAGAGCGGAGAAGAGAAGCTTCGGACAAAACACTTCACTGGGATTTTATTTAATCAAATATATAGTGATGATAAGCAAAGTTTAACAGCCTTACTTAGGACGAGTGATAAGTGACTTAAAAAAATAAGGATGAATAAAATAAAAAAAAATTTAAGGATTGAGTCACAATAAATTAAAATATAAGGACTGAGTTATAAATACAAAAATATTATAAAAACTAAATAATTAATTTTTTACATTTTGCATATAAAAACACATTAAATTCTACCAACTAATAAAATAGTGTACCTCACATTCTGTTCTGCAGATATTATAAAACCTCATAAAGATAATGCTTTAAAGGTCGGTCACAACAGTAAATCGTGTGAATTAATTAATTACCTATATTAAATCTAATAATTGTCTAATTGAATGAGGATCTTTTCCCTCAGAGATAAGTAATTATAATATTATTATGGATAAGATTATTTATCATTTACAGAAAAATATTGTGATTTTATTTTAAATATGTATGTTAGAATAATTATAAAATAAAACTTATATAATTAGCCCTACATATTTAATATACTTATAGTTTTAATAATAATAATAATAAAAAGAAGGGTTTGTTATCAAACAAATATGTATGGATTTGATTGAAAACAAGCAGCAGCTATATAAAGGTAAATACATAACTTTGTTTCATAATTAAAAGTAGGGTAAAGATACATCTAGAACCTTAAACTAATTTTAGAAGAATAATTAGTACCTTAAAATATTTAAAGGTACAATCAGCACCTTAAACTAATTTTTGAGTTATAATTAACACCCTAAAATATTTAAATTGTTATAATTTTGTTCCTTTGCTAATAAAACATAAACTTTTTATTTCGATATATTATTATTTAAAATGTTACATGTGTAATATTATTTTAATAAATTGCACTAAATAAAACATAAAATATTTCAATCTTCACATATGAATTATATACAATATCAATTTTAGGGTTTATTCAGTACTCTTTTTTAAACAATATAACATATGTGATATTTTAAATAATAATATGTTAAAATAAAAAGTTTACGTAACATGGATCGGATATAAATTTATATTTTTATTAGTGAAAAGGTGAAATTGTACCAATTTAAATATTTTAGGGTGCTGGTCGCACCTCCAAAATTAGTTTAGGGTGTTAATTATAACTTTAAATACTTTATTGTATTAATTATTCCTCTAAAATTAATTTAAGATATTAGACATACTTTTACCTTTAAAAGTAATACTAAATTTTGAAAAAAAAATTACTTTACTTCCCATATAAGTATATATTTTATAACCTTTGGGTAGTTAAGTAGTTAATACTTTTTTTAGATCTTATTTTAATTTTTTTAACAATGTCTAATTTGATAGCTATCTGATTTGAACTCAATTCGTTTACTGTAGGTCTTCCCATATAAGTACTATATCAATTTTTTAATATAAGATCCAGTTAATTAATTTAAAAAAATTAAAGAAATAGATTCTTTTTAAAAAAATAAAATTAGTTAAAGTTATTTATTTAGTTTTTTTAATCTTTTTACATTAATCACCTAGATCTTATATTAAAAAATAGATGGAGCATATAACATAAACATATTTAACTAATTTTATTTCTTTGAAATAATCTATTTCATTAATCTCTCTAAATTATTTAACTAAATTTTATATTAAAAAACCGAGATAGCAAATAACATAAACATATTTAACTAATTTTTTCCAAAGAATCTATTGTACTATATATACTTGAGGCGATAAGATTTAAGTATCACTAATTGGAGGTAGCTTTTTGATTTTTTTTTATTTACACATACTTAAATTTGAGACTTCGTATTTAAACGGTTAAAAATTCCTTCTGTAATCCATTACAACAAATTCATAAAGTATCAGATTTAATTTAGTAAAAGAAAAAAATTGTCATTTTAAAGTATCCAACCCTAAATTGGATTAAAAATTCAATGTCTTTTTTTTGGGCCAAAAATTCAATATGTCTAATAAAGTTATTATAAAAAGGCAAAAATTAGAAAACGACTGAGGAAGGAGGAAAACAACCACAGCGAGTTAGCAAACAAAACCGACCTAAGCTTACTATAATAACAACAGCAAGATCCATAATCCTTCTTCGTTCCTTCATGATGATTTGTACGGAGAAATCGAAATCTTCATCGTACGCATTCGACGACAAGAGCAACGTCGTCCCGAAGAAGAAGCAGCAGAAGCAGAAACCGACGTTGTCGGAATCGGAGATGGAAGCAGCTCGGCAACTCATCGAACTTAGCAACGGAGATTCTTCCTCCGGTCATCGTTCCCTAACGGAAGGCGGCGACGTCAACAATAGCTGCAACAACAGCTTCAGCGTACAGGGGAGACGACAAGAAGAACAACAACAAAAAAGCGAGATCGATGATGTCGATGTATCTTCCAACGTTGAAACAGTAATGGACGAGGGTGAAAGTTTGGGGGAAATAAGAACGAGTCGGAGGAGAAAGCACAAGAGGTATCGCTTCATTAACGATCTGTATCGCGTTACAGAACCCGTGATTTCCTGTTATTAGAGGTTTTCAAAGTTTGAGAATAACGACCACGTTGTGGAAGAAGATCAAGTGTAGAAATCGAACTGATGAACTTTCTAGAATCAGATGATGTAAGAAAGAAATGAGATCCAAAGGGTTTGTTCATCTTTGATTCCAGGAATCATCTCCACTCTTTCTTTTGATCACTTTTCAGAGAAATCAGTTTAGAGAATGTTGTTTCTAATTTCCTGACTCGTACGTTGTAATGTATAAGCTAACTTGAAATCGCGTTCAAGGTTCCACTGTGTTTATAGTGTATATATTCGTTTGCCATAAGGTTGTTTGCTTTTGTTGTGCCTTTTGATTCTTGCTCCATGGCTAAGAGCTGATGAAGAGTCTGCTTCTCTCCGTGCTTTAGGTAGCAGAAAAGTTGAAAGAAATGAAATTTTCAGAGAAGTTAGCCATTGAGAAAGAGAGGAGTTACTACTAAGTAAATAATTTAATTATCAAAAAAATCTTAACTACCATATAATAATTTGTTATTGTTAGCTTATCAACTATTATTAAAATTTTTAAATAATTAAATTATTTATTTAGAATTTCATAATAATATTTTTTGAATTTTTTTTTCTTACTAAAATTTATTTTCATATAATCTGGATATCACAGATTTAAAATATAGAAATAATACCTCTTCTTACACGAATAAGTGTATGTCTATCTTTTTTTAAACCTTATTTAATAAAAGCTTTGTCCACTAAACTATCTTTAAAAATTTATTGTCATATGACCTAGAAGTCACAATTTAAAAATTAGAAATAACATTTTTTGTTTATGAAAATAAGACTAGATATACATATCCTTCCTAATACCCTAATTAGTGGAAGCTTTTTAACTGGGCTGTCCTTACAAAAACTTGTTGGCTCCATGGGAAGGAAGGCAATTGGATAGATAGTTGAACACGATGAAGTTATGAAGAAGATATTGAAAGCTTAATGTGGCTGAGGATTGACATTGTGAGTTCATAATAATATTATGAATTGTGAGGTGACAAGTTTTTGGAGAGGTTAACGTCGAAATAATTTTGGGCATTGAATGTGTGGGTTAGGAAGCTGGCATTGTCATACCCACTTTCAATACTACACTATCACATGCTTGTTGCATGTTCCCTTTTAGTTATTGGTCTTGTTGATTCAACTGAACCTTAATTAGATCCAAAACATCTCAAATCAAATCTTATTATTGTCGTAAAAATATTATTAAGAAATAACTCTGCATATAGTTTTTGAATTTAAAATTTACCTAATTTAAAATTCAACTCAACTAAACTTTATATATATCGAGAACAAAATTAAAGAGAAACTCTATTTCTAAAATTGAGAGCTACCATTTGTAAATAGAAGGGGGAAAAAAACTCTTTTGACAAGCTAACTCTAATTAAGATTAATAATATTAATCAACAGAAGTTAAGTCTAACAAAAATAATTAATCCTATATAATATGATGATCAAAATTCATATCTTCATTATAAGGAATACCTATATTTAGTACTCGACAGTGACTCGAATAGAATGATACCTATACTTAGCAGGAAAAAAGACTAACAATACTTTTAACTTTAAAATATTGGATATTAGATAATTACATAAAAATTTGATAAAAAAAATAAAAACTAATTGAAAATCAGTAAAAAAATAAAAATTTAATATAAGTTTTTTTTTTGTTTTACATAAAATTTTATACATTAAATAGAAATTAGATTAACCCCAATTCAACCATGATTCCACTGATATTTTCATCAAATATCAGATTCAATTTCAGTAGACATTTTATTTTGCAATCTACTCAGGCTTTCATATTATCAGTCAAGCGGATTCTAAGACCGAGTATAACTATACCAGCGTATTCATTGATTCAAACCCATGACAAGTTATTCCACACAACAAAAATATAAAATAAATCCATCACGCACGAGAAAATCTTCAGCTCAAGCAAATGCTCAGACAATAATTACTATCGATGAATGAGGTTCACTTGTAATGTAAGTTTTAAGTTTGTAGATGGAAATCCATAGAATGAACATCGCACTTTGTTCTACAAAATGTCAAAGGCACATTAGAGCAGCTTTACACAGCATATCCATGTCTTCACCAGGTCAAAAGATTTTAATGCTCAAGGTGGAAGACATACTCTGTCAAACGCTGCAATTTACTAGGATCCAGTTTCTGCTCTGTCACAATAGGTTGCTTCTTCACAGTTAACATTCGAGAAGCCGGGTCCACGGCCCAACCTTGCTGTAGCACATCTGGCATTATACAAACGAGAATGAATCGTAAGAAACATCTAGAGAGAAATGGAACAAGTTCAATGAACAAGGGGTTTATCATAATTTTAGCCTTATATGGATCATTAAAATACCAAACTTTATAATTGACAGAGTAACAAACTATAATGATTCAAAGAGAGCTTTGGCCATTTTAATTTACATGACATTTAAAGGGTTTCTAAAAATTATGACACAATGTCATTTATGAGTGTTAATAATGAAGACATGATTGGTTAAGGTTGTCTATAACACACTCGTTGGGAGTGTTCAAGGTCTTCTCTTCAAAGCTTCCCGTTTAAGTACATAGGACCTTCATTTATTTATCCCAGGGTTCTCCATCATTTTACTCTCTCAGCCTCTCTCCTCCTTTCATAGCGATCAAACTTTCTTCATTTATCCAAAACAGGAAAATAGCACTGTTTAAGTAGGGCATTTTGAGCAACATAGCTTGATCCTTTCAAGCAGAAGTAATCTTTCTTGTCCTTTAATAAGGACTATGGAATAATATTGATTGTGAATTAATGCATTAATAATATGTGTAAATCATGGCTACATATATAAAGAGGTTGGTAGTGGATGTTTTGAGTGTCTTCCAGTATAAAATTTCATTTGGTTAACCTTACAACATTGGCTCTGACCTACCAAGGAAATGAAAGTTGGAAAGTGGGGAAATATCTTTAGAATCACACAATTTTTAATTCAAACAAAGCAACATGATTACTTACAACTTGTAGCATCATCCTCAGTCATTCCAAGAAATAAAGCTGTATCCTGAATGCTTATGGTAGAATAAGCCGAGAGAAGCAGCTGAAACATCTTCTTTGTGTAAAGTTCTGCAAAGAGTTGATATGCAGTTAAGTGATATAATCACTTCTACAGTAGAAAGCATGGTGGAAAAAAAAGACTAATGCACTTTATTTTAGGCTTTTAGGTCATGCCATAGTGCTTAGCTCTTTGAATATCCTTTCTTTTTCTCTTTTCGGGGTATAAATTTGATATCCTTTCTTGCATATAAATGAAGACCTAAAACAAAGTGTTCCAACTAAAGAAGTAACACATCCATGTTCACCCAAATATCTCTCCACTCTGAATTTCTGTTCTTCAAGTCATAGCAAATTTATATTTGTCAATGATGGGCCCTTTACTTCATCAGCTCAATTGTACAAGAGGAAACCCAATGAACCAGGTCCACACAAACAACAGTAGATTGTGGGCCAATGGGCTTGTGGTATTATGGTAGGAAGATAGTCTGAGTCATTATCTAGGGTTGGGTGCCCTTGGAGAGGCAGGCAATGAGTGTATAGTGATTTGTGGGAGAGCCTCCGACCTCTCGAACGTTAGGGAGTGGCTCCTTTTCCTTATTGCTCTGTTTCATCTTATTTTCCAGCATTGTAACTAGGATTAGTCGATCAGTTTTCCCCTTTTTACCTCTTCCATCCTATTGAAGAGGGTTTTATTGGCTTATCTTGGTTACTCGGTAAAAATACAGATTCAGTTTCATCAATGAACATAATCAAATCAATAACAGTTTAAACGGAGACAATGTGCCTTGTTTTGAAGATGCTTTCACATAGAATTAATTTCATGATTATGTATTGTCAATGATCAACAAGTGCAAAATGTAGTGGGTATGGTAAATGAATGTCAACATTCAGATCCAGTAGGGTGTATTTTAATAACTATGGTCTTGGACCTCAAAAAGTTTATACACACACTTAAAGCTGGCGAGAAGCAACCCAAAAACACAAAAATAAAGGACATGGCCACAAGGAAATATGTTCAGCAAGATGGTTTGGCGATTGCAATTAAATTAGACCAGAATATAAATTGTTTCGGGAAACCAATAAACACATTTTTGTCTAAATTAACTTCTAACAGTAGCAATCAGAGCTAACAAAACAAATCTAATTATCACCAATAAATAATTAGATTATTTATTATAAGCATATCATGAGGATAGGGGGAAATCACTATATTTTGTAAACAACACAACAACAATAGAAGCAATAATAACAAGAAGCCTCATCCTATTAAGTGAGGTCTGCTATATGGATCATGGATCATAAAATACTATTATACTCTATTAATAACCAACCCTTCAGATATATCATTCAATAAAAAATTCCGTTCGATAACTTTCTTTAAGTGTCCTTCTTGAACTCCTTCTATGTCTTTTCATAGAGCTATAGACCATTTGAGGTTTTAAAAGTTAAACATCTACAATGTTACAGAACCACCATTAGGACTTGCAACTAACAGTGAGATGCAAATATTAGTCACTCAGGTGAAACGCTGACTAAAGCTGCTACAGATTGGATTGAATGAAACGATTCTTTGCTCACATAAAGATCGTCGAAATGCAATCAACTTCGCGTTAGCTTGGATCATTTTGCACTTAAAAATCTTCCATTTATAGGCCACAAGCCCACAACCCGTTCTTAGTTAACACTTTAACAGTTGCTTTAATAACTAATAACATATCACCAGCTTCTTTTAACAATGATTCCTATAATACGATACTTCAACCAAATGTAGCATCTCTGTCTGTAAATTATGCCTTACCTCACCTCATATTTGCCAAAGATTACTATACTGTTTGTCTGCCAATTACCAGAAGTAGCAGGGAAGGGAAGGGATTGTGAGGGAAAAGAATGAAATATCTATGTTATGACCACATTAATCTTCTGGTAATATCTCCCGTACTTCATCGTAGACCATTTCAGAGTTCTGTGTTGAAAATAGAAAAACATGTAACTTCAACTGCCAATTTCATGCCACACTGAGTGAATTTGATATTTTATCATAGAGTGATATCGGTAACAACTCTCCTCACAGCTAGAGTCAAACTTTTGCCCTATTTTTACTTTTTTAAAATTCATTTCAATGCCTATAAATCAGAAACTTCAATTCTTTGCAAAATACAACAGCAAATTTCAGTGAAGACAAAAGATTTCCCAAGCATCCCCTGTTAAATAGAAATGGGAATTTTAAAGCTTGCCTGAGTAAGAAGCTACTAGGCCTTTAAGCTCCTGACTCCAGTCAAACCCCCGGATTACCTCATGCACTCCCCCATAGTCACGAGTCCATAGCTTCTGCCCAATTTTCCAAGCTGCAACTACCTCTGGCTTGTTTTCTTTGATCGAGGAAGGCATTGATTTCCAAAGAAACCGTGCACTGTTACTGCAATATCACCACAGCAAGTATGATATGAGAAACCAAGAACAATATCACCCCAAAGGGGCCAAAAACTCCCCCGCCAAAATTAGAAAAATGTAATAATTCAAGACAAGAACTAGCAGGCGCCTGATATGAATTATTGCAATATCAACATATCAAGGAGCACTCACTGCAAGAGAATGCAGAATGCCTTATTTGCACATACAACTCTCCAGAATTACACGACCTAAGGCTCTGCACTCCAGCATTCAGTTTGGTAGCCATAAAAGCTAAGGTCAATGAGTAGCAGAATTTGTAAAGCATGCGTCTTCATGCATTCTATTTTAATTTAGGATAGATGTCAGAGCCAGCAAAGCCCCTCGGTTTCGAAGTTCATAGTTCACCCAAAAACTCAATAAATAAAAAAATATATCATTTAAAAGAATCGAATTGAAGAAAGCGAAATGACCTAGGTGAAGGAACCCATATGTCACTCTCATTGCAAAATTAACTTTGGAAAAGCAAAGACGAAACTTGCAAGGAGAAGCAACAAGAAGAGAATGAGATTATTACATGTCATCAACATAAATGTAACCCAGAAGGTGAATCGCATAAGGCCATTCGTCCTGATAAGAAACGCCTTCTGCTGCAACCTGCTCAATACAAAGGAAAAAAGGAAAGAAAGATAAATGGCCCGCATTAGGTTTAAACTAAGCGATGCATCCGAAAAAGAGTGGAAAATTATGAATCACCTGCAGCATGAGGTTATCGCAGATATCGGCAATCTTATCGTACGATTGGGAAGCCAAAGCCGCCGATATAGTGGAGGAATACATGGGCGCAACTCGGCTAGATTCTCAACTCAGTGAGTTACTAGTCTGACTCGCTCGTCGCCGGAGAGAAGGATCACCACCACCTCTGAGTCGTTGTTGATTGCCCTTGAGTGAAGCGAAACGAAAAAACGGTTGCAGGCAGAGGCTATGGAGACGGACTCTTAAATTTCCTCCGAGGCAATTTTGGGAAGATCAGATGTTTGTTTTTATACACCGGCAAGATAGATATGTTAACAAAATTTAATTTTCAAATGCAATCTATTAATATTAATTATCCAAAACATTTTATAATAATTAAATTAATTATATTTTGTGATTAAAAATAATGATTTTAAAAAATTAATTCGTACCACACTTTCATTTAATTTTTAATCAAATCCCTATATTTTTTTTAATAAATCATTATGGTTATCCCAATTATAGCATACTCATCCATATACGCATACTCTGTTCATTAGAGCTGACCAGGATTTTAACTAAGATACATATAAATTTTGACATAATATAAATTAAAATTAATTTAATTTCTAAAAGGGGCTTAATATTTGTTTAATGACTTGTGTTTTTAATAGGTACAACTTATTTTTAATAACATAACTTTTATTTAGTTGTGCATGACATTAGCTAAAGAATAAAGATATGTTATACACATAAATTGTACATATTTTATTTAGGGTTGTGCAACAGATTAGCCGACGATCACCCCATGCTTTGCCTGTCTTATATTAAAAAGGCACTGCCTAATCTAACCTCGTAAATGATGCTTTGCCTGTCTTATATTAAAAAGGCACGGGCTAATCTAACCTCGTAAATGAGTCATAATAAACAGTTTAGGTTGAACTTTATAAAAAGAAAAAATTATAATAAAGTGTGTGTTTGGATAAAATTTTAAAAATAGGTTAATAAACAGTTTAGGTTGAACTTTATAAAAAAAAAAGAAAAAATTGTAATAAAATGTGTGTTTAGATAAGATTTTAAAAACAAGTTTATAGACAACTTATGGAAAAAGGCTTTTAGAGAAAAGATTATAGAAAAAAAATAGTTTTAGATAAATGAGTGTTTAAATAATTATTACAAAAAGGAGTTTTGTAATTGAAAAATTACTAAAAATGATGGGTATGAGAGATGAGAGAGGGTAAAAGAATAGAGGAGAGATGGTGGAAAAGATAGAAGAGAGATAAGAGATAGTGGAAAAGATAGAGGAGAGAGGAGAGAGGGTGGAAAAGATAGAAGAGAGAGGAGAGAGGGTGTAAAAAAAAGTAGGGGTAAAATAGTAATTGAATAGTTGAAAAGTGATTTACTGTTCCAAAAGCTACTCTAGCCAACTTATATGAAACTATGATTTTAAACAATAGTTTGGTCCAGAAACCCGTTTGAACAAATATAGCTGTTTATTTTAATTTTTTTTTAAACTGAGGTTTAGGTTAGAAACCCTTTTTAAACCACGGGTGGGCAGTTTCCAAACACGCCCCAAAAAAAGCTTGAACCGTACGGACATGAACAGTATAGATAACTCGAATGTGTAAACACAGCCACTTCAATCTCAGGACAATTCAGAGCAATCACAACCATGGTAAGCCAACCAACATATCTAGCTCCAATGCAACAAATCTTCACCATTTTTGCTACCTCTCAGCAACCTGAATGGCACAAGAATTTCAACTCAAACGGCATATACATATATACAAAGTTTAACAATTGGAGACTCCCAGTTAGAATAAATCCTCTGACGAGATTTAGTCAAAATAGAACAATTGGGAAATTTATCCAAACAGATTTATGGAGTAGATACCAAGATTTTAGAAAAAGAGGAGTTTAGAGAGGGATTAACAAATTCATACACACTCAATAACATAGATACAGAGAAGGAGATCTATGGATTTCAATATGAAGCGGAGGGAAATGAGATTTATTAGATCCAGGTGTTGGCAGCGAAGCGAAAAATACTTGAATGGAATTCATTTATTTCACTTTTTAGCTCATATAGTGTGTGTTTCTACAAAAACATGCATATAAATACATCGAACAAAAGACAAATTGCAGAATCTAATCATCCATGACAATCTTAGCTACCAGATTTACAACAATTTCAAACATCATAACACAAAATTACACAGACCCAAACAAGAAAAAAGAAAAACCCAAATGACAGAGAGGAAAAAAGGAATTAACCAATACAAGCTTAAACCCTGATAAGCAAAACGAGAAATCTCGAGGCCCCAAAAGCAAAATCTTACTGAACCCAACGAAATTAAGTGAATTTGAACAAACCCATAATCAGATCAATTACCTTCTCTGCTACTAAACCCTTGAATAGGATGAGAAAGGATAGGAGTTATTGACTTACTATTGGTTTTAGAGAAGATGGCGAGTCGAACTGTCAAAGAGCCCAAATGTCAAAGAAGCCAAACCAGACGGAGGCTAATCGGAGGTGGAGGTGGAGGTGGAGCAAATCAGTTCGTAGAGGTGGAGCAAAGTCGAGTTTGTGCTTCGACTTCTTTTGAGTCCTTTGAGGTGGAGGAGGAGATGACGAGGCATGGAGCAAATGACTGAAATGAGAAATATATGAAACTATACCTTATAATTTTTTAATTAAAAATATAAAAACTATATATAACCTAGGGGTGTCCATTTTATCCCTTCCCGGAGTGTCCCGACCCGGTCCCGATGATTTCGGGACGGGTCCGTCCCGTCCCGAAAGGGACCGGTCCGGGACACTACCGGGACGGGATAAAAGGAGGACCGGGACGGGACGGGACGGGTCTCGGCCCGTCCCTCGGGAATCCCGTCCCGTCCCGAAGTATTTTTTTTTAAAATATTATATTATCCTATCTTTCTCACTCTTATATAGATATTTTTATTCTTATACAGATATTTTTATATTGATATTTTTATTCTTTCTTACTATTATTTTTTTTCTTATATGGGTAAGTTATTATTTTCTATTAGGGAAGAATGTTGGTATTTAGAAGAAGTTGCTATGGCATTTTATATGGAATAATTTATTGAGATAATTTTATTATAATATTTTTTTTAAAAAAAATAAATCGGGAATTCCCGTCCTGTCCCGATCCCATCGGGATCGGGACAAATTCGGGACGGGACACGGGACGCATTTTGCGTCCCGTGTACTGTATCGGGATGGGACGAGGTTGTCCCGGTCCCAACCCGTCCCGTGAGCACCCCTAATATAACCCACCCGTGCATTTTAAAATATTTTACGCATTTTAAAGACGGATCTTTAAATAAATTTTAGATAAATAATAAAATTTCAATGAGTATTTTTAGCAAATTTTCCCTTTTTTTAACATGATTTTGTAAAATGATTCGTTGATAATTAATAATTAATAATCTATAATTATTATTTTAAGGCTAAGCAAGTATTAAATTAAATATCTCAATTTCAATTTTTATGATTCAACCAATTAATCTAAGGCTTGATATAACTTTTTCTTTCCTAACTATATATATTATTCTATTAAAAATAATTATATTTTACTATTAAATATAGACATTTTTTTTATTAAGATTTAAATTTTGATTCAAAGACTAACATTTTCGTTGGGCTTAATGCGTTATAATAATACTATAACATATGTATCATAAAGTTAATTTTTTTTATCATTTTGTTTTTGGTAATTGTTTTTTTTTTTATCATTTTCTTGAACACCGGTTCCACCCACCATGCATTTAATAGTTTATAATATGGGCCTGACCCAAGATCCACAGGCCCATATTTGGGTATCTAGGGCTCCATCATAACCACAAACCATGAATCCCTCTCGGGTATATAATGACAGATCCTGGAGTTTACCCTAACGCTCTAAACTGAAGTGAGTATTTCAGAGCGCCGCTTCTATCGTCTTCTTCCCTAGTTCGTGTTCAAGCTTCGGAAGCCGGTATATTGGCAACTATATGCTTCCTCGTGATTTTAGTTTGTTTATTGTTCGACTATATTCGATTGTGTGTTTGTTCATTTTATTATTCTGCTTCATTGTTTACTCAGTTCGTGGGAAAATATCGATGATTAGTTAATCCATAGACGGGTGTTTGAAATTGTGAGATGTTGATGCGATGGGTTATATTAATACGGTAGATCCCATATTTTCGTGACTTTCTTCGGCACTTCGGTGGATCTGCTGCTTTATAGCTGTGAATGAGTTTTTTTTAATATTCAACTTGATTTTTATTGATATCTGAAATCTTAATTTCATCATCCACATGTGTTATTCTACTTGTCCATGACGTAGCTTGATCTGATGCTCTAACTGCGTGTTAGATGTCTTATGCCATGAAAAGTTCGTGTATATGCGTTGTTTAACGATCTGAATGATCACTTTGTTGAAACAGGAAATATGTCTCACAGGAAGTTTGAGCACCCAAGGCATGGTTCCCTTGGGTTTCTCCCTAGGAAGCGTGCTGCTCGTCATCGTGGAAAGGGTAATTAACTTTTCATCTGTTCCTGGAATAGGCAAAGAAAGATGTGGAATTTTTTTTTCCTTCAGGCGAATATCATTCTTCTAAATTCTGAGCACCAAAAGCTGAGTCCCCAAGGATTACTTTTTCTGAATAGTCTTTATAAGTTTATTTTCAAAGTTAATTACAAGTGCCAATGCGCTTGTGAAGCATACTTATCTCGTTGCCATTTCTATGCGATGATTGAAATTGCTTCCTGAAAGAACTGACTAATCAAGGCTGGAATCTATGAAAGGGCTCTTCTAGCCAAAGATCCTATGAAAGGATCTTTGGGAAGGAATACCCAAGAGCCTGAGAGAATTGGCATTATTTGTGCCATAGGCTTTTGGTTTGGGAGCATTTCTTCATTGCAGATTGAAATTGGCATTGATGATTTATGTTTAGCAACGCATAGGTGCAAAATTTACCATTAGATGGAATAGTCCTTTTGAGTTGAAGTACCATTTTTTTGTCATAAGTGCATAACCATAAGCATGCATACATATATACTTTTTGATGCAAAATTATATATATGCATGCTTATCGTGATTTTCATGGGTTGTGTTGGTTTTGTTGCTACAAAATATTTCTTATCTTCCGAGAGGCTATGACTAAATTTATCTAACGGAAAAAACATATTTTTACTAGCTTTTAAGTTGTTTTCATTGCATCATTCTACTTTATATGAAAATCGGGAAAAGAATTTTTTTCTGTGGAAATAATTTTGGGTCACATCTCCATGTAATGAGAGATGAAGTGCGAAACATCCCGATGTTCATATTATTAATTGTATTTCATATTGTGTGGCCATCTTTCGTATATCTTAATTGGCTAAGTTGTCATATAATTTGGCTGGTACGTGATTATTTTTGCAAATGTGAAGATGTCAAGTTATACATCGTACATATAGCCAATATTTGTTGGATATGAGGAAATGCTTGCTAGTGGCCCAAAAGTATGCGATGATCGTTACTCGAGTACTGTCCACTGCCTCTTCTAAAGAAAATGACGTGATTTTCACCCACAGCTCGTGCATTGAATAGTGGTCCCTAAACTAGTCTCAGTCTGATGCAAAATTTGATCGCATGGAGTTAATACTCACTGAAGCTAACCCAATTTCAGTTCTCTAAATCTACTCAAGCAGATGGTGAAAATATTATAAAGAGAAGTATATTGTTTCTCCAAAACAAAACAAAAACAATACTCTAGTGCATGTAGTTTTTAACCCTTCCCTTTTTTCTTCTGGTATGATGCGCTTTGTTATCTACTTTGATTAGAAGTACTTATTATTTGAGAACTGGTATATTTGTGGCGGGAAAAATCAACTTTTGGCTTTAAATGACTGTTTCGGAAGAAGGAATAGTTGTGTGTAAATTATTGGACAGATGCAGTATTACTTACTTTCTCTGCTTTTGTATATCCTAATATGATTTTGCAGCAAAGGCTTTCCCAAAGGATGATCCCACCAAGCCTTGCAGATTGACTGCCTTTATGGGTTACAAGGCTGGGATGACCCACATTGTTAGAGAAGTTGAGAAACCTGGATCAAAGCTTCATAAGAAGGAGACTTGTGAGGCTGTTACCATTGTTGAAACTCCTCCAATTGTTGTTGTTGGAGTTGTTGGATATATAAAGACACCTCGTGGACTACGCACGTTAAATACAGTCTGGGCTCAGCATCTAAGTGAGGAACTTAAAAGGAGGTTCTACAAGAACTGGTGCAAGTCTAAGAAGAAGGCATTTACCAAATATTCGAAGAAACATGAAACTGAAGAAGGAAAGAAGGATATTCAAGCGCAGCTTGAAAAATTGAAAAAATATGCATCTGTCATCCGTGTTTTGGCCCATACTCAGGTATGACTGGTTGATATCTGGATTTGGCTCCTCTATTCCCTTGTATGGTCTGTAGTTTTGCCATGAAATAATCTTTTCAAGTTCATGATTTATTACTTTGTTATATTGCGTTGAAGCTAATCCATAGTATGTCTAATTGATGTACATAAGACGTTTTATGTCCTGGAATATCACTTTCGCTGTTGTGCAAATTCATGACTTGCTGTTTTTTCATTTGAAGATACGGAAGGTGAAGGGTCTAAAGCAAAAGAAGGCACATCTGATGGAGATCCAAGTTAATGGTGGCACAATAGCACAGAAGGTGGACTACGCGTATGGCTTCTTTGAGAAGCAAGTCCCAGTGGATGCTGTTTTCCAGAAAGATGAGATGATAGATATCATTGGTGTGACAAAGGGTAAAGGTTATGAAGGTGTTGTAACTCGTTGGGGTGTCACTCGCCTTCCTCGCAAGACACACAGGGGTCTAAGAAAGGTTGCTTGTATTGGTGCATGGCACCCTGCACGTGTTTCTTTCACAGTTGCCAGGGCTGGACAAAATGGATACCATCACCGTACTGAGTTGAATAAGAAGGTCTACAGGGTTGGCAAGGCAGGGGTAGAGTCACACTCGGCCATCACTGATTATGACAGGTATAGTTACTCACCAACGCATGAGCACATGCACGCATTCATTTATATAGTAGAATGGCTGCATGCGCACAAGGAAGCTTCTCTTATGACTCATGCAATTAACAAAGTCAGCTTAGTTCCTGACATGTTCAATTATTGTATGAAGGCTAGAAATTCATGCTATGAACTAGGCAGTTATGGAACTTTTAGGTGTTGAATAGCTGGTATATTGGGATGTGTATGTGTTGTGTATTGTTTCTGGCTTTATTCAACAATACTATATCATGCACTAACAGTTGATAATGACGATATTTCAGGACTGAGAAGGACATCACTCCAATGGGTGGATTCCCTCACTATGGTGTGGTAAAGGATGATTATATTATGATTAGGGGATGCTGTGTGGGACCCAAGAAGCGTGTGCTTACCCTTCGTCAGTCATTACTGAAGCAAACTTCTCGTGTGGCCCTTGAAGAGATTAAGCTCAAGTTCATTGACACTTCCTCCAAGTTTGGACATGGTCGCTTCCAGACCACTCAGGAGAAACAGAAGTTTTTTGGTCGCTTGAAGGCCTGATTTTGTGTTTCTGCTGAGTCTTATTTATTACAGCTTCTAGGTACTGATTAAGATGAAGATTTTGAACTTGGACGCGTTTTGTAGCTCTAATGAGGAGTTTTTGGTTTTTTTTAATCATGCGTATTAATATGTTGTTTATCTATCTGTGGATACATCTTTAAGGAACATGTCAGAAATAATAGCTTTCAGTTTGAGCTATAACTTTGTTGCGTGTGATTCAGATTTCAGAATTTATTTAGTTTTATCATTCTTTCCTTGAACCCGATAGAACATTTCCTTTGTTTCTTAAACAAGTAAGTTGGTGAAGCCAGGGGATTTTTCTTTTTCTTGTCTATTTTTCTATACTAAAAGATTATAGACTGGCGAAGCATGCATGCCTCTAAGCTTCAGTCCGTGATTAATGCCTCAGGTTTATGGGTTGCCTTTAGATTATTACAGAGGATGTTGCTTTAGTCTTAGGGGGCCTTCGTATCAAGCCAACGCGAGGGTTAATCAAAGGGCAGGCCTTATTATTAGATTTTCATTCCTTCTTGAGCATGTAGCAGATGCAGTAAGCTTGGTAATACCGAGGTTGTTTAGGGACAATAACTTTTGGTAAAGTATATAGTTGGTAGATGGTTGAGTTCTTATGATGTTTTGGATTTAAACTAGATGTGTGTATGAAAAGGTTTTGTTATGAAAGGTAAAGTCCACTTAGATTATGTTTACATTTGGGAAGGATTAGTTCACCACTATTCCTTGACTTTGGAGGGTTTAGTTTGGGTGATACTATGTAGCCTCGAGGATGTAGGAATCACCCATCATTCTTTTTTTTTAACAGAAGAATTATATTTAAGTTCCAGGTAAAAGTGATTATTACTGTAAGGTCTCTTAAAATTTTCAAATTGATCCCATGTCCTATGAGACATGTGAATAAGAGAATCTAATTATAAATTGATCAAGTTTATTTTAATTGTTAATACATATTATGAAAGTTGTTAATATAGTTAGTACACTTGTTAATAACAAGTGCATGATGCATATTAGAATTAGTTGTTAATATATATTGCGATAATTGTTAGTATTATTAGTTGAGTTATTAATAACAAATATATGATGTCGGTTGACATTAGTTATTAATGTATTAAAATAATATAATGTAATATTCTAATATAAAGAGAATTGTTATTTTTGACTCTTTTATTTGTTAATGATGATACTTTAACTTATCAATAAATACACTCTCATTAGTCATTTCAATAGTGCTAATAATGTCATATAGGATTTAGTTGGGACATTTAAAAATTTGATATAAATTTATATGTTATGCTATTATATGATATACAATTTCATTGCAATCACACAGCTTCACTTGAAGATTTAATTTCATTTAGGAATAATAAGTTAATAACAATAAAAGCAACGTACATTTCTTTCTCAAATGAGGTCATTCATGGTTACAAAAAAGGTCATATTCGTAGTTACAATAAAATTTATAAATAGTTGAAACATCTATTTTTTCTACTCTTATAGTCTCTGCACATCTATCTTTTCCTCTCCCCTTGATTGTAGCCCGGAAGCAGACATCACTTTATCATCATGGAAACAATGCATGCCAAAAACTATTTGAGCACCTTTGTCCGTCTTTACTGTTTTCAGTCTTCCCCATCCTTTTACCTTGGCACGCATGAGCTCCATTTTAATTCAGTATATTGCAGAGTGAGCGTTTTGAGAAGGAATACCGTTAGTCAGTTTGAGTAAACGGAAGCAAGTAACTTAATAGCTCAACTGGGTTTGTGATTCATAATATCATAACACGCCCTAATCTCTAACACTTGTTTTTATTGGCAATAGTTTTCTGGAGAAAGCTGCCATTGCAGCAGAAGATGATTTTGAGAAGAACATGTATGGTTCTGCACCAAACCCATGGAAATTATGCTCATTGACAAGGGTGGAAGAGATGAAAATGATGGGGAGACTCCTACCAATTTGGGCAACAACCGTCATATTCTGGACCACATATGCACAAAATGATCACCTTTTCAGTTGAACAAGCCTCCACCATGCAAAGGTCCATTGAAAAAATTCCAGATTCCTGCAGGCTCTCTCACGGTCTTCTTTCTGGGTGTTTCTGACCGACTCATCATGCCCATGTGGAAAAAGTGGAAAGGCAAACCAGGTAAGGATCCAATATTTAGTTCGTTTAAACATTAAAGCCCCATAACTTGTTCAATACATAAACGAGGGAACGGCCAACCAAGTTGAGCTTTGCTAAGACGGTCGAGCAAGGCCAAGAAGACAAGAGAAGAAGATGCACAAGAGGGGAAAATAGGTTATGTGAAGCGAGAGTTTCTACCTTCACCCTCTTCTTACGAATGGAGAGATATAATGTCCCTCTTCTTACGAAAGTATGTTATATACTGGTTTTTGCCCTCTTTAGAGTTGGCTTCTACCATGTCCCTCTTCTTCTTGATTTATTATAAGGTCCTGTTCATGTTGTTAGGAGCTTTAATTTGGCCATCGGTTTAGGTAGTTTTAGTACTTGTTTAGCATCATGTTAACGTGATGCCAAATGTCCAAAATTACTTTTTGGTATGAGATTTTGGGAAAATAAATTCTTTGGTTACGTTGAAATTAAAGCAATTTTTTTATTTTTTATAATTTTTTATTTATATTTAAATATTTTAAAATTGACCTTTTAATATATCATACAAATAAATTTCTACTAAACTGAATTTTTTTAGAAAAGTATATCCAAACATAATTCGCATTATATTAATTAACTTTTATTTTAAATAATAAAAATTATTTTTACCAACATTAATCCAAACAAACCCAATTATAAGTTGTATTTCAACTTTTTATGTTCTGGTGTGTGTTATTGTTTTATTTGTGCTTACTTTGACCGTACATCTCTTTTTTATACATAATATAATACAATATGGCTATTTAGAGATATTCTTTTTCAAGAAGTGATATAATCTCATTTGTAATATTAAGTTATTAATGTTATCCCTTTAATTAAAAAAAGGGTTTTTTGAATGGAAGGGTGAAGCAATGGAGAGAAAATGAAATTATGTATTACCCCACCCCCTAAAAATTTGATAGAGGTAGCTACCGGAGATCATAATAATAAAAGAATAATGTAAATCTAAAGGCATAATATATGGATTATATTAGTGATCTACTAATAAATTATTCGTTATTTATTTATATATAATATAAAATTTATGGAAAATAACGTAATTTACCTTCAATTTTGAGAAACCATAAGCTCACAATCTAGCTATATCATTTGTTTTAAATAAATATGTTTTTACTTTGTAATTTTTTTTTTATTTTTCACATAATTTTTTTTTACCAAAATATTTTCATAACGGGTCCACAACTTTCTTTTCTTTTTGATCCGAAGGGTTCTTCATCAGTTACATCAATTTTTAAAAATTTTGCGCATCCTTAAATCAGTTAAAATATTGAGTCATTATCAATGTTCATTCATCTGATTATAATTAGATTAATATTTCTTCATTTTACAACTTAACATTACACAAAAATAGGAAAAAAGATTCTTAACTAATTTGTAATATTTCTGTTTCTAATTATTAATTTTCATAACACTACTTAGCTATTAAGGAAAAAATAATTATTAACAATTAAATTAGCATTAATTTCTCTACACTTTCCCAATAGCAACAAGGTAGAAAGAGAGATTTCACCAAACAGAGAAAAAGGGAACAAAAAGAGAGACAGCAAACCAACAAAAGGACATCAAATAACCTAATCAGTAATCACTCATCTGGTTAAGAACTTTACAGTTTACACGCTGTCCGCATAATTAGCCTTCCAAATGAAGCAACCAATTCTTTTTCACACACACAAAAAAAAAATCTGCAAAATCTTTTGAGAAATTTTTATCCTAATAATAACTTGATATTTCCTCTTTTTCTTCCTCCTTTGGGGTTTGTATTTTCACAATTCTGTGTGAAACCTCTCAGACCAGCATTTTATGAATGAGAAAGAGAAACCCACTTTTTCCTCCTCCTTTTTTTTAATTATCATAATTTTCTCTCGTCTTCCTCAAATCGAAGAAACGAGAGCTCAAGTGAGTGAGAGAGGAAAAGAAAAGAAGGGGAAGGTGTCACTTTCGTGGATTTAGATCCCTTCATCATAATGAATGGAGAAGAAAGTGAATTTAAAAAAATAAAAAGAAAAGAAAAGAAATAAGGATGGAGCTTTGAATCTCACCCCTATTTCTATTTTCCTCAATTTCTCCTTCAATCACCACTGGAAGGATCTCTGGTCTGCACCTTTTCCGATCAAACACTCAGTCCATCGAATCCACATTGCTTGTATGTCAGAGTTTGCTTCCTTGGACTGATAACTATAGCACAATCCACCGAAACCTGCATTTATATAATTCAGTTCATCATCATTCATCTCCATTTTATTTGTACCACTCATGATCATATATATATATATATTTTCACATCAGTTATGTAAGAGATTGACCATCATAACTGTAAGATAGATGACTAAATGAAGATGGTTGGTTTGGTTTAAAGATAGGTGACTGTTATATAAAAGTTGTTAACATAATAAACATAGTTTGAACAAGAGCCATTTACTCCAGGCTAATAATAAACAAACAATCAGAGATGTTAAGAATATAATTCATTGTATTTTAATATCTCTACATAGAGTATCTTATTTTAATTGATTCAGTGTATTTAATTTTTATTAGAAATTATATAATATCTACATCAGCGTCTTCTTTAATATCTTAACTTCTACGGTACAGTGACTGCAATGAGAAAACAACACATACTACCCAGGAGAGTTCCATTCCACTACACCGAATACTAGATCTTGTTTGATATACAAAATAGAACGGAACAAAATGAAGCCTCAAATGAGAAAATGGGTTTTCTCTATTGTGCAGTTCCTCTGAACCATACTCTCCCCTCCCCCAACAAAACCTCCAAAAAAAGGAAGCAAAGACAGAAAGAAGGAAAAAAAGAAAGAAAGAAAGAAACATATACACAAACACAAATGAATAGCCGCTGTTTGGAGGCTGAAACTGCTGCTCAAGGAAGAGCGCAACTATGCCGATGTAAGTATGATCCATTAGTGCTGTAGTGAGCACTAATAATAAAAACATGGTTTAATATTTTTAATGAAGAGGGAGTGGAAGATAGGAAAATATTCCTCTCATCCTAAACATAAAGCCTAATTAATTAATTCATAAAAATTAAGAAAACTAGTTAAGTTAGTTATTTGTTATTATTATGTAAAAATTATGTCAATTTCCTAAAATACGCACTTTTTGAAAAGGGTATTAAATGAGGGAGACAAAAAGAGTGAGGAAAATGAGAAATTAACGAGGGCAATGTGGGGAAAAATTACTAAATAAGGGAAATAAAGTGGATCAAGATCCTATATTTACAACCACATCTATCTAGCAAACCTCAATTTCAATGATACCTTGACAAGGAAAAAGGGGTAAGATAGAAGGGGTGTGGGGCTCAAAATTGAGAACTGAAAGATCCATGTTTTCCCCCTTGAATATATGGACATTGGGCGGAGAGGAGGGGTGACCCCACGTGTTCCTACAAAAAGGAAAGTCGCATGGCTAAGGCTTTACTTGGCAACCGTGAGTTCAACTGGCGAAAGGTGAAACATGCGACTATTTAGAGCGTATTTAATCCCTAGAGAGTACTACTTTATTGTGGCTCCAGTCGTAGCACTTGGGAAGACATCCTAACTCTTAAATGCCTAAGTTTACGCCTAAAGGTAATAGACGGCTCGCCCTACCCGACATTGGTATCGTCTCGGAAGAGGAGAGACTTCACCCTATCCTTAGATTGTGAGTGAGCCCAACCCTGTTTCAAAAATTTTTGTAACATAAAAAAAGTCTTTACCTTGGCCTAAAGAAAAAGAAAGAGCTTTGAAAGGCAATGTTTTCTCATTTCAAAGCTTTTTTGGGTTATTATTCAAACTCCCTAATTTTCAAGTATGATGCTTGGGTGGGTGCGTATCAACATAATGAACATCAACCTCCTTACCTTGAAAGGAAGAAAAACTTCAAAATAAAAAAATTAACATTATGCCATATTCTATATTATTATTTAGAACAGAAGCCTATAACAGCAAAATACATTCCTGGTTTGTAAATTAATGAGAAAAATATAATGGTGGAATAAATAAATTCAGGCAAGTGAATTAACAAGGAAAAAGGTGAATTGGTTCCATGGTGTGGTGGTAAACACTCTGGACTTTGAATCCAGCGACCTGTGTTCGACTCCCGGTGGGGACCTCTATCTTTCATTTTCTTTAAATTGATTTTGTTCTTAATCATTTCTTATTTCAAAGTTGGATACTTGGATTACAAAAGAGAGCTCTACCCCAACTAAAATAAACAAATAAATAAGAAAAAGACAAAAAAGAAGAAGTACAACTGATAACCTTAAATTTGTAAAATTTAAGAAGAAAGATCTTATTACAACTAAGATTCCTCCAAATTACAGTTAAATCCTCAGAAAATTATTTTTATAAACTTCAAGCCTATGAGTACATTCATCTTCTAAAGCAAGAGAGAATCTAAAAAGTGAGATAAAAATATAAAATAAATAAATGAAGATTACAGCAGTAGCACATAGGGGTAAGGCGATTGGAATGTCTAAAATAGGATCGAGACAAATGCATGAAAGAGCGTGAAAATCTAATAATTCATTTTTAACTGTTCTTAATGTGACCCTTTTTTTCTTGTTTCTTTTTTCTATTTTACATTAATGTGACCTTTTGATTACATAAGAAAACAAGTGTGAAAGAACTGACAAGAAAAGCAGTATATTAAGGGGGAGACCCCAAGAACCCCACACTCAAACAAAACATTTCATTAAAAAAGGACACCATCCCACCAAACGTTTATTTGGATTAGCAGAAATATATTTTAAAAAAAATAGATTTTAGAGAATAAATTTTAAAAAAAATAAATTTTAAGAACAGAAATGTTTAGATAATTAATAGTAAATTATTTTTTATATTAATAAATTATCAAAAAGGTATGATTTGATTAAAAGTAAGAGGAAAAAAATAATAGAAAAGAAAGAGGAGAGAGAAACGAGTGTAGAGAAAAGAGAAGAGAGAAAAGAAGAGTGGAGAAGAGATATAAGAGAAGAGAGAAGAGAGTGGAGAAGAGATATAAGAGAAGAGAGAAAAGAAGAGTGGAGAAGAGATATAAGAGAAGAGAGAAGAGAGTGGAGAAGAGATATAAGAGAAGAGAGAAAAGAAGAGTGGAGAAGAGATATAAGAGAAGAGAGGAGAGAGTATAAAAAAATATAGGTAAAATAATAATTGGATAGTCTATAACCTACGTTTTAAATTAAAAGCTATTTTCAATAGCTTATTCAAAACTTAAGTTTTAAACTAACATTTTACCCAAAATCAATTTTTAACAAAAATAATTATTTATATAAAAAAATTTCAAATCAAAATTTTGATCAAAATTAATTTTTTAACCAAACACACAGCAGGGAACAAAAATGCCGAGATAGGCGCCAAGGCCAAGCCATACATAACCCCGAAGTAGAGGCGACGCCCACTAGGATTTTTAACCAACACTGTCTATCCCTGTGAATTTTGAATTTACCCACTAACAGTTGTAAGAGATACTGCAAAAACACACAAAAAGAGAAGGAAAAAAACATCAAATCAAATGGGAAGGTTATCAATGGAAGAACACTGTGGCTAGTGCGAGTATGAGACTGATTTTGCCCCAAATTACCTAGATACTTATACTAGTTAAATACTTTTAACTAAAATTATAATTTAAATTAAATAAATAAGACTCACTAGTGTTTTAAATAATTTTTATATATTAAGTATAAAAAATAATAATTTTAATCTTATAAATTTTTATCGTTTTCTTATCACTCCTAAATTATTATTTACCTCGTATCTATATAAAAATTATTAGGATAATAACTATTTAAATATTTATCTTTTTTAAATTATTTTTTATATAAAATATATTTTTTTAAATTATTTTATGACAATTGTACGCGGAATCTATTATCTACCTAAGCCAAACACACCCAATGATTTCTCAGAAGAGTAGTATACCAAAATTCCTTTCGGGGCACGCTGTCACAGTTCACAGGGAAATCTGGTACATTCTTAGCGGCGCAAGTTAGCCACGGGAAAAGGAAGACGACAAACTGGAGAAAGGAAGAAGATAAATCATGAAAAAGCACGATACGACAGAGGGAAATGGAATCCGCAGATACAGGCACATCCCACGCCACCTACAGTCGCTACTCTTCGCACATTCTCTCTCTGCTACTCAGAGGAAGAGAAAGAGGAAAACAAAATCAGAGCTCAAATGAAATCTAACGAAGAAGGGTTCGTTTTAATTTGCAATCAAAATGTGTGCAGAGCTTAATCAGGAAAGGTCTAACTAAATAAAATTGAACTAAAAATCAGCGAAGCATTTTAACTATGGAAGAGGAGAGAGAAATTGAAGAGGGCGAACCTGAACGCCAGGGGAGTCGAAGTTCATTACTCGGATCTTCGCTCCAACGTCGCCCAAGACCCGTAACTCGACCCTGTCATTGAGCGAAGCATCTCGGATTATATCGGCGGCGTCGGCCTGAAGCAAATTGACCCGATCGACGGAAATGGTGGCCACGACCTGTCTTACACTGTGAGCTTCTTGATAGAATCCAGGCACCGAAGCTTTGCCCAACGGAATTCCCCTGTACATGACGGTGAATCTGGACTCGCCGTACTTGATCCCCACTTTGTTAGGGTTCACCGCCGTGAAGAGCAACCGGATTGTGAGAGACAGCGAGGCGGGGGTTCCGGTAGGGTCGTTGGAGGCGACGCCGGCGACGGCGGATGGCGTAATGCCCATATATTGAACGCCTACTTGCTGGAGATCAAACTGAGGCTTCTTGGGCTTCACGGCGAGGATGATAACAAGGACTATAGCTAGTACGAGAAGGGCAAGGAAGGAGAAGAGAAGGAAGAGACAGCAACAACAGCCTTTAAAGGAGGCTAAAGACGACGGCCGGTGCGGCGTCGGTAGCGGTGGGTAGTAATTGCGGCGATGTTGTGTTTGGGGTTGGGGTTGGTGGTGGTTTTCACCTGAAGACGATGGCTGAGATGGGACCGCAGCCGGAGGTGGAGGTACTGATTGCCGTGACCTGTGGTCTCCATTGGGGAGCGACGATTGCCGTGGGCGGTGGTCTCCGTTCTGGAGTGGTCTCTCCTCTATGCGACGAGGCTGTTGATTAGGTCTGGTATTCATTATAGGAAGGCTCAGCGTCTTCCTCTTCTTCCTATAGCACTCGCTCGTTAGCTTCAATAGCTTCTTCTTCTTCAGCTTCTGAAGTCTTATTTCTATTTCTAAAAGCTAGAAAGGGAAAGAGAGTGATGAGTGAGTGAGTGAGTGAGCCGTCGCTCTTTATTGACGGATGTGTGATATTGTATGACAGAAATTTGAGATCCAAACAAAATCATAAAATATAATATAAAATTTAATTTAAAAAAATATAATACTCCTCTAATTTAAGTTAATTGGAATTATAATTATAATTTTAAATATAAATTTTATTTTTTTTATATTTATTAATTTTTTTAAATTATTTTGTTGATATTCCTTCAACAACAACCAAACAAGAGAGAGGGGAGAGAAGTTAATAAAAATTATTAAAAATATTTTAAAAAATATATCATATTAATTAATTTAATTAATTTATTTAATCTAATTAAATTAATTAAATATATCATATATTTAAAATTAGAGTAGTATGATTTTACCCTTAAAAATTATAATCTATAGCTCCTTATAATTACCTTTTTTAATCATGTTGATATAATTTATTTTATCTATTTTAAATTTGAAGAAATAAAAAAATATCATTTAAATTTTAAAATATTAAATTAATTTATTTTATAATTTTATAAGCTATTGACTATATTTATAAAATAAATACTAACATATTTTTATAAAAATAATTATTTAAAATTTTAAAATTTAAGTGATATTTTTTTATTTTTTCTATAAATTTTGTCTTATAAATATAAAAAATATTAGTTTTTATATAACTATTTAAATAATTTAGATTCGAACATTTCGAGCCTAATTATAATAATTTTTTTTAAAAATATTTTTTATATTTATATAAATTTAAATTTAATACATCGTGTTTAAATATTAAAACTCCTTTTACTTAAATAAATAAAACGTATTTATTTAAATAAATCAATGCATGTTAACAAAACTATTATTTTTTTTATTTGTAGAATTTTACGGTTATGAAATTTTATTTGTTTCATTTATCCCCATTTTTAACACTTGTGAATGTCTATAAATTAAATTTCATAAAGGCCATAAGGTAAAGTTATCGAATTAAATAATAAAAGATCAATTTAAATCAAATAAATTATAGGGATTTATTCAAAATTGAGGTTACTTATAATAACCTGTAAATTAATTTTTCCTTTTAAAAAAATATTTATATATTATTAAGTTTTTAATTCAAATAATTACTTTATAGCTATACCATTTTTAAGTTTATAAATTCAAATCAATTTTTTTTCTCCAAATAATCATCTTAATTTTTCTAATGCCAATGGATTTTTGAAAGCTGCATTGAGTAATCTAAATCAAATAAATGTAAACTCCCCTTGTGAATTTTTTTCCTTATACAAAACTTAAACTTGAAATTTTATTTAACAAAAAAAAAGTGCCAAATTGCTTGAATTAGCGTGAAGTTATCTTTTTTATTTTCCAAGTCTTCTGAAATAAATTAAACAGAAAAAAAAGTATTTGCATACATTTATAAGTTACTTTGATTTTAGAATGTTTAAATCCTTATTGAAAGAAGATTTTTTAATACAATTTTTTAATTCATAAAACATAAATTTAATATTTTATTTGACAGGTGTTCAAACCCTTACAACTAAATCTAAAAATCCGTTGGTTTGCAAATAATTAAATATTGTTTTTTCAGGAAAAAATAATTCCTCAATCTTTATAATTTCACCTAATATTTAATCAAATTTTTGTAAGTTTTTCTTTTTATAGAGTTATCACAGTTTTTTATACTCATAATCCATTAATTAGTACAAAATTAAATATCAATTAAGTGAGATATAATTGCCTTAAAAGAAAAAATAAAAAGAGGTTTTAAAAAATATAATGATGCGATAAAATTTATGTAATTGAGAAAACTATAAGACTAATAATAAAAAGGAAAAAAATATGAAAATGTAATTAAAAATGAAATGAAATTATATAAACTTGTATATTAATTTTTTTTAATTTAACTAAAGGCAAAAAAAAAAAAAAAATAGAAGATGTGAAAAAGTAGGATTATTTCAACATCAATTTGATAAGTAATGTTTCTGAAAGGAGTCCCAATTGGGTCAACATGTGCATAATTATTGAAGAAACTAAAGCTTGGGTCTTATAAAAGGTAGCCTTTCTTTTCCATTAAGCAAGCTCTTTATAAGTATTTCTTTGCTAATTCCACTTCCTCTTTTTTAACTTTCTTTTGTCCAAATAATTTGATTATTATTAATGATTGAAAGAAGAATATTGTCGACAAATGATTATCACAAGACAAAACCTTGAATTAAATTCTCACTAAATAGGTAAAGAAGCCATTTATATAGTGATTTTATATAATTAAAATTGTTATTTTATTCTGTTCTTTTTATAAAATATTAATAACTATATATTTGGTTAAAATTAATTAAAGATAATATTAAAAATTTCATATAGACTATTAGTGCCTATATAAACATAAACATGTTATCCCTATAAAAAAAATATCTTATATAATCGGAGAGAGTATTTAAAATACAGGAATTCTATTGGTTGCCATATATCCTGTACTTGTAAGTAATGAAAGAGAAACAATATAAACCAATAAACTGTTTCTAAACAATCAAAACTCAATCCCAAATTTCAAGACAAACAGAATTACAGATTGAATTAAAATACAATTACAATAAGAAATGAGAATTTTCATCTGATATATGCAGATCAATGGCATAAATCTAACTCTAAAAAGAAATTGAATGACATCACTAAATCCACGTTTCATGCATTCAAAATTTCATCTACATTGAAGCCACACAATCCAAAGTCAAATGAAAATCCTCATAAAATTTCTGAAGTTTATTGTAATTCATCATCTTACAATTCTTAATCGCGAGTATGCACTTGAAATTAAAGAGAAAATAATTAATACACACCATAATCTCTCACAGAAATCCACCAAGATGCAAAAATATATTCTTACGATGGATGATGAATAAGAGATTTGGCGTGGTTTTCCGCGTAAACTTGAGCGCAAACCTTGTTGAGTTCTTGACGATCTTGTTCCAACTCCTCCTTTTTCTGTTGTAGACGCTTCAACATGGTAGGAACTGCAACAGTTGGGTTATTGCCTAGTGCATTCAAAACTTCAAGGCCATACTCACCGTACATACGCTCGATCCATCTTAAATGTGAATCCCTAAAGTGTTGTTTAATATGAAATTCACCCTTCTTCACATTGATCTTCTTCTCAAGTATCTTCTGATTCACTTCCTCAAAACGTTTACATGCTGAACTCACAGACCCTACTAACATGTCCACTTCAAACTGCTTATCTTCAACATCGAACAATGCTCTCTGGTACTTATTCAACTTTTTCTTGGGTGGTGATGACCTTTCGCTGCTCTCTTCATCATCATCATGGCCTAATTCATCAAGAAAATGGTTCTGCAAGTTAGTTTTCTAGAATAAGAAGAAGAAGCATATTTTTCATTCAGATCTTTACGTACGTACCTTCATTTCCTGCTGGTTCTTGTGTGGGTTCTTTATATTTATGCAAGTTTGAATCCTTCAAACTGATTGGTGGTTTCACAGATAATACATAAAGATCATTCAGTACTGAAGAACCAAGCTCACATCTCCCACTAGGGATAGAAACTGGATAATCTTGAGGCAGACGCACGTAGCTGATGATACGATTTTCATTCTGATCTTCTTTACCTTCGTTAATTGCGCCATGTTCTTGAATGGATTCTTGATCTCCAGCTCCATCCATCTCAGGATTTTCTTCGTCCCTATCATCTTCTTTGTCGAAGCTGTTCAAATCCTTGCTGCTTGGTGGATTCTCATCAGAAACTGGATAATCTTCATTCTGGTGATCGTGAGGAGGATGAAGAATTCTGGTATTGTCACTGAGATCATCAGGCTCTTGAATGATGGATTTATCATCACCAGATCTTTCCCTCTGATCTTCTGCTCCATCCATCTGATCAGTCTTCACTTTCTTTCTTCCATGGCTATGAAGATCATCAGCGTCTTGAAGATTTCTTTCACGTTTCATGATGGATCAATTCTAATGATTATGGTGCAGACCTCTCTATCACTAGTTTGTGTTCCTTCTTCAGTATTTGTTTCTTATATATATAATAGACTTTTCTTCTCTAGAAGCTAGCTCTGCATTTTTTTTTTTTTGTTTTTTTTCTTTTCAAGTTTTTAGGTGTTAAACTTGTTTTGTCTAATTTCCCATTTGTTTTTCAAAAAAAAAAAAAAAAAGCAGTGTCCCGCACTAAAAGAGTATTTATTTTTATTATATATGTATTTAAGATATGGTTCCTTCAAATGATTATTTTGTTTATCTAAAAAGGAGTAATAACTATTGTTATAATATTAATACTAATTGTACTACTAATATTATTATGCAATTATTTTTAATTTTGTTTACAACTTGAAAGGTAATTATTTTTAGATTTTGAAAATTGAACCAGTCATTTGAGACCGTGGATCAAGGATTAATAGGTTAGACTAGTGTTAACCCAGGGCCCATCACTAATAATTCAAAAGTATAATTTAAATAAAATATACAAAAATAAAATAGAAAAAAACTCTAAAAAATAATAAATACAAAAGTAGGACTTTGTGTTATTAATATCATATCTATTGTTGTTAATATCATATTTATTATTATTTATATTTTATTATAAAATACATTTCAATACAAATAATATTTAGAAATACTATATTAAAAAGAAAAAGTAATATATATATATAGTATGCATTATAATAAAGGAACTGCATTATTCGATTTACCCTTCTTGTTCCTTCTTTTAATTTATATATAATTAATATACATTGATTAATTCATAAATTAGTTCCATAAAAAAATTCACACTTAATTAAAATGTAAACTATCCAAGGATAGATTATCACATTGCACTAAACTCATCATAATTCTAATCCAAATCAACTTTGCAAACATTCATTCAAACAATTAACTTAATTCATCAACTACAATACAAACTGAAAGCTCTTAATTCTTCATGCAATTAAAAACACTATGATGAATGAAATTGAAGAGATTTGGCGTGGTTTTTAGCATAACGTTGAGCCCAAACCTTGTTGAGTTCTTGACGTCTGTGTTCCAAATTCTTACGTTTCTCTTCAATATGCTGTAACATCTTATGCAAAGCAACAATTGGGTTATTTCTTAATTCCTCTAAAGCACCAACACCATGCTCACGCTCGATCAATCTTAACTCTGAAACCCTAAAGTGTTTTTCAATATCAAAACCACCCTCCTTCACATCGATCTTATTCTCAAGTATGATCTGATACTGCTTGAGACATTTACGGAGTGATTTCAGAGGCTCTAATAACATGTCCATTTCAAACTGTTCATCTTCAACTTTGAGCAATGCTTTCTCATACTTGTTGAACTTTCTCTTGGATTTAGAATAATCCTGAGTACCTTGTGGGTTCAATACGATGCTATCGTTTAACACTGAAGCATCAAGCTCAGATCTCCCACTTGCTATAGGGCTCTTATAATTTTCGGGCAAATACACATAGCTGACATTACAACGTTCACATTTGCTGAGATCAACTTCTTCTTCTTCATTAGTCTCATTATTCATCCCAGTCTTCTTCATATTGTCTCTACCCTTCTCATGGTGATGAGCATTATTATTTTTCACATTGTTATCAAGGGGCTTGTTCATCTTCCTTGGCTTCTTTCGAACATGAATCTCAGATTTGTCAACGTTGTTATTATTATGCAGATTGAGACGTTGATCATAAGAAGTAGGGATCTCAGAACCTTTGGGCAAGAAGACGTTTAATCCCAGAATCAAGAAGTCGTGCCCTTTTAATACTTCCTCCATCTTTCCTAAGAAGACTGCAACTTCACACCTGAAACAAACACCGTATAACAATATGATGTAGTAAGATAACCATCATATTAAAAAAATGAAGACAACCTATAGACGTATGATATGGAGCTATAGGAAAAAAAACTTAAGGACAGAAATTATAACTAATAATAATTTAGCAAATAATTTCTCTCACAGATAAAACTTAATTCAAGTTCCTTATATCATTATATCAAATTCATATATAAATTTATAAGTACACATGCATATTTTAACAATTAATAATTACAAAATACTCTATCCAGTCATAATTATAAGAGTTAAATAGAGAGTTTGATTTAGTCTTAACTATGAGACTCTAATCTATTTTGTCTCTCAAAATTATAACTTCCCCCAGAGTATCCTTATATGATTACACATATTAAATGATTTTTTATCAAGGATAATTCAAAATGCGCATGATTAAAGGAGTATTTTAGGAAAATTAACACACAATCATTACAAATTACTAATTTAACTTACTTCTTTAATATACTCAAATTAGTTAAGTAGATCTTTTATTAAAGACAGGAGGTAATAACAAGTATCCACATAAAAATTTATAAATTCTAATTTACATTTATAAGAGCTGATATAAAATTTTTTAATAGTTCAAATATAAATTTACAAGTAAACATATGTATTTTAAAACTTAACAACACTAAAATGACAAATGCGATTGGAGAATCTGATCTAATGGATATAATAATCTTGAACTAAGTTTTGTACTTTATATATTTTGTAAATTAAAAAATAACATAATTTAATAAAATTTAAAAATAAGGGAGAATAAAATACTGAAGAGGTTGCATATAGGAGTATAACCTTACATCCCAATTTAATATAGGAAGTGATCAATAAATCAGCATTGAAATAAAAAAGTGATACATCCCAAAATCACATGTAATATATAAAAGGTATATATGGAGATTCGTTTACCTTTGGTTCTTGAAATCTTCCAATATTGAAAGGAACATATCATATTTTTCAATTTCGTTGTCAAATGTTTTCTTCACTGCTTTCAAATAGTTCATTGCATCCATAGTTGTTACTCTCTTCAACATTGTATCGTATCCTTGATTTTATAGAGAGAAAAAAATACGTTACTTAGGAACTAGGTAAATGAATTAATAAATACTTAGAACAAAACAGAACAAATTTAACATGAACCAGGAATGTTTGAATGAATACTAACTTGACGTAAATGTAATGGCTCAATAATCCTTTCTATATGAATGTGAGGATCGCTCTTCAAAGAAAGCTTGTAAGTAAGAGTTTATTAGGAAAGCACTAATAGGATTATTGGCTTTTTATAACTGAAATTTGAAGTCCTTATTATCCCTCCGGAAGATTTTATATATCCGTATCTGAAAATTGTTTTTAAAAATATTACTTAAAAATTAAAAGTTGTTATAATTTTTTTTCTCAAAGGTTTATCTTTTCTTAAAGATAAATTTCGTTAAGCTTGAAGATGATGATTGAAAAGGATAACATTATCAACTTTGCTAAGTGTGAAATATGCTTCTTACGAAAATTGTATTAGAAATTAATATATTAAAAAAATTAAATTTTAAGAAAATTATTATTCAGTTTTGATAAATTTGTTATATAATCTGAAATAATTTTTTAATAATTCCGATTCTTATTAAAATTGGACCGTTATATATAAAGTGTTTATCATGATTTTCGATGATATAGATTAAAGTTGGATAAATCATATTTATCTTTATCATACAACTGTTTTCAAAAATATTATATAAAATATAAAAGTTGTGAAAATTATTAAAAGAATATGTGTTTAAAATAAATTTTTGAACTTATTCCCAATTATTCAAGTCAAAGGACAGAGGCAATTGGCAAAGATGAAAAGATTTTTGCAAAAATAATTATAATAATATTCGTATTCAATTCAAGCCAACAACTATTGTTATTCATTTATATATAATATTTTATTTTATTTTTCTTATTTCTTTTTAATATTTTGTCGAATATTTATATCAAAACTGTCTTAAAGATAAATTTCGTTAAGTTTAAAGATAATGATTGCAAAGGATAACATTATCATCTTTGCTAAATGTGAAATATGCTTCTTAGGAAAATTGTATTAGAAATTAATAGTGTATTAAAAAAAAGAAAAAAATTAATATTTTAGTCATTCAACTTTTAACTCACTTACAACTCAATCTTTTAACTATAACTCAGTGTGACTAAGTTCCTTAACTTTTGACTAGTTTATGACTTAGTCTTGAGGGATCAAAGATGGTATAAACCCTACATATAAACATAAATAATTCTGAAAAGAAATTGAATGACATGGTGAAATTGGCGTTTCCTGTATTTAAAATTCCAGGAACATTAAAGCCAGGCATCCCCATTACAACAACGGAAAATCAATAGATGAAAATCCTCACAAATATGTTCTGAAATTTATTGTAGTTCATATCTCAACTGATATGCACTTGAAAGATAACACCTTGTTCTGAAAACATCTTTTAATTTCCATGAACAAATATCCCAAAAAAATTCAATATTTTCCAACTCTGACGGCGTAATTAATAAGGGAGCAAATTAAAGAGAAAAATAATCTCACAGCTGATAATAAGAGGCTTCTTCTTCTTCTTCTTTGGCTTCTTTTGCACTTGAATCATAAGAAGGAGGAATCTTATATCCTTCGGGTAAGCAGACGTTTAATCCCATAATCAAGAATTAGTGCCCTTCCAATAAGTATAATAAACATGTGTTGATTTTCTTATAGTACCCTTTTTAATAATATGTATTACAATTACCAATTGATAGACCTCTTAGGATGTGTAATTCACAGGGAAAATACAATTGTTTTTATTTCGGCATTTGTTTCTATATAATAGACTTTTCTACGCTAGTACATTGCTAGCTCTAACTTTTTTGTTTCTTTCTTTTGAATTTTAGGTTATATAGCATTTAATATTCTGAAGTTATTTCTCATATGCATTCAGTAATTTAATTTTATTTGTATTATAACTTTACCCATAATTTTTTTTATTTAGTGCAATTTTTAGTACTTAAGAAATAATTATCGTGACTGGAATCATAACAAAGTAGTACTCTTCGGGAATCGAACACGTTTTAAATGATCATATATTTTATCTCTTCATTAATTGAACCTACTCACGATGGATAACTATTTTAATCTAACGATGACCTTCATACAACGTACTAAACACTAGTTCAATTATTTGAGATTGTGGGTCAAAGGTTAGCAGGTCAAATCGGGATTAGATCGGTAATAATTAAGAATATAATTTGAATAAATTGTACAAAAACATTTAAATTTTCCGGGTCCTTTCTTCTTTCTCCGATCAGTTTCTGCGTTTTTTGGGCAATTTTTTTTAAAAGTGACCCGGGTAACCCACCCAACCAGCGAGATATCCGGGTTATATTATCTGGTCACACTGATTTAGAATTGTTCAAACCAGTTCAAAAATTCCCCAGTTCAAGGGATGAATAACCAAATTGAACAAGTGGCCAGTTCACTTATTTCCAGTCTAAATAGGCCGTTCAGGTTCGGTTTTGCAAACATTGCCCTCATGATAGTAAAACTATCCAAACATATATAAATTATCATATTGCACTAAACTACAATACAAACTGCAGAAAGCTCTTGCTTCTTCCAGCAATTAGCATTAATGACCTAAAAACGCCATCTTGATCGAAGTTAAAGTGATAATTTGGCGTGGTTTTCGGCATAACGTTGACACCAAACCTTGTTGAGTTCTAAATACCTCTGTTTCAACTCCTTACGTTTTTCTTCAATACTCTCCAACAACTTTAGCAAAGCAATAGTTGGATTATTCCTTAATTCCTCAGAATCATCAACACCATGCTCACGCTCTATCAATGTTAAACTTGAAATCCTAAAGTATTCTTCAATATTAAAACCATCCTCCTCTTCTTCACGTCGATCTTATTATCAATTATCTTCTGATACACTTCCTTCAAACATTGCCTTGCTAATTCCAGAGACTCTATAAACATTTCCATTTCCAACAATTCATGTTCAACTTGGAACAATGCTTTCTCATACTCGTTGAACTCTCTCTTGGATTTTCAATAATCCTGAACACCTTCTGGGTTCAGTTCCATGCGATCGTTCAACACTGAAGCTTCCCCCTTCTTCACTTCCTCGAAACGCTTACATGCTGAGCTCACAGACTCTACTAACATGTCCGCTTCAAACTGCTTATCTTCAACATCGAACAATGCTTTCTGGTACTTACTCAACTTTTTCTTGGGTGGTGATGACCTTTCGCTGCTCTCTTCATCATCATCATGGCCTAATTCATCAAGAAAATGGTTCTGCAAGTTAGTTTCTTAGAATAAGAAGAAGAAGCATGTTTTTCATTCAGATCTTTACTTACGTACCTTCATTTCCTGCAAGTTCTTGTGTGGGTTCTTTATATTTACGCAAGTTCGAATCCTTCAAACTGATTGGTGTTTTCACAGATAATACATAGAGATCATTCAGGACTGAAGAACCAAGCTGAGATCTCCCACTAGGGATAGAAACTGGATAATCTTGAGGCAGACGCACGTAGCTGATGATACGATTTTCATTCTGATCATCTTTACCTTCATTAATGGCGCCATGTTCTTGAATGGATTCTTGATCTCCAGATCCATCCATCTCAGGATTTTCTTCGTCTCTATCATCTTCTTTGTAAAAGCTGTTCAAATCCTCGCTGCTTGGTGGATTCTCATCAGAAACTGGATAATCTTCATTCTGATGACCGTGAGGAGGATGAAGAATTCTGGTATTGTCACTGAGATCATCAGGTTCTTGAATGATGGATTTATCATCACCAGATCTTTCCCTCTGATCTTCTGCTCCATCCATCTGATCAGTCTTCACTTTCTTTCTTCCATGGCTATGAAGATCATCAGCTAATTGAAGATTTCTTTCACGTTTCATGATGGATCAATTCTAATGATTATGGTGCAGACCTCTCTATCACTAGTTTGTGTTTGTATTTCAGCATTCTTCAGTATTTGTTTCTTATATATATAATAGACTTTTCTCCTCTAGAAGATAGCTCTGCATGTTTTTTGTTTTTTTTTCCACTTTTCGAGTTTGTAGGTGTTAAACTTGTTTTGTCTAATTACCCAAATTTTTTTCAAAAAAAAAAAAAAAGCAGTGTCCCGCACTAAAAGAGTATTAATTTTTATTATATATGTATTTAAGATATGGGTCCTTAACAAACCCATATTTTTATATATTTATTCATATCATTTTAGTGGGCTTTTGTCATTATTTTGGGTCTTAATTATATTAATTGTGCATCAATTAAATTATTGAACCTTACAATGAATTAGTGTTTAACAGGGGCATAATTGTCATATTTTTATGATTTCTCCCAAACGTTATTTTTGAATTAAAAGGTATTACATTATTATAATTTTATATTTTAGAAATTTAGGAGAAATCGAAATTTATAAATGATAACAAAAGACCAATAATTTAAAAATTATACTAAAAGACCCATGGGCTAAACTTTGCGGTTTAGCTCATTATGTTACCTTTAAATTGCCTCCAGCCATTCACGTAAACTAGGCGGTAGAAATAATTTAAAAAGGAACACACAGGCATAAAAGAAAGGAGACGCCGTGAGAAACAAGAGGAAAGACTACACAAGCCACGGCCGCGAAACCATTACCGATCGCAACTCCTTTTCTTCCACACTCATCATACCTCGGCTGCGAGAAACCAACCCACTCCATTCATGCAAAATGTCTATCATCTTGTCCTCTCTTCCATCATCACCGACGATAACTCCACAGTGCAGCGACGATAACCACATCTCACGCACATAATCAATCTGGGCAGTCTATACTAGTCCCAACCACGGTCCGCATCTTTGAACCAGCGGTAGCAGCAGACATCACAGAACCACCACGGTGCAGTGACAGAGCAGCACGTGAACAGTGCAACAACCAGAAACAAACAAGATCTGTGACGCTGCAATGATGTTCGTGATGATGGCAACGTCGATCTCTGTGGCTATGCGTGGCTAAATATCCTAATCCTTCTATTCAATGGCAAGGGCATAAGCTTAGAATCTACAAAAGGAGTTTAAGTTATTTTACTATTCACCCATTAATTATTTTGTGATTCATAGGTCTTAGGATAATTTTATAATTATTAGGAATGCTTAAAATGATTTATATTTATTGAGGATTATTATAATTGGATTATTGTTTAGTAATTGATATTGTTCTTTAACTAATTTTAATTTTATTTACTTTGATCTGGGTCAGACATGGTATTGAGATTATTATGAATATTTTATGATTTTTTAAGGTGGCTTGAATTATTGGATCATTATATTTCTTGCTGGACTTAATCTTATTTTTTATGAATTATTGAGTTATAATTGAGCATTAGATTTTAATATCTTTAGTCTTAATTTATTATTCTGGTGGCAGTTAATAAATTAGGACTTAGAAAATATTTTGTGACAATTCGAGATGGCTCGGTTGTTGGATTGAAAGCTTAATTATAAATTTTAATTCATTGTTTAGAACTCCTATATCTGTTGAAGCTATGATTACCTGCGTTATTAAATTGGAGGATTGCTTTTATAATTGTTAATCACTTGCATTTTCATTCCATTCACTTATTATCATTCATTATTCCTCTCTTTTAAATTAAAAATACCAAAAATATTTTATTTAAATTTATTTTTAAATCATTGCATTTAGTTGTTAGTCAACCAAAATAAATCTCATTTTCTAGCTTAAGTTGCATTGCATTTAGTTACTTAGGAATTTAATTTTTTTGCTCCTCAAAGAGAACGACTCGAGGTTGTACTATACGCAATCCTTGGTTTAAATTTTGAAGTAACCCCAAGGCGACATCGGACTTAAATATTGTTTCAAGTGGAGCCGTTGCCGGGGAGCCAAGAAATTGGTTCTCTAGTAACTAAGTGTCAAGTAATATTGACTGAGATTTATTTATTTATTGAGCCTGTCTTAGTTAGCTTGCATAATTTTTTTTTTTTGCATTTGCATTTCCATTTGCATTTTTTAAAATTAAAAATAAAAATTTAGATTAACTTTTTTTTTCCGATTTATTTAGTTCTTCCCTTTTCTTTTTTTTCCTTTTGTGTTATGTTTGGTTTTTCTTTTATTTTGTTCTTTTTATCTGACAGCCACCTCTAGTGAACATTTGTCTGCTCATCATTCTGAGTCATGAAAAAGAAACTATGAATGGTTTTAATGATATTAATGGATATAATGGGTTTAATGGGAACAACATATATAGTGAGAATAACTTATGGCATAATGGTGAGGATAATAGAAGCATGAGGGAGATTTATAATTCCAATATTAGTTATAATCCTTATGACTTTTATACTGATGATATAAATTTTGAAATTAAAGGAGCATTAAATTCTTCCTTACCTAGATTCTATGGCTTTATAGGTGATAATCCCTACTCTAACACCCATAATCCAGGTTGGTGAGATCACCATAACTTTAGATGGGCTGGGGATCAAGGTAACACTCAAGAAAATTTCTCCAATCGAGTGGTGTCTAATCAAGGGGCATCATTTTCTTCTTCTGGAATGAACTTGCTATGATAGTGAAAGGTATTACTGAGCTTAACTTAAAATTTGACAATTAGAAGTCATAAACTGAGGCTAAGTTACATGCTATGGAGAATAAGGTGGACTTATGTCTACAAAATGTGTTCTCTAAATTGGAGCAAATGGAGACTAAGCATGAGAATTTGAACTCTTTTGTTACTCAATTCTCCAACAACTTGAGTGAACAACAAGCAAGGAGTAGTAGTTCTATGCACTCCAACACAGTGATAAATCCTAAATCTTTAAATGCAATCACACTGAGAAGTGGTAAGAAAATTTGTGCTAAGAATGTGCAATTCAAAGAACATGAAGAGGATAAAGAGCCAGTTGATGAGGAAATAGAAGTTGAGTCTCCTCCTGCCAAAACTACTCAAGAAACTTCCCAAGATGAGAAAGAAGCTTCAATCCAATCTGAAGGCCTACAAGAAAAGAAGCTCTTGGAGAAGTGTCAGGAACAACCAGTAGTGCAAAATGATGAAGAGGCAACAACTATCATAAAGGGACCAGTGGAGAAAGGATCACCTTCCGACTCTAAGGGTGATGAGGTAAATATCCGTGACTTGCCTTTTCCAAATTCTTACTTGGTTAGTAAAAAGATTGTTGAAAAGAAAGATAATGATGAATTGTTTGAAATGTTTAGCAAACTTGAGGTTAATGTGCCATTGCTTGAGTTGATTAAAAAGATGCCTAAGTGTGCTAAATTTTTGAAAGACCTATATACAAACAAGAGAAAAGTATAGGCATAGTGAGAGAATCCAACTGGGGTTGAGTGTTAGTGCCTTGTTTAAGCCACAGTTACCTATCAAATGTAAAGACCCAGTTTCTTATACTATTCCTTGTACCATAGGTAGAACTAAAATTTCTGATGCCCTACTTGACTTAGGTGCAGCAATTAATGTCATGCCTACCTCTGTTTATAAGACCTTGGGTATTAAAGCTTTGAAAGACACTAGTGTAGTGCTTGGCCTAGATGATAGGATGGTGAGATACCCCAAAGGCATACTTGAGGACATTATAGTGCAAGTCAAAGGTCTTATTTTTCCAGCTAACTTTTATATCCTTGATATGACTAATGACCTCCCCACTGAGAGTACTTTAATTCTAGGTAGACCATTCCTTCTAACTGCTGAGACCATAATTAACATGAAAAAGGGGCTTGTCACTATGGGTATTGGGGACCAAGAAGTGCAATTTAATCATTCAGAAGCTATGAATCATGGTTATGAAGATTGCTCTTATTTGGGTATTAACTCGATTAAATGTCATGATAATGAGATAGATAGATAGCTTTTTTCTACTCATGATTCTGATGTATCATCTTGTTTTGATTGTGATGTTACTGCTGATTACATACTTGATAGCCTTGAGAAAGGTGCATTTCTTGATTTTGCAGGAATTGATGATAAAAGGGTTAATTCACGAGCTATGGATATAGACTCCCCGTTGATTGGCGCTGGAATATTAGAAGAGGACAACAACAATTCTGCTACTACCTTAGTCCCTTCTAATCCCACTCTCACTTCAAATTTATTTTCTTTTTCTATTGATCAGACTGACCCTAACTCTCCTATTTCTAGGTCATCTGATGGTAGCACTGAGTCGGGAAGTGGAGGAAATATACACCACACTGAGCTTATATCTCCTTCCCTAAGCCATATGGACACACCACTCACACTAAATGCACTTGATATACCGAGACTGGTTCCTTCTATTGTGCAACCCCCTGATTTAAAATTGAAACCCTCCCCTCTAACTTGAAGTATGTCTTTCTTGCTGATGATTGTAAATTGCCTGTTATTATTTCTAGTTCTCTGAGTAGTTATGAAGAAGAGAGATTATTTTCTGTATTGAAAAGAAATAAAAGGGCTATAGGTTGGTCTTTAGGGAATATACCAGGGATCAATCCCTTAGTTTGCACGTACAAGATCCTTTTAGCTGAAGGGTCAAAGCCAGTTAAATAGCCACCAAGGAAGTCAAATCATCTTATTCATGATGTGATTAAAAAGGTGGTATCTAAATTATTGAGTGTTGGAATCATATATGCTATCTCAGATAGCGAGTGGGTAAGCCCGGTATATGTAGTACCAAAGAAGAGCAGCATCACAGTAGTGAGAAATGAGAGTGATGAACTTATTCCAACAAGAGTTTAAAATTCTTGGAGAATGTGTATAGACTATAGGAAGTTGAATGAAGTAACTAGGAAGGATCATTTTCCATTATCTTTCATTGATCAAATGTTGGAAAGAATATCTGGTAAATCTCACTATTATTTCTTGGATGGCTTTTTAGGTTATTTCCAGGTACCGATTGCACCTGCAGATCAAGATAAGACTACTTTTACATGTCCCTTTGGCACCTACGCATATCAAAGGATGTCATTTGGGTTGTGTAATGCTCCAGGAACCTTTCAAAGGTGTATGACGACGATTTTTAGTGATTTATTGGAGCGCAATATAGAGGTTTTTATGAATGACTTCACCGTTTATGGTGATAGCTTTGATGATTGTTTGCTTAGTCTTGAACATGTTCTTGATAGATGTATTAAGAAAAAGTTAGTTTTGAATTATGAAAAATGTCATTTTATGGTGGATAGTGACATAGTGTTAGGTCACCGCATCTCCCAAAAGGGGATTGAGGTTGATAGAGCCAAGATTGAAATCATTTCTCCACTTCCATATCCTACTTGTCTTAAAGAATTGAGGTCTTTCTTGGGGCATGCCGGGTTTTATCGACGCTTTGTAAAAGATTTTAGTATAATTGCATTACCTCTTTCTACTTTGTTGAAAAAAGATGTTGATTTTCACTTTGATGATAAATGTAGACATGCTTTTGACTCTTTGAAATCCTTGCTTGTTTCACCTCCTATTCTTACTGCACCTAACTGGGATTTGCCTTTTGAACTATCTTGTGATGCTTATAACTTTGTAGTGGGTGCTATGCTTGGTCAGAGGGAGGATAAGCAATCTAGAGTGATACTGATAGCATATGCCTCCAAGACACTTGACTCTGCTCAAGTGAATTATACCACCACCGAGAAGAAACTTTTGGCTATAATATTTGCTTTAGATAAGTTTAGACAGTATCTGATAAACTCTCGAGTGGTTATTTTTACAGATCATGTAGCTGTGCGGTACTTGTTCAAGAAGCCCCAGTCTAAACCAAGATTGCTGAGATGGGCTTTGCTATTGCAGGAATTTGATATTGAAATTAGGGACAGAGCTGGAGCAGAGAATCATGTGGCTGACCACCTTAGTTGGTTACCTAAAGGAACTGAGGGAGTTGACTCCTCTGAACTTACTGTTGATTCCTTTCTTGATTCTACTCTTTTTGCCTTAGCTGTTCAGGATCCTTGGTACTTACCTCCTTCTATGTCTAAGTTTTAGGTTGATAAGCTGAAGAGGGAAGCAAGATACTATATCTGGGACGCTCCAATTCTTTGGAAGCAATGCAGTGACCAAATCATCAGACGATGTGTTCCTAATAATGAGATACACTTTATCCTTACCTTTGCACATTCTTTATCTTGTAGGGGCATTTTAGTGTTAATAGGACTGCTAGGAAGGTTTTAGAATGTGGATTTATTGGCCTACTTTATTCAAAGATGCTTATATTTTCTGTAAGTCTTGTTATACATGCCAGAGGTTTGGGAGTCTAGGTAGAAAGCATGAAATGCCTTTAAGACCTATACATTTTTGTGAAATTTTTAATGTGTAGGGTATGGATTTTATGGGTCTCTTTCCTCTATCATTTGGGTTTTCATATATATTACTTGCAGTAGGCTATGTGTCTAGGTGGGTAGAGGCAGTGCCAACTAGGAAAGATGATGCTTCCACTGTTGCCAAGTTCTTAAGTTCTCATATCTTTTGTAGGTATGGCATTCCAAGAGCAATCATCAGTGACCAAGGAACACATTTCTGCAATAGGACCGTCAAGTCTCTACTTGCTAAACATGGAGTTAATCACAAGCTAGCTACTCCTTACCACCCTTAGACAAATAGTTTGGCTGAAGTATCCAATCCAGAAGTGAAGCGGATACTAGAAAAGATTGTGAAACCATCTTGTAAAGATTGGAGTGAAAGGTTTAAGGAGGCGTTGTGGGCTTATAGGACTACCTACAAGACCCCAATAGGCATGTCTCCTTTCAGGTTGATCCACGGTAAGTCTTGTCATCTACCTTTGGAGATTGAGCACAAATCTTATTGGGCAATCAAGGCATATGATGAAGACCTTGAATCTTCACTTGAAAACCGGATGATGCAACTCCAAGAGCTTGAAGAGATGAGACTTGAATCCTATGATAATGCCAAAATCTATAAGGATAAGCTGAAAATAATTCATGACAAACAGATTCTAAGGAAACAGTTCCATGAAGGTGACAAAGTTCTAAAGTTCAAGGCCCGGTTGAAGTTGATACCTAGGAAGTTTGTCACCAAGTGGGAGGGGCCTTTTAGAATTACCAAGGTGCATTCTTTTGTTACGGTAGAGCTGGTGGATGAAGCAACAGGTCAGGTTTCACAAGCCAATGGTAATCTGCTTAAGCACTACTATGAGAATCAGAGATCCCCCTAATTGCACGGTTGTTCCTTTCCACCTTTCTCCTTTACTTTCTTTTGTATTGCTGGTGATATTTGTTTGCTAAGATAGTTAGGAGTAAGTGTGAGGGAGGAACCATCACAGTAGTTTTAGATTTATTTGCTTTATGTCTTTTAACAATTTCTTAGAATATGTTGCATTTTAAAGATTTCTTAGTTTTAGGTTAGTTTTTCTTTGAATAAATCTCCCCTTTAGCTCATAACTTTTAAACTATCTCCCTTTAATATATGCTTTAGTGATGCGTTGAGGACAACACATAGTTTAAGTGTGGGGGAGGGATTGCTTTTGCTAATTACCACTGCTTGAATCGCCATAATCTGAAAAATTCAAAATTTTTGAACCTTTGAGCTTAATTGATTGGGTTTTTCACTACTGTATGAGCGAATTGTTGTTGTAATTCTCACCTTTTATTTGAATTTTGTAATCCTTGGGCTTTATTTTTAAATCTTTATTTCTTTATGCAGATGAATATTAGCATGTCTAGGTAAGAATGCATCTTGATCTGAGCAATTTTTATTCTTAGTTGATTAGCATAATGGAGTACTTTTGGTTCAGTGTTATTAACCTTGTTTCATAGCTTGATATGAGGGAGGAAACATCTTAGAGAAAGCCTTGTTGGAAGGATTTTTTAGCCTTACTGTTCTTTCTTATCTTGTTTGATTTCCTCTTAGTTTTGGTTAACCTCTAGAACTTGTTTATATTCTTTTTCAAAACTGCATTAATGCCTAGATTTATGAGCATGATAGGGGTATTCATTTCTAAACCCTTTACCCAAACACAAGCCATATCGATTGATCTTTGTTTAGCCTTTTGAGCCTATCACTTTCATTTCATTCTATTGATTTTGAACAAGTGTTTTGTATGAGTTATATTATGTTCTTCATGATTAATTGTGCACTATTGATGTTGCTATCTTTATCTTTTTAGAATAGGATTGCCAAAAAAAGAAAAAAAAAGGGAGAAAAGAAAAAGAACAGACAAGAAAGAGAAGAAAATGTTCAGAAAAAGCCAAAAAAGAAGTTTGAAAAAAAAGAGAAAAGAAAAGGAAAAAAAAAAGAAAAAGAAAAGAAAAATTGGCAACAATGAATAAAGTTTGAAATAAGGCATCCCTTGATGTTCATTCGATAGTTGCATTTTAGCTTACTTTGAGTGTTCTTAATACTCATGCATTAAACTTGTTCTACATTTCATTCCATCCATTCATTAGCCTTTCACCAACATTACAACCTAATAAAGTCCCCTTGATCATGAATCTATGGTATGTTAGTAGTGGAGATAGTAGAATCTTTACAAGCCTATAGTAGGTACTAATCTAGGTGGATTGAGTGAAAATTTCCTATATTTGAGAGTTGAGTGAGACACTTATACCTATGAGAGCTCTATTATGTTCCCCTTCCTCTAGATTGCTATTTCTCTTATGTTAATTTCTTTGCATCGAAGCATTCCATGACTGTTGATTGATTAGGGACATAGGTTACTTGAGTTAGTTGCATATTCTTGCCTTGTCAGTTTTATATTTATTTGCATTAAGTTTAACTATTGGATTCGCTTGAATGATATTTTGTCCAGGAGTATAAAAGACTAAGTGTGGGGGAGTTGACAAACCCATATTTTTATATATTTATTCCTATCATTTTAGTGGGCTTTTGTCATTATTTTGGGCCTTAATTATATTAATTATGCATCAATTGAATTATTGAACTTTACAATGAATTAGTGTTTAACATGGGCATAATTGTTATATTTTTATGATTTCTCCCAAACATTATTTTTGGATTAAAAAGTATTACATTATTATGATTTTATATTTCAAGAATTTAAGAGAAACCGAAATTTACAAATGATAACAAAAGACCAATAATTTAGAAATTACACTAAAGGACCCATGGGCCAAACCTTGAGATTTGGCATTGCCTCCAGCCATTCACGTAAACTAGGCGGTAGAAACAATTGAAAAAGGAACACACAGGCAGAAAAGAAAGGAGACGCCGCGAGAAACAAGAGGAAAGACTACACAAGCCACGGCCGCGAAACCATTACCGATCGCAACTCCTTTTCTTCCACGTTCAGCATACCTCGGCTGCGAGAAACCAACCCACTCCATTCACGCAACCTGTCTATCATCTCGTCCTCTCTTCCATCATCCACTCTTCCAGTCATCCATCATCACCGACGGTAACTCCACAGTGCAGCGATGATAACCACATCTCACGCACAGAATCAATCTGGGCAGTCTATACTAGTCCCAACCACGGTCCGCATCTTTGAACCAGCGGTAGCAGCAGACATCACAGAACCACCACGGTGCAGTGACAGAGCAGCACGTGAACAGTGCAACAACCAGAAACAAACAAGATCTGTGACGCTGCAATGATGTTCGTGATGATGGCAACGTCGATCTCTGTGGCTATGCGTGGCTAAATATCCTAATCCTTCTATTCAATGGCAAGGGCATAAGCTTAGAATCTACAAAAGGAGTTTAAGTTATTTTACTATTCACCCATTAATTATTTTGTGATTCATAGGTCTTAGGATAATTTTATAATTATTAGGAATGCTTAAAATGATTTATATTTATTGAGGATTATTATAATTGGATTATTGTTTAGTAATTGATATTGTTCTTTAACTAATTTTAATTTTATTTACTTTGATCTGGGTCAGACATGGTATTGAGATTATTATGAATATTTTATGATTTTTCAAGGTGGCTTGAATTATTGGATCATTATATTTCTTGCTGGACTTAATCTTATTTTTTATGAATTATTGAGTTATAATTAAGCATTGGATTTTAATATCTTTAGTTTTAATTTATTATTCTGGTGGCAGTTAATAAATTAGGAATTAGAAAATATTTTGTGACAATGCGAGGTGACTTGGTTGTTGGATTGAAAGCTTAATTATAAATTTTAATTCATTATTTAGAACTCCTATATCTATTGAAGTTATGATTGCCTGCGTTATTGAATTGGAGGATTGCTTTTATAATTGTTAATCACTTGCATTTTTATTTCATTCACTTATTATTATTCATTATTCCTCTCTTTTAAATTAAAAATACCAAAAATATTTTATTTAAATTTATTTTTAAATTATTGCATTTAGTTGTTAGTCAACCAAAACAAATCCCATTTTCTAGCTTAAGTTGCATTACATTTAGTTACGTAGAAATTTAATTTTTGGCTCCTCAAAGAGAACGACCAGAGAGTGTACTATACGCAATCCTTGGTTTAAATTTTGAAGTAACACCAAGGCGACATCGGACTTAAAGGTTGTTTCAGTCCTTAAAATGATTATTTTGTTTATCTAAAAAGGAGTAAGAACTATTGTTATAATATTAATATTAATTGTACTACTAATATTATTATTGTTATGAATATTAGAATATAGATGTCCATCTCCATCTCCCTCTACCTCTTCAAATTCCCTAGGTCATTATTCCTCCATTAATTACTAGACTCTTCATTACTCCTCCATTAATTTCTAGACTCTTCATTACTCCTCCATTAATTACTAGACTCTTCATTATTCCCCCATTAATTACTAGACTCTTCATCTTCAACTTCTATGTCTATAAATAGGGCATTCCATTTGTGTTGTAAGTTGAAGGAGAAAGAATATAATATACACTTCTCTCATTTTCTTATCTCCATCTTTTCTCTCTTTCTAATCTTATTGCTAGTTTTATAACACGTTATCAGCACGACTGCTCTAGCTAACTGATATTCTAGTAAAATCTATCGTTGGAAGGTGAGTTTCTATATTACTTTCATGTTAAATTGTAGTTTCATGTTTGATTATTTTCTAATTACTCAACCTTCTTAATCTAAATCTCCATTTAACTTTTGTTACATTTTATGATATTATCATCATGTCGAATCTTACAAAGCTTGAGTTTGTGGCTCTTGACATTACTGGAAAGAATTATCTATCCTGGATACTAGATGCAGAAATCCATCTAGATGCTATGGGTTTAGGAGACACTATCAAGGATGGCAATCAGGAATCTAACAAAGACAAAGCAAAAGCCATGATCTTTCTCCGCCACCACCTAGATGAAGGACTAAAAACTGAGTATTTAACTGTCAAGGACCCAATTGTTCTTTAGAACAACATAAAAGAAAGGTATGACCACCAGAAAACTGTGATTCTTCCAAAAGCTCGTTATGACTGGATGCATTTATGTCTGCAAGATTTTAAATCAGTCAGTGAATATAATTCTGCACTATTTAGAATTAGTTCTCAACTAAAACTATGTGAAGAGAAAATTACTGATGATGACATGTTAGAAAGAATATTCTCCACATTTCATGCATCCAATGTGCTCTTGCAACAATAATATCATGAAAAAGGTTTCAAAAAGTATTCTGAACTGATTTCTTGCCTTTTGGTGGCTGAACAAAATAATGAGCTTTTAATGAGGAATCATGAATCCTGTCCAACTGGCTCTATTGCATTCCTAGAAGTGAATGTAGTAACAAATGAATCATCCCGTGGTCGGGGACTTGGACATAGACGTGGATGTGGCCGAGGCTATATACAAGGTCGTGGTCAACGTGGTTGTGGTCGTGGTTCCCATTCGAGGTGGGCAAATAATGATGAAAACCATAAAAAGGAAACTAGTGAAAATGATAATTATATTGAAAATTTATGTCATCATTATGGTGGAAAAGGTCATTGGGCTCGTACTTGTCGTACACCAAGACATTTGGTTGAATTATACCAAGAATCGCTCAAAGGGAAAAATAAAAATAAAGGCAAAGAGCCAAAGATAGAAACAAATTTTGTTGGGAAAGAAAGCGATTCTGATTATGGCAATATGGATGTGACTCATTTAGATGTTGCTGATTTCTTTGCCGATCCTAACGGAAGAATTGATCACCTAATTGGTGATGGGAGTGTCCAAAAATGCACACTGGAAAAGTTCCCTGCTTTTTCTTCTGGAATATACTACACGTTTATTAGTACAATTGAAACACATGCTATTGCAAACCAGAAGTTTGCAAGTGAGAATAAATTTAATATTTGGCATGACCGGTTAGGCCATCCTGGGACAATAATGATGCGAAGAATAATTGAGAATTCATGTGGACATTCATTGAGAAGAGAATCAATTCCATAATCCCATATTTTCTCATGTGCTGCATGTTCTGAAGGGAAACTAATATTAGACCTTCATCGATAAAAATAGAAAGTGAGTCTCTCACTTTTCTAGAACGTATACAGGGAGGTATTTGTGGGCCGATTCACCCACCATGTGGACCATTTAGATATTTTATGGTTCTAATTGATGCATCAACAAAATGGTCACATGTTTGCTTATTATCTTCTCGTAACCTGGCGTTTACGAGATTACTTGCTCAACTAATTAGATTGAGAGCACATTTTTCAGATTATCCTATTAAGAAAATATGTCTAGATAATGCTGGTAAATTTACTTTACAAGCTTTCAATGAGTATTGTATATCTCTGGGAAGAGATGTTGAACATCCTGTAGCACATGTTCATACACAAAATGGTCTTGCATAATCATTAATTAAACGTTTGTAGTTGATTGCAAGACCATTGCTTATGAAATCAAATCTCCTAATATCTACTTGGGGACATGCAATTTTACATGCAGCGATGTTAATTCGTATCAGGCCAACTAGTTATCTTAAGGTCTCCCCTTTACAAATGGTTTTTGGTCAGGAACCAAATATTTCCCATCTAAGGATTTTTGAATGTGCGGTATATGTTCTGATTGCTCTACCACAACGTACTAAAATGGGTCCTCAAAGAAGGATGGGAATATATGTTGGATATGAATCTCCTTCTATAATAAAATATTTAGAGCCAACAACAGGAGATTTATTTACGGCTCGATTTGCTGATTGTCATTTTGACGAATCAAATTTTCCAACATTAGGGGGAGAAAATAAACAGCTAGAAAATAAAGTTAGTTGGAATGAATTATCATTATTTTATCTTGATCCTCGTACAAAACAATGTGAGCTAGAAGTTCAAAAGATAATTCATTTACAGAGTTTAGCCAATCAATTGCTAGACGCATTCACTGACCCCAAGAAAGTGACCAAGTCACATGTTCCAGCTGCGAATGCTCTTATCAGAATTGATGTCCCTATTGGACAATCTACTGATATAAATGGATCAAAAGAACGCTTGAAGCGTGGCAGGCCCATCAATTCCAAAGATAAAAATTCTCGAAAAAGAAAAGGAGCTATAAATATAGATGGCCAGGTTGAGGATATTCAACAAAATTTAGTGAATCCAGAAGAGTCATTTGACAACACTAATGTCTCAATTTTGAGAGACATTCAGGTACCTAAAATATATGAAAATAATGAGATCTCAATAAATTATATTGTCAATAGAATACGATGGGATAGAGATAAAGTCAACGTTGACGATATTTTTGCATATAATGTAGCGCTTGATGTAATCAATGATGATGAGGATCATGAACCAAGATCTATTAGCGAATGCAAACAAAGAGATGATTGGTCAAAATGGAAAGACGCAATTGAGGCTGAATTAAAATCATTAGAAAAATGAAAAGTTTTTGGCCCTGTGGTTTTTACACCTGAAGATGTAAAACCAGTTGGATATAAATGGGTTTTTATGAGAAAACAAAATGAAAATGGTGAAGTAGTAAGATATAAAGCACGATTTGTTGCTCAAGGATTTACACAAAGACCTGGTATTGATTTTATAGAAACATACTCACCAGTGGTAGATACAACTACTTTTCGATATCTAATTAGTCTGGCAGTAAAAGAAGGTCTCGATTTACGTCTAATGGATCTTGTTACAGCCTATTTGTATGGCTCACTTGACAATGACATTTATGAGTCTCCCTGATGGATTTGAGTTACCAAAAATATATAATTCAAGTTCTCGAGAACGGTACTCAATTAAGTTAAATAAGTCTTTATATGGATTAAAGCAATCAGGGCGCATGTGGTATAATAGACTTAGTGAATATCTATTGAAAGAAGGATATAAGAATGATCAGATATGTCCATGCATTTTTATAAAAAGATCTGGAAATGAATTTGCTATAATTGCTATTTATGTCGATGACATAAATATCATTGGAACTCCTGAAGAGATTTCCAAAGCGGTGAATTGCTTAAAGAAAGAGTTTGAAATGAAGGACCTGGGAAGAACAAAATTTTGCCTTGGACTACAAATTGAACATCTGAAAAATGGGATCTTCGTGTATCAAGACACTTACACGAGAAAAGTCTTAAAACATTTTTATATGGATAAATCACATTCATTATGCACTCCGATGATTGTAAGATCTCTGGAGAAAGATAAAGATCATTTTAGACCTCAAGAAGGTGATGAAGAACTACTTGGCCCAGAAGTGCCTTATCTTAGTGCAATTGGTGCGCTTATGTATCTTGCTAGTCACACATGACCAGATATATTATTTGCTGTTAACTTATTAGCAAGATATAGTTCTTTACTAACACCAAGACATTGGAATGGGGTTAAGCACATTCTTCGTTACTTGAATGGTACTATGGATATGGGATTATTTTATTCAAATGAACATAAGACTGACTTTGTTGGATATGCTGATGCTGGATTTCAGTCTGATCCACATGTTGGTAGATAGCAAACAGGCTATTTGTTTACATGTAATGGTACAGCTATTTTGTGGTGATCAATGAAACAAACCATATCAGCCATATCATCTAATCATGCAGAAATAATAGCGATACATGAAGCAAGTCGAGAATGTGTATGGTTAAAATTGATAATACATCATATACGTACTACTTGTGGATTGTCATCTAGTAAAATGATCCCAACAGTTATATATGAAGATAATACTGCATGTATTACCCAACTAAAAGAAGAGTACATCAAAGGAGACAGGACAAAACATATTTTTCCAAAATTCCTTTTCACACATGATCTTCAAAAGAATGGTAAGATTAATATCCAGCAAATCCAGTCTAAAGAAAATCTAGCAGATTTGTTCACTAAAGCACTTCCAGCGACAATATTTGAGAAGCTCATACATGATATCGAACTTCGTAGATTCAGAGATATCAATTGATGTTACAAAAAGGGGGAGTCGATACACGCTGTACTCTTTTTCCCTTGTCTGAGGTTTTGTCCCACTGGGTTTTCCTAGCAAGATTTTTAATGAGGCAGCTCTGTAAGTGTATCAATTAATTGTGTACTCTTTTTCTTTTACTAGATTTTTATCCCACAGGGTTTTTCCTAGTTAAAGTTTTTTTAATGAGGCACATTATTAAAGAATGGACATCTAAGGGGGAGTGTTATGAATATTAGAATATAGATGTCCATCTCCATCTCCCTCTACCTCTTCAAATTCCCTAGGTCATTATTCCTCCATTAATTACTAGACTCTTCATTACTCCTCCATTAATTTCTAGACTCTTCATTACTCCTCCATTAATTACTAGACTCTTCATTATTCCCCCATTAATTACTAGACTCTTCATCTTCAACTTCTATGTCTATAAATAGGGTATTCCATTTGTGTTGTAAGTTGAAGGAGAAAGAATATAATATACACTTCTCTCATTTTCTTATCTCCATCTTTTCTCTCTTTCTAATCTTATTGCTAGTTTTATAACAATTATGCAATTATACAATTATTTTTAATTTTGTTTACAACTTGAAAGGTAATTATTTTTAGATTTTGAAAATTGAACCGATCATTTGAGACCGTGGATCAAAGATTAGTAAGTTAGACTAGTGTTATATATATATATATATATACTCTATTAAAAAGAAAAGTAATATATATATATAGTATGCATTATAATAAAGGAACCACATTATTCGATTTTCCCTTCTTGTTCATTCTTTTAATTTATGTATAATTAATATAAAGTGATAGAGATGGATTCAAGGTGACGGGAGACTGTGAAATCTGGTTATTATTGGGTCACACTAGTCTAGACCAGTTCAATCTGGTTTATAAATTCCCTAGTTCGATGGAAAAATTCACACTTAAAAGTAAAACTATCCAAGCATAAATTATCACATTGCCCTAAACTCATTATAATTCTAATCCAAATCACACTAAAAAAAATGACTTTCAGCGGTGACTGAAGGTACAAAAATCACCGCTGAATACCTTTAGCGGCGATATTTTGTCGCCGCGAAGTCGCTACCTATGAGACTGTCGCTTATACACATTGGCGGCAATAATTAAAAGTCGCCGCTAAATATCAACAATTAGTGGCGACAAAATAGTCGCCGCCTAAAGCTGAATCTGCGGTAACAATATTGTCGCCGCCCAAAAGATAAATCTGTGGCAACAAAATAGTCGCTGCCTAAAGCTGAATCTACGGTGACAAAATAGTCGCCACCTAAAGATGAATCTACGGCGACAAAATTGTCCCCGCCTAAAGTTTAATCTAAGTTTATATTATTTTTTAAATTCTTTTCTATAATTTTTCTTATATGAAAAAATATAATTTAATAACAAAAATAATAAATGATAAATAACTAAATAAACCAGAATCTAATAACATTAATAAATAATTTAGATCATCATATAAAATATCAAATTACTTCAAATGAAAATTAAAATAAAATTGTTTAGTTTATACATAAACATTATATTGAAGGACTAATACTAGGAGTAGAAGAAGTAGGTGCATATGATTACCCCTCTACATCAAGGCAGTGAATTGAGCTTGTATCCTTTGCTCCATTTGTTACATTAGTCTTTATTCAAATTGTACACGCTCTTCTTGTATCTTTTCACGCTCTACTGCACGCTCTGCCTCTATTTTTTCTCTCTCCTCTTGAAATTTTTTATCAAACTCTTCCTGCAATTGGGCATGCACACTCTGCATAACTGAACTATCAGTAGATTGAGAGTGATTTCTCTTACTTGAAGGCTCCGCTCCATACCCTTTCCCTCTTACATACCCTGACCTCTCACCAAGAACTGTCGCCAATATTTCCTCTGATGTCATTTGAGCATCACTCTCTAAATCTTGATCTTGTTGCTGAGAAAGTTCGTGCATACAACTCTATAATAAAAACATATGAAACTATTAGATTAAAAATAAAACTAAATCAAAATAAAATATTAAAGTACAATGCATACATAAATCTGTTCAGAGTGTGGGTCAGCCTATACTACTTGTCAATCTAATGTCTTCCTAGTATGTGTTATCTCCCACAGCTGGTCAGGAGGGGTAGGTTGTCTAGTAGTAGGATCTCTCTACAAAATAATAACATATAAGAAAATATAAAGAATAGATTTTAAAATAAAAAAGGATTAAAATTTTAAATTATAGTGGTGATAGATTAAACTTACTGTAGCATATTCAATCTCTACAAATGATCGAGGATCATAAGTATGTTTAGTCATTTGTTTTTCTCGATTTATTGTGCTTCTTGCACTTTTGTTTTACAACAAAATTTGGTAACTAATAAGAATTTAATTATTGAAACAAAAAATATAATTTATTTAGAAGGATAGTGAGGTATCTTAAACATGTTAGAAGTAAAATATATTAATAACAGCTCCCAATCTTGAAAACTAATAGTTTAAGGAGGATCAACCAACCTATCATCATCAGTCTCATATTTCTTATAGTGAGAATGCATATTGGTCTTCCAATTTCTGAATGCATTTTGTAAAATAATTGATATAGCTATATGAAACTTTTCTTCAGTAATTGCATCAGCAGGTTCAAATTTATTCTGAAACAAATAAATATAAACACTTAATATAATAATATAAATAAACTAAGATAAGTATAAAAATTTGACATAAATAATACCTTTATTTTTAAAATCATATCCTGACCATATTTTTCTAAAATATTCTTCCAGTTACCTCCACCATCCTTGAAAGAGACTGTGGTTCTAAGAGTTAAACCACAATAATTAGAAAAGTCTCTTGCTTCTAGACCGATTGCTCTTGACATAGAATCTGAAAATTTGACTTGAATCTTTGCTTCTTGTGCAGTCCTCAAATTCACGTTAATAAACTTATAAACTACTGCATTATAGTAATCAAACTAATTTCTTCATTCTCCTTCTCAGTGTCTAACTGTTTCTAGACTGTTACTAATAAACTAATATAACAGAATAAACTAATTCTTGTAAGATATTGAGCAGCTATTGTATTAATCTATATAACAAATAACAAATTGGAAAGTAATAATTTCTTGATCAAGCGTTTGGTGGTCTAAGGAATTAGCTCTATATAATCTAAGTTACGCTTTCAAGATGGATATTGTGAAGCATGTATCCATAAGGGAAGAAAAACATATCACAGTAGCTAAGAAGAGATGTTTATTTGCTTCCATTAATTTGTTTATTCTTCCAACCCTTACAACTTAGTTTCAAATGATGATATATATATTTGACGTCAATCATTACTATTTTAAAAAAAATTAGATTTAATATGCTAACATTTGTGAATCTTTCAGCAATATTTAAAATTTCAATGCCAACATTGTTTTTTGTTAACGGAAGGAATAATGTTCGGGTTAAAATACTAAAAGAAATTTTATAAAATTAATTAAGGACCAAATGTACACTTTTGAGAAAAAAAATTAAAATAAGAAACTAATCATACCTTTAATTTGAAGGAAGTGGTAATTGTGAAGGGATGATCAACATGCAAGTTCAGTCTTGAACCCACCAACTTCTATTTATTCCTTTGTATGGATGTAATGATTCACTTGTTTGTTGGTTTGATGTTAGACTACATTGTATTTTTTGTTCTACAAATGAATGCCTCTTTTCCGGCTTAAGAAAAAGGTGAAACCTAGATTATATAAAATTTAAATATATAGAGTATTATTTATTTTATGTTGTAGTTTTTTTGTGTATTAAAAGAAGTCCCACATTACTCGAGTTTAATGAAGCTTTAGTGTATATATACTAAAATATAAATTTAAATAAATAAGATGACCAAAAATAAACATCTCTTCTTAGCTACTGTGATATGTAATAAATAAGAAAAACATATACATTATTTGTGCATTGCCCATTAATCATGTGTGGCAAACTTATTTCTTTTTTAATAGTTTAAAATACCTATGAGCTCAACTCATTATTCCAAATCATAACTGAATTAGGAACCTATGGTTTAGACACTTATTTCCTATTGAACTACTTTAACAATAGCAAGTAATTTACTTAAACTTCAACTCCAGTGGGCATCCAACAACATCCCACCATATAATTCACATACCCTCCATTTTCTTTAGTATTTGAATACTCCTATGAGATTTTCATAAACATAGGTCATATAATATCCCTTGTGCAGCAAATTCTAATTTAAAGACTCATCCTTTACACATTTGAAAATATGCAACAGCAACAAAACAAGATCTTAATTAGGTTCAAAAGTAATCACCCTATATACTTGTGTCTTCTATTCCCTTTAAAACCTTAAACTTATGCCTAATCATATTTCTAGGACACATGAAAGCAAAGCTTTACAAGTATAATATATTACACTTCAAAAATCCAAACTTGTACTTGCAATTGCATTCAATGACATATAGCAATAAAAGCTTAATAATTTCATATATGAATAACAAATAGCACCAAAGATACTTAACATTTTCTCTTCAGAACCAACTGTAATATGTTCTTATTAACCATAAAAAATTTGAAAGGAAAACGAAGCATTAGACATATTAGAGAGCAGATGACATACAACAACAAAAGATTCAACGATTAGAGAGCAGACGACATACATCAACAAACAAAGCATCAGACATATTAGAAACTGACATCCAATATGATTAAAACTTCCACTTGCAATTGCATTCAACGACATACTGCAACAAAAGGTTCAAAGATGTCAACTAAACTTGCTCAACGCATCAGACATATTAGAGAGCAGACGACACATCAGACCCATAAGCCCTACCTTTTCTTGTGTCTTGCTCTTGACCAAGCAGACAGAAACAAAGCATCCAAACAAAGCATCAAGGAGTTCACATTGACCAAGAAGAAAACAGAAATATTAGAGACTAGATGACGATTTCAAACCTTGGCGGTGTCGATTTCATAGCGTCGATTAGAGAGCAGAAGAAACCAGGTGTTCTTTGAAATCGAGACGAAGCCAATGTAACTGGGAGTCTGGGACGGGGTGAGAAGTCGACAATCAGAGTACCAGACCACCAGACGATACGGCGGCGACTGGCGAGAGCGGAGTGTGAGGCTGTGAGACGGGGCGCAACTCAAGAGTGCACCACCGCAAGGGTAGCCGTGAGCTCGTGAGCGACGCCGACACGGCTAGGGCACTGAAGAAGTGAAGAACGGAAGAAGAAGATAAGAGTAAAGTGAAGAGAGCAGAGTGAACCAGACGCTCTTCGTTTAGGGAAATAAATTGACCTTCAATGGAGAAAATTTCAGCGCGACAAAAAAAGTCATGCTGAAAGTCTTCCTTTTACCAAATAACTTTTAGAAAATAATACACTTAATAAAATAATGATATTTTTCCCCCAATAGCTTCTTCAACTTATTAGAGAATTTTTGTAAAATTTTCTAGACAAATGATAACTTCTAACTATTTTTCTTAAATTTTCTAATAAAATATGCATTTAATTCCTGAAAATTAACTATTAAATCATTTGGGTCTCTTTTGGGGAAATAAACTCTTTCATAATTTTCTTAATTCCAAAATATTTTTAATGATTATTCTTTCCTTTATTCTTTTTCTAAAATTTCACTTTTTTAATTTTAGAAAAAGACTCTTGAACTCAATAATACCTTATAAATCCTTTTTATAAAAGTTGGGATGTTATATGAAATTAAGCAACAGAGGGCATATGCAACAGTAATTAAGAACGTATGTATGTATTTTACGTCTATTCTTTCTCTCGATCTCTCACACACACATCTCCCTCTCTCTTTCTCCTCCCCCACATTGTCTCTAACACACAAATACTAACTCTCACGCTCATTGATACACATTTATAATATCTCTCTCATGCATATATCCCTGCTTCATATCAGATATTACATTATTATCTGTATAATCTCTCCTTACTACAATAACATGTAAAATTTCTTTATTTATTATTTAAAAATGATATTATTCAATAATTTAATTTTACATATTAGATAGTTGCTTTATACCCCTTTGAGTTTGGAAAAAATGTATGCAGACTTTTAGCGGCGACATAAAAAAGTTGCCGCTGAATCATACCTTCTGCGGCGACAAAAAATTGTCGCCATAGAAACTGTAGACTTTCTACTGTGACACACGTATGTCGCTGTAGATACTATTACCTTCTGCATGATAATTAGTGTTGCCGCAGAAAAGTGAAGTAAAAAATTTTCATTATTGACCTTCTGCGGCGACAAGAGAAGACTTTCAGCGACGACAAATATAGTTGCCGCTGAAAATTTGTTGCCAAAACTTTAGCTTTTTGTAGTGTCAACTTTGCAAACATTCATTCAAACAATTAATTCATCAGCTACAATACAAACTGAAAGTTCTTGCTTCTTCATGCAATTAAAAACACTATGATGAACGAAATTGAAGAGATTTGGCGTGGTTTTTAGCATAACGTTGAGCCCAAACCTTGTTGAGTTCTTGACGTCTGTGTTCCAACTTCTTACGTTTCTCTTCAATATGCTCTAACAACTTATGCAAAGCAACAGTTGGGTTATTCTTAATTCCTCTAAAGCACCAACACCATGCTCACGCTCGATCAATCTTTACTCTAAACCCTAAAGTGTTCTTCAATATCAAAACCACCCTCCTTCTTTAAATCGATCTTATTCTCAAATATGATCTGATCCCGCTCGAGACATTTACGGATTGACATTACAACTTTCACATTTGCTGAGATCAACTTCTTCTTCTTCTTCATTGGTTTCATTATTCATCTCAGTCTTCTTATTATTGTCTCTACCATTTTCATGGCGATGAGCATTATTATTTTTCAGATTGTTATCAAGAGGCTTGTTCATCTTCCTTGGCTTCTTTTGAACATGAATCTCGTTGTTATTATTATGCAGATTGAGACGTTGATCATAAGAAGTAGGGATCTCAAAACCTTTGGGCAAGAAGACGTTTAATCCTAGAATCAAGAAGTCGTGCCCTTTCAATACTTCCTCCATCTTTTTTAAGAAGACTGCAACGTCACACCTAAAACAAACACTCCAACACATAGGATAGTCATATAAAAAAATACTAATAAAAACAACTTAGACATATCATTTTAACAACCAAGATTATTAGCTAGGTATGGAGCTAGAGGAAAAAAAATTTCTTATGCCCATTAGATCAAGTTCATGTGGATTTATAAGTGCACATACACATTTTAACAATCAATAATTATAAAATAACAGGTATCCACTGAAAAATATACAAAAATATGTAAGTATTTATAGATGAATTTACAAGTGTACATAGAAATTTTAAAACCTAACAATATGAAAAATTTGATCTAATAATAAAAAGTGATGGCTTCCAAAAGTCACATGTAATATATACAAGGTATATATATATATATGGAGATTAATTTACCTTTGGTTCTTGAAATCTTGAAAGATTGTAAGGAACATATCATATTTTTCCATTTCGTTGTCAAATGTTTTCTTCACTTCCTTCAAATAGTTCAACGCATCCAAAATGTGTACTCTCTTCATCATTGTATCGTATCCTTGATTTTATAGAAAAATTACGTTATGAACTAAACATAAACAATGAATATTCGAATGAATACTTATTTGACGCAAATCTAATAGCTCAATAATCCCTTCTATGAATGTACGTAAGAGTTTAATTAGGAAAGCACTAATAGGATTATTGGCTTTTTATAACTGAAATTTGAAGTCCTTTTATTCTCTCTGCGGAAGATAGAATATGATGAAATGTTTATGATAAACTTAGATATAATCCAATTTACGATGAATAAGATTTTATATATCCGTATCTAAAAATTGTTTCTAAAAACTTTTATAAATTTTTTTTCTCAAAGGTTTATCTTTTCCTTAAAGATAAATTTCGTTAAGTTTGAAGATGATGATTGAAAAGGATAACATTATCAATTTTGATAAATGTGAAATATGCTTCTTACGAAAATTGTATTAGAAATTAATTTATTAAAAAATAAGTTTAAATTTTAAGAAATTTTAAGAAAATTATTATTAAGTTTTGATAAATTTTTTATATTATCTGAAATAATTTTCTAATGATTCTGGTTCCTATTAAAGTTGGACCATTATATATAAAGTGTTTATCAAGAATTTGGTTGACCTAGAATAAAGTTGGATAAATCATATTTTATCTTTGTCATAAAACTGTTTTCAAAAATATTATATAAAATATGAAAGTTATGACAATTATTAAAAATTGTTCCTTGTTATTATCTTCATCATTGGATCGGATCCTTGATTTTATGGGGAAAAAAATTAGGAACTAAATAAATATATAAATAAATTGATAAAGATTTAGAAAGGGAGAGAACAAATTAAACATAAAGGATGGAATTAAAGTTTGGAAACTTAACGCAAATCTAATTAAACGGCTCATTAATAATCCTTTAATGAATGTGAGGATCTCGGTCTTCAAAGAAACCTGAAAGATTTATATTGTTGGAAATAGTTGATTAGGAAAGCACACATCATCAACTTTAATTACGTAAGTACCTTCATTTCCTGCAGGTTCTTGGATGGATTCTTTGTGCAAGTTTGGATCATTTCTTGGTGGAGGATTCTTCTTCACACTAACGATAGAAACTGGATAATCTTGAGGCAGACGCATTACGTAGCTTATAGGATTTTCTTCGTCTCTATTATCTTCTTTGCGCGAGTTAGAATTAATGACGCCATGTTCTTGGATGGATTCTTGATCTCCAGCTCCATCCATCTCAGGATTTTCTTTGTCTCTATCATCTTCTTTGTGGAAGCTGTTCAAATCCTCGCTGCTTGGTGGATTCTCGTCAGAAACTGGATAATCTTTGTTCTGATGATCGTGAGTAGGATGAAGAATTCTGGTATTGTCATTGAGATCATCAGGTTCTTGAATGATGGATTTATCAGCAGATCTTTCACTCTCTTCTGCTCCATCCATCTGATCAGTCTTCATTTTCTTTCTTCCATGGCTATGAAGATCATCAGCTTCTTCAACCTCAGCTTCTTGAAGATTTCTTTCACGTTTCATGATGGATCAATGCTAATGATTATGGTGCAGATCTCTCTATCACTAGTCTCTGTTTGTATTTCAGCCTTCTTCAGTATTTGTTTCTTATATATATAATAGACTTTTCTCCGCTAGAAGCTAGCTCTGCATTTTTTTTTCTTTTCAAGTTTTTAGGTGTTAAACTTGTTTTGTCTAATTACCCAATTTTTTTCAGAAAAAAAAAGCAGGGTCCGGCACTAAAAGAGTATTTATTTTTATTATATATATATATGTATCTAAGATATGGGTCCTTCATATGATTATTTTCTTTATCTAAAAAAGAGGAAAAACTATTGTTATAATATTAATATTAATATTAATTGTACTACTAATATTATTATGCAATTATACAATTATTTCTAATTTTGTTTACAACTTGAAAAGTAATTATTTTCAGATTTTGAAAATTGAACCGATCATTTGAGACAATGGATCAAGGAGGGTTAACACGGGGCACACCACTAATAATTAAAAAGAATCATTTAAATAAAATGTACAAAAATAAAATAGGAAAAATAACATAAAAAGACTTTAAAAATAGTAAATAACTTTGTATTATTAATACTATATCTATTATTATTAATATCATATTTATTATTGTTAATAGATCTTATTTATAATTTATCATTTTTTAAAGTTTTTTTCTGTCATTTTCCTAATAAAATATTTATATTTGATTATAAAATATATTTCAATACAAATAATATCTAAAAATACTCCATTAAAAAGAAAAAGTAATATATATATATATATATGTGTATATATATATATAGTATGCATTATAATAAAGGAACCGCATTATTCGATTTTCCCTTCTTGTTCCTTAATTTAATTTATATATAATTAATATAAATTGATAGAGATGGATTCAAGGTGATGGGAGACTGTGCAATAGTCTATCTCAAGTTATAAAAGATTTAATTTAATCATAAATACAAGACATTGATTAAATCATAAATTAGTTCCATAAAAAATTAACAATGAATTAAAATGTAAACTATCCAAGGATAGATTATCACATTGCACTAAACTTATCATAATTCTAATCCAAATCAACTTTGCAAACATTCATTCAAACAAATAACTTAATTCATCAACTACAATACAAACTGAAAGTTCTTTCTTCTTCATGCAATTAAAAATGCTATGATGATCAAAATTGAAGAGATTTGGCGTGGTTTTTAGCATAACGTTGAGCCCAAACCTTGTTGAGTTCTTCACGTCTGTGTTCCAACTCCTTACGTTTTTCTTCAATACGCTCCAACAACTTTGGCAAAGCAACAGTTGGATTATTACTTAATTCCTCAGGATCATCAACCCCATGCTCACGCTCTATCAATGTTAAACTTGAAATCCTAAAGTATTCTTCAATATTAAAACCATCCTCCTTCTTCACGTCGATCTTATTCTCAAGTATCTTCTGATACACTTCCTTCAAACATTCCCTTGCTAATTCCAGAGACTCTATAAACATCTCCATTTCCAACAATTCATGTTCAACTTTGAACAATGCTTTCTCATACTCGTTGAACTCTCTCTTGGGATTTGAATATTCCTGAACAATTTCTGGGTTCAGTTCCAGGCGATCGTTCAAAACTGAAGCTTGCCACTTCTTCACATCAATCTTATTCAATTCCTCGAAACGCTTAAATGCTGAGATCACAGACTCTACTAACAGGTCCGCTTCAAACTGCTTATCTTCAACATCGAACAATGCTTTCTTGTACTTATTCAACTTTTTCTTGGGTGGTGATGACCTTTCGCTGTTCTCTTCATCATCATCATGGCCTAATTCCTCAAGAAAAATGGTTCTGCTAGTTAGTTTTTTAGAATAAGAAGAAGAAGCATGTTTTTCATTCAGATCTTTACTTACGTACCTTCATTTCCTGCAAGTTCTAGTGTGGGTTCTTTATATTTACGCAAGTTCGAATCCTTCAAACTGATTGGTGGTTTCACAGATAATACATAGAGATCATTCAGTACTGAAGAACCAAGCTCAGATCTCCCACTAGAGATAGAAACTGGATAATCTTGAGGCAGACGCACGTAGCTGATGATACGATTTTCATTCAGATCTTCTTTACCTTCATTAATGGCGCCATGTTCTTGAATGGATTCTTGATCTCCAGCTCCATCCATCTCAGGATTTTCTTCGTCTCTATCCTCTTCTTTGTGGAAGCTGTTCAAATCCTCGCTGCTTGGTGGATTCTCATCAGAAACTGGATAATCTTTGTTCTGATGATCGTGAGTAGGATGAAGAATTCTGGTATTGTCACTGAGATCATCAGGTTCTTGAATGATGGATTTATCATCACTGGATATTTCCCTCTGATCAGTCTTCACTTTTTTTCTTCTATGGCTATGAATATCATCAGCTTCTTCAACCTCAGCTTCTTGAAGATTTCTTTCACGTTTCATGACGGATCAATTCTAATGATTATGGTGCAGACCTCTCTATCACTAGTTTGTGTTTGTATTTCAGCCTTCTTCAGTATTTGTTTCTTATATATATAATAGACTTTTCTCCTCTAGAAGCTAGCTCTGCATTTTTTTTGTTTTTTTTTTTTGTTTTCCTTTTCAAGTTTTTAGTTGTTAAACTTGGTTTGTCTAATTGCCCAATTTTTTTTCACAAAAAAAAAAAAAGCAGTGTCCCGCACAAAAAGAGTATTTATTTTTATTATATATGTATTTAAGATATAGGTCCTTAAAATGATTATTTTGTTTATCTAAAAAAGAGGAAGAACTATTGTTATAATATTAATATTAATTGTACTACTAATATTATTATGCAATTATACAATTATTTTTAATTTTGTTTACAACTTGAAAGGTAATTATTTTTAGATTTTGAAAATTGAACCGATCATTTGTGATAGTGGATTAAGGATTAGTAGGTTAGATTAGGGTTAACTCTGGCTACAACACTAATAGTTAAAAAGTATATTTTAAATTAAATATACAAAAATAAAATAAAAAATAAAATAAAAATACTCTAAAAATTAGTAAGTATTAAAGTAGAACTTTGTGTTATTAATAACATATCTATTGTTGTTAATAACATATTTATTATTATTTATATTTAATTATAAAATATATTTCAATACAAATAATATTTAAAAATACTCTATTAAACAGAAAAAGTAATATATATATATATATATATATATATATATTAGTATGCATTATAATAAAGGAACCGCATTATTCGATTTTCACTTCTTGTTCCTTCTTTTAATTTATATATAATTAATATAAAGTGATAGAGATGGATTTAATTTATAAAAAATTTAATTTGATCATAAATATAAGACATCGACTAATTTACCATAAAAAAATTCACACTTAATTAAAATGCAAACTATCCAAGGATAGATTATCACAGTGTACTAAACTCATCATAATTCTAATCCAAATCAATTTTGCAAACATTCATTTAAACAAATAACTTAATTCATCAACTACAATACAAACTGAAAGTTCTTGCTTCTTCATGCAATTAAAAACGCTATGATGATCGAAATTGAAGAGATTTGGCGTGGTTTTTAGCATAACGTTGAGCCCAAACCTTGTTGAGTTCTTCACGTCTGTGTTCCAACTCCTTACGTTTTTCTTCAATACGCTCCAACAACTTTGGCAAAGCAACAGTTGGATTATTCCTTAATTCCTCAGGACCATCAACACCATGCTCACGCTCTATCAATGTTAAACTTGAAATCCTAAAGTATTCTTCAATATTAAAACCATCCTCCTTCTTCACGTCGATCTTATTCTCAAGTATCTTCTGATACACTTCCTTCAAACATTCACTTGCTAATTCTAGAGACTCTATAAACATTTCCATTTCCAACAATTCATGTTCAACTTGGAACAATGCTTTCTCATACTCATTGAACTCTCTCTTGGATTTTGAATAATCCTGAACACCTTCTGGGTTCAGTTCCATGCGATCGTTCAAAGCTGAAGCTTCACCCTTCTTCACATTAAACTTATTCACTGCCTCGAAACGCTTACATGCTGAGCTCACAAACTTTACTAACACGTCGTCCGCTTCATATTGTTGATCTTCAACATCGAACAATGCTTTTTGGTATTTGTTAAACTTTCTCTTGTATTTAGAATAATTCTGACCACCTTGTTGGTTCAGTACGATGCGATCGTTTAACAATGAAGCAGTAAGCTCAGATCTCCCACTGGCTATGGGACTTTGATAATCTTCAGGCAAACGCACGTAGCTGACATTACAATGTTCACATTTGCTAAGATCAACTTCTTTTTTAGTTTCATTATTAAGAGGCTTCTTGTTCTTTTTCATTGGCTTCTTTTGAACTTGAATATCAGATTTGTCGACATTATTATTATTATTGTTATGCAGATTGAGACGTTGCTCATAAGAAGTAGGGATCTCATAACCTTCAGGCAAGAAGATGTTTAATCCCAAGATCAAGAAGTCATGCCCTTCCAGTACTTGCTTCATCTTTTCTAAAAAATCTTCAAAGTCAATCCTGAAACATATACACCTGTTAGATAGTCACATAACAAAAACTAATAAAAACAAATTAGACACATCATTTTAACAACCTAGATTAGGGATGGAGCTAGGGGCAGAAATTATAACTAATAATAATTTAGCAAATAATTTCTTCTACATTAAAAAAATTTAAGTCGATTTACTTATATCCATTATATTAAGTTTATAGGTAAATTTATTGGTACACAACACATTTTAACAACAAACAGTTATAAAATAATAAGTATCCATATGAAAATTTATAAATTTTAATATATATTTATAAGAGTTGATACAAAAATTTTGTGATGAATTTACAGGTGTAGATATACACTTTAAAACCTAACAATAGCAAAATAGCAAGCGTTATTCAAAGAACTTGATCTAATAGATATAAGTAATTTGAACTAAATTATGTCCTTTATATATATATTGTAAATTAACAAATAACATAATTTAATATAGGAAGTGATCAACAAAATCAGCCTTGAAATTAAAAAGGGATGCCTTCCAATTCATATCTAATATATAAAAGGTGTATATATATATATGGAGATTAATTTACCTTTGGGTCTTCAAATCTTGCAAGATTGCAACGAACCTATCATATTTTCCCCTTTCGTGGTCAAATGTTTTTTCCACTGCTTTCGAATAGGTTATCATATCTATAGTTTGTACTCTAATATGGGGTGATTCACCAAGACAGACACCATTCCTAGTTATTCTCTTCATCGTTGTATCGTATCTTAGATTTTATAGGAAAAAATGCGTTAGGAACTAAGTAAATAAATTAATAAATACTTAGAACATAACAGAACAAATTAAACATAAACAATGAATGTTTGAATGAATAATTACTTGATGCAAATATAATGGCTTACTAATCCTTTCTATGAATGTGAGGATCGCTCTTCAAAGAAAGAAGGTGAGGAACAGTTTAATTAGAAAACCCCTACTAGGATTATTGGGTTTTTATAACTGAAATTTTTTTATGATAAACTTAGATATAATCCAAATTACGATGAATAAGATTTTATATATCCGTATCTGAAAATTGTTTTTGAATATATTACTTAAAAATTATAACAATTTTCTGAAAGGTTTATGTTTCCTTAATAGTTAGAAAAGTTGTTTGTAACCGTGTTGAACATTATCAACTTGGCTAAAAATGAGAATATATTCATTACAAAAATCAGATTTAAAAATTAAGTTAGAAATATTAGTTATTTTTAAAATTAAAATTATGTGTAGTCCTTACGAAGTTTATTATATCCACTTTGATCAATCTATAATTTTAAATAATTTTTAGTTATAAATTTATTGACAACCTTGGACCATTATATATAAAGTTTTTATCATGAATTTGGATGATCTAGATTAAAGTTGGATAAATCATATTTTATGTTTATCATGAAAATGTTTTAAAAAATATTATATAAAATATAAAAGTTGTGACAATTATTCAAAGAATATATGTTTGAAATAAATTTCCCAAACTTATTCGCCAAGCACAGGGGCAATGGGAAAAAATGAAGAGATTTTTGTAAACTTAATTATAATAATATTCAAATCCAATTCAAGTCAACAAATATTGTTATTCATTTATATCATTTTTTATTTTTATTATTTTTAAAATAATTTTTTACTTTTTTTTCTTGTTTCTTTTTCATATTTTGTCAAATATTTATATAAAAGCTGGCTTAAAGATAAATTTCATTGAGTTTGAAAATAATGATTGAAAAGGATAACATTATCAACTTTAGTAAATGTGAAATATGATTCTTACGAAAATTTTATTAGAAATTAATATATTAAAAAAATAAGTTTAAACTTTTAAGAAATTTTAAAATTATTATTAAGTTTTGATAAATTTGTTATATAATATGAAATAATTTTTTTTAATGTTATTTTCTGTTAAAATTTGGTCACAACCTTTTTTAAGTTTTAAAATTTAATAACAATTGTGGCAGTTAAATATATTTATCATTATTATTTTGAATATTTAAAGTATAGGAATTTAACTATAGATTATATCTTATTCTCAAATTGGAGAAGGGAACATTGTGTCTCTCTAATAAGTGATAAACGGAACACACACACACACACACACACACATATATATATGGGCTTCTTGCCCCATTTTTTTACCCCCATTTATATATAGGTTAAAGTATGTGTTTGTATTAATTTTTATTTTAGTCTAATATTAGTCTTTTAAATTTAACACGGAAAATCAATGAATTTAAAATAATAATTGTGTAATTAAATAATAACTATAAAATTAAAATAAAAGTATTATATTAAAAAAATTAAAAATGTAAACATGTTTTTGATAACGTTTAATTACATAGTATTTTTTGTTATTGAAGTTAACAGTATTAACTTTAAAAGAAATATATGCTTTTTAAATTTTAGAGATTAAAATAAAATTTAATATAAATATAAATAATTAAATATATATTTTAACCTATATATATATATGAATTAAGAGAAGTCAATCTGTCACTCAATCTCTAAGGAAATATATTAAGAATTAATATTTTATATGAAAAAAAAATTCGAGGAACTAAAAATAAAATGAAGAAAAATTTAAAGAACCAAATAGTATATTAAGGGAGAATTATTTTAAGGTCTTAAACAAATAATTTAATTATCTAAAAGTCCGACTAAAGAGTTAACAATAATAAATTTTAATATAATAATTAATAATAAATTTATACTAGTTAAAACTTTTTAATAATTAAATCTTTTCCTGGCATATGGAAATTAGCATTTCACGCATTTAAAATTCGATGAACATTAAAGCGATGCACACAAGAATGGGAAATCAATAGTAAGTAGTGTCGAACATCATCAACAGATGAAAATCCTCACAAAATTTCCTGAAATTTATTATTGTAGTTCATCTCAATTGATGATATGCACTTGAAAAGATAATAACACACCTCCCTTGTTCTGATGAGTAAGGCACTTGGAGAGGATTCGAGCATAAATTTGAGCCCAAAGCCTCGTGTTCTCCGAACGACACCGACGGCATTCCTAATATGTCCATTGAAGGCGTTTCATAACCTCAGAAAAAGACCCAGTTGGATTCACTCGCATTGCATTCAGCATTAAAACGCCGTTTTCTTCCCTGTACATTTTCTTAATGCACCATAGATGTACACCCTCAAAGTGTTGTTCGATTTAAAATGATGATGCACGCGCCCCAGAATAATTCTCACTTCAATAATGCTATTGTGCACTTAAAAGCAACGTTCACATGTTCCTAATACAGCCTCTATGAACACGTCATGCACCAGAACAATCTTAACAGCATTTCTTTCGTATGTTGCAATTCCCCTCTGGCGTCGTCCAGCTCCATCCATCTCAGAAACACAGTGCTGCAAGTTTGAATCACTCTCAGCTGCAGCCTCTTGATGACCTAATTCATCAACAAAATAACGCAGCAAGTAATTAGTTTATTGAATCACTCTTATATATATATAATTAGAATCAGAAGAAGCATTTTCATTCAGATATTTAAAGCCTTTACGTACGTACGTACGTACGTACGTACCTTCATTTCCTGCAGGTTCTTGAATTGATTCTTTAAATTGTGCAAGTTTGAATCCTTCAAACTTGTTGGATTCTTCACACTAGCGATAGAAACTGGATAATCCATTCAAGAAAATAACGCTGCAAGTAATTAGTTTATTGAATCCCTCTTATATATATATCAGAATCAGAAGAAGCATTTTCATTCAGATATTTAAAGCCTTTAATTACGTACGTACCTTCATGTCCTGCAGGTTCTTGAATGGATTCTTTAAATTTCTGCAAGTTTGGATCATTTCTTGGTGGAGGATTATTGTTCACACTAGCGATAGAAACTGGATAACTTGAGGCACACGCACGTAGCTGATGATACGATTTTCGTCTCTATCATCTTTGTCGAGATCAGTAACACAGAGTAAGTTAGAATCAGTACTCTTATTTTCATTCAGATCTTCTTTACCTTCATTGATGGCGCCATGTTCTTGAATGGACTCTTGATCTCCAGCTCCATCCATCTCAGGATTTTCTTCGTCTCTATCATCTTCTTTGTGGAAGCTGTTCAAATCCTCGCTGCTTGGTGGATTCTCATCAGAAACTGGATAATCTTCATTCTTATGATCGTGAGGAGGATGAAGAATTCTCTTATTATTGTCACTGAGATCATCAGGTTATTGAATGATGGATTTATCATCACCAGATCTTTCCCTCTGATCTTCTGCTCCATCCATCTGATCAGTCTTCACTTTTTTTCTTTCATGCATGGCTCTGAAGATCATCAGCTTCTTGAAGGATTTTTTCACGTTTCATGATCGATTGATGCTAACAATTCTTATGCACACTTTTCTATCTCTAGTTTGTGTCTGTATTTCGGCTTTCTTCAGTATTTTTTTTTCTTATATATGATTTATTTCCTTTTATTCCGATTCAAGTAACTCAGAGAAGTGAAGGGATTAGAAAAGACGAAGAAATATTGTTCTAATAATATATTAATATTAATTATACTATAATATAATTATTATGCCGATATACAATTATTTTTTAACTGTTTTTACATCTTGTCTTTTTCCATAATTCAACCGTCAAAAATAGTTTTGACTAATATCATCCGTCACATTGTTCTTTCTTTCTTTCTTTTTTTATACACATGGTTCATTTTATTAAAATCACATTTAAGGTAAAACTATTTAAGCATAAATTAAATGTTAAAGCCTAACGAATATATACTTCAATATGATAAACACCACCTACATTTATCTTATTCTCAGGTGGTACCAGTTTAGGTGCTCATCAAATCTAGATTATCTAGATCTAGTTTAGATAGTCTATATCTAATTTTATTTATATTTATTTTTTTAAAAAATAATTATTTTAATGGATAGATAATCTAAAATAAAAATAATCTCTTAACTATTTTTTTTTAAATATTTTTTACCTAAAAATTATTTGGAAAAAATTAAATCTGGACAGTCTACATCTACTAAATTTAGGATGGTCATGGTGTCTATTCTCAAGTATGTTCAGACACACTTTGAGCTCAAAAACTCTAATAATTTACCAACTTCAAATTATTATGTAAAGGTACTTGGTTTAGTGATGATGGATTAACTAGATAATAAACTCTCCAGGATTCTTTTTTAATAAGTTGAGAAACTAAGGTGGGAAATAGAAAATTGATATTTTCTAGTGGTGGCAGTGTTTGTTTTGCAAGTGCATGGGTCGTGTTGAGTAATAAAGTATTAATTATCATACTTTCGTCTAATTTTTTGAGTGATACAAATATTAAGAGTGAAAAAAAATTATGAAATAAATCCAAACTTTAATTAAAAATTAATGTAAACAAGTTATTATTCCACTTTAAAGACAAAATGGGACCTAGCTAGAATTATTTATCCCCTTCTATTTCAAAAGAACTTACTCAAATTTTCACTATATTTACTTCTTAACGATAGATTAAGTTAGCCAAGAGTAATACTAAAGCCTTATTAGGGAGTCTACAGTGCGAGTGGATTAGTGATTGCTTTTACTTAAAAAAAAAAGGAAATGGATTTGTAGCTAGTAAATGGGAAATCAAAGAAACTAATTTTTATTTTTTTATTAATTTCATATTTATATGTTAATTAACATTTTTATAATATTTAATAGTACATATAATATTATATCTTATTTCATATTTATTTATTTTAATTGATTAATAAATCTCACTACGGGAAATATGGTCATTTGCATGATTTTTACTTATTTTACCATCATTTTCATCCTAATAAAAATAAAATTTAACATCAAACCATTTCCCTTTCTTGTGCCTACCAAATACATCCCCCTGGTTTGAAATATTTCTATTCCATTCCCTTCTATTCTTTGAAAATCTAATAATGCAGTTACTTTATTATAATTTTTTGATCATTAATATAAGAATTAGTTGATTAATTTAGTTTTAAATATAAGACTTCAATTAATTTTGTGTCCAAATTTTATAACTTTTCCTATTGATTAGGCATTATTTTTTGTACTGGATGGGTATTGCAAGAGATTAACTGAACATATCATATTGATTGTGGCTTATAGCCAAACGAATTGAAATTTGAAAATAGAGTATTACAAACAAGTAAGTTGATGATGTGTGCTTTCCTAATAAACTATTTCCCACTATATAAATCTTTCCAGTTTCTTTGAAGGCCGAGATCCTCACATTCATGAAAGGATTACTAATGAGCCGTTTAATTAGATTTGCGTTAAGTAAGTTTCCAAACTTTAATTTCATCCTTTATGTTTAATTTGTTCTCTCCCTTTCTAAATCTTTATCAATTTATTTATTTATTTAGTTCCTAATTTTATTTTTTCCCCATAAAATCAAGGATCCTATCAATGATAAAGAGAATAACTAGGACCAATTTTTAATAATGTTTGAATAATTGTCACAACTTTTATATTTTATATAATATTTTTTAAAACAGTTTTATGATAAACATAAAATATGATTTATCCAACTTTAATCTAGGTCATCCAAATTATTGATAAAAACTTTATATATAATGGTCCAACTTTAATAGGAACCAGAATTATTAAAAAATTATTTTAGATTATATAACAAATTTATCAAAGCTTAATAATAATTTTCTTAAAATTTAAACTTATCTTTTAATATATTAATTTCTAATACAATTTTCGTAAGAAGCATATTTCACATTTATCAAAATTGATAATGTTATTCTTTTCTATCACCATCTTCAAACTTAACGAAATTTATCTTTAAGGAAAAGATAAACCTTAAGAAAAAATTTTACTACAACATTTAATTTTTAAGTAAAATTTTTAGAAACAATTTTCAGACACGGATATATAAAATCTTATTCCTCGTAAATTGGATTATATCCAAGTTTATCATAAACATTTCATCATATTCTATCTTCCGCCGAGAGAGAATATAAGGACTTCAAATTTCAGTTATAAAAAGTCAATAATCCTATTAGTGCTTTCCTAATTAAACTCTTACGTACATTCATAGAAAGGATTATAGAGCTATTAGATTTGCGTCAAATAAGTGTTCATTTGAATATTCATTGTTTATGTTTATGTTTAGTTCATAACGTAATTTTTCTATAAAATCAAGGATACGATACAATGATGAAGAGAGTACACACTTTGGATGCGATGAACTATTTGAAGGCAGTGAAGAAAACATTTGACAACGAAATGGAAATATATGATATGTTGCTTGCAATCCTTCAAGATTTCAAGAACCAAAGGTAAATTAATCTCCATATATATATCTTTTATATATTACATAAAGTTATCCGTTACATCAAGTTTTTTTAATTATATTTGTTATTTTGATATTGTTAGATTTTAAATGTATATGTACACTTATAAATTTATCTATGGATACTTATATTTTTTTTTGTATATATTATGTGGATAACTATTATTTTGCAATTATTGATTATTAAAATACGTATGTGTATTTATAAATCCATATGAACTTGATCTAATGGGTATAAGAATTTTTTTCCTCTAGCTCCATAACTAGCTAATAGTCTTGGTTGTTAAAATGATACGTCTAAGTTGTTTTTATTAGGATTTTTTATATGACGATCTTATTAGATCATATTGTTTTATGTGTGTTGGTGTGTTTGTTTCAGGTGTGACGTTGCAGTCTTCTTAGGAAAGATGAAGGAAGTATTAAAAGGGCACGACTTCTTGATTCTGGGATTAAACATCTTCTTGCCCAAAGGTTCTGAGATCCCTACTTCTTATGATCAACGTCTCAATCTGCATAATAATAACAACGTCGACAAATCTGAGATTCATGTTCAAAAGAAGCCAAGGAAGATGAACAAGCCCCTTGATAACAATGTGAAAAATAATAATGCTCATCGCCATGAAAAGGGTAGAGACAATAAGAAGAAGACTGAGATGAATAATGAGACTAATGAAGAAGAATAAGTTGATCTCAGCAAATGTGAGCGTTGTAATGTCAGCTATGTGTATTTGCCCGAAAATTATAAGAGCCCTGTAGCAAGTGGGAGATCTGAGCTTGATGCTTCAGTGTTAAACGATCGCATCGTATTGAACCCACAAGGTATTCAGGATTATTCTAAATCCAAGAGAAAGTTCAACAAGTATGAGAAAGCATTGTTCAAAGTTGAAGATGAACAGTTTGAAATGGACATGTTATTAGAGCCTCTGAAATCACTCCGTAAATGTCTCGAGCGGTATCAGATCATACTGGAGAATAAGATCAATGTGAAGGAGGGTGGTTTTGATATTGAAAAACACTTCAGGGTTTCAGAGTTAAGATTGATCGAGCGTGAGCATGGTGTTGGTGCTTTAGAGGAATTAAGAAATAACCCAACTGTTGCTTTGCATAAGATGTTACAGCATATTGAAGAGAAACGTAAGAATTTGGAACACAGACGTCAAAAACTCAACAAGGTTTGGGCTCAACGTTATGCTAAAAACCACGCCAAATCTCTTCAATTTCGATCATCATAGCGTTTTTAATTGCATGAAGAAGCAAGAACTTTCAGTTTGTATTGTAGTTGATGAGTTAAGTTAATTGTTTGAATGAATGTTTGCAAAATTGATTTGGATTAGAATTATGATGAGTTTAGTGCAATGTGATAATCTATCCTTGGATAGTTTACATTTTAATTAAGTGTTACTTTTTTTTATGAAACTAATTTATGAATTAATTGATATTTTATATTTAATATCAAATTAAATCTTTTATAACTTGAGATAGACTATTGCACAGTCTCCCATCACCTTGAATCCATCTCTATCAATTTATATTAATTATATATAAATTAAAAGAAGGAACAAGAAGGGAAAATCGAATAATGCGGTTCCTTTATTATAATGCATACTATATATATATATTACTTTTTCTTTTTAATAGAGTATTTTTAAATATTATTTGTATTGAAATATATTTTATTAGGAAAATGACAGAAAAAAGTTTAAAAAATGATAAATTCTTAATTAAGTCTATTAACTGTTAAGAAAATGAATTAGAGAAGAACATATTCATATTCATTAACTATTGAGCAGTATGCTCATTACAATTATAGCAACCCACTTGGGTTACACATTAATCTACCCTCACTTGAGGGAGATAAACCAACCCCTATTTGGGGACTTTGAGGGGAGACCCAAGTTACCCTCTCCCTCACTATGGTGAGGATTACACAATCTCACACACTTAACCAATAGACTAGGACCCTTTATATAGAGTTGTAGGGTCATCTAGATATTAGTGATTAACATTAATCACCTAATTAATTCAACCTTCTAACACCCCCACTCAAGTTGACACCCTTAGCTCTAGGTGTTCAACTTGCCAACACAACACACAAGGGAGTAAGGTGAATTAAACCAAATCACTCTCATTTTACAAAATACAATATGAACATTTCTTCAAAACTCTCTTCAATCCAAATGTGATCATTTAAGAATAGCATATTCCCTCCAGCTGCTTCACCTCTTGCATATTCATTAACTCCTTTAGGTTTATGATCCACCTGAAAAATAGAGATCTACTCGTCTGGGCTTGTCTCGCTTGGGTAAACGTAGATAAGGCACTCCCTTTGTCACACAATAGTATGAATTTCCAGCTTCCCATATTCTTCGAGCAATAACATATTCTCGATCACTACAGAAAAAAGGGGAACTTTTTTTTTTATCCAGTGAACAATCATTGTCCCTGTACGAGTTGAAGCCCACACAAGTTCTCTAAAGAGATAATAACATAGCAAACGGAAGTCAATACAGAACACAATTTATATTTGCGATCACCATGCAATCGCTTACACGATCATATTTAACTGGCAAAGGAAAGGCCTTCCTTTGCAAGCACATCGATATCCTGTACTGGAGGCTGAACCCTTGCAACCTTGGCAATAGCCTTGTTCTCCTCAGGAGTTCCACCCTTCAGAAGGCCCCAACAACTTTGCCGTCTTTGAGTCAGTATGTTCCGAACTTGGGCTTTGGTGACTCCGGGTTGTTGTCTCCAAACAGCACTGTATCGCCAACATTGTCACCATAGAATTGCAGTGACAGCTCAAAGGAACGAGAATAGAAGTATGGAAGGTAATCATATTCCCCTGTTGTTTTTCCCTCCTCAACTGCCTTGATGGCCTTCACTGCCTGCTCTGCTGATTTGCGAGCATGATCAACATGTTCAACTCTTCTCAACTCATCATACAATTTTAGAGTGAAAGTAGCAACATCTCCAACGGCATATACGCCAGGAACACTTGTTTCAAAGAAAGCATTAGTCTTGATTCCACCTTTTTTTTTTCAACCTGCCCTTTGAATAAAGCCGTCTGAGACCTTCTATCCCAGAAGAAATCCTTGACCAACTCCGGCATCGCATCTTCAAAGACAGTTCTGGTGGGATCCCTGACCAAATCCCAGGAGGAAGGCCTCTTCAAGAACTCCATAAGATCAAAGAAAGGCTCTCCCATTTTTCCGGGAAGAAAATTTTCCCAAGAAATTGAAAGATCGCTTTCCTTCCTCCCTATCTGACCCTGAGCAAACATGGATTATCTCAATGCGGGAATGAAAACGTGATAATGTTTCGCGATCAATGAACAGAACGAAAAGGAGGCATTCTAATAAAAGACGAAACATTTTCAGAGATAGAGAAAGTAGAAACTAAGGTTAATAGGATGGCGTGGAATTTCTTCTGTAGATTGCGCTGCTGCATACGAATACCAATCGGCCAGCAAAGAAGACGAGGGTTTCTGGCTATTATCACCATCAGTTGCTTGTGAGAACCATCCCTGAGCCATTTTCATCTTTCAATTCTTGATTTCTTTGTACCCAAATCTCGATTCAGAATAGCATATCAAGAACAATACAATGGGCTTCGTCGCCATGGGAGCTAAGGGTAGAAACACACAAGAAACTGAAAACTGACGTCGTCGAATCAAGAAAGAAATTGTGGGCGACAAGGTTATGACAGTACGATCACATGCAAGAGACGTATGAATGGGATCAGCGCAAGAATTCATCTGAAAGAACATTCCGAGGAACAACCCATTTGGAAAAGATGGCTCATCGCAGATCTGGCAGTCCTGAACTCGTACCACATGGCACCATGTTCTTGGATGATTCTTGATCTTGAGCACTCCATTCTTCAACCTGCTTTGATACCATGTTAAGAAAATGAATTAGAGAAGAACATATTCATATTCATTAACTATTGAGCAGTATGCTCATTACAATTATAGCAACCCACTTGGGTTACACACTAATCTACCCTCACTTGAGGGAGATAAACCAACCCCTATTTGGGGACTTTGAGGGGAGACCCAAGTTACCCTCTCCCTCACTATGGTGAGGATTACACAATCTCACACACTTAACCAATAGACTATGACCCTTTATATAGAGTTGTAGGGTCATCTAGATATTAGTGATTAACATTAATCACCTAATTAATTCAACCTTCTAACATTAACAATAATAAATATGATATTAACAATAATAGATATAGTATTAATAATACAAAGTCCTGCTTTGGCATTTACTATTTTTTAAAGTCTTTTTATGTTATTTTTCCTATTTTATTTTTGTACATTTTATTTAAATTATTCTTTTTAATTATTAGTGGTGTGCCCCGTTTTAACGCTCCTCGGTCCATTGTCTCAAATGATCGGTTCAATTTTCAAAATCTGAAAATAATTACTTTTCAAGTTGTAAACAAAATTAAAAATAATTGTATAATTGCATAACAATATTAGTAGTACAATTAATATTATAACAATAGTTCTTCCTCTTTTTTAGATAAAGAAAATAATCATATGAAGGACCCATATCTTAGATACATATATATATATAATAAAAATAAATACTCTTTTAGTGCCGGACCCTGCTTTTTTTTTCTGAAAAATATTGGGTAATTAGACAAAACAAGTTTAACACCTAAAAACTTGAAAAGAAAAAAAAAATGCAGAGCTAGCTTCTAGCGGAGAAAAGTCTATTATATATATAAGAAACAAATACTGAAGAAGGCTGAAATACAAACAGAGACTAGTGATAGAGAGATCTGCACCATAATCATTAGCATTGATCCATCATGAAACGTGAAAGAAATCTTCAAGAAGCTGAGGTTGAAGAAGCTGATGATCTTCATAGCCATGGAAGAAAGAAAATGAAGACTGATCAGATGGATGGAGCAGAAGAGAGTGAAAGATCTGTTGATAAATCCATCATTCAAGAACCTGATGATCTCAATGACAATACCAGAATTCTTCATCCTACTCACGATCATCAGAACAAAGATTATCCAGTTTCTGATGAGAATCCACCAAGCAGCGAGGATTTGAACAGCTTCCACAAAGAAGATGATAGAGACAAAGAAAATCCTGAGATGGATGGAGCTGGAGATCAAGAATCCATCCAAGAACATGGCGTCATTAATTCTAACTCGCGCAAAGAAGATAATAGAGACGAAGAAAATCCTATAAGCTACGTAATGCGTCTGCCTCAAGATTATCCAGTTTCTATCGTTAGTGTGAAGAAGAATCCTCCACCAAGAAATGATCCAAACTTGCACAAAGAATACATTCAAGAACCTGCACGAAATGAAGGTACTTACGTAATTAAAGTTGATGATGTGTGCTTTCCTAATCAACTATTTTCAACAATATAAATCTTTCAAGTTTCTTTGAAGACCGAGATCCTCACATTCATTAATGGATTATTAATGAGCCGTTTAATTAGATTTGCGTTAAGTAAGTTTCCAAACTTTAATTCCATCCTTTATGTTTAATTTGTTCTCTTCCTTTCTAAATCTTTATCAATTTATTTAGGTCCTAATTTTATTTTTTCCATAAAATCAAGTATCCGATCCAATGATGAAGAGAATAACAAGGAACAATTTTTAATAATTGTCATAACTTTTATATTTTATATAATATTTTTTTAAAACAGTTTTATGATAAAGATAAAATATGATTTATCCAACTTTAATCTAGGTCATCCAAATTCATGATAAACACTATATATATAATGGTCCAACTTTAATAGGAACCAGAATTATTAAAAAAAAAATAGATTATATAACAAATTTATCAAGGCTTAATAATAATTTTCTTAAAATTTCTTAAAATTTAAACTTATTTTTTAATATATTAATTTCTAATACAATTTTCGTAAAAAGAATATTTCACATTTATCAAATAATGTTATCCTTTTCAATCATCATCCTCAAACTTAACGAAATTTATCTTTAAGGAAAAGATAAACCTTGAGAAAAAAATTTATAACAACATTTAATTTTTAAGTAAGATTTTTAGAAACAATTTTCATATATAAAATCTTATTCATCGTAAATTGGATTATATCTATGTTTATCATATTCTATCTTCCGCAGAGAGAATAAAAGGACTTCAAATTTCAGTTATAAAAAGCCAATAATCCTATTAGTGCTTTCCTAATTAAACTCTTACGTACATTTATAGAAGGGATTATTGAGCTATTAGATTTGCGTCAAATAAGTATTCATTCGAATATTCATTGTTTATGTTTAGTTCATAACGTAATTTTTCTATAAAATCAAGGATACGATACAATGATGAAGAGAGTACAAATTTTGGATGCGATGAACTATTTGAAGGCAGTGAAGAAAACATTTGACAACGAAATGGAAAAATATGCTATGTTCCTTGCAATCCTTCAAGATTTCGAGAACCAAAGGTAAATTAATCTCCATATATATATATATATATATATATATATATATATATACCTTCTATATATATTACATGTGACTTTTGGAAGCCATCACTTTTTATCATTCAAGTTACTTATATTCATTAGATTAAGTTTTTCAATCATACTTCTAATTTTGATATTGTTAAGTTTTAAAATCTATATGTATACTTGTAAATTTATCTATAAATACTTATATATTTTTTTATATTTTTAGTGGATACCTGTTATTTTGCAATTATTGATTGTTAAAATGTATATGTGTAATTATAAATCTACATGAACTTGATGTAATGGGCATAAGAAATTGTTTTCCTCTAGCTCCATACCTAGCTAATAATCTTGGTTGTTAAAATGTTACGTATAAGTTGTTTTTATTTGTATTTTTTATATGAAACGTGTGTGCGTTGGAGTGTTTGTTTTAGGTTTGACGTTGCCGTCTTCTTAGAAAAGATGGAGGAAGTATTGAAAGGGCACGACTTCTTGATTCTGGGATTAAACGTCTTCTTGCCCAAAGGTTCTGAGATCCATACTTCTTATGATCAACGTCTCAATCTGCATAATAATAACAACGTCGACAAATCTGAGATTCATGTTCAAAAGAAGCCAAGGAAGATGAACAAGTCTCTTGATAACAATCTGAAAAATAATAATGCTCATCGCCATGAAAAGGGTAGAGACAATAATAAGAAGACTGAGATGAATAATGAAATCAATGAAGAAGAAGAAGAAGAAGAAGTTGATCTCAGCAAATGTGAACGTTGTAATGTCACTCCGTAAATGTCTCGAGCGGTATCAGATCATACTTGAGAATAAGATCGATTTAAAGAAGGAGGTTGGGTTTGATATTGAAGAACACTTTAGGGTTTCAGAGTTAAGATTGATCGAGCGTGAGCATGGTGTGGGTGCTTTAGAGGAATTAAGAAATAACCCAACTGTTGCTTTGCATAAGTTGTTAGAACATATTGAAGAGAAACGTAAGAAGTTGGAACACAGACGTCAAGAACTCAACAAGGTTTGGGCTCAATGTTATGCTAAAAACCACGCCAAATCACTTCAATTCGATTATCATATTGTTTTTAATTGCATGAAGAAGCAAGAACTTTCAGTTTGTATTGTAGCTGATGAATTAATTGTTTGAATGGATGTTTGCAAAGTTTATTTGGATTAGAATTATAATGAGTTTAGTGCAATGTGATAATATATGCTTGGATAGTTTTACTTTTAAGTGTGAATTTTTTTATCGAACTAGGGAATTTATATACCAGATTGAACTGGTCTAGACTGGTTGACCCAATAATAACTCAAGTAACTGATTGAGTTACAAGGGTTACTTTTAAAAAAAAAAAAATTGCCCAAAAAACGTAGAAACTAATATGATCGAGAAAGAAGAGGAAGGAGCGGAAGAAGTGAAGGAAATTGCCAAAAAAAAAAAAATTACTATGAAATAGAGCTCCTAAAGCAATCATGATAAAGAAGTGAACAAACAATTTTAGAGTCGAAAACGTGGAAAAAAGATGAAAAGGATGATCTCCAATGATTATATAACTAATTTATAAATATTAAAGAGATTAGTTAAATTAATAATTTATAATAAATATATATTAATTTATTTAAAATATATTTTTTAATAATGTGCATCACAAGCAACCTTTCATAAAAATTCAGGTGTAATCAATAGAGATAGTTAAAAAAATATAAATTTAGAAGATAAAATAAATTAATCAATAACTTATATTTATAACTAAATTAAACCGTACTATATATATATATATTAATTTTTCTGTGTAAAAGAGTATTTTTAGATGTTATTTTTATTGAAATATATTTTATAATGAGATATAAATATTTTATTTTTGTACATTTTATTTAAATTATACTTTTTCATTATTAGCGGTGTGCCCCAAGTCAACCCTAGTCTAACTTACTAAACCTTGATCCACTATCTCAAATGACTAGTTCAATTTCATTATTTCACATGAGGGTCATAATTAGAAATCAAAATCCAAAAATAATTACTCTTCAAATTGTAAACAAAATTGAAAATAATTGTATAATTGCATAATAATATTAGTAGTACAATTAATATTAATATCATAACAATAATTCTTCCTCTTTTTAGATAGAGAAAATAATCATATGAAGCATCCATATCTTAAATACATATTTAATAAAAATAAATACTCTTTTATTGCGGGACACCGCCTTTTTTATAATTTGGTTGATTTTAACACCTAAAAAATTCAAAAGAAAGAAACAAAAAAGTTAGAGCTAGCTATGTACTAGCGTAGAAAATTCTATTATATAGAAAAAAATATTGAAGAATGTCGAAATACAAACAATTATTTTCCCTGTAAATTACACATGTTAAGAGATTTTATCAATTGATAATTATAATTCCTATTATTAAAAAAGATATTATAAAAAATTTAACACATATTTATTTCAAATAACTAATTTAACTAATTTTTTAATATATATTATATATTATATTTGCTATGTAATAGTGTATTTTTATATATTACTTTTATTGAAATATTTTTTATAATCAAATATATATTTTTTTGTACATTTTAACACAATTATATTTTTCAATTATCGTGGGTTTGACCAGTTTCCCACAATTACTTTTCAAGCTGTAAAAAATTAAAAATAATTGCATAATAAATATTAGTAGCACAATTAATATTAATATTACAATAAATACTCTTTTATTGTGGGACACTGGTATTTGATATATATATATATATATATATATATATATATAGGAAACAAATATTGAAGGCGGCCGAAATACAAACACAAACTAGATAGAGAGGTCTGCATCAGAATCGTTAGCATCGATCGATCATGAAACGGGAAAGAAACCTTCAAGAAGCTGATGATCTGCATAGCCATGGAAGACAAAAGTGAAGACTGATCAGATGGATGGAGCAGAAGATCAGAGGGAAAGATCTGGTGATGATAAATTCATCATTCAAGAACCTGATGATCTCAGTGACAATACCAGAGTTCTTCATCCTCCTCACGATCATCAGAATGTAGATTGTCCAGTTTCTGATGAGAATCCACCAAGCAGCGAGGATTTGAACAGCTTCCACAAAGAAGAGGATAGAGACGAAGAAAATCCTGAGATGGATGGAGCTGGAGATCAAGAATCCATTCAAGAACATGGCGCCATCAATGAAGGTAAAGAAGATCTGAACAAAAATCGTATCATCAGCTACGTGCGTCAGCCTCAAGATTATCCAGTTTCTATCCCTAGTGAGAGATCTGAGCTTGGTTCTTCAGTACTGAATGATCTCTTTGTATTATCTGTGAAACCACCAATCAGTTTGAAGGATTCAAACTTGCATAAATATAAAGAACCCACACAAGAACCTGCAGGAAATGAAGGTACGCACGTAAAGATCTGAATGAAAAATATGCTTCTTCTTCTGATTCTAATAAACTAACTTGCAGAACCATTTTCTTGAAGAATTAGGCCATGATAATGATGAAAAGAGAGCAGTGAAAGGTCATCACCATCCAAGAACAAGTTGAATAAGTACCAGAAAGCACTGTTCGATGTTGAAGATAAGCAGTTTGTAGTGGATATGTTAGTAGAGTCTGTGAGCTCAGCATGTAAACGTTTTGAGGAAGTGAATCAGAAGATACTTGAGAATAAGATCAATGTGAGGTAGGGTGAATTTCATATTAAACAATACTTTAGGGATTCACATTTAAGATGGATCGAGCGTATGTACGGTGAGCATGGTCTTGAAGTTTTGAAGGCACTAGCCAATAACCCAACTGCTTCAGTTCCTATCATGTTGAAGCGTCTTCAACAGAAAAAGGAGGAGTTGGAACAAGATCGTAAAGAACTCAACAAGGTTTGCCCTCAAGTTTATGCTGAAAACCACCCCAAATCTCTCATTCATCATCCATCGGAGAATATATTTTGCATCTTGGTGGATTTATGAGAGAGATTATGGTGGGTATTAATTATTTTCTCTTTAATTTGAAGTGCATATATGAGATTAAGAATTGTAAGATGATGTACAATAAACTTCAGAAATTTTATGAGGATTTTCATTTGATTTTGGATTGTGTGGCTTCAATGTTGATGGAATTTTTAATGCGTGAAACGTGAATTTAGTGCTATCATTCAATTTCTTCAATGTAATTGTGTTTTAATTCAATCTGTATGTCATGAAATTTGGGGTTGAGCTTTGATAGTTTAGAAACAGTTTATTGGGTTATATTGTATCTCTTTCATTACGTGCACTTACAATATCTATGGCCCCCAATAGAATTTCTATATTTTTCAAGTTTAGTGCACTCAAACTCAAATCATATGATATTGGTGTTATAATATACTATCTCCTCCTCCCATTCCTAATTATAAGATTTATTTAATTAATTATATTACTTGTGTGTTGATTTTCTAAAATACCACTCTTTGGTCATGTGCATTTGAATTATCTTTGATAGATACTCTTTATATGTGCAATCATATATGGATACATTGGGGAAAAAATTATAATTTTAAAAAATAAAGTTAATTAGGGTCTTATATTTATGAATAAATTCAATCCCTATATAGCTCTTATAATTAGGAACAGAGGGAAGGGAGTATATACTTTTAATATATTAGGCACTTCTTCTGTGTTTTTTCTTAAGGGAAAAATATTGGGGGCCAAAGTGCGTTTCTTTAGTCCTAGGAGTATTGCGAAATTTGAATAGATTATATAAGCATGTATAGAACCAACTTCTTTCAGTTTTTTCCCCTTAAAAATTAATTTTCTTTTTAAGATGAAAAAAAATAAAAATTGGAATAATAAGATGTTTGTATAGGCTAATTAAGTCGCTTTTGATTATTTTGTTAAGTACTTGTTTCAATAAAAAATGCTTTTTTAACAATTATAACAATTCAAACTGTTGATTTTTTACCATTTAGGATTTTTGTACAGTTTATTTTAAATTAATACGGGCTACGATTCCCATTTTTTATTTACAAAAAAAAAAGAGCGAGAGCGAGCCTTATATAATCAAAATAAGATGTCCAATCTTATTTTGCAGCATTGCTTGGCAAAGTAAACAGCATATCCCTTTTGTTGTCATTCCTCCTCCCCTCATGCATTCGACTTTAGTGAGGATAGAGTATTTTTCTTATCTTACTTCCGATTTTAATTATAAGAGCTATTTATCTTTTTTAAATAGATTAAAGAAACTAAATAAATTAGTTAATTACTCATCCAGTTATTAATATATGACCTAATTAGGGAGTTGATATTGGTTTTAAATATAAGACATCTTTCTCACATTTATTTATTTTTTCCTAAATTGCCCCTATAAATATTCTCTCAACAATAATTAAGTAAGAGAGGGAGGAGAAATTAAGAAAGATTGTTAGTATGCTTTAGAAAAAATATACTATATTAACTACTTTAATATCATCTAGTTAAATAAGTTTTATATTAAGGATCAGATGAGTATAACTAATATAAAAGCTAATTAACTAAATTAAGGAGATTGAGGAATGTATAATAAGAATTCATTTTGAAGAGTTAGATTTGATCATAATTAACTGATTTATTTAGCTTCTTTAATCTATCTAAAATATTCAACTAACTCTTTTAGTAATGACTAAAATAGTAAGGAAGCATAGTTGTGCCTCTCCAAACCTTTCAATCCACTTCCACCATATATTGAGAAGGGCTGGCACATATCATTCTAATTTACCAAACTTTGTTTACTAGCAGCTAGTTGAGCCATATATCAACACCCCAAACAAATTTACAAATTAACTTTTCAATAGTCTTGTTGCAAGAAATGAGTAGTAGTAGGGAAGTTTGCACGGTATATATATAATGGAATGACAGTGAGTATACAATTTTTGCAGGAGTGATTTTGCCGGCTAATTATAGGGCTTTGCCTTTTCAAGTTGCTATTTTTTTCTTTCCCTCCTCAATGAGGTATCGCCACTGACAGCATAAAAGTCGCCACTGAAAACCTTTAGCGACGACTTTTTGTCGTCGCCTATGAGACTGTCACCTATAAGCATTAGCGGCGACAATTGAAAGTCGCCGCTAAATGTCCAGAATCAGCGACGACCTAAAAGTTCAACTAAAGGCGGCGACAAATATCGCCGTTGTAAGTGAAATCTGCGGCGACAAATGTCACCGCTGAAAGAGGAATCTACGGCGACAAATGTCGCCGCTGAAAGTGGAATCTACGACGACAATTGTCGCCGTTGAAAGTCAGTAATTGATTTTAAATTCTTTTTCCTAATTTTTTTAAATGAAATGGGCTTATAAATATATAAATAAAATAATAAATAACTAAATGAACTAAAATCTAATAACATTAATGAATAATTCACATCATCCTTTAAAATATCAGAGTACATCAATTACTTAAATATATTTAAAAATAAAATAAAAATATTTAGTTGAAATATAAACATTATATGGAAAGACCAATACTACAAGTAGAAGAAGTAAGTGCCTCTGGTTATCCCTCTACATCAAGGCAACGAATTGAATTTGTATCATTTGCTCCATTATTCTTTGCTCAAATTACATACGTTTCTTCTTCCATCTTTGCTAGGAGTAAAGAATTCAATCATTTGCTTCTTCAATCTTGAAAACATTTTGGTCTCTTAATCTAAAAATATACCATTCTGTCATTGGACATGTCTCAGTTACCAAAATATGATTTAAATAGTGCAACAACAACCTGTAAAGAAAGAAGTACAAGTGTCATGGACCACAAGTATCAAACTTTTGTATCAAATCTAATAAAAAATAGTTTTGCCAATGGGCACAATGACACAATATACCCGCTTAGCTTCTATCATTTATATTCATAAAAAGATGACAACAATAAGATTTGTGGGCAAAAAGAAATGCCCTAATGGCAACCAAAGGTGTAACTCTGAATGAACGCAAAACACCAAAAGAATTCAGCAGAGGACTAAAACGCAACCATCCAATTCATTATTTCCTTTTCATAAGCACAACACTAGAAGCACATCTAAATAAAAAAAAATACGAGGGAAATCAAATAACAAGAATATATTTAGAGGCAAAAAATTGCATGTTAATAACGTATAGAAAAAATAAAATCAAAACCATTATATATAAGTACTTCAGGTGGCCAATTCAATAAAGTTAGGGAGAGAAGAATCTCTGGTATGAAATTCAAACACAAAATTCTTGTGGGTTTCTTCCCACATAAATGATAATAAGTGGCGGCAGAGATATTGTAAGAATTATAAGAAATGCTATAAATCAAAGAAAACGTAACATTTTCTAGAACTTCTATTGGCCAAAATTTCCAAAACGAGAAGAACCAGAATTACATATCATGGAATGGTAAACTTTAATTGAGACATCCAGCATAAATGAATGAAAATAGTAAATATTATAAATCAAAAATCAAGTGTAAGAAATTTATGATATTTATCTAAGTATGAATAAAATATTTGAGGGACATCACATAATAAAATTCTCTGTTCAGTCATGGCCAAAGTTCTACAGTACAGTACCAAGTCAAATGTATGATGCTCTGCATATGCATTGCAGTGCAACAAACAGCAACTTGATCTTCGTGGACTATAAAATCAAGGCTAATGATGAAGACAAGTTCATAATGCCAGTCACTCACCAAATTCCAACTCATACATCCTAGTCAAAACTTAAATCAATTTCACTTGCCTGCTTACCAAATAACGAAGAAATCAATGACACAATGCGCTCCTCCAATTCTTCTTGGTAGCGTTCTTTCTTATTCTTCTTGCTGATGGGAATCTATGTAGTACAAGACACAACTTGTTAAATGAAGAAGGCAGACATGGAAAACTTGACACTATCAATTTTGTAAAACAGCAGACTTGCCGTTGTCAGAGACTCCGTCACAAAAGCACATTTCATTAGTTACTTATGTTGGTGGACAAATATAAACGAGAGTATGACTTGCACATCAAATTATAGTGAGCTTATGAAATAGATTTCCGTAGTATATAAATACTATGTACTAGCAATTATTATTTGTGAGTTAACGATAGTACATAATAAGACAATTTGTAACATATAACTGTAACAAAAATAAGCTATCCAAATCAAAGGAAGGTTGTATCACTTGCCTTACCCATAAAAGCTGCAAATGCTGTCTTCAAGCCTAAAACATTAATAAACAGCACAGACAATCAAACAGATTCTCCACCATCTCTGCCTCATCCGAACTCTTGGGATCCTTAGACTTGTACATGGCTACAGACTTGTACTGCTAAAGAACTAACTATCATCAAATTTGTGTTGCCCGACAGTAATGCTACACGTCCAGTGGGGACCTACAGGATTATCCAAGTGTAGGTAGAATTAGCATCTTTAACTTGTTTATTTGATGAAAGTAGTTGTCAGCATGACTTGCCTTGCAAAATTGATTTAGTTGTTGTCTTCTGATGAGACAATTTAATACTCCATCTCCTTTAATTTCCTGTTGATTCTAGTACTTATATAAATGTAAATAATAAGTTTAATTATCCTGAGATTATTAAGTCTTTTTGTCAATTTATTCAATTGTCTTAGAATGTTAAATATATGGACACAGGAAAAAGAGAAGAAAAAAACATTGCAGAAGAGATATTTTGAGTTATTTTTTTACTATCCCCAAAGAGATAAAAGGATATGTGCTCTTATCCTTTATTTATTTCATCAGCACGAGTGGTAGCTTTATCTAGATGCAATATAGGATGGCATCGACCATTTATCATGTGCTGAACCTTTATTTATTAAGATTTTCTGGTGTCAGATCAAGGACCATTTTAACTCGATAGCTTAAATTGTCAAATGAAGGCATATTCATAGTGTTATTATAATATCTAAAATAGGAGTTGGATTCATTAGGTGCAACAGTTAGGAGATATTTCATGTTTGGTCAACCAGTGCAACTTGCAGAATGGCGAACCAGCCTGGTTGTCTGTGTGGTCAGCCCCCATAACTTTTTTCTTTTCTTTTGGTTACTTTTATTGTTATAATTCAGTCTTACCAGTCTCTTGGCTTTAATTAACTTGGTCTATGTAGTTAACATTAATTTTTTGGTCTTTCTAGGTTGTGAAACGCTTCATTACTGTAACATAAAAGTTGTAGATAATGTCTGACCTGTTTTAAGAATTAATAAGATCCCAAATGAGAACAGGAAAGATGCCGTTCTAGTGATTTGTAAAAATAACCAAAGCTTCAAAATTTATAGTTATTTTTAATCGAAGTTATCTATTAAATGATTACTAAAAACAGTGATGAAACATGATATAAGCTAAAAGGACTAGTTTAGATTTCAGGAGAACCAGCCATATGATCTTGTTGAAGACACTAATACATTTATTTGGTCATTATTGATTGGGAAAAAGCACATGGCATGCTAAATCTATGAAGGTTTAGCACTCATCTAAGACATCACTGGCAGAGAAACTAACTAGTAGAAGAAAGACAGGCAAAATACAGTCAGGCAATTCCATTGTTAATGTAGTTGCTTCCAAAATTGGCTTAGTGTAAAGTGTACCTGGGTCTAGTATACTGGTTGCTAGAAAAGCAACTGATTCTTCCTTAAAGATATTAATTTGAGTATGAAGCTATGAAAATAAAACCAGAAAATAAGCCAAATAAGAAAATCTGCATCAAGTATATATATTACCATTGCCTTGAGGATTTTCTCATGAAGAGCTTTGGCTTCTTTTTTTTTGGGATTTTTTTTTGGTTATTTGCACATGTATGTATTTCTATGTTATTATTTTTCTTCTTTTCAGTAAGTGCATATAAATTTCACATCATTATTGCTGGATATATAATTTTGTGAAATGTTATTATGCTAAATATTCTATTCTTCAGGTTGATGAATACCCTGTGTATAGCATGGCAACTCCAACCATATCTGGTGCCAAGGAGATACTAGCATATTTAGGAGCTAAGCCTAAAGCAGACGCCTCAATTGCTCAGAAAGTCATATTGACTGATCTGAGAGAGGAAGCAGTTGTTTATATCAACGGTACACCTTTTGTCCTGAGGGAGTTAAACAAGCCTGTAGATACACTCAAGCATGTGGGCATTACTGGTTCTGTGGTGTGTCATCTTATACAATAACATGTCTCTTGGAATACATAACAGAATTCTGTGTTACATAACTCATGGAAACTTCAATGCAGGTGGAACACATGGAGGCACGACTAAAAGAAGATATACTTGTTGAGGTTAGAAAGCCTGGTGGACAAATGCTGCTACATCGTGAAGAATACGACCCTTCAACAAATCAAACATTTTGGCAGATGATGTGAAGACACCTGCAGAAGTTTATTCTGCTCTGAAAAATGAGGGATATAATATTGTCTATCGGAGGATACCACTAACAAGAGAGAGAGATGCTTTGGCCTCTGATGTTGATGCAATCCAGTACTGTAAAGATGAGTAAGTGTCTTAGCAGTATATCATCTTGTGTCTCTTAGAATTATCCAGCCTTTTTGTGTCATGTAGCCTGCAGATGTTAAAATACATACACCTAGGACCTTGTGTTATGTTATTTGCATGCTTTCTAAAAAGTATTTTTGTGCGTGTCTAACCAATACAATGCTTAAGTTTTTTTTGTGGAAATGCTAAATTATTATTTTTTTTCTCTTGTTGCAGCTCTGCAGGAAGTTACCTTTTCATATCACACACAGGTTATGGTGGAGTTGCATATGTAATGGCCATTATGTGTATTAGAATTGGCGCAGAGGAAAACTTTGCATCCAAAGTTCCAGGACCATTGCTTGGGCCGGCTATCACTCGAGCCTCTAGTGAAGAAGCACTCAAGATGGGTGACTACAGGGACATATTAAACCTTACAAGAGTCCTCATACATGGCCCTCAAAGCAAAGCAGATGTCGACTTTGTTATTGAAAGGTGATTAACTTTGGCTTGTGTGAAAGCTTTTACCATATGCTACTACCTTTACGAAATCCTGTTTGACAGCAAAGTGGATAAAGCAAAGCAAAGAATAAACTTTAACTGATATAATTCCTGCCCTGCTATTGTTTTAACTACAGTCGTTCTGAAATTAATGACTTTCTGCCATGGATTCTGATGTGGTAACATAGCTGAAGCCTGAAGCTGTTACTTATCTCTATTTTTATTAAAAAGAATGATATATAGACATTCATTCTATTTTAAAAATATGCATATACTTCTTTGAAACAAGAAAATGTCCACTTTAGTCTGATTAAATTTATATTTTTCTTATCGAGATACCCTCCATTAATTCCAAAAAAGAAAAATAGATGCATATTTTTTACAACTAAAAAATTAAATTAAGGGTATTTTGGAAGAAAAGTTTAAATTGGACGAGAGTGCATAGTAGTCTTTTTATTAAATAAAAAATAGAGGTCTGTGTATATTTTGCAAATAGAAGAGAGATTTGATGTAATCAAAATTTGGCGAGTTTTTTGTAATTTACTGAGAACAGAACAAATTTAAGGCTGAGCTTGTTTCTTTTGCTCAATAGATGTGCAGGAGCAGGCCATGTACGAGATGATATTCTTTATTACAGTAAGAAATTTGAGAAGTTGACTGATGTTGATGATGAAGAACGCGCATATCTTATGGACATGGGTATTAAGGCTTTGAGGTAAAATTTTGCCTACTCTTTTCCTATTTTAGCATTTTAGCTAGATTTGATAATTGAATTACTTCCATTTTAATTTGCGCTAAGAATGATTCCACTCCTGATGGATGCCAGTAGAAATTACTCCCTCAAGTCCTTATTATAAAGACCTATTAACAACTTTACATGGATTAAATAATTCAGTAAAATTAGTTCATGCTTTTGAAATCTACAAAATTACCCTTAATAATTCATTCATTGAAGGAAGTTGTTTAGTTAGTTGGGAGGTTAGGTAGGAAATATCAAAGCAAAGGATATTTGGGGAAAAGATTCACACTTAGACAATAGGCTTTACAGTAAAGTCCGGGATATTATAACAAAGACCGGACGGAGTATATTAAGTGTAGTCCATGTGATTTGTTTTGTAACCACTCGTCTGTTTCCACTCATTTGCAGGCGATACTTTTTCCTCATTACATTTAGATCCTATCTGTACTGCACCTCTCCTGGCGAAACAAAATTTGCCACGTGGATGGACGCAAGACCTGAGCTTGGTCATCTATGTAACAATCTTAGAATTGATAAATAATATAGCTCTTCTCATAATATATCCATGTACAGCTGGCATTTGTTACCACTTTTACCTTAGAATACATGTGGACATTGAGGAGGAAAACAAGAGAGTGGAGGTAGATCCGACTTCTACTAAGCCTTTGGATTCCCTCCATTCACAAAGTGAATTTTAGGGAATGCATTTAGAAAGAGAATAACACGAGAGAATGTAGTTGTGGATAGAACTCATCTCATAATTAGGTATATGGCTTTGCTACTCCATTTTCTTTCTCATGTCTTTCCTTTTGGTTGACACTGTGCTACAGTGCTCGGAACAATAATGTTTGATGGAAGGCAATGGCCTTGTATCCTAATAGGAGATTGCGGATTCGATCATACTTATAACTTTAGGTTATTAATGTCTGTCTTTTAAATTAAAAAAAATAATATCTGATGGAACTTTACTCTCTCAGATGCGAGTATAAGTAAAGGTGTTATGTGTAATATAATACACTTCTGGTTTTTATTTTGTGCATGTATTTCATAGGATTTGAGTATAGTATCCCAATGTAGTTCTTTGTATTAAATGGTTAATTGGTGAGGTTTTCAGGAGAAAAAAGCAACCTGAGGCTGCCCTATTTTATTTTAACTATAAATGGTTCATGGCATACTTTTTACTGCAGAACTTGTTTATTGGGTCAGATGTTTGCTGGGTATTTATAAATTATGGTTTTTCATATAGTATAATTATGTGAATGGATTGTAAAGATGTCTATTTTATGGGCAAATGATGGATGAATATTTTCTTAGCTTCAAAACATTTGTCAGTTTAGAAAGTTTGTATATAATTGTTAGGGAAAACCATTCTGCAAGTACTTACACATGTTAAAATTATTTTTTTTACAGGCCTAGATATACTCTTATTGTAGGCAATTACATTGGTTCCCATTTTGTAAAAGATTAACTTCTTTCACTAAACTCAACTAACTTTACTACATAAATATAGGATCTTACATAAGGAACCCAAGGAGGAAACTGACATCCAACAAAGCCCAAAATAGCCAACTACTTAGTGCTTGTTTGAGATCACGATTACAAACCTTAAAAATATTTATTTACAATTTGAGATAAGATTACTCTCGTATACTTATTTCAATTTACTGGCATGCCTTTCCCAAGACCTCCCATTTCCGGGACAAGGGATAACAAGGTTTCATTTACAAAATGCTAAATATGGGGCCAATGAGAGTTAGTACATATGGTAAGGAACGTGTTTGTATCTTACAAATACGCGAGTTCAATTCCTGTTACTATTGTGAGGGTTCTTTTAGTAGCGATTTCGTAAATTCGCTATAAGCGCTCTTTAAATTTTAGGACTGTACTTTAGTTTTAGTGAGGGATCGGTGCTAATTCTACTTAAATTTTTTTATATAAAAAATGCTAAATATGGGGAAACAAGGCTTTAGGTTTCAGCCTTGAGGACTTGGTTGTTCTTAGCTTTAGTTGACATATGGATTGAATAGGTATGTTTAAGAACGTTGACTTTGATGTTGTTTAGATGTCTTTTTAATGTGAGATTGTATAAATCCACCAACTGAAATTTATTGACGTGACAAATTATAATTATCATTAAAATAAATATTTCAAAAAACTAATAGTAACAGATAAAAGAGTGTAACCCAAGTCAAACCATATATATTACTACATCTTACTTTTATTCATAAGCCATTGACTTTCCTAAAAAACTTATATAATGATTAATTATGATGACTTATCAACAATTTATATCAAAGTAATTCAATTTTTATAATTTTGATATTGTTTTATGGAGAAAAAAATTTAAGTGTGATATTGCTTTAAAACAGTTGTTATTTTAGCATTTTAATGAAGACACTGTTGGATCATTTTAACCTTTATGAACGAAACGAAACTGACAATAGTCGGAGCAAGTGTTTGCATAGAAGATAAAACAAATACTTTTTGGCCATCTTGAAAATGATTTTAATAAAATATTATTAGATTTTGCTACAATTTAAACTATTTAATAACTTTTTTAACTTTAAATGACAAACGAAAAGCTTTTATAACAACTAATTAAATATTTTGAGGTCGATGAAGCATCAATTCTTTATTTAATATTTATTTACATTAGTGTGTCAATCTTAATATGCCCATAACATGACTAATAAACTTGGTTTGAGATAATAAATAGTTTTAAAGAGAAGAACATAAATTTAAATCTTAAAAAATATATTTATTAGAAGAGGCAAAAATATTTTATACTCTAATCCCCGAACCCTTATCAAACCATAAAAGAATCCCATAAAAAAATATGAGCATGACATGTACTAATGCTAAAATTTTGATTAAATTCTTGTTGCCATCGAACAAGTCAGGATCTAAAGCTAGATATGTATGATCATTTATTGAAGTTTAAAGGATTATAAATTAGATGGTTAAGCATGTGTTATTTGCAATTAATATATAGAAATACTCTATCTAATCCTTAATATAAAAGCTAGTTAGCTAATTTTATTATATTAAAAAAATTAAATAAATCAGTTAATTATAACAAATATGACATGATCTCCCAAAATACTTATGTATAACATTAGATTATATATCAATTTATAAGTTAGGTAAATTAGTTTAGAAAAAATATTAAATATAAATTAATCATAATCTTATATTTATGATCAAATCTAACTTTCCAATTAGCTTTTATATTAAAAATCGAAGATAGTATTATTGCCCCCAAAAGCTTAATAAAAAAAACTTTGAAATATCAAAAGTAATAACTAATAAGGATATATCAAGAAAAAATACTAATAAATGTTACTTTAAACTTCTAATAAAAACAACTTATATAATAATAAACTTTATCTTAGGTGTAGTAAGTTAATGATTGTTAATTAAAGTTTTCTGATAGTTCATGAAACAACAAATAATTTTTACTTTTTAGTTAGAGGTATATTGCTTCAAGAAGTTCCATTATCACTTCATTGTCTATAAATATCCACCATCATTAAGAGTCTGGCTTCTCTCCACTGTTTCTTCCCTCCACTGCCTCTGCGCTGCTTAAAACGGCCTCGTTTGCAAGCCAATGTACTCCATTTCCTCTTTATATTTCCCAAGCCACGGTGCACGAGAGAGAGATGGGTTTTTATTCATGAGGATTCACCTTTTTTACGCTAATCATTTTTGAATATTCACCACGGGATAAACATCTTGTTTACACTTGAAGATTGGAATAGATCCAAGTAAATTAAATCTAAAGAAAAGTATTGTCTACAGACCACACACACCTTAATGAAGGTAAAAATAGGAAGACAAGTTTAAAATTTTAGATAAAATTATTTGTTCTTTATAGTTAAAACCACCTCTATAATCGGAGGAATACTTAGGTCATATTCCTTGAGTATTAACTCATCCATGCTATACCTCTTACGAAAAAAATTGTTCTTTATAAAAAGGATCGAAGGGAGTATTTGAGTGGACTGGAGATAAAGTTCGACTGTCACTTTATAAAATTTATTTTTGTTTTGGCTTAAGTTTTGGGAGTACAAGCCATACTCAAGAGATTTTATTATATCATGGAAGAAATTTGCCACCAATCTAATCATCAATAATGGATATGGGTAGACCCAGTTTAATACTTTTAATTCATTTATCTGCAAACCGCAATCAATAATCACAATCAGAAATCTGATTTTAATTTTTCAAAGATTTTGAGCCCCATTTTAATAAGATTACTAATTAATTATTATTATGTGACTCAAAATCTTTTATAGATCCAAGTGGAGTTCAAATTTTTTTAAAAATCAAATTTTAAATTTTAAATTAAAATAAAAATTTATAATAATCATAAATAGTTAATCAACTGTAATATATTTTTCCCACTCCTTATATACACGGTAGAAATCTCTAGTTTACCTAATAAATATAGATAAATTAAATCTAAAAAAAAAGGTAATGCCCAACACACACACCTTAAGAATCTTTGCATAACTTTCTTCTTCACTTCTCCTCCTCCTACGTCCTCATCATAAAACCATGGCCACTTACAAATAAAGTATGCAAGTTTATTATTATAAGGATGATGAACCAGTTAATTTACACGTAAGCACATCAAGTGATGATGGAAGATGATGAGGAGCGAACCTATTCACAATATCTAATATTAAAAGTATATGTCTACAGATTAATTGGCCTCAAAGTTAAGTGTGTTACATCAATTAATTAATTAATTAAATATGCATGGTCCTAATAAATAGCTGCCTCACACATATCAATTGAGAGTGTCCTTGCACCTACTTTGCCGGTGTGCTCAAATAAGGAACGGGTTCGCGTACGTTGATTCCCCATAGTTTGAGGGATTTTGTTTTCTAAAAAGATTTCCTTTTGTCCTTATATTATTAAGAAAAGTTGGTTGTCTTCTTAAAATGGGTTTTAAATCAAATAAATTTTCATATTTATTCTTAATTAACAACGACCATCCAATAAGAGGCGTACATGTAGGACTTAACCTGAGAATCTCAAGAAAGCATTTAGAAAAAAGAAAAGGTATTACATACCTCCAAAAACTCATGCCAATTGACTTGAGCATATAGGATCACAAATTTCTTCCAAACCATTAAATTTAGGTTAAATTTAGGAGAGTTACTCTTAATTAGAGGTCTATATTAACATTCGAATTTGACCTATTCAAATAATTATATAAAAATAAAAGAGATAGATATATGGGGTCGCAAGGTAATTTTAAAAATCTATGACAATTTTTGAAAAGTCTAAAAGCTCCAATATTTTCTATGTAGTTGTATAATGATATCCAATATGATTAGATTATATTTGTACATTATTATTAAGTTCAATATAAGGTAGCTTTTCCATATATATATTTTTTATATTTATACACACTTGAATTTAAGATGTAAAAATTTTCTACTAATCACAATAATTAACCTTTTTTAAAATTGTTTGACCACTTAAAACTATTTTTAGCCCCCTAAAACAGGGTAAAAGGAAAACGGTTAAACAAAACTAATATAGTAGAAAAAGTTCAACCTCTACTCAAAACTTAACTACGGTAGAAAATAATTTTACTAAATCAATATAAATCCTATCATGGTTATAAAAATACTTTTTTTAATCAATAAGTAACCGTGATAGAAAAAGACACTTCTACTCCTTTGAAAACACTATTATAGTTAAAAAGATTCAACTCATTTTAAAAAGTATATCCATGATAGAAAAGAGATTACAAAACTGACTATCATAAATATAAAAAATATTATTCACATTTTTAAAACTAATCCATGATAGAAAATAAATAAACTCAATCCAATAAGCTAATATGGATAAAAGAACTTCACATAATCATTTACATGCGACATCATGTTAAAAATAATTCAACTTTACTAACATAGTTATTAAAATTCAAACTCTTGATTAACACAAATATCAACCAACATCTAAAATAGGTCTCTAGGCATCAAACTCAAGAATAACATCACAGAAGCCCGCTTCATAACTAAGATATTGAATAATACCCATTCATAAATAAATTCACAATGTCACATGTTCAATATATCAAAACCAAAATTACTCACAAACAAGATATTAGCATGTATAATAAGTAAAAAGTGATTACTTCTCGCCAAAGCTAAAGCTAAATACCACCAATGGTCAACCTTGTGCTCAAACCACAATCAAGAAGTTAATCTACACAATCATATCATCACTATACATTAGTTTAAAACTAATAGAGTGATTAACAACAAGAATTTGTTTGTATAAAAAAAAACAAGAATTTAGAGGTCTTAGAACCTTCTAATAGCCTGAAACTCACCATAACCTCAATTAAACTAATTCAATATTTAATTCTATATCCAAATAGCTCAACTAACTCAAAGGAATAATCAATTAACCTCCAATAGTCTCATTTGAACAAAAAACCTCAAATTATAACTTAGGGTTCCACTCCCGATTGATGCTCCAACCATTATTGTCAAACTCGTAAGTTGACTCATCAAGTTTTCTATTTGTACGTTTCTTATTTAAAAAATTATACCAACTCACTTTTAAATTTGTGTTAGCTGTAAACTTAGTTGAACTTATGAGTGGTTTGGTCAAACTCAGTAAACTCCGTAATTTTTTTGAGTTTAATGAGTCAAACATATACTGGGTAGAACTCAGTTTAGAGAATGTATAGGAGGACACGTCTAAAGAAAAATAAAAACCTAAAGACAAAAACAAGAAATCCAAAAAATAATTTTCCTAATTTGAAGTTTTAAAGTCACTATCTTCATATATAAACTTATGTTCAGTATAATGAACTATGAATGTTAATAAATTTAATTTTAATGATTGAAATTTTAAATATATTTAAACTTAATTATCATATTTTATATTTTAATTATTTAATCATATATTTTTAATAGATATTTATTGATAGGAATAAACTCTTGCAAATTTACAATCCGAATTCACAATTTGAATTTATGTCTCTTTTGTGAATTTAACAACCTTAACTCAAACTAATTTTAACAAATTTTCTTAATTTATATAAAAACATAAAGTAATTAAGTAATTTACATAAGAGGAAGTAATATGATATGCATGTAAACAAGTTTTAGATTTTTCTTTATCAGGTCAAATGGAAGTGTTATTTGTGAATTTTATAACATATATTTATTCATACTAGTATTTTTCTATTATTAAGTCTAGTTATCTATTTTTATATAAAGAAATAAAGAGCCAAATAGTTTTCGGCTTTCATATAAGAATGAGTAATGTGAGCCAACTTGCCCTACTTTGTTTCAAACGTTTCATTAATAGTGTTGCCCTGCACTTGAAAATAATGAAAATAAAGTCTATTGTTCACAAATATTGCAAAATTGTATGAATGAATGCTTTAATTAGAGGGACATCAGCTCAATAAATGTATATCTTTGTCCAAATCATTTGAACTATTTAGATGGATATCCCATATCTGTAATATTATTTTCAGCTAAAACTGTACGTTTAGTCTTTAGATTTATATTAACTTTCAATTTGATCCATTCAATTTAGAGTATATTTTGAGTCCTTTAATATTAATATCGTTATATTAATAAAAAAATTATGACTCAACAACTTTAAATAGTAGCTCCCTAGTTAGAGAAATACTCACATACTCTAGGAGTACTATGTCATTTAAACTTTGTTTAATAAAAAAAATAACAACTCAATTGATGACTCATCTAAAAAAATATACAATTTATTTTATTTTTTAAAAAAATAAATATTTTAATTTAAAAAATATAAAATCTTATCTGAACCAAATTAAGAAATTTATTTTTCTTAAAAATAAAATATAATATAAATTATTTTAGATGAATTGTTGGCTAATTAGAATTAAAATATGTTAAGTTATTATATTTTAACTTTAACATTTTATGAAATGGGATATAAAATGATTAGTTAAACAACATCACAAACAATAAAATAATTAACTACTCATCCAAATTTGCCAAGTGTACGACTTTTGGATTCATCTCTCTCCCCCTCAATATATATATACATGCATGCATGTATGTATGTATGTATGTATGTATGTATATGCTTATGTGGGTGGCTTAGTTATAACATAAACAACATCTATATAATCTGGTCATCTAAACCTGAGAAGAACAAAAAGATGGAAGGGGGGTCTTCATCAATCGCCTCTAACAGGCAATCCCAATCCTACCGACCCCTCCTTATGTTTTCTTGGATCATGTTAATTACTCTTATATTGTGTTAATAATTAATCTTCTGTGTTCAGGTTAGAAGGTAAGGTGGCTTTCATTACCGGCGGTGCCAGAGGCATCGGCGCCGCCACTGCCTGGGTTTTTCTCCTTCACGGTGCCAAGTGGTGATCGCCGATGTCCAAGATGACCTCGGCCGTTCCATTTGTGAAGAAATAAGCTCCTCCGTTGGTGGCGGAGCCAATATTTCCTACGTCCACTGTGATGTCACCAGCGACTCCGATGTCGAAGCTGCGGTCAACGCCGCGACCTCAAAGCACGGCAAGCTCGACATTGCGTATGGCAACGCCGGCGTCTCTGGAAATCCTAATAACTCTTCCGTTCTCGCCATCAACGAAGACTCTTTCAAGAAAGTTTTCGCGGTGAACGTGTACGGATGCTTCGTCGTGGCCAAGCATGCCGCTAGGGTTATGATTCCGGCGAAGAAAGGGAGCATCATCTTCACGGCAAGTGTAGCGTCAGTGAACCACGAGTATGTCGCATCGAAGTATGCAGTGGTGGGACTAACAAAGAACCTCAGCGTTGAACTTGGAGTGCATGGCATCAGAGTGAACTGCATATCGCCGTACGCGGTGGCGTCGCCGATGATGGTGAACGGCATGAGGATGAAGAAGGAGGACGTAGAAAAGGTATATTCAGAAGCTGGGAATCTCAAGGAAGTGATTCTAAAAGCTGAGGATGTTGCAGAAGCAGCCATGTATTTAGCAAGCGATGCATCATCGTATGTGAGTGGACTTAAATTGGTGATCGACGGTGGTTATAGCCTCACAAATGTGTCTGCGGGTTGGGCTGTGATGAACCATTTCAAAACCATGAATTCTTGTTGAAGTTTTTAAGGTAGATAGACAAGATAATCTTTGAGGCTATAAACTGGTTTGTTATATCTTTCCCTTCTTCTAATTAAGCATATATTCCATTCACAATGGAAAGAAAATTTATGATTTTATACTCTGGATCTGTATCTATCTGTGACACAATGCACAATGCATATATATACTGAAATACTTTACAAAAATTTATAAAATCTCAATTCATTTTATCTCTCTTATTTATCACTTCTCCAAAAATTAATTTATATAACTTAAACTGATATATAATTTAATGTTATATAGGATAAGATTATTGCATATTTTATATAATTGAAGAATTTATCTATTACCTCATATTCTAAATATAGGAGCTAAATCATGAGTTTATTTTAGCTCTAAATATAAAATATCAATCTGCTCTGTCTCCTAAATTTATAATATTTTTTTCAAAATATCTTATTAATTGTATATATTAAGGGGCTCTGTTAAAAAGTAATTCCAATTTACATGATTAATTAAGAAGGGTATTTTAGAAAAATCAATATATTTTTATTACAAATAACTAATTTAATTAATTTTTTAATATCCGCACAATAGTTATCTAACTATTACATTAAGGACTGGAGGGAGTAACTTTCTTAATCTACCCAAATTAATTAAATAACTTTTATATTAAAAACTAGAAGATTAATTTTTTTAAAATTCTCTATATTAATTGCGCGTGTTAATGATGAGTTTCTATCTAATGAGTAGTTTCTCATGCAAACAATATACATTTTGTATAAATAATTAATTTAACTATTTTTTTAAATATTTTATAAATTAATTATCTAGAAAAGACTAATTAATATATATCAATTACTAAGTTTCCGTTTTATATATGCGTACAAAGAATTGGGTGAGATTTTGTCCTATTATCTTGTTTTGGTTTTGTGTTCTGCTTATATATATACTTGCAATATCTGACCAAGTTTCAAATTATTCATGATTTTGCAGTATTTGACTTTCATTTAACAAATCCGAATATTAATCTGATCGTGACGGATCTTTGCTTCTTCTTTTTTTTAATAATATCAGTTTTCCATTATGCCTTATTTTCAAAATTCTTCACCTCTAAACTTTTTAAATGTTGCGATATATTGAAGTTATTATTCAATTTATTATCCTGAATAAGAGAATGACATAATGCAATGCAGGGATAATTGCTATTGTTAGTTTTTTTTAGTACAAAAATTTTTAAAAAGAGATTAGGCTCATCTACGATCTAAAGGCAGGACGAAATATGTCTTTTTCTTAAATAATATTAATATCAGATAAAACGAGTTATCTATTACCCTTAGACCTAATAGGTTGAGGAAATATGTTCTCTTGGGCCTGAGGTCGTAAACTTATAGTCCAAAATTCTTTTGGGCCTGTTTCCAGTCCCAACATCGTATAAGAGAGACCAACATACTAGATTTGTATAAGAAAAAAAAAGCTACATACTAGATTCCAGAGGTTCCCTCCATGCATCAGGGCATATGGAAGAAGAGATGACAAGGTTACTAACAGAAGTTGAGTAAAATAGAAAAGATTAATCTTTCATGATATAATAAATTAAAATTTAAATTTTTACTAAGAGAAATATCTATATTTAGTGTCTAATAATGCCTTAAATAGAATTGCATTAAATAAAGGAATACTTGTATGTATATGTGTATATATATATATATATATATATATATATGCTTCGCGCCAATGTCAATGGAATGAATGTGAAATTGCTATATACATAATATGAAGTTGAAGTTGCTTGTGGGATTCTTGCACTTGATAACGAGAGGTTGAAGGATTTGAATCTACACTTGAAAATGTAAAACACAAGTAATGGTTTAGAACTACAGATGTGACAAGAAAAAGATATAGGTTGATGGGCTCGAGTTAGCTCAAAGTTAACATATTTTGAGGTGTATTTTTCTAGCTTAACTTATCAAACTTGCAGCCAATAAGCTAACCCACAACCTGCGAGTTAGCTTACATTCCCATTTGTTCATCAAATCAACTTTAAAAAATAATATTATTTATGTTATTTATCAATTATGATTTTTAAAAAAAATAATTTAAGATTTTGAATTTTAAGTATTTTTATGATTTTTTTTCTTTTTATCGTGAAAAAAAATGGACGTGCCATTTATATATATATTAAAAAAAAAGGAAAACAGTGGGGAGGAATATGCTAGAGCTAGAGCATCGCTTTGAGAAGCGGACAACCCGTAGAGCCGCACTCGGGCCCGTCACTATGACCACTCTGCAATTTGTTAGATCAGAGCGTGATATTCACCTCTCATGAGAGCGCGTTTGCAGAATCCGGCTGCTCCCATTTCAAAAGCTCACAGACAGATGCAGTAGCGTACATATGACTCGAACCCCGCGAATCGAAGCTTTTCTCCATTCTTTCACAATCTCTTCACTTTCGCACAAACAAGCAAAGTATTTTGGTGTACCAGATTAGCACCATCTTCGTTTCTTCTTCTTCCCCTTTCGCGCCCAGAATTCATATCCCTCCTCTATTCAATCTCCTCACCTTTCGATTCGTGTTAGGTAATTTTCATCCCTCAATATCTAGCTTCAAGTTCACTTAAATTTCCTCTTTTTTTTTCGCTTTAATTGATTTATAGTCGCCTGGGACGACCATTCTTCGTGCCCTATTACTTTGCTTGTTTGCATTTCCATGTTTCGCTTGCCTTTTGATGAATGCAGCAGAAGGGCTTGGTCTTGAATTCATATGTAATGGTGCAGTGTTTTCCCCCAAACTTTTTGAACTTTTTTAACCTATTGGTTAGGTTTTTTGTTTTTCTGATTCATATTGATGAAGCTTGAATTACCTGAATGGGAAATTGGGCTGTGCTTTAGTTCTCAGTTTTTGCTCTTCTCTCATTTCCTGGTTTTCACTTTTCTCGGCATTCTATTAGACCACTTTTGTTTTGTTAATTTTTTTTGGGTCTGGTTAATTTTTGCGGTCTGAAGGCTTATTTTTTTCAATTTTGTGATTAACTATTGGAGTATGATTGTATCTGAAATATCAGATATGTAAAGTTAGGTACATGTGACTCTTATCCTTGCTCCATGTCCTGGTCATTATTTTATTAATCATACTTGCTGTCTTTGTTTGCTACTCTCCCTGGTTCCTTTTTGGGCATTTTATCTGAATATCTTACTTCGATTTTTTCTTTGGTTGTTAAATTTATTACTTCCCGAATCCCTTTGGTTCTTTAAACCGATCTGTTGGATCATACTCTGGAATTACGAGGCTGGTGAGTTTTCCCTCGATACGAATTTATGCATAAAATTTGTGCCTTTTTACTTCCATTTTCAACAAACTTGGAGTGAAAGTGTGAAACACATTTTGGGAGCACAATTGGGCCTTATGGTAATTGCCTCTCTTTAAAGTGTTTGCATCAAGTGTTCATTCCATTAATCGACCTATATTTTCATGATTATAATTTATGGGCTAATTATCTTATACAAAGATGGATGTTGTATCATGTTCGTGTTACCCTGTGTTCTTTAGTTTAATGATAGCACTTGCAATGCAATTGTGGGCTTCTCTTTTCAACAAGTTGACTTTCTTTTCTCCTAATCTTTTGTTGCACCATTCTCGTTTACAAGTGTATTGAATTTTTAACGCTTGCCATAGTGATCTGTGCTAATGTCGATGATTTGCCCTGCTGATGTGAGAATTGTAGATATTTCATTCCATCTCTTTCTTAAACTTAAAAAAGCTTAGTTTAGAAGATAGCAGATTTGTGAAATGACAGTTTTTATAGAGAAGATGTTATGGGACGGAGTAATGACCCAAGTCCCACATCGGGTAGCTTAGGCTGCTCGCTGGGGTATATAAGTGGTGTGGTTCTTCCCCCTTACGAGGCGCCTTTTGAGGGTGGGTTCCCCACTCCGCTTTGTATCATAACAGATGGTATCAGAGCTGGCACCGGCCTCTGCCCGGGTGGCTCCGTTGGCTCGTCCCAGCGGCGACTTCTGCCCGGCGTGGACGCCGGCTCTTCCGGGGAGGGCCACTGTTATGGGACGGAGTAATGACCCAAGTCCCACATCGGGTAGCTTAGGCTGCTCGCTGGGGTATATAAGTGGTGTGGTTCTTCCCCCTTACGAGGCGCCTTTTGAGGGTGGGTTCCCCACTCCGCTTTGTATCATAACAGAAACTGTTATGGGACGGAGTAATGACCCAAGTCCCACATCGGGTAGCTTAGGCTGCTCGCTGGGGTATATAAGTGGTGTGGTTCTTCCCCCTTACGAGGCGCCTTTTGAGGGTGGGTTCCCCACTCCGCTTTGTATCATAACAGAAGACACTTCCCCTCTAATGATTTTTCTCCCCTTGTTTGGTGGATTTTTGGTCATTGGACAAGAATTTTAAAAACAATGGTCTGGGAACGAGTATGGGATCAGTTTATCACTTAGGATGTACGCTATACTTTTCCAAATATGTTCCTTTTATCTTCTATCTTTCTCCTGTTTCTTCTATGAAGCTATTGCTTGGAGTATTTAACACATCTGAACAACAGCAGTTCCTGATTATTGAATGCTGCATTAGGAAAATGTTACTGGTTAACCAGATCTAATTATCCTAATATATGTTCATGTCTAGAGGAGCAGATCCACTATAGTTAAGACTGTTAGCCCGAGCTTCTAAAGGTCAACTACTTTTGGATGCTTCAAACTAAACAAAGGGTGGAAAAGCTGACTCCTGATCCCATCTAGTTACTTGACCTGGCCTATGTTGTGCATCTTGCAGTCCTACTGCATATGTATAAATGGTGTTACATTCTTTTACGTGTGTTTACTGACAATGCTGCGCATGTTGTGTTTCCAAACAATTGTTGATCTCTTCAGCTATTTATGTTTCAACCACCTTGTTTAATAAGGGATGACCATCCCTTTAGCTGCATTTGGTACAGAGGATTTGGAGGGGAGGTCCCTCCCCTTGTTTGGCAACATTTAGGAGGTTAAAATTTTCCCTCCCCTACAAAATTGGGGGGATTTGGGGTGGGGGGGCAGGTAATATTTCGTCCTACCCTGACTAATATGCCCATGGTTGTTACTAATATTCCCAAACTATGTTTCATTCCCAAATCTGCTCTTCCTCCTTCTTTGACGGTTACTCTGGCAACCAGTAACGTCCCAGCCTTGTCATTCTGGCGACCACCAAGGCACCAATGTCATAGCCTTGTCATTCCAAAGCCCATCGGTGACATTGACCAGCTCCATCCAAGTCGTTCTTAACTTGTCTAACGGTGAGCAGGAGATCTGGGTTCGCCAGTGAAGGAGGTGACCTCCATCTAAGTCATTCTGTGATGAGATCGTTGACGCTTCTTGGCTTGAAGCATCTCAGAATCTACTTCTTGTGAATATGCACTTTCAAAGGAGGCTTTGCAAGTATAGTTATTTATTGTATATATATTGTAATATATATTTTAATTATTTTTTTATAAGAATAATATTTATAATTATTGGATATATAGTAGCTATTAATTATGTATTATCATTATATTTATTCAATTTTAATAATTACAAAATTTTAATTTTATATTATTATATGTTATTTATAATTATATTTTATTAAATATTCTATAAAGTTTGCAAAAAACAACTTAAATAATATAAGCGTAAAGTTATCCATATAAAAATATTTTTCCTCCCTTCCCCTCGCATCAATTCAAAATAAGGTAATATTAAAATCTTACTGATGACTTTCTCTATCAGGCTTCAATTGATATCATAACTAAAGAGTGTGACCTAATAGACTATCTGAAATTTGTTTTAGTTTTGAATCTGTTGTTTTATAAGTTTCTTCTATTTTTTCCCCCTTGCTTTGTTTCTATGGGGTGTGGGTTCCATTTCTTTGCCAAATGTCATTGGCTTTATGTGGTTAATAGGTGAATATTTCAGATTGGCTGCTTGAAGAAGGATTGCATCATAATTTTGGTAAATAGAAATGGGGGTTCAGAATTAGTTGAATTTTGTTTGGCCACTAACTTGGTGTGTGCTGGCAGTATATATCTGAGACCACTTATCCCGTGTTGCTGGATGCAGTCAAGTATTATGGCATTTTTTGTATTAACATTGCGTGGGAGATGATACTGTATAATTAAGTTTACTTGACGTTCACTGATTCCTTTTTCCGTTCATATAGAAAACAGGCAAGCATTGTTATACCAACTTGTAAATCTTATAAATCAGCATGACTTGCTAAAATCTTTTGGTCTGATTTTCAGGTTTAGTTGGGATTTGAAAATGGCAAAAGGAAGCAGGGGACGACACACTTCCCGTCAGTTCAGGCTTACCCCATACCCTCTTCCTTCCTGCAAAAGAGACCTCTGCGAGAATTTGTGCCCAAAGAAATGCTCAAAGGTGTTGGATGAGAAAGACTGGGAAGACGTGACATGTTCTGTGTGCATGGAGTACCCACACAATGCTGTTCTTCTCCTTTGCTCCTCTCATGACAAAGGTTGTCGTCCCTATATGTGCGGCACTAACTTTCGTCATTCCAACTGCCTTGATCAGTACAAGAAAGCTTACACAAAAGTTGTCTTGGCTAATAATGGACAGGCAACGCTAGGCTCTATCAGTAATCCGAGCCTATTACCAGATTCAAACTTGTCACATGAGAAGGATGAAGTCACAGTGCTGGCATGCCCCCTATGTAGAGGTCAGGTCAAAGGTTGGACAGTTATCAAACCTGCTAGGGAGTATCTAAATGCGAAGAAGAGAGGCTGCATGCAGGATAGCTGCTGGTTTACGGGGAACTACAAGGAATTGAAGAAGCATGTGAGGGCGGAGCACCCCTTGGCGTGTCCACGAGACGTGGATCCTGCACATGAACAGAAATGGAGATGGCTTGAGTGGGAGCGTGAGCGGGAAGATGTTATCAGTACAATAACATCGGCCATGCCCGGGGCAATGGTTTTTGGTGACTATGTGATTGAGGGAAATCATCGAGACTTTGGCGCAGATGAAGAGGAGGGGGCTCTTGATGCAGATGGTGCAGAAGGCAATGGAAGATTTCAAATGAACATAGAGGCTATGAATTTCTTTCTCTTATTGCATGCTGTTCGACTAGGGAATGACCTTAATAGGCGGCTAAGGCCTGAGTTGGAGCAGCCTTCCCATCGAGTATCAGGTCAAAATGGTGCCCGCCATACAAGTCCTGTTGGCAGGTTGGATTTCTCAGATCATGATGACGATAACGAAGGGTACAGTGAAGGTGATGAAGATGATATATCCCTAGTTAGCCGCCTGCATCGCCATGGCAATGGCAGAGTTCTGCTAAGTCGCTCAAGTAGGAGGCGTAGACGTAGGGCACATGTCGGTCAGTGGTAGATAACAATATCATGCTGGAACCAGGAAGTGGGAGAAGGACAAGTTTGTTAGGGATTTGTAGGTTCAAAAACTTAAGCCACACACATAAACTGGGTTGACTTGACACCCAGTTGCACTGATTTTTTTTCCAGGATATAGGAAAATCAAAAGGTGGGCAATTTATTTCTCAGTTGTAATTTCTTTCACATGTAAATTCCACCTTCCTCCTATCATTATTGCACATTTCAATTGTGAAATTTGCTTGTGTAAGTTTGAAATTATAAAATTTCTAACATCTTGTAACGGTTGGACGCTTCTGAAAATTCAAATAAGTTCAGGAATTTCGTAGTTTATGCTTATAAATAATTCTGCACATAAATAGTATACTTCCTCCCTCTTGCATTATAATTTTAACCATTTTATACTTGGCGGCCCAAAGTATCAGGCTCCTTTTAAGGGGAGTTTAGGAAGAGAATTGTACCCGGTATTACTTCCACAAACAGATATTTTTTGAAAGATTTAAACCTATGATCACATTATAGCAAATTTACCACTATACCCAAGTTCATCCTCTTAATTTCAACCATTTTATATAAACCAAGAAAATAATTATAGTTGATATCCTAATATTTTTTATTGAAAAAAAATATATTCTTGAACTAATGCAGTTGGGTTTCATGATGATCTACTTTACTACTCATAATTGTTATTACTTATTACATGATTTATTTTCTTCTTAAGGGCATTTTAGGTATAATCACAAAAATTAATATAATAGACAATTTTAAAAATATCTTATAAAAAGTGCTTATGCAAACTTATTTATAAAACTCATCTATCTAATTTGAGAAGATTGAGTTAAATAAATTACTTAATTATAACATAATATAATTTCTCTAAAATACTTTTATTTAAGATTAGATTATATATCAATTTATAAATTAGATAAATTAGTTTAAAAAATGATAAATAAAAAATAAAAAAAAATACCTTATATTAAAGACAAAAATCTACCCTTATATTTTGTACTGGAGGAGTATAATAATAAGCTTCCGGGCAGCCCCATAATCGTACTAGTTAAGTCTAATGACTTGCTACTATTAATCTTAACGCCAGTTCAAACATCAAGGCATACCAACAACTATGTAAATCATCCCACTAAATGTTGGGTGGCTTGGCATGTGCTAGTTTTCACTTATTGGTGCTCGAAGAAAACAATTGAGTCGGTACTAAGCGGCCATACTTATCAGCTCAATGTAAAGCAAACTATAACAAACACGCGACACCAATTATACATCGTCAAATCTGCGTCTCTTTCAACACTTACAGCTAAATTGACAAATGATACATAACTTATGAATTGACCTCAAATAATCGTACTTTAATGTTACATTTAAAAGAATGGGGTGTATGGAAATATATTCTGAAGTTCAAGAAGCATGCTTCTTGAAAATGCTGGCCTCTGATACTGAATTTGTGAACTCTTCAGAGGGGAAAAATCAAAGAATTTACAAGCCATTTGTGAATGCTATGCTATATAAAGGCTACAGATCCTTCTTCCGTATTCTTGTTGGAACTCCATAACATACTGGGGCGGCCCCAATCAAGAAAGGGAGAGTGCAAGCTTCACGTGCCTGACTCATAAATGATGCAATTTTAGGTCTGTGATCACAATTACTCGTGAAGGTGTCACTTTCACATTCTTCTATGGCTTTCTTTCTAGTAGAAACTTTCTTCTTTGCTTTACCCTTGCACTTTAAGTTCATGGCCTCAAATTCTTCTGATAATGAATTACATTGCAAACATTCCCCAGAAAAATTTAATCTTTCTTTCAACCAGGCATCAAGCATAGCCTTCCCAAACCGATCAATATCCTTGTCTGTTACCTCCCACAGATTGGCAACTATAGCTGGAGAACTAGCCAGAAGGTATGAAAGGGGAATACCTTCTGGGGCGTAGCTTCCATGTAAGGTCAATGAACCGCTGCTGCATCCCATCAAAAGTGTAGCAGCACATTTATCAAGTTTCTGAATCTCTTGCCTGGAAATGTATTGTGCTCCTGTAATGCAAAGCCATGTACAGATATATAAAACATTAGTCATAATATATTTATGGGCCACAATGAATGACTTAAGATGAACTATGCTCTATTGATGAATTTCTTTGAACTTACCACTTCCATGACCAAAATATATAAAAAGGTCATGGCTTTTCAAGGCTGCAGACAATTCTTCCACAGTGGGTCTGAAACCTGCCTTACCCTGTAAATTAACAAGGAAAATTCAAAGGCTTAATTGTTAAGTGGAATGAATATCTCTAGCATTTCTTCCATTATATTGTTAATTTTTCTTTTCTATGAAACTAGCACCAGCCTAGTTAATGCAGTTGTAAAAGAAACAAAATTATAAAAAAAAATTGCACGTAATCCGGCAGAAACAGTTAAACTACTGTTCTGGTTCAAAATGGTAACTTACCTCTAGGTTTTGACCTCTAAACCAATTCTCAAATTCAGTTTGAGTGCTAGTGAGATCACCATCTGGGTTTAATAGATAAAAAGCGTCCAGTGGATCTATCAAAGGAAAGGACGTTGAATTCCCTTCTGCTTGCTTGTCATGGTTGCTACTTCTGTTAAGAAGTGCAGAGATGCTGCTAACTGATGGCATGCGATAAACCTCCTGGTTTCTTAGTATAGGCAAACTTTCCCACGGAAGCATCTGTCGTGGTAATAGAGCTTGTTATTGATTCAGTATATAAAGATCATAGAAAAATCAGTATTAAAAAACGAAAGACTCTTGGGTTTTAGCCTAAAAATGTGGATATAATTTAAAATGCCAGCTTAAATGACATGTCCTTACGGTTGAGTCATGTTTTGCTTAAAAATGAGAATATAATATTTGACTCAGTAGCAGGGTAGAGAATACATGTACTAACTGATGCAACATCTTGGTCACAGAAGTCGAAAATGTGGCAGCTTGGAATGAATTGATTATAGAATAAAGATATAAAATGTTGCAGATATAAGGTCTTCAAAACGCTATAACTCATGGCGCCTGACTTTGCACTAGCTTAACATTGCCCGCAGCCATGCATCATAATTCAGATTGATATGTAATACCAATCAATATACACTATAATAAAAACAGAAGCTTTTCCCTTTATAGTTTCATTCGATTCTTATTTTGCTCCCTATAATTTAAAATTTTGTAATTGGGCCCTTACAATTTACAATTTTTTTAATACCAATCTTACTGTTAAAATTTCATAAAAACAGTTAAATTTTATCAGTGTAACATATTAAGCACTGTCTTAACACTCTAAATATATATTTATACTAACATACAAATGAAGGTAAAAATTATAGGTAAACAGGTAAGATTAAATCACATGGAAAAAAATTGAAAAAACTATAATAATAATCATAATATGGACTAAATAAAAAATTATTTCAACTAAGAGGATCTGATCACAATTTTTAAATCATAAGGACCAAATTAAAAATTGAGTGAAACTATAAGAATCAAAAGCGTATTGTAAGCAAAAACTACGCTTACATTTAAGAGAGAAAAAAATAACTTAAAAAATCGTTCAAGGTTTAACTTGGCCATAAAATACATCAAGCACTTAATTAATAAAAATGTCAATGTGAACGCGGGTTAGAAGCCTAAGTATAGCGGGTTACTGTTAACTATGATCAATTATTCAATTCAGTCTGAAAGAAATAATTATCAACATACATATAACATCTTAAAAGAGATGTTTGAATAGAAAGTATTGAAGAAATTAACCCGAAAGGTAATACAAGTATGAATGTAATTCTCTGTATATTCCTTCTTCTATTCACATACATATATACACATATGAATACGTAATTGGAGGAGCATAATCAGGAAAACAAAGAACAAATCGTGGAATACATTTAAGAGCATAATCCCCCTCAATCTCTCCTCATTACTTCCGTATAATTTGGTATAATCAATCACAATTAATTGTGATATCCTAATCAATTGTGATATCTCCCACAGAAAGAGAATGAAGAAAAAGAATTTTACTAACATTAACTAAACTATATTGCTGCAGGATGTGTTTCAAAAGCATTTAACAAGAATTTAATGCTTATAATTAATCTTTTATCAGCACATATACCTGAATGTCATAATCCAACACAAGAATAATTGGCTCTCTGTTCTGTTCCATTTCAAACATGTTCATTGCTTCTTTTAATATTTGAAACGCAAGCTCAGATGATGTGCCAAATCCATTGGCTGCATTTGACGTTATGCCACGCCATGCTTCATCACAATAACCTACTTTAGCAATATAGCAGCATTTTTTTAAGCATAGTTGTGAAATCCACATACCACCTTCGCAGTCATTATTGAAGCCTCCAAGCATGACTTTAAAAATACCCTCATTTACATCCAATTTGCATTTAGATCTTAGATCATGCGCAAGCTTCTTTTGCACCAAATCCAAATTCTTGCGGTCCAACCATTCTCCCAGAAGTAAATATTTCCATGGACCAAACCATGAATCTTCAATGTTCCTGTCAAAATATAGTAAGGCAATTGTGAATGGGAAGATAACTATTATTGTCCCCCACCCCCTCTTTAAATTTCAAAAGGTGCTAATTTAGACTTTTGGAATTTGTAATAATAACAAATAAGCGGAGTTATTGTCACCTTGAGTAAAGCTGTTCAATAATGAATGATGCCAAGAAGAAAAAAGGTGTATAGAGGGCTTGAGCGGTCAAAAAGTTAAGTTCTTTCACGGATAAATGCACCTCCAAATTTTGGAGTTAATTTTTCAACTTAAAATTGAACCAATAATTTTTAAGACAAATCTCAAGGTATACCAGTAGATGGGCCAAGCTTTCTAGAATCATCCAAAAAAATAATGTAGGCTTTTAAGGCAATTCAAATCGACATGTGAAAATATACCCAAAAATAACAATGCAGGCTTGTGAGAGAATTCAAATTGAAGTGTCAAAACATAAAGCAGATGATGTACCTCAACAATTTATTAAGGCGTTGATCAAGCTTCATTCTCCACTTCCACCATAGCATCCTATTTTTTTTTGTGTCTTCCACGGGGAATACTGAGGATGAGTAATTTTCTTCCAATATCGCTTTGAATGCTGGAACTACATCGTCAACCACTGCAAAACCCCAAGGACAGTGCCAAGGCTTACTTGAGTTCTCACACTGGGAAAGGGTACCCAAACCAGAAGTTGCTTCATCATCATCGCCATCTGAACTTGGTCACGAAAAGATACAAATTGGCATGAAAATGTGTAACAGCATAAGCCTGACAATATACTATACATATATAAATGCCCAAGTCCACATGAGCTAGATACCTTCTGAAATTGAGTCCACAGGTAGTAACATCACAACAGGTTCAGTCTTGGAACTGAATCGTGACACCAACATCCAGGCATCAACACCCGTAGGATGAAGCAGCAATTGTTGTAACAAACTAGTATAATCTCTTCCAAGTAAACTTATACTGACAACTGTCGTAGAAGGAAGACCAACCAAAAAGTTCTTCACATATTCTTCAAGATCTAAAGTGGTCTCAGGTGCAAGCCTGTGACAGCAATGCTTCAGATTGTATGTGAATTCACTCTTTTCTCTAATCTGCAATCACAAAAGCTATTCCCTGAGTAAGTCACACGTAGCTTCCTTGATTCAGGAAGATGCAGAAAAAAGGTATCCCCTGAAGTTGAAGTTATGAAATCAATCACTTTTATAAAACAGCAGCCTACAGAGCTGGAAATAAGAACAAGAAATCTCTGAATATTAGTTAATACTTAATATTGTCATATTTATGATGATCCAAGAATAAAACTCCATTTTGGTCCATCATCAACTGGCTCCCTTAAAGATTTTTGTATCACTCTAGTACTTCATACTTCTTCCAATTTCATCCTTCTAGAAGTAGAAAATTTATATTGCACAATATTTTGAGGAGCATATATCCCTTAAGGCTGAAACATATCAAAGTTTCAAATAGTGAAGTAATACAAAACCTTTGAGGGAGCCAATTGGGGACCCATATGGGGTTTTAATCTAAAATACATTGAAAACACTGCACCAGGTGCATGCAAAAAACTTATGGTTCGACTAGCCTATTGGGTAGAAAAAAGATGAACAAGAAATGCCTTGAGGGTTCAAGTTAATTGAAAGGAATGGCCAGCCAAACATTACCAAAAGAAAGAAAAAAAGAACTGGCTCCTACTGTTCCAGTCAGCTGCAATGAACTGTTTTTGCATTGATCAAGGATGGAACTAAATCTGGTAGAAAAATGAATGGTATGACATCCATTCCTATTTTTTTCCTCAATTAAGTAAAATAAAGCCACAGACCATAGTTGGGTTGAATAAGTTGGTTTACAAATTACATATAAATCAAAGGAACACTATAAAATCTTAGTCACATTATTACAGCATTTTACATATATGAAGTCAGACACTCTTTGATATTTAAGCTTTTAACAAGGCCATGGTTTGATCCCAGTTGATCCTAATTAGACACTTTTTCTGGTTAGCTGATCGGTCAATTTTTCAAGACATAGAGTACTCTTGCCATCTAGGCTAGAGCCTTGATTAACCATTGCCACTAAATAACAGCCAGAGTTTAGATGTAATCGAGCAATGCCTTAGTAATGCCTAAGTGCAAATTACAAAATATCACATCCTGCACTAGCAAACTTAGAGGGCATCATTCCCTTTCCTATTTAAAGTGTACGGAACTATGGCCACAAAGAAATTATGTGCTTCCTAAGAATATAATATAGAATCAAAATACAACTGGCACTAAAGTAATAGTGAGCATATGGTATGTGATTATCAATTCTCATGCCAACAATTAGGGTTTCTTTTTATAAGTCGGTAAGTCAAAACTATAACTAAAATCCCACCAATAAGTGTCAAAACCCATTTCATTTATAAAATTAAGCATCAAGCATACCTCTGCATCAATTAATGGCTGTGCTCCTTTGCATCTCCCACTTAGATTTGAAAAGAACCGGTAGGAAAGATGAGTTCCAATTGAAGCTTGATGAAAATATGAAGCCCAATAATTTTCATGCAAAGCTTTGCTAAATGATGACAAAGAAAATTGCTCATTTGAGGCAGAAACTATATATATCACAGCAAGTAATCTGGATACCTGTTGCAGTTTCACTAACATTTCAAGGTCACACAACTCGCTCTACCAATTGGCTTGAGAAGAAATAAAGGAACAGACCAAAAGCCAGAAATATAGAACAGGACACAAGCACGTTAACATGTCAAACTTTAGAAATATAGAATATGAGTATGACATGAAATAGCATTTATATATATTTTAACTTTTCACTAGTGATATTCTTCTAGAGAAAAACAAAACGGGTAAGATTACACATTCTACATATCTTAAATGATTATTTTCTTAAAAAAAAATAAGTGAATCAAAAGTTGTCAATAATTTATCATTAAAATTATTCTTGCACGAAAATTAAGGAAAAACTTCAATTATCTAATCATGATGGCTTATCTGCATCCATTTTGTGGATCTTTTCTTTTTTTTCGAGATCATTTGTGTCTGCCAAGTTTTGCTGACCTAACCATATTTGGCGTGTGGCCAAGCTGCATAAAAAACATGTCTAAGCCAATTTTGATCTGTTCATTTTGAAACATCCATACGTTTGAAGAATGTGTCCTGAAACAGGTAAGTCTACGTTTGGGAGTATTATATACAGCCCGAATAATATGTTGCTCTGTATGAACCTTCTATTAGAATCTTCACTCTTCCACATACAATGGCCAAAAGTAAAGCCTAATAGATCTAAACAGGCTTAAAAGGCTGCAAGTGCTAGAAGTCTAAGAGGTATGCTCCAAAACGTCAATATTGCTTCATAATTTGACAGGAGAGGGCTCTTAATTTGCCATCAGGAAATGAATAGACTTTGTATCTGAAAACATATCTAGGAAAGATAAAACATAAATAAATAAACAAAATCAGGAAAGAGATATTTGACCTTCTGAAAAAGAACAGGAACCTCACGAGAGAGTACAAAGGCTAGCATCAGCCAGGATGCAAGATCTTCAAACTTGATGCAAGATAAATTAGAGAAAATAGTCCTGGGAGGCAAAAGGCACAATGGAGCAAGTGAACGAGTTAGTTAGTAATACAAAGCTATGTCTATAATACAAGTAAACAATGACAATTCAACACTACCACAAGCTTAATGCAAGACTTTATTCATGTCGTCTTACTGCATAAGTTTTGGTTTGGTTCAACGAAGGATTTTAAGATTGTTTGGAAGTATACTCTTTATGTAGAGTTGCGGTGCTTATGGTCGAATTTTAATGCTGAAGCTTGTTATCAAAGAACTTTCCCCTCACGTTCCTTACGAAATAGGGTCATCTTTTAACTCCTTTTTAGTGTGGGTGTGGGCTCATGGATTCCCTAGGGGCTCTCGCTCATGGATTTGTAAAGGGATTAGAGAGCTTATCTGAGCTAACATTCTGCATTTGTAAACAACAGGCTTTATGAAAGAAAAACCAACAATGATTCACTCATCAATATGTGTGAAAGACGACAAAAGTAACAAAATGCCATGAAGTGCTTCACATTACAAAATTCCAAGGAAAACAAGCTCCTTGACAGCTAGAGGACATTTCTTTTTGAAAAAAGTCAAATTGGATTGCATGAGACAAAAAAGAATATAGAAATATCTAGTTTTAAGCAGTCAGATAATTTCAGAAAGTAACCGTGTAATATCTTATGTATTGTCATAATTGACTTCATTATTTCTATAAAGTCAATGATAAAGCACATTTTAGATGCCAATGTCTAATTATCTATCATACAACAGGGAATTGAACGTTTTCTCATCAAGAAGGAAGGAAGTTCACATATGCAGACTTCAATGAATGTAACTGGTAAGTTGTACTTATTACAAATACCTAGTATGCTTGAAATTATAGCTCCTCAAAGAGAACCAACAAATGTCATGGAGTATTTCTGCACGTTCAATAGCAAAAACATCTCCTTGGTACTCTTTTGCAACTAGAAGGTGAAAATAATCACGTGCTACAGGAACCAACTTTTGGTAGAATGAGTTTCTGCTGACTAGAACTGATATTCTTCTTAGAAGTATTTTATGTGCTTCATCAACTTGACTAGGATATGCAAGAGAATTTCCTGCAAGTCAAAAGTTATATCAGAGAAGGAATGGTCAACACCTATGTACTATAAATAATTGCATGGCTTAATCCTTCAGAAAAAATTGGCAAAGATCCAAATGTCGTTGGGCGCATTTGTTAAAATTGAAAACAATTTTTGGCACAAATTCCATACTGAAGTAAGTTGTGAAAATTCTCAGCACCAAATTTGTAATGTTTCAAAAGTTATATCAGAGAAGGAACGGTCAACACCTATGTACTATAAATAAACATGAAATGGTAATCATACCTAGTTGAGTGAGTAGCTTCATTGACAATTGCCTACGGACAAACTCCCATTTGAGATGAATAAAATTTTTCATTAGCCCAGATTTCATAATTTCATGGGGAATGCAGCGCCAACACCTCATTTTGATGTGATTGCTTGTTACTGCACTCCTTGAAGGCTCAATGCAATCTGTATCCTTCAAAACCGACTTCTGCTGGGAAAGCATATCAGAGTGTTCAGAAAGAGAAATATGGTTCCCCTCCAAACTTATTGAAGCACTGACTTTTGACTTGCTACTGTTTGCAAGTTGGTTCTGAGACAATCGATATCTAGAACGGGTTAACCTTGAATTATTCTCAAGTTCTGAAGTTTGCTCCTCTGATAAACACTTGGCTGCATTCTTATTCTTTCTATTCTGTTTCGATCTGATCTTGGTTTCTGGCTCTTCTCTCATGCATTTCAACCTATTTATACTATCTTCTGTTACTGTAAAGCAAGCAGAAGGGTTACAAGCACCACATCTGACACCTGTTGTACTCCCATCACTATCATCTTGAGGACAGCTAAGAGGGTTTTTCCATTCAGAAATATTTAATTTGTCCAGGGCAGATTTGTACCATTTTTCAGCCATCCCTACAGGAATATCCCCTGTACTACTGTCAAATCTACTTTGACACAAATCTCCGCGGGACTGATGCAGAGTTGCTTCCAACATCAGCTTGCACTTTGAGCAACAAAATGATGTGCTGCTTTCTTTCAGTATAAGTTCGGAACTTTGAAGTTCCTTTTCTGCTAAATCCCAAAGTCTTTTCTTGGCAAACAGTTTTCCTAACAGTATTACACATAAAAGAAAATCATTGACACCAAGCAGAGAATGAAATTTTGCCAATCCATGGAGGGGAAGTTAAAACAAGTTTATGCCATACCTAAGATTAAAGAGAAAGCAACCACAAACAATGATAACTTCAGTTTGCATGAAATGGCTTTACCCCACAGTAGAGAAGTTTCAGCATCAGCTCCATTTCCTATCATCTCATGAATTATTCCAACCTGCAACAGTGCACAAAATCAGAAAACTATCCTGGATAGCTAAAGATAGGATCCTCCACCGACGCTTTCTAATTTCCCCACATTAGAGGATCAAGAGATATACAAAGTCAAACCTGAAGCGTACTCTCTAGATAACACTGCATGATTTTCCATGGACTAAGATAGCCATCTTTCATGTCCCATGACATAGAATCAAATAACAAAACTTCTCTCGCAACTGATTTGTTCATTCCAAAATTCTCAATAATGTACCCAAGATTGTGAGAGAATACACCCTCTTCCTTGTTCTCTCCAGCCTGCTGCTGAACAGTATACATAAATTTCCCTTGGAAAAGTTTTGCACGCAGCCTCTGAGATTCTTTTGCAAATGAAAGAGCCTATTAAGAAAACATAAGATCATAAGATCATTACAAAGATAGATTTAAAGTTGATAAAAAAATGTAAAGCCACAGAGGTGTAGACCCAAAAAAATTATTAATAATAAAAGTGCAAAGCTGGACCACCAAAAGACTAAAACAAGAACCTATAGTTTATAATGAAAATGATATTTAAATTAGAGGCACACAAACTATTTAGGTACTAATTTAAAATTCATTTGCTCTATAATTACTCCTGATGCAGCTGATATGACCTTATAAATTACAACCTAGCACCTAAGAAATACGAAAATCTAGAAACTTGAGAATTACATGCCAGTTCATGAAGACAATTTCAAAGTAAATAAGACACATCCAATAGACACTACAAAATCCTGATTAACTAATTTTAATTTTTATGTTTAAATGAAACTTTGTTTTCTAAGAAAAAGTTCAAAAATTAATTAAAAAACATTGATTAGTCATAGAAACATAACACACAAGACTTCGTCAACACAACCCAAAAGAGTAGAATATTAATCAACATTTGTGCGATCACTTGCAAAAGGAATACAAAATAAGAAAAAGAGAAATAAAAAATAAAAATCACTTTTACTAGTTAGACGATTGATGATGCAGTAGCATAAAAATTTAAAATCAAATCCACTGCTACTTACCTCTGTTAACTGTCCACTTGAAATAAGTCTAGGACACAGATCATAGTAGAGACACCCAGCAAGGAAAGCAGATTGGTTTGAATCAGGAACCTAGACCAAAAATCAGAAAACACAGTGAAGATTCCAGATAAAAAGAGCATTATGAAAGAAATTGGCTAGTCAAACGGGCTTACACTTGACATTAATTCAAGTGCAACTTTTCTAATATCATCAACTCCGATGTCTATCTGGAGAGAGTTCTTGTGATTGTAAGAACCCCTTCGTAAGTCGGCAAACAAAAAAGAGAAATTCTGCTGAAACCCTATCACCAATGGTTGGAAGCCCTGAAGATAACGTATCCAGGAATCAATACTGGAAAGTTCTTCAAAGTGTTCTGATGAGTTCAAGATGAATTCCTCATCTACAGGAGAGAAACAGAGCGCATGACTTATCCTTCTACTTTCCCACAGTAAGGCCAACCACTTCTCAATTGAGAGATTCTTCATTTTAAACAATCTAATCATTAGCCAATATGCATCATTATAAAGTTCCATGAAACCCTGTAGAAATAGCATTAATATCAAAAAGATTATCCCTATCAACCTTATGCAAAAACTACAGGAACCAAATCATTAAAACAGAGCAAACCTTCAATTGTAATAGATCAATTATGTTATAGAGTAGTATCATCATATTGTCAGGCAATACGGAGCCCTCTTCCTTGTCACAACAATGGGGAATGTAAAAGTTTGACCACAGATTTAAAGCTTCCTTGACATCTTCAAAGATTTGCTGTTCAGTGGACAAACCAAGACAAACTTTAGCAATGAAGAAATTAAGTTTAACATCATAATTGTGCCCTGTCACAAAAGAGAAGAAACTGCAACCACTTATTAAACTTTAAACTAACAAAGTAAGAAATAAGTGTATTAAGACCTTTGAGTTTGGCTCAGCTTCCATGGTACATAGTGCACGTAGGCTATATGCGACTGACAACTGGTGATCACGGGGATTTCTAGTGGTATATATTTCACAAGAAATCTCCTTCTGTTTAAAGAAAATAGCTCCATATCAATGGGATACACAACTCCAACAATATGTTCTTTGAAAATGATAAAATTAATATATTCGAAAAATACATAAATATTGCAGAGCTTACTATCTTAGTTATTGCTTCAGAGAAACACTGAATACAATCCTTGAGACCTTCTATTCCACAGACCCTCAAGGCCTTCCCCTTTCTCACTAGAGCTTGTGCTTTCTGAAAACAACTATCTGGATTGACATATACATCTTGCAGGAGGATATCTGTGATTTTCATTTGCATTTTCTGACAGAGCTCTGGGTAAGTAAAACTCATTTCCTCATATGCAGTAAGTTCCTAAACAAGACATCAGAAAAGACCCATCATAAACAAGTTTGACATAATGAATTATGTATCAGCAAAAATCTATTGAAATTTTCATGAAAAACAAATATATGCTAAGAGGCCGCACCTGCTCCAAGATCATGCCAATGTTCCTCTTCGAAAGCTCTGTTGAGGATGACAGAAGAGAGTACAAGGTGAGGGAACTACTTTTCTCATCCTCTTGCTTAACACGTTTACATTCCATCTGGATAGCATACCATGTAACAATAAGTAGAACGAAATAAACTCAGAGGGAAAACAGACAAACACAAAGAAAAATGCTGTATGTTACCTTCACCCACTGCTTCACTACAGCCATAGGAGCTGCCAGCCTCTCAAACTTATCATTGGCAGCACACCAGCCTTTGAGGATTGATATAGTTTTCTTCCTCACCTTATGACAGTCCACTTGATAGAGAATATCCAAAAGAAGAGCACTTCTGGTGCAAGCCTCATATACAAACTCTATAAATTCATCTCCTATTGGACCACCACAATGACATTTGCTACAGAGCCATGATGCCTTACAGCATAAGCTCAGCACCTTTGAAGCCTGCAACGATATTTCAAACAAACAAACAACAAATGGAAAGGATTTAAGAAAAAAGATATGAAATTCTAGTTATTCATCTATGATCTTCATATTTACATTTCTTTAATTCAACAGAGTCAACACTAGCATCAAAATAGCCATTTGGATAAGTGGAGGTGCTTTCACTCCCTGTATGCATTCTTTTACCTTCAGATACAATTATTTTCCTTCATTATTTAGTTGCTAACTTTGTTGGACTCATAAACTTTACTGTCAGTTAGTGGTTAATATTTTAACTTAAAGAGTCAAGTACTGAAACCAATTATTGGTTTTCACTGACCAAAGAGCACCAATCCACATATCAGCTCTTGTGTCTCTTATGAACTGTCTTTGGGAAATATAAAACAAGCTTGAACAAAAGCAATACCAAAAAGAAAATAAGTAAAAATATGACATTTTAGCAATTGAAAACTGAGAACAAAATACCTCTTTTGCTTCCTTGTTTCTGTGGAAAACTACAGCTATATTGTAGAGGCATGCAATTATGTAATTTCTCCCTTCTTTTTGGACATGTTCACTAGCAATAATCTGCTTAATTAGCCGTGCACTCTTCTGAAATGAGAAAGGAAAAACTAATTATCATGTGGGAATAAAAGAGGTAACATAAAATTCCCCATCAATTTTGGAGATTCAGAAAAGCAATTTTAACCAAAACTAAATCATATGGAAATGACAAAGATTAAGACTATTTCATGAAAATTAGCACGAACCTGGATGTCAAGTTTAGTTTTGATGGACAGAGTAAAAGCTGCCACAGCTACATTAAGCAATGTTTTACAGTTTCCATCAAAACCAATTCCATCCCTTTCTGTCGTAATGCTGTATGTGGAAATAAGTAAATTTTAGAGATTTAATATTATAAAAAATCAATGAGATGACTAAACAAGTGGGGCCAAAGACTATTGTCCGCAAAAAATTTGAAATATTTTCTATATGTTTTCAATATGGTTCTTTATCTCCCATATCTTAATTGCAACTGTCCATAAGGTACTTTTAACTATAGATAAGTGACATGAGGAATGAGAACTCTTCTCTTGTAACATTAAACAGGTCTGTAGAATAAAATAGAAACATATATGGGCCAGCTTGCCATGCATGCAGGACCACACTCAACAAGAATAACAGTAACCAAAAAGAAATCAAAGAGGATGCTGCAACCAAGAGAACGCTCTACTGCATATGAAAGAGCACTCCTGCACACCCTCAAAACTTTGACCGTTGCATGTATTGCACATCTCCAATCAATATGAAATAAAATTATCCAGTATTTAAAGAGAAGATACTGAAAAGATGATTTTGAACATTTTGTTTCTTTACCTTGAACATGAAAGTATAAGATGACAAAGGAGATGGAACGCATCTAAGACAGTGGACAGCATGCTTATAGCAGAAGCACCATCCTTTGCAGCAACTAATTGTTTCCTTTCCGAATTAATTGCTTTAGCAAGGGGTTGGGAAAAGAATTTCAAAGCATCTAAGTAATACGGCATGAAAGTCATAGAACCAAACTGTGTACTTATTTGATGAGTAAGATCTTTCTCGACATTGGAGCAAATATGAAGGTCACCACACAAGGCACCAATCACAATTGATAAATCCTGTGGCATGTTCTCAGTATCAAGTAAAGTTTCAATCAAGTATTGAAATTTTGCATCTCCGGAAGATACAAGGTCTCCATCTCTAGATCTCAAATCACAACTAATAAGGAGCAATCCAGCAACATAAAGTCTCAGAATCTCACGAAGAGGTGTCATAAACTGCCAGCAAAATGAAATATAAAAATTGACAGCAGTAGCACAACTGAAAAATGCACTCAATCAAACATTGGAAAAAAAAATACCTGCTGCAAATGTTCTGCAATTTTGTTCAGATGTGCTGCAAATGTACTACAAAAAACTGCATTTGCCATCTGACATTTATGGACACAATAAGATACAAGTTCAACATACTCTATTCCAGTTTCCTCTTCAACCTGAAAGGATAAATAACATTTGTGAACAGTAGTATTTCAGCTGCTCTCTAAGTTAAAAAATACCGTTTTATGTGTACGCGGGTAAAGCCAAGCAACCTAAATGGCCATCTCTAGGTAAGTCAACTAAAAGGCAAAGCAACATAAATAACAGATGAGGAACTTGGAGTATTGCAGCATAAGTAGAGGAAGAGATGGTGAGAGATTCAAATTATGATCAAGAAATTAACGAATTGTATGTAATTCATTTTACAATACCTGGCATTCATGAGCAACATGATCCAGTATATCCATGATATACAAGGATGTGTTCTCTTGCAGCTTGAACAGCGAGGAGCATATCATGTGGGCGATCTGCATAAAAATCTTATCAGAAAAGCAAGTGAAGAATTTAGTGATGCTTAAATCCAAAAGATGAAAAATAGGTTACCTTGTAAACTCGATCTTTCAATGAAGATTTCGCATACTCAGTCAATGTTGCACAGCAGAAAGTTTTCAACATATCCGTATCAATCGATGTTGCCTTCTCAACTAAATTTAAAGAACATTTACCCATATTAACTACTAACGTCCTCTGCAACTTCTCATATGTATTGGCATCTAATACCCTGGAAGAATGAGTTTGGTGAAAAAAGCAAGTTAATAACTTAGATAAATCCAGAAGACACTTGTTTTAGCTTAAATAAGGCTGGTATCCGTGTAAAAATGGGGACAATCATCAAAACATTTCAAGAAGGATCTCTTAACAAGTATTTGGGTATTATGCTATATGTGTGCCAGATAAAACGTGTAAGATATCATATTTGCTTCCCTTAAACGAATCCCAGCTTTTTCATGCAATTATGGTAAAGATATCCTTCCTCCAATAAACGAGGTCAGATCTTTAGCAAAGCAAACAATTCTTATTCACTTTCCAAACCGAGTTTTATGCGTGCATATGCTATGTCCTATACGAAACATTGATCGCACAATAAATTTCCAAACCTTAACCACGGCCATACTTCCTCTACCAAATCGAGCACCCTCCTATAGTACCCACCGTCTTGGCTCCGTCCCATTGCAGCACACTTCACGAGCGTTACAGCAGTCTCCACAACCAAGATACAGAAATCTTTGTCTCCGCCGCCCTTATCTACTTCCGGGAGTAACTTATTCTTCATTCTCACTGATTTCGAGGCATGCCCAGTGAACCGAATCCTCTCCAAAATCCTAAAACCCTCAGTTTCTGATTCCTCGTGCCGCCCACACACATCCAAGCAATGCATCATTCGAAGTCTCATGAGCTCAACTGAATAAGGCTTGCAAGCCAATTGAGAAGCAACGGAATCCAAGCAATCTAAGCACAGCTTATAAACTTCAAACAATTCGTGAGCTAAGTCTCCCCCGCCACCCGATTTCGATAACTCCAGCAGGCGCTTGGGGAGAATAGACAAACAGCGATTAAGAAACAAAACATACTTCTTAGCAAGTGAACGGACTAGGGATTGATCCTCGTTGGACTTCGCCGATTTCTTGGTTCCCTTGGGTTTTCTAAGATCATCAAATGAGTGGAGATAGTCGAAGAAAAGGGGGGAAATGTCTATGCTATCGGAGGATTCGAGTTTAGAAATGAGAGATGCTTCGCTGGTGGAGGGCATGACGGCGACGGCGACGTAACAGAGCAGGTACCGCGTTGTTTTGGGGAGGAAGTGAGGAGCGTCGAGTTTCAAAGGCGCGAATGGGGACAGCCTAATTCAAATTTTTGCTTCCCCAGTTGACTCTTACATCAATGGAAAAAGAAAAGGGGGGAAAAAGAAAATTTGTGGAAAAAAACACTGAAAATATAATAAATAGTTTTTAAAAAATAAATTAAGACAAAAAAATAAGTTTATTTAAAAAAGGTTTAAAGAAGGTCTCAAATGTAGCGTATTTAATTGATTGTATAATTTGATTTTTCTATTTTCAATCATAATAATAATTTTAAAAGTTTATGGATACATGTATTACTATACTTTTTAATAAGGATGCACAAAGATAGGTTCGGCCGAGTGGTATCAGCCCGTAGTTTAGTCTAACATATTTTTTGAGTTGATTATTTCAGCCTAAAGTCTACTTTTGCCTGGCAAAAAGTAAAATTTTTATATGAATTAATAAGTCATCGAGTTCGAGCCTTAGTATATATAAAAAAAAATTTGTTGGGAGACTCACCTACTATAGACAGGTGCGCGACGTGAGTCGGATCTGGATGTAGTCTGAGTAAAATTCCAATAAACTGAGTGGATAAAAAAAATATATTTCCTCCAAGGAAAGGGTAAAGTTTTTATGTGGATTAATAATTTATTTCTTCCAATGAGAGGGTAAAGTTTTTACGTGGATTAACAATGTATTTCCTCTAATAAGAGGGTAAAATTTTTAAATCCTACTTGGCCCTAAATATAGCACAAATATATGGTAGTTAATTTTTTTTCCAATCCTGTCCCCTCCTTAATTGCAATAAATTGGTATACATGGAGAGTACTTTATTATGGGCATTAATTTTATTAAATGGCAAAATTGGAAAGTCCCACATTTTTTACAAGTTTAAGAATATCAGCTATAACTCCTTAAGAATGGTGAAGCTAGTTAATTTTACCCTACAGTTAGGACTCAAGGAAGTAAATCATTAAGATATAATCAAAGGAAAATGTAATGAAATAAAATTTATTAAAAATATACACTATATTTAAGGATCTACTACAAATTGTCTCATTAAAAAATATTAAAAAAATAAATGTAGCAAAAAGACATCAGGCAATCTTATAATCATTAGATATTTTGGACTGAGGATTCTTGCTTGTTGGTCGTTACATCATACTCCATCCTTTTTTTTTAATCACTAATTTTAAGACAATTGATTATTATCTTTTAAATTATATACCCACTTCACCAATTTTAGAAGTCAAATAAATCATGAATTATTAAAATAAATTGAGATTTATTAGAAAATTTGAAAGAAATTCTAGTATATTAATTATATTTTGTAATCTATGTGTTAAAATCTTAAATAACATATTAAAAAAATGGAGTATTTAGAACTCATTCCCAAAATTCATTTTGGTCCATTTATAATTTTTTGCAGTATCTAATTTGAGATTTTTTCTTTGCATGTTGTAAAATTTTGACCAATTAAAGAATGTTTGGTAGTAAGTAATTCAAAGTTAGGGTGCTGCTGAAAACAATTTTTTTTTGTATAAAAACTTAAAAAAAAAAAGGTTAAACTCACCCACGATCCAAAGACATGACGAAATCTCCTTTTCTCCTATACGATACCAATATCGAGTAAGACGAGCTGTATATTACCCTCAAGCATAAACCTAAACACCCAAGAACTAGGATAACTCCCTAAAAGCCGCAATTGGAACCACAATAAAATGGTACTCCTTAAAGATCGAATACTCTCCAAATAGTCGCATGTCCCACCCTTTCGCCTGTTGAACTCACATACGATGGGATGCTGAAAACAATTTTTACAAAAATAAAACGAACAGCTAAGAGTCTCTTCCAAATGTTGGCCCTTTGTAATATTTCAGTGCAGCTTTCAAATGGTTCCTCATAGTTCAAATGGAAACTCAGATAGACAACTCAAGAACTCAATACATTGGCATGGCCTCAATCTTCCTTTGCCAACCGCAAAAATATAAATTAAAAAGAGAAAAAGAAAAAAAAAAACACTGACAAAACCATTGCAAAAACACAGTATCATGTAAATTAAAAGAAATCTTTGATAGATGAACCTCTGTTTCCATGAAAATGTCCATATCTCATCAAAGAAAAACAAACACATGGATAAGAATTACACACACTCATCATTCTAATTTCTTAAGACTTTGTTCATGATGCTGTTGTGTCAGCCTTGTTTTCCTCCAATAACTTAAGCTCCTTGCGCCAATCTTCCAGTTTTGATAGCTTTTCCAACTGTTCTGGCTTCAAATCTTGCTCTCCACTTTTCTGCTGAAGGGCTTCAGTAAGCCGAATCTGCACCCACCGATCTAATGTTATGAAGAACCCTAGATAGATCTCCTAATTCATTAAACCATCATCAATAACAAGAAGCTTTATCCCATTATATAGGATAGTTATATAAATGGCACTATGCCATTGATCAATCTTTGATGAGCAACTAAGTGGAATGTGAAACCCTACTTTAAAAACTAGATGTTAAAGTAAGAGAACTAACCTATTTAAATACTCTATTGAGCATCACATACTACTCAACGTGAGACTTAATATTTCATATTATCAAGTCTCCATCAATCTCTATCAACAACCAACAACCAACTCTTTTTGTATTATGCTTAATTCAACCAAATATTAGAGGTGGCCATCGAAGCAATTTTGAAACATTATAATTGAGATAAGCTCCTAAAAGAGAAATTAAGATTATGGAGTGGTTGCCTTCACTAACAAATCTAGCCACTATTTTCATTTCTTCTCCAATTCTATTACCTTTCATTCAAATTCTTACCAATCTCTAGTTTAGGTACTGGTTTAATTTGAAAATCTCGAATTCAACACAATACTGCTTGAAAGTGTGAGGACACTTCCTAATAAAAACAACAATCATCCAGAACAAACAAAGTCAACCCCATAATCCAAAAGCTTCCCAGAAGCCAGATCGTTAAAATAATTGTAGGTTATATCAAATAAAAGACATTCTCCAATTAGGGCAGGACAAATCAGCCACATGAACCTCTAGTCTCAGCAACCAATGAGGTAACTATGCAATGCTCAAAAGGAACTGGTGGAGAAAAGTGATTCCAAAAGTTCATTAAGGAACGTAGATGCAATTTTTAAGTCCTTTACTAATTCCTGCATTGTCATTACCAAAATAACTCATTTGGTAATTACTATGCTGCTACCAGCGGTCAGACTCAAGCAATGTCCTTTCTTCTCTTAAAAGCTTCTATTCAAGTCAACATTAACTCCAAGAATGACAGAAACTAACAGAAACACACCAGGCAGACGAGTTTTCCTATGGAGACAACCTAAAAGGCTACCTCACAAACTAGCGAAAATCAAAATGAAATTCATCATGTATGGTCAAACATATTCTCATTTCTCAATACTTAGTCAAAGTGATAAATAATCTCCAACCATTAATCATACTTGATTAATAGCAGACCCAAATTAACCCAATACGATATTCTTATAACATGGCAAAGGAAAGAAAACAGTAATATGTGATTATAAACCAGCTAATGAAACCATGCTATGCCCATATACTCTATATTAACAAGACAATGATATCTCTATGACCAACACTACTAAATGGCCGATCTCCAATGTCACGCTTCCTGTCAGATATCCTCCCCAAAGGACAACATAATAATTCACTTCTCAAAATTTTTTTAGAATAAGAAAACGTAAATTTGACATATCACATATTTAAGTTAGATTTAATAGGATTAAAATAAATTGCTGTATGAAGAATGCAGAGGAATAAGGCTTAGGCAAAAGAGACAGATAATTGCACTTCAATGGAGACATGCCTGAACAAGCCACTAAGGTTATCATAGTAAAGATTACTGAACCGTGACAGAATAAAAGTAACCTAACCATACACTATCACTGTTAGCCCATATTAACGGATGGTTTTATCGAAGCCTTACTGGATGCAAATTGGAGACTAAGGCATCAGGCTAATCTAATAGAGAAAGTTGGAAAGCATGGTTGATTTACCTTCTTTTTTAGTGCTCGAATTCTTTTATCTATGTCTTGACTACCCACTTGGTCTGAACCCTCTGCAGTCTCTAATGCAGCAGGAACAATGGAAGAATCTCTAGAAACAGCTATATCATTCAGCTGAGAGGTTAATGACGTGACAGACTCTGATATGTGACCTGAATTGTCGATGGGTAGTTCTTGGTTACTACTGTCTTCATCTCCAGTTTGTTCCAAGTTCTTTTCCTTGTCAAGAGCAGCCTGCAAGAGAAAATTAAAGTAAAGATATATACATTATGCAACTTTCAGAACTTGTTCCTCTATCTTCACGATTAAGGAATAACCCCAAAAAAACATTTTATAACAATGAAAACTTGCTAGGGTCGGTCCTGCTCAAGTGCCAACAGGATAGTTGCTTGACTTCTATCTCCACAGGAGCTTTATGGACGGTTAGAGGCTAACTTTCTGATACATTTTTAACCCCACAAATAGCATCTCTTATGTGCAAGAAACCTAGATGTTCTTGTATACTACAATTAGAGGTTTGCAAGTTAACAAGTAAATGCATGAATAAAGACAAGAACACAGTTCAGTTTTGTTCAATTCCTGCTTATATTCTCCCACCTTTTTATAAGAGTTCATAAACTATGTGTTCCTAAACCAAAAAGCTTTCATGACTCAGTGGCAACTTGCCATGCCAGAGCTGAGTGGCTTGAAACAAGTACGAAGTTTTTACCCCAAGTCATTCTTTTGACTACTATGACTATATAGAGGGCTTAAAACATGCAACTAAAATAATTTTCCTCAAGATAGCCTATGTAAGAAATAGTGAAAGGAAGCCAGCAACAAGTAATAAGTAACGAATTATGAAGAGCAATCATTTGGATACTGTATTCCTGTATTACCTACAATCAATTCATGATGAAACATCATGTCTTGCTAGGTTGACAGCTAAAACCCTGCTTACCAGGACTTTCAACTCGATGGGAGCGAAGGTTGAAAATACTTGTCCTGGGAAGCCAATTGAATAAAAAAATCATGACAGAGAAAGTAGCATAAGTACATAACACACCTGAAGCCGTTTTTCCTTCTTTCTTTCATTCCTCTTAACTGACTTAGACTTGGGTTTTGTGTCTAATGAAGGATCATAACCCGGAGGTCCAGCTTGTGAAGCCAGCTCCTTTTTCAACTGCAAAAACCAAACTAGGGAATCAAAATGGGAAAAATTAAAAAACAGAAGAAGTACTTCAAGAAAACTGCCAGGAAGCCTAGCCCAAAAGGCTTGTAAAATCCGTTAAGCTAGTTCTCTGTCAATTTGAATCCAGCGAGAAATAAAATATATTACACTTCACGCTGGTTTAGAACATCATTAGCTTAACAAGTTATCTTTTTTCTTCTGCCTGCAGAATTTATAAAATCCAATTAGTCAATACGTATGATGCAACATTATGATATGATCTCCATGTTCTCCTAAAGAGGTGTAAACAACATTGTTTCAATACGCATACTGGACAATACTCTCCATTGGTATATCGACAGTATATGTGAAGCCTAAAAATCCAAACTTGTCAAACTCTGAAGGTTTGTAGGTAAAGTTGCAGTCAAGCAAAAGGGGGGAAGAAAAAGACCGATTAAACCTTCACATAGAAACCATGAACTGTGTAACAAGGATTATGACACAGAAAAACGTACCAGGGCACCTTTAGATTGATAAATGGCGACTTCGTCTTGAGGAACATAGCCAGCTCTGATCCGAATAGGCTTCCGGAGGGTACCATCGGGTCGCCGGCTTGGCGCGAGAATTCTCTCTCCTTCTTTTAGGGTTTTGCTCAGCTCGGCTAATTGCTGCAGTTGATCGTCACCTCCATTACTGGTAGCCATGGATGATAAGCTTCAGGTAAAGATAATAAGCCCTTATGAATTTCAATGTTGGATTCTTGCCTCTTGTTTCTATTGTCAGCGGCTTCTACTTTGCCAATCACAGCTGGTTTCTACTCATGAAATTTCTGAGGAAGAAATCATGAAATTTATCAACTTAAATCGTGTTTGAATTAGGAACATTACATCTAGGCTCTAGCATCAAAAATCAGAAGCCACCGATTTATCAAATTTATAAATGTATGATTAAAGTTTAGCTCAACATCGACTAAATTTTTCCTCTAAATTTATATTAAATTTTAAACTTACAAAGATATTTTTAATTTTTTTATGTTAATATAATTAGTTTCATAAACAAAACATACTCACCCAACAAATTTAAATAAAGATTCTGTAATTAGATGCTAGCTAAATATATTTTAAAATTTAATATGATATTTTTATATTTTAAAAGATTAATATTTGATGTATAAGATTATTTTGTTAAATTTTATTTTAAATATTTTGTAACTTACAAATTTTAAATTAAAAATTAATATATCAATTTTTTTTAAAATCAAAATAATTAAAAATTAATTATCTCAAGATGTTAGAAACTATCAAAATAAATTTTATCTCTTTTAATAAAAAAAATTTATACATATTTATGTTATGTTTAAAAATTTTGTCATTTACTAATTATATAAAATTTTATTAGTATATTAATATTTAATTATAAAGTTAATATTTAAATTTACTGAAATTTGGGTTGCTGATTTTACTCACTTTTTGGGGGAGTTGTAATATTGTTGAAGTTGAAGGGTGAACAATTTTCAAGGCTCTTACACTTGCGTGAGCAAAGAAATTATTCTTAGATCATAGGCTAAAAATCGAATTGATATGATGAAAAATAGAAAAGCACACAAAAGATTCACCTTAATTTTCGTACATATTCATAGATTAACGATGAGGTAATGGAATTTGAAATTAATGCATGTTTCAAGAGAGCAAAAAATTTCGTTGTGAATGTTAAAGTAAAAGATTATTTATGAAAATCTATTATATTCGTATTTGGATAGTATAAAAAATAAAATTTTAAAATAATTTATAACCTAAATTTTAGTTTAAAAAAATTTAAAATAAATAATCGTATTTTTCTATAAAAATTTTTAGAATAAATTATAATTTAAAATTATGACTTCAGATAAGTTTCTAAGAATAGTTTGTAAGAAAAAAATTTATAAATTACCCGATTACTATTTTATTTTTATTTTTTTTACACTCTCTTCTCTCTCCTCCATTCGTCTCTAATCTTCTCCATTGCAGTCATCGTCGGTCGAAGTTAGTGTCATTGAGTCGTTGTTCCGTCGTTGTTCTCGCTTCAAATCTTCTCCAACTCCATCATCATCGCATGGGTCGCTAGGTCGCGTGGGTCATCCGTCGGTGCTTCCATTTTTTGTCGTCCATCATCCTTTGTCCGCCGGTGACCCTAAACAGAAAATGTAACCTCAAAGATCGGAAATGAAATTACGGAGACAGACACTCTAACAGAGGAAGCACGCTCGACTACATCAAGGGAAATGAATAGTTGCTGTTGATAGGCTACTGAGGAAGAAGAGTAAAAATAGATATGACGTGCTGCTGATAGTGAACAGTTACTTCTTTTTTTTTTATACTCTTTTTAGTAATTTATTAATAACAAAAGTCGTTATGATAATAATAATCCAAACACTTATTTATTTATAACTATTTTTTTTTATAAATTATTCTCTATAAATTCTTTTTTAAAAGTAATATAAATTTTTTTTTCATAAATTTTTTTTAAAAAACCTATTTAGACGGCTATATATTGAATTCATATCCACCACACTTGGTGACATTTTTAATAGCTAACGAGTATGTGGGATATAATCCTCTTTAATTTGATTGTTGTCTATTTTAGCTTTAGTCCTCTTTTTTTTTACATAAAAAATAATTTATTGAATTTGTTTTTTGTTAACAAAATAACGGTGTTAATATTAAGAGATTAAAAATATATTTTATAAATTTAAAAGATTAAACTCAAAACTGATGTAAATTCAGAAGCCACAGATACTAACGCTTTAAAATGAAAATGGAGGAAGACACAAAAATACTTTTGAAATACGCAAATTTCATATTGCTCATGTATTTCTCTTAAGTTTCTAGGACTTCTTTAGCATTAGCTTTTATTGCAAAACAACAATATTGCTCATGTAAAAAAAAAAAAAAAAAAAAAAGCTCCCTCCTTCGTTGCCTGCCGCCATGTTGGCAAAGCTTCAGCACTAGCCACGGGAACTCTAGCACTGGTATCTAAAATTATTAAGAATGGGGTGATATTAAAATTAATAATTACGAAATAACAACTTTAATTATATAAAAAAAACAACAAAAACTTAATCAGTAATAACTAACTAGTATTTTAAAATTTTAAATTTGGGTATTAAGTATTGGTAATAACCTGGAAATCAATGGCAAAACATAATTAAGGATGCGTCACCCATCGTCCTTGGGTTCAACTGGCGAAGGGATGAGATATGCGACCATTTGGAACGTGTTCGAACCCTGGGGAGTGCCACTTTGTTGTGGTTCTAGTCGCGGTGCTCGGGGAGGTATCCTAGCTCCTGGGTGCCTAGGTTTACGCCTGAGGGTAATAGACGGCTCGCCCTGCCCGACATTGGTATCGCCTAAGAGGAAGGGAGATTTCGCCCTGCCCTTGGATCGTGGGTGAGTCCGACCTCTTTCCAAAAAATTTTGTATAAAAAAAAATAATTAAGGATGCGCAATATACAAAGAAATACACAAAAAATAAACTTAATTCCAGACAAGTTTCTAGGACTGCACTATAAATAGGGAGTTTCGTGGGATTAATTTAGCATATGCATATTTCAATGGTATTTTTGTGTCATTCTCTTGAAAAAAAATATGATAAGGATAATTTAGAAAAATTGCATCGCAATTATTCATTACCTTTCTTAGTATGTGTTGGATCAGAGTTTGCAAACTTAGTTATAATTAAATTGATTTTGCATGTTTGTTGATTTTCATGATAACGCTTATCCATTTTGAATAAAATGGGATTGTATTGAGATTTTCTTTTTTAATGGATCAATTAAAGCTCTCCATCTTACTTCATTTTCTATTTATCTACATTCAGACGGAGTATAAAAGAATTGAAAAACGCCAATATTCATTAGTACTAGTTCTAGTGAAAGGAGTTTTAATAGTTTAAACATAAATTTTTATATTTAAATTTATGTGAATAAAAAAATACTTTCAAATTGGACCAATCATGTTTAAATTTGTTCAATATAGCATTCAAACAAATTTTTATTTATTCTTTTTTAAATAAAAAGTCATCTAAATATAAAAATTTGGAAGGATTTTTTTAGTTTTCCTTACACTCATTTGTATTTCTACAATCTTATTTGATACATTATCGAGAACTAAATGTAGATATATCTTCTAACGATGATTCAAATATTGATCCACCATGTTATAAACGACAAGCCTCTTTATAATTTTGTTATGTTAGTACCATTAACCCTTGCACAAAAGCTAAGTGTGCTACTAACGGGGGTTGGTTCGAGTGGTAAGCGACTCAGTATCGTTTAAACGAGGTCTCGAGTTCGAGCCTTGGCGTATGCAGAAAATCCCTGTTGGGAGACTCATCCACCATAGCCAAGTGCGCGACTCGGGTCGAATCCGGATATAGTCGGGGCAAAACTCCGATTAACCAGATGGGTAACAAAAAAAACTAAGTGTGCTAATAAAGTAAAATTAAAAAATTTAATAAAGAGAAAAAACAATACAGGTGGCAAACTAAAAATTGAGAAAAAATATAAGTACTTCTAGATTAGTTTTCTCTAAATTTTATACCAAGTGAATTAAAAAAAAAAGAGGTAAAGTATAGGCATTGCTAATTTTCCCTATAAAAAAAATCCCAATTTCCATTGAGAATAATAATGCTCTGCAATATGGGGACGAGAAGGCCTTATGTATAATATAAATTCATTAGTAACCTTTGCAATGCATGTTATGCATTAATTACATATATGATGAAAGAACTACAAGTAATATTCTAAACAACAAGAGAATGAAAGAAGGGAAAATGACAAAGAAAATCTAATTGAATTTTAAAATGATAATTTAGGCAGTTGAATATCTAAAATGATAGATTGGACAGGATGTCAAATCTGTCTTTTACAATTTTAGATAAAAAGATCAAATTAACCCTGGAAGATTTTGAAAAAAAAAGCGAAAGAATTAAGCCAAAACTTAGAGAAGCTACGCTCTTCAACTATATTCAACCCACACCTACCCAAAGTTGCACTCACCTTGGCGCCGTCGAAGAGCATCGAAGCTCATTACAGCACCATCGAAGGCAACAAACTCATATTTTTTTGGCATTATTCATTATTTTATTTCATTGTTTATTTGCTATATTTTATTTGCTCTGCCTTAAGATTCTCATTATTGCGCAACTAGGACACGAAGAAAATAGAGGCTACTGAGTTTTGGTCTTGAAAATGCTCACCTTGTTTCAATTTGCGTAAAGATTGGGTGGCAAATTGATGTACAATTATATTTTTAAAATGATATTATTGTTTCTCACTGGGAAAAAATAGAGGGTATAAGCACTAGGCATGTTGGACTTCGATCTCTAGTTATCTAAATTTAATTTGAACATTTTAGATTTGATATATTATCAGACATTAAATATAAACATATCTCCTGACAATAATTTAAATATTAATCTATTATGTTGTAAGGGACAAACTCTCTATAACTTTGTTTACCATTAACCCTTGCACAAAAATTAAGTGTGCTAATAAAATAAAATTAAATAATTTAATAAAGAGAAAAAACAATATAAGTAACAAATTAAAAATTGAGAAAAAAATATAAGTACTTCTAGAATAGTTTTTCCTAAATTTTATACAAAGTGAATTAAAAAAAAAAGAATTAAAGTATAGGCATTGCTAATTTTCCCTATAAAACAAGTCCCAACTTCCATTGAGAATAATAATGCTCTGCAATATGGGGACTAGAAGGCCTTATTTATAATATAAATTCATTATTAACCTTTGCAATGCATGTTATACATTAATTACATATATGATGAAAGAACTACAAGCAATATTCTAAACAACAAGAGAATGAAAGAATATGACAGCTGTTCCATTCTGGTAGGATATTAGTGCTTGTCTGGGAATACGTTGGAAACGTGATTTTACAATTTACAAAACAAAACTATTCTCACATTAAATTCAACGGATTTCCCAACACACACTAAAACAAAATTTTCCAACACCTTTTCGCTTGTGCAAGGGTTGTAAGACTAATGTTGCAAAACAGTATTATTCCCTCCTGCCCTCCTGGGGCTCGTCTTCGTCTTCTTGATCCAATAATGCATTGTCATCTCCAACATTCTTCTCTTGTTTGGCTAAACTTAGTTCGCTTTGTGGCTTTCCATTTGTGAGAGACTGTGCTTCTTCATCATCAAATTCTTCTCCCACTTCGTCTGAATAGGCATACCTGTGCATATACACAAGAGGATATGAATGAACATTGAGATTCTTCACTAAGCCATTTGAACCGGACTTCATAACATGAAAAGCAACAAAACGAAGGTACTGAAAACCGGATCGGTTATTGAACTGGTTGAGATAGTAGTTCAAGATTAGTGGAACATTATGTATGAACCACACATAATCCAACCAAATAGAGTTATAAAGTACAAGTCTGATGAACTGCCTTTTTAAAAAAAAATAAAAAATGACATTGTTAGAAGCTCAGTGAGGGAAGAAAAAATAAAATCCAAACCAGTCAACTCATCCAAAACTCTTGACCGGACTAGCCAAAAGGGACCAATACCCGTTCACTAGTCTAACCAGTTGACCCCAGTTGAATTTTGATACTATGAACAAAACATATTAACTACACCAATAAGCACAACACCATCCTTTCAAGAACAAAAAAAAAAAAAAAACTTATAAACACAATATCCTTGCAAGATATAGCCCCTACTTGCTCTGTCCATGTTATGAGAGGTTCCTCCAGCTAAAGTCCACCTCGACAAATGCATTTCTTTTTCGGGTAAATCTTGACATATTCATTTACATATTCCCTATTTCTGCCCAATCTGATAAACATTTGAGCTGCCACCGCCTGCCACCGCCTTAACCCCTGATAATGCATCTAAATTTTGAGTTGATCTTTATTTATGTTATATAAACAAAAGTCAGATGTGGCTGCAATTTTGAACCTAAAACCATTATGCCTCCCCATCCAACCCAACAAATTTGCCTGCCAAATGACACTCTTCTAAGGAGAGCATTGTGTCTGCAATTTTTCTGTATAATACATATTTTCTCTCATTGAGTCATTTCTAAAGCTTAGCAGATGGTTATATTTTTCAAAGATCATGACCAATTTTTTGTTTGGGGTAATAAATGTAAAATAGTTTTCCACAGAAGACTCAGAAAAAAATAACGTGGAGACAAAATATGTTAAATGCATAGAAATTGAAAAATATAATGCACCTTTGAGCACTCTGAGATGGGGCCCAGAGATAACATATAACACAGAGCAACGCAAGTGCAAGGATGTCCCAGAAAACTGTAATAACCCAAGCACTCTGCCATCGCTCATTGAAAGGATCTGTAGCTTTGAAGTATACCTGCAAAAAAGATTGCAGTACATGGTAAATGCAACATACTGATGGGTCTGAGGACATTAAAATATTTAAAATGCATATCCTACTCATTACTGGAAATGCAATCGATTTATCACTTTACCAAAAGCGTCTAAGTGAAAATATAATGACTTTCATAGAAGAAAATAACAATTTTTTAAGGATAAAAAATGGAGCCCTTTACATTGGCTTTCAAGGGATGAAGAATTGGGAATGCAGAAAATGCACAAATATCTTATATCTTGATTGAGGTTCGCATTTGTGGAGGAGTTGTTGGATTCTTGAACATTGAACGATTCTTTTTTGTTCTTTTGAGTAAAACAAAGCACAAATGTAAAATACAATCAGTGAAACTCAAATACCAGTTAATACTGTTTTTGTGCGAGATTAAACGTGTAGATTATAAGTCATACCTCATAAACTATCCAAGCAACTGAACATATCACTGTTACTGCTAATGCATTAGAGAACTTCTTATATATATCCAACTTAACAGAACTCCTTTTTGCCTGCAAAATGAGGACGAAAGGAAAAAATAGTGATATCCAAAAGCTGAACATCAAGAATTATAAATAAATACAAAAATTTAAAGGTAGGATATTGCAAACAAAGTAACAAGAGAGAAAGGCTACCTGTAACAGTTCTAGTGTTCTTGAAAGAGAAGTGAAAATCCATACTATTAAAAATGCATTCAAGAAAGCATTAGGAAGAACTAGAAGGAGCCTTGCCCTTCCTGAGACGTCATTGATGGTCCCCACATATTCAGTAATATCCAGCAACTCTGATGCTAGAAAATAAGTTATACCGAGCAAAAGCACCTTTGAGGTAAGACCACCAAGAGTAGGCCGAACAACACCATAGCCCATCGAAACAGAGAGAATAATAAGCCGTGATATAGTTTTTCTTATAGCCCCAACAGTGACAACCCAAGTAGTGACTTCAACAGGTCTAATTCCAGTATCATTAAAATTGACATACTCAAAATGCCAAAGAATCATCTCAAACAATCCAAGAAAAATGATAGCAGTGATACAGTGCTGGAGTCGCAGAATGTCCTTCCAAAACCTTAAGTACTGAAGGAACCAAATCATGCTAAGGCATAGATAAGCAACAGCCATAAATATGTAAAAATTCTTTAATGGGGCCATCCTACCAGGCAAGAATCCATCAGGATTTTTCCAGATTATCTTTCCCGTCATTACTGTTTCGTTGAGTTTGGGGTCAAATATAAACAAATTATACATTCCAGTCTTTGTGATGGAAACTTCATCATCTAGCATTGCAATTAAGTAATTCCCTCTGAAACGTACATTTAAAATGATGGGCCAATTGACGTCAGTCACAGAACGTCTCCTAATAACTTGTCCTTGCTTACAACCTTCCACCGTAGCTAAATCAGGGGTACAACAAATAGCTCGTTGGCCACCATAAGCAGAACCACCTATATTATCACGATCAGCTGCCTTAAGAATTACAACCTGTATCAACCCAGTAATGTAATCCATTGGGTGATGCCCATCAGCAGCAGCTTTGCTTCTCTGAAAGGTAATGTTCTCAAATCTATCAACCAGCCCGACAAAAAAAGTCAGTGTTACAAGTTATGACAAAAGAAGGGGGATCCACAGGCAATATGCAACATTTTCAATGCATGGTATGGTCGTATTTATTTTTCATGCTTCAGTGGTGGTTTTCACCATGAATATGAATGTCCTTCAAAGCTTCACACATGTTCAGCTGTTCTCATGCTACATAAGGAGCCCAACAATATTATGAGAAATATGAAGAGGTACTTACCAAAATGTTATCATGAGTATCTAACAGACTATTTAAATCAGACAAAAGGAGAAAAGTGAAGATAATTCGCTGGAAAAAAAATAACTGAATTGATTCAATAACCAATGATACAGAGCCTTTCAGCCTACTATTATTAACTATTAATGATACGTTATATGTAAAAATCATCTCCCCCTCAAAACACCCATCCTTGCCCTCATAGGTGCTGTCTTATAAAACCTGGAAATGGATTTTTGTATTGATGACAAGTCCTCCCAAGAAGCATTTCTCCTTTTACCATGCTCAAGTGAATCAGCACTAGATTGACGGGTAAATGACCTCTTTTCACCACACTTCTAGCCAAAATAGCTTCCAGTTCGTAGCGAATTGGCCTGAGAATCAGTCGGGGGCAGAATAGTACTGGCAGGTGAATGATTGCTGACATGTTTCTTCAAAAGTTGGACATTGAACACAAAGAATTCTTCAATTCTTTGGAAGTTCCAACTGATAAGCAACCTTCCCAATCCTCTTAACCAATACAAAAGGGCCAAAGATGCTTGCATCTAGAATGTTCAAGTAAGATTTATTAAGTAGGTTGCATCTAGAATGTTCAAGTTAATATCCCTTGTTTTCATTCTTACACCATTAATTAACTACTCCATTAAACCAATCCAAACGGTTCATTTCCCATCAAACTACTAGCCTTACTCAAGTACAAATATCATTTAGTTCGGATAAAAATAGCATATTTTAAATTTGAGCAAAAGTTAAAGGTCCCAAAAATGCGACAGACCCAAGGCCTTGACCCATAAATGTATTTCAGATTGTGTAATGTGCCCACCCACTCTAATCAGGACAAGAAACTTACACAAATGCATATCCCCGTTTCCAACTTTCTTTACCTCATCATACCAATCAAATTCAAACCACATTCAACATTAAACAATGCGCAAAATTTTGTTTCTGATCAGTGATCAGCCTCCCATTGAGTTCAATCCATAGGATTAAAAAAAAAAAGACAGACTACCGGATATAAGAACGCCCATTGTGGATCCTCGTATCTGACAGAGAAGTGGCGGTAAGAGAAGCTAGTAGGCCTTCACTGCCTCCAGCGAGAAGGTAAGAATTTCCGACTTCTCTGAAGGGCTCATTATTGTAGAAATGGATGGAAGCATCGGTGGTGCTGAAAAAGCAGCATACTGAGAAAAACGATGCGAAGAAGAAGAGGCTGGGCAGAGAAGATCTTCTCGTTTGAATTGCTAAATCCATGCGGAGAAATCGAACTGAAAGAGAGCGAGCTGGATTCTGGGAAAATGGAGAGAGAAAGAATGCTTGAAGTTGGAGGGAGGAAGAGTGAAACCGAAGGCATGTCGGCGACGGCACTGGACATCGGTGCAACGTCACTCTCCAATGCCAACAACGAAATTAGAAGTAGGGGTGGTAATGCGGGCCAACCCGCCGAAAACGGGTTGGCCCGCCGCGGGTTGGGGGGGAGGCGGGCCGGTTAAAATCGGCCCGCCTCCAGGCGGGTTGGGGAAACCCCAACCCGAGACCGCCATGGCGGGTTGGCGGGCTAGCCCGCCAACCCGCCAGCTTTTTTTTTTTTTTTTTTAATTTTTTATATATAATTTTTAAATTTTTTTTCAACTTTTTTTTAAAAAAAAATTACATATGTCAATATTAATTAAATTTGAATCATGTCTTAAGTCGTCAAAATATTTATTTAGTCAATTTTGTTACTATCTATAGATAAATCTATCACAAAAAAAATTATAATAAAATAAAATAAATATATATAAAGAAAGAAATGACTCAATGAGATAAAGTTAATATAAATTAAGTATAATGTCTCTTGTTTAACTAAGGCTCTCAAATTAGTAAGGTATAAATGTGTAATATAAATAATAAAAAAATTAAAAAAAAAAAGTAAAAAAAAAAAAAAAAGCGGGCTAACCCGCCAACCCGGCGGGTTAGCCCGCCGCGGGTGCGGGCTTGGCGGGTGCGGGTCAAAAAGACCCGCATCAATGTGGGTTGCAATTTTTGCAACCCAACCCGCCAGTTTTTGGCGGGTTGGCGGGTTGGGCCCGCGGGCCCAACCCAAATTACCAGCCCTAATTAGAAGTAGTTACACTCTCACAATCGAAATGTCAAAATATAAAAACAATAAAACAATAAAACAATAAAGGAAAACAAAAACCAAAGTAAAGGGCAAAAAAAGTTGAAAATTTTTCATTTAAATAGGAATCTAATTATAAAAACATTTCATAAATTTATCTTGGGAAGTCCCATTTAGACTGTGATTATTTTTTTAAATTATAAAATAATAAAATTGTACTTAACAAAAATCAACTCAAACAAAAAAAATAATAATTTAAACGAATGATAACTACCGGATGAAAAAATAATAATTAGAGGGCAAAAAATTTGTAGATGAGACATTTTTTTATGAGTAATTTTATCATTTCAAAATTTAAAAAAAATAATCTTAAATCCTGTAAAATTTTATAGTTGTTTAATATTTTCGGGACTTCTCTGCAATTAAATTTTTTACATATGAGTTAAATATAATTTTTTCAAAAAAAATTCTAGCATTTCTAAGAAAATTTAATATTGCATTTATAAAAAAATTAATATTATGGAAGATAAAAATTATTCATAACACAAAATATATTTTAATTTGACCGGAATAACACAAAATATTAATGCATTCAATTCATGTCATTTTAGAAGCTCTCCTCGGATCCAAAATCCAAAGTTGAACTGCCAAAGTTTTTCTAAATTGTTTTATATATCGCCAACTCAATGTATTAAACTATATTATACAAAATATATAAAAGTCACATTTTTATAATTTCATATAAGAAACACTTGCAATCATTACATAATTTTGGCAAGCAGTTAACAGCTTCTAAATAGTAAATAAGATTTTAATGGATATGAGCATGCATGACTTGTAAGATTTAATGAATATATGTAATATGTTTTAGGATAAATGAGGTTAGTTTGAGTGGTAAGCGGTTCGGTATCATTTAAGCGAGGTCTCGAGTTCGAGCCTTGGCGTATGTAGAAAATTTTCGTTGGGAGACTCACCCACCATAACCAGGTGAGCGACGAGAGTCGGATCTTGATGTAGTCGAGGCAAAACTCTAATAAATCGGATGGGTAAAAAAAAAAGTAATATGTTTTAGGGGAAAAGACAGGTAAAAATGCTCAAATAATTTTAAAGTCCCTGGAATCATTCTAGAATTAAATTCTCTTGTGAAATAGCCTCATTGCCCTCGCACACAGAAAAAGAAAAATAAACCTTCCACCTCTCTCGGGGGCCACCGGCAATGGTTGGAGCTCTATTTCCGGCCATCAAATCTCCGACGTGGAATTTTTTGCAAAGGTTAGTCAAAATGAGATTTGACCCCATCACCTTTTAAGAATTAAAAGATATAGAGCAATTAAAGTTTCTTAATAATACATAAGATAACCATCGCCAAACTTTAAGATATAGAAATGAACTATAACAACTAAACAAATTTATATTAAGTCTTAATTATAAGAGTTAATTTATTTTTTTAAATAAATTAAGAAGGTCAAATAAATTAATTAATTATAATCAAATTTAATTTATCAAGATAAATTTATATTATATACTAATCAATTTATCTAAATTACTTAATTAATTTTTATATTAGTTATAATTAATTAATTAATTTAATTTTTTTAATTTATTCAAGAACTCAACTAACTCATGATTAAGACCGGAGATCGTAATAATTTTTGCTTAATAAATGACAATAAGAGCTTAATCATTGACGGTTATCTGTGTTGTTATTAGTGGGAAAAAAGTCTTTAAGGCCGTGTCATTTACACCACAATACGCAGGGACAAAGTAAATAATTTTATATTTATAAATATATACGACTCTTTATTCCGAAAACGCCTATATACTCTGTAAAAAATTTCTTTACACCGGCTTTATAAATTTCAGAAATTACTATGGTTTCCGAGTGACTGTGGAATAGATACTATTTTACCATTCTCTATAGATACTAATATTTCTAAATAAATTTCAGAAATTACTATGGGACACATTATAAATATTTTATGCCTTAAATAATTTATTTATCTTATAAAATAACCTTCCTAAAATTTTTAGGCCAAACGAAAATCTCTAACTATTTTTCTTATATATTTTTTTTAAAATAGACCCTTAATTTTCAAAAAATAGTTTTAAAATTATTTAGATCTCTGTTTGGGGAATTAAACATTTATATGATTCTTCTGACACCTCAAAATAATATTTCCTCATTTCCTTTAAACTCTTATATAATTTTAATAGCTATTTTTCTCTATTACTATTTTTTTTTCATTTCTCAATAAGCGAGATGTTACATTAAGCAGCATGCCTCCAAGGCCTATCTCATTGCTGGGTATCATATGGTTGTTCAGTTTCTGAGTTATTAAAACATCTTCTTCTGGTGTTGAAGAAGCAGAAGAATGCTTCTTGTTCTTCTTCTCATAGCTAATCTGTTTGATCCAACAACTCCGAATCTGCATTTTGAACTTGTCTAGTGCTTTCAACCTCTCATGCAACGTCTCTGATCTTTTCTTTGAAGGGATTGGCGGCGAGGATGAAGAAGTCCATGAGCTTATTGGGTTCAACTTACCTGCGAAATAAAAGGAAAATCAATAGATAAATAATCTCTAAGGCTATTCTCATTATATTAATATTATCTCTAATCAAGACTCTAACACTTCCATTATTAAGTGTGTGTGTGTGTGTGAATATGAGATCAAATTAAATGATTAAAAAAATATTTTAGAAAAATTCACACACATTTTTTACAAATAACTAATTTTATTACTCCCTCCAATTTTAAATATAAAAACTAGATAAGAAATTTATTTCAATCATAAATATAATATATCAATTTACTTTGCATAATTTTTTTATCTAAAATATTCCTATTGATTATACATATTGGGGTTTCTCCTAGTCAAAGAATAGTTCTAGTACACATCATTAAAATAGATAATTTAAAAAAATTAATATAAATTTGTTACAAATAATTAATTTAACTAATTTTTTAATATTTACTGATTAATTATTTAACTATTATATTAAAGATCAGATATAATAATATTTATAAATTAGTATGTTATATAATTCCTATATCAAGGACTGACAGTAATTCAAAAGTAAATGGAAGCAAAGAAATCAACGAGGTATACTTGCCTTGGGAAGACATGGTAGAACCCAATGGAAATTGTCCGTGAGGATGCTTAATGATATGTCATTTGCTCGGCCACTATATAAATTTGTAGGCTTTGCCAGAGTCAGAGCATGCTTAGGGATATAACTTTCTAGGCTTCCCCACAGCCTATATCTTGATCCGCAAGCATTGCATAGAATTGGCTTATCTGGCGGTCCATTACGCCACATCGGAGTAGCTACACGTGGTTGATGTTAGTTATAAATTAATTAGTTTGCATGGAGATTGTGCAAAATTAAATTGAGATTATAAAATGGAGAAATGAACAATCCTCATATCAATAAAATAGTAAAATAATAAGTATTATATATCCTACTTTATACACTCACTATATTGATTGGTTGATTATCATCATATATTGTTTTATTAAAGTTAATTAGGAGTAATAATGACAAATGATGATCTAATTAATTTTATTGGATATCCACGAATATAACAAATGATATATAATCAAAGTATTAATTCAGACAAAATTTTACTAATTTTTTATTGTTTATTTTGTTCTTTTATTAAAGTTAGGCATAATTAAAAAAAATGATAATCCCATGTTTTTATATTTACATGGAGAACACGACAAATGAAGATCAAAGCATGCATTTTAGGAAAAAAAACGAGTAACCAACAAATGATAATATAATTTTATTGGATGTATACGACATCCGATGATCAAAGCCAGCATTTAGGAAAAAAAATAAGTAACAACAAATGATAATCTAATTTAATTGAATGTCCCAAAAGATCTAACAAACGATAATCAAAGCATGTATGTAAAAAATGTCAGGAAAAATAATAAACAACAAATGATGATCCAATATTATTGGATATCCCTTACAGTAGATTTGATACGATAGAATTGGGTATAAAATTAATATATATTTTTTATAATTTAAAATAAAATGATTTAAAATATTTTTTTATAATTTGAGAAGAGTTAAAGTTGTCTAGAAATTTTATAATTTATGATAAAATGATCTAAAATATTATACTTCCACTTCTATTATATCATTTTCTAATATTTTTTATAGAAATAAAATAGCTTAAAATATTAAAAATAAAAATAAAGGTAGCTTTCGTAAAAGTAGAATTCTACTTCTACTCTTATTTCTATTATACCACACATGCCTTTAGGGATACGTGGCAAATGATAATTAAGGCATGCATTTAGACAAAATACTCATCAATTTATTTGATTATTAATTTTTTTTAATTTTGTTAAAGTTACGAGTAATGACAAATGAGGATTCAATTTTATCGAATTACTTTTAAAGGCACGCAACAAATAAGAGTCAAAGCAGAACAAATATTTATCAATTTTTTTTCTTACATTTTAACTAATCGTAATTTTTTGTTTAAAGTTAAGCTTTCATTTTGAAATTCTAATGTTTTGATTAAACTATGCCATCTAATTTTCTAAGGAAAAACATTCATAAATGAAATAATACAAAAAATCACACAAATTCTTGTTTTAGGGTAATTCACTACTTAGATGGGCTAAAAATTAAACTTACAGTTGCTCTTAAACATTAAAAAAATGAAAAAATAGTGATATTAAAATATTAAAATAATAGTAGTAATAAAAAATCCCAAATGCTGGCTCAACCAAAATCAATATCTCTCTATGGGGTTTGGTCAATAAAATATTGTTTATTGAAGTAGAAGATAAATTGGGACAAACCAATCAGCCAATTGAAATTCTTAATAGAAGGAATTTAAGATTTATTAAGGATTAATTAATTAAATTAATGAGAACTGATACAAGAATAGGTATAGAAACTTACAATCAATTCCACAATGATGACAGGGCCCTTTCTTGCCCATTAATCTTCCTCTATCACCAACTTATTTCTAATTAATTAATTAGACTTCTCACAATGTAAATCATCAAACTAATAATGTTGGAAAACCACAATACAAGGATTGATATTTATTCAGTAAAGAAAACAGAAGTCCCAGTCAAGTTTTATAGCCACAGAAGCAAATACATACACTAAACTAACCACAGAAACTTCCAAAACTTTCAATAGCTTTTTAACTGCCCTCCATTAATAGCTTCGGATTCTCTATATTTACAAAAGTAATTGTATATAGTGAGAGAGAGAGAGAGGAGAAAAAAATGCAAAATTAATATTATATATATATATATATAACTCTCGTAACCTTTATGCTATATAGTTAACTTTTCTAAGTTGTAAAACTTTATGTAAATCCCTATGAACTCTTATATTTATGCAGATAATTCCATATTAGAAATATTATTCATTATTTATCTACACATGTACTAAAATATATGGGGCTTATATGCATATAACTCAAAACCTAGAATTCTAAATTTAATTCTGTATGAATGTAAAAAACGGCTTTAGAGAAGCCACTTTAATTGGGTATGATAATGTTGGAATCTATTACAGATATCTATATAAAAAAAAATATCGACAGGATCTTTAATTGATGATTGGAGTTTATATATACAAAATTAGAAGTTTAAGTGAAAGTTCGTTATTAAATTTTAATAATTAAAAAAGATTTTTTTCTCCTTAATTTTAAATTTGAGGAAAAATTTATGTAATTTATTCAAATACATTTAATAAACGTAGTTGTTAAGAGATGTGGAGACGTGAGAATCTTTTATATTATAAACAAATTTTAAAAGGGTAAACATACATTTAACTATATATATATATAAGAGGCTTAGTTTGTATTGTATTTGCTTAGTGTGCCATCATCAAATCAATGAATGTGTGCCAAGAAATGTTGCCTTATACCTTCTTTAACGGACACTTTTCAATTTTTTTCTTTTCTTTTTCTTTTTTTCTTGGTATTATGGTGTGAATATGCTTTCTAGCCTTGTGCAGTTACCAAATTTTCTTAGGGAGCAAGCTGTAGGTTACCAATAACTCATTTTATTATCTTGTCTGTTTAGAATTTAAGCCTAAAATATAATCAGAAAATAAATAATCAAACCACATGAAAGACCAAAAAAAAAATCCTCCGTCCTTAATATATTATTTAATTGAAGAGTTGATTTGAGTCTTAAATATAATATTTATTTATCATATTTATTATTTTTTTAATATATCTTTATTGATACTTCTTCAATGATAATTAAGCAAGAGAGGAGATGAGGAGATTAAAGAAGATGATTGATGTATTTTAGAAAAAAATATGTCATATAAACTAATTTAATTAATTTACTTAATCTAATTAAATTAGTTAAATAGATCGTATATTAAATATTAAAATAATATTTATCTTAAGATGATTGTAGGCCTCACAACTTAAGTAATGATTAAAGAGTAGCAGTGGAATTCAAAATAAAAACGCTTATTGTTCATTTCCTTTCATTTGATTGAATTTCAATTGTGCCAACAAAGTTTGGCAATTGAGAAGAATGAGACTTGTATTCCACACAAGGGCATGGAAACCCCACTATAGAATGATCTCGTTAGTAAGTAATTTACATATATCTTTTATAAATATTCTAGGAGTCTTAAGAAAATCTTTTGTAAATATTCTACGAGTCTTAAGAAAAAGTCTATTTTAGTTTTAATGAACCCTTGATAACTAATTTACCTTATCTTTATTCCTAAAAAGAAAAAGAAAAATTATTCTTACGGTACTTATACTTTTATTTAATTTTTAATTTAGTATTTACGTATTTTTCCCCTTTTATTAAATCCTTATTTTGGTAGTATCGTTAGCCCTTATAATTATGTTCTATTAGCAATTGACATTATTAATCCCTATATAGAAACTATTTGTGATAATGGAGTAGAGTTAAAAGATTTATTAAAAAGGAAAAAAATAGGTATCAAACTAAAAATTTAAAAAAAAGATATAAGTACCTGCAAAATGATTTTTTTAAAATCAATTGTTTTATGTATCTTCATGGCATAACAATTTTTTATTGTAAAGCATTTAAAAAATTTCATCCATAACTATATGTCTGGAAAGATGCCTTAACTATGATGATATGTTCCCACAATGATGCTCCAAATCTACAGGATGGTGTTTTAGAGGCAGTTAAAGCCCTCAAGGAAGAGCTAGGTTTAGTTTGAGGTGAACAAGGCAATTACATTGTTTCTAAGTATTCATACATAATTTATCTTCATTGTTACTTCGAATTCAAGATGGAGAATATGTTACACGTACCAGAATTTTAAGTTATGCTTCTGTTTTGTTAGGTGACCACAGGTTCCTGCTCATAGGTCTTTTTACGCATTTTTTATATTATTTATTTGATTGTGACTACCCTTCATCATAACATAAGTTTGTTTTTAAGTGTGTGTTTGGATAAAATTTTAAAAAAATACTTATAAAAAAATAGGGTTTTAGACAGCTTATAAAAAAAAGTTTTTAGAGAAGATATAAAAAAATGGTTTTGAATAAATGAGTGTTTGGATAGTTGTTACAAAAAAGAGTTTTGTAATTGAAAAACTACTAAAAAAGGTATGTGTGAGAGAGGAGAGGGTGAAAAATATATAGGAGAGAGGAGAGAGGAGAGAGAGTGGAGAAGATAGAGGAGAGAGGAGAAATGGTGTAAGAAAAAGTAAGGATAAAATAATAATTGAGTAGTTAAAAAGTGCTCTTACTGTTTCAAAAGCTACTCTGATCAACTTATCTGAAACTATAGTTTGGTCCAAAAGCCTATTTGAACAAATATAACTGTTTGTTTTAAAAAAATTTTAAACTAAGATTTTGTCTAAAAAGACTTTTAAAACTATTTTTTGCGAACAAACCAAACAAGGCTTAAGATAACTTGTATGAACTTTTCTAGGCCATTATTTTTTTCTAAGATAAATTTATTATGGGAGTTTATGTTTTGTTACGTGGATTTATTTACTAATTATTTGTCATATAACTAACTTTTGTTACCATTTTTTTAATTTATATTTAAATTTAGTATCCATTTGTTTTGATTTGATAGGAAATAAATATAATAAGGATTTAAGCTTAAAGAATTAAGTTTTCTTTAGGTCAGTTTATAGAATTTTCAATTTTTTATAGGTGTGAGGAAAATCCACGAATTGAAAATATTTGATATAGAAAAAAAATATAAATTACGTATGTTAAAAAGATGAAAAAAATAAAAATGCTTATAGATAAATAAAAAATATTTTTTAGAGTTAAAAAATCATAAAAATACTACAAAGTTGTCCATTTTATGCATGAAGTTAATTGTAAAAATACATATCTTTCATATAAATTATTTTCACTGGTTCTAATTATAAGAGTTAGTTAAATTTTTTAAATAAATTAAGAAAGTTTAATAAATCAATTCGTTATAACTAAATTTAACCCCTTATGATTAATTCATATTATATACTCACTAATTTACTTAAATTAGTCGACTAGTTTTTATATTAGTTATAATTAACTGATTTATTTAACTTCCTAAATCTATCTAAAAAATTAACTAACTCTTATAATTAAGGTCAGATGTAGTATATAAGTTTTTGGGCTTGGCCTAGTGAGTTCCAGATCTTGAATTTAATTTTATTGGATTTAAATTAAAATATTAAAGATAAAAAAATGCTGAAATCACCAATTGGGCGTTGGATCCAGTAATTGTTGGGTCTAGTGGATGTATTAATTTATCACAATATAATAAATTAAGATTTAAATTTCTATTAAGAGAGGTATCCTATTTATTATTTAATAATATCTTAAATATAAATATCTACAGTAAGAGCATACCTGCATTCAGAAAAAAGAATGATGATTAAATCCTACAATGTGAGAGTTTAGGTTTAATGGTAGCTTAATGGATTCAATTATTCAAAATCTTAAATGATGTTAACTTTTGTATTTACGTAGGTTGAAATGGACAATTGACTGGAATTGACTAGAATCTTAAATCGATTTTTGTGTTCTTGTCGCGTTAATTAATTCGAATGAATGTTGAAAAATCAATTTTTTATCGTTTAAAAATTAATTTTCACTCAAAATTGATTTTTATCCTCTATCACGTGTTTAAATTGCATTTTTAAGATTAAAATTACTATATATTATTATATTTTTAATAAATTTTAATTTTAGTCTCCTAAATGATATAAAATATGAGGATAAAAAGCAACGGAAATAAAATATAAGATTAAAATTTAAACTCGTTAAAAATATTCTTCCTCTTTTCCTATTTATAGGATTTTATTTTTTGAATTGATATGTCTTCTTTTATAATATTCTCTGAGTTTGTCAACATTAAATATATCTTTATCTATTTTATTTTTAATTAATACATATATATATATTTTTTTTTATTCTCACCTACTTTTTTATAAATAAAAGAACATTTAATAATAAAATATTTTTTTATATATTTATTATTTTTAATTAATTTTAATAATTTTTAATAATATAATTCAGTTAAAAGGATATTATATATAAGGATGAAGGGAGTAAAAGTCATAAATGAGTTTAACCGTGGTTTCCATCTTAGATCTAGCCGTTGGAATACAAATTTCCAGAACATTAATTAGAAATTGAAGACTGATGAGAGACAGGTGGGGCCTTGAGCCATGAATGACCATTTAAGTCTTTCACCAACCCTTCATCTATAAAACGCTATTCCTTCTCTAACCTAATCACCACCAACAAACTAACTATCACCTGCAGCAACGATGGCCATGGGAAGAAGCAGTGCAATCATCATCTCAGGTCTGCTTCTGCTATTCTGCTTCACGAGGGTGGCTCAGGCAGCCACCTTCACGGTCGGAGATGCCGGTGGTTGGACATTTAACACTCAAGGATGGCCTAAAGGAAAGACCTTCAGGGCTGGAGATACACTTGGTTAGTTATATTCTTCATGAATTTCTTGTTCATTTACGTACTGTGATATCCCCATCTTTTCTCTTGGCGAATTATCCCTAAATTATATTGAGTTTGACGTATCCTAAATTATTTTGAACTTGAGATCTCTTTCGAAGTTCAGTTTGTCTCTCTCCATAAATATAGTTTTTAAAATTTAAAATTATGTTATCTTTTTGGCCGTTTCCACCTCAATCCGTTGTTGATTGTGATATCCATTTTAACACTTAACATTATACTCTTCTATTCCATAATCAGAGTTAATTAAAAAATTAATTTTAATTTTAAATATAAAATATATTTTTATATTTATTATTTTTTTAAATTATTTCTATTAATACGTCATCAATAATAATTGAATAAAAAAAAGAATTAAAAAAATATTATATTAATTATTTTAATTTATTTATTTAATCTAATTAATAAAGACAGAAATATTATACGACTTTAGTTTATGCATTTGAAAAATGTTATATTCTTTGAACTGAAATGTCCAGTTTCGTGCGCCTGCATCGAACTTGCTGCCTTGGATCCTGAATCATGAATCTCCAACAAGCCAATATCATTTTTTACAGTCTATTTTTTCCCTTGAAATATTCATATATGAATTATGACCGAGTATTCTATAAAAATTTGTGAAAATCATTATAAATTCACCAAAAACTATAATATCGAGTGAATAATATATAATAATAAATTTTAGTATAGATAATAATATATTCATATTGTATATTTATAATGATATTAGCGTATTTCCTATAAATTCTTTCTAAATCTCTTATGGTCTCTAAACTATTTTAATTGAACAATATGTTACTTTCTAAATTTCACAACCTTTAATAAATTTTTACAAAGGATAAAGGTACCCCAATCTCCATGTCGGTGGTGGCCTTGAATTATATATAAAAAAATAGGGATGTTGATTTTTTTTTATTAATAAATAAAATATTTATGTTCTTTTATTTATTTTGAGGGGTCTTAATAAGTTTGTCAGAAAATGACCTCAAGTCAAGAGTCTAATGTCATTAATGCTCTGTGCATGGGACCTTAGAGTCCATGTAATTGATAATTGGTATTATTACTTCTTGTCCATAAAGTTTGAATATTTGCGTGGACTGTATACGAAGGATGCTTTCTTAAATAAATTATAAATATTTTATTAAATTTAAGATCTTATATCACGAATCATGAAAATATTTAGACAGATAATCTGATGTACTCCTTCTTCCACTCCTGTAGTTTCCAACTTCTAAATATATAATCTAATTAAAAATAAATTTTAATTTTAAATATAAAACTTAATTCAATTTATTATTCATATTTATTATTTTTTAAAATTAATTTATTTAACTTATAAACTTATATATAAATTATAATATGAAGTGACATATAAGTATTTTACGAAAATCATATTATTATGATATAATTAAGTACTTCCTCTAATCTTTATCATAAAATATCAACTAACAAGTACTCTTTTCCTTTCTATATATAAGACACTTGCTTTATTTAAAGGAGTATTAATTATTCTTTTCATGTTTATATTTAATAAGGGTAGTAAGAGAGAGTAAAAATTAATATGATGATGTGGTTTAGTGTAGTTACTAAGAGTAGTGTTATAAATTACTTAAATTTTAGAACAATTTTAATGATTTTTAATTATTTTTTTTGGCATGTGATAATTAGTTGGAAATGTCCTCTAATAGGCATAGGAGAAAATAATTTATTTAACTTCCTTAATTTTTTTAAATTAAATAAATGCTATTATAGGATACATTTATTGGATATGCCATGTTCCTTTTTACTATAAGCTACGTTTTGAATATGTCTAAAAATTTTAAGTGTATTTTTTATTTTTACCTTCAATTAATTACATCTCCCCCTAATTTATTTTTTTCACTCATTCTCTCTCACCTTTTTTTCCCCACTCATTCTCTCATGTCCACTTTTTCTATAAATAAGGGTATTTTTATAAAAAAAATTATAATTTTTACATATTTGTTACATCTAACTAATTTTAACAACCGTTATCTCATAACCCTATAATTAGTTATTGTTTATATGTTTTGCAGTGTTTAAATACAAGGCAGGAACTCACAATGTGGTGGCAGTAAACAAGGGAGGGTACTATGCATGTAAGACTCCAAAAGGTGCAAATGTTTACACTACAGGGAAGGATCAGATCAAGCTTGTCAAGGGACCCAACTTCTTCATCTGCAATTATCCTGGCCACTGCGAGTCTGCCATGAAGATTGCTGTCAATGCTCTCTGATATATATATATATATATATATATATGCATGTATGTATGTATCATGCATATGTATCTGTTTTAATTTACCTCTTGTTGAGTCAGTGTCTGGGTAGTTGCTATAAGCCCATTACTAGTCAATACTTGCATGTGGGTACGAGGGAGGGAGAGAGAGAGAGAGTTATGTTTGTTTAATGCTATGTACTGAATTCTATTATTATGTATTTAATTTTTAGATTCGTAACTGCTCCTCTTAACATAATTTTTTTTTTAAATCGAACTTAAAAACTAGATAGATCTAACAAGATTTTACATTGATAAACTAATTTTATATTGACTGAGAGAAAGATGTGTTATGATATAATAATATCTATGTTTGCTGCTTAGTAATGCTGAGAAATGGAGTTATAAATATTAATAAATGCGTAAAAGAATTTTTTTTTTGTTATAAAAAAAGTCTAATTGAGTCAAATTCGGGAATCATTAAGGTGTACACTTTCAAATTCACAGTGCTTACAAAAAATACTTACTTAAAAGAAGTTTTCATTTATGTTTTGGTGTAATGTTATATGAAGGGGAAAACAACAGTTTAAACAAAAAAAAAACAGTTGGTCTACAAAATATGAGATCACAAAGTCAAATTTAGAAAATGCGACCACTCTTAATTAAGGACTCCCTCCTTTTTTAAAAGCAAATATAGAGCATTTTTGTTTAACAAAAGTCGAAAAAAGAAGTCAAATTTCATATGCATTATTCAAGACATATTTCTAAACTTTTCCCTCATTAAAAAGGTCTAGATTAAATGAGCATCGTTAAAGCATTAATAATATGAATAAGGACATTTCAATCCAAAATATTTAATCTGAAACATAATTATTAAGATAAGCCAATCTTCTTAAACTGTGTGAAACAATTAAAATTTGCTTATATTTTAAGGTGAATCGTAGGAAGCAAACTTTCACCCAAAAAAAGAGAAAATGATATATGAGGACCATTGAAGTAGGGTATTGCCATGTAAATAGCACAAAATAATCTAATTATGGTGAAGGGATTGCTTTTAAAAAAGCCTTATGAACATGTCAAAATAAAATTTAAATTCCTACTAAGAGTAATATATAAATTTAATATCTAATAATATTTTAAATAAAATTATTTTGATAAAAAGATATATATATTTAGCCCAAAAAGGATACTAAAACAAGGAGCCCTCTTCATTGCAAGAAATTGGGCTAAAAATTACCTCAATAGTTAGATTAGCGACAATTACTCTTATACCTAGATATTGTATATAAAAAAGAGATACATGGATATATTAGTTACAAGTAGATAGTATAACATCCTAAATTTTTATTAGATTTTTTTAGCACATTAAAAATATTATTTACCAATAACTTAAAAATATTAAATAAATTAAAATCATTATAGTTTGATATTTTTATTAATTTTAATAAAAATAAAGATATATGAATTATCCTACTATTATTTTTATTAAAATCCACGATTTGATTGATGTTATTAATTAGGGATATATTGAGATTTATACTTAGATTTAGATATGAATTTAACTTTTGAAGATGTGATTTAAATTTTAAATTATCATATCTTATGGGATTCTAATAAATGATAGAGATAATAATAATAATAATAATAAAATAATAAGATTATATTAGATAAAAAAAAAGTTAAACCTAGATCCCTTTCTCACCTCTTTTTATATAGCCGTCACCTATTATCTCCTTCCTTCACATTGTTCTTTCTCTCCTTCTAATCTCATTCTTGCAGTAAATGTACACTTTCTCATTCTTCTTTCTTTTTATTGATTTCTCCTTTCGTATCGATATATTTACCATTTAGCGCCATACCCTTTCTTTGGTTAAATCACACTATTGCTCTCTTCTTTGCCAAATTCTTGTCCTATTACACGCCTTGTCCTTTTTCATTTATCAAGAAGTAATATAAGTTATATATATAATATATATGCCCATAAGCTAGGTTTCCACGTAGACACAATCAAATATATATATACCTTCCCTAAACATCGTTTTTCGCTTCACCTCCTTTACAAACTTCTATCTCCATCACGTCTTTATACATAGACATATGCTTCACCAAACCATACCTATCATGTCATCCACCCATGACCATGTGTATATGTACACATATGAAAAGTGGTGTGATCACTCTTCCACTTTATCCTTTTTCTTCTTTAATAAAATAAGAAATAAACTCACTCCATTGCAAATTATATGTATATATATATATAGATATATAGATAGACATAAGTATAGTTATAAACAGAAACTTTACTTAAAAATTTTTGAAAAAAATTCAAGGCTTCAACTTAAATTATTATTATTATATTAAACTAATTAAATTATAAATAAATGTAAATTTAGAAAAAGATTCATATTTTTCTGGGATAAGCTCTAAGATTCTAGAGAAGTTTTAGAATAATTTTAGAGTAGTATTAAGTATTATAATGATAGTTCTTGTGTGGTGACTTTGTAGACTATCATTGGGGTTCTGAAATAACTCCTAGTAGAGCACCAGATTACTTGTGACTGTTATAAGAGGGGCCACTTGACTTGTGGTAATTATTCCTTATTTTGGCGAGAGGTAACCACTTTCCACTCATTATGGGTGCTAATGTGATGTTTGTGAGTGATTTGTTATATATAAATTTACTGGTATTTACGGGATTATATTGAGGAATTATTACTGATGATTTTATTAAAAATAGTCTTGCGGGACTTGAAATTTGATTTAGAAAGTTGAATTGAGAAAAATTTTATTATGATACTTATTGATGTTATTGATTACTAAGCTTGAGACTATTGATTAATATTATTATCTTGAGAATTATGCATTGGGGATTGGTGATGAGGGAGTTATATTTCTACCACGTGGTATAGCCTCCATTGAAGTTAGATGGTTGGTTTTTGTCCCACCTGTTTACCGAGGGACTTGCCCCACCTGTTTATTGGGGGGCCGCGACACCCCCACCTGTTTACCGAGGGGGAATGAACCCATGGTCCGGTCATGTGCTCTATAGATTTTGGCCGGTCTATAATACTTGACCGGTTAGCTTTTTGGGTGGCCAGTCATATGGTACTTATCACTAGCCCATGGGTTCGGTCGGCGGGAATAAGGCGGTTCGGTTGGATTGAGGGGAGGAATTTGGGTGGGTTATCCATTGGATTATAATATGATGATATGTATTTTCTATATACTGTACTTTATAACTGTCTCACTTGACACCTCACGAGCACATATTAGTATGCATTATGAGTAGGATTGATGGTTACTGAAGCTTTTGTCTCACCATATTTTTATTAAAATTTTTCAGGAGTTAGTTCATTTGCTGGTTCGAACGGGAAGGCGCCGGAGGCATAGTTGTGCTAGTTGAACTGTACAGCACCCTCCTTTCTATTTATGTGTTGAGTAGATATATATTGCCACTATAGGGCCTACTTTTATTTATACTTTTATCCATACTCTGATGATTTATTATTTCTATGATCGTACTAAATAATGGGTGCTGACAGTAAGCCAGAGCCTTTTAGGATTATGCATGTGACTTAATGGACCTACAAGGATTACTTACTATATTATGAGTATTATTTGGAAATTTTGCTAGCGTTATGGGTATTGGTGTTGTTCACCTGAGTACGTTACTGGGGGATATTCGAATTGATGACTTTAATGATGTTAAATGGGGGATTGAATATTTTAACCATGTTAGTGGGGTTGAGTTCTTTCTAACATGGTTTTGCGTGCGAAAATTATGTAAAATTTTTATATCCATGATAGTCTCATTTTATAAGTTTCACTCTTTTCTATCATGGATATCCTCTTCAACATAAGTTAAACTCTTTTAACCATGATAGTGCTTGAGGGTGATTTTGTCTTTTATTTATTTAATAAGAAGAATTTTACAGATAGAAATAGAGTAACTAAAAATTAATAAAAATTTAGACAAATGAAAAAAGATCCCCAAAAAAATCTGGATGCTAAGCGGGTCTATATGCATTGCAAGAACGATAAATATAATTAATTATGATTGCATAATTGTTTTTTTATTTGGTAGGTTATAAGTAGATAGAAGTAGAGTATTTGATAATTCATATTATGTTCATATGTTTATCCACTTTTTGGACTTCATTTTTCTCATTTTTAACCCATTAATACCACTTTTCTTAGGACAACTTAGGCTCGTGCATCCACTTACATTCATAACTGTTGTAAATTTTGTGTGTGGGGTATATTAGAAAAAGAGTCCATATTATTTAGGATTGTGAGGGTCCAAATGTATGTATAATAACATATAATCTTGGATGAGTAAATGGGTTAAGAGAAATAGGAGACTCGCACAAAGCGCCACTAGATTAGTGAAAATCTGGCGATTTCTTCTCCTCCCATAGACGCTGGTTAAATGTGGATTTGGCACTTTTTACTAGAAACGTTTTGTGAAAATACAAAAGTGTTTTGGAATTTAGACGTTGATGAGGTTTTATTACACATTAACCATGAAACAGTTTCTTAAATCATGTGTGAACGTTGAATATTTAATGGCCTTAAACTATTTTTATTTCTCAACATTTTGAACCGACTCATCAAGTGGTTTTATGATCTCCCAACGTCTAGAAACCAATGATTAATGGTCATAAACTATGTTTATGGTGTACCCAACTGTTATGTATACGTTGCTGTCTATATAAGGCTCTTGTGGCTCAAGGTTCAAGCACTCTTGCTCTGAGCTTCTGAGCAACTCTCTTTCCTCCTCTAGTCTTCTGCTTGTTGAGTACAATTAAACTTTCGTTGTTCTGTCATCATACTTTATTAGGAATTGTTCATTTAATTCTAAGAATGACACATCTTATTAACAATAGATACGAAATAACTTTTAAGAATAATGTCTTTAGATTACCATATAGTTATGTTATTTTTGTGGATTTTTTCAACAATAATGACATTAATTTTGCATTAAGGAATTTGGTTACCTCCTTCTTAAGGATATCAAGTATTAGGGGATTTAAAGAGTTATCTAACAAGTTTAGAGCCTTCATCTAATATTATTCTGTGAGCACATATAGAAGGATCAATACTAGGTATATCTAGATATTTTAAATTAGGAAGAAGAGGTTTAAGTTCAAAAGGATGGAGTTGCATAATAGATGTAACGAATTCATTTTTTCTTTGTCATTTAATATCTGTGTTAACAATTTTTCTCTACATTTTCATTCCTTTTCATAATTGATGTATAAGTCGAACTCATGATGTAAGCATCCAAAAGCACTTGACATTATGATGGCATGATTTGACATATCCATATATGTTATTAGAATTGACCAAGTGTATAGTTTATAAGCTCACAAATGTCATTATCAACTATTTTAAGTTAGTAATTTGAATCAAATTCTTTATAATATGACCCGGCAAATAATATTAATATTAAATGAATGGGTTGGTTTAAGAATAATATCAACCCACAACATGGTTTCATTGGTAGAGCTGTGCAAAAACTTAGTAGTATGATCTGATCTGAGTCGACTTGACCCGATCCAAATTTTTTTTGTTGACCCGATTTATTAAAATTTTACCACGACTATATCCGGATCCGACTCGCGTCGCGTACCTGGTGGGTGGGTCTTTTAACCGGGATTTTCTGTATAAACTAAAGCTCAAATTCGAGACCTCACTTAAGTAATACCGAACCGCTTACCACTCAAACCCGATCTAATTTAATTTTTTTGTTGCCCACCCGATTTACCGGAGTTTTGCCCTGACTACATCCAGATCTGACCTTCATCGCACATCTGATTATAGTAAGTGATTCTCCTAACAAATTTTTTTTACATACGTCAAAACTCGACTTTATCCAATTTGATGTGAAAAGAAGTGACCTAAAATAAAGAAAGACCAACCAGTGGACTGGACAGGGGACCAAGCATTTGGATCTATTGGACTGGTCTTGTCTAACCTGAAATCTATATGTATGTATGTATGTATGTATGTATGTATGTATGTATGTATGTATGTATGTATGTATGTATGTATGTATGTATGTATGTATGTATGTTTTTTTTGCCTTTTAGATTTTTTTTTAATTTTTTCACTTTAGTCGTTGGAGCCTCATATTGAAATCTACCCTTCAAAATCTTGCCTTGTTTCACGATTTCAGTCCTTAAAATGTATATATAATAATTATATGTAAAGGAATTGTAGTATCTAGGAATTATTTATTTGTTTTCCACTATTCATTTATTTTCTTGTTTCTTTTTTTGTTATTATTGAGACACACATGTATATTATTCTCTTCTTAAATTTTTGTTGTTGTTTGCAACGATGCCCAACAAACCCAATAAGAAAATGGAAGTCCATGTAAGATATTTATTATAATTATATAACCTATTTAGATATTAATTAGGATAATTAATAAATATTTTCGAGTGTGGCCCGTAGTCATTAGGTTTGGTCCAAGGTGGGTTAGGGACTCAGTTTATTTAAGGTTGTTTTCCTGATGGTGGAAACACAACACAACAACAATTTTAGAATTCAGTACTGCTTTCTCTGAGTCCAGAGCGAGACCTACTTCTCAGCTCCCTCTCGAAGGTTCCCCACTGGTGACGGCAGTTTCCACAGTTGCCATCACTGTGCCTAATCACCAGCTGGAAGAACCTGTTGATTATCTGACATCCTTTATTGATTCACAGGTGTCCGTGATTCATTCCAGATCCTCTCAGAGATTAGATCAATAAAGCAATGGCAAGAGGTAATTTAAAGTTTCCGCTGCATCTTGTATTTGTGTATATGATAATCTGGATTGATTATTTCACATTAGAGATGTTCATTTTCTAACATGTGGTATCAAAGCCTGGTTTTAGATCACCTTGCCTTACTTATTGATCTTTATTCTTTATGACTAACGATCTGGGAAAGAATATGGGATCCAGGAATCATAATTTTTTTATTTTCTTTTATCCTTTGACCATTTGTTCTTCTGTGATGGCGAGAGAGAGGGCGCTGATCTCGCTGAGTGAGAAGGGTCGCCATTGCTGGAGGGAGCCGCCGTGAGACTGCTGATGGAGAAGGAACAGCCACAGAGGTCTCTGTGACGGCGAGAATCTCCAAGGCGGCATGATGACGACGCGACGAGCAGCCCATCTGGAGAAGAGTCGCCATGCTTGTCGCTGTGCATTCGCCGCCTGAGAGAGAGGGAGCCTCCGTCGCAATCACTGTTAGAAGTCGCTGTCATGTTGCCGTGAGCTCGCCGTGAAATGGATGTCGCAGCCGCCGTGAGAGGTCGCTGAAGACTGTCGTGCATGTCGCCGGAAGAGATGCCCAGAAGCTCGCCGGTGTCGACTGCTGAGGTGACCGCCGCGACTGCTTTGGCTAAGGTCTCGCAGCGCGGGTCGACTGGATGTTCGGGTAGTCGGATTGCTGAGTCGGGTTGACCTAACCCGACTCAGCACGTGTACAGACCGAAACAGTTTCATTAAAGTGGGGGCTACTGTTTAAAAAAAAAAAAGGGAAAATTTTTCTTCGCTGGGCCTTACCGTTTTGGGCCACTGAAAAAAAAAAGGTTTCTGCTGGGTCGTGGACCTTTGGGTTGTACGCAATACTTTTTTTAAAATTGTTATGGGCTGCCATCACTGTTCATTTTTTGGATGAAAAATAGTTTGGGCCTCCATTTTTGGGCTATCTGATTTCCCCCCCTTAAATCAGATTTGGCCGACACATTTCAGGGCTGCACACGGTTCTGCGCCGTACTGCATTTTTGGGCTAGAATTTTTTTTTGGTGTTATTTCTGGAAAATGCGTTTTTCGGCCTGGATTTTTTCTGGAAAATAATTTTGAGCCCTGTTTTGGTCTCTTATATATGGGCCATTTGGTTTTATTTTCAGAAAATTATTTTGGCCATTTAACTTGATTTTTTCAGACCATTTTAATTACTATTATATGCACTGTAAATGTTTAAATTAATTTCTCTATTATTTTGATATCTGGAAAAGGTGTTTACAAATTTTAATTTTTTGTGATTATTTAATTGCCTATTTTATAAATTAATTTCACCTTTGGCAATTAAATTAACTATTTAATTTTGTAAAAACCTTTTGAGTAGAAATTTATTAAACATTTTTTGGGTGCATGGAATAGTGGGAGAATTTAAATTAAGTTATTTAGTCACATTTGTTGATTAAATAAGTCACATTTGTTGATTAAATTAATTTGTTAAATACTCCATTAAGTTGTGTATATTTGGAATTATATGCACGTTAGTGATATTTGTGATTGGCATGAAATTTCTTGAGGAGTAGCCACAGCATCCTCGTTTATTGAATTTTCTTGCATGAATTAATTAATCACATATGGATTTAAAATATCACTTGTAATTAATTGTATAGTTATGATTTATCCTTACCCACAGGAAGATATTTCATAATTGTACATTTAATTAGGGGAGAATTAATTGCTCCATTATGTTGTGCATATTTGGATTTTCAATGCACATGAATGATATTTGTGATTAGCGTGCAGTTCTTTGAGGAGTAGCCACAGCATCCTTGTTTATTGAATCTCTTGCATGCATTCATTAATCACATATGGATTTAAAATATCAATTGTAATTAAATGTGTATCTATGATTTATCTTTGCCCACAGGTAGATATCTCATAATTGTACATTTAATTAGTGTGGGATAGAATTTATATTGTTTGCCCACATGTAGATATCTCATAATTGTACATTTAATTAGGGTGGGATAGAATTTATATTGTTTGCCCACAGGTAGAATTTAAAATACTAATGTCTTTGCCCACATGTAGACATTGGTGATACGTATTTATATTGTTTGCGTGCTACATTTGAGTTAAGCATACATACATGGCACAGTGACTTGTGATTGCTTCAATTTTTACTTGTGAGCTTATTTGTATATTTGTCTGTTCTATTTTTTGCAGATCCAATTGCTACCTCTAGGATTATGGCTGATGTAAGCAACAAAACAATCTTAGATGGCAGCATCAACTATGCTGACTGGAGAGATGATGTTTTGCTGCAGCTTGGTTTCTTGGACTTGGATTATGCCTTGAGGTGTGAACAACCTCCTAGACCTGTTGATGCCTCCAATGATAGAGAGGCAAAGGAAAGGTATAATTTGTGGGAGCGGAGTAACCGCTCGTCTCTTCTGTTTATGCAACAAAGGATCACCAGAAGCATTAGGGAAGCAGTCCCTAAGTGCGATACAACTAAAGGGTACCTGGAAGCCTTAAATAAGCAATTCAAGCTGACAGACAAGCAGATGGGTGGTGCCATCGTGTCTGAATTATGTGCTAAGAGGCTTACAGGTATTGGCAGTGTGAGGCAACATGTAATGGAGATGAGAGGTATGCTTTCATCGTGTGTTACTTTTGAATCTAACTTTTCTAGCGTTAATGATGACACTTGGTGGATTGACACTGGTTCGATGATCCACATTTCGACTACCACGCAGGGCTTTCTGTCAAGCAGGCCTCCACATCCCAATGAGAAAACTGTTCTTTCAGGCAGTGGGAAGGGAGACCCTGTGAAAGCCGTTGGAACTTTTCGCATAACCTTTTCAAATAATCATGTTTTGGAACTTTATGATGTGTTTTATGTTCCCTCTTACAAAAGGAATTTGATTTCTATGTCAAAACTCATTCCATTTGATTATCATTTAGTTCTTTCTAAGAAACTTATGACTTTGAAAAGGGATTCTATTTTTATTGCAAATTTAGTTATGATTGATGGCTTATTTAAAATTATTTCTGACTCGCCTCAATCTTTTACTGTTTCGCGTGGTACTAAGAGAAGTGTCATCGATGAGAACTCTTATAGCCTGTGGCATAGGAGATTAGGACATATCTCCGTTGATAGAATCAAAAGGTTAAACAAAGAAGGAATTCTTCCATCTTTGAACCATTCGGAGTTTGATTCTTGTGTGGACTGCATTAGGGGTAAGCAGACCAATAAGTCACATAAAGGGGCTAAGAGAAGTTCTGAATTGCTAGAAATTGTACACACGGATATTTGTTGCCTTGATTTGACTGCACATGGTCAAAAGTACTTTATCACATTTATTGATGATTACTCACGATACATGTATGTCTACATGCTTTATAATAAAAGTGAGGCACTAGATGCTTTCAAAGAATATAAAGCGGAAGTAGAAAAACAGATTGGGAAACCAATCAAGATCGTGAGATCAGACCGTGGTGGTGAGTACTATGGCAGATACACTAGTGAAGGACAAGCGCCAGGTCCATTTGCTGATTTTCTTCGAGACCAAGGTATAGTAGCCCAATATACTATGCCTGGATCACCTGACATGAATGGTGTAGCTGAAAGAAGAAATAGGACCTTGCTGGATATGGTTAGGAGCATGATGAGTAGCTCCAAACTACCATCTTCTTTGTGGAAGGAAGCACTCAAGACAGCCATATACATATTAAACAGGGTTCCAACAAAGGCAGTGTCTAAGACACCCTTTGAAATCTGGAAAGGATGGAACCCAGTTTAAACCATTTCAAGGTATGGGGTTGTCCTGCTGAAGTAAGAGTGTACAATCCACAAGAGAAGAAGTTGGACCCCAAGACTATTAGAGCTTACTTTGTAGGCTATGCGGAGAAGTCTAAGGGTTACAAGTTTTATTGTCCTCCACCTTCTAAAAGGTTTGTTGAGTCTAGGAATGCCAGGTTTCTTGAGAATGATGTGATTAGTGGGAGTGATTGTCTACTAGATGATCACATAGAGCGAACCACTAATATCATTCATGAGGGGACATCGATAGTTAATGATCATCCTACAGTTGAGATTGACATTCCTACTGTTAGGATTGACATTGAACGTGATGTAGACCCTGTAGCTCAAGTTGACGATGCTGAACAAGATGGACACATACCGGATGGTCAACCTATCACACAAGTGGAACCACCACAAGATGTGATAGAGGATGTCCTTATTCAGCAACCTGAATCAACCCAATAGGTTGAATTGAGGAGGTCAACTAGAGAAAGGAGACCGGTATTACCTGATGACTACGTAGTGTATTCTGCTGAAGTTGACTGTGATGTAAGTGTTGAGAATGATCCTTTATCGTTTACTCAGGCTATGAAGAGTGCGAACTCTAAGTTGTGGCATGATGCTATGATTGATGAAATGAATTCCATGGCAAACAACCATGTTTGGGAACTTGTAGAGTTGCCTAGTGGGTCTAAGGCCATTGGCTGTAAATGGGTTTATAAAACCAAGAGAGACTCACAAGGTAACATCGATAGATACAAGGCTAGGTTGGTTGCTAAGGGCTTCACTCAAGTGGAAGGAATCGATTACAGTGAAACCTTTTCACCTGTATCTAAGAAAGATTCATTCCGTATCATCATGGCATTGGTTGCACATTTTGATCTGGAGTTGCACCAAATGGATGTGAAGACTGCTTTCCTCAATGGTGAACTGGAGGAAGAAGTCTATATGAAACAGCCTGAGGGATTTGTTGCAGAAGAGAAAGAAAATTTGGTATGCAAGTTGAAGAAATCAATATATGGTCTGAAACAGGCTTCGCGGCAGTGGTACTTGAAGTTCCATGAAGTAATCACATCATTTGATTTTGTTGAGAACATCATGGATGACTGTATATACCACAAGGCTAGTGGGAGCAGGATCGTATTCTTGATTTTGTATGTGGATGACATTCTACTTGCTACCAATGATCTGGGTTTATTGCGTGAGGTGAAGCAGTTTTTGTTTAAGAGTTTTGACATGAAAGACATGGGTGAGGCATCTTATGTCATTGGCATAAAGATCCATAGAGATAGAACCCAATGTCTTGTAGGCTTATCTCAAGAGGCTTACATGATCAAGATCCTTGAACGATTCAGGATGCAGAACTGTTCATCTAACGTGGCTCCTATTGAAAAGGGAGATAAATTCAGTCTAAAACAGTGTCCTGAAACCGAGCTTGAAAAGAAACAGATGAAAAGGGTCACATATGCCTCAGCGGTAGGAAGCTTGATGTATGCACAGGTTTGTACAAGACCTGACATCGCTTTTGCTGTGGGTATGTTGGGAAGATACCAAAGTAATCCTGGGGAAGCATATTGGACGGCTGCAAAGAAAGTGTTTAGGTACCTACAAGGCACTAAACACTACATGCTCACATATAGGAGAACAGACAGTTTGGACGTGATTGGATACTCAGATTCAGATCTTGGAGGATGCGTAGATACGAACAAGTCTACATCTGGTTACATCTTCCTGTTGGCAGAAGGAGCTGTATCATGGAGAAGCGCTAAGCAGACTCTAACAGCTCCCTCTACCGGTGATGCTGAGTATATCGCGTGTTTTGAAGCAAGTTCACAAGCTATTTGGATAAAAAATTTCATTGCTGGGCTTAAGATTGTGGATTCAGTCTCTAAGCCAATCAGAATGTACTGTGATAACGCAGCTGCGGTGGCCATAGCGAACAACAAAAGGAATAAAAGTCGAAGCAAATTTGTCGAGCTTAAATTCCTTTGCTTGAGAGAAAGGGTTCAGGATGGCCAGGTTTCCGTTGAACGTATCAGTACATTGGATATGTTGGCTGATCCTTTGACGAAAGGATTGAAGCCGAACGTCTTTGTGACACATGTACCTCATATGGGACTTCGTCCAACTTTTGATTAGTGGAGGTATGAGCAATGAAATTATATTTTGTGGTTTATCATTTCAAATTTGTGAATGTATACATTTGTGCTATTGAAATTGATAAACATTGAGATAGGAACCGAATGAACATTGAGTTCATGTATATTGTGATACCCATTAAGTGATGGTGCTACCTGTAATACATGGAAGGTAATACTCGATCATAGGGGACTTATCGCCATGATTCTTGTAGCATGACATCAGTGTACCTAGACAGGGCAATGACATTGAGTATACGAGCCAAGTGGGAGAATGTAAGATATTTATTATAATTATATAACCTATTTAGATATTAATTAGGATAATTAATAAATATTTCTGAGTGTGGCCCGTAGTCATTAGGTCCGGTCCAAGGTGGGTTAGAGACTCAGTTTATTTAAGGTTGTTTTCCTGATGGTGGAAACACAACACAACAACAATTTTAGAATTCAGTACTGCTTTCTCTGAGTTCAGAGCGAGACCTACTTCTCAGCTCCCTCTCGAAGGTTCCCCACTGGTGACGGCAGTTTCCACAGTTGCCATCACTGTGCCTAATCACCAGCTGGAAGAACCTGTTGATTATCTGACATCCTTTATTGATTCACAGGTGTCCGTGATTCATTCCAGATCCTCTCAGAGATTAGATCAATAAAGCAATGGCAAGAGGTAATTTAAAGTTTCCGCTGCATCTTGTATTTGTGTATATGATAATCTGGATTGATTATTTCACATTAGAGATGTTCATTTTCTAACCGTCCATACTAAAAATTCGCTGATTTCAGTCCTTGAAATCATAAACTTACAGCCTATAAAAGTTTGAACTTTTCTTGAGGAGGAACCGGAAGTGATGTCATAGCTGAAACCCTTTTTTTAATTTATTATTATAACTAATTTTTTTTTACATTACTGATTAGATTCCGGAATGAATTATTGTTATTGACTATTGTTAGAGATTTTTATGAATTTATGATTAAGTTTTAGTCTTCTAGGATGCCTATCATGTGATTATAGGTTATTTTTATTTTCTTAACTGTATTTTAAATCAGGTTAAAATCTTGCCTTATATGAATGAAAAAAAAAATCAAATGGAGGCTCTCGACTGATCAAGATAGTATAGGGCACAAATTCTAGTCTAGCCTCACCTCAGGCTGGTGCTGGATCAAACTAGATTACGGGTTGGACAATCCAACCCGTGGCCTTAACCAGACCAAACCTTGGGTTAATATCAAACCCTGTCTGGTATGATAATGCACACCCCTATTCATTAGTTTGGGGTTCAGTCTCAAGTTCACAATGGGATGAAGGAAGGAGTAGACAGGACAACGATGGTTTGCTGGAGGGAGTAGGCCAGACGGCAACAGTTTGCTTCTTTCTCGACAGTGGCTGCTTCTCCATCAACGGCAAGCAGCGAACGGCCACGGGATTGGAGGAAGGAAGTCAACGAAAGGAGGAAGGGCGGTTTGGGTTGGACAAAAGAGGAATTTTGTGAAATATTATAGGGACAATTTGGTCAGAAAATGTGCAATTCTGGATTGACTTTTAAGTACCAAGGTGATAGTGGTATTATGTAACCCATGTTACATGCTAGATGGGATTAGACTTCTCATTACTTCATACCAAACATGAAAACCTGGTAGAGGCCAATCATAATTCAAATCTCAACACTTTAATGACTCATATTAGGGCTTTATTTGGATTAATTTTTAGAGGAAAATTTTTTAAAAAAATAGATTTTAAAGAATAGATTTTAAAATTTTAGAAAAAAGTAATTTTGAAAAAAATAGGTGTTTAGATAGTTATTTTTAAAATGACTTTTTGTATTGGTAAATTACTAAAAAAGTATGATTTTATTAAAAGGAGGAGGGAGGAGGGAGGAGGGAGGAGAGAGGAGGGAGGGTGAAGAAGAGAGATAAGAGATAGGAGAGAGGAGAGAGGAGAGAGGGTATAGAGAAAAGATAAGAGATAGTGAAAAAGATAAAAAATAGAGAAGAGATAGTATAAAAAAAATAAGGGTAGAATAATAATTGAGTAGTTCATAAGTTCTTTTACTATTTTAAAAGTTATTTTGACCAATTTATCTGAAACTATAGTTTTAAACTATGATGAAACAAAAATAATTATTTATTTTTAAATTTTTCTAAATTAAAATTTAGGTAAAAATCTAATTTTAAATTATGACTTAGTCCAGACCTAAGTTTTAGATAAAAATAATTATTTATTTTTAAATTTTTTAAATTAAAATTTAGACAAAAATTTATTTGAAACTATAGTTTGAAGTTTTCCCAACACAAAATAGATAAATAGGTCTCAAAATTTATTCTAAATTATACGTCAATTAAAAGGAATTTAATGATTATTTTTTAATTTTATTTTTATTAAATATTTAATGAAATAAATGAGAGAGAATGTGCGTCATTTTTTTTAATATATTTTCTGGAATGATGGCAAATCTGAATTTTTTTCTGTCTCAGATTTAATGTCATTAATGGAGAACATTAATTTCAAACGTTGAAGATTGACATTGACCAATGACCACACCCATATCTAAGGCCCCTAATGATGTAAGAGAGACGTGTGGGACCTTGAGCCATGAATGATCATTAACTCTTTCACCCTTGCCTTCATCTATAAAACGCTATTCCTTCCCTAACCTAATCGCCACAAAGGCACAAACAAACAAATTAAACTATCACTTTCATCACATGACAACTACCATGGCTATGGGAAGAGGCAGTGCAATCATCATCTCTGGTCTGATTCTGCTATTCTGCCTCACCGCGGCGGCTCACGCAGCCACCTTCACCGTCGGAGATGCCGGGGGTTGGACATTTAACACTTCAGGATGGCCTCAAGGAAAGACCTTCATGGCTGGAGATACCCTTGGTTAGTACTTCTATATATTCTTCATGTCTGTCTTGTTCTTTTAAGTACTGTGATATCCCATTTTTTTCTTGGCGAGTTCTTAGGGTATTCCCACATCATTTTAGACTCCATACTAAATAAATACTTACATACTCCATCGAACTTGCTGCCTCAGACAGATCCTGAATCTCCAGCAAGGCAATATCATTTTTTTAAAGTGTATTTTTTTTCTCCTGAAATAGTATTCATATATGAATTATGCCTGGGTATGCTAACAAAATTTTAAAAAAATAATTATAAAGTTATAAAGATGAGATGTAATCGCTAAAAACAACATTCAATAATAAATTTCAATATATGTATAATACCATCAATGTGTTTCTTATGAATTCTCTATAAATCTCTTTTAGCCTTCAAGCTACTTTGTTGAATAATATATTCCTTTCGTAATTCCACAACCCTAAGTTCAAGTGTATACTTATCTCCATGTCGGTGCTGTGATTTATGTAGGGGAAAAAATAGTGATGTTGATTTTTTTTTCAATAAATAAAATATTTATATATTTTTATTTATTTTGAGGGGCCTTAATAAGTTTGTCAGAAAATGACCTCAAGTCAAGTCAACAGTCTAATGTCATTAATGCTCTGTGTATGGGACCTTAGAATCAATGTAATTAACGAGGATGCTTCCAATTTTATAGAGTATTTATACGTACAATATTTTTATATTAAATTTAAATTTATAATTTTATGAATTATGAGTTGATTTTTTATAAATTAGACTAATTTATATTAGCTTAATAAGATTAATATTAGAAATTATTTAAATTTTATAACAAAACTAATATTTTTATTATTTTTATTGATATATTTGAAATACTTAGGAATGACTAATATGTTTGGGGAAGAGAAAGTATATATGATACACCCTACCGCGATGAATTGTTATATTTGGTGGCAGTGTTTAACTATAAGGCTGGGGCCCACAACGTGGTGGTAGTAGACAAGCGAGGGTACGATGCATGTAGGCCACCAGAAGGTGCAAAGATTTACGTTTCAGGCAAGGATGAGATTAAGCTCGTCAAGGGACAGAACTTCTTCATCTGCGATTATGTTGGCCACTGCGAGTCTGCCATGAAGATTGCTGTCAATGCTCTTTGATTATATACACATGTATAGCGCATATGTATCTGTTTTAATTCCCTGCTTGTTGAATGAGTGTCTGGTTAGTTGCTATTAGCCCATTTTATAAGGAGTGTTATGATGTAATGATATATGGTTGCTGCTTCGTAAGCTGAAATTGGAGTTAGAACTAATACTAAATGCGGGAAAGGTTTGGCTTTATGTTTTGGTTTAATGGAATTTGAAGGAGGGAAAAAAGTTGGTCCAAAAACGAAATCACAACGTCAAAAATTAGAAAAAGCAACCATTCTTTAATTAAGTACGCCTTCCAACTAACAAAGCCCGAGTTTTAAAACCCATTTTAATAATTTATCTATTGTGAAGGGATTTTTTTTTTTGCTATAGCACATGTATATTTTTACATGAGATAACCTTATTTAAAGTACTATTGAATATTAAATATTAATAATCTCTCTCTCAATAATAACAACTTTTAAAAAATCCTCTAAACAATAACTCAAAATAAAAAACCCTGGCCCCAAAAAAAGAAGACCTATTCATTGCAAGAATATTGGGTCAAAAATTCCTTCACTGGTTTGATAAGGTTTAAATGGAAGTGTCAACAAATATTAGTCTAGCTAATAAAGAGTTAACTTATAATCTATAAAGTTGTAAATTTAAATTCTATTATTTATATGAGAATCTTAATGATGGATGATGATATATAAATATCTGTGAGTTTAAAGGCATGTCAAAATTGTAAATATAATTAATTATGATTGCATATTTTTTTATTTGGCAAATTATAAGTAGATAGATAGAGGTAGAATATTTGCTGATTCATAATAAATTTTTAACTCATAATAACAATCAATCATAAAATCCTAAGAAAGATAACAGTAGGATAATTTAGATATCCTATTTTATTTAAAATAATAAAAATGCTAAACCATAATAATTTAATTTAGATAATATTTATAAGTTATTGATAAATAATATTTTTAATTATGCTTAAATATAAGAATAAAAATTAAGATATTACACAAACTAAATGGCTTTGTCTTTGATCAATACAGTGAAGGAGAATGCATGTTTAAAAAGAGAAGATCACATTCTCAACCACATAAGCATTCAACCTTCCATAGACAAAATATACACCACCACGCATTTTGAAAGGTACCTGAGGGATTATATAGTTCAAATGACATCCTTCTATAAATAAAGGTGCTATAGGGATATGTAAATGTTATATTGTCTTTATCTTTGGAGCTATTGGCACTTGAAAGTAAAATAAAAATTCATCAAACTCATCGTCGCGACGTTTGAAGAGATATCATAATTTTTAAGTGCCTTAGTTTATCCTGTCTAATATTGGTATCGTCTAGGAGGAAGAGAGACTTCGCTTTGCTCTTAGATTACAGGTAAGCCTAACCCCTTTCTAAAAAATTTTATAAAAAAAAAATCCATCCAAGAAAAACAATAATAAGATTTTTCAGCAAACTTTATTTCTAACATTTAATCAATAAAAGATGATATAAAATGATCCTTTCTTATTGCATCATTGAGTCTTCTACAACCTGCATAAAATCGATCTCCATACATTTTGAATTCTTGCAGGTATTAATTCATCTTAAGATTTTCAAGCGGGTAATTACTTTCAGGATTATTATTATTTATTTATTTATTTATTTTTTGTTATCTACTCGATTTACTATAATTTTGCCCTGACTACATCTGGATTTAACTCGCATCACGCACCTGGCTATGGTGGGTGAGTCTCTCAACGAAAATTTTCTACATACACCAAGGCTCGAACTCAATTTTTATTAAGGATGAGCATATTTTTATTAAATATTCCATATATATTTATGGTCAAATTTTTTATTTTTATATTTATTTTTTGGAGATCTAATAAAATCAAGTTTCACATTTTATTGACATCGTTTTTTTAGTAAAATAAAAAAGAACGATATCATCATTATTAAATCAACATATATATAGCTTGATTGCATTTTTTCATAATTAGATATTTTAATTAAAAATATATACATGACTCTAACACAACACACAACACTAATTGATAGAGTTTGTTTATAACAAAAAGTTCATAAGTAGTTCAAATTTTGCCTCAAATGTAGTTAGTGTTTTTTAAGTCTGAAAGTATATTGTAATGCGAGTGAGTCTTCCAAACTCAATTAAACTTTTTTTTATAAAAAATAACGAGCAACGATTATTAGTTGGAGCTTTATAACTCAATGACAGCAATCACATTTTTAAGTCTTTTTTAAACGTGATGTGAGTTTGAATTCTCAAATAATTAACATTCAACGAGTACAATTATTGATATTAATGCTATATTTGGTTAGAAGGAAGTGGGGTTGGCAAAATAAAATAAAAAATTAATATTATAAAAGTTATTTCCACTTCTATTTTTTTTTTACTATTTCAGTTCCATCAAAAAAATTAAAAATTGAAATAATAAAAGTAGAAGTAAAATTTTTTAAACTATTTTATCCTCAGTTATAAAATTTTTAGACAATTTTAACTTTTTCTAAGTTATAAAAAAAATATTTTAGATTATTTTATCCCAAGTTATAAAAAAAATACATTAATTTTATACTCACTTCCATTATACTAAACAAACTTTTAATATTAATTTTCAGCTTAATTCTACTTTTGCTTCTATTTTCACTTCCACTTTTATTTCTATAAAAAAAATTTCATCATACCAAACTATCCTAAGGGCATATTTGGTAGGTGGAAAGTTGAAGTAGGAAAGTAGAAGTGGAAGTATAATCTTCCACTTATCTCATTTAGTACGATAGAAGTCACTTTCACTTCAAACATTTTAAGTTATTTCGGTTTCATTAAAAAATCTGAGAATTAAGATGATGAAAGTAGAAGTATAATTTTTTGGACCATTTTATCCTATTTTTAAAATTCTTAGATAACTTTAACCCTTCTCAAGTTATAAAAAAAATATTTTAAGCTATTTTACCTTAAGTTATAAAAAAATATATCAATTCTATACTCATTTCTATCATACTAAGTAAATTTTTAAATCTTAATTTTAGTTTAATTCTACTTCTACTTCTATTTTTATAACAAAATTTTCTATCTTACCAAAAATACGGTAAGCGAGTCTTTAAGCATGGATCATGAATTTGAATCCTCTATATATTAGAACGTATAATTGGCGCATGAGTTACGATAAAAAAAAGAAATAATTATTAATTATTGATAATTTTAATACTAATTAAATAATAAAAGCTATGGTGCTCACTTTGCATCTAATGCAAATTGTTCAAATTATAACAATAAAAAAATGGGTACGTGTATGTTTATTATTATTGTTTGATCCACGAGAGTGGGTCTGAATCAGAAACTAATTGCTTATTTTTTCTGGCATGAAAAGAAACTATTGTTGATATTAATAATTATCAATACAGATAATATTAGGTGTCAGAAAAGCATTATGTCCACATGATTAATCACTTTATTTGTTTCTTTTATAAATATGAAGGATCGAACAATTAATTTTGGTACAAACGGGCATTAAAACTTATTTAATAAAAGGGGCACTTTTGTATTGAAATAAAATAAAAATTAAAAGTTGCCCTTAAAATATTCCACATGTTTCTTAGGAAGTAGCCCCACGTTCTAACCTCTACACTGGGACAAGAATACCTGTTCCCCTTCCTAAGTTTAATTAGAGAAGAGGTGATATATGCGATTATTTAGAACGTGTTTAAACTTTAGAGAATATTATTTTGTTATGGTTTCAATCGTGATACTTGGGGATATATCTTAACTTCTAAGCGCCTAGATGTATGCTTGAGGATAATAGACAGCTCGCTCTAATCGACATTGGTATCGCTTAAGAAGAAAAGAGATTTCGGCCTATTCTTATATCATAGGTGAGTATAATCTTTTTTTACAAAATTTTGTATAAAAAAAAATTCTCTGTTGAACACTGCATTCTCTCGTGATAGTTACAGGTTCCCTCTATTGTTTCATTATTTTTTTTTTATCAATGGACCAGAAAAAAGTGAAAGTCAGTTCAGGACTTTAAGGTCAATTATGTTCATTCCTAAGTTAAAGATATTGTTTTTTACCATAAATTAAGGATATTGTTGGTACTCCCTCCTATTGTACTTCTAATTACCTTATTGAAATTAAGGAAAAAGAGATAATCAAATAATTAACTTTATCTAAAAATAAAATAAATTTATAATTTTATCCATATTTAAATAAATTTTTTTATATAAACCTGCATTCCATTAATGGTTAAATGGGGTTCTCTCTTGGGGATTGAGTCCTCTCTTTCTTTGTGAGTAGGTGAGGTAAAATTAAAAAAATTAATTAATATCTAAAGTGACTTATAATAACAATTATTTATTTGGGAAAAATATAATAAAAAACCACATGATTTAAAAAATAATAAAATAGGTATATGAATATCTTAAAAAAAATTAGGCAGGAGGTTAAATCTGTCATTTATAAATTCAGATGAAAAGACTAAATTACCCCTAAAATAAATGAAATATTAAGGCTTTAATGTGAAGAAGGAATTGTTGGCGTGCATAGGAGACGTCTTCGACTGAGTTGAAGTTAGAAAGGAAGAAGTGTAAGTAAATTTTTTAGACAAATATTTTTCTTGTACTCTTCCAATAATCTCCATTATCATTGTTTATTTTGATGATTACATTAGGACAAACACTTTCACTTTTATTATAGTTTCTACTAATTTAAGAAAACAATAGGAGAATTCGTGAAAAAAATCCCAGACGATGCTGGAAACCATCGGCAACTCCGCGCATTTATGGGGCAAGGAGATTGATTTAGCCATATATATGGTTAATGTGAATGAAGACATTTTTGTGTCCTGCAGTCCATTGCTTTTCGTATTCCTCTTCAGCCCATTCAGATTGAGCGGAAAAGAGTAGTTATTAGTAAAAGAGCAGTCCTTTACTTTTCACATGACTCATAATATTTATAGTAAAACTTACCTACAAGTCATTAACTAAGTAATTGGGTTATTTACTACTTCTCTAATAGTATTTATAAATTCAGTAATAATTTTGGTAACTTTAGTTAAGACATTTAATACTTCGTGAAAAAAGTTATGTGCAATTAGTTGGGTCATTTACTACTCCTCTAATAGGATTTATAACTTCAGTAATGATTTTGATAACTTCAGCTAAGATATTTAATACTTCGTGGAAAAAGCTACGTGCAAATAATTAGCTGGGTCATTTACTTCTCCTCTAATAGGATGTGCAACTTCAGTAATATTTTAACAATTTCAGTTAAAATATTTACTACTCAGTGGAAAAAGTTTTTTGCAATTAGTTATGTAATTTATTAATCCTCTAATGGGATTTACAACATTAAGTAATAATTTTGACAACTTTAGCTAAGATATTTAATACTCCATAGAAAAAGTTACGTGCAAGTAATTAGTTAGGTCATTTACTATTCTTGTAATAGGATTTATAATTTCAATAATGATTTTGACAATTTTAACTAAGACATTTAATACTCTGTGAAAAAAGTTACATGTAAGTAATTAGTTGGATCATTTGTTATTCTTCTAATGTGATTTATAACTTGAGTAGTAATTTTGACAATTTTAGCTAAGACATTGACTACTCCGTAGAAAACTTATCACCTTCATTTCCTCAAGACATTTACTACTTTGCATCCTAAAGCCCGTCGTGTTGTGGGCATTTTGTAAAGTGTTAAATTATAATTGTTAGGGGAGTAATATTCTGATGAATGCTTTGTTTGTTACAGGTTAGTAAATCCCATTACAGGAGTTACAAATCTGAAAGTAATTACTTATAAATACGTTGTTACAGAGAGTTGTAAATGTCTTAGAGAAAGTTGTCAAAGCCATAACTCATGTTGTAAACCCAATTACTGGAGTTGCAAATCCGAAAGCAATTACTTGCAAGGACGTTGTCACATAAAGTTATAAATATTTTAGCTGAGGTTGTTAAAACTATTACTTATGTTATAAATGAATGTCTTAACGACAAGTTATTTCATTCTCATTTAGTTATATTCATTATAAAATTTGTGCATCCCATTATAAAAGTTGTATGTTGAAAAGTGATTATCTAAATTTGAACATCAGTTGGTCAATTGTTTAACATTACAAAAATTTAACATTACAAAAGTTAAACATTATAAAAATTAAAACTTCATTTGATCAATATGACGATATCTTTTAGTAAAAGGAGGCTTAACACAAATTTTTATCTTAAATTAAGCTCATAATTTATTAGCCACTATATTAAATTTTGATCTGGCCGTATGCTTCTATTAAAGTTTGGCCTATTTTTATCCCAACTCAAAACCAAACACTTATGAGAAAAAAAACTCAAATCCAAATACGCCCCAAAAACAACAGAAGTGGTGGGAAGCCCAAGTAAGCTGAAAAATAATCTTCAAGGGCAACCGAGCTCCTCCACTTACAGATTTGAACAAAAGAATGCAAAATTCTCAAAATTATTAAATGTAAACTCCTCGTATTTATATGTGATCTAAATCATTAATAAATCCCATATGACTGTTTAAGGAGAGAGATTATAATTATAAAATAATCATATTATTCTCATGCATTAAAAAATATTAAATAAAATTAAATAAATATAAATTTATATATTATAATTGATAAGTTACAGAGAAACTAATGACATATAAAATTATCTTTTATGCTACTGAATTTGAGGGTAAAATAATTATTTTATAATTATAATTAGAATATCTCTTTCTAAACAAATCGAGTAGATATTTTTTGCACGGAACATCTTAAAAAATAAAAAGATGGGAAAGCAATTGCGGAGGTTTGTGTTGTGGGCGGCGCCCAGAATCAGGTTCGAATAGGCGTAGCGTCTTTATGCTTTTCGTGGCGTATCACAAAGTAAACTCGAACCCAACAGCAGCCTAACGTATCTGCTCTGCCCTTCGTCCGCTACGTGTCCATTATCTAGATGGTCAACTATCCCCTTCGGCTTTTCGATCAACGGTACTTGACAATGGCATTGCCTTTTTGTCTCTGTCGGTAAATCGCTAAATCCCACTCGCTATTTATAGTTCATATTAAACTTTTAAAAATAAATACTTATTCAAATTTTTAATGGAAAACTATTTTATAGATGATATAAAATGGGGAAAAGGAAGGGAGAGAAAAAAGAAAAGAAGAGAAAAATTTATAGAAGAAAGGAGACATGGTGATTTTTACTTAATCATTAAAAAACGTATAAAATAAAATATTTTAAAACTATTTATAATCCCAATTCTAACTTTAATATTAATGATAAAAATTTTGGAATTCAATTATAATAATAGTAAAAGATTCAAAATCAAAATAAATAACTGGGGTTGAATTGTGATTTAGCATTAATAAAAAATATTATATATTAAACAAAATAGTCATAAAATTATCTCGGAATCTTCTTCTATTTTTTTATTCTCATAAAATAGATGGTAAAAAATTATTTAAAATAATTTAAATATGTATAAAGAAGGCTATTAGAAATATTAGCAAAGATAATATGATGTCTTCAAAAAAGATATAGCGAAAAATAAAAGAAAATACTGAATGAAATGATTAAATGAAATATTTTAACTTTATTGATAATATATTTAAATATTTAATTATTAATAAAATATAATAATATATAATTTATATTTCTGACGTCACTTAGTAATAAAGTTGTTGTTATGGAATGATTTTGGATGGCCTCCCAAAGATATCCTTAATCATCCCAAGCCCACTTTTATCATATCCCAAATTGGGGTCAAAGATTAAATAATTTAAAATGAATAAAACAAATTCTATTAATAATTTAATCGGGTTACAAAATTCAGCCCATATTTTTTTCGGGTTGGGCACCGGGCAGGGGGTTACCCTGCCCTGCCCATGAGCACCACTTCTTTTATTTTTTTTATTTTTTTTCCTAAATGCTACACTTAGAAGGGAGAATATAATAGTTACTGGTGACTAGAGGGTTATTTTAAAAATATGAGTAGTTAAGTAGGTAAGTTGTATCTTTTAATATTTATAACTATATTAATTTTTTTTTTTTAACTTTGTTAATCATCATATGATTACATTACAAATTATAATTGTTTATTTTATTTTTTTCAGATACTTAATATTTGTCAACATTAGGGAGATTGATGCAAAGTTATAATTGCAAATTACTTAGACTTCAAGGCTTTATTTTACATGCAATGTATTTCAAGAATTTAATTATTATATTTTTGTTGCTTTATTCTTAATGAATTATGGATATTATTTAAGTCTTAAAGACATATGAATATGATATTATTTTATAAGTTCATAATTGTAGATTTTTTTTTTACAACATGAGCATGACATCAAAACTTGGGCATGCCCAACCCGTCCATGCCCAGTCCACCCATACCCAGCCCAAAATAGTTAGGGCTTTTACCGGGTAGGGCCGGGTATCGGGCTACAAAATGCAGCCCATGCTTTTTTTGGGCAGGACATCGGGCACGGGGACAGCCCTGGCCATGCACACCCCTAATCCCTACCCTAAAATTAGAAAAACAAGATTATAACCAATTCAATTTCATCCATTTTATAATAATATCAAAAATTTTTCCTACTCGAGAGAGAATATCTCACCCTGGCAAAAAAAAAAAAACATAATATCTCACGCGATAGTGCTGTATTTACCCCATCTTTTTAAAAAAATAAAAAAATTAAAAAGTGAAAATAGTACTCAAATCTTTTTTTTTTTATATAAAGGAAGGCTAAATGTCCAAAAGCAAACTACAAAAACTAATCTATATAGGATTATCTCTCAGACTCTCAATAGTAATAAGATATCTTAACTTTAAAGAATAAGAATATAACATTGTCGTCATGCTCGAATCTCAATGTTCTGAGGGGACAAGGAGTATTTCTGCCAGGAGGGCCCGTCATGCGTTGCATGGGCAAGCCAATCGAATTAGTGCCTGTTTGGCACCATGGTTTGAGAATCAATTATGGGGCAAAACCTCGGTTTGGAAAATTTTCACACAAACAGTAATTTTTGTTGAGAATTGATTTTGGACAAAATCTCGGTTTGAAACCTAGGTTTTGAATAAGCTACTGAAAATATCTTTTTTTTTTAAACCTAGGTTTTGGATTATCCAATTACTATTATACCCTTACTTTTTTACACCCTCTCTCCTCTCTCCTCTCTATTATCTCTCCTCTCTCTTCTCTTATCTCTCTTTTTCTCTCTTTTCTCTCCTCTCTTATCTCTCTTTTTCTCTCTCCTCTCTACACTCTCTTCTCTCTCCTCTTTATTCTCTATCATCTTTCATCTCTCTTACTTTTAATCATATCATACCCTTTTTAGTAATTTACCAATATAAAAAGTGATTCTACTACTAATCATCCAAACATCTTTATTCCCAAAATCTATTCTTCCCAAAATCTATTCTACCCAAAATCTATTCTCCAGAATCTATTCTTCCCATAATCTATTCTCCAAAAGCTAATCCAAACACACCCTTAGTCTTCCCCAACAACCCTCCTCATTTCGGATGTGTTTGGATTAGCTTCTAGATGATAGATTCTGGAAAAAATAGGTTTTGAAGAATAGATTTTAGGAAAAATAAATTTTAGGAATAGAGATGTTTGGATGATTAGTAGTAGAATCACTTTTTATATTGATAAATTATCAAAAAGAATATGATTTGATTAAAAGTAAGAGAGATGAAAAATAATAGAGAAGAAAGAGGAGAGAGAAAAAGAGAGATAAGAGAAGAAAGAGGAAAAATAAAAAGAGAGATAAGAGAAGAGAGGGGAGAGATGGTGTAAGAAAAAGTAAAGATATAATAGTAATTGGATAATCTATAACCTAAGTTTCAAACTAAAAGCTATTTTTAGTGGCTTATTCAAAACTAGGTTTCAAACCGAGGTTTTGCCCAAAATTAATTCTCAACAAAAATGACTGTTTATGTAAAAAAATTTCAAATCGCGATTTTGGCCAGAATCAATTCTCATAATTGATAGCCAAACACACACTTAGTTCCAGCTAGAAGGAAAGGGAAAGGCTAAGGAAGAATCGATTGTTCATTCCACACACAACAGCAACTAGACAGCGATGGAGAGACATACTGTGAGAGAGAGAGACAGTGGGGTGGCATGAGGTGTCCATTTAAGCATAGTATCTGCTGGTATAATATAGTCCTTTTTCTCTTTTCAATTTTTTATTGATTATTCAAATATTTAATTCAATCTTTGGCTAACAGTGACAACTCACTTGTCGTCTTGGAACTGAATAAAGGGCTATTAGGCATGGATTCTTGAACTCTTGTCTCAGATATTTCCAAAAATAAGGGTTCCTTTGCTGTTTGCTTGAAACTTTCGTTTTTAGGGAATCTCCTCAATTTGAGTCTTGCTTCGGGAAGACGGGTATTGATTGATCTCCAATCAAGCTAAGGTCAGTTTGTTGAATCTTCTTGCGATCATTCGATTTGCTGATTTTCTCTATCTTACTGTAGCATATGGATTCAATACAGTGCCTTGGTGTGCTGTAGATGCTTTTTTTGACACCCTTTTGGTTTACTGAACCAACTAACTAAACGTTATTTGTTCAATGCTAGCTTCTTCATTGTCTGCCGATAAAGTTGAACAGTAGAATGCGAATTGGGTCCTCAAAGGTCTATGGTATCCCTGCTTACAATAAAAGTTTGATTTATTACCTTCGTTTTTTGTTTCTGGGGCAGTGCTCTGACCTTATGATTGGGTTTGGATTTGGATATTTTCATATTGTCTTTCAATTTCACTAAGAACTAATAAAATACATATATGTTTGTACCCATTATGCATCTATACATGTTTTTTTCTATTTCTTTTATTAAATCATAATATGATCTTCCCCAAAACAAAATTTTCCTTACTTGGTGAGTAGAACAAATAAAGAATGTAGGGTTATGATGATAGTATTTGCCTTTATAGTCTATAAAGTGAGATTCATGGCTTATAATTATGGTTATATATTTACTTTTGGATGAGCTTGTTCTGAATTTTGTTGGTAATATTTACAGCAGGATTCATGGCTCATGCTAAGGTCAATGGGAACTCATCATCAGCTCATCTCAGTGCACTACAGATAGGATATTTGGGACGGAGTCACTAAATATTGATCTGAGGCATTCATGTATGAAGAAAGCTGAATGCAGCAACCAAGGAGGTGACTCTAAATAAAATTAGGCATGCCTGCTTTTGAGTCAATGAACTCACCCTTGGTCTGCATTATTGATATAGCGTTAGACTCCGATACATCAATGTTGAGATTTGTTCCTTTGAGTGTAGAAATTCTTAATTTTTGGGGGTGTTTGGGATAAAGGTTTTAAATTTACCGCAAGGAGTTATGTACTCAGGCAATGCTATCCCAAAGATTAAATACCGTGGCAATCAATGAAAATGAAGGTGTGTATTTTGAATATATGTTAGAAGATAAGATGGGAAAACTGAAATTACATGGATGCAGTTGTGATTAAGTTGCTGAAATTTTGTGAAAAGCTAAATACTGAGGAAATTAAGATTCCTTAGGAAAGTTCATTGAATAACTTACAAAAGCATTGTGTTCTAAGTTTCCTAAGCTTAGTTTCATGGGAAATCAGAAGAAATCTTCTTAGCAATCATTTTCTTAAGCATTGAATACAAACAATAAATTTTATTTATTTCAAAATATCATGGGCTGGGTAGACTCTGCCATTCCATCCTAGATGAAGTAAAAACCAAATAAAAAAAGGATCCAGAAATAGGAGAGGGGAGGCTTTTTACTCAGTAAGCTATTCAAGAGGAAAGAACCGATTTAGATACCCTTACTTTCACTTTTGTTCCTTATAAATACTGCCCCACTGTACATATCATTTCCATATCTAGTAAATCACTTTCTAGTTTTCAACATATAATGCCCATAATGTTGACTTCTTGACCATTGATCTGTCAAACAGAATTGTCTAGTCTGTTATGCTAGCAAGGGGGAAGTCTTTCTACCAACTAGCCCTTGATCTCCCCTAAATTTCAATTGCAAGTGATTTTACTTGTTAATCTGTACTTGACGGGTGTAAGTTTTGTTGCAATCTGTAGAAGTTCCAGAAAGCATTCTTCACTAAAAGGGAACCTAGTAAATGCTTGCTATCATTTCTCCCCTTCTGCTGTGTTATTTTCAGACACTCATTATGGTTTTTTTGTTATGTTCTAGAATTTTCCACTGGGAAAAATAACGTCATGGAGCTGTAAAAGTGAAGATAGATTTTCCTTTCTGATCAATGAATGTTCTTTCTAACCTATAATAAGAGAAAATGACACTTGGACACGTCCTAATCAACTAGATCAAGGAAGCGTGTCGGTCATGGAGGGCAGGGGAAGGTTATATTCAAAGCAACTCCTACTCCATTCATCTTTCTTTGTCTTTGTATTTATGCCATCTGTATGAATATATTTATATTCTGCTGTTTTGTATATATTGTAGTCTTGATGAGAAGCCCTTGTCAAATGGGGATGTCTATATTGGTGAGATTAAGGGAGTATTGCCCCATGGAAAGGGAAAATACGCTTGGTTAGATGGAACGGTATATGATGGTGATTGGGAAGATGGGAAAATGACAGGCAAGGGACTGATTGTTTGGCCATCAGGGGCAAAGTATGAAGGTGAGTTCTCTGGGAATTACCTTCATGGTTATGGCACCTTCACAACATCTTCTGGGTCTTTTTACAGAGGGGGCTGGAGGATGAATGCCAAGCATGGGATAGGACGGAAGGAGTATTCCAATTCAAATATTTATGAAGGTTTATGGAAGGAGGGAGTGCATGAAGGCAGTGGTAAGTATTCTTGGAGTAACGGAAATACATATATTGGGAATTGGAGAAGTGGTAAAATAGATGGTAGAGGGGTAATGAAGTGGGCTAATGGTGATATTTATGATGGCTTTTGGTCAAATGAGCTTAGACATGGATCAGGAGTTTATAGATTTGCAGATGGGGGCCTCTATATTGGGACTTGGAGTAGGGGTCTAAAGGATGGAAAAGGAACATTCTACCCTGCCGGTAGTAAACATCCATCTTTGAAGAAATGGTGTAGCTCTCTTAGCAGTGATGACAATGGTTCAAATTTGAATTCAAAGGAACATTGGGCTCCAAAGTCAAAGGTTAAACGCAGCCTTTCAGAAAAGGTATCAGTTAGTGGTAGTTCAAGAAGTTCACGTCACATATCTCATCGGACTTCATCACTGGATTCTAGTTCGACCCAACATCATCTTGCTCAAGAATGCATATGTAATGATTCCTCACAGAGATGGTCCCTTGCCTCTGATGAAGGTCATTCTGAGGATCCAGACAAAATTACTTGGGTTTATGAAAGGGAATACATGCAAGGGGTTCTAATTATGGAGAAAACTAGGAAATACTCAGAAGTATCACGCAAAAACAAAAGGCAAAATAGGTTTGTGGTGCAGCAAGTAAAGCCGACTTCATGCGTGGACATTTTTGGAGGGCGTCGAAGCTATTATTTGAAGCTTAACTTGAAACTTGGCATCAGGTAAATTTGTTGATCTAACATTTTAGTAATCCCTTCTAATTTACTTTGGAAGATTTGGTAGCTGTTATCAATAATCAATGGAAGTTTTAAATAAAATACTTTTTACTATTAGTGTTTATCTTGATTATTATTTTTTTAAAAAAGAGTTTATACATCTGCATTACCTGACTTGAATCGTTGAAATCACTAAGATGGTGGACTTCTTTACAGCATATTGATACCTACTTGTTGGTTGCTTCACATTTTAATAATATAAAGTGATTGCTTGCTATGTAGCATAATGTGGCATATCTTTGGTACAGTTTGCGAAAGTGATGCGGCTGATGATGCTTGATATAGCTACTAAAATACCTATCAATCGCAGCCAATGACTCAATAAATGAAGTTCCTTAACTATGCCTTTTGCTTTTTGATCTCTACACCTGAGCATACAAGTTGTTGGACTTGAAAAACTTTTCTGATGTTTTTGTATAATTGCTGTTGCGTGTTTGTGTTGGGTGTTTCTGAATTGTTATGTAACAGACTAAATGAGATAACAAATTATACTTTAAAACAACTAATTTTAAAATATCAGTATTACAATAAAAAGGGGTAAAATTGCATACTCAAATACATGTGTTTCTAATCATAATTAACATGGTTTCTCGTCTTCTATGCACTATGTATTTCATGAAGTCTGGATAATTGAATTTGACTGAATTCACAGGTATACCGTAGGAAAGATTACACCAGTGCCTGCACGTGAAGTTCGTTCATCTGATTTTGGAGATCGAGCAAGAATAAGAATGTACTTCCCCAAAGAGGGTTCACAGTTTACTCCTCCACACAAATCCATAGACTTCTACTGGAAGGATTATTGCCCTATGGTCTTCAGGTATCAATCAACTTCATGAATCTTATACCTTCCAAATTGAAGAGTTATATTCTCTTGACAGTTGCTGTGTGATTTAAGTGTTTCAAAGTTTTAAGGTGTGAAAAAATTATTTCATCATGTTTTATTTGTTTTAATATAAACAAATGTTGGTGGATCTCGATCTAGCCAAACAGCATCAATGTGCTAGCTGTTCAAGACCCAGTAAGGAATGCTCAAACTAGTGAAGCTTCCTTCTTGAAGTCTAGTCAAATTCTTTTCCTTGAGTTAAAAGGGGGAAAAATAACAAATACTTTTCTTTTTTACTCATCCAAGTTTTAAAGTGATCATATTAGACATAAGAATAATATGCTTGAGAATATGACTTTATGATTACAGTTGCATATTGATATTAATCACTCATGGTGGTGCTATATGTAGTTTTTTTAGGGTGATCTGGTAGAATCTGCGTAAACAATTGAGGTTTTACGTACTAAGTCTTTGTGCGTTTGGTGGTGTTGGCTGCCGGCATCCTGCATGTGACTATTAATGTTCCTGTAACCTTGTCCAAACAGTTCATCTTATTATTGTTTTATCTTATCTGTTGCATAATTACTTAAGCATAAATTTCCAGGAACTTGAGAGAGATGTTCAAATTAGATGCTGCAGAGTACATGATGTCCATTTGTGGTGACTCTGGTCTGAGAGAAATAACATCTCCTGGAAAAAGTGGCAGCATCTTCTATCTTTCTCAAGATGACAGATTTGTGATAAAAACTTTGACGAAATCTGAACTGAAGGTTTGCTATTTGTCTTTTTGCTTGCTTGGTTGGCAAAAAAAAAAAAAAAAAAAGAAAGGAAGGAAGAAAGAAAAGAAATTTTACAGTATGGCTTAATATAATATTCATCTGGCACCTCCATTTGATTTTTCTCATGTCTTCAATCCTTGTGATCAATAATCATACTTGATGAAATCCAATGCCAAATTTGTTAATTTGATAGATGAATGTTTTCATGTTTCTATTTTCTGTGATAGATGTTAATTTAAGAGATTTTGAGATAGTTTGTTCCTTCACATAGCATGAAATGGGTTTGGATTAAGTGTTTTAGAGTTTGATCATTCCCTCTTTTTTCTGATAAAATATTTCAAAACAAGATTCAAATAGTTTGATGTTTTGTCCATGCTTCAAAGCCTACGGGGCTTTTCTGTGAAGTGGCATGTAAAAGATAATAGCTTTTAGAGAATAGGGAGATCAAATGGTTAAGGAAAACTTGAGGAGAAAACAGAAATACTGAAATGAAAGGCTCAAGAATGGTGAGTACATGACATTTTCTTGTAAACCTAAAACCTCTCTTGATGTCAATACTATTAATATGTAATGTCTCTTGTTAGACCCTCTATCTGGGGTCCTTCAAGAACTTCGTACTTAATTTGTAAGACTTTCCTAAATAGTAAATACTTCTTGAAAGGGTGATAGCATAAGGTGAGCCTCAAGCATAGATACTCAGCAATTATTTTGTTAAAGTAACAGTGTTAAAGCTGATTTGACAATATTGATAAACATTTAATTCTTTTCTTGCAAAATTTTATTTGTAACACGTGTTATCATGCTTTTTGTTATGGATTAGTTTTTTTCAGTTCAATATGAAAATTATTGTCCCTCTCTTTATGTACATTTCTTGAGGAAGTAAATGTATAATTTGTCAACTTCTCTTCATTCTGGTTATAGTTTTATAATTTTATGAAAATTGTAAGAAATGATTTTGATAAGGATGTTCATTATCCGTGACTATGTTCATATGTTTTCTTCTTGTAGGCTCTACTTCAGATGCTTCCTAAATATTATATTCATGTAGGAAATTTTGAAAATACTCTTATCACAAAATTTTTTGGGCTTCATCGAATAATGCTAAAAGGTGGGAAGAAGGTACTATTCATTATTTGTCTCTAGCTTCTCTTGCTATTCTTGCCAATCAAATTATGAAAAAAATGTTTGACAATTTTGTCAGGTGCGCTTCGTGGTAATGGGGAATATGTTTTGCACAGAACTGCCTATCCACCGTCGTTATGATCTGAAGGGGTCTTCTCAAGGAAGATTTACCAGTATAGATAAAATCAAAGAAAATACGACCTTGAAAGATCTTGATCTTAAATATGAATTTCATATGGACAAGAAATTGCGAGAATCCCTACTTAAGTAAGTCCCTACTTTACAACTAATGTGGTTGATATGTAATGTATTTGCTTTGATTTATTTTAATGACTATTTACTGAAACAACCTAAGATTATGACTCTAACAATTTCTTTGAGAGTAAGTTTGCCTATGGCATTGCAAGTTTTATTTGTAACACTCTTTATCATGGAAATTAACTGCCTAAGTTATCTTAAAAGGTGCCTCCAATGAGACATGGTTTTTCCCTTGTAGCATCAGCCACTAAGTAATATTGCTTATGGTATTGAGATCCTAAACTAAAATGCCTCGGAATTTGTCATGCCTCCTTACTAAACAGCTATTTTCTGATATCCTGAACAAAGTTATGATACGGTTTCATTTATTCTATGAATTCATGGTCTATCTGTGTGCCAAAATCTGTTATTTCTTCTTATATAGTACAAGTGCAAAGATTAAATCCTTTTCAAATGCAGCTGCATGTCAATTGTTCTACTGTATGATTTCATAGTGAAGTATTTTACAAGTTGTAGGTTCTTAACTACTTGAATCTCTTTCGTGCGTGGAAATTGTAAAGTGACCAGGAAAGATCAAGTAGGATTTGCAGCTTAAATGTGTTGCACCTCCGTGTGACTATTTAAGAGGCATTGCTTTAGATGTGAATACTTGGTGGAACCAAGGCTGTGCGTGCATTATTTATGAATAAAGCTGAGTTTAATCTTTAATCCAATGCTAACTTCACTATTCACAGACCCCTCCATTATATATCCCCCTTTTTGACCTACTTCTCTCTCTTTCTCTCCCTCTGTCTGCTCTTCCTCTTGTATTTCTCGGCTCTTTCTAGTATTTTCCCTAGTTGACCATGGTCCAATGGGTACGAGTCCATAACTACCGCAATGTGAGGAAATTTGTCATTAAGCCATTGATGAAAGGTGCTACTCCTTTCAGTAGATTCTCGAAATTTCCGTATCTGTGAAACTGTAGAATGGCAAATTTTAATTAGATAAACTGAAATTGAATCTTGTATATATACAGTTACCGGGGTGCCTGTGGATTTTAATTAGTTTATTGTCCTAATAGCACAAAGGTATTGGCATGATAGCAGTTATATCTGAATTCTATGACTACTTACATAGGCATGCATTATAAAATGCATCATAAGCAGAAGTTTGTTTTTCTGGTTGCAGTCAAATTAGAGTGGACTGCGGGTTCTTGGAGTCTCAACAAATTATCGATTATAGCCTTCTATTGGGATTGCATTTTAGAGCTCCTGAGAATCTAAAGGCCTTAGCTGAACAGCAGGAGAGTTTAACTTCCAGTCATGGTAAATGCCTCTGATGCAAGTTAGTGATAATGTAATATGGCAGTTTTCTTTCATAACTTGGCGGTTGCATATTGGTATAGATCAGGTATTCAAATCTTTTACATGTGTAAATTTTTGAGTTAATACAATCTTTAGTCTCTCAAGTTTGTCCTCATTTTGGTTTTAGTTCAAGTTTCAAACCATAGGTTTTGGCCCTTCAAGTTTTTCTATTTAAAACATTAGCCTCTATAATTTAATTAATACCTAGACCATTTTGCCCCTTGAGTAACCAAAACCCATGGTTTGGAACTTGAGGGAGCAAAACCAAAATATGGGCAAACTTGAGAGATCAAAGATTGTATTAACCCATAAATGTTTTATAAATTTAATATTCTGCTCAAGATAAATTTGTCATTGTGAGCCTTACATTTTTTTACTGTCTATTGATTGGCTTTTGAACCTAGATGCACTCAAACAAGGGGAGCAGTTGATTCTTCCTAAAGGCCTGTTACTAGTTGCACATGAACCCAGTTTTGTCAACACTGCACCTGGACCTCACATCAGAGGAAATACATTGAGGGCATACTCTATAGGTGACAAAGAAGTTGATCTTCTACTGCCTGGTACCGCAAGGTAGCTATAATGAAATCTGTTTCACTTCTGTGTTATACAATTATTATGGTTTTTCCCATGCCAGTGAGATCTTAATCTGATACCTTCACAAGGCTTTTCTTTAAAATTGCCAGTCAATTTTTGTATGATCCAGCTTACATATGTATCTTAGAGCATGTTTGGGGCAACTTCTTAAAACCATGGTTTTAAAAGTAGAGTAGCCAAACACCCTATTTTTTTTCCAAAAAGCATTTTATGATTCAAAACTATGGTTTTCAAGAAGAAAAAAATTTCTACTTGTTCAAAAGTTATTTTCTTCTAAAATCACTTTTATCCAAAAGTTATTCTCTAAATTAATCGAAACATAGCTCGGTAAGGGAGTTATTTATGGGCTTTTACTTAGAAGCTTAGGCTTTTGAGTTGAAAATGATTAGTAACTGATGTCTTCTGACAGACACCAATTTCAAAACAAGTAGGATGAGATATTCATTTTCTCTGATTAAATATTCACCTGACTCTGTTGCCTGTGTGCTACTTCCCTCGCTTTCAAGTTTTCATCAATTTGAAGACACCTGTGGAATTAATCGAGCAAACGCAATCGACCCTCTTGAGAACTGAAATTAAATTTTATGTCATTGTTTTTTTAAGTTTCTGACATTAATATATGTTGCAATTGTGGTATGTACCCAGGTTGCGGGTGCAGTTAGGCGTGAACATGCCGGCACAAGCGAACCTAAAGCTTGTGGAGGACAAGGTGGAGGCATCAGAAGTAGAGCTTTTTGAGGTGTACGATGTTGTCCTCTACATGGGAATAATTGATATATTGCAGGAATTCAACCTAAGAAAGAAACTTGAACATGTCTATAAATCACTGCAATTCGACCCTGTGACAATATCTGTAGTTGAACCTAAGTTGTATGCTGAACGTTTCTTCAATTTCTTGGAGACAAAAGTTTTCCCAGTGACTCCATGAGTAATAATATTATTTTCCTTCCTTTCAGTCTGTGTAATTGTTTCAAAGGAAAAGTTTTGAATGTATCATTAGTGTAATTAAACTCTTTAATAATTTCATCCACCCTTTGGGTGAATAAATTTGTATATGCAGAGTCTGTCTTGTTTAAGTTTACCAAGTTATTAATATTCAAAAGGTATGTTGCCTTACTCATTGAAGAAAGTTTCACCCCATATTTTAAATTTAAATTTTCTTTTAATTCTCTATTTTCTTCTTAGTCAAAGTTTAGAGTTGATGTTGATGTTTCACTAACATGAAATAAATAACCTCTCTATTCCCAATAAGGCAATAAGCTTGTAGTCTAGCTACATGAAAGTTCTTATATGAATGGGAGGATGTAGGAAGTTGTGACATTGTATTATTATCTGGGTGGGTGTTGTTCCTTTTTCTATTTTAACATGATTTTGTCTTTCTTTTTTCTTTTTTTCATTTTATTTGGCGATAACAAAATAATATTAACTTGTCTTGACATGGATATACACTTCACATAACCAATTAAAATAATCTAACTGAAGATCAAGGTTTGATTCATGTCTATTTTTCTAGTAGACCATCTAAAAGTGTCCTCAAACCGAGGACTTTTTTAATTAAGTATTTTGATTTTAATTAACACAGTTCAATATAGTTAAAAGATAATTGAATTTTTTAAATATGAAGTCTTGGGTTCGAACTAAGTTATGTGTATGAAAAAAGATTTTATTAGAAGAAGTAAAATATATTTTAACAATGTCTATATCTTAGAATAATTAATCTCTAACTATCTAACTATCGTATGATGAATATCGCTTGTAATTTACTATAATTTTTTTATTTTATTACTATTCAATCTTGACTATAATGAGTACTCTAATATTAAAGGATAAGATTCTTTTTAGGGAAATAGTTTTTTATTGGAAATAATTAAAGTTCAATAGACAACAAATAAACGAAGCCCTAAACCCAAACACCATCACCATCACCATCACCATCGCCATCGCCATCACAAACTCTAACCCTACAAAATCAAAATGCCACGTCCTGTTGTTGTCGTTGCTGCCAGAAAAGCGAAGAAACACCAGTAACCGTGTCAGAAACAAGGGATGGGGCTTCAAACAACCACCCTAACAGTCTCATCCCATTTGAGAACTCGTTTGCTACCAGGAGAGCAAATTCACCATTACCACACAGTAACCGTTGTGTAGGAGAAGCACCGCCACCACCGACGTTGACAACCACCTTCTCAAAGAGACTCTAACCATCACGACTTATCTTTCCCCAACCCAAAGCCACAAGATCTAAGTATAAAAACTAGGACCCCTCACCAACCAGGCCAGATCAGACATTGTAAGAACATAGAGGGAAAATAGTGAGGCCCACACCATTTTTCAAGGATTCAATTGTAATTTAACATAATCATAAAATCCCGTCACTGAATTCAATCGCTAATCCACTATTTCTTATTAGTATGTGGAGTACATAATCCTTGAAACCAAACAGCATATATAACACATATATACATCTTGCTTGGCGTGATGGTACAAAATCCTTGAAGCCAAATAGCATCGTCATCGATCATCACCACTAGGATGTTGAAGATGGTCAATTTCAGAGAGAAACAAAGTCTTTTTCACAGGTTAAAGAAACAAGAAAACACACACACATCGTTAGAAAATACACAAAGCCATGCAGCTTGAAGTGTGTGATAGGTCACTTTAATGATGTGGAACAAATATCAGACGCCATATGAGCGTGTGTTTGAATATATAGATTAACAAGGTAACAAATTGAGTTTAGACATATATGGAGATCACACTAGTACACAAAAATAGTTCTACAGCAGGGCTTTTACATACAACAGCTGTTGTGGGGACGGTGAAGAAAGTGTGATCCTCATAGGCATTTTTCATAAATAAAACATGAGACTATTGACAAGGATGAGAGAGATTGATCGATTACGAAAGGATTGATAGATCCAATTAAAGAGATTAGCTGTTGACAGGGATGAAGCCTGGTCCGAGATCAACAAGGCATTTCCAGATGAATCCATGATTTAAATCTCGGGTCAGGCTACATCCCTATCAACCCCAACCTCCCATGAACTTGAAGGTGAAGATGATGATGTGATGATGATGAAGAAGAAGAAGGAGAGAGAGACACAGGTTTATGAGTGAAGAAGCAACGAAGAGGGTGTCATCTATAACTATATATATAGAGGGAACCCTAATAAGCTGAGTTGACAGTGTCACGAAAAGCATACGGTTTCACGATCTTCTTCAACCTCATTCACCTTTCATGCTTACAGAAAACCAGTTGCCTGATGATTCCTACAGCCTAGTCTGTGGGCTTTACAATTCACATAAGAAGCAGTTACGAATCTGTGGAATCAATGTTGATTTATAAATCGTGAATGATATGTAGCTTTTCTTTGTGTTCATGTTTGGAAACAACACTGTGGGACCAACTTGGAATATGAAAAGTAAATCGAGGAAAAAGAAAGAAATGGATGAGCAAAACGAATCAAGAGTTGTCCGGTAGGGAATGGGAAAAAATAAAGATAGTTTGATGGGTAAATTTGTATTTAATCTAACGGAAAAATGATGGATGACGGAAAAGAAAATAGAGTAAATAATTATAATTAAAATTCTTAATATATAAAGTATTATAAATTTGAGGTCTTCAAAAGCAAGTATTCCTTTTGGCTTTTAACCTGTGCCTTGTGCGGTAGCTCAAAAATATTATTAGCCAGATAAATGTGACCTATGACTTGATTTAGCTCATTTTGTTTTCTTGTTATTTTTTTACGATTGTATAAAAAATACAATATATATTTTACTCTAGTATATAGTTTCAAAAAGAAATTAAATTTGAAACTCAAAAGATGGAGAAATAATTAATGATTTTTTTTCTACAATGCCTCAAAACAAGCAGCAAGACCTGATCCCCTTCATAATAAAGCGCCATCTATTCTTTTTGACTTTCAATATGTAACTATGGGTACTTCAAAATTTATTAGTGAGATTAATGTAATTTGACATGCTTCTTTTTATTTCCTTGTTATTTCCTTTCCATTGTCTAAAATAATCACAATATGTATTTTACCATAATGTATATTGAATTTGAAACTCAAAATAAAGTTGGATTTTTTAGCATGAGAAGAATGTCGCATGATCTTGCTCTTTTTTTTTCCTTGTTATTTTCTTTCCATTATATAAAAAATATCACAATATGTAGTTTGCTCTACAATATAGTTTTCTAAAAAAAATATTGAATTTGAAAATAAAAGGTTTTGATGCCCCTTTAAATATAGTACTTTACCAACTTTTAAAAATAATACATGATCTTTTTTCTTAAATTGATTGATCCCATAAAAGAGATTAGCTATTGATAGGGATGAAGCCTGTGCTAAGATCAACAAGCAGGGATTTCCAGAGAAACTCATAATTTAAAAGATGATGATGTCATGAAGAAGAGAGAGATGTTTATGAGCAAAGAAGCAATGAAGAGTGTGTCACCTATAACTATATATATATATATATATATATATAGTTATATATATATATATAGTTATATATATATATATAACTATATATATATATAGTTATATATATATATATATATTTGGAGAACTTTTAGCAGGCTGAGTTGGAAATGCCACGAAAAGCACGTAATTTCACAATATTCTTCAACCTCATTCACCTTTCATACTTACAGAAAACCAGTTGCCTGATTCCTACATTTGCCTAATATGTGGGTCTTACGGGGCACATTATATGAAGCAGTTACAAAATTTCAAAAATAAATAATGATTATTTTCCAAAATGACCCAAAACAAGCAGCGAGACTTGGTCTACCTCTTAATTAAGAAAGCGTTATTTATTTTATTCTGTTTGGCTTCCAACATATACTTGTGGGGTATCTCAAACATATTCTTAGTGAGATGAATAATGATTATTTTCTAAAATGATTCAAAACAATGAATGCGTTATCTATTCCTTTTGGTTTTCAACTGACTTGAGATTTCATTTCGTGGTTTAGAGCGCAAATAATTTTTACTTGATAACTTACTATTTCAACTAATAGTTTATTAAAAAAAATATTGAATTTAAAAATTAAAAGTTGTGATACACCTTCTATAGTGTATTTTACAAAATTTTAAAAATAATTAATGATTTTTTTCTCTCAAAATGCCCCAAAACAAGGAGTAAGAGACTTGGTCCACCTAGTGAGATAAAAGCGTTCTATATTCTTTTTGGCTTTCAACATGTAATTGTGGGATACCCCAAAAATATTTTTAGTGAGATAAATGTGACGTGATCTAGTTTGTTTTTTTGTATCATATAAAATCACACCCTAGAATTTAGTTTCCTAAAAAATATTGAGACTTTGAAACTCAAAAGTTGTGATGCCCCTTTATATAGTGTATTTTACAAAATTTTATAAATAATTAATGATTTTTTTTTTTGTTTACTAGTGAGATGAATGCGACTTAGCCTAGCTTTTTGGTTTCTTACCAAAAAAAAAATCCCAATATGTATTTTACTCTAGTATATAGTTTCCTCAAAAAATATTGAATTTGAAATTCAAATATTGGATTATTAGCAGCATGAATGTCACCTTATTTGAGTCGTTTTGTTTTCTTGTTTTTTTCCCCTTTCCATTTGTATGAAAACAAATCACAATATGTATTTTATCCTAGTATATAATTTTCTCAAAAAACATTGAATTTGAAAATCAAATGTTGTGAGGCCTTTTATAGATAGAGTATTTTAGAAAATTTTAAAAGCAATTACTTATTTTTTTCTAAAATGCCCCTAAACAAAGAGCAAGACTTCATACACCTCGTAAGAAAGAGTTTTCTATTTTTTTGAGCTCTACGGCCACATATATTATCATATTATTGAATGACGCAAGCTCTACAGAAAGAATGGATGAACCATTTCCCATACACGAACCCATTTACAACTCAGTTAAAAAAATGGATCATCAAAATACATCATTCATAATTAACAACAATCCTAGTCATTCCAACTTTCCTACTTCCCTTGGAAGCAGAAAATTGTGTATGGAGTACAGAATCCTAGAAACCAAACAGCATCGTCATCATTGCCCCCAGGAAGTCGAAGATAGTGAATTTGAGAGAGAGAGAGAGAGAGAGAGAGAGAGAAGTCCATTTCACACAGGCTAAACAAGAACACACACATATATCTTGTTAGAAATTAAAATACACATAAAGCCATGCATTTTGAAGCGTGATAGATCACTTTAATGATGGAACAAATATCAGATACCATATGAATGAACTTTCAAGTACAGATTAACAAGGTAACAAAGAGTTTAGGCATAATCACACTAGTGCTAGAAAATATTTCTACAGTGGCGCTTTTACATAAACTAATTGTTGTGGGGATGGTGTAGAAAATGTGATCAGAAACATTTTTCATAAATAAAACGTGAGAAGATAGATTGATCGATTATGAAAGGATGATTGATCCGATGATAGAGATTAGTTGTTGACATGGATGAAGCCTGGTCCGAGATCAATAAGAAAAGATATCTAGAGGAACCCATAATTCAAATCCCGAGCTAGGCTACATCCCTATCAACCCCAACCTCCCATAACTTGAAGACGAAGGTGATGATGTGATGAAGAAGAAGAGAGAAATGCTTATTGAGTGAAGAAGCAATGAAGAGTGTGTCACCTATAGCTATATATATGTTGGGGGAACCCCTAGCAAGCTGAGTTGGCAATGCTACGAGAAATACGCAGTTTCACGATCTTTTTCAACCTCATTAACTTTTCATACTTACAAAAAAACTATTTGCCTGATTTCTACATTTACAGCCTAATATGTGTGCCTTACAAGTCACATTATATGAAGCAGTTACAAAATTTCACAAAGAAATAATGATTATTTTCCAAAATGATCCAAAACAAGCAGTAAGACTTGGTCCCCCTCATAATTAAGAAAGCGGTATTTATTTTGTTTGGCTTTCAACATATACTTGTGGGTATCTCAAAAATATCAAATATCCCTTACACCTTATCCAAAATAAGGTGTAAGACTTGGTCCACCTCATAATTAAGGAAATGTTATCTATTCCTTTTGGCTTTCAAAATATAATTGTGGAGTACTTAAAATATATTCTTAGTGAGATGAATATGACATGATCTGGCACTTTTTGTTTTCTTGTTATTTTCTTTTCACTGTATACAGAAATCATAATATGTATTTTGCCCTAGTATATAGTTTTCTAAACAAAATATTGATTTTCAAAATCAAAAGTTGTGATGCCCCTTTATAGAGTATTTTACAAAATTTTAAAAAGTTTAATAATTTTTCTTAAAATGGCCTTAAACAAGGAGCAAGAGATTTGTTCCACCTCATAAAAAAAAGGCAGTCTCAATTTCTTTTGGCTTTCAATTTTTGCTTGTGGGGTAGCACAAAAATATCTTTTTAATTTGTGACCTGATGAAGCACTTTTTGCCACTTTGGATTTGAGATTCTCTTTCATGGCTTAGGATGTAAAGTATTTTTACTTTTATTAATAAATACGTTTTTTAAGATTTTAATTTGTATTTTTTTTTCACAACCGACAGTTTATTAACAAAAAATACAAGGTACTAAAACCCAAACCGACCACTGACCTGGTCAAGGTATTGAGTTAAGAGTTAGGAGATTAGCTCGGAGTCAACCTATGGATTAGATAGGTCATATTAAAATAATATAATTTAATAAAAATATTTATATTTAACTATGAACAAGTTAATATTTAAGTAAAAAGGACCACTCAAACCATAATGTTTTGATGCATCTTATGTAACTGTTTGATTGTAACAAAAAAAAAACATAACATTAAGAATATATATATTTATCTTTATAATCCTTCAAAAGCTACAAAGTAATAAGACAATAAAAGTATTAAATTTGAAAATAAAAAGGCGTGATACCCCTTATACATGTATTTTAAAAATAATTAATGGGTTTTTTTCCATAAAATGCCCCAAAACAAGGAACAAGAGACTTGATCTACCTCATAAAAAAGTATTCTCTATTCCTTTTAGCTTTCAACTTTTATCTGTGGTGTAGCACACAAATATTCTTAAACAAGGAGCTAGACTTGGTCCACTTCATAAGAATTTTAGAGATTGAACATAGGCTCAGATGGTTGAAGATGAACTGAGATAAATCATCTATATATGTTTAATTAATCTCTCTAACTCAGTCCCATTATTCAATTCATATTGCTCATACTTTGTTTTTGTGCTCAAACACTGTTCTATCACTTCTTATTTCATTGTTGCATAAAATTTTAAATAATCTTGAGTGATAGCCACCTTTCACAATGTCCCTCCCTGCCATTAAAGCAACATTGACCGTTAAGTAGTGCGTGTGAGCAAGCAAATTGACTTATTACTGCAACTTAATTGGCATGCTGTGTAGGTGGAACCATTGCTTACATGTCTATTTGATTATTATTCACTATATACTAATGTAATTATGAAATTTTTTATTATAAGATTGAAATTGGTTTGAAATTTTTGTTAAATATGGGGAAAATGGTTCATGACGAAATTATTGTTGTCAATGGTGTTATGCCTGGTGGTCAACCACGAGATAGATCTTAATAATTTTTGACCTCCTCAAGATTCATGCAAACCTTATTAGGGCCAGTTTGTGGCCTGTTTAGCAAAAGCTAAACCCATAGTTTTAAAAGAACTTTTAGTCCAAATTTCGGTTTAGAGAAATTTTAAAACAAACAGTTATATTTGTCAACATCTTAATTTTGACCAAACCATGGTTTAAAATCATAGTTTCAGATAAGCTGGTAAGAGTAGCTTTTGGAACAGTAAAAACCACTTTGAACTACCCAATTACTATTTTACCCTTACTTTTTCTTACACCCTCTCTCCTCTCTCCTCTATCTTTTTTACCCTCTCTCCTCTCTCATATCTCATACATACCCTTTTTAGTAATTTTTCAATTACAAAACCCCTTTTCATAACAACTATCCAAACACTCATTTATCCAAAATAACTTTTTTTCTATAATCTCTTCTCTAAAAGCCCTTTTCCATAAGTTATCTAAAAGCCCATGTTTTTATAAGCTATTTTTTAAAATCTTATCCAAACACATACTGTATCAGCTTAGAAAAAGCACTTTTGCACTTTATGAGACAAAATTCTTTTTATATATTTACTTCCTACATAACAAAATTAATTTCACACAATTAAGAAGCATAAACGCCACCTTTTAGAAAAAAAAGGAAACACACACATATATCTCAGTACTATGGCTTCTTTTCCTTCTTAGAGTTTCATATCTTACAGAAACAATAAGGATAACATTGCTTCATACACTATAATATAAAAGGTTTAAAGCAGAATTTGCCTCTAGAAAAAATACTTTAATTTCTAATGATATTAGTTACTCATCCCATCCTTACTATAGGACATACTGCCTATTTATTATTTTTTTAAAATTAATCCTATTAATACTCCTTCAACAATAGTCAAATAAGAGAAGGAGTGAATGAGTTAAGAAAAATTATTAGGATGTTTTAGAAAAAATATATCATATTAACTAACTTAACTAACTTTTTTAATATAATCAAATTAATTAAATATGTTCTATATTAAGAACCGGAAAAATATTAAACTATGATTCAGTGACAGTCTATTCTTTAGCATTATATAGTTCAGATCATACGACTTAACTGTTCATGCTATCTAAATCACAAAAAAAATTGCATGACTGGAGGAAAGTGTTGTGTATAAGGATCATGCATTTATGTTGCCCATTATTAGAAATAGAATGTCACCGAATGGTTATATTCGTGCATTTATGCTGTCCATGAGAGTTGTGTTGCATGTTAGGACCTCTTCTCTTATATATATATCTCCTTTCAACGTTTCCTAAGACATTAAAAACCACATTTCAGCTATGGAAATCATCAGCTGAGTTTTGTGTCATTGATACCTAAAATCCAAGAACAACATTAGTCCTCTCTTGCTAATAAGAATGTTGAAGATTCTCATTGCATGCTGATAAAGCCTCAACTAATATAAGATTGCGAAATAAGTTGAGAACTTTAATCTAGAACTTCTCAAAATAAGTATTGCAGGATGCTTACACCTGGAAAATGCCCAATTCATGGCCTTGCCTTGTAAGACATACTTTCTGGTCAACAACTCATTCTAATCGATGAGAGAGGGCAAGATTACGAAGCAGATGGTTTAAAGTATATCCCTATTACCTGGTTCCTTAACACTCTCCTACAAAAGATTAAAAGAAGTGACAGGTGTCCAGGATAAAGAGAAATTGATTTACCTGCAAAGATAAATGGTCAAAGAGAAATAGATTTATGCCACTAACACAAAACAATATTAACTGTTAAAGCTTTTATCTCAAAGCATTTTGACTAGGTGGCTCAAGATACTTTCCATGAATTAGATTTAATGTATTTTAAATAATCATATATGCTCCTTCCATTTCTACTTATAAATTACCTTCTAGAAGTTTTGTTTGTTGCTATTTATAAGTCATTTGGTAAAATATATGTAACAACATTTTTTCTCTAATTGTGCCCCGATATGAATAGTATTGGGTAAGTATGAACAATGTTTTTTTTTTATACAAGAATTCATTCCATATTGCTCTTTGAACTTTTTAGGGTTTTCTTTGTTTAGAAATTCTTGCCTTAACTCATTCTGCATGCATCATAGTGAGTAAGGGTTTGAGTTTGAGAAATCTCCAAAGTGATTGGTTTGCGTCATCACCCTTCTAAAGACCCTTCCCTCCTGGTCATCGGTGTGTCCCTAAATTCCGGTGGCTGTTTGACTAGCACTTGAAGCTGACGCTCCATGTCCAGATCTATGTTCATCCTTGTGCCAACATATGGGGTGTTTATCATTAAGTTTCACAAAAATATAATATATCATGTATCATAAAGTTTCATTTTGCACCTGTCTAAGCAAATATAGAAGTATTTGAAGATATTTTAACTCAAGCGCAACAAACTTAGAATTTTTGAAGATATTCTAACTCCTTGTATTTCTTTTTCCTGAGATCCCACCAGTGTTACCATTCCTTTAAAAACTTGTCATTATTCCAAATATCACCTTAACTAGTAAAACTTGGGATGTCAAAGGAACTTTCAAAATAAACAATAATAGAAGTATAGATCACGTAACAATATCTAAGTAGATCTATTTTAAGTTTCAAGATACAAGTCTACCCGGTGTTACATCAATCATTTCCCTTTTTATGTTCAACTTTAAGCCTATTTTATATAGTTGAGGCTATGAAGAGTTCGTCCAACATGCCTTCAAGGAATGTTCGTATGCAAACTTTCTGAATATTGTCAATTTCTGCATCTAACCTCAGATACAACTCTTGAGTGATAATAAGCAATCAAATTTACCACAAACTGAGAGGTGGAAACAGAGTATCAGATACAAAACATTTGCCCAGAAAATTGTGGGGAAGCATAATTCCCTCGATTACAGATGCAAAATATGGAATTCAGGCAAACAATCAAGAGTTCAACAGCAAAAAGAGACACACAAGGTACTCTACAATCATTTTGATCCAAATGCAAATGAAAATTTTGGTCGTGATTTGTTTTTGCCCAGCAATTTCATTTGGTTTGAACGTTCTTGCTCCTCCTCTTGTTTCTTCCTTCGCATGGCTTCTTCCTTTTGTCTCTGGAGCTCTTCTAACTCCCTATATCGTTCCTCCTCTCTCCTCTGCTGCTCTAAAGCTTCCCTTCTCTGAGCTTCTTCGACCTTCCTCCGGTTCTCCTCAAGCATCCTTTCAAGCTCTTCTTTCTCTTTCCGAGCTTGCTCCTGCAGGTCCCGGTGAGTTATTCGAATGGACAAATCAATTAAAATTGCAGGGATTACAATAATCTTAACAATAAAATTTCCAAATAAAAACCAAGGAAAAGAATCACCAGCAGCCCTGAACTTCTATTATACCAAAAGAGAACAAAATATTCGTGGCCATCATTCCAGATCAAAGTACAAGAATAATATGAAGTTAATAATACCTCCTTCCGTCTAGCCTCGATAAGAGCAGCTTCCTTTTCTTTCTCAAGTTGAGCTACAACTTCATCAATTAGTCTCTTTCTTCCCTCTTCCAACCGTCTTTGAATCTCTACCTGAATTTCTTCAGATTTCAAGCTCTCTTCAACTCTCCTACAAATTGCGTCTTCCACTCTCTTGGCAGTCTCTTCTTTTATTAACTTCAATTCTGCTTCCTGTTGCCGCCTGTGAATACATGATAAAATGTTAAGCAGGAAAGTGGCCAATAAAGTGAGGGAGAATGCTACATATGCAAATCCAATGTCTTTGTTCATGGGCAATGGGCAACATAACTTGGACAGAAAAAACTTGAACAACAGACATATCTGCTTCATTTTAACCCCTTTTCATCCTTTCTAACCTACTTACAGAGAACCATAATCATTGGCAAACAAACCTTCATGATGGGAAAGGCACTAAAAAAATGCTTATGCTTTTAAGTCATACCTCTATTGAATCCTGATCCAAACAAATGAGTATCAAAACTGGTGAACAGTAGATAAATGAGGCAGCCAATTTGATCATCAAATATAACAAGTTGAACTATAGCAGTACCTTCCTTCAGATAAGCCTGTGGAGAAGACATTCAAGTAAACTGCTGCAGTTTTAAACTAATCGTGGCAAATACTTCAAGTCTTTTGCTAACATCTTTGAGATGAAAGGAACTTATTGAAATGCAGGTTAACTTTTACTTTTAATTAGGTCCTAAAACATCTAAGCAATTACAAAAGCCATGTTTAATGTGGATAAACGAAAAAAAAAAAAGGAGAGCGGGAAAATTCTCTAGATCAAGAACTTTGCACTAAGTCACTAAAAAACTAGTGACAAGGTAGCTGACACATGCTAAGAAAGCTTTCAAACAAAAACCAGCCTGATAAGAACATTGAATTTCAGGGACCATCAACCCCACAACCATGATGGATAGACTTTCTGAATGGGTCAGGTTAACCTTTCTAACAAGATGTTACAGTACAAAATGAGACACACGTACAGAAGGATTCACTCATAGCCACTGCCTCCTTTTCTCCTAATTAATAATATTCATAAATTTTTTTCATGATATCTATCTTAATTGTAAAGAGAAAGTGATACCCTTCAGCTAGTACCTCAAAAGTGGTGGATAAAACTGATCACATTTCACAAGAATGCAGGGCCAATGACATGAACAATTTTTTAAGATTAATAACTGAATAAGTTTGGAATTTCCTAGGTCCCAAAGAAGCTCTTTGAGGTTAATGAACAGAGAACATGCTTCAAAGAGTTCAAAGACTGCAGGTAACCTCAAAGGTTATCCCCCTTACACATGAATAAAAACTAAAGGCAAATATTATATCAAGAAACCAGTAATAAACTGAAGAGTTGCTTAAATATTATGCGAAACAAGGTCTAGATCTTATATAAACAAAGATAACAGATAATAGCAAAATCCAAAAGCCTAAAAGAAATTTTCTACTCCCATGACTTAAATCTAATCTGCACAAAAATAAAGCATCACTTATTAGCTATCAGATTGAATGCATGATTAGATTAGACCACTGGAAAGCAGGGAATGTGTATAATGTACACTTATACCCAAAATAGTCAGTAGTAGCTCGTAATTTTACACTAAACCTAAATCACCAAAGAACAGAGCAACAAATGCCAAGGTTTTACCATGATAAACTTCCTCTCCAAATTTCCCAGGTAGTTATTGATCATCATGAAATTGAAAGATCAGGCAATAACATATTGGTAATCTGGAGAGACTAACATTTCCAATTAAAGAAAATGTAAACGCAGGATAAATTGGTAAACAAGTAAACCAGAAGATCATGGTTTCTATCTTAAAGAGTAAAGCAAGGAAAAATTAAAAAAAAAAACAGAGAGTAGAATCAGCACATAATAAAAAGCAATTAATACCTTTTCTTCTCTTCTTCTTCTTTACTCTGTTTTTCAATGGCAGTTTTGCGCTCTACCAAACCAAGACTCGAACTGGAAGATCTACGAGTAGGAGACAATGATGAACTCCGGCTTCTATGTCTTCTGTATCGTTTTGGAGTTGGAGATCGACTTTTATGACGTCTTGGAGTTTTAGAACGGCTTCTGTGATGTCTTGGGGAAATAGAACGACTTTTCCGCCTGTATGATGATACAGATGATCTTAAGTAACAAGACGCAGCCCATGATAACTACTAAACATCATGTAGGGGTATAAATAAAGCCTGCCCACCATCTAGCGCACTGAATACATAGTTACCTCATAAATTGCTAAGAAAAACCAGTGTGCTCCATCTTTTATCACATGAAGAAGCATATGTCACATTTGGGCAATGAAAGGACACTCATCAGCATCCATCACCTGCTCACTTCCCGAATTATGGGAAGAAACTGAGCTTAAATTTTATTATGGACAAGATACATCCTATCATGTTATCTATGTTATTCCCTATGTATTATTGATAAATTTCCACTTCCACGGACAATTACAAAATACCCCAGAGGAAAGAAACCCATCAAAAGCCATGCAACATAAGCAACACCGTCACCAGACCATGACAAAATCGCCAATACTTGAACAATGGTAATATCAATCATCCAGCATTAGCATGCATCTCATTGAGTCTCTCAAGGAGCTAAACAGAAGATGAGAATCCGAACAGCAGAATGTCACACATGCAGAACTAAAGAGGAATCATGACTGCCCATAACATCTACTCCATCACGTGCAACAAAGAAGCCAAATCATGAGTGATAACTATCATTAGATATTAAATTAAAATTAAATTTCATCAATGATTAGCATAGTGAACTGCAAAGCTCATCTTTGACCTACAGTTGCCTGTCATATAAATACACTACCAGCTTACTCTGCAGTTCTGAAAGTATCATTCATTTTTCTGCAGAAAATGGTCAATTTCAACAAACATTCCAATAAAAAACCAAGTTTTTCAACTCCTTATGACCTAAATTCTAAATAAAGGAATCAACTTATTGGAATGTGTCAAATGCCTGCAAAACCCACTGTTTTCTTTTTTAAGCGGCCTTAATGCTTAATCACGACTACATTTGTCCTTATGGAACACTAATGCAATCAACAACCCTTGCCAATTTGAGTCCAAAATACTTTGATAATTCCAAATTTTGTATAATTCCCTTGGTATGTGCAAGGGACATCCAAACCTGAAAGAAACTAACATATTTCTACATAATGAAAAATAACACAGCCAGAAGCCAGATAAAAAGGTTAAGATGCGTACAGATCAACTCCAATATTTTGTAAATCCAAATGACATCAAAATGAGCCCCCACTCTTTCCGACTTGAAACAACGTATATTAGCATAAGGAAAGCAAAAATACAAACGGGATCACCTGCTATGAGAGTAGGAAGAATATGGAGATCGGCTTCTGTCTCTTCTACTCCTCCTGCTATGCCTGTGTCCCACTGGTGATGGTGAGTGTCTTCGCCTATAAGACGGTGACCGGGATCGGGACAAGTCTCGAGGCATCTTCTAACAACTGAGCTTCAATACGCAAGATATTTCTCAATTATGAGCTTTAAGACAGTGATAAAAAGGTTTCTCTGTAATAAAGAAATATATACAAAAAATAGATCAGGTTATCAGAGAACAAAAAGTTGCCCAAAAAAGAAACAAGAAGAGTTCCAATTGCCAGGTCATCAAACTGAGTAAAAAATGTAAAACTGATCATCGATGGCCCAAGCATATCAGACGTCAATAGTTAAATTGCGGCGTAAAGAAGAAATTCAATTTATACAAACCAATAAAAGGATTGTGATTTCCTGTATTATTCACATATTCAAATAACCAATAAGCAGTATTTAAAAAAAATAAATCAAGGTTTCACCTGAAAACAGAAAATCCCAGAGAAATCTCAAATAAAGCAATCAATATCTGTCCTTTCAGAAGTTAAGGAAGAAATCCAGTTACATCCAAGTTCCACCCAATCAAGCAAACGATGAGATAATTTCAACCAAAAAATCAAATTTAATCGACAAACGATTGTGATTAAATTATGTTATCACTAATCTCAATTAATTCATATATCTGACTTCCTTCAAGCTCCTTGATATTTCCGGGAAACAAACGGAGCGTGTACAGCTAACGTTAGGCACAGTTGAAGTCCCAAAATCCAACCGGGAGAAAATTTAGCAGATTTACCTGCTGAAAAAAAATTGAAAGATACAAGGTTGCCGATCTCTGCATAGATAGTAATCGGAAACCCGGGGAACAAACTCGTGAGTCACGGAATAAAACAACAACGAATCCGATATTTTAGTGTACCTAGAACGGATTAAGAAATTAAATCGGAAAGTCGTATTGTGTTGGTACCCGAGGCCGCTAGGTTGAACGTTGAAGCGTGAAAAGTGAAGAGAAAGGAAGGGGTACTATAACTCTCCCGAGACCAAACCCTAACGAGACAATGGAGGAAGACGATGATAGAGGAGGAAGACGATGGTGCGTTCAGCTCCTCGCTCCTCTAAACGCGTCGTTGCACGTGCAGGGCGGACAAAAATGGGTCGAGGTTAGATGTTATTCATTTGATTAAAGTAAACATGCACCAAGTTTAAACACTCGAATTCTCTTAGAAATTGTTTGGTATTAAATTTAAAAAAAATTAAAAAGTGGGATTAAGGTTTTAAATTAATTTTTTTATTCTTTTATCTTATATTTTTTATTTATTAAAATTTTATAATCACACTTTTTCATTTTTTTAAAAATTGATCTCTTAAAAATTTTCCCTTTCTTCCCCCTTTTTTCCAAATCCCTCATATCAAACATCTCATTAATATTACTATAGTTAGTTTTAGACATTTAGTTTTGTTAACAAAAAGTGTTAACTCAAAAATTTTATATATTTGCCCAATAATCAAATACTAACATATAAATCTTTAATTTTAAATTTTAAATGTGAAGAATATTTAAAATAAAGCCCAGACTAATGATGTTAATATTAAGAAATTAAAAATATATTTTATAAATTTAAGGTTTAAATTTAAAACTTAAGGTAACTTTAGAATTAGAAAACTAATCATACACTTTAGCCTATTCATTTTAAATGAGACCTTGGAGGTTAAATAATTAAAGTTTAATATGCAAATATGTCTCAAAAAAATTTATTTATAAGTAATGTTATCTCCAAAATTTTGTTGAATTTAATGTGGTTTTAAAAATTTCTAAATTATAGTAATGTTGCCTCGGCCATTGTTCAAGTTAAGTTTGACCGTTAATTATCTAAGTACGTTGAGTCGACAAATTCACATGTCATTCATGTTATTTTTTTTATTTAAAATATAAATTCGTCTCGGAAGTTTTACTCAAAAATAATCTCTCCTTGTTTATTATATAAGTTAAGTTTAACTATTAGTTAACTAAATATATTAAGTTAAAAAGTTTATATATGATTCATTTCATTTTTTTTAATAAGGAAGAAAAAAAAAAGGCGTCTTGGAGTAAGATTGGAAAAATCAAAGATATGAAGCATCTTGCATGGCAAAGAGAAAATTAAAGATATCTCTACCTATCACGACATTGTTAGAGCATAGGAGCAGAGGATTGCCAATAGCCTTGTTCTTAACGTTCTATTTCAGTATCTCCTGCATGCATTCAGTAATCGAATCTTTTTTTTTTATTTTCTAATAAATATAGGCTCCTCATCCATCTGTTACTTCTTATTTTTTATTGTCTACTCTCTCATATTAATACATTTAGTCAATTAATAGTTAAATTTTATTTAGATAATAATAAGAGTAATATTACTATAATTTAAAAATTTTTAAAATAAAATTAAATTGAAAACACTTTAGGATGATATTACTCCGAACTAAAAATTTTTGAGAAAAATTTACATCTTAAACCCGATGATTAATATATAAAATTGTGTCCACTAATGTTAAAAGGTGGGCATAATTTTGTCATTTTTTTTAAAATAAATAATAAAAATTTGATTGTAAAAAAGTTTGATATATATTGACTTTTCTTACAAAGAAGATATATAGTGTGAGTATAAGTTATTAATTCTTTCAATCTATCATATCCATATCAAAAAAATATCTCTTATCATAAGCTATAATATATTACTTTAGTCCTACAAGTATATTAAATCTATATAAACACTAAAATATATATGCCAAATTAGGGGAAAAAGTCATAAATGATTTTCTTGGTAAAAAATATGAAGTTTACAGCTTAGGATCATCTTAAGTTCTAAGCTACATTCTCAAAGACGATTAGGATGCCCACATATGTTTGGATTTGCGTTAATGGGGGAAGTCCCATCTCGGATAGAATTAGGTTTAATAAGTATTAGTAATACATATAAATGCAGAAGAACTCACTTGGTTGACCCTAAAAATTTTGAGTTAAAATGTAGCATTATCCAATATCCACCTCCCATTATTTATTGGTTCTCTCTCCCATTCTAGGTTTCGCTTTTCATTATATTCTTTTTATGTAATTATTAAGTGAGGTTTATTCTTACCTATTTTTTCTCTCCCTCTATCTTGACTTTGGGTCCATTTGGTTTAATTTCTGAACAAAATTTAAGAAAAAAATGTGATTTAAAAGTGATTATAGAAAATAGCTTCTAAAAAAATTTAGAAAAAAAGTAATTATAAAAAAATAAGTGTTTTGATAGTTATTATCATAATGATTTTTTTATAGATAAATTACTATAAAGGACATAGAGTAAAATGATAGAGAAAAAAGACAAGGGCAAAATTGTCATTACATAGCCCAAAAATATTTTTGCTACCCAAAAGCTATTCCCACAAGCTTATCCGAAAATCATAGTTATAAACTATAGTTTACTCTAAAAGATCTTCTAGAAATTTAATGGCTATTTATTTAATTTTTAACCAAAACTATAGTTTGGGCTAAAAATATTTTTTTTATTGGAAAACATACTACCCTACATGCCTACATCCATCCAAAGCAGATAGAGTAAGAAGTCTGTTGCTGAGCTAAATGACACCAAACCTGTAGCACCTTCTAATGCTTTCCGAGATAGACAATCTGCAGCTTGGTTGACCTCTCGATCACATCACTCTAAACAAATGTCCCACTCTGTTCTAAGCCATGACTGAATCTCAGCTAGGAGATTATATTCTGTGTGTTCATATTCCAACCATAAGATATTAATTCTATAAGTTCCAAGCGATCCGTTTCAATTCCTACATATCTCCAATAGCAATTTCAAGCTCTCCGTAAACCCCAAAGGACTGCCCAAACCTCCGCATGAAAGCTGTTGCCTTTCCCAATAAGCATTTTACTATCATGGTTTCTTGTGAGGCCCCCACAAGCTGAGACGTCTCCATTGCCTTTGCTTGACCCATCAACATTAAATTTGACAAACCCTACATATGGCTGCCTCCACTTTGAAAGTCTCCTTGCTTCCACTCAACTAGACAGATTCAAGTATTAGCCCAAGTCACAAATACCCTAGCTTGGTTTAGAAGCTGCGTCATTCCAATCGCTCTCTTGTTGAACACCCAATCATTCATGTTCAACCAAATACTTCTACATAAAACTATAAATAGAACGCACTAAGGAACACCAGAAATCAAAAAGGTTTGTCGTATATTCCATGCTATCTATCGTTCAACTTGCCCAACCGAAAAGAAATCACTCCAAAAATAGCCAGGTAGTATCCTTTTCCAACAAGCAATAGCCCTTCTACAATTACACAGAACATATATGACATCCTCACGTTCTTCCTCACAAAAACCACATCGATCATCAGTGATTATGCCCCTAGCTGCCTGGGCACTGTAGTGAGCAATCTTTTCCTACTACAAAGCCATAAAAACGTTTTACACCATTGAGGAATATGTAGCTTCTAAACCTATTCCATAGATTACTGCCTCTTGCACCTCGTGACCACATACCATTTGCTAGGTAGATTGTACCGAGAATTCTCCATTTCGTGAGCCCCTCTATCTAACTGAATCCGCAACATCCCCTCTAACAAACGAGAACAACTGAGTTATAGTATTCAAAACGGAGACCAAGAGATACATATCAAATTTATTCCACTCCCATTCGCCCGCTTCATTAATATACTTCGCAACCTTGCTATCTTTTATAGGCTCATGAACACTTGTTACTACGTAAGTGAGTAACATCTCATGATGTGGTAACCAACAATCTTCTCAAAAATGAATATGAGCTCCATCCTCAAGCTTCCATGCGAAACCTCGCTTCAATAGTTCCCATGTCTGGTGTATACCCCTCCAAGCTCGTGAAGCTAATCTCTTTCATTCAACCTTGGGGATTAAATCACTTTAACATTTATATTTCTCACGCAAGAATTACATCCAAAGAGCATTCCATTTTGTAACCAACCCCCACCCCAGCTTCATCATGAGTGTCGTATTCTGTTTCTAGGCCCTCCGTAAACCAAGACCACCTTCCTCATTTCTTTTGCAAACATCCTCACACGCAACTAAGTGGACTTTTTTATTGGGCCCTGTGTTACCCCATAAAAACTTTCTACAACTTCTTATCAATTTCATCTGTCACATACTTTGGCAACATAGCATTTTGCATGGTATATACTGGGATGGCAGATACTACCAATGAAATTAATTATGTCTAACATCCATCGCAGAGTGTTGACTTTCTAGCTGGACAACCTTCTGTCCATCTTATCCAGCACATGCTGATACATGTGTTTGGTGACTCTCTTGTGATGCAAAGGTACCCCAAAATATTTACCCAGATCTATCATTGGGGTAAAACCAAGAAACACACTAATTTTCTGTCTTCTAGTGCGACCAACAGTGCTTGAGTAAAAGATTCTAGATTTTCCTTTATTCATTTTTCACCAGATGCCATGCAAAAATCATCGAGACATGCTTTGACATCTCCCGCTTGATCCATACTAGCTTCCGCAAATAAGATAAGGTCATATGCAAAGAATAGATACGATATCTGTGTGCTATTCTTTTTTTAGATTAAATGGTAACCAATTACCTGTCGTAACCTCACTCTAAATGAGATGAGCTAGTTTCTCCATAACTAAAACAAATAGATAGGGAGAGATCGGATCACCCTGTCTAATCCTACGGAATAGGGAAAAGCTATCACTTTTATCACTATTCCATAGAATCTGTATCTCACAGACTTTCTTCTGGCTTCTAAACAGTGCATCGTGTTCCGCAGCCAAGGGTTTAGGGCTTTCTCTGTCACTCCCACTCATATTTCATTGAAAAGCCATCACCTTCTGTATTACTGTCTCTCCGTCCTCCATCCCGCCTTCCCTTCATCGGACATAAGCTCGGAAGCTGTCGCTGAAGCCATTGAACTCACTATCTGTCACTGTTCGCTCGTCTCAGACATTGTTCACTCTTTCGCTATCTGTCATCTTTAATTGCTAACATTTATCCCAAAAGTACTTTTAAAAACACATGAAAACACAGTTTTTTTTAAAACCAAACAGTCATTTTGTTTCCAAATCCTAACAAAGCCAATAGGCATTGTAAGGATAACAAATTAACCTCAACTTGTATAGCCTTGCTCTATTAGACATACAACTTTCACTAAGTTTAGCTAACCTTTTGCCCAACCAAATACTTTTGCACCTCAAACATCTTTATTCTTCTCCTCTAAATATTTTTTATTCTTTATTCTTCTCCTCAAGCAGGGTATTTTTCCTCTTTCTATGCAAAATTGGATAGTATGAAATGAAAATAAGAACACAAACAATTTATGAGGAGAAATTTTTTGTAAAGATGATTTTTTTTAATTAAAAAAGCAAGCACTAATGACTTAATGTTATAAGTGAGATCAAACATATAACCTCCAACTTATAAAAAAAAAATTTATGTCACTAGAAAGTTACTAACTTATAAAAAAAATTATTCACACAAACTTATTTTTTCATGTGGAACTAATCCAACTAATGATCTGTGTTTTTTCCCCCTGAAATGTCCCAAATTTAAAGTTCTTAATTTTTTGGGGGGCAAAATTTAAAGTTCTTAATTAATTAATGCACTTAGAGTGTTCTTAAATGTCATTTGCCCATTTCATTTCATATCCGCCTAGTCACACGTTACAACCATTTCTTCCCACGTCAGCACCTGAGCTGAGATGTCAAGCTCTCATTGGTGTAAAAAAGAGCACACAGCAAAGGCACAAATCATAAATCAAAGATTTAAAGAGAAAGACAAGTTGGGAGAGGGAAAAGAAAACTGAAACCAGGACACAGGAACAGAGATCCGAAGTGTTGTGTGCTTCGTCATTTCCAAAAACCTTCCCGGCGAAAATCTTCGGTTGCAGAGAGAGCGAGAGAGAAGGGCTATGGAGAACAGACGTTTCTTGTTGCCCTTCTTTCTTCTTCTTCTTTGCTTCTTCTCATCCTTTTGCCACGCTATTTGGCTTACTCTACCCCCCACTGGTACCAAATGCGTCTCCGAAGAAATCCAGAATAACGTCGTCGTTTTGGCTGATTACGTCGTCGTCCCCGATGATAACTCCCACAATCCCACCCTTGGCGTCAAGGTATTCCATACTCTGGATTTGCTTTCCCTTTTATGGTTTGGTTTCTGTGAAATTCGAGAGGGAGGTAACCTGGAGTCCTTAATTTTTTGGAATTTGTTTATCGTCGTTTTGGATAACCTGTTGGTGTGGTTTATGATTCTTGGAAATCGATTCCTGGTTTTGGACTGGTGATTCGGAAATTCTTTAGCCGATTTGTTGTTCTGTTTTGGGATGTTGAGTTGTGGACGCCGTTTGTCTAGGCTTGATGATTTGGTGATGTTAACCTAGAATTGACCCTTTCTTCACACATAATTGAGTATTAGAGGTTTGGAAATATCAAATAGGATTCTGGAGATCATAATTGTTTAGATGATGGAAATATCTCAGAATATAAAGTAGCGCTGCTCTTGCTATTCTGGGGTGTTGCCAAGGTAGCAGAGCAAGAAAAACTAATACCTTATTGGCTTGCATGAGTTTATAAAAATTAAATTACATGCTGAGGTAAAAATGAAGGAGTTTATATTGTCTAAGCAATAGTAACCTGAAAAAGGTACATGATCAGTGTAGACGAGGGTTTAATAATGGAGAAATCTGGAATGCATGAAAAGTTTCTTCTCTTAGTTGGTTATCTTTATCAAGATGTTGCAAGGGATATGGGGCAATCATGTTAGCAACTGGCCAACTTAAATTTTAATTGCTATCTCATTTGTCTTGTATATTCATCTGGCTTTTTATTTATCTCTTGTTGAAACGATTGATTATAGTAATTTACTTTAGTAAGATGTCATTTCAAGATTCAATGAAATACATAATAATAAATACTAAATTTATTAATGATGGATTTGTCCTAAAAATTCCTCCGCAATGAAGGAACATGGAAATATGGTTGACAGGGGGGGGGCGCGGGTTTGGAGCGTTATTGAATAATCCTCAATTCTTGACCATCATCTTAAACAAGTACAAATTATATATATTGAGCAACTTTTTTTTCCTTCTCTTATCCTTAATTGAAAATACCGTTAGGCCAACTTGTTAAAATGGAAACAAGCATATTAATTCAGAGGGAATATAAGAAATTTGGAATATCGACTCGTTCAAAAGGATTATCTGTCCTGTAGCTGTAAATTTCTCTGCTGGTTGTTAACAGTAGTCTGATTTGTTCAGGTGACATCACCATATGGAAATATTATTCACCATAAGGAGAATGCAACAGATGGTCAATTTGCATTTACAACTCATGAGACTGGGAACTACTTGGCATGCTTCTGGGTGGATGGTCACAATGAAGCAAGTAAAGAAGTTAGTGTCAACCTTGATTGGAGAACTGGAATTGCCGCTAAGGATTGGGATTCAGTAGCAAGAAAAGAGAAGATTGAGGTAAACAGAAATATCTAAAATTTCTTATTCATCCCCGAATCTAATTATGAGTCTAACGTTTTGTAAAACCTTTTTTTTTTTTTTGCGAACATTTTGTAAAACCTTGAAAACCTTCTCGCACTGTGGTTTCCTAGGTATCTATTTTTCAGAACATAAAGTGGAAATTTTTAGTAATATACTAAATCATAAGTGAACTGAAATTTTTTTCTTTTCTTCTTTCATTTTGTTTAAGCTCCCACGTTCTGACTTGTGTTTGCATGTATCATTATTGCCTAGGGCGTTGAGCTTGAGTTGAAAAAGCTTGAAGGAGCCGTTGAGGCCATCCATGAGAATTTGATCTACCTTAAGAGCAGGTTATTTTTCACTATGACATCCCTCTCCCACCAAAAGAGGAATTTTTTTTTTTTTAGTATTTTGAAAATTTATCTGATGCAAAGTTGTATTTTCTTTTGGTTTTTGTGTTTACTAGAGAAGCTGAGATGAGGATAGTGAGCGAGAAAACAAATGCCAGAGTGGCATGGTTCAGTATTATGTCGTTGGGTATCTGCATTACAGTCTCAGCTTTGCAGTTATGGCATTTGAAGAGATACTTTCAGAAGAAGAAGCTGATTTAGATCATAATAGTGTTGAATTAGTAGCGCAAGAACGGATTTGATATCTGCTGAAGCATTATTGTGAAATTTACTTTTTACTTGTAGCTAAAAAATTTTGTTACCTATTGACTATTGTAGAGTTCTAAACCTTTCTTCTTTTGTTAATTACGTGCCACTATCGTTGGTAGATGCAAATTCTACATGAATTGCTCTCTCTCTCTCTCTCTCTCAAACAAATACCAGCTTATTTATTTTTTGTTTGTATTTTCTTTTTTTAATTTACAAAAAAAAAACACGATTTAGCACTTTTGGGAGAAAATTAGCGTTTGTTAAATTCTTCAAGGGAAGCCAATGGCATTGTACTCTGACATGAAAGTTTCACTTACAGAATTGGTTAATAACCTCCTCAAGTTATCAGTACATGTCCATTTCATTAAAAAAAAATTATCATATAAGCCACTTTTATCAATTTACACATATCAATTAAAACAATTAAAGTTGTCATAAAATTTAATTAGCTTCTAATATTATTCTCATTAACTATACTAAATTTGAACATATTAATTTTTATTCTCTCCCACTCTCATCATTAAATATGGAGAAGTATAGAAAAAAAATTAAATACTCTTTGAAATTAGTAATTACTTTATAAAAGGATAAAAAAAAATTCTAGTTGCCTTATAATAAGGATCAGGGAGTATAAATATAATATTGGTATTTTAGAAAATATAAACTATTTTTAAAGCAGTCAAAACTTTTTTTTATTTTTAATAATAATGTGACATTATCTTTGGCAAATTGAATGCAAATTCTCCCTGATCAGAATTGGTTTACCATCATCCATCATAAAATGTTTACTCTATAATAGCGTAAGGTAATTCAATAATATCAAAAGAAAAAAAAAATCATCAAGGCAAAGTTTTATTTCTAAAATATTATATTAAAGCGATCATTTGTTGTTATAAATCCGGCAAGTTGTAACTTATATATGTAACTTCTAAGATTTCTCATAGATTTTGAGACAATAAGCTTTTCAGAATTCCAAATCTGAGTTCTTTATAAATAAAACTAAAGAATGCTAATACAAATATGAGTTCTTTACTAATTAATAATTAGTTTTCAAAAAAAAAATCTCAAAGAATCTGCAATTAACTGATACAAATCACGATTTGGATATTAGATGGATTTGTATTAGAATTAATGAGGATTCAATCACTAGTAAACTTTAATCAATTTCGCGCCTTAATTTTTGGAAATTGAATCTTTTTCACCCAAATGATTGATTGATTTCATTAAACCCTAAATGGTCAGAATTGAAACTAAAAGCATTTAAACCATTAAATCAGAAACCCAAAGCAAAACACAAGCAGCATCTTTCTATTATAGAGACAGAACACCATGAAATGAAGACTTCAAAAATAGGAAACTAAAAAAGAAATAGAGTGAAGAACCGGATCGGATTTTTGGTTTTAAATGAGCCAGAATCATTATTACTTCTTTTATATGAGTATTATAACGGTACAATTCGATAATTAATCTTTAGATTTGTTTAAAAAATCTAAGATTAGGAAACTACGTTTGTTTCCTAATTCAAAGCGGACTAAATTCACATACTTTCCTGCCAAGTTTCCTCTTTTAGGCCTTCTTCTATTTATTTACTCAGAAATCTGCTTTCCCATTTCGTGTTCACGATTACTATTCTATCGTTCAACGTTCAGAAAGTGAACTCATTTCTGCTTTCTGAAACGACAAACAAACGGAGAATCACACTTCAACTACTTCACACTGTCTCTTGGGGTAAGTTCTTGATTGTTGTTGTTGTTGTTATTGTTCTTGATCTGAGATATTTGAATTTCAAATTTCTTATGATACCAAATTCAAGCGTTATAAGCAGAACAAAGTAACCTCTGTTTTTATATCACAGAAACAGAGCATCCCCCCAGCTGAGGATACCAGAAAAGAACGCACCTTCCTACACATCTGGGGGGAAATTTGTAAGCATTTCTATTTCGCCTTTCTCCTCATTATAATTATTATTACTTCAATTGATTCTGTGAAATGAAATGGAATGGAAACGGGAAAAATGAATGAAATGCAAGGTCGTGACTTTTTAAAATGCAAAATGTGGAGATTGTAATTCAATGGGGGCTTAATAGTTTATAATTTCTTGGCATCAAATTGGGCTACATAGTTATGAATTAATTACCCTTTTGCTGAATTGCATTCTTTTGAATTCTTTGTATATAAAAAATAATATTTTGGGTTTTGAAGATGGAATTTCATTTTTGCTTAGATAGTGCTCTGAATCAATGTATATTTTGTTATGTTGTGTTGTTGATATGCTTCTTAAGTTGTATGAGTGTGATAAGTTCGTTGTGTATTCCCATAATATATGTGAAACTCTGGCTGATCAGACATTGGACATTTTTGTCTGAAATGCAGAAAGTCAACAGTGAGAATGTCTGCTTTGTTGACTACGGAAGATTTTGAAGACATGAGACAGAGTGATCATAATTTAAGCTCTTTTGAGATACTCTTACAGGTTGCCTCTGTTGCTGCTAAAAAGTATGATATGGCCAATATGAATAATGAAAATGTTGAGCCTAATTTGGATAGAACTAATGTATCTTGTAAAAGAGCTCGGACATTGGTCAAAGAGAAGAAGATGAAGCGTATCAAATTTGTGATAAGGAGAAGACATAATGAAGAGCAGAATCTCATCAGCTATGCCATTAAGGCCCCTTCAAACTCTGATGAAGATCCAACACATGAAAATTTTGTTCAAGGTAATGTCTTTATTTTAATTGATGAATTATATATGGTTCAAATTAAGAGTGTGTTTTGGATTAGCTTTAATAGATTTTGAGTAGAATATATTTTATGAAAAAAGTGATATTGATAATTAAAAATATTTGGATAGTTGCTATGAGAATCACTTTTTCACGTGTAAATTATTGAAAAATACACAAGTTAATGTGATAATTGCAAAGGAAGAAGAGGGTTTGCGCAATGAGGGTATTTTTGGTATATTTCCCTTTGACTTTGTTATTATTTTTCTCAAAAAGATGATCAATCTAGCTTCATGAAAAATTACAGTTTTGGCATAATTAATCAATTCTTGAATTTTATGAGGTGTTTGACTACTTTTATCACAAACCATGGTTTCCATAAACAAAGCACTTTCTTTAACCCTTCCAAACACACTTATTCTTAAAGTTTTGTTATAGTGCATTTGATTGATTGATTGCTTTCTTTATATAACAGAAGGAAAGCAAAAGGTGCAGAACTTTGTGATGAATAAGTCTTCAAGAAAGACTGATACACCAAAGAGAAATTTGGAAGACATCATAATAAGCAATGAAGAATGGATTAATGCTGCAGAAATGAAGAGAAAGAAGAAGAAGAACAGCCAAAATCCTCCACCACCACCACCACCAAGCTTGTCAGAAGAATTCGAGAGAAAGATCATCGATGAATATGGTGGGACAAGAATCATGAGAGTCATACAAAAGTCTTTGTCTGCCACAGATGTAAGCAAAAGACACAGCAGAGTCAGCATTCCTTGTAGCCAAGTTGAAAGCTTCAAGTTCTTGGATGATGATGAGATGGCACATTTAAGGCGAGAGCGATCCATTACCGTGCCTTTGATTCACAGACCTAGAAGAAATGGGGTGCTTCTTCCTCTTTCAGAGACATCATTGGAATTTAGACAGTGGAATTTGCATAAAGATAATAAAGAGTTTCAGAAAGTAAGTTATCAGTATGTGTTGAGAACTAATTGGAACACAATAGTTCTAAGAGATGAGCTCGAACAAGGAGACACTATTCAGATTTGGGCTTTCCGTAATGTTCACAACAAGCTTTGTATGGCACTTGTCAAGCTTTGAGGATGAAGATGATGATGATGAAAAGAAGCAACAAGTCCAGTCAAGCACAAAAGAATTCAATTCAGCGGTTCAAATTGTTCTCACAAATGATTTTTCTTTCTGTTGTAGAGATGGTAGTGTAGGTTTCTAACACTGTCAGAACTTGCGGATTCCCATTATTTTGTGTAATCAAGCTTGATTGCAGTAAAAGCAAAAAAATCAGTTCATTCTTCTTTAGCTTCTCCGTGAGTTATCATAGAATTGAATTAATATTGATATATATATAATACAATGTTTGCTATTATAATTTCTTTCATAGGTTTTAGTCCCTAAAAAGGACAAAATAGTCTAAAATTTTATTAAAATACAAGGACTAATTTTAGATAAAAAAAATTAAAGAACAAAAACTTATACTTCATTTGATTCATATTATAAGACCCTTCTAATTACTTCACATATTAAGAAAAGTAGCTAACAGTAATTTGTATCATTAAAATAGTAAAAAATTATTATTACTTTCCAATATTATCCTCCAATTAAAATCAACCTTCCTTAATTATCCTTACTTTCTTTCCAATACAATCTCTTTCTACATTAGAATTAATAAGAGTATTTGTGGAAATCTCGCATTTAATACAATTACCTTTTTACATCCAATCTTATATTTAAGATCACAAAAAACTTCTAGAAAATGTTCTAGAATAAGAATTAATGGAAGTAGTTTGAAATTATAAATACTAAAACTAAAACGAAGATAAACTATAAATAACAAACATTATATTAACCCTTAATTAATTAATCCATGCTTCTATATTTCATACAAATCAACAAAGTAATTGCAATTTTAGTTAAATAGCTGAGCAATCGTAGTGGCATTCCCCAACCTCATTATGAATTTTTTAACCAAATTGTCGCTACTGAATCTAGCTATTACTAGCTAGAGCGCTAGGCCCCTTTGTCCGCATTTTTCTTGTCATATATAAAATTGAAAATTAAAATTAGAAAATACAACAACAAAAAAAGGACAAGAAAAAGTAAGGGGGAGTGAAGCAGCACTAAATCACAGATGAAAAGATAATCTTTTGGTTTTTCAAATTTGCTAACAGAGAAACTGTGAATTCTCAAGTTAAGGATCCAATCCAAGTACAACAATGTTTAATAAATCTCTTCAGCATTCAAGTTGAAGAATGAAAATCAACACGAAGTCTCTCAAGAATTATGGATCAGGAAGAGTCTTCTTTTTTTTTTAATTAAAAACAAAAAAGAAGCCTTATTCTATTCGAACAATCTTGTGGTTCTGGTATGTGAATTTGCAAACTTCATCAAAAAAATCATCTGCACTGCTATGGCTGCTTTTCATCTGAAGAATCTTTATAACCATAGTCCTCAAATTCTTCCCATACTTCAACAGAGATTCAAGAGTGCTCATTTTTTGTTCAGCATTCAGTGGTGATCTCACTGTAATGACAACCTCCTCCAAACATGGAATCCAGAATCCAGAATCCACCTGTAGAATGTATGATTGAGCATCTTCATTAGTTAAAATGTTATAGAATCCAATAAAATATGAATTGTGGAGATATAATAGTGGCTGAGCTGTAAAAGACATCCACAAGTCTTTTTCTTGTTAGAGAACCTTATAATAGAGGTCTACATGAAATCTGACATCAAATCAAAATGTTTTCAGAAATTACATGTTTCAGACTGTTTTTCTGACAAAGTGCTGCGAACATGGCTCCATGAATGTCGAATATGCTCAGTTTGCGATGGCTATTGAAGAAGTCAACAAAATCAATCTCTGGGAATGGTTGAAGAGCCTCAAAATCACCGGTGAATTCAACCTTCATGTAAAGATGCTTCACTTCACTTGACAGTTTCAGCATTTTGCATATAGCATCCCAGCACCACTGGACCCCTCTCATAGTCAAGGACTCAAGAGCTGTGAGTTTTCCAAAATCAACCATGTATACTCTTCCTGGAAGCAGTCGCCATGTAACGAAACATAAGATGAGTGACAATGCAAAGGAAAAATATAAGGAAAAAGTAAGGACAAAACAACAATGTACTACCTGCATTGTTAGAAATTGAAAGATTCCTCAAGTGATCGGTTTCAGGCACCCGGATCCAACTACAGCCTTGTACCTCAAGGGATTTGATCTTTGGGGATTTTATGGTAAGAGAAATGTTCCCCAAACCATAAAAATCCATTTTACATTCCTCTAAATATGGCAAATTAATTGAGACTGATCTAACTCCTTCACATCCAAGCAGTAACAACCTAGTCAGATAGGGACATGACTGAAGCACCACACAGAGCACAGGATCCTCCAACCTAGCACCAATTATTTCAAGGTTCTTGAGGTTTTGGAATACATCCCATTTTGGGGAATTGACCATTAAGACACCCCATAATTTTAGAGATTCCAAATTCCTTGCTGCACCCACACAGTCCAACTTTGATGGGTTCTCAGTCAAAGCTTGAGTGTCAAGAATATTGTCCATTCGGAGCTCAAGCTGGCGAAGGGATAAACCTACAAGTGATAGCCATGATGCAAGACCAGCACTAGAGAAAGGGCTATACACAACTAGCTCTTCCAATTGCACAATTTGTGATATCATTCTCCTTACAATGCTGTCAGGTGTTTCCCCACCAGAATTGTTGTCAAATGAATTGCGAGGAAAGTAAAGGGTTTTGATATAAGGCAGCGAGTCCTTCCATCTCTTAGAAACACAATTGCAGGCTGCTACATCTCGGGCATTATTGATATGGGACAGGATGAATTGAAGGATAGCATCAGGAAGAGTCTCCATTACTGAAGACAAGAATGGAATTGAAAATTGTCAGTACATAGATACATGCAAGCTCATCTTTCCTAATTGGATAATAAACATAATTCTTAATTGGTGTATAAACGCTACAAAAATTGAAATGAGGAATACTACTATTAGACAAACTTTCATGTATTTAGCAAAGCATATATAAAATATTAATAGACCTAAATTTACCTTACTCTCACGACCTAGTTGAATGTCATTCCCCAAAAGTATCTTAATTTCACAATCTCCTAATAGTTTATTTCTAATGTACAGAGGAATCTGAGCCCAATGACATTATTGACAATACTTTTCTTGCAAATTACTTGGGAGTTGGGAACATAGAACATTATATTATTATAACACCTCACTTTAATACCTCTAAGTAAACTAAGACGGATAACTTTTTGCTGTTCTGTAATCATTCTTCATCCAACTTTTTCTTTCTTATAGCTGTGGCAATTTTTGGGTCGTTATCCTCTATGTCAAAGAATAAGTGGATACGTTTATATATAATGTAAAAATCCGTAGGAAGTCACATTATTCATAAGCTATGAAAAGTGTGGCTCATCTTAAAACTGCGACGCACAGCCCCGAGTCTAGTTCTTGTTCAAAACTAAGTTAGAACATGTGAAATTTATCAGCGTCATTGATCAAATGAAATGAATCAAACTTCTCATATGGCCAGTAATAACACTCCTGTAAACATATGAATTATCAATTCAAAGCAATTAAGCTGAATATAACTAAAAGTAATGTTACAGAGAGTAAAATCTTTCAAAATCGACATGTAGTTGCTCCATAAGCAGTACAGTGGTATATAAAACGGGGAAGAAACAAAACAGATAGGAAACAATGAACTGAGATACACTCATCCGATAAAAATAAATCTGAGATGGGAAATGTGGAAGTCTTCTGCATTCAACCCTTAACTTTTTAAGCATGATTACACAAACCCAGCCAATATCATCAAAAACCCAGAAAAGAACCGGATCTCCCACCCTCATCCCCACAAATAAAAGAAAAACTGAATCCAATTTGCAAGTAAGCATATGCTCCTATCAGAGAAACAGACCAAATCCAGCTCAAGTAACGAGGAAAAGAACAGCAGAGACAGCATACAATTGAGAAATTTCAATATCGGAATCGAGAATAACCTGTAGTGAAGAACCCAGAAGCTCAGATTTGAGCTCGGATCTTCGATGCCCAAGTCTCCCCTCCCGCCGTCGAAGGCAGTTTGTCAGACTATAAGCAATAGACTAAGGAAGACAGCAAGATTTAAGATTTCGTTTTCGGGGTTTTGCATTTGGCTCCTTTTCGAAATTTAAAACCGAAGTGAAGACCAACTCTGAAACTTGAAAATTTTTGTCGCCGTAGATATATATATATATATATACAAGCGACGAGAAAAAATCAAAAAAGAAAACAAAGAAAGAAAGAAGGAAAAGATGGATAATAAGCCCGCTTTCTTTTTGAAGCATTTTGAAATTTTGCGACCGTTCAAACAGAAATATCCCTCTCCCTCTCCCTCCCTCTCTCTCTCTCACATTCATTCCCTCACAGACTCTCACGCCGCACGCACATGGTGATTTCAGCCTATGAACGTGTTGGGGCCCTTACTGTGTGCTTGCTCGCATCTGATCACGAACAACATGGGCTCCAAATGAACGGCTGCGATCCCGTTGGTATTAAGCGCTTTGTGATCGTACGGTCACATTGATTTAAATTTGAATTAGTAGGAAAGTAGTGTTGGAAAGTCAGCGTAATAATAGAGAGTAGGAGAAAAGATAGGGGAAGATAATAATATATGGTAAATATATCCTTATTTTTTAAATTTATTTTTTTTATGCAAGTGTTTAATAATATATACTGAATATTTAATGTGTGTGTGTGAGTAATTATTATATAATTACTTAAATGTATTATTTTGATGGGAAAAAAGGTCCTTAAAATTTCTTTCATCATAAGTGAGCAAGAAAAAAATATGTTACCTTTCATCATACACATTACATGTATAATAAAAATTAAGACATTATTTAACACAACATTTTGCTTTTCTTTTGCTATTAAAAAGATATTAAACTTCAAATACAATCAGTTCAATAATTGCTTTTTTATTTGAGGCAACTAAAGGCAGAAGAAGAAAAAAAAAAAAAAAAAAAAAGAAGGCAGAAGCAACATTTTTTGCTTCTGCATCTGATGGGGTCTTTGATTCAAGACTCCTTCCACCATTTATACTTTTTTTTAAAAATTGCAAAATGAATTCATGAAATCAATTTCTACAGTCAATTAAATAGTACAGATTTGTTTTTTTTTTAATTTTTGTTTCATTTTCAGAGTGTGTATAGAGACTATAAAGGTAGAGATTATTGATAATACAAATAATTGTGTGTATCTATTTCCATTGCCTAGGCACTTTCTTAATTTGGAAGATAGTATACATTGGTGCCCTATCAATGAACACTCTTCTTCCACCCATAGTAGTAGATTCATACTTCCACGCTGGTCCAATGAACCAAGATGCAACAGCTCCACCAATCAAGCCTCCTAACTGATAGTACATTGTCAAATTCAACATCAAAATCACTTTAACATTAAGTTTTACTATGAGGATACAAACCAGAATAACTGCAACCTCCAGGCCTATTTATAAGAAACACACCATAGTTCACTTCTTTGTATATAGCTATCTGACTAAGTCAAATTTGAGCATTGTCAAACCCAAGTGAAGATAGCTCTCCCAAAGGTATTTTTTGCATTCACACAAACTTAAATAAAAACCTCACACTTAAGCGGTCAAAGCTTCTTCAACTAATACAGACAATTCAAATTTTAACTATAACTTGTTTCTTATAAATAAGCCTAGAGGTAATAAATGTTATAGGAAGTTAGACAATCACAATTTGAGCCATTGACAGTAAGGGCTAGATTTAAGTAAAAAGAGACTGAATTTGCATGAGTGGGAGGGCATGAGGGGCCATTTTGGTTTGTTCAATTCCTTTTCCTTCACATATAAATAAAATGTGATATCTACTACACACTCCTATTATCATTAACAAAAGTATTACTGCTTTTAACATTCTTTCTATTATAAGACATAAAATAACATTTCTTATTCACCAAATTCTCCGTTCCATCCTATTTTCTCTTCTTTCCATTTTATTTTGCAGATCAAATGGTTATGAGATGGGGCAATGTCACTGGAATTACGCAACTAGCCAACTACTAATTCAAGCTTTACCCTGATCAAATAGTATGCCCTGTTATTTTCCATTGAAATTTCAACATTTAGAAATTGGTAATCAACTAGGATTTGGGATACTTACATGACCCCAATTGTCAATGCCATTTGATAATAGCCCAATGACCTGCAAAAGATGATCACCGTAAAGTCAAAAGATGCAAGGAAACAGGGTCTCGGATCATCAAGTATCAACTAATATAAGAAATTTTCCCCCACATGCTCAGAACGAAGTAAAAGTAACTTCCAAAAACATGACAACATGCATTTCCTAGTAAAGTGTATAATGCTAGTAGTAAAGATATGTGAGATTCAAACACAGCATTCTAGCAAATGCCATATTTGTTCCAACACAAAAGGAGCTGAGCACCCTTAGAAAACAAATCCCAAGTTACTAACTGATAATATAATGGACCTTGAAGGTATGACATTAAAAGCTTTGACAATAAAAGATGTCAGATATTCCAACACCGGGGGAAAACACTTACCATATTTAGGACAATTACATGTGCTATATGCTGTAAATCTTCTTTGCCTCCTCCTACCAGTTTTCTGTGCCTCAACACAAACACAGCAACTGATCCAACCTAAATCATGTATAGCTGATCGGAAATAGAGGATAAAGAAGAGAAAACAAACATATCTATTTAAGAGCTACCCATACAAATGGAGTTAAATCATTGAAGTCATTTGCGACAGCTGCGAATGTGAACAAATTTTAAGAAAAAGGGGGGAGAAATGAGTTAAGTTTTTCACAGCATCATCAATACCCATACCCTGACACGTCATTTGTCTACCTCATATATTATTTTCATGTTTTTGGTCCATAGTAAAGGATCGTAAAAAAATAGCAGATGTTAATGAGCATGACTGTCTTTAGGTATTTAATAAATTATAATAACCCTACCCTAATTATCCTTTGTCTAAGCTTTCTTTTCATCCATCACTTTTTATTTGTACAAGACAGATGAAAGTGAATTGTTAAATCCATGCTTTGCATAGTCCAAAATGAGGATAGGTGTATGGTCAACAATTGATATTATAAGACAGCATTCCTCGATTCTGTCCCCTCCTCCAGATTCTGCCTCTCAAAGTTTAAAGCCTTCACAGGAACCAACATTTTTGTTCTCTGTCATTCTGAGGTGTTAATTTGTTTGTCAAAGCCATCATTATAATCTAAACTTTTTCCAGGGGAATATTCAGTGCCTTAACTGATGGGCCTTTATTCAAAGTTCATGGTTATTAGAGATAAAGATAGATATTATACTATACAAGGGCACTAACAATCTGACACAACCAGGTAACTTCAGTGCAGCTACAAAAGATAAACTTCACAATAGTTGTTATATTATGAAATGCAAAATTACAAATGGAATCAGCTCCAACAATTGAGCGAAGGGAAAAACTAAATACCTAGATATATTAAGTCCATTATCCACAGTTAAAAATTAATATTTGATACGACAAAATAATATTTCAAACAACTTACTAGTCCAAAAATTGCCCCTGATGCGCCTACTGAAGGCATTCTGCAGAACCAATAACTCATTGCTGAACCTGAGTTTTTAGAAATTATGGAATCAGAATACTTGTAGGTAAGCACTTATTGGTTTTTGACTTTTTGAAGAAAGAATATAAGTCATTACTTGTAATTGCTGAGACAAAGTAAAGCGCAAGATATCTCCTAGGACCACTGAAACTTTCCACAGTGGGACCAACTGAATTTAAGGAGTAACAATTAACCTGCAGGAAATATGTACTAATTTTTTAAGATACAGAAAAGCAAGGCATATTCACAAACAAGATTCAGGCAAGAAAATCCAAACCAGACCATAAGGTGCCCAACATTTGCATGCAAAAAGGAAGAAGTGGCAAGCCTCCACAATTGTCCCTTGTCAATTAGACTGTTAATCTAGTAACACACAGTCAACAAGTAAATATGTAACAATATTAAGGATGTACGTTCAAATATTTAATGGCAGCATACCTTAGCTCCCCACAATAAAAGCTTTCCTTGTGTTGCAAGTTGTGCGATATAAATTCTGAGATAATGGTTTATAAAAAATAAGCCGCTAGAATAGCTTCTACGTAAATTTGATAAAAGAAAAAACAAATATATGAGATAAGTAGCTACGGAAATTAGAATCATAATATAGAAAAACAATATTCCACAGTGGACTTGCTGTTGCCAGATATATGCACAAAATGGACATATAAATTTTGTCTAGAAACAATAACCATTCAAGCAAACATGCTGATACTCACAAGATATTGGCAGCAAGGAGAATATTAGTCCATTTCCTTCCATTGAGTGGACTTGACATCTTGGAGTTCGACATCCCATCATTTCCCAAGTGTGCTCTATGTTCTCCCCCATTAAAGAAAGAGAAACCAATTGAACAAGTGGAGGTTAAAACATCATTTGATAATTGAAGAAAATTGATTTCTTTAAACTGGAGGGCTCTTTCACACCATATATCCTTCCATCTGAATACATGATTCAAGGGAGGGAGTTTCTGTGCAAAGAATGAGGGAACTGAATTAGAATGCAGCCAGAGAACCAAAGGAAAAGATGCAGCAAGTTAATTCTAAATGCCAAGACATGCAAAAAGAATAGACTATAAAGAGGAAGCTTTTTACAGCATGTCAGTTGATATGGACTTTTGGAGAGCCATACTCTAAGATTAAAAGCTAGCCTGTGAAATTAGAGAACCCAAGATTCTTAAAAACCATACACTAGAATCCTATACTTCCAATGTGGCACCCAAGTGTCATAACTTAAGCACCCCATACCTTGAGGGAGAGGAAAAAAGACAGGAAGAGAGTGGAGGGAAGTGCAAGGCTCTGATTCCATAGATATGAACCTTCTGAAGAGCCAAACCCAAAAAGATAGAGCATGGGGTTAAGTAAACGAAGGTTCGTATAAATCCAAGATTAGAACTCCATACTTTCCAATGGGGGACTGGACTTCCAAACCTAGAAATTGGGTCATAAAACTGGTCAAATGGTTAGCAACCAACAAAATGGCTATTTTCTTAAAGACCCCAAAGGCACCTAAACAGAAATGGCATTCCCTTTCACAGAATCACAAGCAACATGAACCCAGTAACAAGACGATCAACTAACATCCCATCTATCTAGAAACTTAACTACTATACCACTCAGGAAGGCTTGAGCAAACTTCAGCTATACACTATTTATTATCAAAGTCTTTGATAAGAAACCATGCATTAAAAACAAATCTTTTTTATAAGAAACCAAGCAATAAGAACAAATCTCCTAAAGAAAGGGATAGTCATGACAAGTAACCGCAAAAAGAAAAGGCAAAGTAATCTCGAACATGTTGCAATTGCAAATGCATTGTCATAAAATGGACACTGAACTGAAGGAGAAAACAAATTTTCAAATTAAAGAGACCTTGAAATAGGACTGGAGAAGGAACCGTAGGCGGAAATTATGGCCGAGGCGGCGGCGAAGAAGGTGACCGAAATGGAGGGGGGTGGCGGTGGCGATGAGATCAAGAGGACAAGGACCCTCGTCGCCCCCCGGTAACCTGAAAGGGTGAGGAACAGCAGAACCTAACATGATCGTTAGACAGTCAAAGATTAGGACAAAGACGTATATTCGATGCACTGGCCAGTGGCCACCACTCAAACCAAGCTCTCTGATTTGTCCGAGCAATACAGATAAAAAGCAAGTTCCCCGAATTTGCTTATTCGGATGATGTTAGAGAAAAATAGAATTAAAAGATTTTTTCCAAATTAAAATTAAATAAAGCTAAGATTAAACTTAAACTTCAAATCAAGTTAAAGAAATTAAATAGACACCAAATTAAGTTATTGCAGACAATGAAAATAAATTTTTCTTCATTTGATATTATCAGTTTACTTTTTCTTTTACTTGCGTGCATGAGTATTCTCCAATGTAATCCTGTTTGAGTGCTAAATGGCATCTTTTACATCTTAGTTTGTCATGTTGTTTAATTTTATTTCCATTTTTTATTTTTAAAACTACTTTGCAAACAAATATTTCAAAAAAAATTAAAAGAAGTAGGAAGAAATATATTTGATTATGTTGGTTTGAAACTAGTTTTAGAATTATAAAAAATGGATCAATGATGGCGATGAAACCGTGAATTATAAAAAATAGAATTATAAATAAATTTGTGCAAACTTAAAACACAAAAGATGATATTAACCCAGATAAGAATTATAGCAAGTTTATTTTCTTTTCTGTCTTGGCCAATGATAAAAACTAAAAAGTTTAGTTTAAAACATAAGACGTTAGAAAATATGCATTACGAATTATCACCCAAAAAAAAAATATGCATTACGAATTACAAGTACGACAGTAACGACATACCAATCGGATCCGAATTGTATCATCTTACGTCAAGATGAGCCATTTGCCCAATCCATGGCCGGCTGGGCCCACCCGGCGAAGATAACGTTTAAGAGATAACACATTCTATCCAGTCCGTCAGTCGGACTCAACTCTTTCGTTTCCACTTCCACAACTCTTCGTCTCGATAACTCACGAAATCTACTGCCATACGCGGCGGCGCGTGAAGGCAAGAATGAATTCCATTATAACGAGCCTTCAATACTGGTTAGTGAACCGCCCATCGATTCTTAACTTCTCATGGATCCCAGGCCAAACCCTAGGCTCTTCTCCTCTGTTCCTCTCTCTCACTATCTTCTCCTACCTCTCTCTCACCCTCCTCCTCCCTCTCCTCCGTCTCCCTCCCCTTAAACCTCACATCCTCCGATCACTGTCCGTCGTCCACAACCTCGTCCTCCTCCTCCTCTCCTTCACAATGGCCCTTGGGTGTATCCTCACCATTGTCTCCCATACGCCTCACCTACACTGGATTATCTGCTTCCCACCCAAAACCCCTCCCTCGGGACCTCTCTTCTTCTGGGCCTACGTCTTCTACCTCTCGAAAATTCTGGAACTCGTCGACACGCTCCTCATCATCGTCGGGAACTCCATCCGGCGGCTCACGTTCCTCCACGTGTACCACCACGCGACGGTTCTGATCATGTGCTACCTGTGGCTCCAGACTTCGCAGTCGTTGTTCCCGGTGGCGCTCGTGACGAACACGTGCGTGCACGTGATCATGTACGGGTACTACATGTTGAGCGCCTTGAGGGTCCGACCCAAGTGGAAGCGGGTTGTGACGGATTGTCAGATCGTGCAGTTCTTGTTTAGCTTCGCGGTGTCGGGTTTGATGCTGTATTACCATTTCGCGAGATCCGGATGTTCCGGGTTCTCGGGTTGGTGCTTCAATGCGGTATTCAATGCCTCTCTTTTGGCTCTCTTTGTTGACTTTCATGCAAAGAGTTACGCCAATCGCAACAAGACGCAAGCACCTCACAAGCATAAAGGGTCTTGATGGGGATTCCTCCACAGTCAACACCATCGTTTTGCTGTGTTAGTTCTCATGTTAGCGTACCTTATTCAATCTTGTATTGGGAGTACGGCAAAAAAAAACGATTCTGGCTAAAATGAACGATATAAAATTTTCATTGAGTAGAACATCTTGTGTTTATGAGTCTAATTGAGTCCAAAATCTTGATACAAAATATGATTTTAGTATTTTATACTGGTTAAAATATGATAAATACGATCGAGTTTTGTTAATATGTGAAGGGTAAGCCTATGCTTGCCAATATGATAATATCTAAATACACAGTAAAACTTGTCATTTTCAATACGCGTTTATCATTTAACTAACCTGTCAACATGTGAATTGTGAATTAACTAATAGGATATGGCCTAATAAAAAAGTTAGTCTTTCAAATATCCCTATAAAAAAAATATTTACATTTAATACTTGATATACCTGTAATAAAATTATCTCAAATAAAAAAATACATATATTTAGCCAAAAAAAACATGTGAATAATATCATCATGAAAATACAGAATTTTTTTTGACTATATCATAATTATGAATTTAGTTACAAATCTTGTTAAACAACTAACATGACTGGTCAATTTCTCAAACAATACTTGTCAGTTACATAACTTATTTTTCCTTACATTTAGGAGGGTTATTTTGGTCATTTTGCTTCACAATTCTTTTTCACTTCAGTCCAAAAATCCCGCAATATATTTTTAGATTTTTTAAGCCTAATTGGTAAATTAGGTTCTATTGTGGTCCTTTACTGAAATTCTCCCAAAGAAAAAAGAAGAATTTAGTGAACAAAGATATATTGTATAAGGAAAAGCTCAGCCTTTACACATCATGATTATTGACTAGGCCAACAGAAAAAAGAGCTACGTTTCAACTACAGGGACTTGGAGGATTTGTCTAAGTCATGCCAGCTATTCACAAGCTGCAGAAATGGAATTTCATTTTTCACTTGATATTGTCCATCACAGTCTCGTCCTTTGTATAGTTTTCACAAGCTTCATTCTCTTTCACACAACTCATCTTTAACTTCTCTCATGCTCATGACTTATCAGTCACTCTACAACCTGCCTGGTAATCAAGCATGAAAAAGTCATTTGCATGGGAAACTGCTTCCTTAATACTTGGAATCAATAGAGTATGGGAAAAAAATAAAAAATTTAGGAAATAAAATGGATTGAAGTTTTATATTTAAAACTAAAGCAAACTCTTCTAGTAGCTCTTATATTTATTTAGGATCAAAACAGACTTTTTTACTAGCTCTTATATTAGAGTATTATTGATTGAGCAAAACACCAACGTCACAGAAATCCCACTTTTAAAAATGTGTACTACTGCTTCACTAGTACAACCACCTCTCAAGATTAACAGCTATAGAACTGTATTAATTACTTACCCGGTCAGACAAATTAAGGGGTCAAAACTCAACTCCCTGCGGTACTTCGTCTTTTCACCACCAAATCATCAGCAGAGTAATAATCAGCTATGAGCCGGTACATGTAAGACGGGTTATGGCCACCTCTGAAAAGGTAAGGAAAATGAATAAGGAAACAGTACAATAGTTTTGAAAAAGTTGATGATAAAGAGAAGCTAAAGATTCTTTATTGAAACCCAATTTAACTTACGTGTCAGTAATGAAGAGATTCACAAGCTTCGGCGGCACATAATCAAACGCTGGATTAACAACATGAAGAGAACCAGCGCCACTTGCAGAATCCAGACAATCTGAAAATTCCCCAAAATCGAGCAATTCAGAAGGAGACCTCAGCTCATTCAGCAATACCTCAGGATTGTGTGGATACAAAGGGCACAACTGTCAAAATAAAAGAACAGTTTTCAAAGTCATTAGAATTTTATTCGCCCTAATATGACAGATGCAAAGAAGATGGATATGATATTCTAATAATTCACCTTGTGACTCCCAGCAAGTACAACAAAAGGAACGGCATGCCTTTGAGCTGCAAGGGCAACCATATTCAACCCAACAGGAGCAATAACTCCCCCATTAGCCATGACAGCATGAGCTCCAACGATAACCTAAATAATTTTAAATTCAAAATCAGTTTAAATTTAGTGTAAGATTCCATTCCAGATACAGAATAAGAATTTTCAAGTACCATGTTTACTCGGGATATCATGGCAAAAACTGCAGAATCAGTTATTACTGTCGTTTGCAAGCCTCTTGCTGACAAATCTTTAGCAAGTAGATGCCCCTGATATCTGATTACACACACATTCAACATTATTTAATATTATAAAGACTACATGCAAATTGCTATTGCTAAAAAAAGCAGGTGGCATCCCCTGCAAATGTTAGTGAGAAACTTCTATCAACCTCGGGGCACCCTCAGCAACAAAGACCCGAAATGATCTCTTCTTCTCCTTCGCAGCACAAAGAAACTCCAGCACTGTTCTTGAACTTCCTAGTGTTAATATTACCTCACTGAAAAACACGCAATCGGCAGTGTAAAGAAGTTAGAAAAACTAATGACTTGACACGGCAAAACAGCATGTCAATATTATTTTAATTCATTTCAAATAAATTACTTGAAAGAATAAGAACAAAAATAATTGAATTTTTAATATTTACAATTAAGGGGTAGGGGAAGTTAAATAACTTCACTCTACCCATATATCAATAACTAACTCTGTTAGTTTAAACTTTTTATTACTAATTGATATGCTTTTAGCTCTTAAATATCCATTACAGACCCTAACATTAAGATGAATCAATTGAAGCTGTCATTCACTTTCCTTATTTAACATATATCGAGTGCCAGAAAAGAATTTTATAAGAGAATGCATTAACACAAATTTTCTTCATTTTAATTTATGACACACACACATTCAATCCATAACTTAAGAACTTTGACTATCTAGAAAACAGTCAATGTATTTTTCCCCAGTTAATTAGAGCTTAAGGGAAGCAAATATTTCTCCTACTAACATGTTTTCAACCAACATGGACTTTGAGAATAGCAAGAAAATCTAAAAATATTAAAAACATCCTCTTAGAGAATAAGGGGAAGAGGTACTTTTGATGTATGTGTTCTACAGCTTGCTCTGCTATTTGTTCATGGCAAGTGGCAATATCTTGAATAAGATCATTGACAGCTTCAATGACATCATGTTTCAGCTTCCGTGCTCGGGAACCTTTGTCGGCTGCTGTAAGAGAATTAAATAATTACAAAAATTAAATAAAAGACACAGGCAACTGAACACCAAGACCAACAGCAGCATTTTCATCATAAAATGACAGTATGACACATGATGGCATGGACCCAGTCTTAGTCAAATCAGTGTTAGTGACTTACGTTACAGGCAGATAAATCATCTAGTAGTGTGGATTCAAGTTATGGCATTCTTATATCATGATAGATTCAATAACTAAGTAAGGATATAACATTCTCATAGTCTGTCATCTCACATCTACTTTTTCCTTCAGATTCACCCCCTGAAGAAGAAGTGTGTGGAACTGCAGCTGAATCAGGCATATCCTCTAGAAGAGTTTGCAATGATGGTGGACGCAAAGTGCTTCTCGCAGCAGCAGCAACAGCAGCTGCGGATAGAACAGGATGGTCATCTCGCTCCACATAATCTTCATCGTCACTTCCTGCTGATATTCTCAAACCAGCAATAGAATCTGTTGCAAGGGAAAGATCTTCCTCTCTTATAATGTACAAAACCCGCCTTACTATATTACCCACAGCTACCTCTGCAGTCACAAACATACCATATAATGATAGGAAAACTATATAAATATCCAAAATTAACAACAATAAAACATCACTGCAGGAATTGAGTAATGGGATAGTTTTCAAAACAGCAATAACTGAAGAACTATGGCTTTCAGAAACAAGCTTGTTGGAAGAAGTGGGTTTAGGGGAATCACTGATTTGGGAATGAGGGAATCCATGGCATTGGGCCAAGCAAGATGGCTCAGCTACCAAAAAGTTTAGGAAATGCATAAGCTTGACTATCCTCAATCAATTGATAGTTAGTGATATGTTCTCTAGAATATATGCAAGTTAGTACAAACCAAATGAGGACCAGCCAAATGTTAACTACACAGCTGGAGTCGATTAACAGAACATGCCAAGGATGACGACGATCTATTACCAACCGAGGCAATCCAAAAACAACTTACTCACATTACAAAACATTAACAAATACCGCACATGCACAATATGATAATCTACAAAGCATCTAGAAGACATGCATCAACTTACAGAAGCAATCAAGTAGAAAACAGACCCAATGCATACTCATCCGAAACAAAAAATGTGGTCAAGGCACAAACCAAATTTACAAGGAAGCTAAATAACGCATACCAACAGGATTTGCAGCAATGAGCTGCTCCCCCACAGATCTTACTGCATCAATCAGAGCACAAGCCTGATTTGTGTGGGGCAACCGCTGTTGAGAAATCACAGACCGAAGCACTTCTGCTGTCTGCTTTGCTGTGGCCTGGGAACCTTCAATTTTACTACACCACATTTCAAAAATACAGAAATTAGTTTTCAATCTCACAAGATGCCATCCAACACTTTACTCATTACTCATTCAACTCTCTCAGTGACAGAGAAGAAAATATACCGTTTCTTTAGCAGATTCAAGAAATCATTAACAAGGGACTGAACATCAGGCATTGTGATACCTTACTCTACCTGAAACGTAAAACATGTCAGGGCCTTATATCACTATAGAGTAAGGTTATGCTTAAGCATCATAACAGAACGATGGTTCTTAATTTTGCCTTAGGCCTCAAAACGCCCCCGCCTATTTAAAAGGTCGCTTCAACTCAATTTGAAACTTTACATTCGGCTGGTAACTCATAACTCCAATTTGAAAGTAACCTTCAAAGAACCAAATCTTCAATGTTCATTGAAGTTTTCCTCTTAAAGACAAAACTCCAAAGCAACATAGCAATTCACTCATTCGAATAAAAAGTGTCGCTCTAAAATATAATATATTCTATATAGCCATAAATCTAGAAGACCGGAACAACTGAAATAAGCTAATTTAGCCTAATACTATAATATAGTCTAGCAGCAGAAAGTAAAGAGGAAGCACAGCAGCAAAAACAGAGACTGAGATTATGCCATCACGGTTACACGATTGAAGACCTAATGGAGATTTCTGCCTTTGTACCTATGAATCACAAGAATCTGAGACTGAGATTATGCGAGATTGCTGCCTTCCAGGATGAGTCACGACAGACGGAGCCGGTGGAGAAGCGGTCGGGGAGCCGTAAGTGACAGACGTAGCCTGAGAAACTAGACGGAGACGCGGGTGATGGTGAATGTAGTAACGGCGTGGGTATTGGGTAAAATAAAACCTACATCTATTCTAATTTTTTTTTTTGACATATGAACAATATGATAAAATTAGTTTAAATTGTTTACATGGAGATTTTTTTATCCACGTTAAATCATTTTCATTGTTAAATTTTTCATATAAACATATAATTTTATTACTTATTTATTATTATATAAATTTTATATTTTAGTAGTTGGGTGCTTATCTTAACCATTTATAAAGGAAAAAAAAAGAATATTTTATTCATATTTATATGTTATATTATTATATTTTTTATATATAAAATTTTATTTTTTTATTTATTATTATATAAATTTTGTATTTTTTGAAGTAAAATATATATTAAATATAATTAAAGTTTTTTTATACAAAAACGTTTAAAAGTTATTGAATATAAGTAAAGTTAAAAAAATTATTAAATTTAAAGATAGAGTTTAGAGATATGCATCAAGAGTGTTGCTAGGTGAGCCAACCTAAACTCGCAAAAAAAAAAAAAAATCTACCTAGCCTAAAAAATATAAGGTCGAGCAAAACATCATGCTATAACATGTAACCCATTCTTTTTCTGGGTTAGGCATCGTGCAGGGGATGCCTAGCCTTACCCATGCACATCCTTAGTTCTTTCTTTTTTACTTTTTCCCCATATACTACAATTAAAAGGAAAAATATGATAGCTAGTAGTGATTAAAAGGTCATTTTACAAATATAACTAATCAAATAGATAAGTTGCATCCTTTGAAATATATAACTACGTTGATTTCTTTCTTCTTTTATTTTAATTTTACTAGCCATCATATGATTATATTATAAATTATAATTGTTCCTTTTTTTTTCGGATGATTCATCCTTGTCAATTTTGGGGAGATATATGTAAAGTTATAATTGTAAACTATTTAGACTTTAAGGCTTTTTTTATATGTATAATAAACTTCAAAACTTTAATTACTATATTTTTGTTGCCTTATTTTTAGTGGATTATAGATATTATTTAACTCTTGAAGACATATGAATATGATATTATTTTAAAAGTTTATAATTATAAATTTTTATCCCACAATATGAGTAGGGCATCACTACTTAGCCATAGAAGCCCGCCATATTTAGCCTAAAATGGTTAGGATTTTTATCAGGTAGGGGCGATCATCAAATTATAAAATATAACACTTTTTTTTTTAAATTGAGCATCGGGTAAAGGGCTGTCATACCCAACCTTATCCATGAACACTCAAGAATTAATGAGATTTAATATCTTTTTATTGTGATAAAATATATTATAAGTTATTTATAAATATGATATATATTTTAGTTAAACTTTATTTTATACCTGCTATAGGCAAGGCCCAAGGTATTTCTAGCATTAAAGAAAAATTAATCTAATAATAACTAAAATTATTAATTATGTTCGTAAAATCTTTTAATATATAATTTAGTTAAAAGTAAATATAGGGATTCAATACTTTTAATTGTTTTGTCTATAAATTATAATCAATAATTTTATTTTGATCTTTGAAAGATTTTAAACTTTATAATAATAATTAATCAGTAATCTTATTAATTGATTATATGATATTTTAAATTCTAATAATAATAATGATTCATAGTAACTATAAATAATTTTAGTCTTTAAAAGATTTTGAGTCATATTATAATAATTAATTAATAATTTTATTAACTAATTTTAAGATATTTCAAATTTTTAACAAATAATCATAAATAATTAATCAATTATAATTTATTTTATCTAGTTTATTTATGTAAATCTGTACAATGTGATACACAAGATTTTTTTGTAAGGTGTAAGCACTAATTAAAAAAAGTTGAAATAAATGTTAAACTTCAATATTAATTTCAAGCTTGATATTTCCAATAACTATACATAGGTAATAATCTAAATATGAACATTGAATGGCTTAAAATCACTTTATCTTAGTGGCACAAAGATGACATGGATAATCTGCTATGTGGAATCGTTATACTCATTAACCTTATTTGACTTCAGAGAAATATACATGAAGGAATTGTCTTGATTCCAGCCATTTAAATTTTAAATGATAACTTTTTGTAGGTACTTACACTTTTTTTTAAATATTTTATATCTATTTTAGTTTTAATTTTAAATTTTAATTTGATATCTATTTTTTTAAAATATTTTAATTTTATTTTATTAGTATCGTTTATTTTTATAATTTTATTATATTGGTACAGTGGCACTGTTAATCTATATATATCAACTAATTATGTTAATATAATAAAATTAAAAAATTTCATAAAAAATAGATATCAAATTGAAAATTGTGTAAAAATATATCTAGTTTGAAAATAGTTTTCCTAAATTTTAAAATCTAACCCTAGTGTCACCCCTAAAGTTAAAATGCCCTATTTTGTGGCTAAACATAAAGAATTAAGACACGCACTTGCGTGAATTGACTTGGTCTTGACTGACCAAGGCAACTAAAGTGGACAATTGGACCACCAGCAAGTTTAGATATAATAGAAAAGGTTAAACGCTCGTTAGTGAACTAAAATTTAAATTTTTATTAATAAAAATATTTATATTTAGTACTCATTTTAAATATAATTATCTTTAATAAAAATACATGTGTCTAGCCAAAAAAAAGTGAAAAATTATGTCAAGTTTTTTGTTAAGTATAAGTATTATCATATTAAAGGCAATATTATTCGAGGCATTATTTAACACTAAATGTGTATATCTTTTCTAATAAAAATTTTAATTTTAATTTATCACGTTATGAGAGATTAACTTTTTTTATTGGACAAAATCTTCGTTAAAAAGTTAGACCATTTTAAGTGACAAGACTCCTTGGCATGTTGTTTCTTTTCTGTTTTGGGTTAGAAGATTTGTAACTGGATTCTAGCTGCAGGCAGGTGAGCAATTGCATGCATGTTTTATTTAAACCGAATGAACTTAATTATAATTAAAATATATAAAAATATTCATATATATATAATTTTAAAAAGAATAATATTTAAAAAAAAGACATTAATCACGGGTGAATGCAATATTCATGTACTATAAGTCACACATAATCCAACAAAAGTTACTAAAATAAAACTCTAATTATAGTATGTTAGTTTTTTTAACTCAAAATAACATTGTTTCATGCTTAACAAAAAGGAAAAAAAAGTTAAAATCTAACTCAATCGACTTGTCTAAAACTCGACCAACTTGATAACTAGGAGAGATATATTGGTTTCACTGGCTGGAGTTAGATTTTAATATCAGGCTATTTATCAAAAAAATTTAAATGTCTGCCAATGAAGGTTGATTCAAATGGAAGGAGTTAGTCTCTCACAAAGTGACGAATCGAGATTCGAATCCTTGTTAGAAAAATGTGTTCATATTTAATACCTAATATTGTTTTGATTAAGATTATTTCTAATAGGAGGATATCTTGTACTTAAAAAAATATTTTTGAAGAGTATGGAGAAAAGATATATGCTAGAGTAAAGTGTTGACCCATGCATACAGAATCATTTACATTATGTGTGGGTTTTTAATATCTCACCCATAAAAGTGGAGGGAGGCCATGAGGGATCATATGCTCATCAATTTCTATTGATTCCTTGTGAATACGACTGATATCTGTCTTTTGCCTTTTCCCTTATACTCATACATGCATAAGATATTTCTGTATCTTCCCACAGTCCTCAAAAATATTTTTTACCGTACGACTAATTTATTTTGCATTTATAATTTTATATAGATATAGATATGTATGTATATATAACACCAAATTGGTCACATGCATCAATTCAAATGAAAAGATATTGACCAGCTGAACCAATTCATATTAAGTGAAAAAGGTTAGTTACCTGAATCTGCATGTTGTTTTACATATATGGCATAAGAATCTTGCAATCATGCTTTAAGATTCCATGTTTTTAACTGTTAACTGAAAAACTGGTGGAACTTATGTTAATTTTCCAATAATCAGGTCAATTTAATTTGAGTCAGATTATTTTTGTTTTTGATAAAAAAAATTTAGGTGAGTTGGATCTTAAGAGCTCACTAAAATTATAGAGTATGTCTCTAGATTCAAATAACACTTACAAAAATATTTATACATTACTTATCAACGAGGTTCTCACATTAAAAATGGGATTTGAATTTATAACTATGTGAGTTATGAGTCAACTCTTTATCAACTGGATTAATCTTTGTTAGCTAATTGAGTCATATTATATATATGAGTTTGAAACTTTATTAGTGTTGTTCTTTTATTCTCAAGGCCTGAACTTAATTAATTAAGAACTACTCCTTTAGTCTTTAATATAAAATTTAATTTATAGTATAAATTATACTATAAATTATATTTTATAATAAGGATCGGAGGAGTACTTATTAAAGAGATCATGTGCTGAATCATGTGAAGTTTTTAATCCACTTCTATGGGCTCAAAGTTTTTTAAATGTGTTATTAATGTTTCATTAAATTTTGTAAAAAGTTTATATTAAAGACTAATACTAATGGGTAGAATCTTATAAATACGACATGAGAGTATATCTATTATGCCAGTTTATTAAACTTAGTCGATGACAATGTCCTTACAAGGCATGCCAATTTTTTTCTTTTAATTTATCACCCGAATGTTGCAATAAAATATTTTAGTTTGAAGATAAAAAAGGAATTAGTTGACCAATAAAGTATGACATAGTTGGCAAATAAGAGATATAATTATTGACCATTTATATGAAAAAGATATTGTTAAAAAAAGTAAAATCCATTTATATGATCTTTATATCGAAATTGATTAGTCTTTATCTGGTAGATACCCTTAGTACAAGCCCAAAAGGAAAAAAGAAAAAGAAATAGCAAGGGAACTCAGACATCAAAGTTACAATACATTTAGCATCAACGTCTACTGAGAAGGATGCAACAAGAGAAAGCAAAGAACAGTCCCATATGTATAAAAACATAAAAAATCATGCGGCATTGTTATGATACTGTATTAAGTGTTAAGTTATTACTCCTCTATCATAAATATAAGACTTAATTTATAATAAAATTATATTATAAACTAATTCTTATATTTAAGACTAGAAAAATAATATACTGTCATGTTCATTCTAAGTGCTACTCAATTTTGCTCATTTACCGCTTTAGTTCACATTCACAGCTCTTCTCACCATTCTATCAATATCTTTGTGAGTGTGTGAGGGAGGGTTTTTTAGAAAATAATTATTTCATGTCTTTAATATAAGAGTTATTTAACTTTTTTAAATATATTAAATAAGTTAAATAAATTAATTAATTATGATCAAAGATATTTAACCCTTCAAGACAAATTCATATTATATACTTCTTATAATTTATTGATTTAATTAGTTTCTTTAATATATTTTAAAAAAACTAACTAACTCTTATATTAAGAATTAGATGTAGTATTACTATAAGCAAGGCAATTAGAAAATTCACCAACAAATTGATCCAGTTAGTAAGGAGTTGGCTTATAATGTACAATGTCATGAGGACAAATCCACTGAAGATGTAAGGATTTTATTAATAAGTAATCTGTAGCTGTAAGTATATTTATAAGCGCTCTTTGAGCTAGTGAATCATGAAAAGTCAACTTACTTAAACTTTAATTCACATAGAAAAGGTAACTGAAAAATTCAATTTTCGAAGGGTAAAAACTAAAAATGGTGTGCCGTTGTGAAATTAATTTCCCTCTCATGCATGTACAATCAATACACCCATAACGCTCCCTTCAAAACAGTCTGGAACAAGATGTGGGATGTGAATAGTAATGCATGGGGCCATTCATGAAAGGGATACATGCACAACACCTTCACAGCACTCAATAATATAACACTTTGCTAGCTAGCTACTTCTTACAATCCCCCCACCACCACCACTTCATGAAAAAAAAAAGCCCTAACTATCTTCCTCCTACCAAATGCCACTTTCCCATCTCTCTAAACAAACACCACTTTAACCTCTCAAACACCCTCTCTCTCTTTCTCTCTCTAGCTCTCTCTCTCTCTGCAGCCACAGACGACGGTGGTGCCGCCGTAGATCATATATAAAAAAAATGAGTCAGATTTTCTCAGCCATAGAGTTCTACCTAGTGAAGCAACCTTCCATTGAGAACTTCACATGGATTCCCAACAAAACCCTAGCTTCTTCCCCTCAATTTCTCGTCTTCACCGTCGTCTCTTACCTCTGTTTGACCTTCTTCCTCACTCGTCTCTCTCTCCCTCCGGTTCCTCCGGTCATTCTCAAACCCATCACCGCCGTACATAGCACCGTTCTCCTCGTCCTCTCCTTCACCATGGCCCTAGGTTGCCTCTTGTCCACCATATCCCATGCACCTCAGTTCAAGTGGATCATCTGCTTCCCGCCGAACACCCCTCCCACCGGCGCCGTCTTCTTCTGGGCCTACGTCTTCTACCTCTCGAAGATTCTGGAATTCGTTGACACTCTCTTGATCATCTTGTCAAACTCCCTCCAACGCCTCACGTTCCTCCACGTGTACCACCACTCCGCCGTCGTCGTCATGTGCTACATTTGGCTCCAAACGTCTCAGTCGCTGTTCCCAGTGGTTCTGATCACCAACGCCTCCGTGCACGTGCTAATGTACGCCTACTACTTATCATGCGCACTTGGGATTCGTCCTAAGTGGAAGAGGCTCGTCACAGTCTGCCAAATCGTTCAGTTCTACTCCAGCTTCGTGGTTTTGAGCCTGATGCTGTTCTACCACTTTTCCGGGTCGGGTTGCTCCGGGGTTTGGGGTTGGATCTTCAATGTCGTTTTCTATGCTTCGCTTTTGTTTCTGTTTGTTGACTTCCATAAAAAGAATTATGGTGGGTCGAATTATAATTACTCGAAGAAGATGATGGTGGAGGATCACGTTGTCTATGACGAGGAAGACAACAACAACGTTAAAACTTTGAAGCCTTTGATTTATAGTATTCCAAAGTGATCAATAGATCATCGTCATCATAATTATCATCACATATTTACTTAAAAAAAAGACTCATTAATCTCTTTAACAAAAATAATGCGGTGTATTATGAAAGGGACAGGGATGATAGGGGTTGGTGGGTCCAATTAAGTTTCATGCTTGCGTTTCTTATAATTCGTCTATTGTTTTTTCTTTTTTCTTTTTAATTTTCTCCTTTGGGGAATATTATTGTTATTTGGCCAATTTCAAATTTTTTATATATATATATATATATATATATATTACATGCATGCATTCATATATGGTCCAAAGTAGTTGGAGGAAACCATATACTTTTGTTCTAGTGTGCTAATGCATTTATTCCAGAATTTGAATTATATCTTTTTTGCCGGAACTACGTACGTGTATTGTTATTTCTCATTTAAAAGTTGTTATTTTCGTTTGATATGAGAGGAAAATTTAATCCAATTAGTTAAGAGTAGTACTTTATTGTTCTAATCAAGTCAACCGATTTTATTTAATTTTTCCAGTACATTCAATCATGAAAATAGACTATGCTCTTCTTCTTCTTTTTCAAACTAGAGGAAAGAAAAATACAAGAGATGGGTTCCCCAACAAAAATAGTAATTAGTAATAATTAATATCGCTGGTTGATTTATTGATACTACCAACGAGAAATAATTAATCATCTTAGGAATATTATGTTGGTAAAGTATATAGTTGAACAAAAAGTTTACTAAAAGAGATGTTTTAGTACCACTCCAGCTAACATCTACTTTAAGTAATACATTTTTAATATTAATGTACTCTTAACCCCTGATATTTAATTATTCGTATACTTAATAACTAAAATGTGTATCTCTGTTCTTCTTCTTCTTCTTTTTTATTTAAAGAGTCTGCGATGAGAGGAGTACCAATATATATATAAAGATATTTTTTTAAAAATTCTTTTTGGCATTAATATTGTTTCTCTTTGTATAAATGGGAAAGGCCCCTAATTAGATGCGAGAAAAACCAAGAAAATGATTAAAGAAAGCAAGCTTCTGCAATTTTGAGATAGATCCTTCAAAACTTTATACTCTGATTCCATGCTCGGCTTCTCTCTATAAATATATGCTCATGGGTAATTTCCTAATTATAAGATTCCTGATCTCAAACACAATGTTGAAGATCCATTGATTTTTGTCGTGGAAATGATTATCATGATGCTCATTAGATCTGCACAATTCAAATATAGTTTCAACGAATATTTTTTTAATAGAAAAAAATCATTTTTTGAAACAATGATCATTAATAAATTATCTTTATTTTATATTCTGTACACATTAATATGATTTTTTTAAAAAAATAAAATTGAAAAAAGCCAACTAAATTTGGACTGTCCAGATAGATTCAGTACCCATCACTTTGTAATGAGCATTGAAACTCAATCCGTCTATGTACATGTTAACCTTTCCTGCAAAACTCTAATCCTTCTTAATTATTTGGCATTAATATTGTTATATGTTAATGGGGGACACACACACACACACACACGAAGGAGTAAAAGCAACGCAGAAAGAAATGTAGTTGCCAATAATAAAACCAGCTGTAAGCTTTGGTTGCAAGGTACGTACTCGGCTATTAATTGTGTAGGGCATAATATTCTTTGAAGTTGTTGAGGTTTTTTTATTCTATTTTGTTTAATTAGAGAGACACTTTGATATGTACAGTATATAACGTTTTTTATTCCTAAATCGTGTAATAAATGTTATATATATAATTAACTTTATTAATATTTCATATGAATAAAAAAAAACAAGAAGAGAAGCTACGAAAAGGAAGTGTATTAATGGGCATGGAAATATCAACAGAAAAATGGAGAATTTGTGTCCCTATGTAACCCCACAGGTTATAATAAATGAGGGGCAAAGAAGAGTTGCTGTTGAATTTTCATTGCATTCATCAGATTCATAACTACCCACCGTTCACTTCATTAATGCTCCATTCCCCTTTTTGCCTTATTGGCTAGGGCAATGACAAAGTTCATTTAGTAGAATACTAACTTAATTACATTATAATTAAGTTTCAAAAGCTTTTTTAACATGCTATTAAAACTAGGGTTGAACATAGAACTCAGAAGCCCAGTATACCCAGTTCGACTAGAACTCACCCGTCCAAAACCTGATTCTGTACAAGAAGAACCGGACAAATGATATATGACTAGGCTGAACTTGGTATGTCTGGTGAGACTGGGCTTGGATTGATATAGCAGACTGAGTAGTCAAACCTAACTCTATAAATATGTGCATTATTATATTATATTATGCATATATTATAAGTATTAAGTTTGGACGATGCCAACTAGACAATACCTTATTATATAAAAAGAGAAAGACTGGACAATGCCAATTAGACATAAACTAGGTTCAATCTAGTCTAGTCTATCCAACCCAGTGGATGTTAGGTTTTCTACCGGGCTGAACTGGGCTCTGAGCTAGAGTGACTAACCCAAAGAATATACTAGACTAGACTATGGGCCAATGTTGCACTTAGCTCAAACCGGTCTTTATGTAGCCCTAATTAAAACCCAATCCTGATTGATCGGTTATATTAGTGAACTGATGAAGTAATATCTTGATCAGTTTAGTTAAAAGTTCTGAATGAATTTATCATGCTTAATTTTATTTTTTCCTTTTTCTCTTACTGGGTTTGAAACAATGTCTTTTTAAATTAATTAAAAGAAGCTACTAAGTGAAAATTTTGAAACGTTTATTATATAGAGTATCTTATTTGAATGAATGATGATTCAATTTTCACTTCTCCCTGGTATCTTCGTAATTGGCTGATTTTGCAGTGAACACGCACGCAATTATAGAAAACATCAAAAGGGGCTGTAATGATGCAGAAAGATTCTTGAAGTTTCTTCCTTGAAAGTGCTGCTTATTTTATTCTTCTTCTTTTCTTTGTTGAATTGAAAAAAATAATTAATTAGATGTATTGTTTTTCACTGCAAATAGTTTTCTCTAATAGAATTAATTACTGTTGAAGCATGCATAGAGACACACACACATATAAGAATCAAGGTATATACATTTTTATCCTTGAACTTTTTTAAGAGTACTAATTATCCTAAGTTAATTGATGGTGGTACAATGCTCCTTAAATATTAAAAAAAATAAATTAACTGTTGTGATAATTGCATGTGATGTTGTTGTTAAAGTTTAACTATCTTAACATTATACTACCATTATATAATTCTTTGGTATAAAATCTAGTTTACTTTTTTTAGGTAGATTAAAAAATTAATGAATTATAATTTATTTTTCCTACTCCTCATGCAACGCACCAAAGGAATCTCTATTGTATAGAATAAATTTGCAGATATTATAATAAACATCCTGTACATATATATAGTATTATAAGCTAATAAAAACATACATTGTCGGTAAATTGTATTCTTTAAAATAGCAGTTTTACACTTTTAGTTTTTGCATTGATTGAGACTTAACATGATTAATGCTATGAAATTTATAACATTCACCAAACCTTTTTGCCTCAATATGCCCCAGTGGGGTTGTCTTGGTGTTCATCTCATATGCTTTGTAAGATGGAAAATTAATTAAAAGGTTAGATAAGTGATAGAGGCAAATAAATGCAATGAGCAACCGTGTCGTGTATTTAGATGCATGTACTAGTTTGGCTACTTTGGTAAACCCTTTGGTATTAAAATCCAATTTGCATTGAATAGTTAGACTAGCAAATCACTGAATCAGTTTTATAGTTAATAAGAATTTTAGACCAGATCGATTGGATTGGATATTATATTTGCAAAAATTATTCTTGAAGTGCGCGTAGTTTCCTTTTAATTTTTAAGTTAGTAGCTGTATTTTTATCTCTTTATTAAATAATTTAATTTGATTTTGTTAACACAATTAAGTTTTTGTAATTAAAGGACAATTTTATTAAAAAGATAAAAATAAATACATAAAAAAGGCCTTAGCTTCTTGAGGTATGCCCAAAATATCTCAGTAATGCATGAGGCCTGTTATGAGTTACAAAGAAACATAAACGAAGACAAACAAAAATCAGCTGCAACTAGAGTTGAGCTTGGAAGAATGTAGAGGGAGTGTCATCGATGAGTTCGTGATAACCCAAAGCTCACGATTGGATTTGCATCACCCCTGGAGTCTCCAGGCATGATCACTCTGACACTCTAAGAAAGTCATGCTATGAACGCGCTTGCAAAGCCTTCCTCAATCAGTAATGCCACCACGAGACATCAATCGATCTCGATATCTCACGACGTCTGCATCCTTGAGGATGTTGAAAGAAACTCTTACCCCCCTAAAAATATAAAATAAGAAACAATTCTGGCAAGTAAACTTAAAGCAGTGAAGAAGCATGACAGATCATCATCATCAGCATATTCATATCTGTTTTAGCAGACAACTAAAATTGAAGTGAGGCGCCCAACGACCAATCAACGTCGTTGTTCTTGAACTTTAGTTATTGCATCGAGCTTAACGATCTCAGGAATACACACACACACACACACACACATATATTTATATATATATGAACTCCAGGATCCTCAATCGGGGTCTTCACTGTTCTGCCACACTCTCTCTCTCTCCTTTCTCCATCCTTCCCTTCAACTCTATGTAGTTTGGCTCTCACTCCACAGCGACGACGACGTCGTATTCCCGAACGGGTGCACTGTTGACATCCTTGACGCCTCCATGTGCTACGCCCATAGGGGTAGATTCTTTTGCAACTCATCGAGGGAAGGAAAACTAGGGCCTGTTTAGTATGAGGGAAATAGAAGGCAGGGAAAGTAGAAAATTTAACCAGTTCAATTTAAAAGAAATAATAAGTATAGTTATAAAATTTTAATGGATTACGGCCTAATTTTACTTTAGAAGTTTTGGCATAGAAAGAATGGGTATTTACAAGTTTTTCTTGATTAATATTACTTTGACAGTATTAAAAGAGAGCAATATAATGTTACGCTTTTTTATAAAAAATATTAATAGTTAATATTAATTTTTCACCACTTAAAGTGATTTTGTTCTCTTTTTTATATTTATGAAATAATATTGATTTAAGAAAATTTTTTAGATATCCACAATTTATACGTGAATACTTTTAGAATAAAGTTAGATCTTGATTCACTTTTATTAAAGAGAGGATGTAAGATAAAAAAATAAAAAAATAATTAAATTTTTTTAACCTCACTCCATTTTTTTTTAAATCTAACTCATTACAAGTTTTCTTTTTTCCTCCCTCCATTTCCCTTATACCAAATAGACCTTTTAGGGCTTACGCTAGGTGCTAATGTGTACAACTAATAATAATTGGCCACCTGATCTTACTTGAACTAATTAACTTGATGTATTTATAATTTTACATGAAGTTAGCTTTAATTTCTAATATTTTTATTATATTAAACTTTGAAATATTCTTAATGCTTATTTTTCATACAACCGAAACTAAGTTTTTTTGTATTAAAAAATTTAGGTAGGTTCGATACTGGTCCCCTACTAAGGCCAGGGCACAATCTTAAAACTTAAAGAGCGCTTATAGGGGACTTATGAGATCGCCTACCAAATGAACCCTCATGACGATAGCGAAAATCAAACTCTATCTTTATAGAATATAAATATATTCTTTATTATCTATACTAACTCTCATTAGTAATTGTAATTAAGTTAGGACTTAATGCTTATCCCAGCTGACCAAATAAAGAATTGCCTCATTATATGAGGTTGGGCCAGTATTAATTACAGCTGCCTCATGAATACTCCTAATATTTTTTATGAAGTCCAAGCGGGTCCTACCATGGTTTGTGGATTAATTTGAGTTTCATGAAGTCCTTGAGTTAAAAAAAAAAATAGGTACAGGATACCGGTTTTTTGGGCATAAAATGCTCCTAATTACGTTATGGAGAAATACTAGTATGGACTTATCGTATGTGGATTCAACTGGCGAAAGAGTGAGATATGCGATTATTTAGAGCGTGTTCAAACCTTGGGAAATACTACTTTATTGTGGTTCTAGTCGCGGCGTTTGGGGAGGCATCCTAACTCCTGGGTGTCTAGGTTTATATTTGAGGGGCTCGATATTGGTATCGCCTAGGAGGAAAAGAGATTTCGCCCTGCCTTTAGATCGTGGGTAAGCCTAACCCCTTTTTAAAAATTTTTGTACAAACAAAAAAAAGAAATACTAGTATGGAGAATAAGAAATAAGAGTTATGGAGAATGACATTTAATGATAATTAGGTCCCCATTTGTTTTAAAAAAATGAGTTACAAATATTGATGTAGACAATTGCAAACAAAGAATTAAGTTTAAAACTTAAATACCTAATTTACAATTAAGACTCCTGAATTTTCAATTATTTGAGCCGATATTTACGACTCATTTTTCAGGAAATTTTATGGGAAACCTAACTATCATTAAATCGATGTTTCAGGACATAACTATCATTCTCTCCAAGAGTTAGATAAAATAATTATAAAAGTTGTATCTTAATTTCATCTATCTATTTTGTTGGATGTTAAGCGTATGAAGAAACATTGAATTATTCAAGAGATTGTTTAACTTGACTGATGTGCTTTTACTTTTTAATTAATTGTTAAATAGAAATAAACTGATCAACAGGCTTAATCCACCTGACCAATAAGAACTATTTTTTCAACTGCCGTCAAAAAGTGATTAGTGTGCTTAAGGCACAATATTGCTGCAAATTTAACAAGAATGAAGCATCAGTGCAACGTATAAAGGGGACAAAACAAAGAAATTAGAATGAGATTGGTGGGTAAGGTATCATCTTTGATGTTAGGCAAAGCAAGGAAGCCTTTTCGGCTGTCTGGATCCAAGAGATTCACTCTCTTCCTCACGCATTCTTCAATACTTTTTGTCTCAGCCAATCCCATAAATAACTTCACCACTAAAATTCGATTTGTCCCATAATTAGAAGCTGAGTAGACCATTATGGCTCATCCTTACTCTGCATTTCTTAAACTCACTTTCATCTTCATTGCCATTTTCATTGGTTCAGGTACCTTTCTCATTCCATAACATCTTGCTTTGTTGACACAATCTAATAGTAAGATAAAGTTTGTTGTTATTGTTGTTGTCGTCACGGTCGCTGTCTTTATTGACATATCTCTTTCTTCAAATATCTGTAACAAAAGCCTTGGAACTTGTTTAGTTAGTATTTTTTTTATTGCTTAGTGATTTTAATTGTTGGATGGCAGGTCCAGAACTGTGTGGAAGCAAGCAAACTTTCACTTTTGTAAATTACTGCAAGGAAACAATATGGCCTGGGATAACTCACAATGAAAACTTCACTAGTGGTAGCTTCACATTGAAACCATGCCAATCACAATCATTTCCTGCTCCTGCTGGATGGAATGGCCGGATATGGGCTAGAACAGGCTGCGACTTCGACAAAAATGGCACCGGCAAGTGCAAAACAGGTGGTTGTGGAACTGACATGAACTGTAGCGCCCCAGGAAGCCCACCTTCGACGCTTGCCGAATTTGCTCTCGGTGAACTTGACTACTATGATGTTAGCCTTGTGGATGGGTTCAACATGCCTATAGCAGTGCAGGCTGTTAATGGCACAGGGAACTGCAGTATTGCAGGATGTGATGGAGATCTGAGGCAGAACTGCTCATCACAGCTAGCCATGAAGGAAGACGGCAAAGTTATTGCATGCCGGAGTGCCTGCGATGTCTTCAAAACCGATGAGTATTGTTGCAGAGGACAGCATGGAGATCCAGGGACATGCATGCCTTCAAACTACTCAAAGAGTTTCAAATCTGTGTGTCCTGTAGCATATAGTTATGCATATGACGATCCAACAAGTGTTATAACATGCTCCGGAGCAGATTTCGTCGTGACATTCTGTGGAACCAGGTAAATATCATACTCTAAAACCTCTCAATCACCAAGACACTAATACTATATCAAGTTTCAAAAAAGTATTCATTATTAATATCTCTAGGAGTTTTCACGCAATAACATGTTCCAAGCACTAGAAAGGCATTTACAATGGAGTTCAATATATAGATAGATTTATACAACCTGATTCTTATTATTTACTTGCACATCTATCATAATTCCTGATATTGTTAAATGCAGGAATCAAACGTTGCCCACCTCCCATGACAATCAACATCCATGTAATGCATCAACGTCAAAAGCTTATAAAGCCATACCTCACATCTGGTGGACCCTGATGCTGCCATTGGCTTTCATGTTTAATTCATGGATCACACCTTAGCAAATTGTGCATGTTGAAGATCTTTTCAATGAACACCTTCACTAGTTTGCTTCATTTGGAATTTCCTTGTTGCTTCCCTTGATTTTCCCACAAAGTAAATTGAAGATGTCTTCCAACCTTTTCACTTGTCATGTACATACATTTTTCTAAGTTATAATCACTTCTTTTTTTTTTTTTCTCCGTGTCGATGAGAAACATATCTAAGATTATTTCTCTCTTTGTTTTTCCTTTTTGAAAGAGACAATTACACCCACCCACCCACCTATTACTACCCTCCCCTATAGGGGAGAACTAACCCACCCACAAACCCACCCAGGGGTTGAATCAGCAACCTCCCCTTTTCAGGGAGGTGGATGATGCCATTGCGGCACTAGGCCATTGGCAATCTAAGATTATTTCAATCAATTGCAGAGCTAGTTTCAATTTTTTTATTTCAGCTTGTTTCCTATGGCAAGCTGTGGCAAATATGGTGGAAATATTTGAAAAAGAAGCAATCTAACAATTAGCAATCATAATGATAACTAGCCAAATGGAGACTAGGTCCAAACATTTTAAATAACTCATATGGGAAGCCATTTGCATGCAGAAATTATAAGTCAGTTAAACATATAGAAGAAACCTATCCCCTAAAAGCAGCATTTAAATAAAATGCAACATGCTGAATGTAATGAAACAATTTCTGCTGACTGAGACTTTCATGATATTGTGTTGGTGGAGCAATAAGGTGAACGGAGAAACACCTCACATTTTGCTTGTGTAAAAACTATCCACTCTCACAGCATAATTCATCTTCATAAAATTTTGATTCCCCTTGGATGAATTAACATATCATATAAAGGAGAAAATCGAACAAGGCTTATGTTGCCATACAAAATTGCTTTCTTATCACATGTGGACAAAATTTAAAAAGTTGTTTCATATGTTTACCATCAACTTCTCCAATAAAAACATAAAATACAGAGCTGTGCGCTCCTGAGTTGTATCATGTCATGTTTTTGTTGGAAATTTTGATAGTAATACTTAAAAACTATACATAACTTCTGCCATAACTTCTGCCCATCACATGTTAGTGAAGAACTAGAGTTAAGACTGATCAGATCAAGCATTTAATCAAAAGGAGTCAAACTTGTACACAAATGTCCTCTGCTTTACAAAATAATTGACAGAAAATTACATCTATATATTCTATGAACAACCATGATCATGGTGCAACTATCTATCTGGACTTAAAACCATTCTGACTTCCTTGTGGTTTTTCTTGGTCCTCAATTTCCTTTAGTGGACTTACTGATCTGGACTCATCATTTTCATATGGTAAAACTACTACAGGGGCAGCAGGGACTGCATGCCAACGCTCCTTCACCAAACTTAAGAACTTCTTTACCATTTCTCTCCTGAACGCAAGCTCTCGTGTAAAGAGATCCAAGATAAGAAAGGAAAGAATGTACTTGAATGGGATAATGAGGAGAATAGATGCAGAAGATATCAGCAACAATGCTACATCTGTAGTCACCTGAAAAGGGTCAAAATGAATGCACATCAATGATGGGATTTAAAAGCCACCAAAACAAGCAATATCATGAGGCCAAGATATTGTTTGATATAAATTATTTTCCATCACCCATATTATTGTACCTGTGGATGACCTGAAAGTAAAATAGCACGCATTTTGAGAAGTGCAACATTCACTTGCTGCATATAATTCTCAACATCAAGCATTGCATCTTTTACAGCAATGATCTTTTGTATGGTATTTGATGGAGGCTGATCACGTATTGTGACTTCACCAAAAGACCGTCCAAGACGGCCTTGCTCCCTAAGCCCCCTGATTGTCAGCATTCCAGCTCCCAAAATCATCAGCATAACGGGAAAAACATATGACAGCAAGTTTCTGGTGGGGGAAATCAACACATATACATCAGCTCACAGTATAATAACATGCAAGGATAAATAATTCATTCAGCCTTGACCAAAAACAGAAAAAAAGGTATCCATTAAGCAATTAGCTCAAAATCAACCACCGAAGTACATTTTGAACAAGTTAATTTTATTAATATGTTCCATCATAAAAAATGCCTTCAGTGCAAGTCCGCAAGGAAGATATATATCACTGCCCTATAGAAACTTTTAAGTGACGAGTTAAAATGCAGAGAATGGAACTCAGTTTCCATAAGGAAGGCATACATGATCAATCAATAGAAACTTTATGTCACAAGTTAAAATGTACTACAAGTAGACAGATAAGAGAGTCCAGGACATTTCTTTTAGCACACCTTTTTAAGTCCATAAACTTCAAATCTTTGAAACTGTAGAACAAAAGATCACAGCAAAAATTGCAGACCTCCATTGGATATTGAAGATGGAGAGAGCAGGGTAAATACTGTTTATAAGTTGAAAGATATATAATCTGTATTATAACTTAATACTACTCAATAAAAACTGAGTAAAGGCATAACCAAAAATATTTTCTGAAAAAATGGGGGCCCATTGGAGAGAATGACTATATCTATATTGGGTAGTTTACATGATCTCATATATATCATTGTCTTAGGTTCTCATACATGAAGATAGTATTCTAGAATTGTAATAAGAGAAAATTACTTTCAGGTCCCACACAAGAAGTCAAACTACAAAAAAGTCCCTTAAATTCACCAAAATACTCTGAAGTTCCTATCCTCGAATTGTAAATAAGTTTTAATGTGCATTCACCAAAATGCCCTTATATATGAAAAAAATGATAGGAGTTGATATTTTGGTGAATGTACATTAAAACTTATTTACAAATAAAGGATAAGGACTTCAGAGTATTTTGGTGATTTCAAGAGACTTGATTTCTTGTGTCTGTGTGAGACCTGAGTAATTTTCCCTTGTAATAGATCTATCATAGTCTTTCACTTTATATGAATGTTTCCTTTTTGGGAGAACACCTTGCGTAAATTTGCAAGAATGGCAAGACTGTAATTTTATTTTTTGGGAGGATATCTTGTCTTCTATATTGCATTCCTTTTCTCTTATCATCAGTAAATTTTTTCCATAAAATTTAAAAAAAATAGCAAATAAATGCCTAGTCAATGAATCTTCAAATCACCTTGAGACTCACCACAGTTGTAAATGAGAAAAATAAAACAATCACAACAAACAAGAGTTAATAGGGGAAATGATCTACCTAAAAATTACTGTGTAGACAACTCCCAGAAATGCAACAGTCATCTGTGGCTCCTCCCAGCGCCTTAATTTCTCAAAATTTCTCACAGTTAAGCTCAGAGGAAACATGAGTTCCTACACAAGAACGAGGTTACTATTTGACAATATACGATTTTGGGATCTTTTCGAAAGAATAGAACAAAAAGGAGCACTAGTAACGAAGACCTAGTCAAGGTGAAATTTTTACATTTCTACAAAACTGTGCCATTAACTAAACTCAATCTACAATTACCTATTATTTATCCATCATAAATGTCATTCATCATCACATAAGAATTAATTAAGACAAGTAGAAGCAACAGTGCAATATCAAATTCGACGTATGTAATATTTTTGGCATGATATTGTTTAGATAGTCAGAGTAAAATGAAAGACAAAAAGGGAATCGTTGTTCAACTACAAATTGCAAGGATTGGCAAGTGGCAATGTATAGCATGGCGTGTAACATATTATTTTATTTTTCTTTTGTTTCCATTCAAGTCTGAGACTTTGAACGCATCCACCACAGGTTGAACAGATTTTTTCCAAAACGACAAAAGCAATAGCATTATTTGGAATCCTATAATCCTTTTTCTCTTTCACGATTACCATATTCTACTTTTGCAAATGGGACAGTAACACTTTAATGATAAACAACTCAAGCTACAGCAAAAACCAAGAATGGCCACATGATCCAGAAAAAGGTGGTCACACAAAACTGTTTCACTCCTCAGAAATCAACTGAAAAGGAGATATACTTGGAATTAATTTGAACAAGGTCCTCCTCTTATTCAAAAGAGTGGTTCTCGAATGATCAAATAAAAACTTTTCAGCACGATGAACTTCTTCAAAATCGAGAGAGATGATGCATTGAATAAATCTTATTAAAAATTAGTTGACACTTTCCCAAACTAAATTCTGGACTTTAACCACCAGGGATTGAGATCAAGTTAAGGAAAGACTCCACTTAAGGATCCATATGGAGTATAATTACTCTAAAGAACCTTAAAAATCAAAATTCCTCTTAAAGACTAAAATTACTACTGGTGTTTCTCAAAGTTACCATTCATGCTCTCTGAAGCTAACAGACCAAGAATATTTTTATAACATTGGGAAGAACAAACTGTATCTTTAGATGGTGCTAACTTTAGAAAGAATCAGTAGTAGGTTTTGTCTTTTAAGAGTTTTCAATGTCTTTTAATATAAATATTACTTTATATGGTTCTCAGGTGGAATTTCCTTAAACTCAGGTCATTCCTAATGTTATCAGGCAACACAAATTATGTTTAAAATTTATCAGAAATGGTAATAATATCGATCAACAAGATTTGAAATCAAAATCAGTAGATTCCATTCTGCAAGTTTCACTGGAGTTGCTATGATTACGTAGATTGCTACTTTGAAAGAGATCTATAATTAAAAGAATTGCTTAGAAAGAAACAAAAGTGAAATATAAGAGAGAATACCAAAACGAAACTATACCAACCTTGAAAAGATCAATATTACTGGGTATGCCTTGTAGAGTTGCAGCATCAATGGTAGCTTGAGTTTTCTCTACAGCCTGGTGCTTTCTCTTGCATGTTTCTGCAGCTCTTTCTACGAGTGATAAATCAGCCACAACAAGATGCTTACTTAACACTAAACCTTGTTTAATTGAAGAGTACTTCCAGAAACTTGTGGAAGCACCAGATGCCCAAGATGGAGATTTCATCCATTTCTGTAGGTAGACACTTCCATCTATGTCAAAAACGTGGTTACGACTTTCAGGTGATTCATTAGAAGGCCTGGTCTCCTGAGTCAGTTTATTGCGGGTATTCATAAATCCTGTAACTAGATGGCCACTCCAATAATTTACGGCCAACGTTTGGAGGACAATATCACCATGTGGTGCATTTTTTAAATATGAGAACTGAACAAGTTTGGTGGGATCATCTAGCAACTTTCGCATGTGTTGAAGGACTTGAAGCCTAGCAATACCATTAATGGCACTGGCTGTTGCTTTTTTCTTTCCTTTGCGAGAACCATACACATCATACAATGATTCATCAGAATCATCAGGTCCATACTCACGTACAAACTTGTGTAAAGCAATAATTTCACTTAATAATGCATACCAAACATCTCTCCTCATATCAGCTCCCAAGTCAACAAATTCAAGCACCCATGTGTCTGACCTAAATATGAATAAAAGTAGAAAAAGAAACATAAGAATTTTTAAAATTGTAAGAGAACCACTATCCAGCTAAGAAGAAAATGATGATAGGAAGTAGTTTTATAATTGTAAGAGAACAAAGGATCCCAAATGAAAGGAAACCAAGGATCCCTGGAAATAAAGTAGATGGATGATTGTAAACCATAATCATGCTCTTAAAGGGCTAAGAGAAGACATGAAACTTTTTTGAGTTATCTCACTTGAGAACATTAGAATTTGTTGGATTTTCAACTACGCATGATTTTGTTTGCATAACAACCTAATGAGAAATTATTGAAGATATATTCTAGGTGTAAAAAAATATCTTAGGAATGTGATTTGATGTATCATACATTGATTTATTTCAACAATCTGTCAGGATTTTATTTAATTATTTATTAGGGTTCCCCTATAATATTGTATTTTAAATTGCCCAATCATCTTGTATTTTAATTTATCTATGGGCTATATATAAGACCCTTAATAGCAAGGGTTAGACGGCTCATACTGATTGATTGGTGAAGTTTTTTTTTTTTTAATGAAATAAAGTTAATCTAATTGTCCCTTATTTATTCTACATTTTCCTCCTTTTCTTTATTCTTGTAACTGGTCTTGCATCACACCATAAATACATGATTCAGTAACTGTTGAAGATCTTACTCGGAGTCAGAGCCAAAGGAAATAGAAACAGCAGAGTCAAAAAGAGAAGACCCCAAAGGTCCAACTTTTGCTTTCTCCACATGTAATCCTTCATACGAAAGATCCAGTCTCATGGCATTCTTCTCTCCCAATAAGCCAACAGTCTGAACCATAGATTTGAAAATGTTCAACAGTGTTGCATACTTATAAATCAATGAATTATTTCAGGCATGAACAAAAGGGATTTCTGTTGGCTAACAAATGACATTAGAGAGAACCATCTTCTTAGTTGTATGTCTTCATATTTTACCTTTATTTTTTATCTGTATAATATTTCTCACTTTCCTTAAAATCATCCATTCATCCCACGAATTTTGTTGTTCATTAAAAAAATTTCCATCAAAATGTGACAGGTCCAGGTGGTCTTGTTACCAGAAACTATGTTGCAAGTATTGGAAGTAATATACCTAGAAGAGTAAGTAAATGCTAAAGGACCCCAAACGGAACAAGAGCCCATATAGGCAAGGGGAAAACTCAAGCCACTAAGCCAAGTGCGTAACTAGTCAGAGATATTTTGGGATGTCATAGCATTCAACTCCGTTCCAGTTAAAATTTAACTTTCTGTGCCATAACAGACACCAAACTAATCATAGGACATCTTTTCTCTCAGATCCGTTCCTTTCCATGGTAAGAGGATGACCTTGTACAAAATTTTGGCAATGGCAAGAAAACTAGATCATAGAATTTCATAGATTACATATTTTAAAAGTATGTAATCATGCAAATATTAAAGTCTATGAAAATCCATCATATCAGCATCTCAGGAAATTATGAAATACCTCAAAATAGATTGCTTTATCAGTAAGAGTGAGTTTGCCTGGCCATGCTATATTCTTCTCCCATTTCAGCACAGGCCGCTTGCTGTTGGAGCCAATGCATAGAATTCTCTCCTCAGAAAGTTGAGGAAACTCCGGAATATGATATGACTTACATCCTTCATATACTCTACAGAATCATCAGTATAAGTTAAACAGAATAGTGTTAGATTTGGATGTTTTAAAGAGCAGGCTAGCAGAATCAAGCAACTGTATAGATAGAACAAACCATAAACAAGACAATGCAAGCAAAAATTTAGATAATCTTTTTAACAGGAGATGTGCCTGCTAAGAAGATATCTCTGGCATGAACATCAGTGTACTAGATTACGAATTTGAATAACAATGAAAGAACCCTGAAGTGATATGATTACAAGAAGTTAGGGGAACTAACAAAAGAAGAGACTAGAAGAGAAGGAGCATCCACCATATGTATAAAAATGGGACACAGACAGTTTTGAAATTCCTTTCATGACAAAAAATGTCATCTAAGGAAGAAAAAATAAATTCCATTTTTTGTCTGTTTAATGACCATAAATAACCAGATCTAAATATATAGAGCGCCTACTGCACTAGATGCGCTTGAGATTGGTAATTTGTTAATCCATTTATCTTTCTGTAACTTGTGTGATCAGAACCACATGTTACTTGGATGCTTTCTCAAGAGATTTATCATATCTCCAACCAAAACTTTAAACTCACTTGACAAGCTCATTAATGTAAGTCAGCCACAAGCTCAAAGAGATTCCCCCATGATCACCAGCTAGAGCTTTGAATAGATTGTGTGCTGTGGGGCGGTCAACCACACCAGAGACGGCGGGAGCAATCCGAACAAAAGCCTCTTCTGTGACAAGCTTACTCTGCAGAGCCAATAAGAAATAATTATCCAAAGTTCTCCCTCCCTAAATCATCACATAAAATAACTGGGAAAAAAACAAACTAAAAATATAAGAAAACTTGGACCAGAATTTCTAAACAGAATATCATTGATCAAATTCATACAATAATTTCGCCGAGCTATCTTACTCCAAATTTTGTTTCTATATTATAGATGCTAATTCTTGGTCAATTCCTATTGTATTATGAGGCTGATTCATTGCTTGATAACTTCAATATGAAAGGTTTCCAAATGCACACAATCTCTCTATCTTCTTCACAGAGAGAAAGTCTAAAAAACTGCATAAAATAAAGAAACAGATTGCACCCAAACAAAAAAATAGAAACAAAAATGCAGACATGAATAGAGTAAGGGGAGAAAATGAACTTTAGTGGTAGTGACTTTCAGTCCAATGGATTTTTTCACCATCCTTGAAAGTTCAACATTAAGTCAAGTAGATAAAATCAAAGCATGAGAGTCTTTAAGTTAAACTATTATGTCTCCTAACAGGAAACAGCTCCTCTGAAATAAAGCTCACAAAATGTGGACTTGATCAACCATGATGAAAAATCAACCATATAGAAATTTATAACATACAAGAAGCCTGACAATAACACGTTAATCTGTGGAAACAGACTTCCTTAAGCTTGTCATCGATGGCTATCTACTTGCACATGATTCTCTGAATTTCTACCTGAGCTTCGAGTGAGCCAAATTTTTTCGAAACATATTTTCCATAAGCAGCTAGAAGAACATAAATATTTTCTAACAGTGGTTGAATTGATAAAGAAAATAAATCACCTGAAAAGAAGCCTTCTCTGGCATGCTTGAAAGCTCATCACTGTACGGATTTTCCCATGCAAGCATGGTTATGAAAATAAGCCTCTGGAAAGCAGGTTCCTGCAAACATCATTTGCATATGCAAGTGCACAAAGCACAATTTTGCAAACAATCCAAGATGTATTAATGGGAGATTTGCATACAATCAACATAATGGGAGAAAGTGCAAAATTGATGCATGGATTAAAAGACTAGTGACTAAATCAATAAACATCTTATAACATTGGAACGAAATCAAAGACAGAAATCTAGATTGTAAAAATTGCAAAGGACTTTGAGAATAAGGTCTTCTTCAGGTGGTAACGAGGCTGGAGATGCATAGGGTAACAATCCTCAGATAGCTTGCTGATATGAATCATCACCAACTGAAGTAAAGCCTGATGATACTTTTTACCAGAACTGGAAGAGATTAGGAAATTGACAGGAGGAAGGAGTTGCAATGAAGAGATAAAATATGCAGCAGCAGAGAAACAACAAACCCAATATTGTGGCTTTTAACAGATATGTATTGAAATCGAGACCTTTCAGGAAGGAAAAGAATAAAATAAAGCAAACAAAATATGCTCCCACATGTCTGTAATGAGAGATGAAACAAAACGCCCAAATGAGGATATCTTATCCTCTGACAAACTAACCCAAACCCCCCCCCCCAACAAAAGAAAACACAAGCAGGGTAAATTTCTGACTATTGACTATTTTTTCTTAAAATGACCTTCAAATGTTTCAGCTTATACCATTCAAAACACAACATTAAAAAATTTACACTTCATCATCGCTACATACATTATACTGTACCTTTAAGGAAGGATGAAGATCAGAACTATCCCTTGACAAGAACCTAAAGCAGCAATATTCAACCAAATTACGGGCATCTCTGTGTACTGATTCAGGAACAAGAGCTTCATAAATTTTCTGCATTTTCTTCCCAGTCAGCCCATTCATCCTGCATATCTCATTTAAAAAAGTCAAATAATAATTTTTGTATCAGTTTGATAGGCATGAACTAAGAAGAAAATGGAATATTACATTAGATGCAGTCCTCTCCAAAAGGCTATCTTCATTAATCAACGGAATGTATTAAATCATGTCAACAAGACATAAATTGAGAAAAGAAGTTTATGTGAATACATCAGAAACAAAATACTAAAATCACCAGGATACCAACTGTAGAGACTACAAGATAACAAATTCCTATATTCTTTTCTTTTTGCTTTGCTTTTCCACTGTACTTATGAAGAGTATGCCTTAATTGCGTATGTCTTGAATTTGTCGATATATAATCCAGCCTACGAAAGCATTTGTTCAAGGACCAACATATAAAGGTTTTACCTAAAATAAAGATGAGGCACACACATTCACCTGCTAAATTGCTCAATACATGTAACAGCAGCTAGAGAAAGAATGCCCTTTTCTGTTCTGCGGTCTATGGTCTGTTCTACCATAAATATGTCTTCCATGACTTGAAATCCAAGATCATCTTCAGTACCAGACTTTCTATTTTGACCAGATTTTGCAAGTGGGGAAGACACTTCATTCAAAAAGTCTTGGGTCTTCGATAGCAATATATTCATTCTTTCTTGGATTGAGCCTTTCAAGAGATATGGAGTTTAAAATTAGAGAACGGCCAAAAAGAGGGAACGTGGTAAATATAATGTATACTAATAAGTAGTCTGATGGAAAAACCCAGGAGTTCAAGAAGACAAATAATCGAGCGCATCCATGTCATGCTTGCTTGACTAATGTCAATGCTCACCGATTCATAAGTTCAGTTGAGAAATGGATGGTGCAAGTATTAAGAGTTTGACTAGCAGTTAGAAAAGTGAAATAGCTAAGAAACTTCCACCAAGTCTAGTCCAAAATAGAAACATCATAGGCCACCAGTGGTAGGGCTATTGGCTATTTGCCTTCGATCGAACAATGAACTTAGGGAACTTGTAAGCTATCAAAATGAGTTGACAAGTAACATCTATGAGCTAGGAGACTACGAGTTTCCTTTCTGACCATTTTATGATAACTTATGAATAAATTATGAACACAACATAACACTACCATGATTATAAACACAAACAGCTAACAATTAATTCTACCAAATACACTTGAAAATGAAAATTCAGAGAATAGAAGGAAATCACATACTAGCGCTAATATCATTCAGCATCCATCTATCCCCCAAAGATTGTCGCACGAACTTGAACGGGGAATTCTGCTCTGAAACTATTCTTGCAGGGAATTTGTATTTACAAAACTCTCCCTTGTTGTAAGAAACCACATAAAATTTGGGGGCTGGAGATGTTCTCAAGTGGGTCCAAGGAAGTGTAGGTCCCATCTTCATGTTTTCTTTTCCTTTTTCTTTTCTGGTTTTTCAGGATTCTAGCCAGAAACTCATACGGATAGATCAATCATCAAGACCAAACATATAGGAGCAAGCAAGACGCTCCAGAGAGCGAAGTGAAGAAGAAGAAGAAGATAATTACCGAGTGAAAGTAACAAGTACATGCGTAGATGCTTTGGCTTCCTCCGCAATTGCCACATTTATCATGAACTTTGCAATTCTAGATTTCTAGTCTTTGAACCTTGGAGTGGGTAGTGATGTGGATGACTCCGGCGGCTTGCACGTGCTAAATATAGGAGTATATAGTTACGTCTGGATCCATAATTAATTTATTAAAATCTTATTATGTTTAATTATTTAAATATAGGGCATGGGCAAGAGTTTAAAAAATAACTAATAAAAAAATTTAAATAATTTTAAAAAAAATATTAGAAAAGAGTTTATAAAAAAAATAGTTATGAATAAATAAATATTTAGATAATTATTACTATAAAAAAATTTATAATTAAAAAATTATGAGAAAAAAAGTATGATTTTATTAAAAATATAAGAGAGGAGAGAGGGTAGAGAAGAGAGAGGAGAAAGAAAAGAGAGGAGAGAAAAAAAGAGTAAAGAAGAGAGAAACGAGAGGAGAAAGGAGAGATGAGATTGAGTGTAAAAAAAAATAATAATAAAATAGTAATTAGATAGTCTATAAATTTTTTTACTGTTTTAAAAATTAATCTTATTAGCTTATCCAAAATTTTAGTTTTAAATTATAATTTTATCCAAAAAAAATTTTAGATAAATATAACTGTTTAGTTTAAAAAAAATTTAAAATTATAGGCTAAAAAACTCTTTTTAAAATCTTAATTTTATATTTTTTTTCAAACAGTCATATTATAAAATGAGATTTTGCGTAAATGGATAAAAAACGAAGGGCACCAAATAATAATAATAGTCCCTTTGGTTTGACATGATGGGAGGGTATTATTTTACGTAGTTAATTAGCGCCTTATTAAGACAACTCTTGAAATTGAACTTTTTTTATTAGTTGGTATCTAGTTAGTTTGTATGATTATTTTATATATAATTATCCGTTTCTACTAATTTAATTTTTTTATAATATAATTTTCTTTTTTAAAAAACATAAACTTGTAGGAGCATATGAAAAAATACTATTAAGAAGAAGTATAATAAAAAATACTATTATCTTTTTTAAAAAACATAAACTTGTCCAGAACGCCAATAATAATATCAATGGCCTTATCCTCTCCTTTCGTTCTCCCAGTCCTCAACACCACTTCCCTCGAAAATTCACCCCCCAAATTTCTCCATTTCCATTCAACACCTTCTTCTGCAGCAACCTCTCGCTTCGATGACAACGAAACCCGCCATTATCGTTCTATCTCAAGGGCTTCTTCTTCGTCATCGCAGAAATGGAGGGCAAGAGTCTCCTTCTTTCCCGCTTTCTTGAAAAAGGGCAAAGATGCCGAGGCTCTCAAGGATGAACTTCTCGAGGCCATTGCGCCGCTAGATCGAGGAGCTGATGCTTCCCCTGAAGACCAGCAAAGAGTTGATCAGGTAGGTTTCGATTTAGGGTTCATTTTTTTTCAGTTGCTATCCTTGTTTTCTGTGGCGCGAAGATGAGGAATTGGCTCTCGAAATTTCTACTAACTTAGCCATTGCTGTGCGCTTCACTGTGAATTTCTAATTTTGTGAAAGGTATTTCTCTGTTTAGAGCGGAGTGAGCATCATGTTATGCCATAATAGCTTGTTGGAAGCTATAAGAATCCTTCTGTTGATAAACTAGGTATGCATGCAAAATAATAGCATAACCTTCAAAATAAAATGAAACTTTGAACTTTCAAGGCTACCTCACGTCGCAATAAACTAATTAATTTATTATATAAATTTTAAATTAAGATACATTTTGTCATCTCATTATTTGGCCACTTTCATAGGGTAGTTGGCAGGCAGCAATGAACAATACACTTTCACTTGGTTGTTTCAATAACTTGCCAAAGTTCAGTCCTAAACAGAAAGTATCTTAACAGGGAAAGAGAGATCAAGGAGAAGTCTCACTTTTTCACTGAGAAGTAATTTAATAAGCTGATGGGGTTGTGTACAAAAATATTATTGATTTCTTTTTCTAAAATATATTGGCTAATTGATTTTTTTGGATAAATCTAGGAAACCAAATAAATTAGTTAATTGTAACTAATATAAAAACTAATCGACTAATTTAGGTAGATTGAAATGTATTTAATATGAATTCATCTTGAAAGATTAGATTTAATTATAATTAACTAATTTATTTGGCTTCTTAAATCTCCTGAAAAAAATCACCTAACTCTTATAATTAGGAGCGGATGCAGTATAACTTATTAGAAAATATATTTACTAAAATTTTATTTCTGTTATTTATCTAATCTTAGTTTATTCTATTTATTATAGTGTTTTTAATCAAACTTTATTGTTAAATTAAAAGATTAAACTCAGATGTTCATAAAAAAAGAGAGATTAAATTTAATTCAAACTATATTGTCTATGCGCTAACATGGATATCTGACTATTTCTCAATGGTAGTGGCGTTAATTTTGCACGATTATGGCATCTTTATTCTTGATTGTTGGAATTTATTTCTAAATAGATTGGACGCAAACTTGAAGCAGTTAATCCAACAAAGGAGCCACTGAAATCGAATCTACTTGATGGAAAATGGGAGCTCATATACACTACCTCAAAGTCAATTTTGCAAACCCAGGTAAACATTTTCTTTCAAGGTTTTGTCCCACTAAAACTAATATCTTGGCTATCTATGGTTCTGTCTGAAACTGTTTTCAATTGTCTGCTCTTTAAAATATTTTTAAGATTATTATTAATTTTTTAAAAAATTTTAAGAACAAGAACCCCATAAAATAGCTTTTGAAACTTTGGGGCAGAAAGCCTGGACGACAATTGGAGTTTTAGAGTTGTATATATATACGAACGTGTCATTAATAGAAACTTGTAGATTATACTGTATAGTTTTTAAATTTTGCTTTAATTTATTTGTTTGACAATACTTGTTGGAAAGAACATGTATAAATGCAATCAATAACATCTCTAAATCTAGTTTTCAACACTATGTACTGAGGAAACTCCAAAATGAGCATTTTTCATTTCTTCACCAGTGCATGTTCCTGAGTTGTAGACTTTTTCTTTAAAAGAATCTTTTTCTACTTTCTAAAAATGGAACCTATTTTATGTTATTACCTCCTTTCATTTCACCACGTGTGACTCTCTAATTGATTATAAGCATTTATTTGTTTATGTTCTGAATCTGAGTTATAGTTATATAACATGGGAAAAAATTCCCCTAAAGGCTCATCTTTTAATGCACATAGCAAAGTTAGAACTTGTTACTTTTGTCGATGCCTTCCTTTTTGAATTTCCCCCCATTAATCAAGTCTACGGGTGATTTTGCACACAAACGTTGCACTAACTTGGTAACTAATGTATTGACAGAGGCCAAAGATTTTTAGATCAAGGACAAATTTTCAAGCAATTAATGCAGATACTCTCAGGGCCCAAAATATGGAGTCTTGGCCATTCTTCAATCAGGTGACATTTTGAAGCTAAGTCGCTTTTAGACATTTATGTGATTCCCTCATTTTTCTCTTAAAAAAAAGTAAAAGATAATATTTTGTAGGTTACAGCGGATTTAACACCTCTGAATGCAAGAAAAGTGGCTGTCCAATTCGATACTTTCAAAATTGCAGGCTTTGTAAGTGTTCTTGAGCCTTAATGGTTGCTTTGTATCCTGTATTTAGGAGTGAACTGTGTTTGCTAATTATTTAACAAGCTCCAAGGAAACCCATGCACAAATTGCACGATCTCGTTTTAAGCAAGTTGAATATTCTGTCTAAATTTTTATATATCTTGGAATTAGTACCCTAATAAGTAATATAGCTTAAAGCTCTGCTTAAATTAAGTAAGACTAAATATCTTTTCCTCATGTGATGAACATGGTAGATGATAACTTAAATTTTTAGAAGCTTCTTTTTATTTTTTAAGCATTTTCACTCTGCTAAATTGTGGAGAAAAAGGTTGAAGAAGTAAAAAAAGCTGCACAGAGCTCAATAATAATAAAAAATGCTCAGACCTCGAGACGAGTCGTACTTAGGAATTATACAACTTTCTATAGATTTGATATCTTATATTGATTGATATTGGCATTACCGTTGGTTTTTTTATTAATGCTATGTTTTGTCTATGCAGATACCTGTTAAGGCACCTGGAAGAGCCCGTGGTGAATTGGAAATAACATATTTAGATGAAGAGCTGCGGTAAGTGATGTGCCATATTTTATTTAATACATGTTCAACATTTAATTCACGTCCAGATTTCTTGTCCATTGAGAAGTCAGAAACCTCTTGAGGTGCAAGTAGTTAAGTTCTTCTGTTTGCAACATAAATTCTCCTGTATATAGACAAACACTAAAACCTTTGTTACCTTTGTTACGATGATCATGCGAGAAGGCAGATAAATATTAGTGTTTTTGTTATTCTTTTGTCTGTCTTTATCCTCAAAACCATTACATAACATGAGAATTTCAAATCTTCTGTTGTAATATTAGGATTTCTAGGTGCTTATGATTCTCCTGACCTTTTGCTTTAAATTTATACTTTTTCCTTTCTTGATTTGTTGCATATTTAGAATATTTTATTTCCCCTTTTCTGTTGTTAATTTTGTGTGATTCTAACGCCAAACTTGTTGCAATAACCCCTATTTATGGGCGTATAATTCTTGAGTAATATTCACATCCGAGTATTATTATTCTTGACTCTTATCCACATCTTTGATTCCCCGTCATCAATATCAATATACCATATATATAATATAAAACCTATATAAAGTCACATTATTCATAAGTTATGAACAGTATATCAAATCGAAGTATTAATTGTATTTTTCTCCTTACGTTGCATCATATTGCAGGATATCAAGAGGTGACAAAGGAAACTTGTTCATACTGAAAATGGCTGATCGAGCATACCGAGTTCCCGTATGATGCATCTTGTGGCTCACCTTGCACCTTTCCTTGGCCTCAAAACTGAATCATTGCTTCCTGAGGAGACAGATCTATGTTCAAACTTTATAGGCCTCAGGATTTAGTGCATGGCGTTCTGGGATCGCTCTTTTCCGTTGAAAATATTGAATAAATAAATTCAAAGTGGGGAGTAAATCAGTTGTGTTTCTGCTGGTGTTTTCTTCTTCCTTGGAAAATTTGGCTTCAGAGGAGTAATGTATATTTTGTTTGGCTCAAAGCAAATGGTTATGTTGACATGAGTTTTGTATATGTTGAAAAAAGTTAAAGAAATAAGGGAGTCTGAAAGTGTAACGTTATCATAAAATACAATGACTTTGTGACTTAAGTCTCTTGCTGATTCTATTTATCCATAGTAGATGGGACAGTATAATTCCCAGTTCAGTATGTAAAAGTCAGATGATTATCCACTTTGATTTTTATCCAAACACTGTATCAATATCAAATATTAAAAGACAGAAAAAGTTTTTGTTTTATGTAGTTAGCTTTTTGGTAATAGCTTGAGTACCCCTGGCTTATTATATAACTATCCTATTATATTATATTTGATTTAAGTATTGTCAGGTTAAATTGGGTAGTACCTCCTGTTTTACCAAAGAAAAATGAAATGAAAGTTTAGTAAAAATACATTTTTAGTTCTTTAATTTTAACATAATAATAATTATGAAAAATTTTCTTTTAAAATTAACAGTATTAGATTTAGAGAACAAAAAGTGATACCAACCCCAGTTTTTAATATAATATATATTTAATTAATTTGGATAAATTAAAAAAATAATTAAGTTAGTTATAATAATTTTGTGTTAATTTTTCTAAAATACCCTATTTAATAATATATTTAAATTATCTTTAATAGAAATCAACTCAATATATGCAATCATATAAGAATATTTTAGAGGGAAGATTATAATTTTAAGAGATAAAATATATTGATATTTTATATTAATGATCAATGTAGACTCCCTATCTAGTTCTTATATTTATGACTGGAAGGAGTACCTTTCAAAATTAAGAAATCAAATTAAAACATTAGATAAAAGTAGAAGATCTAATGAACACTGGTCTAATTTTTTTTTTTATATAGCTATTTGACCTTTTTTTTGGTACAACTATCTAACTTGATTAAATTTGAACTTTGTAACGCTCAAGGGATTGCTCTCTTAAACTTATTTTGGCAGCGGTCTAAAATTTTGCTTGCCCTTATATTGCGTAGTTTCCAACCCTAAGATCATTGGTCTCAAAGAAATGCCGGTCGCTAAATTGTTTTTGGGTGCTATTTTGTTTCGGTTTAAAAATAATTGATAGTTTTTTTTTTTTTGCTACAAAACTATTTTTTTTTTGTTGCCCACCCCCGGTTCACCGGAACTTTGCCCCGACTACATCCGGATCTGACCCGTGTCGCGCACCTGGCTATGGTGGGTGAGTCTCCCAACGGGGATTTTCTGCGTACGCCAAGGCTCGAACTTGAGACCTCGCTTAAGCGATACCGAGTAGCTTACTACTCGAACTAACCCCGTTGGTGCTACAAAAAAAATTGATAGTTGTATAAAAAAAATTGATAGTTTGTGAAGCTCAAACAAATATGGGCTTCAAAGCTCAACTACAAGCCCAATGTAATATACTGGACCTTATTCAGCCCACTAATGACTAAAAGTTTCATTTTTACAGCGAGCACTTGAGTTAGCGCGAAGACAACTCGCTTCAATCCACTCCATCTCTGAGTAAGGTGGAAATGGAATCAGTACTGGGAATTCGGTTACAGCATGGTATAGCCTTTCGCAATCCGCCATTTTCTTCGTCAAATTCTTCTGCATCTCCTTCCGCCACAAGGCCAGTTCGTTTTCAGTGTAGCTCATCAACAGCGCTTACTGGGGAAATTGCTCGAACCAACAATGTCGAACTACCCAGTGGTAGAACGACAAACCAAGTTCAAAGGCGCCAATCGAAGCCTAACACAGAAAGACAAGCTGCAATAGTTGAAACTCAGCAATCTTCTGATTTGGACTCAACTCTTGCGAGGTATTCTACCTTATGCAAAGCCGTTGCAGGTCGTGGTGTTACTTTGTCACTGTATTTATTTCCATTGAGTATCGTTGTTTTTACTTGAGTTTGGTGGGTGGGTTTAAATTATAGAGTGATTCGATATGGGTTTAATGATGGCGTTTTAAGATTTCGTACGAAGCATATTAATCATTCAAGGAGGTTTCAACGAATAAGTTGCTGTTTGTTTTGTTGAATCCGGGCAAGAAGTTGGTATGGTAAACTAAATTTGTGGACATGGAAGGGTTTCTTTAGTTGAGTTGATTAGTTTATTGCCGCGTCTATACCATAAACCTCTACTTGGTAGAGTTGTATTAAATTAATCTTTGCAGAGAATTTCTTACCTTTTTTTTTTTTTTTTTTTAGATTTTAAAGACGTCAATTAGATTTTTTTTTTACCCCAATAGTACATCATGAAAATTTGAGCAACGGCTATTTCATAGTTTTCTTTCTTTCATTCAAAATTAAGCGTTGGTAAAAAAAACAAAATTAAGCTATATATTGAATATGGTTGGAAGGTGGACCGGAAGTTATGGCAGGGGTAGACATTTGATTATACTGATCAGAGTAATATGTTTTAATTTTTAGTTTATTTTGTCTTCTCTTCTTCTATGAGTATACATATTTGAATTGATGGTACATCAAATCTTACCATTGGAAAACAGTGGGAAATGCTAGTTGTTCATATTATATACGGTAGGGAAGCATATAAACTTTGAAGGACACTTTATTGATTTCATGATCCTCAAAGATGGCTAGAGTGAGCCAGCTGTTTGTTTTTACTTTTAAACGATTTTATCCGTATCTAATTTTTTAAAAGTGATAAAATATCTGGACAAGTACATTGGAATCTTTTTTTATAGTTGGCCATTGTTTTTTTTGTTTGTTTTATGAAATAAAGTTGTGTGCTTGCTGGTTCCTTGCCTCCTATGACAATGACAACTGCTTCAATGTTTTAATTGCATTGAATATAAATAATACGTGCAAAATGCAGTGGCATCTTATATATATATATAAATGCATAGTCGGCTACATTCTTATGTGAGTCAAGCTTATGCTTGTTTCATTAGACTTACTGTTTTTGGATTTTCAGAGTAGGAGAACTGCTGAAAGTGCAAGACCTAAATGTCATTTTACGTAACTTTGGGCAGTTTAACAGATTGCAAGACATTTCTCAGGTAATTTTACTTACAAATCATATTTAATGACTCAAGAAATTCAATCATCATTAAATGATCTAACACCTTAAAATTGGTTTCTGGAATGAAGATAATCATTTGTCTTTGATACATTTTGCCCAAGAGTAAAAGAAGTAGCAACAAATAGGAAACAAGATAGAAACTGTAGTGATGTACATGCACTGATTACACATGCACAGTTGCATCTGGAGTGTAATTTGCCCGTCGTGTAATTTTTCATAATTGTAATACCTTTGTCCAATAATTTCAGCTCTTTGTATGGATGCAAGAAAACAGGAAGCTGAATGCATCATCTTACGTCAGTTTCATAAGGTTTATGGGGAATAATCTTGATGCTTCAAAGGTTGTAGAAATATACAATAGCATTCAAGATGAAGCAGCCAAGACCAATGTGTATCTATGTAATTCGGTTCTCAGTTTTCTAATCCGGAAAGGCAAGTTTAATAGCAGCATAAAACTGTTTGAGAAGATGAAAGAAGATGGTCTAATACCTGATGTTGTTACATATAGTACGGTATGCAATCTAAACCTTGCGAGACTATCATATTATTGGTGAAAATGAATTTGTTTGTGTTGTGTGGAATCTTTTTTTATCCTCTACCACTTCTGATAAATTACTGTTTCAAGTTCATTTTCCCTCGTCAGTTTATTAATTACTAGGCGTGGAACAGATGACAAAGTTTCTATCCTCTCAACTTGAGGAGACTTGAGAATACAACATAAATTGTTTCCATAGAACCTGTATCATAGGACACAAATGTATTATTTATCCTCTTTCTCTGTCTCTCTGTCTATAGAAACATGCACAAATATGAAGTATTATGTATTTGTCTTACAAATGAATTATGTTTCATTGATTCTTTCTGACATTCCCTCAGCATGCATGAAGATCTGAATGTAGAAAAGTGGAGAAGTACTTTTTTTCAATGGTTGCAGCTAGAATATTTCCAATGCTGTTATTATTTTCGATTTATTTTTCATGTAAGGTATTTATCTTTTTTTTTTTTTGTACATACTTCTATAAATAAACTTATCAGTCACTGTTGTGTGGCGGGGCAAACAGCTTTCTGGAGAAGTTAATCATTTAATGGTTGTAGATTTTTACCACCAACACATGATTTCTTTTATGTTTGTTGCTATCTTATCATTGTTGTTATCCTTAGCTGCTGGCAGGTTGCATTAAGGTCAAAGATGGATATTCTAAAGCACTGGAGTTAATTCAGGACTTGCAACTCAAAAGGCTGCGAATGGATGATGTAATTTATGGGGCAATTCTAGCAGTGTGTGCTTCCAATAGTAAATGGGAAGAAGCAGAATTTTATTTCAACCAGATGAAGGATGAGGGCCTCTCTCCGAATCATTATCATTATAGCTCTTTGCTTAATGCTTATTCAGTATATGGAGACTACAAAAAGGCTCATGAATTGGTTCAGGATATGAAATCTGCAGGGTTAGTACCTAACAAGGTTTGTTTTTCTCTTGTTATGATCTTTTATGAGATGGTATGTTACAAGTAGTATGCTTCCACTGTAGCTATTTATTGCTGTACATTATTAAGATAATACCTCGGGTTCCTAGTCTCACAACTTAGGGGGCAGTGCATCTTGCTGTTTGAAGGATGAAACTTGAGGGAAACAAAGATATGCAATGATCGTTCAAGAATTTAAAACTGAAACTTCATAATAGTTCTAAAATCTGAATAGGATCTGCTGATCTGTGATGTTATTTTGGTGCTCATTATTGGCAAGATGCCCAAGAACTTTGCAGTTGAATTTTTACAAAGCTTGATGCTTTTTTTTTTCTTGGATTCCTTTTTGGTGTTTACGCAAATGGTCTTTTAGAAGGGTTTCTGTATCAAACACAGATGGATGAGTGAGCTGTGCTATATTGATGCGTTTTCTCTTTTTTTCTGTTTTTTTATTTCTTTTAAAAGTACGCCATATCCTTTGTCTGTGTTTATCTTTTATATAAGCAAAAGCTGGTTGATGCTTAAAAGGAGTAAAGATACAAAACATATACAATAGATGAAGTAAGATATATAGCAACTTACAAAACCTGAAAATCCTAATTATAGATTAAATCCACGGAATGTCACAATAAGCTCCAACTGCAAAACAACATAAAAATTTGTTTTTAGTCCACCAAAAAGAATGTTTTTATAATTGTCTTTTAACATAAACCAAGAGCAGACGAACTAAAATACACAGCTACTTACTAAACCTTAAAACCTTAATTTGTACTTGATTCGCCTTGGAATATCAGATACTACAATGAACTCCAACAACAAAACAACCAAAAATTAAGCTCACTATATATGAACTTTTGCTTGCTTGACAGTCTTTTTTGCCATGCCACAACTCGTAATATGAAGAGGAATTTTTAAATATTTTTAGTAAACATATATTTGGCTATTTCCCTCAGAAATAGACATCTTTTCAAATTGCTATTGACTTCCCTTATTTTTCCAACGAAAAGAAAAATTTGTTATATTGTTGCTGTGTTGCTTTCTAGCTTTTTTTAACAGAAATCCTTGGCTGAATTTGATTTATATTGTAAAAAATAATTGCAGGTCATTTTGACAACCTTACTGAAGGTATATGTTAGAGGAAGCCTATTTGAGAAGTCTAGAGAGTTATTAACAGAACTGGAATCTTTGGGCTATGCTGAAGATGAGGTAATATGACCTTCTGAAAAATACAAGAGTTGATTGCTTTATTTGAATCTGACAGTTTACCAAATTATTGTATATAGTCTATACATCTTACAATTGCTAATACTTAGTTGATCTTGTGAAATTCATTTATTACCTAATAATTAATATTTCCTTCTTTTAACCCTTTTCTTTCTCCATATTTTCTCACTTGACAAGTTTGAATATGTGTGTGCGCGCGCGCAGATGCCCTACAGTATATTGATGGATGGACTTGCTAAGGCTGGACAACTGCAAGAAGCTAAACTGCTGTTTGATGAAATGAGGAAAAAGCACGTAAAATCTAGTAAGTTTCCTTTCAGTGTTTGATCTTTGGCAAAACAATTTCTTAAATAAATAATGAATTTTTTTAGTGGATCATTCTGGAGGCAGTAAGGGATCCTATGAATTTTCAAGAATTAAGATCACATATTGCTGCGTGCAAATTTTTAATTTTCAATTGCCAAACAACCATGTTAACTAGTTCTTTGTCTTAATGGCTTTGGCGTATTGTGAGAGCTCATTTCTTTTTTCCTTTTCCCCTTATCTTCTACGGTCAAATATGGTTAATGAAATTTAGTTGCTTCATAGAAATCAATGGCCAGGTCATCCTATTTTCTATATTTGGAAGCTTTGCTGGATCTTTGCCTTAATATGTAATTGATTATACAAGCTTGTTGAATTAGCTGATCCTTATGTTTTTCTTCACCATCATGTGCTATTATTTTATAATTTGTGCAAGTCAAGTAAATGATGGATTTTAATCTTTCATGTGCCATTGTTTCGTTTGATTAGAATATGTGCTAATATTATGTTAGTGTTTTTGGATGTTCTAATTTAACGTATTTTTAATTCCTAAATGCAGATGGTTATGCTCACAGTATCATAATAACAGCATTTTGCCGAAGCAAACTTTTTGATGAGGCAAAACTGTTGGCCAATGATTTTGAAGCAACCTTCAACAAATATGACTTGGTTATGATGAATAATATGCTGTCTGCTTACTGTAGAGCTGGTGAAATGGAAAGCGTAATGCAAACACTGAGAAAGATGGATGGATTGGCAATCAGTCCTGATTACAATACCTTCCATATCCTAATAAGATATTTCTCTAAGGAAAAGATGTATCTGTTAGCTTATCGAACCATGAAGGACATGCATAGTAAAGGCTATCAACCAGCGGAGGTATGGGTGTCGTTGAATCTACTGATTCTAGTATTGACATTGATTCCCTTGTTCAATCGAGCATGTTTTACTCAGCAGACTATAATCTGTCCTTTATTCCTATCAGTATAGCATACAAAACTCTAGCAATTCACACTAGTCCCTCTGGTCCTAAATGTAGGAGGTAGTTGAGGGGTTTGCTTTGGTTCTAAATGTAAAATCCTAATCCACTTTGCCTATCCAATTTATAAAAAATATATTAGAAGGGTTTTCCATTAATAGGAGTAATGATTAAAGGGGTATTTTAGGGAAACCAATACTCATTTGTTACAAATAACTAACTTAACTAATTTTTTTAGTATCTATAAATTAGCTATCTAGCTTCTACATTTAGGACTGGAGAGTATTTATAAAATGTGAATAATGTGGTTGATTTTAGTTATTTGTAATTACAACTATTTGTGGGTTAGGTCAGCCATTAGGCATACTAGGCCCAACTCATTTGTCTTACTTTTGGACCAATGAAGTTAAATCAAAGTCCAAGCACTGGGCCTATAGAACTTCAATGCAGAGTTGAGCCTGGCTCCAACCAACCCAATAAATTAGTCCATGCTTTTCCCCCTTTGAATCCTTTATTATATTGTTATTCATCTTCATTTTCAATATTCTTTTGTCATGCCTCCTTCATGTTTCCCTCAAAAAATTCGATTTTTTAGCAAATGAAACATGATAAGAATGTAATTGCTGGGCAGAAATGCTACCCGTAGAAGAATAACACTAAATTGGTCATAAAATTTATTTCCTTTTTAGGCTACTGACCAAGATTGTGTGAAAGTATTGTGGCAATTATTTGATTTGAAAAAGCTGAGAATGCTTCATTTTGTATTACTGATTCGTTATTTTTTAAAACGTATAAAAATATATAGGCTTTTTCTGTTTGCCTCATTTTATCATTGCCGTTGACTACTTAAAATTTCCTAATGCCTTTGTCGCTTTTGTAGGAACTTTGTTCCTCTTTAATGTCTGATCTTGGTAAGATAAAAGCTTACCCAGAGGCATTTTCTGTTTACAATATATTGAGATATGGCAAGAGAACAATGTGCAAGGCACTTCATGAGAAGATTCTGCACATTCTTCTAGCAGGACGACTTTTAAAAGATGCTTACGTGGTGGTCAAGGTATTCCAAGATTTTATGATGAATCTCCTCTGTTTTTATCATGGAATTGCAGTTCTTATGATGAATCTTCTCCTGTACAGGATAATGCAAACTTCATCTCTCGGCCTGCCATAAAGAGATTTGCAGCAGCCTTTATGAAATCAGGTAATATCAACATGATAAATGATGTTATGAAGACCCTCCATGGTTGTGGCCACAAGCTTGATAAGGTAAATCAGCATCTCAAATATTGTGTATTGGAATGGAAATGATGATTGGTTCATGATTTCATGTCCTTGATTTTGAATGCATAACAACACTTATAGAACCTTTGAGCCAAATCCCATATATAAACAATAATTAATGACCGTCATGTCAGTTTGAGTGTTAATTAAACAAGCTGATCAATTTTTCTAGTCCAAGTTCTGGTTTTGTACTCCAGAATTAGTCATATAGTGCTTTCTTTTTTCGTTGTTTTCCCTTCTGCTCAGGATTTGTTTCAGACGGCTGTGTCACGGTACGTAGATCAACCTGAGAAGAAGGACTTGCTTCTTGGGCTGCTTCAATGGATGCCAAGTCAGGGTTACGTTGTTGATTCATCAACTAGAAATCTCATCCTCAAGAACTCTCACTTGTTCGGTCGCCAGCTCGTCGCCGAGGTTTTGTCCAGGCAACATATTAAATTAAAAGCACAAAATTCAACATAAGGTAAAGCATTCAAAAATTTTAACATTGAGGAGTTTGTCACTGCTAGATTTCAATGACAAAGCTTCTTTCTTTACTCTGATGTCAACTATTTGAGGGTCCTTGTATCTGAAACGTACATTCCAGTAGAAATCTGTATATTTTCTACCATTTTCAATTGGGTTCAGGTTAATAGCTTATGTACAGATAATCTTACATAATGATGCTAATTAATTGTGTAGTATAGGTATATTGATTCAAGTTGTGTTACTGTGATAATTTTCACGTGTCCATTACATTGACGAGTTTAACTAAATGTGCGTTGTCATTGGTACACCCCCACGCCTCTTTTATGATAATAGGTACACTGCATTTGACTAATGAACAAGTGAATCAATCTTTTAACTAGTTTGATTAAGATTTTTGGATAAAGTTAGTTAAAACTAATTAAAAACAATAAATATGTCAAAAATGTATTTTATTTTTTAAAAATACTCATTTATGTAGAGGGATAGAGAGAGTGAGGAAATAATTAATGCAAAGTTCCTTGTCAGTCTTTCTTTTTCTGAAGAATATAACGACTCTATTCATGACTTGTATATTGATGTAATAGTTTAAACTTTAATTTCAAATAATTCAAATTTAAATGACTTAAATCATTAAACACAAACAATCAAATCCTGGAACTCAGAAGACATACCATTCATATATTTTGGCTTCCTATAGAAATTATATAATAGTAGATAGTAGATGAAATGGATCTCTTTCCTTTCGGCTTTCTCCTTTTTCCCCCTTATTTTTGCTTATTATATATTCTCTTATTGGAGTCAATCATATTTAAAATATAGTCAGATATTAAATATAACAATCTCTCCAAACAGATATTAAAAAAAAACATACAATAATTTGAATCTTTTTCCCGTCTCCCAAAAAAAACGCAAGCATGGATATCAAAAACGAACTTATAACAGCCATGTCAGGATCCTTTCTTCTCCACTCTCTAAAATGCTGCATTTGCATCACATGAACAATGATACATTTGTACTAAACCCTAATTAGCATGATGATGACTACAACAATAAGGAAAATTTTGAGTATTCGTATATTGTCTTCCTTTTTACTCTGCATATTGCTTCTATTAGAGCATTGGTTTTCAGCCTCAAGAGCTGTGTGAGAGTTTTAGTTCTATAGTTAAAGTATTGAGGTTTGCAACAAAGTGCACCAGCTTCTCCAAAACGTGTGTATTGTTGTTAGTTTGACTTTCTTTTGGACGTTCACGACTAAACATTCAGATTAATGTAATTTTGTTTTTCAAATTCACGTGTGTAGATTCTTATAATGATTTGATAGAAAACAAGGGCTGGTATATAGTTGGTGTTGAAACATCGCGCAGTCAGACAAAGTGTTCACTTCTTTGCAATTTGCATCTTTGCTACTATATCCGGTCCTTAATATAAGATCATTCAAAGTGAATGCGTGTATCATGATTTTGTGCTGAGCTTGATTGGCATGATTTCATGGCTTAAGAGAGAGCTGATTAGTCAAAGTGAGTGCATGTATTCTGGTTTTTGCTGAGCTTGCACTGAAAACCCATCACAGTAACCATCTTCAATGAAACAAAAACTGGGAAGACAAGAAGAACATGTCCAAAATTCTTCAGATACAGGACTGGCTTCAGTAACATGTCAATTGAATGAATGATCTGAAAAATCAACAAAGTAAAAAGATATTAGATATAAGATGTATATTCACACAGATTCATATATTAGTAATTAATTTAAAGAATTTATAATTCATGTCAAACGGTAACATCACTTGCTTTTTCTTATCTCCATCAACATATTTCCATATTTCTTTACCAATACGAGTATCTTCAGCATTTTCAATTTTATCCTTAAAAATATGTAAGTTTAAGCATAAAACGAATTGACAGAATTATTTGAAGAATATAAAGACAGAAAATAAAACAAAAAAGACCCCATGTTTTTTTTGTTCCTTGTTATTGGTAGAATAAACAGAAATCAGAACAAGACGAAAAGAATAATTTTACAAACAGTTTTCAAAAATATTTGGGCATGGGACCAGTAGCCTTTTTGCATGCTCTCATGTTCTATACACAAACAGTTTTCCTTTCTAGGCTTAACGTGTACTTGTGATAATTAATTTCACACTGCATGGTAGTTGAAGATATTTATTTGTTTAGATTTTATATTCTAACATTAATATTTTTAATTCAAATTATAATAGATATATCTAATAACTTATGAATTTATATACTTGGTCTAGCCATGAATTGATTAAAAAGAGAACTGATGTTGTAATCTCGCATTCTTAAAAAAGACCCCTTAGCAGGGGTATTATTATCCTAGTAATAAAATTCAAAAAAATATCAAATATCAAGTGACTTAAGAGGTTATAAAAAAATAATTTATAAATCACATTCAGCATTTTAAAATATTTTTCTAAGTGCATCCTGCCCATTTGGATTAGCAATAAATAATTTTAATTTTATATAATTGTGCCTTTTATAAGTGACACTAGTCCTAAATAATAAGTGATGTTAATTAATCGTAATTTTTGTTTGGATAATTTCTTTTATAAGTAACTTTAAGAATTTTAATTATGTTTGGATTTTGTTTATTAAAATCACTTAATAAATACAAATTAATGAACTTAAAGAATATTTAAAGTAATTTTGTTTTAATAATAATAATAATATTATTATTATTATTAGAAAGAAGTAAGGGGTACAGAGGAAAAAATTTATTGCTTAGGGATTATTTCAATCGCATAAGCAACCATTGTCACTTATACTAAAAGTACGATGGGATGTTAAAATCATGATTAATAGAGATTTTAAAAAATATACTTAAATAGGATAAATAAATTTCATAATCACTTTTTTAGATTCAAATATGTTTATTTGAGTTCTCATGGCACATATTGTTGAAGTTGGCTTTTCTCTTCTACCCTTCCCCTTTATTCCTTTTCGTTTTTGGATACAATTTCCCCTTTTTTTTTCCTTCACAGCCATTAGATGAAAATATTAATGGTTGAGATTTAACATTTTTTTTATAATAATATTATTTTATATAAAAATTATATATAAACAAATTAAAACTATTAAAATGAGAACAGTTGATGAGTAGCGAAAAGATTATGGATGTGTTTCTTCTCTCTCTTTATCATGACATTACTTAAACTTGTGAGTTTAATAATTTTCCTCTTAAGTATCAGTTATATAAAAATGATTCATAAATTATTAGAAAAATTGAGAAAAAATTCTACGTTAAAAATTTTATTGGTGAAAAATTTTTAGAATATTTGATGTGTATAAAAATTTACGAGGTGATAACTAAAATTTTTAACTAAAGACTTATTTTTTTTTCTAAATTATTTTCCTGTCATCGTAGAGGTACGTACCATGAAAATCATAGGACCTGGCTTATCTCCTTTTCTAAATTATTTAAAACGACGTGGTTTAAAAGCTTGGTCCAGTGAATGACGTTGCCCTGTGGAGCATTGAAGCTGAAATGGGAAAACTGGAAAGTTAACCACACACGCTAAAATGACATAGCACCAACAGTAGCACACATACACTGCTTTATATAAATATATTTAAAGGAGAAATTTAATATAAGTCACTTTAAAGGTTATTAATGAGTGTTTTTCAATTTTAACCTTATTTAATTCTTATTTTAAAGAGAGAAAAGGGATAGATATGTGAGAATGATTTACAAAGAAGGGCTCATTTACAAAAAGTATAGAGACTCATTTACAAAAAAGGGGGCTGTGTTATCTGCTATCTTTTTATTATTCATAAATTCAATAGCCATATGTGACCCATAATCCTTTCGCTTCTCATATATATGTCCTTTGCATTCAGATTGTGTAGGACAGTGGCTTTGTCAGAACTCAGAAATCAGAATAGGGTACACCCATACCTTTCGGGTCCCCACCCCTATCGTATCATTATCATTTTTTTTTTGTCTGACACCTTCTTCGACCTTTGTAGGAGTGATTGGTTTAAATGCCATTTTCCATTTTCATGATAGCGCTCAAATAAATGGCAGAGGAAAGCAATCACAGAGCTTAACGAGCAAGAGGCAAAGCAATCCCCTCAAGCAAGCTGCCTCCTTTCCTTCTTCCGTCAAACGCAATGTCCTCTTCCCGCCATCTCTTCCTCTCTTTATATTCATCTCTATTTCCTCATTGTTACTAGCACCTAGCACACCCAAGTTCTCTCTCTTTTGTCTAAACCATGAGCAAAGAGGTACGATATGATGTTATCTTCTCAAATTTTTCTTTCTGCTTTTTTTGAATGGGTTGAAATGAGCTTGCCTCTTCCACGGATTCATGTTTCAGTGTTCTCCCCCCCCCCCCCCCCCACACACCACAACAACCATTCTATTTCACTATTTCTCTTGTGCTTTTCTCCTACATCAAACATCAAGAAAAATACTTTTTTCCCCTAGTTTTCTTCAGTTTTTCCTCAGAAATCATTCCTTTTTTGGGTTTTTCTTTCCTTCTTGGATAGGAAGAGAAAAACAACTTGATGCAAAGGTTTACAAAATGACACTATACACACACACACATACGCATGTATCTCCCTACCCAAAAAAAGTTTCCTTATTAACGAAGGAGCTGACATTTTCTTTCTTGATTTTGATTTTTCGGACACTGAGAGGCTGCTCGGAAGGACCGTCTGTAGAAAAGATTATTAAGTGGTGTGACCCATTAAATAAATGGTAGAGTTAGTTGGTTAAGATCATTCATAATAGTTATTTTGTTGAAAACACTGAAAAAAAATTGTATTGTAATGTCTTTCTCTGCACTTTCTTTTTCATTTTGCGTCTTTATAAACAGTCCTACGTGCTGTAGAAGCTAGAGTCAAGTAGGATAAAGCTTACCCAGGTTGAACATAAGCTCTCTGAGTTTATCTATTAATTTCACTTATTATTTATAATTCATAAAATTATTCTTTCTTTTCTTCTGTTTAGAGCTTACCCAGGTTGAACATAAGCTCTCTGAGTTTTTCAAAATTTTTTGTTAATTCTACCCTTAACAGGGAACAAAAAAAATAATATAGAGTCTTTATATTCTATTTTCTGTCTTTATGTTCTTCAAATAATTCTGTCAGTTAGTTTTTAAAACAAATTTATAAAATGAGCATGTAATAGAGAACCTGTTTGAATAGTGCGGGTTGTGAGAGATATACCAATAAACATGTTTGGTAAAATTTACAATATGCCATTAGATATCTAGATGTTAAGTTTTTGGTATTTTTCTTGGGTTTCTTTTAGATCTTAGGGTGATTTTCTTGGATGATACACATGTTTTCGAACGATACCTTGAGGTAAGGGGTTTTGTGGGTGCTTTTGTGTGATTGATAATTTGATATTTTAAGGAAAAGTTTAATGTAGGGATTTGTTGTCTTTGAACAAATTAAAAATCAAAAGACTGACTTAATCAATATTTCTTTTAGGGTTTTCATTAAAGATGGTGTCCACAAGTGAAGAGGAGAATGAAGTTTGGACGAGAGTTGATAATTCAAATTTAGTTATTTTCAATAAACATGGTTTAGAAGTTGATAATGTCCGCAACGGAAAATTACATAGAGTATGGATTACAAGTATCAAGAGGAGAGATGTTACTCCGCAAGAGGGTAAGATTCCTAAACGTAATTTTTTATCATGATAAAGTGAATCATCAAGGATATCAACATGCAATACTTGAATAAAGCTCTATTGTTGGCCCTTTTGTATGATTGATATTTTGAGGAAAAGTTTGATGGATTGAATTAATCAAAACTTTTTTCAGGATTTTCATTGTCCTCAGGTGGAGAGCAGCATGATATTTGGGACAGGGAGCATGATATTAGTTTAACTATTTACGAAGAACAAATTTTATAACTTGATAATGTTCGTCATAGAAAATTGCATCCAAGAAAAGTTTGTGTAAAATGTGTTGAGGAGGGAGAGATTGGTTTGATTGTGTGTCAAATGTTCATGAAATATATGAATATTTAATCCTTGAATCACACCAGTATACATCAAAAAATTTCTTGAAGAGAAAGAAGATAAGGTTATGCATTAAGGGTTCCCTACATATTTGTTGGAGTTAAGATATGTGATAGGCTTTTATTATTATTTAAAAAATTTAGATATATTTTTTATTCTTAATTTTTTTTTTTATTTTCCTCTTTTGATATTTAGGGACTTGTTTGATATTCATAGAATAAGATTAATTAACTGGAATATGAAACCATTGCATATTTGTAGAATCCCTTGAAAATAATATTAATAATCAATATATTGCAAAAATTTGCAATTTTGCAAAGTAGAGACAGCTTGTTCCAGGAGTGGTAGGTCTAATCAGAAGCGGGTCTTTACGACTGCACCCGCCAACTCGGTCTCGCCTAAATTTCTAATTCCTCTCTCCTCTCGACTCGTCAAGATCCAGCCGTCCTCTCCTCTCTTTATCAAAATATATATATATATATATATATATATATATATATGTATGTATTAGTAAGTATTTCAATAGTATTTTTTGTCTTTTAACATTATTTATTATTTATACCAACAATCTGAACTTCTTTATAAATACAATTAATAATTTTAGATGGTAATACAATATGTTATTATCGGCCGGTGCCTGAGCAGAGAGATAGAAGTAGGGACAATAAAAAAACTAGACGTCTTTAATCTTAATTGCACAATCGCGTATTGTGTCCTCAAAAAATGCCCTTTTGTAGAGCAACAAGGTCAGAGTCGTTTGGTTAATATTAATAACAGTGGCATATGTAATATAGATGAGCTACTTAACCTTACTAAGTTCATGGATTTAATTCATTCTATGATAAAGAAGCATAATAGGTACGTAATTTGAGTGTCCTTGTATCTGAAACGAACATTATATTTTCAGTTGGATTATTGTTTTATAGCCTACGTATACGTAGATAAACTTGAATAATGCTAATTGTATTCGAAGTATATATATATATATATAGATGTATTTTTTCAAGTCATGATACTATCATAATTTATTTTCTGGCTCATAATTGGCCAAAACCTTTTTTTTTCCATACATTTGTAAGAAACATCACAAAATGAGATAGATCTAAATATAGATATGAGAGCTCGCTGGTCAGTTCTAGGAATCAAGTTGAGTAGGGTTTTCTTAATCTCCTTCTCAAAACTAATGGTTTGGGACCCACAACACCCCACTGGGATGTTATATATGAAAAATAATTCCTTAAAGAGTTTGCTAAGATAGTAAAAAATTGACTTATATCTTACAAGGACGTAAGTTTGATTCTCTCGACTATTGTGAATGTTTCTTTAATAAGCAATCTCATAAGTCCCTTGTAAATATTATTTGAGCCTTAAAGTCATGTATTAACTTTAGTAGGGGATCGATACCGAATCTACCTAAACTTTTATATAATAAAAAAATAATTCATTGCCAATAACTTTATAGAGTAGAGAGCTTCCCTATAGATGAGAGGCTAGCGGTACAACACCATTTATAACCTTATACTATTAGTATTTGGTTACCTACTTTAATTAAAGAAAAAAACTCCTTCAAATTTGAAGGAAAGCCAACTTCCTGCTAGCCTGATAAAAGAAAGAGGTTGCATTGAAGTTGAGAGTAGTCACGTTTATTCAATAATGCAGTTTCTCGTGAATTTTATACAATTTTATATGTTATTTTAAGAAAAAATTAATTATCTGATTTTTATAATTTTAATTTGATTACATTTCGGTTCCTGAAATTTAATTTATTACAACTTAATTTCTTACGTTTCAAGATATGTTTGATATGATTTGGTTATAATAACTAAATATTTATTTTTGAAAATGTAGCGACTAATTAACATATTAAATGGCTGATGCTTGAAGGATTGGGTTAGATGAGTTAATTTTTGGGGACTTAATTGTAATTAAGTCAAAATCACAATACTAAATAATTAATTTTTTTCTTATATTAATATTGATCATTTGAAATTAATTAACTTTAAATGATAGAAATAAAGGAACTATAAGATTTATATCCTCGAAATTTAAATGAGATTTATATGCTTTAACTTTATCTATGTATTTTATGAAGAAAGATTGAAGTTTTATTGTACTGAATTCATTGATTTGTTGTCGAAATTTTGTAATCAAATGCACGAGGCTTTAAACCCTCCCGCCACCTTCTATTATAGTGTTGGATAATGTTATCCAAATAGTAGTTCTATTATATAATGTATTATAATAAATTAAATTAAAATAGCCAAAAAAACCATTGGATAATGTGTCACGTGTAAATAAAACATGGTGGAGCCATCCAAATGCACGTGAGTTCATAATTTCAATGCACAAAACTTTAGTTATTTTATTCCATTTCCTATGCTATTTTCAAGAACTCAAGCTAGTTTTTGTCGGCTTTAAACTTAAAATAGAAGGAGGGATTTATAATATCCATATATATGTAGTTCATTTTTTCTATTATTTTAAAATTAATTTCAGATCATATTAATAGGAGAAAAATTAATTATTTAATCCTATAATTTTCATTCAATTATAATTTTATCCTTGAAAATTTACTGATCCAACTCAATCCTTTAAGTACTACCTATATAATATGTTAATTAATCCCTAATTTTTTTTAAAAAAAAATATCTAGCCATATTTCAATGATTGAATTGTCCCCGAGTTATGAGACAAACATAACAGTGGAAAGCATAAGGAATTGAGTTGTAATAAATTAATAATGTAATCAAATTAAAAATTAAAAGTACAACAACCAAATAATTAATAAGCTTTTCCTTAAATTAATATATAAAATTCATGAGAAACTATACTATTGAATAAATTTGACTCAATTACAATTTAATCCCTGAAATTTAATATATTCAACCCAGTCATTCAAGTATTAGCCACTTAATATGTTAATGAGTTCCTAAAAATCCTAAATTTTTAGGAATTGAATTGTAAGGCCAATTTCGTGTTGCCTATTTTAGACATTATACATGTAAAAATCAATTATGAATCCAAAACAATGGCAGTAAATATAAGAGCTATTATATTTTTTTATTCCAATTATAAAACCTCAATACATTTTTTTAATATTTATAAATTAATTATTATTGGTAGATTAAAGTATCACCCACGTAGTTCCTACATAATATTTAATAGGGTTAAGATTTAATTTTTTCTTAAAAATGGTCACCGTTGTCCAGAAGTCTTTTTGTCTTTAATGTTATCCTAAAAATATTAAAAGGGGAGCAATGTCACTCATAGTTAACATTATTCTTTTAAAAATCAATATTTATTTTTTAACAGTTAAGATGACTTTATTTTTTTTAGCACTTCTAAAATAATATTAAATCCTAAAAAAAAAATTTATAATAATATTACTCTTACGTAATAATTTTTAAAGCAAAATTGGACCTTTATCTAACTTAACAATGCAATTTGTTTGATAGAATTAGATTTAGTCTGTGGATCTAACCATAAAATGGCAATTGCGAATCAAAACAAAGAGTCGGGTTATTCAAGCTTATAATCCGCCGTACATAGGGGTAAAATACAACACAACTAGTCCCATTCATTAACTAATTATTAATCCATCGCACAAAAGGATGTGTTATTTTCATAGGAAAAACAAGACCAAATGACCTTGACAAATAAATTGCGTCTCGTTCAAGGTCTAACTAAATTCTGCCGGTGGCCAAGGGCGGCTCATGCTGCGGAGTTGAAATTGAAGCTTCCACACGTAGTCTTCCTTCCAAAGAGCAAAGAGCTGAACCCTAATCTAGAAGAAGCCAAATCGAACTGCAGAAGATTGTTCTCCAACTGATATCCTCCTATCACAATTGAAGCACTCCTCCACGCCTCGTCATCCTTTCTCTTCTCTACGCCAAGACATAACACATCATCCCGGTCCCACATCGGCACCATCGAGTTCGCTCCAAAAATGGACCAACTCACATTATTCTCTAGCACAAGCTCGATGGCCGGCACCGCCGCCCCAACCGCGTCATCCTCATGTTGTGCTTACTGAAACAATAATCGAAGCGAGACACGACATCAGTCAGTCTGGTGATGTTCCTAGCAGGCAAAGCTTCGATAAATGCCTTCGTCACCGCCTTGTAAATCGACTTCTCCATAATTGTGTATGTGTCCAACGTACTTATCTTAGTCCCGCCATAGCCTTCCTTGTTTATGGACAGCAATCTTGCCCTAATCTTGGGCACAACTTTTCCGTCGACTTTGATGGATTTGACTCCGATGTAATACTCCGACGAAACTTGTTTTGGTGTGGCAACGGAAGCTTTGCTTGGCTGGGAGATAATGAGAGGTGTGTAAGTGAGAGATTGAGCGGCATTCACGTTCGGATGAAAAACGTAAGGGCCCTCTCCGAAGATGACAACACCTCTTGAATTGGACGAGAGGCAAATGGCGAATTTTTTGGGAAAGTAGAAAGTGGAAGCGAATTGAGAAGGAAGGGCGATTTTGGTTCGACCGAGAGGCCATGCCGCACACTTCGTCCCCGTGGCCCCTCAATAAGAAAGCGGGCGCACATGAGAATATGAAGTTATAAACGGTGACTCTTGGACCCGGGTTGAATCCGTTCGTGGACCGGACCGACACGAAGTCTTGGCTGACACCGCCGTTGCTGCCGAGGCCTGCAAGGCCGTTTTCCACAAATACGGTGCAGGTGTTCTTGCAGCCCCCCTTGGGAGACAAAAAGCACTCGCTGCATGTGGAGGTGTCGGCGAGGGAGCATTGGGTGGAGTTGCAGCGAGCAGGGCGGTAGGTGGAGGAGGAGTAATTCTGTTTGCAAGCGACCCACAAGAATTGGCCGCCGAGATCAAGGACGAGTTTGACGGGGACGAGTGGGGTTCTCTGGTGAATTTGAGTAACGTACTGGAGATTGCCGACATCCCATGTGACAGGAATTACGAGGGCTTTGAATCTTAAAGGGGATCTAGCAGAAGAAGAAGGAGCAATAATGAAGAGCAAAAGAAGAAGGAGGAGGCATTGAAAGTTGGAAGCCATGTGGAGAAGAAAAGCTACTTCATCCGAGAAATATTGGTGTGGTTGGATCCTATATTTATAATAACAATCATAATAATATAATATTCCAAAGGGTTGCCTCTTTTGAATTTCATAACACCAACTTGCTAAAACCATACCGAGACAGTAATTCAGGGATCAATGGTTTGATCGTGGTTAGTTAGACCAGAGTCAACTCAATCAAAACACAAAAATTAAACGCTATACTGATATTTTCTCTACACCGGCCATTTCAAACTCGGCAATAGGAGAAAAGTAGATTCATGCATTTCCATGCTACACATAATCTATCAGTCTAAAGTTAAGAGTGCCTTTGGAACACTTCAATATTGGGATATATAGCCATATCAATTTTCTTGCATGTAACTTCAATTTAGTTCGATTCCATTTCTTCCAATTATTATTCAACATATAGCTTAGAAAAATAGGTTCATGAGAGTGGAAATACTTGACTTTACGACACTCAGTGTTGAAGCTAACTGCAGTCAATCAATATCCAAATATTATATATTATATTCAAAATCTTTTTTTTTTTCCAAATTTTTTCATTCTTTATATCATATATGTCAGACAACTTGCAAAGCATCTTTGTCCGAGAATCTCAATTGTTAATTTGCACATGCTTAGCTTAAACATTATCTTTCTCATAGAGTATTTCTCCTTTAATTTTTTTTAATTATATATTTTTTAAACATTATCCTTGTTTAACGTGAATTAACGTTATCTTTCTCCAATTTGATCAGAAAATTAATGAACCAAACGACTAGTGGAGCTTTTGAAAAAGGGAGAATATGAAAAAAAACATGATCAAAAGCTAATCAAATAAATTAAAACTGTTAAAAATCGAACAAATCATTTACTCCACGGCCTGCACTTATAAAAGGGGAAGCCAAAACAAAAAAAAAACAAAAAAAGGAAGAAAACATGGGGAGCAGAAAGGAGAGCCTGCCCTAGAGCTTTGTTTAATATATATGTGATTTGTTTGTTAAAACTATTATTACTTCCTCCAGTCTTATATATAAAATATAAATTTTGGCATTGATTGATTCTATTTATAAGATATACTTAATGTTTAAAATTTTAACTAATATTTTTTTTTATTTTTGCACCGATGTTACATCTTTGTTCCACACTCTCACTCACCCTCTCTATTTCTTTCATTAAAAACAGGGTATTTTTAAAAAGTAGAATATATTTTTTACACATTTAACTTATTGGTTTTAACCAATTTTAACTAACTTTTGATATATGTAATTCAATTATTTGAATATTAAATATAGGGCAAAAGAGTATTCACGTTTTTGGCAGTAAGAGGAAGGTATTTATTTTATATAAATCCGATATCTATCACTAATAACAGCGATTAATCTCCTCGCTATTAGGATTCCATTTAAGGGAGGAAGGTATTTTTTTTCCAGGGCGTTCATAAAGAAAATTTTCTACATATTTTCAATTGTGATGGTTTTATTAAATTATGGATTTTTGGACTCAATGTATTTTTAGGAGTAATGTGTAGTGAATTTTGATTATACTACAACTATATTAGTTAACTATTTATTAAAAGTAAAGATTCAAAATATTCACAAGTATAATAATTCATTTGTCACCCTTTAATATATATAAGACATTAACAATTTTTAAAATTTAGAAGTAAAGCGAGTGTTCCCTTTGTGATTGTGCGTGGAAGGGGTAAAATCTAGGACGTACGTAGTTTATAATATAAAAGTCATGAATTAGAATGGTTAGATTTCATCGATATAATCAATTTAATCAGAAACAAATATATAAAAAAGTTATTCACCAGACAAAATCTTACCATAGATCTCCTTCCCATAAGAAATCAATAAACAAATTTTCGAGAATACCTATGTTTTTTCCAAGTTGGGTACTTTAATGATGAATATCGACAAAACTTTCTCATTTTGAACATTTAAAAAAAGAAAAGGGAGAATGAGTGTTATGGAATAATTAAATCATATGATACGTATGATTCGACACATACACATGATTCCTTCTATTTTAAGTTTAAAGCCGACAAGAAAACTAGCTTGAGTGCTTCAAAATAGCATAGGAAATGGAATTCAGATTTGTGCATTGAAATTATAAACTCACATGCAATTGGACGGCTCCACCATATTTTATTTACATGAGACCCATTATCCAATGCTCACGTGGCTATTTCTAAAATTGTATTTTCTCCTTTCTTCCATAATTTTTTAATCATATATGATTTTTTTATTTCATGTCTAGGATTTTGACTTTGAAAATTAGACCGCACCAACCACCAATTTGATCAGAAAATTGAGGAACCAAATGACTGCTGGAACGATTTTTTTTTTTAATTTGCATATCTGACTTCAATTGTAGTATTGCTATGGTTAATTGAGAATAACTCTTTTAAAACAAAAAATTTGCAATCATATACATAGTTATCAAACTCATAAGTTGGTTGTCCCATTTTATTATTTTTATATTTTTAATTTATAAAAACGTGTCAACGCATTTTTAAATTCATGCTAGTAGCAAACTCATTAAATTTGCGAGTTCATTCATTGAGTTTATCGCTTTTATATTTTTAGCTTTCCAAATCATATCAACTCGCTCTTAAACTCATTATAATTTTTTTATTTAACTATATTTAATAACTTTGTATATGAACTTTATAGAAATTTTTTTGTTGAGTATTATAGACTCTGAATGTTGATGGACTTAATTTCAATTATCTGAATTTAAAATATATTGAAATTGATTTTTTTATTTTAATTATTTAAAAATATATTTTTAATAAATATCTATTTATAAAAATAAACTCTTAATAGTTTACCATTTAAATTCATGATTTAAGTTGACATCCTTGTCACAAATTTAAATAAATTTATGAGTTTGACAACTTTAATTATATGATTTTAAAGTCGAGATTTTGTACTTTTGTCAAAGTCTTTTCTAACTAGTACAACTTTTGAAAAATAGAAAAACTAGAAGAAGAACCTAAGTTAATCAAATTGATCAAAACTGATAAAAATCGACCAGATCAAAATGAAAGCACTAAATTATTTGGAATTATTCAGTATATGAGGAAAAGCAAATCCACCAAAATGAATGCCAGTATAATAAAAAATGATATATTTTATTTGATATAGAGTTAATTTAGCGTTGTAAGGCCTCGCTAGATCCTCTAAGTCTTAACAAAAATATTCAAATAATCTTATAAGTTGCTATTAACGGCTATCCAATTATTATATTTTTTTAAAAATTTATCCAAATACCATATTAAATCAAGTATGGGTATAAATCAATTTATAAAAGCTTTGTGTTACCCAATACTAATCCAAATTAATACATCTTTATAAGAAATGGACATGGTTGATGGTCTGAGAGCGTTTGGTTGTTGGCTAATTGATCTAATCAAAATATGGATATTTATATAATTTTTTAGAAAACCTGCCTTTATATATAATTGATTATAATGCAGACAATGGCAATTGCAAATCAGAATTAATTATGATTTCAGCTCAGCTAAGTATACTCATAAAAGAAAAAAAACAACGGGTCCCATTAACTAATCCATTGCCGAAAAGTACATCTTATTTTCATGTGAAAAACAAGGCAAAATGACCCTGAGAAATAAACTCGTTCAAGGTCTGAATTCTGACGGTGGTTGGTGGCAGCCAAGGGCGGTTCATGCGCGGAGGTGAAATTGAAGTTTGAACACGTAGTCTTCCTTCCAAAGAGCAAGGAGCTGAACCCTAATCTAGAAGAAGCCAAATCAAACTGCAGAAGATTGTTCTCCAACTGATACCCTCCGATCACCATTGAAGCAGTAATCAACGGGCTGTTACCTGCATTCACTATGCCAAGACACAGCACATCGTCCGTCACCGGCACCATCGAGTTCGCTCCGAAGATGGGCCAATTAACTTTGTCTGCAGACAACTCGTAAAGCATATTTGTCGGAGAATTTAAATAATCTTTCTCCTAGAGTATATTCCTTTTTCCCTGGGAGCACGCCCATGTCTAATTCTAATCGACTCTGCACTTCTATAAAAATGGGGAGTGCCCAAAACAGACAAGCGACAAAACGTGAGGAGGTGACCGAGGACCCTGCTACGTTACGGCTTTATTTTCGTAGCAAACACGCACATATAGGGTCATTGAGTTTTTAATATATCACATATTTAATTAATTTAATTAAATTAAAAAATTAATTAAATTAGTTAATATGATATTTTTTTTAAAATGCTCTAATTATCTTCCTTAACTCACTTTATCTCTTATTTAATTATTATTGATGGACTATTAATAAGAATAATTTTTAAAAAATTATGAATATAAAAAATAAATTTTATACTTAAAACTAAAATTAACTCATAATAAAGTCTTATTAAGGACGGGAGGAGTGTGTATGTGTGTGGGTATATAAGAAATAACTTATATTTATAAGGGTTAAAATACATCTTACACTTTAAAGTATTTTTTATATATATCAAGTATTTTAAAGTATTGCGTTTCATTCAACACCTTGAAGTATTTTTTTATGTACATAATCCAGTACCCCAAAAGCATTTTGTGGGGCAATTTTATCCTTAAAGTATTAATTTTTTTAGGAGAAATCTTTTCTGTAAAGTATTTTTTAGGAGCAATTTTAACTTCAATATTAATTCTAAAAAATTCTTAAAGTAAACGTGTATCCAATACTTAAAAAATTATTTTTTTAGTAGCAACTTTAGGGTACTAGATACACCTAAAAATATATTTCATGATATTGGATGGACCACAAAATATTTTAAGGTATTGAATATATCTTAACCCTATTTATAATTAAAGATTTCTTCAAAAAATGATTTATAATAGAGGCTGGAGTAGTACTCTCTTGAGCACTATTTATAATAAAAAGGGAAAATAATTCTTAAGGTACTTATAATTTTCTCCAATTTTTTATTCCGTGTTTGTATATTTTTTTTCTTAATAAATTTTTTAATTGACTCTATTAGCACTGTTAAACCCTATAACTTTACTTTATTAGTCTCCGTAGAGAAGTTAATTATGCTAATACAGTAAAATTAAAAGATTTATTAAGGATAAAAAAATACATAAGTGCCAAATTAAAAATTAAAAGAAACTATATATACATTAATAATGGTTTTTCCTAATAACAATGAGAATAATATATCAACCGCCGGATACCATATGGTCAAAAGCATATAAAAAAAAAAAATAACATAGCACTCTGCTAGGCTTGCCCTCTTTTGAGTTTTGAATATCATAACAAGGTGTTGAAAATATAGGATGGTTGAGGTAAAGGGTTTAGTAGTAAAACTATAGTTGAACTAGTTGAACTTAAACTAATTATAATTAAAATAATATTATTTAATTAAAATATATAAAAAATGATAAAATTTATGGGAAGTTCTTACAACTATTATTTTAAGTGTTTTCCAATCACATTTTATTCACGTATCTTATTTTTTATATATCATTATTTAACCCTAAATTCACATAAGCGGTTATAAAGAACTTGAACTTATAAGTATCGTCCCAATATAATATAATCTGACACATCATTGTTTAATCTGAAATACTTTTCTATTTGAATAGCTATATAATGATATAAAGTTGTATGCATTTAACTTCAATTCTATTTATTTCAATTATTCAACCAAGAAATTAAAAATTGATTCTAAAGTGGAAATACTTCACAACATGCGCAGTCAACTGGTTACATTTTTCTCATTTTCAATATTCAAATCTTACTTATTATATTTAAAATCATTATCTTTTCCTTCTTTTTATCATAGATGTCAGACAACTTGTAAAGCATATTTTTCGGAGAGTCTCGATTATTAACTTGTATATATACATGCATGCTTGCACATTATCATATTTTTATTTATATATAAAAATCATGAATTATATATTGATAAATAAAAAAGAAATACTGTTTCAAACTTTAAATAAGGGAAATATTTAAAAAAATGTAATTAATACTCCCCATGATGATTGATAATAAGAGTAATGTGTAGTCAATTTTGATTACACGATTAAATTAGTCAAAGTAAAGTAAATATTCAAAATATTTACAATTATAACTTTGTATAAACACTTTGAATTGAAGATCTAAAATCTTCTGAATTAAGCAAGTTGTTTATACTTTATAGCCCAAATGTGCATAAATAAATAATTAAACATAAATTATCAAAATTTAGACTTACAACATTACATATTTAATAATTAATAATATAGAATAATGCATTTGTCACCCTTTAATATATAGAGCCGTTTGGTTCCACTCCATTGCAAGCTTGCAATAGTAATAAAGATTGCATTACCAAAAAAAAAATGTGTTTAGTTGCTCTTGGACTTGGTGACGTGGTTTACCATGGTAATAATGATCCCTAAAAAAATTGGTAATCTCCATTCCTAGTTATGAATCCTTATTACCATTCATTTTATTGTATGTTTCAAAACATCTTATTTACCTCCGGTTACACTTGTTTTTTTTTTCAGTTGTCTCCTTCCTTCCTTCTCCATCAGCCGCCGCCGCTGTCAACAGCCACTGCAACCCCCACGGCACCCCCACCCCCACCAACCAGGTGCAGCTTCTCCTTCTCCATCCCTTATCCATTTTCTCCCTCCATTATCGTAATCTCCTCCTTTGTCTCCCCACTTTCCATTACCATCGTTATCTTCATACTTTGCCATCAACGTTTCAAAGTTGAGAGCATCTCCATCTAGAATCTGTTTTCTATGAACATCTTCAGCTGGATCTATTTTCTCCATATGTTCAGATCTGTATTCGCTGGAAAAAGCTCGAGATTCCCGCGTTTTTGTTCTTTATATCTATATGGAAGATTAGTTTTTCTCCCTTTGTATGATTTATAAAACTTGTTTTATGTTTTTCCCCCTTTCAATTTGTTATGTGGCTTTGCTATTTAGGAACTGCTCAAGATTTGTTTCTTTTTTACCTCGCTGATTCTTGTTCGGATTTTGCATTGCGCTAATTCCTGGGTTTTGATGATGGTTTGTCTGGGTTTTGCCCCAGGAAGGGGACCATCGGGGATGGACTATTTTTTCAAGGGGCATTTTGGACCTTTTATTATTTTGATTAAATATAATATATATATATATATAAACATTTCAAGTGGGTAATCTTTCAATTGTTATTTTTTCTAAGTTATGTATTTTTTTACGTAAATCTATAGTCTCTATCGCTTGACTAATTCTCTCAAATAAGAAATAATGCCAAGTTACATACTTTAATATTGAATACCATCACAATTTTTTCATTTTCAACATTTAGAAAGGGGGGCGGGGAACCATTCTTTAATGAGTGTTATGGAATAATTAAATCATATATAATGTATGATTTGACACAAGTGATTATTATGCTCAACAAATAAAAAATATATAAATATGAATAATATAATGCCCTCCTTCTAATTTTAGTTTAAAGCCGACAAAAACTTGCACGAGTGCTTGAAAAGCATAGGAAATGGAATAAATATTTGTGCACTGAAAGTATGAACTCACGTGCATTTGGATAGCTCCACCATATTTAATTTACATGAGACACATTATCCAATGGTTTTGTGGCTATTTTAATTTATATTATATTAATTTTTATAATACATTATATATTTAATACAATATATAAGACTATGATAGAAGGTGGTGGAAGGGTTTAAAAACTCCCATGAATTTGATTTCCAGGACTCCGGGTCCTTGTTTTCCCATATCATAATTGCATAATTTAGATAATAAAATAAATAAATTCAGGGCAATAATAACTCTTCAATTTTTCTCCATGAAAATACAATTGTTAAAGTTGAAGATATAAATCTTGTAATTCCTTTTTTCTATCATTCTAAAATGAATTTCAAATCATCAATACCAATTAATATAGGAAAAAACTAATTATTTAGTCTTTATAATTTTCACTCAATCACAATTTCTCCCCTGAAATTAACTCATCCGGCCCAATTCCACAAATATTAGTCATTTAATATGTTAATTAGAGATTAAAAAAATTAAATAAATTAAATAATTATGATCAAATTTAACCTCTCAAGACCAATTTATATTATATACTTATCCAATCCTAAATATAAGATATATTTAACTAATTTAATTAGATTAAAAAAATTAGTTAATATACTATACTTTTTTTAAAATACCCTAATCATCTTCTTTAATTTTCTTCCTATACTTGATTGTTGTTAAATGAGCATTAATAGAGGTAGTTTGGGAAAGAGTTAGTAAATTTAGGAAATATATCTTATATTTAGGATCAAGATTAACTCCCTAATTATGTCATATATTTATAACTGGAGGAGTATTAATCTAACTAAATTAATCAAATTTTTATATATTAATATAATTAACTAATTTATTTAATTATTTTAATCTATTTAAAAAATGAACTAATTACAGGAAAAATATATTGATTCAAGAAAGCGCAAATACTGTGACTTCACAACAATCAGTCAAAAGCTAAACTGCAGCAAGATCCATATATTACTTATTATATTTAAAATCATATTATTTTTTTCATTTTTTATATCATATGTGTCGGACAACTTGTAAAGCATATACATTTGCTATCTCAATTATTAACTTGCACAAATCCTTAATTAGCGTGAACATTGTATATAGTATCTTTCTCCTCTCTTACATGTTTCTCCCTTAATTTTTACAATATTATTTGATTTTTTTATTTCATGTGTCAGACAACTTGTAAATTAAAGCATATTTATCGAAGAATCTAATTGTTAACTTTTTATTAGCGTGAAAATTATATTTCTCCTGGTATATTTCTTCCTTAATTTTTTTAATTATACATGATTTTTTTTTATTTCATTCATGTCCAAGGTTTTGATTTTGAAAATCGACCCTAATCAAAATGAAAACACTTATAATTTGAAATTATTATGAGAATTGTGAGAACACAAGGGACTAATTAACCTTGGAGGACATAACAAAATGTTATATCTGAGATTAATCAGTGAGCCTTGAATTATTTGGAACAATGAGCTTAATCAGTGGCATCTTTAATCAGTTACACAATACTTTTGATATTAAAATTTTAATTAATTTTATAATCATTAAAATTAATATTAAATTGATCATTAATAAATATTAATGATGAGAGATAAATTAGGGCTTTGGTACAATGAGGGGTAAATTAGTAAACAAGATTTATTCTAATATGGCTTTTAATTACAAAATATACTTCAATAATATTTTTAGAATATTCTTTAATGGTATCAATAGTTTAGACAAAATGTATGTTTTAAAAATAGATGAGAGGGTTGTATAATTAAGACAAAACATAAGGATGATTAGAGTATTTTATTCAATTTTGGTCAAGTCCAAACGGTATCCCTAACTGATAGCTAAAGACTAATCATTCTGTAAGATACTCAATTATATATCAACTGTGTCAAACTTTTTTTGTTAGTCAAATATTTATTAGAAGTAAAGATTCAAATTTCAAAATATTAAAAATTATAATTTTTTAATAAACAGTTTGAATTGAAGCAAGTTGTTTATATCCCAAATATACATAAATAAAGAAATCATTAAACATAAATTATCAAAATTTAATGTCACAACATCACATATCTAATAATCAAATAATTCATTTTTCGTCGTTTAATATATAAGACATTAACAATTTTTAAAGTAAAGTTATCAGAGTTCCCTGTGTGATTGTGCATTGGAAGGGGTAAAATCTAGTATAGTTTATAATATAAAAGTCATGAATTAGAATGGTTAGATTATATTGATATAATAAATTTTATCAGAAACAATATTATAAAAGAAGTTCTTCAGCAGACAAAATCTTACCATAGATCTCCTTCTTCCCATTAGAAATCAATAAATAAATTTTCGTAAATGCCTATCTTTTAAATATTTTTCCAAGTTGGGTACTTTAATAATGAATACACCGACAAAACTTTCACTTTTTGAATATTTAAATAAAAAGGTATCGAGATGTGTTATGAAATAATTAAATCATATAATGTGCCCATTTGGATAGATTTTTAAAAAATAGTTTATGGGAAAAAAATATTTTTGAACAGCTTTTGGATAAGAGTTTATGGGAAAAAAATGGTTCTGAATAAATAAGTATTTGAATAGTTATTACCAAAATAACTTTTGTAATTGGTAAATTACTATAAAGGGTATGAGATAAAAAAATTATTCTCATCTCTCTCACGTGTTGTCCAATCATATTCTCTCTCTCTCATCTTCTCACCTTCTCATGGTGCAGTGACGGATGAGATCAAGTGAGAAGACGAAGATGGAGGAAGAAGACGCGAAGCTAAGAAGCACTGATGGAGGAAGAAGAGAAGACGAAGACAGAGGAAGAAGAAGATGCTCTATTTTTATTTCCCATGAAGATGGAGCAAGGGACGACAGTTGACGGAATGGACGACAAAAAATTGAAGCACCAACAGACAACGGAAAATGAATTGCAAAAGATGATGGGTGCAGAGGGAGTAGAGAGAGTGGAAAAAAATAGGGACAAAATAATAATTGGGCAGTCTGTAAACCTTTTTACTATTCTAGAAAGTATTCCTAGGAGCTTATTTAAAATCGTGATTTTAAATCATAATTTGATTTATAAACTTTTTTTGGCTAAATATAACTGTTTGTTTTAAAAAATTTTTAAACTAAAATTTGAACTAAAAGCCTTTTTAAAATTAAGGTTTAGATTCTATCCAAACAGGCACAATGTATGATTCCATACACATGATTATTATGCTCAAAAAATAAAGATTTATAGCCTCGAAGTTCAAATGAAGATTTTAAATGAGATTTATATCCTTCAACTTCAACTATTGTATTGTACTCTCATGTAGAAACAAAATTGAAGTTTTATTGCACTGAATTGATCTATTTTTTATTGGTGACATTATGTAATTATGATAAACAAAATTGACATACAGCTCAAATTCATGAGTGGTTTCAAACCCTTCCACCACCTTCTATCTAGCCTTAGATTTGGATAATATATCCAATAGAGTTATATATATATAATGTATTATAATAAATTAATATAATATAAAGTAAAATAGCCACAAAACCATTGGATAATGTGTCTCCTGTAAATAAAATATGGTGGAGGCATCCAATTGGTCCAATTTTCAAAATAAAAACCCTAGACATAAAATAAAAAAATAATGTATTCATAAAAAATTAAGGAAGAAAGATACTAGAAGAAAGATACTGTTCAAAGCATGTGCAAGTTAACATTAATATTCTTTGGTAAATATGCTTTACAACTTGTCTCACAGATATGAAATAAAAAAATTATATATTATTAAAAAAATTAAGGAAGAAATATATATACACACACATCGAGGAGAAAGATAATATATACAATGTTCACGCTAATTAAGCATATGTGCAAGTTAATAATTGAGATTCTTTAACAAATATATATATATATATATGCTCTACAAGTCGTCCGACATATATGATATAAAAAATGATTTTAAATATAATAAGTAATATACTAAAGTATACATTTGGTCCTTTAACTTTATATTAGGTTTCACTTTAGTCCCTTAAATATATAAAGTGTATTTTTAGTCCTAAAAAGTTAATTATAAAATTGAATGCTTTAATTAGATTTTAATTTTTTTAATATAATATTTTTATAATTTTAACTAAAAATAGATTAGGTGAAGAAAAAAAACGGTCGTCTTCTTCGGCCTCATCCTCCTCCTGGAGGACCTTGATAATAGAAACTAAAAAGCTTTTATGAGCTCTATTCAGCGATTGTCTCATCTCTTCCTATTTACAATCATCTTCCTTATTTCTCTCACAACTTTGAAAAGGCAACGGCTTTCTCTGCAACTTTCCTTAAGCCTAACTAGTGCTCTCTCTCCATGGCACAAGCCTTCTCGTTTGAATAATTGACTGTATCCCGTATTGGCGTTGCTGGCTTCTCGCCTGAATAATTGATCTTCTACCCATCATTTGTCTTCCTTATTATCGTTCTTTCCCCATCATATATATGAACCACTTGTTGAAGATCTCACTCGAAACTATCATACAGAATCACATATAAGTAGCATCAACCGTCATTGCACCATCAATGAAAAGAATACGCTTTATATACTTAAGGGACTAAGTGAAACTGATATAAAATTAAATGACCAAACATATAATTTAGTCTAAGTAATATTTGGATCTTGATTAGCGGCAGTTTAGCTTTTGACTTCTTGTTGTGAAGTCAAGTATTTGCCCTTTCATTAATTTATTATTCCTACTTCTTGCTTATAGGTTAATTAATTAGAAGAATTAGAATTGAACTAAAGTAAAATACATACAAATTTATATGGCTATCCAAATAGTGAAGTGTTTCATGTAGATAAGATGATAACACAAGAAAAAACTCTGAGTATATGTATTTGGATTAGTGGGGCCAATTTAATAAAATTAATTTATAAGAAGGATTTATAAAATTGATTTTTTGTAATTGAAAAGCCCAAACCATGGTTTTATTAAAAAAATATCCAAACATCCTTATATACATGCCAAAATTAAATATGAAGCTAAAACTATAGTTACCTCATAAACTTGGAAAATTGTGTTAATTTAAGATATTTAATATATTTTTTGATATGTGAGAATGAGTTATAAATGACTTATAATAGGGACGGAGTGATATGCTTATAAATCAATTTATAATATCGGTTTTACCCAATATAAATCCAAATGAAATCCATGGTTGATGGCCTTATAATTAATTTTAATCAGAAATTCAAAATATGGGTTTTTAACGGTCTCATAATTAATTTAATTAAAATACGGTTGTTTGGATAAATTTTTAATAAACCATGGTTTTGGGTTTTTAAAATTGATTATGAAGGGAATCCAAACATGGCAATTTCGGATCAAAACAAAGTCGTCTTATTCAGCTCACACAAGTATAGTTGTAAAATAAAACACAAGCTGGTCCCATTGATTAACCAATCGAAGAAAAGTAGTACATGTTAATTATTTTCATATGAAAAACATAAACACGATTGATTTATTGTAACGAGGAAAGATATATCCATATATGCATGCGTCTCGTTCAAAGTCTGAATTCTGATGGTGGCCGGTGGCGGCGAAGGGCGGTTCATGCGGCGGAGGTGAAATTGAAGTTTCCACAGTTTGTCCTCCATCCAAGGAGCGAAGGGCTAAACCCTAATCTCGAAGAAGTCAAATCGAACTGTAGAAGATGGTTCTCCAACTGATACCCTCCGATCACAATTGAAGTCCTCGGGTTGTCGCCTCCATTCATTACGGCAAGACACAGCACATTGTCCTTCGCCTGCACCACCGAGTTCACTCCGACAATGGAATAACTCACACCATTCTGAAGCACAAGCTCGATGTCCGGCACCGCCGGACCAAACCGCGTGCTTCCGATGTTGTGGCTACTAAAACAAACTTCGAAGGGAGCCACACCACTCACCCTGGCAAGGTTCCGAGCTCTGATAAATGCCTCTGTCACCGCCTTGAAGATCGAAGCCTCCAAAACTGTGTATGATTTCACTGTACTTACCTTAGTCCCCCCAACGCCTTCGTTGTTTATGGACAGCAATTATTTGTTGATGTTGGGTAGAACTTTTCCGTCGATTTTAATGGATTTGACTCCGATGAAATACTCCGACGAAGGCTGTCCTGATGTGGAAGCGGAAGCTGTGCTTACTGGGTTTAGAATAAGTGGTGTGTAAATGAGCAATTTAGCGGCGTTAAGGCCCGGAAGAAGAACGTAAGGGCCGTCTCCGAAGAAGACAACACCATCTGAAAATGACTCTAGGCAAATGGCGAATTTTCTGTGGAAGCTAAAAGCCGAAGCGAATTGAGAAGGAATAGCGATTTTGGTTCGACCGAGACCGGCCATGCCCGATACTCCCTTGGCTAGGCGATCCAATATGAAAGTTGGCGCACATGAGAACATGAACCGGGAAGCGGCGACGGTTCGACCCGGGTTGAATCCGTTAGTGGACTGAACGGATACGACATATTGGCCGACGTCGCCAAAGGTGGCGGTGCCAGTAACAGTGTTGTCTGGCATTACGCTGCAGGTGCGATTGTTGCAGCCAGGCCTGGAAGGCGAAAAGCAATCGCCGCAACTGGAGGAGTCGGCAAGGGAGCAGACGGCAGAGTTGCAGCGTGCAGGGCGTTAGGTGGAGGAGGTGTATTTCTGGTCGCAATCGACCCACAGGAATTGGCCGCCGAGATCAACGATAAGCTTCAAGGGGACGAGTGGGGTTCTCTGGTGAATCTGAGTAACGTATTGGTTAGTGGAAGCATCTTTAGTGAAAGGAAGTACGAGAGCCTTGGGTCTGAAGGAGGATTTACCAGCAGAACAGAAGAAGAAGAAGAAGGTATTGAAAGCTGGAAGCCATGTGGAAGGAAGCTAAGCCGATTGATGTGAGCAATGGAGTGTGGCGGGATCCTCTATTTATAATAACAATCATAACAATATATTATTATGCAACTTGCTTCTTTTGAATATCTGAACAACAACGTTCTGAAATAAAGAGAAAACCAGACTGGTTTAATACACAGGTTTTAAGGATTAGTAAATAATATTATTTGCTTAAAAAAGATGTAAAAATATTTATATTAGTGAAATATCTATATATAAATCACACATAATTTAATAAAATAGATACATCAAAACATAAATTTGACACGCCAATTTTTTTTATTTAAAATGATGTCATTTCAAAATTTAGTAACAGGAGAAAAATATATAAAATATTTAATATAGTCAATCTATCCAAAACTCTTAATTGTATTAGATTTGATTGATCTATACTTCATAATCTAGGCGTGTAAGTGGGTTTCTTTCTTTGTTTTTTTTTAAATTTTATCCTTTTAAAAGGCAAGTTCAATAAACACAAATATATAAAATTCTCAAGTTGTATAAAAAAATATATAAATTATCAAGTTCACATGATCTTTATGTATTCTCATTTAATATATATATATATAGTGGTTGGAACAAGATCCAAAAAAGTGCACAAGACAAGCAGCAATTCATCATGTTGGTTCAATTACTCACTAAATATAATTTCATAGAATAATCTCTTGAACGTTGATTTATGAATAATTGGACATTAATAATTAATTATTCATTATTAAAAACTGCTTAAGATAATGTTCACGTTTATGCTTTACAAGTTGTTTGACATATATATACGATATAAAAATAAAAAAATAAATAATGATTTTAAATATATTAAGTAATATTTGGATATCTTGAAAATGGGAAAAAAAGGTACTTGCACCTAGAGTTGGTAAAACGGACCCAACCCGCGGGTTAGACCCATTTTATTTTAAGGGGAGCAGGTTCGGGCTGGCAAAATGCCAGCCCATTTTGGGGCGGGCCCCCTAGCTTGCCAGCCCGCCACTTTTTTTTTTTAATTTTTAATATTATTATTTATTTTACTTAAATATTATTTTAAATACTCATATTATTGAATACTAGTAAAGATAATTACTTATTTGTTAAAATATATTTACATATTATAATTAATTAATATTATGCTAATATTTATTTAAATTTATAGATATAAAATTTAAGTTTTTTTATAAAAAATAGAAATTTTTAAGAGTATAATATTAAATTTTTTTTTATTATATTGGTATAACATTAGAAATTTTTTATTAGTATTTTAAAAATTTTAAAAAAATTAAAAAAAAAAGTGGCGGGCCCGCCAGCCCGCTACTTAGTGGGGCGGACTCGTTCTGGCATTCCCTTTGGCGGGCTGGAGGCAGGCTGACCCATTTTCAGCAGGCCAGCCCGCTTCTACTTGCACTTTCATTAATCCATATTTTTCTAACTTATAAGTTGAATGAATACATATTTATATGGCTACCCAAATAGGGAAGCGTTTCATATGGACACGAGTTGATTTCCAAATAAACATTATAGACTGATAGATAATTAATAGTCCTTTTTTTTTTAAAAATATATTGGAGATATATGGCTCTACGACTTTGTTGAGGGTCAATCCGTCCAAATACAAATAGTCATGGTTCTTTGATTGTATGAGATGCAGTAATTGATTTCAGATAATCCAGAACCGGAGGTAATATTAAAAGAAACAATCCAATCAATGAATAGTCTACTATGTTAGAAAAGTTTCTATAAAAGAATTAAACTAGTATTTAAATCATGTCTGGCTATGTCTTTCTTAAAGCATTTCTAAACCATAACTGGATCAAATTAAATAATAAATACACAATTCGGCTCAGGGTGCTTTGAGACCCAAGTTATCCCAATCTCCCCACAAGCGCAATTTACAATACGCAGTTCTATACTGAACTAATCGTATTTATTAGTAATAAGGTAGGACAAATGATTATTTAGAAATATTTAATTTTTAAAAAATACTATTTTATTATGATTATATTCACGATGTTTAGGGAGACATCATAACTCTTGGGTGCTTAAATTTATACTTAAGAATAATTAATAATTTAACTTACTTAATATTAGTATCGTTTAGAAAAAAAGAAAAATTTCGTTTTACTTTTAGATTCGTGAGTAATTCTAACTCTTTTTTAAAAAAATTTATAAAAAAAAAAGTTCTATACTGACCTCTTTTGTCATTTAAGACAGCATATCATATTAAGATGGTCTTATTACTAAATATTTTAATTTTAGGTTTTGGTGGTTGTCATACTAAAGTGTTAAGTGAAAAGAATTTTATTTCAATTTGTATGAAAATACTTTTTTGTGTGTGTGTGTGTTTCTGGGTTTTCCAAAACAGCCCAAGGAATGGCTCTAGGCCGAGTTATCCCAAATGGATGAAAGTGAAAAAACCGATAATTGGGTTGCTAAAAAACCGGATGAAATTTGTATATATATATAAAAAAAAAAAACGGATGAAATGAATTGTGCATTCCTTCTCTGTTACTCTACCACCTTCCTTTTTCGCCGAAGCTCTGCGTCACTCCCTCATGATCCGTACTTCGTCTTCCCTTCCCTCAGCGAAGCCCCTTGTACCGTCGTTTCCTCTCGAATCCTTCTCATTTCAAGACCCTCTACCTATTGCTTCTCTTCCTTACTCTCCCTCACTTCTGCGGTCAAGTGAACGACGGTGAGTTATACTTCCCTTTCTGTTTTCACCGAAATTGGTTTAGATTTTCGGAGTAAATCACCTACCTGGCGTCAATTAGTTGTCAAAGCTTTTGAGTTATTGTTCTATGTTATATCTATCTCTTTACTGTCCGTTTTCCCTTCAAAACTTTTCCCTCGATTGATATGGTTATATGTACCACTGGCAGCAATAAAATTATTGACTTGTTACTTCAATGAATTGTTTGAAGAAAAGTAATCTTTGTGTCTGCGTTAATGATTGTGTTGGCAATTGATTAGATCAAATCTCTGTATTTTTAAGACTTCTAATTTGCAGATTCTCTCTTTAGGTCAAGTGCGGGCGACAGTCTTTGATTTGGGTGGGACGATATCTGTCTCAGATCTTTTGTAGGCCAAAAAATGAGAAAACGCATCGTGTATGCATGGGTAGCAGCTATTGTATGCTTCATAGTGCTGATGATTGTGACCCCAACAATTCCTCAATCTCAAGAATACCATGATTTTGCTGACAAACGCACATTCTTTGGTAAGTCTTTTTTATTATGGTTCCTTTTTTCTTTATACTTATGGCTGTAATTTTTTATTAGATGACTTGTTACCCTTTGAATTTGTGCTTAGTGGGACACGTTTAGTTTTTAAACTTGTGATTGGATATGATTTAAAGGAATTTATATGAACTGTGTGCACTTGTTCCACTTTGGTCAAATTTGGAAATGAAAGACTTTTTTCATTGTTTTCAGGCATTCCTAATGCACTTAATGTGATTTCAAATTTTCCGTTCCTTGTTATTGGTCTCATTGGGCTTATACTTTGCTGTCGTGGATACTTTATGTTCAGGTACTTCATTCATCTGTTTATTTCTTATTAAGTTGCTGTAAATAAGATCTTTTAAACATGGTTGTTACTGTCAATGATATAATACATCTGGCAAAAGCTTGCAAGGTGAATTATGGGGTTGGACGTGCTTTTATGTTGGTGTGGCTGCAGTTGCGATTGGATCTTCATACTATCATCTCAAACCAGATGATGCTCGCCTTGTGTGGGATAGGTTACCGGTGAGTTGCTGTTATGAAATTTGAAATACAGAAATCAATTTCCTGATCTTTCTTGCCTCTTAATATATTATTTCTGATCATGTAACTGCGTTTTGTTGCAGATGACTGTTGCTTTCACGTCGATAATGGCTATATTCATCATAGAAAGGATTGATGAGAGGAAGGGAATGCTTTCAATTGCACCTCTAATTTTGGCGGGTATAATAAGCATAGTGTATTGGAGGCAAGCCTGCTACTTTATTATTATCTGTTTTTTAGACAATTTTTATTGCTTGTCGAAGACAGGGATCTGATTATTGTTATACCTTGTTTTTTGAGAACCTTCTTTTATAAGTGAGAGCAGTTGTTCTTCACATGGACAAAATTACCTGTTAATTCTGAAAACATTAGTAGTCATACTCATAAATATGCAAGATTTATTTGAGGGATGATGTCGTGCAGTTATTTGTGAATTAGTTCAACACGTATCTTTCTGTTGAAAATAACTGTTCTTTTCCTCCCTTTTCCTGTTTATTATGAAGGTTCTTTGATGACCTCCGTCCATATGCTGTGGTCCAATTTTTACCATGCATTCTGATTCCCCTTATGGCTATTTTGTTGCCTCCAATGTACACACATTCAACGTTTTGGCTCTGGGCAGCAGGTGTGCATTTTTCATATAAATATTGCTTCTTCTAGTTTATATTAGATGCCAACCGTACTCAGTTTCAGTGAAAACCTTTGCAGGATTTTATCTTTTAGCTAAGGTGCTAGAGGCTGCTGATAAAATGGTTTATGAATGGACTCATCATATTGTCAGTGGTCATACGCTTAAGCATTTATCTGCAGCATTGGTTCCTGTCTTTTTAACACTTATGCTTGCAAAGAGGGTTATTGACAATGAGAGGTATTTTTTACTGTGTCACTAAAACACTTATACTTGATTGGTTTCATTAATCTGACAATTTGAATTATGTGCTAGAGTATGGTCTTGAATAGAACTAATCGTGGGAATTAGTGAGAGACAGTCAGCTCAAAATGGGTTGGCATAAGATTAGGAATTCGGATATGGACCAACACTTGAATATGCTATGACTGGCCCCGAATTTCTGCTTATCTATTAAGGTAGATGAATAATGGAGCTCATAAAGGAAACTACACCCCATACCCTGTAAAAAAAAAGACAGAAAAAAGAAAAAATAGAGAGAAAACACTTACAAGTTTTGAAGAAAAAAGTGATCTGAAGACAACATAGCACTGTATTCTAAATGGATAGAACTTACGTCTGGTACCTTGATATTTTAGCCATATTTTTCTTCCCTGCAACAGGTGGAACTTCCATTTTTAGAACCTTCGTTTTACCTCATTTGTTTGACCATTTATTTGGTTGTGACCTTTCCTTGATGTTGTAGCATCAGTGGATATGTTCTTATCAGACCTCGTTTCCATTAGGGAAGTTCTTACTAGACCTGATTTGCAAAAACTCTCAAGACCAAATTCATCATTAATACACGCGTGTGAACATATTATAAGTGGGTCATCGTCAAAAGTTTATTAATATTCTAACCTTACTTGTCTACTAATTTACTCAAAAAATTTCTTTGCATTATTTTGTATCTATGATGCATCTACAATCTTCTTGTCGTTTGGTTGCTGTGGGCTGCATGCAGGCAAAGTTTGATTAAAGTGTGGAGGGTTTACTGGAGCAAGGTCAAAGAAGGAAATTCAAATGTTGAGAACACCACTTTCTCATACTCGGTTGTGCAGGCTGTGGAATCAGATCAATAAAGTCATTTCTGTGCTCTCCTTGCCGAAAAAGATTATACTGGATTACATAACCGTTGTGTTTTTTTGGACCTAAAGTGCGGATCCATTTACATAAACCACATCTTGCTAATTTTGATGCTATATATAACATTCACTAGATTTAGCTTCTGGGGTTTGTACAGTTTCTGATATGTAATGTGTAGTGCCGATCATGAATGCTTCTGGATGGAAAGTATTTTCTGTTTCTTGCTGATACCAGCATATGATCACCCCTTCAAACCCCTCGTGTCATTGGAGCATCTAGAAACTTTTGTTTGTTGGGGCAAAATATATAGAAGTAAATTGTAGCATTTTACTTTGGGAAAATTAATTTTTCAGTTGTAACTCAGTGTTCAAATTTAAATTCGATACAACTCAATATTTATAGTTCTAATTCAATCACAACATGATTTTTAAATTTTAATTTTGTGCAACTTAGTTTTTTTAATTTTAACTATTTAATATTATAGTTTTTAAATTTTATGAAATATATAATTTTATTTTTTAAAATATAAAAATTAATATTTTAAATGATAAACTTATAAGAATTAAATTATATTAAGTTAAAGTTTAGGAGAGATTAAGCCACAATTGAGTCATTATTAGAAGGATTAAATTATATCTATTTAAAGTTTAGGTATTGATTTTTGAGTTACAATTAAATTAAAATTATAAGTATAAAAAGATTAATTTTTTTTTTACTTTTAAAGTTTTGATTGTATTTCTATCACTTTGAATATTAATCTGAATTAAATCTACAAAGTGTATCCTCAAATTTTATAAGATCCTTTTGTTGATGACATCTCACAATTTCATCTTTATCATTTGATGATAATCAGAAAATCTTGGTTTAAACAAGAATCGTTTGGAAGTTTCTACAAATCATAAAAACCTAGTTAAAATTTACTTATTTTTAAATCAAAACAAATGGGTCTTAAATTAATTAATTAAATGAATACTAATATAAGTAATATTTTGAATTCTCCTCATCCCATGTGTCATGCTTTCCTAATTATCAAAAATTTAATCAGTTTTTACAACAACAACAAAAAAAAAAAAAAACAGGGAGAGGGGACACTTGTTATTACATGAAAGCCTCACGTGGCACGATTAAATCTAAGTTTACAGCCTCGTGTGTGTGTATATATATAATGAAATAATGGATAGATAGCCAACACAATGGCCACTTATATTATATTTTGAGATTCAATAATAACAGGAAATATAAAAATAATACTACGTGAGAATATTATTCGCACGTTTCTCAAAATTAAAATAGATACTATTGTTATCATTGTTAAATATTTGATGTGACAGATTATGCCTACATTTTTTAGATAATCAAATTAATTAACAATTATATCATTAAGTTTGAGATAGACAAATTTATGAGGATGGATCCCCAATCGCAGTAGTATTATTTTTCTTATCAACATTACATGAAATTTAAATAAAAATTATACTATCTGCTTTTTTATTGAAGATTTTATATTTTACATTAATATATTGGAGATGATTTTTTTTTTGCTTTGCTCTCAACCCTAGATTATTCATTTCACATATAAAAACAATTTTGTTCTATGGTAAGTAAATGATTTAATTTTCACAAAAATAGGAATACTTTTTTAAAAATAAGGTTTTACAAAATGCTTAGTCCTTGAAGTTAAATACGACTTTGTGAACTATAAACTAATTTTTTATTAACTATATCAACATTTATTAGTTGGTAATTTCATCTTTAATTGTATGCACATCTGCCAGAATCTAAAGAAGGGGGAAAAATAAAGAAAGGGACACAAAAATCTGTCTTAAATATGCAAATTTCTATTCAAGATGTCAAAATAGTTTAATACTGGGAATTTTTTAGAGATGAGTCAGGGATTGGATTTTATAATAAAATCATATCAATGTGTTTAATTTGAAAACTACTAAGAGCATTCATATAAATTTCGCTACAAAATTTAATTTCTTTTTAAAAATTTCATAGTGATTAGATATCTTGAGGTCCTTAATTAGAATTTACATGGGATATTTTTGTGTCATTATTTACTTAAATAAAGAGAGAGATTACTTTTAGGAGAATTACTCAAACATCCCATGAACTAGAATTTATTATAAAAAATCTTATAAAATAATCAAATAATTAAATAATTCTAACGGATTTGAAGGTAATAAATTAGATTTATATAATTATCAAGTTACCTTATGTATGAATGATAAATTTTTGGGCATTGATAATATCTTAAAGGGACATAAATAACAATTAGGGATAGACGATGACAAGTTGAAGTGACATAAATAATAAATAAGAAAAATTCGGTAACAACTTAATGAGGCACAATTAATAACTGTAGATTATTATCGCATGCTCCTAGTAATTATTTATGCAACTTTAAATCATTATTGTTATAAAAATAAAAAAATTAGAGAAGAGAAGAGGACAACAAGACAAGAATTTAGAGGAGAGCAAAGGGAGTATTTCTCATTCATATGTGTATCTTTTTCTCTTCTACATTGCCTCTATTTATAGGCCTCCAACCCTTAAAACTAATACAAAGGTTACAAAGGAGTAAATGGTAACATAATGACATTTTACAACAAGAAACTCCTCCAAGCAATTCATTGAGGAGGTTATGAAGTTAAGGACATTAAGAGAAAAGGAATCCTAAGGGTTGATGGTTATGGACATCCATTTTCTTTAATATTTATAACACTCCCCCTTGGATGTCCATAATCTATATTGTGCCTCGTTAAAACCTTACTAGGAAAAATCCATTGGGACAAAAATCTAGTGAAGGAAAAAGAGTACACAATAAAAAAAAATTCTTAAAAGAAAAAGAGTATAGCAAGTACTTGTTTACTCCCCCTGATAACATTGTCAATTTACGTCTTTGAATTTGCGCATTCCAATACCATACACTAACTTTTCAAATGGCTTAGTTGGCAGTGTCTTGGTAAACAAATCTGCAAGGTTGTCGCATGATCGAATTTGCTGAACATCTATATCCCCATTTTTCATAAGATCATGAGTGAAAAAGAATTTCGGAGAAATATGTTTTGTTCTATCTCCTTTGATATATCCTCCTTTTAGTTGAGCTATGCATGCTGTATTATCTTCATATAACACTGTTGGAATCTCTTATTTTGGAAGTAGGCCACTCATTCTCTGGATATGTTGAATTACTAACCTTAACCAAACACATTCTCGACTTGCCTCATGAACTGAAATTATTTCCGCATGATTTGATGAGGTAGCTGATAAAGTTTGTTTTATTGAACGTCAAGATATAGCTGTACCTCCACAAGTAAATAAATATCCTGTCTGAGATCTACCTTAATGTGGATCTGATAAAAACCCTGCATCTGCATAACCAATCAATTGTGATCCAGATTCATTAGAATAAAATAATCCCATATCAGTTGTCCCTCGAAGGTATCGAAATATATGTTTAACTCCATTCCAATGTCTTCTTGTTGGGGAAGAACTAAATCTTGCCAATAAACTCACAGCAAATGCAATATCAGGTCGTGTTGAATTAGCAAGATATATTAGTGCCCTTATAGCACTAAGATATGGTACTTCTGGACCAAGAAGTTCTTCATTTTCCTCTCGAGGGCGAAAAAGATCTTTTTCTTTAACTAGCGATCTCACAACCATTGGAGTAGTTAATGGATGTGCTTTATCCATATAAAATTGCTTTAATATTTTTTCAATATAAGCTGATTGATGAAGAAAAACTCCATTTGTTAAGTGCTCGATTTGTAAACCGAGACAAAACTTTGTTTTTCCAAGATCTTTCATTTCAAATTCTCTCTTTAAACAATCAACTGCTTTTTGAAGCTCTTCAGGAGTTCCAATTATATTCAAGTCATCCACATAGACATCAATTATAACAAATTCTGATGTATTCCTTTTTATAAAAACACATGGGCTGATTGAGTCATTTTTATAACCCGCCTTTAACAAATATTCACTTAGACGGTTATACCACATTCTTCCTGATTGTTTTAATCCGTATAAGGATTTATGCAAACGAATTGCATAATTTTCTCGAGAATTCTTACATGCTTCAGGCAATTTAAATCCTTCAGGGATTTTCATATAAATTTCAGTATCTAAAGAACCATATAAGTATGCTGTAACAACATCCATCAGACGCATATCAAGTCTTTCATGCACTGCCAGACTAATTAGATATCTTAAAGTAATTGTATCCACCACAGGAGAATATGTTTCTTCATAATCAATGCCAGGTCTTTGTGAAAAACCTTGTGCCACGAGTCGTGCTTTATATCTAACAATCTCATTTTTCTCATTTCGTTTTCGAACAAAAACCCATCTATACCCAACTGGTTTAACACCATTCGGTATTTGGACTACAGGTCCAAAAACTTTACGTTTTGAAAGTGAATTCAATTCTGCTTGAATTGCGTCTTTCCATTTTGGCCAATCATTTCTATGTCTACATTCTTCAACTGACCTAGGTTCAAGATCCTCACTTTGATTAGTTATTTCAACAGCAACACTGTATGAAAAAATGTCGTCAGCGACTATATTTTCTCGGTTCCATCTTTTTCCCGTAGTGACATAACTCATCGAGATCTCTTCATTATTTTTAGGTACCTGGACCTCTTCTAGGGTCTTTTGATTTGTTATGTCCTGGGTCTCTCCTATAAGACCAGCCTCCTCAATTTGACCATCTTGATTGTTTACTCTTTTCTTTCTAGGAATTTTATCTTTAGAACCGATAGGTCTACCACGCTTCAAGCGTGGTTTAGTTTCATTTGCACTTACTACTTGCCCTGCTGGGACATCAATTCTAATTGGGGTATTTTCAGCTGGAATATGAGATTTGGTAATTCTCTTGGGGTCAGTAAATGCATCTGGCAGTTGATTTGCAATATTTTGTAAATGAATTATTTTTTGAACTTCAAGCTCACATTGTTGTGTTCGAGTATCTAAATGAGACAACGATAATGCTTTCCATGTGATTTCTTTATCCAGCTGCTTATTATCTCCCCCTAATATTGGAAAATTTATCTCATCAAAATGACAATCATCGAAACGTGCCGTAAACGAATCTCCTGTTAGTGGTTCTAAATACTTGATTATAGAAGGAGATTCATAACCAATATATATTCCTAACCTTCTCTGAGGTCCCATCTTTGTGCGTTGTGGTGGAACAATTGGGACAAATACCGCACATCCAAATATTCTAAGATGAGAAATATTTGGCTCCTGACCAAAAGCCAACTGTAATGGGGAGAATTTATGATAACTTATTGGCCTGATGCGTATAATTGCTGCTGCATGTAAAATTGCATGTCCCCAAGCTGAAATGGGAAGTTTTGTTCTCATAAGCATTGGTCTAGCAATCAATTGGAGGCGTTTAATTAATGATTCTGCTAAACCATTTTGAGTGTGGACATGAGCAACAGATTTCTCCACTGTTATTCCAGTTGCCATGCAATAATCATTAAACATTTGAGATGTAAACTCACTCACATTATCAAGACGAATTGTCTTAATTGCATATTCTGGAAACTGTGCTCTTAATCGAATTATTTGAGCAAGTAATCTAGCAAATGCTAAATTACGTGTAGATAACAAACACACATGTGACCATCTTGTAGATACATCTATTAAAACCATAAAATATCTAAATAGTCCACATGGTGGATGAATAGGTCCACATATATCCCCTTGGATACGTTCTAGAAATACAGGGGATTCTACCCCAACTTTTGTTAATGAGGGTCTTGTAATTAGTTTGCCTTGAGAACAAGCAACACATGAGAAATCTTTAAATTGAAGAATCTCCTGGCTCTTCAATGGATGTCCATGTGAATTTTCAATAATTCTTCGCATCATAGTTGATTCGGGATGGCCTAACCGATCATGCCAAATAATGAATGTATTTTTATCAGTAAACTTCTGGTTTACTGTAACATTTATTTCAATTATACTAATATTTGTATAGTACAAACCAGAAGATAATGCAGGTACTTTTTCAAGAACACATTTTTCTCCATGTCTAACAATTGTAATATGTAGATATTCAATACTTTTCTCATCTATAGTCTCAATATGATATCCATTTTGGCGGATATCCTTAAAACTTAACAAATTTCTTTGAGACTTGGAGGAATATAAAGCATCATTAATAACAAATTTTGTCCCTTTGGGTAATATTATCATTACTCTTCCGGAGCCTTCAATTAGTTTTGTATTACCCGCTATAGTATTGATGCTTACTCCATTCATTGTCAAATGAGAAAAATATTTTTTATCTTTGAGTATGGTATGTGTTGTAGCACTATCTATAAGACATATATCTTCATTCTTGTGCTCAATAAAAGAGAGAGGAACATCCATATTCTTCATTAAAAGAAAATAAATGTATTAAAATACATTATTAGCAATAATGCTCTTAAAACAAGAAAATAAAAGTAAACATAAATAAAGCATAAAGTATAAACTAAATTAGGATAAAATATAAATAAAACATAAACTGCATTAATTTTATTCTTTTTCTGCCAAATTTATTTATCTAATCATGATTATCAAAGAAATCAGCCACATCTAAATGTGCCATAGCATCAAGGCCATCATCTAGCTCATTGGTATCATCATTTTTGTATGCAAAATTTGCCTCAACATCGTCATTTTGCAAAATCATATTTGCTTCCATGTTCTTTGAATTCTTTTTAATGGAGGCTTGATAAAGCTTTGCTAGATGCTCAGGCGTACGACAGGTACGCGACCAGTGCCCCTTCATCCCACACCTATAACATAGATTTTCCACAGTTTTTTAGGGACCACCTTTGTCTTTCTTCTGCCCTTCATTATGCTTCTTCTTTTGGTGGGTATTCGGATTATAATTACTTCCCCCACTATGATGACGATAATTGCCACGTCCCCTACCACGGCCACGGCCACGGTCACGACCACGACCGCGGCCACGACCACGACCATAGGCATGAAAATTAGTACGTTCAGTCACATTCGCTTCAGGGAATGGAGCTGATCCAGTGGGACGGATCTCATGATTTTTCATCAACAGTTCATTATTTTGTTCAGCCACAAGAAGACATGAGATTAGTTCAGAATACTTTTTAAAACATTTCTCACGGTATTGCTGCTGCAGGAGCACATTTGAAGCATGAAATGTTAAAAAAGTTTTTTTTAATAAGTCCTCATCTGTTATTTTCTCACCACACAATTTCAATTGAGAACTTATTTTAAAAATAGCTGAATTATATTCAGATACAGATTTAAAATCTTGTAGCCTCAAATGCAACCATTCATAACGAGCTTTGGGCAAGATTACCGTCTTTTGGTGATCATATCGTTCTTTTAAATTATTCCACAACTCTAACGGATCTTTTACCGTTATGTATTCAGCTTTTAGCCCCTCATGTAAATGGTGGCGAAGAAAAATCATGGTCTTAGCCTTATCTTGACTGCTTGCTTCATTTCCAGGTAAAATAGCATTCCCTAAACCTTTGGCATCTAGGTGGATTTCAGCATCTAAAACCCAAGACAGATAATTTTTTCCCGAGATATCAAGAGCGGTAAACTCGAGTTTGATAAGATTAGCCATGGATCAAACTAAAATAATAAAAACAATTAGAATTATGATAAAATTAATTGAAAACAAATAATGATAATAAAAACATAAATCAAATAAACATTATATATTCAAAATAAATATAAATGGCATAAATAAATAAAGAACATAAATAATGTTACAATAATGCTACAATAAAAACAACATAAATAAAATAAGTAATATAAATTAAATAAACATAAATAAATGTAACAAAATAAATTAAATAACATAAAGAAATATACATAAATATAAACAATATAAATAATATGTTATAATATATAGAATTATAAATAACATAAATCTAATATATAAATAGTAACATAGTATAAGTAGTTCGTAATATAAATAAATGAATATTACATAATTGTAATAAATATATAATAATACTAATAATACAAAATATAATAAATATATAGTAATGCTAATAATATAAAATAAATATATAATTTCCATCAGCATAAATAAAGAAACAAAATAAATAAATAAATAAAATATATAAATCAATTGAAATATAAATTAATGAATATATGGGCAGGAGAATTGAAAATGTAAACAACATATAGGAAAGGGAAATCGGGAAATCGAAAATATAAATAACAACTCACACCCATATAAATAAAGAATAAGTCATAATAATATATCAAAAGAAAGAAAAAAAAACTACATAATATTTTACATAAGAATAAAATATAAGAAAGATAATCCACACACATATATATAATCTAACAAAAAAAATTAAAATGAATATAAAGGAATAACATAATAAATGATAGTAGAATATATAACAAATGTATAAAAGAAAAGAAAATTTATATATGATAATTAGATAAAGAAAAAACTAATAACATTTGTACATAATTGAACATAATAATATATGAATTGACAAGAAGTTTATACCTTAAATTTTTCAGAGCAAAGTCGTGCTGATAACGTGTTATAAAAATAAGAAAATTAGAGAAGAGAAGAGGACAACAAGACAAGAATTTAGAGGAGAGTAAAGGGATTATTTCTCATTCATATGGGTATCTTTTTCTCTTCTACATTGCCTCTATTTATAGGCCTCCAACCCTTAAAGCTAATAAAAAGGTTACAAAGGAGTAAATGGTAACATAATGACATTTTACAACAAGAAACTCCTCCAAGCAATTCATTGAGGAGGTTATGAAGTTAAGGACATTAAGAGAAAAGGAATCCTAAGGGTTGATGGTTATGGACATCCATTTTCTTTAATATTTATAACAATTATTATATTTTTAATAATTTATTATTTATGCATAAGGATAACTTATTAATTTAACAAATTTAATTTATTATCAAGATTTTTAAAATTATTTAACTATTTGATGGTTTAACGTGTATTGTTTGAAAATAAATTCTCTTCTACGACTTTTGTGTAATTCTCCCATAATTTGTTTTTTTAAAAAAAAGAGAAGACGGAGCAGATTACATTCGTCACCGCTAGTGCCAGCGTTGAGGCTGTATCAATCCCAGATGAATTCCTTGACACCTTGCTTCCCTCAACCAAACTCCACCTTCTTTCCATCGCGTCCATCTCTATTGTCAAAGTCTTCCCTTCCTCCAAACGGTGCATTTTGGTTGCAGAAACTCGCGACCCTCATGAACAAGCCATTATCTTCATCAAATTCCATTTCTAGCAAGCTTCATCTTGCTCAGGCTTTGCCTTTTGACCTCTCCCCTCCTCCTATCGACCATGATTTTCTGGTGATTCTCTCTATTCACCATCAAAATACCATGTGGTTTACTAATTTTCTCCCACTATATATATATGTATATATATTATATTTTTATGTAATATTACCAGGGGCTATCTTTTTATGTTTCTGAAATTCTAGCTTGATTGGTTATTTGCAGGATACTGCGAAAACTGCAGGGGCTGAGGTTTCGGAGGAAGGGATAATTGAAACATTTAATGATGATGATGAAGTACTTGATGCAGTGGACGATGGAGCTGTGGGGTGTACCTTTGTTTGGCATTTAACGTTCATTCTCTTCAGTCTTCCCACCCTACTTCAGTCGTATGCTGACACTTATCTTCCTTTTTTTTTTTATTTTCTTTCACACTGTCTTTCATACTAATTTAATACTCCATGGTATCTAATAACGTCGGTTGTGGATCTTTCACATTTTGGCCGGATAAGAGGTACGTACTTAGATATTGCACATGCATGGGTCACGGTAATTTTGTAACACCAACAGCTCGAACAATAGATATTGCACATGCATGGGTCATGGTAATTTTCTCCTTTCCCTCCCTCTAACTTCATTAGGCTGTAACCTTATTTTCAGTATCATATTTTAATTTTCTAATAGCTGATCACTTTATCTTGTTGCTTTGACAGAAAAATGTAGTCACATTAGTGGTTTCACCTGAGACCTGTAAGATCATCACTGAAATGCTGAACAAGTAAGTTTAACTTTGAGCTTGAACTGAGTAAAGAAAAACGTAAGAAAGAAAGGGGGTGGGGGGGTCGGGAAGTGGGGCAAATATTTGTCTATGCTGATTCATATTATCATATTATAGAACATGTGTGAACTACATGTTTTATATGTAATTTTAATGGCTTTTAGGTACATATTCTTTGCTGATAAGGTATAGATTCAAGACATCACTAAGCAAACTAGCTTTTGTGTTTTGGTGGGACCCAATAGTAACCAAGTAAGAAGCTTTACCATTGTAATTGTGCAATATATATTATTTAGAACGATTGAGTTGGTGTATTTCAATATGATGATATGATCAGGTGATGGAGAAGTTGAACCTTGGGGATCTTGTTGGAAAACCATATGGCGCACATCAACATTTCAGTGTCAGCTTGATTGATTAGATTATATCTTGTAAAGTGTATGCATTGATTATTAATCTTTTTTCTTGTCATTAATTAGTTCCTACAAGATAAAATTAAACATGTTGTTTGATGAATGACTGCCTATTTGTTGTATGTCTTATTTTTTTTCCCTGAGAAAGTGGAGGCTAGCAGCATGGTTCTTCTTATATTTTGATTTGTGTTACGTACTTCATGCTCAACTTCTTCTCTATGCATGCCTCGGGTGACATTTCTATTGTAAAATCTATACACTTTTATTGACTTTCTTTGTATGTAACTCTCCGTCCTCTCTCTCTCTCTCTCACCCCTTTGTGTGTGTAACAAATTATAATAACTTATCAATATCATATATGGGCCTTAGAGTTGGACTAATGTTCATAGTGCTGAGTACAGTGTATTACTGTATTATTGTTGTCCATGAATAAGGTGGTTCGGGAGGTTGACCAGTTAAGTCAGTACTCCATAAATTTCTCTGCCTACTCTATTTCTCTCTTTATAGACAACAACGAAGAAGTTCTCATCATATCTTTTACCTTACTGCCAAACTTACAAAGTTTAAATGATTTAATTTTATTTGACTGCCTTTTATTCAAAAAAAAGAAGAAGAAAAATTCCTGTCCAAATCAGTACTTTTCAACAGTGCTACCTAATATTTAATATCTCTCCAGTCTCAGCCTTCGTTTCCCTCCAAAAAGGTCAGAAACCTATTTGTAACCCAGGTAGTTTTGTAATTGAGCAGGTTTATGGGCTGCCTGTTACTGTAGGAGTTGGAAATGTCATATCCGAAGAAGGTTTTTCGCTGTTAATGTCTCCAGCTGCTGCTCCATCTGTCTGGAAAGCCATTCTTTCTCAAGGGACTATCCCAATGGGTTCTACTGCATGGGAAAAATTATTGGTCATTCGTGGTACTAAATTGTTTAGATTATGCGTTTATTTTCATGTTATATATTTAATAATTATTCTTTTCACTTTCTTAAAAATTTATATAATACTTTCTATGAAATTGATCGCAAGGAACCTGGCAATAACTGGGTATGAATTGTTACTTCTATGGCGATTCCCTTCCAGAAATTTCTAATAATTTTCTTACAATAAATACAAAACACCAATGGCGCACGTTATGCTTTTAGTGTGACTTGCATGCCTAGCTACAGAGGCACGACCAGGAAAAGAACACATGTATATGATGCCGTGCCCCCTCCCTCCTCCCTTTCCTAGCTGAAGACATGATGGGCTTTTCTTGAGTTTCTTGTTTAAAAAATTACTCATATCTCTTTTTGTTTTAAGAATATAAACAGATTTTCTTGAAAATGAGTCTATGCGCACTTGTTTAATTTTAAACTTTTCTACTAAAATTTCCTCTATCATCCTATATAGATATTTTTTAATTAAAAGATCCTTGTACATATGTTTTTATGGATGATATTGTAAAAAAATTTATAATTAGACTGAAATGCTTATTTTAAAAATAGAGGTTTATGTAATTTCAACGAAATTCATGGCAGTCTGTGCGATTTTCTCTGTTTCTAACTAATAGCTATGCAAATGACTTTAAATATTTTAATAGTCACTTTTGTGCAAATGACTTCCTAAAAACCTATAATGTAAAAGACAAGAACATCTTCTCACATTAATTTTGCCACTCCTTGACTTTAAATATTTTAATAGTCACTTTTGTGCCTTCCTCTGATAGTATTTTAGCCAGAGATTTAACGTGAGACCATCTGTGGAGGTTGTAGATGATGAAATGAATCACAATGGTTCATGTTCTTATCAAGTAGAAGATTGAGCAAGCATATAATGTTTGAATCGTGGTTGAATGGCTTATATCTTTTGGCCAATGAGACCCAAAGAAAAAGGATTACTGAAACTAATTGATTTGAAATGGAAGTACTTCAAATATTATATAATTTGGCTTTACATAGATTTCTAGTCTAATTTAATCTATACTGATTTTTGTGCACTTGTGATTGTAACTGGACTTCTCAGGAAGGCCTGCTCCTGGAATGGAGCTAACTAATGAATTCAATGTTCTGGAGTCCAACCTTTGGAACTCAATCTCTCTTGACAAGGGTAACTGTTTTGTTGTCATAATCCATCTGCTTAGAATGTTGAGACTTGGTGGATAGTTGGTCTAATTCTTGTTTTCTCAGGCTGTTACAAAGGACAGGAGACTATCGCTAGGCTGATAACATATGATGGCCTCAAGCAGAGATTATGGGGAATTCATCTTTCGGCAGCGGCAGAACTGGGCAGCATCATTACTGTTGACGGCAAAAAGGTTGCTATAAGTTTGTTGTCAGCAGAGTTTAATTCCTTTTCAATCCAAAAAGAGTGCACTTAATTTTTCTGTGGTCGAGGAAACAGAATGGAAATTGTGGGCATAGATAGTAGTTACACATTGAGCCTAAAGAGGGCAGAGATGATGTGAAAATTCTAGTTCTATGTGTTGACCTTTTCCAAAATTTTTGTAAAGAAACCTATCAGTATCAGGGCAAAGAGGTGAATAGGTTATAGCAGTACCCTATGAATCAGAAACTTAAAATTTCTTGTAGTTGCATCTTGTAACCCTGTTTTCTCATCCTGAATGGGTTTAGAAGTAAAGTGATGATTGTTGAATATTGTACAGGTTGGAAAGTTGACAAGTTACACAACTGGAAGGAAGCAATCTGAACATTTTGGGTTGGTTTACATTAAGAGAAATGCTGCTTCAGAGGGAGACAATGTAGTTGTTGGAGACGGCATCAATGGAACAGTGGTGGAATTTCCTTTTCTCGCTATGCAGCTACCACCATCAGGAAGATGTTATTAACGAGTTTCTGAGTATGATCTGTTATAGATGTTGGAATATGATCAAACTACATATATACATGATTCCAGAAAATTTAAGAATTTGTTAGCTGAGCATTCTTTTGTGTTCTTATTATGTTCTTGAACGATTAATGGTGCTAAGCGCTAGCCCTATGAAACATTAGATTGAGAACAAAATTATTCACAAGTCTTTCCACCACCTCATCAGTTACAATCTTGTAGAATACGAACAACTTCTTCCTTTTGTTCATCACTCAATGTTTTAGGGAAGTCGATGAGGAATCTGATATGGGGGTCGCCTCTCCGCCCATTATGTTGTGGGTCTGGCATGCCTTTACCTTGAATTAGCTTCACATATCCAGGATATATGACAATATTCTCAAATGACACATTCATTTTTTCTCCTTCAATCAGAGGAGCTGGTATTATGCAGCCAGTGAGTGCGTTTACTAGGGGGATCTCAACACAGACTTCCAAATTATTACCATCTCTGGTAAACAAAGGGTGGGCCTTTTCTTCAATTGAGAAGATTATATCAGCAGGGAGGTATCCAGGTTCCTCGTTACCCTTGTCCTCGAAGGTAATCTTCGTTCCTTTTATCCATCCGGGCTTTACTTCAATATGTAGCACCTCCTCCTGTTGGAGGATAACCCTGTTACAAAAATTAAGATAAAAAAGTTTGAGAGACCTTCAGATTTTCCTTTCCTCAAGCATTGCATTTTGGGAAAGTCACTATTTAGTCCTAAGGAAATAATGTAATCACCAAAGTTCAATAAACAAGTAAGTAGCATGGACCTATTATCATTTTCTGCATTGAAACTTGTCATTGCATATTACTCACTTGTTTTAAGACTTTTTTAGTGATTACATTCTTTCTTTGGGATCTAAATGATTTTCCCTTGCATTTTCTGCCAAATTGTCATTGCTTCTAATTAAAATTTTGAAATTTCTATCCTTATCTAAACTGTATACTCCATTTCTGTTTCATGTAGTCCAGCAGGCTAGCATCATGGATGTAAATACTTTGTACAAAAATATTACTAGAAAAAAATGGTAGAGAACAACCAAGACATGAACTTGTCAGAAATGAGTCTATGCCATATCCATTAATTACTAGTTTGGTCCGCTAATTTTTTCTAGTGACAAAACTCAAGTTTCTGAAGTGTCTGCTATCAGGTTCATGAATGTAAACATGAAATATGGATGATCTCTTTAAAAAGAATCAATCATGTGGTATTAGGCTGTAAAAACCATCTACTTGTCATATTTTTATTGGAAAATTTTATGGAAGTAAATGAATCTACCTAAGAATTTTTCATTTGTACAAGGCCATGTAACAGAAACATACCCAGGAGGCTTGATAACATCTCTAGTAATTTTGATCTTTTTGACGCATCCAAAGTACAAATTTTCAAGTGTGCACTACAGCTTCTTCTCTGTTGGCGGGGGTTTCCTTCTAACAGTTGATTGTGAGAATATGATTGGTGTTGTGGACCTTCGGCTCTTGTCTCTCGACAGAGAGGCTGCAGGGATGTCATTCGTCAATGATCTGTTGGTGCTGCCGGCATCTCTTGACCGAGAGGCTACAGAGCTCGGGCCTTGTGTCTGAGTTTCAGAGGCAAGATGTCTGGCTCTGCTTCTGTTTCTTGACAAGGAATCTGCAGTAGTACTGCTTAAAGGTTCAACAACGGAGGTACCCCTTCTTCTGCTCACATTCCCAGATCTCTCTGATTCAGAGACAAAACTTGCACTCGAACTTCTTGATACAGGGTTAGGCGTTTTGCTTCGTCTGTTTGGGTTTTTTGAAATGTAACTTCTAGTTGGTGTTGGTGTTGGTGTTTTTGATCTTGTACTTGCATTTCTTGACAAAATTGCAGGACTTGTAAATAAATGATCATCATCTTCATCCCCATAATGACGATTAATCCCTGAACCTGGAGGTGTTGCAGCTGGGTCCTACATCAAAAACTATATGGTGAGAAATTCTCATAACATCATGCAGAGGATTCAGAAACTGGTGTTGAAGGTTAAGATACATCAACTTAATTTAATGTGGTTGTTTTAATTTTTTAAATATACTCTCAGAACATCATGTCAAAGTTAGAAACTCATGGGAAAATTTATATATATATATATATCAGCTTTGTTTAGTGAGTATTTTAAATTGGAAATAGTTTATAAGAAAAATTATCTTATGCTCAAGCATCTTTAAGAAATTAAAATTTTCACATCACTAACACAACTATTTTATTTTAATAACAATCAATTTAAACACCCACGCAAACAACCATGTCAATACCGGCTTGGGACCTATAAAGCACGAGGTGGAAACACTTGTCATTGAGGCAGCTGGTCATCAACCACTAACATGACTATTTATTTTCTCAAAGGTATGTGAAGTTTAAAAATTAAATTTTGCTTGTAAAAAGGATTATGATTAAATTATAAATATATTTATTTTCGTATTGTTTAAAAATTACACAAAACTTTTCATTTATCATTAAAACATTCTCAATTTTTAAATATTACTAAAATACCTTTTACAGAAAATGGTTTAACATCTATTTTTAACCAAATACGCACGTAGAGCGAAGATGGATTTTGGATTTTCTTTTTTCATCTCAAAAAATTCAGGTGATTATAGCCAAAATTCAAAGAATTTCTTACTTAAACACAATATATATGCGTAACGATAGTAAGGCTTAATTCTAAGATTACCTCACAGTGTTTCTCCTTACGAGAACTTTTATCAGAATAATGCTTTTTGGTTACCAGATTTTTGTAAGCCTTTCCAATTTCTTTCAAAGACCCAGTCTTCGGAATGAACAAGATGTTGTGCAGATCCAACGTTGGTGTTCTTAGTGTCTTAAGAGGTTCTCCCATTTTCCAAGCAAGAAAACGAAGGAAAATGAAGGAAAATTTGAGACCGAAAGCAAGAGAAATCACCGATAATGAAGCAGTTTTGTATGGCAAAAAAATATAGTTTTGAAATGTGAGATAAGGATTCATAGTTATTGTTTGAAGGATTAAAACCTACAATTAATTTTGTGGTTAGAATGGCGTTTTATCTCTAACAATCTTATTATCAACAATGACGTTAAACTATTTTCTAATTTAGAATTCTGGTTATTGTGAGATTTTTAGGTGAATTTTGGTAAAGTTTATATAGTATCCCTCAATCGATAGTTAGAGACTAATCCTCTTATGAGATTATTGCAATAAGTTTAGCTTCTCCCAATAAAGATTTTTTTTTTAATTAGGAAAAAATTACAATGAAGCCCCAAATAAAGATTCTCACTGAAAAAAAGTCTCACTAAAATGTACAAATAGCTTTGAACTCTCATGAGCTTTAATTATAAATAAGTTCCGGTATATATTTACCATAATGCCCTTGATTAAAAAAATAACAAAAATCCTCTTCTTATGGTCACTACATTCATTTGCTGGCCGGCTACCAACGACGGGTAGCCCCACCATTGCCACTGAAGGCTCCGGCGAGCAAATTATTGGTAAAATTATGACCATAGTAAGATTTGACAAGCACACGGTCTCTTGAATTTCAAAAGAATATAGGACCACTAGACGACTAAATTCGTTTGTTAAATATATGCAAAATAAAGCAACAAATACAGGAATCTAATGTTGTCCATTGCAAAACATTAGTTGTTAATTTTAGTATGACAATTGTCAATAGAAAATTAACAAACTTTAGTATAATAAATTGACAAACAATTCATGAAACTTAGATATAATTTAGTCAAAGTTCAAAATTTATGTTAACCATCCTCCTGAGGTAATAAAAAAGTTCTACATTATAACAACCCAAGGATTTTTGAAGTGTTATTTGGGCAAATAATACAAACATAGAGCATAGGGATGAGCAAGAACTAAATAAAAAGTAAACATCTCACACCAGGTCGCTTCCTCTGCTTGTCACTTGCTTCTTATACTGAATTCCACATGCATTGCATAGAGTCTGTATACAAAAAAAATGTGAAATAGAAGAGTAAGCTCTTGTTTTGAACCTTTAGATTCTAATCTGACAGTAAGCCTTGTGGAGAGATGGCTTGAGATTTTAAGTCAGAATCGATCTCCTAATAACTCAAATAGAATTAATCTTTGGAAAGGACAATTAGAAACTATCTCTAAAAGAATAATAAAATAGGCCATCAGATCATATCAAACAAATACTATTGAAGTAAATTCAGGTTTTGATAATGTTAAGTTTTGTTCATCACCTTTGGACCTAGAGGCCCCCTACGCCACATGGGAGTGTTTCTTGTCCGGCAATTGTAATTTGTGCAGATTCGCCGCTCACAGTTCGGCTCCGGCCGGCGAGGACGTAAGCTCCTTGCAGTGCCAGTACTGGCCGAAGAGTCCTCGTTGTGGCGAACTCTCTTCTTATGATCAAAAGGATGATTGGGGGGTGTCACCATTTTTGTTGCTGCAGATGAAATTGTGGTGTTGTGGAAGATGGAAGCACCATTGTTGTCTCCACCAGAAATAGGAAATGATGGAGGAAGAACCAATCCATTTGAATTTGAATTTGAATTTGCATCCACTACTTTCTGCTTCATTATTCGCAATATATAATACAAAAACAAGAACTTGTTTAGCTTTTCAGCAAGTCTCACAAAATAGACATCCTTAACTGATTTTAACCTCTTTTAAATCACCAATAATCATCCTAATTAGATCTTGTTTGACTATCAACATATTATCTAGGGAGAATTACTCATAGGTCTCATGAAAGTGATTTAATTCCTAAAAAATCCTAAAGACAAGTGGGCATTATAAACATATTGTCATTATATACCGTATAACTTGTCATTACATACTGTTTAGTTATCATTAGACTTTAGGGTAATTAATTCTCTTTTATAGGATCTCTAAGTAATTTTTTCTCTCTCTGCCTTATAAATAAGATTATAGGAGTATTCATTCAAAATGAATAGCAACTAATCATAAGCATGCATGAGCAATTTTTGAACTTTTAATATTGATAAAGTGTATGCAAAGACAATTAGGTCATGATTTGATGATGGGAGACCAATGTGGATTAAACCACTATTGTCACCTTGAATTCAATCTTAATGAGTTTGGGAAGGTAACATTCAAAACTAACAACACTAGCTACTAGTATGTTTGAATACACGCGTTTAACATAAAGTTTAAAACTCTATTTAGAAAGCATACATTCGATTCATGGTTTCTAATCTTGAAACACACACAAACAAATAGAATCACTAGGACTTTGACTATGGTTTCACAGCAAATGATGACACTATTGGAAAAGAAGGGGGGGGGGGAGAGAGAGAGAGTTTGGTTGCAGAAGGAGAGTCTGTTTCTGTTCGTTATCTCTTTCTCAACTCATGCAAACACATTAAAAAAAACTCCTGCCGTGCACAATCTAACTCTTTTTTCGAACAAAGGGGTATATCACATGTGCTTACCCATATGTTCACTTTTTATAAGAACAAGGCATGCCAATTTTGTGAGGGCTTTTTGATCAGGAAGTTTTAAATCCCAAAATTGAAATTACAATACAAAAGGAACAATGGTATTGAATAATAATCACATAAGTATCGTATTATGCAATCCCAATTAATTAGTACAAACAAATCCCTCGTACTAAACATATCAAATGGGATCTTTCTCAATCCCCAACCTCCCAATCCCACGTATCAAACAAGGTGTTCACCAACAAATTTTGGAAAGAACTATTGAAACATCTTCGAACTACAGTTAGGCTAGCAACCTAAGACAAAGCTAATTAACGTTGTTGGTTCCATCAACAATCACAAAGCAAGGCTTCTGAGTTTACAAGTAATAAGCATGAAGATTCTACACCAATTCCTTTTTAACCGTTGTAAAAACTTTTTTTTCGTTACCAATATGAAATAGTGGATGAAGTATTCTATAGAAGCATAGCTAGTTTGCTACCAACTAATTAAGCTCAACAACTTCTATGGTTCAAGTATCTTATCTCAATTCATGCATTATTATCCAAGTGAATTGCTCCTAAAGGAACCATAATTCATGTTGGTTTCAAATACAAAAAGTAAAATGTGAAAATATCAATATATATATATATATGGTTATTATGAGACTGGGTTAGTTCTTTAGATGATATGAAAAGTATCTTTACATATTGTTTTGACTCATTCGAGTCTTTTTTTCATAATAAATAATATATTGTTGTTAATAATAGCCAAACAATTTTTGAATCCTTAATTATTATCGAGTTTCTCTTTCCCTCCTTCTAACTTCATCGATCTCAATTGGTCATACTAAATACACGATAATTAACTATATATATATCATGTTTTTCCCTATTTTGTGAAGAACATTGTAATTAAAAATGAGATTATATATATGAAATGAAAAAACTTACATTATTATCAGTGAGATTCAGAGTAGCTTGGCGGGTTTCAAAACTTCCAAATATTTCAATGTAAAACTCATCAGTATCTTCTTCTTCTTCTTCTTCTGGCAACAGATTCAAGTCAAACAGCTTGTTTGCCTTCTTGCTAGATGAAGATGATGATCCATCATCAACTTGCTTCATCTTTTGGAAATCCATAGTTTTGTTTCAGAGCTCAAATTAATCTGAGAAACAAGTGCAAAAATGGGACATATAATGAATAAAGGGTATTTGCAAGAATTGCCAAACAAGAATCCCCATAAGAAGAATATCATAAATTGGGAGTATTAAGAATTGAGTAACATATATTTAAGTACATTTAATCAAAAGAGATATTGTTAAGTTGATAAATACAAATAATGATTCTTCTATATCACTAAGTTAATAAGTTCTATATTATTTGAGAGAGAAAACCTAGTTCAAATAAAATTTAAAGATACTCTTAATTGTAATATTATAAAAAAATAAATGTTTAATCAAATTGATAATATGAACATAAATCAATTTATTACAAATGAAGAGCTTCAAAAAAAATTATTAATTAAGAAAAAGGAAATTAAAGAGGAGATACAATTTTAAGTAAAAGTATAACGATAATTTCTTCTGTTTTTTTTTTCGTTCAAAAGTTCAATGATAATTTCAAACTGTTTCGCAGCGAAGTCTTCACATATTCTTTCTCGGTTATTTCGCTATATATATCTTTGTGAACAAAAAATAGCATACATCAATATAAAAACATTAAATCTAAAACAACTTACCTTAATTACTTGTGTATGAGGAAAATAATACGTTTCATTATATTTCTTATATTCAATTAATACATGAGATCCATCCAATTTCTTTTGGTTAAGTGTTAAGTACATATCGTGATACCCTATCTTTTTAGAAAAATTAGGAAAAGTCTCCATTAAAAAATTTTTTGATGAGAAGAACATCAATACTTCATGTACAAAAAAATTTTATCAGATTTTGTTCGTTAATAAAATTTTCAAAGGGCCTTTTTTTCAATTTTTTCACATTCTTTTACCTCAAAACTTAGGCCATCACTCAAACAAAAATCATGAGCCAAAATTCAAGAATAAAAAAATTGAAGAGTATTATGCGATGAGTTACTTGTGTATTGGTACGAATCATAACAATATATAAAATTTGTTGTAATTAAGCTTGATAGTAAGAAATAAGAACAAAAAAATTGATCATTACACAATTGAAATAACAAAACAATAACAAACATAGAGTTGATCTAACGGTGTAAAATTTTACTAGATTTATTTGGGTCTCAAATTCGAGTATCAGATGAGACACCTGAACTAAGAGGGACAATTACAAACCTTAAAATTAGATTATTCAGTTACTCAGATATCTGATAACATGATCCAGAAAGAAAGTTGGATACCAGTTAATAGTATAAAAATAATAAAATAATATTGATCGACTGACGATCGGTACACTAAAAACAAAGAACTGTGAGGATCGATCATCTTTATAAGATCAAAATCATGGTTCAAACAAATAGTTATAAAAATCTCAAGGATTCGCTTGCAATTTATCACATAAATCACTGGAAAAAAGAAGAAGAAGAAGAAGAAAGAAATTACTTTGATGAAATGAGAGGAGTAGAGTTGAGAGGGAAGAGACTTTACATTGAATGTTGAGATGAAAATGAAATCTGATTTTGTGATGAAGTGTGAATGAGACTGTCTTCGTTTTAATTCACGAGGACGTGGACCACTGGAGTGAGAAGCGTTACATTTGGAGAGAGATAAATATAGTAAAAATGTTCAGATTTGGAATATATATGAATAATTGGAAGAAAATAAGAAAAATTGAAGAAAAGTTTCTTATTAAAAATTTTATTAGTAAGAAAGAATTGATAAATTTTTATATACATAAAATATTGGCACTCTACAAATTTTATACACATATAGGCACATGAGTGAATCAAAAACTTGAATTCCTTGTTTATTTCAAAAATGAGCATGGCATTATCAATTTTTATATGAAATATGAACAATTTAAATTTAATTTTAAAATACTGAAAGCTAAACCCATTGAATCCGTGGTGCATGGTTTAAGAGTTAGTAGTTTAATTGTAGTTGAACTAGAGTCAACCTAATCATAATTAAAAAAATATAATTTAATTAAAATATATAAATATATATATAACTTTGAAAAAGGAAGTAATCCATCTACAAGTAATTGGAGTATTAATTTATATATAAACCATACATAATATAATAAAATAGAATTATTAAAATATAAATATGATGGACTATTAATTTTTTTATTTAAAATTATGTAATTTTAAATTTAGTAAATGGAGAAAAATATAAAATATAACACAATTAATTGTTTAAAACTATTAACTAGACTAATCAGGGACTAATTCACTAGTTTATTAGTTTAATTAGCCTGTAATACCATAGTTAATTTATACAAGTATCCCTCAAGTTTTATCTTTTAAGATGAGCTGGGAATTCAATTCGTGTGTTAATCTTTAAGGAGTATTTTAATTAATTATATAGATATTTATCTTTTCTTCTTTCCGCTGGCAAAAAAAATATTTTTCTTTTCTTTTCAATAAAAGATAACTTAAGGATAACTTAATTACGCTATTTTCTTATTATCATTCTTGCCATAAAAAACACAAGTGCATAAAATAAATGCTTATTAGCTAGTTCGAAAATTTTAAAAATCGTTAAAAATAATTAATTATTTAAAATAAATTGAAAAAGTAATCAAATATTGTTTAATAAAATCTAGTCAATTGAAAGAAAATAATTTCAAATTTTTGTGAGAAACAATAATTAAAATATTTAGTTTCAAGTTTCAACAATAGCATGTATATTTATTATTCATATTTAATTAGAATAATTACTTTTTCAATGTAATAACGTAATAAAATAGCATGTTTATTGTCGTAAAAATAATTTGCATAAAATAAATTGTATGTGAAGATTCACATAATATATATATATATAAGAATCATATAATTAAAATATCTCTTAATCAATAGGAAAAGTAATTTACTGATTCCTAATATGTTATTCTATTCAATAGCTTAAAATAAATTCCATAATTTCAAGAATAGGAAAAGAATCAATAGCATTTTTAAACGTTGCGACTTGATATAGAATGTAGTCATTAGTTGAATATAGATTTGTTATTTGACGCAAGAAAAATCTTACGAAGATAAATTATCCCAAATAGAGATTTAAATATATTTTTGTGTTATGATGTATTCAACACCTTGAAGTATATATTTTTTTAGTAGCACTCAATATTTTAAACTATTTTGTATATATAATACCTTAAATTATTTTTCTAGTAACACTTAATATCTTAAATTTATGGTGTTCATTGCTATTAAAAAAAATACTTTAGAGACATAATTTCACCAAAAATTGCTTTACAATACTAGGTACTACCGGAAAAATATTTTAGGATCTGAATACACTAAAAATTAGTTTGAGATACTATAGTATAATTGGAAAAATATTTTAAGGTGTTTGATGCATATTGACCCTATATTTTTAATTAGTTATATATTTTTAACTATTTATATAATTTTTAACATTTTTTTAGAGGGAAAGAAAATCTGGTTCAAACTATTTTTTTATTTGAAATATATAGCATAAAATAGCTTTAACTTTGATTTCCTTTGAAATAAGTAAAAAGTGCTTAAAATAAAAGGAAGGGGTACACATATTTAGTATATAAATGTCCAACAGTATTTCGAACGTAATTTCTTTCTAATAGGATTATACATGTGCTATAGAAAACCAACAAGTGTTGATCTTAGTGAAAGAGATTTTAACTGTTTAAGTATGAGGTCTCGAGTTCAAGTCCGTATAAATGCAAAAAATATTTTTGGAAGAGTTAACCTTAATTGGATTTGATAATACTTAAATTTAACTTAGTGGGTAGTGGGATAGATGTATAACAAAAAATGCTCTCTCGATCTTTAACATATGGCATAATCGAAGAAGTTGATATTGGTCCTAAATATAAGACACGTTTTATATATTTATCAACTATTTCCTTAATTATCCCTATTTATACTCCCTAAACAACAATTAAGTAAGAGAGAGAGAGTTAAGGAAGATTAGAGAGTTTTAGAAAAAAATATCATTTTAGCTAACTTAACCAACTTTCTTAATCTAATTAACTTAATTAATTATCAACTCACCAAGATTATTTTCATTTTCTCAAATATTACCTTATTATTGGCCTTCAACTTGGTTTATGGCTATCTAATTAGAGCTGAGAATGCGGGCTGGCCCGCCAAAAACGGGCCAGCCCTCTCCCAGCCTGCCAAAAAACGGGGCGGGGCTAGCCCACCACTTTTTTTTTTTTAAAAAAAATTATTTTTAATATTTTTAAAATACTAATAAAAAATTTCTAATGTTATATTAGCATAATAAAAAAATTATTCATGTTATACTCTTAAAAATTTTTATTTTTTATAAAAAAATCTCAAAATTTATAATTATAAATCTAAATAAATATTAACATAATATTAATCAATTATAATATGAGTATTTAAAATAACATTTAAGTAAAATAAATAATAATATTAAAATTAAAAAAAAAAAGAGTGGCGCCAGCCCGCCAATTTGGCGGGCTGAGGGGGGGGCGGGCTATGCAGCCCGCCCCAAAATGCCAGCCCGAGCCCCCCCTTAAGGTAAAACGGGCCCAGCCCGCGGGCTGGGCCCGTTTTACCAGCTCTATATCTAATAGCATCTTACTCGATCATAAAATTAACCATACGATATATGGTTCATAAATTTGAAATCAACTATGTTATATTCACCTTCATAGAATAGGAATCTTCCCCTAGCTATATGGATCAAGTGGTACGGTGGAGTTATGTTCCATTTTTAGTTTTAAAAAGACTAAAATGTTAAAGATTAGTGAATGTAGTACATAATTAAGATTGCGGGTATTGACATTAGTTATGCTAACCAAATGAACTGGCTATTAGCATCAAACATTGGCTATTAAATTACATATTAGAGATCTAATACTCAAGAATCATCTAACTCTTTTGGAGGTGTTGAAGATAAACTAAGCACGCAAAAAAAAAATTGTGAAGAAATAATTGGCGGAAGATTCAATGAATACATACTAGGAAGAGTAATGAAGGTCGAGAAGGAATTAACACAAAATAGTATAATTGATTTGCAAGTGTATTTTTAACAAGTTTCATATATATCCTCATGTTAGATTGATGAGTTATTGTTTGATTACTTTGTATGTTAATTAAAATCTACATTGTATTTTCAATTATATTTTAGAATATTTAGATTTACTATTGAATTTATATTGTTGCATTATTAGCTTGTAATCAGATTATCAAAACGCATTAGGTAAATAAAAATTATTAATTATAAAATTTAATTAAAAAAATACACACTCTTCAAACTGGTTATAGCAACAACCAATCTAAAAGGTAGGCTTTCTTTTATTAGACGCATACTTTTTACATTAGTTATAAACATAACCAATATAAACTTTATACTGGACTTATATTCAGGCCGTATCAACACCAAACTTAAATTTGATCTTAAAAAGTCCATTTTAATGGTGTTAAAAGACTTTTTTTTTCGGAAGTAATAATGAACAATCTTTCAAAATTAGAGGGCATTATATAGTTTGAACATTTTCTCTTTTAACTATAGAGGACATTATATAGTGTTTTAACAACATTAACAAATTTCTAACGAGGCCTCTTAAGTTGATTAGGAATTTGTTAAAAGGGTAAATCTAAATTTAAATTTTGATGTTTTTTATGAAAGTCAAGACAATATTAAAATTATTACTCAGAGAATAAGCTTACATAGTCCATTCATAATATGGATCTACATAATTAGTTAAGAATTGAAAGAAAAAGGGGAGGGGCTAAATAAGAGGAAATATTAGAAAAGTTGTCAACATCGTTCTCAAGTCTTGCCAAATGACCGACTCATGGTGATGGAGTGACGCTAAATTGAGGCTCTTTTTGCTGATGCAAATGATTTTCAAGGAATCTTGAGAACTGTCATGTAGACGCCTCTTAGAAATAATCCAATAAAGAGGAGCACGCAGACAAGTGTACAAGAAATACCTGGAAGAGTAAGTAAGTCTCTTTTTCTAGCAGACACGCAATATTAGTTGTCCTGAATTACAAATGATAATATAACATTGCATTTTTCTGTGAACTTTGCTCTTCTGGATCAATAATTAAGGACCAATCTTTCTTTAAAGACATAATCATTAGTGGAGCACTTGATCTGAATGAAGGACGTGGTGCCTCCGTCTTCTCACTAGAGAAACTTATAGAAGGAAAATATAAAACACCAAGGACTTCTCTAATGATATTATGTGGATGCCTGTTCTTTTGCCAGATGACATTTAAAAAAGGATAATTATTCCTTGCATAGTATTAGGAAAAGCCATCCGAGCGAAGTATATAGAGAGTTAGCTTCAACCAATAAGAAAATGAGGGGAAAAAAGAGAGTATCCTTGGAGCTTGATCGAAACACATCCAAAGCAAATGGCCTTGACACAAGGACATAAGATAAATATATATTCAATGCATCATCATGGACAAGAAACAAACAGAAGAGTTGAGGTGATGTGCTCTAAGAACATCTATAGGTGGAATTGCTTTAATATTTAATTGAGATTTTTCATAAATTATTGATTTTTTTTATTTTGTTCTTTTATTCGTCCTACTGAATGATGTAGATAAAACATTCTAAAATTACCAAAATATCCTAATTGCGCACTAGGCATGAACCAATAAATCATAGTGGGTATTTAGATTGTTGTAAAACTAATTTTTAAAGGGCTTTTAGTCTAAATTATAGTTTTACAAAATTTTTAAACAAACAACTATTTTAATCTATAAGTATTTTTGGATTAAATTATAGTTTAAAATTATAATTTTAGATAAATTTTTAAGAATAGCTTCTGGATGAAAAAAAGGATTTATAGGCATCAAAACACTATTTTACTCTTACGTTTTTTTACATATTCTCTCCTCTCTCTACACCTCTTCCTCTCTTCTCTTCTCTCTTCTTCATGTCCTCCTTCATCGACACTCAGTCGTTGTCCAACACTTGCTGTTGCCGCTTGTTCTCCTTCGCAGTCGTCATTTGTGGGTCTCGTGGAGGTGGTTTACGTCTCTAGATCTCGTGGAGGTGATCTGCAGCTGTCATAGTCGTCTGTAGGTCTCGTGGGTTGTCTACGTCACTACAAGTCGTCTTTACCAATCTCTCTCCTTTATCGCTGTCACCTTTCGTCGAGCTCTACAAGTGATGCTTATGAGAAGATGAGAGAGAGAGAGATTTTAGACATGCTACATGGATCTAGGATGAAAGAAAAGATGAACAGTGTGCTAATGAGAAGATAAGAAAGAAATTTAGGACGTGATAAGATGGGATAGAATATGAACAATAATAAATTATTATTATTTTTTATTTCATACCTTTTTTAATAATTTATTAACTACAATATTATTTTAATAAATTATCTAAAATTATTTTTTTAAAATTTTTTCTCTAAAAAAAATTATCTAAAATCATTTTTTTTTTTTGGGTAAGCTCTTGTGTAACACATGAGGCTGAATGCTCCACCATCCATCACGGAGTCGTCGCCTTGGGTCGTCTTGCCTCGTCTCCGCGCTTAAAACCTCAGTCCCTGAAGTGCTCACGGAGCACGTAGCCCAGAGCCGAAACCTCCACCTTATGATCTCCTTCCTCACTTCTCGCATTCGCTAATGGTGGATCAACCTTGACCTCGCTTCATCTCTTGCAGACTGACTAGGTGCTTCTAATATTTTTCTGCCCGAGCAAATGGGGACCCTTTATATATCTGGATTTCGAGTTCTGATTGTTCTAGCTTGTCTGGGACTGTTAGGGATTGGCCCTGCTTTTGCTGACACTCAAAGGCCCAAGAACGTGCAAGTTGCTCTTCGGGCTAAGTGGTCGGGAACCCCATTGCTTTTAGAAGCAGGGTACGTTGTTGTTATTGTAATTTACAAGTTCTTTACTTGATGTGAGAGCCATTTTGATGGATTGGTTGCCTTACTTTCGTTTGTTAAAAATTATTGCATCCACAATTGCCAACTAGAGAGACCTATGTGAAGTGTAAATGGGAAGGAAACTCGGGGTCACGTACTCATAATGTGGAATAATAGGAGTAGACTTGTAGGTGATGGTAATTTGTGAAATTCTCCTGAATGCTCCTAGGCTTTATAAGATACGTTCTTCCAGAATTTACCATTTAAGGTTTTTGTTCACCCTCTATATTGCCTTTCTTAGATATATGGTAAGGAGGAAAAAGAATAGATTTTGGATAGTAAATTTACTTTATTGTTAATATTTGAATATTTTCGTGGCAAAAAATTAAATATTTTAACCCTGAGAATCTTAAATTTTGGTAGGAGGTGCTTATCTTGGATTTATTAGAAGAGATTATTATCATAGGAACAGAGGAAGCTTGATTCAAAGTCCTTAGTTTGCAAATTAGTTTATCAAAAATGTGTTTTGGAACATGCAAGAGAAGTGAAGATCATGGAATTTGATTTATGTCTAAATCATTTTACTAGCTACGTATATCTATATAGTAATAAAATTTCTTGCAAGTCACACTATTCACAAACTGTGAACAGCTTGCCCTGTTCCTTGGGTTATGTGCAATGCACGAGGGTAAAGATCTAGTTCTTTGTCTAAATATGAATGAACAGCCCTATAGGTTCATTTGGTTCTTAACTACTGTCACTTGTCCAACTTTATGGTATAAGTGGAGACATAAAAATGCCAAAAAAAGTGATAATTTCCAATTTAGTTGAATTTCTGTTCCCTTCATGTGCCAAATCTAAATGTGGTTTGTATTGCCTTCTATATGATCTTTTTTTTTTTTGTGTTTTTGAATGTTAGTGGAAATATCAAAGAATCTTTGAACTTGATCTAACTTCCATATTCTTCTTGTAAACAGCGAATTATTATCTAAAGAACAGAAAGACCTTTTTTGGGACTTCATTGAGGTTTGGTTACATACTGAGAAGGATGCTGTTGGTCCTCAAACGGCTAAAGATTGTGTCAAGAAAATTTTAGAATATGGAAAATCTCTTTTACGTGAACCATTGGCATCGTTGCTTGAGTTCTCTCTTTTACTGAGATCAGCATCCCCAAGGTTGGTGCTTTACCAGCAATTAGCAGATGAGTCTCTTTTTTCTTTTCCTCTAGGTGACGAAAGTTACTCAAAAAATAACAAAGCGGAAATTGGTGAGACAATAAAGGACAATAAAAGTACAAAGTCAGATCTCCTGCATGATGATGTTAACCTGGAAAGTCCTGTGGGGAAATGCTGTTGGGTGGATACTGGTGCGCATTTGTTTTTTGATGTTTCGGAACTAAACTTATGGATTGACAGGCCAGTTGAACTGTGAGTTGTTGTCTTTTCCTTGATGTCCTTGACCTGTTTTTATTTTAGTATTATTTTCAATTATATGCTGCATAACGTCTCAAACATTTATCTAATGTACCAGGGTCAGTGATTCATTTAAGCAACCTGAAATATTTGATTTTGATCATGTCCATCTTGATTCAAGCATTGGAAGTCCTGTTGCTGTCCTCTATGGTGCTCTTGGAACTAATTGCTTTAAGGAGTTTCATTTCGCTCTTGTTAAAGCAGCCAAAGAGGTCCATTCCCTAACTTTTCGTTCTAATTATGTCATCATGGGAATATCATAAGCATTTTTTTTTCATATCTTTGAAAAGTATATATTACTAGTATTTTGAACTTTATGCTTCGATGGCCTTGATAAACTAAAGTCTTTATTCATAGTTGATTGTTTGCTTCTTCTTTTTTTATGTGTTTCACCTGCGACTAATGATATTTTTGACTTATGGATTTTTAGGGGAAAGTTAAGTATGTACTCAGACCGGTGTTTCCCACGGGTTGTGAAGCAAATTTTGGCCATTGTGGTTCTGTTGGTGCAGGCCAAACCTTAAACCTGGGTGGTTATGGCGTGGAGCTTGCTCTAAAGAATATGGAATATAAAGCCATGGATGACAGTACTGTAAAGAAAGGTTAGAATGATTAATACATGTGTAGAGTTCAGAGTTTCTGTAGCCCATAATTTCTAATTTTTGGAATGTAGAAGTTAATTTGGTAAAGCAAATAGGTACTTGTGAACTATAATTGCCTGATTTTATTAGAATGTAATTGTTCTGACTAGATAATGAAGTGTATTAGCATGTGTCTTAATCCTTTAATGGTAGGTTATGATTGTAATTACAAAGTTATTATTATCATAATAATGATTATTCAATGTCTTTTCATGCAATATTCTCTTATAAATATTAACTTTCATGTAGATTAGAATAAACTAACTACATGTTATTCAATAGTTTTCTCTCCTTTATCCGTATTTCACATGGAAACATAGCTTATGAATGCCAAAACCCCTCTTCCCTTTCAGGCAATGCTTTCCTTTATTTATTTTAAAAGACTTCTAGTGTGTTCAGTTTCAACCACCAAAACCATGGTTTTGGTGAAAATAGGAGTTTGGTCTTGGTGAAAACAGGAGTAACTACTTGGTTTCACCAAAACCATGATTTTGCTAGTTTCCAATGTGAAACCAAGCATGTACTTCATCATGCCTCTGATATGCTTTGTCTGCGCTGGCATTGAATTCAAATTTGAGTGCTTCATGAAATATGAACTATTATTTTGGATATATATATGGATAAAGGTTTCATAATGTCAAATATTTTAGGATTCACAATCTTATTGTTGTTCTTTATATAGTTCATTCAAATAAACTGATCTTGAGCATTGATTGTTTTGACAATAATAGTTTACTGACATTTCCAAATGATCTTATTAATCTTAAATGTTGGTTGCAGCTGTGACTTTGGAGGATCCCCGGACTGAAGATCTTAGCCAAGACGTTAGAGGATTCATATTCTCTAAAATTCTGGTTTGTCTAACCTTGAAATCACTCTTTTATCTATATTGTAGTGAAATCAACAAGTGCTAAATATAAGCAGTGACATTTACAACATTGTTTTTTGTTGGGTTAAGGTCCAATTTTGCTCCGGAAGATTTTACATGGGAGCTGTGGGTATCTGGAAGTTTTTTTTTATATCAATATCGCTCCAAAAGTATTAAAAAAGGCTCAAAGTCATTCTCAACATTAAAAAATTAACGTTGATTATTAAAAACTAATGTTGACCGTTAAAATTTTTAAAGGTTAGGAGCAATATTACTTCTTTTTTAATAATTCCGTGGTGATATTTGATTTAAAAAAAAAATTTCAGATATACACAGCTCTTACGCGAAAACTTTCAGGGCAAAATTGGATCTTAACCTTGTTTTTGTTGATCCAAGTTATAGTTTCTGCTAGAAAAACTATGATAACATCTTACTAGAGGGGCAGATGAGTGGATTAAACAATTAATACTTATTTGAAATATGCTGATGACCTGGGGATTTATTTTATTATTAATAAAGTTTGATTGAGATTCTCTTAATGGAAAAGAAATTTCTAATTTTCAGTATTTTGAAGGATCAATATGTGCTGCTAGACTAGATCTGAATATGCAGTCAATTTGTTTTTACACTGCCTTGAAAATTGTTATCGTTAGAGTAGTCTGTTTGGAGTCTTTGGGAACCTAGATCTACCAGAGCTGGCAAGATTTTTACTGAAAAATTTGTGGAGGGAAGGTGTGAACGATTCTTTGGTGTGTCCTTATTTTGCACAGTTGCAATCTTCAATCAAAATGACAGTGAAATTGATGGAGATATTATGTATAGGATATAAGTTGGGAGGTTGAATTGGAGAAAGGCAATGGCAATCATTTGTGACCGAAAAATACCTACTAAACTTGAGAGGAGGTTTTACCAAACTACTACAAGACTAATGATGCTATATCGTAGTGTATGGTGGGTGTTGATGGGACTACAAGAGCAAAAAATAGGGATAGCAAAGATGAAAATGTTGAGATGAATGTGTGTGGTTATATAACAAAAGACTAGATCCATATTGATTGTAGGCAAGGAAAAGTTGGTGTAGCATTCATCAGAGAGAAAATGGTAGAAAATCGAATAAGTTGGTTTGGACTTATGCAAAGAAGGTCGCTAGATCTGTCATCAATGAGGAGAGTGGAGTAGGTGGTCTTTAGCTTCATGAAAAGATGCAGAAGGGGGACAAGAAGGATAATCAAGGGAAGTATTGAATGGGATCTCATGGTGAATAACATATATGAAGAGTTAGTTGTTGATAGTGTGTAACGACATAATGTGATCCATGTGGCCAACTTTATTGAGTTGGATAAGGCTTGTCTTTATCGTTTTTGTTAGATTATTTCTTTCTAAGTCATTTTTGGGCATCGGCTCATTTGTTTTCTGGGGAAATTTTTAGCAAGAAATTTTGAACAGTCTAATATAGGGCTGGGAGCTATTCTGAGGTGAAAATTGGTACTCTTGTTTTTTTGTTTTGTTCTGTGTAGATTTCTCAACCTCTATCATGCATTTCTCTTTTTTCTCCTAATATATCCTTGTTTTATTGAATTATACTTCACATCCCCTCCCCAAACTCAAAATCTATTTGGTCACCAGATTTATGGATGATTTTGTTTTTGTCTACTTACAGGAGCGCAAACCTGAGCTAACATCTGAGATAATGGCATTTAGGGATTATCTATTATCATCATCTGTGTCAGACACTCTTGATGTTTGGGAACTAAAGGGTATTTTCCCCCTAATGCTTGAATAAATTTGATGATAATTGACTTTCTTTTTACTTGGTTCAATTGAACTTTGTTCTCTTTATTTTTTTCATGACAAACAGATTTAGGACATCAAACAGCTCAGAGAATAGTCCAGGCTTCCGATCCTCTGCGGTCAATGCAGGAAATTAATCAAAACTTCCCTAGCATAGTTTCTTCTTTGTCTCGCATGAAGGTACATAATCCTGTTACTTATGTAAATGCTCAGATATTTAAAACAATTTTCTCCAAAGTCGTTCTTTCTTTAGTCCTTATTGAGCTGTGACATGTGACAGCTTGATGATTCTGTTAAAGATGAAATAATGGCAAACCAGCGAATGATTCCTCCTGGCAAGTCTTTAATGGCTCTCAATGGTGCTTTAGTCAATGTCGAAGATATAGACCTTTATCTGTAATGCCTTTTCTCCTGCTGACATCTTTTATATGATCATGGTGGAACATTTCATTTTCATTATGCACCTATATTGTACCTTAGGTTGCTGCCATCCTATTCCCTTCAGCTTATTAATCTCTATGGTTTTTTGATGTGTCCACGCCTAGAGTCAGACCGAGGTCTATCTGGAAAATCATTTTAATTTATGTTGATTATGGCTGTGCTTATTTAAAGAAGCTTATACATTGGGTGAATTTTTTATATAATATTTTACCAGGTCAAAACCATATGCTTTTTTTTTCCTTCACAGTGATGCAGCCACTTCTATTGAGGTTTGCTGGGTGTCTCCTATGAGTTTAGAGCAATTCTTATAGAGTATCTTTAAAGGGTTTAGGATCAGAAAGGAAGGCAAAGGTTGTTGGAGCAATTCTTATAGATTACGCAAACCCCCTCTTGAACAAAAAGTTACACTATATCTTTTTTTTTTTTTTGTATGAAGTTACACTATTCTTAGTCCCCAATAACAATAAACTTGATCCCACCAAGTGAGGTTAAATACATGGATTGAATGATGACATTGTTGCTATATCAACAACCAACGTAGATATTATTCTAGCTGCCTTCACGTGAGATGTTTAAAAATCAAAATGCTTCTGTAGTAAACAACCATTGAACATATTATTCTATTGCTCACATTAATCATATTTGCAGAAATTATTGTCAATTTGTCATCATCATAGTCCTTTCACTGCATGCTCCGATAATGACTATGAAAAATTAAAAAACATCCCAACTTACCTCAAGATGTCTCCTTGGCTCAAAGAACATAGTTAATCAAGTTAAGCCTGGTGTCAATTATAGCTTTCTTTGATAAGTTTTGGTTTTTTACTGTATGTTTGAACTCGTGGCTGATATAATCTTTTATTTGGATGAAAATTTTCCAAATTCTGATAATTGTATTCCTTTAATCATTTATTAGGTTGATAGACTTGGTTCATCAGGACCTGTTGTTGGCTGATCAATTCTCAAAATTAAAGGTGAACACCTTCTAATCTTTGTTACATCTTAGAATTTTCTTTGTACTGGACTGGTTTCTTGTTAACTTGCTCCGGATGTAATCTTTTGTGGACAAATGAAAAATTCTTGGGCACTCTAACAGTTGAGATTTAATATAATTATACATTGAGGTAAATTGTACAAAAATAATTTTGAGGACAGTAACTAAGAAAATTTAGAATGAAAAAAAAAGAGCTGTAAATGTAGTAGTTACTGGTATTAATCTGGCAATGAGAATGGTGCAATTAAATTTAATTTGATATGTGTGGAAATAGTTCAGAATGAAAATTGATGTGTATTATGTACAGAAGCTTGCATGTTATTGATACTGTCACTGTTTTTAGAGTTTTCTGCAACATTTGTCTCATTTAGTTTTTTGGCTTTATCTCTTTTTTCAAACTGAAAACTGTTATGAATCAGTAATAATAGATTATCTTTGAGTATTTGTTAACTTTAATAAATTGTTACCCGTTAACTCTCTCTCTAGTAATAATAATAATAATAAAGCATTCATTGGTTCTTTGCTTCACATTGATATTGTAATACGGATATGTTCCTACAATTGCAGATTCCTCATAGCACTGTGCGGAAACTTCTCTCAACTTTACCTCCTTCCGAGTCCAATACTTTCCGTGTTGACTTTCGTTCAACACATGTACATTATCTCAACAACTTAGAAGAAGATGCCAAGTACAAAAGATGGAGGAGCAATTTAAATGAGGTGAGTTCTTTTTTGATTTTGATTTATAAATAAATTTACATTATATATTAAATTATCCATGTTGTAAAGTCTTATCTGAATAAACTTTATACTTATTGTTTTGTTTAGATCTTGATGCCAGCCTTCCCCGGGCAGCTGCGTTACATCCGTAAAAACCTTTTTCATGCTATTTACGTTATTGACCCAGCAACCACTTGTGGTCTTGAGGCAAGTTTATTTCCTCCTCTGTAACATATTCCTATTGATGATTTTGTAAATTTTCCTTTGAAATCCCTTACTAATTGCTTATTTTCTGGAATCTTGCAGTCAATTGATATGATCTTGTCATTGTATGAAAATAATTTGCCTATGAGGTTTGGAATTGTGCTGTATTCTTCAAAGTACATCACAAAACAGATAGAAAATCGTTCTTCCAAGGAGAATGGAAATAACTTTGAGGACATATCCACTAAGGTAACTTCTCCTTTTTCTGTTCATATTATATATGTTAAACATCATGTAAAGCTGCTCTTTATAAATTTGGGTTTAACCTACTGACAAGCTAATGAAGTGTTCTGTTTGCCTTTTTTTTCACAGATTATTCGTCTCTTCATCTATATCAAAGAGAACTATGGCATTCAAATGGCTTTCCAATTTTTGAGCAATGTATGAGTTGAATGATCACTATCTTCAGTTCACTATGTTTCCATGACCTTCTTGTACCGTTGCTTTTATGGAGATGATAGTGAAATTATATGCAAGTAAATGACTGAAAATCTAGAATACATATCATTAATAAAATTGAAAGATGCAGTTATATGTTGCACATGTGATTTTGTCCGTGTATCTTGAAATTAGCTTTGTCCACCTTAGCTGAAGATTAGGATCTGCTAAATTGGCCGATTTCACTCATAAATCATAACCGCATATTATGACCTTCATTATTCATATTGTTTCTTTTTGTTCTTATTTATCATAATATTATGTAATTTTTCTAGATAATTTGTACTTTAGAAATACAGGTATATTATAGTACAAGAAAAGGTTCCTTGTGTCCCAGTGGCTAGTTGTTTTTGGCTTCTTAAGTAATTTACCCTCACCATTAACTCTGCAAGTGGTAAAATCGGGGCCAGAATGAAGAATAAATTACGGGGGAAGGAGGGGATTTTGTTTTTTCCTTTAAATCGTGTTTATGCATGTGAAAGTTTTGGATTGTGTTTGGTCTTTAGTTATTACTTTTTTTTTTTCATACAAAGTTTATAACTCATTTTTATCATTACTTGATTTTTTTCTTTGAACAACCATTACTTGATTAATGCTTTTTAGTTATTGGTAAGCAAATTTGTATAACTCATCTCGTAGTCATGTAAATAACTAATTTATGCATTTTATTGTTGAAAACACGAGATGAAGATATTATTATTCGTGTTCCCCCTCTATTTTGATCTATTCAGTTGTCTAGATACTCATTATTGTATTAATAGTGGATAATTACCAAAATGACTCTTGAACCTTTTGTCCACGTATTGATACTCATTATTATTTGTATTAATACATGGTCTACCTTTCCCCATGGAGTGTTTTGTAACATATGTTGACAGTTGCTTTGAGAAATTTGAAATTGTTCTTGTTTGCAATCCTATTGAAGGACTTTTATTGTCCATCATCATAGGTAAACAAATTGCACATCGAGTCAGATGGCTCTGAAGATGCCCTCGAAGTGCACCATGTTGAAGGAGCATTTGTCGATACAATTTTGTGAGTTTGATTTTCTTATGTTCTTGTGTGGTTTTGATGTTTCTCCATCATGGTGCTTCTATACTCGCAGTAATATTCTGTGCGTAATTATTTTCTCTTTTACCTATTAGATTTAGAATTCCCTGAGTTAAAGTTATTATATTTTCTGTAGACCAAAGGTCAAATCTCCACCTAATGAGATATTACTAAAGCTGGAGAAGGAACAAAAGTTGAAGGAGCTGTCACAAGAAAGCTCTATGTTTGTCTTTAAGCTTGGTTTGTCTATGTTACAATGTTCTCTGTTGATGAATGGACTTGTTATTGAACCAACTGAGGTATAGCCTTAGATATTGAAATGGTTGCCTCTTCCTTGCTGCCTGATTTCTTATTGGGAATTGCCTCTTCCTTGTCATTGGCTTTTGGTGGAATAACTTTTATAACACTTGTCTTTTGCAATTGATGTTAACAGGAGGCTCTTATAAATGCCTTGAATGATGAGACTCCAAGAATACAGGAGCAAGTCTATTTTGGACATATAAATTCTCACACTGATGTGTTAGCCAAGTTCCTATCTGAAGCTGGCATTCAACGCTATAATCCACAGGTATAATTATTAGATCTGTAAATTCTAGGATACTTATGTAAGAACTCTGACTAACCCCGTTCTGCATGTTCTTCTGTCTTAGATTATTTCTGATAGTAAACCGAGATTCACATCTCTTTCTATGTTAAATTTTGGAGAGGGATCTTTGGCAAATGACATCAGCTACTTGCATTCACATGGAAGTAAGCTATTTACATTATAAAATAATAGGTTCATTCTTGCATTCTGTTTTTCCGTTTTTGGTCACGATTGATTCTGTGTTTTTTTTTTTTTTTTGTGATTTCATTGCATTCTATTTCTTTTAGCTTCACATGTTGGTTTTTTTTATTCAACCCAGCAATAGATGATTTGAAGTCTGTTACTCATCTTCTTGCTGTTGATATCACCTCAAGGAGTGGGATGAAATTGCTTCGCCAAGGCTTATTTTACCTGGTTATTATCATCACTTTCGTTAAATTCCTAGGTTCTTCTTTTGCCTATTGAGTTATAAAGTTCCTTTGTTTTCCACAATATGCTGCAGATAGAGGGGTCTAAAAGTGCTCGGGTAGGTGTTCTCTTTAGTGCCAATCAAAGTGCTGATTTGTCTAGCCTTCGTTTTGTGAAGGCTTTTGAAATCACTGCATCGTCATATAGGTATTTAATTTTATAGTTTTTCAATTACCAGTTTCCTATTCAAAGTTAAGTAATTTGTATGAGATGCTCTAATGCATGGATTTATACAGCCACAAGAAGAATGCATTAGATTTCTTGGATCAACTGTGCTCATTCTATGAGCAGAACTACATCCTTGCATCAGTTGTGGCAGCTCACAGCACTGAAGCATTTATTGATAAGGTCTGTGAGCTTGCTGAGGCTAATGGGTTACCGTCTAAGGGCTATAGATCTGCCCTTCGCGAATTTTCTACTGAAGAAGTGAGAAATCATTTGGTTAAGGTACTCCTTGTTGCTTTGCCATATGGACCATTGCATTGTGGTGCTTGTCTGACCTACTGATTCCTCCTCCCCTGCCTCAACTTTCTTTTAACTATTTGATTTGATATTAGTAGCTAATGGATATTGTTCTCAACTGCTCTTACTTCCCCCTACTACTTCACCTCTTCTTTGACTAATTTCATGGAAGTTTGTACAGTATTACTTCCCCCTACTACTTCACCTCAACTTTCTTTTAACTATTTGATTTGATTTTAATTTTCTTAATTGGAATTATGAAAATTTATAGAAGTGTCTACCTGTCACCAGGTGGGAACATTTTTGTATAGGGTACTTGGGCTGGAATTGGGTGTCAATGCTGTCATCACTAATGGAAGGGTAAGGCTTTTTTAATGTTTCTGGCTATATGCTGTCCTTGTTGACCAATTTAAGCTGTAATTTTCACTGCTTATTTTTAAGTAGTGTTTTTTTTTTCTTTTCCCACCAAATTTGATGTCAATATATCATCATTAACAAAATGTACATACCAGTCATCCTGTTTTCTTACCTTAATATTTTTATTTTATAGGTTACTTATCCTATTGATGAAAGTACATTTTTGAGTGAAGATTTGCATCTTCTTGAATCGGTGGAGTTTAAGCAGAGGACCAAACACACTCTGGAAATAATTGAAGAAGTGAAATGGCAGGATATTGACCCTGACTTGGTAACAAGGTTTGTTGATATAATCTTTTACTGTTTCTTGTTTTCCCTCTTTGATGTCTGTCCTATGAGGATATCGTGTCCCCTACTTGATACTTCTTTTGTCTTTCTTAGTTCAATTTTTTATTAAAATAATTGGGATTCTTAAGTTTGTGAGTTTATAGCTTCAGAAATAAAAAGATTTGAAGTTCTAATCCTTTTAGTGATTGTTGGATGAAGATTGAGTTGTCCAAAAAGAACATAGATAAACCAACATTAGAATTAACGTTACATTGAAACATGGTTTGGGTGGCTAAATTGAAGAGTTAGATAGTGTTTAATTGTATCTAGCAGTGACAAATTGGCTAGTTGGGTGGCTTTTAAATTGGTTTGTATTGGGTGGGCCAAACTTAAACTCTAGATATGCTATCGTTCCAATTTGAACTCTAGATATGCTAAAATTCAATGAAAAAGCTTATATAATCCGAATCCATCCATGGACTGTTTTCTGTATGAGCATCCCTCTACTGATTGACCCATATGTTTGGATCCAATGTATCCAATCTGCTAATCAGTTTAATATTTTAATTAGAATGTATACTTTAATTATCACCTTGAAAATTAAATGAACGTCACATTTAATTGCCATTACTGTTCATGTTTGATGGAAATAGTATTCAAATATGCACCGACAAACTATACATTTGACCACCAAAGAAGAATCACTAAAACTAAACTGTACTAGTTCTGGGAAATGACCTTAATTTCACTCATGGTACAGATGCAATAACTGAACAGAACGCATCCAAATCCATAGACAAAACAGTCAGTTTAGAGGTTCCAAAATCGATTTGAATGTGAAGAATAGAATGATAAAAAGAAACAGATTATATTTGAACAAGAGGAGGATGAGTGTTGTCAAAAAGACTTGGGCATTCAAACAGAGAAGGACCTTTTCCCTCTTTTCTTCAAACTTTCAAACTCTTATGTACTGTAGAACTATGAATGTTAGGAGAAGTTCAGCATGTACAGAGAGCATTGCTGTTGCTGATAGAGTGCTGCATTAAAGACCTGAAACAAACAGAAGGGACATTTTCTTTCAATTCTTCGCACTTTCATGCCCTTTCCCACTCTAGAACTATGAGTACTGGAAGTAGTTCTGCATGATTTACCAATCATGCTGCCTTACTCTATAACTTACACCAAACTTTCATGCCCTTTCGCACTCTAATGTGTCTTTACAATTCTGTTCCCAGTTTCCTTTTTTATACTATTTTAATCTTGTTATATGCCTTTTATACTATGTTAATTTGCTTCTTATTGTTCTTTCATGCTCCCTTATTGATTTAATTTATCTTTATCATGCTTTGTGTGCCATAAGTTTAATTTGGATTTTATATAGAAATTTTGATTCTACATGGCTATTATATAGTGCTATCAAAAGCGACTTATAGTTGCTCAACCTTTATCTTTTTCTGGCCAAGTCATTATTGAATGGTTGCTTTTCTGGCCTGCAGTAAATTCATTAGTGATGTCATCATGATCATATCTTCTTCAATGGCTACAAGGAGTAGGAGTTCTGAAAGTGCACGTTTTGATATATTGCAAGATCAGCATAGGTAATTTTAGTTACCTAGGATGCATTCAATCTACATAGAAAACAAGGGTGATTGATGGTCAAGGAGTGATTCCTGATACTGATCGCTGATTTAGCCATACCCTGTTATTCATAATAATATTTCACTGTTTGTTCTCTGCAGTGCCATTATTCTAAATAATGAAAATTCTAGTATTCATATTGATGCTGTTCTTGATCCGTTAAGTCCAACCAGCCAAAGGCTATCTGGAATTCTTCGAGTTTTGTGGAAATACGTACAACCCAGCATGAGGATTGTACTGAATCCATTGGTTAGTTGATATCTATTATTCCACTCAGTTTTAATCATCAAACATTGATTTTTCATTATACAATCTGTGTTCATGTCATGCTTGGAGAGTCGCTTATGCTTTTGAGATCAAGAATGAAAAGAGAATCCTATGCTCATCTAGAATTTAGATGACAACGGCCCAAGTGTAGTTCCTGTGCTTAAATGGTGAATTTGTTAATTAGCCTTTTCATTGCAACTTTTATTTTCACAAGTACTGTCTTTTACTTAATCCGTTCACATTTCATGTACCAGCTTGTAGGAGTAGCCCACCCTGTCTACTTTTGTAATTTTTAGATTGAACTGTAAGGCCCTGGTTATATGATTTGAGATTTGGAAAAATATATCTAAACTTTTTATGAATCCTTCAACCTTGAAGCTCTGAGATGTATTTCCTATGTTTGTTAAGGAAGTGAGTTGTATTTTCACTGAGGTATGTTTTGTTTTAGTTCACTTGCAACAAAATGCTCAAGTGAATCTTTTATCCTCACAATGTATAATGCTAATTTCTCATTTCATGTCAGAGTTCCCTTGCTGATCTTCCTCTGAAGAGTTACTACAGATATGTAGTACCCACAATGGTATATCATTTACTTTTATCTTGTTGATAAACCTGATATAATATTTGATGTTGGTTTCTTAGGCTCCCTTTATTGTGTAGGATGATTTTGGCAATGCTGACTCTGCAATAAATGGTCCTAAAGCATTTTTTGCCAACATGCCTTTGTCAAAGACTCTCACCATGAATCTTGATGTTCCTGAGCCTTGGCTTGTTGAGCCCGTTATTGCTGTGTATGTGTTATCCTCAATACATTCCTCTAATTTGTTGAATACTGGATTTATCTATATGTTATGTCTACTTGTGTAAAAGTAGAAGGTTTAATCAGGGTGGACTTCATCCACGTTGGAAAGGAGTCCAAAAATTTTAAAAGACATGTAGCCCATAACAAATTCACACTATTCACATCTTTTGAACTGTGCAATTTCATTTCAACTATCAAAGCATGAGAATGAGCCTTAAAAACGGGAAGAAATGTAGAAAGATTGGATTTACCCATATGTTATGTCTACTAGTGTAAAAGCAGCGAAGGTGTAAGAGCAGGAACTTCATATTAGTGTCTTTCTTATTTTTAACTTTAGCATAACAATAATCTCTTCCATAAATTGATATTTGAGTTTAGAGATGTCAAGATATCATCATACCATGTTTGACATGAAGCACAGATACCTAGACATAGGGCACAATCTTGACATGGTGGCTTGACATAATTTGGGCTCATATCTAATACTGGTGTCTAGTAGATATTGAAGACATCACTCCCACACCACACACCACACCCCCCCCCCCCCCCACAAAAAAGAAAAAGAAAACCTCCAAGTATCCACACTTCATAGTTGTCTTTACTCTTTAGTAATGTTTCTCTTATTGCAGCCATGACCTGGATAACATTTTGCTCGAGAACCTTGGTGACACAAGGACATTGCAAGCTGTATTTGAACTTGAAGCCCTTGTCCTCGCTGGTAATTTCATTTTGCTTACTGAGAATATACTGTCACCAGCAACACTTCTCAAGAACTTATTTTCCCCCTTTTTTTTTCCCAAAAGCTTAAGCTATTCAAAGGCCAAATGGTGAGTTTGTGTGGAGGGATCAATTGACACTGGTTCTTGAATTGATGAGCTTATGTTTTAGGACGTGGTTTTCATTGATCTAACTGTTGGACTAAAGTAAATCATGATTATCTTGTATGCAAAATTTTAGAAAAAATGAGATATCTGAGTATGTAATCAAATAGTTAATTGTCTCTTTATATTTGAGAAGTATATCATGTGTTCAGATTTTGAATATATTGATGAAGCATAGAAAGGTTGGATTGATGCAAATTTTTGTGGTACAATATTCATGAATCATGATTAAAACTTTTAATCCTGCTCTATATTCTGAAATAATCTCGTCCTATCTCCACATAAGACGCTTTTACCTAAAAGCCTTCATTCTCACTAGAAGAAAATAAACTTAGGGGAATTTATTCATTTTCTCATATCCTTGCATTGATTGTGCCTTGGGAAAGCATTATATGTGGATATTGCTAACTGCCACTTAACTGGTGTGAAGATCACACCCACATACACTTTTACAATTTTCATCTGACCTGGTCTGTTGGTATTAAGGAATGCTGTCTGCCAATCTATTGATATTCCTATCCAATTTTCGTCTGACCAGGTCATTGTTCTGAAAAGGATCAGGATCCTCCTCGGGGTCTTCAATTGATTCTTGGAACAAAGAGCACACCCCATTTAGTTGATACACTTGTGATGGCCAATCTTGGTTATTGGCAAATGAAAGTTTCTCCTGGAGTTTGGTATTTGCAGCTTGCTCCTGGTAGAAGTTCTGAGCTCTATATTGTAAAGGAAGATGGTAATAAAAGTCAGGGTAAACAATCATCAAAACTTGTTACCATTGATGATTTACGGGGAAAAGTTGTTCAAATGGAGGTAGTGAAGCAAAAGGGCAAGGAACATGAAAAATTGCTGGTTCCTGATGATAATGACGATCTACAGGATAAGAAGAAAGTGAGTGCAAGTGTTTGTGAAAAAAAAAAAGAAATTCTGGAAATTGATGTGTTAATACCTGAAACAAATAAAAGGACTGTCTAGAAAGGCTAGGACGTACCTTCACAGATTTTTATTTGAGATTTTGCAGGGAAGTAGCTGGAATTCAAACTTATTAAAATGGGCCTCTGGTTTCATGAGTAGCAGTGAACAAGCTAAAAATACTGACAGCAGTCCACCAGTGAGTTTACTTTATTTTCCCGTTTTTTTTCCTCTCCCTTTTGATGGGATTCGTTTGGCTTCATGGATTTCTGTAAAAAACTAGAAGCTATTTGGTTTTTTGTATTCGTTGATATGTTGAATGCTAAAGTTATCAAGATTTATAAAAAGCCCTGGTGTTTAAGGCTCCCTTGTTTGGTATGACACTTAAAATGGTGGCATCTTATGCCTGTAGTGGACACAGGTATCTTGGGTTCTTCTTGATATCTGAAATATGATGATGGAGATTACAGGTGTACCAAAAGCACTTACGTATATTGAGTTACAAATTAAACAATCAACCGTGATTGTTATAAAAATCTGCCAATTGATTGATTTGTAATCCCTCAATGCGTGAAATGAAATTTTGAAGTAAACCATCATTGTAATGCTCTAAATGGATAGCTATGGTTTTAGTTCTTCAGTGAAAAACCATTATCATATGAAGTTCAATTTATCAAACTTGTTAATAGAAGTATTGTAAATTTTGAAGCATTTCATCTCCACCCCCTTTCTCAATCTGCTTCCCTAGTACCTTTTTTCTTTTGTCTTGTGGACCTAGTATATTTTTTTTCTTCTAGTTTATAGCATTAAACTGTTTTCTCTAATAGGAGAAAGGCAAGGGTGGACGGCGTGGAAAAACTATTAATATATTCTCCATTGCTTCTGGGCACTTGTAAGTGGGTCTCCTGCTTTAGCTTACTCTGGAAATTTTCTTTTATTTTGCATGTAATTGCTTTATGTTCATTTCGTGGCTTTATTTTTTAATGAGAAATTGATGGGAACTACTGTGCAATCCCTATCCAATGGTAATAATGCAGCACTAGTTCTTATAAAAGGACATGCAAAAAGGCAATGGCAAGTTGCCTTGGTGGGAGGTCCAGGGTTCTAACCTTGCATTGGCATGGTGCTCTGTGTGTGTGTGAGTGTGACCTTCCCTTTGGGGGGAAGGATGGGTGTGTCAGTGTGTATCAAAAAAAAAAAAACCGACATGCAAAAAGAAAAGTAAAAGGTTCACTAGTGTTTGAGAGGCCAGAGTCTCACTTAGCCAAATGGTTTCTTGTATGTCTCCAATCACAACCTCCATGAGTATTGAGTACCTATAACAGAATTCCTTCTCTTCCGCCTGTGTGACCAAGTAGCTAAGCATAGTACCCATCACTCCTCTCATTAGTCCCCCACCCCTTTTGTACTTCCTATTTGCTCTTTCTGTTGCATACCTCAATGCACTATTAAACATGCATGCATCTATCATTTTAGGACTCTCTTTTATGCTGTTTTTCTGTTTGGAGAGCAATGGATAAATACGCCTAATTTGAAAGTCATCTTTTCTCTTCATTTTTATGTTTTTGGGGACAGAGAGGAAAATAAGGTACTTTGGAGTGTGCACCATGCCTCTTTGAAGGAGCATGGTGCATTAGGCAACCTTCAGCTAGGCTTGTTTACTTAGATGTAGTATGTTTCCTAATGGAGCTTTTCTTGTCTTGTGCAAAGGGGACTGATTTACTCTTTTAAGCTGATGTTTTTGTTACTACAAGAGTTCCCAAAATTAAGAAGGGATTTTCACATGCTTAAGTTAGCCAATAATCATATTACAAGTATATAGTGCATGCGGTCATCCGTTCTACAGATTGCAAAGCTTTCTTTTTCTCTTCATTTTTTTCCCTTTTCTGTTGAGATGCTACATTCTAAAGGTTTAGCATATGGTTTGAGATTCTCATTCCAGTAATTAGTGAGGTTTTAGATAGTCACATTGATCCAAGCTCTCCTGCACAAAAATAGTAGTTCCATGGAGTTAGCTAGCAGCATACTATATATCTTATCTCTATAATAAAGGTCCATCCTTTAGTTTTAGACTAAATTTATTAGGTGGTGTACAGTTATTTAATATCTCTCGTCACAGTTCATCTTTTTCGCATTTGATGGTCGATTTATTTTTGCCAGATATGAGCGCTTTCTGAAGATTATGATTCTTAGTGTTCTAAAGAACACCAATCGTCCTGTTAAATTCTGGTTTATAAAGAACTACCTCTCTCCTCCTTTTAAGGTTTGAACCTTATATAAATGATTCCACTTAAGTTAATTGTATGTTGGAAGTTTAAATAAGAATAAATAATGATTATCTGACCTCCTTGAACATTTTGGATGTTGATTTAACACAGGACGTGATTCCTCACATGGCTCGAGAATATGGGTTTGAATATGAACTAATCACATACAAATGGCCTACATGGTTGCATAAGCAGAAAGAAAAGCAGAGGATAATTTGGGCATATAAAATCTTATTCCTTGATGTCATCTTTCCCCTTTCCTTGGAGAAGGTATCATGAATTTTAAGCATCGAAGTCCAGAGTTTTGTTTCATGGTAATCTAAGCTGAGATCTTTCCATATTTGCAGGTCATATTTGTGGATGCTGATCAAATTGTGAGGGCAGACATGGGAGAACTCTATGACATGGATTTGAAAGGAAGACCTCTGGCATATACTCCTTTTTGTGATAATAATAAGGAAATGGATGGCTATCGGTTTTGGAGACAAGTAATGCAATTATTGTATTCAAAATTATTTATATTGTTGATTAATCTCATTTCAAATTCCTTGTACTTAGTTTTCATCACATCCATGTAGACGAGACACTTAGTGCTTAATCTTTGCCTTATTTTCGTCTCATAGGGTTTCTGGAAGGATCACTTGCGGGGAAGACCATACCATATTAGGTTAGAAACTACAATTCCTATTCTCAACAAGAGTTGAATTTTATCAAAAATCATTTCTATGATTGTTGCTATTTTTTGCAGTGCTTTATATGTTGTTGATCTGAAGAAGTTCCGAGAGACTGCTGCTGGAGATAATCTTAGAGTTTTCTATGAAACCCTCAGCAAGGATCCCAATAGTCTAGCCAACCTGGATCAGGTAATAGATGAACTTCATAATGTCTCTTTATTTATTTAGTCAACAAAGAATCAGTTAAAAGATTAAACTGTTGACCAAGGTCAGGTGGTTTCTTATAACATGGCAAGTAGCTTATTTATATTGAGGCAAAATACAATTTAGTAAAGTTATCTGTTAGTTTGAGTGCCATAAGAATCAACTTCTAAAGTGAACCAACCTCCAATACCATGTTATAGAACGTACAATTGAAGTGAACTATAAGTTAGTTCTGTAAAAAATGACCAGAATTTCAATATATGATCCTTTTATGGGAATATATTCCTCTCATTGCACATTTCCTTTTTTTTCCTTTTTTTATTTATTTATTTATTTTGCCTTGGCTTTCATTGCTTTTGTTTCAACGGACAACACTTTGCTTCTTCTGTTTTTATGCTGAATTTTTCCCTCCATGATTCAGGATCTTCCCAATTATGCTCAGCATAATGTGCCCATCTTTTCTTTGCCTCAAGAATGGCTATGGTGTGAGTCATGGTGTGGTAATGCTACAAAAGCAAAGGCAAAAACCATTGATCTTTGCAACAATCCCATGACAAAAGAACCCAAACTTCAGGTAAATATATATATGCTTATTGAAATTTTCAGTCATCAGAACTTGCAACAGATCCCTGCAGATGTCATAGCTCTTCTCCTCCGTTCTCTATATTACTTCAGCTCATCCTCACTTTTGATTTTAAGGGTGGTCGCCGACTAGTAGCCGAGTGGCCAGACCTTGATGCCGAGGCAAGAAGATTTACTGCAAAAATTTTGGGGGAGGATCAAGAACCTGTGCCAGCCCCAAACCAATCAAAGGATTTAACTAATGGTGAAGATTTGAGTAAGGAGGACTTGGAAGACAAAGCTGAGCTGTGAACACGATAGTCATTTTTTGTGCAAGCCAAGTTTTTGTTGCATCATTAGGAGTTCCTGACACAAAGGGCGTGGCAGAAGTATCAGTATTAGCCCATTTTCCACATACACAAGGCAGGGAATGTGAAGACTGGAGTCACAAAGAAGATTCAGGTAAAATGTAAAAGGTTGAGTTTAGCTGGAATTCTCAGGGACAAATATATGTGACAGTTATAATTTAACTGTTTTTTTTTTTCGTTACAAGTTATAATTTAACTTTAGCTTTGAGCATCTCATCATTTGCTGGGCACTTATCTCTGTCCTGTGTGGGGTGCAAGCTTCCACTTTTAGATTAAGGGACATACATAGGGTCGAGCATTAAAGTTCGTTTGGATTTTGTAGATGAGAGACTCGGAGCTATGAAGAAGTTTGATTCTCTGAGGTTTCAAAAACTGAGTTTTAAGCAGTAAAATTGTGTAATGTAGATGATCTCTCTTAAATTAAATGAGATTAGCTAGTGTTTTGAGATGGGGTTTTGAACATTCTACTTGTTGGTCCATTTTTGTTTTCTTGTATTCCAGAGATTGCATGTTTGTTTCCTATGATTGGGAGTAACATTTATACTTTGAAATTTGGAATACGACATATTTAGAGGCAAAAAAAAATAAAATTAAATCAGGATAAGTAAATAACAACATGGTGAAGTATTAGAATCTCAATAACTAAATTATTAAGATTAGATTATAATCATTAATATAAAAAATCAAAGTGCATATGGATATTCATTTGATTCTTCTGTCAAAAAAAAAAAAAATCAGACATTTTCAAGTTGCTTCATCTTAAAAACAGAATCACACCACCAATTTTGTGATTTTGTGAGTGCCTGTCAATCTAACGATCCATTCGATTCAACAAATCAATATCAATAGGAACATGTCACCCATTAGTGAGATTTTGTTACTCATTTGTTTTTTCTCTATTGTTCTCAAATTACTATATATAATGAAACATAATAGATCAGCACTTTATAATTTTATCATAGAATTACTATTTATTTTATTTAACCATTTTGGGTTGGGGTTTATATATAAATTGTAATATCATTGAAATGTAATTAAGGTATTTTTTTTTTCAAGTTTCAAAGAATATTTCACTAAAAAGAACATTTCATAAATTTAACACTTTTTTGGCCAAATAAATTTGACACTTTAAAGATATTGAAATAATTTATAGTCCACTATATCAATTAGTGTCCTTGCTATAAACAACTTAGGAGACAAAATACATGACATTAAGTTAGTGGCTTTGTAGTGTATGGCTCACCACCCAAAAAAAAAAAAAGTTGACCTTTGGTTTTGTGGAATTCCCAATTTAAAATAATTAGTTTGGGTTTCTAAATTTTTATAGACCACCCATAAAATAGAATAGAATTTAAGAGACTATCTCAATTTATAAAAAGAAAAAAAAAATTATTAATTTTGTTATTAGTTTTCAAGAAAAAATTGAAAGCAAAATTTTGAGATATTTTATATTTTTAACTTTGAAATCACATGAAAAAAAAACTTCCCTTCCATTGAAATTTTAAATATTACTCAATCTTCCTTAATTTCTTCCTTATCTTACTTCATTATTGATTTATTTTCTTCAAATTTAAATTTGTAAAAATTTATTATCACTCAATTCACCCCTCTTGGGGTGATCTCCATAGTCCATTCTAACAAAAGCCATGTATACAGAACATCTTAAATTCTAAATATTTTCAAATATTCAAATGTAAAAAAATTAAATTACAAAAAAAAAATAGCATTCATTATATTGAGTTACATTTTTATACTCCCAAAACAAAAATAAATTTATGATCCAATCACTTAAAAATAATGTTTAAAGTTTTGATAGGAAAAAAATAATAATATTATGAGAATTATCCCTTATTAGCTTTAACAATGTTTATATCTGACTTGGTAATAGCATATACCAAATAACTATATAAAAATATAATTTTTTTAAATTTTATATTTTTTATTATAAATATTTTCACTTTTCAATCTTTGAAAGTGGAGAATTTTAATGTTCGTTATAATTGCTGCCATATTCGGTTCTCTATCAAAATTGAAAATTCAGGGGATGGGACCAATACTTTGTAGCCATAAGCTTTCTCATGCAATTCAATTTTAAAAAATTATATAAAAAAAAAGGCAATAGAACTTTGGTTCCCAAAAGAAGAAATAAAGGAAGAACTTTATTTTGAATGGTCAACATCTTCAACATGATCGATCATCAAAAGGAATATTCTCAAACTAGACACGTGTTTATAATTTGTTAACACATAGTATTTTATATTGTACATATTTTTTCTACGCCCTATGCATAATTTAAAGATGAATAAATTGTTGAAAAAATTTCATTACAAAATTTATTACCTAAAAATATTTAAAGATCTAAATCTGTAAATAGGTACAATTTTTTTTAACTGTGTATAATATATTATTAATTATATATAATTATTTTTTATTTTACACATAATTAAATATAGGTTACACATAACTGAATAAAAATTATAGTCATTAAAGATAGATTGTATTTAAATCCTCAGATAAATTTTAGATAATAGATTTTGTAATGAGAAATTTTCAAGAAATTTTTTATCAAATAATATTATTTATAATTTTTCTCAAACAATACATGTTTATACACTCTATATAGATAGAGATTAAGAAATTATACCATTTATATTTTATAATTTGAGGACATACAACTTAATAGAGATTTTATTTTATATTAGACATATTAGTATATCATGCAAAATTTAAATGTTAAATATTAAACAATATTATTTATAACTTGTGAAGAGTGTTCATACATTTTATGTTGAATAATTGATTATATATATTAAATATGCGTGCGGGTGAGATTCATATATTTATACATTGGTATTTTTATTTGGCTAAATCTCGTAAAATTCTCTTAAATTTTGTATTATACACAAATGATTCTCTTGACCTTTTAAAAATTTTAAATAAACTTTCCTAAACTTTTAAATTTGTACAAATAAGCAATAACTATCAATTATAAATTTTCTTAAATATTATTTTTCCCCATATAACAGCATCAAATTTTGAGTTATATACAGATAACTCTCTAAATTTTAAGCTATGTTCAAATAAGTGACGGAAAAAAAATTACTCATACAAGAGTTATATACATATGTTTTAAAAAAAATAAAGAATGTTATCTATATATATGACATAAAATTTAAGGGAATTAGGTGTAATTTACCTTTTAATTACCCCCACCCCACCCCACCCCACCCTACCCCACCCTACCCTATTCAGATGTTAAGTCCGTGATTCAATTGGCCAAAGTTGAGATATACGACTATTTAGAGCGTGTTCGATCTCTAGAGAGTATTATTTTATTATGGTTCTAGTCGCGGAGTTTAGAAAGACATCTTAGCTCCTGGGTGCTTAGGTTTACGCTTGAGGGTAATAGACGGCTCGCCCTACCCGACATTAGTATTACCTAGGAGGAAGAGAGAGTTCGTCCTGCCTTTTGATCGTGGGTGAGCCCAACCTCTTTTCAAACAAAATTTATAAAAAAAAATGTTAAGCTCTCCTTTCCTGCGCAACTTCATTGGGCGATAGAATTTGGGGAAAAAGTTACATAAATAAAACTGTAGAAAATTTTGAAACAACCAAGTTTTTCATTATTTAAATATGAAAAAAAATTGAAAATGACACTCTTTTTTGTCCCAAAAAGAAAAGAAGCAAAAGACCCTCCGAAATGTGAAGTTGCTTATTATTATTACTATATTTTTGTTCCCTTCCGTTTATCGTTTTGTGTTCATAATCCACCGATGTTAACGTTGATTGATGCCATTCTGGTGGTATTGTCAAGTGCAGGAAACTGGAGTTCTATGCATTGATGATGATGGACGGCTTCTCTGATATTAGTGAAGTCCACACACACCCTTCAGATGTTCGACAAAAGTACTCTGTAACTATTTTTAACGAAGTAATGTTAAATCTCATTGCTCATAGAATTTATTCCTGCAAAAACCATATCCTATCTACAAAAGATTAAGAGATATGGAAACTCGCCTCAATAATTCATTCAACACGATTTGCCAAGTATGACTGGACAATATAGAATATTTAGTACTGTTTGAGACATGTTGAACATGATATGATATGATATGCACTATTCTGCCACAATTAATGAATCATTCCTCGTGTTCCACTGACATATTTAGTACTGTTTTAGACATGTTGAACATGATATGATTCTGTTTTAATGAATTAATACTTATGGTAATGATTCACTGTAACAGTACTATAAATAAATACAGCAAGTATCTTTTTCATCGATATTTCTAACATATTTTCAAGTTTAATAAATGAGAATTTTCTGGTTCCAGTTGCTGGGAAAGTGGGACTTCGCACCGATATGACCATGACGCAACACAACATTAAGAGTCCTCCCTTGAAGATATTCCGATCCGTTCTTCTCTATTGTTCATATCAGTTAAATGGTTGTCTACTTGTCTCTAGCTATTCTATGGAATGCAGAATGAAGAAAACGACTTATGAACCAATAATATTTATTGATCATCAATGCTCTGTCCTGCATTAAAAAATGAGGGTATTTATTGGTAGCACGTCTGGTATTAGAGGGGCAGCAGATCAGATTTTGTAGAAGGAACATTTACGTACGTATAAATATCTATATATCCGTACACCAATTTCATCAATCTAACATTCTATTCTTAATCTATGGGCTATTTTTAGTCTTGTTTAGTATGGTTGAGCATGTTTGGACCAAACTGTTGGCCATTATAGCCAAACATAACCAGAATCTTCAAATTGGTGACAGTATGTTTAGCCGCATAAAACATGATATACTTTGTCATGTGGCCAAACACTTAATGTTCTGTTCTGTTCTGTTCTGTTCCTGGTCGTTTTAACCTAAGCCAATACAAAAATATGCTGGAAATCATATAAATAAATGCATAAAAGGTCATTTATTACATACCAACTGTAGCTTTTGTAGGTCTATGAATCTGTTATAATTTTACACCAGGCCAAACTGTATGTCTTTCTTTGTTTCTTTTTTTTTTTCCCTGGCGGAACACTGATACTGCTCCACAACAATGAAGAGATATATTTTCCTATTACATAGAAATACTGTGCCAAGTAAAAAAACCAAAAATATTTGCGGTAATAGTGCAATAATCTCTGCGCAATAGGCTTATGCCCATGTAGGGGGCTTAATCCTACCTAGTAGTGGAAGGTCAAGGTAGGAGTCAATTGATCGTCTTTTTTACCACTATTTTGTTGATCATGCTTTATTCTTGGTGCTGTGTTTTTTCTGTTTCATGTTTATTATAAGTGGGTGCTTTGCTTAATTTATAAGTTTGAGCTGCTTCAATCAAGTTGTCTTGGGATTGATTTCTATTGATAAACAAAACAATATTTGGAATGACACATTTTCTATATAAATCTTTCATTAATTAAGAAATAAATTGTGCAAATGGGCTATGAGATATGTAACATCAGAAAAGATATTGGAATTATATGAGAGAGAAAAAGGAGAGGGAGGTATGGGCGTAAAACACAAGGATGTTTCAACCACAGACGAAACCAAGTGTCCAACATACCCCACCATTTCTACTTCAAATTGATCTTATCTCATCTCTTGAATCACTTGTTGGGCAGCCAATTCGCTATATCCCCACCACATTTTTCAGGGTTCATACTACTCACTCAATAGTACAAAATCATCAGAGAGGACCACCTACATCTTTTGTTGCAATTCTTGCCACTTTTTCCTCCTTCAATGAAAACCTGATACTTCTGAAACATATTCTAAAGCTCTCTCTCTCTCTCTGACTTCCCTTCTGGTATCATTACATATTTTGATTCAAAAATCTATCTAGAATGGAGAGGAATTTAAGTTCTTATCATCTTCACTGGATCCCTAGCATGAAGAAAAGTGAGGGGAAACACCATAATGATCATGATCATCTTGAAGAAGATGATATGTCTCCATCTTTCAATCTCCAGAATGTTTCGAAGCTCATCCTTCCACCACTTGGTGTTTCTAGTTATAACGAGAACCCAGTAGAAACAAAAGGGTGGATCATATCTCCAATGGATTCAAGATACAGGTAGGACCTATCCATCTATAAGATTATGATTTAGGGAGAATATGTTTTAGTGTTAGCAATTAGTTTTTGTCATTTTAGTTGCGTTATTCTTGGACTTCACTACCCTAAATTCTAAAAAAAAAAAAGGTTCAAAAGTTGCTCCTTTAGTTTAGAAGACGCCATCCAGATATGCATATTTCCAACAACTGTGGAGCTTCGTGTATATTCAAAATTCACATAGCTTTTTTATTAATTACACATATATACATATGATGAACCCGGATGAACAGCTTGGTACTCGATTGTAGTGCCACCATCTTTAATTTTCATGGCCAGCCGAATTACAACAGTTTGGGATAAAAGTGATTTTGGTACATCTCCAGGAATTGATGCCTTTTTAAATTATTGATTCTTTTTAGCACTGGAGATAAATCAGATCATGATACTTGCAAACATGATAAAAAGAAAGAATAAAGTATAATTAAAGGGAAATAAATCAGATCAATCATTATATACGTACGTAAATACGTACATACATACATGTATTATATTCTTTATGGATTATGTGTAGGTATTGGCAGTGTGTGATGGTGCTTCTGGTGGCTTATTCGGCATGGGTTAACCCATTTGAAGTTGCTTTTCTGCACAGCTCTCCAAATACGAAAGTGTTCATAGTGGACAATGTTGTTGATATTTTCTTTGCTGTTGACATTGTTCTCACATTCTTCGTAGCCTTCATTGATCGAAGAACTCAACTATTAGTAAGAGACTCAAGAAAGATTGCTACGAGGTAAGTTAAATTAATCACAAATTCCCTAATATCTGTGTCTCTATGAGTTAATTATTGTTGTATTAGAAATGATGGGTAGAGGAGAATTTTAAATAATTTATTTGAACTTTTAGCAATACTATGAGATATAACTTTAATCATTGTTCTCCATTATCCGTCTTTTCTTTCTCTTGTTTGATTATTGTTGTACCAAAAATCTGTGGGTAGAGAATGTTAGGTTGCAAATAAATGAAAATATAAAAAATTCAAGCACTCCCACAATTTTATGAGTAAATAATTATAATTTATTATCAAGATCATTATTATTCATTGGTTTCCCTTTAAACAATTTCCAGAAAAAGAAAAACAGGTATTCAGAAAACTAGAAGGGTCTCTCTTTATAGAGGAATTACATTATGAGGTCATAAATTTCTCATTTAAAAAAAAAAAAAGAAGTGGACTGGAATGAAATCTTTTTAAATAAAATATCTGATACATTCTTCATAGTAGCATGTGCTATAAGCAGCTTCATCTAAGGGATTAAATTTTTTATAGGAAAAAAATTGATTGATTCTCTTTTTCTTTTGTTGCAATCAAATAAGAAAAATGTAGTAAAAGAAAAAGAAAGTGTTTATGTGGAGAATTTATATTTGATCTTTATTCTCATTATTTTTTATTTTCTGGATAAATTATATATTTATAAATATATTTACTTTCATAATCATTAAAGAGTGGGATTAAACTATCCTCATTTTCTTTCTTTCTTTCTTTTTTAATAAATATTTAATATCTAACATGACCTATTAATTCATGAACACGGGTGATATCCTCTCATTTCTAATTTGAGATAAATGATGAAAGACACTAAAAAGTTGTCCATTTTTCTATTGAAATAGTTGTGCCATTAATATGTGAACTGTGACGGGATGAACCTACCACCAAAGACAGATGGGGTCCATAGTCCATGCCCAAATGTCCGGAAATATCTTTATGGAAAAATTACTTTGAAGTCCCACTGAAAAAATTTAAATATAAAAAGGTCCCACGACATATATATATGGCTTGCAAGTCCAAGTCCCTTATATGTAAATATGTTTTCATACTCAATTATTCATTCCGGCGACAGCGGGGGAGGGTTTTAGATTTTTGAAATGAAATAAGGGTATTTTGGTAATTGAGTATGAAAACATCTTTATATATAAAGGACTTGATACTTGAGAATTATTCTTGTATTTCGTTGGTCTTTATTGTATTTAGAGTTCTCACTCGGGAACTTCAAGGTTTGCCAGGATGTCGCGAAACAAATAAGGAACGTAATAAAAGCAAATATGGGCCCAGCCCATTTTAAACGATGGGCCTAATAATAAACTAGAATAGCTCCATGTGGATTGTAAGTGGAAATTTAATTTTCAGCAGCACAAACTCCTAAAAATAAATTTAAAAAAGAAAGTGAAGGAATACAAATAACCTCAGCGCATTTAGACTAGCTGGTTAGAGGGTTAGTCTAGTTTAACCAATGGTCTTTTTTGAGTTTGAGGCTTGGATACGCAGCAACGCAGGTAGTAGGATAATTGCCCGAAAAGGTCCTTCAATTCTCGATCTGGATTAGTATGGAGTCGTTGTTGTGCCTGAAAGATGGCCTACCCTGGGATACCGAAGGAGAAATCTAAAAAAAAAAGTGAATAAATATTAAAATCTCATCTATTTTATATGCTATAATATAATTTTCAATTAATAGCCGTCTCACATGTTTTATTTCATGCCTTTTTGAAGTTGGGAAAACTTATGCCTCATAATAAAAAGGCTTTAATGCATTTCTAATTTTTATAGGAGTTTATTCTGATCTCCTATTTTAAAAATAGACAATACAGTCTTAATTAAAATAACTATATTTTAATCCTTTATTTTTTGTTGCATACACGTTTAAATATAAAGTGTAATTGAATAAGGGTTATATGATTAGATCTGCTCTTAAATTTAATGGCAAGTCTTTTTGAGTCAATATGTTATAGCACACTTAAGAGTGTAATTCCTTCCAAAACTCGATTAAGAAAACTCTTCAAAAAATTTTATGAGATTAGATAGATCAAAACTGAGTTCAAGATAAAAATATTAAAAGGAAACTCAGCATGAAGTTTAGTGAAATGAACATAACATGAGTTTAAAGTGATGAGTGACTTTGTTAGTTATGTTGGGGGTAGGTACTTGTCAACTTGGTTCGTGATGGATGTAGCATCAACTATTCCATATGAGGCAATAAGTTATGTAATCACAGGAAAGCACAAGGTAGGTCTTGTTTGCTACCTTCTGGGCATGCTTAGATTTTGGCGACTCAGAAGAATGAAGCAATTTTTTACCAGGTTTTCCATCTCCCTTTGACCTTTGATATACATAAATGAGATTTTGGTATTACCATATTTTCTTTAAGAGCAGGCATTAACGGCCTGAGATTACAAGCATAATCAAACCTACAACCACTCACTTACAGAGAAGACACTAACTATCTAAGGTTATTACCATATGTTTTGAACTGATCAGAGACTCCCTTTCTTTTGTCAGGCTAGAGAAGGACATTAGATTCAGCTACTTCTGGGTCAGATGTGCAAGACTTCTCTTCGTATGTCATCTTTTCATTTCAATCCATTTCTGAAATTTTTAAACATGAGTACATTTGATCAACTAAATTTTCATTCCAATTAAAACAAGTGATCAACTAATAGTGCTAACAAACTATCCTTGGTACTACAATTATGAATGACTTTTAACATCAAAATTTTCCAACACATTCAGAATGTGAGAATATGAAACAAAAATTGTAATATTTGTGTAGGTAACGCTATTTTCAGTTCATTGTGCTGGGTGCCTCTACTATCTACTAGCTGACCGTTACCCTCACCAAGGAAAGACATGGATTGGGGCATTGATCCCAAATTTCAGAGAGACAAGCCTTTGGATTAGATACATTTCAGCCATGTACTGGTCCATCACCACCATGACCACTGTAGGTTATGGTGACCTCCACGCTGTCAACACTGCTGAAATGATATTCATTATCTTTTATATGCTCTTCAACCTTGGCCTCACTGCTTACTTGATTGGTAATATGACAAATCTTGTTGTTGAAGGAACTCGCCGTACTATGGAGTTTGTAAGTATTCATTCATACACAGTTGGATCTCTTATTTTCTTCTTTGTTAGATGGAAAGAGCTTGATATATTATTGTGGATGCAGAGAAATAGCATTGAAGCTGCATCGAGTTTTGTGGGCCGAAATCGTTTGCCTTCAAGGTTGAAAGAGCAGATTCTGGCCTATATGTGTTTGAGATTTAAGGCAGAAAGCTTAAACCAATATCAGCTTATTGAGCAACTACCAAAGTCCATTTGCACAAGCATCTGCCAGCATTTGTTTTTGCCAACGGTGGAGAAAGTCTATCTTTTCAAACATGTCTCTAGAGAAGTTCTCTTATCCTTGGTATGAAACTACACTTTGTCTTAAGGTTTTACATCAATTGGTGGGAAAAGGGGATTTAGATTGAATCTACACTTTAGTTGTGATAGAGACTCAGTAGTATGAAATACTAAGTATCACATTGATTAGTATGGGATACTCAATAGGGTATATAAGTAGGTTGGTTCTCCAACCCAACAGCTAGCTTTTGAAGTAAGGTTCCTGATTCCACTTAGGTACCCATCTAGTTATAAAAATTCTTTGGATATAACTAACATAGAATTAGTCTAGCAGTGTAAGGCCCCGCTAGATCCCTATGGGTCTCAAGTTCGATTCCTAAAGAAGACACATAAACTGGAAGGGGCAGCCATGAACCTTGAAACTTGATACATAATAATAGGATCCAATAAATAGTATAAAAAAATTCTTTAGATATAAAACAATGACTTTACAAGTAGACTAATGGGTCAAATAATGTGCAGGTTGCGCAAATGAAGGCAGAGTATCTACCACCTAGAGAGGATGTTATTATGCATACTGAAGCACCAGATGATGTTTACGTCATAGTGTCAGGAGAAGTAGAGATCATTGATTGTGTAATGGAGAAAGAGAGAATTTTATGGACTTTACAAACAGGTGACATGTTTGGCGAAGTTGGTGCACTTTGTTGCAAACCTCAATCCTTTACCTATAGAACTAAAACTCTCACACAGCTCTTGAGGCTCAAAACCAATGCTCTAATAGAAGCAATGCAAAGTAAAAAGGAAGACAATATACAAATACTCAAAAATTTCCTTCAGGTACAACTTTGACTTTGGCTTATTGTTGTAGTCATCATCATGCTTAGGGTTTAATTCTAATGTCTCATTGTTCATGTGATGCAAATGCAGCATTTCAAGCAACTAAAAGATCTCAGTATTAGAGATTTAATGGTAGAGAGTGGAGAAGAAGAGGATCCAAACATGGCTGTGAACTTATTAACTGTGGCTAGTACAGGCAATGCTGCTTTTCTTGAAGAGCTTCTCAAGGCAGGTTTGGATCCTGACGTGGGAGACTCAAAAGGGAAAACCCCATTGGTAAGTTCATTTCTGATATCCATGCCTTCACTTCTTGCTTTTTATATGCATGGGGAGAGAGGGGAAAAAGATACAAACCAAAATTAAGAATCATTCGGCCAATAACTTTGTAGTCTAGTGGCATAAAAACTCCTCTAAAAATAGGAGGTCACTATTTTAATCCTACTTATATCCTTAAACGGCCAGTGCCTACCCCTTCAATTCAAAAAAAAAGTTGACAGTCATTCTATGTTTTCAATAACTAAATATGGGTAACTGTTACCAATCAAAGTAAGTGTCAACATAGATTAGTTACTTCTTGTAAAATTAGTCATTGCCTTGTGTTCTCCGCCTTGTGTTCTCTAATCATTTTGAGACATGTCAAATCCTTAACCTAACTACATTAACCTAGTACAAATAAGATAGTTTAAGGTTGATTTATTCATTCATAATAAATTTGGTGATCATTACCATTTTGAAATTAGAAAGTAACAAAACTAACAATTTTCTTTTATACAGCACATAGCTGCATCAAATGGGCATGAAGAGTGTGTAAAAGTCTTGCTTAGGCACTCATGCAACATACATGTAAGAGGTATGGTATTCCTAATCCCTTTCTTAGTTCCCTCCACAATTAGCTTTTGGCATTATTTGGGAAGTCAAAAGTTCATGTTATTGCTGAAAAACACTTAAAACTACACTAAAATGCATTTTACAAAGGAAAAAAGGGTTAGGTATATTTTTTAGCTGTTTTTATGAAGTGGAGGTATAAATTTTTATATGTATGTCATACCTTTATTGGAAAATTGAATATGACAAAACCTAGGAAACCTTAGCAAGTCTTATTAATTTTCATATTCATTGGTTGATTCAAGTTCTAATTATTGGCAGACATGAATGGTAACACTGCCTTATGGGATGCTATAGCATCAAAGCATTATACCATATTCAGAATCCTCCACCAACTTGCTTGCCTCTCTGATCCACAAACAGGAGGTGATCTCCTGTGTACAGCAGCAAAAAGAAATGATCTAACAGTGATGAGTGAGCTTTTGAAACAAGGACTGAACATAGACTCGAAAGATCACCATGGCATGACAGCAACCCAAGTAGCCATGGCAGAGAATCATGTGGAAATCGTTCAGCTGCTTGTCATGAATGGAGCAGATGTTTCTGACATACAAACCCATAATTTTTCTTCTTCTGCTTTGAACGAAATGCTGCGAAAGCGTGAGACAGGGCATCGGATCACAGTACTTGAGGCCACACCCAGTGAGCATGTAGTAATGGGAGATGAAGGTGAGCAGGAGGAGGAGGAGCAGAGTTGGGGAAGATCTAGTAAATCAAGCTTCCCAAGAGTGAGTATATATAGAGGACACCCTATAAACAGAAGAGACAAAAATTGCAAGGAACCTGGTAGGCTCATAAGGTTTCCTGATTCACTTGAGGAGCTCAAGAGAATTGCAGGTAAATCTTCAAGTTTCTCACTAGCAGAAAATCGCATTTGTTATCTATTGCTTTCTAATAGAATGCAGGAAAATACCTATGATGCATAAGCAAAATAAGGGGGAAAAACACAGAAAAAAAGAAAGAAGGAAGGAAGGAAGGAAGGAAATTCCTTTGATCTACTATCTACTAATATATAAATTCTATAGGAAGCCAAATTATATTACCTGTCTTGTGAGAGGTGTCTTTTGAGTAGCGTGATTTGATTTTTTGTATTTAAATTTTAATTATTTGAAATTAATTTTCGATTAATATTCAATATATAAGTCATGAATAGCTTTATTCACCATAAACTTTATGCAACCCACAGGTAAATATATCTAGTTATAATGAAGACTAATAAAAAAAAATCACTTAATATTATAAGACGTTGAACTACCATTGATATATGTATCTCAGCTTGTATATACCATGTATTCAGTGACATTATTGGCACTTCATCTCCAAGAATGGCTTCTTGGACTCTTAGTTTCTTTGTCATCTTTGGTTTTTTGTGATTTTTCTTCTTGTTTGGCCTCACCCTGAGCCTGTATTCTGCCCATACTTATTAGAGAGTATCTTCGAATCAGAAATTATATAAATATTATACCTTGGTTTTGATTCAATGATTTTAACTTTTGAGTTGAATTCATTTCTAAGATTATAAATTGTTCAATCAAGAAATTGACTTAACTTGTGTGTATATTCTCATCTTCAACAGGTGAGAAGTTTGGGTTTGAAGCAAAAGATGCAACGGTGACAAATGAAGAAGGAGCAGAAATAGATTCCATTGAAGTGGTTAGAGACAATGATAAACTTTTCATTGTTGGGTAAAAAAATAATGTAAAATGTGAACTGCCACATATATGCTGAATGGCTCAGGCCTGGGACTTCTCGTCCTTCACTTTCAAAACTGAATCAGATGTCTTTCATTTAAAAAAATGTAAAAATAAATAATTATAATAATTGTAAATAGTCTCTCATAATGGTATAATGGATTTTCTTTTTCTGTTTTGATCTTTTCTTGCCTTCCATTTGGATCTTTTCTTGTCTCTCATTTTGAAAAATGAGGAAATAAAAAGTGTAAATAGTCTCCCATAATAGAATTATGGATATTCTTTTCCTGTTTTGATCTTTTCTTGCCTTCCTGTTGATGACATAAGAAGTTGTTTGGCTTTAAATGATTTTTCAGTAGGATCTGCTCTCCTTTTTTTTTTGTTACAAAAATTTTTAGAAAAATGTGAGGTTAACCTTCGATCTAAAGGCAGAGTGATATCTCCCTTCCTACTAGACGATACTAATGTTGGGCAAAGCGAGCCGTCAATTACCCTCAGGCGTAAACCTAGGTATCTAGGAGTTAGAATATCTCCATAAGTACCGCGACTGGAACCACAATAAAATAGTACTCCTTAAGAATCAAACACGCTTTACATGGTCACATATATAACCCTTTTAATAGGATAGTTGTTCTTAATTTATAATTTTTACTTTGATTTATGGCCAAAAAGAAAAAGTTACAATTGTTTGGCCAGAAAAAACGTTACAGTTGGCGGCAGTAGGTGATATCAAAACATTACTGTTAAAAAAAAAGTAAGAATAGTGTTGGATGAAAATATTATAAAAAAAATCACTTTTAGAAACAAAACTAATTGATACTTTTGTTAGGTTGGGTTCAAAAGTTGTGGTTAACAATAATATGCCAGAACTTTTTCCTAATTAAATTAAGATACTAAAATAGATGGCCAAAAAAAACTACTAAAAATACATATATTAAGACATTTACTGATTTAAAATGATATAAGAGAGTCGAAAACTTGAGAAAATAACAATAATATTCTGTTTTGATATAAAAATTAATTAATTTTTTTATATAAATTAAATAAATTATTTAATTATGATCAAATATAACACTCAAGATAAATTTATATTATACATAAATTTATTAATTAATTTTTATATTAATTATAATTAATTAATTTATTTAGTTTTATTAATTTATAAAAAATTAACTAACTATTATATTAAATATTATAGGAATAATAATAGTAAACAACTTACAATAACATTTAGGATCACTTCCAAGTTCTAACTTTGCACAATATGTATCCAATGTGGTCAACGGATATGTTCATTAATTGATCCGTTTTCAATACCTATTTTTAAATTGATTTATAACGGATTTTACTATATTAAATTAAAAAAATAATTATTTAATTTTTATAATTTTACTAAATTTATAATTCATTCTTATAATTTGATTTGTTAAAACTCAATTTTTATAATTTTATTAAGTTTTACTGAATTTATAACTTCATTCTTATTAGTTTCACATATATGAAGATAATTCCATTATTGCAGGTTGTCATTTTTATTTCATGTAAAAATCTTTTCTTTTACTCCATCCACGTGGCTTTGTTCTCCAATCCTCTCACTCCACCTTCTTCGTACTTTACGCAACAGGAAACGGCCACAGCCGTGAATCTGGGGGATGCGGATCCTCTCCTCATCACTTCTCTCTTCATCCCTCATCTTCACCTCTCTTATTCCCATTGCCTTGCCTCCTTCTTCATTCATCCACTACCAAAAAAGAAAAGAAGAAACATTTAAAAAAAAATGTTTTTTTATAAATATTTAAAAAAATACACTTTTTTTTAAAAAAACTTTTTAAAAACACTTTTTTAAACATTTTTTTTAAAAAAAGTATAAAAAACATTTTTTTAAAATATTTTTTTAAAAAAATGTTTAAAGATTGGCAGAGGATAGAGGAGATAAGGCACAAAAACAAATATAAATGAAGAGGTGATGAAGAGGGATGAGGAGAGAGGGGTGATGCGGAGAGTATCTGCTCCCATCACGTGGAAGGTGCAAATTTATATTTTGTAAATGAGTCATGAATGTAATGTTATATTATTATTATTTTTTTTTTGGTAAAACTTGTTATATTAAATTTGTTATGAGTAAGTAAGGCCTCAAAGAATATATATATATATATATATATATAATATATTTAATAAGTAATTAATAACTAGAAGATGTGTGTTTGATATTCACGTTAAAATTGATGAGTTATATTAATTGTTATTTTTTTTTTAATATAAAATTTAATTTATTTATAATATAATTTATATTATAAACTAGATTTTATATATAATTTTTTAAAGTTTGTTTTGAATCAATATTAATATATGAAATATAGAACTGTGTTGCATTATTCTTAATATATAAACATTCTCCTTCTCTCTCTCACTTTTTTTAATTGTTTTTACCAGATTTTTTAAAAAAAAAAAAATTGGGTCATGTACAAATACACGTATTCATGAGGCATGCAAGGATTCTGACTTGGACACAGATGAGAGCCAAGAAATATTTTTGGAACAAATAATAATTAATGGAGTAGGGTAGCTTTTGTACGGTCCCCCATAGAAGATTTTGAAGCAGAAATACGAAACAAATACTCTTCTTGTGCTTATTATTAATTTAATTAGGTTAAAAAACTTAATTAAATTAACTAATATAATATATATATTGTTTTTTAACACACATGTTTTAGACATTCATAACAAAATTTGGATCATACAATTTTGTTTTGGCCAATAACAAGAGAAACAATTGCAAAAAGAGGCTAAACTCTTCCTCAGTTTGGGGATCACAGAAATGATCAGTTCAAAAGTGAATTTTTGTTAGAACTTGGAAGGAAGTCAAAGGAGGAAAGCAGGACAGACGAAGTCAATACTTAGCTGGAGCACGTGAATAACGCTGCAAGAATCATAAAAGCAAAATTTTAGAGAATCGCCACAACGAAGACATGAGAAATTCAAACAGGCTCTCAGTGAAAATGACGTCGCCGACCTCCTCTTCTCCGACCGGCTCTCTTCCGTTGAAACCAACTCATCTGGCTCAACGACGACGGCAATCAGGTCCATGATGGAAACCCAGGGGAAGAGTAAATGAGGCGATGATGGGAGAAACAGGGAGAGAGAGGTGGATGAGGCGGGAATTACGGTATTTTTTGGTAGGATGGTTGAGTTTTTTTATGGATTAAAAAATAAAAATAAAAATAAAAATAAGAGCAAAAATTAAATTAGATTAAAATAAATTTTAAAAATTTATTTAGTAAGATAGAAATAAATATAAAAATAATATATATATTTTATAACTTAAGTAAAATGGTCTATAATATTTTTTTTATAATTTGAGAAGAGTTTAAAATTATTCAAAAATTTTATAACTTAAGATAAAATAATTTAAAATATTTTATTTTTATTTTTATTATCTTATTTTTTAATTTTTTATAAAATTAAAATAGTCTAAAATATTAAAAATAAAAATAAACTCTATTATATTAAATAAAAAAAATTATATTTTTACTTGTACCAAATATCATGCGGGAATTAGGGTTTAGTGATTGAAAGTTAATTTTTTTAAAAAAACAATATGCTTAGTCATCTGCCATGTCACCTACTCATTTATAAAAATGCACCAACTCCACTAATTTGCAATGATTAAGACTAATAAAAGCTATTAATCAATTTGGGGAATGTAACCAAAACGCACTTTATCTGGGAAATGTGCCAATAAAGCCACTCGTGCTCTTGTTTTATTTTAATATATCACCAGATCAGGACAAACTAATATTCTATATATATTCAATTAATATATATATATATAATAGGTTCACTTTTAAACTAAATATCTTAGGTTAAGTAAAAGAATAGTTTCCTTCTTTTAGAAAAAAAGATTTATTTTAGAAATTAAGCCCAACACTTCCTAATTTAAAAAATAAAATTAATATATTTTAAAAAAAAATAAGAACCAGATATTCACTTGTCTCAAGCAAAGACTGCCAACAATAGCTTCCATCTGGTAGATTTGGCATTTATCTCTGTAGTATAAAAATTATAGAAAAAATATATATCTTTAGTTGTTTAACTTTATATAAGATTTCATTTTGGTCTCTTATTCATAAAGTGTCTTTCTAGTCCCCTCAACCTAATACTCTTTTAGTCCTAAATATAAAATTTAATTAAGAAATTAATCTTAATCTAAAATATAAGATATTTTTTAAATTTATCAACTATTTTTTAAATTACTCATATTAATACTCTCTCAATAATAATCAAATAAGAGAATGAATGACTAAGTTAAGAAATATGATTAAGGTATTTTAGAAAAAATATATTATAATAACTAACTTAATTAACTTTCTTAATATAATTAAATTAATTAAATATATCATATATTTAATATCAGGAGTACCATATTGCCATTAACAAAAAAAAAAGTTAACATTAAAATTTTAAATGTTGACAAGAGATTATCAAATAGTTTTAAAAAATAATAATAATTGGTATTAAAAATTATTGTTTAAAATTAACAATGTTAAAGTTAAAAGATTAAAAAATATTTTATAAAATTAAGAAATCAGACTAAAATCTTGTATAAAGTTAAAGGATTGAGGTGCATCTTTGCCAAAATTATATATATGGTATACACACAAAACCCTTCAATCTAATCTGTGAAGGATGGTCCACAGAGGAAAATTCCATCCGATTTTGTTACATAGAATTATGGGAACATGTCTGACATCATACATAACATGAGTCTTCTCATTCGATTTATGAATAATATAATTTCTTATACTTTTATAAAGGAAACCATTCTCAAAATACCTATATTTTTCTTTAATTTTTAGTTTAGTATTTATATGTTATTTTTTCTTATTAAGTCTTTTAATTTTATTTTATTTTATTAGTATTGTTAACTCTTGTACATAAGCTAATTGTGTTAACATAATAAAATTAAACAATTTAATAAAGATAAAAAAATATACAGGTACTAAATTAAAAATTAAAAGAAACTTCATATACCTTAAAAATGGTTTCCCTTTTATGAATATACTGATATTTCATGCAAATGAATACTTTAATTTAATTCACAGAATAGAATGTTGAAACCTTAAGCAGAAAGAATCTGCACAGTAATTTGTAAAATACTGCCTGCCACTTCACAGAACTTATCATTCTCATCTCTTTTAATAACAATAATAATAAAAAATTAGACTACGGACAACTTGCTTTAGCAATTAAAAAACCATAAAGGTTTGTGTTTAAAAACATGGGGAAGAAAAAGAGAGAGAAATATCAGAGAAACCAAATCAAAATGGAAACATGAGAAGCAGAATCTTTGTTAAAGTAGTCAAACTTTTGCACCCAGGAAACATAATCCAACATATCCTATTTAAAAGAGCTTCAAGAATGTTCATTTGCCTTATTGCTATTTTTACCAGAGTCAATCCATCAAGGAATAATTACTTACCAAGAGAGGAAACAAATAGAGAGAAAAAATAAAGACATTGTAGTTTTCATTCTAAGCACATCTTTTTTCTCTATGACTTCTCTCTCTAAGAAACTTCTTTTTCTTTTCTTTCCTTTTCTTTTCTCTTTGCCTCACTTTATTACCAGGATACCAGCCAGCCCATTTCACAATAAAAACAGCAGATTCTCAATCATCCCCTCCACCGTACTGGAAACACCCATGATTGCACCCAGCAGCAACTTGATTTCACCATGGAAAACTTCTTCTATTAAGCTAACAAATTCTTTGATTCTTTAACCTTCCATCCATTTATTTATATATATATATACACCCATTAATCTTCTTCACTTTTCTTCCCTGCTGGACCCTCTTTTTTTCTACTCTTATTGTCCACCTCTCCATAATACTTATGGGTTCTTCTTCATATACCACATCTTCTGTCAATGGTTTCTACAACTTTCTTACACAAGGACTAGATGAGCTTCACCAATCTTTCATTTCCCATAACTTTATGTCAGTCCAATTCCTTTCAGAGGTTCTCTCATCTATTCGATCTTTTCATTCACAGTTAACAATTTTGGTCCAGAAGCTTCGCTTACCATTTGGAGGACAATGGTTGGATGAATACATGGATGAAAGCTCAAGGCTATGGGATGCTTGTCATGTCCTGAAATCTGCCATTTCTGGAATGGAAAATTGCTGTTCAGCTGCCTCCACTGTTGCTTCCTCACTGGATACTTATCCTCATCTCGCTCCAGAGATTTCACGTCAGGTTAGTGTAATACACAAATCCATCACTAAATTCATATCCCTCAAGAACACCATAAATGCTTGGTTTTGAAAAATGATTCTGTAATCTATTCTTTTGTCCAAACCTTTTCTGTTTTATCTTTACTTACATCAAGTCAAAGAAATTTATTAAAATACATCCCTTACTTAAAGATATACTTACCAGTTACCAATGGTTTCACCCTACTAATGAGTTACAAACTTTAAAGGCACAATTCATACAGAGAAATAAATCATGGACCACGTATTCTTCTCAAGAATCAAACAGTCCAAACCATATATCTACTCAAGAAATTTTTCTTAACTTGCATCAGGTCAAAGAAATTTTTGAAGGTCATCATATGGTTAAAGATCCACTAACTAAACATGTTTTCCTGCACATTATACAAAATCTGAAGAATAAATTCACGGCTTGTAAATAGTGGTCTTATATAAATTTTATATTATATAGTGATATATTGATGTTTTACAGCTACTAATGAATTTTAAAAACATGATTCATAGAGTGAAATAAATCATGGACCATGTACTCTTTTCAAGAACAAAACCATATACTTATAGTTTACTCAAGAAATTTTCTCAAGGGCATTTTCACAAACAGGTTATCCGCGCAATAAATATATACCAGAGAGCAATTCTACCACTGGAAGAGGAAAACAAGAGCTTAGTGGAAACAAGAATTCAACCATTGTCTCTGTGCCTGAACCAGAAGATCCCAATGGAATCAAAATTAAACGGGTTCAGTGGGTTTCGAGGCGTTCTTCACGCAATGAGGAGTGTGAGTTCATTGCTTCTGCTGATTCTTCTTTCTGGGTTCGCTTACTGCTGGTCTGCCTCCTGCTTTCAACAACGCGACATGGAAGAACACACAGAATTCGGAAGTGGGTTGATGGATTCCATGGCGAGATTGGAGCGAAAAGTGGGAGAAGAGATAGAACAGAGTGAAGGACAAAGTGGGATTTTGATGTTCGAGTTTCAGCAAGCGAGAATAGCCATGGATGAATTGAAGGAGGGATTGGAGAGAGGATTTGAGATTGAAGAGAAAGTTGAGAAGTTGAAGAGTTGGATTGTGCTGTTGAGATGTGGGGTTGAATCCATTGCAGGACAAATTGATGATTTGGTTGATGAAATAGTGCAAGCAAGGAAGAAGCTTTTGGACATGACCAGTTATAGGTAGACGCTAAAGATGAACATAATAATAAATGCTTAACAATCATTTTTAAATTTTTATCTCTCATTTATTTGTTCTAATTTGTTCCCTTTTATGCTTTTTTTTTTTTAAGTTAATCGTTCGGTCTTAAATTTACAAAATATTTCTTTACCGGCCTATTTTGATAAAAATTTAAAAAATAATTTATAAAAAAAAAGGGAGAAAGACAAGAAAAGCTCATATGAATTTAAAAAAGATAATTTGAGCATATGAATATCCAAAAGGATAGATTAGGCATGAGGCCCAATCTGTCCTTTGAAAATTTAAGTGAAAGTACCAAATTACTCTTGGACTAAATGAAGGAATTGTTGGCACAAATGGGAGATGGAGCTCGCAGGAAACGTCTTTGGTTGAGCTGAAGCGGGAAAGAAGGAAGTATAAGTAAAGTTTTGACACAAATCTTCTTCTTTTACTCCTTCGATAATCACCATTATTTTGTTCATTTTGATGGTTAGCTTAAGAGAAATAGTTTTATACATACTATAGCTTCGACTAGTTTAAGAAAGCAGTAGGAGAAATGGCGAAAAAAATCCCAAGCAATACTTGAAGGCATAGAGAAGTCGGTGCATTTATAGGGCAAGTATGGATATGGTTAGTGTGAATGAGGACGTTTTTGTATGCTGCAGCCTATTACATTTTATATTGGGGCATTTCTTTTCAACCCATTCAAGCTTGCTCATTGGCTTCCCCTGCCCTCACCCCACTCCACCCTAAAATTCTATAATTTGAGTGATTAACGTGGGTATGCTGCATGGATTTTGATAAATGAACGTCATAGTTCACGACTTATAAACTAAGTGGTTTGTTAGAGTTTTTATATTATATATATATATATATAAATTTCAGTTTAGATGTATGCTCTAGTAAAACCATGTTTTTCTGGCTAGCTATTGTGTAGCTTTAACATGATAGGTGTAAATTGTAGTTTTGATTCTCTTGTTCAAACTATAATTCTCCTTACTCATGTAGGTTGTTCCTATTCCAACTTTCAAAGCAACACTGGTTGAAAAAATATTCAACTTAGTAGCAGAAACGTAGGGATTTAAATTTGTATCTAAGAAATGTAAGTATTAATATTTCATTTCTTGTTCTGTCCACTTATTATTAGTTGGATTTGGTAAGCTCTTTACCCTTTTCCCACCTTTACATTCTCATCTATTAGAATTATTGCCTTGCTTCGTGTCTTAGCTTACTGATGCTACTATTTTTTTGACTTGAAAAATCACGAACTAAAATTCATCCTATCTATAAAATATAATACTTTTGTTCTTATTTATTTTTGCTTCTGCTGCATTTTTATGTTATTCCTCATTACTACTTTTTAGTTTATAGCAATTATGATGGAAGAAAATTTTAAAGACACAGTTTGATGAGAATTCAAGTTTGTTCTATGTTGAACTATAGGGAAGCACAATATTGTTGCATCAGGTTAAAGATAATGAGAAATTTCCTATCCAATTTGGTCATGAGGTTTGCTTGTGGAAGAGATTTGCTGATATCTGTTTACTTTCTCCATAATTCTTATAGGAGATGTTGCATGCTTGACTCTCACAATCAGCTAATTTTGAACTTTTGCTTTTTATAATTTGTGTTTAGGTGACTTCATGATCACATTGGTCATCGATCACTTACTTTGTATTGCTATTCCAGTCCTATGGTGATTTTTACTGTCATTAGACTGATTGATTTCTTGTAACTGGTGCCCCTCAACTTGGTTAACATTTAATGTGCAACCTTCTGCTTACAATATATACCCCTCATTCTTACTGTTTTAAGTATTAACTTAGAAGGGATTGGCCCATGGCGCTGAAGTCCATATCATAGCATTCTCTTTACATATAATGGGTAATGAGCAATGTCACGGCTTTGTAACTTTTGCCATGATCTTTAGCCATGTTGAGTAGATTCCTTCAAGCATTCTCCTTACAAAATTTACACTTACAATGAACTAGAATTTGTATTTGTAATATACAACTTACCAATAGAGAATTTTGTTAGTTCATAGTCTTGTGGTACTTCAACTCCAATATTGTTTTGGTCATTATTATCTAAAATAAAGTCTTAATTAACTATTATTGTTACCTTTTATTGTAGCTTGCACTTTAATAGACTAAAACGAAGCAAAAATGTTATAGCATGAAGTTTGTTAGGATTAGAAGATTCTCATTGTTGATATATTGCCTTGGAATAATATCTTTTAGTGTCAAAGAGATAAAGCTATGTTCAATTTTATTACTTTGAACTAGGAATAAGGGATCATGGATTATTTTCTAGGAGATATCTCAGTAAACTTGGAGACAACATTTTACGTTGAACATTCTATATATTGGGACAATATGTTTGGCATTTGATTCCAAATCTAGGTAAATGATAATGTTGGCCTTGTTGCTCATAATTGTCTCCTTTTATGCGAGCACCCCTTTTGGCAATAATGTTCCCATTTATGCATCCCAGCTTGTCTCCAATTCTCCTATTCATTCTTCATCTCCTGGTAACTTTTAAAATACTCAATTTCTATATCAGACTAAAATTTGTTTCTTTCTTTCTTAAACCGGTTTTGTCATTGGCGTTTATGTTGCTTTTCTGGGCTTTAGGTTCCTGCTATATGGGACGTGCCATTTGTTTCCAGTTTCTTACAATGTTACATTCGTCGAGTCCTTTTAGCTAATCTTACAGTAATTTAATTCTTGAGCTATTATGCTTTCCTGGATGCGTTTATATTAAAAATTGTGGTTGCTGAGTGCATTTGTTTCTGAATTCTCAGCTTTTTAGTGCTCATATGCTTAAATGTCAAAGCCACCTAATACTGAAATAGGGGTTTATAACAACGACTTATGTCACTAGATTTTTTGTAAATTAATTAAATATATGCTAGTTTCTATTAATACAGTTAAATTCAAGTGTTAAATACCTTGCTCCAGACAATACAGAGGATATTTTTTATTCAATAGCATTGTTTTGTGCCTTGATAATTTGAGAGCTCTGTAATGAGAAGAATGATGGCTATGTTAGGATACATAATCAACCAAATATTTACCTAATTTTTTCTTTCTTTCTCTATGAAAAGTTAAAAACCCACATTAATATATGTCATTTGATGACTTCTATAGAACTTTGTTGTTTTAATTACGATTAGCTCTCAAACTTTGTGATTTCTTACTTTTATAGGCACATCCAGATTCAATAACAGAATTGCTCTTACTCAGCTCCCTTACTTATAAGAGAGATAAAGACTTTCCTGTTATTTGGGCTAAGCTGATAACTCTGACAACAGCAATGTGCTGAAGGCTCATTGCTCAAAAAATTCAGACAACCATATGGATCAAAGATGACAACCCCTCATGCCTCCAGCAAAATGCAGGATAAAAGCTTATAAGAGTATAAGCCAACACCTTTGTAATATTTTTTGACAAGGATTGTGGTATACAACTAATTCTTTTGGTATGTAATGTTTAGGGTATATGTTGCAAATGTATAGTGCCAGTAATATAGTATCTAGTATTATTGACAAGAAAATATTAGGCGCACGTGGAATCTTAATCTTCGCTTGTCATTTGATTATATGTAATAAATTGCTATCATGGGCAAGATATTTTTTTGTAAATACCATAAGTGGCTTATGTCATTGAATGAAATTGTGTATTATGACTATTTATGAGTTGCAATTTCAGAGTTACAAATGTCTGATGAAAAGTTGTAAATCTCATTGTTGAAGTTGTAAATATCATTGTTGAAGTTGTAAATCTTGTTAGCAATAGGTTGTAATTTTAGTTGTAAATATTATTACAAGAGTTGCAAATCCCATTAGATGAGTTACAAATACCATGACAAGAGTTACAAATCTCATTAGCCATAGGTTGTAATTTCAGTTGTAAATGTCATTACAGGAGCTGCAAATCCTATTATAAGAGTTGCAAATATCATTAGACGAGTTGCAAATACTATTACAAGAGTTACAAATCTCGTTAGCCATAGGTTGCAATTTTAGTTGTAAATGTCATTACAGGAGTTGTAAATCCCATTAGACGAGTTATAAATCCCATTGTTGAAGTTGCAAATCCATTACAGGCTCAAGTGGAATATTAATATATGTTTGTCATTTATTCATATGTAATGTAATTGCTGTCATGCATAGGATAATTTTTTGTAAGTGGCCTAAGTTAAATAGTCAATGTCATCAATGAAATTGTGCAGTATGTTATGGCTATAAGTTACAAATTCCATTGTGAGACTTGCAAATTCCATTGTAGAAGTTGCACATACTATAGCAGGATTTACAAATCTCATTAGCAGAGTAGCATACCAACTGCATTAGTTGCAGACTTCATAAAATGAGTTACAAATCTCACTATCAAACTTGCAAATCCAATTGTGGGACTTGCAAATATCATTGTGGAAGTTACAAATACCATTGGGGAACCTATTGTCGGAGTTACAAATGTCATTGGGAAAGTTGTAAATACCATTGGGGAAGTTGCAAATCCTATTGTCAGAGTTGCAAATCTAATTGTTGCAATTACAAATCTAATTATGGAAGTTGTAAATCCAATTGTCAGAGTTATAAATCTAATTGTGGCAGTTCTAAATCCAATTATAGGACTTACAAATATCATTGTGCAATTAGTTGCAAATACTATTGTGGAAGTTGTAAATCCCATTGTGGGAGTTGCAAATATTATTGTTAGAGTTGCAAATCCTATTGTCAGAGTTGTAAATCCCGTTGTTAGAGTTATAAATCCCATTATCTGAGTTATAAATCCAATTGTGGCAGTTCCAAATCAAATTGTAGGACTTGCAAATACCATTGTGCAATTAATTGCAAATACCATTATGAAAGTTATAAATCTCATTGTGGGAGTTGTAAATCCCATTATGGAATTTGCAAATACCATTGTGGGAGTTACAAATTCAATTGTCAGAGTTGCAAATCCCATTGTGGCAGTTACAAATCCCATTGTGAAACTTGCAAATACTATTGTCAGAGTTACAAATATCATTATGAGCATTACAAACCTAATGCATTACTTGCAGATCGTATTGAACGAGTTATAAATCCCATTGTGGAACTTGCAAATACCATTGTGGGAGTTGCAAATCCCATTGTGGCAGTTGCAAATCCCTTTGTGAAACTTGAAAATATTATTATGGAAGTTACAAATACCATTATGAGCATTACAAACCTAATGCATTACTTGCAGACCGTATTGAACTAGTTACAAATACCATTGTGAAACTTACAAATACCATATGTACATAGTCATTACAAAATGTAGTCATAGACATTAGAAAGTTTAACACTACAAATGTCGTATAGATAAATATGATTGCCTAAGTTACAACATCAATTGGTCAATGGATGAAAATTCCAAAAATGAAACATTAAACAATTTAAACATCATCCAGATCAGGTTATGGCATGTCTGTGGGAGGGTGTGGCAAGGATTTTTACTCTCATATTCTATTCTTCACAATAAACACCATTCATAGTCCCCATAACTGGTGTATGTCAATGTGACAGGGCATATAGCATGCCCCTGCAGAAAAATGATAGAAATGTTAAACCAAATAACTAAAAAGATAAATAAGATAGTTGTTTTATATTTTTATACCTGGATTATTAGCAACGAATCAAATTGATGCCATCCACCCACTGGAACTCTAACTGTGCTTATGTAAGGGGGATCCACTAAGTTGAATTGTGCAGTTTGTGAGCTATAGTTCCTTATGCCATAAACTATGACATAAAAGTTGTGACCATGAAAATGCATTGGGTGATTTTTAGTGTTTATTGTACCAGTGTCCTGCAGAATTATTTGCACCTTATTGCCATATTCAAGGACCTTTATTTTGGTCACATTCAATGACTGTGTATCATAATGAATTTTATTATGTGCCCCATATACAAAGTCATAGAGCTTTGGGGGTGCATCAGGAAAATCTTCAGTATATGATCCATTTATCTTCGTATAATAAGCTTCTAGAATTGACAGCTTGGGCTGATTGAAACTTATATTTTTCATTAACAATTCTTAACATATAGGTCTTCCTAGTAATCACATCAATTTTATGGACATATGAAATGTTGGAAAAACACATATGAGAAAAAAAGAAAAAGGGGAGATAGAAACTTTAAGTACAAGCAGTTAGAAGTTATGATAGATTATATTAGAAGAGTAGTCATTTTTAGTTAGGTATATTTATAACAGGTTGAAGTTATCAAATATTCTGTTTTCTAGGGACTGCCATTAAAACCCACTGTGAGATAATTTAAAGCAATTTAGATAATAGTGTATCATATTCTTTATCATAATCAGATTGTAGTATTGTTTGCTATCTCATATACCATTAGTGGAGCAATTATAGATAGGGCATGGATGACCGTTAATGGTATATGCATCTAGTCTTGAAGGAGCTCCTCCACTTTCTAAAGTGGCTTATTCAATCTGTACAAGGTCCTTTAGCCAATATTCCCCTGCCATTATTCTATCCAAGTCAAAATATCAGCATTATAGTTATAAAAATACCTAAACAAATAATATAAATTCAAAAGCATAGGAAGGAGATGGCATCTCTTTGAAAACTTGGGTTCAATTCTTTCTGGGAACATCTTTAAGGTAAAAGCAGTCATTTTTTGTTGTAGTGATGGAAATGGAGGCTTGAGACAGAAGGGAGGCCCTTAAAAAAAACTGGTGGTCTCTCTATGGGTTAATTTATTTTTATGGAAGAAAAATAGAAAAAACAGGGATGATATAGTTTCTCTCTTATATTTGTCAGCTTTCATGATTCCTCTAGCGTGGATTGGTGATTATAAAGTGTTGGGAAAGTGATTATTCAACACAACTTCATTGGTGGGAGGAGATTTCAGCGTAACTTTCTTTGTTTTATTATCTTTTTCTCTCTCTCTCAACCTCTACTTCAACATCTTCTGTTGCAAATTATATCATTTGACTCATGATATAGATGACACACACGCTTATAAAAATGTTTTATACCTGAATCTGTTGCTCTCTTTCTGCTTTAATCGCTAAACCATAATCTTTCTTCCAATCCTAAACGCAAAGTCACCTTTGACAGTGATAATCTTTGACAATCCTAAATGCAAAATGTAAGGCGTTTATCGGATTTGAGCTTGGACGATGCTGGAATGAGGTTTGACAATCTTCGACGGCAACCAGGCAAGCACAACTTCAAGAACTATGACAATCTCAAGCTTTAGGGAGTTATGCGTTTTCTAAAGTGAAATCCCCCACCTTTTCTTCATTTAGTCCAGGGGTAATTTGGTATTTACACATAAATTTACAAATGACAGATTGGGCTCCCTACCCAATCTGTCCTTTCTTATATTCAGACACCCATATTGTCATTTTAAAATTGAAATGGGCTTTTCTTGTCTTTTTCCCAAAAAAAATTAACAGCTTTTAGAAAAAAAATAATTTTAAATAAATGAGTGTTTAGATAATTATTACTAGAAGAACTTTTATAATTGAAAAATTATCAGAAAGAGTATGATTTTATTAAAAATATGAGAGAGGAGATAGAGTAGAGATGAGAGAGGAGTGAAGGTGAAGAAAAAAGAAGAGAGAGAGGGTGTAAAAAAATAAGGGTAAAATAGTAATTAGATAGTCCATAAACTCTTTTACTATTTTAGAAACTAATCTCAATAGCTTATCCAAAACTTTAATTTTAAACCATAGTATGGTCTAAAAGCTTTTTTGAACAAATATGGTTGTTTATTTTAAAATTCTTCTAAATTAAAGTTTAGGCTAAAAACCCTTTTAAAATCTCAATTTTAAAGTTTACCAAACATACTCTACATCTTAGAGAAAATCAGTGTGGAGCTACCTATATTTTCCCTTAATTTTTAATTTTATATATATTTTTTATTAAATTTTTTAATTTTATTCTGTTAACACAATTAATTTTTATATAAGAGTTAACAATATTAACTGGGTAGAGTTATAAAAGTTAACAATATTTAAAAGAGTAAAATTAAAGAATTTAATAAGAAAAAAATTAATACAAATACTAAATTAAAACTTAAAAAAAGATTATAGGTACATGAAAAATAGTTTTCCTATACACCACAACTTATTATTACATATTATTAAATTATTATAAATTTTTTTTGTGATTACATTGGGATTGGGAGCTCGTAAGAATTTTCACTTTTTATATATATAACCTATGTATTTATATATAAAAGGGGGCTAAACTAGCATGTGAAAAATAAAACTTATCACATCTCCCATGCCCCATATAAGAGGATCACTTTGCCATTAGGAATGCAGAAGGGCAATTATGGGCTTTTCTTGTTTTTATTATATTTTTATGATTTGTTTAATTTTGAATTTAACGGTTGTAATAAAACTAATTCACCAATTTCATTCTTTTTTAAATTTAATTTCATGGGAAAATTTTAAATATCAAAATATGAATATCTTATTTAAAAATAAAAAATTATTTATTACATCCCATTTATTATTTATTACTGTTCATTGTTGAATTAGTGCAAGGAAAAATGAATACTATGCAATACAAGACCAACTTTTCTTGTTAAAAGTAATTCTGATTTATTAACATGCTATTAAGATTATACTAATTATTGATAAAATTTTATTCGTGTCATTCTCAGTCTCAATAATATAATAAAATGCATTACATCTTTTAGAAACTGAATTGAAAATATAACAATTTAAGTAAAGTAAATTAAATTTCAACATAGAATATGTATTTGAGTTTTATTTAAAAAATCAATAAATAAAAATTATGAAAGAGAAGAGAATACGATTCTTGCTTTGAAGAAAAGATACATTACATCTTTTCAGAAAGAAAATTTCTTTCCTATCCAAATCGAACTTTTATATTCCTGTAAATAAATAAATAAATATTAAACAAATTCAAAAAGAAAATGGGAGCATCTAATAAGAATAATACCTATTCTTAAGAACAAAGTGCAGTTCCCCGTTTGAAATTAGTTAAAAATAAAATACATGTTTCATAATTTTACCGTGAAAAAAATTATTAGGAGTTTATATGATCAAAATCAAATTAGAAGTGTTAAACTTGATTTTGGCATAGTGTAAATATGGTATATCTCAAGTTTAACATGATTTTCTCTAATAAGATACTGTGCCTAAAAAAAAGAAGAAGAAGAAAAAAACTCCTTTGGAGAGTTATTCCTCGTTAGATCAAATAATGCTTAAATATGCCCATTTCCTTCCAAACACATGCTTAAAAGTTAAAATATAATTTAGTTGTTCTTTTAAAAATAGTCAACATGACGAATAAGGGTTTAAATTTTCACTAAAAAATATGATTGCATTTAATATCTAATAATATTTCTAATAAAATTTTCTGGACAATAATTGTGTCTACACAAAAAATGGTCATACACATTTTATTCCTTTAAGGTTGTTTGGTATAAGGGATTTAAAAAGAAAGTGAGAGAAAATTTTTCTGAGTTGGATTTACAAAATTTAGAAAAATGGGGTTAAAATTTTTAAATATTTTTTACTCTATTATCTCCATTTTTCTATTTTTGTTTTTTTAAATTCAACTCAAAAATTTCCCAATCCCTCCAAATCCATCGTACAACAGTGACGAAGTGATATTTGGAAACTACTTAACTCCTCTTTTGTGAATCATTGGAGACCATTGCTTTCATTGAAACCCGTATTCTCAATTAGACGTTACCAATACACACACACACATATAACCATAAATCCATAGCAAATTGCTTCTATTTGTAAATTACAAATAGTATGACCCATTTTTTAAACTCCTTGCTATACACAAGAAAATAGATTATTTATATTGCAAATGAACAACTTTTTCAGAGTAATTGAACGGCCCAGATGATTTCATTTAAATACTTTCTAGGGTCGAATGAACTATAAAACAGTTATACGCATTAGTCCAAACCCAGACTGCTCAATTAATGAAGAATCTCATAATCTTTACTATCGAAAAAAAGTGGACACAGTTTTTACCAAAGCTTTGTGATGACAATTCAACCAACTCATTCTTCAATTCTCAAAATCAGGAACTGCTTGTATCATTGATGATTCACAGAGGGAGATCACTAGCTGCTCCTTCCAAACAAGATTCACCATTGCAACTTGAAAGCAAACAAACTTCACAATGTAAAATCCCAGAATGGAGTCACAGATTAAGGAACTTTGCATTCAAATGGGAACATCCCTCTGCTAACACAGCACCTGACCTCTTGGCCAAGACAGCTTGCCAAGTGTGGTTTGAGGAATCCAATCTGGATCCTCTACATTCACAAAAATAAATACATATATAGCGCATTTGGAAAAATACTCAAATAGGAGTGATGATAAACATAAAGAAAGAATGAACTCAATCACATTGTTTACTCCAGCCCATTTCAACAACTAAACTAACATGAATAAAAGGCACCTTCAAAAAGTGAAATTAGTTTATTCCCAACTAGCACAAAACAATTAGAGCTTTATTCATAAGAAGATCAATTGACTTATGTAAATTGTACAAAAAGATCAACTGACCTATAGGGAAAGAAAGTCAAAACAATCACATATTTCCCCATTTATCTATGTACTTGACAACTTAAACAACGTAAGAACTGGTAAACTGAAAATTTACAATAAACTTATCATGAAAGACAATAACATAGATTTCAGCATCAAACACCAGGTAGAAAATTGAAGGCATCTAACCTTGCAGCATCGACTTATTCTGGGCTTGGATTGGTTGGTCAAAAGCCGCTTTCCCAACATTTCAAATAGTCAATATGCTGCAAGTGCTATCAGCAGACAAGGTTCCTCCAAGGTGACAAGATGCTTGATTATTGGAAAAATCCTCAACAGCAGTACACTGTTCCGTGTACCGTCTGTCCCACATTGTTATGCATCATAACATGCATAAACCTGAGAATGGCCTAAGAACCCAAGGAGCTCTCCACCATATGCACAAAAAGACCCCATGTTCCCATGTTTAAACGCCAAAACCTGGCATTTCAAATTGAGCTGCAAAGGCCTCAACCTGTGCTCGGAGCTCAATAATGTCCTTATTGCAGTCAAGACTTTTCAAAACAGCCTTCTGCAACTTCCCATAGTCTCTTTGCACTATATTTGCAATTTGTGCTGCTCTATAAAGAAATTCAGTGATTGTTTCAAAATCAGTCTCCAGGCACCCTCTTGAAGTCATGGCAGGTGTACCTGAGTAAGAAGCCATAAAGCCATAAGAATTTACAGCCCATCAAATACATTGAACATAAAAGAAGGCTAAACAATTTTCATATAATAAATCATCACATACCTATCCTTACACCTCCGGGAGTTATAGTTCCATTATCACCAAAGATAGTAATTTTATTCAAAGTAATGTGACACATCTCGCATATCTTCTCATAAAATTTACCTGCAAAGACAAACAAATGATACTTAGGTCTTATTCCAGTTTATAAATTGTCACATTAAACTCGTACAGAAAGGAGAAATCAACATAATGGACAAAAAATAGCCCCATATGAGAACGTCTGATAACACATGTAGACAAGTGCACGCAACAATTTAATAACCAAGTTGGCTCATATAGATCTAAGCATGATCAACTACATACCAAATAAGCAATCATATAACAGTAATAACAAGGAAATTAGGTGGTTTAGGGCACCAATACAATGCCTCAACAGTGTTAAATAGGCAATTGAGAACTAAATTAACAGGAAACATATACACAACAGAAGCTGCTAATCTCTACAATTTGACTGCTATTGAGTCTTCAAAAGTTGATGAGACCATATCAAACCAAGGAAAGCTAGCGCTGCTGAGCCTTAACTGAGACAGAAGCTACTTGCAGATTTCGCATGTGATTATATGGCTAAATCTTTGCGAGCTATTTTCTATGTACAACCAAGGTAATTCATACACCATTATGTACGAGCAAACCTACTTTAATATAATTTCCTACATGTCAATTCAAAAGAACAACAGCATAAGCATCTTCATGCTTCAAGCATTGTAGTATCCTTCAGACTATAGTGTATTGAACCCATCCCTATAACTGATTTATGCATGTAAACATGCATTCACATTATACATAAAAAAAACAAGACATTCTGCTGGATAGCTATAATAAGATTTACAGCCGCTACAAAATGCCATAAGAAGGAGCACGTCTCGAATGCATTGATACATGTATTTTTGTATTTATGAGATGCATTCATGTAAGATGCATATAGAACAATTTGATACATATTCAAGATAAAACAAACCTTGCACTTAAACATCAAGTCACTGCCCAAAAGTGGCCCAATCCCATTTGTGAAAGTCTTCAATAAAAGATAAGAAAAATCAAAGTCACAAACCTTGAATAGCCGCAGTATTAAATAATTGGAAAATTGCCACATCAAAAGTTATAACACAAGTAAATAAGGGGCAACAAAATTAAGTACAGATAAACCTGAATAGCTGCAGTATTAAATAATCAGAATATTGCCGCGTCAAAAGTTATAACGCAAGTAAATGAGGGGCAAGAAAATTAAGGACAGATAACATGCATGCATAGACTTAACACACATATACACAACTTGCAAAATATTCTCAAACGATGTGTATGCAACAGTCATATAATATACCTGTCAATCCCAAAGGTCTTAAATCCCAAAGCACTAGATGGTTGTCCGTACCCCCTGTTACTAGGCGGCATTTTCTTCTTAATAAAGCAGATGCTAAAGCTAGGGCATTCTTCTTCACCTGCTGCATGTAGGCCTTGTACTCAGGAGAAGCCACTTGTTTTAAAGCTATGGCAAGAGCAGCAATATGGTTATTGTGTGGACCCCCTTGCAAGGATGGGAAAACAGCAAAGTTTATCTTCTCTTCAAAGTCATATTGTTCACTTTCATATCCCTGACTTAGAAGTATCCCTCTCTTCCTTGGTTTTGTACCCTTCCTATAAAAAATTATACCCCCTCTGGGGCCTCGAAGACCTTTGTGAGTTGTTGAAGTAACAATATCACAATAGTCAAAAGGATTCACACATTCCTGAAAAGACCACAAAACCAAATTGATAAAGTATCTCTTCAATGTTGAAAGTGCATCAACCACTAGTTAATAGTTCAAGACAAAAATGGAATTAGACAAGCTCTATCCTTAAATTTAGAATATATAACCAGGAAGTTTAATTTAAATAGAAATAGATCGTAAATCAGGTTAAAAGTTAAACATTAAAATCTATATCAAATAGCAAATACTCAAAACCTTTGGATTCAATTACATCATTTCAACATATTATAGAAATCTGATATTCCAGAATCTAAATTTATTCTAACATTTTGATTATATATCATAATAATGAAGCATTCTACATCGATGCAATTTAACAAAACTAAATTTAAAATGTCCATGCAGAGACCAGTGACATGTAGATCGTATATCAAAGTAATCAAATTCATATTACTAATTGGCAAGTTGATTGCCTTTGTCTTAATTTTGTATGCGTATTTAACAACTTCTTTTCAAACTTGCATTCTAAGTAGGCTTTTTCCACATTTTAGGTGAACCTTAGCATTCCCTCAAAGACATGGAGCAGTTTCTATTGATTAAACTCAAAGATTTTGGCTGGATTAAGGATAAAGTTTAATTATGGAGCATGCTAATCCTTAGGAGCCTTTGTATAGAGTGGAATGCTCAAGCTTCTAAACAGCATCCTCCATAGAATTAAACCGGGATTAAAGACCTCAATGTATTCATGCTTCTCTTCTTTTTGGGTTGTTGGCAATTGGGTCTTTATATCCCCTGTTTTCCACTAATTAATTTTCTGCTTCATTTATCACTCAATTCAGTTATAAATTCCAGCCAATCCAAGAATGGAGGCACACCAATATAAGCGTAGCACTGCACTAGTATAACTTCCTCTGCAAACTTTACGGTCTTTGCTGCTCATAAAAATGGGGGCAGGAGGAAGAGCAAAAGGCTAAAAAGTGTAACTATGAACCACCACCAGTGCAGCAGAGCCAACAGTGCAAGCTGCCACTACCATGATGATATGATGCAGACAAAGAGAAGACACTGGGAATGAGCTTTCCAAAGTAATCAAGAGTAAAGTACAGCCAACAATCCAATATTAAACAACCAGGAGTAAGTAATTTCACACCTTGGCTGCAATAAGTCCACTAATCTGGGCCATATCGCACATTAACACAGCTCCACATTTATCTGCAATATTCCTAAACCTGGCATAATCCCACTCTCGAGGGTATGAGCTCCCACCACAAATAAGTATCTTAGGACGAAAATCAAGCGCCTTTTCCTCTAGTTTATCAAAATCAATATAACCCGTTTGAGGATTCACCTTATATGGAAAACTCTCAAAGAATATTGACGCCCCTGAAACTTTCTTCCCGTTTGGAGTACAGTACCCATGACTAGTGTTCCCTCCACAAGGTGTATCCAACCCCATGATACGATCACCAGGCAACAACAATCCCGTGTATACAGCAAAATTCGCAGAGGTACATGAATAAGGTTGCACATTCACGCCCCAACTTTTAGGGTCCAGATTGAATGCTGCCAATGCGCGTTCACAACAGAGCATTTCAATCTCATCAATGTATTCATTTCCTCCATAATATCGTGCACCCGGCATTCCCTCTGAATATTTATTCGTCAAATGGCTTCCTAGTGCTTCCATCACAGCTCGACACACAAAATTCTCCGAAGCTATCAATTCAATCCCTTTATACTGCCTTTTCTTCTCCTTCTCCATTAACTCATAAATGTCAGGGTCCGCATCTCGTAGGGTTTGATTACCCCATGATCGCACAGCTGCTCTCCGCGCCTCAATATTGGGGTCCAACGAAGACCACTTGGAAGAACTGGAAGACGACGACGACGATTCGCTATCTCTTCGCCTCTTCAAGCACATCGAATGCCCAAGGATACGAAACTCTTCGACCTCCCTGTCTTCGTCTTCATCAGACTCTACCACCGAGTTCCCATTCTCCGCTTTGTGATTATCCGCGAGCGGCTCAAACAACTGAAGCGGAACCGGAGGAATTGGGTGCGTGGGAGCGCGGCAGCTTGAGTCGAGCTGAAGAGAGATGGAGTCATCGGCTATCTGAGTCCGTTGAGACGGCGCAGCATGAGAAGAAAATCCAAGAGACAAATTTGATTGAGGACGGGATGTGTCCATCAAAAACCCAAAACAAAACCGATCCTCAAGCCCCAAATCGTCGAATTTTCCTCAAAAGAAACAAAACTTATATGTACAAGTAAATCCGACGACAACCACAATATCTAACAAGAACAACAGTAACAGCAACAGATACAGCGACAAGGAGAGTTGAAGAAAGTGCAGTGACAGTGCTTGTAAATGGAATCGATGTAGCAATGAAAACACATGATTGAAGATATAAAACAAAGAGGGGGGAACGAGAGGATCCAAACCCTAATCTTTGATGATCAATGGAAGAACAAGGTGATGGAAGATATCATCATGAGATTGAAGAAAGAAACGAAATTGATAGCGAAGGCTTGTGCTTGGCGTGGGATTGACGAGGAACACCTTGATATTGCCGATTTGTAATATTGTGGATTTGTGGCTACTGGCCGCCCAGACGGCGACGCAATGAATTGGCGATCTTTTTTTTTTTTTTAATTTCTTTTGACCGGCAAATGATTTGGCGATTTTTTTGACCGGCAAGGGAATAGGCGATTGATGAATTTTTTATTAATATTTTATTTGGGGCCCAAAAATTTGATATTTGATACGCATAATTTAATGCAGCAATCCATATCAATTTAAAATAAAAAAATTATATTTAAATTTCATATAAAAAATTTAATTGTAAAAAAATTCTAAGAAATATCAAATGATATGAAGTCTCCTAGGACTTAAGATTCATTTTTTGAATTGTAAAATAACAAAATTATTCTTAAGAAAAAATAACTCAAGTAAGGAGAATAATAATTTTATAGGAAAAATAATATCTCAAGCACAAAAAAAAAAAAATAGCTCAAGCAATAGTGACAACTAATAGAAAAAGGCATAATAACTGGAGGCAAGAAAAAATTGAGACATTTTTTTTTAGGGATAGTTCTATTATTTAACAATTTAAAAAAATTAATCTCAGGTCCGTAAGACTTCACAGTAATTTGATAATTTTTTAGAACTTTTTTATAATTAGATTTCTTACTATTTAAATACAATTTTCCCTTTAAAATAACTATATTTTGAAAGTAGTCTTGTACTTTACTAGCATTGGAAGTTTTTCTACAAGAGTTCCCCCTTGCATGAAGTATATGTTTTGGTGAGGTACTTCATGTATTGTTTGTTTGCGTTATTTTAAAAAAAAAAAGTTTGTTTTATTTATAGGTGGTTCTCATTGTTGCAAATTTTGTTGGAAAATAAGAATTAAAAACTATAGAAGAAAATCATACCAACAAGTGCTTAGACTAGTTGACTTTGGCTTATTTTATCTTAATCAGTAGTTACTAATAGCATTAGATACCGATAAATAAATCCAAAAAAAAATTAACATAAAGTAAGGGTTTTTCAATTTTCAATTATAAATAGCTTATAGTCTTGCAGTCTAAGGACACCAAAACCCTCTTTAAATAAGACATCCCATATCATATTTATAATCTTAAGATGTTAGTATATATCTTTTTAATTAATTAAAAGAATGTATGAATAACTTCCATTAAGACATTATTACTCATTTCAATAAGTACAAAATCTTCCAAATTCAAATCCCATTCAAAATCTTAACATACAAATCCTCAAAACTCCAACAACATAACATATAATCAAGAGGGTAGAAATCATGATTAAAACACTTTAAGTGATTGATGATTGAAACCCTAACAAAGTTCCAATCTTCACCTTCAAAATCCTTTCTATCCTCACGTTTTTGTCTGGTTTTTGCAACCAGAACCCATTTAAATTGACATGTCCAACAGCGAACAATGCATAAGGACTTAAATTGACATATCCATGGGCGAATATGCACAAAAACTACAGTTTCTCCCCAAATTCCATATCCTACTATGCTTCTTTCTCATTCTTAAGTGTTTATAACCTTAAATGACTTCGTTAAGCTATTCAAAACTTCAATCTACTTAATCATATCACACTTGACGTAACTAATTAGATATAACAATACTCCAATATAATCCAATAATAGTGGATACAAGATAACTATATAAAAAATAAATTCTGTATTGCTAATAAACCAAGAAAAAGTCATAAGAAAAATCATGGCATGAGTAAGTGGAAATAAAGCCAAGACCAATATTAGCATGAATAGTGTATTTGGTTTCATCGGAAACTAAGGTTTTAGAAGGGGTTTAGGCCAAAAGTTAAACAAACAGCCTTCGAATATCTAAAAGAGTTTATACACTTAACTATGGTTTCGGATAAGCTTATAGAATAGCTTTTTGGTGGGGGAAAGAAATTATAGGTTATCCAATGACTATTTTGCCACTATTTTTTTCTATATCTCTACTCTCTCTCCTCCCTTCGTCTCTGGTCTTCTCCCCTAGTGTCGCTGTCCATCTACGTTGGCTTCGCCGTCTATCATCGTCATTGGTCGTCGCCGTTCCAGCTCCAAATATGCAAAGGAGGCAATGGCGGCCAGCTTCGTCCTGTCGTCCTTGCTTTAGATCTGTCACTGTCGTCGAGCTTCATCCCCCCTTCCATCTTCTCCAGTTCCTTCGTCATCGCATGGGTGGCTCTCTTCGTCCTTATCTTCGTCAGCCGTTGCTTCTCTGCTCTTCCGTCATCCTTGTCTGTTGAGTAATTGCCGTCATTGCTGTTGATGGTAGATGAGGGAGTACGACTGTAGAGGAGATGAATAGTATCGCACTTATTATTTTTTTTACCTCATACTATTTCTGATAATTTATAAATAATAAAACTTATTCTAATAATAACCATCCAAACAATCATTTTACTCAAAATTACTTTTTTTCCAAACTCTTCTCTAAAAGAATTTCTCCATAAACTCTTCAAAATCATTTATTCTCCAAAAGATAAAATAAATGGCCCCAATATAGTTGTTATTTTCAGTTATGTGAGTCTCATACATTATGGAGTATAAAAGGAAAAATTATTGTAGACAACTTATTATATTCTCTCGTTTATAATTATTCCCTCCTGTCTCTAATATATGAGTTAATTATGAGATTAAATTTATTTTTAAATATAAGATATCAATATATTTTATCTTTTATATTTATTAATTTTTTTTAAAACTACCCGTATTAATATTCATTTAAGAATAACTAAATACAACAATAATTTAAATGCACGTAGGTATTTTATAAAACGAGTAATGCTTGCAACAATATAGAGAAATTGATTAATGCTAGCACACAGAGAAATTCTATTATTTTGCAATCATAAGTATATTTTTTTTTTTTGAAATTTTTTATATAAGAGTATTTTAGAAAGATTGTGTCACATTTATTATAATTAGCTAATTTATTTAGTTTTTTTAATCTACCTAAATTAATTAAATAGATCTTATATTAATAATCGAAGAGAGTATAAGATGGTTTTAGTAAAATACAATATAACTTATATCAAATTTTTTATATATATTTCGTCAAGTTCCCCAATCTTCTTCTAATATGTGTTCTATATTTTTAAAATATATTTATTTAACTTAAATCTATATAAAAAAAATAATACCTATATTGAAAATTTTGATATAATAGATTTACAGAATTTGATATAAGTACGATCTTTTTAAAAAATATCCTTAAAAAATATTATAAACTAAGAATGATGGAAACACATTAGTACTGTACAATAAGGGTAGACATGAAAAGATGAGTATTTTTTTAACTGCTTAACATTTTTCATGAGTAGCGTAAATTAGTTAAAAGTACTTCTAATTTTAAACTGAGAAAGTATATTTTATATTTTAAAGGCTAAATTATCCATCACTCATCTCAAATTACATATATATAAATAATTTTTTTAATATAATCTAATTAAAGAGTTAATATTTATCTTAAATATAAAATATATTTTTTATATATATTAATTTTTTTAAAAATTATCCATATTAATATTTCTTTAATAATAATTAAATAAAAGAGAAAGAGAAAAAATTAAGAAAGATGATTAGCGTATTTTTAAAAAATATATTATATTAAATATTAATTAATTTAACTAATTAATTTTTTAATTAGTTAAATATATATTATATTAAAAATTGAAAAAATATTACCTTTGCCATTTGCCATTTGCCGCGGATGAATAAGATAGCACTAGTATGTCCTTTTCAAAGTAGTTTTGTGTGGGGTTGAAATATTAAATATAACATAATTATTGCTGAAATAATTGATTGACAATTTTTAGTTAAGTATTTTGTAAAATAAAAAAATAGCAATATTTTTTTAAAAATAAAAAAAATTAGAACAATTTTTATTTATTTTATGGAAGAAAATGCGTCTTTCAAAACAATCGTCCAAACATATTTTTATTTTTATTTTCTTTCTAAAACTTGTTGTGATGAATAACTTCATAAAACTACTTTAAAAATATAAAAATTAAAAACAGAATCAAATAAGGCTTATTTGGCCAAAAAAAAACATATCACGATATTACTTTTTATTGATAATTTGATGAAAATTTCATTTAGTTTCAATGTTTGTTTTGGTATAGTAATTTTTGGAAAAAAGTTGGCTCACGTACAATTTAAAGATAAGATAAAGTTTTTCTTATTTATAGGAGATATTAATATCAAGTAGGGCGAGCTGTCAATTATTCTCAGGCATAAATTTATATACCTAAAAATTAGGATGCCTCCTAAACACTACGATTGGAACTACAAATAATTATATATCTCACTTATTTACTAGTAGGTGAACTTGCGGAGGAGGACGATGGGTTCATTTAGTTTCAATTGAATCCCCTGTATATTTCTCTTTTTTTCCTGTATTTTTCTATTCCACTCTAAAAAGCTTTACGAGGATTGGGCCTTTCAACATAGGACTCTATCTTCTTCTACAAGCGATGGCCCAAATCAAAGATGGACTTAGGCTAGATTTTGTTCATTCTACGTTCAAGCATAACACCCATCGTTTGTAGGTTCAGCTAGCGAATGGCTGAGACATATCATAATTTAGAGCGTATTTAATTTCTATGGAGTATCACTTTGTTGTGATTCCAATTGTATCTCTTAGGGAGATATCCTAACTCTTAGGTGCTTAAGTTTATACTTAGGATAATGGATGTCTCACTTTACCTAATATTGGTATCGCATATGAGGAAGAAAAACTTCGCTCTGCTTTTGGATAGTGAGTGAATCTAACCTCCTTTTAAAAAAATTTTATACAAAAAAAAAGGCGTTAAGAAATAACAAATAGGTTGGGCTTAGTGAAAGGGTTAGTCCCTCGCAACGTGAGAAACTAAAATTTAAATTTACGCTAGGAGAGATGTTCACATTTAGTATATATAGTACTTTAAACAAAATTTCTTAATAGAAGGATATATGTGTCTAAAAAAAACCTTAAGAAACATGGGGAGGGGGTCTAGAAATTAATTTATGCATCAATGGAGATTTTTTTTTATGATTTCAAAGTCAACCCCACATTGGTTTAGAGCATTTAAAAAAATATTAAATAATACCTAAAAGTTTAAAATTAATTAATCAAAATACGAGACAAGCCTTGTACATAAATTATTGAACCTTGATAGTTTTGAAACATTATTAAAAAGGAGCATTTTTTATTAAAAAAAATCATCATTAGATCATCACAAATTATATCTTCTCTTACACATTTTTTGTTCCAATTCTCTCACATATTACCCAGGAAAATATTAATGTTTCGTTTTGTTTCGCGTCGGAATTTATATTGATAACCACAACATAACGTTCTCGGGTCAAAAATAAATCGAAATTTTGATATTTGACCCGAATGTGAATTTAGATTATTAGAACCTCTTTCTCTAAATTAGTCAAGTGGAATATAAATTGCAAAGCACTCGAAAATCATATTTGTGATTAAACCGATCGAAATACACTAGTTTAAAGATGGTGGTCTAGTTAAATCAGATCAACTCAACTATAATAAAAAAAATAATATTTAAATAAAAAAGTATTAGATGTGTTTAGTTTAAGTTAGAGAGAATATATTTTAAAGTGATTTTTATAATAGATTTTATATAAAAAATAATTTTAAAAAAATAAATATTTAAATAATTATTATCAAAATAATTTTTTAGATAAATAAATTATTAGAAATAATATAAAATAAAATAATTATTATATAAAGTGACCTTTTAGATAGGAATATGATAAAAATTCATAAAATTAAAATCATCATTTACCATATTTAATATCTAAAAATTATTTAAAAAACTAATAGGTTTTATTTATCTAAAACAATAATTTTAAATAACCCTAACTATAATTTTAATTAAAAGTACTTGTTTGGACCCTTTTTAGGTTCAAACCACTTTTTTTCTCTAAATCAAACACGCACATTAATCCACAAATAAATAAAACATATATAAAGTATAGATAATTTAATAAAATAGAATTACTAAAATATAAATTTGATATACTTTTTCTTCTTCTTTTACAAATAACATTATTTTTTACTCAATAAAAAAATATATAAATTTTAATACGATTCATTGTCTAAAGCTTTTGACAAAATTGACCTGGATTGGATTTTAATTCCATAGTAAACTGTGTTTTTTCCGGATAAAAGATTAGGAAGATTGTAAGCAATTCCAAAAGGGAAAAATGAAGATTTCAGTATGACTAATTGATTAATTAGCCCTTATTATTGATTAATTTACACTCTTCAATTTAAAAATTTTGCGCGAATCACGCAATTAATTCATATTTTGATTTGATAATTATAATTCAAAATAATGCATCGAAACTTGCGTACACGCTTCTAGCTTAGTGCTGAGGCCTTCCTTTTTCTATAGCGTAAAAGACTGTCATAATTAAAAAAAAAAACGCTTTTGAAAAACAAACCTTAATCATGTCAGCAAGAAAAGAAATAAAAAATACACATATTTGCCTTATACTTTTAAATTTAAATAATATCTCCATGTTTTTAAAAAAATGAAAAGGGCATCTATGTAATTTCAACAGAACTCAATGGATCCATGATTAATTTATTTTTCATTTCAGCAAAGGTTTCCATATTTATTTTAAAGAATTAAAAAATTTGTATAATTTTAGTAAAATTCAAGGAAAATTTATTTTTATTTTCTAAAATTGAAGATATTACTATATAGTTTAAATAAAATTAAGAAAAAAAATGCGTAATTTAATTTTAAAATTATTCTGAAACTCAAAAGACTAAAAATTTAAATTTAATGAAAAATTAGTTTTCAAGACAAGAAATGAAAACTTGTTGATCTCAAAGATAATTTTTGTTTAAATATTTTAATTCATAAAATTCTTCAATGGGAATTTTCTTTTTTATTTAATATTCCTTTTTTCCTGAGAAAACGGCATGAACAATTATAGGAATGACTTCCAATGTTGGAATAACTTAACGTTCAAGATTAATTGTATCTGATCCTAAAATACTATGCTTGTGATTGAAATATTGTTTTCTCTCTCGAAAAGATTCATTTTTTTAATGGCGAAAAAAAGGAGATAAAGTTTATTCCTTGAAAATAAATTCTACGAAGGTTGGAATAAACTCAAAGTGCTTTCCTTCTCACAAGCCCACGTTAAGATGCAAAGCGCAAAGCTATGGGCATGTTTGGAATAATAAAAGTAGGAGTACAAAAGTCATCTTCACTTCTAGTAAAATTGAGAGTAATTTTATTCTTACTTCTATTTATAATATTTTAAATTATTTTATTTATATAAAAAAATTAGAAAATAAAATGATAGACACAACAACAATAAATTTTATTCTATTAAATAAAATCAGCTACATAGATCATTTGACGCTATTGTGCTTTATCAAAAAACAAATCCTTATATAGGTTATTGGCCAGAAAATCCTACTCAATGACCTCGTTGAGCGTTCTCTTTAACTTTCCTCTACTCCTTTTAACTAGACTCTATACTGTTTGATCCACCCTTTTCACCGGCGCATCCTTTAGCCTTCTTTGTACATGCTCAAACTACCTAAGACGATTTAAAATGAAATGATAGAAGTAAAATATTTTAAACTATTTTATCTTAAATTATAAAATTTTTAGATAATTTTAACCCTTCTTAAGTTATAAAAAAATATTTTAAACTACTTTACTATAAATTATAAAAGAAAAATATATAAATTTTATAATATTTTTATTATACTAAATAAATTTTTAAAATATTATAATCGCTTTAGAAAAAATGAGTACTTATAAAAATAATATATATCTTTCACATTAGAGGTGGGAAAGCGGGCTGGCCCGCTCAAAACGGGCCAGCCCGCTTCTAGCCCGCGGGCTCGCGGGGCGGGCTGTGCAGCCCGCCCCAAAACGGGCTGGCATTTTGCCAGCCCGAGCCCGCCCCGTTTTGGGGGCGGGCTAGCCCGCGGCCCGCCCACTTTTTTTTTTTTTTTTTTAATTTTAATATTTTTAAAAAATTATTTTTAAACTTTTAAAATACTAATAAAAAATTTCTAACGTTATATTAGTATAATAAAAAAATTGTTCATATTATACTCTTAAAAATTCATATTTTTTATAAAAAATCTCAAATTTTATAACTATAAATCTAAATAAATATTAACAAAATATTAATTAATTATTATATATCAATAAATAAGTAATCATCTTTACTAGTAATTGATAATGAAAGTATTCAAAATAATATTTGAGTAAAATAAATAATATTATTAAAAATAAAAAAATAAAAAAAAATGGGCTGGCGGGCTGGCCCGCTTAAAAACGGGCCAGCCCGCCAGCATTGGCGGGCCAGGAGGGGGCGGGCTGTGCAGCCCGCCCCAAAACGGGCTGGCAAAATGCCAGCCCGTTTCTGGCCCGTTTTATGGTAAAACGGGCCCAACCCGCGGGCTGGACCCGTTTTACCAGCTCTATATTCACATAGTTAAATTAGAGGAGTGAGTGTTAACGACTTAATGCTATAAATATGGCTAAACTTGCGACTTTCTAAAAATAGTGAGGGCTTTTGTATTAGTAAGCTATAAAATCATTAACCATAAATTAATTATCTAACTACAAGTTATAATTAAAATAAGTATTTTAAAAAAATTAATATATATTTTTTATATATTTTAAATTAGAGGGTTTGGCCAAAAAAGGGGAAAAAATAGAGAGGTATATACTAATAGTTTAAATTTATAAACATAATTTAACCTATAAATTTAATAGAATAGTGTTATTATTATTCTGTTTTTTTTAAATAAAAAAATAAAAATACATGGATCATGTCATGCGATGACCACAAATTAAGAATTTAATTAAATGAAAGGGGCAGAACTTGCAGGAGCAAAATAGGTGGATAGGTATAAAAATAAAGGATCAAATAATAGTAAATTTATTGTCTTATGACTTAAAAATTATATATTTAAATTTTTAAAATAATATATTTATTTGTAAAGATAAAATTATATACGTTTATCGATATTAACTGATGTGAGTCATGTGTAATGAACTATTTTTTTTTAATTATAAATTAGAATCCAATATTTGAAAAATATTTATTTTAGTCTCAATTTAAAAGAAATACAATTAGTTTTATAAGTTTTTTAATGTAGAAAAAGATAGATAAATCCCACTTACAATTTGATTGACACGTAAGCATTTGTTTTTTGAGAAGGTTGTAGTACAAGGCTAGAAGCCTAGAACATTCCTGCAGGCGTGGAAGATTAGGTAGGCAAACACGTAATTGCCTCAGAAGGCGAGTACCATATTGTTTTCGTAGACGCACGGGGGACATTCTTATGACGTGGCAAACTCACGCTTGAAGAGCGTTCCCTCCTCTCGCCATTTTCGGAGTGACATTGAAAACTTTCTAATCTAACATTTTAAAAAAATTTATGACCTAAATTTTAATTTAAAAAAATTAAAATAAATATACATATTTATTTAAAAAAATAGATTTAATTATAATTTAAAATTAAAATTTTAAATAAATTATTAAAATTAATTTTTAAAATAATAAAAAAAATTATAAACTATTCAATTATTATTTTATTTTTATTTTTTATTATACTTTTTCTTTTTTTTTCTCTACCATTTCTCCTCTCTTCTCTACCCTATTTTCTCTCTTATATTTTTAATAAAATCATACCCTTTATCATAATTTATTAATCACAAAAATTCTTCTAATAATAACTATCCAAACACTTATTTATTTTAATTTTTTTTCATAAACTCTTATTTAAAAGCTCTTTTCCAAAAATTATCTAAAAATCTTTTTTCTTCACAAGTTTTTTTTTAAATTTTATCTAAATATACACATATAATAAAAATAGTAACTAATAAATCATTAGTCATATAAATTATAATCAATTGCCACATAATCAATGGCATTTTCTCACTTGGGGGGTGTCAATGGCTTTTTGAAATTTTATGTTATTTATTTTGTAACCTCTTTTATTTCAATTTAAAAAAATCAAACCACCCTGTTGTCCTTATCCATAAGTACTTATTATTCTACTTTTTTCTAATATAATTTAAGTCTTTAGTCATTAAATCTCTTAGAATAATATTTTAAATTATTATTAGAAAAAAGGTCAGCTTTGCATGGGAATAAAAAATTATACACACAATTCAATATAAAAAAAATAAATTAACATACAAAAAAATTAGATTGATAGGAACAAAATTAACTAATATCAATTTAAATATAAAAATATGGAAAATAATAATTTACTCTTTGTAGAAGGCATAAATTAAACTCCTAATTAATCATTTAAATGAGGAGCATTTTTGTAACTCACGCCAACTCAAGTCAATACTTCTCTAACAATAAATATAAATATAAAAACTAATAAATTTTTTTGAAGTCTAATTATATGTATTAAAAGATTTTTTTATGAAGAAAATAGTTTTCTATATAAACTATTAGAAAGAGTAGTTTAATAAAAAGTTATTAATTGAAGTAGTAAACAGTATCTACCTATAAATAAAAAAACATAAATTTAAATACTAAAAAATAATTTTATTGAGAAAGATAAAAAAATTTATATTATAAGCCTTGAAAAAGATATACATTTGATGAATAAAAAATAGATTAAGTAATTTAAAAAAAGAAAATATTTTTTATAAAAAATTAATTTAAATATTTTTTAATGTCTATAAATTATTTATTTAACTGTAATAATTTTTATTAATTTAAGTATATAAAAAAATATTTTCATATGATTGGCAAAGTAATTGTGGGAAGCTGTTTTCTAAGAATAAACAGTGTCGTATGTCCCTCTTTATTATTTTGGTGGGCCCCACATAAATTATCGAAGAGGCGACAAATTGAGAGATAAAGTCAAATTGAACAATGAGAAAGTCATCGACCTAACCAAGGTAGGAAGCATAGGAAGTCTAATCAAAGCCATTTGATCACTTTTGAAACTTTGGTTGAATTATTTGATTTTGATAATTCATGGGGTTAGGTCTTTGTTTGGAAACCATCAGATCCATTCCCCATGGATTTGATTTACATTTTCTTAGAGATATGTATTAATTACACTACAGATCTTTCACCTAACAGGCTCAGTTGAATAGGGTTTTAAAAAATAGTTAATTAAAAAATAGTTTTTAGATCTAAGTTTTATTAAAAAAAAGTTTATAAAAAAATAAATATAAATATATAAGTGTTTAAATATTTATTATTAGAATGATTTTTATAGTTGATAAATTATAAAAATATATATAGTAAAAAAAATAAATAATAATTTTTATTATTCATACTATTATGAAACTCTTAAACTAAAATTTTAAAATGGCTTCAGGCCTAAATTTTAATTTAAAAAAAAATTAAAACAAACAGTTATATTTGTTAAAAAAAAATTTAGACTAAACTATAGTTTAAAATTAAAATTTTGGATAAGCTATTGAGACTAGTTTTTAAAATAATAAAATAGTTTATAAACTATCCAATTATTATTTTATCCTTAATATTTTTATATACTTTCTCTTCTCTCCTCGTTTTTTTTTACTATCTCTCCTCTATCATATTTTTAATAAAATCATATTATTTTTAATAATTTTTTAATTATAAAAATTATTTTGATAATAACTATCTAAACATTTATTTATTCAGAACTATTTTTTTCAGAATCTCTTCTTCAATTTTTTTTTAAATTATCTAAAAATCTTTTTTTTTATAATTTTTTTTTAGCTCTTAATCAAACAAACTCACATTTTCTTATCAATCAGATCACTCTTACGCCTCCCTCTTCCTTTCCTTTCCTTTCCTTTTGCACTGTTCACATACTTCCTCCCCTCCTTCCGCTGACAGTTGGCCTCCTCGTTGATTCCAAGCGACAGTCAAACGATTAGCTACAAAAGACATGAATGACTGTTCATCTTATGGTGGGCACTGTTATGCAGAAGACGGGCTACCCTCTCACGGTGGCCATTGTTCATCTTCTTCCTCTTCTTCGCTCAGACCACAGCCAGTAGATCTACAGAGAGAGGACGGAAATGACGACAAAGGAGGAAAGAGAGGACGCAGAGAGATGAGAGGGAGAGTTAAAAAAATAATGACAAAACGATAATTGAGTAGACATAATTTTTTTTATGTTTTAAAAGTTATTATAAAAAATTTATTTAAAATTTTATTTTTAAATTATGATTTAATTTATAAATTTTTTTAGATAAAGAAAAATATTTATTTTAAAAATTTTTTAAATTAAAATTTGAATCAATTTTTTTTAAATCTTAGTTTGTAGAAAACTAAACACATACTAAATTAAATTTTAATAATCTAGATTTTATTTTTAAAAAAAATTAAAAAATCTAAACCACTCAAGTCTAATATAGTAAGTAATATCAGCATCTCAACCCAAATACATACACTATTCTTAATTACTAAATTAAATCAATTGCATACATCTAATTAGTGAAATTCCTTTGGAGTATCATATGGTATTTGTCTTAAAATGAGTTGACAAAATAGCTTTTATGAAGCTATACATTTTCACAGATAGATTTCGGTGTTTATTATTGTGGTGAAATTTATACTATCCAAATATAATTTTAACAATCTGTATTTAAAAATTTTTAACTAATAATTTTTAAATAAAAATATTTTTTAAAAAAATGAGAGTTAAGAAAAAATCATATTTATTTTAAATTCTGTACATATTAAAATATTTTTTTAAATAAAAATAAAAAATTAAATCTAAACCTTCCATATTAAATCTAGCTCATCACCCTTAATCAAATTCTAACCACCTCATCACTTTTACAGGCGAGTTTACTTGAAATTTACAATTGAAGCTGTGCGTTGTCACTAATCCAAATTTAAGACTAAAAGAATATTTCCGCTGCACAAAACTCACATACTAGGAGACAATCTCATTTAAATTTTTACGTGGGTTTGGTTTTCATAGCATACTCAATTTTTAATTTTATTTCAATCGTTTTGATTACTTAATGAGAAAATGTGACACGCGTTTAAAATCTAAAAATTACATTATTAAAATTAATTCAATAATGGTCTAAAACAGTCATTACACACATGAGGAAAACGTGTTCACATGATGGAAAATGGTATTGGACCCATTTTTTAAGGGGCCAACCATATTAGACTTACGAGAAATTTATAAGGGAGAGGAGGAGAGGGGAGAGATTTTATTTCTTTTCTCTTGCTTGATAGCAAAATATTTATGGGGGAGAGGTAAAATTTTAAGATTTCCCCTCTTTTCCTATCCTAACCTTCCGTTTTAAAATTGAGGAGATTTAAAAAATAATAATTTTTATATTTATAATATTTTTTTAATATTTATAAAATATTTATTCAGTATCTCATAATTATTTATATAAAAATATTTTTCTTTTTATTTATAAATTAAATAATATAATATTAAAATTTCTCTATTTTCCTTCCTTTTTGTCAATCTATCGGTAATATTAATTTTTTCCCCGTCCCCGTCCCCGTCCCCGTCCCCGTCCCCGTCCCCATCCCCCTCCTTTCCTTTCCTTTCCCTTAATTAAACCAAACACACCATAAGTATTATCTTTAATTTTTTTATCTATGCTTTAAAAAAAATAATGTATTATTTTCCAACGAAGAATAACATAATTTTAAAACTTATAAATATAAAAATACCACATCTTGTAATCACACGAAAATTAATTGATACGTACAATTGAGGGATTGACTATTGACCATATAATATTTTCCCATGAGTAAATGAATTTTATTTATTTTATTTTGTAATAAAAATTATGCTAATTACTTGCTAAATTAGGTTATTCTCTAAATACTTTTTAGTTAACAAACAAGCTAGTATTTTAAACCATTATTTGATTTAAAAATTATTTTATAATTAGTAAATAATTATGTCACATTTAGATAGTCACATGTTCTTACATTCTTAGGATCATCATTTCATTGCTGAAAACAAATTAAAAATCATACAACCCTTAAGATCTCCATAAGTTAAAAATTATATTTGAAATTTCCCCAAAAATATATATATATTTATATATTTGGAAATAGTTTAAATATATAAAATCTTATCTTCTACACCATTATATTGCGAATAAAAAATAAATAAATATTTAAAGAAAGTTGCCTTGTTTATTAAACAGATACACATTTTGTTATTTCTCTCTTTCTCTATCAAGAAGGTCAAATCTAGAATTGAATTTTATATTAAATATGGGAATGAATATTGAGATAACGTGCAAGTATAATCAATGATATCCATGAAAGGCAAAACTTAATCCCCTAAAGGCATGGGCCATGATTAGCCACATGGGTTCATATATTGGCCTACCTTGTGCTTTGGACAATGGATTGTTAATATTTACCCAACTCATATTCTTATACGTGTCAATGAAAGATAGATACATAAGATAAGAAATTGACTTATATTTTATAAGAATAAAAATTTAATTTTCACTATTATTATAAATGCTCATTTGATAAACGATATTATAAATTTTTTATAAGTACTATCTAAATTTTAAAAATATACCTTAATTTTAGTGAGAGACTGGTGCCGAACTCATTAAAATTCTTTTTGTACAAAAAAAAATCCTTACATATGTTGGAATCTCCTAAGGCATTTTCAATTATTTTTATTATTTTTTTGGTTAAATTTATACCTAACTTCTTTAATTTTTGAAACTAAATCTCTTGAAATCCTTATATTTATACAAATAACTCCTCTATTAGTAATTTTGTTTATTAATATTACTTATCTGTACATGTATTAAAATTTTGGAGATTTAACTAACAGGCTGTGGTTGATATAAAATATATTTTTAATTATTTTTATTGTTTTCTTGGTAAAATTACACATAACTTCTTTAATTTTTGAAATTGAATCTATTTAAATTATTATATATACAAAAGTAACTCCTCTATTAATAAAAAAATTTATTTTTATAAAAAAGAGAATACGAGTTTAAATTATTGCAACATATTTGGTTGGAAAATTTTAATATTAACGCTCATGACTTGACAAAAATTAGACTTAAGTTCCAAGTGATTTGGGATATTCTCGGTTTATAAAAAAATGATTTAAAAAGTTTATTAATACAACTCAAAATTTAAGGGATTATATAGGCACAAAAATATAATTTAGGAGGCATATGGTTAATGGTTGAGGTTTATCTATACAATTTAGTTAGATTTTTGTTATGAGAGGGTCATTACTTTAAAATTTAGGGAAGTTTTATGTAATTTATCTTTTTTTTAATACATCAAGATGGGTTATTATTTTTCTTCTTTTTTTTAATGACTAGATTATGTTTCCCCTTTATAACAATTATCTTACATGTTATGTTTGAAAAATATTTACTTGGTATTAAAATCAATTAACCACTTTATCCATATTGGCCAAATCAATCCACCATTTTAGAAGAATATAAACATCAGGAATAAATTTATTTTAAACTTAAGAATATTTCCTTTTAATTTTCTATAATTTTGTAGAATATTATTACATATAATGTGAACGCAAAAATAAAAATTGTGCTCCCAAAATGTCATTTTATCATATTAAGAAACTTATAAATTCACTTCATATAATAAATCAAGAAAAGGAAGATCATTGCGCACTTAAAATATGTTGATGTTATAATGTAATGATATTGACCATTTCATTTTTTTTTTGCATTATACTCACACTTAAGATGTAATTTTTCAAATTATTTTCTTTTATTGTATTTTTAACAAAAATAGTAAGAAAATTAAAGTCAAGCTAAAATAGTGAAAGTGGGGTGAGATATGACTGAGTTTAAACTAAATCTCGTCAATATATTTATAAAAATTGTGATAATCTTATTGTTTACAAGTAGTAGTAGATAACATAGTTCATTAACAAGTTAAATTAGTTGGCATAAAAATTAACAATTTAAATTAAATTAATACATATAAAAATGAATAATTTTAAAATAAAAATCCAAAAAATCATGTATTTTCCTAAACATATATTTATGAGAATTCTACAAATTTTAATTTCGTTTATTCCTATATTTCTTTATTTTTAGCCATTATTTTTATATTTCTATATAAATCATATATTATCATTTTTTTTTAAATTTTCTTCCCGACAAACAATTTCTCACATGAATTATTTATTTCTGAAGGTACGATTTTCGTTTCTTAGAAAAAAAACTCATAGGAAATGTGACCCAAAACAAAAAAAGAAACGAGAAAATGAAAGAGAAAATGAAATAGGATTTGTACGGTAATTGTATTAGTGTAAAGCCATCAAAACCAAACCCACATCGCTTTCCCTTCCTTCTTCTTCTCACAGAAGCAATTTTACTCATCCTGTCTCTCTTCCTCTCTCATACGCTATCTTCTCTCTCCCTTTCTCACTCAAAAAGCTGTGTCCACTCGTCGGCTCCTCGCAACCTTTCCGTTTTTAATTTTTTTATAATAATTTCGAAACCTTTCTTCGGTATATATATCTGTATCTTTCGCTTATTCTTCATCGTTTTCATCTTCCTCATATTCGTCTTCCTTGGTGATCACTATTCATACATTGATTTGTACGTACTACGTACTCACGCGCTCTCGTACGACGTCGTTTTGGACGGATGGCTGCCGGAGTGGAGTTATCGGTGGGAAGAGCCGCTGGTGGTGGGATTGCTATGGAATTCTCGGCTGGTGATGTGAACTCTTGTCTCTCGTCGCCGAGGCTTCCGAGGAGGCTCCGGCGACGGTTTCTTGATGTGGAATGCAAGTCTCCGAGAACTGTTGAGGAGATTGAAGCGAAGCTTCGAGATGCTGATCTTCGAAGACAGGTAAGTTGGGGAGGCAGTTTACTGTTTTTAGGGACTAACACTGTAGAGTCTTCAAAATTATGTGTTTTCTTCCGCTTTTTTCTCTTGATGATGTGGAGTTATGAATTCTCTTTTGGAAAATTTGATCATGGAAGCTCCAAGATCATAATAATTTTTCTATTGGATTCATCGGCTTAAAGGTAGAGCGGAAAATATCAATCAGTTTCAAAAAGTAATTCTTTCTTTTCTTTCATTCCGCGTGAGTTCTTTGCATAATCTCCCTTGCTTTGTTTACAAGGTTATTTCTATGTTAGGTAGGAGAGGATGCTTTTCTGTTCGAAATTTGTTTCACACTTCATGGCGGTGCTTTTCCCTGCTGAATTTTCGTTTCTGTTTTGATTTCCTTCAATTTATTAAATCCGTATTGCAGCGTTCATTTTTGTTGGAATTAAATAGAACTTCTGCGCGGATGGTATGTAGTGGTTCCTTCACCCGACATTGATGCCCCCTGGGGCGCTTTTCATCTCTTTCCTTTCCTCGTTTTTCCTCTGTAATTTTCCCCCTTTTTACATAAATCTTATTCTTTTTCTTTGCTATATTTACTTCTTTCCCTTTAATTGTTCTTACTTTTTCTCAATGTTGGCATAACCAAAATCTTCATCTTTCAACAAATATTGAATTTATAGGCATGTTTGAGGATTTTAAAAGTTCGTTCTGACGAGTTTTTTCCCCTTCAGACGGATGCTCACGAGTGCCCTCTTTCTTTTATTGATTGCAGAAGCACTATGAGGAACTCTCGAGCAAGGCACGTCCAAAACCAAGAAGCCCATCCAGGTCCTCATCTCAGGAGGAGGATCTTGGACAGCGACTAGAAGCAAAGCTGCAAGCCGCTGAACAGAAGAGGTTGGTTCTCGATTTTGAATACCCGACTTTATAGTTGCAGTTTACAGTAATAAATATTTGTGTACATTATGTACTGTTAAAGTCATAGCCCCCAAGCACTGGCAATGTGTTTATTGCTCTTTCCTACTTTCCAAGTTTCCCCAGTTGCAATTCATCTGTCTTGGTCAGACTCTACGTGGTTTATAGTTGAAGTTTAGTTTGCTGTTTGGTCAGTTCTCTGTCTCTCATATGATGAGAAATATGGTAGTGTTTTTAAGTTTGAGACTATTTACGGTCATTTCATAATAAAAGCAGTTGGAATAATATATTGATCACAATTTGCTTTTATTCAGGAATAATTAGTCGTTAACAAGATTTCTTTTCATATGCTTATGGATTTTGATTTATTTGGACCATTGAGCTAATTGTTTGGCTAATCTAAAGGCTGAGCATTTTAGCAAAGGCTCAGATGCGCCTTGCAAGGTTGGATGAATTGCGGCAAGCAGCTAAAACAGGAGTGAAAATGCGCTATGAGAATGAACGTGTGAAGCTTGGGACAAAGGTGGAATCTCGTGTTCAGCAGGCAGAGGCTAATAGGATGCTTATACTCAAGGCTCGCAGACAAAGAAGGGCTACCTTGAGAGACAGATCATCTCAATCATTGGTACGAAGGATGGCACGAGAGAGCAAATATAAGGAGCGGGTACGTGCTGCAATTCAACAAAAACGTGTTGCTGCAGAAACAAAACGACTTAGATTGCTGGAAGAAGAGAAGAAGAAGGCACATGCTCGAGTGTCGCAAGTGAGACATGTAGCTAAGTCTATATCTAACCAGCGAGAGATTGAGAGAAGGAAAATGAAGGTCCAGTTGGAAGATCGGTTACAAAGGGTATACTAGTTGTTTGCATAGCAGTTCTTTTTACTATGTTAAAATTTTCTAATGTCACTTGCTGTCTTTAATGGTCCGTGACTTTAATCATGTTTCATGGAATTACTCATTAATTAGGCAAGAAGGCAAAGAGCAGAATATCTCAGGCAGAGGGGAAGGTTGGGTGGTTATGTGCGAGAGAATCGGAATAGAATGCCCAAGCAAGCAGAGGTTCTTTCCAGAAAATTAGCAAGGTGAATTTAAGTTAGAATCTTTTGGTTGCTACTGTTAGATTCGAAGATGACATGTGCTTCTATGTTGAATAATTTTCTTGGGTGTCTAAGCTAAGCAAATGTGCTAAGATTCTTTAGAGCATAATTTCTGTTCTTCAAAACTGGAATATGGTGAATTTTTACATTGGGTATCTTTCTGGTTTGCATCATATGATAATTTCATGTAAATATTGTATTCTTCAATTATTTCCCGCAAATTTGCTTGAAATTACTCAAGATCATCGATTGTAACATTATTGCTCATTGTAGGTGCTGGAGGCAATTCCTAAGTCTGACGAAAACAACTTTTGCCTTGGCAAAGGCTTATGATGCTCTGGGAATTAATCAGAAATCTGTCAAGTCGATGCCTTTTGATCAGCTTGCCCTTCTGATTGAATCAATTTCTACAATTCAGACGGTAAAAGCTTTACTTGACCGGATTGAGAGCCGCCTTCAAGTGTCTAGAGCAGTTGCCCCTGCTAAATCTAGTTTGGATAATATTGATCACCTGCTTAAACGGGTTGTTACCCCAAAAAAGAAGGCAACTCCGAGGAGTTCTACAAGAAGCAGGGAGACAAAGAGAGTAAGCTCAGTCAAGGAATCAAACAGGAACCCAGCTAAGTTATCAAGGTATCCAGTAAGAGTTGTTCTTTGTGCTTATATGATATTGGGCCATCCAGATGCTGTTTTCAGTGGAATGGGGGAGCGTGAGGTTTCTCTAGCTAAGTCTGCTGAAGAATTTGTCCAGATGTTTGAGTTGCTGGTAAAAATTGTACTAGAGGGGCCCGTGCTGAGTTCTGATGAAGAGTCTGATTCAGCAGCTTTAAAACGTTTCACCTTCAAGTCTCAGCTTTCTGCTTTTGATAGGGCATGGTGCTCATACTTGAATTATTTTGTGGTCTGGAAGGTCAAAGATGCTCAATTATTGGAGAAGGATTTGGTTAGGGCAGCTTGCCAACTTGAGGCTTCTATGATTCAGACATGCAAGTTGACTTCAGAAGGAGATAATGATAAGCTTACTCATGATATGAAAGCTATTCAGCGTCAGGTAATTATCCATGTCAACTCATAATTTTCTTATTGAATGTCAGTGAACACATTGATATTTGGAAATATTGTAGGTTCTTAATGCCTATTTTTGAGCTTTTGCTACTTGGCATTTGATAGTGAAGAATGTTAATAGTTTATACTTTATAGAATTACTTTCTTTTATCGTGCAATTTTTTCGATTCCTCATCTACTGCCTTGAACATGTTATTCCTCTCTTATGTCCTTAAGGACCTTTGTAATTGGACTTTTCTCTTCAAAAGGTTTCTTGTTATGGCTAAGCTTTGGTGAGGTGGCTATCTTCTAACAAAATGCACTCGGTTCATAAGGGGTTCTGTTAAATGTCCAAAATAGCTGGTGTAAGTTTATTTACATATGTTTTGTAATGCAGGTCTCTGAAGATCAAAGACTTTTAAGAGAAAAGGTGAAGCACCTGAGTGGAGATGCTGGGATTGAGCGTATGGAGATTGCTTTATCTGAAACACGATCTAAATTCTTTAAAGCAAATGAAAGCACAAGCACAAGCCCAGTTAACTTCTCGCTTGCTCTTTCAACTGGTGCTAGCTCCGCAGAAACAAACATTCCAGTTGAGAGTAACCAAAAGACTAGTCGTGTGGTTCGCTCCCTATTTAATGAGTCCGAACCTTATTTACCTAGTGGGTCCAGCTTCTCTGCAGATAGAATCAATTCGGAAGGTCAGCTGGGCTCTTCTGATGAGAAGTTGGTATCTGAGAATGAACTCTTTGTGAATGAATTTCTCCATGAACGTCACCGTAGTTTCTCTGATGGCTTTGGTATTGCTGATCACTACCAAAGTAGCATTGAGGTTAGTGCATCATTGTAATTTTATTGTTATAATACTGTCTGACAATTATTTTTGATGAATTAATATTTTGGCCTTTGAGGATGTTTATGTCCAGTAGTCATCTTTTTTGAGTCATTTTGAAAATAAATTTTCTCATGCAGAAATATAGAATAATTTCTCCTGCCGATGCCAATCTGTTGGATTTTGGGTTATGATTTGCTTCTGTGTTATCAGGGGAAAATAAAGCAGACAATGGAAAAGGCTTTCTGGGATAGCATCATGGAATCCATAAATCAGGAACAACCTAACTATGATCGAGTTGTTCAACTCATGAGAGAGGTCAGGGATGAAATTTGTGAGATGGCTCCTCAAAGCTGGAAGGATGATATTCTATCAGCTATTGATCTAGACTTTTTCTCCCAGGTAGCGGCCTATTTATAATTTTGGCGTGTTATGATTGTTAGTTCTTAATTGGAATATCAACTCTGACTCGTCCACTTCTGACGCGTCTTCTTTATTTCCAAAGGTTCTGCAATCAGGTAACCTGGATGTTGATTACCTTGGAAAGGTTCTGAAGTTTTCACTGGTCACTTTGCAAAAGCTTTCTGCTCCAGCCAATGAGGAGACGATGAAGGCCAAACACCAGAATTTACTTTTGGAGTTGAATGAAATATGTCAACTAAAAGATGAGCCAAAAAATTCACGTGTCATGGCTCTAATCAACGGCTTACAATTTGTCCTAGAACAGACTCAGGTATGTTGTAGAGTTTGGATACCTTTTCTGTCTTTGAATTTTGTCAGTTTTGCTTTCAGATTATCTATGAAGATCGATTCTGAGTTAGGGACTTCTTTTAAAACGATTGCTTTTAGGCTAGATTTTTAGTTGTATGGAGAGTTGACTTTAGATGTGTTGTGAAATTGATTTTAAAAAACAATTCACCAAATCTGCGCTTGCATGAATACCTAGATTTTGTTTGTTCTTAATTGGTTTTTATATCTAACTAAACTCTTATGTGACAGACTCTTAAGAAAGAGATAAGCAAAGCCCGCATAAGATTAATGGAGCCTTTGTTAAAGGGGCCTGCTGGTCTTGATTATCTTAAGAATGCCTTTGCTAACCGTTACGGATCTTCATCTGATGCCAAGACCTCTTTGCCTTCAACACTGAGATGGCTCTCATCTGTTTGGACATCAAAAGATCAGGACTGGGAAGAACACTTGAACTCCTCCTCAGCTTTGGCGAGAGGTGATAGTTCGACCCAGGGATGCCTTCCTTCCACCACTCTCAGAACTGGTGGAAGAATTCTGTCTAAAGCAACTGGCAGTCAAACGGCCTTTTCTGCTGATGATGCAAATTCTACAGGTTCAAAATCAATAGATGAGAATAGAACATTTTTAACAGAAAAAAAATTCTTTAGTTAATGGTTTTCTGAGACATGCCTGAGTGTTTGAACAGGTGATCAGCTGCCAGAATGCAGAGGAGAATTAATTGATCTAGTTGTGAGACTTGGTTTGCTGAAGTTAGTTGGTGGTATATCTGGTCTTACTCAAGAAGATCTACCTGAAACTTTATCACTTAACTTATTCAGGCTGAGATCTGTTCAGTCTCAAATTCAGAGGATTATTGTTATTTCCACTAGGTAAGCGGAGCAAAAAACTGTCCTATATATGAACTCTTATTGAAGAGAGAGTATCTTATTCTTATGTATGTTTCTAAGTGGGTATTCAACATTTTTATTTGGTATTGCAGCATCCTTATATGCCGCCAGATTCTTCTGAGTGAGAAAGCAGTAGGTAGCACCATGGAAATGGAAAGCATAGTATCAAAGTGTGCTGAAAGACTCGCGGATCTCCTAGACCGTGATCAAGACGTTGAAGTTAACAACATCGTCGAAGTAATCTGCGATTTCTCCGCCGGTGGCGATTTAGACATAGATGCAGGGAAACTACAGAGAATGAAGGTAGTTGCTGCCAGGATGCTACCAAAGAGCTTACAAGCTGGAGATGCAGTGTTTGAGAGGGTGTCCAACACAGTGTATTCAGCCGTTAGAGGCGTCGTGCTCAGCGGAAATGGGGTTCAAGGTAGGAAGTTAGTGGAAATGGCCCTCCGGAAGGTCGGGGCTGGTTTACTGACAGAAAGGGTGGTGAAAGCTGCAGAAGTTTTGATTGTGGCTGCCACTATATCCGTAAGTGTTCATGGTGTATGGTATAAATATTTGACTGAGAACATGAATAATAATAATAACAATCAGTAAATAATGAGGAAATGTAAGTACAGAAATAATAAAAATACACGTTTGTACATAGTAGTGTGAAATTGTGACTGTATCTTAGGGTTGTAAAGTGATGGGTGATATTGATTGTAGTTAAACACGTTGAATTCTTTTAATGTATAGTACTGAGATCTATATATGTCATCTAAGAATGTCATTTCTCTGAGTTGTTTGAGGTTTTCCTCTCTCTCTCTCTCTCTCTCTCTCTCACACACACACACACACACAGTATTTTTGTAATAGTCTCCAATAAAAAATAAATCAATCTTAATTTAAGATCAGGAAAACATTTTAAGAATGTGTTTTGTATTATATTAAGGATTTATGTTTGGATGCTCTATTTAGAAAGAAGTTTTTGACTGGTTTGTTTGAAAAGAGAATGATTGGCAGCTGAGTAGTTGAACAAATTTATATTTGCAAATTAAACTTGTATGTTTACAAATCAAATTTAACAATGTGTTTTTACAAATCAAGCTTTTATATTTAAATTAGTAAAAAAATTAGATTCTTTGAGAATTAATTTTCTTACTTGGACTTATCTAAGCCCTTTTCCAGGTGAATCGGTTGATGATTTGATATTTTATTACATTAGAGTTTTTATAATCAAGAGTTCTTGAACGAACTTAAATGAATAGACTTCTAATAGTTCTTTTAATCAGGTTTTTTAAGATACAACTATTAAAATTAAAAGAGTATTAATCTTAAGAAAAATATGTGTAACATATAATTTAATTAGATCTTTATGAATGTGATGTAATATACTCGAAAATATCAAAGTGTCAACTCCCCTACTACTTGTGATGCGAGCGAGCTCCACTAATTATAACTCATTAATAATATATTCTATTAATTAAACTTCGTATAATAAAAGAATTTAGATATAATTAATTAACTATAATTAAAATTTTAGAGAAGAAAAATATGAGTCTTAATTCATTTGTATATACTAGACTTGGAAGGTAATTGATTAGTTCAAGTTTAGTCACCACAACCATTAATACCGTGTATGCGTTGCAAGGGTAGTTTTGTAAATAACTTTAACTTTGGGGGTTGATTTTATTAATAATACTAAAAATGATAAGAAGTTAATTCTAAAATCTTTGGCATGCCTATAAATAAAATAAGAGAGAGATGGATGGGTGACTTAAGACGGGGATGAGTAGAAAAAGAAGATTAAGGGCATGTTTGGATTCTTTTCAAACTACAGTTTTAAAAATTTTTTTAGACAAAATTTAAATTTAGAAAAAATTTAAAACAAATAATTATATTTGTCTAAAAAGATTTTTGGGCAAAACTATAGTTTTAGATAAGTTGGGAGGATTAACTTTTAGAATAGTAAAAGAGTTTAGGACTACCAAATTACTATTTTATTCTTATTTTTTCTCTACTCTCTTTCCTCTCTCGGTCTTCTCTCTTCCAGCTCGCATCTTCTGCTCTTCACTATCGCTGTCTCTGTGCCTTCGCAGTCGTTGCTAAAGCTCGGCGTCGCTGCTGAAGCTCACTATCGCCTTCGTTGCTGAAGCTCCCCGTCGTCGCCGCTGGAGCTCACCATCAGGTTGGGTGGCCAGGTCGATCTCCTCTTTCGACGCGTGAGTCGCTGAGCTCTCATCTTCAGCTCCTTCCTCTATCCGTCCACCTTCGTGTTGTGATGAAGAAGATGAACATGCTGAAGAGGAAAGAATGAAATAATAAACAGTGAGCATAATTAATATTTTTTATTTTATATATTTTTTAGTAATTTATTAATTATAAAAGTTTTTCTGTTAATAACTACCCAAACACTCATTTATTTAGAATAACATTTTTTTATAAACTTTTCTCCTGAAGCACTTTTCCAAACGTTATCCAGAAGCCTTTTTTTTCATAAAACATCTTCTAAAAACTTATCTAAACACGCACTAAAGAGGTGTGATAAGATTGATGTTTCAAAGTGAATCCATGAAGACTATTTAATTATTTAATAATTTTAAGAGATATTTTTTAGTAAATTTTTTTTCGATGGGATCCTGTGTAATTCTCTCCTTCAATTATCTAAATATTTATTTTATAAAAAATTTAAAATGTCTCACAATCACATCATGGAGGGGGTCGGGTCGGGTCGGGCCGATGGGAAAGAAGAATTAGTCGGAAACTGAAAAACCTCACCCGCTTTCAGTCAGAAATTCATGGCCTACGCTCAGTTCTTTTAGTCAGAAACTGCAAAACTTCCCCCGCTTTCAGTCAGAAATTCATGGCCTACGCTCAGTTCCTCCCCGCGCACTTCCATTCCCAGGTACGCCTCTTCTCTTCATTTTCAGTTGTTTGGTTCTTCAAAAAACGATGGCAAATGATCCTACATAGGAACGCAGAAAACTGTATCAACCTCCGGTTTAGTTGCCCCTCATTCTGATGCTTAATTTAGCTGAACTTGTATATATATATATATAATATTTGTAATTCTGTGCTTTTGATATCAGCCAAGGAGGGTGAAGCGTCCATTTGTTTGTTTTTCTCTGGTGCTTTCATGCTTTTGTGTTCCTCCCCTTATTTATTCTCTTTCTCTAGAGCTGTCACAAGCCAAATCCAATCCAGTTTGCACCTCAAGTTTTTAAACAAATTAGGAGCTCAAGCTTCCTGTTTCAGAATTCCAAAACCAATCAGAATAATCCAAGGCAGGTGGTTTTGAACGTGCAATCAAATAGATCTTCAGCAACCATGCAGAAACCAGAGATGAAAGTTCCTCATGTACTGACCGTTGCTGGCTCTGATTCTGGGGGCGGTGCTGGTATTCAAGCTGATCTGAAGGCTTGTGCTGCTAGGGGGGTGTACTGTTCCACTGTGATCACTGCTGTCACTGCACAGAATACTGTTGGAGTGCAGGTTGAAATTTCGTATTAATTTCATGATTTCATCACTTTTGCGTATGTACGTTTCTGAGGAAGTTAAAGAAGAACAATGAAGAATGTAATTCACAATTCGCACATATTATATGATAAAGTTAATTGGAACAGAAGTGTTAAGCTAAGTTTTTTTTTATTGGGCTACACAATCAGTAAGTTGGCTTAGTTTAATTGCTTTTTTGAAACTTCCTTTTTGATAATATCATCCTCAAATACATTAAAATTATTAGGGGGTGGACATCATGCCTGAGGATTTTGTGGCTGAGCAGCTAAAGTCTGTGCTCTCTGATATGGATGTCGATGTGGTAAGTCAAAATACTGAGTGAGACAGCTACTAGTTTCAAGTATACTGCTGGTTGTAATCTCATTGGATGTAGTTGACTAACCAAATAATTAAGGAACAAAGGGATGATAAAAAAGGAGAAAGAAAGATGTGATAAAGCAAGCATAAAGATGTTCACGCCTGTATGCAAATTTTTTGCATTCCAAGAATGAAGTAGAATAAAAGGTTGTCATGAATTTATGGTCATATTGTGAAAGTTAAATTATATGGGAATCTTCAAATATAATTTTCAATACAAGTGGCTTATTCTTGTAGTCTAATACTCTTTCATTGTGAAATTTTGAAATAAAAAAGTTTATTCTGTTTAGTGGTTTCTTAAAATGCTACTTTATTTCCGACCTAAACTAAATGTTATGTGCCTAGGTCAAAACAGGCATGCTGCCATCTCCTGGCATAGTGAGGGTCCTTTGTCAGAGTCTTAGGGAATTTCCTGTCAAAGGTATTCATTTTTACAAAAATTGTTATCACGTTTATTGTTTTATTGGAGTTGCTTCTAATTGACTTAGTTCAATTGCTGAAGGCAGCTCTGGTTGTTGATCCTGTCATGGTATCTACCAGTGGAGATGTACTTGCTGGTCCGTCTGTTCTGGATGGATTCCAGTTAGTTTGCTGATCCTGAACTTTTACTAAACATCCATATGGCATGAAGTATACATGTATATATTGTCTTTCAATAATACCTGATAAACGTATAAAATCTGTTTCTATATTTATTATAAGTTTACATTAAAATTATTGGAAACTTATTGTCCTTGTTATTGCTTTTATATTTTAGGGAGGAACTTCTTCCCTTGGCCAACATTGTAACCCCAAATATAAAAGAGGCATCAGTCTTACTTGGTGGGGTACCAGTGAGATCAGTTTCTGATATGCGTGCTGCTGCAAAATTAATACATGACATGGGTCCTAGGTTTGTTGCTGCAACGGCATTTATCGTTCATCTGTTATTAATGTTTATTTACTTCTTACATAGAGTTCCACTTCATGAGTGGTAGACTTTGGCATCAAACCATATGTTTGGTAATGTGAAATTGAGAAAAACAAAATAGCTAGTTGTATAGTAAGATAAGATAAATCTATAACAATGAATTGCTATATTAGTCTGCTCACCAAAAAATTTTAATATGAGAGAGCATGAATTATAGTGTATAGCGTAGAGTAGTTTGTTGAATTGTTTTTGTGGGAATTAGAAGGATTGAAATAGAGAAAAACTGAGTCTCTGAATATTATTAATTCTCTGAATGAATGAGAATACAATAGCTTTTTATATATAGGCTAAACTTAAAATCTTATCCTAATCCTAATATCGTATATTTATTTTTCTAAAATATAATAATATAATATTTATATTATATCTGAATCTTTATACTTCAGATTTATTTTCTTACGATATGATATTATAACATTCAAATCTAATCCTAAATAATATCTAAATTTAATTCTAGACAATTAATTAAATAGCTATCAAAACATAATATTAATTAATTAATTAATTTTAAATTAGCGCATCTCAACAGTTTTCAAAAAGTATAATGTCCAACAATTACTTTACTCTAGCTTAAGTATCTAATGTTGTATTTGTAAAAGTTTTTGGCTTCTTGACGATCAATTAAGATGTATAAACATATTTGTCAGTTACAGAGATGCTGAATATAAAATCTAGGGTACTCTAATTTAAGAACAGTGTGATTTGGCAAATAATTTATTCCCACTTCAGGAATGTACTTGTCAAAGGTGGTGATCTGCCTAATTCATCAGACGCCATTGATGTTTTATTTGATGGTAAGATTGAAGTCTTTAAATCTGAGATACAGCTTCTTCCTTTCCCTTTCTTTTTTAAATTATTTTTCCTTTTGAAAGTTGTATGCCCAAATTTATGTTTAAAATGAACTCCATTTCTAGGTCTTAAGTTTTGCAGGTGAGGGATTCTCTGAGCTCTGCTCTTCACGTGTGAATACTCACAACACTCACGGTACTGGTTGTACCTTGGCATCATGCATAGCTGCAGAGTTGGCAAAAGGTTCCTCAGTACTTGAAGCTGTTAGGGTCAGTTTGGCTATCTCTGTTCACCACTATATCCAGAGATCTCATATTTGTTAATATTCTGTTTCTTTGACTTTTTGACCATTTATTTATGTTTGCACATGATCATAGTGACTTAAATGAGTCCATATTTAGCTTTGGAGTTGACCCTTAACCAAATAATGCGTGAGTTTACAGGATTTATTTTTGTTTTAATGAGCATAATTGTAACAATGTACTTTAACTTTTCAACATGTGATTGATTTACAAATGGTTTTCTTTTGTACTTGCATGTTGTGTATGAGTATGTTTAAAGGAGGGGGGATGGATATCTTAGAATCAATTATTACTAACTGAGAACTGTCAGTTTTTCTTCTATGGTTTCACCTTGTTATATGTTTTAAAACAGTATCTTTGTAATACAGTTCCAGGTACTGATGCAATTAGTGGGATTGTGCCTTTTTATGAAAATTGTATTGTGAAGAATACTTTTGAACCCAGCTTTCAAGTTACTGGGAAATTCTTCATCCTCAACTCTTTCAAGGGATGTAGATGAATAAAACATGCTAGTTTAATTTATCCTCCCTGTGCTGGGGCAATTACATGTTTGAATATAGCAAAATCCATGAAGTTCTCTTTTCTTCCTCTTGGGTTGTGTCAGGTAGCTAAACATTTTATCAAGTCTGCCTTGGATTACAGCAAAGACATTGTGATTAGAAATGGATCCCAAGGCCCTTTTGATCATTTTTTCGCACTTAAAAATGTCAGTCAGAATTCTTGCAGACAGTATAAGTTCAATCCAAATGACTTATTGCTATATGCTGTAACGGATTCAGGCATGAACAGGAAGTGGGACCGTTCCATTTCCGATGCTGTTAAAGCTGCTGTAGAAGGAGGCGCTACCATTGTTCAATTAAGGTTTGTTACACAATGTTTATAGCGTGCTTTACTTTTTGAGTCATATAGTTACAGTAATACAGAAAACTGTGTTCGTTCCCATCTGTAATTCGTAGCAGATGTCACTGTCTATGGCTTAATCCGGTAATCTATGTGGAGTATAAATCACAAGGAAAATGTCCTTTTTTCTTTTTGGTCATGGTTTTGTGAATTATGACCGAATATCTCCTTTTCTTTTGCCGATTCCTCCTAGATGAATGTAATTGTTTTGATTTTTGTGAAGCACCATTTATTGATTCCATTCAGCAGATATTTCTATCCTCAAACAGTCCCTCTGCATCATTGAGGGTATTAAGTTCTGAATAGTACTTCTGGCTTTGCTTTACCAACTTAAAAAAGTTGGGAAGAATGTTTGCCCAACATTCTAATCACGTTGAAGTGCTTGTTGAGTCACTCTCATCGAAGTATTGTGTGTGATCTATGTTTGACTATTGTATGTTTTTCTCCTGAACTTAAGAGTTAAATGTGGCCCAGAAAAACAAAATAAAAAAAAAACCTTGGGTAGTTAGGATAGAATTATATCTCATAGTACACTGCTAATTCTTCTACAGGGAAAAGCATGCTGAAACACGAGAGTTCTTGGATGCTGCCAAAGCATGCCTTAAAATATGCCGTTCCTATGGGGTGCCTCTACTCATAAATGATCGCATTGATGTATCATGCAAGACACCAGAGCAAGCCCAACAAGCATGGATTGATGGTGCTGATTATATTGGTAGTGGTGGTGTATATCCCACAAGCACCAAGGAAAACAACAATACCATAGGTATAGATGGGTTAAAAGAAGTATGCCTGGCTTCTAAACTGCCTGTGGTTGCAATCGGTGGCATCAGACCATCAAATGCGCGCTGTTGGAAATCGGCATGCCAAATTTGAAGGGTGTTGCTGTTGTTTCAGCTCTATTTGACCGAGAGTGCATTCTGACAGAAACCGGAAACTTGCATACACTATTAAGTGAGGCAGGGTTACAGAAGAAATGAGCATAAGTTCTGCAAATATGGGTGCAATGCTTGCAGATTGAGATTCAGAAGTTGTGCTCAGAGTTTGGATGGACGAAAGATTAGAAGAGTTTTAGTTACTTTCATCATTAATGGAAACATACAATTGCAGATTCTTTGGACAGAATTCTTTTAAAGTTAAAAATTCATGCAATGCTCAATGCTCTGCAAAACAAAACAATGCTAGGAGATTTCACTAGTTTGCCTTTATTGTCAATAATTCCAGAATTGTGGGGAGTTTCTTTTTTATGGCTTAGTTGGTGCAAGGGATTGCTCCTTGTGTGTTGTTGAACTATGGTACCTCATTGGTGAAATTGCCTTGCATGAAAACAACCTAGTTGGGTTCCCTATATTCATATTTTGCGTATTTATACATTCAAGAGAGACTTACAAAAGAGTGTGATTATATGTGAGGTCTACTTATATTTATGTTCATTATTCTTTTTATTTTCTATCTCTTCTTGTATGCAATATTTACCCGCGCTCTTGTAAATGTAGGGGATTTGATTCAAGCAAGGATTTGGATTCTATATGTAGTGCCTAATTACTTGCAATACTTAAATGCAGCGTGCGGAGAAGGAGTGAATTTGTATCTATATATAAATTATAAAAATAACTTAGTTTTATATTTTATAACTGCACTTGAGTGGTGTAGGAAGTTCAAAGTCAATTCCAACAAGGGGAGAGCGTTTTGCGCTTCTTTTTTAATACACACGTCCTATTTAAATTATCTAATTATCTACTTGTGTTGAGTTTTATTAGGGGTTATTTTTATTTTTATCTATGTTTTCATTAAAATTCAGGGCCCGTTTGGTTGATTCCAATAAGCCCAATTTATACTAATCCAAATTCCATTTAGCCCACCATCAACATTACTTAGCAAGGCCCATTGTCACATATGTAGAACTAGGAATTGGTCTTAAAAATTAGATCGAACCGCATTCCCACTGTTTATTTAGCTTAGGTATCAATACATACATACCTACATACATAATATGAAGCATATTTTACCCCCCAAAAAAAAAATATGAAGCGTATGATGTACCCAAAAAAATAAAATAATATGAAGCATATGTGTGTATATAAAAAAAATTAAAATAAAGTCAACATATATATTGTAAAATTAAATATAAAATATATATTAAAATATATAATAAAAATATGTAAAATAAGTTAGTATGTTTCATAAAACAATTTTTATCATATAAGGTCAAAATTTCATTTACAACAAAAATAACAAAAATTAATTTTTGATTGACTCAAGTTTAAGTAGGTTGGTTTTAAAAAAGTAAAAACTCGTCAAAATTAGGCAGACTTTGCAGTTTAAAAAATGCATATAATGGCAGTCATAAATTATATACCTACCCTAGTTGTTTTTTAATGATATTTGAGCTCACACGTATTTGGTGGTGTTATATGTTGTGTAAATTTACCTTTTTGACCAAACTTCATTAACAAAACAATTATTCCTTTACATATGATTCTGTTAGAAATTTATTCAATATTTTCAAGGATACAAGTCAGAGCTAACAAACATTTTAACTCTCCAAAAATGTAAGAAGCCGTATCGAAGTTACCATTTTGGTACCCGAAAGTGTTTATTCTATCATTTTCATTCTTGAAAGATAATTGTATCCAGTTGAATTTAAAACTGGCTTCTTAATTCTATTTTTCTTTTCTTTATGTTCCATTGCATTCTAGATACCAAATGTTCCCCAAACAAAACCAAAGGAAACAAGATATTATCATACACCATTATTATGAGTCCATGGCAAGAGAAATAAAAGTCAGAAAACAAGAGAGGAAGAAAATGAAACACACCTCCATTTTATTTTCACATCCAAGATCACAAACTCAGTCTGGTTTGCAACACGAAATTACAAATCACAACCTTCTACAACACGAAAAATTTACAGTCATTTATTTATTCAACTATGGGTCCTATGCGGAAAACCAAATTTTGTACAGAGGGGAAAACCCTCAACTTACTTTAAGTTATCCAGGAGCAATGGAAATAAAAAATCAAATTAACTATCTAAAATCTTGAATATACATATTTTTAGCTTACATTAGCTTCGCCGCTAGTCTGTGCCTCCTTGACCCTCTTTTCATACTCATCTTCTTCTTCCTCACCATTTGCCTCATCATTTGCTTTGTCTTCTCCTTCTCCTCCTCCTTCCTCTCCCCAGCCAAACTCTCCGACCGACTTAGAACCTGAGGGTTGAGTTTTGGCCTCTTCAACAATTTTCATTATGTCTTCTGCACTCTGAAGAGAAAATGTTGGGTTTTCTTTCTTGAAGTAGACAGCTTGGGCTGTTTCTGTCAATTCCCTTGGCAGGTTCTTTAAAAACCATGGGTGGCACTTGATTTCTTTCATGCTTATTCTCTACAATACAGTTGAGATATGGTGTGAAAAACAAGCTATTTGCAGCAGTTCCCTGTTATATGAAAGGACAAACCTTTTCTCTAATAATAACATAACAAAACGTAAATGAAGAATGGGAAGAGAATAAGGAAGGCATTATTAATTATTTATAAATAAGGATTCAGATTATTAGGAACCGTTTTTTGTTTTTTATTAAAAAAAAATGGAGTAAGAGAGTTGGATCTTGTAAGCTCATTCACCAAACCAGAGCAACAGGGTCCCTACACGTAGACTTGAACACATATCATAGCCAAGTCTTTATCAACTACACCAACTTGTATTGGCAAAAACTAATGTTTTAGTCACTTTGGTTTATTCAAATGGTATTGATCTTTAAATACTTTACTAGAATGGAAATTTTATATTATCTTTTACTTTTAAATAATAGGAATTATATTTTGAGTTCTAGATAGAGTCATTAGTCATTAGGGTTATGACTTTTTATTGTTTACTAAAGTTGATCATTTATAAAATTCACTTGACTTTCTTTCCTCCCTCCCTTTATTTCTTCAACATTTCCCTCCTTTTCCTCTATATATACATTGTCCTAAATCACATGGAGAAGAACTATTTTAGAAGACATAATGGTGTTGTATTGAGAGGTAAGAAATGTCCATTTGATATATTTTTGTTGAAAACAGTCAAAAACTAAGAGCAATATATGAAAAAGCATATTGAAATATTAGCAAACTACCCTTGATTTTCCCACTTCCTCACAAACCTCTCAAGCCCAAAGGAGATTTATTGTAAGTTCTCTAAACAGAGGGAAGATAAGTGTTAATTTAAGGAAAGTACTAGGAGGTGGGGGTAATTTACCCTAAAAAAGAAAATGACCAAGCCAACCATAAGTAACTACAATTATGAAAATAGAAGGGATATTATGTATTTCTTTATATTCCCATAGTAAATGATAAAACTAGCATATATGCATACCTTCACTGGATTTGCAACAAAAATGTGCGATAGCAGATGCTCACAGTTTTGAGATATGTGTACATATTCTGGGATCTTGTATTGAACAGACATAATCCGCTGGATAAGAATGTAGGGAATCAGAAAGAGCACACATTACTTAATCCTAACAATAAATATTGGTAAAAATAAATGGAATATCACATCTATGGTTTTTCTGAAGTTCTTAGGATCATCTGGGTCCTCAAATGGATATGCTCCCACCAGCATCACGTAAAGAGTTACTCCACAGGACCATACATCAGCCAACTGAACAAGCAAGCAGAATAGAAGAACCTAATCAAGCAAGATTTACTCCTTCCAGGGCCAATTAAGTTCATGCATGGATAGAGAGAGACATCAATCATCATTGACAACATCAAAAGTAATTAGTACTAGGAATCTCCCCAGTTACATTAATAAAAATAAAAATATATCCATCTTTGAGCTGATTATAATGCAAACAGTGGAAGTCATATGATCAAGCCAAAAGATTATAAGGAAATCATAACAATCATAGGCAACCAAAATAAAAAGCCCTCTCCTTTATCTGGCTAAACCTTGTGAGAACATTTGAACATTGCAATAATTCACTATTAGGCACCTATGCTTCAGTAAATAACATAAATGTAATGCGCATCATAAGTTTCCAACCTGCATTTTTCATGTATAATTTTGCTCATGACATTCTGCCAGTAAAATGTAGATTCAGAGTCATCAAACACCATGCACATCTACAAGTATTTGTAAGTCTGAACTCAATTTTGCATGACAATGTTGCTTGTTTGGTCTCATGCAAATAAAGTATAGTCAGTCAAACACAAGACACCTTGATTGCACATTGATTTCAGTGATGACAGCATCATACTTATCAAACTTCTTCCCACAACGTCAAAACATTATATATGAGTAAACATATAAAAAGAGGAGACTACAAGTTACAAACAGCCAAGATTTTTTTTTAATTCTTTACAATGGGACATACAGCAAAATGTAAGTTTTTTCATGTGTTTCATTCAATTTACTAGGCTATTTACAAGCCACAAAGGATGGAAAGGATGAAAAATATGGGGCACAGACAATCCCTTGACGGATTGGGAACACAAGAAGCATTAAAAACGCCACAAAAGACGGTTTCAAGTGGTAAAAAAAATTGAGTTTTCTATTTGATAGAAATCTCTAAAGCAGATTTACACATACAGTACCTCAAGGACTTTAATTATCTTGACATGAAAAAGCTAGACAGTGCCTACTAAAAAAATAACATTATAAATAAATATTTTCATTCCTTTCATGATACCGGCAACAAGAAGGATATAACAGTTTCTTCCTTTGGACAAAAGAAACTCTTATCGTCCATCATATTCCTACTTATATTTATAAGAACAATGCAATGTGTGTTTGTGTGAATCCATGTCCCATGCAGGTATATCAAAGCTCTCTGTCACGATCTAAATCTCTTGCACAACAGAAACTAGATACCTTTCCATCATATTCTCCACGTGAAAGAACCTCTGGTGCAATATAGGCTGGAGTTCCCACTGTTGATTTTGGCCTTGAATGAAGTAGAGATGACTAGAAAAAAATAAATCTGATCAGACGGGGTTATGGTCAATTACACCTCTAGAACATTCAGTGTTAACATCAAGCCATAATTAAACCTTAGAATAACCAAAATCACAAATTTTCAGACGTGGAGCAGGGTTGTCATCCAATAAGGTATTCTCCAGCTTCAAGTCTCGATGGCAGATTTGCTGCAAACAGGGAATATTATGTAGAAAAATGACCAAAGAAATGAGGCAAAGAAACAGAGTACTTGAGACACTCTGATACGCACAATCTATTCTCAATTTAATAAATCTTTTACCAAAAAATGGCAGTAGCTAACTCCTGAGATGAGCTGCTGGAAGAAATATCTAGCCTGAAATATTTCAGAGAAAATGACAAGAATAAGAAACGAAATAATAACTCTTCCTGCATCTGGTTGCCAGTAGAAAGCCAGAAGGAGGTGAAAGATAAGTAGCTAATCTTTGTCATTTAGGCGTCAACAACAAGCAAGGAATGGATCTCCATAAAGCTTAAGTACTAATTAAGCCTTCCCATTTAATTAATAATTAATAAAATTTTGTTACTTTGACTACTTCAAAATGTATTCCTTTGAGATTAGATGCCACTTTTTCACATAGATGCACACATATATTATGTAGCCTTGGTATTTTCAAACTATTTGATGCTAGTGTGCCCTATTAAAGAACGCTCTAAGATTTTGAGTTGGATTTTTCATTAATAAATCCGACATAAAATTCCACCAGCCGTGCGTAAACTGCAATTTTTCAGAACTAATTGTTATATTTCATGACTTATGAACTAATAATTGCTCTTATTCTTCAGGCTACATTCACTCATCAAACAACGGAAAATTGTTATTTACGAATTGGAGCTCCACAATAATTTCTAGTCTATTTATAATTACTAAAAAGAAAACAAAACCTCATCTTCACTGAATCTTCCAGCAGAGCAAATTCGATCAAAAAGCTCTCCACCAGCTGCATACTCCATGACTATTACAAGATGTGTTGGAGTCAAAAACACCTGCAAAACTGAAATCACATGTTATAAAACCTGAAAAAAAAAACCATAGCAGTTCAGTCAAGCTAATACTAGATGCCAAAAGAAGATATGTAGGCACAACCACACAAACGTACTGACCTCCTTGAACCGAATTATGTTCGGGTGGCAAAGAGATCTATGGTTTATGATTTCCCTGGCTACATTCAAATCGATCTGGAATATATCAATCAGAAAACACAAATAGAATCAATGCACAAACGCACAGACAAAAAATAATACAATCTCAAGATGACATGCATCATGCATGTATTATTAACGTTGCCTTGTGCCAACATAACTACTGGACTGAAAAAAAAAATGTATTTCTTAAGTTCTCTTGCCTATCAACTGAACAATTCAATTTAAGTATAGAAATTGTACGTACCCTGTGACCTCTTTCAATGTATTTCATGGCAACAAGCTCCTTGGTATCTTTATTTCGCATCAGCTTGGCCACCCCGAAATTCCCAGATCCTATGTCCTTCACTAGCTCGTACTTCTCCATTCCCTCCTCCTCCTTCTCGTTTCGTCCCAGTTGAACGAAAATTTCGATTTCCAAACACCAGACAAGATCAGAAAGCGCGAATAAGGGAAGAAAAATGAAAAATCTCAAATGGGAAATGGAAAATAAGGTCCATCAAATGCCAAAAGAAAAAAAAAAAAAAGTTGTAAAATTTGGGAGAGTTTCGAAGGCAAGCAAGGAAACGTGTGTGGAATTCGAAGGTGAAACTTGGTTGATTTATTATTATTCAATCGAGGGAATGAGAATGAAAACAACTTTAACGCTCGCTTATGGGCATATTTTGCAGTGGAATGTGAGAAAGAGAAAGAAAGAGACAAATTTTAGTTAATAGTGCAGAAACAAAATAATAAAAAAAATTAAAAAAACGAATAAAACTAAAATTAAAAGAAGAAAGAATATCTCACCGCAGCTTCGTGGAAGTAAAGCACAGGAGAATGATAATGACGGGAAATTCTATCATCGTTTTGGGAAAAAAAAAGTAGCTTGGGATTCAAAATTTTTGGCAACAGCATCTATCCATAAATATATTTATTTAATATATATAAGAATATCTATATGACTCTTTACCTATTAAAAATAAGTCTTACATATCAACAAGTATTGATAATATGTCTAACTGTAATAAATTTTAACTCTTAATTTTAAGTCTACATGAATATAAAAATATTTTTAAAAGAGTTATATAATTTGATAATATTTAAATTTGATTTAATTAAATAAAATTATAAAAAAAGTGTTGTATATATTTGTTTTTACAATTAGAGAGGATTCAAATAGATTTTGCCCACAAAATATAGCTTTTTTTAATTAAATAAATGATCATGATTATTTGAATGCTTCAATAATTCTCAAGTATATTTTTACTTTATAAAATATAACATTTGGGTACATAAAGGTGTATGAAAAATAACACATAGACATTCAAATTCAGCTTAAATAGCTTAAGAGATATCATAATTTTTTATTGTCTAAATTTATGTTTAAGAATAATTAATAACTTATTTTACTTAATATTAGTATCACGTAGAAGAAAAAAAGATTTACTCTATCCTTAAATCGTAAGTAAGCCCAATTTTTTTCTAAAAATTTTTGCACAAACAAAAAATTCAGCTTAAATGTATTTACAAGCCATAAATAATATACTTCATTGTTTATATTCTTAGTATACAAAGAAGCAACAAATATGAATCTACAAATCCTTAATATATGACACAATTAGAAAATTAATATTAATTTTAAGTATAAGATATATTTTTTATATTTATTAATTTTTTTAAATTACTCATATTAATATTTTTTAATAATAATCAAGGGAGGAAGGGAGTTAAAAAATGATTAAAATATTTTAAAAAATATATTCTATATTAATTAACTTTTTTAATTTAATTAAATTAATTAAATTTATCATGTATTAGGGACTGAGGGAGTATAAAAATAATAAGTTGGTATTAAAACAAATTTGCAAAATATCAAATTCAACTTGCACAAATTTTAAAGAGGTAGGTGTTTGGGATTTCAATTTACCTATTATTGGTTAAAGTTGTAAAGAGCCTCCCCTCATCCTATAAATAATTCAATATAAATTTAAATTTTAAGAAATATAATTATTAAAAAAGATAAAAAATTTCTGCATTCTAGACAATATACCCAAAGTTATTTGGATATCTTTGCTTAAATAAAAAAAATCAAAAATAGGAAATTTTAAAATAAAATAATTAGTTACTTTTATCAATAAATTCTAATATACGAGATGCATGGGGCGATAAATAATGGGCTAAAATATGTTTTTTATATTTTAATATATGTGAGGAGTAATAAATTATAAAATAGTAAATTTTAATTTACACAAAAATATCAAATTATAAAATATAATTCTAATTTACATCTTCTAGTAATATTTAATTTTCAAGTTTTTAATGTCTCCCTCCATTACATGAGAAGAGATTTTAAGTTTAAATTTCAGAAATTATACTTATTATCCAGACTTAAACTTTAATATTCTTATGAGAGATTAGGGTCAAATTTAAAGTGAGTTGAGGATATTTTTATTTTTTTAAGTATAAATATCATGTAATTAAAAACAATTTTATTTAAAATATTATTAAATATTTTATATAAATATATTTTTTAATAAATATTTTAATATTGATTCATTAAATTATGAGGCTATAGGTGAGTAGAGAATATTGATTTTACATAAAAAAAAACAGTTGTTATTATAAGACTTTTTAAATTTTAGATTTTTAATAAATGAAGAGAGAAAATTTTTAATAAAAGTAAATTTAAAAAAATTTATCAATTTAAAATATAGTTAATGGTATAGATGTCATTTTTTGTATGTGATAATTAATTAAAATGGATTTGTAATAAAAGAATAGAGTGGTAAATATTATCTTCATGACATCCTTGTTAACATACGTATGTAAGATTAATGATGGAGAATATTTCTTTTAAAAAAACTCAATCTGCGTATTAAATAAACAAAGAAGAAGATGAAGAAAAAGATAAATTTAAAGACTATCTAAAATTTAAAAAGACAAAAAAAATATATGAATTTTAAAAATCACAGATTAAAAATAAGTTATAATCTGTCTCTTTAAAATTTGGGATAAAAAAATAAAATTATCCTTATTTTTTTTTCTCCATCTCTCTTTTCCCTCTTCATTCTCTCCATCCACCATCAACCTTTCCTTTTTTTTGTGTGCATGTGAGAGTTTTTGTCGTTGTTATTGTACATCCGTCTTCTGTTTAAGTGGTAAATTGTCAAAATTATTGCTTAAGTGGTAAATCATATTGCATGAATAATAAATAACTAAATCAATTACTTACAATTTAGTTGTTATTGAGAGTAGTAAATATCTTAGTGAAAGTAGTCAAAATTATTGCTCAAGTAGTAAATCCTATTGTAGGATTAGTAAATGACTAAAATAATTGCTTGCAAGTCAGTTGTTATTGATAATAGTCAATGACTTAGCGAAAATAGTCATAATCATTACTCAAGTGGTAAATTCCATTGCAATAGTAATAAATAATCAAAGCAATTACTTGTAACTCAATTATTACTGAGAATAATAAATATCTTAACAAAAATAGTTAAAATATTACTCAAATAGTAAATTCTATTACAGGAGTAGTAACTAATTTAAACAATTATTTACAATTTAGTTGTTACTAAGAGTAATAAATATTTTAATGAAAGTGATCAAAATCATTACCCAAGTGGTAAATCTTATTATAGTAGTAAATGACTAAAGGGTAATTTTATTTTTTACTGCCAAATTTTAAAAAGAAAGATTGATACTTATACTCAATCTATTATTTTTAAAATTCAGATACTCCTTTTATTTTTTTAAATTTTAGATGGCATTTTCTTGTCTTTTTTTTTTTTAAATAAGAGCTCACTTCTACATCAACATTGAACTAAACAAATTTCTGAATAAATAGTTCTCTTGTAAAAACACAGGATAAAAGCTCTTTAATAAATAAAAGATTGTGGGTTCTATCTTATTTATAGGATTTTATAATTTTTATATATTATTTATTTGTAAATTGGAAGAATGGCTTGTTAGTGGTTTGAAGTGGCCGGTAGGGCCCACATCCAATACGCTGTGTTTGATTTTTTTCTTTTTCTTTTTTTTTCAATCTTTCTTTCTTTTCTTTTTAAACTTTTTAACCCCAAATCGATTAATTGATCCGAAAGAAAAAAGAAACAAAAAATGTCTTGCTTTCAACGTAAATATTTAGCAAAGCATGTGGCAAGTGCCAGAAGTCTCAAATCTTCAAGGTCGAGTCTCTCTCTCTCTCTGAAACGCACTCCTTCTGAGAGGTTCAAGATCCGACCTTTGACGATGACAGCCATGTCCTTAGAATTCCGATCCATTTCCTTCTTCCTCCTCCTCCTCCTCCTCTTCCTTTCTCCGTCGTTCGCGTCCGAGTCAGATCACAGGGTAAGTCTTGCTATCTTGTTCATTTCCAAACCATTTCCCCCTGACCAGTTTGCGCAGTGTGTTCTTTCGGATTCTACCGTGAATCTTGTCTTCATTTGCCATTGATTCTTCAATTGGTATTGGATCTGTGCCCGTGGGGGTTATCGAGCTGTTAGCTTCAGGATTTTGGTATCGAGTTTTGGGCAAGATCTTGGGGTGAATTTCAGTTACAACGTTCGTTAGCTTAATTTTTTATTTCTTGAGGAAATCTTTTGAGGTTTTTCTTTTCTTTTTTATTAGTATGGTGTTCAGATGCTTGATCTCTTGTGGGTCGTGTTCTCTTGATCTAGTGTTGATTCTGTACCTGTACACACACATGCGTCTGCACAATGTAAATGATTAGATGCATATCTATGCAATGTGTTGATTAGATCTTGGGTTATTTGCATGAGTTAACTGGAAAAGTATTCTGAACTTCTAATAGAAGGCTGTCATAAACTCCGTCGGACTTGGCAGCAGCATTGTGCCGGAAAATGGAAATTTTGTGGAGAACTGGATTTGGAACATTGTTAACAAGCTGCAAATTATGCTGCAGCTCTTAAATATTAGTAATTTCACTAATTTGACAGTCATTTAAGTTAAAAATAAAGGTGCTTGAAACATTTAACAGTAGAGGCGCGAGGAGAACATTATTGAAGCCATAAAAAGGGAATTGAAAGATAGGTTGACATTGGGTGTTAACATCTAAAAAGATCGAATAGGAAAAATAAGTTGTTTTGTTTGATTGCTCCAAATCTTAGAGTTTAAGCAAGATGTTACTGTTGATCCTTGATAGCCATTATTGCTGATGTTGAAGTCTGGTTTGAAACTACTTTTGTCCATGATAGGAATGCATTAAAAAATAAGAAGCACATAAACTTACTTTTTGGCCAAGATTTTTCAAGAAATGAAAAAATGAGTTCATATATGCCATAAACAAGTTAGGAACGTTTCTCAATGTCCCACAATGTTTTAAACATTTCAAACTGAACGTGTATCAATTCAACAAAATGCACAACACATAAAAAGAAGCTCTAGAATCTGTGAAAAAATTTTATTAATGAAAATATGCTATATGGTATTTCTAGTATAATTTCAACAATATTTATATTCTTTATAACTGGTGAATTTATTTCGATATATTATTTATTAACGATGCCCTACTTTACCATTGTCCAAAGTATTTTTCTAATAATTGTTATACTTTCATATCATATCATTTTGTTCATGATATATGTTCATTTTTCAATTACGCCTTACATGAAAATATGTCAATGTTGGGTGTGGTCTGAGTTTGCACTTAATTTGTAGTATCTAATGGCTAATGGCTTTATGTTTAACAAATGTATTTTTTCCCCAGTATCAACAAGAAAACCCAGTTACCCTTTGGGTGAACAAAGTTGGTCCATATAACAATCCACAAGAGACATATAACTACTACAGCCTACCATTTTGCCGTCCATCTGGTGATCCTACTCACAAATGGGGTGGTCTTGGTGAGGTCCTTGGTGGCAATGAACTGATCGATAGCCAAATTGAGATAAGGTTTCAAAGTATGTAGGCTCATTATATTCTATCTATTTTTTAGAATAGGTTGTTGATTGATAAGCTAGCACTGATGGATACTCTATTCTTTCAGAAAATATGGATAAAATTACCATTTGCCAGCTGGTTCTTGATGAAGCAAAGGTCAAACAGTTCAGGGATGCAATAGAGAACAACTACTGGTTTGAATTTTTCATGGGTATGTTTCATTCTTTCAGATCATTTATTTTATATCACAAAGAAAAGCGATAGACTGTTTGTACTTTTGTTTAGTCATGAAATGATAGAACCTAGAAGCATGCAGAAAGCTGACTTTTATGCATTGAGGATAGCAATATATGTTAAAGAATAATAAAGTATCAAAATTTAGTTTGCAATTGTAGACAGGCAATTTATGTGGACTGTAAGGAAATTAAAGGATGAGAGGGTAATCAACTCACACTTTAGGCATATGAGTGTTATGCACAGATTAAAGTAAATGCTCACATATTTTACTTTTTTTTTCATATGTGAGAGCAATTTCAATAAAAATGAATTCTAAAATTCCAATAAAAGTGAAGAAATGAACCTGACCTGATTCTTGAGGGAGTGAGGATTCAATAATTGATATAAAATATATGGATGGAAAAGAAGTGAAGCTTGTGGCATATTTTGCTTGACTTAAGTGATGATCATTCTTGCCCTATATTCTTTTGCAGACCAAAATGGGTAGGGTTTCAACAATATCGGAAATTAATATTTCTTGGGGTTTTATTTACATCTAATGGAATAAATTCGAGGCTAGTTATTGATGTAGTGAGATAGACAAGAGAAACTACATGTTCACTTATCTTTTATTTAGGATTTTTGAAGCATGAAATTTAACTAGATTAGATACACTTTAGCGTGAACGAGTTCTTTTCATTGCTTTATAACTAGTGCTCAAAGTTCCGTCAGGTTGGGTTTTATGACATATAATACATCTTTTGTAATCACCAGAACTGCAAGAAGTATATGGGGTTAAGAATCCTTGATGTGAAGTTATTGTTGAAAACTTTTTTAAGAGTTAGTTTACTGATATTTTGATGCTTTCTTTACTATCATAATAATTATTAGTTTCTGTTTCTGTAATTTTTGAATGACATACCATTGACATTGGTTTTCCCTTGGTCATATATTGGTTGGTCTTTCATGCAATAAACGCAAGTTCAGATGATCTACCTTTGTGGGGTATGCTTTCAACTGCCTTTGATCACATTTCATTTATTTTATAATGTTTTGAATTTCATTTTTTGATCATTATTGAGGGTATTTTTATTCATGTTTAAGAGTTTGTTGGTGAGCTACATCCTGATAAGAACAGTGATATTGGAAAGCATGTCCTTTATACCCATAAGAAAATTGTGGTAAAATACAACAATGACCAGGTCAGCAGTTAGTATATTGTGTGTATATATTGGTAAGGATTTTGGGATCCTTGATATTTAGGGCTTTATTCTTGCAGATTATTCATGTGAATCTCACTCAAGAGAGTCCAAAGCCTTTGGAAGTTGGTAGAACTTTAGACATGACATACTCTGTCAAATGGATTCCTACGAATATCACTTTTGCACGGCGTTTTGATGTCTATCTGGATTACCCTTTCTTTGAGCATCAGGTTAATATAATTGCTGCCAGCTTCATATTTGATTATGAAGAGGTTCTTATGTCTTTGTGATCATCCATGTGGATCATTTCTTGGTTTTCTCATCAATATGATCGTATTTCTCTGGATTTCTGCAGATCCACTGGTTCTCCATTTTTAACTCCTTCATGATGGTCATCTTCCTTACTGGATTGGTGTCAATGATATTAATGCGAACTTTGAGAAATGACTATGCAAAATATGCACGAGAAGATGATGATTTGGAAACTCTGGTGATGTTTAATTGTTGTTTGTCTGTTATCCTTTATGTTTCATGTATTTTTTTCCTTGAAGAGTTGTAGTGGCTTGATTGCCTATCTTTGTTTGACATTTACATACTTACAGGAAAGAGATGTTAGCGAAGAATCTGGCTGGAAACTTGTACATGGTGATGTTTTTAGGCCTCCTCGCAGTTTGGCTCTTCTTTCAGCTGTTGTGGGTACAGGAGCTCAGTTAGCAGTGCTGGTTCTTGTTGTCATCTTGTTGGCTATTGTTGGCATGTTGTATGTTGGGTATGTTCATGCCTCTAACACTATTCTGTTCAATGATTTTATTAAGGGTTCCTGATTTGTGATGCACATCGATGCAGTAGTTGCATGCCCTTTGCTGCATGTATTTCTCTACTATGAAAGTTGGCCTTGTATGACTGGTGGGCAATATATATTTTTCTCTGCTTCCATTATGTAATATTCTTCAATGGCATTCATGTGTCTTAGGCGAGGATCAATTGTGACAACCTTCATAGTATGTTATGCTCTCACATCATTCATTTCTGGTTATGTGAATGGTGGAATGTACTCACGAAATGGAGGTAATTGTTTGCATTGACGTTGTGTGTTCTCTTCACCTATGGCTTCTCCTTTTTACGTTTTAAATAATCTTTAACATTTTTTCCTTAAATTGTTAGGTAAAAGTTGGGTTAAATCCATGATCCTCGCAGCATCTTTGTTCCCATTCATGTGCTTTGGAATTGGTTTTATCTTAAACACAATTGCTATATTCTATGGGTCTCTAGCTGCAATCCCATTTGGCACAATGGTTGTGGTCTTTGTCATTTGGGCTTTCATCTCTTTCCCTCTAGCACTTCTTGGCACAGTTGTTGGAAGGAACTGGAGTGGTGCTCCAAACAATCCTTGCCGTGTAAAGACCATTCCCCGTCCCATTCCTGAGAAGAAGTGGTACCTCACACCATCTGTAGTTTCTCTGATGGGAGGATTGCTTCCCTTTGGCAGCATATTCATTGAGATGTATTTTGTGTTTACATCCTTCTGGAATTACAAGGTGAATTATGATACAGTGTATAATTGTTTGGGTGGTATTTTTTCTTGTTATCCATTTACGAAGGTTTAGTTAGAAAGGTTATTTGTGCCACATGACTCATGAAAGTAGATGATCAGCATGTCGCTAAAGAAAACATTTCTTCAAATTGTGTTTTAAGGGAACATTCTTATATTTGGTGGAAGCTGAGTGAACTTGTATGCACTGTTCGTTTGATGTTGTGAACATATTTGTCATATTTCCCTTTCCTTTGTGACAAACAGGTGTACTACGTCTATGGCTTCATGCTGCTGGTTTTCCTGATTCTCATCATCGTTACCGTTTGTGTGACAATTGTGGGGACATACTTTTTGTTGAACGCTGAGAACTACCACTGGCAATGGACTTCTTTCTTTTCAGCTGCCTCAACAGCTGTTTATGTGTATATGTACTCAATATACTACTACTATGTGAAGACAAAGATGTCGGGTTTCTTCCAGACCAGTTTCTATTTTGGATACACCTTGATGTTCTGTCTCGGACTAGGAATCCTTTGTGGTAAGTTTTCAGTTCAAATTCACATCATATCTATAAAATAGACTGCCATTTTCCTTTTTTTTTCAAATTAAAGAGTAGGCACTCACGGCCTGAAGTTACATAATCAAACCTGTGACCTCCCACTTACAAGGGAGCTCTCATGCCACTAGGTGGCTACAAGGCCATTGGCATAGACTGCCATTTTCTTATCATCCATAATCGGGCCTTAAATCTTGCTCCAAATGTGCAGGGGCTGTCGGCTATCTCGGTTCGAATTTGTTCGTCAGGCGGATTTACAGAAACATTAAATGCGATTAGGGCGTTTTCAGTGAGCTGAGTCCTGAGCACTTCTTGTAAGTTTGTTTCTGGAGACAATAAATTTTGACGAAGCCTCTCTGGTCTTAAGGGACCAAACAAGGGTTACAGGTAGATTCACTGGGTTTTGGGTAATGAGGTGATGTATTCTTTTTCTCTGGATTGGGGAAGCCTTCAATACTTTTTTCACCGGCTGTAGTTTAAAGACGTAAATTAGAATGCAGGAATATTGTCTTTGTAATCTGAATAGATAGCAAAAAAAGAAAATTGTTCAGAGTTTTCTTGTCACATGTCATGATCAAAATGTAGAAAAGAATGCATTAATGTTGATGTGTGATTTACTACCTCCGTTTTTTAATATGAGTAAGTTGAAAGGTTAGATTTAATATTAAATATAAAGTTTTAATCAATTTTATATATATAATATTTTTTATTTTTTTAAACTAATTTATTTAACTTATAAATTGATACATGATAAAATGTTATACATGAATGTTATGAGAGATTATGTTATATTTATCATAATCAATTAATTTATTTAATTTTATTAATTTATCTAAATTAGTTAATTTTATGTTAAATTTGGGAGGGAGTGTTTTTTAAATTCTGTGTTGTATTAAAAAAAACTAATTATTTAAATCAATATAGAAGTGTGTGTCAGTCTGTCCATTGCACATAAAAATAAAGAAATAAGGGAAATGAAGAACCACTCTCTTGTGTCTTTTCCTTAATGAATTCAATGGATGCCTAAGGAAAGGAGGAATTCGGGACGATTGTTATTTGAATGTTCCGTTATCAATCAATATATGAACATTAATATCATGACATATATGATTAATATTGGATGGGTACCATGTTGACTTGTTTTTTTTTTTTTTTATATACAAGAAGGCTAAATGCCCAAACGTAAAACTAACTTAATAGGGATTGAATCCCAAATACTCAGTGTGAATCATGGCCTCCAAATATGGAGGGCACTTAGAAAATCTCCTTGTAGAGGTTAACCCCTCTTTGGCAAGCGCATCAGCAACCTTATTTTAAACCCTAGACACATATTGAAGCTTAGTTTCCCAATTTAGCTCTAAAAATCTCTGTATCTGTTGGACTAATAAACTGCTTCTTTCAATATTCGATTTTGAAAGCATATCAATGACATTCTTAGAATCAGATTCAATGATAATCTTCTCCAACCTAAGATCCCAAGCTAGTTGAAGACCTCTGTACACAGCCCACTGCTCAGCTTCAATCACACTGCATGAGCCCAGTTTGCAGGTAAAACTAGCCACCCAATTACCTGCATGATCACGAATAATACCACCGCATCCTGCCATACCTGTTGTAGTAAGTGCTCCATCGACGTTTACTTTAATCCATCCTATCAAAGGAGGCTGCCAAGTATTGGAAAGTTGTATATTATCATCCTTAACTACATAATCTCGTCTAATCTGAACCAAACTTTCCCATTTTTGCAAAATGACTGCATAAGGATCCGCTGGTTTCAAGAAATTAGTATCAAAAGTTGCTTGATTCCTCCACTTCCATAAACTCCAAATTGCCACTCCCCAAATTAAACCCCAATAACTTCTACCATCCAAACCCAACTCCCTCTTGAGGTTCAAAGCAAACCAATCTCGTAAGGGAGCTCTAAAAAATGGGGAATAATATTTGGGCTTAAGTATTCGAAGCTAAAGTTGTCTAGCATAACTGCAATCCCGAAGAATATGTAAAATATCCTCTATATCATTATTGCAGTACCCGCATAACTCCGACGTTGAATCCCATTTACTCCTCCAAGCATTAGTAGGTAATCGATTATTAAATGCTATCCACATGAAAACTCTAATACGCTCAATGCCATTCCATTTCCATATGTCTTTATATATAGAACTATATGTACTAAGCTGCTGGGACTCAATAAGAAAGTAGACACTTTTAATCGTAAAAGTCCCATCATGGGTAGCATTCCATATCATAACATCCCTTCCTGCTTCCAGTCTGGGAGGTAACATGCTAAATAATCGTTGGAAAGCTTTACTTGGTAGAATCTCCGCAAATCTTGTGAAATCCCAACTTCCGGATTCAATCCATTCAGCAACTTTACTATTTTGCTCTTCAACAGTCAGCGGCCTAAGACACATATCCTTCAAGTTCATATTAGGAAACAACCAATTATCAGTAAAGAAGTTTACTATTTGTCCATCTCTGATATTCCATCTTGTGCCCATCTCAACTATCTCTCTCTGCTGGGAAATAAACTTCCATAGCATGGAATCCCCTTTTCGGGTCTCAAATACATTTTCTTCATTCCTTAAGACGTATTTATGTAAGATCACATCAACCCACAGTCCTTTCCTACCATTAATTAATTCACAGGCTAACTTGGCTCCACAGACACGATTGAAGGAGGCTAATTTCTTGAAACCAAGGCCCCTATGTAATTTTGGCCTAACAATTTGATCACATCCAATATAATGCACTTCATGGGACTTTTGACTATTACCCCATATAAAATTTCTTTGTAATCTTTCCACTTCCTAACAAATTGAAATAGGAATCTTGGAAACAAGCATGGGATACACCGGCACAGAACTCAGAACATATTTGGCCAAAGTAATCCGGCCAGCAATAGTAAGGGTATTTTCTTTCCAAGCTGCCAGTTTAGAACTAACTCTATCGATGATGTAATGAAAAGTATCCTTGGGTTTCCTCCCTCTGATGATTGGAACCCCCAGATACTTCCCTATTTCAGCAGAGACTTTCATTCCTGTAATATCACTAATTCTTCTCCTAGTATGCATATTCACTTTTGGTGAAAAAACATAGAAGATTTGCTTTTACTAATTTTTTCACCTGACGCAATGCAAAATTTGTCTATACAGTCCATCATACATTTGGCTTGTTTATCATTCGCTACTCCAAACAAAAGAAGGTCATCAGCAAACATAAGATGAGAAATTGTCGGTCCACCCTTAGATATCACAATTGGTTTCCATTGACCATTATTCACCTCATCCATAATAATATGAGATAACCTGTCTATACATAGGACAAACAGAAGAGGTGAGATAGGATCTCCTTGTCGGAGACCTCTTTTCGGAGAAAAAAATTCAGTCTGATAACCATTCCATAACACATATGAAACTGAAGTAACACAAGCCATAATAAGGTTAATGAGTATAGAATCCAAACCTATATCAATAAGAACTTGTTTAAGAAAATCCCATCGAATGCGATCATAAGCTTTCTCAAGGTCAATATTCATAGCCATTAACCCAACTTTACCTTTAGCTTTTTTCATTGTATGCATTATTTCTTAGCCCACTACAATATTATCCTGTATACGCCTGCCTTTTATAAAACTTGACTGATAAGGTAAAATAATATCATCCATGATGTTCCTTAGCCTGCTAACTATCACCTTAGTAATGCATTTATAATACACTGTACATAAAGCAATAGGTCTAAAGTGCCCAAAATTCTCAGGATGCTCTCTTTTTGGTATAAGAGAAATCAAAGTTTTATTTGCACTCTCGTGAATAAGCCCTTCCTCAAAAGCATTTTTGACAAACTCACATAAAGACCTACCCACAATCCTCCAATTAGCTTGATAAAAAATAGACGAGAAACCGACAATACTAGGAGCTTTATAAGCCCCCATAGAAAACAGAGCTTCCTTTATTTCCTTATCCGTCGGAATAGACCCCATTCTACTAAGTCTCCCTTTCATGTCTAAAGGAAACTTAGTAACAATTTTAATCATACAAGTCGCAGTATCATGACAATCATAGAGGCTTTTAAAATATTCTATCACCATAGACCTCAACAAAGATTCATCATCAACCCAATTCCCTCTATTATCTTTAAGAGTCAACACCCTATTTCTCCGTCTTCTCATTTTAGTTTTTAGATGATAATATCGGGTATTCCGATCCCCTTTTGTAATCCATTCAGTTCTAACTTTTTGGAACCATTTAATTTCTTCTAATTTCAAAATATCCTCCAAATCATTTTGCAAACTTTTTTCAAGAGAATCTAAAAATTTTGAATGAGTATAAGCAGGAGATCTTTGAATACCACTCAAACGGGCTAGAATATTTTTCCTTTTCTTTTCAATAAAACCGAAAATATTTTTATTCCAGTCAATAAGAGAGGTACTCAAATTCTCTAACGATTTATTGAAATCTTTCAAACATGCCCAATTATTAGCTAAGAAATCAGTGAATTTTTCATGATTAAGCCATATAGCCTCAAAACGGAAGGGTCTTTGTCTACCCGCCGTGGAATTATTCATAAATTGTAACATAATAGGATTATGATAAAAAAACTGAGTTCTAGGACATACCTTCAAAATGCAATCCGATAGGTCATTAAGAAACTGTACATTGGCAAGAGCTCGATCTAATCTTTCATATAACCTGGCACATCCAGTCAATCGAGGTCCCTTCCATGTGAACTTTGGTCCCTGATATCCCATGTCTGAAAGGCCACACTCATGTACTTTATCTTGAAACCATCTTATTCTATTTTGAGACCACCCACCTCCTCCAATTCTATCCATGGAATAGAGAATATTGTTAAAATCACCATACACCACCCACGGTATGTCAATATTATCAGATAAAGTCTTCAAATCATTCCACAATATCTGGCAAAAATTAGAATGAGGAATTGCATAAACCTCCGTCAGTAAAAAAGAAGGGCGTCCCACAATTTCACATTTGAAATGGAAGTATTGTCTATTTTCCACTAAAACTGAGACTTTAATTCCATTACTCTTCCAGGCTGCAATTAAACCTCCTGATCGACCTGGACTAGGGATAACTTTAATAAAGTCAAAGCCCCGTGAATAAAGAAATTGAAACCTCTTCTCATCTGCACACTTAGTCTCAGATAAAATAATAAGACTTGGCCTAGGACCACTACAAATAGCTTTTAAATTTATGAGGAGCCCATTAGCACAAGCCCCTCTTATATTCCAATATAATAAATTATCCATAAAATTAAGATAAAATAATAGATAATCCTTTACCCCACACATGAAGCCCACCAATTCCACTTATAGCAATTGGGTTTCAGGCACCATTCCTTCCTCAATATCTTCAATAATCTCATTCACAATAGGACATGAGCCCAAATCCATTAGCCCATTCTCTAACTCCCCAGGATCCACTTCCTCTATTCTAATAGCATTAGGTCCAATTAAATTGTTGGCTTGAATTGGACATGGATCAATCTCAGCACGTTGGCCCATCTGTATAGCCTCTCCATTTTCTCCCATTGATCCATTGTGTCAGCCCAAATTGATTCTAGTATCTTCCTCCATATCACAGCCCACAATCCACTTCCTTTCATCTCCAACGGTTCTCTCTGCATCCACCGCTTCCAAATTCCCCTTCGTTGTTTCCTCCAATGTCAGCATTAATTGGCCGCCGCTCCTGCTCCTCTTTTCACTCCTTCTCCGTACTTCCTTCCCATCATCTGTCACATCCTTTATCAACCCGTTCTTTCCCGCTGAGTTCCCGTCATCCAACTTCTGCATATTACTTTTCCGCCACACCTTCGCCGGACGTCCAGCGACAGTACTTCCTTGCACCACAGTATTAGCATTCTCTGCTTCAAGGGTAATACCATTACTATTATTCTCATTATTGTACTGGATATTCGTGTGACCATCATTTCCAGCGAGGATGCCGAATCTAGACCCACTATTTCCTTGCTTCGTACACTCTGCTTTATCCTCTTTCACCTTCCTTGTTCTACGATTTTTTTGAACAACTCTCCACTGCTCTTGATTATTGCAAGTTTCTTTATCTGAGTCTCCCTTGTTGCTTTATTGAACTTGTGGATCATTTGACTCAGTCACCTTTGGTTCAGTTCCTTTCCTTCTGTTTGGACAGATTTCAACCCGATGCCCGTAGATGCCACAGTTTGCGCAAAGCATGTGAAGCCCCTCATATTCCAAGAAGAAATCTTCTCCATCCAAAGAAAATCCTGACATCAATTGTTTATTTAGATCCACCAGAACGCATACTCTCGCATAATACCCCCTAAGTTGATTCGAGGTATTGATGTCTACCTTTACCGTTTCACCAATCCGGTTTTCAATCACAGTAAGGGCCTCCTCATCATAATATTCCAGAGGCAATTTTGGCATTCTAACCCATACTGCTACTCTGTTGATTGTGGCCTTCTCAGGTCGAAAGTTGGGCTCCCATGGCCTCACAGTTAAGTAATGATCATATATTAACCATGGCTCCCCTGTCAAGGCATTAAAGAAATCTTCCCTGTTCATCATTTTCACTACGTAGAACCCATATCCTATATCAATTAAGTTGATCACCCCTTTCTTTGCCCACATCATCTGTAATCTATATAGTAAAGCTTTATAGCCAATACCTTTGTCCAGTAATTTTACAATCACTGCTCTGTTCCATGATCTATATAGCTTCTTCTTCATCTTACCAGAAAATGCAAAGGTAGGAAAGTTTCTAGACGGATCTTCAATGGTTTTGCATAAAGGCTCATCATCCTCCCTCATACTCTGTTTTGATGTTTCATCCATACTTTCATCTGATTCTAACCCATCGTCTTCCCCAATATCATCTTCTTTTTGCTCACTGTCTCTATCCACCCCTTTCAATTTATCAGCGAATGAAGGTCCACCAGTTTCATACATTGAACCTTTTGAACCTAACATTGGCCAATTGCCTCGGAGCACATTCTCACTATCAATCTTGTCTCCATCGTTCTTTACCTTCTTAGAGTTTCGGAATAACAAGTCATCTTCCTCCTGTGAAGGAGGAACAGAATTCCTCAGAGAGCTTGAGAGAATAATCGCCATGATTTTTGGAAATGTTAACTGCATGTTGACTTGTTTTGTTTGCTATGATGAAACTTAGCTTGTGAGCATTTCATGATATCTCCTTTGGGTGGAAGAATTTCTTTTCTTTTTGGTGGATTTGAAAGAATTAATTACCACAAAATAAGGATTTGAAAGACATTTATGCCCTACAATGAATATCCCTATTTGCCTTCCATCTGTGTGGCAATTAATTGTTTTTTTTATACATATAAAAAAATTAGATAAACTGAGTTTCCGAGAGATTCATTATAATTAAAGTATATGTCTAATTTCAAAAATTATTTAGAGAGATATTTAGTATTTATAGATTATTTATTAATAAAATTTTTATATTAATAATAAAATTTAAATTTATAATCTTATAGATTATAAATTACCTGCTGCTAAGTGGATCAACTTTTGTTGGTGTGGCAGTTAATTGTTACTCATTAATTTTGAAATGCAAGTTTGGAAGATTGTGTCACACAACTTGTGTGTGGGATAAAGGAGCTTGTGGCAGCCACACACCAATAAGGATGTGGCCATAACAGCTGATAAAAGGTGACGAACCTCATCCTGCCACGTGGCGTATAGATTTCCCTGCCACGTCACTTCAAAACCCCGTCCCCTCTCAGACCGCACCATTGTAACCGTTCTATCTAACACGCGCGCTCAATCTCTCCCTCTCAATGGCCACTGCACCAGCTCTCCCCGGCACCGTCTGCGGTGAGCCTGCGCGCATTTACTCAAGTCAACCAGACTCTGTTCGGCGTCAAGGAGACCGGCAGAATCACGGCCATGGCGATGTACAAGGTGAAGCTCCTAACCCCCGAGGCACCTCAAGAGTTCGATTGCCCCGACGATGTCTACATTCTGGACCAGGCGGAGGAAGTCGGACTCGACATTCCATACTCTTGCAGGGCCGGATCGTGCTCTTCCTACGCCGGCAAGGTGGTGGAAGGCAACATCGACCAGTCCGACGGCAGTTTCCTTGACGACGACCAAATGGAAGTCGGATTCGTCCTCACCTGCGTCGCCAACCCTCAGTCTAATGTCGTCATTGAGACTCACAGGGAGGAGGAGCTCACCGGTTAAGTCTGAATTATTTTTGTCCTTAATCGATTATTGTGTCTCTGTTATATCTTCTTCCTGGTGTTTCAGGATGCTTCTTCTTCTTCTTCTTCTGTTTAATTTATGTTTCTGGAGAAGAATCCAGTGACTTGCTTCTCTCCCAGTAGAAAGAAACAAGCGAAATTGTTGTAACTCTGATAATGTTTTCGCTTACTTAGTTTCACTCATTCATATATGCTCCTCTTAATTTTTCCTTGTTCTCCGGCTTTTCTCTTCTCGTTAGCTTTCAGGGAATTCATGTACTTCTCTCTCTCCATCAATGTCATTGAGCCTTAGATTCCTTTTTGTTTTTGGGTGACGATAGCCTCTTTTATTTTTTTATGCGCCTTTCTGTCGAGCCTTGTCGAGCCGAACATCTTAAATTTTACACACAGATACATGTAACAAGAAGAAGCATTATTACCCACATGTGTGGTTCTTAATAAGGGAGGATTTTAAATGATCTATGTTGGGTTTGATAATGTTCGATCTGATTAAATAAAGTAGCTATTTATATATATACACACGTAAAATAAACCTTATTTTACCAAGTAGGGTTCGCTACTGGGCTACATGATCGCTTAATGCCAGTATATGATATCTACTTGTCTAATAAGTTGAAGAGAATTTATACCTCGATCTCAAACAGTGATAAGATGTACTTAGCGGCAAAATTTTCACCCAAGTATAAAACATGGGAATTGTTGAGAAAATGTGTTGTAAGTTGAGTCCTAATTTTAATGGATATATAAATTAACCAAGCAAGTTGGATCATGGTTAATCAAAATCAAGGCGAGCATTTGGGCTCTAAAAATGCTTAGAAGTAATTATAAATTACATGTCAATATGATTATTATATAATAAGATTTAAATTTACATCATTGTGCCATTCAAGGTATGTTCTTATCAGTTGGACTAACATAGGAGAGTCCGGGTTTGGGGCCTCACCATTGAGGGCTCCTCAATTGCCCTCCATTTATCTAAAACTATGTAATTTTAATATTGGATGTTAAAAAAATACAAGTCTAACAGCCATGAAAAGTTGGAGGAGCATAATGGGCTCAAGTATTATTTGTTTTATTTTATTTATTTAATATATAATATCTAGAGCTAAAATTATGTAGTTTTATTTTTTTTTAAAATAAATAGAAGGATAATGGAGGAGGCCCTCAATCGAGAGATTCTAGAGAGTCCATAGCTTTTTCTTTTTTTGGTTACAAGTCCATAGCTTTTTGTATCGAGCTTATATGTCAAAGTCACTCAAGGCCCATACTGTTTTATCCCTGACCCGAGGCCCAAACTCAATGCCCATACCTTTATGGACCATGCTACAGTGTCAAGCTCATGCTTTAACTCTAAACCAATAACCAATGGGGGTGGGCGTTTAGCCCTCTCTTTTAACCAAAAAAAAAAAAAAAATCAATGGGGTTAGTCTGAATGGTAAGCGGTTTGATATCGCTTAAACGAAGTCTCGAGTTCGAGCTTTAACATATGCAAAAAATCTCCGTTGGGAGACTCACCCACTATAGCTAAGTGCGTGACGCGGGTCAGATACAGATGTAATCGGGGTAAAACTCTGATGAACTAATTGAGCAATTAAAAAAAAAAACTCTAAACCAATATTCAGATCTCAGTTAAGATAAGAAACCTTAGTGTAGACCATTTGATTGAGAGCCCTGACACAAGGTTCATCAACTATTTTTCTACCTTCACAGATTCACAAAGATCAAGGAGCAAACCCTGGACGAGAACGTCTTTCTAATTAAAATTTTCTATTTATATTTAGTGCCCAACCTTATCTCATCTCTACTTAATAAAAATAAATTCTCTAATAACCCCAATATTTAGTAGGTCTAATGAAAGTAAATAATCTATTATAATATAAAATTTAAATTCTCATTCAAAAAAAGTATTGCTTTTAACTTAGTGGTCTACTGGTCTAAATTTGATACAATTTATAACTTTAATTATAAATAATTAGTGCATGTTTCTCTAATTAAAAAAAAAGTATTTTCATTTATGTGGATCTAAATTGTATTGAGAATTGAGATGTTAATATTTATCTGATACATGTTAATATATTGCGAGTATATATTGATTGTGAGTCCACGTAAGTGGATCTGTGGAACCTATGCTTTCCCCATCTATCTCCAGTCCCTACTTTCATTCCTCCTCGTGGTAACACTAACAGTTCATGTCTTCTGAAACAAATCGAGAAGAGTATCCACTTTTTCTTCACCATCTCCATCCTCAATACGGACTTCTTCTCCTTCTTCGTCATCATCATTGTAGTTATCTGGTGGCGGTTGACTGAAATCTATCGATTTAGACAGGTACTCATCGGCCTTCTTCTTTGAATCCTCAATCTTGAGCTGATCCACCGAAGTCACCGTTATCTGATTCAGCGATTCCATGGACGAGCTTCGTGTTAGGGTTCCGGACACCACCGTTATCTCGTCCCTCTCGTCGATGGTCGATTCCAGGGAACACACCGATCTTGTGGCAAGTGAGTGCACGGAATCGTGTTTGGATCTCTGCTTCACTCTCTTGCACCAACTATGCAGTGACTCTCTTACGCTTTCTGCTACCACCGCCTTCTTCCACCGAGATCCCATCTGGAGGGAGTCATTCGTCAGAGGAAAATTCAATCATTAACATGTAAGAATTCTGGATTAAGTAGTAGATGTCTTTAGTTGTGAAATTGAGACATGAATATTGAAATTTAACTAATTTAACTAACTTTCTTAGTCTAATTAAATTAGTTAGATAAGTCTTATATTAATTAAGGACAGAAGGAGTATCTCAGTTAATTAATTAACTGGGAGAACCTCTAAAAACTTTTTTGATTCTCATATATTTAGATATACGAACTAAGAGAGAGAATTAACCCAACCTGTGAAACTATTACATTCAGGGGTACTGTCATGTAGCTACACCAGAACTGAACAATAACACTGCAAGTTCCATAATGAGAAAAATGTAAGGAAGAGGGTCCTGCAACTAATATATTGTAGAATCTGGAAATTTCATGTCAAGAGATGCACAATACTTGTAAAATAAGAGTGAACATACCCAGATGCTAACCGTATGATGATCATATATTGGTTTCTCATGAAGCATGATCGTTCTTGGAGCCCCCACTATATGCATACAGAAATTCAAGAGAAAAAAAAAATTCTGATAAGAGGATTTATAAAACATATTAATCCTACTATTGAAAAATAAAAGGAAACTTTAATATGTAAGTCTCCATAATTTCATCTTATTTTTAATTAGCTCTTTATAATTTTTTTCCCTTTTCAAAGGGTCTTTATGGTTTCCTCAATTATAAGTAGTGGTTTCTATACTTATAATTTGTAAGAGAAACGGCATTAGTAGTTGATGGCGTGGTTCTTACTCAGCATATACCTGAATTAACAGATTATGAGCATAGGACTGATGTTTATAACGTTTATAAATAGAAAAAATGTAAAGGCCCAATAAAAAGAAAAAAAACTATAAAAACATGATTAAAAATCAAGTGAAACTATGACCAGGGAATTAATACACACGTAAATATGCAGGCTTAGCCACACCCCCTTTGAAGGATTAAAACTTACCAAGGACCAGATATATGTTGCCATTTCAAAGGCATTCTGCATGAACAGTGAAGAAAATAAGAACCAAAAACAGATAATGTAGAAATAACCTGAAAAACCTAAGATATGTGAAATCTCAAGTTTGAACTTTGAACCCACTTTTACCTGAAATATCACAAATTGTATGAGCCATAACAGTATCTCAGGTTTGTTGAACCAAAATAGATCGTCACGTGGCTTTACTTGTGTCCTATCTGATGGACCTGTTTGCTCCCTAATTTCAAGTGCTAAAGTGGAAACAACATGCTGAAGTTTTGTCCCTATCAACATCACAAGCTTTTACATGAAGAATAATCAGACATGGCTTGTAAATAAATTTTTTATTAGCTTCATTTTGAAAAGAAAATGAAACCAGAATATACTTACAATAACAGGAATAAAAGAGAGCCAAAAGTAAATATTCAGACCTGCAATTTAGAAATTTTAATGTCTGAGAAATTTAAAGCTCAAACTAGAACAATTTCCACTAATAGATTTGGATTGAAAAAGAAAAAAGTTACCATGTATGTTTACAAAGATGCAGATTATGGCATAACCCCAAAGTGGCCAACTGCAAGTCGACAAAGGCAATTGTTAAGAGATTACGATCACACTACTCCTAGGAAAGGGCACTTTGGTCCTATATATAAAATACAAATAACTGTATTATGTAGATAAAAAAGTTGGTTAAAATTTGTTAAAAGTCCATAGATGTGTGAAAAATGTATTTTAATTTTCAAAACACCCTTATTTATGTAGAGAGAGAGAGATTGAGATAATTAATGCAGTGATATAACATGTCATTAATGAAGGCAAAAATGAAAAAGGTTGGTTAAAATTTCAGACATCTTTAAGGAAGGAAAGAAAATTATTGTATGACTATGAGAATGCTTACCTTATTCCTAGAATACCATGAAATTCGTCTTCCATGCTGCGAACCATGTAATTATGGAAGTTATATGAGAGTGGTAATTTATGCTTCTGTAAATTTTCAAAGCAGGAAGCAAGTTAGACACTGGTGCAAAAATTCAGTTATCCAAAAAGATGAGAAAATCAGTGATTATATTCTATGAATGTAACTGAGTCTAACCCTATTTTCTTTTTTCTTTTTTTTGTTTTTTTTCCTCAGAAAGAAAGATGGCCTCTCAGTGAGCTACTTATGATGTACTTAGGTTTTTTCTTCAAGAGAAGCAAAAAATGAAGACAAAAGGCCACAAAGTATGTATTACTTTGTTATAATCCATTAAAAAAGCAGTACAAAAAAGAAAGTATCCTTAACAAATTAGATGCTTACAGTGATGAAACCCTGACGAAGTGCAAGGTAGTCAGATTTTTGTATAGAACTCCGGAATTGGCGCAGAAAACAAAGCTGCAACAGCAAACAACAAATTACCAACAGTTTAAAACAGCCAGAACCTGTACAAGGCTGATATTTAGAAAACAAGGCTTTCACTAAGTTGGCATCCTTTGAAAATTATTACTTTTCAGACCAAAGTATTTGATTCCAGTAAATATAAAGATCATTTACTAATTAAACAATGCAAATCATCAAGTTGTCAGCATAGTTTAAAACTTTACAGGTGATAAAGATTTCATGTATAATTCATATTAGATGATACATTACCATCCAGATTAATATTGGATTCCTGCTCCATGGATGAGAAGTGTGATGGAAAACAAAGGTTGTCTGTCTCCTCATCACCTTGTTCTTCTTTTCTGTGAGAAACAAAATTAATAAAAATAAGGGTAGTTTCCCAGACATGCAATACATTTTATTAAATGGATGATATGGGACACCATGTTTGAAAAAATTGTGCTTGAATTGTTTGTTTCCATATTGACAAAGAACATAAATCACAGCAGATGATAATGTTGAACTGATAATACTAATAGGATGTTTGGTAACTTATGAAATAACCATGATTTTGAGTTCATTATTGATTTGGGCATGTATGAGGGGTGTTTAGTTTTGGGTTCGGTATTAATTTTGGCATGTATACGGATGTTTGGATACTTTTCAAGAAAACCATGGTTTTGGCTCTCTTAACAATAGATCATATTACTTATAGGATGTTTGGTAATTTATGAGATAACTATGGTTTTGGGTTCATCATTGATTTTGACATGTATAAGGGTGTTTGGTTTTGGGTTCATAATTGATTTTGGCATGTATAAACGTGTTTGGATTTTTTCAAAAAATTCATGGTTTTAACTCTTATAATAAATACTGCTTGAATAGAAAATGGTTCATTCCAACCAAGTACCATGAAATGGGAGGCCCTAAACAGAGTAAAAATTTTCTTTTGGGGTGCTATTATGTATGTCAACCAATTGTTGTTGTTGTTTTTTTTGTGAGGAAGGTTTCAAATTTTCTAGTGTAAGATAAACCAGAAAAGAATACAAAAAAACCACAGAAAACTGGAAAAGCCTTAGCATTAAATCACAAATGTAATGAAGAATAAAGGTTTCTGTCATTGTAGTGATTCATTTGCTCATGTACCTGGTAGATTATTTCCTTCAGCTGCCATGCTGATCTGGTTTTCCCATCTTCGCCAACTATAGATCTATGAGAACACATCATAAATAGAAAATAAACCAAAGGAGCAATGGTTGGATGGCATGATGATGAAATCAATTGTTAAATCTAAGAGTATTTGTTGACCAACAACAACAGAAATGATAGACCTGACGATCAGATATAAAGAACAAAAGCCATTGAACCCAAAGAAGTTGGTGGACTATCTCATTGAATTTAATGGTTTCAATTTGTTTCAAAAATATAAATTAATCTATATTGTTTAGATAGAATTTGATCTGAACAATTCAGAACTGTAATGGAGTCACATTAAAGAGAAATGTGTGGAGAGAAACTGAGAAAGCCGATATAAAAGGCGCTTCGATGAAGACAATAATTCTTATTGTGTCTAGTACAATAAAAAATTAGTCTCTCTAGTCTTAAATGTATGAGCTAGTTAAAGAGTTTATTTTAATCTAAATGTAAGACTTTAATTTACTTTTTCTCATAAAATTTGTAAGTTCTTGTCCAAACTACGCTTATTAGTTGCACGTATAAAGGGAATTTTATATGGAGCAATTTTTAATACAAATGATTATAGAAAAATTAACACATAATTTTTACAAATAACTAAATTAACTAAATTCTTTAATATCTGTAAATTAGTTATCTAACTCTTATATTTAGGATTCGAGGGAGTATTAAAAAAGGAAAGAGAAAAAACCTCAGATAAGGTGCTACGCACATCCTTAATGTCGCTAGCTCATACTGACCTTGCTCATTGCTAAACCAACAGCCAGACAACTGTACAGAACATGAGTGATCCCGAGCACAAACAAGAATCGGTGCAGCTGCTCAAGACCCTCATATGAAACGAACGGTTCATGCCCCTGCATTCATTTATGAATTAAGGAAAGGTCTTAGGTATTGACTAATCAAAAGAGAGGTATGAAAAGGGAGAATCAAAATGAAGGGAATCATGCATGTTTCCTTCACTGTATGGAGTTTAAAGAATGAACCACACTATTTTTGGTTTGTAGATAGTATGACTTGTTATACTCTTCAGCTAGTTGAGAGGTTAGTTTTTGTCTTAAATGTAATACTTCAATTTATTTTGTCTCCCATATTTATTATTTTCCCCCAAACTAATTTACCTAACTTATAAACTGATATATAATCTAATATTACTCAGGAGTATTTTAGGGATATCATGTCACATTTGCTATAATTAACTAATTTACTACCTCATTTTATTAATTTACTCAAATTAATTAAGTAGCTCTTACATTAAAGATAAGAGGAGTAAATTTTTTATGTATATGTTGTTAAATTGATTGTGTGAGGGGATTATTCTAGGAATGATCTATATTTACATCTAAGCTTGTCATTCTTTCTCAGTTTTTTCATCTGATCTCTCTCTCTCTCTCTCTGCTGTAAATTCGTGGCAACATCATTTGAGTACTTATCATTAGCAATCATTGGTTAAGTGAATCAATTAAGCACCTTTTTATTTAGTGGAAATCATTTTCCTAAGCACATTATTAGTATACCACACTAAGAAAGCAAAGCCAAATAGAAAAGTACATTTATTACCTCAGGGCACTGATGAAATGCACCACTAATCAGTTCCTTTGGGGTATCAGTGTTGTTAGTGAAAGGGAATGGACTTTCAAGCATGATTCTTTCATTCTTGTCAAGCCCATTATCATCATCAGCACAAATATAAAATTCACTGTTGAAAAGAGACGATTTTACACACATTTCAGAGATCCACCTTGCGCATTGTGCCAACAACAAAGAGATGAGCCCAAGCAGCATCAACTCTAGCAGGAAGAATCAATTTCAGTAAGAGACAAAATCATATATCAACTTCACAGCTCTACACAGTCAAGGAAAAATGTTTTATTAAGGTTACCAAATCCAGCATGGATCCTCAGAAGTATGAGAATCCTAAGGTTTCTCCTATAATGAAAAACGATATAGATACATAACAGTGGGTCCCACTTTTGACATGCTACGTCTCACAAAAAGTAGGCCAACTATTACATGTCTATCTAGGGATTTTAGACTATACCAAGTGAATTGTATAGTAAGAATAGAGGATTCGAAATGTCAATATTTACCCTTATATTTTGTGAAAGATTAAAACACTACATTTAGTATTTACCTTCCTTAATTTTCTCTAATGAAGCATAAAGTGCCTTCCTTCTTGTCCTCTGCAACCACTGCATGCCAAGATAAAAACAAAAAAAAACGCTTCATACTTTCATGAGATTTAACAGCTATCTTCATTCTTCAGTTTTTTTTTGTCCGCTTCTATTCTGATATTAAATTTCATATTTGGCAAGCAGAGGTAGATACAAACTAAAAAGAAAATTTTCAATTAGCCTACCTCTGCATCAACTTTAAGTTTAACCATAATAGATTTAACATTGTAGGCATGTTTTGTGGTTCCTAGGATCTAAACAACATATAACCAATTCCCTGAATCTCTCAGCAACTAGAAGTAGCATATGAACATATCCGCAGATGACAAGACACAGCTTCAATTCATTTTCACTTTGGCTTTTAGCAGTTGAACGTTGTGTCTTTCTCTCATAGTTGTATCAAAGGACTAAACTATAAATAGTAACATTTAGTTTTTTATTCCACAGATAGTAACCTTAATAACATTTAATAATACTTGTCTCTTACCTTCCCAAATCTGTATATTGACCGTTCGACCAAGAAGCATACAAAGACCATGACAGTGACGACAGAGGCAACGGAGTATGTGGGCGTTTCAGCCAGAGACCTCCCTCGCTGAAGCACCTCTGCCATCTCTCTCTCTCTCTCTCTCTCACATCACTGCAAGAAACCGACCCTTTAGCTGAGTCACAGAAAGGTGGAAACTTTGATGGAAAAAATGGAATATTTTCTCGGGAAAAAGAGATCCAGATGGAAGAATGTGTATTTGGGGAGTGAAGGATCCAGGAAATGAGGGAACTTGGATACTGCAATAGAGAAGCATCGTCTGAGGGAAGGAAAGAGTTGTTTTATTAGGTGAAGGGTGTGCATGTGGGAGGTTTAGACTTTAGATCCCACACATGGCCTAGTACATTATATAGTGTTCAATATAATATAAAACTTAGTATTATATAATATTGCCATTTTTATCGATTAACTCGCTCAGATTGTAACTGCTTATGGAAATCCAGCGTCAATAGCTTTGAACCCAGTGCTTTCTCTCTCATCTCTCTCTCCAAATCCAACCAGCGCACATGGAGAGGTGGGAGGGCGTTACACTGTTACTTTCACTGATCCACCTGTCACTCACCAAATGACCACGAGCCCCTAATTAATCCTCTTTTTTTCTTTTCTTTAATAATTAATAAAATAGAACAGTATTCAAATGATAAATAAATATTTTTCTATTTTTAATATAAAAATTAGTTAACTTTTTTTATAATTAAATAAGTCAAATAAATTAATCAATTATAATTAAATTTAATTTTTTAAGATAAATTTATATCATATACTCCTCAATATATTTAAACAAACTTTAATTAGGATATATTTAAACAAACTTTAATTAGGATATATTTAAAAAAAATCAACAAACTATCACTACACCTAAGTAAGATATAAGCAACGCTTCAAAAACCAATGGCTAGTGCACTATGCATGTCTAGAGCTGTGAGATTCAAATATTTTTAAATTTAATTAGGATAACTTTTTTAAAAATATTTTTTACGGATTTATTTAAAATTTTATATTTAAACTACAACAACACATTTTATATTAGAACCAACCCAATTTGGTAGAAGGTTTTGATATTTATACTTATAAGTATAGAAGATTTTAATATTTATACTTATAACACCTTCAAAATTTACATGGTAACTACTACACACACATTAAATATCTCATAAAACAAGTGATTGAAATAATTAAGAGGAAATTTAAAAAAAAATAATAAAATGTATTTAATATTTTGTAGTAATATGAGATAATTTTAAAAATATAAACTAATTTTTATGATTTGTGTAATATTATTAGTAGTTAAAAATATTTTCAATGCCAACAAACTTTTATCCCACTTTAACACCCCAAAATTTTCTTTTAATTGATTTGAGGTTGAAAGGTATTCTAAAAACTTCTTTTTAAATTCTCTCCTAAGACAAAATAATTTTGAGTAAATATATATCTAACATTTAGAAGAGTAATTAGTACTTTAAAGTATTTAATAGTATAATTAGTATCCTAAACTAATTTTAGAGGTACGACCAGTACCCTAAAATATTGCACCCTAAATTAATTTTAGAGGTACGACTAGTATCCTAAAATATTTAAATTGATATAATTTTACCCATTCACTAACAAAAACACTAACTTTCATTTGATACATGTCACATAAACTTTTTATTTCAACATATTATTATTTAAAAAGCCATATATGTAATATTATTTTAATAAATTTTACTAAATAAATCATAAAATTTTTCAATATTCATATATGAATTATATACAATATCAATTTTAAAATTTATTCAGTACTCTTATTTAAACTATATGACATATGTGACTTTTTAAATAATAATATATCAAAATAAAAAGTTAATGAGACGTAGATCAAACAAAAATTTGTGTTTCTATTAATAAAATGATAAAATTATACCAATTTAAATATTTTAGGGTACTGATTATACCTTTAAAATTAATTTAAAATATTAATTATACTTTTAAATATTTTAATATATTAATTACTCTTTTAAAATTAATTTAAAATATTGAATACCTTTACCTATAATTTTTCACACCTTTTCCCACCTCTTTAGGCTAATGTTTTCACTTTGCTCCTACCTTTCACATTCGTCGAGAGGCTTCTTTTCTTATTGTTAGAAAGTTAGGATTTAATTAATACACCTTTTAGTCTTATAATACAATTTGATTTGGAATTATTAATAAAATAAATAAAAAATTGTATCTTATAATTTCTATTTATTTTTAAGTACAATATACACATGAAATTAATTGTGATTACATTAATTTTAGTTCTATGAATGATTTTTTTTATATAAAATCAATATTAGAACAAACATTTTCTCAAATATTTGACATATTTATAGATAAAAACATTAGGCCGTTTTATAATGTATACGATAACCCAACGAAAAAGCAATTATAATATACACACACAAAATTTTAGGTCCATTTGTTTATATTTATTAGATTAAATTTTCTAATAAATTTTTTCTACTCCTTCAGTGTCACTTTAACTAATTTATTGAGAATAAAAAAATAACATTTAACTAATTTAATGTATTTTAAATTGAAATATTTTTTTACTTTTACTTTTATTAAATAGTATAGAGAAAGAAAATATAAAAAATTGATAAAATTAAAAATGTGTATTAATTATAGGGATAAAATTAATAAATAAGTATCAATTATTGACTTCTATTTTGAATTAAAGCACATGATTACTTGTGATTTTTATTATTAAGGATAGTAAAACATTATTTTGAAATTATAACCATTTGAATTTTTATTATTAAAAATATTCATGTGTTAAGATTTGATCGAAGAAATGGAATTATTTTTATATTTTTAAATCTATCTTTTTCGTAATTTAAATTCATAGAAGAGCCTGAAACTGTTCGTTTTAAGGGAGATAACTTCCATGTGTCCCCTGCCAGTTCCCGCCATTTTCGGCTCAGAGGAACTCTCTTCAGCTCCTCCTTCTCCTTCTCATTGCGGTGATGGTCCACGCTTTATCTCTCTTCCGATGAAACGTTTTCTGAATACAAACTTTGTTGTTCTTTTATTTGTTGATTTTTCCCTCTTCTTCGATTTTCTGGCTCAACTTCCTCGTATAGTTTCCAGGTAATCATCATTTTCCTATCTTTTGAGCACGTTTTCTGAGTTCCTTTTATTCCACAATTTTTGTGCTAAGCTTTACGAATTCCCAATACGGTTCATGGTTGAATTCCAATCGTTTATAACATCTGATTTTGAGTCGCTATAGATTAAGAAGGAACAGACAAAAAAAAAAAAAAAACTCTCGAATCCTCTATTAATGCTGTATCCTGTTTTACGTGTTACACTCAAACCTTTTTTCCTCTTCGGTTTTAATACAGGAAGAAGTGGTAATCACTAATAACCCTTTGTAGTTTCATTGAGTTGTCATTCATTTTGGTATTTGGTTACCGTACATCGCTCCGCGTCTTATTTTGCTTTCCATCATAGACACGGTTGCACTTTCATGAGTTCTGACTGGACAAAATGAATTATAATTCACCTTTGTATTTTTTTGAATATATATTTTTTACTAGTCTGTCTACTTTCTTGCAATCCAATATTAATGAGAAGGTTCCTCACTACCATGATGATATGTGCAGTTTGTTTTATAATACATCACAGACATTTGCATCTTATCTCTCTAACTAAAGATTTTCTCCATTTACATCATATTTTATGGTTCTGAAGCCGTCCTGAGTGTGTATGTATAAATGGTGCACAATCTTAATCTTTTCCGCCTTCTCTTTTTATGGTCAGGTTTCTGTCAAGAGGATTCAATTTTGGATCAGTTTATGTATAGTAGGATTTGAAGAATAAAAACAAGATATATATATATATATATATATATATATATATATGGGGCTTCATGCACTCTTCTTGATTGATACCTAGATGATGCATCCAGAATTTTGTTCCTGCCGCCCGAGAAGAAATTATATTATGTGAAGTGTGAATCTTAATGAGTTCTCCATTTGAAGTGGGCAGCGAAGGTGACAAGCCCCAGAATGAAGGGCTTAAATGTGGCCTTAAAGAACCAACTTTCTTGTATGGTGACTTGGATCTGTATGTATTAGAGGCAAAAAATCTTCCAAATTTGGATCTTTCTTCTGAAACAATGAGAAAATGTTTCACTATGGGTAATACTTGCACCCCTCCCTTCATGAAAGCAAGCAGGATAAGTACTGGGAAATATCATGTAGATACTAGTGATCCCTATGTCTCTGTCATTCTGGCAGGGGCTACTGTAGCTCAAACTCGAGTAGTTCGTAACAATGAGCATCCTTCATGGGATGAGCATTTTATTGTTCCAGTGGCTCACCCTGCTGAGAAAGTAGAGTTTATTGTGAAAGATGATGATGCTCTTGGGGCTGAAATCATTGGAGTCGTAGAGATACCTTCTCAAAAGATTTTTTCTGGAAATACTATTAATGATTGGTTTCCAATCACCGGTGGGTACTCGATTTGCTCAAAAGGTACACCTGAGTTACATATCTCTATTCAGTATAAGCCATTTGGATCAGACCCTTCAGACAAATTTGGCATTGGAGCCGTAGCAGATTATCCAGGTGTTCCGAACACATATTTTCCTCCTCGAAAAGGAGGGAAAGTGACTCTTTATCAAGATGCACATGTACCAGATGGTAAACTACCTGAAATTCCACTTGAGGAGGGAAAAGTCTTTCAGCAGGGTAAATGTTGGGAGGATATTTGCCATGCAATTTCGGAAGCTCATGAGCTGGTATACATTGTAGGATGGTCTGTTTATCACCCTGTAAAGCTTGTCAGAGAACCAACAAGACCCTTGCCTGCTGGAGGAGAGCTTTCACTCGGAGAGTTGTTGAAATATAAGTCACAAGAAGGTGTCCGAGTGGTTATGCTGATCTGGGATGACAAAACTTCGCATGACAATTTTTTTTTGAAAACAGTACTTCTAATTACCCTAATGATAAAATTAAACATGATTTCTCTTCTGAAGTTTATATTGATTCATTAAATTCTGGGCAAGTTCTATTTTGTCCATACCAGTGGCCTGCTTTTAAACCAAATCATACAAAACAATATAACATTGAAGTATTGAAATTTCTTGATTATGCTTAATTATGAAGTTATTGGAAGGGAAAATATCCAATTAAGGAGAAATATTCGGAGGGGAGCAGAGAACAAGATAGCTATTGTTTCTTTTTAAAGTATGAATTCAATTGAATTTACTTCTGGACATTTACTGTGGCCCTCAATAACTTGATGCTAATGTAATCCTCAATAATTTGATGCTACGTTTCTAAGACTCATGAATATAATTTTTCTGAGCTGTGTAACCTTTTTGCTTGATTGTAGATAAGAAGAGCATAGAAATGTTTTACACCTGCATAACTGAGATTTATAATTCTTGGGAAAACAATAATTGATTTAATTGTTTGCAGGATGGTGTCATGCAGACCCATGATGAAGAAACTAAGAAATTTTTTAAACACTCCACTGTTCATTGTGTGCTTGCTCCACGTTATGCAAGCAATAAGCTCAGTATTTTCAAGCAACAGGTATGAAATTCTTATGCTTCCATATAAAATTATGCAGGATGAAAAGCTTGAGCTTCTTTGCTGCATCACCTCAAAATCATTATCTTTTTACTGGAAGAGTTCAATGAATAGTCATTTATAAAATTGAATATTTTGGTCCAGGTTGTTGGAACCCTTTTTACGCATCATCAGAAGTGTGTGCTTGTTGACACTTATGCTTGTGAGGATAAACGGAACATAACTGCTTTTATAGGTGGTCTAGATCTATGTGATGGCAGATATGATACTCCTGATCATCGGCTCTTTGTTGATTTAGACACAATCTTTCAAAATGACATTCACAATCCGGTATTCCCTGTATGTGGTTATTATGCAATTGCAAAATTACATGGTTACTTTTTGTATACATGGGGAGTCATTTTTTATTTGTGCTGGGCTGTAGTGGGAGCCACATTCAACTAGGGATTAATTATTACTATTGTTCATATGTTGAGGACGCTTTCTAAGTGCATGCCTTATTTTTTTGTTTATTCAACATTTTCTTGTGCCATACATGTGCGTATAGCCACATAAGAATCATTCATTACTGCGTTCCTACATATATTTTTAAGTGATATGTGATAGGTTGTCCGAGCTGAATTGCGGTGTTCTAAGAAAATTGAATTCTGTTAGGAGAAGTATTAACCTTGAACTTCTCAGATAAAAATGTGCCTGCCATCTATAGAAATCCCATTCCTGATAACTTAATATGAGTCCAGTTTTTTTCCATTTCATTTCTCTCCACTGTGCCTTCATTGCAGTTCTTAACCATTCAAATAAAATTTTAATTGTATAGATTAATTTATACTTTATACACTGTCAAATATAAACCATCAAAATTAATTTGATAGTCGACCATTACAGTAAACCTTCCATTTAGTGGAGAGAGAGCCTTCCTTCCAAAACCCACGACCCCACTTTGTGAGGGATTCAATGCTACTCCTCAACCCCACTGTGCTAAAGAAAAGGACACAAATACTACTTGTCAGCTAGCATTGTACAACGAATAACAAAACCAAAAATAAAGAAAAACCTTTTCCTCTACATGAAGTATGCTGGTTGTTGGCATGCTCTAATTCTTGAAGGCTCATCGATCTTCATGCACCGGCAATGCACTTGGGTTTTCTAAGAGGAATGCGTTCAAAGTGCTGTGGCTTACATATACTCCCTCCTTCTTTTACTTGAACCTTGTCCTCAAGATCTAAGTTCATGCATCTATCTTGCAATTCCTCAGTATTTTCCCAAGTTTAATCTGTAGGAAAGTGTTTCCATTTTACCATACTTTCTTCAACAAATTGAGTTCCTTTCTTAGCCCATCGACTATCCAAAGATGCCCTCATGTTTGATGATAAGTCCTCTATCATTAAAATAGGTGGAATTCAAATTAATAAAATTAAGAAATTATAGGTATACTCTTGCTGAAAAGAGTCCTTGTTCTAACAGATGCTGATAAAATGTCAAAACACTCAGATGAACTCCCAATTGTAAAATGTATCTTCTCTTTCATTATACCAGAGAATTTTATAAAGATTGTCTTTATAAACATAAGATTTTTTTCTTTGGAAAAATTTGTGACTAATAAATAAAAAACTATGAAACAAAGATAACGTAGATTTTTGGCATTCCAGTTTACTGATATTTTTTTCATTTGAGATCAATTAAAATGTCCAATTTGCATAGTTTGTCCACATTTACTGATATTCTGGCATGGCTGTTGATATTGCTCATAAATAGCATCAGATTAGTTGATGCAAAACCATTGTACTCTGCAAATAAATGCTTGCCTGACTGGTTAGTCTTGCATCTAGCAGATTTTCTTTTGCCATCTGATCTTCATGTTGCATATTGAGGTTGTTTTGTGTTTTTCTATAAGTCAGTAATGACAGCATGACAATGTTTGTTCTCCATATATTTAGTATATTTGCTGCAATGTATAATTATTTTCCACATGATTTTGTTAAAGATAGAAGGAAGGTAAATGCATGACTTGGCACCAAAAATGCTAGAAAGTGAAAAAGAAAGATGCATGGAATTTTGCAGAAGTAGACTGTGTAAATTGTGTTCTATATGATACAGTCAAATACTGGAGTACCGAGGGAACCATGGCATGACCTACATTGTAAAGTCGAGGGTCCAGCTGCATATGATATATTGACCAATTTTGAACAAAGATGGGGGAAAGCCAAAAAGTGGCGTGAATTCAAGCTAAAAAGGGTGGCAAATTGGAATGATGATACTTTGCTAAGGTTAGACCGTATTTCATGGATTCTAACTCCATCACCTGGTGCTGCTGGTGACCAAGTTGTTCAGGTAATTGATGAAGATGATCCAGAAAGCTGGAATGTGCAGGTATAAGGGAAATATGTTGACAATTAGTGACATGTATCATCCTTCTTTAAAATACCCTATAAATATTATGAACAACTACAAAATGCAGGTGTTCCGGTCCATAGATTCAGGATCTGTCAAAGGTTTTCCAAAGGATTTTGATGAAGCTAAGGCTCAGGTGAGAACAAGATTGTAAATGTGATGGAGACTAAGATAGTATGAGATGACTAAGTTCCACATTGAATAGTATGGGATTCTCAATGAGGTATTTAAGTAGGTTGGTTCTATTAACTTGATAGTTACTAGCTAGTAGTTGGGGGAGGGTTCCCATTCCACTTAAGTAGATCAAAATAATGCCCACTTAGCCTCTTTAAGATATATAGAATGGAAAGGAAATGTATGAAGATTAGATAGAAAATAATGATTTTGAGATAAAAATAACTCTACTGCTCTTACTTTCAAATGGTTAAGTAATGATTATAAAAACATGATAAATATTGTGAAAATATGATGAAAAGGGATTTTCTTTCCATCTTTGTTACCAAATGTGCCCTAAGACTTGTTATCTTTCTAAGGCTTAAAAATAGTAGATATTTTGAATTAATGATTATAAAAGATGATAAACATTGTACAAATAGCATGAAAAGGGGTTCTCTTTCCATCTTTGTCCGTACCTGATTATCTTTTACTTTGCTCGGCATTGTGCTTTTGCATGATACTGAAATAAAACTGTTTTGGTCTTCCAGTTCTAATCCTGCTTTTCTGCAGCATCTTCTCTGCGGAAAGAACTTAAAAGTAGACAAAAGTATCCATACCGCTTATGTAAAAGTAATAAGATCGGCCCAACACTTCATATATATAGAGAATCAATATTTTCTGGGATCCTCGTATCATTGGCCTTCATATCAACATGCAGGTAATTCGAGGAAAACTGTTAGTATCACAGTTTTTTTTTTTTTAAAAAAAAATTATTTAGACTTTGCTTTATTGAACTTATTAAATGAAGGTACAGATTTGGTTTTGTGGGATTTGTGATTGTGTATTCCCGAATGCAGAAGTTTACATAAATTAGTCTCATTACTAATATTTCCGGCCTACAGGTTATAAGATAATTGTCTATTAGAAATGTAAAATGCATCAGATTTAGCAGATGCATCTGTGAATCTATTAAAAAGCACGACACAGGAGCCAGGATATTATGAAAATAGTACCAGCTTGCTGTAATTTTATAATAGCATTTTGAATAAGAAGGCGCCAATTATTATATTTTTGTTGTTAACATTCAGTTGCCAGGTATATTTTGATGTGTAGTGGTGAAGAGCAGAGGGAAGAGAGAGAGAGAGAGAGAGAGAGAGAGAGAGGAATTATGAATAATACTTATCAAAAGAACCATCTGATACAATTAGTTTCCCTTACATAGTATTTGACTTCTACCCTCCCTCACTAACGGCTATTATTGCTTATTCCCTTAACTAACATAACCACCAAATCTTATAATATTTACAACTTGCACATCAATACCCAAAAAACGAACCCATGACCGATGCTGTTTCTGCTGCTGAAAGAGTGAAATCCAGCTTGCCTCTTCATCTGGAAGACCCTTCCACTGCACCAACACCTCAGTTATGATCCTACCCCTTTTCTTCTCATTCTCTTGTTCAGAATCTTTTCTGGAACTAAGTTTGGAGGTGTATCAGGGCAATCAATTGGTGGATGACGCTGTTCCACTGGATGGATCAGGGCATAACTTCAATAGGGAGATACAAAAAGTAGGATGAACCCTCGATTCAGGAGGAAGTTCCAATTTATAAGTCATTGGACCCATCCTTTGGATGATTCTATAAGGCACAAAATATTTTGGTGCCAATTTTTTAGAGCTTCAAGAGGCTGCAGATGTCTGCCTATAAGGTTGCCGCTTAAGAAAAACCCATTGGCCCACCTCAAGCTCCCTAGCTGATCTGTGCAGATCTTATTTTTGTTCTGTTCACTGTCCTGCTTAGATGATGTTTGGCGATTGCTAGAGCCTCTTCCCTTGCTGAAAATGATCTATAAACAGCTTCTACAGATGCATCTCTAGGTAAATAGGGTATGTGCATTGGTGGTTGCTGTCTATATAGCAATTCATAAGGTGTAGCCCTTGTTGAGGAGTGAAAAGTGGTGTTATACCACCACCTAGCCAAGGACAGCCACTTCCCCTAATCTTTTGGCCTCCCCCAACCCATGCAACGCAAGTAATTCTCTAGAAATCGATTGAGTATTTCGGATTGCCCATCCGTTTGCGGATGGTAGGAAGAAGTTAATTTTTGTTCTATTGATGGTATAATTTTGTTTGTTTTAAAAAAAAAAATTGTTTCCAAAGTTTTTGTTCTTTTATATCGTTATCAATTGTGGTTTCAATATATAAATTTGCATTTGTAGAACATGAATTGTGGATTTTTTTTTGGTATATACGATATAAGTAATTTTGTGCAAAGTAGTCGTGACGATATTGTGGGTGTGTATATATATAGGGGACCTAATAATTGAGAGGAGTGATTTTCTGAGAGTTGGGTGGAGTAACTAATTATTGTTAAATCACCAATTAATGGTCTAAATTAGTGATTACTTTCAGTTTTAACTTCTCACCTAAAATTGCTCCAATAATTTTTACCAGAACCTTTGTGTGAAAGTGTCTTTCTGATAATTTGTTTTCCTTAACAGGAGCTGATAACTTGGTTCCAATGGAGTTAGCTCTGAAAATTGTCAACAAGATCGATGCAAATGAACGGTTTTCCGTCTATGTTGTCATACCTATGTTTCCAGAGGGACCTCCAACTAGTAATGCTGTGCAGGAAATCTTGTTCTGGCAGGTCAGGTCATTTTCCGGTCTGTGTTCCTTTCTCCGAATTTTCAAACTTAGCATATTTTGTACTTTTTAGTTGCTTAAGCCAGATAATCGTCATAGGCTGACTATTATTTCGTTTTGAACTTATTATTAACTGTTGATGATCATCTGTATTGGGTGAGAGTATGATCTCATCCTATATCTGAAGGTGGATTTACAAGTTCCACTTTCTGTTAACATAATCTGGAGTCAAATATTTATCAATTATCATTAAAATACTCAAAAGTACAAAACTGAGCACAAAATATGCAAATTTTCGGTTTTCTTTTTTGGCTGATTGAAAAATTCCTCCTAGAGATGATTGGCATGCAAGTTCTCTTCTTTTCCTCTACAAGTGGCTGGGGAATAATGAACTAACAAGTGAAAAGTTGGGTCTGGGATGTAATCGTGTAATTTTTACATTTAAGAATTAATACATGTCAATTAGCAATAAAGATTTTTAGATTCTATACTTTATACTTGCTACAAATTTACTTCCGTTTTCCTCACATTTGAATTACTACAGGGACAGACAATGTCTATGATGTACGGCATGGTTGCAGATGCCCTTAAAAGAAATGGTCTGTCTGATCAATATCATCCTCAAGATTATCTCAACTTTTATTGCCTTGGAAAGCGTGAACCTCAAACCTGTGACAGTTCCATATCTATGTCAACAGCTGACCGTGGTCTGGTACATGCCAAACTACCCTTTATTTGCTCAATGTATTGCATGCAGTTGTGGAAACCATGGCTTTCATGGTAAAATGAGCACAAATCACTAGCTGTTAATTCATTGCTGTGTTTTTACCTTTAGAAAAGTTGGTGGGTTTGCATATAGAAATTTATGTGAACTTTCCATTGGCTTGGAATTTGATCCTTTCAAAGAAATCAGCCTGTATTGTCATTTTGCGCTGGCTTTGTTTATGTTATTAAACATTGAGACATGGGAAAAAAGCATAAAAAACTATGCAAATTAAGGGAACATAGAATAGAAGCAGTGTTTAACCCTAGTGTCAGTGTTATGCTATTTCTGGTTTGATCTTCATTTAGTTTTCAAATTTGTATTAGGTGTGTGATGCAAAAGGATGAAATTATAGAAAATGTAATGTTATTGTCTTTCCTTCTGATTCTACCCTTTTCAGAGATACACTGTAATAGTTCATATTTGTGTGCTTTTTTCCTGTTTCCTCATTCAGGCATCGGTTTACAAATATCGACGTTTTATGATTTATGTTCATGCCAAAGGACTGATAGTTGATGATCACTTTGTAATCCTGGGATCTGCAAATATTAACCAAAGATCCCTGGACGGTTCAAGGGACACAGAAATTGTTATTGGCGCCTATCAGCCTCAATATACATGGGCAAGAAAAAATTCTCATCCACATGGTCAGGTTAGAAGTTCCAGCTCTACTTGTTGGTTAATGTGCCAGAGCAGCAAAATTGACTACTTGTTGCTTTGGTAGAAGACATCCAGATTATGCAATTTCATCTTTTTATTCCTAATTATTCGTAATGTCAACAAAGTTTTTGTTTGTTGACACAGTAGATGAGTCAGCATTATTCATTTTCATCTTCTTTTTTCTCTGTAGTTATTGGGAGATCAACAATGATTTTGGTTTGTGTAGGTGTATGGTTACAGAATGTCACTCTGGGCTGAGCACCTTGGTGGTCTTGAGGATACTTTCAAGGAACCAGACAGCCTCGAATGTGTTCGACGTGTGAACGAAATTTCCAAGAGCAACTGGAACGCATATGTGTCTGAGGAAGAGAAGGAGATGAGGGGACACTTGATGCAGTATCCAGTTCGGATTGGCAATGATGGAAGAGTTAGTTCCTTGAAAGATTGGGAAAACTTCCCTGATGTTGGTGGTAAAATTCTTGGATCACCCAACTCTCTTCCTGATACACTAACCACATAATTCAGTTGTCACACTTTGACTAGAAAGAAAATTGCCAGGTTAGAGACAAAATTAAAATAATATAGCTTTTAGGAATAAATTCCTTTTCCATTTAGTTTGTGTTAGTGGATGGAAGTCTCATTCTTTTGCTTATTTGTAACATCTCTTATGGGATTGTTGCTCTAATCTCAAGCAAATGGAGGGGCAATTTTAGATGTTTGATTCCTCATTCATCTCATTTTTGGTGTGTATAAGAGCTGATATTAAAAATCTAATATTTTTTTCTTGAAGGTGAAAATTCAGGTTAATTAGGCATTTTAAAAATGGGTTTGTTTCTTCTAATAAATGTCCCAATCCTAAAAAATAAATTGTGTGCTGAATAGTGGAAGGTTTATTTGCAAAATTTGGGAAAGATATTGTGAATTTATAAATTTTGTTCCTATGAAACGATTTTATTAGATAACAAAATGTGTAAGTTGTCTACATTGATAAGAGAAGGCATCGTCACTTCATTAGGCATTGAAGGAGAGTCATTGTGATCAACATTTTTGTGGTGCTCTTTGTGGATTTTTTTTTTTTTGTGTAAGTGTTTTGTATTTGATAATTTATATTTGAAGGGCTCATTTTGTAATTGACATTTTTTTTGGGTAGACTTTGTAATTGACATTTTGAATAATTCATATTACTATAAAAGATTCCAAATCTGAAACAAATTAATTTTCAAGTGGGTTAGATATTTTTCAGCAGGTATCTATTTATTTTCCAGTAGTTATTAATTCTTTTTTTTTTTTTTGCTAACAGAATAGTTATTAATTTAATCAATATCAACAACCAAGTATTTTGAAACAACTAAATTTCGAAGTGGTTCAACTATTTTCTTTCAAGTGAAATCTCAAGACATTTCCAACTTATGGTTTGTGTTTTTGGTAGTCATCGTTTCAATTTATAAATTACTGTGTCCTAGTCTAACATGAATAATTTTTCCAGTGGGCTGCCTTATATTTTCAATTAAATACAATAGATTTCCAACATAAAGTTTGATTTTAGTAACCATCATTCAGTTTATTATATCATTTCAGTTCTTAAAAAGATTAGACCTAACCAGTGAAACCACTTATTTTTCAAGAGAACATTTACCGTTTGGTAGATATAGTAAAGAACGGGTTCGTATTCTATAAGAATAAAATTTTGATTCCTGTTGCCATTATAAAAGCTCCTATAATAAGCTATCTTATAAGTTTTCTGTAAGTACTATCTGAATCCTGAAGCTATATCTTGACTTTAGTAGGGGGATCAGTATTGAATTTACCTAATTTTTTTTGTACCAACAAAAAATAATCACCTGCAAATAGAAATATGACACTTGTTAGACAGATCCTATGCTACCGAAAACATATAATTTCACAAGGAAATTACCAAAAGTCCACTTGGAAATTCTTTCAAACAACTACTTGGAAACCAAATTCCATGTGGATCCTTGACTATTGCAAAACTTGTGGCTTACAATAAACTTTTTGGTATATAAGCTAAAAATTATTTCAACTATCTAATTTTTCTCAGAATTAATCTACACATCAAATTTAATAGAAAATTATTATTGTTAAATTTGAAAATTATAGGAGGTCTAATTGAAAATGTTATCAACTAGTCGTGATTATTAGTTGGATTATTAAATGTTGGATTGCTTGTGATTAAAATACTTGTACACTAGTTAGAAATATAACAAATGTCAATTAAAAATGTTTTCAATTCCAAAACTACCGTAAATTTCAACATGAGAATATTTTATTTTATAATATGTCAATCAAGAAAATTAATTGATTTTTCAATATATATATTTATATCATACAATAAATTAATTTTATTGTTAAAGCATCAATTCAAGAAAATGTTGGTATTACCAACACGCAAAATAGTAACTGGTATAATCCATGGTAATACAAATTTAAATTTTAAGAAATATATTTATTAAAAAAAGTAAAAATATTTAAGGCATGTTTGGTAGGTGAGAAGTAGAATCTTCTATTTTCTTCGTTTGATACGATAGAAATAATTTTTATTTATATTTTTAATATTTTAGGTCATTTTAATTCTGTCAAAAAGCTTAAAATTAAGATGACAGAAGTGGAAGTAAAATTTTTTCGACCATTTTATCCCAATTATAAAATTCCTGGATAAATTTAACCCTTTCCAAGTTATAACAAAAATATTTTAAACTATTTTATCCTAAATTATAAAAAAAATATACATAAATTCCATACTCATTTCTATCATACTAAACAAACTTTTAAAACTTATTTTCAGCCTAATTTTACTTTTATTTCTTTTTTATTATCTATTTCTATAAAAAAAAATTCCATCCTATCAAACACAAAGTTAACGTTTTAAGTCTGGAAAGAAATTATACTTTTTATCAAATAAAAGAAGAAAGTGCTGGTATTTTTGAGAGGGTGAGGGAGGAAGTTTAATACTTCAATCTCTACCTCTTTTATTTCTGGCAAAATAGAAAAGAAGGAATTGAAAGAAATATCTTACACCTAATTTTACTTATTCGGTTGATGGACACAAATGACCGCATAGAGCAGTGGATTAGCGCGTCTGACTTCGGATCAGAAGGTCGTGGGTTCGACTCCCACTGTGGTCGATTATCTTTCTCTTTTTCAATAATCTTCCTTGGCTCCATCGCGTTTTTTAAACTAGGGTTTTGGCTCCACTTCGTCCTCTTCGTTCTCCAGAAACCTCTCAAGTTTCAACTGGGAAACAAATTTCGAACCTGAAGGTATTCTCGTGACTTTTGTTTCGCAATCATTCAATTGAGGTGTTTCACTTTCACAGGTAATTAAAGAAAAACACTTTAGTTTTATTTTCCTGTAAATTAGTTAACTAGGGGATGCCCGAGTTAGATAATCTCTGTGCTAGGGTTTGCTGGAAATCGTTGTGAATTTAACCTATGCTTGCACATTATTCAGATCAATAAAGCAATAAATTCCTCGCTCATCTTCTCTAATTTTCTTTTCTTCACTTTCATTTCAGTGTGGGAATGGGTTCAACAGGCCAACCGCCCTCCCTGAAGAGACATGACTCATCTGTAAACAATAGAGAGGAGGATCGTCTAATTGTAAGTCCACTTGGAGCTGGGAATGAAGTGGGTCGTTCTTGTGTCTTCATGTCCTATAAAGGGAAAAATATACTGGTATTAACTTTATTGCTACATTACACAGAAATATATCAGTATAAGTACTTATCAACTGCATGAATTAGATGCACTTTATGATTTAAATATTAATAGCCTTCCGAATCCAGGTTGATATTCTCTCTTTATTTGGGATTTCTCATGAGGCTGAAATATCTGTGTTACCATGGATGGACCTTCTAAATCTCTATATCCACTAACAGCATTTATTAACTCCAGGTTATTGATTTCCATCAAACAGTAGAAGTGAATGGCATTCGGTTCTGGTGTTACACTGCAGGCCATGTCCTTGGTGCTGCTATGTTTATGGTTGACATTGCTGGTGTTCGAGTGCTCTACACTGGGGATTATTCCCGTGAGGAAGACCGGCATCTTCGTGCTGCTGAGATCCCCCAGTTCTCACCTGATATATGCATTATTGAATCCACCTATGGTGCGCAGCACCATCAACCTCGACACATGAGAGAAAAACGTTTTACTGATATTATCCACTCAACAGTTTCTCAAGGGGGTCGTGTCTTGATTCCCGTATATGCCCTTGGTCGGCTCAGGAGCTCCTCCTGATTCTTGATGAATATTGGGCCAACCATCCTGAACTCCAGAATATACCCATCTATTATGCTTCTTCCCTCGCGAAAAAGTGTTTGACTGTGTATGAGAGACATACACCCTTTCCATGAATGACAGGATCAAGAATGCAAAGTGAAACCCCTTCTCTTTTAAGCACATATCAGCATTAAGTAGCATAGATGCTTTCAAAGATGTGGGACCATCAGTAGTGATGGCAAGTCCCGGTTTGCTTCAGAGTGGGTTATCACGACAGTTATTTGACAAGTGGTGCTTTGATAAGAAAATGCATGTATTTTACCTGGTTATGTGGTTGTAGGTACTCTTGCAAAAACCATCATTAGTGAACCAAAAGAGGTACTCTCATGAATGGGCTCGCCTCACCCCTCAACATGCAGGTGCACTACATATCCTTTTCTGCTCACGCTGACTCTGCTCAAACAAGTGCATTCTTAGAAGAGCTCAACCCTCCCAACATAATTCTTGTTCATGGAGAGGCTAATGAGATGGGAAGGCTCAAACAGAAGCTCATCACTCAATTTGCTGATAAAAACACCAAAGTCCTCACTCCAAAGAATTGTCAATCTGTTGAAATGTATTTCAACTCGCAGAAAATGGCAAAAACCATTGGAAAGCTGGCCGAAAAAACCCCTGAAGCTGGCGAAACTGTCAGTGGTTTGCTCGTAAAGAAAGGCTTTACATATCAGATAATGGCATCCGATGACCTCCATGTCTTCTCCAGCTATCCACAGCAAACATCATCCAGAGAATAACCATCCCTTATTCTAGTGCCTTTTGCGTCATAAAGCATCGTCTCAAACAGATATATGAGGGCGTAGAGTCTTCAGTAGATGAAGAATCAGGAGTACCGACGTTGCAAGTCCATGGGCAAGTGACAGTGAAGCATGAGTCTGAGAAGCACATCTCCTTGCATTGGACATCAGATCCCATCAGTGACATGGTATCAGACTCAGTTGTGGCTCTGGTTTTGAATATCAACCGTGAGGCTCCAAAAATGATGGATGAATCAGAGGCTTCTCGGATTGAGGAAGAGAATGAGAAGAAGGCCGACAAGGTCATGCATGCACTCCTTGTCTCACTCTTCGGAGATGTTAAGGTTGGAGAGAATGGGAAGTTAATAATTAACGTTGATGGGAATATTGCCAAGCTTGATAAATTAACTGGGGACATTGAAAGTGACAATGAAGGCGTCAAGGAAAAGGTAAGAACAGCTTTTGAGCGGATAAAAATTTCTGTCAAGCAAATTCCTTTGAATGCCAGTGCTGAAATGTGATGTTAAGGCGGATCTTGATCTTATATATATATATATATATATATATATATATATATGTTTACTCTTCTTTTGATGTCAATTTTAGATATATGGATACAATGCGAGGTTCATCACTCAAATGAGTTCCTTGGATTTAAAGGATTTCAGTTGGCTCTATAATTTTGTACGTCTGTTTTTTATTTTCTTAACTAAAATTAAGTAGAAATAAAACGAAAGGAATCCAACCTGATTACCAGTGGAAACTATCGCAAGTCTTGGCCCCCACAAAAAAGAACGTATCACTATTTCTTATCATCTTCACTTATTCATTCGTTCATTAGCAAGGACATGTAGAATTGCTATAATTTAACCGTTCCTCAAATTTTAAGTCATGGGTTTTGATATTTCAGGGGATAAAATAATCTAAATTTTCCTTAAATTATGACAATTAATATTTTAGACAAAAAAAATTTGAGGAACAAAAACTTCTAATTTAAAACTTAGAAATATCAAAATCAAAATAAAGATAAATTCAAAGGATTAAAGATTATATTTATCCTTATTTTGTCATTGAAATGGTATCACATAATTGCCACAAGCGTTACTGTTAACTGAACTGATAAAGGTGAATGGAATAGAATTTTAGGATTTCAACCTTCTCACAGAAAAAATTGATGGTGCATAATTAATTTATTAAATTATAATTTTCATGTATAAAATTTAGTTTTAAGTCAAATTACTAAATGTTGTGCATGACTTGCATATGAAATGAGAAGAATTCCTATACATTATAAGAATGTCATATAATTTGTTATGACAAGTTAGTTAGTTAGTTACTAACAGTTAGTCATTTTCCGCCTAGTCTTTCCTGAGTCTATAAATAGATGGGCCAGAACAAGTATGAGGATATCGAATAGCACAGTGAATTGCACAGTTCTCCTTTGTATAGCTAATTTCCGTCAACCTTGCTCTTTTCTCCTATCTGAATCCCCTCTCTTTTCTTCTTTTTCTCTTATTCTCTCTTCTTTCCTTTCATTCATTCTGCTCTGCGTAAAATACCCTATCAATTGGTATCAGAGGCTACGTTCTTCCGACCTGTGCGTGGATGGTCAAAACCCGACTGCAAGAAAAGTCAAGAAAGATGGACGCCCGAATGCAGAATATCGAGCAACGATTACAGAGCATCGATGAGCTTTAGGAGACGGTGTTAGGATTTCGAGATGAAATGCAGAATATGGGACGTACCTTTCGGCAGGAAGTGCAATTGTTGGCACAAGAATTTCGCAAAGCTGGGCACGGCACAACCGTTCGGAATGAACACCGCCGGAATAACAGTGACCCAGATGATCGACGACCGTCTAGATCTCCAAGAATGGAATTTCCGAGGTATGACGGCAAGAATATTCATTCGTGGATTGTGCGATGTGAGCGTTATTTCAGATTGGAGAATACCCCAGAACATGTAAAGGTGGATACGGCCGCAGTCAACCTGGACGGAGACTCTTTCGAGTGGCAATTGGCCGTCGAGCGTAGGTGGGGGGAGGACCGCCCCACTTGGCGGGAGTATACCGAGTTACTGAAGAAAACTTTTGGGCCACCATATGAGAAGCCCATGACGGAGTTAACTCATCTCCGTCAGACGGGGACGCTAGCCGAGTTTAACGTAAAGTTTGACACCATTTCTGCCAAGCTCGATTTGTCGGAAGCTTACTCGGTCGACGTCTATGTGGGAGCGTTAAGGGAAGAGATCGCGGATTCTGTCTTGATGTTTGATCCGCAGACATTGGCGGAGGCGAGACGCTTGGCGCAGGTGCAAGAAATTGCAATGAGCCATCGCGGGTGCAAGAAAGTAAACGACAGAGCGGGGAGGTCGACGACAGGGCCAACAGTGTCGGCAACAACAGGGAATGCCTACAAGAATATTCCCGTAAGTGGAGGAGCCTTGCGAAGTGATCCCGTACCACTTATGATTCAAGACTCTGCGATGAATTCCAAGAATGTAGCAAGATTCGTCCGGCCTCTTAAGATGCTGACGGCAGAAGAAGAGGCTGAGCATCGAGCTAAGAACCTCTGTTTTTATTGTCATGAGAAATTCACCAGGGATCATCGATGCCAGCAGCGGCAGAGAATGCAACTGCACTTTCTTGCACTGGAGGAGGACGTTGCAGGAGGTGAGGGGTCTGAGGCTACTGATGGAGAATCTGAGGAGTCCATTCCCCTTATATCATTGCATGCGATTAGGGGTGAAGAGACCCAAGAAGCCATGAAGATTGCCGGAAGTGTGGGAAAAAGAAGTGTCTTCATTTTGATCGACAATGGGAGCACACACAACTTCCTTGATTTGAATGTGGCAAGGCGAATGGGATGGCGAAAACAGGAGGAGGAAGTATCCTCTGTGCAGGTAGCTGGTGGACGGCGGCTGCAGGTTCATGGAGTTTGGGAAAAGTTTGGATGGCGAATGCAGGGGTTAGAGTTTGAATCTACCTTCAGGATTATTGATTTGCACACCTATGATATGGTGTTAGGACTAGAATGGCTGAAATCTATCAGGAATGCCTATTGGGAATATGACCAGATGGCAATACACTTTTGGTATAAAGGGAAGCTTTGTAAGCTGCAAGCTGCGGGACCAATAACCTTAGATGTGCTGCCTACTAATAAGTTGGGGAATCATCATGGTCAGGATCAGCACAGGTACTTGGTTCAGCTTTTACAGCCCCCTGCAGAGGAACTCCAGTGTTATGCCATGCAGGAGGAAGTTATAATTCCAGAAGAGGTGCAGGGTGTACTGATAGAATTTGAGGAAGTGTTCAAGGAGCCTCAAGGTTTACCACCCTTGAGGGGGGGTCATAATCATGCTATTGTTCTGCGGGAAGGCACTAATCCTATTAACTTGAAGCCTTATCGATACCCTGCTATGCAGAAGGATGTTATTGAACAACAGATTAAGGAGCTATTGCAGAATGGGGTCCTTCAGGAAAGTTCTTCTCCTTTTTCTGCACCCATTGTTTTGGTTAAGAAAAAGGATGGGACTTGGAGAATGTGCATCGATTATAGAGAATTAAATAAGCACACAATTAAGAACCAATACCCCATTCCCTTAGTGGAGGATTTGTTGGATGAGTTGTACTTAGCTAGATGGTTCACTAAGTTGGATTTAAGGGCTGGGTACCACCAGATTAGGATGCTGCCAGCTGATTGCCACAAGACTGCCTTCAAAACTCATTCAGGGCATTATGAATGGCTCGTTATGCCCTTTGGCTTGACTAATGCCCCGGCCACATTCCAAGGGGCTATGAATGACATTTTCAGGCCCTTCCTCCGCCAGTTTGTACTCGTTTTTTTTTATGACATTCTTGTTTATAGTTCTTCTGTGGAAGAGCATGTGTCTCACTTGAGGATTGTCCTGGAAATTTTGAGGGAACATCAGTATTTGGTCCGGAGAAGTAAGTGTGCTTTTGCTGCTCAGAATGTTGAATATTTAGGCCATATTATTTCTACAGGGAAGGTTTCAACAGATCCAAAGAAGATACAGGCAGTAGCAGAATGGCCTGAACCAAAAAGTGTGAAGCAGTTGAGAGGATTTTTGGGATTGGCTGGTTATTATAAGAAGTTTATCAAGGGGTTTGGGGAGTTGGCTCGTCCCTTGTCTCTCCTCACTAGAAAGGATGCCTTTCAATGGTCAGAACAAGCCAGCAAGTCCTTCCAAAGGTTGAAGGAAGCTTTGAGTGCAGCTCCTGTACTTGCTCTACCGAATTTTTCCAAGAAGTTTGTGGTGGAAACAGATGCATGTGGGGCTGGAGTAGGGGCTGTCCTTATGCAGGAAGGTCAGCCACTTGCATTTTTTAGTAAGGCTTTGGCTCCCCAACATATAAAACTGTCTATATATGAGAAGGAGTTATTAGCTGTGGTGTTGGCTGTGGAGAATTGGCATCAGTATTTGGAGAGAGGCTGTTTCAGCATCAGGACAGATCAGCAAAGTCTCAAATTCTTGTTGGGGCAGAAGCTCAAGACTCCTTTTCAAATGTATTGGGTAGCAAAGCTCATGGGGTATGATTATGATATTCAATATAAGAAGGGGAGTGATAATTCTGCAGCTGATGCTCTCTCCAGATTACATGGTTCTCAGATACTGCAAATGACTCTTGACACTGCCTCTCCAGAGCTTCTAAACTTAATAAAAGAGTCTTGGGAAGTTGATTCTGTTATGGCAGCAATACTATCAGAAATTAAGCAGAAGGCAGATGGGATTTTGGGAAAATTTTCCTGGGATGGGTCGATTCTAAGGAGGGACAGCAAGATTGCAGTAGTTAATGTTCTCACTACTAGACAAAGGATCCTTGAATGGCTTCATTCTGGTGCTCAAGGAGGACATTCCGGGATTAATGCTACTTATCATAGGATTCGTAGTCTGTTTTGGTGGAAGAATCTTCATAAAGAAGTAGAAGATTATGTAAAAAGTTGTGACACATGTGCTAGGTGTAAGTATGAGACTATTGCTTCTCCTGGATTATTACAACCGCTTCCTGTTCCAAGTAAGGTTTGGGAGAGTATTTCGATGGATTTTATAGAGGGTCTTCCAAAATCCCATGGGAAGGAGGTAATTTGGGTCATTGTTGATAGAATGAGTAAATATGCTCATTTTATCAGTCTATCTCATCCCTTTTCAGCTTCTTCCCTTGCTCAAGTTTTCCTTGATCAAATATATAAATTGCATGGGGCACCGGTGGAAATCATAAGCGACAGAGATCCCATCTTCATCAGTAATCTCTGGAGAGAGTTCATTAAGGTTTTGAGGATTGAACAGAAGTTGTCATCTGCATATCATCCTCAAAGTGATGGGTAAACAGAAGTGTTAAATCGCTGTTTGGAATCTTACTTAAGGTGTATGTGTTGGGAAAATCCAAGGGAGTGGAGCCAGTGGGTATCATTAGCTGAATGGTGGTATAATACATCTTTTCATACTGCTGTCCAGATTACACCCTATGAGCTGCTATATGGCCAAAAACCACCTGTCTATTCTCCTTATATTCCTAGATTAGCTATTATTGAAGCAGTGGACAGAAGCTTTGAGGCCAGGGAGAGAATGATCGCTGTATTGAAGCACCATCTGCATAGATCGGTTAACATGATGAAGCAAAAAGCATATGCTCACAGATCTGATTGTGAATTTCAGATAGGTCAATGGGTTTTTTTGAAATTGCAACCTTATAGACAGATTTCTGCAGCAACTAGGAGTACTCAGAAATTAGCTCCTAGATTTTTGGACCATATCAAATAACAAAGAAGATTGGACAGGTTGCATACAGGTTGGAATTGCCCTCTGAGTCTCGAGTTCATCCTGTATTTCATGTATCTTTATTGAAGCTCTGTCCAGATCCTAGTGTTAAGCAGAGACATCCTCCTAATGACTATCCTATGGTACCTACTTCTCAATATCCTGAAAAGATATTAGCTACTCGAGTTGGAAAAAGGAAGAAGCGCATCATTACTGAAGTCTTAGTGCAATGGAGGGGATTTCCGGAAGAAGAAGCATCGTGGATCTCTCTTTACAATTTACAGCAACAGTTCCCTGAGTTTCAAGCTCACAACCCTTGAGGACAAGGGATGTTTTGAGGGGGGGTATTGTTATGACAAGTTAGTTAGTTAGTTACTAACAGTTAGTCATTTTCCGCCTAGTCTTTCCTGAGTCTATAAATAGATGGGCCAGAACATGTATGAGGATATCGAATAGCACAGTGAATTGCACAGTTCTCCTTTGTATAGCTAATTTCCGTCAACCTTGCTCTTTTCTCCTATCTGAATCCCCTCGCTTTTCTTCTTTTTCTCTTATTCTCTCTTCTTTCCTTTCATTCATTCTGCTCTGCGTAAAATACCCTATCATAATTGGTACTGTATTCCCAACCAAACAGTTTAAAACATAAAATTTAACTTATAATGTCAACTTACATAAAAATTCTCACGTTCTTTCTGTTATCCATCATTTCATTAAAATATGACTCAATTTAATTTCTTACACTCATCATCAGCTTCTATCAAAACTTTATTAGCAGCTGGAAATTGACTCATCTGTGACATTGAACATATGTAGGAACTTCATCCTCTAGACAAGTTGACAGTAATAGTGATCCGCAAAATTACCCAACCTGTACAAATATGAAGTTTAAAAAAATCCTATAAAAATATCACTTAAATTTCAAAATTCTAAATCCGAAATTTCTATAAAAATATGTTATTATTTACTTATTAAGTATAGTCAAAGCTATTAAGGTGTAAAAAACAAAACTAATTTAGTATTTTAAATTTTAAGTGGTATTTTTATAAAAATTTTCCCTAAGTTTTTCCGTATATTTACACAAAATGACAAATCACACTATTCATGACTCATTAATATCAAGGCTTCCATGGATTTTATGACATAAATCACACTATTCAACTTTCAATGGTGAAAGATATGAGGAATCTGGTCTATCTTTAGCTTCGATTGCTTTCAAACCAGAGAAAAGGAATCTATTGCCTGATATTTGCATAGGCAGTATAAAAGATGTGTCAACTCCGTCTACAAAAGATATGGCTGAACTGGCATATGCGGTTTGATCTATAATAAGATGTTCAATCTCTCAATAATAATCAAATACAAAATGTATTCCGCCGATGGTATAAATAAAGACAGCATCCAAGAAGAACGTAGAAAATTACCTACCCATCAAATTGAAGCATCACTATGGATAAAGAGTAAGAATTTGAAACTAACCTATATTCATGGGGGACTCTCTTTCTCTTCAAAATATTAGCTTTTGGGATCTAAACTTACCACATGACAAGATCACACAAATGAGAGACAAAAAATTGACTCTAAATCCGAAGGAACTTCGAATCGGTTTACCATCTCTTCATCTCATCAAGCTGCATTTTTCTTGCTTCTGAAGTTCTCCTTCATCATTGCAAATTTTTTCTTGCATTGGTTCATGGTCTTTCCAGGGACAGCTGTTGCAACCCTTTCCCATCTCTGGGGAGCTTCCTTTGGGAAGGCTTTCAAAGCCTGAACCAATGCTCTCTCCTGAACAGCTGACCAGACATCTTGGTCTGAACTAGAGGATACTCCATTTGCGGTGACAGAACCAGGAGAGACTTGGTTTTCAGCAATTTTGTTGCTGCCGCTAGAGTCTTCCGAGTTATTTGTTGTCAAGGAGGCATTACTTTGGGAGGTCGCCGGAGTTGATTTCCCTTCTAATTCTTCTCTAGTTGTCAGTGGAGATGCAATTGTTTGTGCAGGTTTCCTTTTCTCGAGAAATGCATCAAAGGATTTGGAAGAATCAGGCTTCTGGAGGAGAACTGTTCTTGTTGCCTCCATAATTTCTTCCACAGACCGTCCAGTACCAAGGTACTCTGAAATGACCTCCCACCTTCGTGAAGTTCCTTTGGGATATTTTAACATTCCCTTTCTTAATAGATCAATCTCTTCTTTACTCCAAGGTTTTTCCTTCTTCTCTGAGTTTACTTGTGAGGCACTACCATTAGACTTAACAGAACCATTCTGCCAATTGGTTGTTTCTTCTTCTTTCTTACTTTCTCCATCTTTCTTGCAATCACACGCATGTCTGAGAACTTTTGCTTGTTCTAACACCTGTAGGCCATCCATTTTCTCACACAAACACCTCAGCTGCTCAGTATCAAGTGACATACAAAGACTTTCTACATCATCCTCAGATATACCAATTTCATTTTGCGACACAATAGGTCCTGAAAGTGTTCGAAGACGAGCACGCTCTTTTCGCAAGAGCTTTTTCTCTTTCTCCTTCAACTTCTTCTGTTGTAAAGCAGCTTCTGCAGCTCGTTTCTCTACCTCCTCCTTTCGCCGCTTCTCCTCTTCTGCAATTCTGGCAGCTTCTTCTTCCTGCAATCTCTTTGCAAGAAACTTAGCCTCCTTTTTTCTTTGCCTCTCAGCTTTTTCCTCTTCCTTCCTCCTCAGTATTCTAGGGTCTCTCTTATAAGCATTATCAACGAGAGCACGCATCCGTGCAGACTCTTCCTTCCTTGCTTTTTCTGACAATTTTGCATTCTGCCTTTCCATCCACCTCTTGTGGTCTCGAGATTCAGCTTGCTCAAGATCAAATTCATCAGCATGAGGAAACTCCCTCCAGCTTTTAAAAGTGTACCAGAAATTGTAGAAATTATCAACTTCTTTTAATGGAGTGTTGTTGTCACCTAAAGATGGAATAGGTTGATTAACTGACCACCTCCCGTTCCTCATAAATGCAGGACTGAAAACTTTGAAGAAGTCTTGTGGGGCACAGTCAGTAGGGAACTCATCATCAAATTCATCTGTGGAATCATAGATTCTTCTCTTCACTGGATCAATTAAAACTTCATACGCTTCCTGAATCGCCTTAAAATGACTTTCTATCTCATCCTTCTTTGCCTGCTTTGCAGCTTCAGTCTCCTCAGCAAGAAGTAGAGCTGCCTGTTTGTCAGGATGATACCTCAAAGCAGTTTCACGATAGCTTTTACGTATTTGATCCTCTGTAGCAAGGTATCTTAGATGGGCCAAACCCAACAATGAATAGTGATCTTGTTGCTTGTCTCCAGAACCAGATTTCTTTTTACTCTTGCTGCTATAAGAATCAGATGGAAAATAATTCTGTTCATTATCATCAACCACTTTTTTATCATCAGCATCTAATTTTTCTTCCTCAATACCAAGTAGTTTAAGCGCAGCAGAATGGAAGGCATGGCCTGCAGGTTCAAATTTACAAGCCTTGACAGGAGAACAATTTGAAGAAACAAAAATTGGCTGCCCATCTACAATATCTTGTGAGTAACCAATAAGCCTGAGCTTCAAATGTATGGCCATAAAGATGGCCCAAAGAACCAGGAAATATGAACTAGGTTATTGTTTAGTATCAAGGAACAGGTCCACTTTAATTCAATATCTCACTTCAAAAATTTAATCCGACTGGAACCTGCACTTTAATGAAATTTTAGTTAGAGCATTTAATACCACCCTGAAATTATCACATCATACAGGGGAACAAAAATCATCACAGAATAGGAACAGATAATGGATCTACCAATCAAGCATAAACGCATATTCAAAAGACACCGAACTGAAGCAACAGAGAAGGACAGTTCAACTGGATATTAGAACATGTGATAGCAGTATATGTACCCACATTCAAGCCCAAGATCTAATTACACTAGAGCTCCACATTGTTTGGACAATCCTAGCACACTCTTTCTAGTATACATGAAACTTGTTTTCTGCTTTTTTAGGTAAAAGAACTGAGCCACTGCTTTAAAATATCACATAAAACGCATGGCATGATGGCATTTGTTCATTGCATCTCTTCTGCCAGAAAAAAGTTCATGCACACAGGAAAAATAAAATACACAAACGCATGCAAACAAAATGACAAAACAAAAACTTTACTTCATCAAACAGCAGTTAAAATGAAGCTGTCAATTCACATGAAAAATCTATGCATGGAGATGTGCATTTCTCAATGTAAATGAACCCTGGTTTTACCTTGCATTGACAGCTAGATACAAAAAATGGCACTAACAAATTTCTTAGTACAAGCTACAGCTTAAGGAAGAACAATAAATAAAATCAGACGAAAGCTTAAGAGAAACTAATTTTATAAGTTGACAAATAATCTGTTTTACCATTTCTCAATGTAAATGAACCCTGGTTTTGCCTTGTATTGACAGCTAGATACAAAAAATGGCACTAACAAATTTCTTAGTACAAGCTACAGCTTAAGGAAGAACAATAAATAAAATCAGACGAAAGCTTAAGAGAAACTAATCTTATAAGTTGACAAATAATCTGTTTTAGCACCTAAAATCATTACACTTGAACCATTGTGAGATTCAAGTACCTAGATTCTTTAAAGGCCAGTTGCTCGGACCCAAGGACCATTTATGTACTATAATCAAATCAAGTAACATCTAACAACAGATAAGAATTTCAAACTTGGTTACTCGCAGCTCATCGCCAAAACCCCAAAACACCATGCAATAACCTAGGAAGCTAGACTCCACTATCGCAAACTAATATTCTTCAAGCGCAATATACAGTAAAAGAGGAAAGTAACACATGGGCCGTGAACCATAAAATCAGAAACAAAAAGGGGAGATAAACCCCACGCAGACCATGAGAAAATAAAGGGAAGCCAGGAATGATACGGAAAATCAAATCGAACCCATGATCGGATACGATGGAGAGAACAACTACAAAGAAAACTTACCGGAAAAAATCGTGGAGGCGCAAAGAGAAAGAAAAACGAACGAAGCAAGTGATAATGCCAAGAAAAGAAGCGAACTTTGAAGGGTCTGTGTGTTTATGCTGGCTTCCCAAATTTGTGAGAGGAGACGTAGGTTTTCTGGTTTCGGCTTTATGGGAAGCACAATGAACTACCCTATTATAGGCCGTTCATCTCAGAGCCTGCTTTCTTGGCTTCTATAAATAATAAATAATTATGACTATTTTTCTCATGAAAGACTTCGAGAAAAACCAGTAATTTAGTCAATTTAATTTTTTTTTTATATTTTCCTGGTTCTAATTATGATTATTTTTAAAATTATTACCTAAAATATATTTATTGAATATTATTATGTTCTAAGATAAAGAAATATAAATCATTTAGGTTAAATCTAAATATAGATGGCGAAAGAAGGGGTTAGATCTAGGGAAATTTTTTTAAAAATATCTATTAAATTTGTAAATTTTAAAAAGATTATCCAATTTCTCAAATCCCAAATTGATTCCAATGACCAAATAGATATTTTAAAATTTTAATTGTTTTACAATGTTACCCTTTAATTAATATAATATAATTGATATTTATTATTTTTATAATATCATTAACTACATTTGTATAGATACTTATTATAAGAGTAATGCAATTGATAATAATTTTTTTAAATTTTTAGATTTATTAAAATAAATGAATCCTTATGATTATGTATTACTTTGTTATTGATGACATTTTCATAAATATTTACTATATCAATAATGTAAGGGAAAATTAAAATAAAAGACCTAAAAAATTAATATTTAATTAAAAGGATCATAAAAATAGTATTTATTTACACAGACTAACTCCTAAAATATTAAATTAAAGAGACTAAATTGCCCCTATCTAGATTTCTTATATTCTCTCTACAAGTGTTTCATAGTTAATAATAAATAGATATCAATTCAAAATAAGTGGTTCATTGTACATGTAAATAAGAGTCCTCCTTCCTTCTCGCTTTAAAAAGGAAACAAGCATGATCTAAGGAATAATTTGGCACTAAAGGCTCTTCTTTACTTTAAAGTTTGTAAAAATTCCTTATACTTTGCTTTTTGATTTTTGCATGTTGTTTTTAGTTTCGTTATTTTTGCTTCATTGTAACACTTTCTTAATTTTGATGATCATTTTGTCCATTATATAAAAAGAAGAAGCAATAAATATTAATTTTTTTAGGTCTTTTATTTTAATTTTCCCATAATGTAATTGACAATATTTTTTTTAATTTTTAAACTTATTAAAATAAATAAATCCTTATAATTATGTACTACCTTTATAATGTTATTGATGATATTTTCATAAATATTTACTACATTGATAATGTGATTTACAATCATGTTTTTTAGGTTTTAAATTTATTAAAATAAATAAATTTTTATGATCATTTATCAGTAACGTCATTGAATATTTTTTTCATATATATATATATATATATTTATCATACTATTAATATAATTGATAACAACTTTTTTTATATATTAAACTTGTTAAAATAAATTAATCATTATAGCTATTTACTATTTTTATAATGTCATTAACTATATTTTTATAGATATTTATCATATTAGTAATGCAACTACTGTCATTATATTAACTGAGAGGCAAAATCATAAAATAATCAAAATTTTAAAATCTCTATTTAAAAATCCATTTGGGATAACCTTTCTAAAATTTAGAAATTCAATAGGTATTTTTAAAAGAATTTCCCTTTAAATCTAAATATAAATATTTAAAAATCCATGCATTAAGCATCATAAAAAATTTATAAGAGGACCAAATCAGGTTTAGTTCATATAGTAAAACCAAGTTATTATTTATTTAAGATTAAGTAGTCATTCTTTGAAGGATCATCGTTATTGATATTTTTCCGTATTTATAAATTGAGAATCTTGAATAAATGTTCTCCCACCAAACAATTATCAATTTGCAAAATGTATCAATAAATGTGCACTTTTTTCTTCTACTATGTTTTTTTTTTCTCAAAGGGTTTTTTTTTTAATTTTTTTTAATAAATAACATGTTTAATTATGGATATTTAAGAGGAAAGTGTTATAAATATAATATTTTTGTGGATATCTATATCTTTCTTTTAATCTTTATTATCTCACAATCATCTCTTATTAATAAAGAATTATATATTATAATAGAATTGAGATTATAAAGTTATATATATAAATAGAATGCATATATTATGTATTTAGTATCTGGAATATGAATGAGAAATATTCTATTGATTCTCATCTCTTCATCTCTACTCTTTATTTATTTTATAACAGTGAAATTATTAATTTTTTTAATATAAGAGTTGTTATTTTTATATATTTAAATTTTAATTCTAAATATTAAATTTATTTTTTATATTTATTAATTTTTTTAAAAAAATTATTCATATTAATACTCCCTAAATAATAGTCAAATAATTAATAAAAAAAATTAAATAAAAATAATTAGAATATTTTTTAAAATATATTATATTAATTTAATTAAATATATTATATTAACTTAATTAATTAATTAATTAAAATAATTAAATATATTTTATATTAAAAATTAGAACAGAGTTATATTTTATCTTGTCAAACAGGGTTAGTAGCCTAATAGGTATAAAACTTTTTGGGACATGGAAAGATGATGGGATCAACTACCATTTTGGCTACTTTGTTTCTTTGAATTAAAGAAGGCATTTTGGTAACTTTGCATCAAAATTTATTTCCCCTAAAATACCTTGAGATTGCAATTTGATTTTATACATCTTGACTGGGATGGTATTTTGGAACCTTTTGCATCATAAGAAATTATTTTACAGTCTTATATAAATAATTTAATTAGATTAAAATATTTGAAACCTTTTTAATCGTAAGTGTATTGTATATAACCCTCTCATCTTTAAAATTTTAAAATTTTTATTTTTATTTTTTAAATTTTGACCATGAGCATCCTACTATTAAAATGACCATTAAATAATATATGTCATATTATGACTTAAAGAATTAAAGGATATTTTGGTAATTCAAAGCAATAATAATCCCTAAGGCCTTCGCACTCGAAATATGATTATGTCAGTTGCTAGCCTCAATTTTTTTGATTAAGACAATTTAAACCCCCTCCACTTATAGGAGAGGGATCTACACACACACAACTCAAACAAACACATGCACCCTTGCTAAGTGACAAAATTAATTAGCTTAATTGTATTCATCTTTGCACGATTTTGCCGTGACCATATTATTCAAAAATAAAAATTGAAACTTTAAATTAAACACCGGGTAAAAAAGCAGCTTCATTGTGCTACATTGTCTTTTTATATTTTCCCTAATCGTAAACTCTAAACTATAGTTTTTAATGTCAAAATTTACAAATAGACATGACTCATGTCCAAAAAAAGTATGATAAATTATTTTTGATACGAGGAGCTCATTACTAAGTAGATTACTTTAATAATTGTTCTTGTAAACATGAAGCCTACTTAACCTTGACGAGTTCTTAGAAAACTAACTTACTTAAACTTTTATTTATCCGTTTCTATCTGTAGTTAACTTCTAACATATTTTATCAAAATTAAGAAAAAATTTAAAACTCATCAACTTTATTTAAAGATTTAAAAAAGTTTCTAACTTTGACTCAATAAATATACATACTTTATACCTATTTTTAATATCATACATCAACATTTAATACGGGTAAATAGGAAAATTAAAAAAAATCAATGATATGTGTATGCCTTATAATTAGGACCAAAAAAATATTATATCTCTGTCTTATAAATATAATTGAGTTATATGAGAATATTTATATATTAAAACAAACACAAAAAGAACTAAATAGAAGAGACAAGGCTCTAACAAACATAATGAATAATATTTTAATTTTTAATTTGTTATACCATAAGCAAGGGCTTTTGCATATTTGGGAAGAAGCCCCTTTTCTCTACAGGCATCAATAGCTGCGGTGTACATGTCCTCTAAGTTATGTTTAAACTGGAACCCTAAATTTGTTATCTTCTTGGTAGAAAAGAGGGCAATCTCCAAGTCCTCCGGAATATTCCTAAACCTACGAACAAAAACCATGATTCATATTTACAATAGTTCAACATGAATTCATTAATTCACTCAAGTAAAATGAATTATTTTTAAGTATTTTATTTAATCTTTATTACAAGGCACATTTTAATAGAAACATATTATCTTTATTATAAATCACAGAGTAGAGTATTAATTATTTATTTGATCATATTTATAAGTCACTTTCAGCATGTTTTACAGATAATAAGAAAAATCTTAAATTTTACTAACTTCACGTTAAAATCAAATAACTTTTTAACTTTATCCCTATTTAATATATATTATATACTATGAGAATAAAGTCAACAAAATAATAAATGATAGAATTGTATATATATTTATATAAAAAATTAATGATTTGACTTATAAATATGACTAAAAATTTTCATCTATATCTATCTTATAAATAGGATTAAAGGATTATATTTTTGTAAGATTATCCCTATTTAAAAATCTCATTAATTACACCTTCTATAGCTTTTTAGATGTGATTCATAATATTAAATATGGATAACTTTAAAATTTTATTTTATTTTTAGATCAAGTTAATAACTTAACAATATTTTTTTAATTTTAATAAAAAAATTAGAAGTTACTTATAATAAGAATAAAAGGGAGTATAAAAAGTGGGATTTACTTGGTGAGGACATTGTACTCTGGATATTTTTGATCAAGCAGCTTGGCAATTTCGTGAATTGTTGCCTTATCGGAAGAGCATATGTATCTTCCTTCTGCTTTAGGATGCTCAAATAAGAATATGTGGCACATACAAAGGTCATCTATATGAACAAAGTGGCCTGTCTTTAGGAGTGAATAATCGCCTTCATTCCCTACAGTTAGAGCCCATTAAATTAAAATTAAAGGATATATATAAAAATACGTGAAAATCTAACAAAAATATCACTTGAGTTTAAAATTTTAAATTAGTTTTGTTTCATACACTTTAATAGCTATTGACTACACATGATAAGCAAATGACAATATATTTTTGTAAGAATTCCTGATTTAGGATTTTAAAATTCAAATAGAATTTTTTGTAAGATTTTATCTAAAAATACTTCTTTCATTTCTTTTTATAAGTTCCTATTTACTAGGTTTTTTTTTGTGCTAAAGAAATTAGTTGAAATTAATAATAACTTACCAGTGATGAGAGCAAGAGAGAAGATAAAACTAGAAGGCATTGAATTCGTGAGAAAAGGGCCAACCACATGAGGAGGAATTACACTGATGAAATCCATTTTATGCTCTTTGGCAAATTTCCATGCCTCTTGCTCCGCCAATGTCTTTGAAACGAAATACGCCTGCAAAATATTTGGTTTGTTCTTTTAAATATCTCTCATATGTGCAATAAAATACATTATTCTACTTTTTTTTATTATAAGACACTTCTAACCACCTCACTAAAATAAAATAAACAGCCGGTTGAATCATTAGCTTTGTCTAAAATAATTTTTTTCTAACATTACCCTATTTTCAAATATATATAGAGAAACAATATCACTGTACTTCAATTTAGTGATATAAATAAACTAACAATTTTATAATTTAGTGATATAAAAATTTAGTTGGAAGTTGTGAATTCTATTCTACTTGTAACTTTAATTGATTAGATTTACAAATGATGTGAAGGGAGAGATGAGGACGCACTAACCCAACCAGTCATCTTTGCCTTGCGACAGAACTCAACGTCGCTCCAGCAAGTCTCGTCAATCACAGCTTTCTGGTGCTCCGTGGCACTGAGAGTTGCAGCAGAAGATGTGAATATCAATCTTCTCACTGTTTTGGCCTTCACGCATGCTTTCATAATGTCCAATAAACCATTCACCGTTGGTTTTATCATTTCATTCTGCAAATTATTAATAACCCAAATCATCAAGGTAATTGAACACAAGAAATATAGAGCATAAGAGGAGTAAAATTACCTCAGGGTCCTCGGATTCGAAATCCAAAGGAGTAGCTACGTGGAAAACTCCAATGCAGCCATCGACGGCATCGTCGAAGCTTCCCTCATGGCCAAGGTCTGCCTTCCACAGGGTCAAGTGTGTGTCGGCGTTAGGCAACTCTAGCAAATGCTTCACCTTCCTCATGTTACCTACAAATTTTATATCAATTATTCTTCCTCTTTTTCTTTCGATCCTTTATATATATAGAAACTAAATAACTAATTTGTAAATGTTAAGAAAATTAGAGAACCAAGGTCGCGCACGGAGGCTCGAACATTATAGCCACGTTGGAGGAGTCTCATGACGAGCCAGGAACCGATGAAGCCGGCGGCCCCGGTGACACAAACGATCTTTGACGTTGGTGATGAATAATCCATATAATGTCCTGTTCTCTGGGTGATCGATCATAAACAAAAAGTGAAGAGATTTTGGCCGGAGAGGAAGAAGAGAAAACTCATGAACTGCAAAATATTTTAGTAATGATTTGGGTTTGGATATAGTACTGTAAATCATGTGATCCACAGCAGTTTGTCAATATGGTAGGTGGGTTTTGACTAGCACCTCTCTCATTACTTGTCTTGTTTAGCCGCCTCCCCCTTTCAGCTTTCTCCCTCAACATATCACTCGGTTTCTATTATACCACACTGTTCCCGTATATAACCTAACCCGTATCTCATTCTCCAATATCAAAAACATGTGTTAAATAGATAAAAAAAATTTACATTTATCCTTATTAAACAATGGGTATTAAAAAAATATCATTAATTATCCTACAAGTTTTTTATATTCTATAAAAGTAAAATTAGAAAGAAAAATATTATCAATTACCCTAGGAATGATTTACATGTAGAAATAAACTTTTCTTCTATGACTTATATATAGAAATAGAGTAAAAAGTTTATTTCAACTAATCTTCACATGTTAAGGAATTATAGTTAAATCTTTAAATATGTTTTAAATTGATAATTTTTTTAATTTGCCCTTATTAATAAAATTCTCAACTTATATATTTATTAATCATTCTGACATCTTTCCTTCTCTCTTTCCAAGGAGGATTAAATATGCATTTCTTCTATAAAGGACTTATAATAAAAATCAAAGAAGTAATACTCCCCTGGTCCATATTACAAGAGCCATTATAGAAGAAAATTTTAGTTCATATTATAGGAGTCTAATAGACTCATTAATAATTTTTTTTTCTTAGTCTATATAATTTAGTTGAAAGGCTCTTATAATATGAGCCAGAGGGAGTAAATACTCAATCTAATATCTATTTTAAGGTACTTCTAATCACTTCACAAAACTAAAGAGAGGTGGTTAATTGAGTCATTAACTTTGTCTATAAATGGAATGTATTATCAAAATGGTTAAAGGGCTTAGTAAATTTTATTTTTAAAATAGTTAAAATCATTATACATATTGTCAATTTCATTACTAATATAGTCAATTAGGCGTGTTCATGGCCATCCTGACCCAACTGTCTTGTACCGGTCCCAGTGGTTTTGGGATGGGTTCGTCCCGTCCTAAGAAAGACCAGGATGTGACAGCCTCAGGTCAGGATAATAGGAAGTATCGGGATTGGACGGGTCTCGGAATGACCCTCGGGATGTCCTGTCCCAAGGATTTTTCAATGCCTTTATTTTTTTAATTATATTTTCATTTTCTTCAGCTCCACGGTTCCTCACCAGATAGCAGCCATAGAAGACACTTCCTCCCCTAGTCCCTCTTACTCCCTCACTCCTCCCCCAGTCCCCCTCACTCGCTCACCCGCCCTTCACCTGTATCAAGCTGAGAGAGCATAGAGATCCCAAGCTTAGGATTTGCAATCTGACAGTCTTCACTATTGACTTAACAATATCGTTGGTCTTGAGCAACGATTCATCATCTTTCGATGAAAGGAAGGAGAGATCGCTACGATTGGTTAGGTTTTGTACTCTTTTCAAAATCCCATGCTCAAAAGCTATCGTGATGTAATTGCAGTGTCACACTAAACTAAGATCAATCGATGGAGGAGATGATGTGGTAGGGGATGCGACGGCGAGCGGTGGCTGTGATTAGGTTGGAGAAGAGAATGGTGAGGTTGCGGTTAAGGAGCAGGAGGCATGGCACGAGCTAGGGATGGGGACTGGGACTCTTCTCACCTTTCGACATTAGCTTCTTTTAATATAAGTGTATCTCCCTCCATTCTCTCAGGAATTCCCGTCTCGTCTCCATCCAAGTCAAGATTGGGACAAGATCGAGATAGGACACATGACGGAAAACGTGTCTCACCCTGTCCTCGGGACAGGACACAGGATAGGAATATCTCAGTCCCGACCCATCCCATGAACATTCCTATAGTCAATGCCCACAATTCAGAAGTAGCTTCATCATTTCCTATGAATATTGAAATTCCATATTAATACTTGTGATCAATATGTTTTTTCTACATTAAACAACTCATAGGCAACTTCGTCTTTTCCTATCAATATTAAAATTCCATATGAACATTTGTGATCAATCTATCTTTTTATATATTAACATGTTTAAAATTTTAAAATTTAAATAGTATTTTTTAGAACTTTCTAAGAACCAACTTGTATGCTTTTATAAATACGATAAAAAAGAATATAATTTGAGAATTAACAAAAGTTTGAAGACAATCCAAACTACTTTCTAAATGAATTATTTAATGTTTTCATAAATAGGTCATTTCAATATCACACTAAACTAAAAAAGTCCTAGCTTAAAAAAATAGAAAAGAAAATGGTGGCTAGTAAGAAACTAAAAAGCTTCATATGTCAAAGAAAGAAAGACAAATTCTTTCATTATATTTTTTTGGCCAAAAAAAGAAGATAAATGGGCATCCAGTATCTTAAACTAATTTTAGAGATATAATTAGCATCTCAAACTAGTTTTGGATATGTGACAATTACTCTAAAGTATTTAAATTAGTCCTGATAAAAATATAAATTTCTGTTTAATCTATGTCACATAAATTTTTTTATTTCAATATATTATTATTTAATAAGTCATATGTATCTTATTGTTTAAAAAAATTACTGAATAAATCTTAAGATTGAAATTGTATAGAATTTATATGTGAAGATTAAGAAATTTTATAATTTATTTAGTTTAATTTGTTAAGATAATATTATATATATAATATTTTAAATAATAATATATTAAAATAAAATTTATGTGATATGTATCAAATAAAAATTTATATTTTTATTAAAAAAAAGATAAAATTATAATAATTTAAATATCTTGAGATATTAATTATTTTTTTAAAATTAATTTAAAACGTTGAATATAATTTAATATTTTAAAATTGCTAATTACACTCTTGATTGTACCTTTACCAAAAGAAATCAGGAAGGCGCGCATTCAGATTAGCAGTCAGAAGTAACCTTTACTGCGCGCCTCTGTTATACTACCGAATAAAAGATAAATAAACAAAGCCCAAACTACAAAACTTCTAACGAAAAGCCGTGTATGGAAGATCAAAGCAGGGAAGGAGTAGGCGGAGAAGAAGACGAAGAAGTGGAAAATCCCGAAGGGGATTACCGGCCGATTGGATGTTATTGTTGCTACAACGTAAAGGAATTTGTGTGACATAGGGAAGAATATGGGTAAAAATAAGGGTAAGGGTCTTCTCTCCTTTCGATCCTCAAGCTTACGCCGTCGCCCAAAGAAGTCGGCCGATCATCGGTCACCACCATCGCCACCGCCGCAGCAGGCGATCGTGACTGTTGGCTCGCCTAGTGGGGGTGGTGGGGCGGCGTTGGTGAAGACCAAGAAGAAGGCAAGCGTCGCGAGGTTATGGATGAGGTTTAATCGGTCGGGTCAATCGGAGCTTGTTGAGTTGGATAAGAACGCCATTATCAGACTAGCGGCGATTCCGGCCAGAGATTTGAGAATTTTGGGCCCGCTCTTCTCTCACTCCTCCAATATCCTTGGTAATAAATTGTGTTTTTCCCTTTTGTTTTTTCAACTGATTTGTGCTTTCTGAGTGTCACTGCTTTTCAGAAATTTATGTTTATTTTTGCGATTGTTTATAGAAGGTTTGTGCGGTATTTTAATCTGAATTTCTTGAGCACTTGGTCAGAAGACGAGATTGCCATTTGAACAGAGCGGGGAAGTACTGCATAATTTGTATGCGAGTTTGTTTTGATCTTAACGTTTTGGTTAAACCCCACCCTTTGGAAGACTATAAGTATAGCACCGTAATGACATATTGTCTTCCTCTGCTCCCTGACTCCCGAGGCTTTTGTCTCTATTATGATGCTTCATATTTGTCGGCTTACGCGCATGCCAGTTCTGATAACAAGGGTCTGACAAACCTGGTACTACAGTAAATTGCCACATATATGTAGAAAGGAGGATCTTGTAAACTTAACAAAATATGTTTTACTAATTGGATTAATTCCAAAATCTATGTTGCTTGGTCTTGATCTGAAAAGAATTGTAGCCTTCGTTCGACAGCTGGAGGTACTGTGTTCTTACGTCTCTTGCTAGAAGAAACTAGCTACTGATATAGTATAGTTGATGCTATTTACTATCTTTATTTCAGCTATTAAGCAGAATATGGTTTTGACCGTGTCTTTATGTTATTTCTCTGTTCTCATGTTGTAATATATGTTTCTCACAGCCAGGGAGAAAGCAATGGTAGTCAATTTGGAGTTTATAAAGACCATAGTCACAGCTGAAGAAGTCCTTGTTCTTGATCCTCTTTCCCATGAGGTTCTTCCATTTGTTGAACAACTCAGGCAACAACTTCCATATAAAACTCAGCCAAAACTTCATGGCCATGCAGAAGAACAAGAAAATGAACTGCTTGTTTCAACTGGTAGACATTGGTCACCTGCGGCAGAGCCCACAGATGGTTTGCAAGCTGAGCTTCCATTTGAGTTTCAAGTTCTAGAGATCGCTTTAGAAGTTGTCTGTACATATTTGGACTCAAATGTGGCAGACCTTGAGAAAGGTGCTTACCCTATATTGGATGAATTGGCTAGAAACGTTAGCACCAAGAATCTTGAACATGTGCGAAGCTTGAAAAGCAACCTTACACGTTTGCTGGCTCGTGTGCAAAAGGTATGCTGCATTCAGTATTACATTCTTTTTTCCATGGTTATTATCCCTTTGGTAGAGACTACTTTCTCCCTGGGGCTGCAGTAAGTGACCAAGAATAGCTTTCAGGGAAAAAAGTACTATGTTTAAACATATACAAGTGGGATTAAAATTGTTACTGGTCTGATCCTTTTATGTGGGGGGTATCTGTTTGTTGAATTAGAATAGGAATTAATGATGGCTCTACATGCTTCTTTTATTAGATGTTGGATCTAATATCAACCTTTAATAGTTTTTGATTGCTGTAACGGTTGAAAATTTCAAGAATGAAGTTCAGTCCTCAATCTTACTGACACTTATGTGCATTCAATAATGTGGTCCTAAAACAAAGAAGTGAACAATGTTATTCCCTCCCCCTTTAATTTATTAACTTCTGCTTATGAGCTGTTCGGAAGTCATTGCTTTCTTAAACAGAAATTCTTGCAGCTAATTAGTGATATTTATCAATTGATGATGCATGCAAATATTGGAGCTAACATCATATTTAGTAATGTGTATGATCCTTTTCCTTCAGGTGCGGGATGAAATTGAACATCTTCTAGATGACAACCAAGATATGGCACAATTGTATTTGACGAGGAAGTGGTTGCAGAATCAGCAATTTGAGGTTCTTTTGGGAGCCACAACCTCAAATGCCCTTGCTACTGCAGCCCTTGGTCCTCAACATGGCTCTAACAGAAGTCTTGTGACTAGCAATGCCGTGGATGATTCTGATGTTGAGGATCTGGAGATGTTGCTTGAGGCATATTTTATGCAGTTGGATGGAACTCGGAACAAGATATTATCTGTAATTTTTTTATTACTAGTTTTGATGTCTGCACTCAATGTGGACCAACAATTTGGGTGTCTGTAATTCTATGGGATCCACTGAATTGTGTGTTTGTTTGTTATATAATCAATAGATAAATAAGAGTTAGTTGAAGGGGTTAACAGGTAGTTAGGATAGTTAGTTGATTAGTGTCTGTAATCAGTGCTTTTGGACTAATGAAATAGTAGATTTTCTTTTCTCTTGTCCCCCCTCCCCCTCTCTATCTTTCTGTCTCTCTCTGAATACTATAAAATGGGTTCCATGGCCGAGGATAGCCTGGGTCTGGATACCACTGTTATGGTATTTAGTTGAGAAAAAGAGGGAGGGAGGGAGAGAGAGAGAGGAGGAGGAGAGGAAATGAGAGAAAAGAAACTCAATACTATTCCATTTTATTCTCACTATAAGGTTATGGTATTTATGAGAAAAGTTGTAGCAAGCACCTAAACAGTTGTTCCTAGATTTTGCTTTTTCTTGTAATACTATAATGTGATGGAATTTGATTCATTTTATTCTTACTCCATGTCTATTGGTTTGCAGGTGAGAGAGTATATTGACGACACAGAGGACTATGTCAACATCCAACTTGACAGCCATAGAAATGAACTTATACAGCTTCAGTTGACCCTGACCATTGCATCATTTGCCATTGCTTTTGAGACTTTGATTGCTGGTATATTTGGTATGAACATCCCTTTCACATGGAACAATAGTGACGGAGTTTTCTGGCCACTTGTTGCGGTTATTACTGCAGCTAGCGTATTGCTTTTTTTCTTTGTCCATGGATATGCGAGATGGAAAAAGTTGCTTGGTTCTTAAGTGTCACCAGGTATAAATATCTTGGTAAAAACTAGGGTTATTGCAGGCTCACTTCCAATAATGCTCATCCTTACCCAAGAACGATTGTTACACTGCTTTGATGAATGAGATAATTAACAAGCTTTGGAAACTTGCAAAGAAAGAGGATTGATCTGGTGCTGGCTATTCTCAATTAAGTTTATTCTAATGTTTGGATACGGGATTGATTGCATCAAATGTGCATAATGGAGTTTAGTCTAGGATGATTATTTTACATTCAGAATGTAGGTTCTGTAGTGACTTGAGACTGAACATTATTAGCAGAGTATTTCACTCCTGAGCTCAAAGATGCATAAAATTATCTTGCTTATGCGTAAATCTTTCTAGTAGAATTTGCATAATCACCATGATTGTTTATCAAATTTTCCTCTTTGAAATATTATGCCGCTGAGCTAGTTTGTTCTATTTTGAACTTAACATGCATGGCACATTGGCACTGGCATGGAAATCTTCCATTCCAAAACTATTTTCCTTAAACATACCTTGTATTGTTATCAACGTGTAATATGTATGCTGATTTATGCAAATATATATTATGTAGAACTATGCCAAGCGATTGATGCATACTCTTTTCTGAAAGAGGTGCAAATGATACGACCGTAACAATGTGGGCATGATGTTCTTGATAAAATAGTAACAAAGACCATATATGTTTTTGCTTTTGTATTCGTTGTGTTCAGTTTCCAGAGAAGAGTGACCATCGCCTTGTTAGCTGGACCTGAGAATTGCTATAATGCGTTATCTTTATACCCAATGAAGCATAAAGTGAAATTATTATTGGGTACTGTAGATTGCTAGGGCTACTAAATTTGGAAATATGAACTTAATAATTTTGGGTTGCAGACCTTCTACTTGAGGCAGAAAGACTGAAAGCAAATTGAATTGAACCGCTGGCATCATTGGCCTGAATTTCAATGGTGTCTCTTAGTATTTGTTGTTAGGCTTGTTGATTGAAAAAAATTAGAAAAATTGGAGAAAAGTTTTTATTTGAAAATTTTATTGTCTAAAAAGACTTAAGTTCAAATACTAGTATTATTTGTAAATAATTTTCTCAGAATATTGATACTTTCTATGTTAGAAAATATATCTAGTCTTTACTTATATAATTTTTAAATAGGATTTTTCACTAATTTTTCTAAAAAAAAATTGTTAAAAGATAGTCCTTTGAAACAACTGAAGTGCATAAAAACAAACCAAAGCAGTGATAGAAGATGCACCAACTTGGAAGATCTTTTTGGTTCTTCAACATGTCCGTCAAAGTTCCCTCTTTCAAAGTGGAATTAGCTTTCTTATGTGCAAATCCTTCAAGATAATCTACTTTATGAATCGTGATTAATTGTTCATCAATTTTTCCTCTCTGAAATAATTGCGCCATCGATCTATTTCATTCTTCTTTAGACTGAACTTGTATAGCACAATGGAACAACAAAGAAAAAACAAACCAGGAGAATACTAAAAAATGCATTCTTCTATGTCGCATGATGAACAAAGTTTCTCTATTTTCCTTTGTTATATGCACTTCAATTATAAACTTGCAATACTCTCTTTATGCTTTAATCCAATCAACAAAGTTGTTCAAATTCTTGTTTGAGCTGCCACCTTCTTTGACACTATTAATGACTTTTTCTTTCAGCTCTGAAGCCCTTATTCTAAATCCCTCTTCAAGGAGCACTTTCTTAATCTTAGATGCTATTTCTTCTCGGCTAATGATCCCGCTATCGTTCCGATCAAGACTTAACCCGACCTTCCAAATATCACAAATGTAGGTCTCATCAATAAACTGGTCAACAAAGAAAGGCCAGCACAAGAAAGGCACTCCATTGATGACACCTTCTACAGTAGAATTCCAACCGCAATGGCTTAAGAAGCAAGCAATTGAAGGGTGACTGAGAACCTTCTGTTGAGAAGCCCAACTGACAACCTTCCCACGAGAAGACAATCTATCTTCAAATTCTTTTAGGAAGTCATAGTTTGCCCCGTTATTAACATCTGGTCTTACAACCCATAGAAACGGCTTGTTTGAAAGTTGGAGTCCCAATGCTAGTTCTTGCAACTGGGTATGATCAGGTATAGCTAAACTTCCAAAAGCAACATAAACAACTGATTTATCTGGTTGTAGATCTAGCCAATTTAAGCAAGTTGATTCTTCTAGCCAAAAGGATCCTTTTAAATGATCAACATGGTTGCTCTTTCTTGCTTGAAGCGGACCTATTGGAAGAATGTTTGGAGCAAAAGAAAATGTTGGAGCCTCAAGTTCATGAGTTGAGTTGCAGATCACCCAATCTGTGCTTTCCTCAACAATGTTTTTCTTAATTACAGAGTTGAACATAGTTTTTTGTGCATTCAAGTTGTCACAAAGTGTTGTCCACAAAAAATGTGTTGTCCTCATAGCAGGCAACTCTGGAGCCAACTGAATTATCTGAGCCTTTGTTGGTGTTCCTACAATTAATACAAATACAAATCACTTTTGAGAAGTTATAATTAATAGTTGGATACACACATTGAAGCTAGTAAGTAAAAATCATATTCTTATGAAAAGATTTATTATGATCTTCTTTACAAATAGTTTAGTCATGATGTTAGATATGCATATCAAAGGTTTAATTACTGTGTCAGAACCAGTTTCTATTCAATATCTTAAATAGTTCAAGTGATGACCTATAACTAGTGTCTCCACTTTTTTTTTATATATATTTAAGGCTAAATACTCATCAAGTTTTAATTACTCCTTCCGGTCCCTAATATAAGAGCTAGATGGGGGTTTGATTTAATTCTAAATATAAGATCCCAATCTATTTTAATTATACATGAGTATTTTAAAGAGATCAAATTATATTTGTTATAACTAATTTATATAATTTCATTAACTTGCCTAAATTATATTAAGTAGCTCTTATATTAAAAATTGGAGAGAGTATCATTTTCGTATACTAAATACTGATTGCCAAATGTGAAAGAAAACAATGAAGCAAATGGTCTCACATCAGTGTCAATGATTCTATCATGAAGCAGTTTTGGCATTCTTAGAGACAAGACCAATTTACCTAGCTTATCCACTGATATATAATCTATCAATGTTACACATGAGTATTTTAGAAAGAAATTAAATTATATTTGTTATAATTAACTAATTTATCTCATTTTCTTAATCTACCTAAGTTAGTTAAATAGTTCTTGTATTAAGAAGAATCAGAATAATGATTCCAAAATGTGAAAGAAAATGATGAAGCAAATGGTCTCACCATTACTGTCCATGATTCCATCATGAAGCAGTTTTGGAATGCTGTGAAACAAGACCAAGAATGAAGCTGAAGCAGGAAAGAACACAGCTCGTTTGATTCCCATCTTCTCTGCAACTTCAAGTGCCCAACCCATTGCCCAATCTGCAACTACACAACTGATCTTTTCACTCTCTGATTCATTCATCTCTTTGATCAGCTTCTCCAGCTTCTCTGGCATGACTTTCCACATTGATTCAAAGAATCTGTCCATAGAAGGGGCCTTACTGTTTCCCTCTTGTTGTATCCCATCTGGGATTGACACCAGTTTAATCTCATCATCTCCCACTTGTTCTTCTTCGCCTCTCGTTGCGCGGACTTTCATGATTCGCTCGTGGTTGAAATCGGTGTTCACGAATGTGATTTTGATGCCATGTTTGAGGAGTTCATGTGAAAGCTCCATGAGAGGGTTAATATGGCCTTGTGCTGGTAAGGGCAAAACCAGAACATGTGTTCTACTCATATTCTTTTAACTCCCTGAACTCTTTCTTCTCTCAAAGCTCTTGCAAATATTTCCAGCAAATTCATGAGATAGATATATGTGTGTACTTGCCAAAAGCATCAAAACTAGACCAAAGGATTAATATTGTCACACGAAACATGGTTGGAAATATTTGGATTTGATTGGATTCTATTGGATTTGTTGGCTCCTCATGTGATGAAGAAAGGCTAAATATATATTAATTTTGTTGTGGAGCCCAATCAACTACCTTCCCACAAAGACAATCTGTCTTCAAATGCTTTTAGAAAGCCAGTGAACCAGTGTTTGAATCAATTCAAAACTTATTTTGAGAACCAGTTAAAAATTAAAAATGGAGTAGGTTAGGTTCACCTTTTTTTTAATCATTTTTATCAAAATAATACAGATGTAATGCTGATAGAGGCGAATCTCATAGATATATTAGTATATTTTTATCAAAAAAAAGTCTAAGAAATTTTAAGAATTAAACAATCAATAATAAATATTTTAAGTGATTTCTGTTATTCTATACCGGGGATATAATAGCCATTCCATCAAAGCAAACACAAATAAAATAATAAAAATACTCAAATTCTTTTCCGTGTGTACCAAATAAAATTAGAGAAAATCACTCCTAGGTCCCACACAATAATTCAAAATATAAAAAAGTATTTTGAAATCACCAAATTATTTTAAAGAAAAAATTCCCATTTGAAAATTTAATTGGGGAATGGTTTATAGGGAAATGTGAAGTCCTAAGGTCCTTTGGAGAAAATAAGTAATCATATGAAATGACCAATCTAACATTCGTGGAACTCATCTTCCTTTATGTAACTTATCTTCTTTTGGTGCAAGTCATCCTTCTTAAGTGCAAATTACATTATGTGCAATCTATCTCCCCTTTTGTGCAACTTATCTTTTTCTGTGAGCAAATTAGCCTCTTTGTGCAACTTATCTTCTATTGTGTGCAATTTATCTTCCCCATGTGGTATTTATCACCTATATACAACTTACCTTTTGCGCAATCCATCTTCCTTTTTGTGCAACTTATCTTCCTTGTATATGCAAATTAGTTCCCTTTGTGCAATATATCTTCCCTTTCCCTTTGTATAACTTATCTTTCCTTGTGTGCAATCCATTTTCCCTATGTGCAAATTACATTTCAATCTTATTTTTTCTTTTGTGCAACGTAACTTCATTATGTACAAATTAGTTCCTTCCATACAATCCATCTTCCCTATATGCTAATTGTTTTGTATAATCTATCTTTCTTGTTGTGTAAATTAATCCCTTTTATATAATCCATCTTTCCTTTGTACAACTTATCTTCCTTTGTGTGCAATTCATTTTCCTCATGTGTAACTTACTTCCTTATATGCAAAAGACTATTTGTGCAACCCATCTTCCCTATGCATAAAACCTAATTTGCATATAGGAAAGATGGATTGTGCACAAGAAAAGATAAGTAGTATAAAGGGAGGATGAATTGCATGAAAGAGGACTAATTTGCATATCGGAAAGATGAATTGCACATAAGAAGATAAGTTGCACAAAGGAAAAGATGGACTGCACAAAATGTAATTTGTATGTAGGGAAAATGAATTGCACACAAAGGAAGATAAGTTGTACAAAGGAAAGATAGATTGTACAAAAGGCGTAGTGGTCATTTCATATAGTTATTTATTTTCACTAAAGGACCTTAGATCTTCACATTTTTCTAGCTAGGTATCATTCCCCAATTAAAATTTTCAATGGGGATTTATCCCCAATTTTCCCTTTTTAAAATCCCATGTTTTTTAATTGTAATTAAGTTTAGTATATATTTATCAAAATACCCTTGACTTAAAAAAATCATATCTCTCTATGATTGCTAGAGTTAAGCTTATTTACAAGATGGGATGGGACAAAACCAGGATAACCCCATCCCATAAAATGAAGCAAGATGCCATTTGCATCTTGCGTCCTATCTTGACCGCGATGGGGATGGGATTGGGATGTCCCGCTAAATTTTTTTAATACAATCTTCGGTCTTTTAATTTTGTATGAATTTTAATTTTAATTTTTCAAGTTTTAAATATATGTTTTAGTCCTCAAAGGGTAAAATAGTTCAAATTTTTATTAAATTATAGGGACTAATATTTTATACGAAAAAAACTTAAGAGATTAAAGCCTATTGTTTAAAATTTGAGGAATTAAAACTAAAATGAGAATAAAATTTAGGAAAAAAGATAATTAAAGACTTTTTAAAATTTAAAAATACAAAAAGGGCCTCTGAATTTTAAAAAGGACAGATTGGGCAGAAGGCCCAATCTGTCATTTGTAAATTCCTGTGCAAAGTTACAAATAACATTATGGGAGTTATAAATACCATTGGCAGAGTTGCAAACGCAAATTTGAGACAAAAGACAAAATTGCACTTTTTGCAACTCTGTCAATGGTATTTATAACTTTGTCAATGGTATTTGCAACTCTGCCAATAGTATTTGTAACTCCCAAAATGGTATTTGCAACTCCCATAATAGTATTTGCAACTCCCACAATAGTATTTGCAACTCTGCACAAGAATTTATAAATAACAGATTGGACCTCCTGCCCAATCTGTCATTTTTAAAATTCAGAGGTCCTTTTTATCTTTTTGAATTTTAAAAGATCTTTAATTATCTTTTTTTTTCCTAAAATTTAAAGGCATCAAAGATTATATTAACTTTTTTTTTTTATTTTAAAATGATCCACAAGGATCATGAGTTGGCTCGTTGATCAGGTGTCGAATTAATTAATATAATAAGCGGTGACCATCAACAAGGAGTGTCTTCCTTTAAAACCAACTTCTTAGCTTTTGACCCAAAAAAACAACTTTTTAGCTAAGAAGAAAGGAATTAAAGAAATAAACAAAGAAAGCCTGAGGGAAAAAGCAACATCTAGTTTGATCTCTCCTTAATATTATAATGGCACGCACCAGCGTTCGCAACTGTGCTATGTTTATATATTTATATATATATATTAAAAAATATCACAAAGTAAAATCTGAAGAACACGAGAACAACTCGTAGTGTATTACATATGTTGGCGATGGATATGCAAAAATTTAAAAAGATGGCACAAAGATTCTAATAATAAGCATGAATCACGAGGCATGATTTTAATATATTTTTTATAAATAATTAATTTAATTAATTTAATTAATTTTTTAATTTTTATAAATTAGTTATTTTGAGGAAATATTTGCAAGAGCTTTGAGAGAAGAAAGAGTTCAGGGAGTTAAAAGAATATGAGTAGAACACATGTTCTGGTTTTGCCTTTACCAGCACAAGGCCATATTAACCCTCTCATGGAGCTTTCACATGAACTCCTCAAACATGGCATCAAAATCACATTCGTGAGCACCGATTTCAACCACGAGCGAATCATGAAAGTCCGCGCAACGAGAGGCGAAGAAGAACAAGTGGGAGATGATGAGATTAAACTGGTGTCAATCCCAGATGGGATACAACAAGAGGGAAACAGTAAGGCTCCTTCTATGGACAGATTCTTTGAATCAATGTGGAAAGTCATGCCAGAGAAGCTGGAGAAGCTGATCAAAGAGATGAATGAATCAGAGAGTGAAAAGATCAGTTGTGTAGGTGCAGATTGGGCAATGGGTTGGGCACTTGAAGTTGCAGAGAAGATGGGAATCAAACGAGCTGTGTTCTTTCCTGCTTCAGCTTCATTCTTGGTCTTGTTTCACAGCATTCCAAAACTGCTTCATGATGGAATCATGGACAGTAATGGTGAGACCAATTGCTTCATCATTTTCTTTCACATTTTGGAATCACTATTCGATTCTTAATACAAAAACTATTTAACTAACTTAGGTAGATTAAAAAAATAAGATAAATTAATTAATTATAACAAATATAATTTAATTTCTTTCTAAAATACTCATGTGTAACATTGATAGATTATATATCAGTGGATAAGTTAGGTAAATTAGTCTTGTCTCTAAGAATGCCAAAACTGCTTCATGATAGAATCATTGACACTGATGTGAGACCATTTGCTTCATTGTTTTCTTTCACATTTGGCAATCAGTATTTAGTATACGAAAATGATACTCTCTCCGATTTTTAATATAAGAGCTACTTACTATAATTTAGGCAAGTTAATGAAATTATATAAATTAGTTATAACAAATATAATTTGATCTCTTTAAAATACTCATGTATAATTAAAATAGATTGGGATCTTATATTTAGAATTAAATCAAACCCCCATCTAGCTCTTATATTAGGGACCGGAAGGAGTAATTAAAACTTGATGAGTATTTAGCCTTAAATATATATAAAAAAAAGTGGAGACACTAGTTATAGGTCATCACTTGAACTATTTAAGATATTGAATAGAAACTGGTTCTGACACAGTAATTAAACATTTGATATGCATATCTAACATCATGACTAAACTATTTGTAAAGAATATCATAATAAATCTTTTCATAAGAATATGATTTTTACTTACTAGCTTCAATGTGTGTATCCAACTATTAATTATAACTTCTCAAAAGTGATTTGTATTTGTATTAATTGAAGGAACACCAACAAAGGCTCAGATAATTCAGTTGGCTCCAGAGTTGCCTGCTATGAGGACAACACATTTTTTGTGGACAACACTTTGTGACAACTTGAATGCACAAAAAACTATGTTCAACTCTGTAATTAAGAACAACATTGTTGAGGAAAGCACAGATTGGGTGATCTGCAACTCAACTCATGAACTTGAGGCTCCAACATTTTCTTTTGCCCCAAACATTCTTCCAATAGGTCCGCTTCAAGCAAGAAAGAGCAACCATGTTGATCATTTAAAAGGATCCTTTTGGCTAGAAGAATCAACTTGCTTAAATTGGCTAGATCTACAACCAGATAAATCAGTTGTTTATGTTGCTTTTGGAAGTTTAGCTATACCTGATCATACCCAGTTGCAAGAACTAGCATTGGGACTCCAACTTTCAAACAAGCCGTTTCTATGGGTTGTAAGACCAGATGTTAATAACGGGGCAAACTATGACTTCCTAAAAGAATTTGAAGATGGATTGTCTTCTCGTGGGAAGGTTGTCAGTTGGGCTTCTCAACAGAAGGTTCTCAGTCACCCTTCAATTGCTTGCTTCTTAAGCCATTGCGGTTGGAATTCTACTATAGAAGGTGTCATCAATGGAGTGCCCTTCTTGTGCTGGCCTTTCTTTGCTGACCAGTTTATTGATGAGACCTACATTTGTGATATTTGGAAGGTCGGGTTAAGTCTTGATCGGAACGATAGCAGGATCATTAGCCGAGAAGAAATAGCATATAAGATTAAGCAAGTGCTCCATGATGAGAGATTTAGAGTAAAGGCCTCAGAGCTGAAGGAAAAAGTCATTAATAGTGTCAAAGAAGGTGGCAGCTCAAACAAGAATTTGAACAACTTTGTTGATTGGATTAAAGCATAAAGAGAGTATTGCAAGTTTATAAGTGAAGTGCATATAACAAAGGAAAATAGAGAAACTTTGTTCATCATGCAACATAGAAGAATGTATTTTTTAGTATTCTCCTGGTTTGTTTTTTCTTTGTTGTTCCCCATAGTGCTATACACGTTCAGTCTAAAGAAGAATGAAATAGATCGATGGCGCAATTATTTCGGCGAGGAAAAATTGATGAACAATTAATCACGATTCATAAAATAGATTATCTTGAAGGATTTGCACATAAGAAAGCTAATTCCACATCTAAATGTTTCCAATCATGTTCTATGTAATTGGACCATCTATGAAGAAATTATAATTATTGGTAATCATTATTCAACATCCACTGGGAAGTACTTAACTCTCACCATTCCTGGAAACTTTTTCCATGAAAGTTCAGAATTCAGAATCAAACAATGAGAAGAGCGCATGTTTTGGTTCTCCCTTTTCCAGCACAAGGCCATGTCAATCCTCTTATGGAGCTTTCACATGAACTGGTCAAACATGGCATCGAAGTCACATTTGTGAACACAGATTTCGTCCCCAAGAAAATCATGGAAGCTCAAGAAACAAAAGGTGAAGAAGATAAAGAACAAGTGGGAAGTGATCAGATTCAACTGGCCTCAATCCCATATGGGATAGAAAAAGAGGAAAACAGGAATCGTCTAGAGATATTAATAGAGACAATATATGCCAATGAAGCTGAAAAAGCTTATACAAGAGATAAATGAAGAATCAGACAATGAAAATATCAGTTGTGTGGTTGCAGATGCTGCCATGGGATGGTCACTTGAAGTTGCAGAGAAGATGGGAATCGGGCGAGCCGTGTTCTTGTCTACATCAGCTTCAGTCTTGGCCTTGTGCTTCAGCATCCCAAAACTGCTTGATGAGGGAATTATTGATGCAGATGGTGAGAGACCTTTGTGCTTAACTTTTTCTGCATGTTCTTTAACAAATGGCAATGGTAAATAAAATTGCAACTGAACTTACCCATCCCATTGATGATAATTAAAAACATGATGAGTATTTGATAATTAAAAACATGATGAGTATTTAGTCTCACATACATCAGAGATGATGAAACTATTTATAGTTATTCTCTTCAACTGTTTTAAGAATTTGAATAGAAACTGTTTTGACATAGTACCAAAACCTCATACAACTATTTATGCAAAGAATTGTGTTTCATCATAATTAACCTATCCGCAAGCATAGGATCATTACCAAATGAGTGTCTTCAAAAGGCTAGAACTTCTCACAAGTAATCTGCAATCTCTATTTCAGGAACTCCAACAGAAGATCAAAGTATTCATTTGGCGCCAGAAATGCCTGCTGAGAAGAAAACATTTTCCTTGTGCGCAAATTGGTGATGGCTTGAATGCAAAAAGAATTGTGTTCAACTTTATGATAAGGAACAGCAAAGCTGCAAAAGTTACAGAATGGGTGCATTTGCTTTTGCTCCAAATATTCTTCCTATAGGGACATGCAAAAACAAACATGTTGATCATTTAGGCCAGAAGACTCAACTTGTTTAAATTGGTTAGATCTACAACCAGATAAGTCATTGTTTAAATTGGCTAGATCTACAACCAGATAAGTCAGTTACTTATGTTGCTTTTGGAAGTACAGCTATAATCTATCATACCCAATTGCAAGAACTAGCATTGGGACTTGAACTCTCAAACAAGTCATTTCTATGGGTTGTAAGATCAGATATCAATAATGGGGCAAACTATGACTTCCTAAAAGAATTTGAAGACAAATTATCTTCTCATGGGAAGTTAGTGGGTTGGGCTCCTCAGCAGAATGTTTTAAGTCATACTTCATTTGCTTGCTTCTTAAGCCACTGTGGTTGAAATTGTACCATTGAAGTTATAATCGATGGAGTGCCTTTCTTGTGTTGGCCTTACTTCGCTGACCAGTTTCTTGATGAAACCTACATTTGTGACATCTGGAAGGTTGGGTTAAGGCTTAAACGAGACAATGAGATTGTCAGTCAGGAAGAAATAACATTTAAGATAAAGCAAGTGGCCAATGATGAGGGCTTAAGAGTAAGGGCCTCGAACTAAAGGAAAATGTCATTAACAGTGTCAAAGGTAGTGGCAGCTCAAACAAGAATCTAAAGAACTTTGTTGATTGAATTAAAGAATAAATAAATAATTTCATGCTTATAACTAAAGTCTAAGATACAAAAACAAAAATAACCTCTTTGAAAGAGGGAACTTTGACGGACATGTTGAAGAACCAAAAAGATCTTCCAAGTTGGTGCATCTTGAATCACTGTTTTGGTTTGTTTTTATGCACTGTAGTTGTTTCAAAGGACTATTTTTTAACAATTTTTTTTAGAAAAGTTAGTAAAAAGTCCTATTTAAAAATTATATTAGTAAAGACCTGATATATTTTCTAACATAGAAAGTATCAGTATTTTGAAAAAATTATTTACAAATAATACTAATATTTGAATTTAGATCTTTTTAGATAATAAAATTTTCAAATGAAAACTTTTCACTAATTTTTTTCAATCAACAAGCCTAACAACAAATACTAAGAGACACCATTGAAATTCAAGCCAATGATGCCAGCGGTTCAATTCAATTTTCTTCAGTCTTTCTGCTTCAAGTAGAAGGTCTGCAACCCAAAATTATTAAGTTCATATTTCCAAATTTAGTAGCCCTAGCAATCTACAGTACCCAATAATAATTTCACTTTATGCTTCATTGGGTATAAAGATAACGCATTATGGCAATTCTCAGGTCCAGCTAACAAGGCGATGGTCACTCTTCTCTGGAAACTGAACACAACGAATACAAAAGCAAAAACATATATGGTCTTTGTTACTATTTTATCAAGAACATCATGCCCACATTGTTACGGTCGTATCATTTGCACCTCTTTAAGAAAAGAGTATGCATCAATCGCTTGGCATAATTCTACATAATATATATTTGCATAAATCAGCATACATATTACACGTTCATAACCATTAATCAATAATCAAGTTTTTTTAATATAATCATATCAGTAAATATATTTATATATATCAAATCACTCACAAATTTTATATTAGTACACTGAAAGTAATTGATCCTCTTTCTCTCTCTCTCCCTCTCTCACTCTCTAAATATTTTATTTGTTTCTTTAATATTATCCTCTCCACAAAAAAGAATTGAATCTTAGGGAGTGAGGATCCATTAATTTGCACGTCGTTTCCTAGTTATTCAGTGCTTTCATCAAACTAATATTAAATGTGACATTATTTATTTTTATTATATATGTGTGGATATCCATTTATGGTCTCTTTCAAAATTTGGGGAAACTAATCTCTATCGTTTGAGGGATTTTTTTTCTTAGAAAATAAAAAAGAATATTGCATGGATGACAGTTTGATTTGATCGAAAAAATAGTATATTGATTTTTAATATAGTTTTATTGGCTTCAAAAATGAATTGATCATGCAAGAATAAAATTAAATTTGATTTACCAACAAATAAATATTCAATTGTTAACAATTTGACTTATTCTCACTCTCTCTTGTAAATTCAAATCTTATTATTAATATGAATTTTATTAGTAAGTAATTTATAGGGTTTTTTTTATGATGGGAAATAAGTTTTAAAATTGTAAATCTAACTTTCAGACATAATCAGGATTTAGTTATAATGGGATTTTTTTTATAACCCTTTAAGCTACTTGATATCTAATATTTTTTTAATCTTACTGTTAGGTCTAAGTAATCCACTAATCCCTAGATCATACTAATGAAGTACACACACATGTAGCCTCATGCAGGTGATGGAGAAGGAAATCAAAGGCTTCAAAATCGAGGCTTTGTGATCAGAACACCTATTTGCCAGAGATTTTTTTAACAAGGTAGGAATTGAACCTCAATTATCCAATTCACATGAAGGCTTTGCAACTAGGATATTTATCCCTAGATATCCTTTCTAACAAGGTGGGAATCGAACCACAATCTTTCAACTTTGTGATTTAGTTAGTAAATTATATGTCCTTAAGTGTTACGATGAGAGTCTATAATTAAAACCATACAATATAAAGTTTGCATAATTTTTAAAATACTAAAAATTAATAAATATATATAAATATTTTTTAAAAAGTTAAGATCATCCATCTCCCTTCATAAGTAAAATTTATTCTCTCTAATTCTAATATAAGAACTAAATAACTAATTAGTAAAAATTAAAAAAATTATTTAAACTAATTAATAATAAAAAAAGGCAGTTAATTTTTTTAAAAACTAAAGTATTCTTTCTAATTATTTGCAAATAGTATGAAGAGTTTAGGAAAAAAGTTATAAATTTAAAAAATATGATAAATTAAAATTTAACATTTAGAATTAAAATAAACACATATAGTACTAACTCTCATATTATTATTTTCATAGTATATTTTCCCACTTCATTTGTGATCAAAATGTTAAAAATATATAGAACTTGGACTAACAGCAATCGGTGAGAGTTTATGGTAGCTGGGTTGGTAGATAGCTTGGTTTAGAGCCAATGAAAAGGGAATATATAATAATAATAATAATAATAATATTAATAATAACAGCAACAACAAGAATAACAATAACAACAACAATAATAATAATAATAATAATAAGTGAGTGAGTGAGTGAGGGGTACTTTGATGCAGGTTTCATTCACCAGCTAAGAAATTGGCATTTTTGGTTGGAATTCGAATGGGATGCTCTCAACTTCATTCAACCACTTACCTTTCATTAACGGGAGTTTATCTGAGTGATAAGCGGTTTGATATCGTTTAAGCAAGATCTCGAGTTTGAGCCTTGACGTATACAGGAAATTCCCATTGGGAAACTCACCCACCATAGCCAAGTGCGCGACGCGGGTCGAATCCGGATGTAATCAGGATAAAACTCCGGTAAACCGGGTGGATAACTAAAATCTAAACTAAAATATGACAAAATCTAAATTTTTTTTTGTTGTCCACCCAATTCACCTGAGTTTTGCCCATATTATATCTGGATCTGACTTACGTCACACACCTGGTTATGGTGGGTGAGTCTCCCAATAAAAATTTTCTACATACGCTAAAACTTAAATTTAAGACTTTGTTTAAGCGATAGTGAACTATTTATCACTCGGACTAACCCTTATTGGTGACAAAATCTAAACTGTATGAATCATATCAAAAGAAGCAGCAAAACAGGACAAAACCTGAGTCCAATAAGAGGGTATGCAATTGGGACATGCCCTACCCTCAAACCAATGTCAATTATTTGTCCATTGTTTTCTCATTTTTTTTCTCACTTATTTTATACAACTTTTTTATATAAAAAAATTTAAATGGTTTTAACACTGATCTCCTACTAGAACTAAGATATAGCTCTAAAATTTAAAGAATATTTATAAAAAAATTATGAGATCACTTACTAAAAGAGTCATCATAATAATAGTAAAAATTAAACTCCTTCGTTATAGAATATTTACTGGGAATTTATGCAAGTTGTTACACCAACAACTCACACCACTCCCCAACTATGCCTTCAAAATATATTATTTGCATCAAACAGTTTAATAAAAAAATGACCCCAAAAAGTATTGTGCATAATATTTATAATTTATAAATACACTCCTTTATTTATTTTTATGTTTCTTTAATTACATCACATGCCTTTATTTTAAGAAGGCATAGGCTTAATCATGCACTTCCTTTTGACCAAACAAAGAATTTTCTCAAATATTGTTTTTTTTTGTTTTTAATATAATGATTGTTTGAATTTTAAAATTTGACTTTTTAATTAAATTTTATCTTATTTTGATATTTTTAACTATATTTCTTCATTACCACATTTTATTATAATTATATATTGTTTAGATAAAATTTTAATAGTAAGAATTAACTTATATTTTCAAAAAATATCAGATTCAACCTAGTGATATAAAATTATAGGGATCTCTTAAGAAGAATGATTTCCATCAGCTTTTGCTTGAGTTATGCTCAGGTTGCTTTTTCAGAGATTTTTATTTGTTTGAAATTTGCCCCTTGACTCATTCTATTTAACTATTTAATAAAACGATTATATCATATTAAATATATTTCATATGTTTCTTAAATTTTAAAAAGTTATATATCTGGAAAATATCACATCATCTTTTAATAATTTTAAATTTGCAAAATCCTTTTGAATAATAGAGAAAAATATGAATTGTAATTGTAATTGTTTGATTAATTTGATACATTATAGAACAAATATTCAGAATTTGGTTAAGGATATCCATACAATATTTTTGCTAAAAGCATTGCATACACACACACACACACACAAAATTGTTTTTTTAATATTCGGTTACTACAAATTTCTGAAATAAAATACCATTTATTAAAATTAGGAATAGAACAATCATGAAATAACCACCAAAGAATATTAGAGTAACTTAAATGGCAAGATACCCTCAAGCTCATTTATTGAGAACCGAACCGGAATTCAGTACTTATGTTTTTTTTAAGATAAAAATTGAATTTTCTAATTTTATTTAGCTGGTCAAAATTTACAGTTTTTAATTCCAAATGTTTTAATAATAATTTCATTTTTAAGAACCTACTTCTAAAAAACTTGTATTTATTTTATCTTTTGTATGTACTAAAATAATGAAATATTAAAAATATAATAAAAAAAAATTAACTAACCATTCAAAACTAATAATATCTAGGTTGATTAGGATACAAGTTTTGGGTCTAAGCTCATCTCAAATTTGAATTAGTTGATTGTGTAAATATCAGATGGCTCTTAAAAATCTTATTTTCTTTAAATTTTTTAATTATAAAAATAATTATCTAAAAAAATATTTTTATCAGAATTATTTATGATCATATTATTTTTATCTAAAGGTACAGAAAATTCCTTTTTCTGTGCTGAGATGCAATGATAGGAAGGATAATGTCCCACAAAGTGACTCAATATTGGAATAGGTGACAGTAATGGGGCCAAATTGTGAAAATATAAAAAGCTTGAGGCCTTGGGAGCAATATTACTTATCTTGGGTCTCCTATCCAGCCTCAGCCTCAGGCAGCTTCAACGAGAAGAGAGAGAAGGGGTACTAAGTACTGGGGCGCAGAGAGAGAGAGAGAGAGAGAGCTTGGCTTACAACTACTACAAAGGGGGCAAGTGAACCCTAGGAGAGAGAAAGGTTGCTTTGTTCTGAAGCCTTTTTCGCATTGCATTTAGCGATCTGGAATCTTCAATCTGCAAAGGTGGGTCTCTTTCTTTTGTTGGATTATCAAATACGAAATTGCCTTCCGATGGTTGGTTGCAGGACAGTCAGTTTCCGATTTCCATGCTCAATTCTTTAAACTCGTGAAAATTTTTCGTTGGTTGGTGCCTCAGTCTCATACATTGCTGCGTATCGTCTCCGCAAACTTCAATTTCCATATTTCGGAATTTCTTCTCTTGTCTTCTGAATGCATGCTGTAGTCTGTTGTGCAAATTCTTGCTCTAGATTGATGGCTTTAGGAAGGCAGCAAAATGAAGTTTTGATCTTTTGTTTTTCCTGATCTGGGACCTGGAGGGAAAAATGGGAAGAATCTTTGGGTATCTGAGACAACTTTACTTCTCCCTTCATAAATTTTTCTAGACCTGGAAGCTGAGCTGTGGGTTGTAAGTTTCTTCGTAGTTTCTACTTATGGTTGCCGAGAGTTTTGATTTTGCTTCTCCATGAAAGCCTGGTGATTTATTTGGTTCTTACTTGAGTCTTCTGTTACATTGGTAGTAGTGAACAATTCATATACTATTCGACTTTCAAGATTTGGTAGGAACTATTGTTTTGACCTGGGATTTTCACGTCAACTGTGCCAATCGATAAAATAGTGTGTTCAGCATGATAGCTGTGACTTAATCTAGACACTTCGATTATTATGAGATGTCCAGACAAATTGAGAATTTTCGTGACAAGAAAATATGAAAGGAGAGATCCATAAAGCTGCAAGCATCATGCTAACTTTTTTTTCTGAGTGAAGCATATGCTCAATGGTTATCTACTTGTGCTTATTGCCATGTCAATTTCTCTAAAATAATTTATGATTATAATTTTTAATAAAGAATTGAGGATACTGGCTTCTATTTTTGTAATGCTTTCTTGATTTCATGTAGTTTTTCCTGATTACTAGTTTTTCAAATATATGTACATGCGTGGATGCCCATGTACGCGTTTCTGTTGTTTTATTTGTTTATTGTTTTCTTGGTTGGCATACATGTCTGCCGTTGTAGAATATTTTAATTAGGTTTCCATGGAGAAATAAAAACACTGCGCTCAGAATTATCATGTTAAACCATTGATTTTGTTTTTAAAAATATCGTCAGAAGATCCCAGTTTGAAGTGGTATATTGAGAAGACACATCACATAACTGCCTTTGATGTTTTATTCTGTTCTTTGTTGTTAGCTAATGGATTCACATGGTTACTTATTTGACAGGTATTATTTCTGCTTCTATGGCTAATTCAAAGGCTTCATCAGGCATGAGAAATTTTATGTATTCTGGAAAGCATGCTCTCCTTCCTCCTAAAAGTCCATTTCCGAGTATTTCTGGAGCATATGCTGATTATGTCCCAAATACGGCAATTGGTACCAAGATTTTTCAGAAACCTAGAGAGGGAAACATACACCACCAACGGACTTCATCTGAGAGCCTTGTCATAGAGGAACAACCTTCTTGGCTTGACGATCTTCTTAATGAGCCAGATACACCTGTCCGTAGGGGTGGTCATCGTCGTTCATCAAGTGATTCTTTTGCTTACTTAGACACAGTTAATGTTTCTTCTAACATTAGCTATACAGATCAGGATGATTGCAATTATAAGAATTTAAAATCTATTTCATCTCGGGCATCTCAGGACTTTGATTATGGCAAAGATGCTCGTCATTTACCAATGTATTCAGAAATCAAGTCAACCAAAACGAACAATAGAGCATGGGACTCTTTAAATGCCATTTCGCATCAAACACGTGTTCCCTCAGGCAGGGACAATGGTGCATTTCAAAGTTCAGGATCACCTAGCATGCCATGTGAAGCAGCAGATGGGTTTCCTTCAAATGCTAATGAAAAACTGGATTCAGCAGAATCTAGCTCACTTGATATAAAATTATCTTCTGAAAAAAAGGATGGTTTGCATGCAAAGGCACATGCTTCTGAAACAGATACAAAACGAGCTAAACAGTATGTACTTATTTTGTGTGCTTTCTGAATTTGTGGTTGTTGCACTAATTTGCTTAATTATATCACTAATATATGACTTGCAAGTTGTAAGTTCTGTTGAATGGCTTGATCTGCTCCTCGTTGCTGTTTCCTTTCTAACTTTTCTATGCAGAATGCTTTCCTGTAGTGCACCCGTTTTATTGTTTCAAGCTATCCTTAACCTTTTTTAAAATTTGTCCAGAGAGTGCTTGACGTAGAGCAATATTCTTATATATGGGGATCTTGTGAAAAATTTCAAATTTTAACGGATGCCAATGTGATGTAGAAATTTTAATAATTTACTTGTAGCAGAAAGTTAATAATTTTGGGAGAAGCTAAAGGTTTTGGTCGACGAGATAAGGAGACTTGGTGGTGGAACGAAGACGTACAAGAGAAAGTTAAGAACAAGAGAGACTGTTTCAAGGCTATACATTTATGTGATAATACTGAAAATTGGGAAAAATATCGTTTAGCTAAGAAGGAAACGAAGAAGGCGGTGAGTGTAGCTCGTTCTAAAGCTTTTGAGGAATTTTATAAGGAGTTAGGGACAAAGTCGGGAGAATGAAAGATTTATAAGATTGCAAGAGACAGGGAAAGGAAATCGAGGGATTTGGATCAAGTACGATGTATTAAAGATGAAGAAGGCAATGTTTTGGTTGCAGATGGTGATATTAAATAACGATGGGAGACTTATTTTTACAAATTGTTTAATGACGAGGGAGGAGAGTCGAGTTATGAGTTAGGAGATTTAACACGAGAAGTTGAACCAAATTTGGCATTTTACCGTAGGATCCGTGTTGGCGAGGTTAAAGAGGCGCTTAAGAAAATGGAAAATAATAAAGCGGTTGGACCTGACGGGATTCCTATTGAAGTTTGGAAGTGTTTAGGCGAAACGGGGGTGGTGTGGCTTGCTAAACTATTTAATGTGATTTTAAGTTCTAAGAAAATGCCTGATGATTGGAGGAAAAGTACTTTAGTTCCTATCTATAAAAATAAAGGGGATATTCAAAATTGTGCAAATTATAGAGGGATAAAGCTTATGAGTCACACTATGAAGTTATGGGAAAAGGTAATTGAACACAGGTTGAGATTAGAGACTGATATTACGGAGAATCAGTGTGGTTTCATGCCAGGTAGGTCTACAATGGAGGAGATTTATTTATTAAGGGGGTTAATGGAAAAGTATCGGACCAAAAGAAGAGACTTGCATTTGGTCTTCATTGATTTAGAAAAAGCGTATGATCGAGTGCCAAAGGAGGTGCTTTGGAAAGCTTTGGAAAAGAAAGGTATACGGATAGCATATATCAAAGCAATAAAAGATATGTATGAAGGGGTAACTACTACTGTAAGAACGTCTGGGGGAGAAACAAAAGATTTTCCCATAAAGATTGGTCTACATCAGGGATCATCGTTGAGTCCTTATTTATTTAATCTGGTAGTGGATGTTCTAACTAAGCCTATTCAAGACGAAATCCCTAAGTGCATGCTTTTTGCGGACGATATAGTTCTTATGGCGGAGTCAAGAGAAGAGATCAATTTTAAACTTGAGTTATGGAGAAGTACTTTAGAGTCGAATGGTTTTCGTCTGAGTAGAAGTAAGACTGAATATATGCATTGTAATTTTTCTAAGAGGCAAGTTAGAAGTAATTTGGAGGTCAGATTAGGAGATCAAGTTATTCCACAAATAGATAAGTTCAAATATTTGGGATCAATTATACAGAAAGATGGTGAAATTTTGGAGGATGTTAATCATAGAATCCAGGCTGGGTGGTTTAAATGGAGAAAGGCTACTGGGGTTATATGTGATCGGAAAGTACCAGATAAATTAAAAGGAAAGTTTTATCGTACTGCTATAAGACCAGCAATGCTTTATGGAAGTGAATGTTGGGCTTTAAAAGGATAACAAGAGCATAAAGTTGGGGTAGCCGAAATGAGGATGTTGAGATGGATGTGTGGGCATACAAGAAAAGATAAGATTCGTAATGAACAAATACGGGGAAGAGTTGGAGTGGCACCTATTGCGGAGAAAATAGTGGAGAACCGTCTTAGGTGGTTTGGACACGTACAAAGAAGGCCAAGGGATGCGCCGGTGAGGAGGGTGGATCAAATAGTATGGAGTCCGGTTAAAAGGAGTAGAGGAAGGCCAAAGAGAACGCTCAACGAGGTCATTGAGCGGGATCTCCTGGTCAATAACCTATCCAAGGATTTAGTTTTTGACAGAGCACAATGGCGTCGTATGATCCATGTAGCCGACCCCATTTAATGGGAAAAGGCTTTGTTGTTGTTGTTGTTGTTGTTACTTGTAGCAGAAAAGGCATGCCTATTATATCGGATTTGAAGAATTAGAGTGATCATTATTTAAGGCTCAGTGGATGTTAAGAGAAAGTTTTTGGCTGTTGTTCTTGGTGGTATAGGGGGTGTTGTGCCATTATCAGTTATGCTGTAATACTGTATCTTATGCCCTGTTAGGTGGCTGTTTGCCTTTACTGTGTTCTAAGCTTACTTCTGTGTCAGCCATAAATTAATGCATGAAAAAAAATCTGAAATGCATATATGCAGGCAATTTGCTCAACGATCACGGGTCCGTAAACTACAATACATATCTGAGCTGGAAAGAAACGTACAAGCTTTACAGGTAAGTTTTAGAAGATACAAAATTCTGAATGATTTTGAAGCAATATTTATTCAAATTCCTGTATCCTCTACAATGGAAAGTTCTGATTCTGATTCTTTGTTAATCAATAGGCAGAAGGGTCCGAAGCATCAGCTGAGGTTGAGTTTCTTAATCAACAGCATCTTATCCTGAACATGGAGAACAAAGCCCTTAAGCAACGTCTAGAAAGTTTAGCACAGGAGCATCTCATCAAACGCTGTAAGTGTTTATCCTCGAGAATCGTGCTCAAGTAATCAGGATATATTTTTGTATGTTTTCAAATTAACATCCTTGATAGTTGATACTTTGCTTTAGGGGAGCTGGCAAATATTAACACACCATACTTGTTCTGGGTATGATGTCATGATGCATTTTATTTTATGTATTAGCCATGGTTTATTTATTCATGTAAGTTTGATGTTTATGAAGATATACATAAATAAAGGTTAATTTTCTATAAACTTGAGATTGACTGTATGCAAGAAGTTTCCCTTGAATGAGATTGAGTAAAGGAAGGTTTGATCTTAAGGACTGTGCTGAAATAAATTGGGGCAGGGGCAAAATTATAATTCTAAGACCTTACTCCATTATGGGGTGACTTCTTGTACCACGAAGGCCTGACTGGCATCTTATAACTGAAGCACCCTAAGGCATGATATACATCTAAGTATAATATCTATATACAATATAAAAATGAAATAGAAAGCCACACTATTTTAAAGCCATAAATAGTGTGACCCACCTCAAATTCCGCATAAAGTATGGGCTCACAATCGAGTTTGCACTGAAAATGTTGTTGTTGACTATTGTCAGAATGTTAGTGGTTGATGTATTAATTTGTAAATACCTGTGGTAGATGTATGCATTTACTCTCGGAGCATTTACTCTCGGAGCATTTATTCTTGTAGTTGGTAGGTTATTCTTCCTTTATATTTTAGTTTTGTATTTTCACTTACCATGAATAAAGAAAATATACAATCTTTTATCTCTCTCTCATATTCTTGAAATCTCTCAAACTCTTCATGGTATCAAAGCTTCTAATAATTGTTCATCACTCCAATCACTAGTGTCTCTCTTCCCTTGGCTTTCCTTTTCTCCTTTTTGACCTTTTTCCCAGGAAAACCCTGCCTTCTCCAGTGGTGTGCTCCATTTCCACCACTGTGCAGCCTCCACACCATCACATGTGCCCCACCATGAGACTCAAATGATGCTGGCGGATTAGTTGCCACCAGCAATTGGAGCTCTGGCCTTTCCTTTGCAGTTCCTTGCTGTTATATAATTGTAGAAAAAAAAGGGAAATTGAGAAGAATAGAAGAGAAATTAAAATTATACTGAATACTTAAGAGTTCAAAATATAATCAAAGTATATCCCTAATAAGACTGATGATCACCCTTATTTATAAGTGATGGGAAATCCTAATCCTAATTAAATATCTAATATTAATATATCATAATATTTAATCATGATATATATTATAATATCTAATTCTAATATATCATAATATATATATTATGATATTTAATCATAATATCATAGAATATCTAATACTAATTCTAATAAAATAATAAAACTACTTAAATTGTTTATTTATATTTTACATATCACATGCAATGACCGGCCAGATCTGTCAATTATCCCACACAAGTTCGCCTACATGAGCAAATGATGGTGTGATGTGGGATGAATTTAGTACTAGCAACCTTGTCAAATACGCGATTTTTACTACTTTCATTTTTTCCCCAGTTCTGATCCAATCTGATAAATTGATGAAAGTTAGGTATGCAAGACTTTTGGAAGACGTAAGATTGAATTTTGAGCTCAAGTTCTTTTCATCCATAATTGGTTTCATCAGATGTGGAATGATGTTTTTACATAATGAAGATATTTAAGGAATTTGTTTTGTTGACTAATACAAGCAATGTGCAATTCAGTGGAGCAGGAAGTACTAGAACGAGAGATTGCAAGATTACGTGCGTTATATCAGCAGCAACAACAACCATCTAGTGGCCTCCGACGCACTAAGAGCAAAGACCTTGATTCCCAATTTTCAAACCTTTCCTTAAAACATAAAGACAGCAGTTCAGGGCGCGATCCCATGACAGGTCCAGTCCGTACTTAGATCTGCTCTCTAGTTGTATCAGTGTTCTGCCTCTACATTCAGTAGATGTTGCTATAGCTGCGAAACTGTCGAATCTTTCCACCGTGCGTGATTGTGCAGAGATTTCCAGTGTAGGCATCCTCTCTCAGCCCGCTTTGCTTATTTCAGGCTTTTCATGGTCTTTCCCGTTAGCTCTGTTTAAATTAATATTAATTTTAATGGGCACCTGGCGGTCACGGCTGAAATCTTATGATATTTCGATCTGGGTTTTCCTATCAGATGACTTGCCGGAGGCGGTAATTCAACATCCCCAGTATATGTTATTGATGAATTGTATCTCCTCCATTTCTGTTGTGATTTATTCATGGTTGTGGGAACTCAGCCTAATGTAATCAGCAAATATTTAGGGCTGTATTATGGATATGTGCATTATTTGTATGGACTATGAGTGTGTTTAGATATTATTTTAAAAACGGGCTTATAGAAAAAACGAGCTTATGGACAGCTTATGGAAGAAGGCTTTTAGATAATAGCTTATGGAAAAAAAGTTGTTTTAGATAAATAAGTGTTTGGATAGTTGTTATAAAAAGAGGTTTTGTAATTGTAAAATTACTAAAAAGGGTATGTATGAGAGATAAGAGAGGAGAGAGGGTTGAGAAGATAGAGGAGAGATGAGAGATAGTGAAAAAGATCGAGGAGAGAGGAGAGATAGTGGAAAAGATAGAGAAGAGAGGAGAGAGAGTGTAAGAAAAAGTAAAGGTAAAATAGTAATTGAGTAGTTGAAAATGTAGTTTACTATTCTAAAAATTACTCTGATCAGTTTATTTGAAACTATGGTTTGGTCTAAATCGAGGTTTTGACAAATATGACTGTTTGTTTTAAATTTTTTTTAAACTGAGATTTGAGTTAGAAGCTTTTTTAAAATTATAATTTTAGGACTATTCAAACAGGCCTTATATTAAGCTAGTGTTCGTTAAAATGATTTGAGAAAGTTCATGTTTTCTCATGAGATCTTGTTTCCTAGTGTTGAGATGATTAACTGTACCTTCCTATAGTACTTTTTCCTTTCTCGTGGACATCAGCTTCGGACTTTCGGTGATGAGTATGATGTACCGACTACCGATAATTCAAAATAATAATAATAATAATAAATGTGCCGATGTCTCTGGTATTAACGGATTGAAACGGTTAAAGCTTCTTCCACTTTAGTAATATTTGTTGGTTAAACATCCATATCTAATATGTATTTGATATAATACATATTTTACTTTATAATATGTATCATACATTATAATTTTTTAGCAAATCATATATTCTAATTTGTATTACATTTTTTTGTTACTTGAAAAAATTAGTATTTTGGTTGATTGTTATAAATATCTTTATAGTAATCATCATCATCATTATTTATTTGTATATAAGGATTGAAACCAGCTCGTAAGTTATTAATGCGGGTACAAGGATATAGAGATGGTCAAAACATTTCAGGCAACCAGATGAGTCGTCAAGTAATCACGTTAACCATTACTATCATTTAATGATGTGTCAAGGGAATACTTCCACTAAATCAGTTCTTAACATATCAAGCAGGCATATCATATCTTTTTTTTTAGTACAAAAAATTTGAAAAAAATGTTAGACTTACCCACGATTTAAAGACTGAATAAAATCTCATTTTCTTCTAAACAATACAAGCATATCATATCTTCTTCAAGCTTTATTCTTCCTCCAGTCCTTACTATAAAGACCCAATAACTCTTATACCAAAAGAAAAAAGACCCAATAACTATTTACTACTCCTATATATATTAATAAAATTAGTTAAAAATAATTAAATGTAAACGACACTTCTTTTTTGTGTGTGTAATTTTTCAAAGTTACTCTCAATCAAGTTAAGGTGAATAATGAGATAGATGATAATAGTTATAAAATAAAAGACATTTTTCAAAATAGGTTATAAATATTTTATTAATTTTTGGAAAAAGATCTTATATTAAAGCATCATCATTCAGGAGGAGTCTCATAAAAATAGAATCAGATGAAGTAGCAATTTTTCTTCCAGAAACTGATATACTGAAGTTCTATTCTATCAGCAGAATAAGTCAACTCAAAGTACAACACATCTCCCATAAGAGCTCCTTAATTTTCAGTTACTTGTCCTTTTTCTTTGTGGTTCCTTGCAATGAATAAATTCAAATTCCTCTTGCTGTGGAGATTCTCTTACAGAACTGCAGTTATTTGCTTGGCAAAAAAAAAAAAAAAAAACCATTTAAGCACCGCCTTATGTGTGCCTACGTCTTTTAGTGCTGTCTTCAGTGAAAAATTCCCAACTGTTATGATCAAGATTGCTCAAGTCATCAAGTTCTGCAATGGCCATCAAGTACTGTGTAAGCTTTACAAGCTCCCGATCACTATCTCTATTAGCATGGGCCTTCCTGAATGGCCTGATTATCAAACCATTCTGCGGGTTCATCACAAAATTTCTTCGAAGATCATCAAACATGATGGTATTTGTAGCATTGTAGAACTGAAATGAAATAGCAAATCACCATCAAGCAATTTAATTCATTGTTGGCCGTTGCAAAAATTCACATAATACAGGAACATGGAAAGAAAACAGATATAAGGGTTTTTTCTTGAAAGATATCCTACATAGTGATCTTATCCACATAGGTTTGCTGACTCAGGTTCATCCTCACAAGCATGATATAAAGATGTCCAGGTTTTCAGAAAGATGATAACGCAGCTATAGTCTATTAAGGTCTCTATATAACTATACCTTTAGCTGGAGATGAGCATGTGTAAGACGGGTTGGAACTAGTTTATGAAGATAACGGGGTTGTGTTTCCATCAAGTAAGAAAGTAGTTTATATTAATACCTCGGGGAAATGAGCCCAGATCAAACCAAGAGGTTTGCAATCAAAGACCCCACGAGAACTTGATTGGACCGTGATCATTGCCATGTGATCAAGAAGTGCAGTGATTTTGTAATTAGGATTGTCCAAAACCCCAAGTTGTCCCATTTTCAGGTTAATCCACTTCATGCTGCAAGAAGTACACAATAAAAAATAAATATATGAACAAATAAAATAGAAAGAGCTTATTTAAATATCAATCCTATGTTGGTTTTTGCATGTATGTCATTTACAGCAACAGCAGTTATTCTCCCAAAGGAAATTTAGAAGAAATGATAAAGTTATTTGTACCTGGTTGCAGACCATATCATAATGTCATATTCTGAATAAACTGAAGTAAGAAACTCATGAAGATCTGCAGAAGATGACACCAGGAAGAGCCATTTCGGGAAAACAATGTTAAGAATAAAAAAGATGAAAGCAAGCAAAAACTTGCCATAAGTTGACCACTCACAAGGTCTCATAAGTTCAAGAGGATTCTCTGCTGTTGACCGATGATCGAATAGGGTATAATCAATATCCAGAACAAGGAGTTTCTTCCCTTTCCGACATGGATTACGGAGCTCAATCTGTAACAGAAGACAGACCATGAGAAAAAACAACATATATTGCATACAAAGGAAGATTACTGGGGAAGAATTGAATCATTGTCCAAACTTGTTTGACAATTATGCAGCCATGCTAAACAATTTCATTTGGGAAGTAGGCATAAACTGCTTGATAAGCAAACAAAGCATATTGCCTAATCGCCTGTCACAGTAGAATGACAGCATCACCATTGATTAATAGATATCAGTATCTATATTCCCACCTCCTTCTTTAGGAAATATATCGGTCTTAAAACTAAGGTGCTCATTTCAAGTATAAATGAAGTGAGAAGAGGCATAGACACTGATGCCCTGTTTGGTATAATCAAACGGGGCATATTTCCCTTATTCTCACAAAAAATGAAAAAAAAAAAAAACCAAGATATACAGTATTTAGTATGCCTCCATTAAGATTACAAAATAGTAATAAACTTTTTCTATTAAAACTATAAAAGGGCCCAAAGACCCTTGTAATTTGACCCATCTGCAAATAGCCACTGTTCACTTTAAAGCCTAGATAATAGATTTATAGCAAAGGTGGGAGCAGACCCTCGCTTTTCTCTCTCAAATTTCAGTTTGTGAATCTTTGAATCCAAACACATGATTTCGACAAAGACCATGATAGAATTTGTTTCATGCTCTAAATATTCCATTAACAATTTCGAATCCAAACACCTTTCTGGCCCATCAAGATAGGTAAAGCTTCAATATTATTCCCCATTGCAATTTCAAATGCTAAATATTCCAATTGCAATTTCAAACCCAATAACCCTTCTTCCACAAATTTTCATAAAATATCTAATGAAAGGTGGATGCAGGGTTCGCTCCCAAGTTTGCCAAACGTAGCGTATTATCTGGAATTTGAAGTACATGCTGAATATTTGTCAATGGGTGTGTATCTACGCATTTTCCTCTATGCATAAATGTATAAATGTGTGTCAGAAAGAGATAGAGAGCTGATGCAATCCCCCTTACCAGCTTTAGATGATATAAAGTATAGGTTTTACTATGCGTTAACATCAAATTGTTTAAGGTCCCTTTGACATATCTATAGTAAAGAAATGATTGTGCTGAAGAGATGATTAATGGAGCTGAGCAAATTGAGAACTTGAGACAATTTTCTAACAACAATTGACTTCTCAGATTTTATAACTAATGAGCTAGTAAAACTACCTGATATATAGAAGAAAATCAACTCCATGCTTAAACCAAAGAAGTTACAGCCACACGTTTTAACCATAAAAGAAATCAACAATAAATTGAAGATCCTCAACAAACAGACCATAATACAGAGCTGCTAAAATCAGCCGCGGCTGAATAAACAGCTTCATCATCTTTGAGCATAATGCTAAGCAAAATTATAATATCATAATATGTGACACAAGTTTTGTGTAGAAAAACATGAAAATTTTCTCAATGCCAGTACCATGGTGACAATGTTTTGAATTTTGATGAGAACCAAGTTAGTTAGATAGTAGAGAGTTAACATAATTATTACGCATTGAACCTCCTTAAAACTGGAAGGGCCAGAAAAAAGTGTAAAACAAAATACAAATAAGGACCCAGCAAAGTAAACCAAAATTAAACTGAATGATCCTTATGCATATAAAAGATCATTAGGGAACCTTGTATTGGTTTACACGTCTCTTCAATTTTTGCCTGTTCACTTCCATGTCTTTGATGTCTACAACTTCTTCTTGACCAAGCTCAAAATCGTCGACAATCTCAGGTGCTTCCACTGGATCAACAATTATATCTTCTTCAGTAGTACTGCAAGTTCAACCATTTTTTACCAACATGTTTATACGCAAAAATTGAGTTCTTTAAGGGTATTGATTTTCTCCACTAGTTGAACAAAATCTTGGCATTTTCAACTTCGGCCATAAAATCAAATACTCAGAAACCTATTAAGCTATTGCCCATTTTTCAAGTCACACTTAACTTATTTATCATCGAGAATTTTTACAATCATAAACACAAAAGGAAACATATATGAATACCCGATCATGGTCATCTTAAGAGAAGACTTAAGGGGAAGCTGAGAGAGCAAGAGAGAGTCATCGGCGAGCTTAGAACCGACTTTAGGGTACAGAAGCTTCTGGCGATTAGGCAACACATTGGTGAGCTCGCAGATTCGGCGCTTCAATTCGCCGACGGTGTCGTCTCCGCAGACTCGGACGGTATACTCCTTACCGCTCCACTTCACCGTCAGAGTGAGCTCCTCTTCCGACCCCGAAGCCGTTGATGCAGAGTGGGAAGCCATGGTCGAAGCTAACGCAGCACTCTCTGCACTGCCCCACTGCGTTTAGTTCTATAAAAATGATTCTTTTTCGAACATAAAGAATTAAGGAAATGATTATATTATCCCTAATAAAAATATTAAAAATATTTATTTGATAATTTTATTTTAATATTTATAAGAAATGCCTTTAAAATTTATTCATAATTAATTTTTATTTTTATAAAATTTATTAACTAATTTATTTAATTTTATAAAAAAAATTAATTAACCTTTAAATTAAGGATTAAAGAATTTTTTTAAAAATAAAAGATTTTAGTGTATACAATTTTTTAATTGTCACTTTTTTAAAAAAGCAATTTTCGTTTATTTAAAAATTATCACTTGAAACTTTTAAATATAAACTAAACAATATTTGGGTACATTGCATATCTCACCGGCAGCAATGAACTCTCATGTTATTAGATTTTGACTCTAAAAATTATTAATTATATCTGATACTTTAATATTTATAAATGCCAAAAATGTGTTAAGATACAATCTGTAATTTTAAAATTCAAAGTAAAAAGATCAAAATGCACTGTTTATTATAAAAAAAGTCATCCAAAAAGAAAGGTCACCCTCGCCGTTCATCTCAATCTTCTTCCTCGACATCAGCGTCGGCCACTTCTCCTCATCCTGCTAACCTTGCTGTGAAGTATAGCAAGATCATGGAGATTGAATCAACCAAGTGTGAGTGTTCTGGATTGAAAGAGGATTGTACCCAAGATTACATCTCCCAAGTTAAGGCCAAATTCGATGACAAATATCTCTGTGGCCTCTGTTCTGAAGCTGTCTGAGATGAAGTTAACAGAGCCCAAAACCCTTCTCTGCCATGGATGAAGCTGTCAAAGCTCACATGTCCTTCTGTCACAAGTTCAAATCCAAAAATGAGATAAGTTATGAGTAATTAAATGAGATAAAATAAAAAATTAGCCCAAAAAATTAAGACAATCTCGTAGTGTATATTATAAAAAGGAACATGTTATACCTAAGAAATGTATTTTATAAAGAGGAACAAATGGAGTAATTTTTTTAATCAATACAAATTACAAATTAATTAGTCAATTTTATTCAATTTTGTCATGAACAATAAACACAGATTTGATAATCAGCATGCGAGTGCTCATAACAAAAGAATGCTCACCCCAATTTAAATAACATTGAAACTAACTAACGAGCATGCTTGCACTGTTTATCTTTATTAAAGAGGTTAGTTAATATAATACTTTTTTTTTAAAACATTTTAATCATCCTTCTTAACTCCCTCTCTCCTCTTCTTACTTGATTATTGTTGAAAGAATATGAATATGAGTAATTTAAGAAAAAATTTATAAATATAAAAAATGTGTCTTATATTGAGGACGAAGATCAACTACTCGATTAGGTCTTAAGAACTAGGGGAGTATTTGGAATTCTGTTTTGATACTCCTTGCCTAAAGAAGTTTGGTTGCATGTCTTGTGTATTTGTTTCTGCAGATCTGGTATCCATTGCAGAAAGAATGGCTACTATGAAGCATAAGATACTGGTTCTATCAGCAAAGAGAGGAGTGGGCAAGAGCACATTCTCTGCCCAGCTGGCATTTGCTTTAGCAGCAATGGATTTTCTGGTAAGGTCTTCTTGACATTGATATTTGTGGTCCAAGCATTCCAAAGATGCTAGGCCTAGAAGGGCAAGAGATCCATCAGAGCAACCTTGGGCTTATCAAGCAATTTCTGAAGGATGAGCACATTTCAATTGTCCAGTGCCTTGATGCCACTGGAATTGATGGTTCAATCATAGTTACCACACCCCAACAAGTCTCCTTGATTGATGTGAGGAAGGAAGTGAGTTTTTGCAAGAAAGTTGGAGTGAAAGTTCTTGGGGTTGTAGAGAACATGAGGGGTCTTTCCCAACCCATCACAGATTTCAAGTTTATGACGATGACGGTAGGCACAGGCGGCGAGCAGAGAGATGTCACGACGTGGGCTTTGCAGTATTTGAGAGAGAAAGCACCAGAAATGCTAGAACTGATTGCTTGCAGTGAAGTGTTTGACGGTAGCAGTGGTGGAGCTGCAAAGATGTGCAATGTAATGGGGGTTCCTTTTCTGGCTAAGGTTACATTGGATCGACAGCTATGTAGGGCAGCTGAAGAAGGTAGATCGTGCTTTGCTGATAAAAATTATTGTGTGAGCGCTCCTTCATTGAATAAGATTATAGAGAAATTGATGAAAAAATCAGGGCTTATCAACGTCTCTTAATGGTGTTGCATAGGGGATTTACTTTGACAAGTGGTGAATGTAAATACAAAAAAAAAAAAATTCAAAATTTTATTAAATTATAAGAACTAATATTTTATACCAAAAAAGTTGAAAGACTAAAACTAAAATAAGAGAAAACTCGAAGGACTAAAGATTGTATTAATCCGTATTATATTTATGGATGGAGAAAGTATCAACAGTAAAATGAAGAGCGTATTTAAGATTCTTGTTTGTAAAATAATCATATAATATTTTATACAAGTCAAGAGAGCAATAGATATAGAATGAACATCATATGCTCTTTATATATTGGCTTTTAAGAAGTGGGAGAAAGCAATAATGTGGTGTGAATCTACATACATCAATTCATCAAATGAGAATGAGACAATTAATGCTCAAAGAGATTTATCGAAAGAGAATAATAATACTTCAAGCAATATTATTTTTCCATTTCTCCATTTGATGCTGCTTCTGCTGCTGCATAGAGAGCTTTAATTTGCTCATCATAACTGCCAAAGAATATTGGAGATCGATCGTGTGCTTTCTTTGGAACCAAGTCAAGTGCCTGCAATTATTTTAACTGCATCGTGTATTCATTGCCTTTAACCAGTTTTAACTGACATTTTGATTATTTGTATCTTATCAAAATGTGTTGGAAAACGGTATGATCCACTTTTGGTGGGTTACATACCGGTTCAGGCGAAACGACGCACGGAAAGAGAAACAGTGGTATTGTTTCCCCAAACAATGCGTCTAATGCAGAGAACCGCAGAAAGCTTATTTAAGAGAGCATTCTGGTCCTCTGTAGACACACTTATTCACAGAATACTCCCTTCTCCAACGGTGTCTCTGTTTTTCTTCTTTGGTGTTATTTGCTGTGAAACGTACCAGAGTCCATACAAGGTGCTCTGGTTGCGTGTGGGTATCTCGGTAAGCAAAACAAGATCCAAGGTACGCCCGAAATCCTTCATTGGCATCAGAGCAAGCTTCCGCATATTCTCTGTCATATTTCGTTTTTCTGGTTTTACATTGTTCTGCATGCTTATTTATGTTTCCAAGTGCTTATTTCATGATAATATGTATGAAGCATGCAATGAAACCATAAATAGAGGCACTTTGTACGTAGAACCAAACAGAGACGTTTCGTTTCAAAATTGGGTCATTTGAAAACAGTGTTTTTAGGCTTTAAAATTAGTCCCATTGTGTAGAGCTCGAAAAAATGAAGAAAATAACACCAAGAACGTCAAAATCGGACGTCGGACGGAGAAGTTACGGCCAAAAAACGAATCGGGTCCGACGGACCCGACCCGTTTTCCGGTCGGGTCTGTGTGACCCGGCTGGAGGTCAGGGATGACCCAAAACGACGTCGTTTTGGGTCCTAAAAAAAAAAAAAGGTTCTGCGGACTGGGCTTCGTCCAGCCCAGTCCTACAGTTAAAAAAAAAAATGTTTTGGGCTGCCAGTGGGCAGGCCCATACCAAAAAAAAAAATTAAAAAAAAAATAATTATTTATTTATTATTTTTATTTTTTAAAAAAAAAAAGGAAAATAGAGAAAATTCTGGTGGCGACACGTGGCAGGAACACGTGGCAGCACCAGAATGGCGCGTGTAATGCACGCGCCAGAGGCTGAGAGTGGCCGTTGTTCAGTTTTTCTATTTTTTCTGAATTTATCCTTCTTGGGGCGCGTGAGAGTGCGTTTGAGCTCCGATTGAGGTGCGGTTTATTTCTAAAAATTCCTAAAATCAAGAGCTTTATTTTGATATATAATTTACCTAATTTGGAGGTAATTATGAATTTATTTAGGGATATTTAGTGTATTTTCTGGTATATTTTTAGTGTTTAAAAATTCCAGAAAATTATAATAATTAATATTTTTAATTATTTAGGTGAAAATAGCTTCATCTAGCATTGAATATCTGGGATATAGGTTAAATGATGACATTTCATTTATGAATAATATCAATAAGGACATGTTTTAATTATTCTTTCTTTGTAAAGACTTGCCATTTATTACATGTCTTATATGGAATTGGCTTATATTTTATTTCATTTCTTTATAAGTTATGATTAATGCTTTTTATAAGTGGGAGCTCTTTTAGATGATGAGTCTTCTAAAAGTAAAATTTTGATAGTGCTTATATTAATTTTTGATAGAGAGTAATGACGCTGTTAGTGCCTATGTGATGGGAGGTACAAATGTATTCTCCTGATCATGAGTCTAGTAATGTTATTATTTTCTGATTAAAAATAATAAAAGTACATGACATTGTATATTTTTAAATGTGCTATATAAATTCACTCTTAATGTTCTATGGTTCAATAAATTAATGTGGGATAGGTTTGTCACAGAACCAATATTGAACAATGGCCTCAAAGAACATTATTGCTGAATTGAATAAGGGGGAAAAACTTAACGGGGACAACTGGGATATTTGGCACCGAAAGGTCCAATATATTCTAGAAGAACAGGATGCTGTTGAGCCATTAACCATGGCAATGGTAGAGCCTGAAGCTGGGAATACGGCCCAGCACAGGAGAGACCAGGAAGCATACCTGTCATGGAAAAAGAAGAATAGCATAGCAAGAATTACACTGCTGAGTGCAATGACAGATGATTTGATGTGTGAGTTTGAGACACACAAAACTGCACAAACTATGTGGATTGCCTTAAAGGATAAGTTTGGAGGAGTCTCCACAACTAAGCTTAGACGGTTAACGATTAAATTTGACACCTATAAGCTAAAACCGAATAATCCTATGAGGTAACATCTGCGAGAGATGTCCACAATGATCCGTGAATTGAAGGAGGCTGGACATAATTTATCTGATGAGCAGCAAGTGCAAGCTGTCATTAGATCGCTCCCTACCAGTTGGGAGCACATGAAAGTCAATCTGACCCATAATGAGAACATCATCACTTTCAATGATGTAGCTAAGCATTTGGAGCTAGAGGATGAACGTCTGGAGGCTTATAAGGCCACTAGACAAGCCTATCTGACCGAAGGTGTTGGTCCTTCCCAGTCAAAGCCTGAATTCAAAAAGGGCCAGGAATTTTAGAAAAATGGGAAGAAGGGCGGTCCTCCGCCTAAGAAAGGCAAACAACAATACAAGAAGAAGGGAAAGAAAGGAGGCAAGAAAAAGCTAGACCTAAAGAAGGTCAAATGCTTTGCATGCCATAATATGGGACATTTCGCACGTGACTGTTTTAAACAAGACCGAGAGCGAAAAGTGAATTATGTGAATTCACATGTCTCATATGTTTCTAGTACTGTTTTCTTAACATAACCTTTTTTCCTTTTCTTGGATTATTGACTCAGGCTCCACAGACCACGTAAGTCAAGATCGAGGATCTTTCGTGGAATACCGTCGGTTACCTTTTCAAAGCAAGTGGCTTTTCGTTGGCAATAATGCTAGGATCGAGGTTCGAGGTATTAGCACCTGTAAACTTGTTTTACATGGTGGAAAGACCTTGATGCTGCATGATGTGCTTCATGCTCCTGATATCCGACGGAATTTAGTTTCTGTAATTTGCTTATTGAACTTTGGGTTTAATATAAACTTTCATGGTAAAGTTGCAGACATTTATAGCAACTCAATATTTTATGGTTCAGCTTTCCAATTTCAAAGGTTCTTTATTTTGGATCTTGCTAGTGATTTTAATGTTCATGATTGCTTTGCTATTACTTCAAATAATCCTAATATGAATATCTGGCATGCTAGACTAGGACATATTAATCAAAATAGAATGATTAAACTGGCAAAAGAAGGCCTGTTGGGGGTAATTCCTAACATGGATATGTCATTATGTGAAAGTTGTCTAGCAGGTAAGGCTACCAGAAAACTATTCGGTAAGGGAACACGAGCCGAAAATCCATTGCAATTAATTCATTCCGATATTTGTGGTCCAATGAGTGTGAGGGCTAGACACGGAGCTTGGTATTTTATTACCTTTATTGATGATTATTCACGATATGGTCATGTCTATTTGATTTCACACAAGTCTGAGGCACTAGAGTGTTTTAGACGATACATAAATGAAGTAGAGAATCAAATAGACAATAGAATTAAGGCATTACGCACTGATCGAGGTCGTGAATACCTTTCGGATCAATTCAAACAGCTCTGTGAAGAAAAAGGGATTATTAGGCAACTAACTATCCCTGGCACACCTCAACAGAATGGGGTTGCCGAAAGAAGAAATAGAACTCTTCTAGACATGGTTAGGTCTGTGATGGCTCAGGCAAACCTTCCAATTTCATATTGGGGTGATGCTTTATTGACAGCAACCTTCATACTTAACCGTGTGCCCTCTAAGTCAGTCGCTTCCACACCCTACGAGTTATGGACTAAACGCCAGCCAGATCTAAGTAACCTTAGACCTTGGGGCTCGGCGACCTATATCCATGACAGTTCTCATAGACATGGGAAACTGGGTCCTAGAGGGAAGAAATGTATCTTCATAAGGTACTCTGAACCCTCAAAAGGATATGTATTCATAAGTGAAATTGAAGATGGAACAGTGACTGAAACAGAATCTAGAGATGCTGTATTCATTGAAACAGAATTTCCCAGTAGGGGAGATGTTGACCGCACTGTATCTCTTTATGAGACTCAGGAACAGGACAGTGCTGAACAAATTGATAGACCAGGATCTTCCAGGTATGTCAATCTGAGTGGGAGCCAAGAACGGTCAACACAAAGACCGAGGCAAGTGAGAAAAGATAAGCAAGTTGATGTTGCTCCTACCAGAAAGAGTAACAGGGAAAGTGTTCCAAAGAGACGCTTCCAAATAGAAGGCGAAGCACTCTTAGTTACTCCAGAAGGGGATGATGAACCCCGCACTGTTCATGAGGCCTTGGCAGGTGCTGCTAAGGAGGAATGGAAGAAAGCAATGAAAGAGGAAATGGACTCAATGATGAAAAACCAAGTTTGGGAATTGGTTGATCTACCAAAAGGGCGTAAAGCCATTGGGAACAAGTGGGTTCTCAAAATCAAAAGAAAGGTGGATGGATCAATTGACAAATTTAAAGCTTGATTGGTTGCAAAGGGATATACACAACAGGAAGGTATAGATTATGAGGATACTTTTTCACCTGTTGTGCGCTTCAACTCTATAAGACTTATCCTGGCAATAGTAAACAGTTTAAACCTGGAATTACATCAGATGGATGTAAAAACCGCATTCCTGAATGGTGATCTGGATGAAGAAATCTATATGGAACAACCAATAGGTTTCATTGAAAAAGGGTTTGAACACAAGAGGTGTAAACTCAAAAGATCCATTTATGGATTAAAACAGTCATCCAGACAGTGGTACTTGAGGTTTCACAAGGCAATAACCTCATATAACTTCCAAATGATAGAGGAAGACCACTGTGTCTACGTTAAGCGGTTTGAGGGTAACTTTGTAATATTATCCTTATACGTAGACGATATACTATTAGCCGGAAATAGTCTTGATTCGGTGATAGCTATTAAAGAATGGCTTTCATCAAATTTTGAGATGAAAGACATAGGTGAAGCAAAATACATACTTGGAGTCAAGATTCAAAGGAATCGCTCCAAGAGAATCCTCACTCTTTCACAAGAGAATTATATCAAGAAGATACTTGAGCGATTCAATATGAGTGAATGCAACCCATGGATATCCCTGTAGCCACTGGTGTGGCATTGAGTTCTGATATGTGTCCCAAAATTGATTTAGACAAAAAGCAAATAGAAAGAGTTCCATATGCCAGTGCCGTTGGCAGCCTTATGTATGCAATGATGTGTACAAGACCAGATATTTGTTATGCAGTAGGGCTGGTTAGTAGATTCCAGTCCAACCCCGATAAGAAACACTGGAAAGCAGTGAAGAGGATCTTGAGATACTTAAAGGGTACATCTGATTATGCGTTGTGCGATCTGCGCCTAGTCGGATATTCCGATACTGATGTAGGCGGTGATGAAGTAGAACGAAGATCTACTACAGGATACACCTTCTTGCTTAACAACAGAGCCATATGTTGGAGTAGCAAGAAGCAGACGTGCATTGCTTTACACTCTATGGAAGCTGAGTTTGTGGCATGCACAGCAGCAGCGCAAGAGGCTGTTTGGCTGAAGAGATTTATCGAACACCTAGGATTTGGGAACGAGAGTACCAATCCGGTGTTGATACACTGTGACAATACTACAGCCATAGCCTACACCAAAGACCCTAAGTATCACAGCAAGACCAAACACATTGATATTAAGTATAACTTTGTGAGGGATTATATAGTACAGAAAATTGTAACTGTACAATACATTTCAACCAAGTGTATGGTTGCAAACCCCCTGACTAAGCCAATAAGCAAAGAAACATTTCAGAAACATGTAACAGCTATTGGCATATGAAAAATGTAAAGTAGCAGACTGTATGTAATATTTTTTGTTACTTATATGTCTGAATAAAATTATACAATGTCTAGTATGTCGTACAGGTTGAAAAGGGTAGCTCTCTCACACGAGCAACCGCCTTTGATGCTAGAGAAGCATTCAAAGATGAGACATGTGTTCACCAGTAAAGTAGCAAGAGTGCTGATATGGTAGAGAAGAAACACAATGAATGTCGCCTTGGCTTAAAAAGTGCAGTAAGTCAAGATGAGATCCATGAGTATGGATATGGATCGAACTATGGATGCCCATATCCATGAAACCTGTAGCCAGATAACAAATTCTTCAAAATTGACGTCATATTATGTGAGTAGAATTGAAGAGTTTGGGTTTAGATACTATGAGTGTCTGGACTTAAGTCTGTACGGTGTGATTGATAGAATCAAAACGACGTACACTCTTATTGGATAAGAGGAACACCGTAACATGTGATTCATACCACATGTGCTAAAGAACCGCAAATGGAAAGCAAGTGAATCAATCCCTACTTCATTGTTGTGTGAGTTCCAGAAAGGTATCATCCTTTCACTAATGTCCTTTGACTTTGACAGTATTATGGAGGTATGTTTCAGCGATTGCTACTTTAGCATTTGTCCTATGGTCAAAATTATATATGAACCAAAGGTATTATGCTAGGAAAGCGGTTGATTCATATCAAAATAATATATGGGCGAAAGAAAGATTGCCAGAATATACACATCCATGCTAGTGTCTGTGACCGGTCCCTTATGATATTATTTTGTTAATTTCATAAGTGTGGATACTATGCATAAATGGAGGCTATCTGAGTTATATGTTGACTCAAGAGGGATTAGATTAGCCAGAAGAAAAGTGTATATGGGTAAATTTAGGACATTCAAGGCACTATAACTTATTCTGATTGAACTGCACTAAAGGGTTGCTTTGTGCTGGTCTCTGTGAAAGGGATTTCTAGTACAAACGCCCAAAAGGAGACGTCATGCCTACGCGGTCACGGCAAAGCACCTAGTATGAAAGAAGAAAGAGAATGAGATTGGACTCATGATATCTAATCCACCAAATGTGAGTGGGAGATGTTGGAAAACGGTATGATCCACTTTTGGTGGGTTACATACCGGTTCAGGCGAAACGACGCACGGAAAGAGAAACAGTGGTATTGTTTCCCCAAACAATGAGTCTAATGCAGAGAACCGCAGAAAGCTTATTTAAGAGAGCATTCTGGTCCTCTGTAGACACACTTATTCACAGAATACTCCCTTCTCCAACGGTGTCTCTGTTTTTCTTCTTTGGTGTTATTTGCTGTGAAACGTACCAGACCCTATTAATCACAAACGTCCAAAACAGTCCTCATAAGCCACTCCTATATATCCACATGAAACACAACCACTAACCACCAACAGAAACAAAATTGCACTCTGTCATGTTCCTTCGCTTTCAGAGATCATGCAATACAACGCTAACATAACAGAATTATATAGAGATGATAGACAGATTCTTTTGTCCGTATAACGGAACAGAGTGTGGGATCAATCAATTAATGTCAAAAGGTAGATTCATGATGGGTTCATATGGTTAGAATGAAACAAAAACAGAACCATACCGGAGCTTTCCGCTTGAGCTTTCCTTATCAGCAGGGTACATGAAGATACCACCATAAAGCAACGTACGGTGGATATCAGCAACCATGCTGCATAACTCATCTTTCTTAGAATCAATTGAAGAAAGACAAGAAATTGTATCATTTATGTGGACGAGAGACAGCATTATTCAATATGTTCTATAAACAATTGAGAAAATCCCTCAGACTTACTTGGCAGTTGGTTCATCCCAATATTTAGCATTTCCCTCATTCACGGAATAAATTTTTCCTTTCTTCGGTATCTGTTTAGAATATATAGTTTAGCATACTGTTCACACTCAAATGCATATATAGCTATTAACTTGATATTATAACAATTTGTGGTCCACCTCAATACCTTGATATTTGGTTGTGTCAAAATGAATTCCCCAAGGGAAGGATCATGTGTGAAGCCATTCACTCCATCCCCTGTGCTTAGCACTAACTACAATCCCAAAACTTATTGAATCAACATTACATATTATTCACAAGAAAACTGAGATTTTTTTTTCAATGGAACAAAGAAAATAGGCTTTGATTGAGAAAAATGGGTGTTTGTTTGTTTGTTTTACCGTACAAGAGCTTCCATACATGCAGTAACCAGCCGCTAACATGCTGTTTCCAGATTGCAAAATATCATCAAGCGTTGTGTTATTCTGATCCTTCACCAGATAAATGCCAAAGATCTAAATGCAACAAGAGAGAAGCATTATTTATCAGAATAATTTCGTTCACAATAGTTTTTCGAATTGATTAGTTATATTTTCGGGATGAGAAATTCATACGTACAGTTCCTATGGAAACACCACAGTCAATGTTTGAAGATCCATCCAAAGGATCAAATACAACAATGTATCAGTCAAAATCAAGAGGGTCTTCCACATTGATTGATATCATGGAATTGTTCAGTGGATGTGTTTCAAGAAGAGTATTTGAACTTACTTTCCACGTTGTGATGGCTCCACGAATATAGGATCTTGATTCTCTTCAGAAACAAGAATGCACTGACAAGTGATGAGGCAGAAAATTATATTTCAATTGATCATATCTGCTATGAATGCTAGACTACAATGTATGTATTATGTGAAGGACAAAACATAGGTCAAGTTTCTTATATCTATTAGGTCAAATTCATAGGTGAATTTATAGTGTACATACGCATTTTAACAGTTAACAATAACAAAATAACAAATGTCCATATTTCATAGGTGAATTTGCAAATGTATATAGGCATTTTAACAAACTAACAATAACAAAATAATAAAAAACCATATGAAAATTTACAAATCATAATTTACATTATAAGAGCTGATACAAAAATTTACAAGTATTTATAGGTGAATTTATAAAAACATATGGGCATTTTAACAACTAACAAAAATAAAATAATAAGTGTGATTAGAGAACTTGACCTAAGTCTTATCCTTATATTTAATATATTTTCAATACTGAGAAGGAGAGAAATATTGGGTTTTATTATACTCACAGTACGTCCACTGCTAATTAAGGCCTTGACAAACACTTCATTCGAGATAACATCCAATTTCTTTTGATCTTCACCCTGGAAATGGTTTTCCAGATTAAAATGAAATAATTTGAAAGAAATAACAAAGAGTTTATAGAATATGTTAACAGAGAGCTTGCTTGCTTACTTGAATATTGGTCTGCCTGCAAGTCCAAGCACTTTTGCCAGCCCTGCCTGTTAAACAAAGTATTTCTCGATTTAGTGTTTTATTTAGTAAAATTACTGACATGATCTCTATTTTAACATACTATTTAAGTTAATACTTAATTATTTATTATTCCATTGGCATTCATTTATATGAGTACTTTGACAAAGAAAAGGTAAATCATTTAATTTAAAGAATAAATTGTTGAAGTAAAAATTGAATTTACTATATATATCCGGAGAGAAAACACTTGCATGGAATAATTTAAAATATAGAGGAGAGAATTCTTATAATGTTACTTGAAAATTCCCTGTTAACTTTTTCCCCTTATTAATAATAACTCTAAAATTAAAAATAATAATAATTACAAAACCTCCATTTCTTTCTTTTTTTTAACAACAATATAATATCTATTAGTACCAATTAATTCATATTTAAGGATCGTTAAACCCCAGTAGGGTGTTGATCAAACGTTTACAAGAACTAAATCATTTGCCTTATTTAAAAAGTATTGAGCCCCTTTTGCTCGAGTCGATCTAACTATTATCATATCGTCAATTTTTTTTTTGTCTTTGATTTTTGCTACCATCAATTCTAACAGCTAATTATAAAATTTTAGTAATAAATTTTGGCCCAAAAAAAATTAGCAATAAACTTTGAAGTCTCTTTTGATATATATAGAATTAAATAAAATGTAAATCAAAATATAATAAAAATCCATTTTGTAGATAAAAAATTATAGTAATAAATAAATAAATAACAAAAGTTGATATATTTAATTTTTTTTTATTTTAAATACTACGCAAAATAACAAAGCTGTTTTTCCAACCCAAAGGTTAAAAAACGATGTCTTAAGAAGCACCGTCGTTTTAGGACATTTAAAAATAAAAATAAAAATGTACTTAATTAATTAATTTTACCAATAAAATAAAAAATAGTACTTTGGTTGATGTAAAGAGTATGCAAGTCCTTTCCCTCATTCCTCTCGAATTAAAGAGGCCAGAGAAACTAGTAACATCTAACATTTAATTTGATCATTTTACAAAAATTAATACTCAGTATTTAGAACAATATGTAGATTGATGTTTTTGGTGATAGATATGAAATAGAATTGTATAAATAAATACAAATCATAAATTATTATATTTTTTATTCCCATACATTATTTTTAGTGACTAGAAAATAGAAATAAATACCCTTTTTTTTTGTTGCCCACCCGATTTACCGGAGCTTTGGCTCGACTACATCCGGATTCGACCCGCGTCACGCACCTGGCTATGGTGGGTGAGTCTCCCAACGAGAATTTTCTGCGTACGCCAAGGCTCGAACTCGAGACCTTGCTTAAGCGATACCGAGCCGCTTACCACTCGGACCAACCCCCGTTAGTAAATACCTAATTGGTTTGACTTTTACAAAAACACACTCCATATTCCATTAAAAAATCAACATAATTTACATAAATATAAAAAATATTTTTAAAAAAATTATTTTAATTTGACTTGACAACATTCGAATAAATTAAATACTATTATAAAAAAAATTTCATACAAATTATTTTAGCATTTGTTACCATGTTAATATTAAAAAATAATTTGTTATTTAAAATTATGTGATCCAATATAAATTAAAATTTAAACAACATTTTTTAGTTTAGATTTTATTACGCTAACATGTAAATAGATACTTGTTTTATTTGAGAATAATTCCGCCCATGCAAATTAAAATATAGATGACTTATTCTATTTTATAATTTGTTAGCCATGTACAATACTTTATTCCAGAATTTATTCTTCCTGCAGTCTGTATAAAGAAACATGTCTAATTATTTTAAAAGTAGCAAGTATAAATAAATATAATTTTCCAAACTCTAACTTGAAAATAAAAAATTTATCCGAGTTGAGGATTAAATAGACATAACTAATCAAAGTTGCAGGAAATAAAGGCTGCCTTGAAGGAAGATGTGGAAAATTCACTGCAAACTCGGAATCCCATGAAGCATACAACACATATAAACAGAACTGACTCAAAAATTCCAGCCTGGAAGAGAGAGAAAATAATCATAGAACCTCTCCATTCTCCTATCTGAAAGGCATCTAAATCTTATGGCCAATGCATGAAAAGAAAAAGGAAAAACAAAAGGGGGGGGGGTGGAGGACAAACAGAACCTCCAAGTGTGCCAATTTCATAACTGGACCATCTTCTAAGGACCTAATGAAAAACATATAAATTACAAGCCAAAGCATTGAGTACACAAGAACTATCCCTTCTAAAATCCAAAGTTTCAGGATTTCAACCATATACTTGACTGGCATATGACACAAGACTGGATGCATGAAGCACTTGAATTTACCCTGTACCTCTGAACCAGCTCAGAAGCACTTACGGTGAACAATTGCAGGACCAGATTCATCATATTCACCCTTGGAAATCCACATCTGGATAGTAAGAGAAGGATAATCAATGAGCAAAGCAGTGTATAACAATCATAAATCTAATTCATCAACTACATGTAAAACCGAAGACAAGCGAGTTCCAAACCTGTTGGAAGGTGCTGAGTGATGCCAAAATAGAGCCACCAATCCAGACACTGTACTTTCTCTCGGGAGGTGCAACCACCTTGATCTTCATGCTACTTGGAGCAAGGGCAGTAATTTCCTTGCTCATACGATCAGCAATCCCAGGGAACATAGTTGAGCCACCACTGAGCACAATATTTCCATATAGATCCTTCCTAATATCAACATCACATTTCATGATAGAGTTGTAGGTTGTTTCATGAATTCCAGCAGCTTCCATACCAATGAAAGATGGCTGGAAAAGTACTTCTGGGCATCTGAATCTCTCAGCGCCAATTGTGATAACTTGTCCATCAGGCAACTCGTAGCTCTTCTCCACTGCTGAACTACTCTTGCAAGTTTCCAACTCTTGCTCATAATCAAGGGCCACATATGCTAGTTTCTCCTTCATATCACGTACAATTTCCCGTTCAGCAGAGGTAGTGAAAGAGTATCCTCTCTCAGTAAGAATTTTCATCAAGTGATCTGTCAAGTCACGTCCAGCAAGATCCAGCCGTAGGATTGCATGAGGGAGTGCATACCCTTCATAAATGGGCACTGTATGGCTCACACCATCACCAGAATCGAGCACAATACCTATTTCAAAAGTCACAAGTTCAATAAGAATGTACCATGGAAGAAGGGTTTAAAGCTAGCAAAAAAAAAAAAAAAAACTATTCAATTGTGCATGCTGGTCATCATTAAACAATCTTCAAAAACAAATAGTGCCTTAGAGTTTCATTCAGCAACAAGTTCAAGTTCAAAATCTATTATCAACCAGCCTCTCAAAATTACAGCAATTAGCCTAACTCCAATAGACCATAAATGCGAGGAATAAAATCTACACTTGTAACAAACCTGTTGTACGCCCACTAGCATAGAGAGACAGAACAGCCTGGATGGCAACATACATAGCAGGCACATTGAAAGTTTCAAACATGATTTGGGTCATCTTCTCTCTGTTGGCCTTGGGATTAAGTGGTGCCTCGGTAAGAAGTACTGGGTGTTCCTCAGGGGAGACACGAAGTTCATTGTAGAAAGTGTGATGCCAAATCTTCTCCATATCATCCCAATTGCTTACTATGCCATGCTCGATGGGGTATTTCAAGGTAAGGATACCTCTTTTTGACTGGGCTTCATCTCCCACATAAGCATCCTTCTGACCCATCCCAACCATAACACCCGTGTGGCGAGGTCGACCAACAATGCTAGGGAACACAGCCCTTGGAGCATCGTCACCAGCAAAACCAGCCTGCAAGCATTGTACAAAAAATCCATCAGCATCAGCCTTCAGGCCTTCTCAAAATGTAAAGGCTAGAATTTTCAATTTCTACATCTTCATTTACTCATTCATTAAAAACAGATAGACAAACCTTGACCATTCCAGTTCCATTGTCAACAACAAGAGGTTGAATATCCTCAGCATCAGTCATGTTTTATGATCTGTACAACAGAAAGGCAATCAGAGTTATTGCTCATTGACTAGAAAAATGAAACAGAACGTTCCAGTAAGCAGTAACAGTAACAATTAGCAAAAGAAAATCTGAAATGAAAGAGATAAAAATTAATACAAGTCTATAAGTGTATTAGTTTGATCATACGTACCCATACACTACAATATATTCCTATAACAGTCAAACTTCATTTAACAAATTTTATAAAAGGCATCATTGCCTCAAATATTTTTTGAAATTTGATTACAAAATTCAATACATTCATTATTCTCCAGAACATCAAACGCCTTAATGAATTCGAATAGTTACTAAGTAATCTAGATTTAAACCAGAACAAAGAGAGAAGGGAGAAATTGAAATTTATGGGACTCAATTTATGCATATATTACGGAAAGTTGTTCCATTCTATTTTACAATATTCAATTCACTGGAACCAAAGATACAGTTAGGAAGCCCCAAGCACGGAACCAGTGCGCTATAAACAGTTTCAATTGCTTTAAAAGAAGACCAACAAACAATATAGTTTTGTTTTGCAAGAATCCATTACATGCAACAAACTGAAAGATCAGAGGTATGCATAGCAGAAACCATACACAAAACTTCGAATATAAAAGACAAGTCCAATTTTTGACACTAGATTATCCAGCGATCATGGAGAAAACCGAACCAAACATCAAATCCACTTCATCTCAGACACTACACATAAAAAAATCAACACAATACAATTGGTGCACACAAAGAATTGAGCAAGATCTAGCTCCTACAGAAACAAATAAAGATAGGATCCAGCACACATTATCAGAGAAACCCTGCAAAACAAAATTTACTCCAAAATTCACAAGATTAACTAGCTAAAACAAGAAATGGAAACAAGGATCCAAACGCACCTTTCAAACTTGAACTTGAACTCGAACTCTCCGGTTTGCTGTTAAAGGAAGAACAGAAGAGATTCAGTTCGATGAATTAGCAGCTGAAAACGAAAGTATATAACAGAGTATTAGAGCGAAATGCTCATTTGAGCTTTTTGTATTAGATGAGCAGAGCTAAATGAGAATGAAATGCGAGTGAAATGAAACACAAATGCACGTAGAAGATGCCCCCTCCACTAGGCTCCGTTTGGTATGAATGGAAGGAATTTGCAACTGCCGAATGGCAAAGAAAAAGCTTTTTTTTCTTAGGAAAAATTGTTTACTTACCATGCGCCCATTCTTAGTAAGACAGAACACTGATTCTTTTATTGGAATGCAAATTGCTATTTATCATATAAATGATTGATACATGTAATACTTTCTTGACTAAAACATTAATTTAATTTAACCGTAAATAATCACCTTTTTATGTTTTAGGTGACAAATGTATCTCACATATTTATTTCGTATTATATAAATTTATTTCAAATAAGTTAAATATGTTAGAGCAATATATACTATAATATTATATATTTATACATAATTTATGTATAAAAAATAGTTTGAACACAACTAGTGGTAAAACAGGTTCAACCCGTTTTATATAAAAAGAGAGTGGGAGGGGGCTGGCAGCATTTTGCAGCTCACCCCTTCCCAGCCCGTCAACCTTTTTTTTTTAATTATTAATATTATTATTTATTTTATTCAAATATTATTTTGAATACTTTTATTATCAAATACTAGTAAAGATGATTACTTATTTGTTAACATGTGTTAAAATATTATAATTAATAAATATTATGTTAATATTTATTTAGATTTATAGTTATAAAATTTGATATTTTGTTATAAAAATTAGAAATTTTTAAGAGTATAACATTAACCATTTTTTTATTATACTAATATAATATTAAAAAAATTTATTAGTATTTTAAAAATTTAAAAATATTTTTTTAAAAATATTAAAAAATTAAAAAAATGATAGGCTATATATCCCATGGGCAAGCTTATCACCAAGGGGGTAGGAGGTTGCACAACCCGTAACCTCCCAACCCGAGATGACCTAGCTCACAACTCACATGTTGACCCGCTTTTCCACATCTAAACACAACACCATCATGTTATAAAACTAATAATACTTCACGAGAATTATATACTCTTATAGAATAGTATGTAATATGACGTGTTTTAAACATATACATACACAGATACAATAACACTTTGTGTATTTATCCAATTTGTATAGGTATTGTATAGCCATCAATTCCTTAGCACTCTATAAATAACCTAATTTCATTAAAATGTATAAAAATATCTATATATCTTAAAAAATAATATTTAAATAAAAAAATTAATTTAGGAGTAAACAGAATATTTATATATAAATAATATATAATATAATAAAATAGAGTTATTAAAACTAAAATTTGAATCCAACGAGATGAATATATTTTATACTTTAAATTTTGAAAAGAAACATTTTTAAGCCTAAAATATTTTAGGACACCCTTGATTAAATAAAATCAACTAAAATTTGATAGATTATTAATTTTTTTACTCAATTCTATCACTTTAGTCTCAAAAAAAATATACAATTAAACTAGTCGATATCGTCCAAAATTCTTGATCAAATAGGTTAAAAAATTAATTTACTGTTCACTAACCAGACAGAACTATTCGAATTGGATTGTAATTGCATGACAAATACTTTTTCTTTAAATTTCGTTTTTTTTTTTAATGGAGATGGTTAAACAAAACCAAACAAGGGATAGAGACTAGGGAGAGAGAAGAAGGGCGCGAGTGACGACTTTTTGACCTTTTGGGGAGGGAAGGGAATCTTAGCGGACTTTGGAATGCAACAAACTTGTCAAATGCCGTCCATGCCCCTTCATGTTGATGCTCTGCCACGTCACCACGGCGGCTATGATGGGCTGGCGGTTCCTTTTGGGCCCACTCTAAGCCGACCATCTCTTCAAAGTCTTGCTGTACTTTATCACTACCCACCTCTCCCTCTTCTCATTTCTTCAATTATTCATTGTTTCATTCATTTCTTAATAATTTTTAAATTATTTCTAATATGCAATTATGACCAGACATATTTTATTTATTACGAAAAAATGTATTTTCTATAAATACTATTTAATTACAATATGTTTGATGTTGTGTTATTTAAAGTTATTTTTATTTTTATTTTAGTCTCTCAAATTTTAAAATATATAATATAATTTTTTAATTTTTTATTTAAAATATTAGTTTATCTAATTTAATAAAAATCTAGATTATTTTATGTCTCAAAAAACAAATTAAAATTATGATAAATTTGAGACATCAATTTTTGTATTAAACCGAGATAATATATATATATATATATAAACACACACGCACTGGTAAAGCTAACGCGGGTTCAATATTCTAGAGTTAAAAATCCTTTTTTTATGGAATAAAAATTGAAAAGAGTAACTCAAACAAAGTTTGTATGTGTTCTCATTTTTGTATATCCAATTCAAGAGTATTTTAATGAATATGATAAATTATATGGTCATACCGATAATTTTATTCAACTCGTGATTGTAATTTCATTTGTCAATAATTCAGTCAATATTTTGTTAAATTTTTAATTTTATTTAACTATATATATAATATTAAGAAGTTAAATATATGTGATTTATTAAATATATGTGATTTATATTATAAAAACTACCTTACAATAAAATATATCAACAAGTTCAATGAATATGATAAAATTAAAATTTTATTTGTATTATAAATATTTAACTACAATATTTCTAATTATGAAGTATATTTTTTGGCCAGAAAGGTTTAAATTTAAAATTAAATAAAATTATACATATTAAATTTTTTTTTGTTGCACACTCGATTCACCGGAGTTTTACCTTGACTATATTTGGATCCGACCTGCATCACGTACTTAGTTATAGTGGGTAAGTCTCTCAACAGGGATTTTTTACATACGCCAAAAGTTAAACTCGGGACCTCGCTTAAATGATACTGAATCGCTTACTACTTAGACTAACTCCGTTGGTATATATATTAAATTTATGTTCCTTCGTCTTTAAGGCTAAAATTGGAGTGACCACCTTAGGGCCTGGCCCCCTTATGAGTTATGTAACTAAGAAAATGGAATGAATTTATTAAATTCATTATTATTTAGTATTTCTCTTAGTTGAAGTGATCATATGAGAATGGTTTTGATAATCATCAAAATTCAATTCAAAGTTTCAAAACCGCGCAACGTAAGGATTTTTTTTTTTTTCTTTACAAAGAAAAAAAGGCATACGAATCATGCTAATTGTCATTCGAGTACAAAAGTGAGTTATTGGGAGAGGCAATGCAATGGTACGTATTAATATAATAATATAAAATGTAATGTAATGATAACTAATTAAGACTTAACCTTAAATTATAGGGCATGATTTGTATGAAATGTTCTGCTTATAAAATAAAAATATATTCTATTTATTTTTAATTATAAGAGTTAGTTAATTTTTTTAGGTAGACCTAAGAAATTAAATAAATCAGTTAATTATGATCAAATTAAATTTTTTAAGATGAATTTGTATTATATACTCTTCAATTTATTTAAATTAATCAATTAACTATTATATTAGTTATAATTAATTAAGGCCGTGGCTCAATCCGCCAACCCTGCCAAAAAATGGCGGGTTGGGTTACAATTTTTGCAACCCATTTTGGTGCGGGTCTTTTTGACCCACACCCGCCAAGACCGCACCCGCGGCAGGCTAACCTGTTGGGTTGGCGGGTTAGTCCGCTTTTTTTTTTGTTTTTTTTTTATTATCCATATTGCACTTAATTTAACCAAACAAGGGATAGATTTACAAAAATAAAGGACATTAAACTTAATTTATATTAACTTTATCTCATTGAATCATTTATATATATATTTATTTTATTGTAATAGATTTATCTATAGATTGTGATAAAGTTAGCTAAATAAATATTTTGACAACTTTAGACATAATTCGAATCTAATTAATATTGACACATATAATTTTTTTTTAAATAAAAGTTGGCATATTATCTAAAAAAATTTAAAAAAAAAAAAAGATGACTGGTTGGCGGGCTAGCCCGCCAACCCGCAATAGATGACGCGGGTTGGTATAATACCAATCCGCCTCTAACCCAACCCGCGGCGGGCTAACCCGTATCCGGCGGGTTAACCAGCTTTCCCACCCCTACAATTAATCAATTTATTTAATTTTTTAAATCTATTTAAAAAAATTAACTTACTCTTATAATTATTATAAATAGTAACTTGTAAATATGTCAGAGTTAAATAAGAATCAAGTGTAAGCATGTGACTTTAGTCTAATCATCAAAATCAAAACTAAGGTTAAAGTCAATGTTCACATGGAATTAGGTCCATTTGTTTTTTTTTTTTTACCATTGATATAGATATTAATTATATATCTTTATTTAGGTTAAATTATATATAACTCACGTAAATTTTAGACCACTTACAGATAATATCTCTAATTTTTAATTTTTTATAATAAACCCCTAAATTACGTTTAAATTTTATACATCACTTGTTCACATACAACTCTTTTTTTTTTTTAAAGATTTTTTTCCCACACATAACTTTAAAATTTAGGAGATTACCTACATATAAATTAAAATTTAAAAATATTATGTATACATCACTTAGTTACATGTTTACTAACCCCAACCCTGTGCAAGCATAATGTGACTTTAGTTTAATCATCAAAACTAAACTTATTAATGTTCACATGGAATCAAGTGCATTTGTTTGTTTTTATCATTCATTGCTATAGATATTAACTACAAATATTTATTTAATTATTTATTATTTTTACTAATTATATATTAATTAATATTATCATTTAAGTTGTATCATTTTTAAATTAATTTATATAAAACTCTCTTGAATTTCAAGTAAATAACCCCTCAGCTTTTAAAACTTAATAAATAATAACTAACCTACTTAAACTTACAACTCTGTATTATAAACCCAATCATTAATTATCTGCCTCTTTAAATTATATTTTTTTTACATGACCCTTGTTTGATTGTTTCCATACAAGGCTTGACATTATTCATCAAGCCCTTGTTTCCTTATATATATATATATATATATATATATATATATATATATATATATATATATTAGATTTATCCGTCAAGGGTTCAATTGTTGAAATCTCATCAGCGTGGTTTAGGAGTTTGCCTATTCAAAATCGCGTTGGCATGTTCTAAACTAATTAATTAGGAATAAGTCGCAATTTCAAACATGACAATTAATGTCATTGAGGGTCCCTCAATACAAATAACTTGATATTTTGGTACTTTAGCGCAATTTTCCTGGAATCATCCTGATCAGTTCCTAGGCTCCGCTTGAAACTAACGATCACCGCAGCCGTGCCTACAATCTCCAACTGCTAGATCTCTTGGACCTGCGACACTCGTCTTCCGCTTACACCCGCAATGTCCGCCCCAAGTTCCTTGTTAATTCCGTTTCTTTTCAATCAGATCTGTGTTTGTCTTTAACTTTTCTTTTTCCGGTGTCTTCAATTTGAATGCGGTGATTCTTATAGCTCTGCTTTGCAAGTCTGGGGTTTCGGAATTTTCTGTAAGTTGATTGTTTCGGTGGTTCTGATTGTATACAACGCATAGAATGTTTTTCGACAAAGGCCTGATATTAACTTCTAGTCCTCATTTGATTCCTGCGGAAATGAAGTTATAATAGGGCTGTAAATTGAAAGGCTGAATTTTTTGTAGTTGTATCCTTTTTTTTTTGTATTTTTGGATCATAATCAATGTGGGGCCGATGTTTAAGCCAATAAATTGAGACTGTTATACGCTAGCTTTCCGACTTAGTTGGACTTAAGCTTCTTCTGCATTCTTCACATTGAATAGTGGAACTTGATATGCTGCAGCCTTTTGGTTATAACATAACCCCTTGAAAAATGGATTATTCTAAGGCTAGAAATGATGGTAGGGGAGGCTTGGAAAGTGTCTGCTAGTTGCTGACTCCTATAAAATTTGTTCCTTCACAATATTTTTTGCGGTGCTTTGGATAATATCTTTAAAAAGGAAAAAAATGATGTCTTTCTAGTGTTGATGTTGGGTTTGTGGTTTAGTGCACATACGTTAGGAGACTCTGCCAGGCCCCATCTAACTCATTCTTTTTCTTGTATCAGTTTAATATATCTGTTTCCTCATTTTTGGCTGCGTGACTTTTATGTATACTTTATCCTCTGGATACATATGCGCACCTCCTTCATTTTGGAAATTGACCCTTTATTCTCTGGGAAACAACTGCTTTCATCATGATTTTAATATACGGTTGCTTTGAATTTTGGGTGGGGGTGGTGGAGTGCAAAGTGGGAGGCAGCTGCTTATGGTGCAAACTAGCTTTGGATGAATTTTGTAATATACAGTTGTTTATTGAAAATCCAATGTCATATTATATTTCAAGGTTACAGATTTTCTATGAAGTATTCCTCCCTCCCCATGAAAATTATTGCATATTTAGGAATTTCAGTTTTTAGATACGGTTCTTTGTATTATGTAACTGCGGTATCAGTTGCTTCATTTAAGTTCTGTTTCTTGTTTATTTTGGCTCTGGTCGTTGCTATGCTGTTTAGTTTTCAATATTGATTTCATCTTTGTGTTTTATTGTGAATATAGGGCTGACGAAGATCCTGTTGATCCTAAGGGATATCTTGAAGAGTCTTGCAAACCAAAGTGTGTGAAACCATTACTTGAATATCAGGTATGCGTTTTGAATATCAGCTTCCTGCAGTGTCTAAACTAGAGCTTTTGAATGATTGTCCATGCCTTTTTTGTTTTTTGTCCAATTCTGGTCTGGTCTTGTATTCCATGATGAGGATATGTCCTTAATTTGTTGATTTTGGAACGAAGACCAAAGTGAAATAATGTTATGAAAGGGTTTTGTTGATAATTTTTTGTAAAGATCAATTAGTTTAATACGTTTTGCTGGATGCTGTTGGAGAATGAGGGTGTGTTTTTTTGTCTTGGAGTCGTGAACATACTTGTACAATTTCAACAAGGAATTTTGCAGCAAAGCCATAAAATCACCATCATGATGCAGCATGAATTGCCCAGCATGTTCCCTTATCTATGTAATTGATAGATAGGGCTGCACAATGACCAGACCAGACTTGGTTAGTGCCTAACCCGTGGTCTGATCTGGAAACAGGTTCAGGGTCGGGGAGGCTGCCCGTGGTCTGGTCCACCCTGGCACCAGGCCAGACTGTGCTTGATTCATTAGGACTAGTCCGCCAGACTGAACTACTTTCCATTTTTTTTTTGGAAAAAAAAAAACTTTGGACCTGTACTATCAGTCAGGATGAAAAGAGTGATGTTGTGTATCTTCCATCTCTCAAATTTTGCCAAAAAAAAAAAGTCCAAATTTTTGTTTGTGTAAATGCAATTTTTGATAGCAGATAAAGTTAAATTCCTCAACTTTCTGCAGGCATGCGTTAAAAGGATCCAAGGCGACGACTCTGGCCATAAACATTGCACAGGACAATATTTTGATTATTGGGCATGCATTGACAAATGTGTAAGTCTCGCTTTATAGAATATCAAACATTGTTAGAGTCACATTCTACCTTTGTATTCAATACTAAATCATAATCCTTGAATGCAGGTTGCACCAAAGGTATTCACCAAACTGAAGTGAAGGCAGATGATTAATGGTATATTGGGATAATTATTTTCTCATCTCCCACTTTGTTGGAAAATGACTGCGCTCCGACATTTGATTTTGTACCCAAACTATATTTCTGTATCCATGTTATTGTGGTTACTGTGAAAGTTTGAACTCACAGTAATCATTGCTCCTTTTAATTTGGAAGAATGCTTTTTTACTTGATAGTGTTGGTGGATCTGACTTTTTTAGTCAAGTGGGATTTTGTCGTAGAATGAATAATTAAATTCACATTGAAAGGTCAAATCTGGCATGTAGACAATGTGTTCTTTGTGATGCAATGAAAGAAGATCCTCCATATAAGCCATTTTGTTTTGTACTGGCTTTTCTTTGTATTAGATTATCTTTTAGGAATTGGTATTCTCAGTTTTGCGTTGTTTTCAATTTTAGCAGAGCTAAGAGATTGTTAGTCTTGTTTGCCTACTTTAGTGATGCCGTTTACTTTGTTTGAATTGAAAATGAATGTTCCAATTTTAAGAGGGATCCTATCATTTCTTTTATTGAAATACAACATATATTCTAAAAATCAAATTTCAGCCAGAGGAAGGGGCTTAATGAAGACCAATTTATTATTTAGTGATTTTTAAATTTTATGATATTTTTGTTAGCATTCTTGGCTATCGTGTCCAATTACTTTCATAAGCTATTCAAGGTAGCTTACCAAATAATAACGGATCTAATTTAGTACTCCATCAGTCTTAATTATAATATAAAGTTAGTTGATTTTTTAAATAGATTAAAGATATTAAATTAATTAATTAATTATAATTAATATAAGAGTTAGTTGATTAATTTAGGTAGATTGATTATTATATAATATAAATTTATCTTAAGGGATTATATTTAGTTATAATTAATTGATTTATTTAGTTTCTTATATCTACCTAAAAAGTTAACTAAATTTTATAATTAAGACCGGAGGGAGTAATATTGTATACCAGGTAGCTATGTATACAAGTAGTTTACGAAATAATCAATTTTTTAAGACTTCGACTACTACTAATAGCTTTAGCAGCAAACCATGTAAAATTGTTCAAAAGTGATTTTTTTTCCGTAAAAAATGCTCAAAGAAATGGGGATCGTAGTAGTGAAAAATATACTGTACTATTCTTAATGTAATTATGAGTTGAGTCGGAAGGACTTGAGAGAAGAAGACGATTATATTAGGCAGAATGTAATTAGTAGTGAAAAATGTAATTATTGCAAAATGGGAAGGCCTTCAGTCGGGAGAGCTTGAGAGAAGAAGACGAGATGGGGAATTAGATTTTGTTATTGGTAGAATCACAAAATTGTCCTTTAATGTAATTATGAGTTGTAAATTAGAATGAATTAATAAAATAATAAAAAACACATGTTATCTGCTAAATAATTTTAAATAATCTGATATGACATATGTTCTGTTAGATTTAACGGTGATTCTAACGATGGAAGGTTAAATACTAAACTATGAAAGTTGAAAATATTAGTTTTAAACTTTAAAAAATGAAGGGGTTATATGCAAGAGGATTAAAGTTGAGGCGGTTATTTGTATTTTAGTCTTAATTAAATACAATTAACTCTCTTAAAGGGTAGTGAATCAAATTAATAGATGTCAATTAATTATTTTTAATTTGATATATTCTTTTTTAGAATAATAATTACGTTAAATCAGTAATTAATTTTAACGTTTTGCAAAATGTATTAATTGAAACATCAAATTTTAAAAGAAATGACTTACAAGAGTAAACTAGAGAGTATATTATATAAAAAAAATATACCAAATATACTATTTATAAATTATAAACAATACTAATTTATTTTAATCATGAAATCACACAAGGCTATAGTAGTGCTCCTTATTTTAATCATAAAAACACCACAATATAGGAAGTTTTTAATGAAATAACAACACATAATCACCATAAATGGTCTGAAAATAGATATCTATTGGACTTTTTGAGATGACCAATTTTTTTATAGATTTTTTTTTAAAAAAAAATTCCAGCCTTCTTTTGAATCAAACCCTAAACTTGTTTTGTTTTCTAGAAACCACTCACACTCCTAATCTAATTTTGTGATTCGACGTAGATGACAGCTCAACTCTAATCCAATTTAAATTAATCATGAAAGCAGTTTTCTAATTTAACCCAAGCCATTAGAGCATCCAGTCAACTGTTTGACTCGTGGTTTCATTCTAGTTCTAGTTCTTTAATCATTAGTTTTTTTATCATATTTTTCATATAACAAATTACTCTACCTCGTATGGTAGGCAGAGCTAGGGTTGAGCACAATTACAGGAGGAATACAAATTCTACGATTAATCACACTAATTAAGGACATTGAATAACATAGTTACATTGATAACATTAACACATACGATATATATATATATATAGAGAGAGAGAGAGAGAGAGAGAGTATATACACATACAAGCATGCAGATGCAAACAAAAACAGACAACAATACAGACATTTAGACTCGATCATGGATTCTGGCCCCTCTTGATTAAGACAAGAGACTCAAAACGACAAACTAAATCTCCATACCCAAACCAAGCATAATTTTAGACAAAGTTTGATAATTGTTCAAGTTGCCACATTACATGATCCAATTCGTCAATGAACCTCTTCATAGCATTGGCGGCAAGTAGAATGGCACAACTATACCATCCTCTCCTTTTGCATTCTTACATGAAACATAATAGCTTACTCCGGGAAACGGACCGCCTCCGGCCGTCGCCGGCCCACCATACACCGCCTCACCCCACCCGAAATCCACATCGCTGAACCCTAGGCTCGACGTGTCCGACTCAATCCATGTCCAGGCATAGTGAAGCATGGTCGTCCTTCGATTACCATCAAATCAGCCACAGATTGTATACACTCCACCGTTGCCTCAGATTTCGCCTTCTTCACCACCTTTAAAGCATACCCTAATGAATTCTTACAGAGCTTCCCTACGGTGGTGACTGCAGCTGGGTACACAAAAGCATGGCCGTAATAATCAACTGGTAATAATGGAGGCTTTGTGTTCTTTCTTAGATTATTGGGACACATAAAGCGAACCTCACAGTCACTCATAGTGTGATTTAGGCGGTAGGCAAAGATGAATCCACCACACTTGATTCTGGTAACCTATAATAACAACATGAGCATGCTTTTATAAATATCTTGACCATATTTTAGATTAGATATGGTTGAAATCGAAGTGTTGGGCAAAACGAAGACCTGGATGATTAAGAGGGGACGGTTGATAACTCCCTCTGAACAAGGAACGTTATAAAAATGTTCATCAAAATATGGAATGGAGGTCGAAGAGTGTCTTCAAATTGTTGAAGAGTGATATCAGCATCGACTTCAATGAACATGACTCCTTTTCCATTACATTCAACCATGAGCTTGGGTGCAGGTCCTTCCCTGAGTCGACCTGCAAATGGATAGTAAAATACCAGAGCTTGAGACAGTGCCTTCTTTATGACTTGAGCTGGGTCCTTCCCTCTCATGGAAGCCTTGTGACCATAAAAGTGTATCATCGGTATCTGAAATCGTAATCCATCTCGGTCATCTCTGTCGGAGAGCAGTTTCATTTCACGAGGGGTGGGCTTCGCCGGAGCCACTAGTTCTGGTTGGCGCCGCCTCACAGTAAACGCTACGTCACCAGAAAATGCTGCATGTGAAGTCATGTTTTCACACAAACAAGATTGCAAATGGATCGGAGACTGAGAGTTATGTTTATTTTTAAGCTAGGTAGCATTATTTATAATGATAATAAAATAACATCGAAATGTTGTTTGTGGCTGTGGTAATCTGGCCTTGTTGCCTAATGTTTGCAAGCATTCCAATTAATTAACGAACATTGCCACTTGGTTCTTATGTCAATGCTTTTGTGTACGCAGCCACAGTCTCCACCATTCATTTTGGGTGGGGCACGGTCGTGCATGGTGGGCCGGCAAAGGCTAGGGCCGACAGGAAAAGTGTCTGAAGCATCCTACATGAGACCGGAGGTGTAATTGATTGCATTGTGTTACATATATACTCATCCCCGGTTATTAATATATGACATATTTAATTAATTTGATTAGATTAAAAAATTAGTTAATTTAGTTAATATAATATTTATTCTAAAATACTCTAATCATCTTTCTTAACTCCCTCCCTTCCTCTCTTATTTAATTATTATTGAGAGAATATTAATAGGGATAATTTATGAAAAAATTGATAAATATAAAAAATAAGTTTTATATTTAAGATTAAGATTAACTTTTCAATTAGATCATATATTAAGGATCAGAAGAATATTAATTATCATAATACTTGCGTGCTATTCACAAGGCATTTATAAGTTCTAACATGTTTTATGGGAATGAAAAATAAACCTTCAATTTCATTAACTCTATCTTAAAATTTAATAATTTTTTAATTTTATCGCTATCTAATATAAAAAATGAATGCAAATTGATTAGTCTAACAATAATAAATTAGAGGTAAAATTTACATTTATATAATAAATTTAATTTAATGAGCTGACTTATATTAAGGATAAAAATATGCTTTTTTGTCTTAAAAATAGGACTAGATGAGTATTAAATTTAATGATATGATTTATATTAAGGAAAAAAAAATACATTCTAACTAGATGAGTGATGAATTTATTTATACCATTTATATTAAGAATGAAAAAAATATCCTTTCTTTTTACCCTATAAATAGGATTAGAGGAGAAGCTTAGCATTATTCAATTTCTCTGGTAATGGTGAAATCTGTGATCACCTAAACTGTACAATCAACTCAAGAGTATTTAGTCGTGATAGATGAATAAAATGGGAGAATTGAAATTTGATTCTCACATTATTTAAAAAACTGTGTAAGTGCAACCATGTGAAGCAATTATTGATGAGACAAATGTGACAGCACAGTGGGCACAGAGTACTATATATGTATAATATATAGGGAGAACTATTTAAAGTTTCTAATTAATTACTCTAAAATATAATAATAAATGAATAGTTTATAATAATAAATTATATAGTATAGGATGACAATATATTTATGTTGTCTATTTATTATTATAATTTTTGGAGATTAAATTCCTTCTATAAAATCTTTGAGTAATTCTATATATAGATCATGGCCATGGGAACGTACAATATAAGGCCAATTAAGACCAAGCATGTGCCTCGTTACTGTAAGTAGAGTCGCATATATATATTTCTTCAATAATTTCCCCAAATAATGCTTATCTCATGATACTTGTTCCGCTAATTAGAGAAGATGCACGTGAATCAATGGTTAATGTGGTCTCTTTTATAAGTAGGAGCTTTTTGATTCAATTTCGTGAATGATTAAATTGTTAGGGTATGCCTCTTTAATTTTTTTAAAAAAAGAAGAAGACAAATTAACCTTAGTTCTTCAAGTTCTAACTTAGTTAAGGTTGAGTCCATCAACAATGACTCATGTGTCTTATTCTTTGAATTTTTAACTCCTTTACAAATATAGTCCTTAATATTTACTCTCCTAGAAAAGTTTAGCCTAAGACATACTCTGTCCAAGGTTGGTCTCTGGAAGTGTGAAATGACGGCCAAACTCGAGCTTCTTCTATAAAAACCCTATTTTTCGCATCAATTTTTGAAACATAGAGTTTTAATTTTTACACGTTTGCATAGGCGAATAATATAGAGAAGGGAGTCTCCTCTTACGAGCTTCTCACCATGATGAGGCTACAGCTCACCGCAGCGATAGGTACAGAGAGTACCAATCTTCACTTTTACAAAGTTGGCTACTGCGAGAGTGATTTTGGCCGTGGCCATAGGTACAATGAGAGTCTTTCTTCGTCTTTTGAGCTTCAACTTGCTTTCCTTGCTTCAAGCTTCAATGCTATGCTTCTTTCTTGTTTCAAGGAGTCTGTTGGCTCTTCTTTTTTTTTAGGTTTCCATCCATCTCCAAGTTCCTAAATCAAATAAAAAACCTTATGAGATTCAAGCTTAATCAAAATATTAACTTTTTATCCAAATAATTTAGCTTTTTGATTTTGTTAAATATCATGCACATTTTCCTAAGTATCTACTATATTAATAAATCTATTCCAAAATGCTCAGAAGAGATGAAAAATGTGCAAAAATGATAATAATTTTCACAAGTTATCAAATATGGGACCTAATCGATGAGTTTATCTTAATCTTAAATATAAGACATATTTTTTATATTTATTAATTTTTTATAAATTATCCTATTGATATATTTTCAACAATAATTAAGTAAAAGAGGGAGAGAGGGAATTAAAGAAGATAATTAGGGTGTCTTAGAAAAAAATATATCATATTAACTACCTTAAGTGACACTTCTTTAATCTAATTAAATTAGTTAAATATATTTTATATTAAAGACTAAATGAGTATTAATTATCAATATGGTAAATATGATGTGTCATTTGCCCATAGTTGAGTGAACTATGGTAGGCTATGGAAAGTAATGGAACAATAAAATATATAAGGCAGTAATGTGTTGTACACACGACACGCACAAGCCATTATATTTTATTAATTTCTAAAAACTGCAAAGTCGTAATGCAGATGAATAGAGACAAAATCATCGGCAAATTGATTACGCATGTTGTGGATTACATATTCAAACAAATATATATATATATATATATATATATATATATATATATATATTCCTATTTGTAAGTATTTTAGTTCTCTCTCTCTTAGATGAATATTAAGTCAATCAACTTATTCTTAATTTTATGTTCATTAAATTAAGAATAAGTTGATTGACTTTATATTCATATGAGAGAGAGAACTAAAATATGAATATAGAATATCAATCTTTTAGAGTGGAAATGGTCCAAACGAAGTTGTTAATAATAGATTACCCAGCGAAATAGATAAAAGAAATTTCCATCCAAGATTTAATAATTGATCTATTCTTAGCCTATGCAAATTCCATCTTGTTGTGATAGAAAGGAACAAGAACAAATAAGTTTTAGCTAATGTAATAAAGATACCAATTGTAGTTCTAAAAACTCCACATATTTTATTTATTTTAAAAAGCTCAAAAATAAATATGTACGGAATAGAGATATTCCAACCGCCCAAATAAAGAACTATTAAAAATAATGAAGAAACTAAGTCTAAATAGGAAGCAACGTCAAATAAACTAAATTTTATACCTGAATATTCTGTTTGATGACCTGCCACTAATTCTTCTTCTGCTTCTGGTAAATCAAAAGGTAATCTTTCACATTCCGCTAGGGAAGAAATTAGAAAAATAATAAAACCTATAGGTTGACGCCATAAATTCCATCCCCAAAAATTATATTTAGATTGCGCATCAACTATATCAACTGTACTTAAACTGTTAGATAATCATAGTCGGTGATAACATTATTGTTCCCATCGCTATTACAGAACCGTACATGGGATTTTTACCTCATACGGCTCCTCGAAAGCCTTAAATAAATCTAAGGGATTGGGTCGATTATTTATCTTGATATATCCATATGATAGATAGGATTTAAATCCATTGGACGGTCCTGAATTAGACCAATTGAATTCTATCTGTTATAATGATAAATACAAAAAGGTACTTATAAATTGATCTCATCCCTTAATAATTTGAATTTGTTGAGTAATAATTGAATTCTTCAATTCAATAAAATACTCTTTTAGAATTCTCAATGCCCTTACAAATACGAATAGAGAGAGAGAGAGAGAGAGGTGTTAACTTGTTACGATGTTAATTCTATTGCATATCTAGCAAACAGTGACATAAAACCGTTTACAAGCACATCACACCATAAAATATAATCCAATTGTGATGATAACGGTATTTTAAAAAAATATGCTATATTAATTTAACTAATTTTTTTAATCTAGTTAAATTAGTTAAATATGTCATATATTAAAGATTAGAGGAGTATTAAAATTGTGTGTGATCCTCGGCTGCAAAGTGCAAGCTAATTAATCTTTTGAACCTTTTATCTCTTATCTCAAAAAAACAAGAAGAAAAAACAAAAAGAAACAAAGAACGGTTCTAAAATAAGTTTGTGTCATCCAATAAAAATCTCCAGAGAATTATTGAAGTTGAAAAAACTCATGGCATTTTATCGGGGGGAAAAGAAACACTCGTGGAATTCAAATTGTATATTTCTATATCATATTAAATGGTTCAAAAGTGTTAGGAGATCTATTATCCCTTTAAAAAGTTACTATATTTTTTTAATAAATTAAAACGACTAAATAAATTAATTAATTATAATTAAATTTAATTTTTTAATATTAATTTATATTATATACTTATTAATATATTTAAATTAGTCGATTAGATTATATATTAATTATAATTAATATATTTATTTAATTTTATTAATTTATTTTAAAAAATTAATTAACTTCTATAAGTAAGCGCTGAAGTACATAGCATTTATCAAGTGGTCATCAACCTTATCAACTGACGTGAGGCAAAAAGCACTAGGCGCACTCAAATAATTTTATATAGATTTCAGTTTTGCCGTGAAACTTCCATAGAGTTACCATAAATTGTGGTCTTGGACATTGTTTTAACTATATATATTTAATTAATTAATTTAATTTTTTATTAGGGTTAAATTAACACACCACCACCACCATAGCAAGGTGAGATGGTCCAGTGGTATTAATTTATTTAATATATAGCATAAACCATATACTCCTCCCTACTAAATATAAAAATTAAGAAGTTAGTTTTATTTATAAATATAAAATTTTAATTTATTTTATTTTTTATATCTATCTTTTTACTAAAAATAATTTACTTAATTTATAAATTAATATATAATTTAATATTATACAGTAATATTTTAGAAAAATCTCAAGTCATATTTATTATAATTTATTTATTTAATTTTTTTAATCTATAAAATTAATTACATAGTTTTTATTGATAACCAGAAGAATAGTATACAAGTAAAATATGAATATCTACTTGATTATACTAAACACTTTGCTCAGAATTTCATCCATAGAAACAAAAATTTGATGGCACTATTTCCCCTATTTGAAGCCAACGCCCACGATAAATGACTTCTAGCGGCGACAATATATGCATACCTTTGGAAGCGACTTTTTTATCACCGTTAAAAAAAGTATTGCCACATCATTTATCACCTCATACCATATGGCACCGTGTTACCCACCACCTCGTGCCACATGGCACCATGTCACACACCATGTGGTGCCATGCCACCTGTCGTACTGTATGGCACGCCATCATATATATTTGCTTTATCAACCTAAATTTTTACTGCATACATGGCTTCCTTTATTAGGGTACGTTTGATATAATAGGAGAGAAGTGTTTTTTTACAGAAGTAGAATTAGAATTAGGTTAAAAATAGGTTTTAAAAATTTATTTGATAGAATAGAAGTGAATATAAAATTGAAGTATATTTTTTTTATAATTTAGGATAAAATAGTCTAAAATATTTTTTTATAACTTGGGAAAGGTTAAAGTTATCCAAAAATTTTATAATTAGGGTAAAATGGACCAAAAAATTTACTTCTACTTCTATCATCTCAATTCCCAACTTTTTTAATAGAACTGAAATGGCATGGGGAAGTGGAAGTAGAATTGGAAGTGAAAATAATTTCTATCGTATCAAACAAAAGAAGTGAAGGTTTTACTCTTACTTTCACTTTTCCACCCTACTCCCCTCCAACTAAACATACCATTAAGGTTTGAACTTATTACCTCCTTCTTTTGTATTCAACCATTTGCTGGGTTCATATGGACAGGATCAAGCGCCAACTCCCAATTAAATTGATTGGTTTGGTCTGGTTTTTTAAACCATAATTATTTGACCCTTAACAGATAGAATAGTTAGATGGGCAAAGTATTATATATGGTAAGAGAATATAATAAGAAATAATGAAAGATAACACAATTGAGCAACAACAAAATATTATATATATATATATATATTCACACTATACATATAACCTAAGGTTCTTGGTCTAATGGCTGGTAAACTAACTAAATTATAAAAGTTTAAGGACTCATGTTTGATTTCCATCTTGTTCAAAAAATAACCTTTAAGGAGAAATATTCTAATCGTAACATTTTAATCTGAATTAGTAGTTACTAATATATTTAATAATAGAATTTAAAAAAAAAATCAGTATACCAGGTGACCTAAAAGATTATAAATATATATTATATACCCTATATGTATCAACTTCGTTTTGCCCACATTGAAGCTATTGCTTATATCATATACCAAATGGGTATCTAATAATGGCCATTGAAATAATTAAATTCATTATGATCGGTAAAAAAATTTAGCTATTCAATTATAAATTATCAGTGCCAACTATCTTTCTATATATGTACGTACCATTATCAACTTACCAATCAATGCACAATATTTTCCTACTTAACCATCAACTTGAATTACACAATCAATTTATTTTAATAAAAAAAATCTCTGGACAAAAACTGTTCTTTTCATGTTTTCAAAAAACAAAAGCAATATAGAAAGGACAACATTGGTGGTGGTCGTCGTCGCTGGTAAGTAGTTTATTTCCAAGTGTGAACGCGTAAGATTCCACCATCCCACTACTACTTCCATATTCTCTTTTCTTTCTTTCTTAATTTCTTTCCTTCTTCGAGATGTAAAAAAATTAAAAACATATTTCGTTATTTCCACGTAAGCCCTACTTTCTCTCTGCTATAAATAGAATCTTCCCGAGGCGTGTGCCCTCCACACTTTCATATATCCAAATCTCATTAATTCGTTACCTTCTTTCTTCTTCTTCTTCCTCAAGACGCAAAATCTTTAAGCTAGCTCCCATGGCAGATCACAAGCCAAGCCAAATCACTCCAGCTTCTCCCACTGAATCATCCCCAACAAACCCTTCGAAAACCTTCATTTTCGACATAGAATCACACCAACAAAACCCTAATGATCATCACCAGCAAGATCAGATTGAGGTCGTTGACTATACCCAACGGGCTCAATGGCTTCGAGCCGCTGTCCTCGGAGCCAACGATGGCTTGCTCTCTACGGCTTCACTCATGATGGGTGTTGGTGCCGTAAGAGAGGACATCAAGACGATGATCCTCACCGGAGTTGCCGGTTTGGTCGCCGGAGCTTGTAGCATGGCAATAGGAGAGTTCGTGTCCGTGTACTCGCAGTACGACATAGAAGTATCCCAGCTGAAGAGGAAAGGCAAAGAGGTAAAGAAAGCCGACTTGCCGAACCCATTTTACGCAGCGGTGGCCTCAGCAATCTCCTTTGCCATGGGCGCAGTGGTGCCGCTGCTTGGGGCGGCGTTCATTAAAGATTATAAGGTAAGGTTAGGGGTGGTGGTGGCCGTCGTGAGCCTTGCCTTGTTGGTATTCGGAGTTCTAAGTGCAGTTTTGGGGAAAGCTCCTATGGTAAAGTCGTCTTTGAGGGTTTTATTTGGAGGTTGGGTGGCCATGGCAATCACTTTTGGCTTAACAAAGGCCGTGGGTTCCATTGGGTTTTGATAATCATATACATATATATATATACGTGTGTGTGTAGTTTCAATTTAAAAAGCTTTTAATTTTTGTTGTTCAAAAAGTAGCTACATCTTTATGTATGTATCTCTATATATGTTGATGTAATTTTAGGTTTGAAGGTTTCACTTAAGTGATCATATCAGATAAAAATTGTATTTCAATAGTTTTCATTATTCCTTCACTTGCTTCTATTTTAGGGTTTCACAGACTCTGTAATTTACACAACACACTTGATCTTAAATTTTGATGTGTAGGTCTTGTCATGGGACGTGATATTATATACGGTAAAGGTGCATCCAGCACTCCAAACTAATTTTGGAGGAGCAATTAACACTCTAAAGTATTTAAAGGTACAATTAGCACCCTGAACTAATTTTGGAGGTGCAACCAGCACCCTAAAGTATTTAAAAGTGCAATTAACACCCTAAACTAATTTTGGAGGTGCAATCAGCACCCTCAAATATTTAAATTGGTGCAATTTTACCCTTTCACTAACAAAAATATTTACTTTTATTTGATACATATCACATAATTTTTTTTTGGATACATTATTGTTTAAAAGCTATATGTATAATATTATTTTAATAAATTACACTAAATTTTTTTAGGGTGCTGATTGCACCTCCAAAATTAGTTTAGGGTGTTAATTGCACCTTTAAATATTTTAGGGTGCTGGTTGCACCTCCAAAATTAGTTCAGGGTGCTGGTTGCACCTCCAAAATTAGTTCAGGGTGCTGGTTGCACCTCTAAAATTAGTTCAGGGTGCTAATTGCACCTTTAAATACTTTAGGGTGTTAATTGCTCCTTCAAAATTAGTTTGGGGTGCTGGATGCACCTTTATCCTATTATATATTGACATTCACTTATATTTATTATTTTTTTATTTCTGAATCAAACTAACAATAATTTTAACAGTGCTTGTCTGAATTTTGATAGTAATAGTGTAGTGAGGGAAATATTCATGAATAATATAATACGAACTTGTGCCTCACATAACGAATAAAAAGTGGAAGACACATGTTAGTATATAATTGGGGAACATATATACCTTAATCGGGGGATCCACGAAAACATGGGCACACTCACCATTCATATATATATATATATATATATATATATATATATATATATATATATATATATATGATTTAGATTACTATGGACTATCAATAAGTATTAGTTGGAGTTTGTGGCACAAACACCATCTTTAAGAGAGAGTTATTTCTATTTGAGTTTGATATTACTCAAATTTAATATAATAATATTCTTTTAATCTTTAATATAAGATATAATTATGATATTGATCTGATTTTAAATATAAGACATATTTCACATATTTATCTTCTTCTTTTTAATTATCCCTATTGATACTCTTTCAATAATAATTAAATAGGAGAAAGAGAGAGGGAATTAAGATAATTAAGATATTTTAAAAAATATGACATATTAAGTAATTTAATTAACTTCTTAATATAATTGAATTAGGGTATTTCAGAATCTTGAATTGTTCCCCACAACCGCTTTTGCCCACGTCTAAAATAAAACCATCCACTTTGATGAACTCCCCCGTGTGTCCCATTGTTTTGCACCTTAATCCTAAAATAATACTCTACTAAATATTATATATATATATATATATATATATATAAATATATTGCATAGTTTAATTTACCAAACACAAAAAAAATTTCTTCATTCATCTTTTTCTGTGTACTGAAAACCTTTTTTTTTGCAAGTAGTGGTACAGAAATTAATTTAGAGGCCTGCTGTGTTGGTCACAATTATCTTTTTATTTTTTGGTTTAAGCATTATATTTGTGGGTACGTCTATTTTAAAATAATTGCATGTCAGATTAAACAGTCAAATTAATAAAAACATTAAATAATCTAAATTGTAAACCCAAGATTTCATTAATGTTTCATGAAAATCCTAAAACAAACAATTATTTTAGTGTAAAACAAAAAAATTCAAAGTGACTATATATATATATATATATATATACATACTATTTCAGCTAACGTAATGTTGATATGATAATTAGCGTTTCAAAGGAATGCAAAATAGCTTATATATATATATATATTAAAATCTTGATTAAATTAAATATTATATGTAGGAGGTTTCTTTCTTTACAAGAAGGAATCCAAGAAAATGGAGATATAAAGCTAAGATAAAGAAAAATAAAGGCAAAAATAAAGTGATTCCAAATATTATTCCAAAGCAAATTAAGAAATATTCTTTCTTTTAGTGGTGTAACATCTAAATAAAATGCAGAGGGCCCTACTAGACACAAAATTTTTCGTGCAAGGATTCATGAAAAGGACCCTATATTTAAGGTTTATTTTATTTATTTAATTGCACTTTTTTTTTACTGGAATGAAAACTAGCGTTGATCACTTTTGAGCTATTTTTCACATTGATGATAATCATTGCTTTTGCTAATTAATTTAGCAATGCCAAGCTATCTTTCATTGACTCTCAAATGAATTAAGAAAACATTAGGTTATTTTGATTGTATTAAATTATATTTTAATTTGGATTATGGGAAGGATTTTCATAAATATGTTATTTGGAACTATGTCCGATAAATATTTATTAATTAAGGAGTTTGTACACACATTTTCATTGACTCCCACATATTGGTGATGTGTTTGGGTACAAATCCACTAGCTCAAGTTGGTGGGTAGATGGTTCATATTTTCATTCGACTTATTTAAATTAAATGTGGAGGATTTAAATTTAATTATTTATATTACTTAAATTAAAATAATATTTTTTTTTGGAAAAAATACTTGGAGAACTTTATTTGTGTTATAAATCTCCATACTCATTAGAAGAGTTTATACCTTAAAGGCCTAAATTTTGTAAATCTCAATTAAAAGATTTTAATAATTATTTGCAAGGACTGAAATTACTATCAAGTTATACGAGATTTCATATTAAAAATATAAGTACTAGAGAACTTAAAAAACAAGTTTTTAAAAAAGCAGTAATTTATGGGGAAAAAATTGGTGTTCCTTTATAAAAACATGATAATAGGTTTTTAAAATGTACAGTAAATCTCTTAATATTGTCCCTAATCTTAATTATAAGGTCTAATTAACTTTTTTATATAGATCTAAGAAGTCAAATAAATTAATTAATTATGATCAAATTCAATCTAACCTCTCAATATGAATTCATATTATAGACTCTTCAATCTACCTAAATTAGTAATTAGCTCTTATATTAGTAACAATTAATTTATTTTGCTTCATAAATTAATTAAAAAAATTAATTAAATCTTATAATTAAGACTGGAAGTAGTATATTGCAACCAATGGAATCTTTTTTTTTCTTTTTTATAAAAAAAATTTTGAAAAGGGGTTGGGCTCACCCACGATCCAAGGGCAGGACGAAGTCTCTCTTCCTCCTAGGCGATACCAATGTCGAGTAGAGCGAGCCGTCTATTACCCTCAGGCATAAACCTAAACACCCAAGAGTTAGGATGCCTCCCCAAGCGCCGTGACTGAAACCACAATAAAATAGTACTTTTTAGAAATCGAACACGCTCTAAATAGTCGTATGTCTCACTCCTTCACTAATTGAACCTACGAACGGTGGCTAACATAATCTACTTTAAATGTACGCTAAAATGGTTTGAAAAGTGTCACTACTTTACTAATAAAACTAAATTTCAAAAAATTGACCAAAAAACCTATAATTTTTTTAAAAAAAATTGCATACTTATTTGTTATATAATATGTTTATTTCAGCCCGTGAGTTCAATTGAGCTTCTTCTTTTTTTATAATTTGCAATTTAATATAAAATTTATAGAATCTTATCAGTGCTCAGATATAATTTTCCAAATGACAAATCAGTGCGCAAAGTGGTGTTTTATTATGACCATACATCTTAATTTTATAAAGTATTATTGCTGATTGATTGAGGATATGCCAAATATCTTTCTTTTGTTTGTGCTTTGCTGACTGAGATGATGATGATAGGCATTTGAACGTAATTTAGAAATAAAATAAGAGTGAGTAATGTGTTCCCCACACGAAAGCCACAAGCCTTTATTTTTTTTTTTTAATTTTCTAAAACATGATAAATGAAAATTTCTTTTTGATGACCTTCATCTTCAAGGTGAAAATGCAAATGATCTAGTAATCAGCACCATCAACACTATAAAATATAAAATTTATAGTAGTTATTTTTGTTAATTGGATGATTAAAAGTTAACATTTTATCGGGTGTGTTTGGATTAGCTTTTGGAGAATAGATTCTAGGAAGAATAGATTCTGGAGAATAGATTCTGGGAAGAATAGATTCTGGAGAATAGATTTTGGGTAGAATAGATTTTGGGAAGAATAGATTTTGGGAATAAAGATGTTTGGATGATTAGTAGTAGAATCACTTTTTATATTGGTAAATTACTAAAAAGGGTATGATATGATTAAAAGTAAGAGAGATGAAAGAGGAGAGAGAAGAGAGTGTAGAGAGGAGAGAGGAAAGAGAAAAAAAGAGATAAGAGAGGAGAGAGGAGAGAGAAAAAAAGAGATAAGAGAAGAGAGAGGAGAGATAATAGAGAAAAGAGAGGAGAGAGGGTGTAAGAAAAAGTAAGGGTATAATAGTAATTGGATAATCCAAAACCTAGGTTTCAAAGAAAAAACTATTTTCAGTAGCTTATTCAAAACCTAGGTTTCAAACCGAGGTTTTGCCCAAAATCAATTCTCAACAAAAATTGCTGTTTGTGTAAAAAATTTTCAAATCGCGGTTTTGGCCAAAATTGATTTTCAAACCCCATTGCCAAACAGGCACATCATCTAACTAATATAAAATTTCAGTTTTGTCTTCTAATTTTATAAAGTATTTTTTTATCTTTTAACTCTAACATTATTAGTTTTAAATAATTATTTTTTTTATCAATCATTGTTATTATGTTAGCATTTGTTAATATTTTGTTAACATTTAAAATTTTAATTATGATATTTTTTTGGTTAATAAAATTAATAATATTAGAGTTAGAGAACTAAAAATCATTTTATAAAATTATTAAAATTTTAATATAAATTAAATACTATTATTGCACATGGTAACGGTAGTGAAATTAAATGAAAGGCATTTAAAAGGTAAAGAGTTTTTACTTCATTATATTTCGCTATATTTAAATTTATTTTTTTTATAAAGTTAGAATCATTTATCATTTTAATTAATAACTTGTTAATTATTTTTATTCTTTTAAGGTAACTCTTCCTCATTTAACATAGAAAGAGCTACCTTAAAAGACTGAGCCAAGAAAAAACTCTTTTCTAAATGAGACTTTATGAAACTCACTTCTTATAGGAGTTGAAAAATAAGTTTAGCCCAAACTTCAAAACAAGGTAATCTTTATGCCTTGTTTGGTAGTAGAGAATTGGAGGGAAAGAAGTGGAAGTGGAATTCTAATTTTCACGTTTGGCAAGATAGAAGAAAACCGGTTCTCCATAGAACTCAGTTCCATTCCATCAAAGATGGTGGAACTGTCATTTTAGCTCCCACCGCTTATATCCAAACAGGCACTAATTCCCCCAACAATCACCTTTTTTTCTGAATTAAAAACACAGAAGCAGCCGGTTCAGCCACAAACACACTCTAAATGCTCTGGCCCCTCGATATTTTACATGTGATTTATGTTCAAGATCATGCAAACTCTGTAACAAAACCTATAATAGCGACTGGTTTATAGAGTCAAGAACCAATAGAATATTATTACATCACACAAGCTAAAAACAAAATAATCATGAGATCTTTGTTTGAAAGAAATGTTTTTAGCCCCCCAAATTTATTATAAATCCTCACTACGAACTCATGTTTATATTTTAACAGTAACAATCTTCTGCTATTCATATAAGTAGCAGTCTCTTCATAGGGTGACAAATAACTACTGCTAAAGCAAGCCTTCCCACAAAGGATTGAGAATGCGAGATTCAGTGTATCACATTTCCATCAAAGCCTCACACACAACAATACAAAATGAACAACATAATCTATAAGAATCCTAAGTAGTTCCTAAAATGGCTAGCCACAGATCTCACTTGTGCAAGGCACAGAAGCAACTCTTTTCACCCACATAAGACGCAATACAGCGGGGCTGACACTTGCCATCTTCAAACCACTTGGCCCGTTTCTGAACAAGCTCCTCTAGAAAATCGTCGAGCTTCTCGATTGTAATGTTTGGCATCACCACAACATGAGCAATGTTGCCTTGGCATGCTAGTTGCCACCTGCGTGTAAACTCCTCATCGTGTGGCCGCTCAAACACAACTGTGCTGCTCAGCTCATTAAGCATTGCCCCGATCCCCGCGTCCCTGAGGCGGTCTTTCAAGTAATGTGCATTCCTCAAGCATTTCTGTACTTCTTTCTGGAAACCTCGGTATCCCTTTCGGTTTAGGGTGTACCAGAGGAAGATGGGAGCGTGTCCGTTTCGACTGCCCATGATTGTGGCATCCCTAGAAGCTAGGTACTCCACATTCCTAGAGAGAACATTGACGTGCTCCAATCTTGTTATCTGCACACCACAAGGCATAGGGCACCCCACAAATTTGTGGCCAGATACACTCACACTGCCTATAGGCTTCTTAAAGGAGACTTTAGGAGCCTGCAATTCCACCAAAAGAAAAACCACATAGTTGTCAAGTCAGTTATCAGGCAGAAGCTACTATAAAAGAGATCAGCACATCAAAGAAACCAAATTTCTTCGTGCCACATCAGTTATTAGATGGTCAAAAGGAAGCATAACAGAGCAATTCAACACTTACGCGCTTGACAAAAGGCATCATCAGACCAAACAAAGCTCCATCACAGTGGATGTAGAATCGGTCGTGCGAAAATCCTGCTTCTTCAAGTGTCTTTATTACTAGATCAAGATCATCCACAGCTCCTTTGACAGTTGTGCCTGGAAGATTCACGTGTAAGCGCTAGAATCAACAAAATGAAGGGCTGGTGGGTAAGTACGAGATAGAGAGGAAGAAACTTGCCTATATTCACATTTACAATTGCTGGCTTGTCTTTGTTACGAATAATCTTGGCCTTGAAATCATCACAATCAATCTCTCCAGTACAGTGTGTGTCAACTTTCACACATTCCATTCTGTACATACGAGCAGCTTTGAAAATAGAATAATGTGTTTCCCTTGAGGTATACAGTATCCCGTCTGGGAAAACCTCTCTCCTGCAAAGGCATTTTCATCATATTAGGCATTCATTTCACTAATTTATAAAATATCATCCTAATAGAAATTTATGAAACTAACCCAACAAGAATGCCATGTAGATTCCCTTCTGTGCCACAATTTGTAATATAGCCCCAGTACTCATTTTTCTCAATCTCCCATAATCGGGCAAACCAATCCAAAACACCTACTTCAAACTGCCGTGAGTGGACGCCATAGTTACTTTCAATAAATGGATCTCCCAAGTTGTTTATAGAAAAGTGCTGCAGCTGGGCAAGGGCACCATAGTCGAAATCCAAATTATAGGGATAACCTGCAATAGGTAGTTCATAAAATAAAAATTAAAAAATAAAAAGAAGACCGCAAAGGTTAATAGGAAAATATCTGAACTTCAAAAATTGCCCAAACTCATTCAAAGTCTTGCCAAGAGTAAGCAAAGATTACATGAATGAATTTTTGTAGATTATTAAATGATAAAGTCCCTGAACATGAAAGATCATAAACATTTTCTAGTTTCCTCTAAAGAATGAAGAATTCTTTATTATAAAGGAAAATGCAGTCAGCAATAAAATAATAAAATGCTCTATTAATCTACTTCATATCTCTATAATTCAGCTAACTGTGAGATAATTTTCTGAAGCTCTTCTAAGATAACCAGACCAGAATCTCACAAGTCACACCAAAACCTAAAAGAAATTTTTACATAATAAGAGCTTTCCCATTATGAACCATTTTCATAACACATCAAATAGAACAACATAAACATCAGAAATGCACCAGAGGAAGCAATTTGAGTAAGAGGAGACATTGTCAAACCTAAATGATGCTTCGTCCTTTCCATCAGAGATTTCCTGTATCTAGCCAAAACACTTGCCATATAAGCTTCCCTGTCCCCTGTCACCTCATCATCAGCATCTGGTTCTGTGACTTCCAAGCATGTGGTATGAACATTCCTTCCAAGTACTATCTCTCTTTTACTTCTATCCTTAGTTATCTTATTCACCGCATGACCATTTCCATTATTTTCAACTATGGGTGGTACAGGATCCTTAATCACAGCCGTTGGATCAAAATCCTCTGGCAATGGTTCAACTGCTTTCATGATGCTCGACTCATCAATCACAATTCCAACACTTCTGTCCATTTTGCTAGTCCTTGCACAATAATGACCTGTAAGACACATAATACAGGAGGGATTTTGAGCAAAAGAACTGCCAGTTCAAACAAAATATCAAGCAAAAGACAAACCTAAAATAAAAATGGGGCACGCAGGTGTTTTAAATATAAAACCAGACCTTTATGGGAGGAAAAGAGTAAGCGATTCAATATCACATTCTGACTTTCTTGAAAAACAAATCTCTGGGAGCAATATTATTATTTAAAAGGAAGTAAACAAGCCTAAATTGAAGCACGCAGCCCACAAATCAAACAACACCTCAAACATCATAACTGCCTCTACAGAAGTAAGAATTCTCTGAAATATTCATTTCAATTCAAACAAATTGCATCCTTTCTACAGAATTAAGCTTACAAGGTGTTAATTGCTAGAGCATGACAAACCAAAAACAAACTGAAATACCCCCATCAAACAAAGAAGTTAAGCATCATTTACGGATCTAAGCATTCAAATAATGCTGGATATAATCTCAATCCAAAATTCAGGAAACTCATTTATCAAACAAGATTACTGCACCGCAGAAACTGGAATGAAATAAAATTGAAGATAAGAAGACAAACCTCACGACAGGGGTCAATCGGCTAAAGAGAGAAGCTACAAGCGGGATTTCCGTAGACTGAAACCAGTTTCCGACAAAGTGTGCCCGTAAATATCAACTTACCGATTACTAAAATGGCAGAGACGGCCTGAGAGGCAAGATTAAGGCAGTGATTAAGTCGATCGGACAATAAGAAATGAGCTAGACAGAAAGTAGCTCGCTAAAACCCAGATCTGAAGAAGAGCGAAGAAGAAGGGGAAGAAGAAGAAACCTGCAATGCTTGGAATGGTTCAAAGAACGAATATTGGGAGAGAGGCCGCAACGCAAGGGCTCGGGATGAAGGAAGAAGCTTGGAAAGAGGAGGTCGGGATTTATAGATGTGGACATCACGCGCTTTCGATGTTGCTTGAAGAACCCATCGCATGTTTTTCCCCGTAAGATTCCGCTGACATGGACCATCCCATGTGATTCTGCTATGTGGAATCTTTTGATTGGGCCCTATCAGATTTTTTACACAATCACGGTTCTTTGTTTCGCGCACTACTGGAAAATCATTACATATCTGTCATTTTTTTAATAATATTAATACCTTTTAAATAACAAATAGAGGCTTTTCTCAACATCTTGGCATAGATAATGTTGGTTTTTTATAGTATACTTTTCCTGTTATTAAGATATGTGGTTTAGAGTGTAACAGATCATGATGATCTGATTTTGCTGTCACATCATGTTTACAGTGTCTCACATGCCTTGCTTATTATAACTAATAATACTATCACATGTTACATCTCTATATTATTTTAAGATATGTGGTTATTTAGCTCTATAGTTAGATATGATAGGCATATGTAATTTGTCACATGTTACCGGAAAATCATTACATGTATGTTATGTCATTTTTTATTAATATTAATGCTGTTTTAAATAGGAAAATTGGCTGAAAATTCGTGATTGTAAAATTTATTATCTAAAACTTCATAAAAATTATTTAAAAACTTAGGTGTAATCTATTTATTGTTAAAAGAATTTTTTTAGCCATATATAATATATTTTTAATTATATATAAAATAGAAGACATTTATAGATGATAAGTTATATTTAATAAAAAATTTAATGTGAGTTTAATCTAAAACATAAATATTCTAGATTATTTATTGGAATAATGTGAATAAGTGTTGAATATCGTTGTGATGTTATCATCATGTTAACACACTGCATTAACCGTTAATTTCAAATTATATTTGAGTTAAGGCATTGTTAGTCAATTCTATAGCTGGAAAGGATGGGCACATAGAATATGTCACATGATATTTTTAATACAAGAGTTAGCTATAGGGTTAAATTGTGTCATAAATATAAAATATTAATTATTTTTTAAATTAATTTATCTATATTATAAAATAATATATAATTTAATATTATATAGGATTATTACGAGGAGATTATTTTATATTTGTTATAATTAATTAATTTATTTAATTTTTTTAATCTATCTAAATTAGTTAATTAACTCTTATATTAAAAATTAGAGGGAATATCAATTTACAATTAGTGTTATAGTTAACAATTTTTTTTTAACTACAAGCCTAGTTAGTTGACAATCCAAATTGCAGATCCATTTCATCCTCCTATACATGTTTTCCGCTCTTAATATAAGAGTTATTTAATTTTTTTAGATAGATTAAGAAAATTAAATAAATTAATTAATTATGATAAAATCTAATTCTTTAAAATAAATTTATATTGTATATTCCTTAATCTACATATCTAAATTAGTCAATTAACTCTTTTATTAATTATAATTAATTAATTTATTTAATTTTTTTAATTCATTCAAAAAAATTAACTAACTCATAGAATATAGTATTTTTTTAACCAAAATATGTGCATATAATGTTTTGACGTTGCCCCTTGGTACAGGTTATAAAAGATTTATTTTCCTTTACTCACGAGACATATATAAATTGATAATTTTTTTACGTTTTTACTGATAAATATTTAATTGGCAAAAATATATGAACTTTAATTATTATGCAATGAGGGAAAAAAACAGGACCACTAATATTACTCAACATTAGTAAATATTATGGGTATATTTGATAGCATAGAAGTAAAAGTAGAGAAGTAGAAATAGAAGTAGAATCAAACATTTTATTTGTTTGAGATAATAGAAGTTACTTCCACTTCTACTTCTAATATTTTTTATTATTTCAGTTCCATAAAAAAAGTTATGAAATGATATGGGAGAAGTGAAAGTAAAATATTTTGAACCATTTTACCTCAAATTATAAAATTTCTAGACAACTTTAACCCTTTCTAAGTTATAAAAAAAATATATAAATTCTATACGCATTTCTAACCTACCAAATAAATTTTTAAAACTCATTTTTAGCCTAATTCTATTTTCACTTCAACTTCTATTTCTATACAAAAAAAATTCCATCCTAGAAAACTTACCATATGGGAATAGACCAATAGTTACTTTTTCATGAATTTTATAGGGATTAAAAATACTACTCTTTTGGTCCTAAATATATAATATATTAAACTAATTTAATAAGATTAAAAAAATAATTAAATTAGTTATTATAACATATTTTTTTAAAGTAGTCCAATTATCTTCTTTAACATGTTGAGAAAATATTAATAGGAATAATTTAAAAAAAATAATAAATTTAAAAAATAGGTATTATATTTTAGATTAAGATTAATTTACTAGTTATATTATACATTTAATACCGAAAGAGTATTTGATTTAAAGTTAAATGTCCACATTAACGTATATTAATTAAGAGATGAGATTATGAAGATTTTGATAATCGAGGAGCAACATTATTATCTCATTAAATAGTTTAGAATATTCAATACTCTTCACAAAATAATTGAGGAGAAAAGTACCTTCTAGTTTTGTATATAAGTATTTAATATTTATGGTTATGATGAAATTCTTAAAGATTGTCTTATTCTAATTTTGTAAAATGCAATTTTTTAAGTTGTACAAAAGAATCATGCCTAATTCACCATTTTGTGCGAGGATGCTGAATTTTTCGTATTTGAAAAATGTTTTAGAAGGTATCTCTAAAGTAAACGGTGGTTTTTAATTGGAGTGATCTTTAATCATAATTGTTACTATGAGTAAAACACATATTCTCCTTCAAAATTATTATTTTTTTACATAAATTTTTAAAAAAAGATTGATGTCATTCATAATCATAATTTAAAGGTACGATGAAATCTCTATTTTTTTTAGATTATACTAATATTAAGTAGGGCGAGCTGTTAATTACTCTCAAGTTTAAATATAGACATCTAAGAATTAGAATATCTCCTTAAACGCCTCAACAAGAATCACAATAAAATAGTATTCTTCAAAAAATTAACACGTTCTAAATAATAGTATATTTTATCTTTTTTTCAACTAAATCTACCAATAACAACAAGGTATCTCCTTCAAAAATATTAAATATTCTACTCGATATCATGTATACATAGACGTATGTTTATATGTGTGTGTATATATATATCATGCAAGAGACAGCTCATAATATTACATTGAAAGAGACATGGAATCAGATATTTCTCATCTTTAACATAATTATCTCGATCTCGATAACAACGTAATTATTTGGATTTTCCATAATCACGTATGTATTTTAATATTAAGGGGGAAAATAGAATTTAATATATTCGATAAGTAGTGTGTGTATCATCCATTGAAAATTCGTTTTAGAAGAACAAAGTATAAGTTCTTATCATACATCAGCATGTAATAAGATTCTATTTGGACTCTGCAATTATTTTTTATTTTTGAGTAGTGATCATATTGTGATTTTGAGTTGGCCATAAATTCTAATTATAAAATTTACAATTCAATTTACACGAATGCCTGATCCAAGGCATAATAATATGCTGGCCTTGGATTGTTTCTATATTAATAAAAAAGATAATAAATAATATAAAAAGGAAAAATTGTTCAAGAATTAATTTCATTCCAAAATTTATTGGCTAAAGGACACGTGTGTAACTTTAATTTATTTTTATATAGTTTATCTTAACTATATACAAATTTTATCTTGATAAATAAATTTTTGAAAAGGAGTTCGACTCACCTACGACTCACAATCTAAGGATAGGGCCAAAATTCTCTTCTTTTTAAATGATACCAATATCGGGCAGAGCAAACTGTCTATTACTCTCAGGTGTAAACCTAAGTACTCAGAAGGTAGGATACCTCTCTAAATATCGCGACTAAAATTATAATAAAGTAGTACTCTCCAGAGATTCAATACGCTCCAAATATATATTAAAACCTATATACAAAATAAAAAACGTATGTTGTATAACTAGAAAAATTATACCTACTCAAAGATATAAGGATACAAGTATTTAGGTAATTTGAGCAATAAATTTTTGTCATGGAGATTCAAATTTTCCAATTAGAAAACAAATAGTTTTATAAATATATAGGCATTTTGTTCTTTTATTTATTTTTTAATTCCAAATAAAACAATTGCGTAAAGAACAAAGTTCTTTAATTGATATTTTGACAATTTTGGATTTCCTCATTCACCATTTTTAAAACACTGATGCACGTGTTTCATTTCAAGGAAAGGGGGGACAGAATCTTATGTTTACCATGTATAACTTTAATTTATTTTTATATAGTTTATCTTAACTATATACAAATTTTATCTTGATAAATAAATTTTTGAAAAGAAGTTAGACTCACCTACGATTCACGATCTAGATCTAAAGATAGGGCAAAAATTCTCTTCTTTTTAAATGATATCAATATCGGGCAGAGCAAACTATCTATTACTCTCAGGTGTAAACCTAAGTACTCAGAAGGTAGGATACCTCTCTAAATATCGCGACTGAAATTATAATAAAGTAGTACTCTCCAGAGATTCAACACGCTCCAAATATATATTAAAACCTATATACAAAATAAAAAACGTATGTTGTATAACTAGAAAAATTATACCTACTCAAAGATATAAGGATACAAGTATTTAGGTAATTTGAGCAATAAATTTTTGTCATGGAGGTTCAAATTTTCCAATTAGAAAACAAATAGTTTTATAAATATATAGGCATTTTGTTCTTTTATTTATTTTTTAATTCCAAATAAAACAATTGCGTAAAGAACAAAGTTCTTTAATTGATATTTTGACAATTTTGGATTTCCTCATTCACCATTTTTAAAACACTGATGCACGTGTTTCATTTCAAGGAAAGGGGGACAGAATCTTATCTGCATGGATTCCCTTCTATCTCAATGCTTATATATGTTTCACTCGCAGCCACAGCGCGTGTTTTGTAAACGCCCAACGGCCTTGGAAAATTGGCGCCTCCTGCAAAACCCTAAAAATGAAAATCTCCATCGCCGGCCGATGTGCCCTCTGCAATACCCTGGTAATTCATCTTTCCTATTCACATTGCTCCATCTCATCGGATGTTACGTGTCAATCTATTAGAGAAGGGTATTAGTGGGTTAATTGGTTGTTTAGTTAATAATACAAGTGGTTTCTGTTAGAGGTTAGGGGGATCAATTATAAATACTCCCGACTATAGTTGTAAGAACTTGTCTATTGATTGAATATACACTTGTTCTACTGTTTCTCTCTTTCCTTCCTAACATCGGACTTGGCCAACGATGAAGGTGAAGCTCAATCAACCGAAGAAGCGAAGGCAGCTGTACCATAGAATCCTCTTAAGCTTTATAGTTCCTGAATCTCTTAGTCAGTTGAAAGTCCTATGCATTCCGATTCCAATCCTCCATTGTAGAAGAAAACAAGGGTCCTGCCCATCTTGTGGCTTCAGGTTTGGCGTTTGCTCTGTACGGTAAGATCGAACTCTAGAACCTTTTAGCAATTGGTGTAAAATTCATCTCTGCGGGTCATGTTTTCGTTTCAACGAATATTTCCAAGTATGATCATTATTTTAAAATCTTATTTAGGGTGTCTTCGTTGTTGCCAATCAAAGTACTCTGTTCACAATTTTTTCGAATTACAAAAATGATGCTCCTTTCAAGAGCTAAAAGAAAAAAAAGGGAAAAACAAAGGCATGATCCTCCGTGCCTTTATGTTTGCTTGGGCTGGGAATTTTCTGTATGTGTGGATTGCTGGAATCCCGAGTCTAAAATCAAGAATTGTGAATAGTATCGGAGAGCTCAGGATAAGGTGTATGATTAGATTAGAAGAGGGAATATCTAAGGTACTGGATGGTGGAAATTCTGCGAATTTAATTGACTGTGGTTGAGGATGAAAATTGCGGTGGAGAAGGTGATTGAGGCAGCTTCTTTGGCTGGAGGGGAAGGCTGTGATTACTGAACAGTGCTTTGTCTCTGGGTTTAGTAGCAAACTTTAATTTTTTCAAGGGACATTGATTTTGGGACGAACTTGGTTATATCAATGCTGCTTCATTTTCTCTATATGATCTGCGACATGTTTTACTTTCCCTCTTTTTATCATGTAAAGATATTTGGCCTTGATGGGGGGAAAGATATTTGGAAAATTTGTGATGTTGATAGTCGCTATATGCTGAAATTGTGTCACGGATGCCTTTGGAAAATGTATAGGAAGGAGTTTTGGTGACCAAGACTAATGCAATATGTTACTCCTCTTGCTCGAAAATGAAAAGAAAGAATTGAATAAAAGAAGAGAACACTGAAGGAGTAAAGAAGAACGAAGAAAGAAGAAGAACGAAGAAGTCAGAGAAGAGAAAGACGAGGAGATTGAAAGAATCTGTAAGCCTTCTGTTTTATTCAACTGTCATCATATCTCTTTTCTGTTCAGAGATATTATTTATACACCGGTAATTCTGACTTCTCCCACAGTAACCGAAAATAGTCAAAGTAAACGAAAATAGTCAAAGTAAACAGTAAACAATAAAACTTCATAACAACACCCCCCCCTTAAAACAACCCTTGTCCTCAAGGGTTGGGCATTTGAAATTCAGGAAATTGTTGCTGTAAACTGTAAAGGGAAACCCAAGAAGCTTCTTCCTCTGGATATCCCCTCCATTGTATCAAAACTTCAGTAATGATGCGCTTTTTCTTTCTCCCTACTCTTGTAGCCAACACCTTCTCAGGGTACTGAGAATTGGGAACATTAGGATAATCAATCGGTGGGTGTCTTTGTTTCACTCCTGGGTCTGGACATAGTTTTAACAAGGACACATGAAAGGTAGAATGAATTCTGGATTCAGCAGGTAATTCCAACCGGTAAGCTACTGATCCTACTCTTCCTATCACTTTATATGGTCCATAAAACCTAGGGGCTAATTTCTGGTTACTCCTGGAGGCTGCAGAAATTTGTCTATAAGGTTGTAGTTTGAGGAAAACCCACTGCCCTATCTGAAACTCACGATCAGAACGTTTAGCATCTGTTTTCTGCTTCATAGTATTGATAGACCTATATAAATGGTGTTTCAAGACAGCCATCATCCTTTCCCTTGCTGCAAAACTTCTATCCACTGCCTCCACAATAGCTGATCTGGGAATATAAGGAGAGTAAATTGGGGGCTTTTGCCCATATAACAGTTCATAAGGAGTTGTCTTAGTGGATGTATGAAAAGTGGTGTTATACCACCATTCAGCCATAGATACCCAAGAACTCCACTCCTTAGGATTCTCCCAACACATGCATCTTAGGTATGACTCTAGGCAGCGATTCAATACTTCTGTCTGTCCATCACTCTGAGGATGGTATGCTGACGATAACTTCTGCTCAACCCTCAGTACTTTAAGGAACTCCTTCCAAAAACTACTAATAAAGATAGGATCCCTATCACTTATTATTTCTGCCGGTGCACCATGAAGTTTATAAACCTGATCAAGAAAGATCTGTGCAATGGAAGAAGCTGTAAAAGGATGAGCCAAAGCAATGAAATGAGCATATTTACTCATACGGTCAACTATGACCCAAATGACCTCCTTCCCATTAGACTTAGGAAGGCCTTCTATAAAGTCCATGGATATACTTTCCCAAATTTTGCTTGGAATGGGAAGAGGCTGTAACAACCCCGGAGTAGCTACAGTCTCATATTTACATCGAGCACAAGTATCACACCCTTTTATATAATCTTCTACTTCCTTATACAGATGCTTCCACCAAAATAAACCACGAACCTTTTGATATGTTGCATTAATTCCTGAATGACCTCCTTGTGCACTAGAATGAAGCCATTCAAGGATCTGCTGCTTCGTGACAGCATCATTCCCCACTACAATCTTTCCATCTCTGCGTAGCACTGCTCCATCCCAAGAGAATCTTCCCAAAACTCCATCAGCTTGCTGCTTAAGACTTGCCAATGTAGCTACCACCCCTGTATCAACTTCCCAGGAATGCCTGATTAGACCCAGCAATTCAGGTGAAGCCGTATCAAGTGTCATCTGCAAAATCTGCGACCCATGCAATCTGGAGAGGGCATCAGCTACTGAATTGTCACTTCCCCGCTTATATTGAATCTCATAGTCATAACCCATCAGTTTAGCTATCCAATACATCTGGAAGGGTGTTTTCAGCTTCTGCCCCAGCAGATACTTGAGACTCTGTTGGTCAGTCCTAATACTGAAACAAGACCTCTCCAGGTACTGATGCCAATTCTCTACCGCAAGGACCACTGCCAACAATTCCTTCTCATATATAGAAAGCTTAATATGCTGGGGAGCCAAGGCTTTGCTGAAGAATGCAATGGGCTGCCCTTCTTGCATTAATACAGCTCCCACTCCTGCCCCACTGGCATCAGTTTCCACAACAAACCTCTTGGAAAAATCTGGTAAGGCCAGTAAGGGTGCTGAAACCAAAGTATCTTTTAATTTCTGAAAAGCCACCGCAGCTGCTTCTGACCACTGAAAAGCATTCTTACGCGTGAGCAAAGTCAGAGGCCGAGCTAATTCTCCATAACCTTTGATAAACCTCCTATAATATCCAGCTAATCCAAGAAATCCCCTTAATTGCTTCACAGTTCTGGGTTCTGGCCATTCTACCACAGCTTGAATCTTCTTAGAATCAGTGGACACCCTTCCTTCCGAAATAATGTGTCCCAAGTACTCAACACTTCTGGCAGCGAAAACACACTTACTCATTTTAACAAAGTACTGATGGTCACGTAGCACCTTCAGCACCACTTCCAAATGCAAAACATGATCTTCAATGGATGGACTGTAAATGAGTATATCATCAAAGAAAACTAGTACAAATTTACGAAGAAAAGACCTGAAAATATCATTCATAGCCCCTTGAAATGTAGCTGGAGCATTAGTCAACCCAAAAGGCATGACTAACCATTCATAATGACCAGAATGGGTTTTAAAGGCTGTCTTGTGACAATCTGTAGGGACCATTCTGATTTGATGATAACCTGCTCTTAAGTCCAACTTAGTAAACCACTTAGCTAGATGCAATTCATCTAACAAATCTTCTACTAAAGGGATTGGATACTGATTTTTAATGGTATGTTTGTTCAGCTCCCTATAGTCAATACACATTCTCCATGACCCATCCTTTTTCTTGACCAAGACTATTGGAGCTGAGAATGGTGAACAGCTCTCCTGCAACACACCATTCTGTAGTAATCCCTTAATCTGTTGCTCAATAACATCCTTCTGTGCTGTAGAATAACGGTAAGGTTTTAAATTGATAGGATTTGTCCCCTTTTGAAGGACAATAGGGTGATTATGCCCAGGTCTCAAGGGAGGTAAGCCACTGGGTTCCTTAAAAACATCTTCAAACACATTCAGAATTTCCTGCACTTCTCCAGGATACTCCTTCACTTCCACCTGAACCATAAAGCATTGAAACTCCTTTTCCTTAGGCCTAAGAAGTTGAACCAAAAACATCTGCTGGTCCTTACTGCCGTGAGAGCTTAGCTTGCTCACAGGAACCACATCCAACGTCTTGGGACCTACTGCTTGTAGTTTACACAACTGACCCTTATACCAAAAATGCATTACCATTTGGTCATACTCCCAATACGCATTCCTTATAGATCTCAACCATTCCAACCCCAAGACAACATCATAAGTGTGCAATTCAATAATTCTGAGGGTAGCTTCAAATTCCATACCCTGCATCCACCATCTAAACCCCTTCCAAACCCCATGAACCTTCAGTCTGCGTCCTCCAGCCACTTGCACACACGATATTTCATCCTGCCCTCCCTTCCAACCCAACTTCTGCGCTAAATGAAGATCCAAGAAATTATGGGTACTGCCGTTGTCAATCAACACGTAGATGCTCCTTCTACCAATACTCCCTGCAATCTTCATACTTTCAGCCGTCTCTTGGCCCTGAATAGCATGCAAGGAAAGTAGTGGAACTGAGTCTTCGAGCTCTCCCTCACCGATGGCGGAACTATTCGAGTCTTCACCCACTTCCTCACACGCCAGGAAATGCAACTGCATTTGCTGCCGTTCTGCACAGCGGTGGTCCCGGGAGAACTTCTCGTGACAATAGAAACATAAGTTCCTAGCTCTATGGTCTGCTTCCTCTTCAGCGGTCAACGTTTTGAGGGGCCGGACAAATCTTGCAACATTCTTGTTTGAAGGACTCGCCTCCCTACCCGTTACTAGCGCTTCACTAGACCGAGAGGGACCCCCACCCTTAAGCAAAGCGTTCTTGTAGGACGAGGATTGACTCGTCGACGCTACAGACCCCGACGCCAGCCTCCCCGTCCTCTCCCCTGTTATTCGACTGCTCCGGTGGTTAACGGCAATTTCTTGAATTCTCGCCAAACGTCGAGCCTCTACCAAGGATTGGGGATCAAACATCTGTACCGATACGGCTATTTCTTCCTTCAAGGCGCCCACGTACACATCAATCAGATACGCCTCCGGCAGGTCCACCTTGGCCGAAATCGTATCGAAGCGAATATTAAACTCCGCCAACGAGCCCGTCTGTCGAAGATGCGTCAACTCGGTCATCGGTCTCTCGTACGGTGGCCCAAACGTCTTTGTCAACAATTCCACATATTCCGCCCAGGAGGGTCAGAATTCTCCCCACCGTCGCTCAGTGGCTAACTGCCATTCAAAAGAATCCCCATCCAAATGCATTGCCGCCGCGTCCACCCTCGCTTCCTCCGGGATATTCTCCAATCGAAAGTATCGTTCGCACTTCAAGATCCAAGAATGGATGTTCTTTCCATCGTATCTTGGAAATTCCATCCTGGGAAGCCTAGTCCGACGCCAATCATTCCCTTGTTCCTCATCCCTTTGATGTCCATTCGGCGGAGGACCACCATGAACGAATTCGCGCATCTCTTGCGCAATTGTCTGTAGCTCTTGACGGAAGGAGCGACCCAACATCTGCACCTCCTCCCGAAATCCTAACACCGTTTCCTGCAGGTCGTCAACCTTAGACATTTGTTGTTCCACCCTCTGTACCCTGTCGTCCATCCTTCTCGTGCTTTCTTGCCGACGAGTTTGTACCATCCAGAGCGCACCAGGCGGAGTCCAAAGAATAGAGGCTCTGATACCACTGTTACTCCTCTTGCTCGAAAATGAAAAGAAAGAATTGAATAAAAGAAGAGAACACTGAAGGAGTAAAGAAGAACGAAGAAAGAAGAAGAACGAAGAAGTCAGAGAAGAGAAAGACGAGGAGATTGAAAGAATCTGTAAGCCTTCTGTTTTATTCAACTGTCATCATATCTCTTTTCTGTTCAGAGATATTATTTATACACCGGTAATTCTGACTTCTCCCACAGTAACCGAAAATAGTCAAAGTAAACGAAAATAGTCAAAGTAAACAGTAAACAATAAAACTTCATAACACAATACTCTGGAAATAATTAAAGTTCTGATAATCTGTTGTGATATCTAAGCTTGACAACAGAGAGAAAGAGAGGGAGAAGAACAGAAAGACCTCGAAAAGATAGAGAGATTCGAGAGAGACAGGGGGATAGAGGGTAGAAGACAGAACAAAGCTGAACAGTACACTGTATGATTCCAATCAAAGCATAATCTAATTACAATTATTGATTAGGACCTTATTTATAGACTAGAGATCCTTACCTACCCCCAAACTACCTCTAACGGCTATATTCTCATAACAGTAACTAATCACAGTAATTATCATTTACATGACAGTAACTAACATTAACTAACATATATATTTCTTATATATCATAAGATAATCCCTACCAGGATTTAATATTGTTGGACAGTCTACTAATGTTCTTTAATCTGTTTGTTGTTTCATGGTTATGTTGTTTTCCACTTCAGAAAGTTCTGAATCTATTAGGTTGATGGTTCTTACAGATGTTTTAACATATTCATTCAAGTAAATGGCACCAGATTTAGGTTTTCAGGAAATTGTAAAGTGGAGAGAGAACTGTTCTTTTGTTTTTTTCCCCCGAAAGAAACTATTTCTCATTCTGGTCGTATGTTTTTTTATTTAATTAATTTTTTTCTCAAAATATTTTAATTTGTTTCAATTAAGGTATTCCTTATGCTTTTAGAGCCTTGTTTTTATAGCAAGGTATACCAAATTACTGATGAACTAAATTCAATCGCATTAAAACATTCAAGCAGTTGTTCAAAGTTCCAAACTAAAAGAACTGTATCTGTCAAAAACCTAAACAGTAGTTAATTTAATTCTACAAATGGCTAATGGTATGAAGAAGCTACTTTAGCCTAAATGTTCTTTTTGTGATCTGAATTTAGATATATGTGTGTGTGTATATATATATGAGTATATGACTGTGATCTTCATATTCTTTACAACACTTTAGAAAATTTGTTTGAGTGGATTCATTAATGGATTTGCTAGCCCTTGGCATACTAGACTGTGAAGCTTATGATGCGAGGATTGATCCAGGTTTGTTCCCTTTTCACTATTAGTCCATGCTCAGTTGAGGCTTCATTGCCACTGGCTTCAAACACTCGTTCATGTGCGCACTTCTCTTATATTTCCTAATGTCTGAATGTTGGTTTAAGTAACAATAGTAGTTAAACAATACTTGTTAGATAGATATAAGGCATATTTTGTGTAGTTCTTAGATATTTTCTATTAAGTCCTTAAATAGAAGCAAGACATGTGGAGAAACTCTGTTGAATAAGTTGATCGAGGGATAATAAACTGTAAAAGTTGGAATATGTTAATTTTGTTTTATTAAACTTGATAAGAAATGGCTAAATAATTTGGTAGTATAAGTCTTGTCCCAGTCAAAATACTCTTAAAATAACCTATAACTTCAACATGGATCTATAAAATAGAAAATGGGAAATAAAAAATTTAGAAGAAAATCCTATTTTGGTCCTTAATAAATTGGTAGACTTTCAATTTGGTGCCCCACAAATATTTTTTTCTTTTTTGATCTAGTCTACCAATTTTTTTGAATCTTGTTGCCCTTCCAAACAAAATTTATCATCACACCTATTAGTGTATTGACTTGACCATTATTAGGTGTAAAATATCACCCTGGAGAGGGTGGGAGGAGGATTATGTTCAAATTAGCAGATTTTGGATGAAAATAGAATGGACGAGCAATATTAAAACCATTTTAATGATTGGGAGACTAAGTTAAAACAAAAATAATTGGAAGTTTAACTATACATCAGAGAGTTAAAATATAAAATTCCTCAATAAAGCAGAGAAAGACAAAGACAAATATCTTGTTTGTGGTATTCCTAGTTTTATGCTTTTTTTTTTTAACTTATGTTCTTATTAGTTCCAAACTTCTGATAGTCCTAGTTTTGATGCGTTTACTTTGTGATGAAGGACATAAAATGCATTGTATTCCTTGGATTATTTTCATGGACCAAATATCTGTTGACATGAAAACAAGGAATATTGAATCTGTTTGCTGCGAGATGCTTTGTATAAAAAGGCTTCCAGACTTGCATTAATATATTAAATTATTAATATTATTGGCCAAATTTTTTAAGATGAGATGGGAACTATGTACATATATATGGTTCAATGTGCATGCCAAAAGTTATTTTCATAAACTACATTCTGGAAAAAAGATCTATTTTGACCTTTGCAGCATCATTAGGTATAAAAATTGACATTTCTTAAATAATTTTATTGAAAGGTCAGTAGTGAAAGGGTTGCATTTTTTCACATAAAATAATTAATGGGTTTTCACACAGACAGAGTGATGGAACTAGAGATTGGGGCAATTGGAATATATTTTACTAATGTATTCCCAATTTGACTGTAGCTAATTTAATCTTTAAATTTATATTGTCCTGATAATACTTCTTTTTTTGGTTGCAATTAGAGAGTTTGAATCCCATTAGTGATCCGTATTCCTATCTTACCCTATCCTCACCACTCGAGCTAATTTTAAGTGGCTGATTTGATAATAATTCTGAAAACATATAATATTAATCATAAACTTATGGTTAAATGATAATAAAAGTCATTGATTAAAAACCAAATTAATGGTCAATTGAATGCCCTCACTGCCAAGTCGAACCCAAGATGAGAGCAAAATGCTTCCACCAAGGAGTCAAAGGTTGAGTTGGCCATCACTGAGCAAATATACTAATAATAAGTTGATGGTAATAAACTTCAAAAAGTTAAATCATATTAGTATTTTCCCTGGGAGTTTACTCTTAAATAAAATCATCAATGCTTTTCTTTTTTGCCCTTTCGTCCTTGTTGTGAGCAGGATGCATTAAAATATTCGTTGGGGCCAAATGGACAAACCAGATCATCACTTTTTTTTTTTTTAAATACATGAAACCCCCTGAATTTCCTATCAGTCTCTGGTTCAACCTCTTCCTCTCTCCCCTCTCATTTCTTTGTTGATTCACGCTCACCCACATGGCTTCCCATGAACCTGGAGTTCATATCTCACTGAACAAGGTGGGAGCAGTTCTAAACCATGCAGGTGAAAAAGGTAATACTCAAGAGGATGGAAGTAACAATTTTGATTACTCTCAGAGGGGACAATGGCTTCGAGCTGCAGTTTTGGGAGCCAATGACGGGCTGGTCTCGGTTGCTTCATTGATGATGGGTGTTGGAGCTGTGAAAGAAGATGTGAGGGCCATGCTTCTTGCTGGTTTTGCAGGTACAATCGCAGGAGCCTGTAGTATGGCCATAGGAGAATTTGTGTCTGTGTACACTCAATACGATGTAGAGCTTATGCAGATGGAGAGAGATCAGAAAGACGTGAAAGAAACTGGGGAGACGGACGAAAGGAAGATATTACCTAATCCATTTCAGGCTGCTTTGGCTTCTGCATTCTCATTCTCAGTGGGCGCGCTCGTGCCTTTGCTTGCTGCTGCATTCATAAAAAACTACAAGGTGAGGCTAATGGTGGTTGTGTTTGTGGCTAGCTTGGCTCTTCTGGTGTTTGGAGGTTTGGGAGCTGTGTGGGGAAAGACTCCTGTGGTTAGGTCTTGTTTTAGGGTTCTGGTTGGAGGATGGATAGCTATGGCTATCACTTTTGGGTTAACCAAATCATTGGATTCTGGAGGAGTGCAGTTATGAATCTTGTACTGTGCTGTGGCTATTATAGGCACTCTGCTACACTTTCTCTTCATTCTCTTTACATCATCTCACAGATTATATTTTATAAATTGTAACAGTTCAATTTCTTTCAGAATGTCAAACAAATTCTCCTTTAGTTTGTTCTTCTCTCTTTGCTACTTCTTGATTCTGTGCTTGTTCTGCAACTCTTTTTTTCTGATGACAATGAAGTCTGGAATTGTTGGCTGAGCGATTATATGGTCAGGAAATTAATAATTACTAGTCAATGATATGTTCCATTGATTTCTGTTCAGTTTCTTGCCAGTAAATTGATAAATTGACAGTTTCTGTTTCAGACTTCTCTTGCAAATAAAAGATTAATGATTTTGTTATGTTGAGTGCAGAATGATCTTACAAGTGTTTGAAGAATCTGAGGTTAATTACTATAATATTCCTAGCAATTAAGGAAGACAAATTAATCATAAACACTTGTTGGTATTAGCAATATATTTAATATTTATAACACTAATTAACATGAGATCAGGCCTGCTCTCTTTTGTTTGTGTTTTGCCGAACTTTTTTTTGTTGCCCTTATCAACAAGCTGAGTTCATTTTTTCCCCTTTACATCCAAACTAATTTTAAAATTTGTACTTCAATATTAGAATGATATTTCAAATTGTTAAAATATCAAACGTTAAAAGAAAACGAAGAACTATATAATCTTACAAGAGCCAAATTAAAATGCCCTCTATATAAAGCGCTTGAATATAGGAAGACAAAGCTTGATATTCCTTTTGATACTAAATATAGAGCATTTTTAATTAATAATTCGCTAAAATTAAAAAGACTAGTTATTTGTAATTTATGTGTCTAATATTTATGCTACTCTTAACTCTTAACTAGTAATAAATTTTTACCAAGGAAAAAAATTAAGAGTATTTTAGTAAAAAAATACATTTAATGCAAAAGATATAATATATAAAGGAAAGGAACAAAACAAAGTAATACCCCTTCGGATCTTTAATATATGACACTTCTAACTATTTTATAAGAATTAAGAAAAGTAAAATGATTAAAAAATTATTAATACTTATCAAGATTACCCTCCAATTAAAATCAACCTAAATTACCTTTAATTTCTTTCTTATATAATCATCTCTCTTTACAATACAATTAATAAGGGGTTTGTGGGAAAAAAGAATTTAATGCTATTTACTTTATTTGAAGTATATTTAAGGCCATAAAAACCTTCTAAAAATAATACTGTGCTTTGTGTTTTCCTCCATAAATGATCCAAAATTTAAGTCTTGAATCCATCACTTCCTTTAACTTTTAAATGTGAGAATAGAAAAGGGAAAGCAAAAACAATGAAAGTGGAGAGATCTGAGAAGACTACAGGAATGAAACTTTGATTAAATTAATGGATTCTCTTGTAACCTCATTATTGATCCTTGTATCCTTTTACATGTCCTGGAATGCTGTCTTGTATACATCTAATTAAGGATATATATTGCACATGTATTGGATATATCCTAGGTAATAAAGCACTAAAGTAATGGGTGTATACATGTTCAAGGATTTTGTCAGATAGTTTAATTAAGAGGTTGAGGTCCAAATTAAACAAGAAAAATGAGCTTAGATATTGTCTTTAATTTACAGTTTCAGCGCGAAACAAAATTCTGAGTGCCAAAATTGGATTGGAACATTTATCTCTAAAAGTCCGACAATAGGAAGATCCTCAATTCCAGAACCAGAAGGCACTTTAGCAGCATCGAAACAAACAGTTTGGTTCTTTATAACTCTCTTATTTATTTATTTACTTATTTTTTTATAAACTTCCATTATTTTACAGATTGGAAAGTCTCTTATTTTGCATCATCTTTTGTTTGTTCTTGTAAAGAAATGTTGATAGTTTTGTTTGTATAAACTTGATCTCTCTCTCTTACTAGCAATTGACTAGTCCAGTTTGTGAGAATATAAACCCACAATAGGAACCTCACTATCTTTAAATAATTATCACGAATGTATACCTAGGACTCAAACATGAGATCACTGATTAAACTGGAACGACCTACAGCCAATTAATCTAAACGCTTGTGGTCTTATTAGTTATTATTTAGATTCAAACTTTATTATAAGTTCATATATAGGGGTAGCTGAGTTCTCTTAGCATTTTTTTTAACTTTTTTGTTTTTGGCTGAAAATTTTTAACCTTATTTAAAAGTTATCAAGACTCGTCTATGTGAAACAACCCTTGTGGCTTCACAATTCTCATTTAAAATTAAATTTCTCTATATTTTATTTTGGGAAAAAAGGTTTATAAAAAATAGAATATTGTTGAAAGTTAGCTTTTAACTTTTGATCCCATTTGGTAAAAAGGTAATTATAAATAGAGCAAGATCAACTACTTCATGATTCTTTAACAGTGATACTTGGTATCCTTAAAATCTTAGAAAAATGTATACTTTTTAATCTTGCTATTCACTGAAATAATGTCCACAATAAAGTGATTTATTAAAATTAAAAAGTATATATATGCCAACAATTTTGTATAATAAAAGAGGGGGGTAAGATTGGAAAAAAGTTTAAACACCACATCTCTACCCTATATTTTAAATCAAGTAGAAATTTTTAAATTCGTCTTATAATTATGACATACATGTTTATTAATTTTTACACTTACCCCATTATTTCTAAATATGTAGTTTTAACCATAAATTTGTGTCAATACTTCCAAGTATTTTATATCAGTGTCTTTTAGTTGTCCACCCAGTTCACCGGAGCTTTGCCCCAACTACATCCGAATCCGATTCGCGTCGCGCACCTGGCTATGGTGGGTGACTCTCCTAACGAAATTTTTTTGCATACGTCAAGGTTTAAACTCGAAATCTCGCTTAAACGATACTGAGCCGCTTATCATTCGGATTAACCCCGTTGGTATATTATATATCAGTTGATACTAAGCTACATCTTATTATAATTTGTCAGTTGGGCTCCCACTAATGGGTTAGCAGAAATTCAAAAGCCCAAATGTATTTATTAAATTAATTAATTAATTGTTAATTCATTAATTGGTTATGTTTTAAAATTAATTAATCAAGCTCAGCATATATTTTTTAAAAAAATTATTCAAATTATATAAATTTTTTCTTTTTTTTAAAATAAAAAGGGAAGTTTATATATTTTTCTAAAAATATTCATAGCAGAATCTAAAGTAAAATGTGCTTAAATTTTGATTTTTTATTTGTAAGTTTTACAATAATTATATTTTGTTAACAAATATTAACTTTTTTTTTCTCACTTGCACTGTCCTTTTATGGTTCCAAGCTTGTCCAAGAATGTCTTTTAAGTTAGTTTTTCAGAAGTATTTGCCTTTTATTTTCTTTAATTGTTATCACTCTACTTCTCCCTTCTACTAAGCGTGGCTTATTAATAAAATTTAAGCTACGTACCATCCTCTTTCTCAAAACGTTATAAATATAATATAACTTCATATAAATTGTAGTATTGCATAATGAATTTTTTTTAAATATATAAAAAGTTTAAATAAATTAGATCCTGATGACTTACTATATGGCCGAAGCATACATACGAGTTAACTATTTTTTAACTGGATCAACCTTTAGTGTTACAAAATGATTCTTTAAAAGATTCAATTATAAAATGTTAAGTTATAAAAAAAAACACGACGCGCGCATATATATATATATATATATATATATATATATATTGAATATTATCCCACTCATCCAAACATAATATTAACCTTTTTGTGAGTACTACGTAGCAGAGGACATCAGAGAAATGATGAGCAAATTAAAACATCTAAGTTCTAATTTTGAAGAACATGATTATCTCAGAAATCTGCACCGATGGAATCCGGATTATCACAAAACCACATATCTTCTGTATGAACCCTAAAATCTCCTGGAACAGCACAACAACGTAACATATATATGCACTCTTTCAATAATAACGCAATTATATATGAAAGTACTTGTGCACTTGGTTGCACATAATAAAGCTTCCTCGTTCTCTCACACACAATCTAAAATACAATAATACAAGCAAGTATATATATCTTCGCATACGTTAGAGATATATATTGCACGTTTATTATCATCAACTTGGTCTCTCTCTCTCTATCAGATTTAGACCTATAGCTAGCTGTTAATGATATATATATGTATATATTCAAAGACCAGTGGCTCCGATCAACTTGGTGAGGCCAAAGGTTATGCCCATGGCGGTCCAACCTCCAATAAGAACCCTCATGCACGACTTCTTCACAGAAGTGTTACCAAGCACTGCTCCTACGCCTCCAAACACAATCAAGGCCAAGCTCACCACTGCGGCAACCACACTTAACCTAATTTTGTAGTCTCTTATGAACACAGCTCCCAGCAATGGAAGCGCTGCACCTACAGAGAACGCTAGTGCTGATGCCAGAGCTGCTTGATATGGACTTGGCAGCTTCTTCTTCTTCTCTTCAATATTATCAGTACTTTCGCCTTCTTCTTCTTCTCTTTTGAGTTGTTCTTTCTCTATGTCGTACTGTGTGTACACGGAGACAAACTCTCCTATGGCCATGCTGCAAGCTCCGGCGACGAGCCCCGCGAACCCGGAGAGGAGCATGGCTGCGATATCTTCCTTCACGGCTCCGACGCCCATCATGATCGAGGCGACGGAGACGAGCCCGTCGTTGGCTCCCAGCACGGCGGCACGAAGCCATTGAGCCCTCTGAGAGTAATCTGTGTCCTCATCATCGTCGTCCTTGTTAGGGTTTTCTCTGATGGAAGTGGTGGTGGGTAGACTACTGGGCTTAGGGTTAGGGTTAGGGTTTGGCTGAGTTGTTGTTCCATTTGTATGATGGTTGGGAATCTCAATGACCATGTCGTTTTGTGAAGTTCCATTGTTGTGAGTGGTAAAGGAAGCCATGAGAGAATGAAGAACAAGAAGATGTTTGGTTCAGAAAAATGGGATAAATTAATGTGAAAGTGAAGAGCGAGCTTGAGAAGAACACACGCTTGTAATGGAAGATATTTATAGAAGGAATCAAACACATCGATGAGTAATTAAGTGTTAATGAACCAAATTTGTTTTTTATATTTGAAAAAGGACACAGTGTGTGTGTGGGGAGGGCACTAAGTAACAACAAGTGGAGGATTGAATTATATATATCAATGAATGAGTAATGACGATTTGGTGAATTGAAATCTGAGCATAATCATGTTATGTTATAAATTATTAATAATTACATAGAATAATAATTCGCTTAGTTCAACATATTCATATATAAGAACAGAACACCTGAATTATTATTCTATTTTTTTTGTTGGTTCATCATGAACACAATTAATATTATAGTGAAATCTGAGCATAATCTGAGATAGATAATTAGTCTATGAAATTTATTAAATTTTTTATTTCCCACAAATTCATGTCTCGAAAATACCAAGAGTATTAATACTTCCTGTCATTAATATAAGAGTTAAATAATTAATTTACAGATATTAGAGAAGTTAGTTATTTTGTAACAAATGCGTATTTATTTTCTTAATATATACCCTCCTTAATCATGTGCATTATTGGGATTACCCTTGATAAAATTCTCCTTAACATGTGCAATAAATAAAAATACTTTGAAAAAAGTTATAAATTTAAGAAATAAAGTCAATTTTAGTCTTATATTTATGACTAAATTTAACTCCTAATGAGCTTATATATTTAGGACTGAAGGAGTAAAGTATTTATATGCATGTATGCCAAACACAATCAGCCTATGGGTATATTCCTTTTGCTAATTAATTAAATAAGCATTTCACAGACACATGAATATAGAAAGATACGAAAGAGAGAGAGATTTTGTTAAGCAAACAATATTATTATTATTATTATTATTATTATTATTATTATTATTATTATTATTATTATTATTATTACCAGTCTATTGTGCACTTCATGATGATATATTATATATAGTGGCATGCTTTGGACATAAATAAAAATTAATTAGTGAAAGGAATCAATTAGTTGAGATTGAATGTTGTGAGTCATAGTATATTAAATTGGAGGGAGTGTGTGCATTCCACACGAAAGCCACAGGCCATTCAAATTTAATAGCATAAATCCAAACTTGACACACCCCAATTTCCCCTTTATGCAATTCTTTCTCTTTTTCAAATCTTAGTGATCCATCCATTAATATATGTTGCTTTTCTTTAATATAATTATTTATTTGTTTTCCATGTTTTGGGGAGTACAGTGATGTTGATCACAAGCATGGACTAATAACTCACCATTGAAAACCCATTATTATTTCATAAATCGTAAAATTACGATTAAAAAGTTAAATGAGGATTTCCTAATTGCTAATCCAAGCAAGCACTTAGAGATTTGATGCTTTAGAACACCACCATCTCTCTATATGCTGCTATTCCAAAGCGACTAAGATGCCTAATTTGAGAAAAGTAAAATCAAATAAACCAATTAATCCCTTAAAATAGTATTAAAGCCATCAAGGCAATGGCCATTTTGAGAATGCTTTTATGAAAATTAAATCAGGAAACAAATCGCAGAAAGAAATCTTGTATTATTGATTTTCTCAAAGTGGCGTGTGCCTGCCACACACTCTTGAATATATTATTAATTGCATTATGTTATACAAACCACAGATCCATAAAGTTAATAACTTCCATTGTAGATCATATCATAGTTAATTGATTTAAAAGGATTCCTAACCTAATTTGTGGAAAGAGACACTATCGATTAATCTAATCTCTTATCAGTCTTTATTCTTATAATCTTAAACGAACCTTTGATACTGTTCATCCTTGAGGGATAAGTTCGAACGCATCACAAGAGGGGCACATATGATGAATAAGGAAAGGTTTGGGTGAGAATATGTAATATACCCCATTTTATTTGAAAATTAGTTTGAACGATTAGCACGCTACAAAAACTATCTCTTATGTATGTTTGCATAAGTGATTAGAAGGATAGACACAAAAGACATAAACTCCCTCCTTTGCACCCCAACTTTCTATGTTCCTCCATCTATGCATTTGCTGAGTAACTTGAACAGGAACCGTTTTGTGTGACTCTGTTTCGTGTGGGAATTTTATGGACTCATAGGAGAAATGGTACCAAAGAGGGAATAAAAATACGTTCAGCCAACATTGACCAAAATTTGTTGCTGAAGCTTCCCTTATGAGGTCCCTAAAACCCACGAAGATTGGGGAGTGATCTCTGAAGTTAAAAGCATGTTGCAATGAACTTGACAAGTTGACATCCAAAATATAAGTCGATATAACAAGGCGAGGGCAGATTCTCTTGCAAAAGGGGCTTTGGGGGCAGCTCTTGGTTTGCAAATGAACTTTTTTTTTTGGTTATAAAAAAATTTAAGTGAGTTCAATATCAATCCCCAACTAAAACCAGAACATATGCCCAAAATTTAGAGAATGTTTATAAAGACTTACGAAATCACTTATCAAAAACACTCTCATAACAGTAACAATAATTGAACTCACATATTCATGTGATATAAATTAAATAAGATCACTTACTTTATAATAGGTTTGTATTCAAAAGAGGGGCCTGCCCCTATTGGTTTTTATGTAAGAGTAAAGCCTTATTGCAAAGAATGAAATGGGAAACATTGATGATGCTTTTGAGTTTGAAATTATATGATTGTGCTCCTTTGGATGGGAAACATTGATGATGCTTATTGCCAAAAAAATAATATAATTACTACAGAATCAATCCTTTAACCTTGCGTGTATAAGGGCCGGGACTAACAAAATTCAGGTTATACTGCAGGCTAACCCATTAGGATAAGGCTTGTTCGCATCAGTGCATAACGACATCTCGAATAATGACACATGTTTAACCAAAACTTTAGTAAACCATAAATGGATAATAAAAAATTAAATTATTCATGCCCATGGAGAGACAATAAACTCAAAACCTGACTAGCTTCATCATAGAGTTTTTTTTTTTTTTTGTTATAAAAAAATTTAAGTAAATTTAACACTAGTCTCCACCAAGACCAAGGTTAAACCATAGGATCCAGAGAGCACCTCATCACGAGTCTTATCGCTTGGCATTACACCAAATGATTGATTGGGTTTTAGTCAATCCAAATTCTCTACGACAGGTAAGTAACGCATACAATCCATAGGGAGAAAAGTATCAAAGAGACAATGAGCATTTAAAATAAAATTTAAAAAAAAAAAAGAAGCATATATAATCCCCACACAAGTTTAATTCTTTTATATCATTCATGCTTGAAAAAAGAGATCCAATTTGCAAGCCTATTGAATGTCCTTATCCCATCCAAACAAAAATATTATCAAGTTGCTTCATTCTTCTACCAGATTTCCTCATCAGATCATCCATTTACATCTAATTCTCTCCAAAACCATTGGATGCAATTTACATAGGAATTACCCCAACAACATAGCTCAAGTAAATCTTACTACTAACAACAATAAGCATTATCCCATTAGGTAAAATCAGCTATATGAATCGAACGGTGTCATTGTACTCAAATAAATCTTACTACTAACAACAATAAGCATTATCCCATTAGGTAAAATCAGCTATATGAATCGAACGGTGTCATTGTACTCAAGTAAATCTTACTGCCATGCTCTAATAACTTATGTGGTGGCATATCGAAGTATCAAACACTAAGGAAAAGGCAGTGCCACTTATTCCTCACACTTCATACGATATGAGAGAAAAAATGTGTCTGGTTAATCATAAAGCAAAACTGTATGGTGGGTCAATCCCTACAGTGTTCAGTTGATCAGAACACAAACTCTCACCTTCAACTCCATGACTTGAGTATGATTTATTTGTTCTCTGGACATAGAGACAAACAGTATAAATGATAGAGCAAAGGTTAACAGGACAGCAAAAAAAAAATATTCTAGGGTGACCACAGAACTTCCTTTCAGAATCACTGTATGAAGGTCAAAGCAAAAGGCAGCCCTCTCAAATCACATTAGATGATTAGCCCATCTGGCAGAACAGAACGGAAATTTTGGAGCACAAAAGGATTAAAGGACGAGGCAGCAATCTCAAGCCCATGTTGCAGTAACAGAATTGGAAATTTGGGACCATAGCTCAGGTTTGGAGTAAGACCACTTAATTGAATCTCAGCAAACAAGCTCAACAAACCACATGCATGAAGATAAAATGTATGCCCAGCACACCTTTCCATCAGAGCCCATGCAGAAAACAAAGGTAGCGGCATGATTACTGAATGAAACTGCAGATGGCTTGTTTAAATTTAGAAAATCATGCATAACCAATTAGCAACAAAGGACCACAAGGATGAATCCAAAAAGACCACATTAAGCCAAGCACCCTGCCAAAATTTAACAACATTAATAAAGCACGAACCAAAAACTGGAATCTAACCAATTAGAAGGTACGCATATGAGAAAAACATATCAATAATTTACCCACTGGATTAGTCTAATTCAAAGATGCAGAAATAGCATAGCCAAACGGGACCTCTAACCATACTCCCAGATACGGACTTCCAGCTTGGCCCTCCAAAAATCCATCCACTACCGAATAACTTTCCAATATACTGAAACTGGGAATCCGGTAGCAAATATTCCCCATGCATGAAAGTCACAACTCAAAAGGTACCGAGCAGCATTTATCAATAGCATAGAGCACAACACCAAATTGGATAGCAAGTCAATCATGCATAAGATTTCAACGGACCAAATAGTCAGCATTTTTGGAACATAAATGAGTTTCGATATATGAGCTGAGTATGGCATATCAAAACACTGTCATCATTGATCCCCAAACAAGAATCCCAGAACATGGCCATTATACAAGCAAGTTGAAGCAGCATAGCAACACATCCAATTTTCCAGCTGCAAAAGTAATATAGAAATTTCTATTAGCACAATGCACCTTACGGAAATAGGAAAAACCCAGGAAAAGGAGAGTCCATTCATGTTGCATACCTCAATGAAGATTATACACTATCCAGAGCGAAAGCCTCCCAATCCTCGTCGTTCATAAGGTCCAGCACGATCACGAGGGTACCGATCAGTTCCTGAATCTCCATGACTACCTGAGTCCCTGTTGCGCCCACCAGAATAACGATCTGTGCTCCTATCAGGACCATAGTGACCACCACCACCACTCCTGCCACCATATCTACTTTCCCTGCCACCAGGCCTACCCCCTCCTGCTCCTTCACTAGGGCACTCCCTAGCAAAATGACCAGGCTTACCACATTTAAAACATTCACCACCATTGGAGCTTCGACCACCTCTATAATCTCGGTCACGATCGCGACCCCTTTCACGGTAACGATCACCACCATCATCTCTAGTAGATCCTTGTTGAGGCTGAGCTTTATCAACAGTGATATTTCGACCATCTAAATCCATCCCATTCATAGCCTCAATAGCCTCTTCCATTGCTTTCTTTTCATCAAATGTAACAAATCCAAAACCACGAGAGCGCCCAGAGAATTTGTCAACAACCACCTACATCAAGGATATAATTAAAACCATAACTTTAAGAAATGGACAACTAGAAAAAGGGTGAATTACAGCAACCAGCCTCAAAGTTCAAAGCAATAGTTACTAAAACAGATATAATTGTTCAGTAAAGCCAGACCAAACCCATATTCTTGTTATAGTAATAGCAGCAAAAATAAAATTTGAAGCATGATCATGAAATGTGGCCGTAAGGACAACAGAAACTAGGGTAACAGATAATAGTGACATAGTAATGTGATAGCATTGAATACCTTTGCCTCAAGAAGTTTGCCGAACTTTTCAAATGCATCCTTCAGCTTTCTATCAGATGTTGACCATGCAAGGCCACCAATAAAGCAACGGTACTCATCCACTTCCGACATTTCAAACTACATATTTTGCAGTAATCAAGCATTGAAATAGAATATTTGAATCAGTTATTTTATTCACATGAGTGGAAGAAACCCACTTCACATGAATAAATCCTATCATCTTCAAACAAGAAACAGGAAAATATGAATCCCCATAAACAAGAGGGAGCGCATTATTATAATTTATTATTACAAGATATATTTTTCAATTTCACCATTCTTTTTACCGCAACATGTGCATCATCAATAAGATACCTAAAAATGATTCCACTTATCTGGAAAGAAATGGGAGAAAATGTTCATTACACAAACACTGCAAATTAATAAGTAATTTCTCTTGTCGACGAAACTCCCAAGAAAGAATATGTTACAAGCTACTATAAAAAGTTGGCAGAAAATAGTACAAGTTAACTTAGGGGAGGGGGAAAAGAAAAGGGCAGTTCCAGAGATAACACTGTCTTACTTCTTGACAATTAACTTTTTACTATTCCTCACAAAAAGTTGCATCATGTCTGAATATTTTAGTTCTCAAAGACCTGGAACTTCAGGTACCGCAGATTATGATAGCTAAGATGCAGGGAAGCTCCTAATATTTAAATTTGACAGCTGCCATTTGTCAAGATGGGAGACTAAACAACTAGACAGTTCATATAAGCATATACAATCATAACAAGCTTCTTGAACTGAAGAAATCAATAGCTTAGATGGAGAAAGATCCTAAGTTTCAAAGATAACAGCTTCCATCTGTCCATATGATAAGTTAAAGGGCTATAGAGTCTATATTTATAACTCAGGTATGTTATTAGTTTCTGGGATCAAATAGTTTAAGCCAGACAATATTGCCAAAGGTTAAGATCCAAACAGCTTCCATCTGTCGACAGTTGCAGGATTTTTTAAGGGGAGGATGTTTTAGGCGCAAGGCTTTATCAACTAAAGCATAGAAGTGGGTAACAAGGAAAGAATAGACACGAATCCACAATTTGAAATATCTGACCAAAAAGAAATGGCATACAGGAATTAGATATTATGAAGAACACCAAGTTAGAGGTACTATTTTGACACAGATGAATGACCCTAGGACTCTTGTCAAGTAGTGTGTTCCTGTTTCTCAGATTTATGTGAAGATTTCATTTCATAAAAAAATAGACCATCAGTTATTAATGTTGATGGAGATGGAAATTGAACAGAGGAAACAGAAGTAGGAAATTATGGAATCTAAAAGATGTAATGCAACAGTTAAGCAGAGTATGTATCCTAAATGAGATTTGTTGTCATATCAACGAGTAAAACTCTCTGGATGTTTTACAAGGCCCTCTGAGGGATGAAATATTCTTCATACAAGAACCGTAGACAATATAGGTACATAAACGAATTTAATAAGCATGTCGCATGAGAAGACAACGTCTAAGAGATGGCACGGCAAGACCATCTTAACATGGCAATAATTGATTTTTTTTTTTTGGGCAACTGAGGAGTAAGGATAAACATCACTAACACAAATAAGAAGTAAGTTAGTGCTTATCCAAACTGCAAAACATAATGAATTTATAAATATGAACAAATTTCCTATATTGGAATAGCTAACGTTGGATTTCAATTTTACTCATCATACAAGGCATAGTAGTTATTAGTTGATTAGTTGATTTCTATCAAGTACAATTCTTTAAAACAAAAACATAATACACGCTTATCCCATTGCTCCACGCATGCTTGCTACCCTAGCTACTTCGAACAGCATTAACCATTAAGCATCATAAACTTCAGTTAAAACAACTTACTAAGGAAAGTATCAGGTTGAATAACAAAACAGAGGAGGAAAAAACCAGCACCTTCGCTTCCACATTCTGACTTTTGGGGCCTCCCCAAGCTTAAATCAATAACCCACGAATTTTGTACACAATTCAAACAAAACCCATCAAAGTCTTTACCTTCTAATTGATGTTTTTTTATGCAAAAGGTCACACAGTAAACCACGTCCACCAAAAAGTAAAATCCAATTCGAACACATAAACGAAAAAAATAATAATATACCAATCTCCCGTAAAGGAAAGGAAAATTGAAATCGTATAAAGGATGTACAGAAGTATACCAGTGGTGCAATGATCCGCTAAAGGGAACCTCTTCTCTTATCGTCGGGCAATAGCGGAAAACCTAGCGGAGAAGCTGAAGCATGAAGTACAAATCCCTTTAAAGAGGAAGAAATTCCACAGCGTGGTTACCGAATTAGGCCCGACGCCTTTGGATTCTATCTCTATCCTCGTTGTCGTAAACCCAATTCCACACGTGCTCAAATTACGACATCGTTTAGTTAGCGTAAGGAAGATCTGGGGCCAGATTCTACGTTTGCTGTCTTTTTTAAAAAATAATAATACCAGTACTATGCAATTTTTAATTATATTATTGTAGTTTTTTCTTTTTATCATATAGTTATTGTTTTACCTAATTTTTAATTAGAGATTTATAACTTTTTTTCATTAAGCCTTTAAAGTTTCATATTTTAGTATGATTTTTAATCGAATTCCTCTAGTCTTATCTGACCGATAAAAAAAAATTACAAAGACTTTATTATTAATTATATAAAATTATAAAGATTTAATAAAAATAAAAAAATATAAAAATTTCATTAAAAATTAAATAAAACTATAAAGACTTAGCAAAAAGAAACAAACGATAAAGATTTAATTAAAAATTAAATAAATTTATAAGGATTTACATATTAATTTTTCTTTTTCTTTTTTTCTTTTTTACGAGATTGTAGCCTCCAGTTTCCAAATTCAATGCACTATTTAAAAATAAGATGAATAGGCATTACTACTCAATGATATGCCTAGCGACTGGTGTAGTGGAATCAACAAAAAAAATAAGGAATGACAATGACGATGAGAATGTATATGTTTTAACTAGAGAAGAATATTTTTATATTTCTATGTTTGGGAGAATAAAAATATGATTGAAATGGAAAAGATATAACCACAATTTTAAAAAGTTAGATTGTGGGTGGTGCTTATTTTTAAAAAAAAATTGCTTTTGTTCATGACTTAATGCTCCTCCAGTCCTAAATATAGGAGATAATTAGTTAACTGATATTGATCCTAAATATAAGATATATTTTTTAAATTTACTAACTCTTTTTTAAATTACCCCTATTAATATTTTCCCAATAATAGTCAATTAAGAGGAGAAGTGGGGGAGTTAAGGAAGATGATTAGGATATTTCAGGAAAAATATGTTAACTTCATTAACTTTTTTAATATAATTAAATTAATTAAATAGATCATATATTTAAGAATTGAGGAGTAATATAGTTTTTTATGGTTGTTATAGAAACTAAAGTTTAGAAATATATTTTTGCTAGTTATACTTTTTTTTGTTACAAGTTATACTTCATTTTTTTTTGCCCACCCGATTCACCGAAACTTTGCCCCGACTATATCCGGATCTGACTCGCGTCGTGCACCTGACTACGGTGGATGAGTCTCCCAACGGGGATCTTTTGTATACGCCAAGACTCGAACTCAATATCTTGTTTAAGCGGTACTGAACTATTTACTACTTAGACCAATCATGTTAGTAGTTATACTTCATTTTGTATGATAAGAGAAATATAAAAAGGGATAGAAGTGAAGAAAGACCAACAAAATGGAACAAAATTGGCCCTACCTAACTTCACTAGCTGCCTTGGGTCAGTGTTCTAGGTGATTCTTGGGCTTATGAGTTTGGATCAACCAACCTTAGGCCCAATTTTAGAAGGCCCAACAAATCAATGACAATTACTAGACCAATTTTGTTTAGAGTACCGATACAGTAAGTTAAGTATCTAATTAATTTACCTAGGGTCTAATAAAAGAGACTAATCTCTCATAAAATGATAAAGTGAAATTTAAATCTCTATTAAAAAAATATTTATATTTGGTGCTTAACAGTACCTTTTTGTAGGACTGTCTCCAATCCCAATTAAGATAATCAATTATAGAAATTAAGATAATTAGTTAAGTTAATAATTAATATAGGGAAAAAATTATTTATACTTCCCTAATACATTGAGGTCCTATATTTATAATTAAAACAAACCCATAAATTAGTTGTTACACTTAGAAAAAGAGAAAATAATAATAATAGAGTTATCAAGATTTGCAGTATTTTGTCAATGGTTTTATAACCTATTAAGAGCTCCCTTATCAATTAGCCATTCGTTTCCTTTATATTAATTAGTAAATATCTTTGTACCAAAAAAAATTAGTAAATCTCTATAAATTTATCTAAGAAAGTATATAGTTATTTTTTGAGATTTACATGGCCTAAAATATCATAATAATCTTCTTTAACTCTCTTCCCCCTCTTAATTGATTATTATAAAGGAAATATCAATAGCGATAATTTTAAAAAATTAATACATATAAAAAATAAATTTTATATTTAAAATTAAGATTAACTCCCTGATTAAACCCTATATTAAATATTGAAGGAGTATAATCTTTTTACTTTGCATAGTTATCATATTTTTATCTTGATGTATATTTATATCATCTCTAGTCTCTCCTCCTCTCTCTTACACACACTATTATTTTTATATTATTATCTAATTGGTCAAATTTAAATATTATTAAATTTAATTAGGAGTAATTTTTTCAAAAAAAAAATATTTTTTTAGATTCACACAATATTTTTAGTTTTTACTATCTCATCTTGTACTTCCCATCAATGGCGAACATAGAAACAAATATAATCAATAAAAGGATTTATACGTATCTTATATACTTCTTAACACCTCTTGACTATTTTGGGTACTAATCTATAAAAGGTAAAATGCTAAAATTCATTTGTCAGTTGCAAAAAAATTAAAGCCCGTGAACTCTTAAAATTGAAAATTATATACTTCAATTTTCTCAATGTAAAAATTATATCATTTCATCCATTTTCCCTTTGAATGTCATATTATCCTAAGTTTTACATCAAATTTATCTGTCATTAACATCTTAACTTAAAAAAATCATTCTTATTACACCATTTGCCAAAAAAAACAAAAACGGACTCACAAAAGGAATATTACCAATTGCGGTTAAGTTGGGTGGAATGACTTATCGTCCGTAGGTTTAACTAGTAAAATAGCGAGATATAAGACCATTTGAAACGTGTTTGATCTCTAGAGAGTATTATTTTATTGTGATTTAAATCACGGCGCTTAGGGAGGCATCTAGCTCATAAGTGTCTAGATTTATGTCTAACGGTAATAGACGACTCACCCTACCTAATATTAATATCGCTTAGGAGAAAGGAATACTTTATTTTACACTTAGATCGTGGGTGAGTCTAACCATTTTTCAAAAATTCTTGTAACAAAGAAAAAGTTGGTGGAAGGGACCTCATTCCCGTTAAGTAAGGTAAAATCATATATTAAAAAAGTTACGTCTAATTAAATTCAATAATGACCGTATTTGATCCAATAGTATCTAAAACTTAACATATCCAACTACTTAATTTGAATAATTTCAAGAGTTGATTTGTATATAATAAGCATTAATGTTCAGTTGTTTAATCTTACCTATCCACTTTGAACTCAGCAAAACTAAAAGAGGAGGAAAATTAAGGTCCTGAAACTAAGGTATGAAAATTGGACTGACTATCAAAACCGGTTGGAATAGTAGTTTAGTGATTAATGGTCCAGCGTGATTAAATTGGAATCAAATATCATGACTAAAACTTTATCTAAAAAAAAATATCATGACTAAAATAATATAATTTAATTAAAAAATATAAAAAAAATATTTATATATAATTATAAGAAAATAATTCTTATACAAGTATATTTTTTTTTAACTCAAAGTTTTAAATTCAAAAGAAAAAAATATATAAAATTTAACTCGATTGATCGGTATAACCTCATAAAATTTAGTTGGATTAATCTTAAGTCTCACATTTTTCGATTCATGTAATTGATCAAATTGACTAAGTAACTAAGCCATTGGTCTGATTAGCTCATCCAGTCTAAATTTCAATTCAATGCATAAAAATAAATTTGAGAGGGTAAGCAGGAGAAGTATCAAAATTATAACTTTAGTGGAAAGCAGATTAAAATAGAGTTGGATAGAAGCAAAAATAAGGAAAAAAGGATAATAAATAAGGAGAAAATTAAAAGACAACCTGTAGACATGTCCCATGTATATGCAATGTATAATGAATGCTAAGCTGAGGGAGGGAAGTACAGCTGTCGGAAGAAAAAGACAGAGTGATATAAGTAGAAGTTGAAGGGCGTGTACGCAGCTGCTTCTCTCACTCCTTTAGTATTAAAGTAGACTCAATCAAAGGAATAACATTCACAAACCAACCTACTATTAAAAAAAATATTTTAAATTATTTTATTTTAAATTATAATTTTTCTTTGATAATTTCAAATCTTATTGAGTTATAAAAAAATATTTTAAATTATTTTATCCTAAATTATAAAAAAATATACATTAATTTATATAATTATTTCTAACTTATTAAATAAATTTTTAAAATTCATTTTAACCTAATTTTATTTTTTTTCTATTTTTTTTATCAAAAACTCTTCCATTCTACTAAACATACAATAAATATGCTTCACACATCAATTTTATCAAAAGAGTAAAATGATACTCATAACAAAAAAAAGGTTCACACATCAATGTATTGTTACCGCGCATCGCCACCTACAATACCCTACATATATAAGTTCTTACCATTTGTATGCATAGGAGTACGTTGATTTAACATACACAAAAAATTCACATTATTTACGTTTCATACCATGTGCAATAATAAGAAAGTTCATAACATTTTTTTATGAATATATGTATTTTTTTATTAGAGATAATCATATTTAAAATATCGATACTGTTGGACATATAATATGGCTACTTTCTTTAACAAAAATTTAAATTTTAGTTCACCATGAAAAACTAAAATTTTCTATTAGATTTGACAGTAAAATAAAAAAAAATTTGTATTCTAAACCTAAAAAAAATAGAATATTCTTGATTATATTAAAAAAATATGGTAATCTTTTCCCATAGAATCATGACCGATATATAAATAGATATTAATGGTTGAGTACATCTAGAATTAATTCCCAAGAGAATATTTTTCTTTTCTCTTGCTGACAAAGAATTCATTCGTTCGTTCATTTACTTCTTGTTTGACACATTTCCATTTTACACTCAAAGGTGTCGTATAGAACTTGAATTGCCGTTTGCATATATAACAGCCAAATTCTGGCATTCATTCGGTGCTTCTCACTTGCCCCTCAAGCTTCATCATCTTCCTCATCATCAACTTCACTCTGTGTTCTTCATTCTGCAACCACCAGAAGCAGCCATTGATGATGATGATGATGATGGGGTTCTTCGTTCTTCAGGTACCCATACTTGCTGGGCTTTGCCTCTCAGTGACGACGATGTTGAGCAGTGAAGCGCAGCCTCTTCGAGTGGGTTTCTACTCAGAAACATGCCCAGCCGCAGAATCCATCGTGTCAGCTGTCGTAAACGACGCCGTCTTCTCCGACCCCAACATGGCCGCCATCTTGCTCAGACTTCACTTCCATGACTGCTTCGTTGAGGTCAGCCACCTCCTCCTCACTTTTTCTATGTATCTTGGGGCTAAGGTGCATCCAGCGACAAGAAGTTTCTTCCCAAATACCTCAATTTTTTAAAATATTTTATAATATATAATATAATTTTATCTTTAAATTATTAATTTTTTAAAAGAAACTTTGCCCTTAAAATATTTTTATAAGTTATTTTAACTTCGATATTAACTTTAAAAAATTCCTTTAACTGAAAATACATATAATATCTAAAAGTGTTTTTTAACAATAATATTAGAGTGTTAGACCCACTTAAAAGAATATTTTAAAATATTAAATGAATAATAAAATATTGTAAAATGTTAGACGTACTACAAAAAATGTTTCAATGTAGAATGAATCATACAATATTTTTAAACGTTAGATGGAAAATAAATACTTTTGAAACTGATGTGAGAGAGAAGGCAGTTTTAATTAAGACGTGTTTGGGTGGTGTGAATATATAGGGATGTGATGGGTCGATCCTGATAGAGAATGGGGAGAAATCGGAGAAGATTGCGTTTGGGCATCAAGGAGTGAGAGGATTTGATGTGATAGAGAGAGCCAAAGCTCAATTGGAAGGCACTTGCCCTGGTGTCGTTTCGTGTGCTGACATTGTCGCTTTAGCTGCCAGAGACGGCGTCGTCTTGGTACTCTCTCTCATTTTCATCTCTTACAATGTCGTCAACGTTTGAAGTTACGTGTTAGTATGTCGTATCACAAGAAATCATGGTACTTCGTTCAAGAAAACGAAGCAATTATTATCACGTGTATATGTGCTGGTCAAATGCAAGTTACTACTATTAATATCTTGCCGCATAGCATCAAATTGACACACACATATAATATACATTCACCATATTAACAAGTTATTTTCTTCTTCCCTCGTGATTTTTTTTTAAATTTTTTAACGATATGTTTTTTTAGTGGAATTTTATAATGATAAATTGATAAAGATAACATGCTTTAATTGTACATCTTGATACAAACCACACACACCTGTGTGTGTGTATATGTATATGTATATATATGCAAGCATATGCATACATTATATGGAGTGTGAGAAATGAATTAATTGTTCTGATAATAACATATAAATATTTGTTAAAGTGATAAGTGCCTTTATCCTGCAAAGGAAAACATATATTTAAATATTAAAAAATATATTTATTGGGAAAAAATTATTTATGTTATAAATATAAAAAATATAATAATATCTTTAACTAAATAAAATAAATAAATAAATAAGTAGTGTTAATATGATTCCTTATAGATAGGAGGTTATAAATTTGATCTCATTTATAATTAGTCAAACATGATTAATATTTGCTCTCTAATAAAAAATAATACAAAGATTTAAATGGTAAATCATATTAGAATATGTTTGTTATATTTATGAATCATAAATACATTTAAATAAAGGATATGTATGTATTAATGAGATAATCAATGGATTGTAGTTGAGATGAAATGATATACTTGTAAATAGGCAAATGGGCCATCATACGGAGTGCCAACGGGAAGAAGGGATGGATTGGTATCCAATATATCGCGGGCAGATGAGATGCCAGAGGTGTCGGACTCCATCTTCCAACTCAAAGCTAAGTTTCGAAATAAGGGCCTCTCTGATAGAGACCTCGTCCTTCTCAGTGGTACTTCTCTCTTTCTATCTCCCATATGTTTTAAAACATAATAATTAGATAACTAGATAATAAATATCAATTAAATTAATTATTTATAATAAATTTATTTTAATTTTCTTAAATTATCCTATTGAATTATATATATTTAACCTACTAATTAATTATGAGTTATCTTAATATATATAATCAATAAGAATATTTTTAATAATAAATTATATAAAATAGATTGTGGTATTATATTTAGGATTAAAATAAATCTCTTGTATAATTTTTATATTTAGGACCAGAGAGAGTGGCTAATTTATTATAGTTGTCTCTTTTTATAATATCTAGTCCATATTTCTATGATATTTTGAAAAATGGAAGAATAATTGTGATATGTTTCAAGAAAAATATTAAATCACCAAAAGTACCCTATAATTTGTTGTTGCTGTTGCTTATTTATTGTAGGATGTTTTTTATAATTATTTTTTTTTCCTTTGAGACCTCACTCACAGTGATTTGTCTTTGATCTCTTTAAAAAAAAAACAGAAGATAAAATTATATGAATTAAGCTAAAATAAAAAACATTATAGCACATAGGCCAAACCAATAGCTACATATTCTATTAATATATTAATTGGAAAAATTAATTACTTACATTTATAGAAATCTAGGGAATTTTTAGACATTATTGAATCTCATGTAAGACTTCCTGTTTATCGGGAAAATATAAAATACAACATTAATGTGATGATGATGATAGGTTACTTGTCAACAATCAACAACTCTATTATTATTTATGGAGATTTCTTAAATTAAATTCATTTTAGTCATAAAAAGTAAAATTACTTAAATTAATCATGACTAATTATACATAAATCCATCAAAATGAGTTTTGTTGCCTAGCGTTATGTTATTAATGAATTTATACATCTTATGGCACCATAGTTTTTTCTTTCATAAGTAGTAAAAAGAAGATATCAAGATTAATTTTTACAAAATGAAAATTAGAATTTTAATTCTTATAATTTTATTCAAATTCTAATTTAGTCCTAAGTTGAATGTAAGTTAATTTGATTTTGCAAGTTATATATTCACATTTTTTAATCTACAATATGCATATTTAAATAGTATATACAGATGATCAAAAGATAGTAGCATCAATCAAATTTAATAAAAAAAATATTGATAGAATTTCATTATATTCAAAGAATAGAGATTAAAATTATACTTTTTGTAATTTTATATTTTTCCTAATTTCTATTTCTACTTGTGTAGTTTTCTCGCAATTACTTACATATTTATTCATAATTATCTTGACTTACACAACTGTGTTTAACCTAATTGCATTATTTTCATCATTTGTAATTAATAACTCCCTTCACTCCCTTTGTATTTTCAGCTGCACATACGATAGGCACCACAGCATGCTTCTTCATGACCAGAAGACTCTACAACTTCATGCCGGGCGGCGGATCCGACCCATCAATTCGTCCAGAGTTCCTACCAGTGCTGACATCAAGGTGCCCGAAGAACGGCGATGTGAACGTCCGACTAGCAATGGATGAAGGGAGCGAAAGGGAATTCGACGAGCACATATTACAGAATATAAGGCAAGGATTTGCAGTGTTGGAGTCAGATGCAAAGCTAGTCGATGATGAAAACACAAGAAGTGTCATTGAATCATACTTTGATCCAACGTTTGCGGCATCTTTTGAGGCTGAATTCGTTGATTCTATTGTGAAGATGGGCCAAATTGGAGTCAAGACTGGTTCACTTGGAGAGATTAGGCGTACGTGTTCTTCATTTAATTAATTAATTAAGTAATTAATTAATTAAACTTTGATTAAGATGAATATAATAACTTGTTGATACAACTAGTGAAAGATTGAATACAATGCTAGGTCTTGTATCTATAGGCTGAAGAGGATTTAAGCTGATGATTCCGCTTTTTTTTATTATTTTATTGTTATATGTATAGTTCAAAGCTCTTGTATTAAAAAATATGGTGTTTTATAAGAGATAGGTAATATTATTGGAGTTATCATAAATTCTTGTAACATTTCTTGAACGACCTAAGCATGACTATTTTGTTGATAGAAATAATCCTGTTGACACTTTAGCTTCTGTTCCCTCTCCAAAAAAAAAAAGAAAAGAAAAGGATTAAGGAAAAAAACTCAATTTTTTTTAAAAAAGTATAAATGTATTTTTTTAAAAAAAATAGAAATGTATTTTTTTAAAAAAAAAAAGTAGAAATGTAACTTTAGTCTTTTAATTTCAGACAAAATTTTATTTTAATTCCTTAATCTTATAAAGTAAATTTTTAGTCTTTTAATCTTAATGTTGTTAACATAAAATGCTGACACTAAAATTTTAAATATTGATAAAATATTCTCAAAATTTCACATGTTAAGTTAAATTTTTTAAAGAGCAATAATTGTTATAAAAATATTATCATCTGAGATTAATAATATTAGGGTTAGATGACTGAAAATATATTTTATAAAATTAAGAGATTAGATTAAAATTTTATATAAAATTAAAGGATCGAAAAATACACTTTTAATTTTAAAACATACAGAGATTTAGGGCTTACTCTATTAACTTCAATTAGCAATAACTTTCCCGAATTTCTTTCAACATGCAGATTTGAGAGAATTGAATTTGTGAAATTTGTTTCTAAAAATATCTTAAATTTAATTAAACCACTTGAGAGATGTCATTTTTTAGCAAAATAAAATTGACCATGAATTGGAAAAGTAAAGACGCTTCTTGAAACATTTGAAAAGGTCAGAGAAAGACAAGAATGTGTCAAATATGCCACTAAATATAGAAGAAGAAGCCAAGAATATCTCATAAAATTCCCTTTTTTTAATGCTAAAAAAGAGGGTCATATGGTTGTCTAATCTGAAATTGTTGAGAAAGTAATAATAACATGCTTTGACCCAATAAGGAAAAACAGAGGAAAAGAAAAACAAAAAAGAAGGAAAGAGCTGTGAAAATTGAAACACTTCAATTCTCTTTCCTTCTTCTTTATTTCTTTCTTTCCTCTAACCAGAAAGCAAAAAACTTGGGTGTTCTTCTGAGTTTTTTGGTCTTTTGCATGCAAAAAAGATACATAAATAAGGAGTGATTCTTATGGCACCTTGATCCTTTACATTCAGGTATCTTCTTTGCATTTTGAAATTGAATTGATTACTATCATCATCCAATTTTATTAACAAAAGATATAAAATTTATTTTTATTTTTTGTGTGTCAACCTTGCGTGACATGCAAGAAATTGTTTGCAGGTGATATCTCAACCAAATCCAAAAGCCGTAGCTCCCAGATTTTGATCATATTGATAAATGACGAGCAAGATCTGGAGAGGGGCACTAGGGGCGGTGAAGGATCAAACAAGCATCGGTTTAGCCAAGGTAGGAAGCACTACCACCCTTGCTGACCTCGATGTCGCCATTGTTAAGGTCACCAAGCACAATGAGGCCCCTGGCGATGAGAAACACGTTAGGGAGATCCTTAGCTTAACAAGCTATTCCCGCTCCCATGTCAACTCCTGTGTCTCTGCCATCTCTCGTCGTCTCAGCCGAACGCGAAGCTGGACCGTCGCCTTAAAGTCCCTTGTCCTCATCCAACGACTCCTCCAAGAGGGTGATCTTGCCTATGAGCAGGAGATCTTCTTCGCCACACGGCGGGGAACTCGGCTCCTCAACATGTCAGACTTTCGGGACAGCTCAACAGCCAACTCCTGGGACTTCTCAGCGTTCGTGAGGATGTATGCATTGTATTTGGACGAGAAGTTGGAGTATAAGATGCTGAATAAGAGAGGAAGAAGAAGCTCATTCGGATATGAGGAAGAAGATGAGGATGCAAGGGATAATAGGGATAGATATATGCTTACATATAGGGATAGAGACAAAGACAGAGAAGGAGACAGAGACAAGAATAGATCAGAAAGCATTGGGAGGTCTACACCATTGCGTGAGATGAGGACAGAGGCATTGTTCTCTAAAATGCAACATTTACAATTATTACTTGAGAGGTTCTTGGCTTGTCGTCCCACAGGTTTGTTTGTACTTCATATTACATATTGCAACGTTGAATTGGATTGTATTCGATGTGGGTATGATTGGTAATGTTGTATCTAATAGACTATCGTGTTTTTGCTTCTTAATGAAGAGAGAATAAGAATCAACCAAGCAGCTTAAACGTTTGATCTCCATAATATATCTTTAAGTACGTAAACTAATTCACATTCTTATTCTTCTTGTGGTCACAGGAGAAGCAAAGAACCATCGAATTGTGATGGTGGCTCTCTACCCTATATTGAAGGAGAGTTTTCAAATATATTATGAAATGACAGAAATTCTAGGTGTCTTAATCGACCGTTTCGAGGAAATGGAGGTTCAAGATTGCATCAAGGCTTACAAAATTTTCTGTCGAGTTGGAAAGCAGTATGATGAGCTAGACCTCTTTTACACATGGAGTACGAGTATGGGAATTGCCCGCTCTTCTGAGTTCCCGGAGATCGAAAGGATCACCTCAAAGAAACTCGAGATCATGGATGATTTCATTAGAGAGAGAACTGCCATGGCAAACTCCAAAAGAAATGCAAAACCCCAAGAAGAGAATATTGAAGAACCAGAAAAGCCAGAGCCACCACAAGAGGATATGAATGCAATCAAGGCACTACCACCACCAGAGACAAAAGAGGAACCGATAGAAGAGCCTAAAATGGAGGAACCAAAAGTTGTACAAACAGTAGGTGACTTGCTGCACTTAGGAGATGATGACATGGTGACAAGAGAAGATCATGAAAATAAACTAGCCTTGGCACTATTTGACGGTGCAGGACCGACGACTTCTGAGGCATCTAGCACTACACTAGCTCTTCCGTGGCATGCTGTTGAAGATGGTTCAGATTGGGAAAAAACATTGGTGGAATCAGCTAGCAGATTGTCAAACCAGAAGCCAACATTAGGAGGTGGGTTCGATACACTGTTGTTGGATGGGATGTATAACCAAGCAGCTACAAATGTAACCATTCAAGGCTATAACTACGGTATTGGAAGCGCGAGCAGTATGGCTCAAGGTTCAGCCGGAAGGTCTCCAATGCTCGCCCTGCCCGCACCACCGACAGCTTCTTCAAGATGGGTTAACAATGCAGACCCATTTGCAGCTTCAATGGCGGTGGCACCTCCAGCTTATGTTCAAATGTCAGAGATAGAGAAAAAGCAGAGATTAATGACAGAGGAACAACTATTGTGGCAGCAATATCAAAGAAATGGCATGCAAGGACATGTTGGAATGACAAGGATGCAACCTAGTAATTACATGGGAGGGTTCCCAACAAACTTTTATTATCACTAATTAGGAAGAATTTTCAATAGTTTGTACCTAATAATCACTCTCATGGTTCTCTCCAAAGGTGTTGCAAACATTCCAGCGGAACTCGACGCAAAGAATGCCAGTGTAATTAAATAGTGCCATTAAATTATCGCTCCAAATTAAAGTGATGCTCGTTTCCCTTCTTTTTCTTGCCAGTTTTCCTTTGTGATAGAAAAACTGCAATCTTCATCTTGAATAAAATGACTCAAACAGAATGACTCTTACTAAAAACGCATCAGAACACTCCCAGATTAAATGGAGCATCAGAACACTTCCTTTCAGACAAATTATGAGGAGAAAGTGATAGGACTACCCTTCACAAGCATACCTTTAGCTTGAGAGCAAACAGTTCAGCTTCAATTATCATTAAACTTGTTTAGGCTTAGAATAATTTACGTGTATCACGTTAGATTTTAATTCTTACATAAACAAAAAAAAAAAAATCTTTCATTCAAAACCTGAAATTCTCAGAGGTACAACAGTATCAAAATTGACTGCAACATTTGAACAGGTTCAGTTAAGTGCTCCAAAAAAATCTAGTGAAAACACTACGTAACATATGGATAAGAAATGTCAGGGAAGACAATATCCCATACTAAAACAAATAGAAATGCAAAACATAATAGTAAAATCCAGCAGATCCCATTTCTCCCCCTAAAACAGAGAGGTTCCCTTCCCCTTCTTATCACCACCGATCTCAAAATGCTTACATCTCTGCAAAATATAATAATGAATTAGCCATCACCAATGAATCCCGACAACAGAACAAAAGTATAATCATCCTATGACCTACTAACCTTGATTGCGTGTTGGGACACGTGTTTGCACACCTGACACTGCAGCCTCAAGACAATTTTCTTGGTGGTTTTTGCCTAATTAATGAAAAGCAATGAGAACGATAGTAAATTAGGAATACGTCTCAAATAACCAACCACCCACCCACTGCAAATTATACAGAAACAGGGAACACGGAAACAGCAAATGACTTTACCTTCTTGTGGAAGACAGGCTTTGTCTGGCCACCATATCCAGACTGTTTGCGGTCATAACGCCGCTTACCCTGAGCTGCAAGGCTATCTTTGCCTTTCTTGTATTGTGTTACCTTATGTAAGGTGTGCTTCTTGCATTCTTTATTCTTGCAGTAAGTCTTCTTGGTCTTCGGAACGTTCACCTACAGGAAAAACATCTCTTTGCATGTTATTATATATACATAAACTAGTTAAGTTATCAAAAGAAATAGTAGAGATCCTGTTTCTTAACTTCAAAATCATATCTAAAGTCTTTTTTTCACATGTAATGCATTATAGTGAAGTTAATGAAATAACAGGATAAACTAAAATATTTCACATAATACATATTGGCACCAATTTACAATTAATTCAAACACAATTGAATAGGATCTACCCTAATCAGGCATTGCAAAAAATTTTGAGTTTGGGGCATTGAAATTAAAAGAAAAACAAAAAGCTAGCAAAACAACTTCAGACGGGGAACAGTTTAAAAACAAAGTAGAGAGGAAAATAGTTCACCACCTAATAAATGCCAGGATAAATTTTCGACGACAAGCATGCGACCAACAAAAAAGGATGCATGACTGAGCCCTTTATCTCACAAAATAAAATAGTTTGGAATTAGATGACTGACAAAATTGAGATTTCAGGACTTACAAAAACAGGAAGAAGCACGAATGAAGAAAGACAATGCTCACCCTCTTGGTAAAGATTAAGGCTATCAAGTTGAACTTAAAAGAAATGTAAAGATGAAAAAGCCAGAGCTACAGTGACTTCTTGGCATTAGAAAGACCGATTTTCACACAAACCACGATTAAGGCTACCAATTATGAATTTTTATCTCGTAGCTTGTATTTATAGATCCATGATTATAACCTCTAGGCTTTACACACAAACCAATAATTTTTCCTGTGAATGGATACGCTGTACACTAGCACCCCGAGCGGGGGGTTTCACTACTTTGAGCTCCTCATTATTCCAACTAAATGCAATATAAAATCAGTGAAGCACACGGTTTTATTCTTCTCCCGAAAATAGAAAAAGAAAACGGATTTTTAAACAACGAATCCAAAACATGGTAAATAAAAAGTGCCTTAGCATTCAATGCACATCCTTCATAAGTTCCGACGAGACAACACAAGCTATTCAATCACAATGACCCAGATATCACAAAATGAAAATGTATAAATGAACCCGAATTTGCACTTTAGTAAATATGAAACAGAATGAAGTCAATAATGCAGAAAGAGAGAGTCGGCCGAGATAGAGATGGTTACCATGTCGACGGCGGGAAGGAGAGAGCTAAGCTCTAAGCCGCTAGGAATTCCAGAAACTTCAGAATCAAACGAATGCGGAGGCGCTGGTTCTTATGTATTAGGGTTAGCTTCAGAGTTTTTTTCTTTTTTGTTTTTTTTTTGTTACAATTCTTCTTTGGGTTTTTGGTCAGAAACAAGTATGGGATGTAAGTTGGGCTTGAGTGAAACGTGGCGGCCCATTACCATTTTTAATATTTTATTTTGATTTGATGATTCAAGACCCAACTAATATTAATTCCAAAATATTTAAATATATTTAATAATAGTTTCCTTTTAGTGAGTTTTTTCATTAGTTTCAGTGTTGCTTTTTATCATAATTTTTTTGTTTTTAATTAATTGCATTTTAGTTTATACATGTACCAGATGGGTCATTAAAAAAATGTATTAATTTAAAATAATATAACAATGTCATATAAAAAAGCGATAGATATCCATAATTTACTCTTTTATGAAAAAAAAGATTTATATAGATGTTGAAAATAAAAAGAAGATTTATATAATTTTAGGAAACTTCAGAAAAAGTTAATGTAGTTTTCTTTGTCAAAAGTTTATTTTCTTAAGTCTGTATTTTGGCAAAAAAAATAAATAAAAAAATAAACAAAGTATGTATAACATTATATAAATAAACAACATATATGATCAATAGACACTGAGTTCTATATCACTTTATTTTATTAGATATTTTATCTTCTACATATTTAATTAATTTAACTATACTCAACCTATCAACCTACGTTAATTTTAATAAAATAGATTTTAGTTGTTTAAACACGAAATTTTAAATTTAAGTCCGAGTATGTCTCAATGCAAAAATTACTTTCCATTAAACCTCTAAACTCTGATAGATAAGAGATATTTCTAAAATTCCATTTTATCTAAAATAGAAGAGGCAAATAACTAATTAGTTGTATTATTCCAATTACGCTCTCCATAGCTGTCATCAATTTTTGAGGAAAAATAAGTTAACACATTAAAAGGACATTCTTTTGTTTTTTTCTTTGGGTTCAAATTAAATAGGGCAATCTTGAGAACTAATATTTATTTGGGATAAAATTAACTAAAAAAAATAAACTATTTTTAACAAACTTTTAAAATCCTCATGAATTAGTTAATTAAAAAGATGCAAACTCTCAGAGTGACAGTATGTTATGATTCAATTTTTAATCCAAAAATATACAAAAAAAAAATCATTTCAAATAAGATAAATTAATTAATTTAAAATGAAGTGCATAAATATAAGGAGTATAATCTAATGTAAATTTTTTTATGAATAAGAAACAATTTTGGAGTTTGGGCAGCATTTATGTAAGATTTAAAGATGAAAATCTAGTTAGCCAATTAGGTGTTTAGAAGCTTCAAAATACCACCCAAACTCCAAGATAGAGAGACCCTAGCAGAGAGCAAACACTTCTTTGGGGCCGAAACTCCTCTGTTCTGGGCTTCATATTCATTTCCTCATCTTTGGGCCCAATAACTCCTTTAGTCCATTTTTAATTGTCCCTAAGCTTCTAATAAGCCTCATAAATCATATTACACTAACCCATCATTTGTAGGTTCAACTATTGAAAGAGTGAGACATACGATTATTTAAAGCGTGTTTAAACCCTGGGGAGTACAATTTTATTGTGGTTCTAGTCGCGACGCTTGGGGAGGCATCCTAGCTCCTGGGTGCCTAGGTTTACGCTTGAGGGTAATAGATAGCTCGTCTTATCCGACATTGGTATCACCTAGGAGGAATAGAGATTTTGCCCTGCGCTTGGATCATGGGTGAGCCCAACCCCTTTCTAAAAATTTATTTATAAAAAAAAATCATATTATACTAACAGAGCTGAATATAGCAGAATGAGCTAACCACTCACAATATAATGAATTGAGATTCAAATTTTTACTAAGAGAAGTACCCACATTTAGTACCCCCATGACATGGCCTCAAACAAGAATTCCTTCAATTGGAGGATACCCATGCTTAGTAAAAAAATCATATTAAACAATCAACAAAATAAATGTTGGTCCACTTATTAAGGAGTTGAATAGTTCATAACCTATAAGGTTGTGAGTCTAAATCCTCGCTGCCAATGAAAAGATCCTAATAGTGGGCAATATATAAATTCTTTTATAATTGTCCTTTAAGCTTAGAGGCATGCTCTGGTTCTAGTGAGCTCTTGATACCAGCTCACTTAATTTTTTTTGTATAAGAAATTATATTAAATAATGATAAATTAATTTTGGGATATTATAGTAAAATATGGTTTAAATTAAACAAAATAAAAATTAAACAAAGGAGTAGTCTATTGGTTATAACTAGTTTAATAAATTTTTAACTGGGTTGTTATTCCCCCTTAATTTTAAACAAGATAAAACACCATTTGATTGATTTTTTAGTTGAACTGGTTGGTCCAGTCCATTTTATTCCTTCATTTGTATAAGATAAGAAAGTAAATTAATGTATTCTTTCCGTCTTTTCTATGCATTATTGCAGCATATATATGTACACACACACAATATATATATATATATATAAGTTATTGCATTCTAGAATGTTACTAATTTCTCAACAAAGACAAATGACTCATGTGATTGACCTTCTTACAGATGTCTGATTTTATATATATAATATGTTTGAAGCAACCTGCACAAAGTCACACTACTCACTAAATGCTTTTCAACTTTATATCTTTAGCTTTGTTTAATACTCATCTTGTTTAAATATACGACATATTTAATAAATCTAATTAGATTATAGATATTAGTTAAATTAATTATTATAATATATTTTTTCTAAAACACATTAATTATCTTCCTTAACTCTATCCTTTTTTATCAATTATTGTTAAGATAGTATCAATAAAGGTAATTTTAGAAAGAGTTGATAAATTTAAAAAATAAATATTATATTTTAGATTAAGATTAACTCACTAATTATTATTAATGTCATATATTTAGTACCGAAAAAATACTATATATATAATCTGTTTTGTGGTCCTCTCTTTGGGTTGGTGTTATTCTCTTCAATCCTTGTGGTGATGAAGAGCACAAAGCTAGTCTGTGTGTTCTGTGCCTTTAGGCCCTGTTTGATTGCACCACAGAAAATTATTATTATTCCCTTGTATTCCTAATTATAAGAGCTGACTAGATAACTAATACAGTTAAAAAACTTAGATAAGTTAGTTATTTATAAAAAAAAGAAATGTGTTTTAGTTTTTTTAAAATATATCTTTTAATTATTTGCACGAAAAAATGTTTCCTTAATAGAAAATATCTTTAATATGTATAATCAATAGGGAGAGTATATGAAAAAATTATAAATTTATGAGATAGAGTGAATTGAAATATTATACTTATTATTAAAACAAACTCCTTTATTACTAATTCTTATATTTAAGATTAAACAGCATACTTTCCTGTTATATAAAAAATAACATATATAATATATACTCTAGTGGTCCTCCCATTTATAAGTGATTTCCCGTATACTTTATATTGACAAAAAAAATCTTAAATTTTATCAATTATATCTTAAAATTTAATTAATTTTTAACTTTATTCCTATTTAATATATATTATATCTTATAAAAATAAAATTAACATAATTATAAATAAAAAATAAAATTATGCAATCATATAAAAAATTTAATAATATAATTTATAAATAAAAATATTATATTATATTTTTGTTGTGCGGTTGACTAATATAATTTTGAAATTGTGGGTTGACCTTTAAGGGGTAGTTGCGTGGGGAAGAATGTGGAGCAAAAACTAACTTCACTTAAAAGTTACACGTTGGCCTCACAATCATTCTTGCACCACGGTTTCACTTTTGCCTTTGTCCAAAAGTCAAAACCCATCATCATGCCACAAACCAAGCCGTGAGGGTTTTGTTTTAATTTTCTTCCTTTTTCTAATATACAAACTACTCTTGCATTATATTATATATATATATATATATATTCATAATTTAATTCGGATCGTAATAGAATATGTTGTGATTAAATTAACATATTACCATTGTTATAAGAAATTTGATAAAAGAGTTGTATATATAGTTAATTAGGACCATAATTAAAACTCATCATGAACTAACTCCTTGTATTATATATGTCTCATATAAGATATTCCTCCGGTCTTTAATATATAATTTATTTTTTATATTTATTAATTTTTTAAAATTATCTCTATTGATCGATATTCCCTCAATAATAATTAAGAGATAGATGGAATGGTTAAAAAATATTATTAAGGCGTTCTAAAAAATACGTGCCATGTTAACTAATTTTTTTAGTTTAATTAAATTAATTAAATATATCTTATATTAAGGATCGGATGAGACTATAAAATTCATAATAAGATATAGTGGTGGTTTGGGCAGTGTTTGTATAACGTATGTAATGATTAGAGCTCCCATTTTGATTTGGCATTTTCAACTTTTGAGGAGGAGCATGCTTCTTTATTTTATTCTTTTGAATCGTGAGAGAGAGAGCCGCAAAGTATAATCATTTTTATTCTCTAATCTCTGCTCACTTTCAAGTTTGAAATTGTCATTTACCTCTTTATTATCTAAGAATGATGTGTGAATTGAAGCAGCAAAATGATTATTCAACATGTTTGGTTTCATATTTAAAATTAATAAAATTGTGGTTTTGGTGAAAATAGATAAATACATATAACTACTGCAGGGAGGACTTTCTAAGTTAATCAGGATGGATTTTCAAATCAATACGTGGATGGTAGTATATAAGAATTAAAATTTACATAAAAAAACAAAAACAAAAAACCCGACATAGAAATCAGTTTTTGTCAGTTACAATAAGTAATCAATGTAGAAAATGAATTTTTTGAGTTGGTTGGTTCACTGTATGAACTAATGTTGTGTTTGATATAATGTGTACGTGATTCCAAAATCATGTATATTTGCTTAGTGAACAAGTGTGGTTTTATGGTATTCTCACCATGAAACTAAAAATATGTGAAGAGGATTAGACATGACGAGCCCATTAAGTAATGAATTATAGCTAACCAAATAACGTATATCAAAATAGTAACTAAAATTGGTTAAAAATATATATAATTTTTTAAATATATCTTTATCTATGAAGAGAGTAATTGAAAGAAAATGAATGATAATTAAGTGACTGAATTATAGAGTTAAGTTTATAAGCATATATATCTTTTTGTTGGAGACAATTATATTCAAGGCACTATCAGGCATCAAGTGTACATAGGCACCTCTTCTAGTAGGAATTATAACTTTAACTTATCATGTTGTGAGGGACTAGTTTCTTCCGCTAAACTCAGCCCCGTTGGTTTTATTTTATTTTCATTTTTATCTTATTTTCTTTATAGTAGTACTATAGTAATAACTTATTTGCTCAAGAAAATGTAAATTTTAAATTTTTAACTTAAAAAGAGCTAAACCACAAAATACATAAACCTAGTTCATCCTTAGACAGAAAGATAATGAACACACATACTAAATAATTTTAAATAAATATTTTTAAAGCTTTATATATCTTTATTTACAATTCACTTAAATCGATCTATGTATCTTTGGGTGAAAATTAAACAATGTAATGGAAAATAATTGACTAGTTGCAGTAAATTTTCTGGCTAGTAATTTTAAATTTCCTGTTTTTTAAGGCAATCTTAATTTCTTCTCTATCGATTACTTTAAAAGCGAATATGTTTACAGAAAAGATTTTCTAACGTTCATGATATTGATCATAGCATTTTTTTTTATTGTCCACCAGGTTCACCAGAGTTTTACCCTGATTCTGGATCCGACTCACGTCTCGCACCTGGCTATGGTAGGTGAGTCTTCCAACAAAATTTTTTTGCATAGACTCGAACTCAATATCTTACTTAAGCGATACTAAACTGCTTACCACTCAAACTAACCCCATTAATTTGATCATAGCATTTCATTTATTCATTCATTCATCAAAAAACACAAACGAATGAGCATTTTATGAAGTTGAAAAGATCGAGAGAACTTTAAAATGTGTATAGATTACTAACTCGATGGATGTTATAATTAATTATTTTCCCCTTCATTTTTAATTATTAGATTAAAAATATATTTTAATAACAATGATTTTAATTTAACGTAAAATGGTGAACGTGCGTATTCGAATAATCATGCATTCAAATTAAAGTTATATTCCCCAGATTTCATTGTATTCCTAACGTTGATACAAGCATGGACAATGGTGTCAAATCATCTTAAACATTATACTAGTCTAATAATTACTAACAAATCATTTTATTTGATGTTTAATCAATTCCAAGTTTCAAGAATTTTTCCTTAAAATTGCTCAATTAATTGAATCTAATTATAAAGAATTGATGGATTATTATTGGTCCAACTCATCAAACTTATAATATCAAGTTCATCTTAATTTGAAAAAAAATGAAAATAGTGATATGTAAATTATTTCATAAACTCATTAAAATAAATTTATATATAGTTTTTGGGTGAAACAACTACTTTTTAAAAGCTGCATTAGGTCCTCAATTACTTTAATATAGATTAAGTGGAATCTTATCACACGTGTGTAAAGCTCTCTTAGTGATAAATTTCAATAAAATTGATATCTTTTTTTTTTTGATAAGTTAAGTTGAGATCTTACTATAGAAGGACAAGCACAAATTATTGCCGCTAAAATTTGTTAATATTTATTCTTAGTAAATTCCATTTTTATGATATTGTTATTATCTAAAAATAAGATATTGAGCCCTTAAAAAAAAAGATATTAGTGTTGAAGACAATCGCATAGAAATGCCATATAAGATACATTCTTATCAATTAAACCAATCTTTCTTTGCAATAATCTCTTTTATGAATATATTTATATATAATTCATAATATTTACAAAAAAACTATAAATAGAGTGCTCCCTTTGATTACTAGTTTGAAAGTTTATTTTGATCATAAATATAATATCTCAATTTATTTTATATCATATATTATAAGGAGTTTCTATTAAAGAATAATTATAATATAAATAATTAAAAAATTATGGCAAATAGCATACATTTTTTTTACAAATAACAACTAAATTATTTTTTTATTTCTACAAATTAATTATTTAGTTTTTACATTTAGGATTGGAGGTATTATATATTTTTTTGATAAAGTAAATATGAATATGGTGCAAATATGAATAGAGGTGCTTGCATCACACATGACTTGATGCTTCCCTAAGCATTTCGATCACTCATTATAAAAAGGAAAAGGGAAAAAGATATAAATGTTTCATTAGCAGTGTGACACAAGACAAGTACCAAATAATAGCAGCAAAGTAGACAAAAAGCTTAATAATAACAATAGAAATAAAAATTATTGATATAATTCTCAGTTCCAAAGCTTCCTTATTGTGCTCCTTCGGCTCCACTAAACCCCCTTCTCTCTTAAAAGATTATATTAAAAAAAATTGAACTTTTACAGATTCAATGTAATCTGAAATTTTTTAATTTAATTTTGTTAAAAGAAATTGTATTATTTATTTTAATTTATAGTAGCCTATTATCATGTCATTGTCATCCGCTTCATTAAATAAAATGATGCCATTTAAATGATTGAACAAATTAAATAACAAGACAAGAAGACATTCAATGAACCAAAATATGAATGATATAAATCTTTTTGATAAATTTTAAGTATGTCTTCACTCAAAATAAATTGAGTTTGACATCTTCACTCAAAATAAATTGAGTTTGATAATTCATATCCAAAATTTTAACTAAGTAAAATTTAAAAAAATTAGTTACTTAGTTTTTATAATTCTAACGAGGTTCTTCAAAATTTAGCCATTTAATACGATTATTGTCTCTACACTATAAAAAAAAAACTTAGTCTTTTAAAAATTAAGTTGAGTTAAATTTGAATTAAGTTATAATTGAGTTAAAACTATAAAAATTAAATGATTAATATTTCTTAAAAATTACCATCAAGTTTGCATACAACTATATAAATTTACACTTTCTAGAGTGTTTGATGAAATAATATAACTTATTATAAATTTAATATATATATATATATAAATATGTGTGTATAAATGGGCCTCATGCCTTACATGAGTTTGAAAAAAATCACATTATTTATAATTTATAAATAGTATATTACCCATCACGGTTTACATGAGTTTTTATATTAATCAGGGCATGTTTGGATAGGATTTTGAAAAAGGGCTTATGAAAAAAAGGGCTTATGGACAACTTATGGAAAATGACTTTTGGAGAAGAGTTTATGGAAAAAAAGTGATTTTGAATAAATAGGTGTTTGGATAGTTATTTTTAGAATGACTTTTTATGGTGGTAAATTACCAAAAAGGGTATGATTTGATTTAAAGTAAGAGAGATGAGGGAGTTAGAGAAAAGAGAAGAGAGAGGAGAGAGGGAAGAGAGTAGAAAGGAGAGAGGGTGTAAGAAAAAGTAGGAGAGATGAGAGAGGGTGTAAGAAAAAGTAGGAGAGAGGAGAGAGGGTGTAAGAAAAAGTAGGGGTAAGATAGTAATTGGATAGTCCATAAGTGCTTTTACTGTTGAAAAAGCTATTTTAAATAGCTTATTCAAAACCATGGTTTTAAATCATGGTTTTGTCCAAAAGCACTTATGGACAAATAAGCCTGTTTGTTTTGAAATTTTCCCAAACCGAGGTTTAGGCCAAAAGCCCTTTTAAAACCGCGGTTTAAGGCTTTACCAAACATGCCCTACATGAGTATATATGTTGCTTTTTAGTGTATCGAAGTTCGCAAGTGTACCAACTTTAATTTAATCATATTACATGAGTATATATCAATCATATTACATGAGTATAATCATATTAATCATATAACTTTGTGTTGGTAGTTTATAACATACATTTTAATCTAACTTTAATTTTTCAATTTAAATAGACTCTATTTTGCTTTTCAGCTGCAATATATGTGGTATTGAATATGGACAAAATAAAAAATTATTTTATTTTTAATCAAATTTAATAACTTAACTATTTCTCTTTAGTTATAAAATGATTAGATGTGTCTTATAATAAAAATTGGAAAGATTAAAGTGTTCAAAAGAAGAAATGCAAGTATGTTTGTTTTAAAAGAAACAATAATTTTAAATTTGTAATAATATAAAATATGATAATACCCACATGTTAGATCATGCAAAATATATATGATATGTTCAGTTTAGCTCTGGAGAAGAGTTTATAAAAAAAAAAGATTTAAAAGTGATTATGGAGAATAGCTTATAGAGAAGTGTTGTTGGAAGAAAAATGATTCTAAAGAAATAAGTGTTTATATATTTATTACCAGAATGACTTTTTTGATAGGTAAATTATCAAAAAAGGCATATGGTAAAATGATAGAGAAAAAAATAGGAGCAAAGTAGTCATTATACAGTCCAAAAGTATTTTTGCCATCTAAAAGTTATTCTTATAAATTTATTTAAAATTATAATTTAGTCTAAAAACCTCGTTTAGACATTTAATGGCTATTTGTTTAATTTTTAGTATAAATTATATTTTAATCTAAACACATTTTTTAAATTATAGTTTGTCCGGAAACCAAAACAGTCGCACATAATTAGGAGAATAAAATTTGAAAGTGATTTGTGCGTGGGTAGTGAAATGGATGTGTCAAAAGCATAAGGACATAAAAGAGCACATTGTTTGGCTCTGAATCCCACGAAGTGCCCCACTTCATGGGTTCTTCCTTGAGATCATTTAGCTACCACAATCTACCAATGGCACCCTACCTTCCTACATATATTTTGTCATCTTTTCATTAATCACAACAACTTTACCATTTGGTCAATTTAACTTACATGGCTAGATGATCATTAAAGTTTTGTAATTGTAAGAACAAGATTAAGGTATTTATTTATGATAGAGAAATTATTCATTTCATAACGGACAAAATGTCATTTTACATTGGTTAGAAAAGCTTCTTGAAACCAAATTTTCAACTGGTGTAATAAGTGTAAGATCTTTCTAATGGATCTCTATTATTTTTTACACTGCCTATTGAATCGATGTAGAAAAGAACTATTTATTTAATTGACGATTTTATTTAATAGCGAAAGATCATCTATTCTCAGAGAAAACTAAATATATTATTAATTTAATAATAAATTTATAATAATTAAATCTAATGGATAATTAATTAAATGCACATATGTGATTATGTATGAAGAGATGTAGTGAGAGAAAATAACACACAGAAAATTCATTTCATTGTGAAATATGATTCACTAATTATGCCTATCTCTATAATTACAATTAAAAAGAGAAGATATTAAGACAATTAATCTCTCCCTTTCTCTCTTTCTCTAGAATAGGACCCATAATAAATTCAGTTCCTGCATGTGCTAATAACTAATGGGTAAGCTTATTTCTTCAAGATCATCCATGGACAAGAACACTTCATCCAAACAAGACAGCTCTATTCCATTATCACCACCACCATCTTCATCGTCGTCGTCGTTATCAACTTCATAAACTCGACAAATCACCCACTTACTGTAATCCTGCTCACAGTTATCAAACAAAGATAAAGCATATATTAGTAAAACTCTCGCGTAGTCCGTACTGTTATATGAGTATAATATATATATATATAGACACACACACACAAACTCACTGGTTTTGGTTGTGATCTTCTTCTAGAGGAGGAGGAAGAGGAAGAAGAAGAATCTGAAAGGCGGTACTCTTGCATTACCCAGTTGGTTTTAATACCAGAATTAGGAGGTTCTCCTTCATGAAACACGAAATATTTCTTCATTCCAACTCTCTTATTATTGCTTGCTGCAATCACTGCCTCTTCCATTCCCATTGCCTTCCAATACCCATTCACTGTAACCCTATTCTGAGTCCTCCTGCTATAGAAGTACCATTGGTTTCCCTCCCCAAGAGCCTTCCCTACAAATTCAAATGAGAATATTCTTCCAGTGAATTACAGAAAAATATCGAAGATGATGATGAAGAATTGGGAAATTAAAGAGAATGTACCTTGGAGGTCCCATGGATCGTAGGGATAGAGCTCGAGGTCAGGGATGACATCAGGGTGGCAAGGTAGGAGTGAAGCTTTTCTGTGAAGGAAATGAACTATCAGTTCTTCATCAGTGGGATAGAATCTGAACCCAGGAGGAAGATTCACAGAGTAATTATCTGCCATTGAAGAAGAGAGATCACAGAAGCTGCAAATATCACTGGTGATAGAGAGAGATCGATGAAGATGATGGTGTCAAGTTTCTGGTTTAGAAGTAATGGAATTTATAGAAAGCTAAGGGAGGGCAAGAAGGAGAGGAAATATATTATTATATGTAGTTGTTGATACCAAATTATTCTTAAAATAAAATATTTAATGTGTTTGATTGGATAGGAAGACGGTGATATGGCAAAAGACTTGTTGTGTGAGGAGGTTTTAAGGGAAAAAAAACAAGATGCAGTAGTTTGAGAAAATTTGTAAAACTTTTTATTTAAAAATTTTACTAGTTAAAATATTCTAAATTTAATTATATAAAATTATAAAAATATAGATATTTTTTATATATAAATTTTTTAGAATATCAATATTTTTGTTTTAATAAAAAGTTTTTTTTTTACCTTTTCTCACTTAATTTTGAGAAAAAGAAGAAAGGGAAAATTGATAAAGAAGGAGATCATCACATCATACTTCATGCTGACATCATCCACCTGTTGTCTTACACGTGGCACATGGAAGAGGTTGGTTTGGTCAAGAACCAATTCAACATAGGGGACCCGCCTGTAGGAGTGTACCCATGTATCTTCGTAATAATTACTAGTAATTATCGTAGTTTGTTCTTAATTAAAATTAAATAAATATATGATGATGGCCTTTTGTTTTATTCTACGCTCTTTTATTTTTAAATTTTTAGGCTTTGCTTAGTAAAAAGTATTATTGGGGTGTTAAGATTAGGATTAAGATTAAGAATAGTTCATTTTTTAACATCTTTGGTATGGCGCCATCAATAATTCTTATTTATATGATAATTTTAATTGTTTATAAATTTTTTAGTATACTTTTTGTGAACCTAACTGTCATTAAATTAATTTTTTTGACAGTTATTAATTAAGTGTGATTCCTCAGAAGATTTATGGCACATACTCTATTTATATCTAAATACATAAAATATTAAATAATAGTATCAATAACATGGAGTAGATACCAAGTATACACACACTTTATTGGGTTATGGAAAAGTAGCCTGGAGAGTGGATAATGAAATTTTGTTTGATAAGGTTATTTTAAGAAAAAATTAGGGGAAAATCTTGGTTAAAAATTTTATTGATAAAAAATATATGATAAATTTTTGTATACACAAAATATTAATAATATTTAAATTTTATGCATATATAGAATATCTATATTTTGATTTAAGTCCTCATAACTAATAAAATATTTAATGTGGGATTTTTTCTTCTTCCAATTTTCCCTTTTTAAGACTTGAATAATGCATATATGATCCCTCACTTCTTGCCTTTTTTATTATATTCAGTGTCTCAAATAAAATTAAGGAAGATACGTGTACTTTGTAGAAAAAAAATTAATTGAATTATTAAACATTCAAAATTATCAGATTTTTTTTTTAATTTATTATGATTATTTTAAAACATACAAGACTTTTATTCCATATGTTTCCTAGCAATGGCACTCTTTACGTGTATAGCATGAAATTTAGGAGTGACTCAGAAAGTTGAAAGGACGGTCTTATTAATTAGGACCTCAATCAACAATTATTACGAACAATGATAGTTTAATCAAACCTACAATAAAGTCATATTTACTCACAAAAAACCACAAAAAAAAAGTGTCCTTTTTAAGGGAATTGGCATCAATGTTTTAAAAGGCAGACTGAGGTAAAATTAAAAAAAAAGTTGACGAGTTTTAATTTGTATAATTCAACTAATTGGTCAGGCAAATAAACAATAACATAACAATTAGAAAATTATATGCATGTATGATAATATATATAAGAAATAAATTTATAATAAATCTAATTATAAACATAATAAATAAATATATAATATATTAAAAAAATATAAAATAACATCATATATTTATAAATAATTTAAAAATATATTGAATTTTTTTAGGTGTCAATTGTTTTTTAATTATTTTCAATTTTTGTTGTCAGGCTTAAAACTTGTCTAATTTTCTAGAGCCTATTTTCATCCCAGTTTAATTTTAGATTTCGACTCTAGTAACTCACTTCTTATTCAATTTACTTCAATTGTTATAGTTTTAGTCTTGATGTTTAAGGAGGTATCTTAATTTTTAGGTGTTTAAGTTTACGTCTGAGGATAATTGACGGTTCGCCCTATCTGATATTAATTTCGCCATACCCTTAAATAGTAGGTGAGCCTAACCCTCCTTAAAAATTTTTGTAACAAAAGAAAAATACTTCAATTGTAAAAATAATTTTTTGATCCAAATTGAACTATCAGAAAGTCCGATCAAATCCAATTATTTAGTCATTTCATCCAACAATAGGTCCTATATATCTTGTTCTTTTGTGAAAAATTGATGGAGTCAGACAAAAGAAGCATAATTACAGTTAGTACATAGACTGATCTCTTGTGCAAGTGTATACCATGTAAAACATAATAATTCAGTGATCAAAATAAATTATTTTTAATTAAACATTAGTAAATGCCTACCAAAGTTGAAGCATAATTTTTCACGAGTTCAATAATAGAAATTGAAAGCATGTTAACCACCAATTTTTTTAAGAAAAGTGGCCACATATTATCCATATAAAGCCATGCTTTTCGTCTTTTTTGTTGGAGCTATGTCATATGTCATATCTTATGAGACTAGTAAGACTTTCTGCTACTAACTTTCACCACTATCACTAATCAAGCTCCATAATTTGCTGTATTCTTGTCTCCATTTCTTTTCCTTTTTGTTTTATTAAAATTAATACTAATTAATTTATGGAAGTCTAGTTAGTTGTGAACTAGTGGACATTGGTCTTAGTAGAAAATATTTTAACGGCTTGAATATGAGATCTTAAGTTCGAGTTCATGTGAATATAAAAAATGATATTGGGAGAGCTATTCTTAATTGGTTCTGATAATAATACTCGAATTTAGCTTAATTATGTAAAAAAAAAATTAGTTGGTTGTGAATAATCTAAATCTTATTAGCTTGAACCATATAGGTGTAAAACTATACAAAAACTAACAACACAATAAATTTTATTCTACTAAATAGAGTTTGCTACATAATCATTATCAAATATTTAGATATATTATTAACTAAAATATCTCGTTCAATAATTTCATTGATTGTTTTCTTTGGTCTTCTTTATTACTTATCTTTTTAGAACTTAATACTATTTGATTTACCCTGAAATGGTATCTCTAACAGCTTTCTTTATACATAAATAATCTATATCATATAAGGTTTCACCATGGCTTAGACTCTTCTTGAGTTCATACTCATGGCTGGCTGCCATTGAAAGAAAAGTATTACTCTATTCAATCATAAATATAAAAGTTAATTAAAGTTAAAGGGATTTATTTTTATTTTAAATATAATATTTCAATCCACTTTATCTCTCAAAATTATAATTTTTTTAAATTATCCGTATTAATTGCACATATTAAGAGTATCTTCATTGAGGAGTAATTTCAATGTACCTCTAGTTCTAAATATAGGATCTAATTAGTAAGTTAATTTTGGTCCTAAATATAAGATTTATTTTCTAAATTTATCAACTCTTTCTCAAATTACCCCTATTAATACTCTTTCAATAATAATTAAGTAAGAGAATAAGGGGGAGTTCAGGAAGATGATTAGGGTGCTTTAGAAAAAATATGTTATAATAACTAATTTAACTAATTTTATTAGTCTAATTAAATTAATTAAATATGTTATATATTTAGGATTTAAGGAGTAAATTATTAAAAAAAATATTTTAAAAAAATCAACACGCATTTTTTACACACTACTTTTTTTAATCTCTATAGATCTCGGAAAGTGTATTTTTCTTTATAGGTATAGTTGTTGGTGTTAAGTTAAATTAACTGCGTTGGCTTAATTGTCTGATTGGCTACAAAGAAGTTTGTATTTATTTATTTTTGTTATTTTTTAAAAAATATATTTGCACATCATCAATTTCAATCAGCTCCTCAAATAAGTATTTTTAACGGTGTTAATGTACGTGGACAAATTTAACAAAGTTAAAGTTACATGAACTAACGGCTTAGACTAAAATCTCTTATTTAAAAGTTGAGAGATTAAAATAAAATTTAGTGCAAAGTCCGGGGACAAAAACTTAAATCAACTCTTCGTTTTTTTTTTATGTTTCTTATGGTGTAGATCATATATATGTTTCAGGCTTATTAGCAGCAAAGGGAATTAGTTTATAATTTTAAATGTTTATTATCATGTTTCTCAATAAAACAATAAGTATTTTTGCACCAAAAAAAATTAATAAGCAGTTTTTTGTTTGGATTATTTCAGAGTATCTTCACCTGATTAGTGAGAGACTAATATTCCGAGTATTACAGAAGCCAAATTATGGAGGTGATCTTCCCAAACACGCAGCTCTATTCTCATTCTCTAGAGTGATTGAATCAAAGAGAAATAGTTAAAAGACACATGCCCTCATTCATATGTGTCAATGTCTGTTATTATTAATAAGTTTTGTTAAAAAAAAAGGTGCAACTATTTTTCTATAGAGCTAGTAAAACGGGCTCAGTCCGGGGGTGAGTTCGGGCTGCCAAGTTGCTAGCCTGTTTTGGGACGGGCTGGGCAGCTCGCCGTCCTTTTTTTTTTTTAATTTTTAATATTATTATTTATTTTACTCAAATGTTACTTTGAATACCCCTATTATTAAATACTAGTAAAGATGATTACTTATTTATTAATATATGTTTATATATTATAATTGATTAATGTTATGTTAATGTTTATTTAGATTTATAGTTATAAAATTTAATTTTTTTTATAAAAAAATAGAAATTTTTAAGAGTATAACATTAGAAATTTTTTAATTATGCTAATATAATATTAGAAAATTTTGTATTAGTATTTTAAAAATATAAAAATATTTTTTTAAAAATATTAAAAAAAATCCACCAGTCCGCCACTAAGAGGGGGCGGGCCCGTTTTGGGGCGGGCTGCGCAACCCGCCTGCTGTAACCCACGGGTTATGGCTGACTGACTTATTTTTAACAGGTTAACCCACATTCCCACCCCTATTTTTCTACTGTGATAATATGTGTGAGGTGGTTAATACGCCCAAATTTCTCAATCCGTTCAAACTTCAAAGTCCAAGTTTCTCTTAGTGCGTGTTTGGCACCACGGTTTCAGAATGGATTCTGGGGCAAAACCTCGGTTTGGAAAATTTTTACACAAACAATAATTTTTGTTGAGAATTGATTTTGGACAAAACCTCGGTTTGAAACCTAGGTTTTGAATAAGCTACTGAAAATAGCTTTTTCTTTGAAACCTAGGTTTTGGATTATCCAATTACTATTATACCCTTACTTTTTCTTACACCCTCTCTCCTCTCTCCTCTCTATTATCTCTTCTCTCTCTTCTCTTATCTCTCTCCTCTCTCCTCTATTATCTCTCTTTTTCTCTCTCCTCTCTCCTCTCTACACTCTCTTCTCTCTCCTCTTTCTTCTATATCATCTTTCATCTCTTTTACTTTTAATCATATTATACCCTTTTTAGTAATTTACCAATATAAAAAGTGATTCTACTACTAATCATCCAAACATCTTTATTTCCAAAATCTATTCTACCCAAAATCTATTTTTCAGAATCTATTCTTCCCATAATCTATTCTCCAAAAGCTAATCCAAACACACCCTTATCATTTTTTAAACATTTGTGTCCAATATCTGAAATTATATTGATCTTTAACTAATTTACTTCAAAATGAGTGGAACGATGAAGGAAACAAGTTCTCTCGATAAATATTTAAATGTAACTATATATCTAAAGCTCAAATTCAAAACTCTTAATTATACAAGTAGAACCCCTATATCGTCAAACTACGGAAACACTTTTTAAAATAGTCACGTGTATAAAATATAAGCATAATATTTACATGTTCTGAGATAGTTCCTTACCCCCACGCATTGCTAACATCAAATTCTTTGCATTATTCTCGTGGTTATAAAGACTCAAGAGAAGCTAAAGTAATAATGGATATTTCCTTCCTACGGATTATAGAGCTATTCTCTTTAAAGATTTTAGTCATAATCTACCTTTAACTAGTTAGTTTATTTTGTTTTTTTTTTGGCCACCTTTGCACATTTTACACTGCCTTGGATTTAAAAAATGATTATTAATACTTTTTTTAAGGCTCACACAATAATAAAATAGCTATTCATGTGAAAATTAAATAAATAATATTAGTTACAAATGTTTTTAATTCCTCTTCATGAAAAATAAATGAATTATACTATTCTTTTACCAAAAAAAATATATTTTATCAGTTGAAATACATTACTTTAATTCTCGACCTAATGCTTTATCCTTTAATAAAGCTTCTGCAGCTCTTCTTCCTGAGACCAAAGCCCCATCGAACGTAGCTGAGATCACATAATCCCCACAGATGTATAAACCCGACCCAATTTTCGGGTTCTTATTCAGATTCGTTGGTGGCCTTTGATTGGGCTGGGCAGACCCGACCCTGTAAGTTTTCAAGTGCTCCCATGCCCGAACTGTTTTCTCCCCAAACCAACCCGAAAGCTCTTCCACAACTTTAGCTGCTAAATCGTCATCAGACGCACCTTCGTACGACCCGATCAGAGTTACGGATACCAAAGCCTTGTCGGGTGAGCCGTATGATGGAGCCACATTGGTTGCGAAAAACATGTTATTCACTATTCCTTTACCCGACCCGTTCAGGAACAGAACCGGATCTTGAACCGGGATTTGATTTCGGTCTGCTTTGAAATACAAACAGGCAGTGCTCCGAACCGGGGTCTTCTGAACCGGACCGCCTCTTCCCGCCAACAACTGGACAGCTTCTGGTTCTTCAACCGCCAGAATCACTCCAAGCTCTCGTCACAACTTCTCCGTTCTGTAATGTCACAGTTGGCGATTCGGATTCTTCGAGATTGATTGAAGTTACTTTCGAGTTGAACAAGATTGAGCCGGAAGGCAACCTCGAAGCAAGTTGTTCTGGAATGGCCGATATGCCCTTGGCCGGAAGAGTATTGTCGCCGAGAGCGAGACACTTGAAGATGAAATTGAACAACCTGGACGTCGTTTCGAGCTCTCTGTCGAAAAAGATTCCGCCGAAGAATGGCTGGAAGAATCTTCCGATGATGGAATCGGAGAACCCTATTTGCTTTAACAAATCGATGGTGGTAGATTCCTCAGCACTAAAAATCTCTTCATCAGATTTGGTCAAGGCCTGGACTCTCGTGGTGCCGATGAGTAGTTTGTCAACGACGGAACCGATAGGATTCGCTAGGGATCTTGCGGAGTCCCAGAAATGGCGAAGAGGGTCCGCGACGGTGTGGAATTCGCCGTTGTAGAAAATCCGAGCTCCTGAATAGAACTTCTGGAGGTCGAGGCTTTGGTAATTGAGAAGCTTCTGGGCTTCTGGGTAAGCAGTGATGAAGATTTGAAACCCGCGGTCGAGAAGAAAGCCGTCAACGGAGTCAGTACGGACGCGACCGCCGACGGCGTCAGAAGCTTCAAGGAGAAGGAAGGGAATGTTGTTAGAGTTGAGGTGGGTGGCTGAAGCTAAGCCGGCGAGACCGGCTCCGATGACGATAACACCAGTTTTGGGGATGGAAGGGGTTTGAAGAGGAAGGGTGGTGGTGGGTGAAAGCTGTGAGGAGGATTGGAGATTGAATCTGAAACGTCTGTGGAAGTAAGAAGAAGAGATGGAGGAGGGGTTGGAGCAGGGGAAGAGCCATTGGATAAGGTTTTGAGAAAGAGAATGGGGACGTGGCTTTCGGGCCTCTGGGTAGTGAGAACGTATAACGACTCCAGGTACTGGTTGTGTTTTTTTTTTTTTCATAAGAAAATTAAAATTAAAATTAAAATTAAAATTAAAATTAAAATTAAAATTAAGAAAATATCAATTAAATTTAGCTGAAATATCTCAATTAAATCTAAACTTAGGCTTACATTTCTAATAAATTCCTAATCAGGCCTAAATGTTTCATTAGGGATTGTTAAAGTCTATGTCTAAACTTGGATTTTAGTATTTTAGATAGATTTAATTAGGAGTTTCCTTTAAAATTATATATATAATTTTAGTTATATGGAAAATATATGTATGTAGATATGGTCTGTTTTCAATAAAAAAAAAGATTATTTGGGTCCGAACTCAATTCGTCGTGAGTTTGAAAAGCTTTGAAAACGATGTAACTTTATTGTCGATGATAATAACCATAATAAATTCCATTACTAAAAAAAAGAGATATCTTCAAAATTTTAGCGAATAGCGAGCCTGTTTTTCATCCGAGACAATTGAAGATTAAGCAAGAAGAATTGAAGATTAATATCTCCCACAGAGAAAGCTTTGTTCCTAAAAGTCACCTTAGATATACCAAGCCTGTGGAAGACACCAATCCATCAAACTTCATAAAACTAAGAATGGGTCGTACAAGAAGCATGTTGATATTATAAACATATGCACATATAGTTAGAATGAACGCCATGATGCTTGAATTATAGAAACTCCGGAAATTGAAGCTTATATAACATTGAGAATTTTAAGGTACAGAGTCTCTTATTAAAAGGTATCACCCCTTTTCATGGGTCAATTAACTTCGCTAATGAGTTTAACCAAGTATTTCAACATTGTGTTGTTGTTTATGTCACAACCTTATTTAAGAATGAAAGTCATAGATCAAACCACAAACAATAGCCTAACAATCAACCAATCAACACTATACTTATACAAGAATCTGAGATACTGAACAAGTAGCAGAAATCTTATTCACAATTTGAAGATGAACATGTCGCTAATTTCTAAAATGAATTTACAAGCTTGAGCCAACCAAGTCCCTCCAAATTACACTACACTATACTGAACACTATGCTTGTATATTTTGTTGTTTAACCTATTTTTTAGTAATTGATTTTAATAATTTATTATTTATTGTAATTTTTATATTTATATTGAATATTTATATTTAGTTAAATAATTATTTTAATGAATTATGAATTATTATGAGTAATTGAAGTTTTTATATTTTTGTTTTTCAATTATAACATTAAATTAATATTAAATACTTATTAAAGGCAATATGATCATTTGCATCTTTTCTTACCTAATTTTTCATCGCTTTTAACTAACCAAACATAAATTTTTTTATCAAATTATTTTTTTTTTAGTATGAACTAAACATCTGTAGACATTTTCTATTATTTTCCATTTCACTCTCCAATTGAACCAAACGGGCCGTTACTTTCTTCACTCTTTTTCATCTTTCTTTCCAATTCCTTTAACACGGTCTTTACTTGCCCTTTGGTTTTGAGGAATATGGCCTCCCTTCGGTTGGGCAGAATAAAATGGGATATCTTCATTCTGCTAGAGTATATACACATAGGAGTTCACCCATCATATATAAAATCATTCAGTTACCTTAGTATGTAGTCCTCACAATCACATTATGAGCCATATTTTATTTCTGGATGCAAATATTTTTTTGGATGATCTCATGCAAAATTATTACTCCTCCCGGTCTTAAATATATTATATATCTAATTAATTTAATTAAGTTAAGGAAGTTAATTAAATTAGTTAATATGATATATTTTTTTTCTAAAATACCCTAATTATCTTCCTTAACTCTCTCATTTTCTTTTTTACTTAATTATTGTCGAAAGAGTATCAATATGCGTAATTTAGAAAAAAAAATTGATAAATATAAGAAATGTGCCTTATATTAGAATTAATATCAATTTCCTAATTATTTTATATATTAAGGATTAGAGCAGGATCATTTTTAATAGAATTGTAAAAGCTTAAGCATGATAAAGAAATAAGTTTTGTTATCATCCTTAAGCATTTCTAGTAAATTTTAAAAACTAAATACTTGTAGGGACAGATCATTATTTCTTATTATAAGGTAAGAAAAATTATAAATATATAACTAAAATAAAAAAAAATATGGGAATTGAAATGTAGAGAACGCGTATTTTCTTACTTGCTTACTTCATTTTACGTCATTAAATTAATTTTTAAATTTTATTAGATAATTTAAAATGGTTTCACATGACGTATGAGTTATGAGGTCTCATTCATGAATGAGAAGAAAAAGTTTAATTGATTCACCTTATTATCCTCTAGATAGGACTATATACTGATTCTTGATTCCTGATTCATTCGGTCGAACCAACCAATTTAATCTAATTGAAATGTATTTGTATTTTAATTCTTCCATTTTTCTGTAACTATTCAGTTGTGATTATAACGCAATTCTAAATTAAAAAACCACTAATATAAGTAATATTTAAATGATGGAATGTTAAATTTAACTACACTAATACACCAATGAGGGCCAAATCTCACCTTCAATGAGAATGTTGCCCAATCATGTATCTGGTAGCTAGCTGCACTGAAAGAGCAATGGAAATGTACTTTTGATAGAAAGGAAAGGAAAGGAAAGGAAAGAGAAAATTTCCAGTCGCGTGCATGTTTGGTATGCAAAGTGAAGGAAAGGGAAATGATGAATTGAAGGAAAAAATAAAATACAAAATACAAAATCTCTAAATTATCCCTCACATATTAGGAAGGATGGGAGACATCATGGAGGATAGATGGGACATTATTTACATAATAAAATACCTTCCTTCCATATATTGAGGAAAGAGGGCTTCACTTATATATATAGGAAGAGCTCTTCCATGGAAATACAATTTTTGCCTGTCAAACATGCCACAATAAGAAAAAAAATTGCTATTTTCCTTTTCCTTCCACAAATTTTCCTCGTAACAAACAGGACGTTATACTTACCTACACACATATTTTCTCACCAATATATAGGGACGAAATTTCATCCTCGGTGAGAGTGGGGCCCACAACATAGGGTTAATTAAGAATTAATAATCTATATATTGTGAAGGTGGGTGTTTTAATCTCTCAAAGATTTCATCAAGTGAACCAGTTGAAGATTGGGAAGCAAGAACATCATTGTTTTCTCCACGATAAGGTTGAGGGGTGAGAGGAAGGAATCTATTTTGCCTTAAACTTGAGAGTCCATTTTTCATGGATTCCCATCTTGAAGCTATTTTCTGTAACGTTGGTGAACTTATGTTGTTGTCGTCGTCTCCCTCATTAGTACTATTTTTTATGGCAACTTTTTCGTTCACATTTTCACTTAACGCAACATACTTTTTGCTCCCCAAATTTCTGCTCTTTTCACTTCGAATCACTTCTTCCTCGTCAACGTCATCTGACAATCTCAGCTTACCATTATTTTTGTGTTTTGTAGCCTCAGTTATGTTTTCTTCCTGATCCTGAGGATTAATATAACTAGATATATCAGAAGAATTTGAATCCTGGTATCTCTCCACATTAATAAATTGAAAAAATTGCTAAAGAATCCATGTTGCAAAATTTATTGCCCAATGGTACTTAAAATTTGTTGAAGGATCTAAGTGCAATATATTTTTAATGGTGCAACTCTTTTTAGTTATTACAACTGATCTTTAGCTACGTGTAAAACGGAAAATATTTGTATGCGAAGTTGAAGAAGAGTTGTAGCTACTGAAGATAAGTTGTAACCGCTCAAAAACCTGAGTTATTAGGTGCATTTGGGCGATACATTTTGCAACATGGGATTTTTCAACAATTTTTCTTACTAAAAATTGCAGTTAAATTTGAAGGTGACAAACCAACGTAGTGCTGTGGGTGGACTCAACATCAATATTAATGCTGAAACTCCTTGCTAGAGGGAAAACATGCTCAGCAACCTTGTGCCCTTTTTGTAGAAGGGAACGCTCTAAAAAAAATGAAGAAAATTATTTTAAACCAAACCATCTGATACTATATTAGCACTAACTAATTAATAAGGGATTTAAGTTCGACTTTAATATAGTATTTTTTTTAAAAGAAATTGTATATTATATATCTAGTATTTTCAATTAATATGTTTTTATGTATTTTTTTATCGTAAGAGTTAAATAACTAATTTATAAATATTAAAAAAAATTAAATTATTTTTTAAAATAATATATATTAATTTTTCTAAAATATCATTTTCAACAATTTGCATTAGCTAGAAACTATCTATTGAAAGAAAACTTTCTTAATATGTGCAATTAAAATGAATAGTTTAAAAAATTATAAATTTAAAAAATAAAGTGGATTAAAATATTATATTTAGTATTAAAATAAATTTCTTACTAACTCGTACATTAACTAAGATAAGAATAAATATTAATTAAATATCGAATGCAAAGAAGCAGTAGTTGGACTCACCCTTTTGTAAAATGATTACTCCAGAAGGGTCAAAACCATCCATATCTTCTGCATCATCTCTAAACTTGAAAATCTTCAAATTTCCAAAATAATCTACGATCCGATTAAAAAAGTTGCCTGCTATTAGAAGCGTGTATATGACCATAATGAGTGGGTAAATTTTGTTGAATCCATTCCCAAAGAAAGGTACAGCAGCATCAATATTTCCCATCCTCTGCAAGAACAATCAATATCAATATCATGTAATTAAGCAAATTCATTACAATCTACACATCCATACCAAAGCTTTTTTTTTCTACAAACAAATTTAGATGGATTTGGTACCGGTTTCCCACCAAGGTTAAGACACGACCTCAAGGTTCAGAGAGTACTTATAAGGAACTTATTAGATCGCCTATTAAAGGAATCTTCATAACGACAGAGAGAATCGAACTTGAGTTTTTATGGGATACAAGCCCGTTTCTTATCAACTCTCATTGGCCATACCAATGCCTTTTGTTCCTTATCATACGTGGGATACATAGGCCATTCCATACCAATATTCTCGTAGGATACAAACCTATTGAAGCCTTTTGTTCACTTTTATACCCTTATTTACCTTCTATAAATATGGCCCACTAGAGTATATAGAACGTGCCTAATAATAAGTTGATATATATTTGAGATCAGGATGATTCGATTGATGGAGATATTACATATTCTAGTGGTTTAAGTAGAGAAATGCTATTAGAATTATTTGTGATAAAAATTTAAAGTACCTAACAAGCTTAAAGGGAAGTTTTATTAAACTGTTAAGACTAACAATGCTATTATATAATCGTGAATGTTGAGCTTTAAAGAAATAAAGAGAGCATAAAATTGAGGTAGTAAATATGATGATATTAAGATAGATGTATACATACAAGAAAATATAATATTCATTATTAATATATATGAGGAAGAGCTGACATGGTGTCTATTGAACAAAAAATAATAGAAAGCTGTTTTGAACATATACAAAGAAAGATATTATAAGCATTAGTGAGGATAGTATATTAAACAATATGTAATCTTTTTAAAAGAAGTATAGAAAGACCAAACAAACATTCAAGTTATTAAATATGATTTTTAGTTAATAATATATCTAAAGATTTTGTTATTGAATAAATATAATAGCTTCGTGTGATCCATGTAGTTGACTTCACCTGATAGGATAAGGTTTATTATTATTGTTGTTTGAATCTATATCATCATGGCCATTCATGACATATCATTACAAAACATTAGAATTTTTGTTATATTATTAATAAGTTGCAAACGGTGTGTGGGACATCATCATTTATCAGAGTATGTATTTATGTAATACACGAGTCTCCCATCTTGTTTAACAATAATTGTGCGAGCATTTGTAAAATAGTAAATCAATTAATTAATTATTTAATTTAAGGGACGTGCAAAAGTAAATGACCTGTTCAAAGATGGTTTTTGCACCACCATCAAGCTGAATGAGGTTGAGAAAGTTGTATGAAATAGGAGGCGCATACCTTGCAACCATCCTACAAAACACGTGACAAGCCTACTTATTTAAAATAAATCTACCCATAGTCAAATTATCCATATCAAATAATAATATTAAACATAAATTCTAGAGAAAATTGTTAAAAAATCCTCTATTATAAAATTTATTGTCTAAAGGTACCTAATAAAATTTCTTTAAGGATTTGAGTATAACTTATCTTCAGTTGGTCCAATTTTTCTTTAGCAGTGTACAACTTAATTATCTTTAATTATGAATAAAAAATAGAATACATTTACACATAGCTAAAGATTTATACAGTTGAAGATAAGTTGCTCAGCCTCATTCAAGGACACGGGTTCTTAGATATCTTTAGACAATAAACTAAACTGGCGATTTTTTTCTTGCAACTTTTCCTTAACTTTTATAGTAAGAGGTATAAGTTATAATCTATAAACTATGCATATTTCCTCATTTTTTATGGAGCGTGATTCATTTATTTTGAGTAAACTTTTAATGTTTTGACTATTTGAATGGTCCACATTTGTCTTTTTATCTAAAAATAAAAATTAAATATTAATTTCAAATGATGTAAATAGCTTCAAATCATCTTTATTATCAATTCATTTAGAGAGGTGGAGAGAGAGAAACTTACGAGCAAATCATAAGCAAATTTACGGAGCTGGTTTGTCTTGGAGTAAGTGAGTAGAACATGAGCATTCCCATTTTGAACAAGGAATAATATGTACATACACACATGTACATCAATGGGATGAATGATGCTAACTGCCCAAATCATACAATCCAACAAATCTATATATAAGTTATTTTATTCTTAAGCTATATAAACAATACTTGTTATTTATCCCTCCGGTCTTACTTATAAGATGCTTACTAGAATGCTTTATTAATATAAGGTCTCATGTAATACTCCTTTCAGTCGTAAGAGCTACTAGTTAAGGGATTTACTCTAGTATTAAATATAAAATCTCAATCTATATTTTTTAAACTATTCCTATTAATTGATTACATATATTAAGAGAATTTCTTTAGATAAATAAAGGAATCTCTATTAAGGGATGTATAATTCTAATACAAATGATTAAAAATGGTACTTTAGAAAAGCCAAGACACATTTTTTAAAAATAATAAATTTAACTAATTTTCTTAATAGTTATAAATTAATTATCTAGTTTGTAAATTAAAGACAAAAGAGAGTATTATTTGATGGCTTGACATTTTTGCCCCTATGTTTTTAATGAGTAATCTGGTAAATTGATATAGAAATAATAATGATGTTTATATTCTTTCAATTCTTAAACTTTTTTGTTGTTGACAAATTTAACAATAGTAACAAGCCTTCTTTAAGGTGCTTGAGATGGTTGAAAAAACCTTATGCTCAAGACCAGAGAGATCAATATACAAGAAAACGAATGAAATTTGAAATTTGAAATTTGCATGACGAGTTATACCTGCACAAGCATCTCTCTCCTTGAAACAGCATGTATTAAGAGAGAGAAAAGGGAGAGATCAACACCACTAGGTAGAATTGTGGCCTCTGCTAATAAAATTGCCACTGACATGCAACCCAATGTCACAGCCAATGATTTCTCAAGTTGCTTCTTCAATATGCACCTCCATACAAACTCTGACAATTAATCAAGAAATTAGCATAGATATGATCTCTATTATCTGTCTTGATTCATCATCTGTCTTTCACCCTAAGTTATTTAATTTGATGCAGTCAGAAGAACAATAAAATCGTTTTGAAGTTTGGAATCTTAAGAATGTTTCCAACAAAGTTGAACTATAAAAGTAAAAACCTACGTAGTACTACTGTACTAAACTTATGTTTTATGACGTAAAGCATACCAATTATATCAAAAAATCCAGCAAATCTGCCAGTTCGTTCAGGCCTGAAGCATGAAACATATTTCCTGCAATGATAGAATGTTACCTTAGTTTTCTAATCCTCTAAATAAAATAGTTTAATTAGCTACATATAAATAATAGAATAGTTATTGATAGTTTTCTAATCCTCTAAATAAAATAGTTTAATTAGCTACATATAAATAATAGAATAGTTATTGATTTGAACCTTAACACGTACAGATTTAGCAGCAAAGAATTTGTCTCCCTATATGTTCATGCAGAGATTAAAAAAAAAATCTTTTTATCGTTGTTGGACATAACTACTGAAAGAATTTTTGAAGAAAAAAATTGTCATCAAGACGAAAATTTACTACACATTCTCTGCTTATTTAATTGAAAAAAACTAAAAATAATTACTGGAATTGGGCAACAGGTCTCTTGACCTTATAGTTCAGATCTAAATTTTGTACAGTTCAGGTAAACTTGTAGATATTTAAGAATGCTATGCCAAATATTCCAACTTGACTAATTAATCAATGGAGACATGGAAATCAGAAGTAACAAAAGTAGGTTAAGGGCAAACCATCTGGTATTTTTGCGACTTCCAAAAATTTTTATGGTATCCTCCAGCTCCAGGGCTTCTAAGACAAACTTTATATATTCACTGTAAAAAAAGCAATTAAGCCAATTCAATCAATCTATAATTAATTGAAATTAATAAGTTTGTATATATAGGGGAAAAAATATCCAAGTCATCAGCCCAACTCTTAAGCTCTAGAAAATTCAGTCATGTGGTAGTGAGTGTTAGGGATTGAAAGTCAAACATAGCATAAAAGACAAGTGGCAAAAGAATGTTGAAATGAATACGTGGTCATAGGAGAAAATATAAGATACGTACTCTTCTAGTTTTTAATATGAAATCTATTTAACTAATTTAATCAGAGTAAGAAAGCTAGTTAAATTAGTTAATATGACATATTTTTCTAAAATACTCTAATTATCTTCTTCAATTTCTTCCGCTTCTCTTTTACTTGATTATTGTCGAGGGAGTATCATTAGAGGTAATTTATAAAAATATTGATAAATATGAAAAATAATATTATATTTAGGATCAAAATTGACTCCCTAATTAAGTCATATATTAATAACTAGAGGAGTAATAATTATATAAGAAGAAAAATTAGTATTGTATCTATTAAGGAGAAAATGGTAAAAAAATACTACAAGATGGCTTGTTTATATACAAAGAAAGCTGTTAGAGGAGGGTTGAGCAGAAAGTTTTTAATTCTATGAAGAGATGTAAAAGGAGATTAATTCAGGACACTTAAAAGAAGTCATTAGTGAGATTTTGTGTTGCCATACCTCCTATATCGGTAATACTCCTCTTGAGATCTTTTAAGGTAACGTCGTAATGCTGCCATCGACTTCACATCAGTGTCATAATCCATGTCATTTTCCCCTAGTCTACCTCCCTGTGGTTTGAAGGACGGATCTTCCTTCAACTATAAGAATAAATTAAAAAAAAATAACAATAATTATATCAAGCATTAATGAACGAACTCTGAAACACCATTTAATATACATATACACTAATAGAACTTACCATCTGAAGCAACATGTTATCGATTACATTCATGTAGGATTTTAAAGGATCTCGCTTGGACATCTGCTTCGACGTTGCTTGTGTGATCTGATATAATAATGCACACCATCATCAGAAATTATGTCTGCAAAATATAAAATATAGTAGGAAGGATATTGTTTCTTCTTGTGTGTGTTTTTTTTAACACCGACCAAAAAAAGAGTAGCTACTATATCCACTAATTATTTAGGTGTTCTAGCGTCTATCGTATATCATATATAGTTTTTTCTATTAACAATGGTTTAATACCTTGATTATGTTTAAGGATATTAAGCGTTTCTTTCATTCCATTGACCAAAAACCACTATTGGTACTGGTACATAATAGAGATTTAGTTTCATTGAGATTTTCTCACTTGAGTGCTAAACGTAAGAACTAGTAAAAGTAAAAGGTATTTTTTTTCATGGAGGGAATAGTTTCCATACAATTTATTAGAATTAGTATTTTAAAAAAATTAACACATTTTTTTATAAATAGTTAACTTAATTCCTTTAATCTTTAATTCAACTACATTAGTAAGGTTATTATTATATGACCTAAATGTCACATATTTAAATCCTGAAAACAACTACTCCACTTACAGAGAGTTGCTTATATTTATCCGATTTTGCTAGGTGGAAGCATTGTGTGCATTGGGCCAAGTAAATGAACTAAATTTACTAATTATTTTAATCCCTACAAGTTAGTTATATAGCTCCTAGGAGAAAGAGTAAATAGAATTTGATATAATAGAAGTAACAAGTTGCATACCACAATGGCATTTGAAAAGTCTTCATGAGCATCATCTAATTTGACAGCCATTTTTGCAACAATGTGGGAAAGAACCTTTTGGCGAGTGTTCCAATCAGCCTTAATCCAAAGGCTCCTTGGAATTTCACTCAATCCAAATCCAAGTAGAAATGCACCAGTCACCAGTCCAAATGTATTAGAGCAAGCCATGGCAAACCCCATAATATTTCCAGTCCTAAACCAATTAATTTCAAGCATTAATAATTGGCCAAAAAATTCAATCAAATTAGTCCACATGCATGCTTAAATTTAATTACAATTATCAACAAAAGTAAGAAACAAACCAGTCTGCGTGGAAAATGACCAGTAACAAGAGTCCAAGGAGCCCGACAAGACCAATAGAGAGATAGAAAACTAGGTTTCCCTGTATACTTGTCTTTAGTCTTGCTTTCACTGTAAAATCTCCAGCATCTTCATAACCCTGAATAGTGGGAACCACAGCCCTGTTTAGACCAATAATTATAATTTAATACAAATCTCTATGAGCTTGTAATTCTAACAACCTATAGTTCTCTCATCAGCTTTTCATTAAGGTTTAGTTTAGGCCAAGGTTTAAAACAACATTAAATCATGCAGATCTCAAGGAAGCAGATAAACCAGACATTAACAGTTGAATGAGTAATCGTTCAAAGCTCCATAAGAAGAAGCTTACCATGTAAGTAAGAATGTACTCCAATATGACAGACCCCACAAGAAGGAAATCTCACCGCTATAATCTCCATGAATAGTCTATTTGATGAAATAAAATGACTGAAGTAAGGTTGCATTTCAGATGCAGTTAATATATATATATAATACACATAAGAATCCTTAACAAATATATATATATATATATATATATATATATATATATATATATATATAAGCAGCTTTATACCACATTTGAGTCCCAAGGAAATCAAATTAAATATATATTATGAAAGGAAAATTAAAGTCACTATGATTTCACTTGGATTTTTAATGAGATCCTTATAGATTGTTTTCTTATTATTGTGTCTTTATAGTCTTCAAAGTTATATGCATTATATATTGATCCCGATATATAATCCGTTAATTTTTTAGCTTAATGGCATTAAGGGAGGGACAATTATGTGATTCTAACTTCCCATAAATATAGATTAAACTAAGCAAAAATAAATAAACAAATATAACAAAATTAAAAATATCCTTGTTCTCTTCTTCTCATCATCTTTTGGTTTCAATCATATTGAAGAAACCCATATCCAAAACTCCAAATTCCAGAATCCAAATCTTCAAATTAAAAACCCCTTTTTTATTTTGTTGTAATTTACATGATGTTACTTATATCCAGTATCCATATTAGCCATAATTAATATCTTATGAGTATAGGTATCAACGTTTATGTCTATAACTGAAGAAAGTATGAAGACCCAGTAAAAAAGAAAAAGAAAATCTACAGAGATCTAATTAAAAATATTCAAGGAAATCTACAAGGACTAACAGATTAATTTTCTCTATTATGATCCCTTTTCCTCATGAAAATATGAACGTTAAACATATATAAAGCTGTCAACAAGAATGTCTTGCAATTCAACTGAATCGACTTTTATATACTTATCAAATTCAGATAATTACCAAATACATCCTTGTAATCATATATATATATATGTACATATAAATTTAAAATATGAAACTATAATATGGATTGGAAATACCGTCCATATGTCGGCTGGGACGAGGACGATGATGGAGAGGGAGCAGAACCAGGTGTAAGCAACAGTGAAGAACACATACTTAGGTACATCAGGTCCAGTAAAATATTTCAACGTAAAAATCACCATACAAATAGTTAGAGCCAACGAGAACATATAAAACAACCCCATTATTATGTTTTTTTATGCGCTTATATATGTGTGTGTATATATCTATCTCCCTTGTCTTACACATGCATAAATGCATGCATGCATTTATATGTTGGTGTTTTTCTTCTTTTGTCTCCTCGTCTTTCTTCTCCTTTGTTTTTCTGCAGAAGAAAGACAGAAAGGAGAATAATCGATCAAGTGGGAGGAGAGATCTAGGTTTGGAAAATAACGAAATTAAAGAGTATTTTAAATTAATGCTTAACTTGAAATCAAGGAGAACCGGTCAATAGGAGATTTTTTTGCTTTTAATTCGCTACCTCTAGCTCTTTTAGCATACAAGTTAATATATTACAAAGACATATATTTACTTTATTTTATTTAGCATTGTTTTCGTTTATTACCATTTATTTATTAATCACATTTCCACGTAAAATAATATAGCTTTATACAAGCCTTTTTATGTACATTGTTCTTATTTTTTTGTTGCCTACCTAGTTCACCAAAACTTTACCCCGACTACATCCGGATCCGACCCGCGTCGCATACCTGGCTATGGTGAGTGAGTCTCCCAACGGGAATTTTCTGCGTACGCCAAGTCTCGAACTTGAGACCTCACTTAAACGATACCGAATCGCTTACCCCTCGGATCAAACCCCGTTGGTTGTACATTGTTCTTATTATGCTATAGATTGATCCCCCTTCCCCCCAAAAGAACCTCTTCTTACACGTAAAAATTGGCCCAAAGAGAAGAGAATAAATAGTTCTACAAGAATCTACAAACCTTTTCTTATCCGTCGGAATTCTCTTGGGTTTTCACTTAGGATAAAATCTATAAAACTCTCTAAAATTTTGTGTCAGATGCATAAACTTCTTTGAGACGAAGAGGGATGAGGTTAATCCTTATGTGAAAATATATAATTATCATAAAATTATTAACTTATATAGATGTCATGTCATCTTCATTAATCTGACGTGGCAATTTTCGTTAATAACTTTATGACAAGAGGCTTAATGTCAAAAATTAAAATGTCAATGAGGTTAAATTTAAATTTTAAAAACATCAAGGAAGCTATATACAACTAACCTAAAATTTAGGAGAGTTTTATAGATTTTAGCCTTTTATTTATGTTATACATTTTTAATTGTGTGATGAGGTTGTATTTGTTGGAAATATATTTTTTTTGGTATCAAGGGGTAATGGGGTATTGTGATAAATCATTTGCTACCAACCAAACTAAGGGAAATTTCCATTTCCATTTCCAAGGGAAATCAGCATTTTCCACCCAACCAAACAGGACCTATGAGTTCTATTTCTAATGCACATAAACCACAAAATGAAAAACAAAAAAATTGCTTCTGAATAAGTGAGTGAACATGTTAAAATGTTAATATTTTTAAGATTAAAGTTTTTTCAAAGATAGGGTGAAGTCTCCTTTACTTTTAAACGATATCAATGTTAGGCAGGATGAGCTGTCTATTATTGTCAGGCGTAAACCTAGACACCTAAGAAATAAGATGTCTCTCCAAGAGCCATAAGATCAAATTTCTTAATAGGCTTAATAGAGATGGCATCTACAGTACATTTAATTTATGTCTGACCAACATGTGAATTTTATCTTTGGATGAAAGGAACTCATTTGGGTTATCTTTTTCTGTCTTAAATAAAAGTAACTTATTTTAATAAATCCTCTCATCTTTTGCGGTCATCACTGTAACCAAAACTTGAAGGCCATTTTCGTGGGGGAAAAAAATTCAAACAGTAAATGCCATCCATATAAAAAATTGCATCATGTTTTGTTTTATCACATGATATAATATTAATAAAATAATAGAGATTAAAAAACATAAAGTTTAGGCGTTCTCTCTCTTTGACCCCAATCCATATGATATATGTTGGACTTCTTTTAAAATGTTCTCTCTCTGTAATCTTCATTTGAGGCGTTTTGGGCATAGGGAGCGACATGTATTTTACATTCATTTTTTTAAAGGCTAAATATGTAGCCTATTTGATTACCTAGAGAGAATTGATTTTGTGTTGTAAGGTACAATATACCGATTGAATGAGGTAATACTTCAACGGTCAGTGATTCAAACAGACGTGAAGCCGAGGTCAGTCATTTAAAATAATATTTCGCTTATATATGATTTATTTAAGAATAAAAATATAGTTAGTATCCTAAACTAATTTAAAAAAAATAATTAATATTTTAAATATTTAAAAATATAATTAATATCTTAAATTAATTTTAAAGATATAATTAATACCCTAATATTTCAATTATTTCAATTTTATCCTTTCGCTAACAAAAACATAAATTTTTGTTTGATATATGGTACATAAAATTTTTATTTTAACATATTATTATTTAAAAGGTTATATATATAATATTATTTTAATAAATTATACTAAATAAACTATAAATTTTTTTTAATATTTACATATAAATTATATATAATGTCAATGTTAGGGTTTATTCAGTATTTTTTTAAATAATATGACACATGTAACATTTTAAATAATAATATATTAAAATAATAATTTAAATAATATTATAAATTAATTATAAATACTATTATGAGAGTTATAAATATCATTATGGGAGTTATAAATACTATTGACAGAGTTGTAAATACTATTATGGGAGTTATAAATATTATTGGCAGAGTTATAAATACTATTAGTAAAGTCATAAATATTATTATAAAAGTTGCAAATACCATTGATAGAGTTACAAAAAGTATAATTTTATCTTTTGCCTCAAATTTATAAAGGATTATTTGCAACTCTGCCAATGATATTTATAACTCCTATAATGATATTTATAACTTTACACAAGAATTTATAAATAACAAATTAGAATTCCTACCTAATCTATCTTTTTTAAAATTCAGAGTCTTTTTTTATCTATTTAAAATTTGAAAGATCTTTTTCTATATTTTTTTAAATTTTAATATGGTGTCCGGTGCATTTTTAGTTATAATTTATAAATATTTTTATACCTAAACCCATTATTTTTTAATAAGATGCTATCGGAGCCTCGTTCTTCTCATGGAGGTGGTATCGTCCACAGACCGGTAAGCGTGCGCGTCTTTACCATTCTGCCTCTTCCGAAAACCCCCCTCTGGTTCATTTTCCTCTGTATTTCATTTTCTCATAAAAAAAGCGAAACGAGATTAAGTTAAAAAAAAAAAAATGAAAACCCGATGGAGAAGGGGAAAAGGAAGGGAGAAAAAGAAGTGAAGAAATTTCTCAGTCAGAGATGTAACATGCATTGACTCGGCTATCTCAGTCATACTCTCCTTTCCACAGTCCACTTTACACAATGCCTTGCAAATTTTGAAGCTCATCTCCTATCTCGTCTCCGTTTGGCACCATTTTCATCTAAATTCATCGACACCCATATGAGTTTACATCTCCCGATTCCAGGGAAAAAAATTCAGGGAGGAGAAAGGTGGAAGCTACCAAGAAGGCGCTTGTGTAAAATCCTCAAGAGTTCATTTGGTCAATGAGGTCAACTTGCTTGTGAGTTTATGCTTCGTTATTAAGTTCACGGGGTTCTAGTTGAAGAGGATGAGAGATATGGACAGAGTGATTTCGCCTTTCATGGGCGCTTTACTCCTTTGTGCAATTTTAGTGTTTGATTTGGTGCTAAATGTTTCCGGTAATGCCGAAGGTGGGTGGTACCTTTTTGTCACTGCTCTTTGGTTTCCTTAATTTTTCATATTATGAATTCTTTTTAATGCTTTGAGATGGGAAAATTCACTATTTTGCTGCTCTTCTTGCTTTGTTAACTATACTTCTTGATTGACATACATAACTAGAGAAGTTAGTAGGATTTCCTCATGGAGTAGCTATTTTAATATTCCAACTTAAAACTTCTCTGTCTATAATGCTTTTGTTCGAGTATGAACAGAGATGATTGAAGGGTTTTCATAAAATTCGTTTTTATGCTATATATATTGGTCCTGGCTTCGGTTGATTGTCCATAATAAAGGCAAAATTTTAGTTTATGCTCATAGTTCAGAGAAACTGTTGTGTTCTTTTACTTCATTGAGAATTGATGGGCCTGAATTTTGGAAGATCTGATCATCTTCGAATGGCTTGTCAAAATGTTTTTGACATTTAGAAATAGATCATATTTTTCTTTCCCTTAACATAAATCTCCTACTGTTTGGCCCTGTTCTAGGACTGTGACTAAGGGTGAAGTAAGAAAGTATCCCTTATCCCTTTATGCTTCTGTTATGTAATTGTAGAAAGAAAAAGAAAATCGAGAAGAATAGAAGGAGAATAGAAGATAAATTTAAATTATACTGAATATTTAAGGGTTCATATCATAGTCAAAGCATATCCCTATAAGACTGATGATCACCCTTATTTATAAGTGATGGATAATCATAATCCTAATTAAATATCTAATACTAATATATCATAATATATATATTATGATATATAATCCTAATATCACATAATACCTAATACTAATTCTAATAAAATAATAAAACTATTTAAATTGTTTATATATATTTTACATATCAATACTCCCTCCCCAAAAGACCCTTGTCCCCAAGGATCAAGTACTAAGAACGATACTAAATTAGAGCCAAGAAGCATTTTAATCAATTCTCCCTTCAACCAAATCTGGACTAGGAGATTTGAGATCGCCAACAATATCGGTGCCAAACTTGAAGACATGTTGCAAAGTACACTCTTAAACTCCTCACAACAAGTGAGACTTGATGATCCATCAACTCTAAACTTTAGTTTCATCATTTTCTTTTTACAAGTTATGTGTGAAGGTTCCTATAAACAATTAATTGTACTCTGAAAATCGGTTTCCTTTGAACATGCTAAACTTCTTGCATCTTAAAAAATGATAGGCTGAATTTTCAACTCTTCTTGAACTGTTATCTGCACCGCATTAGAATCTTGAGTCTGGCTAGAGTTCTTGGAACTTTCTTGCATATCTTTTTGCTCATCAATGGGTGCCGAAGGAGAAAACTCATCTTCTTGAACTGTCGAGCACTCTTCTTGATCACCAGAAATGTCATTTTCCTTTTGCATTATTTTTCGTGACTCTGTCACATCTTTCTTTACCGGCTGAGTTTTCTGCAAACGGACACTTATCCTGTCAAAATTCCTTACTATATTCTGAAAACGCTACTCTATATCTATACTCATCCTGTCAAGATTACTTGCCATATTCTGAATACGCCGTTCTATATCCATACTCATTTTGTTGTTGATTCTTGTGAGTAGCAGAGGAATGACTGCTCTGATACCACTGTTATGTAATTGTAAAAAGAAAAAGAAAATCGAGAAGAATAGAAGGAGAATAGAAGAGAAACTGAAATTATACTGAATACTCAAGGGTTCACATCATAATCAAAGTATATCCCTATAAGACTGATGATCACCCTTATTTATAAGTGATGGGTAATTTTAATCCTAATTAAATATCTAATACTAATATATTATAATATATAATCATGATATATACTATAATATCTAATCATAATATATCATAATATATATATTATGATATATAATCCTAATATCACATAATACCTAATACTAATTCTAATAAAATAATAAAATTACTTACATTGTTTATATATATTTTATATATCAGTTTCTTTTTTCTGTATTTCCCACTTCCCAGTGCAGCAAAAGCATTTACACCTTGTTTGATTAAATATCGTTAATTACTATAATATAATTGGTTTTTCATAATTGTGACCTGCTGAGATATTGCTTGGATAACACAATTTATGATTAATTTAAAGGATTTCTCCATCTGAAATTGCTTTTTTCTAAGACAGGTGATGCCCTGATTGCATTTAAGAACAACGTAGCTGATCCAAACAATGTTCTTCAAAGTTGGGATGCTACCATTGTCAATCCTTGCAAGTGGTTTCATGTTACATGCAATACGGATAATAGCGTAACCCGTGTGTAAGTTATTTCTGGGATTTTTAGCTATCATATATGACCATTCTGCATATGCTAAACATTTCTATCTATCTCTGGTCAGTGATCTTGGAAACGCCAACCTTTCTGGTAAACTAGTTGCAAATCTTGGTCAACTCCCAAACTTGCAGTATCTGTAAGTTGTGAATCGGATATGATTTTGTTGCACATATTTGCATCTTTTTATGGGAATATTATGATCTGACATTATTTCTTGGACCATTATCTCTACTGTTCTTTGCTGGTGTTTTTACTTGATTTTACCATCATTTATAGAGTAGGCTGCCATTTCACTTGTTTCTTAGTATGACGCCTCAACTTCAAACTTGAGTGCAATCCATTACTCAAAGTTTTAAATTCTCAGAATTTATCTTAAATATTGTGCATAATGGCAAAGTATTTTCTATCTTCCTCCTCTGCCTATGCCCTCCATCTAGCAAAGTTCAGGTGCTCTACAGAATCCATCTATCTGTCCACCTTTTTCATTCTATTTGATCAACAAGCCATGAATAGGATATATTATTTTGAGGAAAAACTGTCCTTATTCTTGTGATATTTTAATACATGAATATCATGCTACACTGCTCTACTACATATTGAAACTTATCATTCCTTCTGACTATTCATTGGTACTTGTCTAGGTCTATACCTTGTTCTCCTCCTGTGTTTCCTACAGTAGAAATTGCAACAGTTTCCAAATTTCCGCTTTTGTCCTTGCTCTAGACTTCTTTCTTATTTACCTCAAGCCTTTGATATGGGGACTTTCTGAATAAACAATAATTAGTGATGAACAAAGAGTTTCCTAGTTCAAGTTTTCTTTGATGTGCAGCGACTTTACTATTTCGCTGTCCTTGCAGCTCTAGGAATCTTCTTTTCTCTTGTTGCAATGAATGTGCTACTCTGGTTTCTTCCTCTCCAAGTTTAGACATCACACACAAGATAGATTGAGCCTCCAATTTGGCATATCGTTATCTAGACCTCCCTTGGATTAATGTCTCCTTTTAATTGGACTTGTAGACGTATGGGAAAGGTCAAACATAGTTAGGCGCCATCTGTAGTACTTTTTAGGCTTCTGGCTTTGAATGATGTTAGGCTTATTCCTTTGGACTCTTCATATGAGTCCTTCAATCATCAGAACTTGAGCTCTCTTTGCTTCTTTAACTTTTATACAAATAAATACAAATAAATACATGGAGTCCAACTAAGGTTTTTCCACATAAAAGCATGCCAAATCTATAATTTTATCCTATAGGCAAATTAACCTAGAAATGATGATAGAATGGAAGGAAAAATCAAATAGACAAGTCCTAATTCAACGTTGTGAAAATGCATATAAAATTGAGACTTAACTGTTAGTGCATATAATTGTATAGTATACCAAACCCCAATTTATGCAGGAAAGGACATGAAGTCTAAATTGAATGTTATTGATAGCCTACCTTATGACTGTTGATCTTCATTAGTTCAATTTTGAACCTCGTGTCTGAACTATTTAAGGTCATACAAACCTTTCTTCAGCCATTTAAGATTATCTCAGCCTTTGAACCCTCCTATGCAAATACAACAACAACAACAACAACAAAGCCTTTTCCCATTAAATGGGGTCGGCTACATGGATCATACGACGCCATTGTGCTCTGTCAAAAACTAAATCCTTGGATAGGTTATTGGCCAGGAGATCCCGCTCAAGGACCTCGTTGAGCGTTCTCTTTGGCGTTCCTCTACTCCTTTTAACCGGACTCCATACTATTTGATCCACCCTCCTCACCGGCGCATCCCTTGGCCTTCTTTATACGTGTCCAAACCACCTAAGACGGTTCTCCACTATTTTCTCCGCATTAGGTGCCACTCCAACTCTTCCCCGTATTTGTTCATTACGAATCTTATCTTTTCTTGTATGCCCACACATCCATCTCAACATCCTCATTTTGGCTACCCCAACTTTATGCTCTTGCTGTCCTTTTAAAGCCCAACATTCACTTCCATAAAGCATTGCTGGTCTTATAGCAGTACGATAAAACTTTCCTTTTAATTTATCTGGTACTTTCCGATCACATATAACCCCAGTAGCCTTTCTCCATTTAAACCACCCAGCCTGGATTCTATGATTAACATCCTCCAAAATTTCACCATCTTTCTGTATAATTGATCCCAAATATTTGAACTTATCTATTTGTGGAATAACTTGATCTCCTAATCTGACCTCCAAGTTACTTCTAACTTGCCTCTTAGAAAAATTACAATGCATGTATTCAGTCTTACTTCTACTCAGACGAAAACCCTTCGACTCTAAAGTACTTCTCCATAACTCAAGTTTAAAATTAATCTCTTCTCTTGACTCCGCCATAAGAACTATATCGTCCGTAAAAAGCATGCATTTAGGGGTTTCGTCTTGAACAGGCTTAGTTAGAACATCCACTACCAGATTAAATAAATAAGGACTTAAAGATGATCCCTGATGTAGACCAATCTTTATGGGAAAATCCTTTGTTTCGCCCCCAGACGTATATTATTGCAAATCTAGAACCAAAAAACTTATCATCTGCTTTAGTTATTATCATGAACTATGAACTATGAACTATGCCGTATATTATTGCAAAATCTGTTTGGCCAAAAAAAAAATATTATTCCTAAATCTTGTGATCAATCACTGGTTGTTGCTATAATTAGATCAACTTTCTAATTCATGATGTTGATATTCTAAGGCATGTTGCTCCTCCTCTGGTTGTTTAAGAGACTCAATTATCTTGTGGAGCAGTTACGTGTTAACAACTTTTGCTGTCTCCCAAGCTTATGCTTGACATCAAATGGCCTTTAGAGACGATTATATAAATTGCTGAAGCAAAGGTTATGTGTCGTATGTCATACGATCCATCAATGATTTTGTTTTTTCTGGTGTTTTTGCTTCAGTTTTCACCTTATCAACATAAGATTTCCAACTGCTCCATACCAATTCCAGGCTCATATCTGTCATTATCTAACTATTTGTTGGGACTTTTTTCTTTATGCTCAAATCTGAATTTTTGTTCTTTTCTATGCCAGGGAGCTTTATAGTAACAATATAAGTGGAAAAATCCCACCTGAATTTGGAAATTTGACAAATTTGGTGAGCTTGGATCTGTACGCCAATCGCATAGCTAGTAACATCCCAGAAACATTGGACAAGCTTCAAAAACTACGTTTCCTGTATGGCATGCTCTTCTTAGATCCACAGTTTATATTTAAATCTTTTTTTATTCTCTTTCTTGATTAAAGTGTCTTGGTTATCTGTTAGGCATTCATACTGCACTGCATTTTGCTTGTTTTTCTTAACATCATACTTTCACCAGTCAAATAGTTAAGGCTTTAAGCGTGCCTAGTTGAGGGCGATCAATATGTTACACTCGAAAAGAAAGCACCTGTTGTCTTCCTAGTCTTTTTCCATGCAAATTTATCATATCAAAGTGCATTTTAAATTGGGAAAGTTTGTTTTGCTGTCTGATGTATTCTCAGAAAAACTGAATAACAGGTCAAATGATCAATAATTTCTTATTTGAAATGTATACTGTATATTAATTTTAAGATAAATTATTGCTTGGATTCCAAGGTCCATTATTTGTTATCCTCAATGGCAAATGAGGAGACAATGCTCTGGATACCTTGTGTTTATACTGGGATGCTAATGGAATCTTTGTCTTGCTCTCTGGGAATGATGTAGTGGGAGCATCTAGTGAATGGTTTAACCGTTAATTCCATGAGTTTCCTTTGTATAAACAAAAAAGACAAGTTAATGTGGCATAAAACGACTTGATATTCTCAACTTTTGTGAGATATTTATAATAATATCTTCAAATTCTACAGTGGATTTTCGTTAATAAAAAAGTATTTTCATAAACAGTTTTTCAATAATGTAAGATTACTTTTTTTATTGATACCAGTGTCTATAATCCAGGATTAGCATATCAATATTCATTTGGTTTATTGCTCATTGCAATCCATTAATCTTCATCACAAATAATCTAGCTTCAGAAATGAGGTGGTAATGGCTTGGGTTCCATCACGTTGGTACTGCTTTTAAGCTGAAAAAATCTATATTCATCTCTGATGGTCTATGGTGTGTTCTTATGTGCCATATCATGATCATTAGGTCAAAGGGCAAAGAAGAAAGAATTTATTGTAAATTTCCAAATGAAATCATTCAATCCTTAGGGGTACTTGAAGCTAAAAGTCAATTTATGGATGCATCAGCCACGTCAACAAATTTACTTTTCCAAGTACAAGTTTATGTTATCTGCATTGGAGGGACACATTCAACTAATTTACGAAAATATTATGGTTTGTCCATTATTTTCATATTTCTCTCTTCCTTAGCTTACTAGTATTTGCAAACTAATCCTTCCTGCTATCTGAAATAGGCGTCTCAACAATAACAACTTGACTGGAGCCATTCCCATGACCTTGACTAATGTTAATTCACTGCAATTCCTGTGAGTTTTTCTACTAAGTTTCAATGATCATATGCAAAACTACATATTAAGTTATATATATATCTATGATGAAGTGTAAACTCATGGTCATTGTGGAATCTAGTGATCTTTCAAATAACCAGCTAGTAGGAGAAATCCCAACCAATGGTTCATTTCAAGCGTTTACTGCCCTCAGGTTGGTGATAACGTTTTGTTTATTTCTGGTGATTATTGAGGTGGAACATATCAAAGTTTTGTTAATCACTCTGTTTCACTTAACAGTTTTAAAGGTAATCCTCGTTTGAAACCACTAAACATTACACCTGGACCAATTTCACCAACGCCGCCACCATCTTCTTCAGGTTTGTTGATGTCTTTTTCAATAATAATTTAGATTGTTGAAAGAACAACACTACCTTAAATCTTTAGTTAGAGAACAGACCCTCTCTTGTACAAACAAACCTATTGAGCTTAAATTATAACTAAACATAAACTTTAATTTTTTATTACGAGAATGCTTAGCTGGCCTTACCAATTCTGTACAGTGTGGGGAAGGAGAAAGGAAAGAATTGACAATTCAACGACTGCATAGCTATTTTAAATTCTTTACTGTAATCATAGATGATGCTTGATGCCTATGTGAGTCTGTGACTCATTTATTTTTATCAAATATTTAATTCATAGAAAAGAAGAGAGCATGATTGAATATTTTGAATAGAATGATGATTTGCTGGTCAACTTGTAATCTGTAAACTGTTTCAGCTAATAGTGCTACTAGAGCTATTGCTGGAGGAGTTGCTGCTCTAATGTTTGCAGCCCCTGCAATTGCACTTGCTTATTGCCGGAAGAGGAGACAGCAAGATTATTTCTTTGATGTTCCTGGTAAGTTGAATAATGGAAAAGATGGTATACATAATGATTAATGAATTATATGACAGCCATAATTGATTTATCAACATTTTCCCCTTTTTACTGGCAGCTGAGGAGGACCCTGAAGTTCACCTTGGTCAGCTTAAAAAGTTTCCCCTGCGCGAGCTGCAAGTTGCAACCGACAACTTTAGTAACAAAACCATTCTGGGTAGAGGTGGATTTGGTAAGGTTTACAAAGGACGGTTAACTGATGGGTCTCTAGTTGCAGTGAAAAGACTTAAAGAGGAACGCACTCAGGGTGGAGAGCTGCAATTTCAAACAGAAGTAGAAATGATCAGCTTGGCTGTCCATCGTAATTTGCTCCGGCTGCGTGGTTTTTGCATGACACCAACTGAACGGTTGCTTGTGTATCCTTACATGGCTAATGGTAGTGTGGCATCGTGTTTACGAGGTATCCTTGTTCTTCTACTTTGTCTGTTTGATTAATTTTTTCTAGGAAGATTAATTTAATTAGCATTGCCTCTACTCATACTTGAAACCTGTATGTGGTTGACATAAAAGGAATTATTGTATTTCCTTTTCAGGTAACATTAATGTTAACTTTTAATTTCACACTATTGTTAATGAAACATGAATTATGCTATTCTTAGAAGTTATTTGGCACTAGGATGCAAGCACAATATAGATATAAATATCTCCAAATAAAAAAAATCTCACTGTTAAATATTTAAATTATAGTTTCATATTGAGATGCGTTTATGTATATTGGGTATGCCCTCAATTGTCTTCTAATGTCTTAGACCGCCCGGATACAAAGCCCTCACTTGAATGGCCTATACGGAAACGAATCACACTGGGAGCTGCAAGGGGGCTTGCTTATTTACATGATCATTGTGATCCAAAGATCATTCACCGTGATGTTAAAGCTGCCAATATATTATTGGATGAGGAATATGAAGCAGTTGTTGGGGACTTCGGCTTGGCAAAACTCATGGATTACAAAGATACTCATGTTACCACTGCTGTGCGTGGTACAATCGGGCACATTGCCCCAGAATACATCTCCACGGGAAAGTCATCGGAGAAGACCGATGTTTTTGGTTATGGTGTGATGCTTCTTGAACTAATAACTGGACAGAGGTCTTTTGATCTGGCTCGACTTGCCAACAACGATGATGTCATGTTACTTGATTGGGTATGTTCTCTATTTTCTTATAACGGTGTTACTAACATTCTTATTTTCTCTGGTCCTAAATATAAGTCACTTCAAACTAATTCACAGGAACCAATAAAAATAGTTAAAAGCATTAAATTTGTCGTAAAATTAAAGTGATTTCAAATATCACCCTTATTAACTATACTAAACTCTAAAATATATTAATTTCTAGTTTCCCTCACAACCCTTATTAAATATGGGCATATATGGAGAAAAATATTTAATCCTCCTTCAAACTAGTAAATACCTTATAACAAACAAGGACCAAGAACACCTTCTAGAAGGCACTCTATAATAGGGACAAGTATGAGGTTATTTTATCTAATCAAACATCTTTTACTTTGGATGCAGGTGACAGGGCTTTTGAAAGACAAGAGATTGGAAACACTAGTGGATGCTGATTTGCAGGGTGAATATAATGAAGAGGAGGTAGAGCAACTAATCCAAGTGGCCCTGCTCTGCACACAAAGCTCGGCTATGGAAAGACCAAAAATGTCTGACGTGATAAGGATGCTTGAAGGTGATGGTTTAGCTGAAAAATGGGATCAATGGCAGAAAGACGAGATATATCGACGAGATAATCAAACCCTTGATGGTTTAGCTAAAAAATGGGATCAATGGCAGAAAGACGAGATATATCGGCGAGATAATCAAACCCTTCTCCCTAACCCCGATTGGCGGATTGTCGACTCAGCTTCACATATCCCCCCAGATGAACTGTCAGGTCCCAGATGAAACACTATTAAGCATCTACACAATCCTTTCATACCTATAGAAGATGGCTCAAACAATTTGAAAGTGATAATACTCAAGAACGTTAGTGGATATGATTTTCACTGTAGCTTGATTTTTCTTACTTTTGGATTGTGCTGTCCAGATAGAATCCTCCATTGATCATGTTGTGGTTGTTGTAAGAGGAATGTATAATTAGGACTCTGGTCCACAAGTGACCATCACTTGTGCTGTATTATATGTATTAAAAATTTATTATAGAAAATAAATAAAAGTCTGTTTTCCTTTTCAAAATATAGGTAACCAGACAAAGATGTAGATTTTGGGAATTTCAAAAGTCAGTTCTCTTTAATTTCATTGGAATCTACTCTTGTCAGGATGACACTGAAATGGGGTAGTCAATTTGTGTGCAACGTGGCAATTCCAGTGGACAATGAGAGGAGAAAACAGATTGCACCTAACTAAACATACTAAAAAAGGGAAATTGGTCACAAACAAATTTTGATTTAGTTGAACTCCCAACTATTTAAGTGAAAAGGCCCTTATCACTCACGCTAACTTGAAATGGTTATTTACTCAATATTTAACTGCTTATACTTAAGTAAAATCAGTTTTCTTTGGATGCAATAAGTAAAAAAAGAAGAATTGACTCAAAATAAGGTTATGCCAAACTTGACATGTAAAGAGTTTTTTTGGTCAAAATATAACACCTACAAGAAATTAAACATATGACAAACTTCAAATATAGACTTTGCAACAAATCCTTAAAGGTTTCATCTGAGTTATTAACAAACATAGAGCCAAAACTCTTAGCCATTTACTAGATTATTTGCATATCTTGATTTACTAAATGCTGGATTGATACATTATTGAAAGGTATGGAAAATGGCAGGTTGGAGGATGAAAGACATTGCGACACTTGTTTCATTTATGGTCAAGATTTTGAGATGGATTCAAGCATGCTATACTATTGTCACTGAAAGAGTCACACATTGTGCATCTTTCTGTGATGGTTGTGGGAGACATCGGTCTAACACATCTTTTAGCAAAATGCTTTCAGTACATGCCAAATCTCCAGGATGTCTTCTAATGATCGTTTCTAATGTCACAACTCCAAAACTATATACATCACATTTTTCAGTCACAACTAAGGTGTATGCGAGCTCTGCAATGGACCAACAATTAAAGAAATTATGTACTTATCCCAAAGTAAGTAATTGTACAAATAAAGTATAACACAACCAGAGAAATAGGAGAGAATCAAAAGAAGCTAACCTGGAGCAACATAACCATAAGTACCAACTAGAAGAGTTTGATTAGAAGTTTGTAGATCAATGATTCTAGCTATGCCAAAGTCAGATAGAAAAGCTTCCATCTTTGAGTTCAACAACACATTACTACTGGTTATGTCTCGATGGATAATTGGAGGAAAACAATGATGATGCATGTAGAACAAAGCATTTACTATTCCTCTCATAGCATTCACTCTCTTACTCCAATCCAACTCTTTTGCTTCGTCTTCATTATTCAAGACATAAAAAAGGATTCTTCTCTCCTTGTATTCATAGATGAAAAACATGCATTGATCGTCCAAACAAAAACCATGAAGCTTCACAATATTGCGATGTCGAATTTCGCTTAACATCTTCACTTCGGTATGAAAACTCTTGGCAAAAGATGTGTTTCCATATTCTCCTCTATGAAGTTTTTTCAATGCTACAATTTTTCCACAAGGAAGTTGTGCTCTATAGATTCTTCCATAACTACCAGTTCCAATACAATATTTGATGTCAAAGTCCTTTGTTGCACTAATGATTTCATCATATGCAATTTTTCCATCATAATTCTATATGGAAAACAAATCCCCATTTTTGTTTCTTGTGTCTCAATAATTCTAGATTTCTTTTTCTTTTTGAAAGATGAAAATAAGATGAAACCCACAACAAATATGATGACAAGAAAAATTGTTATAGAAATAATGATTTTCAACAAAGTCTTTGAACCTATAGAAGAGTCACATATCTTCTCTAGACCAAGTAATTGTTTATTACCATATAAAATGTCATGAGAAAAAGAATTATAAACTTCCCTTGGAACATAGCCGCTGAGAATATTGTATGACAAGTTGATGTAATGAAGCCTACCAAGTTCTCTAGGTATATACTACCAGAGATATTATTGTAGCTCAAATCAATGCTACACTTTGGTGGAATATTGCATATAGTTGATGGTAATATTTGTCACGTCCCGAAATTTAAACTGTGACCGGCACAGAATATGAATAATTTCATATTCCTTAAGCCTTTAAACTTAACAAAACTTTCAAATCAACCTTCATAATATCAATTATATTAAAAACAAAATGCAAACCATTTGTATAAGTTTCGTCAGGGTCGTCTGTGTAATTGACCTTCCGAAAATCCTACAACGAATTTAGAACGTTTCAAATCATCTACAACGTTTTCCAAAATAACCAGAAATCTTTCTATAAATTAAGTGGAACAACAAACTTCTAGCAAAGAAGTACATGCTTTCTCAAAATAATTGGTTACATGATAATGCGAAACGTCCACAAAAGCTGCTTTGGGCGACACGGAGGCTCTTCACTGCTCAGCTGGAGAAATAGGGTCGACAGCACTATCTGAAGCCAAATAATCTACTCGTGAATAAAGTCCCAAAAATATGATTTGAAATGTGAAAATAAATAATTTCAGCATGTTTAAGTATAAATCATAATATTTTGTAATTCAATACAATTGTCTCGGTAAACGTTTTCTTTTTAAGAAATCCGTTTGAAACAATCGTTTCAAAATAATACTTTTTTTCCATAGGACTTAGACAGAACAAAACAGGCGTGGACACACAATCCACGAGAGTAACTAACCAATCCGTCGTGACTCGAGGCCACGTAAAACAGGCATAGGTATGAAACCCACGAAATAAAGGCGCAGGTACAAGACCCACGAATAACAGGCGCGAGAATAAATCCCACGAATAACAGGCGCGAGTCCAAGACCCACGAAATATCCGTCGAGCTCGGGTTTAACCATGGTGCACCAAAAACTAACAGTACTGCTGTTAGTAACCAGCGTTCTATATTCCGTCCTTCAAAACCTTTCACACATGCTTGGGGACCATTTAGCATTCAATAATCATAACATTTTCATTTCATCAATTTCCGTTAAAATCATTCATAATCATGAAACTTATAAATCACCAAAACATGTTTTTCAATTCATACGAACAAGTATGCAATAATGAAATATCCATTTTCAAATTTAAAATCATGAATTCATATGCTTATTTTTTTTCATAAATCATGCTGAAAATTAACTTTTAACTGAAACATATAAAATCATGAGTTTGCAATTCTTTTCTCATAATTCGTGCTAAAATTCACATTTAATAAAAATGTCAAATCACTAATTTTATTTTCATAGTTAGGGAACGTTATTCACTCACCTAATTCTCCGATATAATTTATTCTTGCCCTAACCTTCCAAATTAGTTCCCCTTGAATTACCTAGATTTCCAAAATAATATGTTCAATCAGAAAATACGCTTCATCACCTTAATGCCAATACTATTTATTGCCACAACCACAAAAATCCCTAAACATTTAAATATCCCAGCAAACCCTTTTCTTTTTTCCAACAAAATACTTCCATTAACTTCCCAACTCCCTTCTTCATATACTTATGTACATATATATATACACATATCCACAATTCAGCTTAATCCAAACACAGTATCCCACAGAAATACTTTTATCTCCTTATTTCCCCTCTTTTCAAAATAGCCACCCAAAACAAACACACACACACACATACACACTTCACAATCCTAAGCAGCAACAACATATACACACGCCAGTTCTCTTCCAGAAACAGAACCACAAATCTCTGACCAATTATCCATAAAGTTATATATACCTTAATCAAAACAGCAGGATATACTTGCATATCTATATATCTACAGCAGCACCTATTAACATATCCATATATGTCCATATACATACACACACAGCGTCTTCTATCCCAGAACCCATTTCCTGCAATAATACCCTCAACAGAACAGAAAGCATATATATTCCTACTCCAGAACATCAACAACCCCAAACATAAATCCATTCTGTCCAGTTCATTCTTCTTCTCTTTTTCTTTCTGTATTCTCAAAGCAATAATCACACGCATACACTGCAACACTCACACAGTGGAGTCCATATCTTCTCCCCTTCTCTATTTTCACAGCCCATAAATGCAACCAAACACATACACGCATACACACACACACACACCATTCCACACCATAATTCTAATATATCAGACAGCAGCATTACCCCAGAAACAGCAAGAATCCACAGACATCCACGACAACAGGGGAAGAGAAAAAGAAGTGGAACTTACCACTTCACGCACGGCCACAGAACCACGGGACTCAAGCAGAATAATGACAACCCAAGCTCCTCAGGTCCCTTCTTTCCACCACTCCTGGAAGTTTTCCTGAAGCAGAGCGGCGGAGGCACATTGCACAGAACAGAGTGAGCTTTTTGCTCACGGCAGTCACCCAAAAGGAGGAAGGAAGAAATTGAACTGGAATGAGGTTGAAGGAGCTTACCATCGATCTCCACACGCCCCAGAACCACCCACGGTAACAGCAAGGCGGAGATCGAATTCTGGAATTGCTATAGTAATCGCAACCCAAAACCACGGCGACAGGGCAGCCCGCTTCACGGCAACAGCGATGGCTACCAGGGTGCTCGATTGGGAGGAAGATGAACTCACGGCAATGGAAACTCGGGACAATTACTCAGGACTTCCCTCTGCTCTCACTCTCGCTATAACCTCACCGCCGACGGAAAAATGAAGGAATGGGGGAAGGAACGTCACGGACTTTAAAGGAAACTGCAACGACCTGTCGTGCCGTGCACTTCATCTTCACGCCGCTCACCTACTCCATTTTTCCCCCACGGCATCGCCTGCGCCCTATGCCTGAAATGCGACGCCACAGGAGAAAATGAAGAGAGGAGGGTCGGGCAGTTGAAGAAATTCATAGGGGCAAAATAGTAATTTCACACCCTAAAAAAATAAAAGAAACCACCCCAGGCTGCAGACGCTGGGAATCGAACCTAAGACCTCAAGATTTTTGGTGCCACTTTCAACCACTCAGCTAACTTTAACTCTTATGGCAAATATGCACGAAATAATATTTATACCAATTGAATTGATTACATAAGAAATCCTGCAGGGTCATTACAATATTCCTTTGAATTTGTTGTAACTAAAGTCACCTTGAAAATCAAAATAGTTCAAAAGTTAGGGCAAGTTTCCACTCAGATTATTTTGGGAGATATTTAGATAAGAAAGATAGTAGAGATGTCTAAACTCTTCTTCTGGCATGCTATCACTTAACTGATTTAGAGAAACATCAAAGTCTTCCAATTTTTCAAATTAATAATCGAAGAAGGAATATAACTTGCATTGAATAAATTTGAGTACAAATATAAGTTATTAAAATTTGTCATAAAACCCAAAGTTAATTGAACAGAGTAGTATAAGATTTTAAGAGTATTTTAAATACAATTCACAGAGGAAGGTAACACACCTATAAGTTTGTTGTAAGATAAGTTCAAACGAATGAGATTATGAATAGCTCCTATCTAATTTGTAATGGTACTTGTCAAATCCATCCATTTAAATTGCTAATGCTTTAGGTTATTTTTAATCATATATAAATCAAGTAAGATTGTTAAGAGTAGAAGGTACATAACTCATTAGTAAAAGTTTTATTATACAAGTCTAGATAAACAATATTTTGAAGAGTTTCTATCTGAGTTGGAATGGTAATTATCAAACCTATTATATTAAGTTCAAGAGGTTCTAGGCCGTGTCTAGGTAAACACCACTTTCTAATTTAGCGAGTTTGATAAGGGTAAAAGGTAACTTACTAGTAAGGTTATTTGAAAAGCTCCTATGTGACTTGGAATGGTACATGTCAAATCTATTTATTTAAGTTGCAAATGTTTCAGAGGCTATTGATGTCTAGTGCAAATCAAGTGAGATTTGGTAAGAGTGAAATGTACATAACTCACTAGTCAAATTGTTATAAGACAGGTTCAAATGTATGAGACTATGGAGAGTTCCTATCTGATTTGGAATAATACCTATCAAACTCATTCCAGGAAGTATAAAATCTTCTATATTGGGAAATACAGTGAGGTTGAGCTCTGCTAGACGATGGTGCTGTGGAGTGATATTTGGGAGATATATCTGAACAACGCTTCCAAATTCATTACAATATATGCCGTCCGAGTCACAAGGGTCGTCTGAGAAGTTGTAGTCACTATTGCTAAAATTCCACCATTTGGTCGAGAACTTTTCTCCTCTGCTCTCATGGCGGTGGCAATATTGGGGAAGAAAGTAATGGCAGGCCAAAATAGTAATATCACTATTACTATCACAGTTTATATTGGAAAATGCCATTGCTTAATGCAAAGTGATGACCAAATGAATGAGAGACTGAGGCTTGTTCTTTATAAGAACATAAATCAATTTGTATACAAAAAAAAAAAATTGTAACTTTGTAAGTAACATCATCTAAAGATGCGAGGTCCAATAACTTTGACTTTTATTAAAAAAAGAAAAAAGAAGAAGAAGTCATATTAGAGAGTGAGGAGTTTTTTAAAAATAATCATTCTGTTTCCAATTTTAATTTATTAAGAGAAAATGAAAAAAGAAATTAATTTCTTAATAAAAATCAGTTTTCAATTTTCAGAATGATTATTTTTTTAAAAAAAAAAAACCTCCTCACTCTCTAATATGACAACTTTTTTTTTCATTTTTTCTTTGTAATAAAAGTCAAAGTCATTGGACCACGCATCTTTAGATGATGTTACTTACAAAGTTATAATATTTTTTTTGTATAAAACTTAATTTATGTTCTTATAAAGAATAAGACTCAGTCTCGCATTCATTTGGTCATCACTTTGCATTAGCAATGGCATTTTCCAATATTTTGTGGACTACAACAATAAACAGGGTACTAGTAACAGTGATATTACTATGTTGGCCTGCCATTACTTTAGAGAATTAAAATTTATATTAAAGAACTAAAATTTATACATGTTCAATCAATATTTAATCGCTACGTGATATTTTAAATTTGTTGATTCAGTATTTTTTATTAGTAAAATTAACAATATTAAATTTAAAGGACTAAAGTTATACTTTTTAAACTTAATAGGCTAAAATGATCAAACATAAAGGACCAAACATATATTTTAATCTATATTATATATTAGTTTATACATTGGGTAAATTAATTTAGGAAAAATGATAAATATATATGATAAAGTGGATTAATTTCTTATATTTAGGATTAAAACTAACCCCTAACTAGATCATTTATTTAAAACTGGAGGAGTATTATATTTCACCTTATAAGAATTTCTTCACTAAAATGAGATCTTAATGATATAATCATATAACACATCCATCAAGGGCCCGTTTGGATAGACTTTTATAAAATAACTTTTGGATAGCTTTTGAAAAATGATTTCTGGAGAAGAGCTTATGGAAAAAAAGTTATTATAAATAAATAAGTGTTTGGATGAGTATTACTAGAAGAATTTTTGTGATTGGCAAATTACCATAAATTGTATGAAATGAAAAAAAATAATCCATCACTGTCAGCATCACGTCCCACCATCAGATCTCTCTCTCATCACGGATGATGCCTTGCAATGATGGGAACGATGGCGATGCAGAGTGAGGGAACCACTGCTGCAGTGTCCACTGGCGACTTTCTCCAACTCTGCAACTTCCTCCACTACAGTTCCACTGGCGATGGCAACTTCCTCTTCCTTAGGACCCATCGCTGTAGTGACGATGGAGCTAGAAGACGACGGAGGAGCCACAGCTAGAAGACGACAGAGGAATGTGACTTCCCTCTTCACGACCCATAGCCAAAAGACGACGAAGGAGCAGTGACGATGGAGGTCCACACAGTCTTCGCGATGGATGATGGCGGACGGTAGAAAAAGAAGATATGCCTCGACGGAAGAGAAGGGAGAGAGGAGATAGAGTGGAAAAAAATGGGGACAAAATAGTAATTGGGTAGTCCATAAGCTCTTTTACTGTTCTATAAGGTATTTATAGGAGCTTATCCAAAACTATAGTTTCAAACCATAGTTTAGTCTACAAGCCCTTTTAGACAAATATAACTATTTATTTTAAAAAAAATTAAATTAAAGTTTAGGCCAGAAACCCTTTTAAAACTAAAGTTTTGGTTTCATCCAAACAGCCACCAAGTTGAATATAAATATTAAAAGTTCACTGTAACTTGTTAATGTGATGAAAAATCCATACATGCAATACTCTAAATGTTGGTTCTAATAGTTCTACTTTTGTGCCTTGGAACAAATTATAAAAGTATTTAATTTTACAGACGTGTGGAGGATTTGTCGACTCAATAATTTGGGGGGTTAATTTTTTGCAGTCATTTTGTTATTATTTAAATTTACATAAAAAATTTCATTGTTAAACGAAGTTTTTTCATTTTACTAGAAAGTACTATAAACCTAGAAGGACGTGGCCAAAAGGTGAGAAAGCAAGTCTTACTAATGCAAAAGCTATAGAAGTCTTACCTGTTAGTGATGTTGAAAGGCTATTTTCCTATCAAATGCAAGCTTAAGCTAATAACAATGGGCATGAGAAGAAAAAGCATTTTGTATATCTGGAGGATATTGATAAGCTAAGAGCCCAAGTCTATTATTCTTTTTTTTTTAATTAGAGTAACATATACTAATGACTTAAAATTATAAACAGAATCAAATACATAATCTCTAATTTATAAAGAAGTTTTCATACTAGTAGCCTGAAAGGTTATTTTATATCTACTTGTATTTTTGAAGACTTCCATGTGATTTAGCAACAACAAAAATCACTGTAGTTTTAGAGTTTTCCCTTGTCTTTTCAATTTCGGTTTACTAATTCATTCAGATCAAGAAGACTAAATTTATGAATTTATTTTACTATTTATTAGATTCTACTATTAGATATCTAGTTTTTTAGTTCGTAATTTATATCAAATTTTTTTATTCATTGATTTAGTGTTGAATTTCTGTGATGTGAAAGTTACTTATTTTTATAATTCTTTTTTATTTAATAATTTCTTAGCATTGTAAAATAATATAGATTATGATCATTGTCAACAGTTAGCTATTAATTTTTAATCTCTCCATACATCGCACGAGAAGTAAAATCTAGTTGTTATTATTATAGGACAGATTAATTTTGATAAATCACTTCTGAACATTCATATGCATCATAATTAGTTAAGATTGTTTGCATAAATCCTTCATATCACAAACCATAACAATGAACGCCATGGAGCTCATCTGGTGTAACCAAATCCCCACATCATAGTGTCCCATGAAACTTCGAAAAAGAACTCATTATTTTTAACTTTATGATTATATTTTTAAAGACGTGTGACAAATCAAATTTATAGAAATATAATTTTTCTTAATTCTTACCGTAAGATTAAGAAAGAATTAAAAAAAAACTCAATATATCGTTAAGGTCAAAGTGTTTGGAAAGCGTCCAAATTATGGTAATGGGCAAAAACATAACGTGTGGAATGGGCACTTGGACAGATATACAAAATTCAGACTTTGCAGTAAATCCTTAAAGGTTTCATCTGAGGTACCAAGAAGACATAGAACTAAATCTTCTAGCTTTTGACTAGATTATTTGCATATATTAATTCACTAAATCCTGGATTGAGATATTATTGAAAGGAATGGCAAATGAAAGGTTGGAGGATAAAAGCCTTTGAGACATTTGGTGCATTGATGGTCGAGATGTGGGAGATGGATTCAAGCATGCCAATGCTATTGTGACCAAAAGAGTCACATCTTGTGCATCTTTCCCTGATGGCAATGGAAGACGTGGATCTAAGACATCTTTAAGCAAAGTGCTTTGGGTGCAGGTGTTTGGTAAAGATGATATCAAATCTTTAGGATGTCTTCCGAGGATTGTTTCTAATGTCACAACTCCAAAACTATAAACATCACATCTTTCAGTCACAACTAAAGTGTATGCAAGCTCTGCAATGCACAAAAAATTAAAGAAATGATGTATTTATCCCAAGGTAAGTAATTCTAAAAATAAAATATACTACACAACAAGAGAAATGGTAGAGAATCATAAAAGCTAACCTGGAGCAACATAACCATAAGTACCAACTAGAAGGGTTTGATTAGATGCATCTGGATCAATGATTCTAGCTGTTCCAAAGTCAGATAGGAAAGCTTCCATCTTTGAGTTCAACAATATATTGCTACTTGTTATGTCTCGATGGATAATTGGAGGAGCACAATGATGATGCATGTAGAACAAAGCATTTGCTATTCCTTTGATGCCATTCACTCTCTTACTCCAATCCAACCTTTTTGCTTCCTCGTCATTATTCAATAAATAAAAAAGGCTTCCCCTTTTCATGTATTCATAGATGAGAAACATGCATTGATTATGCAAACAAAACCCATGGAGCTTTACAATATGGCGATGTCGAATTTCACTTAATATCTTCACTTCATTATGAAAACTCTTCGCAAAAGATGTATTTTCATATTCTCTTCTATGAAATTTCTTCACTGCTACAATTTTACCACTAGGAAGTTGTGCTCTATAAACGCTTCCATAGGCACCGGTTCCAATACAATATTTAATGTCAAAGTCCTCTGTTGCTTTAATGATATCTTCATATGCAATTTTTCCATCAAAATTCCATATGGAAAACAAATCCCCATTCTTTCCCTCTCTTGGCTCAATTTTGGATTTCTTGTTCTTTTTGAATGATACAAATAAGATGAAACCCACAACAAATATGATGACAAGAACAATTGTCAAAGGAATAATGATTTTCAACAAATTATTTGGACCTTTATGTATTTTCTTTAGACCTAGTAATTCTTTATTACCATCTAAAATGTCACGAGAAACATCAAAGTCTTGTAAATTTATCAAATTGAGAATCGAAGAAGGGATATCACCTGCAATGAAAAAAATTGAGTACAAATATAAGTTCTTAAGATTTGTCACAAAACTCATAGTTAAAGGAGAAGGGACTCCAACTACATTTTTTTTCCTACTCCAATCCAGCAATTGTAAATAAGGTTGGAAATTGTGGAAGGTAACACACCTCTAAGGTTGTTGTAAGACAAGTCCAAATAATTTAGATTTTGAAGATATCCGATCTGAGTTGGAATAGTACCTGTCAATCCCAGGCATGTGAGTTGAAAGTGTGTTCTGGCCTTTTAGGTTATAGTTCTTATCAAATAAAATTTCAAGATTGTAAGAGTGGAGGGTAACACACCTGTAAGGTTGTTATAAGATAAGTCCAAATAATTTAGATTTTGAAGATATCCGATCTGAGTTGGAATAGTACCTGTCAAACTCAGTCATTTGAGTTGAAAGTGTGTTCTACCCTTCTAGGATATATTTCTTATCAAATAAAATTTTAAGATTGTAAGAGTGGAAGGTAACACACCTATAAGATTGCTGTAAGACAAGTCTAAATAAATAAGATTTTGAAGAGCTACAAGCTGTGTTGGAATGATACCTGTCAACCCCATTCCATGAAGATTCAAACATACTAGTTTATGTATAGCGGTGAATAGATGTATGATGAACAAATATAAATCTGCGATATTTGTCATAAAACTCATAGTTAAAGGAGAAGGGACTCCAACTACATTTTTTTTCCTACTCAAATCCAACAATTGTAAATAAGGTTGGAAATTGTGGAAGGTAACACACCTCTAAAGTTGTTGTAAGACAAGTCTAAATGATTTAGATTTTGAAGAGATCTGATCTGAGTTGGAATAATACCTGTCAAACTCAATCATTTGAGTTGAAAATGTGTTCTAGCCTTCTAGGTTATATTTCTTATCAAATAAAATTTCAAGATTGTAAGAGTGGAAGGTAACACACCTATAAGGTTGCTGTAAGACAAATCTAAATAAATGAGATTTTGAAGAGCTATAAGCTGAGATGGAATGATACCTGTCAACCCTATTCCATGAAGATTCAAACATACTAGTTTATTTATTGCGGTGAATAAATGTATGTACAAATATAAATCTGTGATATTTGTCATAGAACCCAAAGCGGAAGGAAATATGGGTCCAACTAGATTGTTTGTATTCAAATTGAGCAAGCAAGGTCGGTAAGGGAGGAAGATAAATAACATTATTGTAAGACAAGTGCAAATATTGGATGAATTAGACTGGTACCTGTTATCCCCATTCTACTAAGATTCAAATAATTTAGTTTTTGAATTGCAGTGAAGTTGAGATCTGCTAGCCGAGGTTGCTGTGAATGGATTATTGGTTGGTCAATTGAAATTACATTTCCAAGGAGATTGCAATTTATGCCATGCCAGTCACAATAGTAGTTGGAGTCACTATCTCTCATGTTCCACCATTTGCTCTCAAGCAGTGCATGCTTCTCCTCTACTGTAATGGAATCACATGATAATAATTAGTGGAAGTGATCATCAAATGACTGCAAAGTTTCTTCATATATAGCAAGTTTTGCTGTTTAGAAGACAAAAGTTTGCCATCACTTGAGAAGTTTCTCCCCATTAAAATCAAAAGTTTGCTTATGCTTGTTCTTTATTATTGTGGTTAATCTATAGAGCATTCAATATTACTCTTCTAATCCTGAATATATGACCTATTTAACTAATTTGATTAGATTAAAGAAGTTTGTTAAGTTACTTAATATGATTTATATTTTTCCTACCTAGTCATATTTCTTAATTCATTTTTTCTCTTATTTGATTATTATTGAGAGAGTATCGATAGGGGTAATTTGGAAAAAATTGATAAATATATAAAATATGTTTTATATTTATGACTAAGATCAACTCTTCAATTAGGTCTTATATTACGGACCGGATGATGAATATTATTTTCTTGTGTTATATTTGAATTTTGACATGATAAAGCTTAAAAATGACTTCTTAATATTATGCTTTTTTAATCAAAACAAGCTAAGTATTTTAATCCATTAAAACATGTAGTCTTCAATGCATTATTTCTTTATTTTTTTTTAGTTTGGATAAGGACGAGAGGTAACTCACTTGAAATAATATTGTTATGAGACAAATTTAGATATGTGAGATTTTGAAGACCTTCTATCTTCGCAAAAGTGGTACCTGTCAAAACACATGTCTTTGAGTTGCAAAGGTGTTCTAGGTTATTTTTTATTAAATAAAAATTCAACACAATAAGAGTGGAAGGTAACACACTTGTAAGATTATTGTAAGACAAGTCCAACTGAATGAGATTTTGAAGAGCTCTTATTTGTGTTGGAATGGTACCTGTCAAAACATAATTTGAGTAGCAAGTGTGATCTAGCTTATTTTTTATTAAATAAAAATTCAAGGTAGGCAATAGTGGAAGGTCACAAACCAATAAGGTTGTTATAAGACAAGTTCAAATGAACGAGATTTTTAAGAGCTCCTATCTGTGTTGGAATGGTACCTGTCAATAGAGGTATTAGGTTGTGTGGAGATAAATATAACATTTCTAAATTGAGTGAAATTGTAAGGTAAGAATGGAAGGTACCTAACTTACCCGTAAGATTATTATAAGACAAGTCTAGATAGATAAGATCATGAAGAGCTCCTATCTGATTTGGAATGGAATCCATTAAACCTATTTTAGGAAGTATCAACTCATTTAGGTTGGGAAAAGCAGTGAGGTTGAGATCGGCTAGGCGAGGGTGCTCTGTAGTGATCCTTGGTTGATTCATCTGAAAAACGCTTCCAAATTCATTACAATGTATTTCTGCCCAATCACAAGGGTCTGAGAAGTTGTAGGCACTGTTGCTAAAATTCCACCATTTGGACTGAAGCAGAGCATGTTTCTCCTCAGCTATCATGGCAACAGCTGCAGTTACAGCAAAGCATAATAATGATAGCACTTTCACTGCCATCTCTTATTAATTTGTTGCAGGAAGTGATTACCAAATGAGTGCAGCCAGAGTCTATATATAGATAGATAGATCGAGGAAGATTGAATTGTCAAATGATGTGGATGATCCGCCCGGCCAACGTCAAGGTCGTTGGGGTATGTGTACGTCCAACGGCGACATGATCATAGCGTGTGAGATGGGCACGGTTGAAGAATGCATACTCCCTTTAATCTTTATTACAAGTCACACTTAACTATCTCATTAAAATCAAGGAGACGTGTTTGTTTGACTCATTAACTTCATTTCAACAACTACATTAGATTTTAAGTATCATCTTAATAAATTGTAATGAGGATAATATTTGGAAAAGCTTGCCCTGATTTTAGATTCCCATTTTATCCCTAAATCTAAGTATATTTCATCTTAGATGGAGGGCATTGAAGGGTAGTAATTAAGTTTTAAAATAGTGTAACATTAAATAGAGGGCAAAAGGTACAAGAGCACGTTTCTCCTCTGCTTTCACGGCAACAGCATAATAATATTAATAATAGCACTCTCATCATCACTCCCATCTTTAATCCATTTGTTTCCACAAGGTGATCACTAAATTGAAGTCTTTACACAGAGCAATATTGAATCACTTTGCGAGTATTGTTTACGAGTCAAAGTCGTTGTTGTGAGATGGTCAAAGTTGTTAAAGCATTTGTCAGTGGTTCAATTTTGGGATGGAATTTGTGGTCTTCCTTGCTATCTTCTCCCATACGCATCTAAAGGTTTTTTGTGGAGTCTTTGCGCGTAGGAAAATGGAGTTGGTAGAGATTAGTCTGTCAAACTGAAGTATAAGCGTCGGTGTGAACAGTATTAAATTACTCCAATTATATTTAAAAAAATTAATTAAATTAATTAATATGATATTTTTTAAACTATCCTAATCATTTTTCTTAACTTTCGCTCCCTCTCTTATTTGATTATTGTTAAGAGAGTATCATTAAAAATAATTAAAAAAAATTATAAATATCAAAAATAAGTTTTACATTTAAAAATAAAATTATTTCTCTAATTAAATCATATATTAAGAACGAGATGAATATTTAATTTTCTTTAAAAGTGAATTTTTTTCCTTCTAAATGTGGAAAAAAATTGTTTCATTTATGCTACATGTACTAAACATTTTTATCTTGATATTTACAGTAATTTCTTTTAATCATCTTTTTACCGTTGTAAGAAATAGATTATGATAATTATCAAACGGTTAGCTATTAATTTTTAATATCTCCAGACATCGCCCCTCAAGTAAAATCTAGTTATTATAATAGGATAAACCAATTTTGATAAATGACTTGTAAACATTCCAACCCATCATAATTAAGATTGTTTGCCTAAATCCTTCATATCACCAGCCCTACTATAAATTCATATATACACCTGAAAGTGTCAAATGTGTAACAATTCTGCAAATCTCAATGTAAAGCAATCACAGCCTACTTACTTACAGATATGCCTTCCGCCGTAGAAAATAGAACAGAGAACGAAAAAAGGAAACAGAAAGTCAAGAACATGTTCCATCTATGTGCATAGAAGAAGAGTATTACAAACTAGGGTAATCTCTACTTCCTCCCAGTAGTTCCAAGTCTAGGTTTGCCTTTAACCTCAGATTCCTGCATTGCAAAACCATATCACATATATTTGCATGCCGCCAAAAGCTATCAAAGAACTTCTTCTTTTTTCTTTTGACAAACAAATCGAATACCTGTGGCAAGTGCAGGAAAATGTAATTCTTTGCTGTCGCAGGATTATGATTTTCAGCCCCTTTACTCCAGTCATAGCATACCTATAATCAGAAATATGAACATATCATTCGCACAAGGTTCAACAACATTCATTAAGATTTTTCTTCGTATAGAAATTTCTACTACACAAGATGAATCTTCAATAGCAAAACTTGTGACTGACTACACAAATACATGATTATTCAATCATAGCAAAACAGGGATATAGACACATCACTTACAGCTTCTTATGACACTTATCAAGTTTCTCTAATGTGTATAACTTTGCCTTTCTTACATGACATTGACAGACAAGTTCACAATGAAGAGCCATCAACTAACTCTCCTTTCTTGCGATTCTTTTGCATGCCTACATTTTTTTAGTGAAATACCTACATGTTTCTACTTCTTTTTCTATCTTAATTCCAAAATTCCAGACGATTTTCTTCCATTTTAGCATCCCCTTAAACATATCTGTGCAGAGGAGATTTTCAAGGCACCCTCATTACTAAATGAAAGAACAAAAAAGCTTATATAAAAATCAAAGATTCTCCATGCTACTTCGTGTAATACAAAGAGGATGCCAAAATTTATTTCAAAGAGCTGCAAACTTGCGCAGAAACAGGATGTACCGAGTAAGCAAAGATTGAACCATCATTGTTGAAGGCACTGCATGGAATAGGTTGACTGCACCTTAACATGGCCTGAAATTAGAAAAGCTTGCACTAAAATTGTAAAAGCATTTAGGACACCTGATTAAACCAAAAAAACCACCGCAATATATATGGAACTAAAGATTATGTTGAAGACTGGAGGAGAGGATGCAAAGACCAAATAGGTTTCCGCTATTATATCTATATGCAGGTCATACATTTGATTATGGGAAAAATGTTCGCTAATTAAAAATGAAAGGAAGCATTGGAAGAACCTTAAGTCTCTGTTTACTATCCTTGTCCCAAAAGTTAAAAGCACCATCAGAACCCGCAGTTGGATGTACCTGTAACAAATGCAATGATCAACAAATAATAACACATTTATAAAGCTAAAGTTTAGGATAGGTAAACTTTATTAATGATGTCTTGCATGTCTATTACTGATTGAAATGTTGGCCTTATAAGTAGACAAAAAATTTAGGGAAGAAATTTGAAAAGCACAAAACAATAAATGATTGGCCATCCTTAAAATGTTGATAGTCCCACCGCACATCGATGAAACTCTGCTAGACATTGGTCAAGACAGATAAAACATGCATGTCTATCTGATGAACATTGTATCATGTTTTGTTTTATCCCATGATATAATATTAATAAAATAATAGAGATTAAAAAACATAAAGTTTAGGCGTTCTCTCTCTTTGACCCCAATCCATCTGATGTTGGACTTCTTTTAAAATGTTCTCTCTCTGTAGTCTTCATTTGAGGCGTTTTGGGCATAGGAAGCGACATGTATTTTACATTCATTTTTTCAAAGGCTAAATATGTAGCCTATTTGATTACCTAGAGAGAATTGATTTTGTGTTGTAAGGTACAATAAACCGATTGATTGAGGTAATACTTCAACGGTCAGTGATTCAAACAGACGTGAGCCGAGGTCAGTCATTTAAAATAATATTTCTCTTATCAATGATTTGTTCAAGGATAAAGTGGATCCAACGCGATTAATTTAAAAAAAATAATTAGTATCATCAAATATTTAAAAATATAATTAATATCTTAAAATATTTAAATTGTTATAATTTTACCCTTTAGTTAACAAAAACTTAAACTTTTATTTGATATATGCTATATAAAATTTTTATTTCAATATATTATTATTTAAAAAATTACATATATAATATTATTTTAATAAATTGTATTAAATAAACCATAAATTTTTTTAATATTTATATATAAATTATATATAATGTTAATTTTAAGATTTATTCAGTATTTTTTTAAATAATATAATACATGTGACTTTTTAAATATTTAAATTGTTATAATTTTACCCTTTAGTTAACAAAAACTCAAACTTTTATTTGATATATGCTATATAAAATTTTTATTTTAATATATTATTATTTAAAAAATTACATATATAATATTGTTTTAATAAATTGTATTAAATAAACCATAAATTTTTTTAATATTTATATATAAATTATATATAATGTCAATTTTAAGATTTATTCAGTATTTTTTTAAATAATATAATACATGTGACTTTTTAAATATTTAAATTGTTATAATTTTACCCTTTAGTTAACAAAAACTCAAACTTTTATTTGATATATGCTATATAAAATTTTTATTTTAATATATTATTATTTAAAAAATTATATATATAATATTGTTTTAATAAATTGTATTAAATAAACCATAAAATTTTTTAATATTTACATATAAATTATATATAATGTCAATTTTAAGATTTATTCAGTATTTTTTTAAATAATATAATACATGTGACCTTTTAAATAATAATGTGTTAAAATAAAAATATTAAGTGAGATAGATCAGACATAAATTTATATTTTTATCAGTGAAAGAGCGAAATTATACCAATTTAAATACTTTAAGGTGTTGATTGTGTCTCCAAAATTAGTTTGGGCTACCAATTGCACCTTTAAATACTTTAGAGTGCTAATTGCTCTTTTAAAATTAGTTTGAATGTTGGTTGTACTTTTATTCTTTATTTAACTAATTTAATTAAATTAAAAAAATTAGTTAATATGTCATCGTTTTTCTAAAATACCATGATCATTTTTCTTAACTTCCTCATTTATTTTCTTATTTGATTATTATTGAGGGAATATCAGCATGCATAATTTATGAAAAAGTTAATAAATATAGAAAATAAGTATTATATTTAAGACTAAAATTAACTTTTTAATTATGTATTATATTGAGGACTAGAGGAGCATAATTTAAGGTAAAGTATACGTTTGATACTTTTTGTATAATTTTATACTTACAGTCTGGTTGGTATGAGAAAAATAGAAGAGAGAAAAAATTTTATTGAGTGCTATTATATATATGAATCATAAATTAATTTAAAATACTAAATATTATTCAAAAAATATTTTAGTGTTGGATGTAATTTAATTCTGGTTTAAAATAAGGTCCAATTTTACTAAAGCAATTAAGTGAAAATTTAAAAAATAATTTTTATATTTAAAATTAAAATTAATTTTAATTATATTTTATATTTAGTATAATAAAGAAAAAAAATCTGACCTCTCCAATTGCCTCAAACACAGACGAATTGAAAGAAGCTGCAGTTAGAATAGGCACAGGAAAACTGGGGGCTCCAGGAACCAAACTTGAAAACCGAGTGCCTGGGCCCACATTCGACACTCCATATATGAATTGCCTCGGACCACCATTCATACTTCGGAATCCCAAGTCTGCTCACATTCGCCGCCGAATTCACCAGATTCCCTATCTTCTCTTGCAGACTCAGTCTCTTCACCAAATCCCCCACCCTCGCTTGCATCGGCAATGACTTGTTGCAGAATCCGAACCCAGCTAGTTCCGGATTCTTGGCCACATCACAAAATACAAAAATATTTTATTTTATTTATTTTTAGGTAGAAATACAAAAATACCTATAAACTATCACTCAAAATGCGACTCGCACAATATTAAAGCTTTGGATGCAAAAATGTTCATAAAAATTTTAAAAAGTTATAAAATGCTCGATTTTAAATTGTGGGCCCCATACTGTTATCTAGTCATCCGACGAACTTCTCTAATCTTGGACCCACTTGGCCTCTCCTTTCCACTTAAAACTTCACACCTCACTCATCTCTCCCCCTCTCACTGTCGCTGAAGCAGCAAATGATGAGAGCTCAACGGAAAGAAGAGGACGAAGAGGAACGCGCCTTGTTTTTTTTTTTTTTTTTTTTGGATTGAAGTAAATGCCTAGGGTTTTTTGTTTGACGTCCTTTGCTTAATCAAAGCCATCCTTCATCCTCCTCTTACTCTTGAAAATGGAGGCAAAGAACGAGTTCGTGGCTTGATTTTTGATGCTAGTCAAAATAGCCTGTCTTTAATCTTCTCGAATCGCTCACCGGAGATGTTCAATGCTCAACGGAAAATAGGTTACAAAGTCGTTATTGAAATGGCGGTCAAAAGCCGTCCGCGAAGACGTGCCGAATGTCGGCATAGAAGCCCCAAGGTTTTGAGCTTTTGTAACCGAGCTTCTGCGCAGCTACCTCAAATGGGTCTGAAATCAGAAAAAGGGGTTTTAGTGGAGATTGGAGAGGCTTATTGAAGCCAAATGAAGAAAAGAGCAGAAGAAGAAAGCTTCTCATCTTTTACCGTTTATAAGTTTTTTTTTTTTTTTTGCTGCTAAAGGAGGTGTTCTCCTACCAGCTTCATTCCATATTTCTTTTTTCTTTTTCTTTTTAAAGTTTTTTGGTAATTGTTTGGAAGAAGAGGAAGAGGAGAAGGAAGAAGGAGTCAAGGACGCATGGGTCAGTTATTAATGTTCTTATTATAATAATATTTTTCACTGTGCAAGACAAAGAGGATGCTGACTTGGATAACGACATGGGACCCACCATAAAAATTAACAGACGTTGTGTTACTTTAATGGCGGTGGCATTTTTGGGCCTTTCCGTGCCCCCAAAATTTTAATATGGTGTCCGTTGCATTTTTGGTGATAATTTATAAGTACCTTAACCTTTATAGGGCCTGTTTGGATAGGATTTTAAAAAAGGGTTTATGAAAAAAAAGAGTTTATAGACAATTTATGAAAAAGGACTTTTGGAGAAGAGTTTATGGAAAAAAAGTAGTTTTGAATAAATAGGTGTTTAGATAGTTATTTTTAGAATGACTTTTTATGGTGGTAAATTACCAAAAAGGGTATGATTTGATTTAAAGTAGGAGAGAGGGGAGAGTTAGAGAAAAGAGAAAAGAGAGGAGAGAGGGAAGAGAGGAGAAAGGAGAGAGGGTGTAAGAAAAAATAGGAGAGAGGAGAGAAGGTGTAAGAAAAAGTAGGAGAGAGGAGAGATGGTGCAAGAAAAAATAGGGATAAGATAGTAATTGGATAGTCCATAAGTGCTTTTACTGTTGAAAAAGCTATTTTAAATAGCTTATTCAAAACTATGATTTTAAACCATGGTTTTGTCCAAAAGCACTTATGGACAAATAAATCTGTTTGTTTTAAAATTTTTCTAAACCGAGGTTTAGACTAAAAGTCGTTTTAAAATCGCGATTTACGGCCTTATCAAACAGGCCCATATTTTAATAAGATGCTATCGGAGCCTCGTTCTTCTCATGGAGGTGGTGTCGTCCACAGACCGGTAAGCGTGCGCGTCTTTGACCATTCTACCTCTTCCGAAAACCCCCCTCTGGTTCATTTTCCTCTGAATTTCATTTTCTCATAACTCAAAATCAAATAAAAAACGAAACGAAATTAAGTAAAAAAAAAAAAAAAGAAAACCCAATGGAGAAGGGGAAAAGGAAGGGAGAAAAAGAAGTGAAGAAATTTCTCAGTCAGAGATGTAACATGCATTGACTCGGCTATCTCAATCATACTCTCCTTTCCACAGTCCACTTTGGCCTTGCAAATTTTGAAGCTCATCTCCTATCTCGTCTCCGTTTGGCACCATTTTCATCTAAATTCATCGACACCCATATGAGATTACAGCTCCCGATTCCAGAGAAAAAAAAAATTCAGGGAGGAGAAAGGTGGAAGCTAACAAGAAGGCGCTTGTGTAAAATCCTCAGGAGTTCATTTGGTCAATGAGGTCAACGTGCTTGTGAGTTTATGCTTCGTTATGAAGTTCACGGGGTTCTAGTTGAAGAGGATGAGAGATATGGACAGAGGGATTTCGCCTTTCATGGGCGCTTTACTCCTTTGTGCAATTTTAGTGTTTGATTTGGTGCTAAATGTTTCCGGTAATGCCGAAGGTGGGTGGTACCTTTTTGTCACTGCTCTTTGGTTTCTTTAATTTTTCATATTATGAATTCTTTTGAATGCTTTGAGATGGGAAAATTCACTATTTTGCTGCTCTTCTTGCTTTGTTAACTATACTTCTTGATTGACATACATAACTAGAGAAGTTAGTAGGATTTCCTCATGGAGTAGCTATTTTAATATTCCAACTTAAAACTTCTCTGTCTATAATGCTTTTGTTCGAGTATGAACAGAGATGGTTGAAGGGTTTTCATAAAATTCGTTTTTATGCTATATATATTGGTCCTGGCTTGGTTGATTGTCCATAATAAAGGCAAAATTTTAGTTTATGCTCATAGTTCAGAGAAACTGTTGTGTTCTTATACTTCATTGAGAATTGATGGGTCTGAATTTTGGAAGATCTGATCATCTTCGAATGGCTTGTCAAAATGTTTTTGACATTTAGAAATAGATCATATTTTTCTTTCCCTTAACATAAATCTCCTACTGTTTGGCCCTGTTCTAGGACTGTGACTAAGGGTGAAGTAAGAAAGTATCCCTTATCCCTTTATGCTTCTTTTTTCTGTATTTCCCACTTCCCAGGGCAGCAAAAGCATTTACACCTTGTTTGATTAAATATCTTTAATTACTATAATATAATTGGTTTTTCATATTTGTGACCTGCTGAGATATTGCTTGGATAACACAATATATGATTAATTTAAACGATTTCTGCATCTGAAATTGCTTTTTTTCTAAGACAGGTGATGCCCTGAATGCATTTAAGACCAACGTAGCTGATCCAAACAATGTTCTTCAAAGTTGGGATGCTACCCTTGTCAATCCTTGCACGTGGTTTCATGTTACATGCAATACGGATAATAGCGTAACCCGTGTGTAAGTTATTTCTGGGATTTTTAGCTATCATATATGACCATTCTGCATATGCTAAACATTTCTATCTATCTCTGGTCAGTGATCTTGGAAACGCCAACCTTTCTGGTGAACTAGTTGCAAATCTTGGTCAACTCCCAAACTTGCAGTATCTGTAAGTTGTGAATCGGATATGATTTTGTTGCACATATTTGCATCTTTTTATGGGAATATTATGATTTGACATTATTTCTTGAACCATTATCTCTTCTGCTCTTTGCTGGTGTTTTTACTTGATTTTACCATCATTACAGTGGCTGGCTTTATAGAGTAGGCTGCCATTTCACTTGTTTCTTAGTATGACGCCTCAACTTCAAACTTGAGTGCAATTCATTACTCAAAGTTTTAAAGAATTTATCTTAAATATTGTGCATATTGGCAAAGTATTTTCTATCTTCCTCCTCTGCCTATGCCCTCCATCTAGCAAAGTTCAGGTGCTCTACAGCATCCATCTATTTGTCCACCTTTTTTATTCTATTTGATCAACAAGCAATGAATAGGATATATTATTTTGAGGAAAAACTGTCCTTATTCTTGTGATATTTTAATACATGAATATCATGCTACACTGCCCTACTACATATTGAAACTTATCATTCCTTCTGACTATTCATTGGTACTTGTCTAGGTCTATACCTTGTTCTCCTCCTGTGTTTCCTACAGTAGAAATTGCAACAGTTTCCAAATTTCCTTTTTTGTCCTTGCTCTATACTTCTTTCTTATTTACATCAAGCCTTTGATATGGGGACTTTCTGAATAAACAATAATTAGTGAAGAACAAAGAGTTTCCTAGTTCAAGTTTTCTTTGATGTGCAACGACTTTACTATTTCGCTGTCCTTGCAGCTCTAGGAATCTTCTTTTCTCTTGTTGCAATGAATGTGCTACTCTGGTTTCTTCCTCTCCAAGTTTAGACATCACACACAAGATAGATTGAGCCTCCAATTTGGCATATCGGTATCTAGACCTCCCTTGGATTAATGTCTCCTTTTAATTGGACTTGTAGACGTATGGGAAAGGTCAAACATAGTTAGGCGCCATCTGTAGTACTTTTTAGGCTTCTGGCTTTGAGTGATGTTAGGCTTATTCCTTTGGACTCTTCATATGAGTCCTTCAAGCATCAGAACTTGAGCTCTCTTTGCTTCTTTAACTTTTATACAAATAAATACATGGATTCCAACTAAGGTCTTTCCACATAAAAGCATGCCAAATCTATAATTTTATCCTATAGGCAAATTAACCTAGAAATGATGATAGAATGGAAGGAAAAATCAAATAGACAAGTCCTTATTCAACGTTGTGAAAATGCATATAAAATTGAGACTTAACAGTTAGTGCATATAATTGTATAGTATACCAAACCCCAATTTATGCAGGAAAGGACATGAAGTCTGAATTGAATGTTATTGATAGCCTACCTTATGACTGTTGATCTTCATTAGTTCAATTTTGAACCTCATGTCTGAACTATTTAAGGTCATACAAACCTTTCTTGAGCCATTTAAGATTATCTCAGCCTTTGAATCCTCCTATGCAAAGCTAGAACCAAAAATCTCATCTGCTTTAGTTATTATCATGAACTATGAACTATGCTGTATATTATTCCCAAATCTGTTTGGCCAAAAAAAAAATATTATTCCTAAATCTTGTGATCAATCACTGGTTGTTGCTATAATTAGATCAACTTTCTAATTCATGATGTTGATATTCTAAGGCATGTTGCTCCTCCTCTGGTTGTTTAAGAGACTCAATTATCTTGTGGAGCAGTTACGTGTTAACAACTTTTGCTGTCTCCCAAGCTTATGCTTGACATCAAATGGCCTTTAGAGACGATTATATAAATTGCTGAAGCAAAAGTTATGTGTCGTATGTCATACGATCCATCAATGATTTTGTTTTTTCTGGTGTTTTTGCTTCAGTTTTCACCTTATCAACATAAGATTTCCAGCTGCTCCATACCAATTCCAGGCTCATATCTGTCATTATCTAACTATTTGTTGGGATTTTTTTCTTTATGCCCAAATCTGAATTTTTGTTCTTTTCTATGCCAGGGAGCTTTATAGTAACAATATAACTGGAAAAATCCCACCTGAATTTGGAAATTTGACAAATTTGGTGAGCTTGGATCTGTACGCCAATCGCATAGCTAGTAACATCCCAGAAACATTGGACAAGCTTCAAAAACTACGTTTCCTGTATGGCATGCTCTTCTTAGATCCACAGTTTATATTTAAATCTTTTTTTTATTCTCTTTCTTGATTAAAGTGTCTTGGTTATCTGTTAAGCATTCATACTGCACTGCATTTTGCTTGTTTTTCTTAACATCAGACTTTCACCAGTCAAATAGTCAAGGCTTTAAGCGTGCCTGGTTGAGGGCGATCAATATGTTACACTCGAAAAGAAAGCACCTGTTGTCTTCCTGGTCTTTTTCCATGCGAATTTATCATATCAAAGTGCATTTTAAATTGGGAAAGTTTGTTTTGCTGTTTGATGTATTCTCAGAAAAACTGAATAACAGTTCAAATGATCAATAATTTCTTATTTGAAATGTATACTGTATATTAATTTAAGATAAATTATTGCTTGGATTCCAAGGTCCATTATTTGTTATCCTCAATGGCAAACGAGGAGACAATGCTCTGGATACCTTGTGTTTATACCGGGATGCTAATGGAATCTTTGTCTTGCTCTCTGGGAATGATGTAGTGGAAGCATCCAGTGAATGGTTTAACCGTTAATTCTATGAGTTTCCTTTGTATAAACAAAAAAGACAAGTTAATGTGGCATAAAACGACATGATATTCTCAAATTTTGTGAGATATTTATGATAATATCTTCAAATTGTACAGTGGATTTTCGTTAATAAAAAAGTATTTTCATAAACAGTTTTTCAATAATGTAAGATTAGTTTTTTATTGACACCAGTGTCTATAATCCAGGATTAGCATATCAATATTCATTTGGTTTATTGCCCATTGCAATCCATTAATCTCCATCACAAATAATCTAGCTTCAGAAATGAGGTTGTAATGACTTGGGTTCCTCACGTTGGTACTGCTTTTAAGCTGAAAAAATCTATATTCATCTCTGATGGTCTATGGTGTGTTCTTATGTGCCATACCATGATCATTAGGTCAAAGGGCAAAGAAGAAAGAATTTATTGTAAATTTCCAAATGTAATCATTCAATCCTTAGGGGTACTTGAAGCTAAAAGTCAATTTATGGATGCATCAACCATGTCAACAAATTTACTTTTCCAAGTACAAGTTTATGTTATCTGCATTGGAGGGACACATTCTAGTTATTTATGAAAAATTATGGTTTGTCCATTATTTTCATATTTCTCTCTGCCTTAGCTTACTAGTATTTGCAAACTAATCCTTCCTGCTATCTGAAATAGGCGTCTCAACAATAACAACTTGACTGGAGCCATTCCCATGACCTTGACTAATGTTAATTCACTGCAAGTCCTGTGAGTTTTTCTACTAAGTTTCAATGATCATATGCAAAACTACATATTAAGTTATATATATCTATAATGAAGTGTAAACTCATGGTCATTATGGAATCTAGTGATCTTTCAAATAACCAGCTAGTAGGAGAAATCCCGTCCAATGGTTCATTTCTAGCGTTTACTGACCTCAGGTTGGTGATAGCGTTTTGTTTATTTCTGGTGATTATTGAGGTGGAACATATCAAAGATTTGTTAATCACTCTGTTTCACTTGACAGTTTTAAAGGTAATCCTCGTTTGAAACCACTAAACATTACACCTGGACCAATTTCACCAACGCCGCCGCCATCTTCTTCAGGTTTGTTGATGTCTTTTTCAATAATAATTTAGATTGTTGAAAGAACAACTCTACCTTAAATCTTTAGTTAGAGAACAGACCCTCTCTTGTACAAACAAACCTATTGAGCTTAAATTATAACTGAACATAAACTTTAGTTTTTTATGACGAGAATGCTTAGCTGGCCTTACCAATTGTGTACAGTGTGGGGAAGGAGAAAGGAAAGAATTGACAATTCAACGACTGCATAGCTATTTTAAATTCTTTACTGTAATCACAGATGATGCTTGATGCCTATGTGAGTCTGTGACTCATTTATTTTTATCAAATATTTAATTCATAGAAAAGAAGAGAGCATGATTGAATATTTTGAATAGAATGATGATTTGCTGTCAACTTGTAATCTGTAAACTGTTTCAGCCAATAGTGCTACTAGAGCTATTGCTGGAGGAGTTGCTGCTGCTGCTGCTCTAATGTTTGCAGCCCCTGCAATTGCACTTGCTTATTGCCGGAAGAGGAGACAGCAAGATTATTTCTTTGATGTTCCTGGTAAGTTGAATAATGGAAAAGATGGTATACATAATGATTAATGAATTATATGACAGCCATAATTGATTTATCGACATTTTCCCCTTTTTACTGGCAGCTGAGGAGGACCCTGAAGTTCACCTTGGTCAGCTTAAAAAGTTTCCCCTGCGCGAGCTGCAAGTTGCAACTGACAACTTTAGTAACAAAAACATTCTGGGTAGAGGTGGATTTGGTAAGGTTTACAAGGGACGGTTAACTGATGGGTCTCTAGTTGCAGTGAAAAGACTTAAAGAGGAACGCACTCAGGGTGGAGAGCTGCAATTTCAAACAGAAGTAGAAATGATCAGCTTGGCTGTCCATCGTAATTTGCTCCGGCTGCGTGGTTTTTGCATGACACCAACTGAACGGTTGCTTGTGTATCCTTACATGGCTAATGGTAGTGTGGCATCGTGTTTACGAGGTATCCTTGTTCTTCTACTTTGGCTGTTTGATTAATTTTTTCTAGGAAGATTAATTTAATTAGCATTGCCTCTACTCATACTTGAAACCTGTATGTGGTTGACATAAAAGGAATTATTGTATTTCCTTTTCAGGTAACATTAATGTTAACTTTTAATTTCACACTACTGTTAATGAAACATGAATTATGCTATTCTTAGAAGTTATTTGGCACTAGGATGCAAGCACAATATAGATATAAATATCTCCAAATAAAAAAAATCTCACTGTTAAATATTTAAATTATAGTTTCATATTGAGATGCGTTTATGTATATTGGGTATGCCCTCAATTGTCTTCTAATGTCTTAGACCGCCCGGATACAAAGCCCCCACTTGAATGGCCTATACGGAAACGAATCACACTGGGAGCTGCAAGGGGGCTTGCTTATTTACATGATCATTGTGATCCAAAGATCATTCACCGTGATGTTAAAGCTGCCAATATATTATTGGATGAGGAATATGAAGCAGTTGTTGGGGACTTCGGCTTGGCAAAACTCATGGATTACAAAGATACTCATGTTACCACTGCTGTGCGTGGTACAATCGGGCACATTGCCCCAGAATACCTCTCCACGGGAAAGTCATCAGAGAAGACCGATGTTTTTGGTTATGGTGTGATGCTTCTTGAACTAATAACTGGACAGAGGGCTTTTGATCTTGCTCGACTTGCCAACAATGATGATGTCATGTTACTTGATTGGGTATGTTCTCTATTTTCTCATAACGTGTTACTAACATTCTTATTTTCTAAGTCACTTCAAACTAATTCACAGGAACCACTAAAAATAGTTAAAAGCATTAAATTTGTCATAAAATTCAAGTGATTTCAAATATCACCCTTATTAACTATACTAAACTCTAACATATATTAATTTCTAGTTTCTCTCACAACCCTTATTAAATATGGGCATATATGGAGAAAAATATTTAATCCTCCTTGAAACTAGTAAATACCTTATAACAAACAAGGACCAAGAACACCTTCTAGAAGGCACTCTATAATAAGGGACAAGTATGAGGTTATTTTATGTAATCAAACATCTTTTACTTTGGATGCAGGTGAAAGGGCTTTTGAAAGACAAGAGATTGGAAACACTAGTGGATGCTGATTTGCAGGGGGAATATAATGAAGAGGAGGTAGAGCAACTAATCCAAGTGGCCCTGCTCTGCACACAAAGCTCGGCTATGGAAAGACCAAAAATGTCTGACGTGGTAAGGATGCTTGAAGGTGATGGTTTAGCTGAAAAATGGGATCAATGGCAGAAAGACGAGATGTATCGACGAGATAATCAAACCCTTCTCCCTAATCCTAATTGGCCGATTGTCGACTCGGCTTCACATATTCCCCCAGATGAACTGTCAGGTCCCAGATGAAACACTGTTAAGCATCTACACAATCCTTTCATACCTATAGAAGATGGCTCAAACAATTTGAAAGTGATCATACTCAAGAACGTTAGTGCATATGATTTTCACTGTAGCTTGATTTTTCTTACTTTTGGATTATGCTATCCAGATAGAATCCTCCTTTGATCATGTTGTGATTGTTGTAAGAGAAATGTATAATTGGGACTCTAGTCCACAAGTGACCATCACTTGTGCTATATTATAGGTATTAAAAATTTATTATAGAAAATAAATAAAAGTCTGTTTTCCCTTTCAAAATTCAGGTAACCAGACAAAGATGTAGATTTTAGGGATTTCAAAAGTCAGTACTCTTTAATTTCATTGGAATCTACTTGTCAGGATGACACTGAAATGGGGTGGTCAATTTGTGTGCAACCTGGCAATTCCAGTGGACAATGATAGGAGAAAACAAATTGCACCTGACTAAACATACTAAAAAAGGGAAACTGGTCACAAACAAATTTTGATTTAGTTGAACTCCCATCTATTTAAGTGAAAAGGCCCTTATCGCTCACGCTAACTTGAAATGGTTATTTACTCAATATTTAACTGCTCATACTTAAGTAAAATCAGTTTTCTTTGGATGCAATTAGTTAGAAAAGAAGAATCGACTCAAAATTAGGTTATGCCAAACTTGACATGTAAAGAGTTTTTTTTATCAAAATACAACACCTACAAGAAATTAAACATATGACAAACTTCAAATATAGACTTTGCAACAAATCCTTAAAGATTTCATCTGAGTTACAAGGAAGCATAGAGCCAAAACTCCTAGCCATTTACTAGATTATTTGCATATCTTGATTCACTAAATGCTGGATTGATACATCATTGAAAGGTATGGAAAATGGCAGGTTGGAGGATGAAAGACATTGCGACACTTGTTTCATTGATGGTCGAGGTTTTGGAGATGGATTCAAGCATGCTAATGCTATTGTCACCAAAAGAGTCACACATTGTGCATCTTTCTGTGATGGCTGTGGGAGACGTTGGTCTAACACATCTTTTAACAAAATGCTTTCAGTACATGTCCTTGACAAAGATGATATCAAATCTCCAGGATGTCTTCCAATGATTGTTTCTAATGTCACAACTCCAAAACTATACACGTCACATTTTTCAGTCACAACTAAGGTGTATGCGAGCTCTGCAATGGACCAACAATTAAAGAAATTATGTACTTATCCCAAAGTAAGTAATTGTACAAATAAAGTATAACACAACCAGAGAAATAGTAGAGAATCAAAAGAAGCTAACCTGGAGCAACATAACCACAAGTACCAACTAGAAGAGTTTGATTAGAAGTATCTGGATCAATGATTCTAGCTGTGCCAAAGTCAGATAGAAAAGCTTCCATCTTTGAGTTCAACAACACATTACTACTTGTTATGTCTCGATGGATAAATGGAGCAGCACAGTCATGATGCATGTACAACAGAGCATTTGCTATTCCTCTGATAGCATTCACTCTCTTACTCCAATCCAGCTCTCTAGCTTCATCATCATTATTCAAGACATAAAAAAGGCTTCCTCTTTCCATGTATTCATAGATGAGAAACATGCATTGATTATGCAAACAAAACCCATGAAGCTTTACTATATTGCGATGTCGGATTTCACTTAACATCTTTACTTCATTGTGAAAACTCTTAGCAAAAGATGTGTTTCCATATTCTCTTCGATGAAGCTTTTTCAATGCCACAATTTTTCCACTAGGAAGTTTTGCTCTATAAACGCTTCCATAGGCACCAGTTCCAATACAATATTTGATGTCAAAGTCCTCTGTTGCTTCAATGATATCTTCATATGCAATTTTCCCATCATAATTCCATATGGAAAACAAATCCCCATTTTTTGTTTCTCTTCTCTCAGTTATGGATTTCTTCTTCTTTTTCAAAGATTGAAATAAGATGAAACCCACAACAAATATGATGACAAGAAAAATTGTCAAAGGAATAATGATTTTCAACAAAGACTTTGAACCTTTAGAAGGATCATCTATCTTCTCTGGACCAAGTAAGTCTTTATTACCATCTAAAATGTTATGAGGAAAAGAGCTATAAACTTCGCTTGGAACATAGCCGCTGAGAAGATTGTATGACAAGTTGATGTACTGCATCCTACCAAATTCTCTAGGTATACTACCAGAGATATTATTGTAACTCAAATCAATGCTACACATCCGTGGAACACTGCATATACTAGATGGTAATTTTCCATTGAAATTGTTGTGACTAAAGTCACCATCAAAATCAAAATCATTCAAAACGAAGGGCACGTTTCCACTCAGATTATTTCGGGAGATATTTAGATGATAAAAGCTATATAGAGGTCCAATCTCTTCTGGCATGCTACCACATAATTGATTTTGGGAAACATCAAAGTTTTCTAAATTTGTCATGTTGAAAATTGAAGGAGGGATATCATCTGCATTGAAATCAGTGAATAAATTTGAGTATAAATATATGTTCTTGAGATTTGTTATAATACCCAAAGTTAAAGGGATGACTCCATCTACATTGTTTCTTTTTTTCGTTACATAACTACATTGTTTCTAATTGATAGCATGTTGGGAGGCGTTCAATACATGGATGTCATATAGAGGCTCAACAAGCCCATTGAGAAGTTTAAGGATAGAGGCATGACTACTCAAATTGTGCTAAAACATCAAGATTTGAGAATATTTACATTGAGACATTGATTATTGCTTTGATGATGACAAAGAAAATTATATATATGGAACTTGATGTGACACATGGTAGGACACCTCTAAAGCCACCATGGCATATGAGTCATTGGTGTATGCACACTTGATGTTGAGGAAGACAAGACCATGGTTTAGGAGCCCAAAAGAAGCATTTGAACTTATTACCCAAGTTTTGAAAGGCCCAATACAATTATATGTGCATGAAGGATTCTAATGGAGCTATAATCTTTTAAATTGGGGCCTAAATGTATTTTGTAACAGACCATGGGAGTTTCAGAATGTAATTCAACCGTATTCAAACCCAAATAAATGTTTAAAAAGCCCATACATGTTTATGAACGTGAATAGTAAAACGAAAGTCCATTTGAAAGGTCCAAGAAGTTTCAAGATGCATAAATAATGTCTTATATGGCATTAATTAGGATTATATTTGTTTTGATTAGTTTTCTATTTTGTATTGATTGCATCTTGAAGGAAAATACTTACTTATATATACTGCATTAATTAGTAGACTTAATTAATTCTTAAGGTTCTAGTTTATTCTACTTTTGCCTACTTATAGGGCACTATGATGCACTCCTCTAGTCCTCAAGTACTTTTGAGAACATATTTGAATGAATAAGATTTTTGAGAATTTTCTATCTGTACTTGAATGTTGGCTTGCATATTTTTGTATTCTTGTGAGATTAGTCTTACAGACTGATTAACTTTATGGTGTTTCCGTGACTAGTGTTATAACTTATAAGGGATAGGTTCTCTTACCTTTAGCTTGGATGAGAAGAAAGTTATGGAGGAGTAAAAACTCCCAAAAATAGTACTAAGTCTAGTCCTTAATATAAGATCTACTTAACTAATTTTGGTAGATTAAGTTAGTTAGTTATTTTTAATGATTGTGTGTTGGTTTCCCTAAAATATCCCTTTTAGTCATGTGCATTTGAACTATCTTTAATAAAAACTCTCTTAATATGTGTCATCATATAGGGATATTTTTTTTGAGTGGGGGGGGGATTATAATTTTGGGAGATAAAGTGAATTGGGGTCTTATATTTATGATCAAAGTAGACTCCCCATCTAGTTCTTATATTTAGGATCGGAGGAAGTAAATGTTTTTTCTATTTTTGACAATTTTCCTTCCTAGTATCCCCTCCTTTCTATTTTCCTCTTCATCCAAACATAGCTTTAGGGTCCTATCCTTGATTACCCTTCTGGATTTATGTGCAGGTCGTTACAAGAGACATCTTCTCTTAGGGTCTTATTCTTGATTCTCAAACTTTTTTTCTAGCTGATCTATACTCCTCATAACATTACTCAAATCCAACAATTCTAAAAAAGGTTGGCAAAGGTGGAATGTAACAAACCTGTAAGGTAGTTGTAAGATAAGTCCAAATGAGTGAGATTTTGAAAAGTTCCAATTTGAGTTGGAATGATTCCTGTCAACTTCATTTAGTTAGGATTCAAAAATATTAATTTTTATAACACTGAATATATTTGTGCACAAAATATAAGACTTTCAATTTGTCAAAGAACCAAAGCTGAAGGAATGGCTCCAAATAGATTGTTTCTACTCAAATTGAGCAATCTATTAAGCAAGGTTGATAAGGGTAGAAGATAACATACCTGAAAGGTTGTTGTGACAAAAGTTCAAATGAATGAGATAATAAAGAGCTCCAATTTGAGTTGGAATAATACCTGTGAACAACATTACATGAAAATTCAAATATACAATTTTTTGTAATGCAATGAATAAATTTGTGCACAAATAAAAGTCTTTGATATTTATCATAAATCTCAAAGCTAAAAGAATAGCTTCAACTAGATTGTTTCTGTCCAAATTGACCAATTATAAAAAAGTAAGGTTGGTAAGGGTGGAAGGTAACACACCTATAAAATTGTTGTAAGACAAATCTAAATATGCAAGATTTTGAAGAGCTCCAATCTGAGTTGGAATGATTCCTGTCAAATCCATTTCATGAAGAATTAAATATAGTATTTTTCCTATTGTGGGGAATAAATTTTTATATAAATATAAGTCTTTCATATTTGTCATCAAACTCAAAGCTGAAGGAGTGGCACCAACTAGATGGTTTCTATTCAAATTGAGAAATTATTAATAAGGTTGGATAGGGTAAAAGATAACACACCTGTAAAGTTGTTGTAAGACAAGTCCAAGTAAATGAGATAATGAAGAGTTCTAATTTGACGGGGAATAACACCTATCAACCCAAGTTCATGAAGATTCAAATATACTAGATTTTGTAATGCAAAGAATAAATTTGTGCGCAAGTAAAAGTCTTTGATCTTTGTTATAAAACCAAAAGATGAAGGAATAACTCTTACTAGATTGTTTCTATTCAAGATGAGCAATTCTAAATAAGTAACCTTAAACACACCTATAAGGTTGTTGTAAGACAAGTCCAAAAACGTAAGACTTTGAAGAGCTCCGATCTGAGTTGGAATGATACCTATCAATCCAATTTCATAAAGATTCAAATATACTAGTTTTTTCAATGTATTGAATAAATTTGTGCATAAATATAAGTCTGATATATTTGTCATAAAACTAAAAGCTGAAAGAATTGATCCAACTAAAGCGTTTCTATACAAAATGATAAATAAGTAAGGTTGGCAAAGATAGAAGGAAACACACCGTTAAGGTTATTGTAAGACAAGTTTAAATGAATGAGATGATGAAGATCTCCAATCTGAGTTGGAATGTTACCTGTAAACATCATTTCATGAAGATTCAAATGTGTTAGTTTTTAAAATGCTGTGATTAAGTTTGTACAAAAATATAAGTCTTTGGTATTTGTCTTAAAACCCAAAGCTAAACGAATAGCTCTAACAAGATTATTTCTATTCAAAATAAGAAATTCTATAAGCAAAGATGACAAGGGTGGAAGATAACACACCTATAATATTGTTGTAAGATAAGTCAAAAAGAGTGAGATTTTGAAGAGCTCTGATCTGAGTAGGAATTATACCTGTCAACTCTATTCCATGAATATCGAAATATACTAGTTCTTGTAATGTAGTGAATAAATTTGTGCACAAATATAAGTCTTTGATATTTGTCATAAAACCCAAAACTGATGAAATTTCTCCAACTAGATTGTTTCTATTTAGAACTGAGAAATTCTAAATAATTAAGGTTCACAAGGGCGAATAGTAACACACCTGCAAGGTAGTTGTAGGACAAGTTTAAATGCATGACATATCGAAGAGCTCCAATCTGAGTTGGAATGATACCTGTCAACTCCATTCCATGAAGATTCAAATATACTAATTCGTATAATACAATAAATAAATTTGAGCACAAATACATGTCTTTCATATTTGTCATGAAAGCCAAAGTTTAAGAAATGGCTCCAACTATTGTTTCTATTCAAAATGAGCAATTCTAAATAAGTAAGGTTTGGCAAGGGTGGAATGTAACACAAGTACCTATAAGGTTGTTGTTAGACAAGTCCAAATATGTGAGATTTTGAAGAGCTCTAATCTGAGTTGGAATGATTCCTGTCAAGCCCATTCCATGAAGATTTGAATTTACTTGTTTTTGAGATGCAATAAATAAATTCGTATACAAATATAACTCTTTAATATTTGTCATAAAACTCAAAGCTGATGGAATTTCTCCAAATAGATTGTTTTAATTCAAAATTAGCAATTCTAAATAAGTAAGGTTGGCAAGGGTGGATGGTAACATACCAATAAGGTTGTTGTAAAACAAGTCCAAATGAGTGAGAGAACGAAGTGTTCCAATTTGAGTTGGAATGATACCTGTTAAACCCATTTCATGAAGATTCAAACATACCAGTTTTGTAATGTAGTAAATAGTTAAATTTATGCACAATTTGAAGTTTTTGATAGTTTTCATAAAATATAAAGATGAAGGAACTACTCTAATTTGATTGTTTCTATTCAAAATGAACAATCTAAATAAGATTGGCAAGGCTGGAAGGTAGCATACCTTTAAGGTTGTTATAAGATAAGTCAAAGTGAGTGAGTTTTGTAAGAGCTTTAATTTGAGTTGGAATGATACCTGTTAACCTCATTCCATGGAGATTAAAATAAATTAGCTTTTGTAATGCAGTGAATAAATTTGTGCATAAATATAAGTAATTGATATATGTCATAAAACCAAAAGCTGAAGGAATGACCCCAACTAGTTTGTTTATATTCAAAATGCAATTTTATATAAGTAAAGTTAGCAAGGGTAGAATGTAACACACCTATGAGGTTGTTGTAAGACAAGTTCAAATGAGTAAGATTTTGAAGAGCTCCAATCTGAGTTGGAATGATACCTGTGAATCTCATTCCAAGAAAATTCAAATATAATAGTATTTGTAATGCAACGAATAAACTTATGCACAAATATAAGTCTTTGATATTTTTCATAAAACCCAAAATTAAAGGAATTGCTCCAACTAGATTTTTCTATTCAAAATGAGAAATTGTAATTGAGTAAGGTTGGTAAGGGTGGAAGGTAACACACCTACAAAGTTATTGTAAGACAAATCCAAATAATTGAGATTTTGAAGTGCTCCAATCTTAGTTGGAATAATACCTGTCAACTTTGTAATTGTCATAAAAACCCTAACTTGAAGGAATTGTCAACTTAGATTGTTTCTATTCAAATTGAGCGATTTTAAATAAGTAAACTTGACAAAGGTAGAAGGTAACACACCAGCAAGGTAATTGTAAGACAAGGCTAAATGAGTGAGATTTTGAAGAGCTCCAATTTGAGATGGAATGGTACCTGTGAACCCCATGCCAGTCCATTAATATTCAAATATACTAGTTTTGTAATGTAGTTAATAAATTTGTGCACATATATAAGTCTTTGATATTTGTTATAAAACCCAAAACTGATGGAATTACTTCAACTAGATTGTTTAAATTTAAAATGAACAATTCTAAATAAATAGGTTGGTAAGGGTTTACGTGGAAGTATACACACCTATAAGGTTGTTGTAAGACAAGTCCAAATAAGTGAGATATTGAAGATCTCCAATTTGAGTTGGAATGAAACCTGTCACCCCCGTTCCATGAAGATTCAAGTATATTAGTTTTTGTAATGCACTGAATAAATTCGTTCACAAATATAAGTTTTTGATATTTGTTACAAAACCCAAAGCTAAAGGACTAACATCGATTAGACTGTTTCTATTTAAAATGAGAAATTTTAAATAAGGTTCGCATAGGTGGAAGGTAACACACCTTTAAGGTTGTTGTAATACAGGTCCAAATGAGTGAGATTTTGAAGAGCTCCAATATGAGTTGGAATGGTATCTGATAATTCCATTCCATGAAGGTTTAAATATACTAGTTTTAGTAATGCAATGAATAAATTTGTACACAGATATAACGTTTTGGTTATTTTTCATTATTCCCAAAGTTGAAGGAATGTCTCCAACTAGATGTTTTCTAATCAAATTGAGCAATTCAAAATAAGGTTGGTAAGGGCTGAAGGTAACAGACCTGTAAGGTTGTTGTAAGCCAAGTCTAAATAAGTGAGGTATTGAAGAGCTCCAATCTCAGTTGGAATGATACCTGTCAACCTCATTCCATGAAGATTCAAATATGCTTGTTTTTGTAATGCACTAAATAAATTTGTTCACAAATATAAATCTTTGATATTTGTTATAAACCCAATACTGAAGGAATGGCTTCAACTATATTGTTTCCATATATAATGAGCAATTCTAAGTATGTAAGGTTAGCAAGGGTCGAAGGTAACACGCCTATAAGATAATTGTAAGATAGGTTTAAATGAGCGAGATTTTGAAGAGAACTAATCAGAGTTAAAATGATACCCTATCAAAGCCAGCCATTTGAGTCGAAGGTTACTTTTGGTTAAATAAAAATTTAGGATTGTAAGAGTGGAAGAGAACTCACCTGTAAAGTAATTAAAAGACAAATTCAGATATATAAGTTTTGGAAGAGCTCCTATCTGCGTCGGAATGATCCCTAATAGAGGTATTAGGTTGTGCGGAGGTGAATACAACATCAATTTCTAAATTGAGTCAATTTGCAAGGTAAGATCAATGGAATCGGAAAGCACTAAACTTACCAATAAGATAGTTATAAGACAAATCCAGATAGAGAAGATTATGAAGAACTCCTATCTCATTTGGAAGAGTATCTATCAAACCCAATCCAGAAAGTATCAAATTTTCTAGGTTGGGAAATGCAGTGAGGTTGAGATCTGCTAGCCGAGGGTGCCGTGCAATGATCCTTGGTTGGATTATCTCAACAACGCTTCCAAAGTGATCGCAATATATGCCTTCCCAGTCACAAGGGTCAGAGAAGTTGGAGGAACTATTGCTAAGATTCCACCATTTGGTCTGAAGTAGAGCACGTTTCTCCTCTGCTTTCATGGCAGCAGCTGCACCATTAATCTCCAAGCAAGTGATTGCAAAGCATAATAAAAACACCACTTTCACAGCCATCTTTAATTAATTTGTTGCAGAAAGTGATCCCCAAATGAGTGCAGCCAGAGAGTCTTTATATAGAGCAATATTGAAATCACAAAAGCTTAGTTATAATCGCTCTGCAAGTATTAATCACCTTGCTTACTAATTGATAGGGACTTTACTATCATCATCTTCGTCATCATATTTGACTTTAAGAAACAATTTTGAAAGTTCATCGCGGAAGTACGTACAATGGACGTAATCATATGGTGTGTTGAAAATAAAAAATAATTCTCACATGCTATATATATTTCGTTTTCTTCTTGGTTTGTGTAATTTATTTATGAGGACACATACATAATGACAGAAAAAGTGTATATATATATGTGTGGGTGTGGGTGTACGCGGCCGCGCATGTGACTATCAATTTCTCCTAGAATACGGCTATAATACCCAGAATAGGATGAAGAATGTGCAGAGGAAAATATGTGGGGTGTAGTATATCTGGGAAGCAGATCTTCACAATTTTATTTCTCCCCTCATCCCTCATCGTCACTTTCCTTCCAATTAAGGCAAAGATTCAAAATTCCACAACTTCTAATTTTTGTCTGTCTTACTTAGACACTTTTCTAAACCCGTATAGCAAATATTTAAATAGGATTTTAAAAATAAAAGTTAAACTAAATAACTAATTTATAAATATTAAAAAAAATTAATTAAGTTAATTATTTATAATAAATTTATCTTTGTTTTTTTTAAAATATCATTATATTAGAACTACTCTTTGATCAAGAGCTACTTTAATATGTGTAATTAATATAAATATTTTAGGTAAAAAATTATGTAAAGTGGATTGTGATAAGAGTGTTGGATAAAAAATTAGGAGCCAAATCTGTTGTGTTCTTATACTTCATTGAGAATTGATGATATGAGTTTTTGGAAGATCTGACCATCTTCAACTTGGCTATTCAAAATGTTTTTGATATTTAGAAATAGATCATATTTTTCTTTCCCTTAACATAAATCTCCTACCGTTTGGCCCTGTTCTAGGACTGCGACTAAGGGTGAAGTAAGAATCCCCTATCCTTTCATGCTTCTTTTTTCTGTATTTCCCACTTCCCAGTGTAGCTTAAATATTCGCACCTTGTTTGATTAAATATCTTTAATTACTATAATGTAATTGGCTTTTCATAATTGTGAGCTTCTGAATGTTGCTTGGATAACACAATATACGATTAAATTTAAAGGATTTCTGCATCTGAAAATTGCTTTTTTCTAATACAGGTGATACCCTGAATGCATTTAAGAACAGCATAGCTGATCCAAACAATGTTCTTCATAGCTGGGATGCTACCCTTGTCAATCCTTGCTCATGGTATCATGTTATATGCAATACTGATAATAGCGTGACCTATGTGTAAGTTATTTCTGGGATTTTTACATATCATTCATGACCATTCTGCATATGTTAAATCTTCTATTTATCTTTGGTCAGTCATCTTGCAAATGCCAACCTTTCAGGTGAACTAGTTGCACAGCTTGGTCTACTCCCAAATTTGTAGTACTTGTAATTTGTGAGTCGGATATGATTTTGTTGCCCAGATTTGCATCTGTTTAGGCTTCTGGCTTTGAGTGATGTTAGGCTTATTCCTTTGGACTTTTCATATGAGGCCTCCAAGCTTCAGAACTTGGGCTCTCTTTGTTTCTTTAAATTTTCAACAAATAAATAAATGGAGTCCAACTAAGGTTTTTCTACATAAAAGCATGCCAAATCTATAATTTTCTCCTATAGGCAATTTATCCTAGAAATTATGATAGAATGTAAGAAAATATCAAATAGACTTGTCCTTATTCAATGTTATAAAAATGTGACTTAATAGTTAGTGTAGTATTGTTGTATAAAAATAGACTTGGTGCATATTGTTGTATAGTATACCAAACCTCAATTTGTGTAGGAAAGGACATGAAGCCTACCTTATGACCGTTCATCTTCATTAGTTCAATTTTAAACCTCATGTCTGACGATGAAATATATACAAAAGTGGGAGTGATTGCTTAAGATCTTGAACCGTTTAAGATCATCTCAGCCTATGAATCCTCCTATGCAAAGCTAGATCCAAAAAACTTATCTGCTTTAGTTATTATCATGAACTATGCTGTCTATTATTCCTGAATCTTGTGATCAATCATTGGTTGTTGCGATAATGAGATCAACTTTCTACTTCATGATGTTGATATTCTCCTCCTCTGGTTGTTTAAGATACTGAATTATCTCGTGGAGCAGTCACGTGTTAACAACTTCAGCTGTCTCCCAAGCTTATGCTGGACATCAACTGGCCTTCAGAAATGATTATATAAATTGCTGAAGCAACAGTTACATATCATATGTCATATCATCCGTGCCGTTGACGATAATTTCATGTTACTTGATTGGGTATGTATTCTATTTTGTCACATGTCACAGATCACAAACATTTATACAAGGCAATTTCTAGTCATTGAGTTAATCTAGATGGGGAGGATTTGGTAATATAGACAATTTTTTGCCTTAATTAGTCAGAATCTGGACACATATCCTTGTCCACTTTCTATGATTTGGCAACCTGACGCTGCTTTGAATCCAGGTGAGAGGGCTTTGGAGAGACAAGAGATTGGAAACACTTGTGGATGTTGATCTGGGGAGTAAATATGATGAAGAGGAGGCGAAGCAATTAATCTCAGTGGCCTTGCAGTGCACACAAAACTCGGCTATGGAAAGACCAAAGGTGTCTGATGTGGTAAGGATGCTTGAAGGTGATGGCTTGCCTGAAAAATGGGATCAATGGTTTAAAGATGAGATTTACAGACCAAATAATCAAACCCTTCTCCCTCATGCCAATTGGTCGATTGTCGACTCAGCTTCACATATTCCCCCAGATGAACTCTCAGGCCCAGATGATCTTCTCAACCTTAATTCTACTCAGCATCTACACAATCCTTTCATAACTATAGAAAATGGCTCAAACCACTTGAAAATGATAATACTCAAGAACGTCACTGCATATGATTTTCACTGTAGCTTTTTTTCTTCCTTTTAGATTATGCTGTCCAGATAAAATCCTCCATTGATCATGTTTTGATTGTTGCTAGAGAAATGTATAATTGTGCTGTATTATATGTATTAAAAATTAATTATAGAAAATAAATGAAAGTCTGTTTTCCCTTTCAAAATTCAGATCTACAGGCAAAAATGTAGATTTTAGGGATTTCAAAAGCAAGTGCTCTTGCATTTCATTGAAATCTGCTTTTGTAAGGATGAAACTGAAATGGGTTTGTCAATTTGTGCGCAATAATGTGGTAACTCCAGAGGACAGTTACAGGAGAAAACAGATTACAACTTAATGAACATAGAAAAATAGCAAACGCTAAAACAAAATGTTGACCAAGTTAAAAGATTAGTGTTTGAAGGGAAAAACTAATATGATTGATGGCATCTTAACTCATACAGATCAATGGAATAAGTTTATGAAATTAAAAATTTTGGGTCAGTCTAAAAAAAATCTCTTTGCAATCAGATCCTGTAAACATCACAGCTTTCTCCCAATTTTGGAAAACCTATTGCGAATTAGTCCCTCCGCAGGACAGAAAAGGGCAAAAAAAGGAGAGTCGATTGGAGTGGACATTAGCTTTGGGCCAAAAAATACAGATCTTGCACACTCAATTGAGTATGACACTACATTTATTTTTCTGGAGAGTATCATTTTATTGTGATTCTAGTCGAGATATTTGGAAAGGTATCCTAACTCTTGGGTACCTAGATTTACGCCTAAGGGTAATTGACGGCTCGCCCTGCCCGACATTGATATCGTCTAAGAGGAAGGGAGATTTCGCCCTACTCTTGGATCGTGGGTGAACCAAACCCCTTTCCAAAAATTTTCTTATAAAAAAAAATCAGTTACCTACAAGTTTAGTGAATTTTTATTTCATAACTTGCCACTTCAAATATTGATGGTTGCTTCTATGTGTAAATTCCTTATAATTAAATTTTGATGCATTATTATTTTAACAGAATAAGTTTACGGCAAACTTGACCAGTAAAGAGTTTTTTCATGGACGAATATCTATATCAGATACAAGAAATTTAACAAATGGAGGCAAAATTCAAATCTAGACTTTGCAGAAGATCCTTAAAAAGGTTTCATCTGAGGTACCAAGTAGACATAAAGCCAAATCTCCTAGCTTTTTACTCGATTATTTGCATATCTTTATTCACCAAATGCTGCTGGATTGAGATATTATTGAAAGGAATGGCTAATGGCAGGTTGCAGGATAAAAACCTTTGAGACACTTGTTGCATTGATGGTCGAGATTTGGGAGATGGATTCAAGCATGCTAATGCTATTGTCACCAAAAGAGTCACATCTTGTGCATCTGTCTGAGATGGCAGTGGGAGACGTTGGTCTAAGACATCTTTCAACAAAATGCTTTCAATGCAAGTCTTTGATAAAGATAGTATTAAATCTCTAGGGTGTCTTCCCATGATTGTTTCCAGCACCACCACTCCAAAACTATAAACATCACATTTTTCAGTCACAACTAAGGTGTATGCGAGCTCTGCAATGGACCAAAAATTAAATGAATTATGTAGTTATCCTGAGGTAAGATATTATAAAAATTAAAAAACAACACAGCAAGAGAAGTAGAAGAGAATCAAAAAAGCTAACCTGGAGCAACATAACCATAAGTACCAACTACAAGAGTTTGATTAGATGTATCTGGATCAATGATTCTAGCTGTTCCGAAGTCAGATACAAAAGACTCCATATTTGAGTTCAATAATACATTACCACTTGTTATGTCTCTATGGATAATTGGAGGAGCACAATGATGATGCATGTACAACAAAGCATCTGCTATTCTTTTGATGGCATTCACTCTCTTACTCCAATCCAACTCTTTGGCTTCCTCATCGTTATTCAAGACATAAAAAAGGCTTCCTCTCTCCATGTATTCATAGATGAGAAACATGCATTGATTATGCAGACAAAACCCATGAAGCTTTATAATATTACGATGTCGGATTTCAGTTAACATCTTCACTTCATTATAAAAACTCTTAGCAAAAGATGTGTCCCCATATTCTCGTCTATGGAGTTTTTTCAATGCCACAATTTTGCCGCTAGGAAGTTGTGCTTTGTAAACGCTTCCATAGGCACCGGTTCCAATACAATATTTGATGTCAAAGTCCTCTGTTGCTTCGATGATATCTTCATATGCAATTTTTCCATCATAATTCCATATGGAAAACAAATCCCCACTTTTTTCTGTTTCTCTTGTCTCTACTTTAGATTCTCTTTTCTTTTCGAAAGCCTTTCTGATGAAACCCGAAACAAGTATGATGGCAAGAAACAATGTCAAAGGAATAATGACCTTCAGCATAGGATAATAGTGGACCTTCTCTAGACCAAGTAATTCCTTATTACCATATAAAATGTCCGGAGAAAAACTGTTATAAACCTCACTTGGAACATAGCCACTGAGAAGATTGTATGACAAGTTGATGAAGTTCAACCTACCAAGTTCTCTAGGTATACTACCAGAGATATTGTTGTAGCTCAAATCAATGTTACACTCTTGTGGAACACTGCATAAACTAGATGGTAATGTTCCATTGAATTTGTTGCGACTAAATTTTCCATGAAAGTGAAAATAATTGTTCAAAATGTAGGGCACTTTTCCACTGAGATTGTTTTGGGAGATATCTAAATGATGGAAATTTCCAAGCTGTTCTGGCATGTTACCACTTAATTGATTTTGAGAAACTTCAAAGTCTTGTAAATCTTTCAAATTGAAAATCGAGCGAGGGATATCACCTGCAGTGAATAAATTTGAGGACAAATATAAGTTCTTGGGATTTGTCATAAAATCCAAAGTTAAAGGAATTACTCCAACTACATTGTTTCTATTCATATCCGACAATTCTAAGTAAGGTTGGCGAGGGTGGAAAATTTTAGTTGACATCAAAATATGCATACATATCAAATGACTTTGAAAGAATTTAAAAGGTTCATCATTGATGATCCACGTTGGTCAGCCTAAAAGTCATTGGGCCATATACGTCCAATGACAAATGGACATATATAATCATATAGTGCGAGATGGGCACGAACAGAAGCATATATACTACTACTCTGAAACTTATTAATCCTCTGTCCTTAATATAACATTTAATTAATTAATTTAATTAAATTAAGAAAATTAAATAAATTGATTAATATGATATTTTTTTTAAAATACTCTAACAATCTTCGTTAACTCCCTCTCTTACCTGATTATTGTTAATTAATTTGAGAAAGAGTTGATAAATAGAAAAAATATATCTTATATTTATGACTAAGATCAACTATCTAATTAAGACCTATATTAAGGACCAGAGGAATATAAGTTACTTCTAACCACTTCAATGAAGGGAGATGTAGTTGACTCATTAATTTTGTTTAAATTTTGAGGTGGTCAAATACAACATTTCTAAATTGAGTGAATTTGTAATGTAAAAATGGAAGTGAAAGGTACATAACCCACGGCTAAGATTGTTATAAGACAAGTTTCAGATGAGATTATGAAAAACTCCTATCTGACTTCGTATGGTACATATCAAACCCCTTTTCTTAAGTATTGAATATTTCAAATCAAGATTGGTACTATTAAAAGTAAATTTTAACTTACCAGTAAAATTGTTTCGAGACAAATCAAGATTGGTGAGATTTTGAAGAGCTCCTATCTGAACTGGAATAGTACCTATCAAACCCGTTCCCTTTAGTTTAAAATATTTAGGTAAGAGTGATAAGGTTAGAAGGTACGTAACTCACCAGTAAGACTGTTATTACACAAGTATAGACAGACAAGGTTTTCAAGTCTTCCTATCTGAGTTGGAATAGTTCCTATCAAGCCCTTTCCAGAAAGTTCAAGACGTTCTAGATTAGGAAATGCAGGGAGGTCAAGATCTGCTAGCCGAGGGTGCTTTGCAATGATCCTTGGTTGGTAGATCTCAGTAACACTTCCAAAGTCATTGCACTGTATCTCTTCCCAGTCACAAGGGTCAGAGAAGTTGTAGTCACTATTGCTAAACCATTTGGTCTGAAGAAGAGCGCGTTTCTCCTCTGCTTTCATGGCAACAGCAGCACCATTAATATGGAAGCAAGTCATAGCAAAGCATAACAATATTAATAATAGCACTCTCATCACCACTCCCATCTTTAATCCATTTGTTTACACAAAGTGATCCCCAAATTATAGTCTTTATATAGAGCAATATTGAATCACTTTGCAAATGTTGTTTACGCGTCAAAGTCGTCGTTGTGAGATTGGCAAAGTTGTTAAAGGTCTTGGTCAATATTCAAGTCTTCAATTCAGGCTTTGCAGTTTTTATAGTGAAAATGGACATGAACACCATAGCACAGTGGTCCATGAAACTTCGGAAAAAGACTCTATTTTTAAAGACGTGTCCCAAATCAAATTATAGAAATATACTTTTTCTTACCACCAGTCGCTCTGAAGCAGAGCACTTTTATAATGACGGTGACAATATTAGAGAAATAAATACTTACCTACTTTCAAGTGTCACTCATCTGTATTGTATTTTGATTAATTAAAATATACCATTTATTGTTATTTATTATTAACAATTTATCTATATTCATTGTTATTATCAGGAATTTTTTCTCTTTTCTAAAAAAAAAAGGATGTCAACTAGAATTTAAATCAGATGAGTTTATTTTAATTAGTTAGATTATAAATGAGGTATGCAAATATTTTTTGGGGAAGACAATGTGTCGACTAAATGGCTAAAATCAAGCGTCATTTAATATGGTGGAAGGACATTTTATGTGAAACCGAGACGGAAAAGTTGAACAATCCTTATGTGAAAGCATATATCAGTGGTTCAATTTTGGGAGTCTTTGCGCGTAGGAAAATGGAGTTGGTAGAGATCAGTCTGACAAACTGAAGTATATTACCACCTTAGCATGGTAAGCGTTGGTGTGAACAGTATTAAATTACTTTAATTTAATTATATTAAAAAATTAGTTAAATTAATTAATATGATATTATTTTAAAATATCCTAATCATCTCCTTTAACTTCCCCTCTCTCTCTTATTTAAGTATTATTGAATTAGTATAATTTGAGGAAATTAGAGAAAAAAATTATAAATATAATAAATAAATTTTATATTTAAAAATAAAATTATCTCTTCAATTAAGTGTTATATTTAAGATGAAAAAAATATTTAATTTTCCTTAAAAGTTGTTTTCTTTTTCTTCTAAATGTGATTTTTTTTTTTTATGCTACATGTACTAAACATTTTTATCTTGATATATACGGTAATTTCTTTTAATCATTTTTTTACCGTTGTAAGAAATAGATTATGATAATTATCAAACGGTTAGCTATTAATTTTTAATATCTCCATACATCGCCCCGCAAGTAAAATCTAGTTATTATAATAGGATAAACCAATTTTGATAAATGACTTGTAAACATTCAAACCCATCATAATTAAGATTGTTTGCCTAAATCCTTCATATCACCAACCCTGCTATAAATTCATATATACACCTGAAAGTGTCAAATGTGTAACAATTCTGCAAATCTCAATTTAAAGCAATCACAGCCTACTTACTTACAGATATGCCTTCCGCCGTAGAAAATAGAACAGAGAACGAAAAATGTAAACAGAAAGTCAAGAACATGTTCCATCTATGTGCATAGAAGAAGAGTATTGCAAACTAGGGTAATCTCTACTTCCTCCCAGTAGTTCCAAGTCTAGGTTTGCCTTTAACCTCAGATTCCTGCATTGCAAAACCATATCATATATATTTGCATGCCGCCAAAAGCTATCAAAGAACTTTTTTTTTTCTTTTGGCAAACAAATCGAATACCTGTGGCAAGTGCAGGAAAATGTAATTCTTTGCTGTCGCAGGATTATGATTTTCAGCCCCTTTACTCCAGTCATAGCATACCTATAATCAGAAATATTGTAGAGTAGAGACAAAAAGATAACAGAAATGGGATAATTCTTTTCCTGAAAGCATGAGAGGATGGTTACAGCCAATATATCCTATCCTGAACACGTCATCCCCATATTCTCTCTCTTCTAACTAACTTCCCCACTATTATTTACCATAATATCCCTTATCTATATATTAACATATATCAATACTCCCCCCCCCCTCTTAAAGAGAATCCTTGTCCACAAGGATAGTGGAAGCAGGAGGTGCAGCAGTTACAAACTTAGGAAATTGTTGGCAGATGATCGAGAGGTCCTCCCATGTAGCATCTTCCGGTTGAGAGAATTTCCAGCGAATTAACACTTGAGTAACCGGAAGATTATGGCGTTTAACAATCTTCCAGCCCAGAATGCTATCAGGTTCAAGCAAGAATTGCCCTTGATCATCCACTGGTGGCAATGAAGGAACTATCGGGACAGAAGGACCAACATGCTGTTTTAAAAGGCAGACATGGAAAACTGGATGGACACGGGTGTGAGGTAAATCCAGTTCATAAGCTACAAGACCCACCTTGTTAATAATCTTAAATGGTCCAAAGTACCTTGCAGCCAATTTGTGAAGAGAAGAATTATTCAATAAATTCTTATGGAAGGGATGTAGTTTGGCATAAACCATATCCCCAACAGAAAAATGGCGTTCTGTCCTGTGTTGATTAGCCTGCTGGACCATACGATGCTGAGCCTTCCTAAAATGCTGTTTTAACAGCTGAATGACCAATTCCCGAGATAGGCAAGTACGATCAACCAAGTCATTATTAGAATCCCCTGCTATATAAGGTAAATGCACAAGAGGAGGAATGCCATACACGGCTTCAAAAGGAGACATACCAATAGCAGAATGATAGGATGTATTGTACCAAAGTTCAGCTAAAGAAAGCCAATGAACCCACTGTTTGGGAAAATCTCCTATCATACAACGGAGGTAACACTCCAAGCATCGGTTAAGAACTTCAGTTTGCCCATCCGTTTGAGGGTGATAAGCAGAATACTGTAATTTGACCCTATATAAACGAAAAAGCTCCCTCCAAAACTTGCCACAAAAAATGGGATCTCTATCAGTAACTATGGATTTGGGAAATCCATGTAGCTTGACAACATTATCCATAAAAACACGAGCAACATCCACTACAGTAAAAGGATGTTTCAGAGCCATAAAATGAGCACCCTTAGTTAATCTATCAACTACCACCAAAATGATGGCCTTAGAATATGATCTAGGAAGACCTCCAATAAAATCCATAGACAATTCAGACCACACATAATTGGGTATAGGGAGAGGTTGAAGCAACCCAGGAGAAGCCACAAGTTCAGGTTTAAATCTCTGGCAAGTAGTACATTCCCGTATAAATTCCCTGACATCCTTCTCCATTCACTTCCAATAAAAGACAACAGAAAGACGCTTGAAGGTAGGATGGATACCGGAATGACCCCCAATGCTATCTGCATGAAAATAAGCCAATAAGTCAGTCCCTACGGAGAACAGAATCATTCCCAACCACCAATCTGCCTTTCCTTTTTAATAGCTGCTGTTGCCAAGTATAGTGAGAATGAGACATGGGATCTTGTTCCGATTCACGAATAAGCTGCTGTACCTGATCATCCTTAAGCCAAGCTGTCTTTACACAGTCAAAAAGGGGTGACATAGGAACAGACAGAGCAAAACAAGAACCATCAGAACACCGAGATAAAGCATCAGCAGCCACATTATCACTCCCTTTCCGGTACACAATCTCATAATGCAGCCCCCATAACTTATGGAGCCACTTAAACTGCTCTTGACTCAAGTCCCTTTGCTCCAGTAGGTGCTTTAAAGGCAGATGATCAGTTTTGATGATGAATTTACGATCCCACAAGTAGAAACGCCACTATTTGACAGCAAAAATAATAGCAAGAATCTCACGTTCATAGGAAAACAAGGGTTTCTTCTTAGAGGGTAAAGCCTTGCTAGCAAAAGCTAGGGGATGACCAGCCTGAGAAAGAACGGCGCCGAACCCAATTCCGGAAGCATCTGTCTCAATGACAAAAGTATCATTAAAGTTGGGAAGTGCTAAAACAGGAGACATCATGGCTGCCTTAAGAGCAAGGAAGGCATCATTAGCAACCGAGGTCCACGTAAAAGATGATATTTTCTTCAATAATTCCGTGAGAGGACGACAAATAGAACCATAATGACGAATGAAACGCCTATAATAACCAGTAAGCCCAAGGAACCCACGCAATTCCCTAATAGATGTAGGTACTGGCCATGAAGCAATAGCATCTAGTTTCTTGGGATCAGCTTGCACCCCTTGTTTGGATATAATATGGCCTAAGTAGTCAATCTGAGAGGCTGCAAAAATGCATTTAGAGGCCTTAACAAATAATTGATGCTTCCTTAAGGTCAAGAGGGTGAATTCCAAGTGCAGCAGATGAGTGTCCTAGTCTTGACTGTAAATCAAAATATCATCAAAGAAGACTAGAATGAATTTCCGGAGAAAAGCCTTAAAAATAGAGTTCATAAGGCCTTGAAAAGTAGCTGGGGCATTGGTTAACCCAAAAGGCATAACCAAAAATTCATATAACCCTTCATGAATACGGAAAGCGGTCTTAACTATATCAGTCTCCTTCATCCTAATTTGATGATACCCTGCACGTAGGTCTAACTTAGAAAAATAAGTAGCTCAGCCAATTCATCTAAAAGCTCTTCAATAACAGGGATAGGAAATTCATTCTTAATGGTGGCCTCATTAAGTTTCCTGTAATCGACACAGAATCGCCATGTACCTTCCTTCTTCTGTACTAGAACCACAGGGGCTGCAAAAGCACTACAACTTTCCCTTATGATGCCATTAAGAAGCATCTGTTGAATTTGTTGTTCAATTTCTGTTTTCTGTACAGGACCATAACGACAAGGTTTGCAACATATTGGCCGTTCATCAATAAGAGGAATAGCATGATCAAACTGTCTTGCTGGAGGTAAACCCGTGGGTTCTGCAAAGACATCAGTGAATTTATCCAAAAGAGACTGCAACGCAGAAGGTTGCTCACCACTCAGTGGAGAAGGAGAAGTAAGGGCAACTTGTAATTGGGAAGTGCTATGAAGTAAGTAAAGTTGATTAGCTATCCTGAGCTCCCGACAAACTTGGACTTCCTCTGAATGCCCAGAATTTGTAGGTGATAACCCATGCAACTGAATAAACTGTCCATCGGACTGGAACTCAACCGAAGAGAAAGCCATATCTATAGTAAAACGTCCCAGAGTCTTCAACCACTGTACCCCTAGAATCGCATCATAGCCATTTATTTTCATAATCAAGAAATCAGCAGTAAAAGTTGTACCTCCCATTTCCCATGTAAGAGCAGAACAGCATTTAGAGACAGAGACCTGACGAGAGTCTGCAACAGACAATCGAATAGGCACCCTATCTTGAACCTTGAGATTGAGACGTTTAGCTACAGCAATGTTTAAAATATTGTGAGTACTCCCTGTGTCCAACAAGATGATAATCTGATGATTCTTAATTTTACCCAGTAACTTTATTGTGGAAGTATTTGCACAGCCATCAATCGCATTAATCACGCCGTCAACGACCGGTTGGGCATCACCAACAACATCCTCAAAATGATCTTCATCCTCAGTAACGACCAATGTAAATACGTGGGAGTCCTGACAACGATGGCCCGGACTATACTTCTCGGGACACCAATAACAGAGTCCCTTCCGTCGTCGCTCCTCCATCTCACGTCTCGAAAGCTGTCTGGTAGGTTTTCCCAAGGAAGAAGGCGATGATGCAGACCCAGATAACGCTGGACTTTGCTTAGTGGGGACTTGGGCTGAAGTCTTCTGGTGTGGAACAGTGGAAGACCCAAATATTAGGCCCATGACTGTAAAAGGCTTAGAGGTGGATCCGTGTGACCATGTAAACTGGGATGGTTGTTTGCGATCACGAGTAAACCAGAGAATGATCATGGATAGCTTTGATCATGGCCTCCTGTAAACGACCAGAGCACGAGGCCTTAACCAGTGTGGCCGGCGCAAAACTGAGAACGAACTGCTGAATGTCGGAACGTAATCCACCAATGAAAAGATTGACGGCTACCGCCTCCGAAATATCGACCTTCGACAGCAACTCATCAAATGCCTGCTCATAATCAGCTGCCGAGCCTTTAGCCTGGTGAAGTTTCTTAAGAGCAATTAAGGGATGTTCGTCATGGACATCAACAAATTTGTCCTCCATGTGTCGAAAGTAGTCCTCCCACCGAATGTTAGAAAAAGAAAGATGGCGCATGAAGGTTTGATGCCATCTCAATGCATGCCCTTCTAGATGAATACTCAGAAGACGAATGCGATGTTCTGTTGGTGTGCCGTCAACCTCAAAGAATTGTCGTGTCGGCAACGATACACCCACCCACGGAGATCAGAACCATCAAATCTGGGGAACTCTACTCGGCTCTGTTTCGTTTGGATAGAGTATGTTGAAGCTATAGTATGCAGTCCCTGGAAGGACCCAAAAGCAGGAACCCGACCTGTGGACGGCGAGCCCCCATCAAAGCCCCCAGTACCCCCATTCCCTCCTATACTTGTAATGGGTTGTCTTCCCGCGACATTTTCAAGGGTTGATATTTTGTCAGAGAGATTCTTCATGAATTCCTCAATACGACCCACAGCTTGCTTCAGTTCTTGCTTCAACTCGACGAGCTCCCGTGTATGCTGATCCAAACGGCTATCCACAGACGTTCGGTGGGCCTCCAAGCGAGTCTCCAACTCCGCGAGTCTATCCGCGGATCGAGTATCTGGCGGCGCCATTGGCCGGATATTGGCTCTGATACCTTTGTTAGAGTAGAGACAGAAAGATAACAGAAATGGGATAATTCTTTTCCTGAAAGCATGAGAGGATGGTTACAGCCAATTTATCCTATCCTGAACACGCCATCCCCATATTCTCTCTCTTCTAACTAACTTCCTCACTATTGTTTACCATAATATCCCTTATCTATATATTAACATATATCAAATATGAACATATCATTCGCACAAGGTTCAACAACATTCATTAAGATTTTTCTTCGTATAGAAATTTCTATTACACAAGATGAATCTTCAATAGCAAAACTTGTGACTGAACTACACAAATACATGATTATTCAATCATAGCAAAACAGGGATATAAACACATCACTTACAGCTTCTTATGACACTTCTCCAGTTTCTCTAATGTGTATAACTTTGTCTTGCATACATGACATTGACAGACTAGTTCCCAATGAGGAGCCATCAACTAACTCTCCCTTCTTGCGATTCTTTTGCATGCCTACATTTTTTTAGTGAAATACCTACATGTTTCTACTTCTTTTTCTATCTTAATTCCAAAATTCCAGACGGTTTTCTTCCATTTTAGCATCCCCTTAAACATACTCTGTGAAGAGATTTTCAAGGCACCCTCATTAATAAATGAAAGAACAAAAAAGCTTATATAAAAATCAAAGATTCTCCATGCTACTTCGTGTAATACAAAGAGGATGCCAAAATTTATTTCAAAGAGCTGCAAACTTGCGCAGAAACAGGATGTACCGAGTAAGCAAAGATTGAACCATCATTGTTGAAGGCACTGCATGGAATAGGTTGACTGCACCTTACCATGGCCTGAAATTAGAAAAGCTTCACTAAAATTGGAAAAGCATTTAGGACACCTGATTAAACCAAAAAGACCACTGCAATATATATGGAACTAAAGATTATGTTGAAGACTGGAGGAGAGGATGCAAAGACCAAATAGCTAGGTTTCCGCTATTATATCTATATGCAGGTCATGCATTTGATTATGGGAAAAATGTTCGCTAATTAAAAATGAAAGGAAGCATTGGAAGAACCTTAAGTCTCTGTTTACTATCCTTGTCCCAAAAGTTAAAAGCACCATCAGAACCCGCAGTTGCAAACGTGTGATGTACCTGTAACAAATGCAATGATCAACAAATAATAACACATTTATAAAGCTAAAGTTTAGGATAGGTAAACTTTATTAATGATGTCATGCATGTCTATTACTGATTGAAATGTTGGCCTTATAAGTAGACAAAATTTAGGGAAGAAATTTGAAAAGCACAAAACAATAAATGATTGAGCTCCTTATGAAAAAGATCCCATCCTTAAAATTTTGATAGTCCCACCGCATCGATGAAACTCTGCTAGACATTGGTCAAGACAGATAAAACATGCATGTCTATGGGAAAATTCCAAAACCATATAATGCTGAAGATGAAGAAACAAAAATCTGAACTTGATCAACAAAAATTCAAAACATAGATCAGTAAGTCGAATATGCTACCAGTATTTCTATTTTCTATGCTAACATGCATACATATTAAAGAGCTTAACCAGAGTAATAGCGAAAGAGAGAATCATAGAGTCTTATGAGAGAGTGTTGGAGTGAGGCACAGATTTAGTGAACAGAAAGCCGAGAGATGAGGTAATTCAGTCTTGTATATTTCTAGGTTGGTATACACACATATATATACACTGGGTTACACAATCAGAGACGCATATTACAGGCGTAAATCATGGGATACAAATTAATAATACAATCTGATTCTATCCCCCCATATCCTCCCATAATCATATGTAGTTAATTCCTATAATCTCTCCCTTTTAATTCTGAATATCTTCTACACTCCCCCTCAAGTTGGAGTATAGATGTTAATCATGTCTAACTTGCCAACTAGATATTCGAATTTGTCCCGAGTTACTCCCTTTGTGAGTACATCTGCTGTCTGTTCTTTAGAAGGAATGTATTTCAATTCAATTGTTCTTGCATCGATCTTCTCTCTTATGAAGTGTCTGTCTATCTCCACATGTTTAGTTCTGTCATGTTGGACTGGATTATGTGACATATTGATAGCAGTCATGTTGTCTGAGTATAACTTGATAGGTACTTCTGGTAACATTCCCAATTCTTCAAGTACTCGCTTTACCCATAGGCTTTCACATATACCTAGAGCTATAGCTCTAAACTCGGCTTCAGCACTGCTTCTAGCAACCACACTCTGTTTTTTACTACGCCATGTGACCAAGTTCCCCCACACATAGGTAACATAACCTGAGGTTGATCTCCGGTCATCTTGATCACCTGCCCAATCAGCGTCTGTGAGTATCTCTACGTTTCTCTTGTCAGATTTCTTGAACAGAAGACCTAGACCAGGTGAGCCTTTTAAATATCTGAGAATTCTGTAAACTTCATTTAGATGCTTTTGTTTAGGATTATGAGAATGTTGGCTTACGACGCTGACAGCATAGGCAATATCTGGTCTTGTGTGTGATAGGTAAATTAGTTTTCCTACCATACGTTGGTACCTTCCCATATCTACCTCTTTTCCTAGGTCTTCATCATCTTTAATTTTTTCCACCTGAATAGGAGTATCGCTTGGTTTGCAACCCAGCATTCCTGTTTCTTCTAGGAGATCCATTATATATTTTCTCTGCGAGATACTGATTCCCTTTGCAGACCTGGCCACTTCCATACCTAGGAAGTACTTCATTTTTCCCAAATCCTTTACTTGGAATTCCTGATTAAGAGCACCTTTTATCCTTTCAATCTCTATTGAGTTATCGCCTGTGAGGATAATGTCATCCACATATACTGTCAATATAGCAAGTCTCCCATTTGCATGTCTAAAGAATAGAGTGTGGTCGCTTTGTCCCTGTAAGTAGCCTTGTTCTTTCAATACTCTGGTAAATCTTTCAAACCATACTCGAGGGGACTGTTTTAATCCATATAGGGATTTTTTCAGTCTGCATACTTGACCTGTCTTCTTTCCAGGGAATCCTGGCGGCATTTTCATATATACTTCTTCCTTCAACTCCCCATTTAGAAATGCATTCTTGACATCCATTTGGTGTAGTGGCCAGTCCAGATTAGCAGCGAGTGATAACAGAATTCTGATGGTGTTAAGTTTTGCCACTGGTGCAAATGTCTCAGTGTAATCCATACCATAGATTTGGGTAAAACCCTTAGCCACTAGTCGTGCTTTATACCTGTCGAGACTTCCATCTGCTAGGTATTTTGGGGTGAATACCCATTTGCACCCGACTGCTTTCTTGCCCTTCGGTAGCTCAACTACTTCCCAGGTTTCATTCCTTTCTAGTGCTCCCATTTCTTCCATCACTGCTTGTCTCCATCCAGGACTGGTAAGAGCGTCATTTATATTTTCTGGTATCCTGATCTGATCAAGATGAGAGGCAAAAGCATGATGTTCAGGTGATAAGGCTTGATAAGAGATAAACCTTTCTATGGGATGTCTGGTGCATGATCTGCGTGGCTTTCTCACTGCGATTGGAAGATCAAGATCATTATCCCCTATCTGTGGTTGATCAGGACCTGCACCTGGATCTGACTCTTGGTGTGCATCATTCACTTGAGGAGCATTACCTGTCATGTTCCTTCTTGTGTATACTTGTCCCCACTTGTTGGTGTCTTCCCCGAGTTCCTTAGGTTCCTCATGTGTTGGTGAGGTAAGGGTATATATGATGTCAGGTTCTTGATGGGGACACAATGTTTGGGGTTCAAGGTGAGATTGCTGAGGTTCACTCTGAGGTTCACTCCAAGTCTCCCCCTGAACTGAAGAGGTAGTATAGAAAGGGATGGTTTCATGGAAGGTAACGTCACAGGTGATATACAGGCGCTTAGAGACGGGGTCAAAACATTTGTACCCTTTTTGTGTACTCGCTGGTCCCAAGAAAATGCATTTGACAGCCTTGGGATCAAGTTTGGAGGTATTATGGAGATGAACAAAGGTTGTGCACCCGAAAACCTTAAGTGGAAGGGTGTTTTCGAGGTAGGGCAGATTGAAGTGATCCTGAAGAACCTGAAGAGGGGTTTGGAAGGACAAAGGTTTACAAGGCATTCGATTGATTAGAAAAGTGGCTAGAAGGATAGCATCGGTCCAGTAGAAACTGGGAACATTACTGCTGAAAAGAAGGGCTCGAGCAGTTTCCAAGAGATGTCTATTTTTCCGTTCAGCAATACCATTCTGTTGGGGGCTGTAGGGACAGGAACGTTTATGAACAATACCATGTTCTTGAAGAAAGAGAGATAGGGGCTGGTTAAAGTACTCAGTGCCATTATCGGTGTGAAGGGTTTGAATTTTTGTATCGAACTGGGTGAGGACCATTTTATAAAAATCAACGAAAGTTTGATACACTTCAGTTTTGTCTTTTAAGAGAAAAACCCAACAGACACGGGTATGATCATCGATTAGAGTCATAAACCATTTGGACTGGGTACGATTTGAGACTCGGGATGGTCCCCATAAATCACTATGAATAATGGAGAAAGGCTTAGATGGGCGATAAGGGTTGCTTGGAAACTGAGAGCGGTGATGTTTTGCTAATTCACAAGAATCACATGAGAAATTTAAAGTTTTATTGGAGCATATTGAAGGAAACATCTTACACATATATGGAAAATTTGGATGTCCTAATCGTTTATGCCACAGCTCCATTTCACTAGCCCTAGAGGGGGACACTTTATTACATAAATGAGAGACTGGTTGATGACATTCATCCAGGTAATATAGCCCATCAAGCTTCTTAGCAACACCAATCGTCGTCCCCGTGAGCAAATCCTGAAAAAACACAGTGGGAAGTAAAAAATTTAGCATGGCATCTTTCATCTCTGGTTAGTTGACTGACAGATAAGAGATTGCATTTTAAGTTTGGGACATGTAGAACATTATGCAACGTCAGTGTCGGTGAGATATTGATGGTACCACTACCAGCAATAAGGGAGTCCGAGGCATCGGCAATCTTAACAGTGAGATGTGTTTTTGCTGGAGTATAGTGAGAGAATAGTGAGACCTCATTTGTCATGTGGTCTGAGGCACCGGAGTCCACTATCCAACGAGACCCTGCAGATTTCCTTTTAATAATAGCAAGGGCTTGAGAGAGATTACCTCGCTGAACCACACTGGCAACTGGTTGTTTACGGGATTGTTGTTCAAGAGCAGTCAACCTGTCTAAGATAAGGGTCAACGGATCTGCAGTACCACCATGGACTGGGCCTGTAGGAACAGGGCCCATTTGAGGTTGATTGTTGCTTTCTGGGCCTGTGACGCTGCCATGACCTCGCTGGACCGACGGATTGTTGCTTACTGGGCCTTCACTCACACTGCAACAGGCCCAACTCGCCATTCACTTCAGCCAGGTTTCCTCTTGGGCGACGCTGTCGGGGCTTCCAGTTTGGGGGCTTCCCATGGAGGTCCCAGCAGGTTTCTCTCGTGTGACCTGTCTTCCGGCAATGGTCACAAGTGGGACGCTCCTTCCTGGTTTCGCTGGTACGGACTGCAAGTGCGGAGGCGTTGTCGGTGGTGGTGATTTGGAGAGGAGTGGACGCTGGCAACATGACCTGGCGGCGGGATTCTTCATCCCTCAGAATTGCAAATGCCTCCGATACAGATGGGAGAGGCACCCGCCCAAGGAGACGTCCACGCAGATCTTCATACACGGTGCTCAAGCCCACGAGAAACTCAAACAAGCGTTCCTCTTCCAAGTCTTGTCGGAAGGTTGCGGCATCCTCGGCGTTTCTCCAGCGGTGGTGCTGCAGTTGATCTAGTTCCTGCCAGAGGGTCTTCTTTTCCAGGTAGTATATATTAAGAGGTCGATCACCTTGTCGCACAGTCCATAACCGTGAGCGCAGATCGAAAATCAGAGATGCTGTCGGTCTTTTCCCGTAAGCTTCTCTCACGCCTTGCCAGATCTCCTTAGCAGTCAGAATAAACATAAAGCTTCTACGAACCGTGGGAACCATTGCATTGAGGAGCCATGACGCCACCAGCGAGTTCTCTGTCTTCCACCGACGGTAAGTATTGGCATCATCAGTGGGCGGAGGTTCCTGCTGAATAAACTCTAGTCGATCACGGCCATCAAGTGCAAGAATCATAGACTGTGCCCACTCTCCATAATTGTCTCCAGTGAGTCGTTCAGGCACAATGACGACGGTGGAGCCTTCAACGCCGGCAATTTTGGTGGGTAGACGCAGCACGCCATCAGATGTGGCTGGGTCGACTTCGGCGGAGGACACTGACTGCGATTTCATGCCTAGCTCTGATACCATGTTGGAGTGAGGCACAGATTTAGTGAACAGAAAGCCGAGAGATGAGGTAATTCAGTCTTGTATATTTCTAGGTTGGTATACACACATATATATACACTGGGTTACACAATCAGAGACGCATATTACAGGCGTAAATCATGGGATACAAATTAATAATACAATCTGATTCTATCCCCCCATATCCTCCCATAATCATATGTAGTTAATTCCTATAATCTCTCCCTTTTAATTCTGAATATCTTCTACAGAGAGAAACTAAATTCCTAATGTATCATATTATTACGTATATTACCAATATGACAATTTTCATGTTATTTTTAATAGAAATCATCTCAAAAACTAACAAGAATAGTTCATGAGTGAAATATTGTCCAGACTAATTTTTTAAAAACAAAGCATACATGTTTGCAGAAAATCCAAAATCACGACACAGAAGGTAATTGATCAAGAAATTAAACTCAGTAAAACAAAGAAGACTAAGTCAAATTTTCTATTTGCTGACGAATAAAAATTTAGGTTTATAGACTTTAAGTCTGCCTGATTTTAGACAAATTTCAATTTGGTTCTCCTATTCTAAAATCAACATTATCCTCTTACTTCCAAAAAGCATCATCCCATGTTACTTGTTTCTTTACGTTTGCATTGCAGTTCCCACAGGCAAAGATAATGAAATTTGAGCTTTGACTGTGCAGTCATTAAGAATAAGGGCATCCTTACTATTTAAATGAATTGGGACTTTGATGGAAGGTCATGAGGTGAGGGAATAAGGTAAGCATCCTTCATCCCAATAGTACCAGGCTCATGTGGATGTGGAACACAGACTTAATAAGGCTCTCTTTTAAGGGGCTGATGACTCTTTAACAAGCCGCCCCTTGGGTTTACTAGATTCTACACATTTTTCATCAGTGACCAAGATGTGAGATTATGGAACCTTGATTCTTCTAATGTGCATGCTTTGTAAATCTTATTTTCAGTTCATTACTCATTTCCCTAATAGGGAGTTTTTTCTGCATTATAAAACCCAATTAGGTTTCACCACAAAAGGAGGGAGAAAACTGATTGTGGATTCTAAGATTCCTTAACAAGATCATTTATCCAGATTGCAGTACACAATAAAATTAATACAAAGGACAGATTGCAGAATTAGGAGGCCCAAACACCTTTGTCTCCTATTTCGGAGAGTTACTTCACAGTCAAGCAGCTGATTTTTGTTTTAGGCGTTCTTGAGTAGCAGAGAAGTTCGCCCAAGAACTTCAGAGCAGATTTTGCTGATTCATATCAAGAGATTGATGATAAAAAGAGAGGATTTTGTGAAGAAGTGTGATGTGTGCAACTTAAAGGTAGTTTGGTTCAAAAGAAATGCACACTTTTAATTACAACTCATTGCCCTTGCATGTATTGAAGCACATAGTTACGTTCAACACTTCCCTTTGGAGCACAATGGATGTTTCAAACTAAAATGGAAAGATTATAAGCAATTTCACCATTTAAAGGACTCAAATGACAATTTGGCATGCTTATTGATAATCAACTTAGAAGTAAAATGATGAAACTGACGGAAAGCAAAATCTTACAGGATGGAAGTTTAAAGAGTTGACTGAGTATATCTCATTGCCCTCTCTGTGGCATTTGAAAGTGAAGTTTTTACTCTGTTGGCTATCATCCAAATGATGCACCCCGACTCTCCCTTCAATTGATCCAACCTACAATGGCCATATCATCAGATTCAAGTTCAGTGTCAATCAATCTACTTTACAAGATTATAATTACTCAGGAAAGAAAATCCAGAAAATAAAGATAGATCTTTAGAAATCATCCTCGCATAAACTATATGCCCCCTTCCAGCGCAGGAGTGGAAGCATACAAATATGGATAAAACAATATTTATTCTAGATTACTATTTATATAAACAGTTTCCTCTTATGGGTAAATGAACATCTTATGGAACAAAACCAGGCAAACCATGGTGTGATCACAGCCACAATTGGTGTTGGGCTGTCAACAGATAGTTGCCTTAACTCTGATTTTCCAATTGGCATTTATGTCTTCATTATGGGTAAATGAACATCTTATGGAACAAAACCAGGCAAACCATGGTGTGATCACAGCCACAATTGGTGTTGGGCTGTCAACAGATAGTTGCCTTAACTCTGATTTTCCAATTGGCTTTTATGTCTTCATTCCTAGTATAGGTGTTTAATTTACCTTTTGGGCCCTGTCCTCTAGTTCATGGCAGACTATATATTTGTAACAGATTGTACAGTTAACACATCTTTGAATAAAATACATAAAATATTTAAGAAACATAGTGTTTTTCAATAGATACTGAATGGGAAAAAAGGAAAAGAGAATTAAAAAATAAGTCTTCCAAGATACTGAAAAGAAGCCACACAAATGCATGAAAAGCTTACCAAGAAACCTTGTTGATCAGGAAATGCAGCAAGGCACCTCGTCTGATACTTCAAGGGTGAAGTAATTCTCTTGAATTCAACCTGTTACAAATGAACAGATGGTCAATACAAGGGACATTTACCATAAATGACTTAATGTATTTGGGGCAAAAAACAAGAACAATCGGTTACAAGAGGGTATTTCTTAGCTATACTACATGGCAAACTCATGCCCACCATGAAATGTCAGAGTACTAAACATCAACAGACTGGGATGTTTGAAGATGTCAAGCTTTTTTGTAAGCTGACAATCTGTTAAACTTTCCAGAAAGGTATTATGTTATTAAGGCTTTACTTCCAAGCCCCCATCTCCTTGAAGTGGCTGAACTATCAACTACAGAGGCAAATTGGTCGTCTTATTATGAAACAAACAAAACAGAAAATAATGAAGATTTGTTATTCTATTTATGCAAGTCTTTGAATTAAGAGACACCAATCTCAATTTAGGGCTAATTACTCAATAAACAACCTAATGGTTATACTGGCTATACTTGTTGGTGGATAATAAAGCCCAAGTGTTAATTATAGACCAAAGGGACATCATATATTTGCAGGAAATGCTGTTATATGCACTAAGAAGCTTTAAAGAAAGTTTTGAGGTCTCTATTCGTTTTTAATTTTTTTAATAGAAACTTCAGAAGTAAACCCTTCTAAGAGTTGCTATCAAAATTTTATTGCAAACCAGAAGACGGGTTTATCTAACACCATGATGTCTAACAAACATAGGAAGAACTGCACATCTTCAACAGTCCCCCAAACTCGTGACAACCAACTCATTGGTTTAGCAAATCAGGGATGTAAGCCCAACTTCACAAAACTAGCAAGATGCGAGTTTATCCATAGTTGAGTTTTTGGCGGTCAATTTATGGCTTTTAAGCAAGATGAAGAAGGGAAACACTTTGTGAAGATGTACGTCTTTCTTTAAATTTTCTTTAAATTGATGAATCTTGACAGAAAGGAATGGCTACACAATCAAATATAAGTCTGCAGGACAGATATGCATAATTTGTGTGGCCTCATGCCCTATTTAACAGGTATTCATTAATGATGTAGAGAGATCGAAGAGCCTTTATTCTATTGGCTTTTGTCTTCTATTCATTGTTTATCATTTTCTTCTCTTCCCATTCTTTCAAATTATTTCTCATGCTCACTGTTCCTGTCTCTTCTAAATAAATCTGCATACCAACTTCTTGTCTAGTATGAACTTTATAGGTCTCATCATCATGGAGTAAGCACTCAAGAGAAGTATAAAATACCTGAGGATTTTGCAAGTTGTAAACGATTAGATTTCTATCAGCAGTGCCAACAACCATCAGAGGATGTCTCACTGTCATTGCATAACATCGTTCAGGGAGTTGTTGTGTGTGCACTGGATTTGGCTGCCTAGTATCCCAGTACCTGGTAAAAGCCAGGAAAATTTATCATGCAGAAATCATAGATGCACAAGATCATGCATAACAATGAAGAGCTAGAAGTCAAACAATCATTATGGACAAGACCAAACATGGAATAGATATGGATAATAAATATTGCAACTAATTGTATAAAAACAAAAGGTTGTGAAAAGTTCTATAACAGAATAACTGTCACATTGATGATAGTCATATCTGACTTTGACGACATCATTATCATGCAGATGATAAAATAACAGTAGGATTGGCAAAGGGTTTTATATATTCAAAATGTCGAAACATACACCACAGTAAGCAATCCACAATGGTAAATGCTACTATAAGAGGTAGACTACGTAATGTCAAACTAATATCTAGGGAAAAATTAAACAAACGCATGTACACATGGAATGGAATAAAAAATGATAATGCCTTACTTCATAGTCTTGTCCCAGCTTCCAGTTACTAACAGGCTCATCTCAGGAATCCATTCTACTTCTTTGATTGGCGCATCATGCATAGCAACAGTCATTGGTTGGCCTCCAGACAACAGAGGCCACATCTTCACTTGCTTATCACAACCACCAGAGAAGACAGTTGTACCGTCATCCTTCCAAGCTGAACATAAAACCTATGCATGAAGATATACATTATGACCCATAAAGACTACAATAATAAATTAATGTTTAAGAAGAAGAAAAATAAGAAAGATTATAACAATGAAGAAAAAAGACTTGAACATCTAAAGTGATGCTCAGCATCATAATAGACACCCTAACATCTGTATGGATTAGTTACCCATACATATCGCACCTTGCTAACTCAAGATAAGGTTCACTATGCTTATTAATTGTGCAGACTGAAGAATCTATTGCGTTTCTTCTTCTTCTTTTCATGTTGGTAATCTACAGAATCATTTATTACGAACAAAGAACCATCTCCCCACAAAAACTGCACACGAAAGGTCTAACCAACTACCCAATTTAAGTGAGTGAGGACCATTTGCATCCTAGCCATTAGCCCATTACAGTGTTCTAGTCAATGTTATTGAATCAGACATCTTACACCGTGTAATAACTGAAATTAAACAACATAAACTTACAAACTATACGGTGATGATAATCAAATCGAAGTAAAACTAAATTTTACCGGCTGGTCATGTGATATAGATGCCTTGGGCACACTGGCAACATTTGCCCCATTCCGTGCTATCTCCCAACATCTAACCTGCGAGGAAGTTTAGGAATTTGTTATGGCTTTAAGAAACAGAAATTTTCTAGCATTATTACATAACCAAATAATATCTTCTCCCCAGACTCTCAAAGCAAAGCTCAAGACAATTACAAATAACTAATCAAGCCAAGAGGTTGGGGGAACCTGGTTGTCCCATGAAGTGGCTACGAGAAAGTTGGCTTTGGGACTGAAGTTAAGACTCGAAACAGAATCATCAGGAGGATGAGTCACCTGAAAAAAGCACAAATCAAGAAACCAAAACTTGCATTATGTAACATTATATAAGACTCGGAGATTATCAGTAACAGTCTGACAGGGCAGAGACCAAGTGATGGAAGCAGCAACAAACAGTGAAAAAGAGTGAATTTCGAATACCTCAAAGGACTTGTTGGGATTTGGATTTGTAGTGGTCGCAAAGAAGTTCGACATTGAGCATCCGATTCAGATAAACTCGCTCAATTTTGTCCGACAAACTCTTGGTCAGCAGCAAGAAAAATCGCTATTTGTAGCTGGCAAGTTACAGCGATGTTTGTTTATATGTATAGATGGGCCAGCGCTGCCTATAGCGTTTGTTAGACGCTTTTCGTTTTTGGACCAACGCGTCGGAAAAACTCTTGTATTTGGGCTTCTAGTTTTTATTATTAAAAAAAAATAGACGGAGATATTGCTTTTCTATTTATTAATATTTTTGTGCCAGCGACTTATTAATATATTAATCATCAATAATAAATAATATATGTATGCCAAAAAAGTAAGCTATACAATATATATTTATATAGTACATGAAAAAGTATATTTATTTTTATTATTAAGAAAATAATTATATTAACATTTGGCAAAAAAATAAATTCATCTTGAAGTTAATAATATTAAATTTTTAATTCTTTGAAATAGTTTTGAAATAAAATATTTTTAGAGTGAATAATTTCAGCTTATGGATTTATAAAATACTGATTTTTTATCAGTGATGGGAAAATCAATCCTAACTAGTTGATTCAATTAAAAAGTTAGTGAAAATAAATCTTAATTTAATTCACGTGGCTTAGAAAATTCCTCTATTAAAATTTAATTTAAAATTCAATAACTCAAAAACTAATGGATTTTGTGAATTTTTTTTTATTATGTTCAACTTTTTTTAAAATGGTATTATTTTATTTTTCATTTTAATCTATATATTGTTACATTATACGTGACTTTTAATATTGAAATTTAAAAGTACTATACTTTTTTTTTTCTACAAATGAGGTTTCACCCAAAACACAGGAAATTAAATTAAGGGAAAATAATTCACAAACTTTCGCTAGCAACTAATACCTCTAAATAAAACAAACAATTTTCTAAAATGGATGAAGTGGATATTCTATTTTACTTCACAAATATAGTACTCATCTATCATGCATTCTCCTTTTCCTTTTTTATGTGCACCTTTCACATGATGATGATAAATAATAAGTCACAATTATCTACCTCACACATATTGAGAAAGTTAATTAAAATGTTTTTTTCCACAATCACCTAACGAATGCAAACCATTCCAATATACTTCCATCCCATGATAATTCTAAAACAAAGTTAACTAATTTCACAATTATCAAGAGCTGGTATTTGAAATTTGATATTCTTAAATTTGTAAAAAAAAAAAAAGTTGACTTTTCAATTTTATCCTTCACTCAAATTAATGACCATAGTAAAGTATTGTCTAAGAATTAAAAGCATGCCTACAACTAGTTGCAATTAAGGACAGGCAATACTGGAAAAAGGAATTAACTACCACATCTTTATCCTATATTTAGGATCAACTAAGGATTTAAAACTTTCAAATCATTATTTGTATGGCTCATTTACATATCTTATAGAATGTATGGAGAAACGTGTATAACTTTTTCTTTTTCTTTTTATATGAATTTTTTTGGAAAGGGATTGGACTCACCCACAATCTAAAGACAAAGCGAAATCTCTCTTCCTCTTGGGAGATACTAATATCAGGTAGGGCGAGCCATCTATTATCTTCAGGTGTAAATCTAGGCACCTAAAAGTTAGGATGTCTCCCCAAGCGCCGTAACTAGAACCACAATAAAGTGGTACTTCCTAGAGATCGAATACGTTCTAAATAGTCACATATCATAAACACATAATGATGCATTTGAAGAAAGATCATTGTGAAAGAAAATTGCAGCAATAAATTTGCATTAGACATTTCATAGTCCTTTTTCATCTTTTGTGGCATCAATATTATCCATATTAATTTAAGTATTATCATGATCTCAGACTCTAAATAAAGAGAAAAGAATGTCTCCATTTACCATCATCTCCACCTACTCTTCATTTATCATCTCTACCATTGAATCAATTTTCTGGTTGAGATTTAATATTTATAACAATATTATCATAATATTAAATGCTAAATAAAAATATATAAATAAATTTAAAAGTCTACTACTCGTTGACTATTATATTCAAATTTTAACCGTTTAAATTTATTTATTTATTTTTTATTAGCTAATATTATAATATTATTATTATAAAATATTAAATCACAACCGTTGAAAGTTGATTCAATAGTAGAGTTGATAAATGAAGAGTAAGTGGAGAGGAAAGTAAATGAAGACATTCATCTCCCTTAAATAATGATGACTCTCCCAACATGATTCTTTCCAATCTATAAGATTCGAACACAAAACCAGTTCTTTCTACTTAACTCAACCACCGATAATTTTCCTAACCCCTTTTAATTAGACATGAGAAGGAGTTTTCTTCTCAGCTAAAACCAATCATGACATGTCAAGACCTTAACCTGTGCCAGAAGAATCCAAGTTTGTCTCCAATACCTCTCCCACCTGAATAATGTTGTAGCTATCTATAGCCTTGCATCTCCAGATCTTCCTTTCCAAATCTCTTACCTGCAATCTAGATCCAGTCCAAGCTTCAGCATAGAGGTTCTTCAATCTTGATCAAATTTAAGGACCCAATATAAGAAACAGGTAGTACATTAAATTCTAGTGCCGTACTTCAACTGAAAGGCTGGATTTTTCTAGGTCACTGCAAAAAGTTTCTGCCGCAACTTGCACAATAAGGGGCTGATCCAGTGTGCTATTGTGGTCCTCATTAACCAAAAAATCTATCCATCTGTGTGTGTGTGGAGATTATCTGTATTTGATTGACGGATAAGGTCAACCTTACAGGTTTTATGGTGGTCCTAAAGATTTTAATATCTTTTCAAAAAGCAGAATGGCGCAGAGGAAGGAATTAAGAGACTGAACCTCATTAATAACTTCACATGGTGTTCCTCTGTAAAAGTTGTTATGCACTATTAGTGCTGAGCTGCTCTAGTACTTATTACTCCCACTGTTCATTCCCCTCATCATTGTATAAAGTTCTGATGCTTCTAAGAAGCACCAAATCATCAATGCAGATAAATAAAAGTATTATGTGAAATATATTATATAGATTGACTATAAAAGAAAATTCAACAATAGAGATACCATATATCAGTTACATATTTGACATAGGTGCAATTCAATTTTTTCAGAATATTATTCTTGATAGCCTGACTCTGATGTTCTGAGCACCATGCTTAAGTTTCCCATTGGTACATCTGATGGTTAGCATTACTGCATAATCATAGTTCAGAACTGATAATCATGTGGGATTGTTCTTGGTTATTCATTAATAAACTACTTCAATCAGAAAAATGCAAAATGGATGGAAGAAAAATATTGGGATCTTTCTGGGTTAGAGCTACCCCTTTATAGCAACTAGTCCAGGAAAAAATATTTGAGGATATATATGCCAAAAGGTAAATTAAGGAATTTAAAGATTATATTATAGTGATTTCTTAGAATTTAAGTTAATATCAGGTTTAATAAGTTACAACGAAATTTAAAGAAATTTCCTATCAAAGTACTTAAAACATAACTCCTTCAAAATTTGGTGGTCACTTTTTTAAAACATGATAGTAAAATTTTGTTAAATTTGGAAATAACTGTCCTTGAAATAATTATTATTTTTAATAGTTGTAATAAAATTTTTAAGATTTAAATCTTTACATATAATTTTTCCATTTGTTGGTTGAGGATCAATTTGCCCTTCGTTTTGTGAAGACTTCCCCTCTGGTTCTCTAAATGGAAAGCAGTGCAGATCAGATATTTGCAACATTCAAATGTTTATCGGATCCTTCAACAAGTGTTAGACTCAAATTTTTTGGGATTTACAGATTACTGGAACCACTTTATCTATGTCGTTGAATAGAAAGATAGAAAATGGGTTGGATAATGAGAGAGTGCCCTATCTAAGATGTCATCCACATCCAGGCCATACGGGGTTCTCATCTTCTCATCCATTGCTCCTAGTTATCTGTTTCTGTTTCACCAGCTACCACCATACATAAAAGCAGAGAAAAGATAAACACAAAATATATCATATTTTATTGAATTAAATCTTACACATTCAAATAAAAATCATCATCGAAATGGATCCCATATATTTTGTTTGTTTGTTTCCAAAATTGGCACTATTATTTCAACGAGAAACTAGAAAGATCTAAACTCACATACATACTAATATGTGAGTTCCATCTCTATCTTTCTCCTACTTTCACTCTGTTGAACTTCATGTCATCTTGACTAGCTACGTAAGACTGTAAGAAGGATTTAGCTTTGACAACCAAGAGATTTTGGGTTAACAAGGAAGAGTCTTCCTTTTCAGACCACTTTCAGCAGCGAAGCTCATTATCTTATAGGCTAAGAAGCCAAAATACAATTAAAGCTCCCTCAGTCTCTCAGTCTGAATAAACTTCACGTGTTTTAAAAAAGCAATCACTCTCCTTCCTTCTAAAAAAGAGAGGTAAGTTTGAAAAGCTTGGCACTGTAGGCTATGCCATAAAAATGGAATATATTTTTAACCCATTCACTCCTTAGGCCAAGTAACAGTGAAGAGTTTGCTGTTAGCATTTCCAGCTCTGTTTATTACAGACTCAACATTTGCTAACTCAGACTGTATCTTCTGCTCATTGGTTTTATGGTTCTAATCCCTTTCTGCACCTAAACCCCTTTTGACCATTCAATGTATTTTCCAACTACACCTTAATTTTTCACTATCTGGCCAACTTTTCTGAGAAAGCAAAAGAAAATGACTATACCCACAAATATGGTTACAGAGGGGAAACCAATGTGTTCATTCTTGTTTCCTCTTATTTTCTTTCACCCCAGTGAAACAACCGTTTTATTTTAAAATATCCTTATTATTCATGGAAAAGAGGGCAGTTGCCAATTCTGCAGCATTAACAACTGAAAAGGACAGGATCTTGGACCCATTCAGATCATAGGCATATGCAGAATACATGTAATGACAAAAAGATTCTACACTGCCAGTGAACCCATTGTTAGCTAAGTCATAATGACAGCATGTCTCTCCTATTCTCTTGTCATTTTCTCCTACTATTTTCTCAGTTAAAAACCATTATATTTGCATTAGATTAAATAAAGAACTGTTTTCAAAAGACACCCAACTTGTAATAAACTTACACCTTCTGTTCACCATTTTACTTGTTCATCTTCTCCTTGCAAGGCTCCCTATCTGTATCTCTCTGGTACACTAAGATGAGCCTGAAGAGCACTAACAGGAAAATGAGGAGGGGTTTCATGTGCCACTCTCAGGCATCAACTTCGGTGTGCATGAGCACCGGTGACCGTCGGTCGGTTGTAGTGCCTAGAAGGCCTGACAGAAGCATTTTTCTTGATGATACCAGACTCATCAACAATCCCAAGTACTCCAGACTTGCTGAGCCTCGCAGGTTCGACCCTGTTGATAAGAAAGCATTGTCTATTGCTGTGCCAAAGATCAAGCAGAAGAGGGAGCGAGGTCAAGATCAAGAAGAGGAGCCAAGGGCATTTCATCAAACACCTACTGATCAAGTCTTTCAGGTCAGATAAGTTCTTACAAATTTATAGAGTTTCTCTTGCTCGTTGTAATAATTAATGCTTAATATTACGCATTAGATCAAGTTTTCAGTTCAATTCCATTAAAGCAATACCCACATGCTGTAACATAGCTGCATTTTTCTCTGGTGATTCTCAAGATAGCTATCAAAGTTTTGATCCAGATTAAATATCAAGACAAGATCAAATGGACTAAAGTAAGAGATTAATCAATAATCCACTCTTCTACTTCATCAATGCCTTGGTATTATTAGATCAAAAGGAAACTGGACTATACCAGAATGGTCACAGGTGGAGATAGGAAGAAAACAAGGATTCTCCATAATTGGTCAGTCTCGCGCAGTTTTGTCAAGTTCCAAGATCTTTCACGTGCCTTTTCCCATGCATATTCCTCAGAGAACGCAAAATGATTGTGTCTTTTTCTGTGTGAAACTATTATTTTATTCATCTTGTACCCTATTCTCTCTCTCTTCTGAACAAAGAAACAGCGATTCTCAATTTTTGATGGGGGAAGAATTGAATTTCATGAGGAAGAAGATGAAGAGGGATTTGATTGAAGAAAAAGGAGGTTTACAGAGTTACGTTGGTTTCAGTGAGGTGATGAATTTAATGATTTGTTTTATTTGCAGGTGGTTGTGATGAAGGTGGCACTTCATTGTCAAGGTTGCGCTGGCAAAGTTAGAAAGCATCTCTCTAAAATGGAAGGTACAATAATCATTTGCTTTGTGCAATATTCTTATACCCTAATGCTTTTGATTAATTAATTAATTACACGTATTTTTATTAATATAAAATCTATTTAATTAATTTAATTATATTAAAAAATTAATTAAATTAATTAATATAATATATTTTATCTAAAATACTATAATTATTTTTTTTTAATTTTTTATTCCCTTTTATTTGATTATTGTTACGGGATATCCATAGGATAATTTAAAAAAAATTAATAAATATAAAAAATATATCTTATATTTATGATTAATATCTATTTCTTAATTATATCATATATTAAGGATTAGGGGAATATTAATTAGCAATACCAATATAATATATAACTATTGCATATTTGTATTGATGAATTGTATATATAATAATCCTAAAATTAGATAACTAATTTAATAAAAAAATTAGTTCAATTATTTACATCAAAACTACTCAAATTAGTGGAAATCCGATAGCCTATAGAAAAAAATTATAAATTTAAAAAATAAAATAAATAGAAGGGTTATATTTATTATCAAAATAAACTCATGGGTAGAGCCGGTAATGCGGGCTGGCCAGCCAAAAACGGCCAGCCCGCGGGCTGGCGAGGCGGGCTGTGCAGCCCGCCCCGTTTTGGGGCGGGCCAGCCCGCGGCCCGCCTCTTTTTTATTTTTTTTTTAATTATTTTTATACTTTTAAAATACTAATAAAAAAATTCTAATGTCATATTAGCATAATAAAAAAATTATTAATATTATACTCTTAAAAATTCATACTTTTTATAAAAAATCTTAAATTTTATAACTATAAATCTAAATAAATATTAACAAAATATTAATCAATTATTATATATGTCAACACATATCAACAAATAAGTAACCATCTTTACTAGTATTTGATAATGGAAGTACTCAAAGTAATATTTGAGTAAAATAAATAATAATATTAATAATTAAAAAAAAAAAAACAGGCTGACGGGCCAGCAAGGGGCGGGCTGTGCAGCCCGCCCCAAAACGGGCTGGCAAACTGCCAGCCTGTTTCGAGCCCGCTTTAAGGTAAAACGGGGTCAGCCCGTTTTACCGGCTCTACTCATGGGGTTCCTACATCATATTAACCTTTTATTTTGTTAAAAGAAATTTGGAAATATAAATTTTATTACGCCCACTAGTTTTTGACTCAGCCTACCTGTTGTGATCTGCACTGGGTCGGGCTAATAATGATCATAGCTTATAAATGGTATACAGTCCTTTTTTATCAATTTTTATAGTATATTATATATAAATATAAATATTCTATTATTAACATATATTTTGTTATATTTATATAATTTTTTTGTTTTGAAAATATATGCATTATTCTCCCACCGCTTGGTTTGACCACATTAGAATGTTGTTTAGTTTAAATTTATGAATTAAAGTTAAACTCCCCTCCATGAACTCTATTGGTGGATTAATTCTGAAAAAATACATTTTTATTTTTAAACAAAAAATTGAATGAAAATATAGAACTGACTTGGTATAATTTTGAGTTAATACAATACTTAGTCTTTTATGTTTGTTTTTTTAATTTTGGTCCCCTAAATTTCTTTCTATCTAAAACACTAGTTTCTATAATTTATTAAAAATTTTGACTATTTTGCCTTTTGAGATACCAAAACTCATAGTTCGAAACTTGAGAAACTAAAACTAAGATGAGGAAGAATATGAGGAATCAAAAATTGTATTGACCTAATAATTTTATTTAATATAAGAGCTAGTTGAATTTTTTAGATAGATTGAGAAAGTTAAATAAATTAGTTAATTATAACTAATATAAGAGCTAATTAACTAATTGGATAGATTAATAAGTATATAGTATAAATTCGTTTTGAGAAATTAGATTTGGTCATAATTAACTGATTTATTTAGTTTTTTAATCTATTCAAAAAAATTAAATAGCTCTTATATGAAAGATAGGAGGGAGTAATACTTTATAATTTAATTTAAAATTAACGTGTATGTATGCAGGGGTGACATCGTTCAGCATAGATTTAGAGACGAAGAGGGTGACAGTGATGGGGCACATATCTCCTGTGGGAGTGCTTGAGAGCATATCCAAGGTCAAAAGGGCAGAGTTCTGGCCTTGCTGAATCAATATTCCTATGAGACTATTAAGTTGCACTCTTGTTTTATTTTACCAGTTTTAAATTAATTAAATATATACCCACACTTTGAAATCTCATCAATTTCTCTTTCTTTATGTGTTCTCCTTTGGTAACCTTTTTTTCCCTACAAAAGTCACCCAAAGATATTTAACGGTGAATTTTTATCGTCGTCAAATCACATTTTTATGAGATTGTTGTCTATAAATACTGGCAACGATAATTAAAAATAGTCGCTGAATGTCAATAATCAGTAGCAACATTAGGTCATCATTGAAAGTTTAATAGAAAGCATCAAAATAGAAATCGCGGCCAAATGCCTCTTCATGGGAATCAATGGTATGTTGATCACGCGTTTATCATAATTTCCTATCACATTGCTAAGTTCTCATTACATTTTATATTGAGCCGTGTATTGCATGCGTGCACGTACAAGCACAAATTTAAATATTCGATCTCCCTTTTAAAGATGGGGTTGGTGTCACTAGGCTCAATGATCCACTATTAAAAAAAAAAAACTTTTAACGTTAGTTAAAAATAATATTTTATAATAATTTTATGATCATCGTGAATTTTACCAATTTTATAAATCAACATTACAAAACGTCATTAAAAGTAACACCTTTCAAAATAGTTTTTGAATTTAGAGACTTCACATACTGTATTTATTGTTGTTTAAGACCTATTTAAGGATATATAGATATATTTGATAAGAAAAATTATAATCCTTTTGGGTTGTATTTAGGGTTGCTTACTTTTAAATTATAGTTAATTCTTTGCAAAAAGTTTTTGTGGAGGGAAAATGACAATCTCTCCTGTAGTTAATAAGATTTAGTTTATTAATTTAGATAAATTAAAAAAATAATAATTAATTATAACATAATAAATATGACATGATTTTCTAAAATATTTATGTATAATATTATATTATATATCAGTTTATAAGTTAAGTAAATTAATTTGATAAAAAATAATAAATATTAAACATAAAATAAATTAAGATATTATATTTAGAATTAATTTTAACTCCTATTTAATTTATATATTAAGGACTAGAAGTAGTAACTTAGATGATGATTGTATTTAGGGTTCTTACTTTTGATAATATAATTCTTAATTTATTGGGTCATAGCAATTGTACTCCTTTTGCCCCTAACTATGAGAGCCAATTTTGAGAGTAGGGTTGGTGTCCCTAATTATAAAATCCTTTACAAAGTTCTAAAAATAATTAATAGAATAATTATTAAACTCTCATGGTCCACTTTTTTAGAAAAATTTAAAGGCATTTGAAGTTATGAAAATCATGAGATTTAATAGAGGATAAAATTAAAAAGAAACAAAAATATTTTTGACATTAACTAACGACTTAACATCTTTTTTTCTTGATATCTATGAAAAAATAAAGGCTCTTATAATTAGGCTGGAGGTAGGAGCATATGTGTCAATTGATTTTACATTTTGTTAATTTACTTTTCAGCGTCTTATTTGAGTCATTATTACAAAAAATAATTCAAAAAAAAAAGAGTGGATATGTATGATTTGTGAAATTATCGTTAATAAAAAATAAAATTATTATATTGTTGAATAATAACAAGGATATAATAAATATTATACCATTTAATTAGTAATCAAATTTAAAAAATAATTGAAAATCTACAACTTTATTGATGAAGACCATGACAGCAAAGTATTTGTACATGTTGGAGGAGTGTCTTATTCTCTAATTCATAATTAGGGGGCAGAAGAAAATGACACTGTAAAAGCAAAAGAGAGAGAAATAATAAATTCCTTTTAAAAAAAGAGGGAAGAGAAATATGTCAAGTCCTCAAAGATATTTCGACCCCTGAAAGCTAAATTTCTAAAACCAAAATTTCAATATCAAACTTTCCAGGCACCTTTTGCCTTAAAAATAATATTATTTCAGTATTTAACATAAGATTTAATTAATTTTTTTTTAGTAAGAGCTTATTTGGATAAATTTTTTAAAAAAAATTTAGACAACTTTTAGAAAATTGTTTATAGAGAAGAATTTATGAAAAAAAAGTGATTTTGAATAAATAAGTGTTTGGATAGTTGTGACCAGAAGAACTTTTATGATTAGTAAATTACCAGAAAGGGTATTAGATTAGAAAAAATAATTACTCACTGTTTTCTTCTTAGGATTACGTAGCACTGTTCATCTTCTTTCTTGTGCTCCTTCTTATCGTCCTCCTCCCTTCCTTCTTCTTCTAGTGACCCACGACGGCACGACATGTCACATCGAAGGCAACCTGCTTCAACGACAGAGCTAGACTAGCGGCAAAAGCGGAAGGGGGGGTCTAGCTGTGACTGCACAAGGACGACGACAACAAAGAAGAGAAGATCCACGCGACAAACAAGGACGGCAAGCTCCATGTGACCCACTGCAATAGAGCACACAACACAAGGCCATTTAGACAAACCACGGCGACGGAGAAAGAAGAAGGAGGCAACGGAGATTTTAGAGGAGGGGGGAGAGAGTGAAAAAAATTAGGGTAAAATGATAATTAAGTAGTCCATAAGCTATTTTCCTGTTCCATAAATTATTCTCAGTAACTTATCCAAAATCTTAATTTTAAATCATGGTTGGATCCAAAAGTATTTTTAGATAAATATGACTGTTTATTTTAAAATTTTTCCATACCGAGCTAGAAACCCTTTTAAAACCTTAGTTTTCATCTATCAAAATTATTACTAAGGAAGTCAAATAAATTACGAAAATTAAATAAATCAGTTAATTATTATTAAATCTAAACCTAATTTATATTATATGCTCCTTAACTTATCAAAATTAGTTAACTAATTTTTATATTAGTTTTAATTAATTAATTTAATTTTTTTAATTTTTTTTAAAAAAATTAACAAACCCCTATATTAAGGATCGAAAAAATATTATATATATATAATATACTTCTTATAGTTGATAAAATTAGAAACTTATAACATATATCACATATATTAAGAAAATCCAATTTTTTAAATATATTAAAAACTGGGCTTATTTTTCCATTTTTAACCCACAACTAACACCCACATAATTTCTTAGTCCATATTAACTAATATCGACGTAAAAATAAAAAAAATATCAATAAAATAAATTATTAATTAAAATAATAAGCAGTTTTATATTTATAAAAAAAATAATATAAATTTAAATATTAAAAAACTCACTTATTAAGAGAGATGAAATATTTTGCACTTTAAAAAAATTAATCTCAAGTCTAAAGTAATTTTAGGATATCCTTTATTAAATAAAAAAATAAAAAAGGTATTGTTAAAACCACAAAACATCCTAAATTGTGAACAATAACTTGTGAAAAATGTCTGAAGGAGTATATATATCATAATAATAAAATATTAAATTATTAGATAACATAAAAATAAACTCAAGCTGTCAAATTTTATGGTGAGTTGATAAACTCACATGGTAATAATAAATTCCAATCCATAGTAAATTAGTAATAAGAAACGAAAAACACATATAAATTCTCCTATAATTTTATTTTTTTAAATATTAAAAATTATATTAAATTAAAAAAATTATACTATAAATAAAATTAATATATTAGTTATACCTGAAAAATAAAATCATGAAGTTACGGTTTACCCTTTATTTATTTTTTTTATTTCTAAACTAAGCTTTCTTTCTCATCCTCACCTCACCCCCTTCGTCTCTGAAGTTCCACCATCGTCTCGTCCACGTCCCCCACACATCTCAGCAGAGACATTGTTCCTTCTCCCCATTCAGCCGTGACAGCCTCCATCTTCTTCTTCCTTCTGCTCTCCTGTTATCCGACATGGGTGCTCGTGAAAGGTTGGAGATTGTGAAATCATGCTGCTGCTGCTGCTCGTCCTCTCCCTCTGCAGTGTCGTGAGCCTTCAAGATCGCCGTCTTTCTCTATTTGGTTCATCTTCTCGCCGACTGCAAATGGACGTGTTGATCGATCCAATTGTGACCTTTCTCTTCTGCCGCATCCTGAGTTCACCTCCTCCGTAATCTCACTCAGGGTTTGTTTGGTTCGGGGGTTTTGAAGGGGAGGATAGGGTAAGGGAGATATAAGTGTGTTTAGTTGGGAAAAATAGAAGAGAAGGGAGGTGAAATTTTTTGTCCTTATGTGCTCACCTCCCCCTCCACCTCCACCTCCCCTCTAAAAGTAGAGGTTTTTGGAGGGGAGAAAAATTTTTTATACAAATTTAACAAAATTACCCTTTATAATATTTTAATATTCTAATTATATTCTCCTCCTCTCCTCACACATTAACATCAACTTTCTCTCTTTTTTTTTTTTAACATTTTTACATTGATTGCTCAAACATTTTATTAATTTATATATTATATTAATATATATAATAATTATTAATTAATAAGAGACAACATTCAAATTTTATCATATTTTTTATTTTTTTAATTTTATCATTATATATAAATGAGATAAAAAATTTTGAGATTTATAAATTAAAAAATAATAATTTTAATATAAATATTATAAATAAATTTAAATAAATAGGTAAGGTCATATTTGTCAACTTTTAATTAACTCCCCTATCCTCCCCTCCCGAACCAAACAAAAAGCATCACCTCTCCTCCCTTACCTTCACCCTTATAACCTCCCTTACCCTTACCTACCCTCTCTTACATTAACTCAACTTACCCTCCCCTAAGTTGAACCAAACAATGCCTCAAGCTCTAATTTTTTCTTTTTAACAAATAATTTACCCAGTTTCGTTTACGGAGAATAATAAATTTGACCATCTGATCCTATATATTTTACATAGATCATATGGTTGATTGACATAAATCTTGGCAATTTTTTTATTAAATACATCATTATATTTATTAAATATTTTATTTAAAAAATAACTTAAATAAAATAAAAATAAAATTATCTATATAAAAATATTTTTTTAATCTCTCCCTCCTTAATCAAATAAAATAATTTTAAAATTCTTTTCCTTCTTTCCCTTTTAAGTTTTTTTAAAGTTCTTAACAAAAAAAAAGTATTTTTAAAGTCAACTCCGCTTCCTTCACTTTCTTTTTATTAAAATCTATTTCTTTTTTTAATGTAAAAATGCATCCAATGCTTTAAATTAATTTAAAAAAAATAATTAACACTATAAAATATTTAAGAGAATAATCAATACCCCAAAATAATTTTAAAAATATAATTAATATCTTAAAATATTTAAATTATTATTATTTTTCCCTTTGTTAATAAAAACACAAATTTTTATTTGATACATACCACATAAATTTTTTATTTGACACATTATTATTTAAAAAATTACATGTGTAATATTATTTTAATAAATTACACCAATAAATTATAAAATTTCTCAATCTTCACATAAATTCTATACAATATTAATTTTAAAATTTAGTTAATAATCTTTTTTAAACAATGACATATGTGACATTTTAAATAATAATGTGTTAAAATAAAAAACTTACGCACTATAAATCAAATATAAATTTATATTTCTATTAGTGAAAATATAAAATTGTACTAATTTAAATACTTTAGAATGCTAGTTGCACCTTTAAAATTAATTTAGAGTATTAATTACACTTTTAAATATTAAGATATTAATTATTCTTCTAAAATTAGTTTAGAATACTAAATACACATTTACCCTTCTTTTTATTGAAGCAAACAAACCGCTTATTAGGGAATTGCTCTTGAACAAAATTGCTTCCCTTAGGAGGAAGGGAGAGCTTAAGAGAAAGGGAGATTTTGCCCTACCTTTAAATCATAAGTGAGCCCAATCTTTTTTTAAAAATTTGTGTAAAAAAAAATTGCTTCCTTTAGGAGTGAACGTTATTTCCAAGTTGGACGCAAATTCTTTCCCTTTTCCACTCTGTGCTGCAACGTTTCCACCATAATTGTTTAAGAATTAGTTTATGTTATAAAGGTTTAAGGAGTGTTTGGATATTTTTTTAAGAAAATCATGATTTTGACTTTTTAATTATCCCAAAATTAATCTTATAAATTGATTTTATAAATCATCATTTACAACCAACTATATTTTTAAAATTATAATTATAAATTAATTTTATTAAAAATCTATTTTCTTAATACTAATCCAAACATACTATTAGTGATATATAGAGATAAAGTTAAAAATGGTTAACTTCAAAATAATGTCATTTCTCAAATAAATCATGTAATTTTAAAGGATCACAAAACATGCAAAAATAACAAGACAACTTTGGACCTTCTTAATAAATCTTAATCTTAATTTACAATATTATTTACAAATAAATTGTAAATAGGCATCAGAATCAAGCAATAAATGATACAATTATCATAATGCATATATGATAAATTTGTCAAAATATATGTAAGGGGACTATAAATCAACAAAGACATAGAGAGTCTAAACTGAAGAATAAAAGTAAACCCCTAAAATTACATTTGTGCATATTAAGATTAGGCATCAAATGATATAAATATAAATGAGCCTTGTAGAAGTGCATTAAATAAACTCGTACCAAGCAAGCACATTTTGTTTACTTTAAAAGGTTGTCATTTCTCAAATAAGCCACACACAATTTCTAAAGATAGCAAGGCATGCATAATAGTTAAGGGCTTAAGGCAGCTTTACATATCAAATTCAAGCCCATAAATCAATATCAATTTCCCCAACCAACGGGGGTTGGTCCGAGTAGTAAGCGGCTCGGTATCGCTTAAGCGAGGTCTCGAGTTCGAGCCTTAGCGAATGCAGAAAATCCCCGTTGGGAGACTCACCCACCATAGCTAGGTGCGCGACGCGGGTCGGATCTGGATGTAGTCGGGGCAAAGTTCCGGTGAACCGGGTAGGCAACTAAAAAAAAATTATCAATTTCCCCATACTTGTAAATAGGCATCAAAATAAAACATCAAATGATGTAGTTATCATAGCTATATATAGGAAATTAGCCAAAGTATATGTAAGGGGACTATAAATTAGCAAAGACGTAGAATCTAAGCTGAAAAACAAAAATAAACCCCTATAATTATATTTATGCACTTTAAATTTAGAAATCAAATAATATAAATTTCAATGTGCCTCATAGGAAATAAACTCCAATACCAAAGCAGGCTCATTTATTTACTTAAAAAGATAGTCATTACTCAAATAAGCCACGTATGCAATTTCTAAGGATCATTAGGCATGCAAATATAATTAAGACAACTTTAAATACCGAATCCAAGCCTCTGAATCAATATCAATTCGGAATCAAGCATTAAGTGAGACAGTTAAGCCTCGTATCTCAGGAGCACACCGCTGTGTGCAGCGTAAAATGACCAAAATCCAAAATGAAGTGACTATCGCATTTTTGGGAAGCACTAGATCTGAGTGGAACTCTTCACTTTTGGAGCATCAAGATCAACGTCAAATGCAATTCTAAAACACCAGTCAAAGGCTCAGGGTAGGCTCTTTCCAGATAAACAGAAAAAATAATAACAAAATTTACTGGTATACCAACAAGAATCAAAAGCCCTTCAAGTCAGTCAAGATTATACACATTTTCATATATCAAAAGGATTACTGTGCCAAGCCGCTAATAGCCTAATACTGCATTTAAGTATCATCATAATGTAATAAAGTTTGTGAAGATGCCAAACACTCTAACGCAATGCATCTTCCTTGTGCTGCATTTTTTTAATCTTTCTCATTCGGATCATGCTTCCCTCTTAATAAAGATCTTTATTCCAATTCAAAAAAAAAATCAATGTCCAGTACTTTCTGGATGGAAAGATAAATATCTAAAACAAAAGGATTACAAAGAAATGGAAACATTTAATTAAAGAAAAGGTTTGGCAAAATGCTTCAAAATTTTTCATAATTTATTAGAAAGGCAGTTCCTTGGCAAGTCTAAAAAAGAGTCTCCCCAAAAGCAAGATGCATCCAGAAAACCAAAGCTACAGCTTTTATTGAAAAAAAGGAGGGTAGAGGTTTGAGAAAAGAATCATGCCCCAATGTCAACGAAAAAGATTTTCCCTTCAAAATCCATGCAGTTTAGTCCAGCCCAAAACACCAAAAAGCAAAAAAACCACACAGCCTCCAAAGCTAATCACACAAAAACTCCTAAAAAAAATCCATTTACATCAAAACACTGTCATTTCTCAAATAAGCTATGCAATTCTAACGATCAAAGGCATGCAAAAATATAACTTTGCATGCCAAGTTCAAACCTCTTAATCTTAATTTTTCACATTTTTAAATAGGCATCAATATCAATTTTCTCATATTTGTAAATAAGTGCTGAAATCAAGCATTAAATGATGCAATTATCAACAATGTTTATGTAGAGATATTATAAGATATTTAAATATCTTATAATTAGTATATAGGATAAGATATTATATTATTTTATTAGTATATAGGATTATTTAGGATTCTCTATTGTGTGTATATATATCCCTTCTGAATATCAATAAAGTACAAGTATTATTCATCTGAAATAACATGGTATCAATAGCAGATATTACTTTTCAAGAATCTGTTGCATATTTTACTTCTAACACTTCCGCTCCTCCTTCTCCACCTGTAGAGGAGGACACTCTTTTGGTATATTCTATTATTGCCTCACCATCACCGGCCCCAGCTCCCGTAGCGGCACTTGGTCTACCACCTTTGTCTCAGGTTTATACTAGATGTTTGAAGGAAATCAATCCTGCTATTACACTAGATTCGGCTCCGCTATTGTCTGCTTCTTCATCAGATCTTGCAGCGAGCATCACTCACCCTGACCTAGACCCAGACCCAAACCCAGACCCAGTTCTTGACTCTGAGACACATCATATTCCAGATCCTGATCCCTCCCTTGATTTGCCCATTGCTTTTCGAAAAGGTAAACGTACTTATGCCTATCTTATTTCTTCTTTTGTTTCCCATAATCACCTCTCCACTACTTCTCGTGCCTTCATTGCCTCTTTAGACACTATTTCAGTACCTCAGTCCCTTCTTGAGGCCTTGTTCCACCCGGGTTGGTGTTCTGCTATGGAAGAGGAGATGGCGGCCCTTGATCGTATTGGCACATGGACCTTAATGGATTTACCGGTAAGAAAGAAAGTCATTGGGTGTAAATGGGTGTTGACCCCTAAAATTAAGGCTGATGCCACACTTGAACGCCTTAAGGCACGTCTTGTTGCTAAAGGCTATGCTCAAAAGTATGGTGTTAATTACTCTGAGACTTTCTCCCCCATGGCCAAGCTCTCCTCTGTTCGTCTCTTCATTTCTCTGGCCGCTACTTATGGTTGGGATCTCTCTCAACTGGATATCAAAAATGCTTTCTTAAATGGTGATCTTCTTGAAGAAGTGTACATGGAGCAACCACCAGGTTTTGTTGCTCAGGGGGAGCGTGGTAAAGTGTGTCGCCTTAAGTTGAAGCAAAGTCCTCAGGCATGGTTTGACAGATTTAGTACTGTTGTGAAGGACTTTAACCTGTGCCAGAGTAAGTGTGATCATTCTGTGTTCTATCAGAGAACAAGTGCTGGCATGATTCTACTAGTTGTGTATGTCGATGATATTGTGATTACAGGGAGTGATACCTCGAGAATCTCATCACTCAAGTCATTCCTTAACTCCCACTTTTAGATGAAGGATATGGGTTCATTAAAGTACTTCCTGGGGATTGAAGTTATGAGGAGCAGGAAGGGCATCTTATTGACTCAAAGAAAATATGATATTGATCTGCTAAAGGAAACTGGAAAACTAAGAGCTGCCCCAACTAGCTTCCCTATGGTTTATAATCCACTACTTGATGCTAGTGGTAGTATACCGTATGAAAATCCCGTTGAAGCTGCTAAAAGCAAGCCGTTTGAGAATCCAGAGAGGTACAGGAGATTGATTGGCAAATTAAATTATCTTACGGTGACCCGGCCTGATATCACTTATCCAGTGAGTGTCCTTAGCCAATTTATGGTTTCGCCAACTGTCCGACAATAGAAAGCCTTAGAACATATGTTACATTACTTAAAGGGATCTCCAGGTCATGGGATATTGTACAAAAATCATGATCACATACATATTGAGTGTTTTTGTGATGCCGATCATGGTGGATCAAAAGCCACAAGAGATGCCGATCATAGTGGATCAAAAGCCACAAAACGGTCTACTACAGGATACAGTGTTTTTGAAGGAGGAAATTTAGTATCTTGGAGAAGCAAGAAACAAAATGTAGTGTCAAGATCAAGTGCAGAAGCAGAATACAGAGCCATGGCACAATCAGTATGTGAGATAGTCTGGATATATCAGTTACTGAAGGAGGTTGGCATTAAAATCTCGTTACTAGCAAAACTGTGGTGTGATAATAAAGCGGCCCTACACATAGCTTCTAATTCAGTATTCCATGAACGCACGAAACATATTAAAATCGATTACCATTTTATTCGAGACAAGCACAAGGAAAACTTCATCTCTACAGAACATGTCAGATCCAGTGATCAACTAGGTGATCTTCTCACCAAAGCTCTTAATGGGATTCGAGTTGAATATCTTTGTAACAAGTTGGGCATGATTGACATCTATGCTCTAACTTGAGGGGGAGTGTAGAGATATTATAAAATATTTAAATATCCTATAATTAGTATATAGGATAAGATATGATATTATTTTATTAGTATTTAGGATTCTCTATTGTGTATATATATACCTTCTGAATATTAATAAAGTACAAGTATTATTCAACTGAAATAACATTTTACAAGTGTGCATACATGGGAATCAAGAATCAAATGATGCAGTTATCATAACGCATACATGAGAGATTTGCCAAGTCCAAACCTCTTAATATCAATTTTTCCACAGTCGTAAATAGGCATCAATCTCAATTTTCCCACATTCATAAATAGGTGTCGAAATCAAGCAGCAAATGATGCATTTATCATTAATATTTGCAAGTGTGCATACATAGGAATCAAGCATCAAATGACGCAATTATCACAGTGCATACATGAGAAATTTGCCAAGTTCAAACCTCTTAATCTCAATTTCTTCACATTCATAGATAGGCATCAATCTCAATTTTTCTACATTCGTAAATAGGCATAAATCTCAATTTTCCCACATTCGTAAATACACGTCGAAATCAAGCATCAAATAATGCAATTATGATCAATCTTTGCAAGTGTGTATACATAGGAATCAAGCATCAAATGATGCAGCTATCATAGAGCATACATGAGAAATTGACTAGGTTCAAACCACTCAATTTTTCCACATTCGTAAATAGGTATCAATATCAATTTTCCCACATTCGTAAATAGGCATCAATATTAATTTTCCCATATTCATAAATAGGTGTGGAAATCAAGCATCAAATGATGCAATTATCATCAATCTTAATATGAATTTCCCCACATTCGTAAATTGGCATCAATCTCTATTTATTATAAAGGGAGTTCCTCAGTAAGTCTAAAAAGGAGTCTCCACAAAAGCAAGCTCTGCACAAAAAACCAAAGCTACAGCTTTTATTAAAAAAAGTGGCAGGCAGAGATTTGAGAAAAGAATGAAGCCCCAATGTCAAGGAAAAAGATTTTCCCTTTAAAATCTATGCAATTTAGTCCAGCCAAAGACACCAAAGAGCGTAATAAAAGCACACAGCCACCACAGCAAATCAGACAAAAACTCTTAAAAAACATCCGTTCACATCAAAACACTGCCATTTCTCAAATAAGCCACATGCAAATTTTAAGAATCACAAGCCATGAAAGAATTGTACCCAACTTCAAACCTCTTAATCTCAATTTTTCCACATTAAATAGGCAACAATCACAATTTTCCCATATTCGTAAATAGGTATCAATCTCAATTTTCTCACATTCGTGAATAGGCGTCGAAATCAAGCATCAAATGTTGAAATTATCATCAAGCTTTACAAGTGTGCATACATAGGAAGCAAGCATCAAGATGCAGTTATCATAACGCATACACAAGAAATACGCCAAAGTATATGTAAGGGAGTTATAAAGCAGCAAACATATAGAGAGTCTATGATATTTAATTCTCCCACAACAGTTTTCAACACACTATGATGTTCAGGCAGGAATGAAGACTAAAGAAACTTACCGCAAAAAACAGTGCGAGTATAAACTGCAAATGCCATGCACTTCAACATGAGTAGAATTGCAACTACAACATGCTAAACAGGTCGTTTTGTTGTTTTAATGATGCTGCTAGTGCAATGGCCTTCTGTATATCAAGAAAATCATCTCCAGATGAAAATTAAGAACTTACATTCAACAGTAACTTGTGGTGCAATGCTTAGACCTTCACCCCGTAGTTGCTGCAGCAGCATGTTCACTAAATATTGTGTTCTCCAAAGGCCTTTTGTGCAAAAAAAACTTGTCCGTAGCTACTATTGTTTTTTGGACCCGGTGTCATTATGAAGAATCTGAAAACAAGCTGTAACGGAGAAGTAGTTCAAATGCAAAATTCAAACAGAAAACTGGGATCAGGTGATTTATTTACAAAATTAACTTCTGCAGTACCCTACTAGAATAAGAAGAAGCACCTCATTGACCTGGTGAAATTAGAGCAAGTTTGCAGACAATTCATAAAATAAGTCAGAATAGAGATCATATTTGTTGACACGAGATCCTTACATTCACATATGACAAGACAACAGATCAGAACAAATACTAATATTACCTTCAACCCAGTAGAACTTATCTATTCAGCAAGCTGATCAATTGCTGCATTGCTAGGCGCATAAACCAAAACCTGATTTGACTAAGGGCAAATAAAAAGATGGACTCACAGTGCAGGCATAATAGAAAAAGGCCATAGACATAAGAAAAAGGTTAAGTAATTCTACCTGCCCATTACTTGCAAAAGCGTTAAGATGGACTCTTAGCATAACATGGTGATAGAACTATGTGAAAAGCATTATACTTTCTCAAAGTTGTCAAAGAACAGGCAATCAATCATAGAAAATTAAGAACTCACATTCAACATAATTGTCCCGTGCAGTGGTGTTTACACCTTCATCGAATTCTGTACTTGCTGGTGCAGCATGTTTACTAAATATTGCTGTGTTCTCCAAAGGCCTTCTGTGCCAGAAAAAACTTGTCCGTAGCTACTATTGTTTTTGGACCCAGTGTCATTATGAAGAATCTGAAAACAAGCTGTAACGGAGAAGTAGTTCAAATGCAAAATTCAAACAGAAAACTGGGATCAGGTGATTTATTTACAAAATTAACTTCTTCAGTACCCTATAGAAAAAGAAGCAGCACATCATTGACTTGGCGAAATTAGAGCAAGTTTGCAGACAATTCAAAAATTTAATCAGAATACCAACAAAGCTTCGCACAGCTGGTAGATAGCTGGGTTTCTTAAAAATGATGTCATAAGATCGAACCAAGCCGTGCGTATGGAAAAAGGCTCTGTGGTGAGAGGCAAAACCCACTTCGATGATCTTTACGCCTCGGGAGGATTAGTCTCTAAACTATTGGCTAGAACATATCGCCTGGTTTCTACTAAAAAAATTAATCACAATAGAGATCATATTTGTTGACATGAATTCCTTACATTCACATACAATAAGAAAACAGATCAGAACAAATACTAATGATACCTTCAACCCAGTACGTTTCAGCTAGCTGATCAACTGCTACATTGCTAGGTGCATCAACGAAAACCTGAGATTTGAAAAGGGGCAAAACTAAAAAGATGGACTCATAGCACAGGCATAATAGAAAGAGGAAATAGATATAAGAAAAAGGTTAAGTAATTGTACCTGCCCGTGACCTTGACAAAGGTTAAGTTGGACTCATAGCATAACATGGTGATAGAACTATGCGAAAAGCGTTATACTTTCTCAAAGTTGTCAAAGAACAGGTAATAAATGATAGAAAATGAGAAGGAAATAGCAATTTAGATAAAACAATATTTTTAAAATAAAATATCTTATCATAAAAAGCATTCCACAATAATGACATTTAAAATCTGAAGGAAGAACAGCATACTTGAGATGCATTGAGCTCTGGAAGCCCAGGGGTGTCAAAGCGATGAGGCAATGTATTGGGCACCACCAGAACCTCAATTTCATGACCCAATAAGCATTGATAAATATCCCTAGATTAGAAAATATGGATAGCAATACTTTGAAGAACAAAATGGGAAGAATCATATACTCAGTTATTTAATAATGATTGTTCTTATGAGATCCTATAAAAAAATCCAGAGATTGTGACGGTGAACAAATGTGAAGGAGGGGAAGAAGAAGAACATACCTGAAGGAGAAGAGAACTATGCGACAACCAAAACCTAGCGACGGAGATTGCAATGCCAACAGTGATGGTCTGGGACATTCAGATTTTTGGACACCAGTGAAAAAGGAGATGACAAAATGAGGGAAGAGTATAGAAGGTATTATTCCTCCAATATCTAACTATTAAAAAGTTCTCCAATATCATATGTAAAACATAATACCACATTTCACCTCTCAGTAGTAAGTAAAAACTGGAAAAGAAAATTACAGGAGAAAAGGGAATAAAGAAATGAAAACGTACACAGAACCTGAATTTTGAGATTGCTGTAAAAGAGATTTTTCCTCAAATTGGTGGAAACACTCAATTGGATGAAAAAAGTAATTAATATCAGAAATTGACATATTAGTAATATATCCTGAAAAAGAAAATTAAGTCAAACGAACAGAATCTGAACTAAAAACAGGCTTAATTAAACTTTTTGGTTTACTAGTTTTATAATAATTCAATTTTAGTATTCAAAAGTCTCAGTTGCAGCAATGCTGCCCTCTATGGTTTCCAAATTAAAGAAATTAAGCCTTTCAATTCAATTAAGGGCGTTGAGACACCCTTTTCTTGGCTAGCTTGAAGATAGACATAGTCAATCAAGTCAAGCTCCTTCTATATAGTGCAGTATTGTACAACTACGTCCTTTAACATCAATATTTGGAAAAAAACCAGCCAGCCAATGGAACAAGTATCAGATTAACTAAAATGATTGAACAATATATACACATTTGCAGGCAAATAGCAAGCTTAAGAAATTGAAATTAGATCAGATTATATAACTGAAATTAGTGGTTCAACACGATTACTACCGCAAAAAAATCATGCCAAAGAACATGATACTATATAAAACTTAAAAACTAAGCCAGGAAATTTGCAAAGCATCATCCATTTATGTAGCCTTAAGAATGAGATCAGCAATCCTTACTAGAGATGGTTGAGTCAAAATAGTCACCCTCCCATGGAAATTAGCTATATTACTAATACACGCGGACAACAAATAGGAGACCATTCAATGAACTGAACAGAATCTCCAGGAGAATCTGCAAAAGGTATAGCGCTCATCCAATCAAATATATAGGAATAATACAACATATATATATGAGAAAGTCCCAATGATGGAAGCATGCATCAATGCTTTTAACAAAAATAAACAACATAAAAACAACACATGACACTAATTTAAAATTTAAAAATAGCATATTGTAATCGTTCCTCCAAATGTTATCCCCCGGGTGATGCATTACCCATCAAGTGGTAATAGCAAAAATTCTCATACTTAAAGGAAGGAATATATCAACAGATTACCTTTTCTGTTGCAGCTCCAAATTTTTAGATTTATTATTTATGCTCAGTTTGATTTATTTCTATTTCATCAAATTCCAACTGGTACTTAATTTATCACAAGCATGATTTGTACAATGGTTACATGGAAAAATAATTATTGTAAGCAATATAACTTTTGCATATAACCAAGCAAAGAATAAGATCAAAACAACAACACAAGGCAAAACAAAAAGAAAACTCCTACAGTTAGTGAAGAAAGCAGTGACATCAATATAACTTCTATGACATTGAGCATTGCACATTCAGTTGGCCTCTCTGGGATCAAATATGTATGGGGATCCAAAATGGTGGTTTGGTAGTTGACCTACATAAAAACAAGCAAATAAATAAAGTAGCATTGTAAAATTACTAGCAAAAATAACCATAAAGCAGCATCAGCAAACCAGAGTATTGGGTAAACAACACATGCTTGAGCAGGGATAGAAATCATTTAAGCCTTTGTAACGATTGAATGAGTTTGAATTAAAACAATAGGCACTTTTTAATATTTAACATATTCTGATAATTAGGCTCAACTAATTTAACGCATGGACAAGCCTGTTTCAAACAAGTCCGACAGACTTGTACAAAATTTTGCATATAACCAAGCATGTTTCATTTGTCCAAACAGAAATTCTCACTTAATGAAACTACTAATATCCAATCACAAATTTTCAGGCAGGCAATATAACCAGATTGGGACACTAACCTTGGGATTCTGGCGCATGATTCAGCAGCAAAAGCTATAGCATTCAGTTTTGCACACCAAGAAACAGAACTGGGGAAAAACAAAAAACAAAAGGTAAAAAAAAAAAAAGATAAATTATTTTTGTTCAACAACTTCACAGCAGATGGCACACTAGCATAGAAAGCTTAAAGCTACAAAGGAAAAAAATTAAACTAGCAGGGTCATCAAAATACCAATAAAAAGATGTGTCATAAACATTGCCTCATCTTTTATACTTTATTTGAAGAAAAATCAGTCTGCCTCAACATGCCTCATCTTTTCTACTTTATTTGAAGAAACATCAGTCTACCTCAACATGCTTAGTCCAATCATCTTGAACTAGGTTGTGAGCAATACATTTCGCTATCTTAGTGTTACAATAAAGCTTCAAAGATATGGAGAGTCTAAGCTAAACAGCAAAAGCAGACTCCATAATTATATTTATGCACCTTAAGATTAGACATCAAATTATATACATGGCCATGAGCCTCGTAGGAGTGCTTTAAATTACACGCTCAAATACCAAAGCAAGCACCTCTTTTTACATCAAAAGAAAGAAGGTCATTTCTCAAATAAGCCACATATGAAAATTTGGAAGGATCACAAGGCATGCAAGGAAAATTAAGGCAACTTTGTTTGCTAAGTTCAAACTTCTGAATCAATCTCAATTTTCCCACATGTTAAAATAGGCATCAATGTCAACTGTCCCACGTTAGTAAATAGGAACTCAAATCAGGAATCAAATTATGCAAACATCATCAATATTTGCATGTGTGTATCCACGCGAAATTTGCCATAGTACATGTAAGGGGGCTATAAAGAAGAAAAATTATGGATAGTCTAAGCTAAAGAACAAAAGTAGACCACACAATTATGTTTATGCACTTTAAGATTAGGTATCAATTGAAATAAATGTCACTGAGCCTCATGAGAACAGTGTATTTTATCAATGTGTAGAAGCAAGTTCCATAAAATACACCATTGAAATATCAATGTGTAACACCTAGGGTATCTTTGGTACGAATGCATAAAGATATGATCCTGAAAGCAAGATGAAACAAGGCCGCCATGTAGCAATTGAGTTGCCAATTCCCTGTAAAATGAAATTCTCGGAATATTCCTAAGTCAGAAAAAAAAAACTGAGTGAATGAAATAAACTACAGACAAGCACATAGTACAGAGATCCATGGAGATATCCTCCAAACAAGGATTCTACCATCCGCAGCAAGATCTGCAGGACTCCAAGGAGCAAGTTTAGCTAGGAATTTATCACCAGCAAGCTGACTACAGGTTTTAAACTTTCAATCGTCCCATAAAATATGCTGGCACTAGAACCAAGATACAAGTTGAAGGATAACTTGGATGTGGCCCTTTAATCTTGAATAATTCAATGCATAATACCAAGATAAGAGCAAAATACAAATGCTAAAATATCAACCAGAACTTAGAGGGGAAATTCTGAAAATGATTTTTATTCTTGAGTAATCTACAAATATGTGTGCATATAAAAATCAGATGATGAATGATCTACAAGCACTGCCGTTCCACACCTATGAATGAGAGAACATTCATTTTCAATTGCTTCTGCAACAGATGAAAACAGTTTCTGGTTATCATCACTTGGTTTCACCAAACTACAATTCCCAAAGTTAGAGCCACGGTCTGTAAAAAAAGCAGCAATATCTCATCCAGAGACCAAAAACTAAGAGTAACATGGTTCATGTCCTCATGTAAATCAAAATGTTTCCCACTTGCTCAAATAAGCCACATCTAAACTCTAAGGATCAAATAAGCCACTTTGCATGCCAAGTTTAAACCTCTTAATTTCAAATTTTCCACATTCATAAATAGACATCAATCTCAATTTTCCCACATATAAATAGGCTTCAAAATCAAGCATCAAATGATGCAAGTATCATCAATGTTTGCAAGTGTGCATATATAGGAATCAAGCATCAAATGATGCAGTTATCATAGCGCATACATGAGAAATTTGCCAAGTTCAAACCTCTTAATCTCAATTTTTTCACATTCATAAATAGGCATCAATCTCAATTTTTCCACATTCATAAATAGGCACTAATCTCAAATTTTCCACATTCGTAAATAGACGTCAAAATCAAGCATCAAATGATGCAATTATCGTCAATCTTTGCAAGTGTGCATGCATAGGAATCAAGCATCAAATGATGCAGTTATCATAGCGCATACATGAGAAATTTGCTAAGTTCAAACCTCTTAATCTCAATTTTTCCACAATCGTAAATAGGCACCAATATCAATTTTCCCACATTAGTAAATAGCCGTCAAAATCAAGCATCAAATTATGCAATTATCATCAATCTTTGCAAGTGTGCATGCATAGGAATCAAGCATCAAATGATGCAGTTATCATAGCATACATGAGAAATTTGTCAAGTTCAAACCTCTTAATCTCAATTTTTCCACAATCGTAAATAGGCATCAATCTCAATTTTTCCACATACGTAAATAGTCGTCAAAATCAATATCAATCTTTGCAAGTGTGCACGCATAGGAATCAAGCATCAAATGATTCAGTTATCATAGCGCATACATGAGAAATTTGCCAAGTTCGTACCTCTTAATCTCAATTTTTCCACATTCATAAATAGGCATCAATCTCAATTTTCCCACATTCCTAAATAGGCCTCAATCTCAATTTTCCCAGATTCGTAAATAACCGTCAAAATCAAGCATCAAATGATGCAGTTATCATAGCGCATACATGAGAAATTTGACAAGTTCAAACCTCTTAATCTCAATTTTCCCACATTCGTAAATAGGCATCAATCTCAATTTTCCCACATTCCTAAATAGGCACCAATCTCATTTTTCCCACATTTGTAAATAGCCGTCAAAATCAAGCATCAAATGATGCAATTAGCATCAATCTTTGCAATTGTGCATGCATAGGAATCAAGCATCAAATGATGCAGTTATCATAGCGCATACATGAGAAATTTGCCAAGTTCATACCTCTTAATCTCAATTTTTTCACATTCGTAAATAGGCATCAATCTCAATTTTCCCACATTCCTGAATAGACCCCAATCTCATTTTTCCCACATTCGTTAGCCATCAAAATCAAGCATCAAATGATGCAGTTATAATAGCACATACATAAGACATTTGCCAAGTTCATACCTCTTAATCTCAATTTTCCCACATTTATAAATAGGCATCAATCTCAATTTTCCCACATTCCTAAATAGGAACCAATCTCATTTTTCCCACATTCGTAAATAGCCGTCAAAATCAAGATTCAAATGATGCAATTATCTATCATCAATCTTTGCAATTGTGCATGCATAGGAATCAAGCATCAAATGATGCAGTTATCATAGTGCATACATGAGAAATTTGCCAAGTTCAAACCTCCTAATCTCAATTTTCCCACATTCGTGAAAAGGCATCAATCCCAATTTTCCCACATTCGTAAATATGTGTCAAAAATCAAGTATCAAATGATGCAATTATCATCAACCTTTGCAAGTGTGCATACATAGGAATTAAGCAACAAATGATATAAATGTCAATGTGCCTTATAGGAGTGCATAAAATCAAATAAACTTGAATACCAACGCTGGCACATCCATTTATATAAAATACTGTCATTTCTCACAAAAGCCACATTTGCAATTTTGAAGGATTACAAGGCATGAAAGGAAAATTAAGTCAATGTCAAGTTCAAGTCTATGAATCAATCCCAATTTTCCCATATTCATAGACAGGTATCCAAATCAAGCATCAAATGAATGTTTGCTCTAACCAAACACAATTCATTCATGAAAAAGAAATTAAGGAAGCTTAACTTGTAAAGTTTCAGTAAATTTCCAAATTTCAGATACTCACTGATACAGACTTCCCAAATCTGCTTGTGCTTTAGAAGCTACACTGGAGAGGTGTCTTCAAAGTAAATATTCTGAAAAGCAAAATTGATTCATCTTCAAAACCCATCCTGCACCAGCCTTGTTTAGGATAGGCAAATGAAAGTGAAAGGATAAAAGAATGTCATGCGTTCGATAAACAATCATGTTTCAACTTCAAACAGGCAGACCAAATTTCAGCACAGTGGCATTAGCATATAGAGAGATGAACAAGATCTCGGAACATCATCGTGCAGATATAATCCAATCACGCTTAAGTATAGAAAATTGCATTCAAAGATCAAGTTCTAAAAGAGTTTGCAGAAAGTTGCAGCAATTACTGATTACGACAAATAAAATCAAATCCAATTACACATTTCTTCCATGAAATAAGTAAACTTGCAACTTGTAGCACTTAAGCACTGATCGAAAATGAATACCAAATACCCAAAAATTTTATCAAGCAATATAAAGGAATCTAAATGAAACAATCACTCTTCATTTCAGGGGATTACAGAATCATGCTCGATGTGAATCACAATGGTGCTACAGTTTTCGATAATACATGTTAGCAATTACTTCAACAGTTGAAAATGTTTCAAATTTCTAGAAGATAAATATTCCAGCCAGGAAAAACCATGAACATCTTGAAGGCTGAGTCCCAGGAATATTTCATTGAGAAAATTTTGATGATATAATAATGAAGAGGTATAAGGATGGTTTCCTCTTCAATCAGTTAAGAAGAGAACTTTGACAAGTATGAAGGATTTATATACAATGCTTGGGTAGAGACCCTCTGATACAATTAGAAAGTGCTTGTACAACGACCCATAAACAATCAGTGGCGTCTCTTCGTAGTGGGGAAGTAAAGGTGCCATAGACCCCAAGTCTAGATCCAAACGACCCACAAACAATCATAATTACACTAGGTGATGACGTGAGATTATAAAACTGTATTCCTCGCTACAGAATGAGGAAAAGAGACAAAATTTATAATATCTCGGAGATTCCCTATCTTGTTCAGAAATCAGAACTAGTGCGATCATCATAGAAAGGGAAAAAGAAGCAGAAACTAAACAAAGCACCAAACAATCATAAAACTGTATGCATCGCTACAGAAAGAGAAAAGGGACAAAATTGATAATATCTCAGAGATTCCCTATCTTGTTCAGAAATCCGAACTAGTTTGATCATCATACAAAGGGAAAAAGAAGCAGAAACTAAACAAAAACACCAAACAATCATAATTACACTAGGCGATACCAATCTCAGATAGCAGTGCGCACGTGGTTTCACCCGCGAGAATTTGCAAGCCAAAATCCACTGAGAGCGCCTTTTTCGCAAAAAGGTCTGCTACGACATTGTCCCGTCTGTTGATGACTGCTATCTCCATTTACCATTCTCTCTGCAGCAAGTGTTTCATCTCCAGGACGAGGCTCATGCCCTCATGTAAATCAAAATGTTTCCCACTTGCTCTGTTCGAAAACCCTCAATTGAATCGCAGCAGGTGGAGATTGCCACCCCACAGTCCCGCCGCCGTCAGGCTATCTCCTTCGTCGAGAAGAAGAAGGAACGCCCCCACTAGTTGTCCATTCCTCCGCTTAATCTGACCCACCCCAATGAAGGTCGGCATCTAAATCTAATTAATAATCCCTCGTCGAAGTCACGCAACTAGTAATCTGACCCGAAGTTACCGTTGGATTAGGCGGTTTCTTGGTTTTTTTTAAAAAAAGAAAAAGAAAAAAGAAAGGTAGCGTTTTTTTCACACTTCCGCTATTACACCCTATTTTATAAAAGATGTTGAAATAAAATAAGAAAACTTAAACTTTTACTTAATTATATTTTACAATAATTATTATATTCTCTTTTAAAAAGTATCGTATTTATTTAAAAAATGTAAGACTCGTGGTATCTTTTTTGTAAATATATATTGTTATATTTTATTTTACCTTCTTGTTAGAAATAAGATTAATTAACTCTATTTTCTAAAACAATATTAATTAACTCTAAATGAAAATTAATTTTTTTAATGAAAACCAAATTAAATTCCATAAAAAATTCTTTCATTCAAAATCTTAAAAAAACAAAATCAATTTTACACATCATAAATCTTTTATTATAATATCATTAATCATCTTTCAAATATCAATGTCATTATTAACAAAACTCTAGATGTATTATAAATTAACAATTAGACATTAAATAAATGCAGCTTGTTTAGCACTGATTTAATTAAAATTAATTGCTAAAAATCATTAATGTAAAATATACTAAAAACCAGCTTGTTTGGTATGTGTGAACCAGCTTCCTGAGGGAAGGTACTTCCATGAAAATTGATGGCATCGGGTTCCAAACCCAATCCCAAGGAATCCAATTCCACTCCCATCAAACAAATTTATCCGACTATTTTGTCTCATCACCATCAAAATTAATTAATTTAATTTAATCACTTTTCTCAAAACAATTTTATTTGTTAATGAAATTAGTTCGCTCATAAAAAAAATAACATTAGTTTCTTAAAAAATAATATTTCATAATCATAAACTAAAATTATTGAGGACCAAAAAATCGTTTTAATTGAGGAGTGAGGACAAATCTTTACCCCCTTAAAATGTATTCAGAAGTTTAAAGATTTTTATGGGAGATATTTTTAAAATATGTGTAACCAAAAAAATATTTATATATTGTATAATCTAATTAAAATATAATAATTTAATTGTTCTACAAATACTCCTATGTAAATTTGAAGTGCCACATCATTCATGGTATGACCATTCACAAACCAACAACCCAGCATCTTTTGAATGTTACGTGGCTGATAACTCATCAATTTCTAAGTATGTGTAGGTTAGAAAATTGATTTTGGCCAAAATCTCAGTTTAAAATTTTTTTACACAAATAGCTATTTTTGTTAAAAATTGATTTTGGGCAAAACCTTGGTTTCAAACTTAGGTTTTGAATAAGCTACTAAAAACAACTTTTAGTTTGAAACCTAGGTTATAGACTATCCAATTACTATTTTACCTCTACTTTTTTTTACACTCTCTATCATCTCTCCTCTCTTATCTCTCTTCTCCACTCTTCTCCTCTCTCCTCTCTACACTCTCTTCTCTCTCCTTTTTTTTCTCTACTATCTTTCATCTCTCTTATTTTTAATCAAATCATACCATTTTTAGTAATTTACCAATATAAAAAGTAATTCTACTCTTAATCATCCAAACATCTTTATTCTTAAAATCTATTCTTTTCAAAATTTATTTTTTTTTAAATTTATTTTTCAAAATCTATTTTTTTCGAAATCTATTCTTCATAAGCTAATCTAAAGGCAGCCTAACTCATTCAATTTGTATGAAAAAGTAAATAAAACCCGGAAGAAAAACCCTTACCAGACCAAGCTTCGACCGAGGAATGGAAGCCCCTGAAGAAATGTGCCCTACCCCTAGCCCAGCCTTCTCGCATCTCCTTTGCCAGCCGTCATGGAGTCCGTAGCTTTTCAGCACCTTTGATTTCAGTTTCGCTCGCGGCGCGCGTTCTTCCTCATCTATCGTGCTTTATGTTGCTTCTTCTTTATTTTATTTTTTTTGGTAGAGCGTCCGGACTATATCTAGATTCGATTTACATCGTTCACCTAGCTAGAGTGGTGCATCTCCGAATAAAAATTTTCTGTATACACTAAGACTCAAACTCAAAATCTCACTTAAACTATATCAAGTCATTTATTACTCAGATAAATCTCGTTAATATCGCTTCTTCTTTAGATTTGGTCTTGGGCGAAGAAGGTTCGTAGCCGTCGACGGCATTTTCAAACTTGGTCTCCATTGATGGCCTGGACGGGACGGGACAAATATTACAGGTTTTGATCGCTTAAATAAACTTCATATAAGTACTGATTCGTTTTGGAAGGGGATAAATGTGATTACAATGGTGTTCTGGGCTGTCCTATATAGGATTTTTTTTAAATCTATTCCTTGGTTATTATTGCATTTGGCAGCAAAATTATATGTGATTATTTGTACATAGATATGTTAATTTTGGAATATTGTCACCGATTTATGCGAATTGGTTTTACAGGAGGCTTGGTTGTGGGAGTAAGGCTTATTCAATTCCAAGCCCCAATCTTGGAGAAGATTATTCAGCTAAAGCAAGAGAATGATAGTAAAAGACTTCGTGAAGTTACTATAAAAATATGTTCAATTAATATAAATAGTTTAGTAAAAAATAATAATAAATAAAAAAATATGGGAGATTGAAGTTTTACATTTAAAAATTAAATCAAACTCTTCCTCCTTAATATAAATAAATAAATAAATCAGAGAAAATATTTTAAATAAAATATCATTTGAATAAGATACCATTTGAATTTTAATTATATTTATAAATAAATACAATATATTTTTATAGAAGTTTTTTATTCATGAATAATCCTAATGATATTTTTTTGTAGAATTTTCCCCTAATCAAACTCCTCCATTAGCATCTAGTAGTTAGAGATTAAATGGGTAGTTAGAGATTAAATTCACAAGAAGTTGCTACACAAAGTGGGTGGTTTGCAGTTAGAGATTAATTACGTTGGCAACGATATGAAGCAACTTTGTTTTATGGTACAATACAGATTGTCAATATTTGTATGAGCTTATTGTACCATATTACAAAAGGGGTTCAAATTAAATGACGTGACCCGCAAGAGTTTTCTTATAAGGGTATGTTGGATTTACTTTTAGAAAAATAGTTTATAAAAAAAAAATTGGATAGTTTTTGAAAAATAGTTTTTAGAGAAGAGTTTATGAAAAAATAAATAGTTCTAGATAAATGAGTGTTTGGATGGATATTGCTAAAGTAACTTTTGTAATTAGTAATTTATTAGAAATTGTATTAAATAAAAAAAAAACAGTGTTCATCATTTTCTTCTTTCTCCATCGTCGTGTCTCCTCAGCGACAGTGAGCAGTGATAGTAGCTACCACCAGTGATTATGATGGTAAGCGAGAGCGGCAACGGTGAGCAACGACGGAAGTTTTAGTGACGTCTTCTTCTCTGTCAGCCTCATCTCCTTCACCCTATTTCTATATCACCGGCATCTCCTCAGTCCAAATCTTAATGTGGCGGAGGCTTCAACAACGAAGAGAAGCAACAGAGAAGAAAGAGGAGAGAGTCTTCAACGACATCTTTTTCTCCTTCCTCCTCTTCTTCCATCGTCGGCATCTCCTTAGTCCATATCTCAATGAGGCGGAGGCTTCAAGGACCATCGAAGCTTTAACGTGCATGGAGACTTCAACAACGAAGAGAAGCAACGAGGAAGAGAGAGAAGAGAAGAGATGAGAGATAAGATGAGAGAGTATGGGGGAAAATAAGGGTAAAATAGTAATTAGATGGTCTATAAACTCTTTTATAATTCCAGAAGATATTCTGATGAGCTTATTCAAAAATTATCATTTTAAATTATAATTTGGTTCAGAAGCCTTTTTAGACAAATATAGCTATTTATTTTAAAATTTTCTCAAAGTAAAATTTAAGCTAAAAATTCTTTTAAAATTGTGGTTTAAGAATTACCTAGACACACACTAAATCTCTAACCCAACCATTCACTGATAAGTACTAATAACCCAATTTTTAACTTAGAGTCACAAAGGACCAGCTACTATTGATTGACCCTCCTACACTTCATCTAGATAATTTGGAATAATCTTTTGAATTCCACATTTTATAGTCAATAGTAAAAATTAAGTCTAACTAAATAAATTAGTCGCTCGTAATATAATAAATTAAAATTTAAATTTTATTAAAAAATATACCTATATTTAATATTGATACTATACTTAAAAAAAAGAGAAGTAAAATTACAGTAATAAATTTTGTCATATCTATTAGTTAAGAATTTTGATGTGATAGATCTCATTTCCTCTAATCTCTTTGTATTATCTATAATTCTTAATATAAAATTCATTTAATTAATTTAAGTTAATTAAAGAAATTAGTTTTTGGTCAATAAGATTAAGAAAATTAGTTAATTTAGTTATTTGTCATTATTGTATATTAGTTTTTCTAAAATACTCTTTTTAATCATGTGCATTTGAATAAACCTTAATAGAAACTCTTTTAATATATATAATCATATAGGGATACTTTAAGAAAAGAATTATAATTTCGAAAGACGAAATAGATTGGGGTATTATATTTAGAATCAAAGTAGATAAAAAATACTGACATACTCCAAAAGTGTCATATCATTTAAATTCTGTCCAATTAAAATACAATAATTCATCACATTTTAATCCTAGTCAACTAATACTCATATAAAATAATTTATATTTTTGTCTCTTTTTTAAAAAAATAAATATCTAATTTGGTTAAGATGATTTTTTATTTTTCTAAATTAAGAGATTTATTTTCTAAAAAATAAAATATAACGTGGTTTTTTTTAAATGAGTCATCAGCTCAATTATTATATTTTAATTTAATAAAGTTTAGATGGCATGTCACTCCTAAAATATGTAAATATTTCCATAAAATAAACTCACTTATATAAATATTTCTATAAAATAAACTCACTATCTAACTTTTATATTTAATATTGGATTGAGTATTAATTTTTTCTTTTTCCTAATACCCCTATTTGTTGAAGCAATTTTATCCCTGCCCATTTAATTTTAATTATTAAATGATACAATTAAGTTTGAAAAAATATTATAAATTCTTTACATATTAATTATAAATATTCAATTAACCTCTACATATTAATTAATATGAACTTTTATTCAGGATCGAAGGGAATACAACATGTAGTCAAATTTAAATTTTATCAAACTCCTTCATATATTGTAACCCAAAGAAAAAGAAAAAGAGTCCTTCATATAGTTCTCAAAATATTCTCTGCACCCAGATAAACTCAAATCCAAGACATTATACCCAATTGATCAATAGCTCATCAACACCTACCCATTAGTTCTTTTTGTTTTAAAATAATTGTCATTTTATAATTTTGCACACACACGTATATATAAATTATTAAATAATCTAACTTATAAAAAACACAATATATAATATTTAACCAAAAAAAATCATTATCAAATACCCCTACTTCTTAATCACCCCTTAATTTGTTTTTAATCAAAGGTGATAAGGCACCTTCTAAATAAATTAGTGGTCTTATATATATGTATATCAATCTGCATAAAAAGGTCCCATATGTAAATCAATTTACATAAAAAGGATATCATTAATTAACTTCTTTTCAAAAACAACCATTATTTATAATTTTCGAGTACCTGCTTTTTTCTGGATTCATATTTTAAATAGAGATAAATCTAAAACATTATTTAACTATCTCTCTCCTTGATTCTCATAGTTAAGCCTTTGAAAAAACTAAAGAAAAAGTAAATAATTAAGACCCTTTATGATTCCCATCAAGTGAAACTTTTTTAACATGTGACCTACCCTGTAACGAACTCTTCTTTTTAAGATTGGTAACATACTTTTTTTTAAATACTCCTTGGTATAAAACTTAATTTAATCATATTAAAAAAATTAATTAAATTAATTAATATAATATATTTTTTTAAATATTTTTATTATTTTTTTAATTCTCTCGCTCCCTTTATCTCTTAATTAATTATTATTAAAAAAATATCAAATAGAGATAATTTTAAAAAAGTAATAAATATAAAAAAAAATATTAAAACTAAAATCAATTCTATAAAATATTATATTAAGGACAGGGCACTATATAAATAAGTTGAGGCTGTTTAGTACTTTTAACATGGGACCCAATTACCAACGGGGGTTGGTCCGAGTAGTAAGCGGCTCGGTATCGCTTAAGCCAGGTCTCGAGTTCGAGCCTTGGCGAATGCAGAAAATCCCCGTTGGGAGACTCACCCACCACAGCCAGGTGCGCGACGCTGGGCGGATTCGGATGTAGTCGGGGCAAAACTCCGGTGAACCGGGTGGGCAACAAAAAAAAACATGGGACCCAATTTATAGGGACAACATTACAGAACACTGAAACATGTCCTCCTTACTTGCAAGGGTAAGCAACACCTTGCTTTTATGGCAAACACGTGTTATTGTCCTCTTAAAAGACCACACCCATATCATTCACAAACACATAACATGTATCACCATAAATTCATAATCGATAAAAGAGAAGGTGCACATACTCCAAAAGTCTGAGTCAGAGGCACTACACAATGAACAATAATATTCTAACTGGTAAAGACACGCACGTGGAATTGAGTAAAAGCTAAATAGGTAATAAGGTAAAAACTCAGATCAGAAAACATCAATATGGTAGTTCCTCAAGCCGCTCAGTATGTGATATGTTTCTCTAGTATGGTGCAAAATGGGACAAGAGGCTTGTCTCTCTCAAAAGACTCAGATTATGGCTGCAAGTATGCAGACAAGCAATGATCCTGCTGAAATTGGGACCATGGATGGTGCTGAGTTCCCTGGAGATGGCACCGGTGCTGCTGTTGGAGATAGCTCGCTTGCTGTCCCTGAACCAGACATTCCGGGCGCGGCAGCAGAAGACGATGGAGACATGCCTCCAGAAGAAGAAAGGAAGAATCAGTAATCACGCACATTAGATAAAACCAACCACCAATAATGTCAGATGATAAACTCAGTTTTTCTCAAACCACATCTAATTGTGGATGAACACTTCATAGAGGGGCAAGCATATTGATTAGCAAGCAAAAGTTTACATTGTTGCAACTAAGGAACATTAATTAAAATTGTATCTTGAATTCTTGATCATATCTGCATTTCAATTGCACTCAAGAACAAGAGTCATGTTATCTGGCATATAGCATACCATACAATACAGAACAATGGAAAATTGATTACTTTACATTAAAATCAAAAGAGCAAAAAGCTAAATTCCAAGGGATGGATATAAGCCAAGTCAGAAAGATAAGACGATATTACAGAAAATCAGACTGGCCCCATCTATAATTAGATTATTGTCAATTTTTTGTAATAACAAAAAAATTGGCCTCATATCTCATCATTTGCTATAGGTAGGCCCAAGGACAAGCATGTATATGATATAGTGATGCTTTTGTAATGTTATTCACTCTCTGTAAAAATAATATCAAGTAGATAATCAGTGAAAGAAAGTTAAACCTGCAAAATTACATGAGGTTCTTTATATTCAGAAGCAATTCCTATTTGACATATGATTTCAATTTAATGTTATAACTAAACCAAAGTGTATAAATTGTATGAAAATAATTTAATTTAAGAGACAGGGAGAACCTACCAGGAGCAGCAGAAGGAGTTACCGACACTGCAAAACAACAAAACCACAGTTAATTAATATCTGAGAAGAATCTAGAAATGGATAAAAACATCAAAGCAGACCAACAAAAGATTAGTTATTGCAGAAATGTACTTTTTGACATTTATGTTTTCATTAAATATTTGATCCATACATTTCAGATATGCAAGAGGAAGAAGTTTTCACCACCAGAATCTCAAAATTCACTGTAAATAATTTTTATGACTATACCCAAAAAAATCTACCGTCCTGTGAACAGTTTGAGATCAGTTCTTCAAACCCATGCAAAATGCCAGTTTTCCCCCAAAAAGAAAACTCTAATAAAAAAGGATAGGTGTTAGGTAAAAATCTAGGTTGATGTATTAATACAAGAAGGGGATGGCAGAAATCAAGATTAATGCACTCAGTGTTCAAAACAACAAAGGTACACCTAGACTAAGGGTGTCAATTACATGAATAGAAATTAAAGCTTTCTGAAACAGAACAATAGAACAGTAAGAACAACAAACATTCTGAGAACATACTTTCACAGAGAATTATTACCTCAAAAACAAGAATCTTCACAAAAAAAAGAGAGAAATCAGAGAAACCCCACATGAAAAAAGTATGAAGAAGAAGAAGAAGAAAAACTCACATCCACAGTTAGAAAAAGAAGGGGCAGAGACTTTGCAAGCAGCAGGAAGAGTCATGGCCTTTGTGATATTCAAAGAGACACCATACTGAGAACTGCTCTTGAAAGCTTGACAGATACAATCAGGGCTGGTCTTAAGCACAGTCTTGAAGCCAGAGCAGCATGTACCCTGTGGCTTCATGGTGGTGCTTCCGCTGGAGACGAAGGGCAAGCAATCCACCATGTTCGATATCAGGCTCATACAATCCGGTGAAGGCGAAGGCGCGTGGTGTGCAGAAGACGACGCGGCGTGAGACAGAGCGACGGCCGAGATGGCCAAAAGGCAGAGAATGAGGGATGTGTTCGCTGCCATTGTGGGGGAGAGAGAACGGAGAGAAGAGATCAGTGAAGTGCGTGTGGGAAATGGGAAGGTTGGGGCTTGGAAAGTGGAGTTAAATGAGGTAAGTGGGAGGGCTTGGGGAAGTAATGGGGCTGAAGGCGAATAATTGGAATTTGGAAAAAGATTGAATTTTTGAGAGAGTGAGAGAGAGGTGGTGGTGTGAGGCGTTGCTTTGCCATGCGGGCCAGGGAGATCAAATGCGTTTGTCTACGTGTCACACAATATCACTCTCCGGGAAGAACTTATTCTAAAAAATTATCATGTCATTTTTTAACTTCATTATTTTCATATAAGGGGACTCAAAATATTTATTTTTTAAGGTATACATGTTTTTTCCTTAATAAAATACTTCTTTTTTTATTATTTTCAATCATTTATTTGATTTAGATTATTTTTGTTAGAAAATTCCAAATAATATGGCATTCTCTGAATGTATATAAAAAGATTTAACTATTGCATGATCACAATATATCAATAAATTTAAATTCTTTTTAACGAAATCAAATCAAACTAAAATCGAATCAACTAGATAAGACAAAAGGAGGTGAAAGAAGAAGGGTTTTTAATTTAAAAAAAAAAACAAGAAGAAGTGTTTAAAAAAGAAAGATATTTTATTCTTTCCAAAATACTTACATATCTCTTTTTTTTTAGCCAGAAAAAAATGTTTACATTTCTTTCTTTTTAGTAGTCCATTCATCATAACACCTCTATAAACATGCAATAAATTTTTCAAAATTTTGAAAATTTAACTTAAATGTAAATTGAATAAATTTAATTTTTTTTTACATGGAATATCTTTCCCCATTTTGCAATGCCATTATTTATTATTTATTATATCTAGAGGCGTTAAGCAGTACTCAATTTGGCAGGTTTGAATTTGTTTAAGTTTTTATACACTATGGGTGGGTAATTAGGTATGGTGGAGTCGGGTCTCTTTCAAGTAATTGTTAACCGTCCAGTCAACTGATTCTCGCTGTTTAAAGAAACCACACTGAATTGTGACACGTGTCCCCTCATTCTTTCTGAGACCGTTTCGCAAGAATGCATCATTGTCATGCACTATGATTTGGTTGGATGAAGGAGGAATGCGGAAGAGAAAAACAGAAAATGAGGGGCTGTGGTCCAAAGGATCACTCTGAATGCCATGCAATCGTATGAATATGATGATTAAGGGCAAGGTATACAGATACTTTTACCCTCGCGGAGGCAAAAAATATTTAAAAAAATGGCAGGTATAGAGTTTTAAATATTGATTCATAAAAAGTATAAATATCTAGATGGTAATTGAGAAAATACCATTTAAAGTCACAATAAATGGGAAAAATACTAAATCAAGTTGATAAATTCAATAAAATCTCTAATAGGGCTAGTAGCCGGTCGCTAGTAAAGATAGATTTGCAAAAAAATAAAAATAATAAAGAGGTACCTTAAAAAAAAAGAGGGGCAATATGGTAAAATACCCAGCTTTCATAAATTTGAAATTGAGTTTATGACCCAATTAAGGATTTGTTGAATTTATCAACCTAATTTAAGATTTCCCAATTTTGGGTGGTTTTAAATGGAATTTTCTTATATTAATTTGTCAATCCCTAATTCAGATTACACAAATAAAGTTATATAATGAGCACTAACATATTTGTAGTAATATGTTGTAATTAGGGTTACATTATATTTTTTTATTGTTCCAATTAAATACCACAAATTAGCAAAATACATAAGTAATTCTCATGCATAGAATTGAACCAAATATATTATCAATTGAGAGAAAATGAATAAAAGAAAAAGAATAGAGATTAAGGATTTGATTGTAATAACTATGGTATCAAGGATTGTCATCATTTATTTAAGTAGTTGAGGGTCTAAATTCTAATGTTTTTATATGTAGTACTTAATTCAAAAAAATAGTTTTTTTTATTTTAAACAAAATATACTTCTTTTGCTTTATCAAAAAAAAAAAAGGGTGCATGTATAATTCAAAAAATGTGAAGGGGACAAATATGTCATATACATGTATGAACTATATATAGTGGTAAGTTTTTAGTTTAATTTTATCAATAAAAATATCATCGTGCCGTGCCATGTCATCCTATAGACTAAATAAAACAATAATGTGGCACGATAACAAAAAATTAATCAAAATTAATAATATTACTTTTTTTCAGCTAACTAAATTGACGTAGAGTTAATCTAATAATATAAAATTTTATTATATTTTTTAAAATTTTAATTTTTTTTTTAAATATTTATACTAAAAATGACAATTATATATATTAAAATTAAATAATAAGATTTAATAAATAATATTAAAAAAATTGATATGAATTATAGACTATATTGAATCCAAACAAGTAAACAAATTAATGAAGAAGAACCAATTAAGGTAGTTGTTCGATTCTTTCAACAATTACATTGAGAGAATTTGGAGCGTAGTCATATGATCCGGTTCACATGGTGAGGTAATCATATCAAAATAAGGCTTATGGCCTAATAGAGAGACGTGTCTTGTCACAAAGAAAGTTGTTTGGCACCTTTTTCACTTTTAGTCAACTTTTACTCTTATTTACATCTTTATTAGTTCTATAATAATAAACTATTAACCATTAATTAATTCTCAATACAGCCTTACTTCTTTTATGTTCTTCATATTAGGCCATTTCTCCTAATTTTTAGTATAAGATTATTTAGGTAAAGACCTAAAGTATTATTTTTTTTCAAAGGGAGAAAGAACATAAAAATACCCTCAAATCTGCAAATTTCATTTCAGTACCCCACAATGAAATCCTTAAAAAATTACTTAAATGCCCTTGATTTTACAAAAATGATGACAACAATAACTGAGATAATAATAATTAGTTTCACAAAAATTTCTGCTTCTAATATTAAAACATGTTAACAGATTACAAAAATTTAATAAATAATAACTTTAATTAATCAAATAACAACGACAACTAGGGCAATGATAACTAAGGGTATATAGGTAATTTTACTACAAAATTTAATCTTATACTAGTTTCTAGGGATTTCACTGGCATTTAGGACACATTGAAATCTTGAATTGAGATTTACAAGTTTAGAGATATTTTTATGTATTTCTTCCCTTCTTAAATATCCTTTGATTTGATACATTTCCTAACAAAATAAACAACCCAATCTAATTAATGAACTTCATGGAATTTATTGTTGAAATTTCAACTCAATTAGATATAATTTCTATAAAATTGTTGATAAATCCATATAGGGTAATAAGGCCAGGAGGATTTGTTAAGTCTCTTTTAAAACTCTTCCACTGTCATTCCAATTTACCCAAAAGTTAGGTCAACATTGTGAGTGGTACAAAAGCTGTTAGTTAAATTATGTTATTCATAATTTATAAATATTATAGCTTGTGATCAAATTTATTTTTTATTATGGTATAATTATTTTCTTAATAATAATTATCCACAGTGATAAAATTTTAAAAATTCTGTTAAATCATTATTAATCATTATCATTAGTAATACACATTGCAAGGTTTAGTTAGAGAATTAGATTTAATGGATATAAATAGATGGATATGAGTTTTGTCCTTTATATTATTAATATATATTGATATTATTATAAAATAATTGTGACATCCATTTTTCATCTAATATATTTCTATTGAAGTATACATTTTCAAACAAAAAATTCTAAAGTTTTTCATTGGGCAAAATTAATTTTAAAATAAAAATTATAATTTTATTCTTGTAATACTAGTAAAATGATTTTGTTTTAAGATACAATGTGAGAAATGTATTATTAACAAAGAATAATTTTAAAAACTATAATAGATATTTAATATAAGAAAATTCAATAATATTGTTTGCAAATCAAATGATATTTTTAATTAAACACTATGGAACACAAATCAAGTAAATGTAGCATTTGAACTTGATGTCGAGGCCTCTGAAAAATTACATCAGATATTCATATTTCTACCTGGAAAAAATTACAGTAATATATTTATTATTTTAACTTGTTGATAGACAATATATTTATTTTTATTGGTAAATATAATTAACTAAAAAACTTTCGTCCTCGTGGTCCAACATCCAATAAGTGTCATTGACATATTTATGGAAAATATAGTGTGTATTATGGTAAAAAAAGTGAAAACTTGTGACTTTGTGAGGACCACTTTCTGGAAAGTAATATTTAGAACAAAAATTACGGTCCGCAATAAGGTCAAAATATTCGTTATTGATTTTTGTAATTTTGAAAAAGTAATGTAATAAATTATTTTGAGACGTTTAAAATTTTAAATGATTTGAAATGGAAATGTTTTTAAAATTTAATACTTTTAATATAAATATTTTCGAGCTAAAATAATTAATTGTGGTTCTTTATTTCTTTCTATATCTAATTAGATAAGTTAGAAAAAGCTAATTGATTTTTCTACCAAATCAATAGAAATTTAGAACTATAAACTAACCCATATTTAAATTAAATTGGACTTCAATTTTAAGAAAACTTTACAGTAATAAAAAGAAGATAAATAGGAGAAGAATTTTTTTTTTTGAGTATTTACCATAATAATAGAAAGGAGATAAAATTATAAGAGAAAATAAGAAGAAAAATAATTCCTTTTCGTTTGGATCGCAAAAGAAAACAGGGAAAGAAAGGAAGATGTTACCATAGTCCGTGGTTCAGTGGTCGAAGGGTTAATCGCTCTCACTAAAGGGAGATGTTTTTTTTTTATAATTTTTTTAAAAAAAAATTAGATTTACCTATAATCTAAGAGCAGGGCGAAGTCTTTCTTTTTTAGACGATACTAATATCAAATAAGATGATCCGTCTATTATCTTCAAACGTAAATTTAGACAATAAAAAATTAAAATAATTATTTTAAATATAAAATCACAATAAAAAAAATGCTTTGATTCTTCCGTATGTCGTAGTGTTTCCTTTAGTTGGTTAGTGAACCTAATGCTTTTCCTAAAATTTTGCACGCCTTTACTCAACTTTTTATATAAAAAAGGGTGGAGAGATGTGAGAGATAATGCTGCTTTTCAAAATTTTCTTAAAAGATAATACTCACATATTTTTCAACGTGAGTAGAATTTTTTGTTCCAATAAAATAATAAAATATTATTAAAGATAATCTAATTGAAGATATAGTTGAGATAAACATTAATTTGACATATTCTAAATGATTAGTTCATTTTCTTAGGCCAACTCTTATTAAGTGCAAAATCAATTATTTTTTTATTTCTATTTTTCTCTTCCCCAGTTTTTGAAAATTGTTTTCTTCTCATCTACACATAGAATTAACCATGCTAATTTTTTTCTTCATGATGAATCAATGAGTATTAATATAAATATTATATAATATTTAATATCTTAATTTTATTTTTCATATATATTTAATAATTATACTAAATTAAAAAAATTATGAGTAAAATAATACTAAATTAAAAAAATTATGAATATATTTATATCATAAATAAAATTAAAATATTAAATATATATATATAAAAAATAAAATAAAAATATTAGCTGCTATATAATCTTTAATATTAAAGTAATGATCTTTTGCTGTAGATCGTGTGATGAATCTGACAGCTGATTGAGAACAGAAGGAAAAGGTTATAGATAAAATACAAATGGATCAACCTTGGAACTTTGTGAAAATTTTCTGACATTTGGCTAATACAATAATAATAGGGAATCAATGCTTTTTTTTATTTATTCAATGGGTCTAAGAAAATAAAGTTTTCTTAGCGGAGGGGAGAAGGATCAGATTCTCGAGTAAGGTAATTTTACAATTTTTTTATGAATATTGTTTAAATTTTAAAATTATATTTTAATGTTAATAGATAATTAGTGACAAATTTATCTAATTTTTTTATATAAAAAATTCTTAGGTAAGAATAAATAAAAGTTAATACAGATAGTAAATAATAGATTTATATCCCATAAAAAAATGAGTTCGATTCTTATTACTGTTATGAGAACTCATTTAGTTAGTTATCTCATAAATCTCTTATAAATATTTTTTAAATCTTAAAATAGTATCATAATTTTAATAAAAAATCAGTATTAAAATTATTTAAATTTTCTACGTGTGTATACATATATAAAAAAAGTTCTCCGGGTAAGGCATTTCTTTTCTTTGCCGCTATAATGAGAATTTCTGTTTCAGTAGAAATTCTAGAAGGATCCTCGCAAGTTTTTCTTGTGGTTTGTACTCGTTTGATACTTTAAGTTAATATTCTTATAAATTGGACTAATTATTAAATTAATTAAAATAATAGGTCAAGAATGAATGGTTTCAACCACAGTTAATATAATAGTAATTAAAATAATATAATTTAATTAAAAAATATATACATATTTATATAAAACCCCTAAAAAATAATATTTAAATACAAATTATTAATTCATAAGTAAATTAATCATTCGTATATAAACTACACATAATTTAACAAAAAAAATTATTAAAGTACATATATTATAAACTACTATTTATTTTTTCGAATAAGTATATTTGAATGTTGTAATGATTATAAGTTTAAAAAGAGAGTCTAATTATAAAATATAAACTTATTATGAGGGATAACACTTTAAACTTATAAATCTCACTCTATTCGTGAGGGTCTCAATATATAACTCATAACAAATATCTTATAAAAAGACTCATTTGCCCCTCATAAAGAACACTAAATTAGCTGCAGTTAAGGGTATAATAGTTCACCTCTCTTATGAATCTTGATGCTCAAAATTGTGAAAATATGTAGCTACTTGAAGAACTTCCATCCATGTTGCTTTGCATGAATGTCATAATATAATTTGAAGATTTCTCTTCAAGATGTAGGGGTTATTGCTTATAATTTAGGTTTCCTTTATCTAGAATGAGAAGAATTAAAATAGAGAATGATGATTAATGTTATTTTATTTTTTTACTAAGTATAAGTACTATCTTATTAGATATAATTATATTCGAGGTACTATCAGGTATTAAATCTGGATAATTATTTTAATAAAGATTTAAATTTTAATTTATTGTATTATAATAGACTAATTGTCACTGCTAATTTTAACTGTTGGTGGTTGATTAATGTTATTTTCCTATAGGGGTCATTTTGATTGAAAACGGGTTTGACTTGAAATTCTGAGTGTCAAGGGTTAGGGGTAAGAGAAACTTTTCCCATTTACACGAATCACACATAGATCTGTTGAGACATACCAGTAATAAAGCAAATTTGGGGGATTTATGAATGATTAATTCGCTCATATAAGAATTATTTATTTATTGTCTATATATATAAATTAAAAAAAATAATAAATATAAAAATATATATTATATTTAAAATTAAAATTAAATATCTAATTAAGTATTATATTAAATATCGGATAAGTATTAATTAATCAAGAGTTTTAAAAATTATTTAATATATGTTACTCTATTATTTGTACTCTTACTAAAAAAATATGTGCTTACTTCCAATGTGCCACTTTATTTATACTCTATTAAATTAAAATATAATAATTGATCTTATTTAAATTTTATTTAGCACCTTTAGGAAACAAGGGGTATAAATGTTCTATCAAAGAACATCTGATTCAATTATAAAATTTGAAAAATACATATTTATAATCAAATTTCATTCAAAACATCATGACATGTAATAAATAGTTGATCTCTTTCCTCATATTTTTTATTCTGAAATATGACAAGTATTTTTATTCAAAATTCATTTTTAATTTTTGCAAGTTTACTATATATCAAATAATATTTTAAAAAATTACTTTGTGAGCGAAAAATACCCCATGATTTTTTTTGCCTTTAAATATAAGTGGGAACACGACAAATCAGATAATTTTAGAAATAAAAAAAATTATCAATTCTAAAATTTAAGAAAACTTTTGCCAATTTACTCCTAGATTTTTAGCCTTCATTTCCTTCAATGTAAATATCTTAAACATAATATTATCCTTTTTATCTTGGGAAACATGGAAACATAAGAAGATCATAATAGAACAGTAGCGGTTGGGTGTAATCCACGTGGATCGAAGCGACATGAGATGAGGATGTAAGTAACTAGTTCTCATTGGTCCAAAATCTATCCACGATAGCTTCTGCAGATTTTCTCGTCCGATTTGTCCCTCTAAGAAAACCGCTTTAGATTTTCTCGCCCCCACACTCCCCATACATAAAACACTCATTATCCCCGAAGAATAACACTCGAAGAAGCAATCTGTAATCTGTCTACTGTCTCTGTTATTTTCTCGAGAAAAGTTTCAGAGTCAAGAAGAAATGGCAGGTGCTGCCACATCTGGTGCTGTGTTGAATGGGTTGGGATCTTCCTTCTTGTGTGGAGGAAAGAGAAGCCAATCTCTTTTCTCTGCTAAATCTAATAATAATGCTGTTAGCCCTAAGAGGTTCTTTGTTGCTGCTGCGGCTGCTGCTCAACCCAAGAAATCTTGGATCCCTGCTGTTAGAGGTGGTGGCAACTTCATCGACCCTGAATGGCTAGATGGCTCGTAAGTCCCTCCCTTTTTCTTGTTTTCCCTCATTTTCCAGGAAAAATCTCACACAACAAAAGATACCTTAAACAAATCAATTATGAAAAGATACATGAACATATCACTATATCAGACATAGATCCTCTTCAGACAAAGGGTATGATGCGATCGGATATCTAATATCACTTTGTGAGATTTTTATTCTATCATGCTACTCACCCATGTCCTAAATTCAGGAGCTAGATAACTAATTTAAAAAGTTAGTCGTGATAATTATTTGTATAAAATGTGTTAGTTTCTTAAAGTACTCTTCTATTGACATGTTTGGAAACTACTCCTTTCATAGAAAACCTCTGTTTAGGAAAAAATTATTAATTTGAGAGACAATGTGACGTTTAAGATGAAAGCAAACCCATATGCTAGCTCTTACATCTAGATGAGCCTCAGAGAGAGTATATTTTCTGTTCATTGATGAATCTGTGTTCAAAATTTACAATTGCAGGCTGCCAGGTGACTATGGCTTTGACCCTCTTGGCCTAGGCAAGGATCCAGCATTCCTCAAGTGGTACAGAGAAGCAGAGCTCATCCATGGCCGGTGGGCGATGGCGGCGGTGGTCGGAATCTTTGTTGGCCAGGCATGGAGTGGAGTTCCATGGTTTGAGGCCGGAGCTGACCCGAATGCCATTGCTCCTTTCTCCTTTGGCTCACTTCTGGGCACACAGTTGCTGCTGATGGGGTGGGTAGAGAGCAAGAGGTGGGTGGACTTCTTCAATCCTGATTCACAATCATTGGAGTGGGCTACACCATGGTCAAGAACCGCGGAGAACTTCGCCAACGCCACCGGCGACCAGGGCTACCCTGGAGGCAAATTCTTTGACCCATTAGGGTTTGCAGGCAAAATCCAAGATGGGGTTTACATTCCTGACGGAGAAAAGCTGGAAAGACTCAAACTTGCTGAGATCAAGCATGCTAGGATTGCTATGTTGGCTATGCTCATCTTCTACTTTGAAGCTGGACAAGGCAAAACACCCCTTGGTGCTCTTGGCTTGTAAACAAAACATTTATGTGTGTAGATAATTGAAATCGAAGCTAGCCATTTTGCATATGAATCTGTCTTATAGAGAGACACTTGAGTAGTTTCCCCTAAGAAATTCAAATTGTGTCTTCTAATCTTGAAATTGGATGCATGATTGTGAATTGTATTTTAATGTAGCCATCCTATAAAATCAGTTTCATATGAGAAATACATGGGTTTATATGAAATCACTTCCATCAACCTCAAGTTTTTCGATAAAGAAGAAAAGAAAACTGTATCAGAAGATATCCTTAAACTGGAAAATACAGCAAAATGCTAAAAAAGTAAAAAACCCTATCATCCTCAGCATAATCGGACCATGGATTATGTAAAGATTTTGAACACTGGATAACTATAACAATAATAAAGATTAAACTTACTCTAATATTTTATATTTTTATTGAGTTTTAATTTTAAATAAATTTTAGTTTAGATATTTTTTATAATCTTAAACTGTTAGTACTTACTTTTTAATTTTTTTTTAAAAAAGAGGGAAGTTAAGCAATAAAAAAATTGAAAATAAATTATCTTCAACTTTTAATGAGAAATGTAGGGCTAATATATATAACGGTAGAATGTAACTTAAATTCCACATTTTCCCATGAAGCTTTGGAACCAATTGAATTTATCTTGAAGCTTTGTAACTTGTTTTTTTTAACAGTTAAATGAAGCTTCAATATGGATTTATTTACATACAAAAATTTCAGCACCACACAATTCCTGCAATTACATTATTACAGAGTTACAACTGCAACTACAATCAATATACTATACTATGACAACAGTTTCCGCTTTCATATTATAGTATTAATTCTTAGCTTATTATTGCAGTCAACAACTCAAATAATGAAAGAGAAAAAAGATCCATTTAAGAGAAAAATGAATTTTAATATCTGTCTTTATAGAAAAATGGTTCTCATGTGTGACTTACTCATTGTCTCCTGACCTAGAATTTTGAAAGGAATATTCCTCAAATGAAAACCACAAAAAGACAGAATGAACCATATAAATATCCACCTTATTTCACCTTTCAACATCATATGTCACAAGATCCTGTTTGGATTTGACGTCCACAAGTTATACAGACGGAAACTTTAGTGTACTCGGAGCATAATAACGAACAAAAAGATGTCCTTGTTATCATTCTTTTCGATTAAGAACATTCAAGATGTATTAGAACTGAAAGAGATCATCGTATTTCTGATTTCATCCAGCAGTTTAGATCACTTCTACCTGCACGATCCCAGATTCCCAGTCATTTCAGCAATTATCATCTGCTTTCAATTTGAATCTGTATCATGGGTTTTCCTCCTTTTGTTCTTAAACACATTCCTTTTGTACTTCTTGCTGTACTGAACATAGTTGCCGTATCTCAAATTGCTGATCCTGGAGAGAAAGAGGCCCTTTACACTATCTTGAACATTCTCAAAGATCCTACTCTAACTAGTAATTGGACTGGTGAGCCCTGTGATAATGTTGATAAAGCAAGATGGATAGGGATTCAGTGCTCCAATGGTCATATCAGTGGCATAGTATTGGAAGGCAAAGGGTTAGCGGGAGAACTCATATTTGGCGACCCTGTATTTGCTTACCTTCATCACTTGTCTGTCATAAGCTTCAAAGACAATTCTTTAAAGGGAAATATGATGGACTTGAACCACAATCCCCAAATGAATTACATTGATCTGTCTGGCAACGAGCTTGATGGGTCTATTGCTGCTGAGGGACTTGGTCAGGGAATCATGGGAATTAGTTATAAGGCTATGCTACATGGTGGACCAACTGTTGTTGTAAAGCAGCTGAGGGACTTGAAACCATTAAGTAAAGAGGAATTTGCAAAGCTACTGCATTGATTTATGACGTAGAGCACCCAAATTTGTTGCTTGCTTATTATTATTCCCAAGATTGGAAGCAGCTGCTCTATAAATATGCACAGAACGGAAATCTTTTCTTCCGACTTCATGGTAATTAACCTACGTATAAGCACACAAGGTGCCCATTTAATATCATGTTACAGTAAATTAACAGCTATTCATACCCACGGGCATAAACTTAAACATTCCTGGTTCAATCATAAACATTGAACATGAACACTTCAGAAAATATCAAATTACTAATGCTAACGTTTTTTTTTTTAAAAAAAAAACTCAGTTGCAATTGTATTTGTAAATTGCAATAACTATGGTCTCAAGAATTAGGCAATTAGAAATCAAACTAGCTAGGCACATCACTTATGCTTTAAAAAATGGACATAAATTTCAGGCAGTAGAGATGGAAACCGGATTCCATTCAAATGGCTCTCAAGATTATCAGTTGTAAAAGGGGTAGCTCGAGCATTGGACTACCTGCACCAGAACGCCAAAGGGCACCCCAACATCGTCCCTCATGGAAACTTGAAGTCCTCAAATGTTCTAGAATATTTCTTCATCCTAATACATTAGGTTAGGTACCATGAAAGCCATATTTTTTGAGACAAAATTATGATAAAAAATATCTAAATATATTATAAAATCTAATAATTGATTATCTTTATTAAAACAATAATTTTAAGGCTAAAACTATAGTATTTCATGAAGCCAATTTTTTCTACTTCTTTAAAAGTTATTTTCTTTTAAAATTTCTTTTATAATATTTTTAAAAAATTATTTTTCAAAAGCTAACATAAACACATCTTTAATTTTTCTGACTTATAAACTACTCTAGCTATTAATATAGAACATAATTGAGAAATTACTATTAGTCCTAAATATAATATTTATTTTTTCATAATCATGTATTTTTTATAATTTAAAAAAGATGGTTATAGTATTTTAAAAAAGTATGACATATTAACTAATTTACTTAATTTATCAAATTAGTTAAATATATTTTATATTAATGATAAGAAGAGTAACATATAATATAATATTATATAATTTATTTTAAAAAAATTATTTTTTTAATTTATTTAAATTAATCAAATATTTCTTATATGCACAAATTAAGAGTATATTTATAATTGATTTTCAAGAATTATTAACGCACATTTTTAAAGATATCTTAAATCTTATTGCAATGATTTTCAAATATGGGGGATTTCTCCGATTTAGGGCTGTTCCCACCCTACTCCCCCAAATAAACCCTAATTTTTAATCTCTCTTATTCCCATGATAAAGGGGATTGATTCAGTGACATTAGTATGACAGATGGGTTACGTGCTGGAGGGTATGAACAGTTCCAATTGTTGAAGCACTAATAATAAGGGCAAGGACAGGACAAGACTAATAAGATGAAGAAGCAGCGAGGCGGGAATAAGAAAAAGATTAAGTGAGCAGAGCCTGGCTTTCAAGTCCGTAAAGGAATGGGTTTTCTTGAATCAGCCCTCTTCTTCTTCTGCTGCTTCCTTTGTCGTGGATGATTTTGGGGTGCAGAAGAGTCTGGGAAGAGGTGGTGAGAAGGTCGTGTTTGAATTGCATTCACATTCGAAATTCAGTGGTGGGTTCTTGTCCCCTTCCAAGTTGGTTGAGAGAGCTCATAGGAACGGGTTATGTTTCATGTGTTCTTTTACTCAATCCCCTATTTTGTTGTCTGAGTATGACTTAAGCACCATCTGTGCTGTGCAAATATAATTTTGTTCTAATTTAGGTAATTATATACAATCCTTTCAGGATAAAATCTTAGTGAAACCAAGATAACTTTTTCAGTGCTAAATTGATTTAAGATTCTACAAGGGGAGCAGTAAATAAAAGGATCCTTCTTCAAACATTGCAATGGGATTTTTATCATTCAAACCTTGCTTTCTATTGTAATGCTTATGGCTTTTGAAAAACATTACGTCTCAAAAAAAATATGGAAATATATTGAATGTCTTTTGAAAAGGATTTTGGATATCTTCGAAGCATTTCCATGGTGCATGCGCATATCTAATAATGAAATCAAAGTAGTTTCATTTTTCCATTGGTTTGTACAAGAGGATGAGGGACTGTGGCATATGCAAATAACATCATTAAAATTTTGGGAATCTTTTCTGCTTGTATGATATGCTTGAAAGAGTCCAAGATAGTGGCGTTCACCTTCTGAGTGATGCTTGAAAGCCTATTTGCTTATTAGAATCCTAAACATTACCCTATCATAGTCTTATGATATGGATTTCTAAGCCCAAATCTTTCTATTTGGTCTTGTGTGCAAACTTGCCTTTCTTTTCCGTTACGTGTGATTGACATTAGGATTAGTAGAGTGTGATGTCAATTGTAGCAAACTTCTCAAAAGAAAATGCTGCTAAGTGATTACTTTTATTTCCAGTTACTTCAGAAGCTTTGCTACCTACAATTATAGAAAATGGTTAGGATTTACTTTTTTAGTGTCGGGCTATTTTTAGTTGATACTATTTGCTCATAACAGGAAAAGTTCTTGCTCTCACAGATCATGACACAATGTCTGGCATTCCTGAGGCTCTAAAAGCAGCTCGTAATTATGGCATTAAGATAATTCCAGGTGTTGAAATTAGTGCAATTGTCTTTCCTAGGTAACATTCTGCATTCTGATACCTATGAAATGCAAATGCATCTATGACCCTTATCTGTCCTAGGGGTCCTTCAAGTTACTTTTATTTTTTCTCTATAATGGGAGGGGACTGGGGAGATTATGAAAAGTATAATGTTCTATTAACTAAGTCATAAAAATTGTAAAGCCTACATAATACTCTTTTGATTCGTAATATCATTTTTTCTGCCATGCGTTTGATGTATGATCATCGGCTGGCAGTGGAGAACCTGAAGCAGAGGAACCAGTTCACATATTGGCATATTACAGCAGCTGTGGGCCAACAAGGTTTGAAGAGCTGGATGAGTTCTTATTGAATATAAGGGATGGCCGTTTTATTCGTGCAGAGAACATGGTCCAGAAACTAAATAAATTCAAGTTGCCTCTTAAGTGGGAGCATGTTTGCAGGATTGCAGGCAAGGGTGTTGCTCCTGGGAGCTTCATGTGGTCGAAGCAGGTTATGTGGAGAATCTCAGACGAGCCTTCTCCCGATATCTTCATGATGGTGGACCTGCTTACTCTACGTAATACTGCAGAACTTGCCCTTATAAGTCATAACGCCATAGGAATACTTAAGGAGTAAAATAACTGATATGACATTTGTGTTTCAGAGGAAGTGAACCACTGGAAGAGGAGGCAATAAAAATGATCTGTAATACAGGTGGTGTGGCTGTACTGGCTCATCCATGGGCATTAAAAAATCCTGCTCCCATTGTCAGGAAGTTAAAAGAAGCTGGCCTTCATGGAGTGGAGGTGTACAGAAGTGACGGAAAACTAGCAGGTAAACGGTTGCTTCCTAACCTCGAGTAAAATACTAAAATTCACCCAATATTATATTCTCTGAACTGGTGACTGTTTTTGCTTAGTTAAGGATTAATAACTTGAATAGGTTTGGAAGCACATTGTCTAACTGATAGAACCCTCTCCTAAACAAGCTGATAACAAGACTAAAACCAGAAATAGACAACAAGAGAGTGGGAATAACTTGAGATTGATCATCATGTTACTGCATAACTAAATCAGATTACAAGGGAAATGATTATTTAAGACAAATATATAACCCTCTTACACCCAGATACATGAGCTACTATCAAAATAACAACTACAAATTAATAAGAAACAGAACAAAAGACACACAACACTTTGACTCTTTACTCTCAAGAGGCTAGAACTCTGCCAATCCTCACTGTACTTCCAAATGACTGAACTTTCCCACCCCTCGGCAGAAAGGATGATCTATACTTCAAAAAGTAGTCATTACCCCTACTAACACTGCCCAAACCTCTGGCTACACCTACCCTAATAGTCTATTACCATTTTAGCCTTATGGTTATAAATTGGGATAAATCTATAGACCACGGGTTTTGGACCTCTCTAAATCACTTCCCTTCCTTGATTGTCTGGCATGGGTCTTAGGAAATGGTGTCCAAATCTTTTGGGAATCACCGACTTTATCACCAACAAAGTTAACTTAAAAATTATCTGGAGTGCAGTGTATTTCCTCTCCTTTTAAAGTTTTACATCTACTCTACATGAGAAAAATTCTACATGACATTTTGGTTCTGAAGCAGTTTTCTTCCATAAAATCCTTCTTTGAATAGACTAACATGAAGTTAACTACTTGGGAAAAAAATCTCTAAAATCCTTCTTTTTTATACATGACTTGTTTTACTATAATGGCCACCGACCATGTTGAGTTGGTAACATAAAACTTGGGGGGGGGGGGGGGAGTTTGTAAGGAATGCCCTTAGGTGAAGTTTACTTCGGCATTTTGCATCTGAACATGAATATAATTTAGCAAGTGAAAGGCATTTCTTCTATTCAGTGGTGAGGCAGCCATTCTGTCAACTTCTGTCACTAGTTTCGCGTCAGTTAATTTATAAAAGGAGACAGAAATCACTTTCAAGGACCAAAATAAAACAAGATTCAAATTTGAAGGACTAGATTGGAAGGTTAATCTCAATTCGCTCGTTTTTAACAGTAGTCTCGCAGATAAATTAATGGCTATGCACTCTTGAAATTTCTCTTGCATTGCTAGCATCTTGAGTGTCAAGTTTAGTTGGTCAACATGCGTCACGAAAACTCCTCATTCTTATGTGATCTTATGCTAGGCCACTTATAGAAGTAAAACCTTCCCGCCAAAATTTTCTTGTATCCAAGCATTCATTGTTTTATTTAACTTTTGGCTTGCAGTATATAGTGACCTTGCAGATACATATGGTCTTCTAAAGATTGGAGGCTCAGACTACCATGGAAAAGGAAATCGCAATGAATCTGAACTGGGAAGTGTTAACCTTCCGGTATTAGTGCCTGATTTCCTCAAGGTTGCTCGACCCATATGGTGTCACTCCATCCGGGAAATTCTAGAGATTTATGCTGAGGAGCCTTCTGATTCTAATTTGGCGAGAATCACGAGGTTTGGGAAGAACCGGATTCTGAACGGCGGTTCATCATCCTTGAGTTGCGGAAAGGACTTGATTGATCGCTGCTTGCCTCTCTGGTTGACTAGGGAAGAGATAGTAAATGCAGATTTTGAGGCTATCAAGCTGAAGCTTTCCAGTCCTCCTGTTAATGAGGGAAGAATCCAGGTTCTCGTTGAGGCTACATAGTTCTTAAATTGTTTTACAGTGAAGAGAATGGTAAAGTTCTTAATTAAGGTGTTTATAATTCTTAGAATATTCCATTTAATCATTACTCATTGATGTAAACTCCCTTTGATATACAATTGGAAAAAAAATTATAAATTTAAAAGATAAAGTGAATGAAAATATTATATTTAGAATAAAAATAAATTCTTCAATTAACCATTATAAGAGGGAATATATTATATATGATGGCAAAAAAAAAATCAATATATTATAAGTCTTGGTCGGCAGTGATATTTTCTTATTTATTGACCCATTGGTAATTTTCTTTTAAACAATATATTTACTTCGTAAATATTTTATAGTGTTAAGAAAGTCTAACATCCCTGTAATAAAATTCAACAGTAGATAATGAAATTAAATCTTAATCAGAATGAAATTTGAAGTACCATGATAAAAAATTTCTCACTTGCTTTGTTTAGCATCGTGGCTCACGTAATGGTCCAATTAAAGTTGTCAAAATTGATAATTTCCTTTAGATCAACCATGAACCTAGAAGGATTAAGGATAGAAAAATCTTCTAAAGAAATATAAATAAATACATATCTTTTATAAAACTAAAAATATTACTTTCTTTTTTTTATACAAAAAATATTACTTTCAATATCATCAATAATATGTATAAAAAGGCAGCCGGATAATATGATCTTAAAAGCCTTCTGTTAGCAAACTCACTAATATCTCATCTTAAGCGTCTTGGAAATGAAGTTTGAAAAATTGGAAGCCGAGTCTAATATAAATTCTGAACAGGAAAACTCACCAAAAAAAAATTATATAAAGCATGAATAAACGTGTTTAATTCCAAATTCGCAATGTGAAAAATGTTGGGTATAGGATTCTATTTTTAAGCATTAAAGGTTATCTTAACACTAATCCTAGCTTCTGTATTAGAATCATAGTTCCGTACATAAAACCTACAGGTTACAGAAACGTAAAGGAAATTGGCTACAACAAATGGGAAACGTGAAGGGTCCGGATTGTAAAATCCAGAAATCCATAAAAAAAAAGTAGGCAAATCATTCAACAAGAGAACAAAATTTTGGTACTTTTACATGATATGATCACATTTTGATCATACATTGCACCAAACAACCAAGTACATCATCACATATAGATTCAATCAAGACATTTAGAGCATTAGAGTTAAATGGGGCATGCATCAGTCCATCAACCATACTTTCCAATCTCCACCTTCTTTTTTAATGTTCTCTTACCATAATATACGAATGAATCAACTATTCCAGCAACAGTGAATATACCTGTGTAGAAAGGTAGAAATCCATTGGTAATCAGTTGCATCATTATGTTAAAAATAGTATTAGTATGCATAAAACCAATAACTATATGTGAATAGCTTTACTATCATTACAAATGCCCTCACATGAAATCTCAAAACTCAAAGAGGGGATGACATTGACAAGAATCGAACTCCTAACCATTTGGCCATGAAAGCTCTGTTTACAATTCCAATAACTAGTTCAACTCAAGTATGACTACAACCTCTAACATGCCAATCACACGTGTACAGATTATATGAGTTCTTAAACAGAAATTTAGTTAGTCAGTTAAGTTACCAGCACATTCCAATCAAGAAGCGGACATAAGACAGAGCAAAGAGAAAAGTATCAGTTTTGTGGCCACACAATTCCTGTACTCAAATTTGGTTTGTGAAATAGAATGAAATGGAAAAGAAAATGAAGTGAAAAATTAACATTTTGAATGTATAATGTCATGTGTCCCTATATAAAAATTAGTAATAAAAATACTTGTTATCATGTAATAATTAGAGGCATATAATAGATATTTCCTGTGTTGATTGTTGTGCAGTGGAAAAGGATTCCTTTTCCTTAGTGCTAAGCAGATGGGTAGTTATTGTTAGACAAGCCAAATTTCAATGCATGGGGTTAACAAGGAGTTGTCTAATTATAGCAGCCATAAATTATACGATCTGCACTCAATAGAATCATATCATATGTGATTCCTTTGAAAATGTTAACTTATTTTTGCTTATTTTGTTCAGAAATGACATAAACAACAAAAAGAAAAAGCCGGGGGAGCTACCTCCAATGATGGCACAAACGTTGGTCAGGAAGTGTAGAAATGGAACATGTTCCTCCTTTAAGTTGACCTGCAACATAAAATCATGTGATGTTACAAATTACCCAATGCGCAGCCATTTTTCTATGGTTTCAAATATACTAAAATTCTTTTGTTCAACAATTCTTCTAGTTCTTCAACATGATAGAAGAAACTGGACGGAGATCTCCATTGACCCAGCATATAAAATTAACCATTAATGTAAAGTTTATGATCACACAATTCAGCGTAAGTGGGACATACACTGATAGACAGACTATTATTCGAAGTTAAAAGTACAGTTAAGGAAAACTCTAAAAGCATTTCACTCAATTGGCTAGTCAGATTTAACAGTTTTACCTTGATGGGATTTACGTCATAAAAGAAAAAGACTCCAGGAATTGCACCAAACTCTGAACTCTTGAAATGCTCTGTCACAGAATACTGTGCAACAACATATATGATGCAACTTAGGCATTATCCAAACAAAACCATGGAATAATAGCATTTTTTCCCTTAATTTTTAATACCTGATTTGAATAGGTAACACGGCCCCAAAGGTTTGTGTAAACTGTAGGTACCACCTGCAAGTGTACACAAAAATACAAGCAAACGTGAAACTCATTACAAAAATGAATCAACAAAATATGTTTAAATACCGTATCTTGCTTTCAAAAGGCAGACGACCATCTCTCTACCATTTAAGACAATAGTTATAGGTAAGCATTAAAAATGTTTCTTCTAGTGAGCAAGAAACGTTAACAACAAAACAGAAAGAATTTAATGTGTGTAGACACACAAATAGGATCCATAACAAGGATGGTTCAGATTTTTTATAACATCATAAAAAATGGTTGAATTAGGTGAATACTACATCGTCAAGCATTTAGGTGACACTCAAAAAACCGTACAAGAAATTTAATGAGAAAATTATCCGCAGATGGCACTAACCTTGATGAAATACTGGTACATGCCATGGTTTGGTCCTTGCACCCACTGTACCCTGCAAAGGATTGAAAAGAGGAAATGAGGGAGATCTTAAATGGTTTGAAAAGAAAGTCATAGTTGAAGAATTTTCTTTCATAGCAGTATTCCACACATATAAACACTCAAGTATTTTACATTATAAAATAAATTTACACACACAGACAAACTACATCTTTTAAAATTTCAAAGAAAAACATTATCTTAGCAAGATGAATATAAATGCCACATGTAAAACATGCCTGCATAAATTATCTCTTGCAGAACTGCAAGAGAACTCTAAATCATTTGTACTTTGTCGATTCAACTTTTGGTTAATGAAAATTGTACAGCATTAGGTCAACATTTAAAAAGAAAAATGGATATGAACTTTTGATGTCAAAACCCTTTAAACCATCCTTGTCAATTGAAAATAAAGACAGAAGAAAACGTATTACCCGTCAAGAGGATTTACCAATCCAGGGAAGAGGTCACCAAAACTTAACTTGTTGATTCGATGGCTGATCTGCAATATGCATCATATTTTGTAAATCAATTTTGAAATACAAGCAGCTAGATTTAAAAATCAACAATTCCACACAGCAAAATATTATAAGGTCAAGGCAACAGATATTAGAGATTCACTGGGTCTTACATTATGATTATCCTGAAAAGCAATCAGATCAGCCAGAAAGATAGTCGCCTGATGAATGCTTTTCCCAGTGGCAAAATGAAAATTTCCAGCCACCTTATTAACTTCAAGGGATCCATGGATATTGCATCCTTCACCTTCTTCATCTTTTACCCTCTGTATATAACCTTCTCTTCCACACTGAAAGAAAATTGTCAGGATCATAAAGTATGAGTTGACAAAGACTCCATAACTACATTGATTTCATATTAAAATCAAAATACATACATGAGCCCGTGACCTGAGAAATTCTATATCAAGGTTAAATTTTGAAGCAAACTACTTGTGTTGTAAATATGAAGGTGAGCACTACTAGCAGAAATTATGTATAAATCATGACATTTAAGTAAGTCAACGTTTGTGACCATCCAAAGAATATAATATAGTTTATGCCAGCAACTAGCAGACTGTTCTTTATTTTTGTAAATGAATTCAACAAAAACACATGACATAATCTTTACAACCTTATAAATGTGTTATTTGAATTCACAGAAAAATTCAGTGTAGGTAGCTTGACAGAACAAAGGCAACAATGCCAACCTGGTCAATCAAATCCATATTTGATAGTGCCCAACCCTTTTTCTTGTATGCATCACGTACTTCTTCACAAGAATTACAACAATGGTCATCCGACTGCACAGAGAGGGCAGAGAGAGAATGTAAGATGTTAAGAAACAATTGCAAACTAAGTAGTTATGACACTGATAAAGTTCAGCAAAGCATTGGACTACTAAAAGAGCTGAAAAAAATAGCAGCAATCAGTTCTAACTTGGGCATACACTTTGCATCCTGCACTGATTATTTTATCTATAAAAGGCAAATGCCTTCAACAGTCACTCATAAATTTAAGATAAGACAATGGTTCTAGTAGCAACCTATGCATAGCCAACAAAATTTTCCTAGCCTTACTTTGTCAATGATATATACATTGGGTGAACAAAAGTGATCTTATGATTCATTATTGTTAAATATTAAAAACGGTGCTACTCAAAATTAACACCAGCCATAGTTAAACTTTAATATAAAAAATTACTTATAAAGCATATAGGATGATTTTATATTTTTATGTAAATTTGATTAAGAAGCACGTGGATGGTTTTTATGTTTTTTTTTTCTTTTTCCTATCAACACATGATTGATATTAACCGGACAAACAAGATGTATAATGAGGAAATGATGATGAGTCAAACTATGATATATAGAAAATTATAGGGTTAGCAGTTAATATCTATAACCAATAATCATCCAGCTATTAACTAGGTTTTCCCTAATATCAACAGTTTTCATTTTTCATAAAGAATTAGCCTTTACAATCAAGTATGTTAAATCGTTGAGTCTCATCAAATTATGCAAGTAAATTTTAAAACCTAATTTTTCTTCTTCTTCTTTTTTTTCAAAAGACAGATCCCTTAATGCCTAAAAAGTTGATTTTCTTTCCACTGGAAACTTGGAAGAGATTAGTTTCAAATATCCAAACCCTACACAACTTTTTTATAGTCCAATCTGAAAACCAAAACAAAACATCTTACTGAAGTTTCAAATTGAAAAGAAAACCAAGGGAAATTTATCATCAAATGATGAAACCTCTTCTGCGCCATAGCATGAACCACAGTACTGTTCGTTGTGTTCAAGTCTGCCACCATGTTTTTGTAAAGGCTTCTCAATCTGCGTCATGAAAGAAATCCAGAAAAAGAGAACCAAATATAATATCATTCAACTAAGCATGCATTGAGCCAAAAAACCGAGATCAGAAAAACATATTCATGCTTTGAAAATCAGCTTCTCCAACAGGGTTCTTGCATATTACGATTGTGTAATGGTAGCAAAGTCAACTGTAAATAGCAATACGATAAAATGGTAATATTTTATTCAATTAAAGGCCAGTGAAAGCATCATAAAATATGACATAAAACTAAATAACATTTTCATAACAGTAAGAGTCACTCCATGTCGTTCTTAAAATGTGAAATAAAGTTGACAATAAAGTAGAGGATCCTTACTGTATAAATTTAAACATTTCAAACTATGATGAAAAAATTGAGCAAAATGTTCATAGTTAATACAAATTATGCTACATTTAAGCAGTAGAAAAATTTTGGAGTATTTTGGCTAACCTTTGGTGCACCAATTCCATCTTGCTTGGATTCTATCACATTACCATGGGCATCAATTCTCTTTTTGACTATATTATGTCTCTGCAAATAGGAACAGTGCACTTAAGTAATCAATCAGAAAGAGTAGTATCAATATGGGACTGAGGGAAAGAGAAAATCATTAGAATGCAGTTAAACAGAACGTCAAATACTAGGGTGACATCATAATATACTGTTAGAATTAACACAACTACGCAATAATTGATAAGAGCCAATCTATGAGGTACATACTATATCAAGATGCTGCTCCCCACTAATATCCATTGCATCTAAACTGAGTATCGAACATCGGACAGCAGGAAAAGTGACATCAAACTGCATTTCCAAGCACAATGGTGAGGAAACTAATCATAGACCACAGTCTATGATATGATAAGGACATTTATGGAATTCTCTCAAGGGATACATCACCAAAGTTAGCAAATTAACGCAAACACACATAACCTGTTGTCTACAACCCATGAATCAACACAAACTCTATACATTGAACTTGGAACATGAGGAATTATTTTGAAGTAATAACAGAACTATAAATCCTAGAATTACATTGATGTGTAATTTTCCCCCTCTTGAAGTATCCACTAGAAGCTTAGTCTCGGTAACTGTATAGAAGTATGAACCTGCAACAGCAATTAATGGATTAAGTCTACAGGATCTCATGGGAAAACTTTAGTAACATCACATATATTAGTAGCCAAAGAGATGGCCTCAATAAACTATTTTAACGTCAGACCAAACTTTATCTATTCTATTAATTCTTAGCCCTGAACTGGTACATACATAGCCATAGACATAGTAGTAATCACACCATGTTAACTACAGAAAAAATAGGCTCAACAGATTTAGTTACAGTTACAGCATCAGAAGTCAAGCTGATGAGCCTAAGAACTTGAAACATATCATATATCAAGGGCCAGCATTAGGAAAATTTTCGTCCAAGATGTAATGATAAATGCAAATATAGCTCAAAGCCATCTTCTTGAGTTTCTACACTTTTCTTGGATAACCTTTTTACTTCAAAAGACATAATTTATATATCGGTTCTAAACCTTGGCACTCAACAATTAAGTTAAATATAGCAACGAACCTGCTCTCCTAACTAAATAGAGCTAAAGCGCAAATTTGAAAGGAACCTGTTATTATACAAATCATAAGCCCCGAACACCAAAGAGCACATTATTTGTATAACCAGTTAGTGGAAGTATATCGTTATACAAGCATTGACAAGGTAGCTATACCAATTAAATTTCTGTGATGTGATTGCTGTAAAGGAGGGGCACAAAAAAGGCGGGGGAAAAAGAGGTAAATTCAACTCCACCTTATAAAAGATCATTCTTTTGTTAGTTCCCTTATCACTGAAAATTAATATTTCAAATTAATATGGCCAAAAGGCCAACAAAATGGATGGATTGAGACGCTTTGCTTAAGATCCCACGCGTAGAAATTGGCCCTTCATTTTCCTTTACATTTCAGCGCATCCCAATCAGGTGATCAAACGCATTAAACTCTTAAAACAATCAACAAAATTTAAAAAAAAAAATTAACGAGAAGGGAGGATCGGAGGTCCATACTTAGCTCAGAGAAGAACAAGAAGAGGATAACCGTGGCGGAAACGACGGTGATAACACCTCCAGAGAGAGTGCGGCTGTAAAAATCTTCGTTGATTTTAGGGTAAGCATCCAAATTGCGGAGCTTGTGGAGGAATTTATCCATGGCGGGCGCCATAATCGCAGAGAACCCCCACCCACAAGCACCGAGCTTGGAGGGAATCAAAGAGAAAGCTTCAATCAATCAAAAGAGGGTCGGAATGGAGTCAAAGAGGTTGCAAAGAGATAAATCAAAGACCCGACGACGTTGGCCTGCGAAATGCGCAGACTTGTCTGATCGGGAAGGGATTGGTTCGTTCGTTGAAGAACGAACTGAGAGACGAGCCCTCCAATTCAATCATTCATGGTCAAAATAGTCAAACAAAGGGTGTAAATAATAGTAAATATATTTTTTATTAATTTCTTTTTTCCAATTTTATCGGGGTATTTTTTTTCCTTTTGTGGATAATGCAAGAGGATTCGCTTTAGTTTTTACCCAAAAACAAAACAAAGGAAAAGAGACCAGACATAATTGTATATTTTTACTACTTCTTAGCCGCCGTTAATTTTTTTTTAAAAAAAAATACATCCAGACATAATTTTTTAATTAATTTATTTAATTTTTTTAATTTATCAAAAAAATCAAACTACCTCATATTTTTAATATAAAAATTAGATAATTAATTTATAAATATTAAAAAAAATTAGTTATTTATAACATATTTATCTTGGTTTCCCCTAATTATTCTCTTTAATTATACGTATTGAAATTCCTCTTTAATTAAGAGCTACCTTAATATATATAATTAATAGGGATATTTTAAATAAAAATTATACAAAGTGGATTAATGTTTTATATTTGGAATCAAAATAAATTTTTTATCTAACTTTTATATTTAGGAAGGGAGAAAGTATTAAAGATAGGGCAGGATCATTTAGAATGGATGGTATTTGCAATATGGTAGAAAAGTTATAGCCACAAGATTTTTTAGCACATGAAATTGTTACAATTAATGATACAATTTGAGCATTTAATTTTGGCCATGTTCAAACCACTTCCTCATTTTCAAAACAATGGTGAATTAGTTACCATTTTTAATATATGCTAATGGTTTGGTAAAAACAATAAAATAAGAAATCTTTCATCTTTCACTCTTCAAGTTCCTTTCTTGAAGTGTAGTTCGCATATGCCAAAAACTTGAGTTTAATCCTGAAATCTTTTATTTACACCTACAATAAAGCAATTCTTTTTGAAATATGAACATTAGTAAGACCATGCATTATATTGCAACAAGATATGGATAACTGATACCTTTTTTATTCTTTGATTGTGTATATTGAAAAGAAAATTGTTCTAGTTTGATGTAGAATCTCTTCTAGATAAGTTTTGAATTAAAGAGGCAAGGATTAGCCGTTTAATTTGTGGTGATTTGAGGTTACGAGTTAATCTTAATGGCATGTTTTTCTTATTAAAATGGTTGATATAAACTTTACTATTTTAAATTTATCTTTATTTTAATTTTTTAAATTTTAAACTATATGTTTTAGTTTCTCATTAGTTAAAATAATCTAAACTTAGGGATCAAAATTAAAATTAAGATAAACTTAAAAGAATTAAAGTTTATATTAACTCTTATTGAAAAAGGAAGGCAAAACTTTGTTATATCATCATGTAATTTGAAGTGTTATTATTATTAGTTAAATGCCATATTGAAGTGTTATTATTATTAGTTAAATGCTATATTGAAGTGTTATTATTATTAGTTAAATGCTATGTTATTTTTTCTTAAACATTTGGCCTCCTAAAATCTGATGGTTCCGCTTTGCTTGTCTTTCAAGAATAAACCTTTATTTTTAGGTTAGATTTAAGGTAATGTGTGTGTTTGGAACCCTTTAGAAGGGTTTAGTTTAGGCAAAAAATAAAACAAATAGACTTTAAATGTTTAAAAGAGTTTATGGACCAAATCATGATTTCGAATTATAGTTTCGGATAAATTTATGAGAATAATTTGTGGGTGGGGAAAAGAGCTTATGGGTATGACTATTTTATTCCTATTTTTTCTGACACTCTATCTCCTCTCCATCATTGTCTCACAGTCACTAGTCATCTTTCTTCTTCTCTGTCTTCTACGTCTTGTCTCATAGTCAGTCTCCGATGAGGAGGAAGAGGTGGTGGTCGATGCTTGTCGTTATGTCTCGTCGTCTTATTCTACGTCTTGCTCTTCCCTGTCTTCTTTTGTCATCGTGTCTTAAGCATGGTGAATGAGGGATGACAACAGTAGATGAGGGGTGCTCGACATCTGAAGAAGAAGAAGAAGGCAACAGAGATGGTGAGGAGAAGAATACAACAACGAGATCTAGAAGAGAGAGGAACAATGATTGTTGTCGCTGAGCTAGTTTAAATCTCGTTGACGTGCTGCTATTGCTCCCTACTCGTCGTCACTATTTCTCTCATTATTGTCGTCACCAGAGGAGGAAGAGATGACGTCATCGCTGGGCTTATGTGGAGAGGGATGAATGATGGTGATAGACATTGACTTAGAATTATTTATTTATTTATTTTTTTACATCATACTATTTCTGATAATTTACCAATCACAAAACTCATTCTAGCAATAACCATTAAAATATTTATTTTATTTAGAATTATTTTTTTTACATAAGTCTTCTTCAGAAGAATTTCTTTAAAAAAAAAATTAAATCACTTATTATTCATAAATTTTTTTTCTAAAAACTAAACCAAAAGCCCAATTTCACTTACAATTTTTGGCCATAGATTAATTATTAATTTAAATTTAATGAGTATAAAATGTGAACATATTGATAACTTTAAAATCAATAATAACTAGTTACAATATAATATTTGGTATGTTGATCCACTTAATTAATGTTTTAATTAAATTTTAAAAAAATAAATATATCATTAATTATAGGGTAAAATACAAATTTACTTATAAAGTGGGACCATGCTATTTTTATAAAAGTATAAAAATGCCTCTACTAAAAAATTATAAAGGTATAAAAATACCCATAAATTTTTATAAAAAATACATTAAATACCATAAACTTTTTATAAGTATAAAAATACCTATCAACATTTAAAATAGAGATAGAAGTACCAAAATACCCCTAACTCAAAAAAAAACACACACATATATATATTATATACATGACGTATATATTTTATGAAAATTGCTTTGATGTATTGACTAGACTCATTTTTAAATTAAGTTGACCTTATATCCCGGCTTGTATTTTTCAAAGACAAAAAATTAATATGTTAATAATTATTTTTTTATGGATTTATAATCTACTTTGAAAATTTAATTTCTTAAAAAATTAGAAAAAATTGAAATAGAAAATTTAAGTGTGTTAACTTTTTGAATTAATCCGATATCTTCCTCAAGCCAACTTTTCATGTACTATAACGAGCATAATATGCATTATCATGTTCAATTACTAAATTAATTATGAATCTTTAAAACTTAAAAGAAATAACTCATATATAAAACATAAGACTAAAAATAAATTTCATAATTATACATAATTAACTCTTATAGTTTGGAGATATATATCCTAAACATAGTCTAACCATTAACTTAACGATGATAACCTGAATTGCAGGAAAAAAATAAAAATTCTTGGTCTCAAATAAAAATATAAGATTATGTATAAAATTTTAGAAACTTAATTAAATTTAATAATTAAGATAAAGTTAAGGAATAAAAATTTTGTAAAAAAACAATAAGCGGTTTATACGACTTTCATCTTCACTATTTATTTTTCTGACCAGCTTCTCATCTAGACTATCAACTGTGTACATCATTTCTCGCTGTGTCTTCAGTAACGCAGTAGGGTTCGTTTTTCCGCTAAAGTTCGGAGCTTTCCGAGGAGGCGAGGACCAATGAGCTTATCTCTTATACAAGGATATTCTTCGGCTGAAGAAGAAGAAGAAAAAGAAACCATTGGTAATGGGACCCACTACCAAAATTCCTCGGGCGACGACAGCGACGACGGGGACAGCGACGGCGATAAAACCTCCGTAGCTGCTCACCCTTCACTCCGCGACAGATCTATGTTCGACCTTCCACAACCTTCCGCTGCTCCAGGACTTCCTTCCGCATTCGACGCCTTCTCCGAAGTAATTTCGCCCCTAATTTCTTTCTTTTTAGGTATCGTTTGGTGGCCGTGAATTCTCTTTAAAATGTGGGAAATTGGAAATTTGTAGTGTTGTATTACTGGGATGAAATAGAGTATTCTATCCTCTCTTCGTCTGGCATATGGAAGCAGGAAAAAGAACCCTTCAATTTTGTCAGTTATTGAGTATCTGACGGATTATGTTTCATTCTGTAGGTTTCTGGGCCGCCTCAATTTCTGAACAATAGCGTGGAGGAATATAACCCAACTAAAGAAGCTGATCAACAGCAAGGGAGGCTTGGTGGCCGGAGGCATCGCAAGGGGAAGAAGGATTTACCTGCAGGTAAAGTGCAGTATGCTTTGTCCTTTCTTTCGTTGGCTCATTCCTATGCACTCTAGGATTAGGATTTTGAATTGTATTTTATATTTATCAGTACTTCTTTATTAGAATGCCTGCAAATAGGCTTATTATCAGAATTATTAGGATATCACCCTTATCTACCCCTTATTGCACAATTTGATTTTCATTTGGAAAAATATGCATAATGTTGGTTAGGTTGCACTTCTGTGTATAAATGTATCTAGCAAAACCTGCATTTTTTCTCTATTAGGCCTTCTAATTAATGTCAAATTATATTATCCCTATGCAGTTATGGAATTCTGCTTGTTGGATTTTTTTTAATATGCTGTGGATCTTTTCAGACTTATTTGAAACACTTTGCCTTTTCGCATTAGAAGTTTTGGCTAAAGGAAGTCTATGCAGGGAAAATTAATTTGACACTAACTAGAGGACATGATAGGGTATATACTAGTATTGCTAGAGATCCATTACATTGATACAAACACCTAACAAATGTTGTGCCACTATCATATTATCTATAATTTTTCAAATGAAAAATCAAATTGTGCAATTGCAAGAAAATAAGTAGATGATGAGTCATTATAAGATGAATATGCAAATTGGAGAACTCTTTCAATTTTTGCTTCCTTTGTTTTGTTATTTGATTTTATTGTGAAGCCTTCAACAAATTTTGAGGATGTTGTTTCAAATGCTAAGGAGTAAAGACCCTTGGAAAATGCTTTTGACAGCCATTGCTTAAATTGCTGCTAAATATTTGCGCTATGGGAAACAACAAATAAAGAGAGATAAGATCACTTAACTCTGCCTATGTTTTATAGCTGTTTGTAGGCCTGGACAAAGGAGGAGGATTATGTTAGGCCATCAAGAACTAACATAAAATTCTGTTGAAACTCTATGGTTTAAATCTAAGTCACATTTGTGTGGTGTGTTCCTTGTAGCCAACTTTACTTAGGGGGTATTTGGATTAGTGTGAAGAATTGATTTTGCACTATGAGGTAAATATATAAGAGGAGTTTTGTCTCATGAAGCATAAAAGTAATTAAAAAAGTGCTTTTGAGGGTATCCAAAGACCCCCTTAAGTGAGATAATGTTCATTATAGAGTAGATATATAGGATCACTTGCTAAGTATTGATATTAAATACAATGATGGGAATGTTCTTGATTCTTTTCTGGTTTAATCAGTCTCTCCATTTAGTACCATGATTCCTATCAAGAATTCATTACAAAAAGATACCATCAATGCATTGTTTTAGGTGCTGTGGTTGAGGCTAAACCCCAACTTGTTGGAATCCATGAGCGAGTAAGAACTGACATCAATGGTAGTGAACCACCAATGTCAGCTGCTTCGGGGGCATCATCAGGAGGCAAGAAGGTGGCAACTGCGACCAATCCTAATGCAGAAGATGCTGCAGACCTTTTGAGGTAATGCATCGGCCCCTTGGTAACTGATGGAAATATTTTTTGTTGTTGTTTCTCTATATTAAGTAGCGCTGGATGTAGTGAGTACATAAAGCACTTAGCATTCTAAGCAGGCATATTTTGGAGATGAGATAATCCCTATTTAGATCCTCAAAAGATGGCATCATCCTCATCACCCTGATGCTCCAAGAGATTTTCTTGCATCCCTTAAGTGCCCACAATTATGAGTTTTCTTTGGGGTATGTAACATTTTATCCTCATGAAGCTATAGTATCATATACTTGGCCCCTGAGATTATACGAAAATTCTTTGCGGTGTGGAATTGATACTGACATCAACCCAAATACGGTTTTTACTATTTGGAGATGCCCTAAATAGACAAGAGGACATCAAATTGAGTTTTATAACGAATGAGGGATAAGCTAAGTTGACATTTCATTTATGATCTTGTCTTTTGTTCAACATACATGCATGTGCGGATATATGCCTTTCATGGCTTCTAATCTGAGAATTTGGCTTTTTCTTTAGGATGTGCTTGCAGTGTGGGATTCCCAAGACATTTTCCAGCGCACGAGGAATGGTCTGCCCTGTGTGTGGCGATCGCCCTCCACAGGATCCAAGCACGGAGCCGAAGAAGAAAGGATCAGCTATCAAAGAAAAGGAAAAATCCAAAAGGATGAAGGGCCAGTCGTCTCATGCAACTTGGAAAAGTGAAACAGAGATGCAGTTAAGACAACAATTTGATTAACATTATCTGAGTATCAAAACCCCCACTTCATGTACCATGCCTCTGACCACTTTGTTACAAATTGAGATACCATTTGTGGTTAAAGAATGTTGAAAAAAGAATCCAGTGAATGTAGTTTAGGTTCTGTAGTTTACACTTATGCTTGTGTATCACTGATTAGAGGTGATGTACCTTTTCTTGATCATAGAATTGCATTGCACATATTTAATCACCATATATTGATTTGTGGCTTCAGGATACGTCGAGAGTAGTTCAAGAGCCAATAATGCACTAATGAGCTGCTAGAATTGGCCACTTGTTCTATTTTTTATCTAGTCAACGCGTCTTCCATAGGCTAGGGTCTGTTTCAGTGGCTGTGGCAAAATGGCAAATGTCCATTACCGTTTGCTGATTCTCTTGCTCGATTGAAAGTTTGAATCTTACTTCAGGTTACTAATTTGATACATTTTAAGGGAAAGTAGAAAAATGTAACGGATGAAAATTGTAATGGTAAGAGAATGTAATATCTCAAATTTAAATTTAAATGGACAATACATTTGATCATTTGATGACCAGCTTGGTTTACTTCCCCAACCATATTTTCAATTATTTAAGCATGTTTGGTAGCAAGTAGAATCAAATATTTTTTTTTATTTGATATGATAAAAATTACTTTCATTTTTAATATTTTGAACTATTTCAATTCTATAAAAAAAAGTTAAAAACTGAGATGGGAGAAATAGACGTAAAATATTTTTAACTATTTTGCTCTAAATTATAAAATTCATAAATAACTTTAACTCTTATTAATTATAAAAAAGATATTTTAGACCATTTTATTCTAAATTATTAAAAATATATATATTAATTCTATATTCATTTCTAACTTACCAAATAAATTTTTAAAATAAAATTTTAACCTAATTCTACTTTCACTTCTATAAAAAACTTTTCTTTCCTACCAAATATGTTCATCCTCTTTCCCATCGCTTAAGTTACTTTTTAGGGATAACGGGCTGATACAAGAAGGTTTCTTAGTGACATGTTAACTCCCCTTGTAAGTAAAAAGTTGTAGTGAAAAGTTGTGAGTTTGATCTTGATGCCTTACTCTTCCCCGCCTTATGTTCCAAGGGCTGCTAAGAATGTGGTGCAATATCCACATTTGATGTGGGCATGCATTGAGATGACCTCTCCCTAGCATGAGAAGACCGTGAAGTATGCAACTTTATTGTTAGTGTATTTTGAATTTGAGACAAGCATAAAACAAACTATCGATACATCTTCTCTCAGAGTTGTCCTGTGGTGTCGATCGCTCAAAACCTTAGTAAATCTCCCAACATCCAAACATCCTCTCTCACATCACCACTCGCACTGGCCCGTCATCACACCATTCTCTTCCCTGGTTTATTTCCTTTGTATCACTCTCCTTGAGATGAAGCTTCATTGTTGTCATCCATCCTAGCACTGGGCTTGGTTCAAGTTGGACCAGACTTCAGGCAGCAGAGTCTATAGTATTACGAGCTTAACTTGATATTTGATCATGAATAAACTAAGTTAGAATTTTAGTTATGAGCATCTAATCATGCACTAACATTTACGTGTGATAATTTAATTACACTCGTCAGTTTCTCAAATTGATCCTAAAATTAGAAGCATTGGCTTAAAATCGCCATTTTGTGAATATAGATTATGGTCATGTAATAAAGAACATAATGCAAGAAAAATAGATAACAAAAGGCATTCACTTGGGAGAACTAGCATTGGGATAAAGTGTAGAACATCCGAATATGAAGTGAAAATAAGGCAAGGTGTGAGTTTCCCCATGCCTCAGTGAGTTCCTCAGAAATAATACCAGTTTTGATGATCCTAAAACCATAGGAAGAATAAAACTCCAACCTTCCACAAACATGTAATCGCACAAAAGATGGAATACAAAGAAAAAATGAGTGTGAAACCTGTCAAACCATCAGGTGGGAACAGTCAATTTTTGTGTGATCCCTGAGAATATCTATTCCTGCAATATAATACCAGGAGCCTGGCCATGGGTTGGGGAACAAAAATCTGGTACAATAAATGAGGCGGCTGAGGCATGCTACAACATGATAACATGGGTGGTTTGCATAACATAATATCTGTTACAGTAAAGAATGCAAAAATGAATTACAGATTAACAAGGTATCCAAGTAGGCCAGTACATCATTTATGATGACATTTAAATAAGACATAATGCAACACAATAATTCAGACACTAATCTTACTTTTCAGTCGGCATTAACCTCCGAAGTGTTTTTGATCCACGCCATTAGTAGCTTCCTCCTGATTCTCAATCCCCACTGGTGGATTGGTCACTGATCCATGCATCTGCGGTTAATCAAACCCTGAAAATGAGACTGGCAGCAGCAAACAACAAATATACACCTTATTGAAACACTTAATATATATACAAGAAAGCATACCATAACATTAGATTTCAAAGGGAAGGCATCGTCAAGAGGCAACCTAGATGAGTCAGAGGGCCTGTGAAAAAGTAAGTGTGCTATAGACCGATCAATAGGATTAGTGTCAGTTTCCATGTCTCTGAGTCCAGTACACCTGCAAAGAGCCATGTGTTAGATTTGGCGGAAAGAGTCATCGATTAACATTGAAAATCCCCATGGATATCCAAACAAATTAGGGAAGAGCATTCAGCAAGCTCAATCTAAGAATGGAGTCTAAAAATGTGATTGTGTCTATCCTCTCCCTTACATTGAAAAACGTTTATTTCCCAATGAATCACTAGTGGCAAATATATTTCTAAACAGAGACAGATATGTACCAAATACCCCAAATTTTATATGAGCCTTTGCACAATCACAACATTGATTCAGAGAATATTAAATGGTAACTGGTAGAAGCATAGACACAGAAAAGATAAAAATATCAGATGCTAGATGCCAAGTTGCCAATGAATACATTTATCATGTCGCTGGCATCCCTAGAACAAGCCAGTTTTAGGACTATTATGGAGGCACAAGGCCTTGGAAATTGGAATTGCAAGTGGACAAGAGACAAGGTAGGGATTAGAATCACGTTCATCATGACCCCCTATTGTCTCACATTCTATTTTATATACTGTTATAAGCGAGAATCACAGACGAACCAGAGAAGTTTCAAATATGTCCTAGACCTTAAGTCCGTCTGTCAAGTTACCAAAGCCTCTGTATGTATATAGAGTGGCGTCATTAAAGCATAATCCAACACTCAACATTTACCCATGAAACTGTCCTTTCTCCATCTTATATGTGTCAAACTCCAATTTAATTAAGATTTCAAACAATAAAACATTATTCCTGTTATCGTGCAATATGAAATTTGATTACTACATCTTTAACTAATTACAGGTGCCAAAGAAGCAGAAAGAGGAAATCCAGAAAATCAGTTAAACTACCATAACTGGCAATTATGATACACCAGTATTCTAACCATTGTGCTGGTTCTCTAATAGAGAAATATTGACCTGAGTAGACAAGAAAACGTAAGCAACTACCTGCTTGAATCCTGCACCATAGCTTTGCCAGCTTCGACATCATCTCCATCGCTAACATTTATGTTTGCATAAGCATGCCTTTGTTCAGCACTCTTAGCCAAGCGATATAAACTGTCTCTTAAGCACATTTTGGTTCTAATATCCAACTGCACTCAAGCAAATTTTGTTGTGTACAAGAATATAGTCATAATCAATGATTCTAACGTAGCTAACAACCTTATTGGCACTACAACATGGAGTACCATCCTAATTTTTTTTTCTTTAAAAAAAAAATAAGGAAACTAGTTTAATATATATAATCAAGACTAAGATTATGCATAAAGCATACCCATAAAGAATAAATTAAGTAAAGCAAAACACTATTGTTAAGCCAGATTGCTTAGTGAACACAAATTGGTTGTTTTTATTAGTTTGCTGCTGTCAGGGGAAAACCTTGCTTCAGAGAATTTTTAGCCCAAAAGGTCTATATTTCTGGTCCCAAAGCTTTTTCACTGGAATCCTGTAAGGAATTTCCAGCATAACAATTCAACTACACTTGAGTAAGCACACTGACTAGAAAAATTAACAGGCCACCCTCACTTGTACATGAATGATGTACCCACATAAACTGCCCTAGCGTTTTTTCATGTCACTCAAATGGTCTACAGAGATAGAATCAATATTGGGATCATAATTACACCACATCTCTTCAAAGAGAAGCAGTCCCTTAACAACCTAGGAATTGAGACCTCACCTCCAATTTGTGAATGAAGCAAAGAAGCCAAACCACTAAATCTAAAGGAAAAACAACTCCATGCATTATTGTTTCCCAAAGATCAGTAATTTATGCAGTGCTTTACATTCAATTGTATCAAGACCTCTACTATACTACAATGCGTGCATTAACTGATCCTCAATATGAAGATGATAATCCTAACCTCAAACACCAATTTATCAAAAAATTCTACGACTGGGATTCACCCCAGTGCTACTGGACTCAAAAGTAATACATCCCAGAAAAAAAGGAGTCAATCCGTTGAGTTAAAGGTTAGTCTCCTTGATTTGGTTACAAAGCATTGTGATGTTGAGGAGAAATTAAGAACTTTTAAGCTACAAATCTCAAGGATTTGGTGAGATTTTGCAACAGGAAATTTTAAAATTTGCTCCTCAAAAACTCATTCTAGAAAAGCCATATGGTACTGCAACATTGAGGCTGACTACATAAGTAGTCAAAATTGATGTTCATCTTTTCACAGGTTTAAATTAAAGAATATCAAGGTTTGTTACGGTTCTTTATCTTTTATCTTCAACCTCACAATTCCAAGGATAAAATTTGTTCTCCAAATTTTATTATCCATTTAGAACACCCAATTCCTCACCCCCCCCCCAAAAAAATATCACCCATGGTACATTTTCCTCCTTTGATCCAGACTCATTAATAATACTCTAGAAGTTAACAGCCTAACATGAAGAATTTCATGAAGTAATTCATATTTACAACATTTATATGGTTGAGCAAACTTAGATTTAAGTGCAGAGCATGTCAACAATGGACAATAAAAGATACAAGATCAAGTTTTGATGTCATAAATTTCAGTACCTGATCCATAACCTGCTGCAGCTGACGAAAGTTGGTAGCTTCAAGGGAGAGCTCCTCCAATGCAGAGCTCATGGTTAAGCTTTCCTGCACATTCGAGGAGTCTATTTCTATGCTAACTCCTCCCACTACACTATGACCTTCATTCTCATTTTCAAACTGAGACAATTGCTGTTGAGCTGAACCTGGACTGCTAAATGGTGCTACACTTGCTATATTTTCATTTTTTGAACTCTTAGATAGTGCACGGGCATCATGACTGTGGTATAACTTTTCTCCCCTTTCATTTTTTTTCAAAGAAGCATCTTGCATGGAATGACCACGAGTACCAGCCATGTTTGATGCATAGGATGATTCTTTTAGAGGAGATGGATTGCCTTCAAGATCAGATCTGGATCCTGGTGAAGTTGGAAGGAGAGAAGTGTGATTCAGTCCATTACTATAGTCTGGGACTGTCAGAGAAACTTCAGTTTGTACGCCTGAATTTAGGTTTTGTTTCTGTTTCAGGATGCTAGCATGAGAATTAACCCCACTGGAAGAGGCTTCATTGGCTTGCTTCCCATCTTCATATTGAATTGGAGGAGAAAAGTGATGAAAAGAATCACCATTTTCAAGGCATACATCTTCTATTCCTCCTTCATATGCCTTGGACAGCGTCTTTTGCATCTATAATTCATGAGATAAAAATCAAGAGACAATTAATTACATAAAGGATTTATCAAATTAAGCTGACCAGGTATGCAGACTAGGTCGTAACTAAAAATCTACGCTGCAAACCAGATAAATTTAAAAAAATACAAAAACACAAAAAGATCATTTTTTTCACATTACAGATTATCAAACCCACTTTCACATTGCCAGTTGCCCATAGCACAAATGCCAAAATACCAAATGACATAAGCACATAATAGGAGGAGAATTATCGCTTAATTGCCCTTCATAACACTCAATACCAATTAAAGTTCCAATCAGGATAAAATATTTCTAGTTATCATAGATCCTGCCATCATCTCATCAAATGCTTAGGAAGACTAAATGTTAGAAATTTCTGTTAATTTAAAATTTCATACGATGATAGTGTTATTTGAATACATAGACCAAAAACACTCTTTGAAATGGATGGATATGCTCCGATAAACTACACAGAATTCTATGACAAAAAAATCCCAACATGATACTAATGAGATATCAAGCACAATCAGTTCTTCCCCCTCCTTTGTAACATACTTGTATAATCAAGACCTCAATGATTTATTTCACTATTGTTAACAATTATCAAATCTAGTAGTGAATGTTCTAACTAAGCCTATTCAAGAAGAAATCCCTAAGTGTATTCTTTTTGCGGACGATATAGTTCTTGTGGCGGAGTCAAGAGAAGAGATTAATTTTAAACTTGAGTTATGGAGAAGTACTTTAGAGTCAAAGGGTTTTTGTCTGAGTAGAAATAAGACTAAATATATGCATTATAATTTTGATAAGAGGCAAGTTAGAAGTAACTTGGAGGTCAGATTGGGAAATCGAATTATTCCACAAATAGATAAGTTCAAATATTTGGGATCAATTATACAAAAGGATGGTATGTTAATCATAGAATTCAAACTGGGTGGTTTAAATGGAGAAAGGCTACTGGGGTTATATGTGATCGGAAAGTACCAGATAAAGTAAAAGGAAAATTTTATCGCACTGCTAAAAGACCAGCAATGCTTCATGGAAGTGAATGTTGGGCTTTAAAAGGATAGAAAGAGCATAAAGTTGGGGTAACTGAGATGAGGATGTTGAGATGGATGTGTGGACATATAAGAAAAGATAAGATTCGTAATGAATAAATACGGGGAAGAGTTGGAGAAGCACCTATTGAGGAGAAAATGGTAGAGAACCTCTTAGGTGGTTTGGACAAGTACAAAAAAGGCAAAGGGATGTGACGGTGAGGAGGGTGGATCAAACAGTATGGAGCCCAGTTAAAAGGAGTAGAGGAAAGCAAAAAAAAAATGCTCAACAAGGTCATTGAACGGGATCTCCTGGTCAATAACCTATCCAAGGATTTAGTTTTTGATAGAGCACAATGGCGTCGTATGATCCATGTAGCCAACCCCATTTAATGGGATAAGACTTGTTGTTGTTGTTAACAATTATCACCACACCAGGGGTATGTGTCAAAATCATTACTTCTAATCCCTTTAAGAGTTGTGCAGGTCCCACATGTCCTTTGAGCCTTTTGAATAAAGAATGCATACAATTATAGCTCCAGAATTCAAATTTCAGGGCTAAAGAATCCAAGTTAATTAATTATTATAAATCAAGAAAACAGAAAACAAAACGGAATTTTGTACCAACCTTATCTTTGAACCTCAAGTCATCTGTATTACCAGATTTCATGTCTAGTTCGTTTAACAATGATAATGGACCAGGGACAGCATCATCATCAACATACATTAGACATCTCAATCTTCTATCAACAGAAGATGCTTTTTTGTTGGAATCAGCTATTGTTGGACCTTCAACATCTGGTTTGGAATCTATATTATAATCTGATATAATTTTCATTGGACCTGCTTCAGGACATGAAAATTTGAAGTCAGACTTCAATGCTTCATCGGATCCTTCTGTGCTGTGTGAAGATGGGAGCCAGCAGAACTCCTCTTCATTATTAAGGTTCCCCATTCCAAATGTTGAATCACAAGTTCTGCGATTTTAAAAGTGACACTCAAACAAAGGTAAAGGTGAGAAAATTAAAACTTTGAGTCAAGTAGGAGATCTCACTACCTAAACATCCGGTCAACATCTTCAAAGTTTCCAATATCAAGCCACCCATCATTATCAAGAAAACTGAGTTCATTATCAGTCTGTGATATGTGGTTGATTGGATATTGACACACACTATCATCTTCCACTATACATTTGTCTCCCAAAATAGTATCATTAGCACAAAATTCACTACCACTAGAATCCATATTTCTGCTCTTGTAACATTGGCCAAACATCCCTCTATCATCTGTTGCTAGTCTTTTCACTTCTTCACTTGTGTCAGCATTGCATGAAGGAAACACACCTTCAGGTTTCTGAGACCAGGAATTCTTTTCCAACATGTTTTCCTTCTGAGACATTAAGTATAATTTCTCCTTATCATGAGTATTGGGACTACTAACATTATCATCACTTTTGTTATTATGTAACTCCTGGCAGGGTTTCTTGCAGCTATTGCCCTGTATTGCAAACTGTTCTTTATGTTCATCACCAGCCTGGGGCACTATATGATCATCATTCTCGCCAAATTCATTCCACACATTATCTTCGAGCTACAATATCACACAAGTACAAAAACAGATATTTAGAAAATTACTCACAATGACCAAGCATCCTAAATGCTTAAACTGTTAAGAACCCAGACAATGAATGGTTAATGTTAAAGATTATATAAAAGAAACTCATAGGCCTTCACAATCCAGGACATGGAGATGCATTTGTCAAAATGCCCATGAGTGTCAAAGGGCAAGCTTTCACTCACATGCTTCACATGTCACAAGCTAAGATGGATAATTTGATTATAGATATGTCACAAGCTATTATCATCATATTTTAAGTATCACGGGTAAAGGAAATGGCGCCACCAAGAACATTACGAATGAAGGAACCTACGCTGTAGCAGCTTGACTAAAGAGAACAAAAGCAGTAATGGGACACCCAACAAGATTATATCATCACTTTGGGTATTTTAATATGAATGAAATAAATTTCCATCAATTTCTAACAAAGTTGTCTAGGATTAAGCGTCCACGATCTGATGGAACAAATTTTAAAGGGCATTATTTCATTAGCATGCCTTTAGCGGGTTTTGCTCTTCAATGGCGCCATAATTTCATGTGAAAGGAATCACTGATGTAGCTGGTTGGAGTACATTGTGATGATGAAGATTTGAGGAAGCAATAAAGGAGGACAAGGTGTTGAAATTGATGAACCATAAGCAAACTTCCATATGAGCAAATACTAGGAGAGAATTGAAAATTATATGGCTGAACTTGACCTCCCTAAGGATTTGGCCATAAGCGGCTACCTTACTTAAAATAGCAGCCCCTATTGTGATTTTAAACTCAGCACATTGGATAATACTATGTATTTAACCAAGTTGCAAGAAACTACGGTTCAAGATCTTCCAAATCTAGCTATGGGAAGTGTCGAAAGGGCATTGAGAGCCTATGTTCTAATCCTTTTTACAATGTCACTAAAACACCAAACAATAATCTCTCATTACCAACTGCTAAGACACAAACTCTTGTAATCTTTAATCCTTTAAAATTAAAGTATTCTTCCCCTTTGATTTTAGAATTAAAAAGGAAACCACTTCCAGAAGCAAAACATGATTCCTTAGTGATAAACCACTGAAGCAACTTTCAAGGAAGGAGATGGAGGAAAATAAGAAACGGCTGTGTTATTGGTGTTCTGGAAAGTACATTGATGGGCATAAAAGCAAGAATACATTGATGATCAGTATACAAGTCAGGGAAATCATCATTGTATGTTAATATGTTAATTTCATACATGTATATGAATTAACCATTGTTATCAAAACAAAACTGAAATAGTCAATTCAGCCGGGAAAAAATGGCAAATTGATGCCTCAACCAATTAAAAACCTCTACAGAACCAATTATCTAGAAAACCAATCAGAATAAAAAAAACTAGCTACATTACTGGTTTGGCTGGTTTAGACTTTTTACTTTAATTTTTTGGTTGTTCATACAAGGTTACATAATTTTTACGGTAAAAACTTTTTCTTCCTATATTCAAATGTTATAAAAGTATTATTCTGGTACAAACGCTATGATTATTGATCATTAGTTGCTTATTTTGAATTGAGTTTGTGATTATGGATGGATATTAACTTGTTTAAATTTGAATAAGTTATGAAATTTCTTAATTAATAGATTTTTATGTTTCTTATGTAATATATATTATTATAGAAAACATTAAAATTAAAAATATATAAATTTAATTACCACTAGTTCCATCATGGTCAAACCTAGTAAACCCCAAGAAAGTGTCTTGACTAAATAAGACTAGTCTAGTTTTATAAACAATGGAATCGACCAAATAGTATTGTGGAGGAAGTGGAATTTAAACATGGAGAAAGCACATACTTTCCACTTATATTAAATAATATTTCTTTATTACAACTAAATGCTGGAAATTAAAATTGAACTGCAATAGTAAATACCTCGTATGTGCAAAAGTTTGACATTCCTTCTAGATCCTCTATCCACCACTGAGTTGGTCTAATGCCATGTTTCCTTGCTGCTTCTCTATCACATAATATAACAATAATAAGACATACCTAATGTCTAAATTCTAAAGAATCAACTAAGAAACAATTTAAACAGATCCTACCCTAAAGTTCAGACAAAAATCAGTTTGACAGGCCAACTCACTCGCTTAAGAAATTTGCAGACCAACATTGTATTGGAAAAATGAAAATATTAGGCCATGTCAACTTCATACTAAAAACCTAAGTTTCGTCCCTTGATCAGGATAGAAGGGAATTATCAAAGCAAAACACTTATTCTTTTAAACATGAGGCTTGAACTAGAGTCCTTGTGCCCTTGGAAATGATAAATCTTCTGGACCCATTTAGGCGATTACACTACCGTGCACGTCCAGTTGTGAAAAATGGGAGAATGAGAATATAAAAAATTAACGACCAATGAACCAAACACACAAACTTGAATAACTTAAAAGCTTGCTCCCAATTGCAAAGATCATCAATATCCAGAAAGTTCCTCCAGGCAAGGAATTCTCAGTCTCAATATTTACAATCGGAGGTTCATTCTCACCATTTTCTTACAAAGTTCTCATCCAAAGACTGCACATATTGAATTGGTACGTTCAAACGAACAAAGAAACTATTAACAGTCGAGGGGGAATGCCAAGCGACAGAAATCGAGCAATAAATAGCAGCAGAAATAACACACAGTAATTAATCCATTCAGCCCTAACTAGCTGGTTTCAAATAAACACAGGTGAGTAAGTCTAAAAACCATTCCTTTCAAGTAGAACGTAAAAAGAAGAATCAAGAAGCTCATTATAATTAGTTGACGTTTCTATAAACGCAAAAGTTAAACAGAAGCGGAAAACAAAAGGAAATAAGGATGGTGAACAATCAAATTAATCCAACTAGAACGCCATGAAACACTGAAGATCTCTCACTCTTTAAACTTCAACTCATCATCCAAAACAGCGTAAACATGTAACAAAAATCGAAAAAGATGCACGAAAACGAGAAATCTGCGAGTAGACGGAGCATCTTTGCATTCACCTACTTCAGGAACGAATTTTTCGGGAAAATGAGAATTATCAAAGAAAAGAAAATAAAAAAGAGGCAAAAATTCCAGAACCAAAACACAGAACTGAAATTCATCACAAAAAAGGAAGCAGCTTCAGCCCCTCTCTCGTGTCGGGATTCCTAGGAGCTTCCAGAGCTTTCTTTCCTGTGGAATCGAACAAGGACCATCAGAATTTTTTTTCTTTTTTCTTTTATTTTTTTATCATATTTATATTTATTTGTTTGTTTTTTAAATTTAGAAGGCATCACGAAGAGGCTGACACGTGTGGAGGAAATTAAGACAAACGAGGCGATATCAGAATGCGTGGATGGGAGGCGGGCGCTAAGATCCTATCAGTTTCTACAATACTATTGGTCCACGATTGTGTAGTAGTTCCCCAGGACACGTGTCGGTAGATTACTCGCTCACAAATGCAAGTGCGGTCGGATTAAAGCAGGCGAGGCTCGTGAGCGGCGGGGTGCATTGTAAAAAGAAAAACTCCGATAAAAGAAAACGAAACAAAAAAAATATGGGAAAATTTTTTTACATATATTTTTTTTAATAAATACTTTTATTTTATTTTATTAATATATTTAGTTTCTGTATAGAGACTGATGATATTTATAAATAAAATTATAGAGATTAACAATATTAATAAAATAAAATTAAAAAATATATAAATATTTATAGAATATTTTTTTCTCTCTATAATTAATTAACAGTTGATCTGTCTTTGCTTTTGGTGAGCCTCATTGGAATCTCTCTTTTCTCTTCCACGAAAATTAGGCTGTTTTTTATTTTATGTTTTTAAAATAATTTTTTAGTGTGAAAATTGCTGGAAAATGTAAACATGAGTGAACCTATAGGGGGTGTGGTCACAAGGGCATAAAAGGTTTAAGGAAATATGTTCCTTTGCAAAGGTGTGTGATCACAGGGGCATTAAAGGAAATATACCCATACTACCTTCTACCTTAAATATAAAATTTTGTTAATTAATTAGTAAACTTTTAAAAAATTGTTAAGTTGGTCATTTTACAATTAATGTGTTGAGAATTTATGACATTTTATTTATATACCCATATTAATTAATAATTAAAATTTAATGTATAGAGATAAAAATATCCTGATAAATAAAAATTAACTAAATGACTGCTTGTAATACTATATATTAGATAATTATTATAAAAAAATAGTTTGATAAAAAATAAATTAAATTTAGATGACCAGTAATCAATTTCATCAAGTTAAATAATTAATTTATAAAAATTTAAAAAATTAGGTTAATTAATTATTTATAAAAATATGTATGTTGACTTTTGTAAAGTATCCCTTATAATTATTTATATAAAAAATTACCCCATCAATAAAAATATATATTTAATATGTAATATCAATAAAAAAATTTAAAAAAAATTTATAAATTTAAGAAATAAAGTGGATTAAAATATTATATTTATAATTAAAATAAATTCAGCTATTAGTTCTTATATTTAGAACTAGAGGAAGCATTGTTGTCTAACTTATGAGTTGGCTTTCTGATTTTATTGTTTTTATGTTTCTACCTTATAAAATTGTGTCAACTAGCAACAAATTCTGTTAAATTTGCGAGTTCACTTGCTGATTTGATTGTTTTTATGTTTCTAACTTATAAAACTATATCAAGTTATTCTTAAACCCGTGCTATCTTTTTAGATTTAAGTATGTTTATTGGCCTTATATATGAAATTCGTAAAAAAAATTATTGAATACAATAAACTATGAATATTTATATATTTAATTTTAATTTTTAAATTTAAAATAGATTTAAATTAAATTGTTGATATTTTTAATATTTTAATTATTTAATCATATATCTTTAATAGTTATTTATTGATAAAAATAAACTCATATAAGTTTATGGTTCAGAATTTATAATCTAAGTTTACCTCTTTATTATGAGTTTGACAAACTACCGTACTAATATTAAAATTTGAACTAGGAATAATTTTAATTAAGGCAACTGAGTGAGACAATTATTTGTTGACTGAAAAACACTTTTAGAGATTAAATTGCTAAATTGGATAGAAAGGTAATAATCATTTTGTCCCTAGGGATAGGCCTACAACAACATTAAATGGTCACTTTCAGGCTCCACAATTAGGGTAGTGCCAAGTTATAATGGGACTAAATCGGTTATTATTCCCCTTCACAATAATTAAAGCAACTTGTTTCTTATACCCTTTTGTTTCCTTATGGGCCAACCTTCCCTATGAATTAATAATTAATATATCAAAACTTAAAAAATTAAATTATCTAGCTTGTATGCATTAACTCTTCATTGAATAAAAATAAATTTTCTGATAGTCCATCTCATTTTTTCCTTTTATAAATCAAGGATTGGTCTTATTTAAAAACAAAAATATAAATTACTCCCTCAGGCAATTATTATAAGACACCTCCTGGCTTCAACTACCTCCCTAGAATCAAGGAGGAATTTTTAAGATATTGAATTTGTTTGAAAATAAAAAAATTTTCAAAGTTGCCCATATTTAAAAAAATTGCATGATGAGAAACAAAAAGAAAAAATTACATCAGACCAAGAATAGGGACCACATCTGGACTAGAAATAGTACATATCAGACCAAGAAAAAAACAAAAAAGTTACATGGGCAATTTGTTATTTTTGCTAAAATAATACTTACCTCCACCTTATTTTTAAAATTAATACAAATCTCCCAAAAAAATAAATTACACAATTTTCTTGAATTTTGTTAAAATTACATGACATTTATTTTTGTTTTAAAAAACTATGCAAACATCAATGGAAAATAATGAGTAAGTTATACAACTTATTCCCAGATTTTGTGGAAGTTGCATAAACTTCTCTTTTTATTTTTCAAACAATTCAAGGACCATATACATAATTTGTTTTGAAAAATTTGGCTCTATAATTCAGGGGAAAAAATTGGATAACTTAAGGAGATATCAAACACTAACAAAGAACTAAGCCCACCATTCACTAGTGCACAAAACAGAGGAAATTATCCTTAGAGGAGCATGGTATCCTCATAATATCATATATACACCGCGTCCATACACAGTTTTCATGCTGAAAGAAAAACGTAATTAACAGGATAATAATTTCCACAGAGTACTTGGAGATACAGATAGATAATACATGAAAATTTCTGAAAAATAGAAGGAAAAATTGTCTTCTTTGACCTAAATTACCTGAGCAAAATGCATAAGCGCTTCAGCTTGGATGGTTATCAATATCCCAACTTACTGTTCAATAACCATGAAATGCATATAATTGTAGTAATGTAGAACAACAACAAAACTTCTCGCCAATATACATCATTTCTTCAGAAGCTTCTGCGAGAAAATCTTCTTCGAATATGGGCTGTTTCGCGAAATCGCTTTGAGTGACTCAATTTTATCAACCAGTATGTTATGCACATAGCCCTGGTTTAGAAGGAAAAGGAAAGCATGAGAAATGGAAAAGAAGTAACCCCAGAATCCATATATATACACTTCTTAGAAATATTCGACTGAGATACAGTATGCATGCGTTTGAACTGATCTTAATGATAAAGCCATTACAACAAGGGATCAATCAAAGCAAATCAAGGGTCTGTATTACAAACCTCAGAATATCGAAGAGCTGATTGAATAACATAATTTGCGTGCGGATCCTGAAGCAACTGTTCGAATTGAGGAGTTGAGAGCAGTTCATGGATGACTCGTGCACGATGCTCATCATCATATACACGAAGGCATGTTTCAACCACATGGCTGCTGAACTTTTGTGTTGACAGGTGAACATAGTTACCTTCGAATTGTGAAATTATACTTGAAGTGGCAGATGGGATCATCAACCCCAAGATATATTGAACAACATAGTTTCTGCATGGTGAACGGATTTTGATTTGAAAATCAAGTATGTAAATTTTCTCCTAGCTAAGGAATGATGAATGATCAAATGCAGAAGATTCAGATCTAGTGCTCAAACTGAAGCATTTGTTTTAAAAATTATTTGCCCACATTTCTATCACATGTATCTATTAGCAGCTAAGTTTCACAATCCAGTACCGGGAAACCTTCTAGTATATAGTCAAAGTTATTTTGTAGAGCAAAACAGAAAAGAGGTTTTTTAAACTGAAAATGATAAAATTATTTGTATGTCCACATAAGGATTTGGGAACAATGAACAAAATAATGTGTTTCTAATAATTACCCATATTGATCTTGAGCTAGATGAAGTGCATTAGCACATACTTCTGCGCCCAGTTTTGCGCGATGCTCGCCCCTGGAATGACCAATGCATTTTTGCAGAACACAACATCCATGCTGATGAGTTGCAATTTCAACACAGTATTTCGCAGCAGCAACAAATATAAACTGCTCCACGCAAGTAACAAGGGAAACCATAAGAAATAAGCGGGCCTGCCTAAAACAATAAGCATGCATATTGAATACCACCTGAGCTAAGAGAATAAAAAATAGTTACATCATTAATCATCCAGACAATTAATTTTGAGAACCTCAAGAGTACAATAGGAAAATTTGCAACAGTTCCTACATCGAGAAAGCTCTGTGTATTTGTTCATGTAAATTTTTCTGCGAAGCATATAGCTGTCCTTAATACTAAGTAGCCAGCATAAAAAATAGATGCCACTTTAACTACTTTGAGAATGCCTTTTACCCAAGAGAGCATCAACCAATTATAAATCATTTATTTGAACTTTGAAGCCTCTCACAGTTTACAAGTTTTATAAACCAACAAGTATATACAGGTGTGGGAATGTCATATTCTTATAAGGAATCTTGTATCACGAACTTCTAGTACAAAGCCAGAGAAGGTGACCAACATCTTTATTAAGCATGGTAAATTCATTTAGCCATAGATCATTGCTAAGGCGTTTGTTTTTTCATTTCACTTAATATTTCACATTCATTCTGGCATAAGAAAATGAGAATCCTAAAGAAACTCATAACAAAAGTTAATATCTTCATTCATGGCAATGAATATTAACTCAGCTGGATAATGCCCAAAAATATAAGAGTTTCACCGAAACAAGAAACTGTATAAAACAACTTTCAGATGTTGGGAAATCAAATATTGCAAGCCTTGCAAGGGCAAGAACCAATATACAAATTTGGAAGCATGTCATGTAACGTCATTATAAAACAAAATGGTATCACATATGTTCAAGAATCATTAATATTATCATGGCAAAGATCAGAAGAACCAGAACCATAACCATAACATATTGCATCCTTTTATTAAGATTAGTGTAGACACAAATCCATAATCAAGAAGTTTCATAACTTCAAAGCATCTTTATGGTGCTTCAACATCTAAATTTCCACTAGGAGGGGGAAGAATATGCTGTCAAGAAACTTAACAGTTGAAAACAGGAGCAAACACCCAAACCCGACTAAAAGGATAAAATGCAAACAGATGAATCTGATAATGCTACAAAACAATATGGAAATGATATAATTATTGTGATAAGGTATAAGTCAGTGAAACAGGATAATGGTAAAGGTGATCATGAACTGTGTCTAGAAACAAATTGTTCTCAATGCTTAGACATAATGATATCTGTCAATACATTAACAAATGTCAGCTGTGTGGCTGAACATGGCACTAAAGTTTGCCTGTATCTTATTCTGGTGAAATGCAGCAGAACAGGAACTCACAGTTTTCATTAGATAAATACAAGAGAAGTAAATAAATACATAATCAGTCAGAATATCTAACTGCCAAACAGAAGTACAGAACAAACGCCAGTAATGCTTTCCTGTAATGTGTCTTTTGTAAAATGATAAGCTTGTCTTTCTATTAATGACATCCTATAAAAAAATTATCATCCAATATATACACTAATTACTCGAAGAAGATAGAAATTATACCTTGTTATCTTCATTGCTTAAGCACTGCAAACAACGCTGGATCACGTGATTTCCATTTAGATCTTTGATGAGAGCCAAGAATCCCAGTTCCAGGACTGATACAGCTAGCATAATTTGTTGCCTAGTCCTGAGAGTTTCAATGAGCTTCTGTATCACACGAGTCCTGACAAAAGAAAAAAGTGATGTCAAAACCAACATTAGAAAAATCAACATCATTATATTGTAACATTTGCATAAGTTACATCACTATACCCATGAGTGTTCAAAGAGATTCTGACTATCTCCCCTGGTTCTTTAGTAGTCATAAGTAGGATCTGCATCCTTTGTTCTTCATTACACACATCCAACAACTTCTGCATGAGGTAATTGCCCAAAGGATTCATCATAAGTTCCACTACATGTTCGATGATCTCGGAAAATATTAGTTGAACATCTCGCGGTGTACCCTCATCAAACACCCTTTGCAGGAATCTACAACCACGCTGATCTTTGGCTAATAAATATATGTATCCTTGAGATTCTGCTAGGGAATTACACTCGGGTACTAAAGGGAATGAGCATCCACTCCTAGCACTAGGACTTTTATAAGATCCTAAACCCTGGTGCTGGTTGTCTAGCTCTGACCTTTGCAGATGTTTAGCAAAGTTAGTTTCAAGCCCAGCACACTTACTCTGAACCCCCGAACAATCAGAACCTCTGACAGGGAAATAATTCAAACCTTCACCTTGTATGATGAAGCTTCCCTCACTAGCAATAGCATCTAGACTACCTTGTGGGATTCTGACATTTGAAGGGGCCACAGCTCTTGCATTAGGCATTGAAAGATTGTACTGCAGTAAATCTTGGACACTCAAATAAGGCCTTAAATTGGTACAAAGAGAAGAATCAGGAAATCTTGAAATTCCCTTGTCCTCCATCAAATTCATTCCATTTTGATGTGCACAAAGTAAAGAATCAGGCAATGGATGTCCCCCCAAAGAAGCAGCAGACTCGAGCCCCAAATGGTAGTTATTTATCAGCTGTCTTCTCTGCCAAGGAGAGTATACTGAACCACTAAAGTCATTAAATTGTGAATGGATAGTACCAGGTTGTCTGGAACATGGTCGTGATTCGAATAAATTATCCATTGTATAATCCCGAGGTAATCCTGCAAATGCTGGATTTCTTTCAGCATCAAAACTCATGTGACTAGGAGGAAAAGGGGATTGAATTCCCATAGGATCAGAAAATTGTCTCTTGAAATTGCCGTAATCTCCATGTCTATAAGCATTGATTGGATTATTTCCACCCAGAGAACTATTATCACGGAATGGAATCACATTCTTGCCTATTGATGCATCTTTGAAATTACAAGAATTTTCATATTGATTGCTAAGGTACATTTTACTCAAATTGGCACAGAGGCTTAGTTCATAAGCCAAGTTCTCACTAGCCTTTTTCGTGGCCGGGGAATCAGATACTGTTGAGTCCAAGCAGAAGCTGTTCGGGTAGTTTGAAACTCCATAAAGCATACTGGATTTAAGCTCCTCTAATGGAGGTGGGGATCCATTATCATGCCCTCTGGAGAGCAAGCTTGAGCAAGAACCATCTGATCGCAGAGAAAAACCGCTTGTAGGTGAAGAAACACGAGGATACTTAATCTGCGAGAGAGGGTCATCATCATCACCATAAAAAACTCCATGAATGGCCTGTCTTTCAAAAGGCGCGTGATCATTACTAACACCATAAACATGTCGATGATGACTGTGAAGAAAATCGTTTGATGTCGCCTGAGGGATCTCTTCTAACAACATTTCAAGCTCTTGATCGTCCTTCACGTTATCTCTGATCTTTCTCACCATCTCAGCACTCCCAAACACGAACAAACAGAACACCAGAAAAAGAAAAAAAAAATAAAGGAGAAAAAGCACAGAACAATCTAACCCCCAGCAAGCAATCAGAGCAATCACGAAATCAGAAATCCCATTTCAGATGTCGATTCGTGCAGACTAATAACACGGCCCTCGTGAAACATTCCCACTTTTAATCAGGTTCAGAAGTTGAAAGAAAGTGACTGTTGGCGATGGAAATTTTCAATTACATTCCCATATCAAGGAAAAAAATATCTCATTTGGGCTATTGGGTTTCATTTGTGAGGGGTTGGTAAAGCATGCAAAGATGGAAGGTTTACATACGGTTACAGGGGCACCGTAGGTGTACTCTCGCATACTCTCACGCCATTAAACCTGAAGAAGAAGCGACACCAGAGTGGCAGCAAAATATATATATATAAATTCGTTTATATGCGAACACGCAGAGCGAAACGAGAAAACAACCGCAGTACTGTGTCTTCTCCCCTGTTGAAGCTTTTACCTTTTCTTATCTTTCTTTCAGAATTATTTTTATTAATATTTTAATATAAATTACAAGATTTAAACGTGAAACTCTTTATCATGCGTGTTACACACGCTCGACATTGATATGGGACCCTTGTCATAGAGTTCGGATCCATTTGGCGGAGCACTATAACTATTATATTTAGTCATAGGCTCGTAATTTAACTATATTGTCAAATAAAAATAACAAAAAATACCAAACTAATTATATAACAAATGAATAACTTTAATAAGAAAGAATACGCTGTTTGTCTCCTATGCCAAAAAAAAAAATTAATCTCTCCATTATTATGAATAAAGGATATTCCCTTAATTTCATAAAAAAATTATATTAATTATCTTAAGATTGGAAGTCAAATCTCTGCTGATTCTATAAAAATATGATATGATTTTATATAACTTTTATATCAATATATTAATTATTATACTTATAATGCTTATATGATTTCATGGAAAATTATTTTACCAAAATACCCTGATCAGATATATCTCTTATTTTAAGAATTATACTATGCTTTCTAATTTTTATAATGAATTTTTGAAGATACAATTAATTTAAATTTCTTTAACCAATATATGATTGATAATCTATGGTCAAAATCCTGCAGCAAGTTATAATCGTATAAGAATCCATTTTTAAAGATATAGAGAGATACAATGATACTTACCATATGAGAAAACATTATTATATATCATCATGCAAATTTAAAAAAAAATCATAAACAATTGAATATAAAGTATAATATTATCTGAATAATCTCTTTTGATAATATTACAAACTCTTGCTCATCCCTAATATTATTCTAAATCTTTTTTTATCATGAAATCTGCTCTTATCTTAAAACTAATAGTTAAGTTATGAAATTTAATATTTCAATATTTTTTAAAAACTTTACTAGTATTATTTAATATAAATATATATTTATAGTTATTTTTAATATATAAATTATTATAAGAAATATGATTAAATATTGAATCTCTAAATTAGTTATTTAATATTCTTTTACTTTTTGTTATTTTCTTGAATAGGTTCTCAAGGAAGAAATTAGTAATAATCTTTGAATTTATATATGTGTGTGAATCATCTTCCTTGATATTTGCAAGCAAGGTTCTAGATTTGTTACAAGTAACTCTCTAAATTATTAACATTTGTCATTATATTTTGTTTTTAGGTTTTTTAGTTTAGATGATTTTATTTTGTTCAATTCAATATAATTTTGAATTGTGTAAAATTTAAGTAAAGACACTTATATTTATTGAATCAAGTTCGTAAATATACACCACTTAACAACTAAAAGTTGCAAAATAATAATTTATATTTTATAGATAAATTTATAAACGTATATAAATATCTTAACAGTTAACAATAATAAAATAATAATTATTAATATAAAAATATTTAAACTTTAATTTATGTTATAAGAACTGATATGAAAATGTATAAGAGTTTGTAGATAAATTTATAAGTACGCATACATATTTTAATAACTAATAATAATACAATAATAAGTTTGATAGGATGACATAATAAATATAAATAACTTAGCCTAAGTTCTCACTTTTTGAATTTATTATGAATTTAATTTCATACTATAATTTTGAATTAAATTTCACGGCTCCTAAATATTTAGTATATTTGTAAAATATATCTTATACTAATGTATTCATATAAAGTATAAAATTATGGATTAGATATTCATATCTATTTTAAATCACTATCTTAAATTTTTAACTATCAATTTGATATTTTAAATGTAATCAATATAAATTAATTATATATCTTGAAAAAGATTTCCCCATAACGTTCATTATTTTTTTTAATTCCCTTCAACTAGAGTTAGAAAATAGGGCAAGTGTTTAGGAGGGAATTGTTAGGTCACTAGTTCTAACAGGTTAGATTTCAAAATAACCATCCCACAAGCTGCCTATTAGTAAAATGAGTCGACCTATGCCCCTATTTTTTTTAATTTTATTTTATATATGAAAATTAATTAAAAATAGTTGGTTTTATAAAATAAAATTGGTACTATTATTTTTCAATTATGATATAGATTGAAGTGGGTTTATTGAAGATAATCCAAAAAAATATCCTACATTTATTTTTTACTTTATAGATACTAAACTAAGCTCCCAGTTGTATCTATGAACAACTCTAGACGAAATTTAATTTTGACTCGTATGTACGATAACTATAAGCCCATAATGGGTTTGTATTATTGTTTTAATGTTTATTGGTTAGTAAAAGCTCAAAAGTTATGCTAAAAGGCTGAAAAATCCATTAAAACTTAATTTTCTTGTTTGGATTAGTAGTAGTTGAAAAATGTCATCTCTTATCCCCTAATTATGTTGAACCTAAAGCTATTTTTCTTGATTTATGAGGTTAGGTTACGCTGTGTTGCATTTTCTAGTTTCTCTTCTTCATACTCTGATAACTTATCTTGAGCATGCTTTCATTACCCTCTCCCTTTTCTTTTATTCATGTTGTTTGTATATTGTGCGAGTGTGATTATATATTATCTTTTTTATTAAAGGGGAATTTAATTAGATAATTATTATTAGAATGATTTTCTTTATAGATAGATTATTAGAAATGGTATAAAGTAAAATGATTGAGAAAAAATATAGGAATAAAATTATCATTATATAACCCAAAATTACTTTTTCCCATTCAAAAACTAGTTCCACAAGCTTATCTGAAACTATAATTTTGAACCTTCTAAAATCATGATTTAGTTAATAAATATTTTTAAAGACTTGATAGTTGTTTGTTTATTTTTAACCCAAAACACCTTTTTTTTGTTATAAAATTTTTTGAAAAATGGTTGGGCTCACTCACGATTCAAGGACAGGGCGAAAGGATGAGACATACGACTATTTAGAACGTATTCGATCTTTAAGGAGTACCACTTTTAAAATTATAGTTTGCAAGTAAACCAAACATGCACAGTATATACTTTTTTTTGTTACAAAAATTTTTGAAAAGGAATTAGACTCACCCACAATCTAAAGGCAGAGTGGAATCTCTTTTCCTCTTAAGCAATATCAATATCAGGTAGGGCTAGCCGTCTATTATCCTCAAGCATAAACCTAGACACTTAGGAGTTATGATATCTTCCTAAGTATTATGATTAAAATTATAATAAAGTGATATTTTTCAGAAATTGAATACGCTCTAAATAATCGCATATCTTATGGGTTGCATATTATATTATTAGTAGAACTGAAAAGCAAGTTGGCTCAATTCTAATGGGCTAAGCCCATTGAGCCTTAAAGCACCGTTTTTTTTTTGTCAAAATAAACTACTTTTTAAATTTTGGCTCTTGCAATTAAGGATTGATTTCTTTTCTGCATATAATAAAGAGTTCAAGTTTAATAATTAAAGTTCATGTATAAATCTAAAGAAATAAAAATATAACAACATATATATTCTAGATGTATTGACTGTGGGGAGATTATTGATTGAATGACGTGGCAAACGGGAAAAAAAAAGAGGATTTACACAATTAAAAAGAGGATCACGTGGTAAACGATATGCACAACTACAAGTGGCACAAGTAGCGGTTACAACTTAGAAAGAGGAGAAATTGGTTCCCTCTTCATTTTTTATTATAAAATAATTTTAAAAATGTTTTATATTTTAATATTTTTTTAACCAACTAAATAATCTATTAACTAACGAAATTTTTCTTCAATTAATAAACTTTATTAATTTCTCTTAAAGGTGGAAGCAACTAAAAACACTATGCTCGTTTCGTTACACAAAACAAAATTGCTAGAAGTCCGTTGGTGTTTAACTTCAGTCAGTAAAACATTTTGTTTATCACACAGTTAATTAGAACAAAACAAAACAAGAAAAAAAAAAGCGTGTTTGCTGGAAAAGCAGGAAGCCAATTGATCCCCACGCTGTAGTTATGCCGCCGCTAATGTTTGGAATGGGGATAAAGGGTTGTCAGATAAACTGTCCAATCAGTTATTGATACGTACAACCCCAATCATTAGTGATAAGATGGGCTAAGCCCGGGCTCACCCAATTTAAAAAAAAAATGCGAGTTGAGGTTGGTATTTTACTTAGTTCGTTTTAGAGTTAGTTGTCTATTTTTTTTAATTATTAATATTATTATTTATTTTATTTAAATATTATTTTAAATATTTTTATTATCAAATACTAATAAAAATAATTATTTATTTATTGATATATATTGATATATTATAATTAATTAATATTAAATTAATATTTATTTAGATTTATAGTTATAAAATTTGAGATATTTTTATAAAAAATAAGAATTTTTAAGAGTATAACATTAACAATTTTTTGATTATACTAATATAATATTAAAAAAAATTATTAACATTTTAAAAGTTTAAAAATAATTTTTTAAAATTATTAAAAAATATAAAAAAATAACAAAGCGGTGTGGGCTTAGGCTGGCATTTTGCTAGCCCATTTTAAAGCAGGTTGCACAACTCACTCCCTCCTAACTAGGGATGGAAACAGGCCAGGCAGCTTGACAGGGGCCTCTGGCCTGGCCTGTATTAGGCCTGGTTTAGCCTGGCCTGTTAGAAAAAATACACAGGCTCAGGCTTACATAAAAGCCTGTTTTTCTTAAAAGGCCAGGCTCAGGCTCTTTAACAAGCCTGTTAAGGCCTGTCAGGCTGCCTGTTCATATTATTTAAAATATTAGTATGGATATGTAATGGGTGAGTGTCGAACCCACCCCCTATTGGATATAATATAACATTCAGACCATTAGGCTAATATATATTATTATAAGTTTTATTCTTTTGTTTTTCGGTCTAGCCGTCTAGGTATCTCCTCCTCACTCTCAGTTCTCACTTCTCAGATTTGGTCTCCAAGCTCCACTTCGCTGAATCGCTCTGCAATCAAATCGCTCTCTGCTTCACCTTCTCAGGTCACGGCGCGTTGAGTTAACCGTATCGCTCAGTCCACGGCGTCGCTCAGTCCACGGCGTCACTCATTTCACTGCGTCGCTCAATTCATTGTGTCACTCAGTCCATGGCGTCGCTCAGTCTACAGGGTCGCTCTATTGCTTGCATTTTCTGGTGATTGTTTTCAGGTGATTGCATTTTCTGCTTTCATTTATAAACGGGAGCATGTCGATTTGGTCAACGTTGTAGCAGAGTCCATTTTTACCCTGATAAATCAAGCACACTTCTTATGAAAAACATGTACACTGGTTCAGGCCTTGCTTGGGAGCAAGATGAGGGGCTTGAGGTCTGTTAATGCTGATTTAATGGTTCATTGTATCCTAATAGAACTTCCAAATATCTTCTGCATTGTTATTATTCTGATATAGTTATTCTATAGTATGCTTTGATGTTTGAACAATAGAATATTCTTTGAGTATTTGGGCCTAAATGCAGATGCAGATGCTGATGCTGATGCTGAGGCTGCATATGTATGTCTTTGATCAGGAATATATTCATTTCTATTTTTTTATTTTTAGAGTTATTTCTCCTGTTCTTTGACTCTATCATAATCAGAGATAGATTGCAAGACACATTTCGGTGGAGGTTCATGGTTTTGGCCACGCTGTATCCTACTTGCTAAACATTGGAATATCTGTCTCATATCCACCCTCTCCTTTTGTTAATTACTTATTATATTGTGACTTATAGTTCTGTTGCTCTTTCTTTTCAATGATATTTGTTTGACTTCTTTTTGTTCTTTTTTGCCCGTTTCTAAATTTTTCAATCTTCTAATTCAATATGTTCTTAAGAAAAAAATTAGTACCTTCACCATTTCAATGTAGCATTTTCTTGATGGTTCAATTACTTTTATGTCAATGTAGCATTTCAATGGAGAATGCATGCTTAGAATTCATATTGACCTTTTAACGTTTATCACATAACTTTGAATATCCTAAATTAATAATTTCCAATAATTATCCTTAACCATGAGTAGTTGTCAGGCAACATCCAAGTCATGGGTTGTGGAGCTATGTTGCAGAATAATCATCATAAGGGTTGATATTGCAGGTAGCGGGACCTAAAAAAACATGGATGCAGTTAGTGGTTCTTAAAAGGCAAACCAAAACATTCTTTTGTTTTAGTTTGAGGGGGTACCACTCAAATTATAATTTTATATTTCATGGCTTCATCATATGATATTATCCATATCAAATATGAAACAAGTTTCCCAACCTTTTAGCATACATGTCATCCACAAAGTTTTTAATTATTCTAACACAGAAGCTTGGAGCTGTGGCTTTAAACTGCCCATTTATTACTCTCCAATTGTTTTTTTTCTTTTTTCTTTTTTTGATATACATGTGTTTGTGTGTGTATCCAATTTGTAATGTTTCCTCTCTGTTTTACATGTTTGAAAATAGAGACTTTAACTTCTTTTTATCTGAACTGGACCTTCATTGTCCAGCTCCCTTCAACTTGTCTCCCTTGTGCCCAGCTTTAAATTTTGAAGAAAGAAAATACTTCTTTCATCTTTTCCTATTTCATTTGCTATAGAACAAAAGCCTACTAGCTTTACTGTGGGTGCACTACGATTGACTCTCTGTTTTACACGTATGGTTTAAAGAAGAAATAAAGGTACAAATTTTGTAGTGTAAAGATAATACCATTTCTTTTAGTTACTATTTATTCAATTGCATTATGATCTAATAATATACATTTGATTTTTTTTTTTCTCAAGGTGTTCGAGTAAGAAAAAGAAATTATGTTGAAGATTTCATGATGTGTGACTAATGGTTTTACTTTCATCTGGCCTAGATTGTTGTATTTGTATTCTTTTAATAACTATTGTTATGTTTATTTAGTATGGTCTTGTTGGTTGATTAGGTATTTTTTATAATTTGGATTGACTTATTTTTCAATATTAGACTGATTAATATTATGAAAAGATTATTTACAGTTTTTTGAAATGTAATATATAAAAAAGCCTGTTAGGGGCCCTGTTACGCAGGCCTGTTAGGAATGCCTATTAGGGGGCCTGTTACGAAGGCCTGTTATAAAGGCATGTCAATATAATTAAAAAACAGGCTATTTTAACAGGCTTCAGGCCAGGCCCAATATGTTCACAGGCCAGGCTTATACCAAAAAATTAGCCTTCCACAGGCTACAGGCCAGGCTCAGGCTACATTTTCACTTAACAGGCTTGGCCTGTTAAAGGCATAGCCTGGCCTGGCCTGGCCTATTTCCATCCCTACTCCTAACCCACGAGTTACAACAGGCTGACCGCTTTCTTAACTCTAATTACTCTCCCTTACTCCCAACCAAAAATCATATGGAGGATGGAGTTGGAATGAGATTTTTTTTATACTTTTTAGTGGTTAATATAAAAATTAATTAATTTTCTTTAATTAAATTAAAAAAATAATTAATTATAATTAATATAAGAGTTAATTAACTAATTAGGTAGATTAAAGAATATAATAATATAAATTCGTCTTGATGGATTATATTTAGACAAAATTAACTAATTTATTTAGATTTCTTCATCTATACAAAAATATCAACTAACTCTTATATTAAAGACTCAAAGAGTATCAAATATTATTCTAAAGATTCTAAATATAGGAGTTAGTTAGATAATTTATTTTTATTTTAAGTATAAAATCTTAATCTATTTTATCTTATAAATTTATAATTTTTTTAAAGTTATTTTCATTGATTGATCATATTAAATAAGTCTTTATTCAAGGTAATTCTAATAATAAATGATTATGTGCTTGTTTGGAATCCCACATGAAGTCCAAAATAACTTTTGAACCCTTAAAAGCCAATTGGAGCTAAAAAAAATTATACTCAATCCGTTTTTTATTATAACAACCAATTAATTTTTTTGAAAAAATTAAAAAGTTAAATAAAATTATTTAATTCCCTATATCTACTAAAAAAAGTCAGTAGTTCAGTATATTTTGATGCTTTAGGCGTTCAACGCGATACATTTTTTTTTTATGCCATTGTTATTTTTTTCACGCTTTGTTTTGAGTTTGGCGAGTGGCGTTAATCATAAATCGCTATCTGAACCTGTAATTATACTCTAATTTTAGTAAAATCGATATTAAACCCATCCAAATTTTTATATTAAAAAAAACACGAGGTAAATAAAATATGAAAGCTAAAGAGCGCAACTATGATAATGATTATCAATTTTTCATCTTTCCCTATCATCCCAAGTCGATTGGTGCAGGGTTCGAGTTTCGAGGGCTACACGCAGGTCGACACTAGCGTTCAGTGTGGTGGGTAAGGTAGAAAAATGGATGAGAAAGGAAAGAGCAGCGAGAGATGGAGCGGAGCCATCACAAATCTGACGGAGATGTCTTCCAATTTGGATTCACTCCAAAAGCTTCTCCTCAAGAAAGCCGTCTTTGTCGACGAAGACACTTTTGCCAGAGCCTCTCTCACCGCCGAGCAATCCCGCACCATTAAGGTTTTGCTTTCTCAATCTTCTGACACCTACTGTTGCTCGTGTTGTTTCGATTGAGGAAGATCTGCTGTGTGTAGTGGGTCTAGCATTTTTCATACTTATAGCTTCTTAATCTTTTATGATTATCCTAACTAGTTTAATCCTTTTTGCCTTTGTTTGAAATCCGCTTTTTATTTCGCTCTACGGATTAAGAAAGATATGTTGCATAATGCATAAACTGGGCAGTGTCTTTCAAATTTAACTTCCTCTTTTGTCTATAATTGAGTGTGGGTTCAATTATGCAATCTTTTCTCTTATAATTGTTCATCGCCTCTATGAAAAATTTGTAGCTCTTGACCCCATTCTGGCAATCTTAATGTGTGTCTCCCTCTTTGATTGAGTTCGTTAAATAGGAGCTTCAATCCCACATATGCTTAAGCCTTTTTGTGTAGTTTATTGTTTTGCTTTCATGCTGAGTATCTGAATTTTGGTCTCTAGTCACTACCCACCTCCTATTCTACCTTGAACACCTTTGCTACCCATAGGCCATAGGTGGTTGTGTTAGTTATTAAATATGCTCCTAAAGTATTGCATTGCCCTGACCTTACTTTTAATGAAGGCTAATATGCTAGAGGAGATTAAATTTATGGGATCAGGGCTTGGTTTGCAAGTGGTAGATTTTGCTATCCCAATTTTTCTTGACATAAGGAGCCTTGATTCAGTTTATTCTTGGTAGTTACCTGTGTATGTGTGCAATCAGCACCGCATTTACCTGATATTCTTCTGCTGTGTGAAATCAAGTATTGATCTATTTCTGTACAACAGTAAACCTTCCCTTACCCTCACACTCTCCCTCCTGCTCTCTGGTATTATGAGGGACTAACATAGTTCAGGGCAATTTTTCACCAGGTTCTTCAGCAAAGAGTGGAGACATTGGAAAGAGAACTTGATGCTGCCATCACTGCTGCTGCTCATGCTCGTTCTGAAAAGCGGCAGGCTGAAGCAGCACAGAGAGCCGCTGAATTGCGTGCACAAGATATTACAAAAGAGCTTGAGAACACCACAAGTATGTTGAATTCAAATATACCATTTCTCCCATTAATAATTTGGAAAGCGATTGTTTTTTTTTGTTAGAATACTAGTGATTTCTTTAAAAATATATAGGAATGGAGTGACTGGTATTTTAACTATACTTTTTGCCTTTCCCCATCAATAAGCATTATATAGTAGCTCTCTTGTGCTTAATTATGAATGTTGAAATTAATATTCAAGAAATATCTGTGTGGACAATTTTGTTGAACTACTTATTTTCACTTTATGCAAATTCTATGAGCGTTTTTGGTATGACAGAAGTGTGGTTTGAAGTGGACTCTTTGTTGTAAGTTCTCATTCAGCTCCAATCTTAGAAGGACAAAGTTACCCCACATTTGAATCCAAATCATTTTATGCTCAGATTGAGTGAAGATGCTTAAAGATAGCGTTGGCTAATTTGTTTGGTTTGTTCATCAAGCATGGATCTTGGAAATATTGGGAGAGTAGTTTTGTTCCTCTTTGGATTCATATATATGACCTGATGGGAAGAATGTAGAGCATGTAATTTTCTTTTAATGGTTGGTTTTGGCATTGGCATTTGGCCTAGTTTCTAACAATTTCATATTATGGTAGTCCCATGGAGAGCTGCAGCTATAAAAATGATGACTAGTACTAGAGAAATACAACAATTGAAATTATTAATGATAGAAATGTTACACTACAAAATGTTATTCACTCATATGCTATACTTCTATTGAACTTGTGGCATTGCCACCTAGCTCTCATTTTTTTCCTTTGGATATAATTATTTGATATTCGGTACTTCCGGATCCAATTTGAGCATTATTGGACCAATTAGGGGCATCTCTTCCAACTGAGTTTTTCATAAACCAATTCATTGTGCTTTAGCATTTTTCCCTCATAGTTCTTGGTATCTGTTCCATTATAGATAGAAACCAATTCCCCAGACAGAGAAAGCAAACTTCATTCAACTTGTCAATCCCATATTCGAGTTGAAGGAATATGCTTTTTCCTCTTTCGAGCCACCTTTAAAACCTGAGTTATTTCTGAACTTCTTACTTCAAGCCATATCTTAAAAAATTTCCATGGCTATCAGTTTCAACAAGTCCAATTTGGGATAGGGAGAATTGAGTGATCCGGTTGTGGTTGATCTGTTTTTCTGTCACAGTAGAAATCTGAAACAGTTGTGGTGAGTCATGAGCGAGAAGCTAATATTTTCTTAGTTCCAATCGCAGAGGTGTTTGGGCTACACATGGAAGAGCTGCGTGCAAAGCAAGAAGAAATAGCAAAGCGTGATAAGGACATCAAACTCCTGGAAGCCATTATTCAAACACTTGGAGGGAAAGAATCACGTTCTGGTTCTTTGTAATTTTTTTTTCTTTTTCTTTTTTCAAGGATTTGGTCTATTGATCATGTTTCATTACCATGTAAATTGTATCATATGAGTATATAAAAGATCATTACCCAATGTGGTACATGATGTTTGACTATTTGTTCCGGTAATGATCATCCTGTTTCCATGATTTATTTCCCCTAACGATAATTCAAGCCCATGTATGCTTGATTAAAAATAAGTGAAGGATAGCAGCTTTAAAAAAAAAAAGCCATTTGTGGCTGCTAAAAAGTTGGTTTCAGCATTTTTTTTTTTAAATTTAGGGGGGCTGTAAATACATCTTTGAGTAAATTAAACATATTTTTAAGTTAAGTTGTAATACAATAATTTATACTTTATATTGTGGCTTTGCATAATATATTAGAAAAATTGTATTTAAGTCCCATGAAAAGAATCTAATTGTAGAGAAGTCTTGAAAAATCATCAAATAACTGTAAAGTCCACGAGATTTGAGATTAATTTTTTTAATTGTCAAATGATGAAATTGGCCTTGGGAAAAAAAATATCTCAATTGTTATTTTTTGGCTTCTAATTGTTATTCCTTCCTATAAAAGTTGTCATTCATATTATTTGAGTTGTTATTTTTTTTCTTTTTACTTGAGTTATTTATTTTTTTTATAGAGTTGTCATTCATATTACTTGAGTTATTTTTTTTAAGCACAGTTCTGTCATTTCATAAATTGAAAAAAATAATCCTGTCTTATGGGATTTCATTAGGGTTGTTCACGAAACGGGTCGGGACCGGGATAACCCCGTCCCGTGTCCCGTCCCGATATAGTACACGGGACGCAAAATGCGTCCCGTGTCCCGTCCCGAATTTGTCCCGGTCCTGATGGGATCGGGACGGGTTCGGGACGAAAATTCTCGATTTATTTTTTTTTAAAATATTATAATAAAATTATCTCAATAAATTATTCCATATAAAATGCCATAACAACTTCCTCTAAATACCAACATTCTTCCCTAATAGAAAATAATAACTTTTCCATATAAGGAAAAAAATAATAATAAGAAAGAATAAAAATATCAATATAAAAATATCTGTATAAGAATAAAAATATCTATATAAGAGTGAGAAAGATAGGATAATGTAATATTTTAAAAAAAAAAAATATTTTGGGACGGGACGGGATTCCTGAGGGACGGGCCGAGACCCGTCCCGTCCCGGTAGTGTCCCGGCCCGGTCTTTTTTGGGACGGGACGGATACGTCCCGAAATTATTGGGACCGGGTCGGGACACTCGGGACGGGACAACTTTGGGCACCCCTAAATTTCATAGTCCTTTGATAATTTTTCAGGACTTTTCTGCAATTATATTTTTTTGTATGGGACTTAAATGCAATTTTTCTTAATATATTTTAGTTCTTAGACCTCTCATTCTATCACTGTTCAATATATTATTGTTTTCTAGGTTTGCTCTTTTTTGTTTTGGAAAACAAAAAACTTTAACTAGTTCGCGTGTGTATATCCCAATGGACATTCATTTTTATACTTAGTAAAATTATAGGCTTAGTAGTGCGTGTTTAGATAAAATTTTAAAGAAGTGCTTATGAAAAAAATGGACTTTTAAACAGTTTATAAAAAAAGGCTTTTAGAGAAAAATTTATGAAAAGAAAGTAATTCTGGATAAATGAATGTTTGGATAATTATTACCAAAAGGGATCTTGTAATTGGAAAATTACTAAAAATGATATGTATGAGAGATGAGAGAGGAGAGAGGGTAAAAAAGATAGAGGAAAGAGGAGGAGAGAGGGTGAAGAAGATAGAAGAGAGATGAAAGATAGTGGAAAAGATATAGGAGTGAGGAGAAATGTTGGAAAAGATAGAGGAGAGAGGAGAGATAGTGAAAAATAAAGATGAGAGTATGTGTAAGAAAAAATAAGAGTAAAATAATAATTGAGTAGTTCATAAGCTCTTTTACTGTTTCAAAAGTTACTCTAACTAGCTTATCTGAAACTATAGCTTGGTCCAAACCTTAAATATAACTGTTTGTTTTAAAATTTTTTCAAACTGAGGTTTGGGCCAGAAACTCTTTTAAAATTATAGTTTTATTATTTTCCAAACATGCCTTTAATTAAGCAAAAGGGCTTCAAATAATAACGGCTGCTTATGGGTTTGGGTCACATGTTTGAAAATTAAAGGGTAAAATAATACTTATTATTCTAATTTTATTTTTTATATACGGTTAATATTTTAATATTATTTATAGTATAATTTTATCTATAATTTTTTAATTTAGTATAATTTTACCCATAATTTTTTTAATTTGATGTAATTATTAGTATTTGAGAAATAAGATTATAGGTAAAATTGTACTAAATTAAAAAAATTATGCGTAAAATTATATTAAATTAAAAAAATTAGAGATAAAATTATACCACAAATAAAAATAAAATATTAATGCATATAAAAATAAAATTAAAATATTGAGTATTACTTTACCTAAAATTAAAACCTATGTTTGGTATGAGGGGAGGCGCCTCAAATTTTCAGGACATGTTTGGGACCCCTGTATCTCATAAAAATGGGTTTCTAAACGGAAAAAGTCAGTTTAAACTTTAAACCTAAAATATATGTTTGGGAATTGGGATAGCTTTTGTACAAAATAACTTGTGGCATCAGAGGGTCTGGTAGGAGCATTTAATGCGGTTTTAAAATTTTGACTTGCACAAATTTGCCCCTTCTCCCTCGTGTATCTATCGTCTCCCTTTTCTCTCTGGCTGATCTGTGTATGCTAGCAGTTGGTGAGTGCTTGGTATGGTTTCTCCTAAAGTCCAAAGGTAACTACTTAAATAGGCTTAGGTATTGATAGATCTTCTTGAAAAAAGATAGATGCCCACTAAATACTTCGTCTATTTCTAATTATAAAAATTAAATCAAAAATTAAATTTATTTCTAAATATAAGATCATAAATTTATTTTATCTTTTAAAATTATAATTTTTTCTCCAATATATCTTTATATGATTGCATATATTAAGGGATATCTATTAAGGGTAGTTTAAATACATATAATTAAAAAAGATATTTTAGAAAAACTAACATATAATCATGAATTAACTGATTTATCTAATTTTTTTTAATCTACTTAAATTAATTAAATAGATATTATAATTTAGGAATTGTGGAACTAAGACTTTTGAATGATTTTTAGGGGATTTTTTTTTGTAGAAATTAGGCGGTATCTTCTAATCGATAGCTTAGGGGATTTTTAAGGGATATGAATCCGCATGAACTTTTTTTTTTTGTACGATCCACACTTATAAACTTGATGGGTATGAAATAGTTCTATTTTAAGATACAATTGGGCATCGTTCTCTTATGTGATCCAAAATTCTTCATTGTTTGTATCTTTTTGGATCAAAATCAATTATGGGCCGATAACAAAAATATGTTATGGGCACACAATTCAAATTTCTTGTTGGCCCACTTGTACTATGTAATGAATTGGAAATGAACTTGGGACATAATCAAATATAAAATTCTTCTTAACCATCGTTAGTTGGTTCAACTATTACTATTTCATAGCCACATATCTTTCCGGCTAAGGAATGAGAAATTTCTCTTTTTTATATGAATCCTATTTTCATTTCATCCGGGAAAAGCCAGAACAAAATGATAATATATCCGACTATTTGGAGCGTATTCGATCCCTGTGGAGTACTACTTTATTGTGGTTCTAGTCGCGACGCTTGAAGAGCATCTTAGTTCCTAAGTGTTTAAGTTTATGTCTGAGGGTAATAGATGGCTCGCCCTGTCTAACATTAGTATCGCCTAGGAAGAAGAGATACTTCACCCTGCCCTTAGATTATGGGTGAACCCAACCCCTTTTTAAAAATTTTTGTAACAATTTTTTTTTATATTAACTAGAATTGACACATATAATAAAAAATAAATTTATATTTTATAAAGACGTGAGTTTAATTCTCGCTGTCGTTATGAAGATTTCTTTAATAAGCGATCTCGTGCCGAACTTACCTAAATTTTTTTGTATAAAAAATTCTTATAAAAAAAATAATCAAATATAAAATTAATAACATTTCACCAAAAAAGAATAATTTTTTTTGCTATTATATATATATAGAGTAAAATAATCGACATGATTCATTATTAATTAGTGTTCATAGAGATAAAGATTCTAAATAGTACTTTTTTTAGCCAATATTATCATTCTTTTGACATTAAAAAAATTTAAATTTTTATTGATTAATTCACTCATTTAACCACTTAAATTAATTTTTTTATAGTATTAATTGGATACTATTATCTATTATTTTAATTTTAAAATTTGTGATTCTGAGTAAATTTGATTTCACAAAATTAATGATTATTTTAATGACACTAATTTCACATAAAAAGATTATAAATTTATTGTTTTCCTAGTTTTAGAAAATTAACGATTTGGGTGTTAACTAAAAGTATATTTTAAGTATTTTTTTATTTTCATAGCGCGCGACAACAAATGATATAATGGGAAAAATTATCGTTATCATTATTAGTTGTTAACTTGTTATTACAATTTCAATAAATTCTAGGCTGTGCAAATAAATCACAAATCATAAAATCAATATTTAAAAATTCCGAGAACAAAAGAAGAAGACGAAGGATGAAGCGAGCAGTTTCGCGCTAGCACGAAGAAATCCGGCCAGAACGAGTCTGCCTCCCTTCCAAAGAAGCTCGAAGTGTTGGAGTAGCTTTGATTTCTTATTCAGCATCAATGGAGGGATCATCATCACGCAGTAACAATAAACGTCCCTTTTTGGAAGAAGACGATGGTTTTAACAAGCCACCTGCGTAATTTTCTTTTGCTTTCTTTTTAACCTTAGTCTGGTTCATGCCTGAATTCATGTTTATTGGGAAAATATTGCTTCTTGGTAGAGTTAATTTTCTGCCTAAGGTTCTTAGAAATCATTCCGTCCAATTCCTACATGTTTCTTCTTCTGGTATTATGGGTGTTTGAGGTACTGTGTTACTCTGACTTCAACTGAGTAGATTCTTATATGCATTCTTTATGCAGGCAAAAAAGGGTTAGGTTTCCGAAGGGCAAGAAGGCGAGGCCAGGGGATGAACCAGTGGTGGACAAAGGACCGGTTGAGGAGGAAGCAAATGACATGACGAATCCTCGTCATGCAGCTAAAGAGCGGGCTAAACACAGGAGTCAAATAACTACTGAACTCTTTAGTGAGGACAATAGAGGTATAGCAAATGACATCTCGGCTGCTGAAGTGAGATATGAGGTTTGTTGCAACTCCTTTTCTTTGGGGCCAATAGATGATTTTATTTCAACTTGACCTCATTAACGACAATAGAGTTCAATTAGGCTGGCTGCATTGACAAATTCTCTCTCCATAAACATGAACAGAACAAACAATTCATTACTTAATGAATTTGTGACAACCTTTTCTTGGTGGTCCATGTTGGCAGAGTTGATAGTATGTTCAGTTACTTGGCTTGCAAATTTTTTTCTACTGTTTGCAATACCTTGGACGAACACTTGTTATTTATTCTTTTGATGGATTTTGGTTGCTTGGATTTTAGTAACATAAGCTTCCGAAGACTGGCATGAAAGATATCGTTTTGTTATATCTTTGAATGTGGAATGATTCTTTCCTTAATTGACACCATTGTTCATTGTACATGTTAGCAGTTTCATCTGTTAGAAGGTTATGGAAAGGATAAATAATGATGGCTGATATATTTTTGTAGGACAACGAAAATTTTGTTGACGATGGGATTCAACTAGAACCTTTCAACCTTAATAAAGAGAGGGAAGAAGGTTACTTTGATGCAGAGGGAAATTTTGTTGAATACGTCAGAGATAATGAGATTAAGGTGAGTTTTCCCCACTTCTTTTGGCACTTCTGCTCTGGTAACTTGATTTTGATTCCTAAGGATATTTTCAGGATGCATGGCTTGATAATGTTGAAGTTGATCCCAAATATTCTGCACTGAAGTCTACTGTAACAAACGATGAAGAAGAGATCGAAGACCTTTCCTCAAAGGACATTGGAGTCATGAAGAGGCGCATTGCAAATGCACTTGAGCCAGGAGAAACAGTAAGCCTACACTTTATAAGTGGTTCTTTTTCAGTTTGACAACTTTTCCCCATTGAGGCATTGTTGTATAATGGAAAATAGTTTTGGTCAACACTAAGTGCAGATCAGGTTTTCTATTTAGTGCATGTTTGATTTAGTTTATTTAAGTGATTTTGCATTGTACGAGAAAAATACGTTAGAGGAGTTTTGCCTCATAGAGTACAAAAGTGATTTTTGGAGAGGTTGCCAAACACCCCCGGAAATGATTTGTTGCTAAGCCATGAAGTTGTCAATTTGCTCTTTAAGGGAGTTTATATGCTTCATAAAACGCAAGTAAAGATAACAAGAGAAATGGAAATTGCTGCTCATTGTTAACTTTGTGTTTGTGTTTACACTTCCCTGCTGTTCTTTGTCAAGGGAAGAATACTTGATATTCCTCAATATTAAAAACTTCGTCTTCAAAATAAAAGGCAAGCAAGGGTTTTGTCATGGTTAGTTAAATACAGGCATGAGCTAATTTCCATTTCCAATTTAAATGATATTTCATGTTCAACTAGAAGGGTTAGTGGGATCTGACTTTGTTCTGATTTGATAATATGGCATCAACATCACTATTTTTTACCAATCAGGTCAAATCTAGGTGTGAATAATGTTGTCACAGGATGGGAAAGTCGCAAGTTCATGAAGAAGCTGAAACTTGTGAAGGAGAAATTGATAATTTAGAATAGCGATGTTTCTGGAATTTGAGACCCTAGGATTTGAAAAAGGACGTTCTTTGACAGTTAGAGGCTTCAGATGAGTTAGGATTATTATGATGAAGATTAGTGTGGACATCGGTTGGTCATAAGGAATGAGTTTGAGGGGCTAGATTGGGCTCTTATGCTGGAGTTAAGTATATGATTGGAAGGACCTGCCAGGGGTAGAATTTGTCTCTTTTGTTCTTGTATTTGGTTTTAGGCAGATGATGGGGAGGTTAGATGTATGATTTGGAGATGGATAAAGGAGAGGGCATCTGGTCCATATAGTCTCCACCTTTTTTTAGAGAAAAAGCTTGCTGGTCTGTTGTGAACAGTGAACTGATGATGTTTTTGATTTATTCTTTTTCATAGTGGTAAGATCAATGTATTAAGACTTGTGATTATAGACCTATTAACTAAGTGTGTAGTGCTTCAAAAGTCCCTTTTCTTGTGATTGTTGGAGCTTGGGGATAGCATCTATAAAAAGCCTATGATAAGTAAACTATGGCTTGAAAGAAGAAATTTTAGACCATTGTGTTTGAGCAGAAAGAAAATATATTTATAGTTAATATGTATTCTTTCATACAGTCAATGAGTGTTGTTCAAGCGTTGGTTGTTTTCTTTTGTTTGGGAAGTCTCTTATCCTCTGTTTAGTAATTTTCTGTACTCATAAATGCCACATGGATGCGTGTCTATCTGCGCTGTAGCATGTTTGTTAGTCTTTGTACTCTTCAATTCTGGCAATTTTTGACCATTGTGTTTGAGAAGAAATACAGTTTAGCAGTAATATATATGCTTTGATAAGTAGTCTGTGGGTGTCATTTATTGCATTGGGTTAACTTATTCTTCTTCCAACAGGTCTTACAAGCTTTGAGAAGGTTAAAAGGTAATAATGACAGAAAGGCAAAAATGTCACCTCAGACTAAGATTTTATTTGACCAGCTGACGGAAGATGCCATGAAACTGATGGAGAATGGTGAATACAGTTAAGTTCTTGGAGCTTTTTTAAATCCTCAGTCTAAAACAGTTTTTCTTTATTTGGCTTAGGATCCTTCATGTTATGCAGATTGCTTCTCAGATTTTCTCATCAGCTTCTTCAGGGGGCGTATATTGTTACACTGTTTAATTTTGGTTACTATTTTTTCCCTGCAGATGTCTATCATGAAAAGCAAGAGGTTTTCCAGCGTGAAGCAGGTTATTGTTATACCAATAATGCCTTTAGTTTGTTTTTGTTGTATCTATTGTTCTGTTCATCTCATGGCTTATGTTCCACATCAGAGTTACATATTTTTTTTAGTAAACAGATTAATGATTAATGATGAAAGAAGAAATTATGTTTAAGAAGGAAGCGAAGTGCAGAGGGAATGGGATGGGGGATCATGCACAAGAAAAGAAAAATAGAAACTTGAACATGCTGAAAAATCTGCTCAGTCCCTCTGCATATCTATGGGACTCCTCCTTGAAAGATTCCTGAGCTGAACATGGAGCTCAAATGCAAAGCCACAGACATTATCCTAGTCCATTATGCATCCAATGATGTGAAAACAACCTTAAAAATGCAAGCATTCAGCTCCAAACAAATATGTCATATTACTGCAAATTGTGCATTGCCACAAAAATTCTACCTCTTTTGTCGGTCTAACCCCTCTGAACCAGACAAAGAGAAACTGCCTAAAGCCTTTATACGCACCCAACTCTCATTGTGACCCTGAAGATCGGTGATTCTTTAACATTTTATTCCATAAAGAAGCAACCATCAGTATTGCAAGAATAACTACTCTCCAGTTTCTGCAGTAGAATCTAGTATTAGGACATAAATACGCTGTTTTGTTTTCTTAATTTGGCTTAGTTGTAGACTTTTCAGATACGCTTCTTGTATGATTCTGCTCAATTTATACTTATGGTATGGACAGAATATGATAGGATTTTCATCTCATGATCACCATCCTTTCAATTCTTTGAATTCAAAGTCAGTATTTCCTTATTGCTAGCGTCTTTGTGGTGCTTAGAATCTCATTTTTTCCTTGAAAGGGAAGCGCTCAACCCTTTAGATATGATACATATAATTTATGAGGATCTGGACAGAGTAGTTGTTTCCATTGTAGCATTACTCGCTTAATCCTTTTGTTATATCCCCCTTTCAGAAGGATATGAGAAGCTGGCCCTGGCAAGAGGAGATGGCGCAGCATCTCATTCGGGTGAGGGGAATTCTAATATGAATGGGGAGAAAGACCTGTTCTCTGATGGCATGGACCCTGGCTTGGTCTTGGCAACAGTTACCAGTACTTCCCTTGGTGCTTCCAATCCAAATGTCCCTACTACAGAAGTCTCTGGCGGCGGTGCAGATGATTATGATATGTTTGCAGAAGATGATGATACTGCAAAACCATCTGCTGAAGAAAACAATGCACCCACCCAAACATCATCAGATGCCCCAAATTCTGATTCTGATGGTAACATGTTTTAAATTGTTTCTAGAAATGTCATCTGAAATGGAAATCATTTATCATTGCTTTTTATATGAATGAGTTTTTGCTTTGCATGGTTTTCCATTGGCTTTCTCAGGTGGAGCATTGCAAAGTGATTATGTGTATGACGAATCTTCTGGGTATGACGCTTCTTAAGTTTTCTTCCCTAATATTTTTGGACATGATTCAAAAAGTAATAACAAAGCAGTCATCTTTTATTTGAAAGTAAAGGAAGTAGGGTTCATATGAAGCTTAATAGGATTCAGCAGATCTGACCTTTGTTACAGCTACTTTAATTATTTTATCATCAGTCTTCATGTACACCGAGAGCAAACATGATAATTTCTCTGCGCTAACAATCAGTCTTCCACTATTATCTTTTGATCTCCTTGTTAGGAAATTTTAAGCATGCGATAGTGTTTTTGACATCCTTTTGGCGTTGAATAGGAGCTTGTTCGTGACTTTGATGATAGGAAATGATCATCCAAAAGTTTGAATGAACTGTTCAAGAAGAAATACATTATGTTGTGTTAAAAGCTTGATCTAACATGAATTTATTTGATGGGCCAGGTACTACTACAGCAGCAGTTTGGGCTATTACTATGATCCAAGTACAGGACTTTATTGTTCTGCAACATCTGGGCAATGGTATTGTGCATTCCTCCTAGTGTGTGTGTGTGTTTCGCAGTCTCACCTTTCATCTTGGTAGTACAGATCTCTTCAATTTTTTTATCTAAAAGAAAATGACCTCTTTAATTTCTTTAGAGGGACACGACACTGCTTTTAATTCACAAAAAATACATTTTCTATTTTATCTGTGTTGATTTGATAGATATAATTCTTTCTGGTTTATATTAAGGTGACCTGTTGTTTGCTTGAAAGAACCATTTGTTAGTCATTAAAAATTATTTGATAAAAAAAAAACTTATGATGAAGGGATTATGCTGCTTTTTATCAATAAATTAAGCCTGTTACATATGGTATGGTTTGTTTAAAACAACTATCGCTAATCAAATGAGAATTCCAGTTTTATCACTATTACAATGACAATTTTCTTTCTGTATGAATTTAGGTACTCGTTTAATGAGGAGACTGGCACATATGATGAAGTTAAAGAGACTGCATCAAATGTGAGTTGAGAGGTTTCTTTTCCCTGTGGAATATGTGTACACCATTAGAAGTACTCATGTGGTCATTGGTCATCATCAGTAGAGATATGTACATTGTACAGACAAAGAAGCACTAACTTGATCTTGGCACATAATGTGGGAGTTCCTTCTTTTTCAGAAGCTAGAGTTTTAGTGCTTATATGTAGAACCTGCCTCTTGAAATTTTCTGTTACGTTACATTGTATCTTGTATTTCTTTTACATGAAAATGTTCACTTGGGCGAGTTGAGTTAGGAGCATTGAAATGTTCCCCTCTTTTGACATATGAACCATTTGCAATTCTGCAGGTTCTTAGTCATTTGATTGACACTTGTTACTATTAAGAATATTCTTGTACAATTATAATGATGTATTTCATTATATTGATTTGGTGAATTTAAAATTTTACTTTAAAAATATTCTTAGAAAATTGAATTCGTGTTTGTTGAGTATGTATGCATTAAGTGAATTCAACCTTTATATTTGACATTAATTCTGGGGTTTGCTTTCAGTAGTAAGACTCGTTGAAATCAATTCAGTCCATGTTTTTGTGGAGTAAGATTTTTACATCGAACTGGTTTGTGAAGCGCATATCTTGAACTCTTGATTTATTGTTCGACAAGTGATCATCACAGGTATTGCATATTTAATTTTCCAAGAGGAGGATCTTGAGATTGCCTCTTAATTATAAAGATCGTTGGGGCAAAAAAAGGTACTCCAACCCTACTAATTTAAGTAGATTAAAAAAATTAAATAAAATCAGTTAATTATAACAAATATAATATATTATCCCAAAATATTTATTTCAATTTATAAATTTAGTAAATTAATTTAAAAAAAATGATAAATAAGCTAAAATAGATTAAAATTCTATATTTAAAATTAAATTTAACCCTCCAAAGATAGTATCATTTCTGTGGTTATCATTAGTCATACAAATATGTAAATTAGCGGAGTGGTTGAACCTACATACACATATTACTCTTCTGAAGAGCATTTGAAGCTTGATATGAAAAATCAAATAAAACTTAACATACCCGTACCAATTACATTCAGCTGTCATATTGGCAGTGAATTTATTCAGCCAAATCACAATATTATATTAAAAACACATTTATCACTAACAACATTGGCATTGAATTATCGATTAAATTACTTTTGACTGTTATCCACTAACCTTCAGCAATCGCTGGACTTATTTTCCATCACAAACCAATTTGCCTAAGATATTGTAGCAAGACACAGTTGTTGTCAAATTCATCGTGAAACATTTTACTGACTTATAGGGAGGGCCCTTTACTTGCAACACACTAATGCTGCAACAATTCATGCACAACCAAACCACCACATAATATTTGGTAACTATGAGCCTATGATGCGCACAAGGGGGTAGAGAGAATGTGGATATGAAAAAGGACCCACAATTGACTGAAATGGAAATTAACCAAAACCAGCCACAAAATCACTGGTACCAATCTTGCGCGGTGACATATAGGAGCTGCCAGATAATGCCCATGTTTCTCAAATAATGCAATTGAAAAGCCCCGGTTCAAGCAATTAGTGATTAATAGCTTATATCCTTCAAATATTAAGAATATTCATAAAACGACAAGAAAGGAAATAGGCTAAAAATGCAACGAAACCAATCCAGCTTAAAATACAAACAAATAATTAAATTTTCTCTAAAAATACAACTCCAATCTGACAAATCGGTATGAAAATGTCTATAACATTATTCGCATTAATTAAAAAATGTACATTGATGAGCATATTCAATTCAAAAGTTTGGTGGATCAAATGATTCGGAGACGCATATATGAACAAAACATTTTGCACCTATTTTCTCATCTCTATATTATAGACCAGCTAATCAGCAATCAAGAATTCAAAACGTATTTCTAGCTGACACATAATTATAAATGAATGATCAAATACCCAATATAACCATTATTTGTAGCCTTTTCAGTTGCAGGACATCATCATCCCACAACGTAGCGATGGAGATCATAGACAAGAACTACGAAAAAAAATGACCGCTGGAAAAGATAAACATGCTAGCGCCATGATAATCCTAGAAAAAAGTTATTGAAACAAAACTACAAAACCAATCACCAGTTCGATGATGGAAAATTTATTTCAGGAGGCTCTGCAATCAACAGAAACCAGCTGGACAGCCATCATCAGAACCAACTGCTAATACCATTGCAAACCCCGACCCCAGCAAAAAGGGCAGCAACAGCCAGCTACAGGCACTTATTTGTTAATTCTTCAAATTACTCACGAACACACGCATATCAAACAAAGATGCATCAGCCACCATCTCTGCTACAACGAACATATCTCACTACATTAAGTAGCAGAAGTTATAATTGTTAAAGGTCTATGTTAAAGAAGCTGATATCAACTGAATCACCCCAAAAAGTAACCACGAATTTATTACCATTGTCCCCCATCACTGAAATTGGAAATATCACACCACAGCATATTAGGTTTAATATTCGGTATCCACAACTTATTGTTTAGTATCTGCATCTGAATTAATGAATGCCAGGTCCATCTCCTATGAGGCATCCGCTAGCATCTCATTACAGGTTCAACTCGTGTCCATCACAGCAACAAGATCATTTGAGATATATATTACCAGATCAAAGATCAGAATTCGCAGTGATTATGATGGATTTCAGAAGTAATAAGGAGCTAAACCAAAAATCTTACCAATCATATGGTCATTTGGGATATATATCAAGTCAACTAATAGCTCGTCAAACCAGCATATCGGAAAAACAATCATACTCTCTTGCAAACAGCAACAAATTCACGACCAACCATCAATGACATAGAAACAGCATCAACAGCAACAATGCCAACATGTGCCTATCAGGCCCCCACCACTTTACCCGAACATAACTATAAAACCCAACAAGTTGTTCATTATAATTCAGGAGAACTTTATCAACTAAGCTTTAATTAAATCATGACCACGCTTCCCTATAAGTGGGGAGTAAAAGTAGAGAGAAAAAAGAAAAATTGTTAAGGCACCAGCAGAAACAAACTAAAATGAAAAAACCCTTCAACAACAGTTCAATAGCAATCTATTAACTACAAGGTCCAATAGTTACCAGATAGACCACTAGAAGACACATTAGGTCCAAATATAGTAACATTTTAACACCAAGGAAGTTTGACAAGATCATGAACAACGATCAAAGGATCTGACATTATCAAAGCAGCTACAACTGCATGCTCAGGGTGCCTCCGCATTTTTCATCAGAACTTCATATAAGAAACCTAGTTCTCATTCCTGTAAAAAAATACAGTAAAACAACAAAATAAACAGATTCAGAATTTCTTTTCCTGCAATAATAATCTTTCACAAAGGTAAGGACAAAACTTAGGTAAACATTTTCAAGCGTTTTCTATCACGTTCTCTAATGCAACGTAATATAAAAGCAGTGTTATACAACACAACTTAGCAAAACCTTATTAAGTCATTTAAAAAAAATTGCGTCTAGAAAACAATTCTATGGAAGAACTTGATAGCAAACGACTAACAATTGCAATTTTTCCTTAAAACATGTTACTTACATCTCCATTGGAATTTCGAGGGGATGGGCTTCTTGAATCCTTGGGTTGACCACTTGGTGAAACACTACGAGGTGTAGGTGATCGTCCATCACGACTATGACTCTCAGGGCTTTCACCCCTTGGGCTCCTCCTTGGGGAAATACTTCTTTGAGGTGAAGCACTCCTTTGAGGTGAAGGACTCCTTCGAGGACTAAGACTACGCCGTGGGGAGCGACTGTTATAAAAGCAACAATGAAAAACTCAGAATGTCAACTTTCAATATTGAGGTACAGATCTTCAAATTTTAATATTACAAAAAATTAGAATTTAAAGGAGCTGAGTATTAAGGCCTTAAAACCTATCCACAGATCGGCTTCGGCTTCGACGCTCATCATCATAGCGATCCTTTCCACGACTCTTATAGTAATCAGCACTTCCACTGCGGCTCCTACTCCTGCGACGATAATCTCTGTCTCTTCCACGATACCTATCCCTTTCATACCTATCATAACTCCTGCTGCGACTCCTCCTCCTATAATCCCTGTCCCTGTAATCATCACGATGCCTGCAGATGATTAAGCAACCACTACTATTAATTAATCTCTAGAAATATCACTAGAATGATGCCAAGATTGCATGGTCCCATACTTCCAGTCACCTCAGCTTATGATAGATTAGATTCTTCTGGTAAACACTGAAGTGTTCTTCAACTTGACCATTAAAATACAGAAGTGGATCGGTCTACATGATGCATAGCGTGATCAGAAGTAAAACGAGTCCACTTAAACCAGCAATAATCATTGTTGCCTATGCACCCTAACCATTTTTAAATTTATTTGACATAATGACATATTATCATATGTCAATCATAAGAGCAGAGATGATTCTGACATTATTGCCACAACAAATAAAAAAGGCTTTATTAAACACAAGCTTGCTTCCTCTATAGCTTGGTGCCTACAAGAGTACCCTCATGCCATACTTCACTAATAATCTTAAGAGCATGTTTCCAAATAGAGAGAAGCTTGTCCATGAAACATCAGCAACACCACATCCTTTTAATATTAGTGAAAGAGTAACTGAGGTCTAAATTGGGCTACTGAACACACCATTGTAAGCATAATGCTCAAAAAGAACAGCAGAAAGGAAAAATATCCAGCACCTTCTCCTGGGGCTGCGGCTCCTTGACCTGTATCTAGACTTGGGGAACGTTTCACTAATCCTTCCTTTGTGACTGGAAATACAATTGAACTGATGTCAGCATTGGTTATCCACAATGAATCAAATCTCAAGTTATGTAAGACGTGGGTTAGAAATGACATTATTTGGAATTCAATGTAGATATGCAGCTGAAAAACAAAAAAGCTATTTAAATGAAACAAATTTATCAATGGATGCCAATGTAAAAGTCTAGCTGGGCATAATTGAAACAAACAATTTGAAACACTTCAGACAAGATGAAAGAATTTAGTATGTGTTCAGAATGTGTGAAAACCTTTTCTTCTCAGTTCATTGGCTTGCAAATGAGTAACTAATATATGATACTTCATTCATGTATTACCTGATTAGAAATAATACCCATCCCAAATCCATGAAAAATTCAAAACAGTTCCTTAACCATAACATTATAATTATAAACCTTTGAACAAGGCATAGCAAAATTATGAATGGATCGATAAACAACCCCATTACTGAACTAGAAAGTACAGCAGAGCTCAGAACTTACATCCTCTCTGCATTAGGCCCATATTTTGCAAACTGAACAGTTATCTCGCGGCCATCAACCACTCTGCCTGTACCATAAAAATGTTAAAAATTTATATTTTCAATAAACTAAAAAACAAAATCACAAATAGAAATGCTAATCAGAAAGATATATACCGTCCAGCCTTTCCACAGCCTTTTGTGCCTCATCAGCATACTTATAACGCACAAATGCAAAACCCCTTGATTCACCAGTCCTTCACCACAGAATAATTCAAAAGAAAATCAAAATTCTTCGGATATTATATGCATTAAATGCATACTTTTTACTATTATACAACAAACTGAGTCCAAAGCAACATAAGAACTAAAGATATTATTATAACACAACTCTGCAATGGTAACAATAAGAAAACTAAATAAACCAGTTCAATAGATTCATTAACACGCCATGACCAATTGTTCCACCAAGCAGCAATTGAAAAATAAAGGCCTCTGAATAAAGCAATTCAAATATCACTCCCTGGAGCACCCAGAAATGAGAACAAATCCACAGCAGGCGTCTTTGTCAACGAAACCATGTTAAAGACAAGAATTTGAAAGTTCCGTTGAGATATGCATGTTTTCTAGATAATTAAGAGTCGGAATTCAATAAAAAGTAGGACCTTCGGTCTCTGGGAATAAAGATGTCGACGACCTTGCCATACTTATCGAACAGGGGAAACAGGTCATCGGCTGTTGTACCTGATCATAGAATACAAGGAAACATTAAAGATCAAGATTTTCACAACACAATGATCAAAGCAAAAACGAATGAAACACACAATACAAAGGGTTAAAAAGAAGATGGAGCTTACGGAATGTGATGTTGAGCACTAGAAGCGAATAGGTGTCCGTGATGTCTGGAGGACCCGACCTTCCAAAGTGAGACATTGTTCAAGCTTAGAGCGCAAAAGACAGAGAAGAGAGAAGAGGGAAGAAGGAAATATGAGATTAGGCTAGGGTTTGTTGTAGGCAATGCAGAACTTTCCTGAAGAATGAAGATCATCGCGGGACCATATTATATCATTTTCATCCCATTAAGTAATTGCTCGTGTACTTGTATGTAATTACTGATCCTGCCACTGTTATTAAATATTATAGCTCTTTTTAATGATATATATTATAGCTTTGGTGTAGTTGCAAGAAATTATAGAATTTACTTTAAAATTACATAAAATTGGAGAAATTAAATTAATTATTTAAAATAAAATAAAATTATGTGCACATAAATAAATATAGAATAGGGGCAATTTCAATATAATCCCAAAAACCCATGAAATAGGGTAAGTAAGATTGATCACTTTTAAAACATTAATGGTCAAAATCATAAAAAAAATTGAAAACTCTATTATTTTTTACTTATAAGATATCAAAATCTTATCTATTTTATGTAGAATATAATAGTTTAAAAAATATAAAAAAACATTTGGGAATAGAGGGTAAAAACAAAGCGCATTAGGGGCAATTGAGAAACATGCAATTAACACTCTACACTCTTGATTCATAATTAACTCAAATTCGAGTATTATTAAATTTAATTAATTTATTTTAAAAATATTTTTTACATTCATACACATTTAAATTTTTATGTTTAAACATCCAAAGCTCTTTTCACCTAAATTAATGATAAATTTTTTTGCTAACACATTAAAAGTCAAATTATACGATAAATTAGTTTATAACAATAAATAGAAAAAAATATTTTAGAATATTCAATGTCATTAAACCTTATTATAAATGTAAAATAGACAAATATCTAATAGGTCAAAAAAATATTTATAAATTAAATTTTTATATTTAGATTTTTATAAGTTCAATTGTGTCATGTACAAATTAAATATATAAATTAATGGATTACTAATTAAACTTTGTAAACATATTGATAATAAATAGTATTTAAAATTTATTTTTTTCATAGGGACATTACATATTCATCCTTAACCCTTTGCTTGGATTGAGAAAAAAATGAGGGGAGGAAAAAGTAGGAGAGAAATTGAGAAGAGAAGCAGGTTTTTTTGTGTTTGGATTGGGGAAGAAAAGTGAGAAGAAAGAAAAGTTGGAGAGAAAATAAGGTATAGAACCCATCCATTCCCCCCCACCCCACGCCACCCCACGCCACCCCAACTCTTCTCTCAAGGGAAAATAAAGAAAGGGTTTATGTTTCGGGGATACCCTTGTGTCTGCCCATATAACGTAAGATTTTTGCATCTATTGGCTTCTATACATATAATCAATCAATAATTTCGTTTGCACAATGTGACTATGTGACTATACTGAACAATCTTAAATTGATTATTTCGTCTTAGAGGCATAGGTATTATATAAATATTATGATTTATTTTAATAATATTATTTGTAACATTTTCATTAAATCAATTTCTCACGCTATTATATTTTATTTTAACCAATTCATTTTGTTAACATTTATTAATAATAGTGGATAATATATAATTTATTTATTTTTATTATATTTAATTTTAAAAATTTATCTACTTTTTATTTTTTAAATATAATGTATTTAACCATTTTTAAATGTAAGAATATTTTTTTCTATTTTCTCTTATCCATCTAAACAAGAAAAATGATAATAACATGTTTTTTCAATTTTCTCTTCTCATTTTCTCTTTTCATATTTTCTTTTCTCTCAACTTTTCTCCCCATCCCCATCCCCATCCCCATCCCCATCCAAACCTAGTATAAAATCATCAACAAATACTCCTTTCAAAAGAAAAATCATCATTAAAAATAATACACGTGGCAGTTGGAAAATAATAGGTTGAATAAAGATAAAGGAAAGATTCTCGTGTAAACTAAAACTGTCAGAAAAGCACAGTGGATTGATTTCTCCAGATTTTCCTTCACTTGTGATTTTCCGTAGGAACGCAAAGCTGAATCATGATTAATCTCTCTCTACTTTTATCTTCTCTCGCTATGGAACGTAATCTGAGTGATACATAGATGATGTGAATTTGTGATATGGTTCGCTACCACCTTGTTCGGTTACTGTCCGATCAAAAATTTAACTTTTAACTCAGAAAAGCAGCCACGAATTGGATCCATACACCAACATGTCGGCTCCATTTTTGTCCTTGAGAGCATGAGTGTGATCTCCAACTTAAACTGAATGCAATTATACCGCATGAGTCCAACAATGGCACACCGAATACCAGAAAATCAATTGGTTTTTTCTCCCAATTCTTCAAATGGCAAAGTCTGATATTTTTTTTCAAGTCCTTTCTGTTTACTTTTGATGTATTTGTAGCTGTTTTCGTGTCTGAACCTAGCGATTGAGCTTTCTCTTCCCGTTCTTTGCGATGGCGGAGGAGGGACGATTGGAGAGTGGTGAGAACATTGGCGGGTTTTCCATGGATTCCATTGAATCCAGGTGGGTTTTTCAGGAGGAGGATGAGTGGGAAGGTGAGTACGATGAAGATGAAAACGAGGATGGCGATCATTCGAGGAAATATAATATGTTGGATTCCGAGGACGAGGACGACGGTGAGCCGAGGCTGGTTAGGACTGGCGCTCGAATCGATCCCTTCGATGCTGAAGCTCTTGAGGTCTCTGGTACTCAGAGGGATGACAGTGAGGTAATTTGGACTTTATTTATTTATTTTTTATGAATTGCATTGCTTCCTTCTTTTGTCGGCCTTTCACCGTGTTTTTAACTCAATTTTTTTATGAATGTGGAAGTTCGTTAAGCATTTTGGGTGATGGAGAGGAAGTTAAGATATGAATAGCTTGTTTTCCTTTTCCATTTTAACTTCTGCATCTTCTTGAAATCCATCGGCTTCTAATCAGCTTACTTAGTTAACCAATGATGCGTCTTTCTCGCTCGACAACACTCTTCCACATATGTTACTTGAGTATAGTTTGGTTAAAATTGTATAGAACAGGGTAATGGATCTTCAAGAGAGAGAGTGACCGGTTGATCTTTGCAGAATTGACACCATACTCATCTTAATCTTAGAACGGTGTCATATAAGCAATGAACTCATCTTTACCTTTATAAATCCCTGCTCTCCCTCTCCTTCTGGAATCTTATGATTTTTGCTAGCATCTGAAATTTATCTCTTGTCTTGTGTTCATTTACAAATAAGCCTTGTGTATTGGTAAATCCTTTTATCGAGTTCCTGGATTCTATGAATTTAAGGTTGTAGCTTGCTGTTGCAAAGTGTTCTGCTCTGTTTTCACATAGCTTGTTCTCTGTTTTTACTGGCCACTGCTTGAATATTTTATTATCGCTTAATTGACAAAATATGTAGCTGTAAATTCATGTGGAATGATATATAGATTATAGCTTTTTACTTGTTATCTTCATTTTTTTTTCTTAGAGCAGAATTTGGATTTGGGAAGGAGTATTTTTGTGGCTATTCAGACCCTTGGTGTTATCTTTGGGGATGTTGGAACGAGTCCATTATATACCTTCAGTGTCATGTTTAGAAAGGCCCCAATTGATGGAAATGAAGACATTCTTGGAGCATTATCACTTGTCCTGTACACCTTAATCTTATTTCCTCTATTGAAGTATGTCATGGTTGTTCTATGGGCTAATGATGGCGGTGAAGGTATAATAGATATTGTTATTTTTTAATATTAGACCTTCAATGATCTGTTATTTCCTCCCTCTCTTTCTCTTAATGTTTGGTCCTCAATTTCAATGTCATAATTGTTTCCAAACCACTGCAGGTGGTACTTTTGCCTTGTACTCCTTGATTTCTCGTCATGCTAAGGTTAGTCTTCTTCCGGATCAGTTGCCATCAGATGCTCGCATATCATCAGACACTCCCATATCGAAATTTAGGCTAAAGGTGCCAACCCCTGAGCTTGAAAGGTCAATAAAAATCAAGGAAAGACTCGAGACTTCGCTGACTCTGAAGAAGCTTTTACTAATATTAGTACTGGCTGGTACATCTATGGTAATAGCTAATGGAATTGTTACGCCAGCAATATCAGGTTATTATATGCTGTTATATTATGTATTTTTGATACTTTTTCCAGACTTCTATATCCATGTGTATGGACTTTCAACTGGTACTTATACTGCACTTGAAATGATCTCAGTGACCCCACCTTTTGTTTAGCTCTTAATGTTAGTTCTTATTTTATTTGTATTTGTTACTGCAGTAATTTCTTCTGTTGGTGGTTTAAAGGTGAGGATAGACGCAATCAAGCAAGGTATTGCCTTTACCTATCAATCAACTCTTAAATTGTATTAGTTATCAATTCCTTTATTTGATGTTGTTATCTATAGGAACATCCAAAGAATTCAGACTTACATTTCTTTGGACTGAATTCTTTTAACCTGTGCTTTGTCAGTAATAGAACCTGTGGGTTTGACTTATCATTCAATTTTGTGTCATTGTGCAGGTTATAGAAATCAGCCAAATGAGTCTTTTATTCATCACTTTTTAAGTTCATATGCTTCTTGCAATGTTTATGCCTGATTATAACTGGCAGATTGCAGAAATTGGCTAAATGTTATGTCTGATTAATTTTCAGACTTCAACTTTATTGAACGAAAAGGGGGCAACAAACCTTGCCTCTTAAAGGCTTAAAGCAAATGATACTGTATTTGAAAATTTTGAGCATCTAGAACTTCTATCTTGAACAAAATACCTAACAATAATCTTATTCTAATATAAAAAACTATTAAAATGTAAAATGCAGTTATCGTTAAATAAGATAATAAAAAATTTAATGAAATGATATCTTATAATGAAAAAATAATATTAAAAAAAAAGTTAAATTACACATTAAATTTCCCCCACCAAGTGGGGACTCGAACTGGGTTGGCCCTTTTTTACACATTAAATTTCCCAACACCCCCTAAGTCGGGAACAAGTTGGAGCTAGTGTCACCAATCTTCTTCATTTTTAGCTTTTTATTGTGCTTTTTGACCCTGTGTCTTCCTCTTCCCCATCACTTTGTAGCAAGGGCCTTGGGTTTTGGGCATTTCTTGTCAGTCTTTTTACGAGATCATGGTTTCACTAACTATTAGCACACAGTTTTATCATAACCACCCCTGATATGTTTTTTTTTTGTGCTGATCAACAATTCTTCATTTTTTTTTTAATTTATAACTGGTTTCCCATCATCAAGGGTCACTTGGAGAGATGGTTTTGCTGGTTTATTCAACAGTTTCAATTTTGCAAGTCTATGCGGTGGTTTTAGTTTTGTTAGTCTGTGAAGCCATGTCAGCGTTGCTTACTTATGCAGCTGCTTCTTAAGAGACTACTATCTTTTCAACATGTTTGTTTTGTTTTGTTTTGTTTTTGGGTGGGGGGGGGGGGATTGAATGCATGTGACTGAGTTGATTGACGCCCTTATGCAGACTTCATTTTTTCATTAATGAATTAATGTTTTAAATCTTCTCCATTGATTATGCAGATGAAGTGGTGATGATTTCAGTTGTCTGCCTTGTCATTTTGTTCAGTGTACAGAAGTATGGAACAAGTAAAATGGGACTTTTTGTCGGACCAGCTTTGTTAATATGGTTTTGTTCTCTTGCTGGTGTTGGGATCTACAATCTTTTCAAATATGACAGCAGCGTCTTGAGGGCATTTAGTCCTATTCACATCTATCACTTCTTTGAGAGGAATTCAACTAAAGCATGGTATTCTCTAGGGGGCTGTCTTATGTGCGCATCAGGTAAACATATAAATGCAGGATCGTTGATGCTAGGGATGCAATAGTATGTGTGTTGTCTTGTCTTCAATGTTTATATAATTGTTTCTACTAGCAAGCCCTTTTCCCCTGTTTTAATGTCTATATATTGATAGAGTTTATGATGTGATCAATGACTAAAGTTTTCATCAATTCTAACCATCTGATGTTGAATCGTCATAATTTTGAGGTCCATTGAGCCAGAATCTTCTGTTATGTGCTGTAGGAAAGAAAAAGTTCAGGTTAAAGTTCTTGACAGGATTATAAGTTAGTCAACTTTGACTGTAGTAATGAATTTATTAAAGGATGAATGGGTTATAGTGTGAGGATAACTGGATAAGATTCTCTCCTAGAACAATTGTGTTGAGAATTTGGAATCAGACATGCACCTATTACATATATCAGTAAAATATCATTTTTTGTTCTTCAACCTGCAACATATCAATGATAAGGACCCTATTGAATGCCACTGGCCAACAGATACATGACTAGTTGGAGCCTGAGTGATGCAAGACACACTCTCACACACTTGCACAGATGCAAACAGAGGGATTATGGGAGAGATATGGAAAACAGGGAGAAAGAAAGAGGGGGCAACAGAACAGTGATGATGGGGTAGGGGATAGACAGAATGTCAGATGGAGATTAAGCTGAGAAATGAAGGGGGGAATAAGACCAGAAGTAGGGGGAATATGAAGAACTTGAGAGGGATAGAGAGTAGCTAAACCATATCAAATTCTTGATATTTTTGTGTGGTGAATTTGGAACTGAATAACTATTGGTGGCATTTACGTGAATTTTTCAACTATTGCTTAACATTCTTACTGGTTATTGTTGTAGGTTCTGAGGCCATGTTTGCAGATCTTTGCTACTTCTCTGTACAATCAGTTCAGGTAATGGACTAAGGAAAAGCTAGTGTCTTCTAATGTTCATTAGGATCTCTGGGTTCTTTCTTTTATATCAAAATTCTTTTTTCTTCTTGTTTGCTAATTTTTCTCTAATGTAATTGATGTTGGTTGTTTGCAGCTTACATTTTTCTTTCTTGTTCTGCCATGCCTACTATTGGGTTATTTGGGTCAAGCTGCGTACCTGATGGAAAACCATGCTGATGCTGGTGATGTTTTCTTCTCTTCTATCCCAAGTAAGTATTGATAATTATTCCTATTCCTTCACTCTTTACAGATGGCTGTCTTGATGATTTACATGAGATTTCTGTTATACAATTATCTGTCTTCAGGTGGTGTGTTCTGGCCAATTTTCCTCATTGCTAACATTGCTGCAATGATTGCAAGTCGAGCTATGACAACTGCCACTTTTTCTTGCATAAAACAATCTATTGCACTTGGGTGTTCCCCTCGCCTTAAAGTAATTCATACCTCTCGGAAATTTATGGGTCAGATCTACATCCCTGTTATTAACTGGTTCCTTTTGGCTCTTTCACTGGTGCTTGTCTGTTCTATATCCAACATCGAAGAGATTGGAAATGCATATGGTAATTGCTTTGAACCGTTTTTTTTTACTTATAAATCATCTGTCGTTGGTAACAATGTTACAGCAAATTGGGGTCAAACACTCGAACATCATCATAGAATTGTTAGCATTAGAATAATTTGTTTATTTGTAAGCAGATTGAAATTCTCTCCCATAATTTCTTCAGCATGCACTCTGTTGTGGTTGAGAAGTAAGAAAACAACTGGAGCTTTGTACCCCTTATATCTTTCTTCTCTGCTTTCACCCCTCCAACAAAAATTAAAGGAAGGAAGAAAACTGTTTTTACTTCTCATTTATTTCGTTTTTGTTTTGGGCTTGGCTTGCTTGTTATATTCAGCCGCGCTTTTTTCAATTTTCAGGCATTGCAGAGCTCGGAGTGATGATGATGACCTCTGTTTTGGTTACCCTCATTATGCTTCTTATATGGCAGACGCACATAATCAAAGTGCTCATTTCTATGACGGGCTTCTTGGGATTGGAGTTGACTTTCTTTTCATCAATTTTGTTGAGCATTGCAGATGGAAGTTGGATAATATTGGTTTTTGCCATAGCAATGTTTCTTATCATGTATATATGGACTTATGGTAGCAAGCTCAAGTATGAAACTGAAGTCAAGCAAAAGTTATCAATGGATTTGATGCGGCAATTAGGTTGTACTCTGGGAACAGTACGAGCACCTGGCATCGGTTTGATTTATAATGAGTTGGCCAAAGGAATTCCATCAATTTTCGGCCATTTTCTGACCTCACTTCCAGCAATACATTCCTTGATTATATTTGTGTGTGTCAAGAATGTTCCAGTTCCAGTGGTACCCCAAAGTGAAAGGTTCCTTTTCCGGCGAGTCTGCCCAAGAAGCTACCATATCTTCCGTTGTATTGCCAGGTAACAAGCTTAATTTTGCATTATATCAGTGTAAATGTGTAACCTAAAGGCACAGGACAAATGGTTTAACCTAAGAAAGTTTGGATGTATTGTTTAAATGAAGCACCACTATTTATTTTACTTCAGGAAATAAAACATGCAGTTCCTTCACTTGAACTTTTACTTGTCCACAGGTATGGTTACAAAGATGTGCTGAAAGAAAATCAACAGGTTTTTGAGCAGATTCTGATTGAGAGCCTAGAGAAGTTTGTTCGTAAAGAGTCTCAGGAGCGATCATTGGAGAGTGACAGGGACGATAGCGATTCAGAGGATGATAGCAATTCTAGGGTTCTCGTTGCTCCCAATGGGAGTGTTTACTCTCTTAGTGTTCCTCTCCTGGCTAACTACAATAATAATAGAAGCAACCCCATTTCCATGGCTAGCACATCAGAGGTTAGCCCATCATCTTCTAATCTTCCTGCTTTTGATGCAGAGCAGAGTCTTGAAAGGGAGCTAACCCTTATGCGTATGGCTAAAGAATCTGGAGTTGTTTATCTTCTTGGTCATGGGGATATAAGGGCAAGGAAGGATTCATGGTTTATCAAAAAGCTAGTTATAAACTATTTTTATGCCTTTTTGAGAAAGAATTGCAGGAGGGCGACTGCAAATTTAACCGTGCCCCACACACGTCTGATACAGGTCGGCATGACTTACATGGTTTGACTTACAGTTCTGAAACCAAATAAAGCAAATGCCAGTTTCTTTGGAACTTCAATTTGGTGGCAGAGAGTGGGACTTGGAAAATTCGTTTTGGAATGCAAACTTTGAAATGATTGCTTGGTGATTTCTGGCTAACTGAATTCCCTAATAGCCAGACACCTATATAGCTTTGCCTCTGAAAATTGTTTTGATGCTTGCATGGAAATGTGGGGTTGGGATAGGCGGATACAAGAATCAGAGTACATAAAATCATTGGTTGTGTGGTAGACATACTGTGAATGTGTCTCTTTTTTTTTCCCCAGTTTTTTGGTATTTGAAATAAAAGTTTGGATGGGTTGGATTTCAAATGCTCACCAAGGGTCCTTAAAATTCGAAGAGCGCTTATACAAATATTTGTAAATTATTATTCACTAATGAGATCTTTACTTTAATCATCGAATCTGAACTCATGTCGTTTTGTGAGATGTGAGTTGAAACTAAACTTTACTTATTAGGCTGATCTTTGGAGATGTGAATGTCTCAAATTTTACTGTGTAGAATATTCTGTGTTTACTCTCTCCATGCTTTAGGATTGTAATCAAGTAGATCTATTTATATTTAATTTTCTTTTCTGGACCTATGGGTAATTGTTTTCAGGATAATTCTCATTTATAATTTTTTTAATTCATTTTATTCTAATCAAGTGCATTTTTTGTTTCTGTTTTTTTTGACTTGTTTTATTTCTGTATTGGTTTATCTCTGTTCATGTTATTATTAAACATTATACAAGCACAAAAATCAAACGAAAGCACAAATTGAGAGAAATATGTTTAGGCGTATGCAATTTCCTCATCATATCATTTCATACTAATAATTCCTGTTTATGTTATTCAATATTCTCAGATGGGTCGTACGAAGAAAATCTTGTAATGTTCAAACCAAAAAGAAAATCTGATAATGTAATCAAATACAGTTTTAACTTTTAATTCTTAAAATCAGCATAATAAGATGATTGAGGTAAAAACACACTCAAACGCACATCATCGTCATCGTCAAGAATAAACTGTTCATCCTTCGCGACATTGTAATAATTTATATTTTTTTCATAAAATAAATTTAACAATATTTAAGATTGCAGTATACATCTTTTGAATTGAAGATACAAACTTTCAACTATTAAGATAAAAATAAATCTAGCTTCTCGACGTGGCCAACTTGCCCACATCGCAAATGACCATTTTGAACTGTGATGAGACAGGCAAGAGATACACAATAGAAAGAAAATAGGCTTATGAACTAAAAATAAATTTAAAATTCCGGGTTTGGGGTCCTTCATTATCATATCCATCAACATGCACCATCTTGAACTTTGGACCCCATACGTAAGCATGTCTCATTATTGGATCGGAACAAGTATCAGATTTGTTATTTCGTGCGTTTCTTCATTCTTCAGAAAACCAGAGCCGAAAATCACAGCAAAAACCAGAAGAATGTCGATATCCTCGCTGATCTCTACCCAAAAGTAGAATGAGGAAAGGAAACTGCGTTCTGTTTTCTGTTATTGTGTCTCCATCTTGCACCATCTATATCACTTTACTGTCCATATTTTAATTTCTCTTTCTGGGCCAGATCACTATCAGCATGGGTTTCGATCCTCGGGGATGCGCCATGGATTTGTTTTTGCTTTGTGGAAAATCTGTATCTTAGAAGCAATGAGTTTGTCATTACCCCAATGGAACTCAAGCCCATGAGAGCCCCTGCAATTGACGGAGTCAACATGGTCCCACTTACTGGAAGTAAAAATCCAGCTGCAATTGGAATTCCAACCTGCATAAAAAATTTATCAATCACACCAAAATAGTTGATGATGATGAAAGAGCAAATAAAGTGGCAGTTATGTTCAAATTCAGCAAGCCAGAACGAAAACAAAAGATAGACATTTAAGTCCTCAAAGTTCTTTTTGGCAATAGTCATAAACTTGGCAAGTTCCACATTGGTATGACAGAAATAAGATATCTCAAGGGACCTAACTCTCTTAGCTCACTAAGAAATAAGAACCATGTTAACCATGTTAGCCAATTTGCATCGGCAAATCATTTATAAATTTTAACGAGTTGTTTTCTGTAAAAAGAGAAAATCTGAAATTCAATTTGTATATAAAAAAACAGTTGAGCCAATAGTACTGTTTCTGTCTATATATTCTTAAAAAGGGAAAGAAGTTGAGTGAGAAAGATGCCATATACTTGAGGACAAGGAAAATTAGATGTAATATATATATATATATATATAATATCATGCACTACATTGATATGATCAAGTTTGAATTGCAGAACTTACAATGTTGTATAGGAAAGCCCACCCAAGATTTTGTTTCACAGCCTTCATTGTAAGCCTGCTAAGATCCAATGCATCAAGCAGCTGCATAGATATCAATCATTTAGGAACCTAATATAGATATCCATTATTGGAAGCAATATTTCAGAAGCAAAAACACGCGTGTGCCTTATGCATTGTTTTGTTTCTTGACAAAAAAAAAATACAAACTCATAGGCCATGTGATAAACATCTTTCTTTTCGCACAAGAGAAAACTGCACATTTAGATTGAATGCTCTGAAATTTATTATATTTGATAAGCAAAGAGGTATAAATATAAGAAACTGTGTCAACGAGTATCCCACTGAAATCCTAGAAATTCTGCAAAATAAAACAAAAATAAAATGAAATAAACTGCAAAATACCATGAAGAAAATAAATTTAAGATCCAACCATGCTAATAATCTGGATGCAATTGCATCCAGATATCCAACACAAACATTTTCCTGTAATATTTTGCCAAATAGTACTGCTATACAGAATCTTAAATTGTATGATGCACAAAAATCAAACAAATATAATATCAATAACCTAGCAATAATAAATAGAAGATTGAAGATTGATTTAATTTCCAAGAAATTGAAGAAACTTCTAATCAAACAGAATATGAGGTAAATACAAATTACCTGTGAGAGCCTGTTGCCCATCAGTACAATAGAGGACACCTCACTAGCAGCTCCAACACCTCCACCTAATGCAATACCAATATGTGAAGAAGCCAAGGCAGCTGCATCATTGATCCCATCGCCCACCATAGCAACAAATTTCTGACCTTTCTGGAGTTCATTGATAAACTTCTTTTTGTCATCTGGCTTCACTCCAGATAGCACCTACAATTCACAAAAATGTGACATCAATCCAGTTATTCAATTAAAAAAAAAAAAATCCTGAAAAACAACAATGGGAAAAATATTTATAGAAGGAATATGTAGAGGTTTGTCTAGAATTTTTAACCTTCTCTCTAGGAATTCCAACAACAGATGCAACATACTCAGCCGTACTCCTTTTGTCTCCCGAGAGCATATAAACATCAATTCCTTGTTTAGACAAAGCTTCAACAACATGTTTAGCATCTTCCCTTATCTGGTCTTCAAAATATACAAGGCCAGCTACAGTATCATTTACTCCCACATAAACAACAGACTGATTTCTATAGTCCTCAACTTCTTGATGAATATTTTTGTTAACTCCCTGCCTGTGCAAAGGATATTACCTATTGGTGGTTTACAATTAAAAAATAAAAAACAGAGGAAAAAATACTTTCTTTTCGTTTAACATTTCCATATAATACAATTGAAGGCTCCTATGAACCAATGAATGAATCTAACTGCAAATACACTCTCTCTTTACTGCAACCAATTGAAAGACGCATTTCCATTCCAATAAATTAATGTTAAAGAGATGATGTGTAAATGAGAGGAACATCCTAACTTTAATACCTGATGAGCCATTCCAAAGTCCCAACTGAAACCTTATTGTTATTAATAATTGCTACTGCACCAGACCCAGGTTCTTCCAAAAATGTTCCATCTGCTGCCTGCGAAATTTGCATATAAGCTGACAGTAGTATTTTGATCAATTTAAAACGGCAAGAAGAGCAATCAGAATATAAAAGGAATGACACTTAACAATATATTCTACTTTACAATATCTACCAATGAAGTACTCTGCCCATAAGTTCTATTCTCTAAATCAATCTCTTTGGAAAAAAGATACTCCCTGTAGAAGAGGACAAAACCACAATGTGTTCTATGCTATTGCTACTAACTGGCATGTCTTCCACCAAACAAGCGTAACTGAACAGGTAAGGCAGATAATGACCTTCATGCCAACAGGGGATGGCCTAAGTGAAGCAACTAGAATGGCACCAGTACAGATGAAGTAAAGCTACTTCTTTTACAGATGCATTGTTTTTTCTCTAACAAACATGGCCTAAAAAAAGGAGATTCTGAGGGTGTTAAGAATTGAATTCAGGATGTGTAAAAACTGTGGGAGATACTACAGTTTATGAGAGTTAATTACAATTGATTAGCTTTGACTATAGAGGAGTAATTAGGCGAGATTATAGGGATTATCCCTTTTAATTGTACCCAGATTATGCGCAACGGTTATATGTCCATATTTATATATATATCGGTAGAGTAGAAGAAAATACACACAGAATTATCTTTGATTCTATCTGCCTCTTGTCAGCATTTTTCAATTCATTATTTCATCATGGTATCAGAGCCAGGAACCGAGACACCATCCTCTGCCGAAGTCGCAACCAAGGTCGCCGGCGTCGAAGGGTCCACTGTCATTCTAGTTCCTGATCGCCTCACGGGTGACAACTATCTGGAGTGGTCACAATCTATGTCCCTCGCGTTGGAAGGCCGTGATAGACTTGAAGTGATCCACGGCGACTTCCCGACCACCGACGATGCCTATGTTCGCCATCGATGGAAAACATAAAATTCTTTAGTAGCCTCATGGCTTCTCAATGCCATGATTCACTCCGTTCGTCGTAGCTTCATGTTCATTCCCACGGCAAAAGAGATTTGGCAGGCATTTAAAGAGGCTTATGGCAAAAGACCGACCACGTCCTTGATTTTTGATCTGAGATCGCGATTGTGGACGGTCAAGCAGGGCGACAGCCCCCTCAATGCATACTATTTGGAAAAATCTACTTTATGGCAGGAACTGGATCAGCTCAAACTATGGAAGAATACTGAGGATGCCGACGCTTATCGACGGGACTTGGAGGAAGAGAGACTTGTTGAGTTTCTCGTCGGATTACACCCAGTATACGAGGATGTACGCAGTCGCCTCCTTGGACGAGTACCTCTCCCCACTGTACCCGAGGCTTTTACACTCCTGCGAGATGAAGAATGCCGGCGACAGGTGATGCTCTCTGAACCTTTGAAATCCCGGCCAGTGATGAACGACGCTTCAGCCCTTGCCGCTCGATTTGCAGAATCAAAGAAAGACCGCCCCACTTGTGAACATTGCAAAAAAAACGGGACATACGCGAGACAAATGCTGGGCGCTTCATGAAAAGCCCCCAGACTAGAAGCCGAGATAGCGACGACCGAGGGGGAACATTGTGAAGCACAGGATAGTCAAAAAGATGTGTGCCCAGTCTCTGATCCAAGCAACTTAGTACGTGGCCCAATTTCATGGCCAACACATGGCCCAACGTCTGCATCTTTCCATGGCCCAACGTCATCTTCTCAAATAGGCTATGTTGGGCTAACACATGGCAGTTCAATCCGTGGCCCAACATCCTCTTCTCCAATGGGCTATGTTAATGCAGGCCCAGCACATGGCAGTACAGCCCAAGACCCCTTAACCATGATTTTAGAAAGGCTTAGTGCACTTGAAAATCAATCTCATAAGCAGCCAGCTGCAACTATTGTTCAGAAAGGTAATTTTCTTACAGCCCTTGCTACTGGTAAAGGTAAGACTACAAGCTCCTGTTGGATTGTTGACTCAGGCGCCTCAGATCACATGACAAATGATGTCTCTCTTTTTTCAACATATATTCCTGCCAGATCCCCTTACTGTTAAAATTGCTGATGCCTCTGACTCTCTAGTTGCTGGTAGTGGTACCATCAATGTTTCTCCAACTCTGACGTTACATAATGTCTTACATGTTCCAAACTTAAAATGTAATTTATTATCAGTCAGTCAGTTGACCAAGGATAAAAAATGCCATGCTAAATTCTTTGCCACCCACTGTGTTTTTCAGGATCTGCTCACGAGGACGACGATTGGTGTTGCTAAGAAGCTCGATGGACTCTATTACCTAGATGACTGTCATGATCAAGAATCTCACTCGTAATAGTGTCTCTCCCTGAGGATAGCAAATTGGAGCTGTGGCACAAAAGATTAGGACATCCGAGCTTTAAATATATGTGCAAGATGTTTCCCTCAATTTGCTCAAATAAAAATTCCAATTTTCCGTGTGATTCTTGTAAACTTGCAAAACATCATCGCACACATTTTCCAAGTGCCCCTTATCGCCCTTCTAAGCCATTTATTATTCACTGTGACTTGTGGGGCCCATCTCGAACCTCAAATCGGACCCAGTCCAAGTGGTTTATGACCCTAATCGATGATCATACCCGAGTTACTTGGGTTTTCCTCTTAAAGGATAAAACCGAAGTATACCAAACCTTCATTACCTTCTATAACATGATCCTCACCCAATTTGATACAAAAATTCAGACCCTCCATACTGACAGTGGCACTGAATACTTCAACCACCCTCTATCTGAATTTCTTCAGCAAAATGGAATCACCCACAAAAGTTCTTGTCCATATAGTCCCCAACAAAACGGCATCGCAGAACGTAAAAACAGACATCTCCTGGAAACTGCTAGGGCCCTCCTGTTCAGTAGTTATGTTCCAAGTTTCTATTTGACCGATGTTATTCTTATGGCCACATTCTTAATTAATCGTATGCCATGTAAACCCCTGTCCTTTCAAACTCTTCTCCAAGTTCTCCAAAGTCATTTTCATTTTCCTTATATGGACAATTCTCTTCCCCTCAGAGTCTTCGGGTGCACTGCCTTTGTTCATCTCTACCAAACTTCCAAACTTGATCCTAAGGCTACCAAATGTATCTACCTTGGTCCTGCCAGTACCCAAAAAGGTTACAAATGCTTTGACCCTTTAACCAAACGTCTCTATGTCACTTGTGACGTCACTTTTCATGAGACCATTCCCTTCTACACCTCTTCTTCATTTCAAGGGGAGATTTGGAGTGAACCTCAGAAACCTATTACCGAACCTGATCTTCAACTAATATGTCTCCACCAAGAACCTAACCACCTTGACATACCAATACAAGAAGGGTCTCAGGACTACACTAGTTCAGGGGGAGACACTAACAAGTGGGGACAAGTCTATACCCGCAAAAACATGATAGGTAATACTCCTCGAGTGAATGATGCATACCAAGAATCTGAACCAAATGCAGGTCCTGAACCATCACAAGAACATAATGGTATTTCTGAACCATCAAAAGAACAGAATAGGGATCTTGATCTCCCAATAGTAGTAAGAAGACAACGCAGAGCATGTACCAGGCATCCCATAGAGAGGTTTGTCTCTTATCAGGCTCTATCCTCTAAACATTATGCTTTTGCTTCCCATCTTGATCAACTCAAGATACCTGAAAACATAAATGAAGCCCTTGCAAGTCCTGAATGGAGGAAAGTCGTGATGATAGAAATGAAGGCACTAAAAGAAAATGAAACGTGGGAAGTAGTTGAACTCCCCAAGGGTAAGAAAGCAGTTGGATGCAAATGAGTATAGTTGGAGAGAATTTCAGACGTCACAAACACCACCTGAAACTAAGTCCAACCAACACCCCCTGTCACAACCTGAACCTGAAGAACCCGTTCACCCAGACCTTGTCATCATAGCTGACCCAACACCCACACCTAAAAGTCAAGAAAAACAATATTCTTCACTGTAAACACTCACATGGTATCAGAGCGCAGCGAAGAATCATCACCACTGTCAACAATGGCATCATACGAGCAACCGGAAGGCGTCCCCAGAACTGGGCCCTCAAAATTGGTCAATGTCGAAGGCTCAACAGCGCTGCTCGTGTCAGAGAAACTCACCGGCGATAATTATATGGAGTGGGCACAATCCATGAAACTCGCCATTGATGGTCGCGACAAGCTCGAGTTCCTCACCACCGACGCTCCCGTCTCCGGCGATGCCCAAACACAGAGAAGATGGCAATCGGACAATTCGCTGGTGTCGTCATGGCTGATCAACGCTATGGCCCCAGGCATCAAAAAGAGCTATATGTTTCTTCCCTCTGCCAAGGCTATCTGGGAAGCTGTACGCGATTCCTACGGCAACAAAGCAAACTCCTCCGTCATATTTGATGTTAGGTCAAAGCTCTGGCAGGCGAAACAAGGATCACGCACACTGAACGAATACTGGCATGAGAAAACAGCTCTCTGGCAAGAATTGGATCAGCTAAAGGACCGAGTTTGGCACTGCGCAGATGACGCGACCGAAAGCAAGAGAGAGTTGGAGGAAGAACGACTCTTCGAGCTGCTCACTGGACTGAACTCCGAGTATGATGATGTTAGGGGTCGGATCCTTGCTCGCCTGCCGCTACCACCCGTCCGAGAAGCCTTCGCCATCCTGCGGTATGAAGAATCGCGACGCAGAGTGATGCTCCCAAATGTCCCTCGCGTGAACCCAGGAGACGTTTCTGCTCTCGCCGCTCGAACAGGGAACCAGCGCAACTCAGAGCTTCCTTCTCACCAGCGTCCTTTTTGTGAGCATTGTAAAAAGGTGGGCCACACAAAAGAAACTTGTTGGGATATTCATGGTAAACCACCAGATTGGAAACCTAAAAGGGGTAAGTCAAAAGGGTATATTTCAGATGTTACTAAACAGGATGATATACCTTCCTCCCCTGTACCTGACCAGTTGAGTTTAATTCTGGAAAGATTAGCAGCCTTGGAAAATAAACAGTCTACTGCCAGTGTGGTACACCGAGGTAAATTTTTTAAAGCTTTAGCTACTATTCAAGGTATGAATTCTGGACCAGTTTGGATTGTTGACTCAGGTGCCTCTGATCATATGACTGATAATCGCTCCTTATTTACTACCTATGTTCATGCAAAGTCACGGCTTGTGGTAAAAATAGCAGATGCCTCAACGTCTGTTGTTGCCGGCATTGGGAATGTTAAAGTCAATAACACCTTAATGTTAAATGCTGTTCTGCATGTTCCCAATTTAAAGTGTAATTTATTATCTGTTAGCCAACTGGCTCGAGATAAACACTGTCATGCTAAGTTCTCTGCTACTCAATGTCTTTTTCAGGACCTGTCAACGGGGATGACGATTGGCGTTGCTAAGGAGTTTGAGGGGCTCTATTATCTAAATGATTGTGATACTCGGTTCTTTCAATCTTGTAAGGCTGTGTCTCTCCCTCAGACTAGTGAAATCAACCTATGGCATCAACGTTTAGGACACCCAAATTTTCAATACATGTCTGCTATTATTCCTTCCATTTGCAATAAAGAAACTCTCAATTTCCATTGTGACTCCTGTGAACTTGCTAAACATCATCGCACTTCATTTCCTCGTGCTCCCTATCGTCCATCTAAACCTTTTTCGTTAATCCACAGCGACCTATGGGGTCCATCCCGTGTTCCAAACCGCACTCACTCTAAGTGGTTTATCACATTCATTGATGACCATACCCGTGTCAGTTGGGTATTTCTTTTAACGGATAAAACTCAGGTCCCACAAACGTTCATTAAGTTTTATAACATGGTTAAAAACCAATTTCATGAAAAAATCCAGATCCTTCATACTGATAATGGGACTGAATATTTCAATCAGACTTTATCCTCCTTCTTGACCGATAATGGCATTCTCCATAAAAGTTCTTGTCCTCATAGTCCTCAACAGAATGGCATTGCCGAAAGAAAAAATCGTCACCTTCTTGAAACAGCTAGAGCCATGATGTTCAGTAGCAATGTCCCTTCCTTTTACTGGAGTGATGCCATTCTCCATGCTACTTTTCTTATTAACCGTATGCCTAGCAAACCACTGTCCTTCCGCACACCATTGCAAGTCTTACAGGACCACTTCAACCTTCCTTATCTGGAGAATACTCTTCCTCTTCGGGTCTTTGGGTGTACCACTTATGTTCATCTTCACCAAACCTCCAAACTTGAACCTAAAGCCACCAGGTGCATTTTTTTGGGTCATGCAGGGACACACAAGGGGTACAAATGTTATGACCCCATCTCCAAACGTCTCTACCTCACTTGTGACACCACTTTTTGTGAAACCATCTCTTATTACCCTCCGTCTTCAATTCAGGGGGAGAGTTGGAGAGAATTTCAGACGTCACAAACACCACCTGAAACTAAGTCCAACCAACACCCCCTGTCACAACCTGAACTTGAAGAACCCGTTCACCCAGACCTTGTCATCATAGCTGACCCAACACCCACACCTAAAAGTCAAGAAAAACAATATTCTTCACTGTAAACACTCACAGGTATTCACCCCAAAATATCTTGCAGATGGCAGCCTTGATAAATATAAAGCAAGACTGGTGGCTAAAGGGTTTACCCAAGTCTATGGTATGGATTACACTGAAACATTTGCACCAGTAGAAAAATTAAATACCATCAGAATTCTACTATCGCTCACTGCTAATCTTGATTGGCCACTACATCAAATGGATGTTAAGAACGCATTCTTAAATGGGGAATTGAAGGAGGAGGTATACATGAAGATACCCCCAGGATTTCCCGGAAAGAAGGAAAGTCAGGTATGCAGACTGAAGAAATCACTCTATGGTTTGAAGCAATCCCCCCGGGCATGGTTTGAGAGATTCACCAAAGTGCTAAAGCAACAAGGTTATACACAGGGACAGAGTGATCACACTCTATTCTTTCGACACTTGAACGGGAAACTTGTGGTATTAACAGTTTATGTCGATGATATCATTCTTACAGGTGACAATCCAACAGAGATTGATAGAATTAAAGGGGCTCTTAACCAGGAATTTCAAGTGAAAGATCTGGAAAAGATGAAATATTTCTTGGGTATGGAAGTAGCTAGATCCGGAAAGGGAATCAGTATCTCTCAGAAAAAATACATACTGGACCTTCTGGAAGAAACAGGCATGATGGGGTGTAGACCTAGTGATACTCCTATTCGGGTGGATAAACTCAGAGATGATGAGGACCTAGGGAAGGAGGCAGACATTGGGAGATACCAATGTACGGTAGGGAAACTGATTTATCTATCTCACACCAGGCCAGACATAGCTTACGCTGTCAGTGTGGTGAGTCAACACTCTCACAATCCCAAACAAAAACATCTAAATGAAGTCTACAGGATACTCAGATATCTGAAAGGATCACCTGGTATGGGTCTCCTATTCAAAAAGTCTAGCACGAGAAATGTGGAAATGTTCACTGATGCCGATTGGGCAGGTGATCAAGATGATAGAAGATCAACCTCGGGTTATGCCACCTATGTATTGGGGACCTTAGTCACATGGCACAGCAAAAAGCAGAGCGTTGTTGCTAGAAGCAGTGCTGAAGCTGAATTCCGAACTTTAGCTCTTGGAGTATGCGAAGGCATTTGGGTAACACGGGTTCTAGAAGAATTGAGGATACAGATAGACTTACCACTTAAGCTATACTCAGATAATATGGCAGCAATAAACATGTCACACAATCCGGTCCAACATGACAGAACAAAGCATGTAGAAATAGATAGACACTTCATAAGAGAAAATATCGATGCCGGAATAGTGGAACTTAGATACATCCCCTCAAAAGAACAGACAGCGGATATACTCACAAAAGGGTTGACTCGAGACAAATTTGAACACCTAATTGGCAAGTTGGACATGATCAACATCTATGCTCCAACTTGAGGGGGAGTGTGGGAGATATTATAGTTTATGAGAGTTAATTACAATTGATTAGCTTTGACTATAGAGGAGTAATTAGGCGAGATTATAGGGATTATCCCTTTTAATTGTACCCAGATTATGCGCAACGGTTATATGTCCATATGTGTATATATATCGGTAGAGTAGAAGAAAATACACACAGAATTATCTTTGATTCTATCTGCCTCTTGTCAGCATTTTTCAATTCATTATTTCATCAAAAACATCACTGCTGAACAATCAAAAAGTTCTTCAGAAGACATGATCTAAGGTTTCAATTCAATTAGACAAATTATCTATAGCATTTATAAAACATCCCAAGAGTGTGACTACATATGTACTGTGACAATTTGTTTCAGAGAAAGGGAAATAAACTGTGACGCATTTGTGAAGAAATCATGTACAAGACAGGATACAATGATCTCTAGAGTCAATTCCCCCCGTTCCAACCCAAAACTAACTGGGAGACAAGTATGCGAATGTATCATCTATGCTAATGGGGAGACAAGTTGCAGATCAAAAGCTTATTGGAAATTTTAAGCGTGGAAAATCAACGAAAAAGAAACATCAATGGCTTAGGCTGTTTATTAGACTTACGGTTATAATAATAAACTACAGTGCATATTTGCAGTGAACCTTAAAAAAATCAAACAATAAGATGAGCACCTTTGCACTATGACAATTAACTGCCTGAGCAGCCTCTACAATTGCTTTACCAATTGGGTGTACTGTATTTGATTCTACTCCAGCAGCTAATCTCAGAACTTCAACATCTGACCAATCATTGTCAGCAGTTTGCCTACATTAGCCATATGATATACCATTACCTTTAATTGCATAGCTATTCTACCAAAAAAACATATAATTTCAGACAATTGGTGACACTTAAACGTAAATTTTTCAGATTCAGAATAACAAGTTGTTTTCCCAAGAAATCATTACAAGAGTACAAACATGGAAAACAGTTCTAGTTGAAATTTTCTTAATGCCATATGCATATTTATATATGTATATACTAATGGAACTTGGCAGCAATATGCATTATTTATGGAATAAAATGAGGTTATCCCTACCCGGATGCAGAGATTAAGACTTAGCTCAGTGAAATTACAACCACACAATCACAGAAATGATAGAAAATAGCAGAACAGAGAATATACCGCCGTACTTGAGCATTGAGAGGCTTACCTCTGCACAATTAATTCCCTAAGTTCTCCACACTCCCCTCCCTCTCTATGCTGTCAGAATTAGTTACAAACCCCATCTATCATTGCCAGCCCATACCCTCCCTGACTTTTTCTTTCTCTGGTATGTTTTAGTCAGTTGGGATGCCAGGCCCATCACATACACAAGAAACGAGAATTACAGAATTAAATTAAAACATCTTTAGTTTTACAACGTGGGGTTGGGTCTAGTGGAAGGGGCTAGTCCCCCACAATATGGTGAACCAAGGTTCGAATCACCGTTGGGAGAAGTGCCCTCGAATAGGATTGCCTCCAATAGGAGGATACCTATGCTTAGCAAAAAAAAATCTTTAGTTTTTTTACAATAGTTGTTAAGATAAAGCAACCTTAAATAATTTTTCTTTTTTTTTAATTACACTTATAGAGGCAAGCCAAAAAAATTAACTAATTAGCCTAATCTATGTACATATAATTGATCCCCCTGATTTATTATGTCTGTCAATTACAGTTTTTGATAGCCACATTGGACTACCATCTTTTTTTATATTTGATACCTAAAAAAGGAATAATATATGGTAGGAGTTCCAACTTTTATTGATGATCTATTCAATATCAAGGGTTAGGGTTATCAATATGAGAGGGCTGTCTCATAATTTTTCATCATAAGATGTGGTTCCAAACTGACAGCAAAATGGGATGAAAATCAAGTGAAAGTCAATATCTTTATAATAGTATCTCTTTGCATATAAAAATGTGTGACCCACTCAACCTTAAGTTTTTGTTTTGTCCACTTGCAACGACAATCTTTGTCACAACTGGTCTACCAATCGTCAAGGTCCCTGTTTTGTCAAATACAACAGCATCTACCATTGAAAACTTCTCCAGAATGTTTCCACCCCGTAAAAGTAATCCTCTTGTAGCTCCCAAAGAAGTTCCAACCTGTTAAAACACACAGCAAATCCGTAAGACTTAGTCTACACACAATGATAACTATGGGGATGAGAGATGCAGTCTCCTTGAAGATGTTACCAGCACAGCTGTAGGTGTGGCCAACCCAAGTGCACACGGACAAGCAACAACCTGTGTCAACTTACTGTAAGTAATTTCCAATAATAAATGACCAGATTCTCTTTTGAGCAGGGGAAAAATATAGAATTGAAGACAAGTTCACACCCTCCAAGAAAGGAAAAACCATAGAAATAAAGAATAATTAAAGAACTAAATTGGGGAATAGAGGTTAAAATAAGTCCAATACCATGTCAAAAAAGCACTTGATCTAATAGATGAAAGCATCATATCAGATGCAAAAATGGGTTTGTCTTATAAGTTGCTGACATAGTATGAAAGAAGACAATTATGTACTAGCTTCCTCATGGGTCAAAGGAGATCAGTGGAATGTGTTGAAGATATTCAGATTAATGAGAGAGAGATCATAGGGATTGAGAAGGAGAGATTTTAGGAGATATTATTGTGATTTTATTCATTGAATCATTTCCGGATTATGTGCTGTAAATCCCATCAAATGTGGGATCCTATATGTGTATATATGTAACAGAAACAGCAGATGAAAATACAGAACAAAGTATTGCACTGAACCTTGAGTTATCGGTTTTTTTTCTCTCGTTCATCATTCCTTTTACGATGAACATGGTATCAGAGCCAGCGGTCAGTTCTGTCCACCCTTCCACCGCTGAATCCGACGGCACCGTCTCGTCCGACGGTGGGTCACGTCCTCACTCAACCAAAGTTGCTGGTCTTGAAGGATCAACCGTCATCATCGTGCCGGAACGTCTCACCGGCGACAACTACCTTGATTGGAGCCAGTCCATGCTCCTTGCTCTTGACGGACGGGACCGACTTGACTTCATCCACCACGATCAACCTGCTACGGGCGATGTCACCATTCTCAGGCGATGGAAATCTGACAATGCCTTGGTTGCCGCGTGGCTCCTCAATTCGATGCTCCCTGCCGTCAGACGCAATTTTATGTTTCTCACTTCCGCCAAAGCCATTTGGGTCTCTGTGAAAGAAGCATACGGAAAACGACCAAGCGCCTCTCTGCTTTTTGATCTACGGGCACGAATCTGGACAGTTAAGCAAGGCAACCGACAACTCAATACCTACTACCTTGAGAAATCATCACTCTGGCACGAAATAGATCTCCTACAGCATCGCATCTGGAAAGACCCCGACGATGCTGCTGAATATCGTCGAGCCTTGGAGGAGGAAAGATTGTTCGAATTCCTCGCTGGTCTTGACGCAATTTACGATGATGCTCGTGGACGCCTTCTCAGCCGAATCCCGCTACCTTCCGTTGGCGAGGCGTTTGCTCTACTGCGAGATGAAGAATCTCGTCGCTCCGTCATGCTCGTCAACCATGGAGCTCCTCGGCCACCGCCCACTGAAGCCTCTGCTCTTGCCTCTCGGGTTGCAGATTCTGGACAGAGGAGAGAACGCCCAAGGTGTGACCATTGCAAGAAAACAGGCCACACCAAGGACACCTGCTGGGATCTTTACGGCAAACCTCAGGATTGGAAGCCAAAACCTCGCCGACCGAAGGGGCATCTGGCTGAAACCTCAAGTGCAGAAGAGATGAGCTCGTGTCCAGTCGGCGCAGTACATGGACTCATGCCCTCAGGCCCAATGAACAGCGCCCACTCATTCCCTGCAGGTCCAACACCCCCAGGCCCACCAGGCGTTCTCCTTCCCAGCGCAAGCCCATTTCCTGCAAGCCCAATGCACATTAGCCCATCTCAAGGACCAGATCCAATCAGTCTTATTTTGGAGAGGTTGACTGCACTTGAGAATAAGACCCGTCAACAGCCACACACAGCTAGTATGGTACAAAGAGGTAATTTCTTTAAGGCCCTGGCTACTATCAAAGGTAAGACTAACGGCCCTTGTTGGATAGTTGACTCAGGCGCCTCTGATCATATGACTGACGATGTTTCATTGTTCTCAACTTATAAACCTGCCCAGTCCCGTCTCACAGTTAAAATTGCTGATGCCTCTGATTCCCTAGTAGCTGGTAGTGGTACTATTAAACTTTCAGCTACCCTCACCCTTCACGATGTGCTACATGTTCCTAAGCTAAAATGCAACTTATTATCTGTGAGCCAATTAAATAAGCGAGAACGATGTCATACTGATTTCTTTGCCACTCATTGTGTTTTCCAGGATCTGCTCACGGGGACGACGATTGGTGTTGCTAAGGAACTTGATGGACTCTATTACCTGAACGAGTGTCACCATCCGCCTCTATCTGTCTGTAATAAGGTGTCTCTCCCTAGAACTAGTGACCTGGAATTATGGCACAAAAGACTAGGACATCCTAATTTTCATTATATGTGTAAGATGTTCCCATCTATTTGCTCAAAGGACAATTCTGATTTTTATTGCGACTCATGTGAATTGGCAAAACATCATCGCACCTCTTTTCCCAGCAAATCTTATCAGCCGTCCAAACCTTTTTCCATTATTCACAGTGATCTGTGGGGTCCATCCCGTATTCCAAATCGCACCCACTCAAAATGGTTCATGACCCTAATTGATGACCATACCCGTGTCAGTTGGGTTTTTCTCTTAAAAGATAAAACCGACGTTTGTCAGACGATTATTGATTTTTATAATATGATCCTTACTCAATTTGACACAAAAATTCAAACCCTTCATTCGGATAATGGTACCGAGTATTTCAATCATACACTCTCCACCTTTCTCAAAGCCCACGGCATTATTCATAAAAGCTCTTGCCCTCACAGCCCTCAACAAAACGGGATCGCTGAACGGAAAAATCGACATATCCTAGAAACTGCTCGTGCTCTCCTGTTTAGCAGTAACGTTCCTACCTACCATTGGGATGATGCTATCCTCACGGCTACCTTTCTAATCAATCGAATGCCTTGCAAACCATTATCTTTTCAAACACCCCTCCAAGTCCTCCACCACTATTTTAACAAACCATACCTCATGAATACCTTACCTTTGCGAGTCTTTGGATGTACCACCTTTGTTCACTTACATCACTCACCTAAACTTTATCCCAGAGCTGTCAAATGCATTTACCTAGGGCCTGCTGGGAACCAAAAGGGCTACAAATGTTTTGATCCCACTTCTAAACGTCTCTACATTACTTGTGATGTCACCTTCCGTGAAACAATTCCTTTTTATGCCTCGGTTCAGGGGGAGATTTGGAGAGAACCTCAGACCACAGACATTGAACCTATATCTCCATATCAAACCACAGACATTGAACCTATACCCACATATTCTGAACCTGATCGAATCTATCTCCTTGAAGAACCAGTACATGTGGAACTAAGTAAGGAAGACACTAATTCAGGGGGAGATACCAACAGGTGGGGACAAGTCTACACTCGTAGGAACATGGACATAACAGGTAATATTCCTCAAGTAACTGACACAACCCAAGGATCTGAACCAGGAGCAGGTCCTGATCATGGGACTCCGGTAGAAGATACAGACCTTGATCTACCCATTGCAGTCAGAAAACAACAAAGATCTTGCACTAGACACCCCATAGAAAGGTTTGTCTCTTATCAGGCCTTATCATCTAAACACTGTGCTTTTGTATCTCACCTTGATCAGATCAAAATACCAGAAAGCATAAATGAGGCTCTTGATAATCCTGAGTGGAGAAAAGCAGTAATGACAGAGATGGAGGCCTTAGAAAGTAATAAAACGTGGGAAGTAGTTGAGCTACCCAAGGGAAAGAAAGCTGTGGGTTGTAAATGGGTATTTACCCCTAAATATTGCGCTGACGGGACTCTGGACAAATACAAGGCAAGATTGGTGGCGAAAGGGTTCACCCAAGTTTATGGCATGGACTACACCGAGACATTTGCACCAGTAGCCAAACTCAACACCATCAGGATACTTTTTTCTCTAGCCGCTAATCTCGACTGGCCTCTACACCAGATGGATGTTAAGAATGCTTTTTTAAATGGGGAATTGAAGGAAGAAGTATATATGAAAATGCCTCCTGGATTCCCTGGAAGAAAGGAAAATCAAGTGTGCAGGCTGAGGAAGTCATTATATGGTTTGAAGCAATCTCCTCGAGCCTGGTTTGAAAGGTTTACTAAGGTACTTAAAGCTCAAGATTACACACAGGGACAAAGTGACCACACTCTCTTCTTCAGACACCTGCATGGACAAATTGTAATATTGGCAGTATATGTCGATGACATTATTCTCACAGGTGATAATCCGGCAGAAGTCGACAGGATCAAGAAGGCCCTAAACAAAGAATTCCAGGTTAAAGACCTAGGAAAAATGAAGTATTTTCTGGGAATGGAAGTTGCTAGATCTCCAGAAGGAATAAGTATCTCACAGAGAAAATACATTCTAGATCTTTTAAAAGAAACAGGTATGCTTGGCTGCAGACCCAGTGATACTCCTATACGAGCTGACAAGATAAGTGATGCTGAAGACCTAGGGAAAGCTGTAGATATGGGGAGATACCAACGCATGGTAGGTAAATTGATTTACTTATCTCACACTCGACCAGACATCGCTTACGCAGTTAGTGTTGTGAGTCAACATTCTCATGACCCTAAACAAAAACACCTGAATGAAGTGTACAGGATTCTCAGGTACTTGAAGGGCTCCCCAGGGCTAGGTCTCTTGTTCAAAAAATCCGGAAAAAGAGATGTGGAGATGTTAACAGATGCTGACTGGGCGGGTGACCAAGATGATAGAAGATCCACCTCAGGATATGTTACATATGTTTGGGGAAATCTAGTCACCTGGCGAAGCAAGAAACAAAGTGTGGTTGCTAGAAGCAGTGCTGAAGCTGAGTTCAGAGCTATAGCTCTTGGAATTTGCGAAGGTCTATGGGTAAAGCGAGTACTAGAAGAGTTAAGAATGCCAATGAAGCTACCTATTCGACTACAATCAGATAATATGGCAGCCATCAACTTGTCACATAATCCGATCCAACATGATAGAACCAAACATGTAGAGATCGATAGACATTTCATAAGAGAAAAGATTGACGCAGGAACAATTGATCTCAAGTATATTCCTTCAAAAGAACAGACAGCAGACGTACTTACAAAAGGATTGACTCGAGATAAATTTGAATATCTAATTGGCAAGTTGGACATGATAAATATCTATGCTCCAACTTGAGGGAGAGTGTTGAAGATATTCAGATTAATGAGAGAGAGATCATAGGGATTGAGAAGGAGAGATTTTAGGAGATATTATTGTGATTTTATTCATTGAATCATTTCCGGATTATGTGCTGTAAATCCCATCAAATGTGGGATCCTATATGTGTATATATGTAACAGAAACAGCAGATGAAAATACAGAACAAAGTATTGCACTGAACCTTGAGTTATCGGTTTTTTTTCTCTCGTTCATCATTCCTTTTACGATGAACAGAATGTAAGGCTCACATACAACTTCTGAAAATCATACCAGAACACTGCAAGCAAGTTGCAATGCCAGAGAAACTGCACTTCCTTGATAAAGAGCAGCAGGTAGAATGCGTCTGCCAAACAGACTCCAGAATGTAAATGTGGCTGCAGAAGCTGCCATTACTCCATAAGTGAAGTGTCCAGCCACCTGGATGCAAAATATAGTGTTACAAAATTAAGTGAAAGGTAAATAACCATAATAATAAATGTTGGGAATACCTATAACCAGCAAGCAAACAATGAGCAAAAATATACGAACAAAAAATAATTGGTAATTTGTTAATCCCCCAATATGTTCAGTTGGCACATATGCATGCATAGAAATCAAGGAGAGGCCATGAACACAATCCTATTCCTATCCCATTCTCATAATATATGTATGGGCATACAAATGACCTTGAGAAATTCCTAAATTCCACTCAAACCAGACACAACAGTAAACAACATAATATAAAGATTTCTAATTCACTATCTAATCATTAATATTCCTCAAAAGATGAAATTTCCAAGAAAAAAAGAACCACAAAAGGATGCACTATGGACGGAAGAAACAAGATAGAGAAAACGAAAAAATATCACATTACAATGTCTAATATTAACAAGGTTTTGTCATTTTAGACATCTTAGCCAACTGTTCCTTCTTTCAAGATCGAGCCAGCAAGGATCAATAATTAAAATTGTAAACCAGATATTGCAATTTGAAGAACCTGAATTTAGCCAGAATCCTTATTGCAGCAACATAATATGATGGCCATAAAAGTGATAAAAAATTCAATAATAAAACCTTGTCAGCCAAACGTTGAACTGGAGCTTCCCTACTCTGTGCTTCTTCAACCAGACGAACGATGTCTCCCATGGCAGTCTCGCTGCCTGGTCTCTGCACTTGAATTGTAAGAGTGCCATTTAGATTTATACTCCCAGCAGCAACCTGACTCTGCATATACAAAATCCAACAGTCTCAATTAAATTAATTGTAGTGCAGCTACAGCTACGGAAAAGGAAATATGTTGGTTAAACGACCCCACAATATCATTAAAGAGTTCCCATAACTAGTACAAATGCACCACACTGATTGCACCATAGACCCACGTATAGAGGAACAAGTAAGACTTACGAGTAAAGTCAAAAGCCAATTTTTATCCAATAAATATGTTGAGAAAGAATATACCCCAGGTAGTTTTGTTGCTGGCAGAGGCTCTCCAGTAAAACTTGACTCATCTACTGTGCTCCTGCCAGTTCTGACAATTCCATCAGCTGGAATACGATCCTAGAGAGTAAGAGTATATCGGTTAAAAAATATCCCAAAGGATCCTAACAAATACTTTATGAATGTGATCTTAACCAATATTAGCAATAATTTTGTTGCACGAACAGCATCATACTTGCTTTTAGTTCTAACTTATATTAGCCTTGCTGCCATCCATAGTATTATATGGATATAAAATAATACTTTTACTGAAGGTAGTAGCTTTTGAAAGCAAAGCAGATTGAGACAGATAAAAATGCAATTTAAAAAGATAAACTATTCTTGCACATCTCCCCACATTTTGTCCCCCTTTTCCATTTCCCTTTGTTTGAGGACATGAAGTACACAACTATTGCATCTTTATATTTATTAGACAATTTTAGTACGTCATAATAGGCTACTAATGGTCAGCCATAATGGAAAAACAAACAGTATAAGCTCCTGCTACAAAAGGGTACAGGAGCTGCAGAGTTTTATCCTGACAAACTGAAGACTCTATATTACTTACTCCAGGAAGCACAAGAATTCGGTCTCCAACAGAAAGACTGTCAGAAGGAACTTCAACACTTGAGTCAAACTCCTTAGTGTCATTGCTAACCAGAAGGCGAGCCTTTGATGGCAATATACTCAAAAGTCCAGTCATATCACTGGTTGCTTTAATTTTAGCTCTCTGTTCCAGATTCCTTCCTAACAAGACAAATGCGATTAGCATAATTGGTTCCTCAAAGAAAGCCTTCCAACCCTGCATTAAAAAAAAATCCATTTACCACATCCATATTCATGTAAACTATTACTGCATGCCAAATTGCATATTTTCAAGGGAACAAATATACTTTCTTGTTTCTGTTTGATATGTCACGCACAAAGCAGACAATGAGGATCTCACATACAGTTTTCCTCAACTGTTGTAATTTGTTTTTAGAATGTGAGGAAGCCCCAGGAAATCTACCAGTTCTTATTTGGTTCTCTTTCCTTATGAGAATGTGAATAAAACACCTCATTATAAAATAAAGACAAGTGTTGATGAAATTCAATCACAAGACAAAAACTAATAATATCTATGTAAATCTTATAAGAGACAAATAGGATTTCTATTAACCATGCATTGTTATATCATAAAGTAGAATTCAGAAGCGACTACTAGACCCAAAATAATTTAAGAAACAAATGATTTAGAAGGCATTTTACCAATTTGGGCAGCAAGACAGCAAATAGGCTGACAGCAAATGATGACAAAGACCCAAGACCAACCAATGTGTTCATGTTTGGTGCCTTTTTAAGAAGGCTTCTTATGCCATCAAGAATAAGTTGACGCCCCGGACCAACCAATGTAAACAAAGACAGGGATAGGTGAAAGCCAGTGGAATGAAATGCATGGATCCAAGGTGCCTTCGCTCCAAGGAAATGAGAGAGATGGCCAACAAGGCAGACAGCACATAGAGCCCAGGAAACAGCTAACTCTCGCCCTTAAAACACACCATGAAGAGAGAAAAAGAAAGGAATTTCATCATTAACCTCATGATTACAATCGAAGGATCGTAAGAGATTCAGAGAAATATTATCAGCAACATCTTCCATCATCTTATATAAGCTAAAAATGCTTAGCAGATGTTTACCACTTTCTTTCAACTGTCTGTGTTTTTCCTCCATCTTCCTTTCAAAAACTTGGAGGAAACTGTCTCTTGCTGAATCTGGACTTAAAGAAAACAGAATTGTCAAGCAATCATGTACATCAATTGTGGAAACTGGCATGATTTCAGTTTCATGCAAATGTAAACCTTCAACATTAAGATATATAGTTAAGATGACAAGCATCAATAGAAACATTGACTAGATTCATTTGCAACATTAGGAAGTTCTAAAAACACATTACCGGCACCAAGTTTTCAAAGAAAATATATTATTCCCGACATATAATGGAACAATGGGCCAGAAAATTCCACTACACAATTAAAAGTGAGAATTTATTTAGTTTAAGTTCACAAAAATCTAGCAGCAATAGACATGTTCTATTTTCCCCTATTTTTTGCTGCAAAGGGCAGAAACTAGCTGCAAAAAAATCATGAACAAAGCCTTAAAAAGAAAGCACTTTCTTAAAGCCATAGAAAACACCTGGCCCATCAGCATCTCCTTCATACATGAAGAGGCTGGGCCCTAGTGATTAAAAGCTGAACTGGATACAGTCATCACCAAAGTCTGATTCCTCAGTAGAGGTACAATTACATGGATTAGTATGCATAATCTAGTTGAACAAAGGAAAATAAGTCATGAAAATTAAAAAGAAAAAATATCACAGCACATGAAATGAGATTTTAAGTTTACATTTGGAGGTTATAAATTGCAGAAGATAGAATAAATAACACAGACAGATCACAGAATTGAATGTTCATTACACCAACTGTATACCGCACTAACCGGGCAGTGGGTAACCAATTGGAAATCCCACTTCTAATAAGCACATAACCTACTTTAGATGAAAAGTTCATAAAGTCTTGATAACTAAAGGACTTCTAGTTTTGGATATCAGCAAATTCTTCAAATGCAGGGCCTCCCAAGCCCAGACAAGACTCCCAAATACTAACCACATTAGCCGCCGAGACTGACTTACTGAAGGAGAAATTCTAACATCAATAATGATTTTTTAAACCTAATCTATACATCTAAACTGGTGGAGATAAGATTTGAAAACTACTTAGTCATATAAAAGGTATCATGGGAACCTCTTGAACTGAGGACATACCATTCACTCCAGACAACACCTCTTTTGCACTAAAATGGCGAAATAACTACATCAGTCGCTACTTTCTGACCTGCCACTAACCCACATAAATCAAATGAACTCTAAAGCATGTGGTAAGTGGCAACATCCAAACTTATTTGAAGTAATGAAAACTTAGCAAACAGCTAGGGGATTAAAATGTTATTTAGATGATCTTTTTTATGCTGTTTGAAATTTGAATTTTGTAAGAAAATTCAACTGCTTGTCATTTCTCAAACATTAGTTTTAAAATTTTCAACTGAATAAAAAAGTCAGTCTTGAGAGTATGACTGAACCTTTTACCATAGATATTAACAAGGACTTAGAAAAAATCACAGTTATTAGACTTTACGAAGGGTGAATAAAAACAAGGAAATGGACAAGAATAAGGTGTATATAAGTTTAAAAATGAAGTTAGAACCCGAACTCAGAGTGGCAGTTCACAATTCACAAATAAGGAAACTTATAAATAACAGCCCAACAAAAGAAAGCAATTGAATTGAAGAATGAGATTCCATTCACAAAGGTTTTCCACTTATTTACTGCTTCCCTGAAAACCTTCCAATAAATTGTATACAAGTAATACATAGATGTAGCTGACAACCACAGCTTCTTGATATACATTAAAATTATATCTTGATAAACCTCCAAGTAAAAGAAATTCTAATACCAAAACTTATTCTTCCAGGAGCATAAATCTTTACAAACAAAAATGTCAAGAATTTCATAAAAGTCAAAATAGAATACTTGCATGTAACCAATAATTGAGCAACTGGATCAAGAATTCTAGTGATAATGAAAATATGACTTGAACATAGAGCCATCTAAAAGTGCCTTCAGAACTTTTATTACTCCTAACATTAAGAGTCCACAGATATATGCCAATGACACTAGTAAGATGAAATCAGCAGCAATGTGAGTAGATAATTTGATACAATCTATCATAAACAAAAATAACCAAGCAAGCATACAACTTTTAACTATGAAGGTAACAATTTAATAAGCAATTGTTAATAAGACTAAAAAATGTATCCTTGTAATATTGCCTTTATTGGTTGACATACCAATGACAGCAAGAGAGATAACTCAAGAGAGATAACCAGAAAACTATGAGAGGTTTTGTATAATATTCTTGCTTGTATTGCTTCATTGTTGTGTTACATATATATACACATATGAGATGATTCTAGAGACTGATTTATGGGGATCTTATAATCTGTACAATAAATGCAAATCACCCATTATCCTCCTAATTAATAGATATAACAGCAAATCACCCATAATCCTCCTAATTAATAGATTCTCCTATAATCCCTCCTATTATCTCTCCATTTAATGCTAATATTTACAACAGCCTTCCCTATGTCAATAAGACTAAAAAATGTAACAAAACTAAATGACATTGAAAATGTTGGTGATCAAGAACCAATACCCCGAAGGCTAGACTTGAAGCCACAGCTAGTCAAATGCTCTGCAAGCGCCTCTCCTAATTGCTTTTGCCAATTTGGTACAGTTTTTGCTTCAGATACAGGCCAAACTATGGCTGTCTCTGTTGTTAGATTTACAGTAGCAGATGACACTTGAGGCTGTCCTTAAAAGAAACAGATAAAGAGCATCAATTTAGATGCAGAGATGAAAAGCATTAAATTCTTGTGAATTGAAAGAAAACATAGCATTCCAAGAACAATACATTTTTTCTTTCTTTTATCTTTGTTTCCTATTCATTTTGTTCAGTAAAAGAGAGTATCAAGGATATATAGCCTTGAAACCCTGTTCTACACTTCCAGTCAATTCACCTTAGGTTTAGGGCTACTTAGGCTGCATTTGGCAGCATGGATGTGGAATGTAAGAGATATTCTAAAGGGAAAATAATCATTAATCACTTAAATGTAACTACTAAATGGTAAGGAGCCCTAAATTTTTAAGTTAACTACAAGCCAGACTTCTTTATGAAGTCATTTGTCTGTTCCTTTTCTACCCCTTAGTTCAAGTGCCATCACCCTTTCTCTCTTCTTGGTGATATTTCCAGGGGGATTTACAATTTTACCAACATGTAAGTGGTTTTATCAGAGTCCAGGGGGTCAGGGGCCATAGAACTGAAGGCATGTTGTAGAATAAACATATAGATATTTTAGAATAGTAAATTGCTATGATTTGACAGTTTCCAAGGCCATACCTTGGTACAACAACAACACATGTTTTTATCACAGTATTGGTGCCAGATGCAAGACAAACCAATGACCTAGAGAAGTAATTTAAGGACCTTTGGGCTTGTATCAAGTTCAAAGAGAGCAAAATCCCAGGCCACTAGGTACAAGACCAAGGTCCTTGTTACATCCTTGCATAGACACTGGACCAATATCGTGGTTTCCAGTTTTCAGTAACCAAGTAATAATTCCAAACACAATGAATCAGTTCTTCCACAATAAGTTAGATCTTCCACTATTTACCAATAGGTTCTCTGCAGTTACACCTCAGTGCCCCTGCAACACCTTTGGACTCCATCTCCACCAACTCATTTCCAAGTCATATTCTTAGATACAAGTAAGTAAACAAATAAGTGGGTTTAAATTATGAATTCTGAATTCTAGGACCTGAGAATCCAGTCTTGCTTTGAAATATCTAAGAAAAATTTTGCCACCATTATATTGTTCATTATAAAGCATCCTCATCATGATCGCAAAGTCCAATCAGTTTGCTGAGTAAATTTAACATAACACCCGTAAGATGTGAATACTCCCAGCATCTTTCCTTCAAATAATGCAAAAGCAATCAGTGAAATTAAAACAGGAGCAACTTACTCGACTTTCTAGAATTCTTTTCACATTAGCCGCACATCCCCCACACACCATTCCCTATCAGAAAAAGCAGGATGTATATTTAAAAATATATAAATAAAAAGAGGTAAAGACCACCTCAGAAAACACGTAATAGAGTGCGAGAGAAGCTCATACCGCAACATCAAGAATAATAACATCAGGTGAAAGTGCCGAAAGTTCTTTACCACCATCACCGACCAATTTGAGATTAGCATCTCCAGAATCACCACCGGCGCCACCATCTCTATCACCACCACCGCCACTCACCCCTCCAAGCCCACCATTTCCAGCGCCAGAAGAAGAAAACGGAGCAGCGGAACGCGAAACACACTGGAAACGACAGGGCAGTCGGGTGACCACCGCACACAAGCTCCTGACCGAGAGGGAAGAAGAAGCAAAAGAGCTGCAGTTGCGTATAGCATGGTTATGAGAAAGGCATTTAAGCCTTTGGTGGAGAAGAACCGTGGGAATGCATTGACTCGAAGGAGCTCTGCAGAAATGGCGATTCAGAGCTCTGAAGAGCGCCATATGCGTGGAATCCATTGCAGTTGCAGAAAGTTCTTCTCGGCTAAACACCACACTATTCTATCTATCTGCCCACCATCTAGTGATTCTGGCGGGCGATGACTATCGTTAAATAGTAATCATTTAACTAATTTAAATAAATTAAAAAAATAATTAAATTAATTAATATAATATTTTTTAATCTTAAATATAAAATATATTTAATTAATTTAATTAGATTAAAAAATTAATTATTATAGTATTTTTTTTAAAATATTTTAATTATTTTTATTAGTTCTCTTTTATTCTCTTAGTTGATTATTGTTAAGAGATTATCAATAAGAATAATTTAGAAAATAGTTAATAAATTTAAGAAATATATCTTATATTTAAAATTAAAATTAACTCTTTAATTAAATTGGAGGAGTATAATTTTTTTAAATATTATAATCACTTTGTATAATTACTTTTCTCCCTATAGATAATTAAAAAAATAGATAAATATAAAAAAATATATTTTATATTTATAATTAAAATTAATTTTTAATTAAATCTTATATTAAAAATTAAAAAAAAATATTTCACCTTGTTAAAAAAAATATTTGCCATAAAAAATGATTCCGATCAGTTTTTTTTTTTTTTTTCACATGCTCCTCACGCAAATGGAGCGATTCCAATCAGGTTTTAGGAGCTACCCTGTTTGGAATTTAATAATGCACAAATAGTAGTGATACTTAAAAAAATGATGGGGATGATAGAAAAACAATGTATCTAATAAATATTTCAAATCAAAATTATATTTAAATCAAATTCTTTATATTAATTTTATCAAGTTTTTTAATCACATTTAGTTATATATATATTATTTTTTTCATATAAATTTAAAATAAATATGATATCAAACAAAGTGAGATTTAAAACTTAATAAAATAGTTGCAAAGAATTTGATTTGAGTTTTCTTAAAAACAATCAACAATGTATCAAATATGATAAGTAATACATATAATATGAAATTTATATATATTATTCCTAGGGCAACATTCTTTTGAAAAACTTTATATAACTATATTGAAACTAGATTATATAGTGTGATTTTTTATAAATTTTAATATTATATATATATATATATATATATATTTTTACGTTCAGGATTCTTCATCATTAGCAACAAACAAATTAAAGACTCCAATTTTCTTAACCCTCTTCAAATTATTTACTGAACTCTAACATATTATTTCTTTTATAGTTGTAATCATCTTGCTACTTTGAATACACACTGTTACTTCAATATAATAATGATTATATGTGATCCGTTAATTTAGTTAATAAAAAATTGATTTATATTCTATAAAGTTATAAATTCAAATCATGTTATTAATATATAAATTTTGTTATAAGGCGATATATAAATATTTTTTTAAATAACTTTTTAAATTTAGAAATATATCATGACCCTAATACACTCAACCACTAATTCACTTAAACTTTTTATTTAAAAAAAATATGATATGATATACTTCAATTTCAATATACACACTGATATATTGATTTGAAAAAGAAGAAGAAGATAAATAATACATCAAAGTTTAGGGTAAATGTATATTTACTATCCTAAACTAATTTTAAAAGTGTAATTAGAAACCTAAAGTATTTAAGGGTGCAATCAGTACCCAAAATTAATTTTAAAGATGCAATTAACATCCTAAAATATTTAAATTGTTACAATGTTACCCATTCACTAATAAAAATACAAATTTTTGTTTAAAAATGTCACATAAATTTTTTATTTTAATATATTATTGTTTAAAATGATATATGTGTAATATTATTTTAATAAATTATATTAAATAAATTATAGAATTTCTCAATATTCACATATGAATTATATAGAATGTCAATTTTAAGGTTTATTCAGTATTCTTTTTTAAACAATATGACACATTTAACTTTTTAAATAATAATATGTTGAAAAAAGTTTATGTGACATGGATCGAATAGAAATTTATATTTTTGTCAGTGAAAGTGTAGAATTGCACTAATTTAAATACTTTAAGGTGCTAGTCACACCTCTAAAATTAGTTTAAAGTGTTAATTACACCTTTAAATATTTTAAAATATTAATTACTCCTCTAAAATTAATTTGAGATATTGAATACACCTTATTCTAAAGTTTATTCTTGTGTATCGATTTCTCACTTATAAATTAGCAAAAGCATTCCTTCACAATTTGGTGAAACCGTAAGAGGTACATTTTTTTATTTATAAATATTCAATCAACAACTCTACATAGAATACATCATTTAATTAATGTTAACAAAATAGAAGGGGTAATTAAAAAAAATACTTAATGATAGCCTAGTGGAGCTGGGGCCTCTCTCAATTCCTTTCCTTGATACTGTATATCCTGCATCAAATGAACGATAACATTAAGACAAAACGAAACCTAATCCTACATAGAAATATTATAATATAATATACTTTATTTTTCAACAAATAAATTATAAAATTCATCACTGCAAGTCCCTAATACATTTCCCTAAAAAAAGAGCATATATATTATAAAATTTATATACTTTTTTCATGAAAAAAAATTCAAATTGACTAGGAAAAATAAAAGAAAATATTGCTGAACAGATTGCAAATATATATAGATTCAAAATAACTGTAAATATAGAAATCTTGGTTGCAAATGGAAAATTTTAAAATGAGTTTTTTGCCACAGCAAAGTTGTATGTCCCTCTCCTCTTCTTTGTTTTCTTCATTTTTCTTCTGTTATTGGTTTTGTAATCAATATTTTTGGGTTCCTAGCTACCTCTCTGATTCATCTGTTTTGGGGCAATGAACTCACTATTAAATTGCGAAATTTTTCTTGCTTCTTTTCATTAGTCACTATGAGTTAATCACATGCTTGTACTCTTAATCCTCATTTAATCAGTAAGGGTGTTAGAAACTAACTACTATTATAAAAGTAAGAGAAAAATAATCATTTAATAATTATAGTTATATGCCTCAACTGTAACTTAGTACAATTCAATCTTTATAAATTTGACTCGTTAAAACTCAACCCATAAACTCTGACACAGTTATACTTAATACTTATAGTTTAATTATTTAAAATATTAGTCTCTAGGCCTAAAAAAATAACTTTAGTTGTTATAATTTTATTTTCTAAGTTGTAGAGACCTACTCCTCTTATCCTTAATATAAGATCTAATTGGGGAATTGATCTTAATCCTAAATATAAAACATATTTTATAAATTTATTAATTTTTTTTATAAATTAACCATATTGATACTCACTCAATAATAATTAAATAAGAGAGGGAGAGAGGGAGTCAAGGAAGATATTTAGGATGTTTTAAAAAAAATTTATCAGATTAACTAATTTAACTAAATTTTTTAATTTAATTAAATTAGTTAAATATGTCATATATTAAAGACTAAATGAATATATTTTAAATGGTTAAAATCATAAAAATTAAGTTATAATAAGTCAAAATTTAGAGATAGAGTTTCAAATTTTAGTATGGAGTAAAAATTATAGAAACTGAATTAACAATATAGTAAACTTTCAGTCCCCTTATAGTGAATTGAGGATGAAGAAGCAAATCAGAGACGGGTAGAGAGAAGACTTACAGAAGCAAAGTGATTGACATCGCGATGGTGAGCTTCATCAGCGCGAATAACAGTAATAACATCTTTAAGAGTAGCATCTTTAGGAAGCCTCCAATAATCAATAGCAATAGCAGGAGCAGGTTCATTCTCAACCTTCCCCCTTTCAATGGCCATCAAATGCTCAGTGTAAGAATTCACAGCTTCCTCTTCTAAGTACCCTACGAATCTGTGAGCTATTTTTGGAGAGATCATGTAGAACAAGAAGAAGGCGTTGAAGAACACTCCCTGTGCTGTTATTATCAGTAGCCTCTCATGCCAGTTCGGATTTACTAGCTCCGTCATTGTCATCAAGTGCATCCTCTCGTTCTCCGCTTCTTCTAGCAGAGCCTTGATCCACCCGCCGCTGTGCTGGAACCGTCGGAGGGACTTCAGGTGTAGCACCATCCCTCCCACCATCCCCGGCACCGCCGCGATTGTTTCTAGCATCATCGCGTGGCACCCGTATCGCTCCTGTAGATATATCATGAGCATGTAGCTTTTTGATATTTTCTATGCTCCTTTATAATATAACATATTTTTTTAAATATTATTTTTTTTCATTCCCTTATTAACTGTAAAACTTCCTAATTAATTAACTGATTTTATTGAGGATAATTTTAATATTTTACAAAGAAACTAACTCCATTGATGGAACCATACTTGTATCAAATTTTTTACCTCGATTTGGTCAAATTTTCTAATTCATGTGTGCTATTTTTTATGTGAGTTTAAATTAAATAAAAATATTAAAAAAATAAGACACATGATAAAATAAAATTAAAGAACTTGATGAAATAGATGTAAAAAATTTAAAACAAGTTTTCTGCTTCATTAATTTATATAAAAAAGTTATTTATATGCTTATAAATAGGTAAATTGAGATCTTTAACGCCTTTTATAATACCTCAACCTCTCAAATTTTGTTCTATTAATTTCTCCATAAAACAAGTGACATTTTGATAATAAAATGAAATAAATTTAATTTGTTTATGATTTTTTAAAGAAAAATACTCCAAAATTTTGCAACTTCGATTTTTTTCAAAAATTATTTAAAAAAACAAAACAACACCGTTTCATGTTTATAAGATATCAAAATGTTACTCGTTATATAGAATCTAATTATCAATAAAAAAAGGGGAAAATGTTTTAAAAGGTTGGAATATTACTAGAGCCATTAGAAAATGAGCATTAGAGAGAGGCTGCTTATTCTCTTATTTGCATATGTACTTACAAGTCACAACAGTGATATTTAGCTTTTAGATTAAAGTATTTAAATTCTACATCACGAGTTTTCAAATTGACATATGATCATTAACTAGCTTCTCCACTAAATTCGGATATTAGAAGACAATAATACCCACACGCAAACTTAGAAGAGGAAGAGAGCACGAACCTTAAAATACAGATGTGAGAGAACATTAAGGAATTTCACTGTCCTGAAAGCAACCTTGTCCCCGAAAGTGGTAGGCACATGATGCTTTGTTATATCGATCGACAAATCTGCACGATAAGTTTCCCATGGCTGCAAAACACACACCCAATTAATCGTTGTTTATAAATAAAAACAAGTTCACAAAGTCAAATCAGTCAAATTAAACAATCGTTAATTATTATATATGGTACCATGAAACAGTTCCAAGGCCACTCAGTTCCGTCCTCTCTTTTAATCTTCGGCATTGAAATCCCCCAGTAGCTTGAAACGGCGCCGTTCCCGTTCTCCTGCTTCTTCTCCGACTCTGTTTTCTCCTGCTGCTGTGGCTCCTTCTCTGCCGGAGAAGGTGCCAAGGTCGATGACATCCTCGGCCAGTAGCCATAGAGATGCCGGAGTTTCAGCTCCGGCAACGTTGATGATGATGCTGTCACGATATGGCGGTTAAAGTTCCGGGAGCCACCGGATACCAGAACTCGCCCCACCACAGATTTTACCAGAAAGTGCTTCATGATCGACGATGATGATGATGAACTGTTTGTTGACCTACTATATGATTGTGAGAAGCTCAAAAATGATGGAGATATTATATATAGAAAGTTTGGAATACTTATTCTTTTTCGTATTCAAATTTTTATTTTCCATTTCGTGGTCGGATTAAGAAGAACCTCCATTATTGAAGGAGTCAGTGATTAGAAAAAAAAAAAAAAAGAACGTGTTACGAAGGTGACGGGATCGTGTGGAATGGTCCGGGATGGCTGAGCCGTCGGCTGGGAGATCAAAGGAAATATAATTACTCGTTCCCCATGTGGGCGCACGTTGTGGTGGCTGCGATGTTTGGCGATAGGCGAATGAATCCAAAATGGATTCCTCAATAAACATAAAATATGAAAAGTTTACTTGACTATAATAAAAAAAATCATCAAAAAAGTATTCTTAAAATATTGTAAAAACTATTTAAGCTAAAAATAGATCTAAGGCCGATCTAATTTAATAATTTAAACTATAGATTTCTCACGTTATACAAAGAGTTAAAATTTGATTTTTGAAAGATTTAAATTCTATTTTAATATTTTTAAGATTTTGAACCATATGATAATTTATTAATAAAACTTTAAAATTCTTTAAAAAAATTTAAGTCCTCATTGTGATCATTGAAAAATTTTGAGCATATTGATGGTAATTAATTGTTAATTACATTAAAATGAGGTTCAAAATCTTTTAAAAATTAAAGTGAGATTACTAATTGAGATAATTAATTATATCGTAAAACAAATAAATTAAAAGTATTAAATCAGGTCGACTCAAATATATTTTTAATTAAATTAGATATTATAAGATTTTAAAAGTATAGTTTATAGTTAATTGGTTTACTCCTTTCTCTATAAAATATAATTAATAATCCCAATCAGTAATTATAATTTGATTTGCGAAAGATTTTGAACATCATTTTAATAAGATTAATAATTAATTACTATCAAATTTTTATTCATAATAAAAATTTATAATAATCATAAATAAATTATTTTTCCGTTCACCGTGCAATACATGGAAAAAAATATCTAGTTTAGCTATTTGGTTAAATAAAATAATCAATAGAAAGTCTACGATAAATCGAAGAAAGTCTATGATAAATCGAATATTATTTATAAATGGTATAATTCCCACAATAAAATATTGATAGTTTGAATAATTAAAAAAATAGACACCATCATTTTATTAGTATGACTTTTAAGTATAGCTGGTAAAATAGACTCAGCCCACGGGTTGGGCCCATTTTACCTTAAGGGGGCGGGTTCGGGCTAGCAAAATGTCAGCCTGGCCTTCCCTCCTCAGCCCGCCAAATTGGCGGGCTAGCCCGTTTAGTGGCTGGCTGGCCCTCCATTTTGTTTTTAATTTTAATATTATTATTTATTTTACTTAAATGTTATTTTGAATACTCCTATTATCAAATACTAGTAAAGATAATTACTTAGTTGTTAATATATATTTACATATTATAATTGATTAATATTATGTTAATATTTATTTAAATTTATAGTTATAAAATTTGAGTTTTTTTTATAAAAAAATATGAATTTTTAAGAGTATAACATGATCAATTTTTTTATTATACTAATATAACATTAAAAAAAATTTATTAATATTTTAAAAATGTTAAAAATATATTTTTTTAAATTAAAAAAAAAGTGGCCAGCTTACCACTAAGGGGGCGGGCTGCACAGCCCGCCCCCTCTTCTTGGGGTTGGGGGTGGGTTGGCCTATTTTTTACGGGCTAACCCGTATTCCCAGCTCTACTTTCACTTTCAGGTGATTGCTAATATATTTTACATTGAGTGCAGGGGTATATTGTTATTAAATAGTGGTTGAAAAAATAAAAGAAAAGGATAGGTTAATATGCCAAATAAGTTAAAATTTTCATTATTCATCACTTCTTATAACGTTATTGGGTTAGCTTTTTTTTTTAAGTGTTTTTACACTCTATATATATGAGGTAAATATGTAAAAAGAATTTTGTTTTAAATTATATAAATAAATATTTTTTTATCATAATCCCCAATAACCAATTAATAGTAGAATCTCGTACATGTTTTTCTCTCAAACTACTCATATTGTACAGATCCAGTGCATGATTAAAAAGAGAAATTATATTTTTTCAGAGACAACACATATTTTTTTATAAATAATTAATTTAATTATTTTTAAATTTATATAGAGTACTCTAATATTTAATATAAGATATAATTAAAAAGTTGATATTGATACTAAATATAAAATATATTTATTATATTTAATATTTTTTTTAAAATTATTTTTATTGATACTCTATCAATAATAATTAAGTAAGAAATAGAGAAAATGAATTAGAAAAAATGATTATACTATTTTTCTAAAAAAATAGTATATTAATTTTTTTTATTTAATTTAATTAATTAAATATATTATATAAATAATAGGAGAAGTAATTATGTAACTATTACTCTTACACCAGCAGAGTATTTTATAAAGAAATTAACAAGTACTCAAACAAGTTACGGGGGGAACGCGCATAAGGTAGTGAATAGTGATTAGGTCAATCCATGAAATAATTATAATAGATGCATCGGATGGCCGTGAAGGAACGAAATGATATGTCCACGACCAGAACTTCATGAATCTATCAAACTTTATCCACTATTAACTAGTAATCCTAATTTAGGTGGATTTGGTCAACAAAACAGAATAGAGAACAATACACTTGTCACTTGATCAAAAAGTGGGGCCCAGATGGGTCGGGGCGTGCTCGGTCATGTCATAGAAAGTATTGCCGCGTTTGAAAAGTCAAGGCATTTGAATTGACTTTTCGGCCTGCGGTGACTCCAGTCAATGGGAATGATATAAAAATGTTGCAATTAATGAAGTTGGATCGTGGCGAATAGTTATTGGTTTAGGGTAAAACGTCATCGACTTTGCTTCTGCAGGATATTTCGTCCAACTCAGAAGGAAAGAAAGCGCCTTACAACGCCGTTGCGTGACTCCTTTCATCAAAATAGACCTGCTCGCCTACATGATGTTCGTTCAATTGACAATTACGACTCTCCCATCTGTTTTTAATATTAAAATTAATTAATTTTTTTAGATAAATTATAAATATTAAATAAATAAATAAATTATTATTAAATTTAATATCTTAAAATATATTTATATTATATTCTCTTTAATATATTTAAATTAGTTAACTAGTTTATAATTAATTACTTTTCTAATCCCAAATATAGGATTTAATTAATAAATTAATTTTAATTATAAATATAATATATATTTCTTAAATTTATGAACTCTTTTTAAAATTATTGATATTATTTTAACAATAATCAAATAAGAGAATAAATTAAAGAATTAAGACAGATTATTATAGTATTTTAGAAAAAATATATTATAATAAAAAATTAATTTTTTAATATAATTTAATTAATTAAATATATTATATATTTAGAATTAAAATAATAGTTTATTTAATTTTTTAATATATTTAAAAAAGTTACAAAGATAAGAGGAGGAAGTTGAAATATTTTGTATTTTTTTTTAAAGTATATTGATGGGATCAATATATTCGACTCGCCACGGCCTTCACGAGGACGGATCATTATTAACTTTGATTCTAGAGATGTCTAAATTTTTTAAAATATATTTATATTATATTCTCTTTAATATATTTAAATTAGTTAACTAATTTATAATTAATTACTTCTCTAATCCTAAATATAAGATTTAATTAATAAATTAATTTTAATTATAAATATAATATATATTTCTTAAATTTATGAACTCTTTTTAAAATTATTGATATTATTTTAACAATAATCATATAAGAGAATAAATTAAAGAATTAAGAAATATTATTATAGTATTTTAGAAAAAATATATTATAATAGAAAAATTAATTTTTTAATATAATTAAATTAATTAAATATATTATATATTTAGAATTGAAATAATAGTTTATTTAATTTTTTTAATATATTTAAAAAAGTTACAAAGATAAAGAGGAGGAAGTTGAAATATTTTGTATTTTTTTTTAAAGTATATTGATGGGATCAATATATTCGACTCGCCACGGCCTTCATGAGGACGGGGTCATTATTAACTTTGATCCTAGAGATGTCTAAATTTAAAAAAAAATATTAAATATTAAGAAGCGACGATATGAGAAATATATGGAAGAGATAAATAATGATGTCTACATACCAAATCCACTCTCTTGAGTTTTTTTTTTGTTACAAGAGAGGGCAAATCACCCGAACAAGAAAGACTAACTCAGAAGGGGATTAGATCCCAAATTATCAATATAAACAAGGGATTCCAAACGAGGAGGGCAAGAAACTGATGTTTCCGTAGTAGTTAAACCCTCTTTAACTAGGGTATCCGCAATCTTATTTTGACCCCTAAGAATATATTGGAGTTTCAAATCTCAAAATCTCTGTATAAATCTCTGTATCTGTACCACTAACAAACTGCATCTCTCAGTGCATCTCTTGAGTTACTAATACTACACACCCAGCGAAGAACGCCATAAACTGCATGTGTGCAGTGGGCCTCGTGAGCACGTAGCCATGAAATAACCTACAAACCCAACAAATAGAAATCATGGAGATTTGTAACAAAAAAAAAAAAAAAGAAATCATGGAGATTAGGTCTAGTTGAACTCTTATAAAATAATTAACTAAAATTTAAATTCTTATAAGGAGAGATATGTATGAGATCTCAAATAGGATATTAGATTATACATATATTTAGCCAGGAAAAGTTTTTTTTTGTATGAAAGCCCGCTTAATATATATATAAATAATAAGAAGAATTTAAAAAATAAAATAAATTAAAATCTAATATTTAGCTATTAGATTTTGGACGGATATTAATTAAGGTGTTGAAAAAAATTGCTTTCTTTCTTAACTTTATTCCCCAGTACCCTTTTTCTTGCCAACTCATCACCCAGGTCCAACAACTGGGCTTGATAACAGGTTTTGCTTTGTTAAATTTGGGCTAGATTTTTTATGGCCCTGCTTGTTTTCAAAAATACAATTTGACATGTACCAAAAAAACATACAATTTGATCCAGCCGAGACAGTTTAGAAATGTTGGGGGCCTAAGTTAGAATAGATTACTTTTGGACAAAAATTTACCCCCTCAAATAGATTTATCGCCAGTAGAAAAGTATATATGCTTAGTAGAAAAAAAAATTCATATCACTAAAAAAATTAATTCTAAATAATAAAAAAAATTATACAAAAGTAAATGGGAAAATTTCACAAAAATACCATTTAAAATCCTAAAAAAGTGGGTCAAATTTGCAAATATTCCATATTTGTCTTTGTACTAAAAAGAAATTTTAAATCGTTAATATTTTACCATTTTGCCTCATTAAAAAAAGGTTGTTCTCACCCACCTCCATGGGCTGGCCGTCGCCCGCAACTCCCTACCAGAGGCCGAACTCAGCTGCTGGCAGTTAAGTTGGGATTTAATCCCACCACCCCTTAGATTTCAAAAGATTTTATAACCATCCAGTCATTGGACCATTTTATTAAAATAATATAAAATAATTATCAAAGTAAAATACCCAATTTTAAGAAAGTTACTCCAGTTTTAACATTTCAAATAAACAATTCACAAAACTTTTTTTTTTAATTTACACTTGAAAAGATCAGAAGAAAATCACATGATTTAAGAAACTTATTACACTACAGCGGGGGAAAAAAATTAATTAATGTAAATTGTAAAGTCTAGTTCGTAGCTTTATCCGTTTGGTGAGATGAGAAATTTTCTTAATTGACGGTAGAGGTAAAGTCTAGTTTGTTTACCTCTTGTGGGGAGCAAGAGGTAAACAAAAACCAAATTTGCTTAATTCCTAATAGTTACAAGAGTTGGTAATAAAACCTTCAATCACTTTTTAGAAGGGTGAGAATTCCTGTCACTCCTATCAACCTGAATTGGTAGATATTTAGCTTTATAGACTTATTATTCCTTCTAATTTTTAACATAAAAATTATTTGATTAATTTATATAAATTAAATAATTTAAATCAATTAATTATAATTAAATTTAATTTTTAAGACGAATATATATTATATATTATTTGATATACTCAAATTAATCAATTAATTCTTATATTAATTATAATTAATTAATTTATTTAGTTTATTTAATATGTTTAAATTAATTAATTTTTATATTAAGTATCCAAAGAGTTTAAGTTCCAATCAAATAACAACACTGGATTTTTCTTAATCCTCAAATATAATATTAATATAATCATTAACTTTCCACTTGTTAGCTAATTAATATTATAAACTCAGTCTCGAAATACTTAAAGCAACAACATATGCAAGTTGATAGGTTGCCTGGAAAATATCTTTACGTCAAAGGAAGTAGTAGCTATACGGAAACGGTCTTCATGAGGAGGGCCTTGGATAAGTTTGCCGTATTCTAGAAACCCAACTCTTTTTCTTCTTCTTCTTTTATGTATTTTCAACTACTTTTTGTTGAAATGCATCAAATGGATAAGGTATATTATTGAACTATTGAATAATTTTTTTATTGAATAATAATTATTGAATTATTGAATAATTTAGATAAAATAGGGTTGAGCCTGAGTGGGAGAGCGGCCCACTGAAGTTTAACATGACCTTTTGCATCTTAATAGAGGACTAATTTTCTATAATAGCAACAGAGATTTTAGCATATATAATAAAAAATAAATTTATATTTTATAATGATATAAGTTTAATTTTTGTTATTGTTGTGATGATTTTTTTAATAGACGATCTAGTAAGTTTTTTATAAGTGCTCTCTAAGTCATAGGCATGTGTCTGATTTTAATAAAAAATCGGTACCAAATTTATTTAAATTTTTTTTTGTATCCAAACAAAAATTTCTCATAATATTATTAAATTAATATTAAAAGAGGTATTCACATCTAGTGTTTGATAGTATTTTAAATATAATTATCTTTAATACTTTAAATATAAAATTACGTTATAAAATATTTTATAATACCTGATGCATCTAAAACAAATACTACAAAGTATCTTAACACGCTAGATATATTTAAAATATATTTTAAGATATTAGACGTGAATGAATTTGATATAATAGGTTTTAAATGGATTATGGATGATATACCATTTAGAATTAGGATTGGAATGTTCAAAAAGTTTTGAAATCTAGATCTAGATTCGTTTAAAATCATAGAGTAATATACAAATTCAAATGAGTTAATTTTTATAATTAATCACGAAGACATTAAAGTCATAAACTATTTTATTTATTTTTGTTGCTATTGGCGCAGGCAGAATAAAACAGCTAAGGGCCTTTGTCCCTTTCCCTTATTTATCATATTTTGAAGCGATATTCAGAAACGTCAGAACTTGGGGAGGTCGGCTACCCTTTGACTGCTTCCTTATCTTTGACCCAATTATTTAACAAGAAAATTAAAGATTTTTATTTATTTGTTATTTCATATATTAAATTATTAATTATTTTTCTTTCGGTCCTCTTTTATAAGATAAAATTATGTAATTTGTAAATATCTATATGACCAATAGCTTCTCAAGATACGTAAAAATTACTGAAATATTTTTGTCCCTCTTAATAATTTTTTTATATATAAAATTTAATTTAAATCTAAGATATTATATTTAAAAACTCAACTATCTACACATATTAATGAATTTTTTTTATGAAGGGAATAATTTTTAACATAAAAAATTTAAACTTAAAAAATAATTTAAAAAATTAACATATATTTTTTATAAATAACTAATTTAATTATTTATTTTTAATTTATGCAAAATAATTATCTAATTATTAATTAGTCTCAAAATTTTATAAAGTATCTTATATATAGAAACATTAATCCTGCAAAATTTTATCTTATGATTAGATCCCGAAGGAGGAATTGAAATGTGCAATAGCTATATTTCTTAAAAAAATTAAAATTTAAGAATTTATTTCATTGCCTTTCAATCCTGAGAACTTTACTCTAATTTTTTTTTAATATTTTAACAGATTTGAGGGATCGATGATCTCATGATCAGTAGACAGGGACGATTCCCGGAACCGACAGACAACAAATGTCCTGAATTCACTGGTCTTAAACACATTTTTTATTTGCAAAATAAAATAAAATAAAATTTGCCGTCTACGTATTTTTGTTCCGTTTTCGTAGATTTCAAGTCCCGATTTTCGACTTTCGCACGTCACTTGAGATTTCAGAAGCTGACTAGAAAAAGAGAGGAAAAGAAAAGGAAGAACCGAATCCATCGCATTCATCTCCTTCTCCGCGTTGATCTGTGATTCAGTCCTTTTGCCATGGCGGAGCGTGATTCTTACGGCGGGCTGGGTCCTCGATTAGGTCAGTTTATTTTTTTTTTTGTTTTTTAAAATCATTTTAATAATCTTTGACCTGGTTTTCGCTTGGATTCCCCATTTTTGTTTTTGGGATTTTCCATTGCGGAACTCTCCATTATTTCACTTCTCGATGTATACTTGACGAATCGATAGAAGAGTGATTGGAAACCGTGTTCATCCGGGTTTGAAGCTCTGGTGTAGTCCGTTCGAGGCTGGGAAGACCGTAGGCAGTCATGGTTTCAAATCACTCTTAAACGACAGTTTTGGCTTCTTATCAAACCCTGTTAGTTCAATTTATATATTAGACTCTGGAGGTGGAGAAGCGTCTTTAAATTCATTTAGACAACTATATGGATTAGTTCAAATGAATTAGAAAATAGATCACTGAGCTGAAGAAAGTTGAATGTTGTAAAAAAGGAAACTCTGGTAGATGCTAATTTGCATGCGGATTTAACCGTGCCTACAGAATGTATAGCCTCTAAGAAGTCCAGTTACATTATGTGAGCCACCGGAATCAGCTGGTAACATTTTTAGAAAGCTCTGGGACAATGTGTCTTGGCCTGCATCATTTGCTGCTATACCCATAACTTCATGGGGGAAGTATCCCTTAAGCTTGGCAGACAATAGTGATAATGGAAGAATTGATTGTCCCATAGAGATCAAAACCCTTGAAAGGCGTAATTTGGTGAGGAAGTAATTCCTTAATGCCTATTCCTTTACCATGAGAGAAACTGAAACAAGGGCAAAGACAGTATGCGAAATTCCCTTTGTTGTGATTATGACAAGGCATTCTTCGATAACTTCATTGGCTTGGAGGAAAGACTGATTGGAATTACATTTACAAAAATTATAACTAAGGCCTGGCCTGATGGCTTAGTCCATATTTATTTTATGGTTCAAAGCTTTGGTGAAATAATGATTACCTGAAAATATGAACCTACAAAGTGAATTTATTAATATGGAATGGGGTGCCAATCACAAGGAAATGAGCATATGGTAGTTTTCATGATGATACATTGAGGTCAAGTAATGATGATGTGAGATGATTTGGCCAACCGTATGTAACACATTAGTTTTACTTTTAAATTTGAGCACAAATTCAACGAATGATTGGTTTTTATGTTTCTGATTAAAATTTTCCTTCTCCCAGCCTCCCTCATCATGTGCTTTTTGTTTGTGTTCAAATCTGAAAGCTCATTGGTATTACCTGTGAATGTGATACTACAGCAATCAAATATGTGGCTAAATCTTAGGTTTCTTCTATGCAGATATTCAGCAATTACAATTTGAAGCCCAGCATCGATGGTTGCGTCCTGCTGAAATTTGTGAAATCCTTCGTAATTATCAGATGTTTCATATCACATCAGAACCTCCAAACATGCCACCGAGTATGGTTTCTGCATCTGTTACTGATAAATTGATCGTTACATTTAAAGTATGCAATTCATGTTTAGTTGGGTTAAATTTTTTGTGATTGGAGCTTAAATTCTAACTGAGTTTGAAGATTCTCAGTGAATTAAAGGGTAGTGGCTGCCATATAGGTGCCAGTCATTAGAGGTTGGACAGCACTTTCTTGCCCCTCCTTATGTGTATAGCCAAGCAAATGATAATTATTTTTGATGCTATGCAGTATTTTAAATTTATTATTTATGTTAAATTGAAGTTTTCGCAGTTCCCACTCATGTAAACTCTAGATATTTAATTTCAATGATATTTAATGATATATCAAGTTGAGTAGTTCATATGATATTATTAGTGGTTTCTTGTTCTTCTTCTGGCTGAAATCTTTCTTGTTGTTTGTAGTCAACATGATTATATCTTTTTTAATTTTGGATGGATAAGAGACTTTAAGAGAGAACAACAGAATAACAGTGGACAAGTGATCCTCCCCGACTGTGAGGAAAAGAAAAGGAAAAAGGAATAACCAAGACTCTTTAACTCAAAAGAGCTTTCCGATCTCTTTGTAGATCCACAAGGGACAGCCTATAACTCATTATTTATTCATGCCCTAAAAGATTTGCTGCTTGACATATAATTCACTATTGCAGGTGGTTCACTTTTTCTTTTTGATAGGAAGGTATTGAGGTATTTTAGAAAGGATGGGCATAATTGGAGAAAGAAAAAGGATGGAAAGACTGTGAAGGAAGCTCATGAAAAGTTGAAGGTAAGCTTTTGGTTTTACCTATAACTTGGTCTGTGATTAATCTAGTCCTTTTAAGGCAAGAATATATCTTCCAAGCAGCCCTAAGGTGTCTCATTGTTTTTCAGTTATTATAATCTTGCTAGAGAATAAGTCTTCATAATCTAATATAATTTTATGCTAAAGTTTAACTTCCTCCAAGCAATATTAGGTGGGAAGTGTTGATGTATTACATTGCTACTATGCTCATGGTGAAGAAAATGAAAATTTCCAGAGGCGAAGCTATTGGTTGCTTGAACAGTGAGTATGAACTAATTTACCGGCCATTTTTTTTAATTATTTTTCTGTTTTACAATTTATGGAAAATGGTTTGTCTATTCTGACTTGGTAGTTTCCCTTAGACCCAATTAGTAGGTGGTGCAATAGTGCACTTGTAGACTTGTAGTTTTATGTTATCTTGCTTCACCACATAGACAATTGTGTACATGCTATTGGAGTTTCAAATATTGGCAAAATTTGAAGTTTGCAGTATAAATTTACTGACAGGTCATAGTAAATTGAATATGTGCCCTGTGAATGGGTGCTGAATAAATTGATCAGAATATGGTTTTATACTCAATTTGTTTTACTGCAGGGATATGATGCACATTGTTTTCGTCCACTACTTGGAAGTTAAGGTATTTCTTTTAATTTTCTTTATTTTTACTGCAGTTCTTGTTTATTATTGTCCGTGGTACAGTTTTTTTAAATCTATTATTTCAATATAATTTTCACTCTGGGCCATGTTACTGTTAATAATCTGTTGCGGGAGTTTGTCTTTGACAGTTGAAAGACTCTAGTTACTAATGTTTTTCTAAGATTTAAAAGCTGCAACTTACATGATTTATTCTGATCTTTTGCCAAGTGATTCATGAGTGGTGTTTACGTTCATAGTCAAGTAGCTGAAGTTGCAGCCAGTGTTGGAGATTGAGTTTATGTAAATGTTGATGAAATCGTGGAACCTGTCTTCCTTTGGATTATGTCTCTGAGCTTTTATTATTCGTAGTCTGTGTTATGGAAAGATTTATTTACTTTGTTGGTACCTGTTGTTTCTCCTTAGTTTCAAATTGGCCTGTATTTTAAAAGCTTTTAATAGGTTCTTAAAATTTTCAAATTTTTTGATTGAGTCCTTGTGTGTTGTGAGAATCCACCAGAGCCATTAACAAGTTGGTTTATTTAAGTCTTTGCCTATTTGGCAGCATCTGATGCTTTTAACCTTAATTACACTATCTAAAGCATCTACTGCATTATTTGACACACAGTCCAATCTATACTGTTTGTTTGGTTCAATGGAGAGGAGGGATTTTGAGCAAGTGGTGTGAAGTCTAAATGTAAGTATCGCTTAATAGAAAATAGAAGGAAGATTTATTCTTTAAGCTTCATTAAAGCAAGATGAGTTCCTTAGTTGATTTAGTTTTAAGTGTGATGGCATCGAGTAACATTAGCTTAATTGGTTTTTGGCACTTCGTCCTCGAGACTATCTTTCAAACTTGGAAGGAGGGGGTAAACTTCCTAAATTTCTTACAAAACCTTTGGCTAATCCAGCTTCTATCCTCCATCTTGGTTTTTTGTAATAAGTTATAGAAATTATTCTCTACATCTTTAATAAACCTGAGGGGCCAAGCATAATAGTTTTGACATTTTAAATATGTTATATGTGATATTTACTCTTGGGCTGATAAATTATGCCATTATCTTCCGATCATGAGATTTGAGATTTATGACTATAAAAGTTCTCAAGTGGTCATGCTGATAAAGTTGTGTAGCCCCTTTTTTTTAGAGTCCTTTTTCTATCTCTATATTGTACATTAGTTAAGAATCTTAAACTAAGTGGAAATCAGCAGAAAGCATGTAAAGCTGGCTAATTTGGAAGGTCCCTCTTTTTAGAATTGTGTTCTCGACTGATTTGTAATAGAATATTAGCAGATAATTTTGGGTGCCATTCTCTCAGGGTCATAGGACAAGTGTTGGAGTAAAACCTGATATTAATGAGGTTTCATCAGATTCTCAAAGAGGCAGCTCTGCATCATCTGGTTTTTCGAGAACTTATAATACTGTGCCTTCAGGAAGTACAGATTCCATGAGCCCAACTAGCACTTTGACATCCCTGTGTGAAGATGCTGACTCTGGTAACTCTTTTCTAACTTTATTTTTTAATGTTACTTTTTGCTTATTCTTTGTGACCTGATTTATGATGCACCACCATAGATGCTAGATACGCACAAATAACAATTGAAAATACATAGGTCCTTATAGAGAGAGATTTGGAAATATTAAGATTGTGTAAAATATTACCAATCAAAATCTAAAACTATGTTCATACGGTTGAAGAGAACTAATCATGGGAAGTTGATCTATTATGTTACATAAGATTGGAAAGTTACAATATCTTCTTGGCACATTTATCATACCCTAATTCTATTTTTTAAGCTTTCCACTCAATAAGGCTGTGTAATTCCTGACTTTTTCCTAGTGAATTGAAAGTATATTTCTTACTTTTTTATTTGGTAAACTTTAGCTCCTATTGAGCCTTAATTCCGTGCGGATTTTAAATAATTGTCTCCATCATTTTGCCCTTCTTGGTTGACCGGGTATCAAGTAGTTAATCACTCCTATGATGCTGTTCATCCCTACATAGCTGTATGTGCTGTCACATACCAAAGTCAGAGCAATATACTGATTGTTTTTGGCTCTTTCCTTACCTTCTATATATATAGATAGATAGAGAGAAGTAACGGGCATCATCTTATTCCTTAAAACCCTTGCATTATAATATTAAAATTAAAGGATGTTGAACTATGCCATTCAAATATTCATATGCAGCTGAAAGATTATGGAAGGACTCTTAATATTATTATCAAGCAATCTATTCTATCTTTGGGTTTGCTTTTCCTTTTCTCTTTGGTCAGTGCCACTGGTCTCCTAGTTGGTTCATGCATATTCAAGAGCTGTGTTTGGCATATGTTTGAGACATTTTTTTCCCAATGTTGACATGTATGTATATGAGTTGTCAATCTGTTGGGGTAATGCTGGTATCCAACAGTTGTACCACTTGCTTAAAATTAGGTGCATGATGTGTCATAGCTTCATAAGACATGATAGAATACATAATGTTTATATATGTCAGCGTCCTGTTAAGTTACGGGGAAGCTCAATTCATTTGGTAATCCCTAAATGGTTGGTTTTGAGTTTCTGTTAGAGGATATTCGCCAAGCAAGTCCTGGGTTGCGTTCATTTCATGTTTAACCAGGTATGACAAATAGTCCTCCAATGGACAACAGTGGTGCTGACTCGTGTTATTTTATCTCGCTGACTGGTGACTCGTGTTATTTAACTCACTCATCCTATGAGCCTATTTGAGATTTAACATCTGACTACGTTTGAAAATCTTTCCAGGGTATCATGCACAGTCATTGATTTCTGGAGCAGACCACATTTTACAAGTTCAGCGAGATAAACATAGAGGCAGTGATGCTAGTACTTCTTTCTTTGATGGCCAAAAAACAAATGGAATGGCCTTACGGGACAAAGGCTTTGAACAATGTACAAATGGATTATCTGCTGATCCATCCCTTGTATCACTTACTTCCATCCCATCCAATTCAATAGGAAACATTCTTGAACCAGAAAATACTGTTCCGGGTGACCTTTTAGCCATAAACAATGTCCTCATTGGGACAGCTGGGAGTTCTCAATCCCTCCAATCAAATTGGCAGGTACTTTCTGCTTACTTTTACCATTTCTGCCAATAGCATCCTCTGGGATTATTTATTGTTTGGGATTGAGAACTTATCCTTTAAAATTGTGGTATATCAGCTATACTGGTAATGTGTAAATCTTAGTGCATAAAACAATAGTTAAAATTAGATAGACTTTTCTTTTTCCGTCAATAGTCCTCTGTGTAGTCATGAAATAGGCTTTGCCATGATTTCCAGGTTAATTTATCTTGTCAGAAGTTTACAAGATTCGCTAGTGTTTATGTCACAATTACAATAATCTGCTCGATTAAAATAAAAAATTTGGATGGTTCCGTATGTTCTCTCTAGAATATGAAATTCTCTCGGGGATTTTGTCAAGGTTGCAGAGTTGTGATTATTTTCATCTAAAGACTTTAATAACATGTCAAGGTCCATTTCAATTATAAAGTGTAAGTTAAGGCTCATGAATATATATTTATATATAGTTAATTTTAATCTCTATCTTCTTTTGCATTGATGAGTTAAATTTCTTGCTAGATTACCGGATCGGGTAGTAATTGCTTAGTTGTTAAGAGTCTTGCTGAGTAGCAGCTATTTGTTTGCTTGGCCTTTCATTATCTTTTAAGTGCAATATCTGCAAGCTTCATATTCTAGTGTTATTCATTTTGCTATTTGAATCATTGATCCAGATCCCTTTTGAAAGTAATCCAGAAAAGATGTCCAAAGAGCTTACTGCCCAATCTCTGGGTTTTGAATTTGGATCTGATTTTAGCAATGGCATGCGGGGACATGAAATACATAATCATGTTGCTTCTGGCCCGGTAACTTTTAACTGTCAGCGAAAAGAGGAGACTGTGCTGGAAAACTTTCCAGACCAGCATACAGATACTCAATCTCAAATTTTGCTGAAATACAATTATGGGAATGAAGCTCCCACAGAAGAAAGTATTAATTATGCCTTGACTGTGAAGCGGTCCTTATTAGATGGGGAAAGCCTAAAGAAAGTTGACAGCTTCTCTCGATGGATTACTAAAGAGCTTGAAGAGGTGGATGATCTTCATATGCAGTCATCACCTGGCATTTCTTGGAGCGCTGATGAATGTGGGCATGTGATAGATGATTCCTCATTGAGCCCCTCCCTCTCTCAGGACCAGCTGTTTAGCATAAATGATTTTTCACCTAACTTTGCTTATGCTGAATCGGAAACAGAGGTGCTGCTCAAATATTTAATATCTTCAGAAAATATTACTAAAAGTGAAATTCAATGAAAGGAGATGTAAATTTATATCTGAATTCCAGATTTTATTCCAAGTAAAATACTTTAGATTTTTCTCCTTCCTTTTTTGGCCTGCCTTGGCCCATTATATACTGTTTCTCGTTTCCTGTTCCTCTCCTTTTGTATTCTTGGCGTTGAAATTGAATTTGATACATTTATTTCATGGAGGAGGAGATGCATTTAAGACGAGCTGCATTGAGTCTTTTGCGTCAGATATTACCTGCTCTTGTCCTGGTCATATTCACTTAATATGTCCAGTTCAACATATTTTCTTTTCCTTTTTTTTCTGTCATTTAATATGTGCTCTTTAAAAGTGTTATTGGATGATCTTTTACCTTCTTTTGTGCTTCTTTATCATCCCCTTTTATTTTTTTTTATTTTTGAATTCTTATATATTTCTGTGTATGTGACTGTTGATTCAACTTTTTCTCTTTGGATCTCTGGTGCAACATCATAAAAAGGCTGCTATAATTTGACAGACAACTTACACTATCTACATCCACGCAGGTTTTGATTATTGGAACATTTTTGAAGAGTCAAACAGAGGTAGCGAATTGTAACTGGTCGTGCATGTTTGGGGAAGTTGAGGTTCCTGCCGAGGTTCTAGCCAGTGGAATCTTGTGCTGTCAGGCTCCACCTCTCAAGGTTGGACGGGTTCCCTTCTATGTAACATGCTCCAATAGGTTGGCTTGCAGTGAAGTGCGTGAATTTGATTACACGGAGAGCTTCGCTGAAAATGTTGATGTTTCAGATTTCTATAACAGTTCAACTGAGATGCAGCTTCATCTGAGACTAGAGAAGCTACTTTCTTCAAAATCAGCGCTCCCTTCAAATTACTGCTTTGCCAATGATATGTTGAAAAGAAACTTAATGTTTAAGCTCATTACGCTAAAAGAGGAAGAGGCGTTTGCAGACAGGGAAGAGCTGATGTCAGAAAACAATGCGTCCCAACAAAAGGTGAAGGAGTTAATATTTTACAGGCAAGTTAAAGAGAAGCTGTACTCTTGGCTGCTTCGCAAAGTAATTGAAGATGGTAAAGGGCCAAATGTTTTGGATGAAGAGGGGCAAAGCGTGCTTCATTTAGCAGCTGCTCTTGGTTATGAGTGGGCAATAATGCCAATCGTTACTGCTGGAGTAAATATCAATTTTCGCGATGTGAATGGATGGACAGCTCTGCACTGGGCTGCATCCTATGGAAGGTTAGTAATATGGATTTTGTTGCAAATAGTTCGTTTCCTAACAGCAATCGAGCTATGAACTGTGGTTTTTGCTTGTAAGTGAGACACATATTTCATGAAGTTGAAATTATTCTAGTGCAGACTCTAAATTGTTTTCCTATGAAAATAAACTCAGCTCACTGAAAGTCACCGATAAAGTGATTGCTTTCTTCAGTTCAAAGCGGATGATGTTGGACATATAGGACATTCTTCATTTAGCATTAATTGAAGAAACCTTTCTTCTTTATACTAAAATCTTTCTCTAAGATGTTATGCTCAGTATAAAGAAAATTGGCTCCTTATGTAATTCTTTTACCCTCAATTGTTCAGGGAACGGACCGTTGCTGTACTTGTCTCCATGGGTGCAGCTGCTGGAGCATTGGCAGATCCGTCCCCAACGTTTCCCTCTGGTAGAACAGCAGCAGATCTTGCTTCTAGCAATGGGCACAAAGGAATCTCTGGTTTCCTTGCAGAATCTTCATTAACCAGCCACCTTTCAACCCTCACAATGAATGATCAGAAGGGAGATGTTGGGCAAAAAGTTTCAGAAGTAGAAGTACAGACAGTTTCAAAACGAACTGCAACACCAGGGTTTAGCGGTGATATGCCAGATGCCCTCTGCCTTAAGGATTCCCTTACTGCTGTTCGTAATGCTACACAGGCGGCTGATCGTATATACCAAGTATTCAGAATGCAGTCATTTCAGAGGAAGCAGTTGACTCAGTTTGAAGATGATGAGTTTGGATTGTCAGATCAGCAAGCTCTTTCCCTTATAGCTTCTAAGGCATGCAAGGCTGGATATGGAGATGATTTAGCCCATACTGCTGCTGTACAAATACAGAAAAAGTTTCGTGGCTGGAAGAAAAGAAAAGAATTTCTCATAATTCGTCAAAGAATTGTTAAAATTCAGGTTAGTTGTTTTATTCCCTTTTTTTTCCTTTCAAGTTTTAGATTTCTTTCTTTAATATCATTGAAGTTCTTTCATTAAATTTTTCATAGTTGTTTGATTTCTCATTTAAAATTCTCCCGTTTTTAATTTTTTTGCTGTCTGGGAATTGTGGTACAAAGCAGATGGTATTGTTGGGTTAAAAAATTTCAGTTGAGTAAAAGTTGAGAACTAGGGGTGAAAAAGCAATTATAGTCTTGTCATGGTTTGTGAATAGTTCAGCTTATTATAGATTTATTTTATTTTTATATATCGAATTTCTGGGAGTTTTATTTTCTCTGTTGGCTTTGTACTATTGGTACATTCTTCTGATTCTTGAATTTCATGGTGCTAAGGCCCATGTAAGAGGTCACCAGGTAAGGAAGCAGAATAAATCAGTCCTCTGGTCTGTTGGAATTTTGGAGAAGGTAATATTGCGATGGAGACGCAAGGGCAGCGGTCTACGTGGCTTCCGACCAGATGCTAATAAAATCCCCAACCAAGAAAATGACACTGTGAAAGAGGATGATTACGATGTTCTCAAGGAAGGGAGGAAACAAAGTGAAGAAAGGTTCCAAAAGGCACTTTCAAGGGTTAAGTCTATGGTTCAGTATCCAGAGGCACGGGCTCAGTACCGGCGTTTGCTAAATGTTGTCGAGGACTTCCGCCTAACCAAGGTATTCTTTTTAACATCCAGCATGTATCTGAATGGACAAATGGATTACTAATAGGCTTAAAAGGATCTTTTGCTTTGAGCCTTTCAACTATTATATTCTCACGAAAATCTCTTGCTATTGTAAAAAATCTGACAGGCATGCGATATGGATGTGATAAATTCAGAAGAGACAGTGGATGGTGTAGAGGACCTTATTGATATTAACATGCTCTTAGATGATGACAATTTCATACCCATAGCATTTTGATTGATTCTTTCGGGTCACACTACTCTGATCCTCTCCACTGTAAATAGATGGCCAGAACTGCTTTTATTTGGCACTGAGGAAATCTTAGCAGTTACTGTATATATATATTATACACACATACATATGATCAAAATTACATTGTTCAAAGGCTAGCTATGGTTAGATCATCATCATCACAAATATGGTTCAGTTTTTGGAAGTCCCAACTATTGTAATCTACTATTGAGATATGTAATATATGATATCATGGATCCTGATTTCATATGGTAGGAGTATTTCTATTTAAGAATTGGTTAATGGATAACAATATAATATATAATTGCAGTTTGTAAAGAAATTTGACTGTTTGAGTGCATTTTAGGGCTAACAATACATGTAATTCTTATCTTTGGTGATTTGGTTCATCATAACTTCTACATGTTAGTTCATGTTCTTTTTCTTTTTTGTTTGTGGGGGAATTCAGGCTTAGGGGCAATAAATTGCCTTGAGCATTAATTGAAGGGTCGAGAAATTGTCTCTCTCAACATATGATTGGGGAATTTAATAGGGCTGGTATTTTCATACTTCTCTTCATTTCTGGGGAATATGATAGAAATATTGAAACTGATCTTCTGTTATTGTTTTTGTTTTTATTTTTAACCACTAAGCAAAGTACATTTTCGGACATTGACATTGATCAGAATCTCTCCTCAATTGAACTCAAAAGTATACAATACGTGGCACACAAAAGTAGATAGTACTTTCCTGAAAAAGAAAAAGGAACAGCCGCATGGAGAGAAATTTTCTCCCCTCCCCTCTTCTTTTTCTAACTATAAGATCAACATTTGAATGGTTGAGATTTGTTTTTTTTTTCAAAATATTTATTTTTTATTGCAATTGGAAACTATTCAGTTTAGATTTGATTATTTATTTTCCTTTTTATGATTTAACATTTTGATAACAATTTTATAGAAAAACAAATAAGAACCATTGAAGTGTTGATCTAATGGTTAAAAAAGGAAGAGGATGAAAAGAGAAAAAAAGAGGAGAGAAACGTCTCCAATGAAGAAGGCATTGGCAAGTCATGTGACGATGGGTTGGTAGTGGTAGGGATCCGTTATCTGTCTGGACGGCACCTTTCTCAGAATGAAGAGCACCAACGCAGAGGGAATAATCTCCACCAACTGCATCCCAAAGAAAATTAATAATAATAAAATAAAAATAATCATAATAATCTGTCTGTTGAAAAAATGATTAATCCTATCCTCAGTCCACAGCCACCACTAAATGTGATCAAAGGCATTCACATTCCCCTAATAAAATAAAAATTTAAGCAATTTGTCTCATTAAAAATAATTAAACCATTATTACAACTACAAAAACATTAAACATACGTAGAAAAACCTATACTTTTCTTTTTTAATTAAATTCTTTAACTTTGCCCTGTTAGCTCTAGGGGCTGATAGTGCTAACATAGCAAAATTATAGGGCTGTCGGTGTTAATAGAATAAAGCTAAAAGATTTAATAAAGAGAAAAAAAAAGTATAGTTATCAAATTAAAAATTGAGAGAAAATATAAGTAAAATAGTTTGTCTAAAATATTATACTTATCTGACACCCTTTTTAAAGTCACTTTATTTATACCTTGTAGGCACATAGCTAAAAGGGCCATTGTTCATAAAACAAGGCTCAGATGAATGAAAGTGTGTAGTAGTTCAGATGAATGTATGCATATAAGAGATTCAATTAAACAAACATATTCCACCTTTGGGTGACATAAAAGAGAGTGCAAGATCATGCTGAAACTTACCATGTAAGAAACTAGGTTAAGCGTGGGATGTTCCAAGACATAGAGATCGGCACCCTTTTTGAATGCAGACAAAGCAAGCTACAATTTTGAAGGGTGGTAAATATATTATTGTAAGAAAACACAAACTCTATAATTAATTCCAAACTGAGACCAGACTCACCATAACGCATCTTATCAGAAAACAAGTGCAGCAAATACATGTCACAGAGCCAACCTGTCAAGGAAAAGAAAAGTTAAGCTCAGACATGAAGAAAATCTAGGGAAAAGATGTTTCACTTCTATCACTTGCAGCACAGTTTGAAATTAATATCATAAGAAAGATATACTTGTTTTTCAAGGACTGAAAAAATATAATGTAACTTGCATATTTGATGAGAACCTCGTAAAGCTTATTTACACGGCCTCGGGATTCAATAGGGAAGCGCAGCAACAGGATAAACAACCTACACCAACATTAGGGTTCAATGACATGGAGCAAGAGAAGTTTTGTTAGCTTGGATCCTCTGTTCTTTTTGGTAAAACAAAAAACAAAGTTTAGGTGAGTTAAGTTTGGGAGCTTGGATTCCCTTTATTACTGGAGCACTACAACAATGAGTGAGAAAGAGATAGGTGGTGAGTCTCACTGAAAGGAAAATACGATCCTCTAAAATGACTTAAGTGACAAGAGATAGAAGTGGATTCTACCACTAGGACAAAAAAGCATTTCTATAGCGGGCCTTTTGCATTGGTTGTTGTGAAGACGGTGTAGAAAGTGTGACCGGTGGCATTTTTGTATAAGATGTGAGACTGTTGACTTTTTACACCAATTGTATCTACACCAGTTAAAGTGCCTTTTTGCACTAGTGCACGTCTTTCTCTCTCTCTTCACTTGGACTATATTTCACTTTAGAGGATCTAGATTGAAGTGGACTGTGGGACCTACCCCAATCTCTTCTCTCTCCAAACTGCACCCCCTATATGGTAGTGAAGAAGATGAAGACTTGAGTTTTGTTAGGTGGGTGTTGTGGGGACTCAGCTTACCTCCCTCCATATATCAAGAATCCCAGAGCAGCACAGAAAGAAATAACTGCAAAACAACATTGGAACAAGATTCAGCATTGCTTCAGATCATTTTCCAACAACACTAGAAAAGTATAGATTTGAAGTTTCAACCATGTATGAACCATTTGAATATATAAATTCATTATATATACTATAGTTTCAGATCATTCTAGAACAAGATTCACGATACTAGAGAGTTATATATAGGTCAGAAGATTCATTATTATAGCATTAAGGTCAATTAAAATGATATATTTGACTGTGATAAGTAACCTGCAAGGAAGAGTTTAGCAGATTCTGCTCCAGCTGCAGTTTTGCTTATGCTCATATAAACCCAGATGCAGATCTGTCATATTTCAAGTCAGAAGATTGAAAAAGGAGAAAAAATAATAATAACATGATTAACAAAGAAAGCCATATATATATATTTGTGTGCTTGCTTGCCTGTATGAAGTATATAATTCCATTGATGATATAGTAACAGGGCCTAAGTTTATCTGCTGGTAAACTTCTTGCCTGAAACAAAATTTGAAACTCATTTGTAACCAAAAAAAAAAAAAAATTGAAACTCATGAGCCAAGTAAAACTTACTGCAAATTTATCACAAATGACTTTCATTGTATCACTCTAGTCCCAAATATAAGTAACTTCTAACTAATTCACCCATACCAATAAAAACAGTTAAAATTATTAAATTTGTCATAAAATTCAAGTGATTTCCAATATTACTCTTATTAACTACACTAAATTCTAACATCATATTAATTTCTACTCTCTCTCATTACCCTTATTAAATATGGGCATATATGGAAAAAAATATTTAATATTCCTTAAAACTATCAAATGTCTTATAAAAAGGGCCATTAACACCTTCAAGAAAGCGCCCTATAATTGGGACTGGTGTGGTAATCCTCCTAGAAGATAGTAGAAGTACCTGGTTATATATCTCAGCCCAGAAGAGGACAAGTAATGTAAAAGTGGAGAAGAACAGAAGACTAGGAAGATCCATCAGCACCTGCTCTAATGCCTATATATAGCAAGATTGATTGTATAGAATAGTAAAAACATGGTCTCAACAGAATTTATGCAGTAATACTTTAATTTAGCAAAAAACAATGTCAAATTGAAAAAAAAATCTCCTTGAATTGTTTTCGTCAAAGAGTTTGATAGCAAATACATGAAAATATACCTAGTTTTTTTAGTCCCTTTAAGTGATCCTCAAGTCAATTGACTGAGTCTAGATTTAGTGTTAATTCAATCACATTTAATCAATTAATTTAGTAACCTATGATGGCTAGGTTGTTAAATAGAGGCTGACTAAGTGAGCGTGGCAGCACAAAAGATATTGTGACGTTCTCTCCAAGTGTTTCCTGACTAGTGATGGTAGAATTCAGTCACCATTACTGTGCTTTCATGCTAGTCATAAAAATCTTCAATCTCTCTGTTCATCTAATTATTCTCTTGACTATTTCTCTGTTCTTTTAGTTCTTTAGTTAGCTCTTAGAGAACAACTGCTTCAGATCTACTAGAATAGTGAGAGGTATTTATAAGTCTTTTTTTTATCATTCTATGCGGGAATTTTCTATGTGCTTGTCTGGTATCATTCAGATCTACTATTATTTATGGTTGTGTTGTAGGTGTTCTTGTGTATTTCTTTTGTTTGTTTGATCAATCATTTATGAATTAGGCGTTCTTATAATTTTTTTTTCTCATGTCAAAACACCATTAGAATGTCAAGTATTTGAGAACAGGAATATATAACCTTAGGTCTAATGGAAAACACACTTCTGTGCGAACCAAAAAGGACAGCTCTTACTGCAAAAGCAATATATGATATTAGCAATTAGCTCAATAAACACAAGTTAGCATAACTGTCATAAACTACTACTCCTCTTCCGTTACTAAATGTTGGAACTAGACAAGTATTTGGAACTAAATAACTAATTAATTTGTATAGATTAAACTAACTAGTTCAGTTATTGGGAAAATCCCCAAAAAATACTATATGAATTCTGAAATTCCAAAAAAGGTATGTTAATATATAAAAAGACATAAAGTCACAAGTATCAATTTAGGATTACGATATTTGTGGGAAAAGATGGATCTGCCCCTGAGTGGTATTGACTACACTAGTAATGAAATTGATAATTCGTGTAATAGTTTTAACCATTTTGATAATGAGATTTAATACTCCCTTTAAACAATAGTTCAAGCTATTGGATAAAGTTTTGGCCCGTTTAGTACACTAGTAACAAAATTGACAACATGTGTAATGATTTTAATCATTTTAATAATGAGATTGACTACTCTGTCTTTTTTCACTACTCAAGGGTAATTTCGTCTTTTTCCACAAATATTGAAATCCCTAATCGATAATTGTGACCAATCTGTCATTTTATATATTAATATGCCCTTTTTGGAATTTCAATATTCAAATGGAATTTTTTGGAGATTTCCCCTTAGTTATTTGTAAAAAAAATATACTGATTTCTCTAAAATATCCTTATTTAATTTTTTGCATTTGAACTACCCCTTATAAAAACCCTCTTAATATATGCAATCAATAGGTATATTTTGAGAAAATAATTATAAATTTAGGAAATAAAGTGAATTTAAAATTTTATATTTAAGACTAAAATAAATCTATTAACTAACTTTTATGTCTATGATCGGGGGAGTAATAATTTGATATATAACCAGATAAGTCTATTTAGACTTATTTTTAAAAATGAGTGATTGTGACAAGTAATTTTTGAAAATAATTAACAAAATCATCATATACGATGTGTCTTCCTAAAACTCTTGGAAAAGGACTAATATGTAATGAGTATTTTATCTCTAGGGACAAATTGTTAATTTACTCTCTTTAAAGAGGTTTTTCACAACTCTTACTTGCATTGATGAGAAAAGTCATCAGGTGAAAAACTTTCTGAGTTGTCCATCCATACTCAGGTATCCTTAATCGAATCCTCACCAATTGTACCTAACAAAAAATAAATCAAACTTCATGTCTACTTTTGAATAAACGCCTCAAAAAATAACAATTTTAAGCAAATTTATAGAAAATTAACTCTTAAAATCTAATAATTTTGTTTGATGATGATGATTTCAACAGTGAAAGTAAATTTAATTTTTAATATTCTTTCAGGTAAAAAATTTATTCAACTCTTAAATTCTATAAAAATGCACATGAAATGAAATAAACTTCAGTTTGGATTATTTTGGCTTTCTAGATGTAATTATCTCTTCTTTTATAAGCTTAACTTTACTATTATTTTTAATTTAATATTTTCGACTAAAATAACATGACATGCAACAAAAATTAGACTAATGATATTATCATGCAAATTCACTTCTATAATGGAAACTAACAAAGCATCAAATCGTCGAAAAAATTCTCAAGCATCTCACAAACACTGTAACTTGAGCATTTATGAACAAATATTTTCCAGAAATCAGCGTGATCCTTAAATTACCTAAAGAAAGATTCAATAGTCACTTGAAGGAAGATTCTGATTTCTGAAGTTAAAAAGAAGAGTGCAAAGCAATAGTGCTGATAAGAAACGATGAGTGCATTATCCTAAGCTGAGTTTATCAATGCTCAGCTGATCGAAATTAAGAAACTTTCCAGGAAAGTTGACGGAAGAAACAAACCAGAATTTTCCCAAGAAAATTACTCACCAGAGCTGCGACAGAAACTAAGGCATAAGAAGCACATAAGATGTAGTAAACTGGACTCTGGCGCCGATATGAACAATGAATCTCATTATTCCACCACTGGAATAACGCTCCTTCTTCTGCAGAAAATGCAAAGCTCTTCGTCTTCAGCATGATTCTCTTCTGAGCTTCGACCAGAAACAACGAAGAAGAAGAAGGTGGTTTAGCGGAAACACATGCCGACTGGGAGGACACGTGGCGACACATCGCCGCGTACAAGTGGAAGGTCTTAAGCACACGTGTGGCCCTAAAAACGGCGAAATCATCATGGGGCAATATTCGTTAATTGAGCAACAATGTTGTTAATTAGCTAGAGGTCTGTTGATTAAGAAAAACATTAGCTAGAGGTCTCAAGTCTCGACTTCAAATTCACAGTATGCATCTCTATTAAATATTTGTTTGGAGAATTTTATTATCCGTGCGGTCCTTTTAACTCAACTTAGATTAGTTGAGTTCAACGTGTTAAGTGGTTTAATTGAAAATTAATCATTATTTATTTTGTTTAAATTGTTTAAAATTATGAGGGTTTTTTTTTTATTGTACTACCCTTTGTCTTCTGTGTAAGAGATATCTATATAGTTAGAGATTAATATTTAGTTATTGATAATATTTTAACTTAAATTATTTTTAATAAAAGAATATATACAAAAATCACACAATTAAAATATAAAAAATTTGAGTGATATTTATCAATATCGGTAGGTGTGCGATGTGAAATGAAACACTCAATTATAAGGTTGATGATTCCAGACTTTACAGATAAAAAATCGGGTTGGGATAATTACCTCTAATTGGCTCAATAATATTACTCATCAATTATTAAAAAATTATTTATCATATATTATATATTTTACTATTTTAAATATAAAAGATTTATTTTTATTTTAAATATAAAGCCTCCAATTACTTTATATAATTTTTTGTTTAAAATATCTATATTAATTACACATATTAAAATAGTCTTAATTAAAGAGTAGTTTATTAACAAAAATCTAGTACAATTCGGTAAGTCTTTTAAATATGATACCTTAAATTCGAATCAAGTCGTGTAGAGAAAATATTTTATTGGGGAAAAAAAATTAACTTCAGTTATATCTATATTTTTAGAGGATTATATTTAGTGGGAATGACTATAAAAGTTATAATTATTTAGAAGGATCAAATACCTATATGAAAATTTATAATTACTAAATTACCCCTTATCAAAGTCCTTATATTTTCTTATATTTTATTTTTAGAACTAATATAAATTTTTAAACTTCTTACATACTTTCCTTCAATCACTCCCACGTTGTATTTTAAAATTAATATGAATTTTATTTTCCACCAAAATTAAAACAATCGAAATCATCCATGACATGATATTTTTTCTAACTTTTATTTTCCACTAACATTCACATAATTATATCTTCAATATATCATTTAATTATTAATATAAATATTTATCCATCTATATCATTAATTTTTTCTCTAATTTATATCATCTAATATAAAATAGTTTTATATTATGCATATGTATTATAAGACACACCCTTCAAAATCATTTAACAAAAACCATCTCATCCATATATCATATATCAATATAAATATAGCAGTATAAATACTAAAAAAAAATAAAAAAGATGAAAGAGATTATATTCCACTCAAAAGAATTAAAAAAAAGGGGCATACCTGAAAATAAATTATATTAATAGCTTCAAAAAGCTTTATTCCCCATAAAAATGAGAAACATTATTATTTTGTTTACATTGTAACTCATTATAGATTTTACCGATTATATTAAAGTTTTTATTCACAATATTTTTTTGGGCTTACAATCATGACTTCATTCTCGCATACAAAATGTAATAGAGTATTTACATTTTAATAAACTATATTAACATTAGATGATTTTTTATTTATTTTAAAACTCATAAATTTATTCTATAAAAAATAAATTATAAAAACTTCTTTTGAACAGTTTAAAATTGTAATTTTTTTTTAATTTTCTAGATACCTTTCTTTAACATATATAATAAATTATAAAAGATTTATTTTTTTTAAGTTATATAATTTTTATTTTCAATTATAGTTTGTGTCAATTTTAAAAATAATAATTTTGATAAAATCTAACAATGTTTGTGTTGTTTTTTTCAATTGATAGTAAGTGTTAAACGTTGAGATAAATTTTGTTTAATTTATTAAAATTAAACTTTTATGTTAGTTTTAAAATAAAATGTGAGAAAATATAAGAGTTTTGGTAAGAGACAATTTAGTAGTTTTAAATTTTTATTTTAATATCAAATCCTTCTAAATAATTACAATTTTTACATACCTTCTCAATAAATATTATTAATTATAGTTTTTTATTCTAATTCAACTAAAAATTTATTAGATTTTTCTCATCAATAAAATTTTTAATATGAGATTTTTTTAATTATTTTTATTCTTTAAAATAAAAAGAGTTAATGTTTCCAACGGAGTAAATAAAACGATGAGCAATCAAAAAATAAACTATAAGGATTAAAAGCAAAACTTAATTAAAGTATATGGTTTGTAGTGATGTTTTCTCTAACTTGTATGTTGATTATTATGTTTGTGTTTTATATTTTTTAAATTCTTTTTACCTTCATATTAAATATTTTTTATTAATTTAAATTGTGAATTTCTCGCCACACTAATTTTTGAATAATGTTGATGATTGTGGCAGATATTTTTTTGCCTTTTAGATTGAGATCTTTAGGAAGTGACAATGAGACCCACGCGTTTGTACTCTTTAATGGCACTTGACTTCACTTTTCAAAACTTTGACTTGAAGGGTATATTTTTTTGTTTACATAATTTATTTAAAAAAATTAAGCTCATTCATAATTTAAAAATAAAATAAATTGTTTATAGACGATACTAATATCAAATAGGACGAGTCGTTAATTACTCTTAAACATAAATTTAAATATTTAAAAATTAAAATATTTTTTTAAATATTACGATTAAAATTATAATAAAATATTAATTTTTAAAAATTAAATATATTTTAAATAATTATATATTTTATCCTGCTGAATATGCAGGGAGTTGAATGGTATATTCAAATGCTTTGTTTTGCTGCAAATAGGCCTTTTTACTAGCAGCCCAATAACCTTCACCCGACGCCGGAAAAATCATTACTGTTAATTTTTTCTAAAAGAATTATAAATTTAATAATAATTTTTATACATTTTTTTATAGGGAAAATGACAAAAAAATACTATTTAAAATTCAAAAGGACAAAAAAAGCTCATGAATTTTTAAAAAGACAGATTGGGCAGGAGGCCCAATCTGTCATTTTTAAATTACTGTGCACAGTTGCAAATACCATTATTCGAGTTGTAAATACCATTAGCATAGTTGCAAATACCATTATAAGAATTCAAATATAACTAGCAGAGTTGTAAATACCATAGAAAAAGTTGCAAATACCATTATAAGAGTTGCAAATACCATTGACAGAGTTGTAAAAAATACAATTTCGTTTTTTATTTGCAACTCTGCTAATGGTATTTGCAACTCCCATAATGATATTTGCAACTGTGAACAGTAATTTCTAAAATGACAGATTGGACATCCTGCCCAATTTGTCTTTTTCCAAATTCATGGACCTTTTTTATCCTTTTGAATTTCAAATGGTCTTTTTTTATCATTTTCCCTTCTTTATATACTATGCATTTACGTGTACCTATTATCACCAATTATCCAATAAAATCAACATTTTGAGAAGTAAAAGGTACCTTGTTTCACCCCACTGACTTCATTCCCTTAAATATAGTCTCTGTTCCAATTTATAAGCTGATAAAATATTTATTTTAATTTTATTTATAGAATAGAGATTTTTTATAAGAATATATTATTTTAATCTTTATTTATTATCATATTGACTTTATTTCTATAAAATATAATAAATATTACCTTCGATTCTTTAATATAAGGCCCAATTAATTTTTTTAAATATATTAAAAAAGTTAAATAAATCAATTAATTATTACTAATATAAGAATTAGTTGAATAATTTGGATAAATTGAGAAGTATATAGTATAAATTTATCTTGAGGAGTTAGATTTAGCCATAATTAACCGATCTATTTAACTTATTTAATCTATCTAAAAAGTCAATTGGATCTTATATTAAGTAACAGAGGGAGTACTAAATAAGAGTAAAATTAAAAAATTATTAAATTTTATATAATCATTATATTAATTAGATTTAATATTTTTATTACTCTATATGAAACATGCTATAAAGTCAGAGGAGTAATAAATTATAATTATTACATGCAAAAATGATCGTTGGTGCACTAACTTTATACAATATAATTTCAGATTGATCACTTATACAGTACTCCCTCCGTTTTTTTGATGTAAAACCCTATTATTGACATTTAATAAATAATTTAATTATAACATATATTAAATATTATTAGATTATATATATTAGTTTATAAGTCAGATAAATTAATTTTAAAAAATAATGACTATGAATATTTTAAAATAATTTATTTAACTTCTTTAATCTCTTAAAATTAATTAATTGAGTTTTATATTAAAAAAAATAATTTTTTTAATTTTCTTGTTATTTAGCCAAGGTCTCCTTGAACCATTCTAGATTTGAGACTAATTCTCTTTTAATACAAGTATATATTTTTCAAAAGTTGAACACGTATTCTCTTTCTTTAATATTTTTTCGATCCTAAATATATTATCTAATTAGGAGTTAATTTTAATCTTAAATATAAGATATATTTTTTAAATTTATTAACTCTTTTTTAAATTACTTCTATTAATATTCTCTCAATAATAATTAAATAAGAGAATGAGAGGAGGAATTAAGAAAAATAATTATAATATTTTAAAAAATATATTATAATAATTAATTTAATTAATTTTTTAATTTAATTTAATTAATTAAATAAATATATCATAAATATCATACATATTTTGATCCATTGAAGATCATGGGCTCTGACAGAAATGACGGCAAGAAACCGAGGTTAGCATGTGAGAATGGCAACGGGGGAGACTTTTATTGAGTAGGGTCCCTACATCAGTCTTCGGAGGCGAAAGCCAATCAATACAATTCAATTCTCTAGTTTTCTACCTTGGAGACCAAGTATGAGCAAGAACAACCAATCCTCCGTATAGCAGTAATTCTCGAACCCAACAGTGACTCCAATAAAAACACGCACAAAATCCACAACAACTGAATAAGGGTATTCTCTCACATTCTCGCTCTCATTTGCAAACTTTCCAACAAGACTTAGACGGTGGTTTTTTATTCCCCTTATTTTGTCACTCTTCACGCGCTCTTTCTTCCCGAAATTCTTGTCTGAATTTTCGGCATCTGTGGAAATTATTTCTCTTCCTGTCAGTCGAATCGGCTACCCAATTCCTGCCAGATATTTTCCCTCATTCTATTGGGAAATTCCGTCACTTATGTACGCGTGAGTAAAAATTTATGGGCTTTCTCTTCTGATAGAATTACTAGTTTTTTTTTATGATCAGAATTGTTCTGCTTACTTTGTAGTTTTTGAAAATCATAAGAATTTTGTGGCTTTCTCTGACGTAAAAGTTTTCATACAATTTTGTTGGAGCAGAGAAGTTAGATGTTGACTGAGAAGGAGAAGGTGAGGTGGGGCTGACTTATATGGATAATCTTTGTTGCTTCAACTCTGTCTCTAAGGTGAGTTTATCTGGTTCCTGTTATCTTTGTTGTTGTTGTTCTTCTTCTTGTTTTTTTTAAATTTTGGTTATCGAAAATATTATTTAAAACCACGGACTAGAAACTTAATTTTTGAAATAACCAATCTCCATGCGCATGAAAATACAAATAATGTTCTGGAAATTGCCATGGGTTTTAGAAGGGAGTATGTGGCATATGATCTAGTTTGATTTGGAGTTATTTGGCCAATCACTTAAATTCCAAATAGTGAATTAACTCTTTTCCGTGCTACGGGTTACTTTTTTTTTTTTTTGGCTACCTGAAAATGGTTCCCGGAACTGTTAGGAATATATACTAAGTCACTAATAGCATTAACAGAAAGACAAAATGACTAGTAAAATGACTATTTTATCTTCGTATAAATAGTATTTGATTCTTCATTGATTATTTTGGTTTTAGAACTGGCAATATTTTGAGCAGTCAGCCTTGATCTGATTATTCTGCTGGAAATGGCTTCCTCCTTTATGTATAAAGCTGAAACTGTCTAGTTCATCTACTTGTTGACCTCGAATGTTTAGCTAGTGGGTATCACTCTGCCCTTCTGATTTTTGTTCCTTCCACTTGGTGACATTTATTTTACAATTGTTGTTTCTACTGATAGATACAGTTCATCTGGTGTCTGTGACACTTCATTGCTGTTTTGCTGGCATCAATTCAGTGATCCTTCTTATGTAACATGGCATTTTTTAGTAACGAGTGTGTCTCTCCATTCTATTTCTGACTGTGGCATAGTGGAATCTTCTTGTGTGCAACTCCTTTTTGTTGAAGTCAAGTCATATGTTCCTTTTGGTTATCAAAGATCATTTTATTTTTTTCTATTTAATATGTCCTGTACAAATAATATGTTATACTTGTCTGACATCTTTTGTCAACTTATGAAATTTCTATGTCTTTAGGTTCTTGGAGGGCGTTCTTCATGTAGCTCTGGCAAGGGCAGAGGCCATCAGTGCCCAGTCAAGTATGGCTTTTGCCTTGTAAAAGGGAAAGCAAGCCACCCCATGGAGGACTATCATGTAGCAAAATTTGTCCAGCTCAGAGGACATGAGATTGGGCTGTTTGCTATATATGATGGGCACTTAGGAGACAGTGTACCAGCCTATCTACAAAAGCATCTCTTTTCTAATATATTAAAAGATGTGGGTAATTGAATCAAATTGAAGATATTATGGTTTATGGATTATACCTAATGAAAAAAATTATAATCCTTTCTGTTGTATGTTGCACATCATGCCTAAATGCATAACTTATAAAAGAAGTACATACTTAATAAACTTTTTTTAGCAGATATTTTTGTGAAGCACCACCTCTCTTTGGGTCTGGATCCTATGGTCATGCAATTTTCAGGCTCCAGAAATTGTTTTAAGAAAATCTTTGTTTCCTGACTTCTTATACTTTTTGGCATTCATCATAATAATCCATTTTAACTCAATATCTTAAAGCAATCTCTGTAATCTTTTTCCTGTTCTGAAAATTGTGCAAACTCTGAATTTTGTGGTTTGGGAAACTGCACTCTTAACAAACTTCTATTGATTATTCCAGGAGGACTTCTTGACTGATCCGAACAGGTCAATTATCAAAGCCTATGAGACAACAGATCAGGCAATTCTATCTCACAGTGCTGATTTGGGGCGAGGTGGATCAACTGCAGTGACTGCAATTCTTTTAAATAATCAGAAATTATGGATAGCTAATGTTGGAGATTCACGAGCAGTTATGTCCATGGGAGGTTCGTCCATACAGATGAGTACTGATCATGAGCCTAACACTGAGCGGGACTGTATTGAGGACAGCGGTGGCTTTGTCTCAAACTTGCCAGGTTCTCTTGTAAACTTTGTGATCTATCACATGCCATTTAAATGTTTGATTCAGGATTGATATTTTCATATTTTGAGATCTCTTTCAACTTCTGTGTTTGCGAAGAGAATGAGTGATGTGTGTTTAGGGTTTAAATGTTTGAAGCTTAAATGTTTGATATGCATTATTGAGGGACATGTACCCTAAGAAACCTGAACTTAAATTGAATCAATGATGAATAGTGCTCGACTTAGTGTCACCATCTTGGTTTTTAAGAAGACAGGGTTATATCTTACAACTCAAGAATAGATTCCCATCTTGTTCCTGTGTATAATTCCTGTTTAAATTACTTATGCTTCTTTGTGCTGATAGAGACTAAGAAAATATGATATGTCTAGTTGTATGTTTAGCAATATGAGATGCTCTATGGGATACTTAAGTCGATGATGCTTCCATTTTAATAACTAGCTTTTGTGACAGTGTTTTTCTCATCCTACTTGAGTTCCCATTAACTGGAATAAAATTGGTAGCCAGCAACTGTGGAAACTGGAAAGGGCCCACTGTTGATGGTTTTGAGCAATGAGAAAGTTAAGTCCCACAGAGTTTAGCCATTGGGATGCTGGCCCTCCAAGGGTGGCTTGTCGATAAAGATTTAAGTAGTATGTGATGCTAATCTCGTATTGCGTAGCATGGGATGCTTCATGGAGTACCTTGGGGTTTTAGTTCTTCTATCTCTATAGTTGGCTTTTGGGGGGAGGATTTCCCATTCCCCTTAGGTGCCCATCAAACCTACTTTTTGGCGGTGTGGGAAATTTGATGAAGAAAATTAAATTGGGATACTACCTCTTAACCTATGATTGACTATGTTCCACAGTTTTTTCAGTCAAGTGAATCACACTCTTTTAGAGTTACAAGTTGAACACCTCGAAATCACAGATTGTGTTGTGGGTGTTGTTTGAGGTGCTTTTTACAATGGGACTGCCTTATTTTGTCCCAAACATCCCCTGATGCCAAATATAGGAAGGAATATGGTGATTATTGGTATGATGAAATTTGTACCACTGATAAACGTCATCAACCTGCAATGCAGAAAAAATGTGGCAAACATTCAGGCCATGTATTTTTATATATATCTCAAAATTTTGAATGGCACCTAAATATGTACTTGTCAGAATGATGGGAGCAGCTTCAAAGAATATGAAGAAAACTCTTGGTAGTGATGATGAAGAGCACATTTTAAATGATACTTGTAAAGATTTTCAGAAGATAACAGTGAAAATAAGGCCAGCCTATGAGGGAGGTAATCATTGGGTTTCCAATGTTTGGAAGACATAAGTGGCAAGAAAAGGATTTATAATCAGGTTAAACCCATATATTTGGAAACTTAACAATGTTTTGGATATTTTGAACAAGTTTGTATAGTTTGGGTTTCTCAATGAGCTTAGGTGGGCTAATCCAATTTCATATGTGAGGAAGATTCTATTAGAAACTCAATTACATGAGGTAATGGAAAGGGCTCACTGTCGATGTTTAATAATATGAGATGCTTTATGGGATGTAGAATGATTTCACATGGAATCATTGAGAGCTACTCAATTGCTCTCATCAACAGAATACAGTTCATGTTCTTGGGTACTTAGGTATGCTCCAAGTCCTGGTCAAGCTGGAATATAGGCTTGTGATGGAGTCTACTTGGTGGTTAATTGTATGACTTGGCTCAAGGAGAAGTCAATGAGCAATTAGATAACCATGAGGAGTTATATCCTATGCCTGGATTAGATTTACATATATAACTGTTTTTAGGACTTGAACCTTGAAACAACCCCGTGTCGTCCTTGAAAATTTGGAAGTTTTAAATGAAGGAAATGCCAAGGTTGAAGATGAAATTGTTTTTGTATTGGGTTTTTGCCATCAATAGAAATTTGTAGAGTTTTCTGTCAGACATTGGGATCTTTTAAACTTCCTCTAGGACAAAGAATTTGGTAGGGGATAAGCATCCCCTGTTTTCAGTCACTCTCATTTACATGCTGCATACCTTCTTCAGTGGTGCTTATATCCTATAAACTACTGAATCAGCATGATGTTAGTGGACCAGCAATCCTAGGTGATCATGGTCCAGAACAATTGGACAGTGTCCGGTGTCCCTATTGTTTTGGCTGGGTACATCATTGGCTTATTTACAGCTGGCACTAACGATTCTGGAGAAACTTTTAAAAGCTCCTCTTGCATTTTGGGGGTGCTATTTGGAGGCTATGATGAACAAGTAACTAGGGATGATAGTGATGATGTATTGGTGTCCAAGATACGGGGATATTTCTGATCTTGCAAGTGAGTTTGGGATGTGTTTGGTTTATGTTTCCGTCTCAATAACATATGCAATATTCTTCCTAAGCTTTCAACAGATGCGGATTAATAAGATGTACAATATCAAAATTAGAATTTAATTCAATTTTTCCTTGCTCAAAATCAGTTTAAAACTCACTTGAGATGAGATGATCAAAGTATGAAGAATGCTTAATGCGATTGATACTTCGTATCTTATGTTTAAACCTTGTTATCTAATTGTAAAAGGATTGTTTTTTCTGAAACATTGCATAAGATAAAGGCTAATAGTTACTTAGAATTTCTATTGTAGGGGCTTAGTTCTACAAGGAAGTTGCCTTTTTCAAATGACTCCTTGATTGAGAGTTTTGAATTTTCTAATAAGTTCTTGATATGTTGATGTTACTTTAGGGGATGTCGCAAGAGTGAATGGCCAACTTGCAGTTTCTCGAGCATTTGGGGACAAAAACCTAAAATCACACTTGCGATCCGATCCTGACATACAGCATGTTGATATTTATCCAGACACTGAGCTTTTGATTATCGCAAGTGATGGCCTATGGAAGGTCTTTATTTGTTAATTTTCTCTCTATCCATTATTTCTGTAATAAAATGTATTTTCCCACTTAATTTTCATTCAATCTAGGTTATGGCAAATCAAGAGGCAGTTGATATTGCAAGAAAGATTAAGGATCCACAAAAGGCAGCCAAACAACTAGTCGTGGAGGCATTGAACAGGGAGAGCAAAGACGATATTTCCTGCATTGTTGTTCGTTTCAAGGGATGAAAAAGAGAGACAACAGAGAGATGTAAATAATAATCTCTCAATTTCCGGGTATAGAAAATGAAAACTTCTCATTTCAGGGATGCTATTCCATAAACCTAGTTTGGAGATCTCATGGCAATACTGTTACCAATATAGGGCTTTCTGCAAAATAGGTTTTCCCCTCCCTATTGTCCCTTTGTAAAATTGAAGTTAGGTGGTGTCATTTTATTATTTCTTGATATCTCCATTTCTATATGTAGATTCATACCATTATTTTTCCTCTGTAATTTGCACTATGTTTTTGGAGCAGTGTGAAGATGGATATTATATAGCCTTTCATTTTTATTTATAAAACACCATGTGTATGATATAATTGGCATGCTCCTTGCATGTTATAAACATATAATCTCTTATTAGAAAGTGGAGTATAGCAGTTGTTTCTTATTTGCTTAATTGCTTGTTTTGTTTGAAGTTTTTTCTATCCTTGTTTATTTAAAGGTAAAAGAGGATTCAGAAGAAATCTTTATGTAAATCATAACCATTTGGTGTGATACATAAATTCTCAAGCAAGTTTGGTTTCATTCTAGGAATCATGAAGAATGATAATTCTGATTCCATTTCCATTGAAGCATTGTTTTTTTCTCATGGAAAGCCCATTCTATCGGGAAACATTATTAAACTATTGGGTATGAGCTATCGTATTGGTATAGTTAGTGAAGAGTTGACTCAACTCATAAGGTCGTGAGTTTAAATCTTATTATTAATATAAAAATTTTGGTGGGCGATCTGTAAGCGTTTTATGAGTCTGGAGATATATTTTGACTTCTGTGCATTTTTGGGACCTAATTTACTTAAATCTTTTTTATTAAAAAAATTACAATTTGTACTTTTAATTAAAAAAAGAAAAAGAAAATCACCCCCTCCTTTCATTACAACCTATGACCGAAATGCTCTCTCACTCTTCTCAACGCCAATAGCTCGCCAACAATCGTCCCCTTCTAATTTGTCTTGTCCACCCAGCATCCCAGCCCTTGTATGCTGTTGACTGATACTTTCCTCCATTTGATAACTAAATTTATAGAGATTAAAAGAAATAATAAAATTAATTTTCTACAAAAATGTATGTTGGTATATAAAGATATCCATTTAACAATTTGCATTGAAAATTATTTTTATAGATAAAAACCTTCTTTTTGTATGTTCAATAAATAAGAATAGTTTAAAAAAAATTATAAATTTAAGAGACAAGATAAATTAAAATATTATATTTAAGACTAAAATAAATTTCTAAATAGCTGATAGATTTATTCTGAGACGTCAAGCCTATGTGATTGTTTAAGGATTTTTGCATCGTTTTTGAAAGTTGATGGATAAAATTGTATCATAAAAAAATTAGGATACGGGCATCTCTTAATAGCAGGTATTTTTACACTTTCACCTCATTATATTATTAAAAAAAAAATTTGTTATTGTTATTATTAACTTGTTACTATCATTATTCTTAAAGGACAGTGTCATTGCATAGGCACTCCCTTGGGGAAGAAATTTAAACCTCCTCTATATACATCTTCTTGCTTCATCAATCGTAGCATGTACTACACGACTTCATTCATTAGACAAAACAAAATAAACAAATAAATTTAATAGTTACAGCACAAACAAGAGAGAAAGTTGCCTTAACAAAAAGAAATGATAAGAATAAAATAGAAAGATTAAATAGTTCAGCAACAGGGTACATTTGGTTTGTAGAAAGAATTTTTGATAGAAGTAGAAGTAAAAATGAAAGTGGAAGTGAAAATAAAATTAGGGTAACAATATATTTTAAAAGTTTATTTAGTAGGATAGAAACGAGTATATAATTAATATATATATATTTTATAACTTAGAATAAAATGATCTAAAATATTTTTTTATAACTTATGAAGGGTGAAAGTTGTTTAGAAATTTTATAACTTAGGGTAAAATAGTCTAAAATATTTTATTTTTACTTCTATCATCTCATTTTTTTTAATTTTTTTATGAAACTGAGATGATCCAAAATGTTGTAATAATAAAAAAGAAAGTGACTTCCCCCTTCCACTTCTATTTTATCAAACATACCCTTAGATCCAACAAATGTGAAAGAATGATAATTAGATCATAATGTCGTTAAAGAAAGTAAAGTTTGGTGAATAGTATTGATTTTTAATCAATCCCTTATTCATGTAGGTGTAAATTTAGAGATATGGCCACAGATTGATCCCTATATGTAAATGTATGGATTTTTTATTTTGATATCAATCAATCTCTTGTCACATTATTTTGGCATTACCTCAACTCACCTCACCATTACTGCATATTTCATCTTGTAAACATAAAATCTAATTTGAGCGTTGACTCTTGTAAGGGGAACAAATACTTTTTTCTATATCAATAAGATGGGAGCTTGAAAATTAAAAAAAGAGAAAGAAAAAGAAAAAAAGTTGAGAAAAAATGGGATGTTTAATCTGACTGAGGCTAGAAATCTGTAAGATATAATATTATCTCTATATTTTTTATTTATTTATTGAATCTAATTCTGATTTAAAAAAATATTAAAGTTTTAGATTTGTTTTATTCTAATCCTATTTTAATTTTTCACAAATTTTGATTTCAGGATAGAAACTATAAAGTAGTAACAAAAATTATTCATCATACATTTTTTTCACGCAACTTATATTTATGAGTATTTAGAACCGAGTGGTTTAGAACAATTCAAAGTAAAAAAAATCTTTTGTTTATAAAGTATTTTAATTTTGAAATATTTACGAAGGAGAAACTATCCTATTGAAATTCAATACTATAAAGTAAATGAAACTATTATTTTTTTTAATCATATCACATCATATTTAAAGACTCACAGAACTTGCTATTTTAATTAGGAAAAAAATTATATCAAGTTGTTTAAATAGCTATTAAGTCAAATTCTTCATCACACTTTTATAAATTCAGTTATGAAATATTGACACTTGTAAATTTATAAGTGATTATAGGTGAATTTATAAATTTTTATATTGATATTTATTATTTTATTATTATTTATTAAAATATATATGCATACTTGTAAATTACGTATGAAATATGAGCATTTATTATTTTACTTTTAGTAGTTGTTAAAATATGTATGTATGGTTATAAATTTGATCTAATAGATATAAATAATTTGACATAAGTTTTTCTCTTTTGAATTATATAGTAAAAAATAAGTCTTTAAACTAAAACTAATAATCAACTAAAAATGATGAAAAGTTTTCTTTTTCTCTTGAACATAAATTAAAAATTAGTTATTATTTGTATAAATTATAGTCAATTGTCAATTAATTTAATTTTTTAAAACAACATACTTAGAAAGAAGTGAGTCTTTTCACCAAGCTGTAAATTTTTAAGTTTGGGTAAGCTTCAAGTAATCATCCCCTAGTTGGGGGGAGAAAAACATAAGGTTCATCATGTACCTGGTGAGGAAGGACGCTTTGCCTTGTTCTGAAGTGTAATTCTCTTGTTTTCATCCATTAAAAAAGCTTAGAGTTAAAAGAAGGGTTAATATCCTAAAATGTCCTGAAGTTTTCGTGAAGAAGTATCCACAGCCGAAAGTTGTTTTTAGATTCTACTATGTCCTAGAAGTATAATTTTATAATATTTTTATCTCCGCTGTAAAAAAAGATTAATTTTGAGTATTAATTAACTAATATATTAATATAATGTATTTACATAGCATGGATATTATTTTTATTTTGAGTTAAATTATAAATTTATACTAAGTTTTTTTTTACTCTGGAGCGGTGGTGGTGGATGTCCAAAAGTTTTTATTAATTTAATACTATTGAATAAATATATAATATATAATAAAGAAGGCTTAACATCCTAAAATGTTTGGAAGTTTTTATGAAAGAGCACCCAGTAACTGAAATTTATTTTGGATTTTACTATATTCTAGAAATATAATTTCATAATATTTCTGTCCTGCTGTAAAAAGAGAGGTTAATTTTAAATATCAATTAACAAATATATTAACATGTCATGCACATTCTTTTTATTTTAAATTAAAATATAAATTTATCCTAAAATTTTTTACTCCAAAGTAGAGCAGGATATCAAAAGTTTTTTCAATGTCGTTAATTTAATACTATTGAATTAATAAATAATATATAATGATATATTTTTTTTAATATATAATGACATTCTATGCGCATCACTATGATAACCGTGGAGTGCTCATCATCCATCTAGATTATCCAAACAAAATTAATTTTAAACATTACATATACGGTTTAATTTTAATAGTCTTAATAATTTTTTATTTGTTGTCTTTTTTAAAATATATTGTCATTTAAAAAATTACATATAAAAATTTTAAATTTAAACTCTATCCAAACTAAATTTGAGCAATTTAAATCTCAGCACAACATTAAGTATATGGAGATGATTAGGAAGAGGAAGAGATTGCTTGCACTCTAAACAAATTATGAAAATACTAAACAGAAAACAATTCTAGGTGAATATTATTATACTAATGATAAGGGTTGAACGAGTAAGATTGGTGTTATCTTTAAGCTTTTATAAAACAAGGGGTCATACACAATTACTTAAAAGTTTAGGGACCTCATTTATATTTCAGCCATATAATTAAGGAGCAAAATCCGTGAATAAATTAAACGACATGACCGTCCACGCGTTCATTGGATTTTCTGTCATTCATTTCATTCCCCTTTAAATATCCCAATCAAATTAAAAAAATTAATCAAATAATATTACGATTTCTTCGATATGTGGCTGACGGACGGCTTTCTGGTGACCGTCGCTCCGGTGCTCCTCCGAAATCTAGCGATTGCCTTTCTCATCTACGCCGATAATTTTCTCGTCTATTTGGCTAAGAGGTACAGACCCTTCACGCCTTTCGTTACCTCTTACTCTCTTTCCTCTTCGATTTTCTCCTCCCTTCCGTCAAATCCTTTTCTTCCGATCACTACGCTCTCACCATGCCTACGAAAGACAACCGCGTTGCCGTCTACGGCGGCGGTGGAGGAGTAGGAGGAGATTCTGGTATTGCTCGAGCACTCTCGCAGTTATTGTCGATTGTAACCAACATTCCGGTGAGTTCAAGGAAGTATGAGGTTGTTCGATCTTTGGCGGAGAGGATTATTGATGAGAATCACCAGGAGGGGAACGACTTGCTGCACAAGGTGAATCGGTCGGTTCTTTCGTCGGCGTTCGAGAGGACGTTGGGTCGGCTGGAGGCTGCGGTGGTGGAGGGTGGAGAATGGGGATGGAGAACCGGCAATGGACCGGGGTAATATCCGTTGAGTCGGGTTATGAGGGCCGTTCGGACGGTTTGGGCTTTTCACTCCAGCCTGAAAGGACGTTGGGAGGCGAACCAGTGGGATTTGATTTCGGCGGAGAAGCTGGCGGCTGAGTTGCTGTGGCTGGCCCAGACGTCGGCGGCTTGTGGCTTTGGAGATGAAGCTGTAAGGCAGTGGGCGGCGGCGTCTAATTTGCCTTGGCTCGCTCTTACGGCCGAGCCGCGGTTGCAAGGTTCCCTCGTCAAAGTCGCAGGTATTCGAGCCCTAGCTTTCTTCCGCGTCTGAAAATTATTTTTTTAATCTGTAATTTTATTTTATTTTTTAAAATATAAGGTATTTATTTTCTTTTACACACCTACACAATATATACATATGTATTCACAACACATCCAGCACTTACAGTACCATATAAAATATTTAAATTGGTTTAATGTTATCTATTTATTAATAGAAACACAAGCTTTTGTCATAATTCATACTACATATAAATTTTTTATTTTCACACATCATTATTTAAAGGGTCATATATATAATATTATTTAAAAAATACAAAAGAAACGCTGAAATTGAGATGGTATGCCATAGTATCATACATATAATATATACTCCCTCCAATTGTTATTGTAAGGATCTATTTACAACTTTACATAGTTTAAAGAATTCAGTTAAAATAAGTTAATATTTTTCAATTTTTAAAATTACCCTCAACGAGATTTTATTAATGTTTTTAGGCAAATGGTCTTAATATTAAGGATCATGGGGAATGCCCTTATTATAAGGACAGAAGGTAGTAATTTCATACATTTGGATAATGAAACATACCTATTGTTCTATGCAAGAAATATATCTTTATTTAAAAAAAGAAAAGAAAAGAAAAGAAAGAAATCTCTCTTTATTTGTCCTCCCAATGTATGTAGCAAATAAGATGATTACATTGTGCTTTCCCCCTTTGCATGCTCATAATGTGAATATAGTCCCAGAAACATCAAACATTTCAGATGATGATATAACAAGATCCTGAAATGTTCCACAAAAGACAAACTTCATTAGAAAAGTTAAACCGGAAATTGATGACTAATTATGATTAGGATGTTCTGAATGAACTTCATATAAAACAATCATAGTTATGAACATTACATATGGCTATGATCTAAATCTTTGACACAGCTCCTTCATTCAAAGAGGATCCTCATCAATTAAACATGATAAAACCACACACACACACACACACACACACACACACACATATTGTTCAGCACAGATCAAGAAAAAAAAAGAGGGGAAAAAGGTAGGCCTAGGAGAGTATTACACGCACAACACTTTTTAATTTAATATGTTAAAGTAACTTTACTGGTCTTCACAATTATACACCCTTTTTTAATATAATTCTATCCGATGTGGGATTTCTTCCCACATTAATTCACACTTAATCCTAACAAAGTGGTTCCAGAGAATCTCAATAGGTTTGCATGAGGTGGAAATTTTGGTAGGATCTTATTTCGGAAGATTCATATCCACGTATACAAAAAGTTTAGATAGTTATCTATTGTTAAGTGGGGTAAAAAATTAACATGCATAGTTAGTATTTTTTTCTATCCTAAATATAAGGCATAGTTTATAATACAATTTGTATTATAAACGAGATCTTATATTTAATATTAGAAAGAGTATAACATTACTACAATTCTGTCAGGGAATTATCCATAAAGCTCTTGAAGAACATGATAGTTTTGATGTCAAATAAAAGAGTAAGCGTATATAGAAAGAAAAGCAATGCCAATAACCTGCACAATTTTGCGACGATGCAAAAAAGATGGACGGCAACTATTTCTGATAATCTCTTCAATTACCTTCCTAATCTGTTCCAGTAAACCCTGATATGTTATATCAGGATATTTTCTGATGACTTTTGAGAAAAGATAGGTCATTACACCATTCATTCCCTTCCCACGGAAAGCCTGCATAGTGCTTTTGTTCTTAATATCAGAACCTTGGCGATGATGATGAACAAGTAAAACTTCGTCATTATTCTCCCCTCTGATTCTAAATATAAGAGCTTGATAAATAATTTATATATATTAAAGAAATAAGTTAAGTTAGTTATTAGTAATAAATATATATTAGTTTTTTTAAAATACCCCTTTAATCATTTGTATTGAAAACTATTCTCTGATAAAAGCTCTTTTAATATTGGGGTCTTATATTTAGGATTAAAATAAAACTTTCAACTAACTCTTACGTTAAGGACAAGAGGGAATATTGCATAACATAACAAGATGAAGTGATATTTAACAATCTTACTGAGGTATCAGCAGCCATCTGATGATCTTCACAAGCACTAATGCAAATTGCTCGCCCCCCGCTCGGATTCTTTCTAAAAGGTTCTTTGGCAGGAGGCTTGTTATCTTTCCATGTGCCTCTGCAAAACCTCAGACAAGAAACTAATTACTTTGTTTTCCCCAAAAATCTCATGTTACCACTAATAGTTATGTCTCATTAGTCTCACTCACTTTCCAGGGTCATAGACATATGACAGATCAAGAGCTGTTCCACTATGGCAAGCATCAACAATGACATGGAGTGTGACACCTTCTATGAGAGGCCAAACAAGCGAGGAGTTTATGTCGTTGTCGAGAATCGAGCCTTCTTCAAAGAAATCAACCGGACAAATGCTTTCGTCCATCGCATCTTTCTCATCTTCTTTGGAATCTGTGTGTTGAATGCCATGTCCTGAGAAGTAAAACACCAGTGAGTCTCCTGATTGGCAGCCTTCCACAAGCCACTTCAGTTGTTCCAATATGTTCTTCTTTGTTGGAAATAAATGTTCTGGACTCTTTTTCTCTTCTGCATTGTTGTTTCATCTGAGTTAGATTATAATCTGTCTATTTCAATGTTACTAAAACTTGTTTGCTGTTCTTGTAAGAGAGACAAGCCCGGAAACAATATTATCTTTTCTTATCAATTGAACTAACTTTTTTGGATAAAATAAGTTTGGACAAAATGAAGTTCATAAAGTTACTCATGTATTCCTTTTTTCCTATCAAAACATAACATTTGATGAATTTAAGTATATCTTTGCTTGGAAGATAATGAGCAGAGAGACCGAGAGAATCAAAACATGTCATAATTATTAGTGGCAAAGTTGGTACTTTTTCCCAGTAGTAAATATAAGAATTAGATAACTAAATTCTATAGATTAAAGAAATTAATTTAGTTAGTTTTTTTGTAATATTTTCCTAAAATACCTCCTTTAAATGGGAACTATCATGATAGAAATCCCCTCAACAAGTGTAATCGATACCAAGACCAACTCCTATTAGCTCTTATATTGGAGGGAGTACAAAAAATCTAATAGTGCATGAAGAGAAATTAAAAAGACAACCTCAGATGAACAGAAACCAAGATCAACCACAAAAAAAAAAAAAAACAGAGAACCATAAGAGAAAAAAGGTTGTAGAAGATACCTGTGAGCACACGTATGCATTCAGTAGGAAAGTCAAAAGCCTTAACCAGAAGCTCCCTCATGTTAGCAACATCATTAATGGTTCCTTTGAGTCTGTACCTCCTTTTCCTGTAAGTAACTCCACAGAGAACTGCGCGCTTATTGCTTCGTCGGGATGATAAGGAAGAGCGAATCAAAGAAGATGAAGAAGGCCTTTGATTCGGAACATATGCACCTTTGCTATCATTCTGTAACATATCATCAGATTTGATGATTTTCTTAGCAGCAGCAGCAAATTTCAGAAACCCCATTCCATTGCCACTATCTTTATTTGATGGCCCATTATTAATTTTTTTGCACTGAGGGCAACGGTATGTGGTTGTGGATGAGGGCACATGAAACTCTCCCCTGCACTCCCTGCAGGTGATTTGTGCCTCCCCATTATTTGGCCTTCTGTACTTCTTGTATTTCAGCATAGCTTCAAGTGTTTGTTGCTTAGTTTTCTCCTTATGGCTAGAAATGGAGGCTGCAAGAAGATGTATGCACCTGATGAAATGAACCAGTGGAGAAATATTCACACGTATGGCTGCCAGATAGATATGTTCTGTATTATTTTATTACAGCATTAACATATTTTATATTTTTCTTTATCAACTCTGATTTGACTAAAAGTTCAGTTTAAGAATAATAAATGGTCACGCGTAAAAATTAGCCGTTCCTGGCTGGGGAAACACAAGCATCTACAAAAATATACTACGTAAGATCTGATACTGTTTCTTTATTCTTTCCCAATGAAAATTCAGGAATGAGATTCTCCAATTAAAGCTTCAATATTTTTTGATGAAAAGGAAATAAAACAACTTTTATTCACTGCTCCCTCTAGCTTGTTCGTAGATTCCTTTCCAAGATGCAGCTATTTTTCGTGTTATTACAGGTAATATTATTTGCATTAAGAATTAAGAATTAATATTAAGGACAGAATAAAATGGACTTATAATTTAATTATAGATGTGCGTGTTTAACATGGAACTCTGCATATATAAAGAATGGCTCAAGCATGTGTGGATTGGCTTTTAGAGAAAGACTTATAGAAACAAATGTTTTAAAAGTACCTTTAGATAAGCTATTCTGAAGAAAATCTTATAAAAAAAGTAATTTTGAGTGAATTAGTGTTTTGGATAGTTATTACCAGAATTATATTTATGATTAGTAAATTACCCGAAAGAGTATGAGATAAAAAAACCCATAACTGTTCATTCGTTAGACCCAACGTCCTATTTTTGCTTTTCCTTTCCTTTTCTACTGTAGCTCTTCCTCCTCTTCTTCTCTAGAAATTCCAGGCAACGCTCAACGATGACTCGTGGAGGTGAATTCCTCTTCTCCGACAGACAATGATGAGAAGAGAAGAGGCAACTCGTGGAGAAGAGACTCGAGCATAAACGATCTGAATGACAACTAGATGTGGCCGCGACCAACCATATCTGGACGATGAGGACACGCACAAATGAATGAGAAGCGACGACGGTGACAATGGGGGTGGCTCGTGGAGACGAGCAAGACAGCGACACGGAGGCGGAGGAGAAACAGAGAGAAGAGGAGAGAGTGAAAAAAATAGGGACAAAATGATTATTGGACAGTGTATAAGTTCTTTTTTATTCTAGAAGCTATTCTTATGAACTTATCTAAAATTATAGTTTGGCCTATGAACCTTTTTAGATAAATATAACTGTTTATTTTAAAAATTTTCTAAACTAAAGTTTAGACTAGAAATTTTTTCAAAATATTAGTTTGGTGACTAACCAAACACACACTCAATCTTTTAGAATGATTCTTCTGATGCATTAGAAAAACATCATCGATCGGCTTAGAGCCATAGGCTAGTTCAAAACTTCAAATATTTTTTTATGAACGATATAAAAGAATCTTATATAATGGCTATTTAAGAATCTTTATCATTCTAAGGAATTAATCCCTGAATCATTGTTTTCTACAATTACTTTTTATGCATGATTTCACTATATCTTAAATTACTAATGAAATCAATTCTGACAAGTTATTCTTTCACTCACTATCTCCAATACAATGAACTATCTTCTTAATTAAGTGGGAGACAGCTAGCTCAACATATTTTAACAATGACTAAAAGATAGATTCTTCATCATTAATCAAACATTTCCTAAGTGGAAGAGAAGGTACTCATTATCTTCCCACTTGTCAATGAGAGTATGTGCTATGGTGTTCTTTTACAATTATAATCTCTTATCTATAGGTCTTTTAAGACTTGACAATAGGATAGAAATTTCTTAAGATCTTTAAGTACTACATTGTCTAATATAAGACTTGAGAATAATTTTCTCAAATTAATAAATTCAATAAAGTGTGATAACTAAGAAAAAGTTGCAGTTATTTTGAGTCCGATAATCCCCCCCTCTTCTCTTCTCTTTAATTTGATGTGAATATATTTCAATTTCATACTAATATTGGATATTAAGATCCTTCTATTCTTAATATATGAGTTAGTTAGGGATTAAATTTGATTTCAAATATAACATCTTGATCAATTTTATCTATCATATTTATTATATTTTATTAAATTAATTTATCTAATTTATAAACTGATATATAATATAATTTTATAAAATATTTTAAGAAAATTAGGTTATAAATTAATATCTCAATTTACTTAAATTAATTAATTTTTATATTAAATATAGGAAAAAGTATAAACATTTCTGTATGAATTGAATGAATATTAATTAAAGAGTTGACATTTTTCTGGTAGAATCTCTCCATCTTCCAGTTATCATTTAGCCGCCAAGTTAAAAAGAAAAAGATTCAAGTTGACTTGTATGGAAACTATGATTTAAATATTAAAATTGACAATACATGTTTAATGGCTCCCTTGAAAATGATTATACATACACTACCCTTCCATATATATGTATATATATGTATTTATCCAACTATACTTTTGAAAAATGATTTATGGAGAAGAGTTTATGAAAAAAAATGGTTCTGAATAAATGAGTGTTTGGATGATTATTACCATAAAGACTTTTATAACTGGTAAATTATTAGAAAATGTATACAAACAACAACAACAATAACAAAGCCTTTTCCCATTAGATGGGGTCGGCTACATGGATCATACGACGCCATTGTGCTCTGTCAAAAACTAAATCCTTGGATAGATTATTGACCAGGAGATCCCGCTCAATGACCTCGTTGAGCGTTCTCTTTGGCCTTCCTCTACTCCTTTTAACTGGACTCCATACTATTTGATCCACCCTCCTCACCGGCGCATCCCTTGGCCTTCTTTGTACGTGTCCAAACCACCTAAGACGGTTCTCCACTATTTTCTCCGCAATAGGTGCCACTCCAACTCTTCCCCGTATTTGTTCATTACGAATCTTATCTTTTCTTGTATGCCCACACATCCATCTCAACATCCTCATTTCGGCTACCCCAACTTTATGCTCTTGTTGTCCTTTTAAAGCCCAACATTCACTTCCATAAAGCATTGCTGGTCTTATAGCAGTACGATAAAACTTTCCTTTTAATTTATCTGGTACTTTCCGATCACATATAACCCCAGTAGCCTTTCTCCATTTAAACCACCTAGCCTGGATTCTATGATTAACATCCTCCAAAATTTCACCATCTTTCTGTATAATTGATCCCAAATATTTGAACTTATCTATTTGTGGAATAACTTGATCTCCTAATCTGACCTCCAAATTACTTCTAACTTGCCTCTTAGAAAAATTACAATGCATGTATTCAGTCTATATTAGAAAATGTATGAGATTAGAAAATGTATGAGATAAAAAAATTTATTATTTTTACATCATCTCACTTTCCATGCAACGCCACTGTTCACTTTTTTCTTATTCTTTCCTCATAGATTCTAGACCTCAGGTGATGACGACGAAGTTTCTCTATCAGACCTTAGGCGACAACGACCAGCACAAATGTGACGGCAGTAACATGTGCCTAAATCTCCTTCAGCCCTTTTTCTGATCTCGTCGACAGAAGAAGACGAGCATAGAGGAGATTGTCGACAGCCCTCTTCTAGATCTCTGCGACGGCGAAGCTTTGAACGTCATCCAGGGAAGCTTTGCTAACAGAGGACAGAAGAGAAGACGAGGGAGAGGGGAGAGAGTATCGATGGCAGAGGAGAGAGGAGAGAGAGTGTCAGAAAAAATAGGGGTAAAATAGTAATTGGGTAGTTTATAAGTTCTTTTACTGTTCCAAAAGCTATTCCTAGGAGTTTATCTAAAACTATCGTTTTAAATCATAATTTGGTCCATAAGGTCTTTTGGACAAATATGACTGTTTGTTTTAAAATTTTTCTAAATCAAAAAATTTGGGCAAAAAATTATTTCAAAACTAAGGTTAAGTGAACATCCAAACACTGTTGGCTAAATGCTTGTCAACTTACCCTAAAATGGCAGGTTAGAGTTGGCTAAATGCCAACCCACCAGAAGTACAGGTTATCCAACCCACATTGCCTAGCCCGCAAAGTTATTAATGCTTTTAGACAATATTCTTATATTAAGGATTGTGAGGCATGTCCTTATTATTACAACTGAAGGGAGTATTATTTTCTTACATTTGGATAATGAAAAATGTCTATTGTTCTGTACAAGATAAATCTATCTTTATTTTTATCAAAAAAAACAAGAAGAAAGAAAGAAATCTCTCTTTATTTGTCCTCCCAATGTTGTATGTATAGCAAATAAGATGATAAGATTATCCTTTCCACCTTTGCATTCTCATAATGTGAATATAGCCCTAGAAACATCGAACTCTTGAGATGATGAAATAACAAGATCCTGAAATTGCTCCACAAAATGACAAACTTCATTAGAAAAATTAAACCAGAAACTGATGACTAATTCTGATTAGGATGTTCTGATTGAACTTCATATAAGACAATATCAAGATCACATGTGGTCATGATCTAGTTAAAACCTGGACATCGTCGGTCTTTACAGTTATATACCACTTCTTCAGTGTAATTCTATCCGATGTGGGATTTATTCCCAAATTAATTCACACTTGAATACTAACAAAGTGATTCCAAAGAATCTCAATAGCTTTGCATGAGGTCGAAATTTTGGCAGGATCTCACTTTGGAAGGTTCATATCCACATTGACAAAAAGTTTAGTTCGTTGTCACTTGTCAAATAGGGTCAAAAATTGAACTATCCATAAAGCTCTTGATGAACAGGTTAATATTGATGTCAAATAAAATAGTAAGCATAGAAAGAAAAACAAAGCCAAGAAGGACAATGCCAACCTGCACAATTTTGCGACGATGCAAAAAAGATGGACGACAACCATTTCTGATAATCTCTTCAATTTCCTTCCCAATCTGTTCCAGTAAACCCTTGTATGTTATATCAGGATGTTGTCTGATGACTTTTGTGAAAAGATAGGTCATTACACCATTCATCCCCTTCCCACGGAAAGCCTGCGTATATAGTTTTGTTCTCAATATCAGAACCTTGATGATGAACAAGTAACTTCATCATTATACTCCATCTTGCCCTTAATATATGAGCTAGTTAGGGAGTTAGATTCGGTCTTGAATATAAGACTTTAATTTATTTTATCTCCCATATTTATAATCTTTCTCCAAACTAATTTAGCTAATTTATAAACAGATATATAATCTAATGTTATATAGGGATAGATTAAGTCAGATTTATTATAATTAACTATTTTATTTTATTTTCTTAATCAACTCAAATTAGGTAAGTAGCTCTTATACTAAGAATCGGAGGTAATATTGCATAATATAACGAGATGAAGGGATATTTAACAATATCTTACTGAGGTATCAGCAGCCATCTGATGATCTTTACAAGCACTAATGCAAATTGCCCGCCCACCGTTCGGATCCTTTCTAGAAGGTTCTTTGGAAGGAGGCCTGTTATCTTTCCATGTGCATCTGCAAAACATCAGACAGCAAGCTAATTAACTTTGATTTTCCCAAAAATCTCATGTTACCCTCTAGTTATGTTATGTCTCATTAGTTTCACTCACTTTAGAGGGTCATAGACATATGATAGATCAAGAATTGTTCCACTATGACAAGCATCAACAATGACATGAAGTGTTACACCATCTTTTAGCGACCAAACAAGCATGGAGTTTATATCGTCATCGAGAATCGTGCCTTCTTCCAAGAAATCGACCGGACAAATGCTTTCGTCCATCCCATCTATCTCATCTTCTTTGGAATCTGTGTGTTGAATGCCATGTCCTGAGAAGTAAAACACCAGTGAGTCTCCTGATTGGCAGCCTTCCACAAGCCAATTCAATTGTTGCAGTATGTTTTTCTTCGTTGGAACTAAATCTGGACTCTTTTTCTCTTCTGCATTGTTGTTTCATCTCAGTTAGATTATAATCTGAATTTTTCAATGTAACTATAACTTGTCTCATTGCTGCTCAGAGAGACAAACCCATAAACAATACTCCCTTCATTCTTTAACATAATAGTTAGTTGACTTTTTTGAATATATTAAGAAAACCAAATAAATCAGTTAATTATGACCAAATTTAAGCCCTCAAGAAGAATTCATATTATCTATGCTCCTTAATCTACCTATATTAATTAACTAACTCTTATATTAGTTATAGTTAATTATTTTATTTAACTTCCTTAATCTATTAAGAAAAGTTAACTAATTCTTATATTAAGAAACGGAGAGATAGTATTACCTTTTCTTATCAATTGAACTAACTTTTTGGATAATGTAAGTTTGGACAAAATGAAGATAATAAAGTTACTCATGTGCTCCTTTTTCCTATCAAAACATATAAGCATACATTTGCATGGAAGATAATGAGCAGAGAGAGAGGGAGAATCAAAACGTGTAATAATGTTGGGAATAAGACACGAGAAGCAATCTATGAAAAAAAAAAAGACTTACAATTACAAAGACAACCTAAGATGAACAGAAACCAAGATGAACCATAAAAAAATGAGAACCATAAGAGAAAGGTCGTAGCAGATACCTGTGAGCTCATGTATGCATTCAATAGGAAAGTCAAAAACCTTAACCAGAAGCTCCCTCATGTTAGCAATATCATTAATGGTTCCTTTGAGTCTGTACCTCCTTTTCCTGTAAGTAACTCCACAGAGAACCGCACGCTTATTGCTTCTTCGGGATGAGAATGAAGAAGGCCTTTGATTCAGAACATAATCACTTTTGCTACCATTCTGTAACATATGATCAGATTTGACGATATTCTTAGCAGCAGCAAATTTCAGCAGCGCCATTCCATTGCCACTATCTTTATTTGATGGCCCATTATTGATAGTTTTGCAAAGAGGGCAACGGTATGTAGTTGTGGATGAGGGCACATAAAACTCTCCCCTGCACTTCCTGCAGGTGATTTGTGCCTCCCCATTATTTGGCTTTCTGTACTTCTTGTATTTCAGCATAGCTCCAAGTGTTTGTTGCTTAGTTTTCTCCTTATGGCTTGACATGGAGGCTGCAAGAAGATGTATGTATATATAGAGACTAACATGCACATGATGAAATGAACAAATGATAAAAATATTCACACGTATTTCTGCCAGATAGATATGTTCTGTATACCTTAATTAGTGCATGAATTTCTTCCATAGGTAATGATAAAATGTCAACGGTGTGTCTGGTTTAAAAATATTTTTCCTACATTGATATGCTTAATTATGATTAGCTTGATCTTCTTATGTTTTCTAGAAAGATCTCAAATACCGTGTCCGTAAATTCGATAATATCTATAGAAACATAGAATTCCATGAATGAAAGAGATGTTTCATGACAACTTCCCTAAACCTTGAAACTTTACAATACACCTCCCTGAACTTTTATATTTATATAGAAAACTCTGATGCTATAAGCTTTGTTCATTATTTACCTGTCAATGGCTTAAAGCTTAAAGTTTATCGGCATATAACTCGAAGTTTGAGGGGTTCTATGCATATTTAAGAGAGTATTAAATTGATAATTTGGGGTTATCTGCATAGATTTGAAAGTTTAGGGTGTTTATTGACAGAATTGATTAATTCAAAATCATTCTGATATCATTATTCTATAACAGCATTCACATATCTTAGATAGAAATTTTGTGATATGAAGGTGCAGAATCAAATTCTAAAAGATGCTAAAGTGTCAATCTCTAAGTTGAATAAGTTTAAGAATAAGAAATTCCCCCGCGCAAAAATTAGCCGTTCTTGGCTAGGGAACAAAAGGATCTATAAAAATATATGTAAGAACTGACAATATTTCTTTATTCTTCCCCAATGAAATTTTAGGAATTAGATTCTCTAATTAATGGTTCAATATTTCTTGGTGAAAAGGGAAATGCGACTTCTCTTCACCATTCCCTCTAGTTCTTTTCTGCTTACATTAGCTTGTTTGTAGTTGTAGATTCTCCTTTCCACTTGTTGGCTTCAACAAGCACCAAAGAGTATAAAGTGATATATTATGCAGTTATTTTTCGTGTTATTACAGATAATATTATTTCATTATTTGCATTAAAAATTAATATTAAAGGGAGAATAAAAAGGACTTTATCATTTAATTATTGATTAGCGTGTTTAACATGGAACATTGCATAAAGAATGGCTCAGTCATGCGATCTTTTAGAATGATTCTTTTGGCGGATTAGAAACACATTCAATGCTCAATGCCATAAACCAGTTCAGATATATATATTTTTTTAATAAAAAAAGCTAAAGCATCTTTTATAATGGCAATTGGTTAAATGGATGTAAGAGCAGTTGCCACGTGGCTTAGCCTTGCCTTGATTAAGAGTGAATTCATTTTCTAACATTCTAGCGTGTTTAAAGCGTATCAATTCATGTTTCATTACAAGGCAGTTATGATTTTTTTTTCTTCACCCATATATTCTCAGAGGTAATTATATTCGAAAGAATGACACAACAACGTTGTATCCTGAGACCATCAACATAACAAAGTTTTAGATACATGAAGCATATCAGAATTATATAAAAGTTATAGAATGGTCAAATTTACATGTCACAACAAATTCTAAATTATATTCATAAAAGTTAATTAGCTCTTATTCTAAGAACTAGAGAAGTATAATACAATAACATTAGGTAATAAGACACTTCCTTGAGAATGATTTATAAATTTTAAAAACATTAATAAGCTTTAACCGAATTTCTTAATATGCATAAAGAAGTTAGCAGAGTCTTTATAAATAGGACCGGAGGGAGAGGTATACATAGCAAGAGTCGTAGTAATTACCTTCCTATGAAATATCCCTGTACATAGAATAAAAATATCCTAATCAAATAGGGTCAGAATTCAAGGGTGATCTCCACTATCCAACAACATCGATTTGACCAGAAATTTTGGCCTTACAAGCCGCGCACATGAATCCAACAGAATCTGGTTGAACTTCAGAATCAACAGCATCATAATCAAAGACTATACCACACCATACACATGATGTTCTAATCTTCTTATGTCTTCCTGCTTCTTGAGATTCAGCTTCAACTGAGGAAGCACAAGCCCCTTCTTCCATCTGTGTGTTGTTTGCCAAAACTGTTGGCATCTGAGGCCGAGAAAGAGAAGGCTGACCATCTGCAAAATCACACTTTGAAGTTTCTGTTCCATCAAACCTCAATTCCTGGGACCCCCTCACGTCATCATGTTTGTGTTCAACACTGCAATATTGGCTTTCCCCTGTCAATGAGCCATAACAACAATAATTTTACAAGGTAGGATCAGCACTACCAGCCACAGTTGGATCATCATGGTTGGGTGTAGAAAGCAAATAATTGTTGCATTGGATCAGAGCTAGGTGCTAATGATGCAACATTCCAGTACCCTAATTTTAATTCTCTTAGTAAGCCATAAAAGGAGGCATAATAGGAGATATGAGAAATTAACTCGCTTGTAGTACACAAGCATGTGGTCATAACTTATCTGTTCAAAGACAGAACTGTTATGTCCATATATTGATTAACCAGATGACAATGACTGCCAGAGTTATTTAGCAGAAGAGATATATGGACACAAAAGGAAAAAATCATGTGCTTGTCTTGGAAAATTCAGGAATGTACCACAGCAAAAGGCTTGGTGATAATGCACATTTACATCAATAATCAATTACAAGATATCTCTGAACACATTTTAGACACACATTCCATATGCATATCAGCCCAAATGTCAACCAATAGCATATGGACACATGCAAAACCCATGTAACAATCATCTCTATGCAAGACCCTCGAACAATAACCGCAGCAATATTCTCAAGGTTTTTCTACAGGTAAGAAACCCAGAGACTGAAGGTACTGAGAGGATATGACTTATACCTTACCTGAGAGTCCAGTGAGACGGGAAAAGCAATCCATAGATTGTACCATGGACATAGATGGGGTTGGAGCCTCAGCTGACACTGTATTCTCTTCAGCAGTTGGCAATGTTGTCTCTTGGATTTTTGACATAACAGATACATCTTTTGTGTCTTCTAATTCAACTTTGAACTCATTCATAATTCTACTATCTTCATCATGGTTAAGTTGCTCCACAGTAATAGTGTCACCAGAATTTCGATTCTTTTCAACTTCAGGGGTTGTATCATTGCCAGATGAAGGAAGTAAAGGGCTTTGTGAAACACATTCCAAATCAACACTGGGCCGATCCAAACCATCAAAAGTCAATCCCGCGTCATCTTTCATCTTTGAATTCTCAAATGCATCAACATTTTGCTCGTTTACAGTTGACAAACCAATGTGATCCTCACAGGTTTCCATCTTAGAATCTATAACATTGTTGCCACCATCAGTTTTCTCTACTTCTTCATCTATGACTGCAAGTTTACTACCTTGGGGATTCAAACTGTGATCCACGTTTTTGTAATTGATGCTATCTTCCATATGCTGTTCACTGAGAGGAGACTCAAAAATTTTGTCCAGATCTAAGTTACCAACAGCAATTTCTGTAGTAGAAATTACATTCAGTTTATCAGGAGAGGAAGCATGATTACCAAGGGTTTCAATTGCAGAATTCTCCAAAATAGAGTTTTGAGCAATTTCAATTAGAGCATCCATCTTAGAGATCCTTGAAGGCAAATCCTCCTTGATTGGAGACTTATCTCTCCTTTGAACATTTACCTGGCCTGGTGATTCTTCAGCTTTCCTCACATAGTTCCTAACATGGATCCCCACATGTCCATTGTAGCGACGCCTTTCAAGAAACACCTTATGGCAGAACTGGCACTCAAATTTCCCATCTTTGATTATAACTCCATCTCCAACAGAAGAACCAAGTCGATAGCGCCTTGTTGCCCTTTGGTGGAAAGACAAAAGGTGCTGCAAGTATAAATCCTTCTCATCAAATGTCATGCTACATTTGTGACATTCAAATAGGTCATGTATTTGCACATCTGCAAGATTCTCGATTCCCAATAAGGCCACATCCTTCAATCGTTCATTACATTCAGAAGAACTGGGTGGAGCTGAGTCATTTGCAATGATCATCCTTTTATCCTTCTCTTCATGGGTAACACCTGCAAACTGCAGCCCATCCCATAAACTTCCCATTTATATAATATATAATATAACAGATAAATCCACTACTAGATATATAATTACACTTTTAGAAGTCGCCCTATTGTCCGTCAGCATATTTTCACCCCTATGATTGATTGGTAACTGAGCATCATTGTGACCGAAAAGGTACTGAAGATATGAAGAAACTTCTTTGAAAGATACAAATTGTTCTCCACTAGGACTGTAAAATATGAAATGAGTAAGCAAGGCCTCACAATATAAAAAGAGAACAAGAAAACATTCAGGGATTTTAAGAAATAAACCATCACCAACAAAGTACATGACTAAAGTTTTATAGCTAGGAAGTTGGGTGCCTGCGTGTCCCATAGGATAACAACTTTATTAAATTAATAATTCAGAGACTAGATTTTGTTTCTTTATCTCTATTCCTTTGTCTAATTGATTAATTAATCTTGCTGAAAACCCCAAAGGGCGGCTAGAAATGCACATAGCAAGTAAACAGTAACTCTCCCATTCTTGACTAGAGTGTATCAAGCAACACAGTTTCATTACTAAAAACAGGCACTTTAGACTACTGTATTGCACATTGAGATTAGAGAACATGAACAAATATAATGAGAAAAAAATAATAATAATTTACAATGGACTGGAACCTAATGTATTTCCTCCTAACCTTCAGAGTTCCAAACTGCGAACTTCAACCATATTCTATATCTCAATAACCCTGCTCGTATAAATAATTTGAATTTAAAAAGGAAAGGGCATGCACATTAGATGCAATACCTAGAAAATGGAATCACAGTCAACAACCCGATTTCATAAGAGTTTGATCATAGGTTCATACTCCTAGAATGCACTCTGCATCTTTCTTTCATAGTATTCCTGATAGTAACTTGCTCAATCTTAACATTTCGGAATGAACAACCAAAACATCTAGTTGGTATATCCGGTTCATATGTTATTTAATGGCATGCAAATTAAATAACATATTTCCTTTTACCAGGTGCCCGCAGATCTAGTAGAGTAGAAGAGGCAAAGAAGACCACCTGATGTATCTGCGGCAATAAATCCACGCGCGACCATCTTTTCTCTTCAAACCCAGCAGAAGCTTCCAACCAACCGGCAGTACATCGCCGAAATCTCCGGCATCCACAATCTTCCTCTTCTTCCTCCTACTTCCCCATTGTCCCCCCAAATCCCTCAAAAACCCCAATAGCTCTTCTTCACTCTGCAACCCCTCAGTCCTTCTGCTCAACTCCTGAGCAAATGGATCCTCTGTATTCGCCAAAGCAGAAAGATCAATGGCAACACCACCCTTATTCACAATCTCCATCTCTCCATGGCACTCCTTCAAATGCACCTTCACTTTGGGCTTCCTCCCCCTCTTCCTCTTCCTTACCAGCCCCATATCCTCGCTCTCCATCATCCCGACCCCTAATTCCAAATCCGGCACAACTTCATGGGTAACAGAAGGTGGGAGTAGCTCAACTTGATCGAATTTAGGGTCTTCCCTAATCAATTGCTTCAAATAATCTATAATCTTGCGGTTCTCTAAGTTTTCCGGGTCATCATCGGGGACAGGTGGGGGCTTTGGAGTTGGAAGAAGACCGGCGACGCGGCGGCGGCGGCCGGTTGGGGAGTCAGAAGGAGAAAGGGGTTTGCGTGGTCGAGAGTAGGTCTGGCGGCGAGAGCCAGCGCTCTCATTGAAGAGTGAACGATCGACATGGGGGAAAACGAGGTTGGTGGTAGAGCGGAGGTCGAAGGCGGAGAGTGAGCAGAGAGAGAGAGCTTGGAGCTCGGACTGGGAGAGAGTGGTGGTGTCAATGCGAGCAAGGGACTCCAATTTTAGGGCTTGTGGCGGCGGAGCTGACGGTGGAGCGGTGGTGGCGACTGTGGCCATTATCACCCACCGAGGCGGCGATCGACACAGGAAGAGATTGAGTCTCTAGTCTCAAGTACAAATTTCGGAACCAAGGAAGGGTCGGAAGCAGCTACGGCTTCAGCCTCATGCGAATTTTGACTGTTTTACTTCCATGGCTATCATACTCGTTATTAGCCGCATTAGTACTCAATTGATTTCATCTTCCATGGATAAATATAGACTCTTTCTTTTTCTTTATACTTTCTCTTGTTAATTAAAAATACATTTTTTATTGTTAAAAAAACACCCAATAAATAACTGTATCTAAATAAATTAATTAATTATACTTAATATATATAATATATAAGAGTTAGTAAATTAATCTAAATATATTAAAGAGTATATATTATCTCTAGTCTTAATTATAAGAGTTAGTTAATTTTTTTAAATATATTTAAAAAATTAAATAAATCAGTTAATTATAACTAATATAAGAGTTAATTGACTAATTTAAGTAGATAAGTGTATATAATATAAATTTGTCGATGTTAAATATGATCATAATTAACTGATTTATTTAATTTCGTAAATCTCTAAAAAAAGTCAACTGACTCTTATAATTATGACAGAAAAAAGTAATATGAATTCATATTGAGTATTTGACTTCCTTAATTTCTCTAAAAAAAATAAAATAATTCTTATATTTAGATGAGAAGTATATTCTTTTTTATTACAAAAAAATTACATTTTTTTAGAGAGCCTATTTCAAAAAAAAATTAAAATCTTAAATTGTTTTAAAAAAATTTGTACAATATTTTCCTCATCTTAATTTAATTTTATTCTCTCAAATTTTAAATCATAAATTTTAGTCTTTAAAATAATAAAATATCTAAATTTTTATTAAATTATTATAAAAACTAATATTTTATATAAAAAAATTGAGGAACTAACATTTATATTTTAAAATTTGAAGATCAAAATTAAAATAGCACAAACTTAATATTGTATTAACTGTGAAAAAAATAACCGTGTGATATATATATATATATATATTAATTTTAAAAATATATTGTTTAATCAACTAAAATTGCAGTAAATAGTAGGGATTATTTTTATTTAAGTGCTTGGTGTCAATTAAATCCAAGACTAGGGGCAAAATCAGCCTTTAAATTGGAGAAAAGCCAAATGCTTAAAGGAAAATAACAAAAAAATTTAAAGATGAATGAAACAACTTTGTATCTTACTAATGTAATAAACAATAATACAAAACATAGCACATTTGTGTATCATATACAAAATTACTACTCTGTTGTATCCATTTATCATTATAAAATTTTTTAACTAGCACATACCCATTAAGACAATCAGTTTATTAATTAACATCCAATATTGTTTTTAAATTTATATATCCTTATGTAATATCAATCATTAATTATCTTCAACCCTAAATATAAATCATTTTTAATTAACTCGTTAAAATTAAAGAAAATTAGTTACCTTAGTAGAATGATCTCTAAATATACCTATTGGAAGTTGCAATTTGGGCATTTCTTTTTAAAAAAGCATTAAATAAATACCCTAAAATCAGATGCAAAGTGAGGGAGTAGATTTAATAATAAAGCATAATATTAGGAGGCAATTAATTTTAATATATGGATTACATCATTACAGATTAATGAGCTAAAAATATGAAACAGAAACATGGGGAAATATATTGGACGAAATATTTTCTATATTTGCTACAACTCTAGTTATTACATTTTGACAGAAAAACTTGATAACCAAAATATTCTAAAAAAAAAATTCTCTCTCTTGGTTGGTCTAAAATGGAAATAAGATTACTCTAATTAATTCCCTTTTAGTATCATATCTTGTATCATCCTTTCCAAATTGATGTAGGAAGAACCACCAGGTTGTGTCCTCCTCTGCAATTTTCTTCCACTCTAAACATTTCTGTCTCATCTTCTTCCCCTTCTCTCCTTCCATCAACTCCTTCACAAGCTTATCCACTTCTTCTCTCTTCATGTTACTCTCAATCTCAACTCCAATTCCCCAATCTTTGCATGCATACCTACAATTGGTCCGCTGATCTGCAAAGAAAGGCCAACGTGCTATAGGAACTCCTGCACAAATACTCTCTGTTATAGTCAATAATCCTCCAATTGAAGAATAGTTCAGAACTTTCTCTTGTTCGCACCAGTCTGTTATGGAGCCTCTATTTTTAGTCTCACTCAGAATCTCAAGTGATAGAATCACTGAGCCATCATCTACAAAGTCAGGCCTTATGATGCACAAGAATAGTTCCTTACTGTTGGCTAAACCCCAAGCAAACTCATATAATTGTTCTGGAGACACAACTGTGATGCTTCCAAAATTCACATAAACCACAGATCTAGATCTGGGTTCTTGTGTTCTAACCAATCGATGCATTAAGTCTCTTCTTTCCAAAGACTAGACTTGAAAGATAAAAGCTTCTTGTTGTTCTGTTGAATTTGGCTTAGAAATGAAGGGAAAAGGCCTATGGTGTAAAGAGGAAAGGAGAAAATGGAGGAAAGAGCTTTCATTGCTTCACCTTCAAGTTCATCAAATGTGTTGAAACAAATGGCAGAGGCTGTGTGAACATTTTTCATCGTTATAAGACTAAATTGCAGATAGAAATTATTTAAATATGTAGTCCTAAGAAAGGTAGGAAGATACTTTAGCTTGATATTTCTCATACCTGGAATCCAATCTATTTCTTTCTCTAGATACCCAATTGTCACATAGCTCTCATCTGCACATCAAAATGACCATATCAGACATTGAAGCATGAGACATACAAAACTTCTTCTTTTTTAACTAAAGGGACAGACACTAACTAATAGCATGAGGTTACAAACAGAATCAAGTCCGCAGCCTCCTATTTACAGAGAAGCTTTCATGCAGTACATGATTGCAAGGCTATTGATGAAACACATAAAAAACCTCAACATATATATATTTCATGAAGAATTATAATACCTTTGAGTGGTATAATCCCTCTGTCGATTAGATTTTGATAGTGCAGAATACCCAAAAATGAATAAGCACTAGCAGGCCAAAGTAGAACAATGGGGAGTCCAAGTGATTCAGCAGCATCAATAGTGAAGAACATGGCAACATCAGAAACCAGGCAAGAAGTTACTGGAGGGATGAGGCCATTATTAGAGGCAGAGTCATCGAGTCTAACAAGAAGGTTTTGAAAGGGAAGGACAAAATTCTTTACTAAAGAGTGACCAAGAGAGGGAAAGTCTTGATGAGTGGCATTATCATCATCATTATCTTCAGGAGGAGGAAGACCATCTGGGACGGTTTCGAATCGAAAATCCGGGAAGCCATCATGAAGGATCTTGAAACCTCTTGATGATTTGAGCAAGCGTTTGTGGTTGTATTTAGTGATGACGAAGGTTATGAAAAAGCCTCGAAATTGAGTTTATATTGTTGGAAATATTTTAAATATTGCGGGGTGTCAAAAAAAGAAGTATCTTTTTGACATGACTCTTGGTTGTGAAAGGGTATGTTGAAGAAAGAGGTGTCTTTCTAACATAACTCTTTGTTGTGAAAGGGTATGTTGAAGAAAAATGTGTCTTTCTAACATAACTCTTGGTTGTGAAAGGGTATGTTGAAGAAAGATGTATCTTTCTAATATAACTCTTGAATTTAAGAGACATATGTCTAAAAAACATGTCTCATGTCCTTTCACAGTCTATAAAAGGGGGCTTCTTGATGAAAGAGAAATATAGAAAATTATAGAGAATGTCAAAGAGAACACAGAGAGAATGATACACCAATCTTCTGAGATTGTTTTATCTTCCACCAGTTATGTTTTCCTGTATCATTATAGGAAAAGTTCGTTTAATCCTGGAGAAAGTCGCTTCCTAATTTGATGAGGGGTCGCGAAATATCTCTTAAGGACAGTGTCCTCGGACACGACTCAAATTATAAACTTTGTATTTTGCAGATTTCGCCAACAATCTTAAGAGATATTTCCTGCAAAATTTTGGAAGTTAAGGGAGAGCCAACAGGGTTTCTGAGTTTATTAAGATCTGAGTTTGTGGGTTTCAAGAAGCAAAATCACAGTCTTCAACAATATTCAAGGGCTTGGTATTTTGGGGTCTCAAGATTTGGAATGTCCATACCATAAGAAGCCAAAGAAGAATGAGAAGAACGTATCCCTCACCTTTCACTTCGCCCACTCTTATTGCATTAGAGATGATCTCGTAGATGATAAAGTTTCCACTCTCAAAACCTTTGTAAACGGTGGATGGAAGCCTCTGCAAATGCATCATTTCGGCGCTCAAGGTGGACTTCTGTCGCTGCATCATGTCGACGCTCAAAGTAACCCTCAGATGAACAGCGCAAGAAACGACAAAATGTTGAAGAATGTTTATGACTAATTGAAGAGTTCCGTTTGTTGCCAAAGAAACACAGAGCCAAGGATAAATTGGAGATTTTGGGGCCACAGTATGCTTGTCCTCATGAATCTTACTTTGAGAATACTCTATTCTCTCTAGACAGGTGCGTCTCTATATTATGCCAACCGTTGGATTTATGGAGTAATTATTTGCGGTGGTTTCTCTTTTAATGAGGAATATAATATTAGGAAACGGTAAAATGCATGTGCAGTTTTATAAATATAAACATGAGAACGTATGTGACCATATTTATGGGGTGCATGATAGTTTCCAAATATGCATGCATATATATGAATAAACTATTTTATATATGTGAAAAATTATAATTTAATTAGAATGGAAAATGATTATATGGTATGAAATTCTAATTCAATTAGAATTATCATTGAAGAATTGTTAGATATAAATTGATATTTAAAAGTGTGGGGGTGTCTAAGATATAAGATACCTTATAAAATTTATGAGTGAAAAATTTTGTCTCTGCTAGCCTCATTTTATATTTATGAAGTGTGTTATGATCAAATTAAATGGAGGCTTTAGTATTTACTTCTGATAGTAAACTTTATGATTAACAAACTTTATGTGTGGTTTAAAATAAGCATTATGATGGAAGCATGAAAATTTGATAATTTATCAATTGGAGAAATAAATATGTTTAATTTTCATGATGTTATTACTTGTGAGTATATATTTATCTTAGTATAAATATATGATGCAAATGCTTATTGAATTTTTAATGTGGATGACATATTGATGTTCTGCTGCTTTAAATATGAGTTTGAAAGCATAAATGAATTAAATATGTTTTTAAATGTTGAAATCATAAAGGAATATATCATCGTGAAAAATATTTTAAAGTTTAGTTTTGAGAACCATAGTGTGATTATTTCTTATGATGATAATACATTATTTGAGGGTGTTGTTTGCTCAATATATTTATGGATAAATTATGATAATTTAGTGCTAACTATTGTGATATAGCATATATTGTGTGGATGATTGAGCATACATATATAAAAATTCAATCTCATAAGGAGAATGAATGAAATATTTGAGGGGTACCATAACTGTTAGTATCATGTATGGTGAATTCCCGTTGTATTAAAATATACAGATGTTAAATGGTGATATATTCTGAGTTTATCACTTTATAAATTGAGTAGATATACTCACTGTCCAAGCAGTGAATATTGGGATGATCTAATAAGGTTATTGAGATACCTTAAGGACACCATGAATTGTGATACACATAATAATAGATTTACCGCTGTATTAGAAGGATACAGTGATGTGAATTGGATCTCGGATTCAGAAGGGTTAAAATCTATTAGTGGTTATGTGTTTAATCTTGGTGGTGATGCAGTCATATGAAAATCATCCAAGCAAATAATTCTAACCAAATCCTTAAGGGATTCTGAATTTATTACTATGGAATTGGCTGGCACTGAGGCTAAGTGGTTGAGAATCTTTTAGCAAATATTTTGATGTAAATCCAACACTTAGTGTTGATGAATTGTGTTTGCTAAATAGCAATAACCTTTGTTAAGGATAACAAAGATGTACAATATTTAGTGTTGATTAATCGTGTTTGCTAAATAGCAATAACCTTTGTTAAGGAGAATAAAGATGAGCAATACTTATTGTTGATGAGTTATAAAATTGCCAGATGGCAATAAACATTGTTAAGAAAATAATGGTGCTTCGTTTGAGATACTATGAGAATAAGCATGCTTAAAAATTGTGGAGTTATCTCAATCGATTTTGGTGAGATAAAAAATAGACCTATCGGATCCGTTGACAAAACCCCTGGGAAAAAAAACAATTAAATTGTTGAGACATCGAGGGGAATAGGATTAAAGCCAATGTGATTACGACAGCGATGACAACCCAACCTTTGTGACTGGTGATCCCATGAAGAAGGTTCAATGGGTAAGAACAAGTCGTTTGTTAGTTCTGCTAGCACATAATTATTATTGGTCATTTCCTATGGTGTACAAGAAAGTGCTAGATTGCATAGAGGAGGATGAGCAAAAGCTCTTAATGATTTCAAATCCCACGGGATGGTGTATTATGTGCAGATACACTTAAAGAAATCACCAATACGAATGAGGGGTGTGAGCCGCTCCTATGAGATCGTGGCGAAATCTCTAGAGCATTCGTTAAAAAATAGGACACGCGCATGGCTACCTAACGCTTAAAACCGCTCGGTAAACAGTGGAAATGTGGGGGTATAATCTGGCTATTAGTACCTTTGGTATACACCCAAGAAGTGCTGGTTCATAGTCTCGAGGACCACTGGCATTTCTGTGTATCAAGTATTATCGATCTATGTTTGGTTCATAGTCCAAAGGACCACTAGATACAATGATTATATACATGTATATAACTCATCTAATGGTGTTTCTTTGACACATGTGGGGATTGTTGGAAATATTTTAAATATGACGAAAGGGTGTGTCAAAGAAAGAAGTGTCTTTCTGACATGACTTTTGGTTATGAAAGGGTATGTTGAAGAAAGAGGTGTCTTTCTAACATAACTCTTGGTTGTGAAAGGGTATGTTAAAGAAAAATGTGTCTTTCTAACATAACTCTTGGTTGTGAAAAGGTATGTTGAAGAAAGATGTGTCTTTCTAACATATTCTTGAATCTAAGGGACATATGTCTAAAAGACATATCTTGTGTTCTTCCACAATCTATAAAAAGGGCTTCTTGATGAAAGAGAAATATAGAAAATTATAGAGAATGTCAAAGAGAACACAAAGAGAATGATATACCAATCTTCTGAGATTATTTTATCTTCCACTAGTTATGTTTTCCTGTATCATTACAGAAAGAGTTCGTTTAATCCTGGAGAGAGTCGCTTCCTAATTTGATAAGAGGTCGCGAAATATCTCTTAAAGACAGTGTCCACAGACGCGACTCGAACTATAAACTTTATATTTTGCAGATTTCGCTAACACATATGACTTTGAACTGGAAATGGAGTCAACACAGCATGCGGTTTTGACTCCATGGTTTGTGTGTGTGTGTGTGTGTGTCTATGAACAAGTATCAAGCTCTATAGAGCAAAATGATACATACATATATATATATATATATATATATATATATATATATATATTATGTGTGTGTGTGTTAGAAATGAGCATCATGTGTGGTGGTCCAATGCTGACAATTGTTTCACGGAAACGAGTAGTACGTGAGAGATGGGTGGTTCATAGACAAAGTTAGCGATCAGAATCCGTCAAGGAGGAGGGGTTGAGAACTCAATATGGTCCATCATTTCTGAGACCGTTGTGAGATACTCCTCCAGTCTTTATAGACTTAATTTATTGTATTACTTATTAATGTTCGGTTTTTAGTTAGAATTGAGATGAAGAGTTTGGAATGAATTCGGCTTTTGGTTTTTGATTGTTCAAAACTTACGTGACAACAATAATAAGGACTCTAATAACACCCATCCAAACATAATCTATTATTGAACTAAATTATAATTTTTATATTTTTTTTAATCTTATTTATAAATTATTTTAAACATGTTGTACGTAGACTAATTTTTTTTAAAATTGTATTAACTCTATCTAAAAATTTAATAAATTTATAACTTTATTTATATTTAATATATATTATACCATAATAATAAGAATAAAATTAATATAATAATAAATAAATAATAAAATTATATATTAATTTATTTTAAAAATTTAATTATATGACTTATAAATAAGATAGAAATTTTTTCTCTCGATCATATAAATAATAATAAGTTTCTCATTGTAATATATAAATATATTTAGAATAAGACGAGAAAAGATAACCCCTGTCCCAGTTTATGCTTTGTCCCATGTCAAAAATTGTCAAGACGGGATAATCTCGTCCCAATATGATTGGAACTAGGACGGAATGACCAAGTGACCCATTTAAGCACCCATATTTACGCTATAGGTGGGGTTCATTGTCCCATTCTGTACTTGTCATTACTCCGTTCACAAATAATAGTACGTATATCTATCTATTTATGGCATCTATATCTAATGATCTATGATGTGGCCAAGCAACCACAATAGTAAAACAAACCCGAATAAACTAAGAACACTCATAAAAAAAGTATTAAATTTATGAAGAGATATGAAAATTCAACCTGGCTAGTCGGTGATCGGTGATGAACCTATTCCTTCGCTGATATGGTCAAAGTTTTGGCCTAATTGTTCAGGTTGGAATACACACACACACACACTATTAAACTTAAAATAATATTATTTTAAGTTAAAAAAGAAATACTAATCCATTATATTTGTACTTTATTATCTCTGTTTTATTTTATATATTATTCTTTTTTAGAGTTATATATAAATATTCTTTATATTATAATTAAATTATGTTATTTAAATTATAATTAGTTTGAACATATAATTGATCTTGATTTGTACCGCCGATCTTAAATTATCATTTCAATTAATTAATTGATTGGTCAGTTAATTTTTAGTATCTTAAAAGAGAGACGTGGGTTCAGAGTATAAATAATATGGTTCTTTGTTTAGTTTATATATATATATATATTGTTCAATAATTTTTTTCTGTTATTTTCATTATATTTTATTTATTGTCTTTATTGCTTTAATATTTTTATTTTAATAAGATTTAAATATTAAAAAGTAAGTAAAACTTTTAAAACTCATTTTTTACCGTGTATAACATATACAAAATATATCTACCAAAAAAAAATATGTTTGGTTATATGCTTAAATACATTTTAAAATACAAAATAATCTTATTTTCTCTTAATTTTATATGTATGATGTATATAAATGATCCTAATTATTTTATGTATTCCTTGTAAACTCCTTGTAAACTTATATATTGAGCAATTCCAATTGTTTATTTTTGGGATCGTCGATGAAAAGAATCTCCAAGATGGCTATTTGGACACAAGTAGATTGGATGTTCCAGCAGCGAGAGGAATCAGATTGAGAGAAATTCCCACATTCATCAGAACCACCGGTCCTTCTGATAAAATTTTCAACTACAACAGAAACTCAGTGACCGTCGCTCAGGCGCTCCTCACGGAAGACAATTACAGGTACCCAGGACTTGAGGCCTTATTGGGATCCGGGACTTGCAATGTGGGAAGACAATTACAGGAGTATCGATTTTCCGTTTGAGCCGGCGGACTGAGCGGATGATACAGGACCGATTGAGTTTGTGATGGAGAAGGAGATGGACTGGAGGCTTACTCGTGACGTCAGTTTCGCCATACCAGACGGCGAAGGAGAAAGGAGCGGAGATTCCATGGGAGGATTATACTGAAAGATTGAAGAGTGCTTGGATTGAAGATGGATCTTACATCAAGATTGCCAGGTCCCTTGGTGGGGGATGTGAGATCAATTACGATTGTAAGGGTTCATTTAGTAGCCGCCCACCTCTTAAGTCTTTGTAAACACTGTCTGAATCTTGGAACTGCGCCTAGCAATATGGGACAGCGCCGAAGTCATCTAAACTTTGTTTAATAAAAAATAAAAAGATTGCCGGGTACCCAATTTTTCTCAGAATTGGAAAGGTGGGGAGCGCCTGAAAAAGTTCCCAAAAGCCAAAAGCTCAAAAATCTTTTCCGTGTGGCCTTTGGACTAGCATTCATTTGTATGTATGACTTTCTAGTTTCTACTTCTTGTTAGATTTTAACGATTTTTTGGTATTAAGCGAATAATATGTTGACATTATTTTTTAAATGAATATATTTTGAATAAAATGAATTATATTTTTTTAATAAATAGAATTATTTTCTTTAACTCCTTAAAATTTTTAGGAAGAATTAGAAATTAAACTTATATATTTATAAGTAGTTATTAGGATATATTAGTAATTATCTTTTATTGGAGACTTATATGTAATTTCTCCATATTTTTATACTTCTAAAAATTTTCAGCAGGCCTGCCTTAGCCCAACATTAGTGTAGCCGGCCTTGCTCAACATTGAGACATTTCGCTGGCTTCCTATTTTGTCTGATTGTTTCTTTGGTGCTTTTACTCTGTTGTAATTAGTTAATTGTTAATGCCTAATGACAAGTATATTTCCCAAAAACACACTTGACCTATTAAGATTCCGCTTCTCTCTAGCTGTACTTGTACCATGCTATGATGATTAATAAGAGATAAAAAATGAATGGTGAGTATTTCTCCAGTGCATTGTTCAAACTTAGTTTACACGTACGGTTCCTTTCTTTCCTGACATGCTTCTTACCTTCAATTACCAAAATATCTATGACTCTCAAGCGAACAAATTATATTTCTTCCCTTCTGAAATATTGGAAAGCAAGTTACGTTCAAGACAGTTTTGGGAGTAAGTTACTAAGATTGAAATGAACATAATCCAAAGAATGAAGTTATTGCAGCAAGGCTTTGAGCAAGTTTCTCTCCGTACCGGTTATATGGAGATTAACGTTTGCGCTGATTGAATAAAATCTTATACTGGATAAACCATGCCAAATCTTACATACCTCATTCATAATGATCCATGTTTAGTTATACCCTTGCTTCTCTGAGCTTCATGAAATGGAAGAGAAGTTTAGCAGGAGCAGATTAGAAGAAATACTATTGATGGATGAAATTGCATATAACTCTAGAGGTTTCTCCTCATGCAGAAGAGGGATACACAATTAGAGAATCAACATATATTGCAAGAAAACTATATAGATCACTTACAAACCATTTCAAAAATAGCTAATACTATATATGACGTCTGATAAAGATGTCCACGCTTTTAGGTAAGTAGATATTCTAAATAAAGCTCTCCATTTTTTGTTGTAGGAGATGATAAAAAGTTCCAACCACAAAGACTTTTAGAGATATGCAGAAACATATAAAATTATTTTTTCCCATGAAGAACCTCATTTTTTCGCTTTGATCAGGGCTTGGTTGATCAATTTCTCCAAGTTGATGTGGGAAGAACCACGAGTTTCACTGGCTTCCATTGCAATTTTCTGCCACTGCAAGACATTGTGTCTCATCTCCTTCCCCTTCTCCCCTTCCATCAACTCATTGATGACCCTCTCCACCATTTCTCTCTTCACATTTTTATCAATCTCAAGCCCAATTCCCCATTGGATGCAAGCACACCTACAGTTAGTTTGCTGGTCTCCGAGGAAAGGCCAACAAGCCATTGGAATCCCTGAACATACATACTCTCCATCATTGAGTTCCATCCACAATGAGTCAAAAACCCTCCTATTGAAGGGTGGTTTAACACTTTCTCTTGTTCACACCAGCTAGCTATAAGACCTCTATCTTTGGTTTCACTAAGAAACTCAGGTGAAAGAATTACTGACCCACCATTTACAAGGTCAGGCCTTATGATCCACAAAAAAGGTTTCTTACTATTGGCTAAACCCCAAGCAAATTCGTATAGTTGTTCTACAGATATAACTGTGATGCTTCCAAAATTCACATAAATTACAGATTTGGGTTTCTTGTATTCTAGCCACTGGAGGCAATGAGTCTCCTCTTTCCAAAGATTGGAGCCAAGGGATTCTAAGACATGGTTCTGTGGAATTTGATTGAGAAGCAAATGGACAGGGCCTATGGTGTAAAGCGGAGGGAAGTTAAAGGATAGAGTGTTCAATGCATCATTCTCCAACTCATTGAATGTGTTGAAAATCATGGCATCAGCAGTTTGGGCTGTTTGTAGCTCGTTGATAACGAAGTTTAGAAGGACGCGGTCATTTGGATCTAGAGCACTGAAAAAGTTAGGAAGATCCCTCAATCTCATGTTTTTCATGCCTGGGAGCCAGTTTATTTCGGTATCCAAGTACCCATTTGTCAGATAACTCTCATCTGTATAAATGAATCAAATCACCCTATGTTATCAACGATTCATCACTTTTGAAAATAGAGTTAGTGTGTGTGTTTGTCTATGGGGTACCTTTCAAGGGAATGATGCCCTTCTCAAGAAGAGTACGGCCATGCCACAAGCCCAAAAAGGAAGTTGCACTAATAGGGCTATAGAGAGCAATAGGAAGTCCAAATTCTTGAGCAGCTTTCACCGCGAAGGTCATGCTAGCATCAGAAATCAAGCAAGTAACTGGTGGAACAAGGCCATTAGAGGCATACGCATGAAGCTTTTTAAGAAGCTTGGTAAAAGGAAGGAGGCAATTCTTTGCTGTAGAATCACAAAGAGAAGGTAGGTGTTGGGTAGAATTAGCATCACTAGGAGGAAGACCATCAGGGATGGTTTCAAACTGAAAATCTGAGAGCCCATCAAGAGCTTGAGGACCTCTAGTATTGAGCAAGCGTCTGTGGTTGTACTCGGTGTTCACATATGTTACGTAAAAGCCTTTTGAATGAAGCACTTTGGCTAATTTCATGAGGCTGATTAGATGGCTTTGAGCTGGAAATGGAGTAATAACAACATGGGGTTTTGAATCCATGTTTTAGTTGAAATGTTTCTGTCTCTATGTCTATTGAAACGCTTCTTTATATGAAGCTAATAGGAAAAGGTAACGAATAACGAGTGTGTGGGCGAAAGATATAGTTGGGATGAGGATAACGTTTTGAAGACTCTGTATCCTCAAAAACCTAATCTCCTAGTGCCCCCAAAGAAATGGCAATATTTTATTCTCACTTCAGAATAAATCAATGAATAGACTAAATATTAAAATAGAATTTTTCCTATTTTTAATATAAGATATATTTAATTAATTGATTAGATTAAAGAAGTTAGTTCATATAACATATTTTTTTTAAAATACTCTACTTATTTTTTTTAATTTTTTATTCTCTTTTTTATTTGATTATTGTTAAAAGAGTATCAATAACAGTAATTTAAATAAGAGTAATTTAAAAAAAATAATTGATAAATATATAAATTATATATAATATTATGAACTAATATTAATATTTTAATTATATTATATATCAAGGAGAATAGGAGTACAATCAAAACTCTGTCCTTCACTGTCCTCAGATATAATTGGGACAGATGAAAATGACATCACACAATAGCTGTCGTTGCAAATCTTGAGGGGATATCTATTTCTGCCTGCCTCTTTTAGTTACTTGTCTTATCACAGCTCAAGGTGATCTTTCAGTTATAGTCTTCATCGTGTAGTGTTTTGTCTTGTTCATTGTTTAAAGCCAAGCGGGACACATCTTTGCTTTATAGAGGTCAAGAATCAAGATAAATGGAATATAGCATGTCTGAGAATGATTATTAATTACTCCCGCAAGAACACTAGTAAATGTTATTTCTCTCTTGATTATGTGCATATTTTCCTTATACTATCTAATATAGGGTCACTCCATATATAGCACGCCAGATAAGCCCTAAGAATGAATATTAGTTGGAACTAAGTAATTAAAACAAGCATATAAGTAAATCCCCAATATCAATATTAAATATAAAAATTCTAAAACAAAAACCTTTCATTAGCTGTGAACATTATAACTCATTTAACAAACTTGTTTAATATACGAGATCTATATCCAAATGAGGAAATTCAATTACACTTAAGAACTGAAAATTCCCTGATATACATAACATTTGAGGTGACAAATCTTAGACTTATTTTGTTTTGAACAGCACATCCTTGATCAAATTCTCCAAGTTGATGTAGGAAGAACCACCCGGTTTAGTGTCCTCCTCTGCTATTTTCTTCCACTCTGAAATCTTCTGTCTCATCTTCTTCCCTTTCTCTCCTTCCATCAACTCATTCACAAGCTTCTCCACTTCTTCTCTCTTCACATCATTATCAATCTCAATCCCTATTCCCCACTCTCTGCAAGCATACCTACAATTTGTTTGTTGATCTCCAACCCAAGGCCAACATGCCATAGGAACACTTGCACAAATACTTTCTGTCATGGAGTTCCACCCACAATGTGTCAAGAACCCTCCAATAGACGGGTGGTTCAACACTTTTTCTTGTTCACACCAGTTTGCTATAAAGCCTCTGTCCTTAGTCTCACTTAGAAACTCAGGGGATAGAATCATTGAGCCTCCTTCTACGAGGTTCGGCCTTATTATCCACAAAAAGTGTTTCTTGCTATTGGCTAAACCCCAGGCAAACTCATGCAATTGTTCCGGAGACATAATTACAATGCTTCCAAAATTCACATAAATCACAGACTTAGGCTCCTTGAGTTCTAGCCAATTGAGGCATTCAGTCTCTTCTTTCCAGAGATTGGAGCCAATGGATTCCAGTAAATGGGGGTTGTGTGGGATTTGAGTGAGAAGCAAAGGGAGAGGGCCAATGGAGTAAAGAGGAGGAAAGATAGAGGATAGTGCATTGAGGACATCACCCTCAAACTCCTCAAATGTGTTGAAAATTATTGCTCGAGCTTTTTGGGCTCTCTGTAGCTCAGAGATAAGGAAGTTTAGCACAAAATTATTTGAATCTGTTACCCTTGCAAAACTTGGAATATCTTTTAGTCTCATGTTTTTCATTCCAGGAAGCCAATCTAGTTCATTGTCCAAGTATCCATTTGTCAGACAGCTCTCATCTGCATCAGTGCAATGGCCACTATAAGTTGTTGAGGAAAGATCTATTACTTCTAAAGAATGGACATGAACTACACACACAACTACAAAAGAAGTAGTGACATAAACAAGGTACCTTTCAAGGGAATGACACCTTTATCGAGAAGAGTGCGAAAGTGATAAACACCCAAAAAGGAAACAGTACTGGCGGGCCAATAGAGAGCAATAGGAAGGCAGAATTCGTGAGCAGCATTCATTGTGAATGTCATGACCCCATCAGAAATCAAGCAACTGACTCGGGGCACGACACCATCGGAAGCGAGCTTATTAAGCCTTGCGAGGAGGTTTGTGAAAGGGACGAGGCTGTTCTTTGGCATAGAATCACATAGGAAACTAAATCTTTGGGAATCATTAGCCTCGGAAGGAGGAAGACCATCTGGGATGGTTTCAAAGCGAAAATCAGGGAGGCCATCAAGGGCTAGAGCACCTCTTGAGTTGAGCAAGCGCTTGTGATTGTACTCAGTGTTGACGAAAGTTATGTGAAAGCCTTCAGAATGAAGCACTTTGGCTAGTTTCAAGAAGGAATTTATATGGCCTTGTAATGGAAAGGGGGTAATTACAACATGGGGTTTTGACCCTCCTCCTGCAACCCACGCCATGCTTATATTCAATGCTCTATTTGAAGCCGAGATTAGACGATGAGTATAATAAATTTCAGAAAATTAAAGGATTCGTCGATCTTTATATCATTCACAAGAAAAACTATTAGTCCACAATATTGTGTTTTTCAAAGTTGGTAGGTTTGACAGATATGGAATAGTCTGTGAAAGATAAGTGGTGAAAAGTCGTATGGGTCAACGACACATGAATTTACTTTCTTTTTGTGTCTTGCTAGGAAATTTAACAGTTTGGGAACAATTTGGCTTCGGGTTTGTGTTCAGATTTTGTGTCTTGCTAGGAAATTTAATAGTTTGTGAACAATTTGGCTTCGGGTTTGTGTTCAGAACTTTGACAAATGATTGAAATGGTTTGGTTCGTTGAATTTATTGTTACTTGCCTAAGGGACAAAGACCGATAATTTACAATATTTTTTTAACTTGAAAACATGCCATAAGATAGTTATTTTAGGAATATTTAAAAATATTATTAAAATATTACATGGAAGATGATTGCCGGTAGAATCATGTACTCCATCCTGTCCAACATATGGGCACTTTTTTTAGTCATTATTACAAGTCATTTCTTATCTTTTGATGCAGTATTTAATGAGTTATTCCAAAAGTATGCTTATGAACAAATTCCAACATAATTTTAAAGTATTTAAAGATCGTAAATATTAGGAGTAAAAATAAAGCTGTCCACACTTTTAGCTAAGCAGACTTCTAAATAAAGCTCTTCAAGCATGTTGTGTTGTACCTAGGAGATGATGTGTCTATTTGGACAATAATAAAATTTAAATTTTAAAAAGACTTTGGGGTTAAACTTTAGTTTAAAAAAATTATAAAATAAATAGTCATATTTATTTAAAAAAGACTTTTGTATTAAACTATGGTTTATAATTTTAGATAAATTACTAGGAATAGCTTTTGAAACAATAAAAGAGTTTATGAACTACCTATTTATCATTTTACCTATACTTTTTGTTACATTCTCTCTCATCTTCTCCCTTTTCTCTCTCTTCTCTTCATTTCTTCTCTCTCTTCCACCACCACCATCCTCCTCCTCCTCCTCTTCTTCCTCACTTCTTTTTCTTCTTCTTCATGCTTCCTTCCTTCTTCTTTTTCATCGCTTCTTTCCTCCCTTCCTTCCTTCTTTTTGCTTCTTCCTTGCTTCTTCATCTTGAGAGAGAAGAGGAGAGAGATAATAATTTTTTCTCATCTCATAACTATTTTAGTAATTTACCAATAATAAAAATCTTTTTGATAATAATCATCCAAACACTCATTTATCTAGAACCACTTTTTTTCATAAATTCTTCTTTAAAAGTTTTTTTCTAAAAATTGTCCAAATTTTTTTTTTCTATAAGTCCTCCTCCCAAAAAATCTATCCAAACGGCCCAATAAAACCATGAAGACTTTAGATATATGCAGAAAAACGAAAAACAATAAATGAGATTCCAAGAACTTAGAACCTCAATTTTTGCCTTTGATCAGGACTTGGTTGATCAATTTCTCCAAGTTGATGTAGGAAGAACCATGCGGTGGTGAAGTGGCTTTCTTTACAATTTTTTGTCACTGCAAGACGTTGTGTCTTATCTCCTTCCCCTTCTCCCCTTCCATCAACTCATTGATGACCCTCTCCACCTTTTCCGTCTTCACATCATTATCAATCTCAACCCCAATCCTCCACTCTGTGCAAGCATACCTACAGTTAGTTAGCTAGTCTCCATAAAAAGGCCAACAAGCCATTGGAACTCTTGCACAAACGCTCTCTGTCATGGAGTTCCATCCGCAATGTGTCAAAAACCCTCCAATCGAAGGATGATTAAGAACTTTCTCTTGTTGACACCTGCTCGCTATGAGGCCTCTTTCTTTGGTCTCGCTTAGAAACTCTGGAGATAGAATCATTGAACCTCCATCCACAAGATCAGGCCTTAAGATCCATAAGAAGGGTTTATTGCTGTTGGATAAACCCCAAGCAAACTCCTGCACTTGTTCTACAGACATAACGATGACACTTCTAAATTCACATAAATTACAGATTTAGGTTGCTGGGATTCTAGCCATTGGATGCAATGGGAATCCTCTTCCACATATTGGAGCCAATGGAGCCTAGGACATGGTTCTGTGGGATTTGATTCAGAAGCAAAGGGACAGGGCCTACGGTGTAAAGTGAAGGGAAGATGGAGGAGACAGTGCCCAGTGCCTCACTCTTCAACTCACTAAATGTGTTAAAAATTATGGCATCTGCAGATTTTGCTGTTTGCATTTCATTCACAGATAAGTTTAGCATTAAGTAACCATTTGGATCTAGTGCACAAGAATAGCCAGGAAGATCCCTCAATCTCATATTTTTCATGCCTGATAGCCCTTCCAGTTTGGTTTCGAAGTATCCGTTTGTTAGATAACTCTCATCTGCACCATAATGGCATTGCAAAACGTTGGATAGACCAAAGAAAAAGACACATGTTCCCCCACACATAAAAGAATTGGCAAAATCATTTTGTAGGTATTAATACTTTCCTTCAACCTATCCTTTTCTCTCTCTTAACTTTGACCTATTAACACAATTAGTTTCTATATGGAGACTAATAGTACTAACAGAATAAACTTACAGAAACTAACGTACTAACGAAGCAAAATTAAATGATTAAATAAGGAGAGAGAGAAAAAACATATATACTAAATTGAAAATTGAAAGAATGTATACGTACCTGCATAATGCAGAATGGTTGTACATAAAAATGAGTAACATTAAAATGTGTTTATATAGAAACAAACAAACAGAGAATGAGTACCTTTCAAGGGAATGATACCCTTATCAAGAAGAGTGGGACCATGCCAACCACCCAAATAGGAGATATCACTGATAGGGCAATAGAGAGCAACCGGAAGTCCCAATTCTCGAGCAGCTTTAACTGTAAACGTCATGACAGTATCAAAAACCAAGGAAGTAACAGGAGGAACATGGCCCTTAGAGGAAGATTCTTGAAGCCTCTTGAGAAGATCTGTGAAATGGATGAGGCAGTTCTTTGAAGTAGATTCCCAAAGAGAAGGGAGATGTTGGGTAAAATCAGAATTGTTATCAATAGTTGAAGGAAGGCCATCAGGGATGGTTTCAAAACGAAAATCTGGAAGGCCTCAAGGCTTGTTCCATTTTTTATTTGATTTTTTGTTTCTAGTTGAATTTTATTCCCTTTTTTATATATAAATAATGTATCAAAATTTTTAGTTGTCACGCGATTTAAAGTTCTTTATAGCACATGATGCGTGGATCTCAGGCCCTTGGTTTTGCTGACTAATTTGATTGCTCAGTCAAAGTGGGAATTTCTTGGAAGCCAAGTTGGCGATGAAGGTCAAATTTGGATTCTCAGTTATTTTAAATATTTGTCAAGAAAGCAAAAGGATCCTTCCAAACACCAAGCGCAGCGCAGAATAGTAGTTATCCTACGTGGAGATGTAGAATTGGTGAATATGTCCCGCACACGTGTTGAAATTTATTATGGAAAGTATAAGTCCTTTCTAACAAAACCGTACACAGTTTTATTGAGACATATATAAAACATAGACAAAAAGTCAAACATAGTACTAGTCAACCATACATTGGGCTTTCATGAAGAACTATCAATTTCTTTTGATAAGCACTTCATTAATTAATTTCTCCAAGCTGATGCAAGAAGAACCACCAGATTGAGTTGCCTCCTTTGAAATTTTCTGCCACTCCAACACCTTCTGTCTCATCTCTTTCCCTTTATCTCCTTCAATCAACTCATTCACAAGTCTCTCCACAACTTCTCTCTTCACATTAGTATCAATCTCAATCCCAATCCCCCATTCAGTGCAAGCTTGCCTACAATTAGTTTGCTGGTCTCCATAAAAAGGCCAACAAGCCATTGGAACACCTGCACAAACACTCTCTATCATTGAGTTCCATCCACAATGAGTCAAAAACCCTCCAATCGAAGGATGGTTCAACACTTTCTCTTGTTCACACCAGCTCGCTATGAGGCCTCTTTCTTTGGTCTCACTTAGAAACTCAGGTGATAGAATCATTGAACCGCCATCCACAAGATCAGGCCTTATGATCCATAAGAAGGGTTTCTTGCTGTTGGCTAAACCCCAAGCAAACTCATGAAGTTGTTCTGCAGACATAACTGTGACGCTGCCGAAATTCACATAAATTACGGATTTCGGTTTTTGGGACTCGAGCCATTGGATGCAATGAGTATCCTCTTTCCAGAGATTGGAGCCAATGGAGTCTAAGACATGGTTCTGTGGAATTTGAATGAGAAGCAGAGGGACAGGACCTATGGGGTAAAGAGGAGGGAAGATAGAGGAGAGAGTTTCCAGTGCCTCACTCTCCAACTCACTAAATGTGTTGAAAATGATGGCTTGAGCGGATCTTGCTGTTTGTAACTCATTCACAGAGAACTTTAGCATTGTGTAATCATCTGGATCTAGTGAACTAAAATAGCTAGGAAGATCCCTCAATCTCATATTTTTCATGCCTTCAAGCCAATCCATTTTGGTATCCAAGTATCCATTTGTTAGATAACTCTCATCTGCACACAACGTTGAAGATCAATCATTTTTCGAAGGCTAGAATAACTTTAATGAGTAAATTTTAATAAATAAGGTATATATATTAGGTTTGTCTTTTTATTAAAATATCATAAATCAATTTGATAGAACTTAACTCAACTATTTATACCTTTATAATTCATCTTTCAATTAGTTAATGTGGGACTTAATATATTCTAATAGGTTATACACGCAAACAAACAATTAAACAAAGAATGAATACCTTTCAGGGGAATGATACCCTTATCAAGAAGAGTGCCACCATGCCAAACACCTAAATAGGATATAGCACTAATAGGGCAATAGATGGCAATGGGAAGTCCAAATTCTTGAGCCGCTTTTACTGTAAACGTCATGACAGCATCAGAAACCAAGGAAGTAACAGGAGGAACAAGGCCATTAGAGGCAGAATCTTGAAGCCTCTTGAGAAGATTTGTGAATGGGACAAGACAGTTCTTTGAAGTAGATTCAAGAAGAGAAGGCAGATGTTGGGTAGCATCGGCATTATTATCAGAAAGGCCATCAGGGATGGTTTCGAAACGAAAATCCGGGAGGCCATCTAGAGCTTGAGGACCCCTTGATTTGAGCAAGCGTCTTTGGTTGTACTCTGTGTTAACGTATGTTATGTGAAAGCCTCTTGAATGAAGCAGTTTGGCTAACTTCAAGAAGGTGTTCAGATGGCTTTGAGCTGGAAACGGAGTGATCACAATGTGTGGTTTTGATTCTCCTCCTTCCATTGAATCCATCTTCACTTCTGATGTATTTCTCTCTCTCTCTCTCTTTCACTTATTAGATGCAGATGTAATGGAACAGAATTTATAGAGCAAGACGCGTGATTCTTTTGGAGAAAAGTTCTGTAAGACTGAAGCTTTCTAGAAAGATTGAGAGAGACAACATAAAGACGATGACAAACGTTGTACTCCATAACATGTGATGCGTGTTTCCCAAGTTGCATGGCTTTTATCTCCTAGACTGATAGCCATCGTCAGTCAAGGTTGGAGAGTCGTGAATTTCTTAGAGGCCAAGTTAGAATTGTCAATTCTCAATTACTTTAGATATTTTTTTGTTACTAAAAAAAAATTAAGTGAGTGGATATTAAAGGCTAATTATGATATTATAAATTATACGTAGTCAATTTTGGCAATTATTTTTTATCTTTAATAAGGGAAAAGAAAAGACAACATATTCAACAGTAGTGGTTACAACGATTGTACGGGGAAGTTGACAGGTTCTTTGAATGAGCCTATGCATGCATGTGTATTAGTCTATTAATTTAATTATTGAACTCAATTAAATATGAATCAATCTACGGATATTTTTTCTACTTTACAGTTTAAATATTTTATCCTAACCTATTTTATTATTTTTTATAAATAAATAAATATTTAATAAAAACTATTTAGTATATTTAAGATAAAATAGCGTGTACAAAAAATTTAAGTTGCAGAATATATTTTATTAATATTTTTAATTATAAACGTTAATTTAGAATTTATTTTAAATTTATGTTCCAGATTGCATTTTCTTGTTAAATTTTATAGTAGAAAACGTTATCCAAGTCTAGAGCTTAAACCTTTTGAACTGAGGTTATTTTATTTTCTAACTTAATCTTCAAAGCAAGAAATTGAATGAAGAATGCAGTAGGAAGAGTACTTGATTTGAGAATTGTTCATAATTATGGAACTCAAGAGATTAAGATTGTGCGCGCATGTGAAGGCCTCAAGGCCTTGTTCCATTTCTTAATTGATTTTTGTTTCTAGTTGAATTTTATTCCCTTTATATATATATAAATGCATCAAAAATTTTAGTTGTCACGCCATTTAAAATTCTTTATAGCACGCGATGCTTGGATCTCAAGCCCTTGGTTTTGCTGACTAATTTGATTGCTAAGTCAAAGTGGGAATTTCTCGGAAGCCAAGTTGGTGATGGAGGTCAACTTTGGGTTTCCAAACAAAGGGATTGTTTGGTTGTTCTTAAAGTTGTTTGCAATTTCAGAAAGGTTATATCAATAAGAGCGCTTTTACTGAGTGCAACGTGTTCTCTATTGTGACGTATAGTCTCTATTTCAATTAGGGCGTGTATGGGCTGAGCTGGCCCGTTTATGTGTCTAAAGCCTTTGATTGATTGTATCAATATAGCTTTATAAATCTCCGTTGGGATTTATAAAATCCCCAATTAGGAGACTCATCTACTATATCTAAGTGCGTGATACGAGTCGAATTTAGATATAGTTAGGGCAAAGCTCCGGTGAACCGGGTGGGTAACTAAAAAAAAATTTATAAATAACCTAATTTTCTTATAAAAAAAACATGATTTACCCATCGTCCGTGGGTTCAATTGTCGAAGGAGTGAGATATGCGATTATTTAGAGTGTATTTGATCTCTGGGGAATACCACTTTATTGTGATTCCAGTCATGGCACTTGAGGAGACATCCTAGCTCTTAAATGCTTAGGTTTATGCCTGAGGGTAATAGACGCCTTGCCCTGTAGACATTAGTATCGCCTAGGAGGAAAAGAGACTCCGTCTTGCCTTTAGATAGTGGGTGAACCCAACCCCTTTCCAAAAATTATTGTACCAAAAAAACAAACCTGATTTAGATAAAAAGAGTTAGCATATATTATAAAACATATGTTCGTATCCTATAAGGACGTAAGTTTGATTCCCATTACTGTTGTGAGGGCTCGTTTAGTAAGCGATCTTATAAGTCTCCTATAAGTGCTTTCTAAATCCTGAAGCTATGTTTTGGCTTTAGTAAGAGATTAGTGTCGAACCTATCTAAATTTTTTATAAAAAAAAAACCCAATTTAGCTATTACGTACACTAGAGAATGACACCTATTACTATTACAATGGCAAAAAAAATGGAGATAATGACACCTATTACCAATTTACCATCATTTTAAGAAATTCTACATCCCTTTAATATAGGATATCAGTTTGAGAGTTGAATTTAATTTTAAATTTATTACCTCAATTTATTTTATATTTAATATTTATTATTTTTTTAAATTAATTTATTTAATTTATAAATTGATATATATTTTAATAATATGCATTAGCATTTTAGAGAGATCATATTACAATTGTAATAATTAATTGATTATTAAACTTTCTTATTCTACCAAAATTAATCAACTAAATTTTATAGAGTATATTTTTGCAGGAATCATAAGAAAGACACCATATGAGTGAACTCATTATTATCATCCTTAAAACAAAATACATTACTCCTTCTAATTCTTAATATGAAACTTATTTATCTAATTTTGATAGATTAAAGAAACTAAATAAATCAATTAAATTAGGTTATAAATCAGTTTATAAGTTAGGTAAATTAGTTTATGACTATCTCCGGTCATAAATATAATATTTACTTTATAATACAAATTATACTATAAAATATATCTTATATTTAGAATTGAAAAACGTATCAGATATAAAATAAATTAATATTTTATATTTAAAATTAAATTTAATCTTAACTAACTTTTATATGAATAACCGGAGATAGTAGGAGTTATACCAACTTTAAGGACATTGCTATATATATGGTTTCTAATATTGGGAACATTGCTATATATATCTGGTTTCTAATATTGGGAAGTTGACTGCTAAATATATAAATCAGTTTTGAATGCAATAGGGATCGATGATGCGTTTGGAACCGTACGTGTTTTAGGGGATGGTCCCCAAACAGCTATTGATCAGTAGATAAATGGATCATTCATGTTTGTTTCATCATAATTACATTAATAACCCCGTTTGGTTCATTGAGTCGGAAGGAATATAATGTAATAATGATTACATAAATTTGTTTAATACACTATTAAACAAAGATAATGCATAAGTATGAAAACGTTTAATTGGATTACCACATATATATGAATATATTAAAATAATAAATTAAAAGATAAAATCATCCCTGTCAATATATATGTATATAACAAATTAAAATTGTGTATTTTTTTATCAAAATATATAATAACTCTGTCTACACACATATACATAAAAAATAATAGATAAAATGACCCTAGTTAATATATACAATAAAAAATTAAAATTTTTATTAATTAAAATTGTGTTCATATATATTATCATAACTAAGTATAATTTTTATATAAATTTAAAATTGATGAACAAATAAGTTGAATCATTGTACTTAAGTATCTATATACAAATATATATATATATATATATATAATAGTTTTGCTTGTATTTTGCTACAAGTTGTTTATTTATCTCATTAATTTTTTTCTTTTATTAATTTGTACATATAAAATGCACAAATGAATTAAAGTAAAATAATTTGTTTTAACAGCTAATATAATTTCTATAAATCTAAAATTGAGTTACGTATATAAGAAATAGTTAATTGAATTATATTTAATAATAAATTAAAGTATAATGAAATGTGTTTTTGTTAATCATTGTAGTTTTCTTTATACGACACACTTGAAGTGTCCTTCTAATCGTTGTAGTTTAAGAAGACATCAATATAAGCCTAGGAACCTTGAAAATTCACGAGACCTTGTAGCATATGTATTTTATCTAGATACTTTAGTAGACATCAATATAAGCTTAGGGTGAGATATGTGACTATTTGAAACGTATTTAATTTTTAGGGAGTATTACTTTATTGTGATTCTAGTCATGGTGTTTGAGGAGGCATCCGAACTCCTGTGTTCCTAAGTTTACGTTTAAGGGTAATAGACGGCTCGTCCTACTTGACATTAATATCGCCTATAAGGAAGGGAGACTTCGCCCTACTCTTAGATCGTGGGTGAGCCTAACCCCTCTCTAAAAAATTTTATAAAAAATATATAAGCCCGGGAACCTTGAAAATTCATGAGACCTTGTAGCATATGTATTTTATCTATATACTTATGCTATAAGGTCATATGCTACAAGGTCATATCTCACAATTCATTAAGTATATGACCTGTTTTTGAAGCATATGAGTTCCTTGTAGCATATGACCTTGTAGCATAAGTATATGACCTGTTTTTGAATATGTCACTTATGCTACAAGGTCATATCTCACAATTCAATAGATTAATTATTCTGGGACAAGTTTTGGAGGTCCAATGTGCAGGCTTTCAACGCCAGTTGGATAGATGATGACATGTTTATAATTTTGAGAAACTTCCAAAAAAGGAACTCACCATCTTATCCATTACTGTTTGAACAGTGGCGTCTATATAATTTACACACAAATCAAAGTCAAGACTCAAGATTATTATCAATATCCAAAATTTCATGCTAGTTTGAGTAGTTTCTTTTAAAAAAAATGTTAAAAAATAATACCCTAATTATAAGAGTTAAATAAGAAATTATTTTAAATTTTAAATATAAAATTACAATCTACTTTATCTCTCAAATTTATAATTTTTTTTACATATTTAAAATAATTACACATAATAAAGGGGTTTTTATCTATAAATAATTACAATACACTTTATTAATAAAGATATTTTAAAGAAACTAATATATATATTTTTATAAAAATAACTAATTTAATTAATATTTTTAATATTTATAAATTAGTTATCTAGTTTTTATATTAAGGGTAGAAGAGAAAGTACAAAATATCCAGAGCACTGGGATGGGTCCAAAACGAGTTCATAATCTGTTCATTTCATGCCCCACTCGTTCGCGTGCGTCGGGATTTGCTCAGTTTCTTCACGCATAGGGAAGCATTATGTTGATGTTGTTGTCATATTCAGATATAATAAGATTGTTACAAAAGATAATTATTCTGAAGATCTCTAAATTGTTGTTTATGTGCTGTAAATGCAGAACCATACAAAAATTATTGACATGTTTTATGTACTTATTTTGAGAGTGGACTCTCTTTTAAATTTATGTTCATCATATATTGATGTTTTTATTGAGAGTTTGATGTTTATGAAAATAATTACCTATAGAGAGTTTTGATCGGTGGCGCCGAGTAAAATGTCATGTGGAGCCGTAAAGAAACTCACCTCTTAAGGGGCTGGCATTACTGTGGGCCTCACAAAGAGAGATTTTTTGGAATTGCCTTAAGGGGCTGACATTGTTATAAGCCTCACAAATAAAGATTTTTTGGAATTGGGGCTATTCCTTTAAACTTGTGTTCTTCAATATATATATACATATGGAGATGCAAATAGCAAAGTGATCGATCAACAAATAGAGAATACACAGATGGGTTCCTCCCAAGAGAGCAATAAGAAGCCTCATGCTGTGTTAACTCCATATCCAGCTCAAGGCCATATCAATCCAATGCTCAAATTAGCAAAACTCCTTCATTTTCAAGGCTTTTTCATAACCTTCGTCAACACTGAATTCAACCATAAACGTTTTCTCAAATCAAGGGGTCTCAAAGCTTTTCATGACCTCCCGGATTTTCGATTCGAAACCATCCCAGATGGTCTTCCTCCTCCTGTTAACGATAAGGCTACTCAAGACATACCCTCTCTTTGTGATTCCACCAGTAAAAACTGCCTCCTTCCCTTCCAGAACCTTCTTCGTCGGCTCAATGATTCTTCCTCTAAAGGTCTTATTCCCTCAGTCACTTGCTTGGTTTCTGATGGTGTCATGACTTTCACCATGGAAGCTGCTCAAGAACTTGGTCTCCCCTTTGTTCTATTTTGGTCATCAAGTACTTATTCATTCTTGGCTGCTGTTCATTTTCAAAATCTAGTTGAAAGAGGCCTAATACCACTCAAAGGTATATATTAATTATGCTATTAATTTCTTCATGAGACATATATATATATATGTATGTATGTTTTAATGTTCTATATGCTTCGTACATGCTTCAAATTAGGGTCTCTCATTATTTAGCGATTCTGACGTGTGCAGATGAGAGTTATCTGACAAATGGGTACTTGGAGAAAGAAATAGATTGGATTCCAGGTATGAGAGATATCAAGCTCAAGGAACTTCCTAGTTTTGTGAGGACAACAGATCCAAATGATTTGATGTTGAACTTTGTTATTAGAGAGGTTGAAAGGGCTCACAGAGTATCAGCCATTTGTTTCAACACATTTTATGAGCTTGAAGGTGATGCAGTGAACGCCCTTTCCTCCATTTTCTCAATCCCTCTTTATACCATAGGTCCTTTCCCTTCGTTTGTAAATCAAATTCTACATAATAACAACCAATTGGAATCTCTGGATCTTAGTCTCTGGAAGGAAGAGACTCAGTGCCTGGATTGGTTACAAAACAAAGAACCTAGATCTGTAGTTTATGTGAATTTTGGAAGCATCACAATTATGTCTCCAGAACAACTGTATGAGTTTGCTTGGGGTTTAGCCAACAGCAAGAAACCATTCTTGTGGATTATAAGGCCTGACCTTGTGAATGGTGGTTCCGTGATTCTATCTGCGGAGTTTATGAGTGAGACTAAAGAAAGAGGCTTCGTAGCAAACTGGTGTGAACAAGAGAAAGTTCTGAACCATCCTTCAATCGGAGGGTTCTTGACGCATTGTGGGTGGAATTCTATAACAGAGAGTATCTGTGCAGGAGTTCCCATGGCGTGTTGGCCTTTCTTTGCAGATCAGCAGACAAATTGTAGGTATGCATGTAAAGAGTGGGGAATAGGGATTGAGATTGACAATAATGTGAAGAGAGAAGAAGTAGAAGAGCTTGTGAAGGAGTTGATGGAAGGAGAGAAGGGGAAGAAGATGAGACAGAAATGTTTAGAGTGGAAGAAAATTGCAGAAGAGAACACAAGACCTGGTGGTTCTTGTTTCATCAACTTGGAGAAAGTGATCAAGGATGTGATACTAAAAGGGGATTAATTAGAGTGATCTTATAATTAACCCAACCACCATGTCCCTCGAATATTGCCCAGAGTGAGATTGTTTTATGGTTATCTATTGCGTCCAAGTATTTCCCCATGTTTCTGTTTTATCTTTTTGGTTCATATTAATCTGTAATCCAATTCTACTTCTTTATTCCACGACTCAAGCTTTAATTTCTCTGAAACGAAACGTTATGGCAATTATGAATCGCTGCCTGCACAGCTACGCTGTATGCCGTTCGTACGCTGTGTTTTAATTAAGGGGCCTTATTAATACTCTCACATCAATCAACCTTATTTTACGTTGGTTTTTAAATGAGAGAAATGACGCATAACTACCAAAATTAAGGTTGGGCAAATTACATTAATAGACAATAGCTAACATAGTTACAAAATTCAAACATTTTTTTTTATAATATTATCTTAACCCAGCGTATGTGAAGCAAAAATGGAGCTTAAGAATAAAAGTTGATCTAATTGATAAAAAGTTAATTTATAATTTATAAAATTATAAATTTAAATCCTGCTATTGATATAAAAATATTGTTAGCAGGTGAATATTTTAAGTCCGAAGGTTCATCTAACCCTGATAAACCTTAGATCCAACTCATATGAATTTTTATTTATAAGAAAACATAAATGGAGTTATATATAAAGTAGACGCAATAATCTTATACGGTAGATGTTGTGTTCAACTCCGCCTATGCATGTAGCCGGTCCCAAGCCTGGGTAAAGGAGGAGGGTTGTGTTAGGCCCGACAGCCAACGTAAAAACTTGTCGAATCTTATGAACATGGACATACGAAGATATTGCACTAATACTAGGTCGTTGCCCGTAAGTAACGCGCTGTATGACTCAAGTACAGTGAGAAGTGAGCAAGGGCAGCTGCATCGTCGCCCGGATGTAGTGTTAAATGAGCAAGGGCTACCGCTCTCTTACGGACGGAGGCGGCTAAAGAAGCTAGTTCAGGAGAGAAAGATTAGATTTGGCACTTGAAATATTGGGACTATGACTGAAAAAGCGTGGGAGGTGGTGGGCTAAATGGTAAAGCGAAAGATTAACATCTCGTGCCTTCAGGAAACTAAATGGGTTGGAGAAAAATCTCGGGAAATCAATGAGTTCAAATTTTGGTACACAGGTAAAACAGGTACAAGGAATGGTGTTGGTATCATTGTGGATAAAGAGTGAAAGACGAATGTAGTGGATGTGAAAAGGATTGATGACAGAATTATATCTTTAAGAATAATTATTGGAAGGGATACAATCAATGTTATTAGTGCTTATGCACCTCAAGTGGGAACAGAAGCACACCTTAAGGAAAAGTTTTGGGAAGATTTGGAGGGGTTGATTCAGAGCATACCACTTACTAAGAAGATTTTTATTGGTAGAGACCTTAATGGTCATGTTGGTAAGGAGGCAGGGCAATATGTAGGGGCTCATGGTGGTTTTGGTTTTGGAGAGATTAATAATGAAGGACAATTTATTCTTGAGTTTTCCTTAGCTTACAATCTTAAGATTGTCAACACGTGTTTAAGAAGCGGGAGGAGCACTTGGTCATATACAAGAGTGGGGTCCACAGGTCACAGATTGATTTCTTTTTGGTAAGGAGTCATGATAGAAGACTTTGTACAAATTGTAAAGTGATTCCAGGGGACGGGGTGACAACTCAGTATAGGTTAATGGCCCTTGACGTGCGTATTAAGTGTAGGAAGGAAAAATGCCAACATGTTTTAAACACAAGAGTCAAGTGGTGGCAGTTAAAGGGGAAGAAGAGGAAAACTTTTAAAAGAACTATGTTAAATGAAAGGGTTTGAGAGGCGCAGGAAAATGTTAATATCATGTGGAAGGAAATGGCTGAGAAGGTCCAAACGGTTGCTAAAGTAATTTTAGGAGAATCTAAAGGTTTTGGTCGACGAGATAAGGAGGCTTGGTGGTGGAATGAGGACGTACAAGAGAAAGTTAAGAACAAGAGAGACTGTTTCAAAGCTATACACTTATGTAATAATACTGAAAATTGGAAAAAGTATCGTTTAGTTAAGAAGAAAACTAAGAAGGCGGTGAGTGCAGCTCGTTTTAAAGCTTTTGAGAAATTTTATAAGGAGCTAGGGACAAAGTCGGGAGAACAAAAAATTTATAAGATTGCAAGAGATAGGGAAAGAAAATCCAGGGATTTGGATCAAGTACGATGTATTAAGGATGAAGAAGGCAATGTTTTAGTTACAGATGGTGATATTAAAGAACGGTGGGAGACCTATTTTTACAAATTGTTTAATGACGAGGGAGGAGGGTCGAGTTATGAGCTCAGGGATTTAACAGGAGAAGTTGAACCAAATTTGGCATTTTACCGTAGGATCCGTGTTGACGAGGTTAAAGAAGCGTTTAAGAAAATGGAAAATAGTAAAGCTGTTGGACCTGACGGTATTCCTATTGAAGTTTGGAAGTGTTTAGGCGAAGTAGGGGTGGTATGGCTTGCTAAACTATTTAATGTGATCTTAAGTTCTAAGAAAATGCCTGATGACTGGAGAAAAAGTACTTTAGTTCCTATTTACAAAAATAAAGGGGATATTCAAAATTATGCAAATTACAGAGGGATAAAGCTTATGAGTCACACTATAAAGTTGTGAGAAAAGGTAATTGAACACAGGTTGAGATTAGAGACTGATATTTCTGAGAATCAGTGTGATTTTATACCTGGTAGGTCTACAATAGAGGCGATTCATTTATTAAGGGGATTAATAGAAAGATATCGGACCAAAAGAAGAGACTTGCATATGGTCTTCATTGACTTAGAAAAAGCGTATGATCGAGTACCAAGGGAAGTGCTTTGGAAAGCTTTGGAAAAGAAAGGTGTGCACATGGCATATATCAAGGCAATAAAAGATATGTGTGAGGGGGTAACAACTACTGTAAGAACGTCTGGGGGCGAAACAAAGGATTTTTCCACAAGGATTGGTCTTCATCAGGGATCATCCTTGAGTCCTTATTTATTTAATCTAGTAGTGGATGTTCTAACCAAGCCTATTCAAGAAGAAATCCCTACGTGCATACTTTTTGCAGACGATATAGTTCTTATGGCAGAGTCAAGAGAAGAAATTAATTTTAAACTTGAGTTATGGAGAATTACTTTAGAGTCGAAGGGTTTTCGTCTGAGTAGAAGCAAGACTGAATATATGCATTGTAATTTTGATAAGAGGCAAGTTAGAAATAACTTGGAGGTCAAATTGGGAGATCAAGTTATTCTACAAATAGATAAGTTCAAATATTTGGGATCAATTATACAGAAGGATGGTGAAATTTTGGAGGATGTTAATCATAGAATTCAAGCGGGGTGGTTTAAATGGAGAAAGGCTACTGGGGTTATATGTGATCGGAAAGTACCAGATAAATTAAAAGGAAAGTTTTATTGCACTGTTATAAGACCAGCAATGCTTTATGGAAGTGAATGTTGGGCTTTAAAAGGACAGCAAGAGTATAAAGTCGGGGTAGCTGAGATGAGGATGTTGAGATGGATGTGTGGGCATACAAGAAAAGATAAGATTCGTAATGAACAAATACGGGGAAGAGTTAGAGTGGCATCTATTGAGGAGAAAATGGTAGAGAACCGTCTTAGGTGGTTTGGACACGTACAAAGAAGGCCAAGGGATGCGCCAGTGAGGAGGGATGGATCAAATCGTATGGAGCCCGGTTAAAAGGAATAGATGAAGGCCAAAGAGAACGCTCACGAGGTCATTGAGCGGGATCTCCTGGTCAATAACTTAACTAAGGATTTAGTTTTTGATAGAACACAATGGCGTCGTATGATCTATGTAGCCGACCCTATTTAATGGGATAAGGCTTTGTTGTTGTTGGTAGATGTTGTGTTCGTAATTAGCTACCTACAGATGAAAATTATCTTTTGGAAAAAAAAATATGGTTTTGCTTATATCTTTCTACTTCAATCAATGAAATAAGTCTGTGGGGGGAACTTTGAAATACTTAATATAAGATTAATTTAATTAATTTTCTATATTTAGGATATATTTAAATAATATAAGACCTATGAAGTACTCTTCCAACCTTTAATATATATACTAAATTTTTTAATATAATCAAATTAATTAAATATATTTTATATTTATTATTAAAATAAATTTTTAAATTATATCTTATATTAAGTACATGATGAGTAATATATTTGATAAATTCAGTTTCTGGCAGCAAAAAAAATATAGAGGTGTAATTAATGAATACGATGTATATGAGTTGGGCTTGGCCCATTGTACGTAGAAAGCCCATGATTGAGTGTAAGATATAGTTTTTTTTTGTTGCCCACCCGGTTCACCGGAGTTTTGCCCCGACTATATCCGGATCCAACCCGCGTCACGCACCTGGCTATGATGGGTGAGTCTCCCAACGAGGATTTTCTGCGTACGCCAAGGCTCGAACTCGAAACCTCGCTTAAGCGATACCGAGCCGCTTACCACTCGGACCAACCCTCGTTGGTATGTAAGATATAGTTCATTATATACAATTGGCTTGATCCACACTTCTCACATTGGAAAAGGAATTATGTATTCTTTGAAAAAATTGATCTATAAGTTTTATAGTTTACTCTAATTTTGAATAAAATTGCGTATAGTTTATTTTGTTTGAATTGAATCTTTATAATTTGATCCATTATAATCCTTCGTTTGTTTGTTAGTATAAAATTTAAGTAATGAGTTGATATTGGTTTTAAATATAAGTTATTTTTTATATTTATTATTTTTTTAAATTATTCTTATTGATATTCTCTTAATAATAATTAACTAAGAGATGGAAGAAGAGAATTAAAAAAAATAATTATAGTATTTTAAAAAAATATATTATATTAAGTATCAGATAAATATATATGTGTGTGTGCAATATTCATGCTTAAATGTTGAATACAAAAATTTTTAATTTTATATACTCTTTAAATCTTAAATATAAAATTTAATTTATAATATAAAATATGGTGGAGTATTATTTATTATACAGCAAATATGGGAAGAAGTGGGTAATCCCTGAAAATTCCATGCTTATGTATTGCTGATGGGTATATTACCTACCAAAAGAAAGGAAAATTAAAGTTCGCCCCCTCCGTCTCCAATTAACTATCACCACATGACAATATTAGCCTCCAAGTATGTTTTTCTGGCTCTATTGTGAATAACCTTTCCAATCTTAAATGTAATTATTAAATAATTATTTTTTAGAGATAATAAAAATTAATTAAATTAATTATTCATAAAATATATTAATTTTTTTAAATATTTTTTAATTATTTTTATTAAAATTAGTATACTCATAAAAACTCTCTTGTATAATTAATAAAAAGATATTTTAAAAAAATATTATTAAATTTAAAAATAAGTTAAATTAAAATTTTATATTTATGATTAAAATAAATTTATAATAAACTCCTATAGTTAAGATATATAATATAACTATTTTTTTAATAATAAAAATAATGATTATATTGAAGAAATTCAAGTGCTATCCATTATCTTTCAAGATCATAATCATTATGTATGCTGATTAATTAAAAAAGTTCACATTTAGTAAAGTTAGGTTTAGTGTTGTATTGTTTCAGTTTAACCTTAAGGTCCACGCACGTGCCTGGCTGTGAATACGATGAAATAACAAATTAACAGCGTTATAGGGCTGTCGTTTTAGATCACAGAGGCGTCGTCCACCACAAGAACAGGACAAAACGGTCATGTAGTTTTCATCTCTGCTCCAAAATAATTGGCCGAAACAAAATAGACTCTTGACGACGCTGATTTTTTCTTATACAAAATTTTTTGAAGGGTGTTAAGCTCACCCGATAATTTTTTTTTATTTTTTTAGACAATAATAATATTAAGTAAGATAAATTATATGAAAAAAATTTATTCTTTTATTTGAGGCACAATATATCTGACGATCACTGATCACCAGCCACTTGATATATTGGAAATATACTTCCATTCTTTATTTGAATATAATTATTTACATGTGTAGTTCTTTTTCTTTTTCTTTTTTTCTTTTTGTATAATTTACATATATAGTATTGTTAAAACTTAAAATGAATGACGCTAAGAGGGACCACTGATTTAGACTAACATTTAGGTCCGTTTGGTAAAAACTAAGAAGGAAATGGAGAGAGGTAGGTAGAGAAAATTTTAATGATAGTTTAATTTTGAAAAGCTCGGAAAAGTATAGTTAAAAGTTTTTTAATTTTTTATATTAAAATTTTTTATTAAAATTTTATGACCACTTTTTCATTTCTTTTAAACTAAACTCGTTAAAAAAATTTCTCCTCTCCTATCCGTTCCCATAGTACCAACTAGATCTTAGTGTTGCGTAATTCCTACTCATCAAAGTTTATTACTAGGACACTGCTCTTCTCTTCTCGTCTTATTTATAGATCACGTTACTAAATTTTTAGCATTTTTTAGCATGAATGCAATATGTTATCTTTCATTTATTCTTATGCATATTGTTATTTTTTATTTTGAAAAGTGTTATAAATAAATATAAAGTTAAAAAGTTTTTAAATTTTAAGTTAATGAATTTCTATCTAAATGTAATCTTAATAAAATATGGTATTTTAGGAAAATTAAGTCATATTTATTACAAATAAGTAATATAATTAATTTTTTTAATCTATTAAAATTAGTTATCTAACTTTTATATTAAGGCTAGAGGTAATACTACCTTTGTTCCTCAATATAAGACTTTAGTTGATTTTTTTGAATAGATTAAGAAAATTAAATAAATAAATTAATTATAATTAATATAAGAGATAATTAACTAATTTAGTTAGATTAAAGAATATATAGTATGAATTTTTTTTAAGGAGTTAAATTTAATCATAATTAACTAATTTATTTAGTTTTCTCAATCTATATAAAAAAATCAATTAGATATAAATAATACAGTACTGGTTACAAGGCCTCCCCACATGCATGTTTAATAATACTTCTCCTGTATCAAGATATTTGAAGCATGAGATATTTTATATTTACTGTTAAAATAATAATAATAATAATATCAGTATCCTCCACTTGTGTATAAATAAGGAGGCGCTGAGGCAGGACGAAGCTCATATCACACGCAGCTCTTGCCCATTACAGAGTGAGAGATTTCTGTAAAGGATAAGACATTCACATAAGCAAACACACTCTCTCTCAGCTACACAGAAGAGACCAGAGAAGAGAGAGAGAGATGGGCTCCATATCTGAACAGAAGCCCCATGCCGTTATGGTTCCATACCCTGCTCAGGGTCATGTCAACCCAATGATGAAGCTCGCCAAGCTTCTTTACTCCAGAGGCTTCCATATCACCTTCGTCAACTCTGAGTTCAACCACAAGCGCTTGCTCCGTAGCAGAGGTCCCCACGCCCTCGACGGCCTCCCGGACTTCCGCTACGAGACCATCCCCGACGGCCTTCCTCCCTCCGATGCCGACGCCACCCAACATGTCCCTTCTCTCTGCCACTCCACCAGCACCACTTGCTTCTACCCTTTCATGAAGCTTCTCGGTCGCCTTCAGACCTCCGCCTCCGCCGGCCATGTCCCTCGAGTCACCTGCGTCGTTTCCGATGGAATCATGACTTTTTCCCTGAAAGCTGCTAATGCTTTGGGAATTCCTAGTGTGTTGTTTTGGACTGCAAGTGCTTGTGGGCTTGTAGGGTATGCTCAGTATCGATATCTGGTTGACCAACGCCTCGTTCCACTCAAAGGTAATTAAGAGATCTCATCCATATTTGATCGATGTTATTGAGGCTTAATATTCTTTTTTTACTGTTTCTCACACGCGTGTTAAAAGATCTACTGGCTTGAGAATCATACGTTAACATTGTGTTTCATTCAGTTTTCATCACATGGGGACAAAGTACTATAATTCATTTGCTTGTCCTTGTAATCGTAGGCCAAGTCTTGCAGTACTTCACAACATAAGCCATGTTCATATTTAAATGAATTAGATTTTTTTATTAAATAAAATTAATTTTCAAATTACAAAATTTAAAGAAGCTGGGTCTATTTTCCTTCATGAAATATCTTGTTCATAGAGAAATTCTTGTATGAACCCAGTTTGCCAATAATGTGGTTTATTTCTGATTGATCAGACCACAAATATTGTGGCAAACTAGGTTCATACAAGAATTTCTCCTTGTTCATAATAATGTGCAAACTCGGTTCTAATTTTACTTGTTTCTAATGTGTTTGTGTGTATGTGCAGATGAGAGTTGTGTAACAAATGGATTCTTGGAGAAGAAAGTGGATTGGATTCCTGGAATCGACAACTTCAGATTAAGGGACATCCCAAGCTTCATCAGAACCACCGACCCAGACGACATCATGCTCAACTTCTTCATCGGAGAAGTCGAAGCAGGTCACAAAGCCACTATGATCCTCATCAACACGTTTGATGAATTTGAACAAAGCTCTCTGCAATATCTTTCCTCTATTTACTCTCCTCCGATCTTCACCGTCGGCCCTCTCCCTCTGCTCCTCGAACAGACCCCTAACAACCACAAGCTCATGTCTTCCATGGGGTCCAACCTCTGGAAAGAAGATACCAACTGTCTCCAATGGCTTGATTCTCAAGAACCCAGCTCAGTCTTCTACGTCAACTACGGCAGCATCACCACCATGACCGCCGACCAGCTTGCTGAGTTCGCGTGGGGCCTCGCCGGCAGCAAGTGCCAGTTCCTGTGGGTGGTCAGACCCGACCTCGTGGAAGGCGGGTCGGTGATTTTCTCGAAGGAGTTCAAGGAAGAGACTGAAGGAAGAGGGCTCATAGTCAGTTGGTGTTCCCAGGAGCAGGCGCTGAACCACCCGGCAGTCGGAGGGTTTCTGACTCATTGTGGGTGGAACTCGACGGCGGAGTGCGTGTGTGCCGGGAAGCCGGTGGTGTGCTGGCCGTTTTTTGCGGAGCAACAGACGAACTGCCGGTATGCGTGTGTGGAGTGGGAGACGGGGATGGAGGTGGGGCCAGAGATAGAGAGGGAGGAGGTGAGGAGGATGGTTGTGGAGGTGATGGAGGGGTCGTCGGAGAAGGGGAAAGACATGAAGGAGAAGGCTTTGCAGTGGAAGAGGAAGGCGGAGGCTGCGACTAGGCCCGGTGGTTCTTCTTATCAGAATATAGAAAAGGTGCTTGATATGCTGCTCAAGAACTTCTAGCCTAAGTCTTCATATATTAATGATATGAGCAATTCACTTATGTACTGTTGTTGTTTATGGTGGGTTTTAATATAATCAGAAGTTATGTTATGTATTTTGTTTAATCAGTTTTGTTTTTGGGATTTGATGGACTAGGGAAAATAACGTGCATGGAATCCCAAAACTCTAAACTTGGGGTCCTTAATTAATTCTAGATAATTTAATGATATATATATTTAGACAAATTCATTTGGAACCAATTTTAATTTTACTTATCATAAAGCTGTTTAGATAGATTTTTAAAAAATAGCTCATAGAAAAAAAGAATTTTTAGATAGTTTTTAAAAAATAATTTCTTGATAAGAGCTTGTAGAAAAAAAAATGGTTCTGAAAAAATAAGTGTTTGGATAATTATTAGTAAAAGAACTTTTGTAATTAGTAAATTATTAGAAATTTATACTTTTATTAAAAATATGACAGAGGAGAGAGGGTGAAAAATAGATAAGAGAGAAGAGAGGGTAGAGAAGAGAGATGAGAGATGAGAGAATATGTAAGAAAAAGTAAGGGTAAAATAGTAATTAGGTAATTCATAAACTCTTTTACTGTTTCAAAATATAGTCTCAATAGTTTATTCAAAATTTTAATTTTAAATTATAGTTCAGTCTAAAAAATTTTTTAAAAAAATATAACTATTTATTTTAAAAAAAAATTAAAATAAAATTTAAACTAAAATCCTTTTTAAAATTGTAATTTAGAAATTTCTTAAACACACATGTTATCTATGGTGAGATATGAAACGTCCAAATACAGTTTCGTTCAATCATTTAAATTTTAAATTAATGATTTTAAAATAAAAAATTATATTTTGAAAACCTTATAGTTAATAGGTTATCTTTATTTTATTTTAGATTATATATTCATCAAATTATTTTTTATCACCAAAAAAAATTATTTTATGTAAAATATTTCTGTTTTTTTCGAAAGGAACAAAATGATATTCATAAAAAAGATTATATGTTTTTTCCTTTGCAAGTTGTCCCATGTGCTCTTCCCATAATTTTGTTTTGGGATTAATAAAACAACGAAGCAACGGGTCCCACCTTTTTGGAATTCGAAGGCATCATCACCTCAATATAAGTGCCAATATGTTGGTGCTTTATATTTATATATATATATATATATATATATTCATTTAATTCTATTTATAACTTATATTATTAATTTTTGTATATAATTATATAATTTTATTTTTTATTTATTATTATGTAGAATTTATTTTAATAGATATAATATATATTAAATAGGGATAAAATTAAAAAATTACTAAATTTTAATAAAGAGTTAATGAGATTTTTTTTAATTTTTATAAAATATATTATAAATTATTTATAAATAAAACTAAAAAAAGTATATAAACAAATCACTGTCAAGATCTTCTAGCCTAATAATCTAAGTACCTTTTTAATTTTTTTTAAATGTGATGTGGTGAGTTCCCCCATATAAATAATGTATGTGTATGAGTTTCTTTCTTTAGATGAAGGATGACCAAAAAAATAACTACTTTCTTCCTTGTCATGTACTAGGGTGACCAATAATATAATTTTTATAAAAAAATAAATACTTCTTATGGTCTTAAATATAAGAGATAGTTAAAATAAATTATTTTAATTATAAATATAAAATCTCAATTTATTTTATCTTTTAAATTTTTAATTTTTCACAAAATATTCATATTGATTATACATAGCAAGGTATTTCAATTAAGATATAGTTATAATGCACATAAATTACTAATAAAATATTAAGGACTTGAAGTAGTAAGGAGTAATTATTTTACAGTCCAAAAAAGATTAATTATTTTACACATATTATAAAATATAGTTGAAATTAATAAATATATTTGAGATTTATTTTTTTAAATACTTATATTGATGGTACGACATGATGATTATGTAAATTATGCTAACTTAATAAAAATTAAAAACAATTTTTTAATAAATATACAAAACAACGTTTAGTTTTTTTTTTAAATATTTTGTCCAAAAAATTATCTGCATTTATTTTTTTATAAAGAGATCGGAATATATACACATTGCATATGGCAAGATGCCAAGATCATGTACCCATGTGCTTGCCAGAAATTTGGTTGGGGTTTATAAAATGATTTCATAATTTATTAACTCTACTTTAAATATTGTAGGTTTAAGTCAACAAGGCATTGAAAAGAGTAATATTAAAATAAAAAATATTAATTTAATGAATAAAAAATTTATATAATTTAATAAAATATAATTATTAAAGCACAAAATTTATTATTGTTATTTTTTTAACTTAAAACGATATTATTTTTAGTTTAAAATATAAAAGTTGATCCGATTAACTCATCTACAATTCTAAATTAAACCGGCTGAAAAATTAGTTTATCAATTTATTGAATTTATTGATATGATTGAGTGACCCAAATTATATTTTAATACGATGCTCCTCATTGATCAATGACTTTTCCAAAAGAAACCAATAAATTAGGTAGTCTGATCTCAAATAATATAATAATGAGATTTTTTTTAATAACTTGCCATCATATATTATCACTTATATATATATTCCCAACAGATTTGGAAGATCAAACGTGGGAGGTTCAAGTTATTTTATATATTCCCCTCCTTAATCGGATCTTTTGACAGTGAAATTATTGAAGTCATGCGTGATCTAAAAGACTAAAATATATTATCAAACCCACTTATATAATCTTTTTATTAAATTTAATATTGAAAAAAGCCTGTAACACGGCGATATATCATCATATATGCCTCTTGAGATACTCTATAATAATGAACTCGTCATCATCTCATAGCGTAGACAATATATTTCGAAGATTTCTTTAAATTTCAAGAAAACTTTATCTATCATTTCAAGAGATTTTTTCGATTTTTTCATATTTTAAAATGTTTTATGTTGAGCTTTTTAAACTCTTGGATATTGTATACTTATCAAACTTTGATGGCATCCAAACAACCGACTAATCTATTTTAAAGTTTGGTGACTGCCACTTTTAACACAAGGGTCTACTTAAAAATTTTACTTTATTTTTGGTAGAATAATTGTGTCAATACAAAATTTATGTTTTATTACAATTATAACTATCTTGAAATCTTTAGAGTTTCGGGGAAATAAAATAATATATACAAAAAACCACAATGATTTGGGCGATCACTACAGAGATAAAGTTTTATAGATTAAAAAATAAATATATGAATTTTTACATTCTAAAAGATAATCAATATTCAATATATAATATAGAAAAAAATAGTATTCCTTTGGGTCTTGACATATTGAATTAATTTAATTAGATTAAAAGAGTTAGATAAGATTAAGGGAAATAGTATTCCTCCTGGTCTCTCTACAACTTTTCTCTTCATATTAATATCAATCTCAATCCCAATCCCCCATTCCGTGCAAGCATGCTTACAATTAGTTTGCTGGTCTTCATAAAAAGGTCAACAAGCCATTGGAACACCTGCACAAACACTCTCTATCGTTGAGTTCCATCCACAATGAGTCAAAAACCCTCCAATCGAAGGATGGTTATGAGGCCTCTTTCTTTGATCTCACTTAGAAACTCAGGTGATAGAATCATTGAACCGCCATCCACATCATCAAGCCTTATGATCCATAAGAAATGTTTCATGCTGTTGGCTAAACCCCAAGCAAACTCATAAAGTTGTTCTGCAGACATAATTGTGACGCTGCCGAAATTCACATAAATTACGGATTTTGATTTTTGGGATTCGGCCATTGGATGCAGTGAGTATCCTCTTTCCAGAGATTGGAGCCAATGGAGTCTAAGACATGGTTCTGTGGAATTTGATTGAGAAGCAGAGGGACAAGGCCTATGGGGTAAAGAGGAGGGAAGATAGAGGAGAGAGTTTCCAGTGCCTCACTCTCCAACTCACTAAATGTGTTGAAAATGATGGCTTGAGCGGATCTTGCTGTTTGAAACTCATACACAGAGAACTTTAGCATTGTGTAATCATCTGGATCTAGGGAACTAAAATAGCTAGGAAGATCCCTCAGTCTCATATTTTTCATGCCTTCAAGCCAATCCATTTTGGTATCCAAGTATCCATTTGTTAAATAACTCTCATCTGCACACAACGTTGAAGATCAATCATTTGGAAGGGTAGAATAACATTAATGAGTAGATTTTAATGAATAGGGTATATATATTATGTTTGTCTTTCTATTAAAATATCATAAACTAATTTGATAAAACTTACCTCAAGGATTTATACCTTTATAATTCATCTTTCAATTAGTCAATGTGAAACTTAATATATTCTAATAGGTTATACACGCAAACAAACAATATTAAACAAAGAATGAGTACCTTTCAGGGGAATGATACCCTTATCAAGAAGAGTGCCACCATGCCAAACACCTAAATAGGATATAGCACTAATAGGGCAATAGATGGCAATGGGAAGTCCAAATTCTTGAGCATCTTTTACTGTAAACATCATGACAGCATCAGAAACCAAGGAAGTAACAGGAGGAACAAGGCCATTAGAGGCAGAATCTTGAAGCCTCTTGAGAAGATTTGTGAAAGGGACAAGACAGTTCTTTGAAGTAGATTCAAGAAGAGAAGTCAGACGTTGGGTAGCTCGGCATTATTATCAGAAAGGCCATCAGGGATGGTTTCGAAACGAAAATCTGGGAGGCCATCGAGAGCTTGAGGACCCCTTGATTTGAGCAAGCGTCTTTGGTTGTACTCTGTGTTAACGTATGTTACATGAAAGCCTCTTGAATGAAGCAGTTTGGCTAAATTCAAGAAGGTGTTCAAATGGCTTTGAGCTGGAAACGGAGTGATCACAACGTGTGCTTTTGATCCTGCTCTTGCCACAGAATCCATCTTCGTCACTTCTGATATATTTCTCTCTCTCTTTCACTTATTAGATGCAGATGTAATGGAACAGAATTTATAGAGTTAAGACTCGAGATTCTTTTAGAGAAAAGTGCTGTCAGACTGTAGCTTTCTAGAAAGATTGAGAGAGACAACATAAAGACGATGACAAACGTTGTACTCTATAACATGTGATGCGTGTAATCCATAGAAAGATTGAGTGGGTGTTAAGTGCGTATTATAGTTAAGGCATGTCTCAATATTTAAAGAGCATTTATAGAAATATTAATTGATTGTCTACCTATAAAATCTTTATATTAGTAAAATAATTTAAATTTATGATCTTATAAATTATAAGTTAATATCTTATCAATTTTGGCAATTATTTTAGATCTTTAAGAGGAAAAGAAACGGCAGCAAATTCAACATTAGTGGTTACACCGATTGTACGGGGAAGTTGGCAGGTTCTTTGAATGGGCCCATGCATGTATGTGTATTAGTCTATTAATTTAATTATTGAACTCAATTAAATATCAATCAATCTACCGATATTTTTTCTACTTTAAAGATTTTATCTTAACCTATTTTATTATTTTTATAATTAAATATTTAATAAGAACTATTTAGTATATTTAAGATAAAATAGCGTGTACAAAAAATTTAAGTTGCAGAATATATTTTATTAATATTTTTAATTATAAACATTAATTTAGAATTTATTTTAAATTTATGTTCCCGATTGCATTTTTTTTTAATTTTATAGCAGAAAACGTTATCCAAGTCTAGAGCTTAAACCTTTTGAACTGGGGTTATTTTATTTTCTAACTTAATCTTCAAAGCAAGAAATTGAATGAAGAATGCAGTAGGAAGAGTACTTGATTTGAGAATTGTTCATAATTATGGAACTCAAGAGATTAAGATTGTGCGCGCATGTGAAGGCCTCAAGGCCTTGTTCCATTTCTTAATTGATTTTTTGTTTCTAGTTGAATTTTATTCCCTTTTTTATATATATAAATGTATCAAAATTATTAGTTGAAATGATATCCTAATTAGCATATCATCATTTCAACTAATTAAAAATGGTGATTTGGAGAAAGTTTGTTTATTTTCTTAAAAAATCTTCTTGTCACGCGATTTAAAATTCTTTATAGCACGTGATGCGTGGATCTCAAGCCCTTAGTTTTGCTTACTAATTTGATTGCCCAGTCAAAGTGGGAATTTCTTGGAAGCCAAGTTGATGATGAAGGTCAACTTTGGGTTTCCAAACTGTTTAGTAAGATGGAAGAATTTTGTACAAAAAGTGGAAGTAAAAATAGAAGTGAGAGTGAAAATAAAATTAAGCTGAAAATAGGTTTTAAAAATTTATTTGGTATGTTAGAAATTAGTATATAGTATATTTTTTTTATAAATTAGAGTAAAATTGTCTATAATATTTTTTTATAATTTAGGAAGGTTTAAAGTTGTTCAGGAATTTTATAACTTGTGATAAAATAGTCTAAAATATTTTATTTTCACTTCTCCTATCTCATTTCTTAGTTTTTTTTATAGAACTAAAATGACGCAAAATATTAAAAGTAGAAGTGAAAGTGATTTATATTGTATCAAATAAAGAAATGGTTAATTTTACTTCTACGTGTTATCAAACATGCCCCAAGTGAAGTGGAGAATAGTAGTTGTCTTACGTGTAGATGTAGAATTGAAGAATATGTCCCGCAAACATGTTGAAATTTATTATGGAAAGTATAAGTCATTTCATACAAAACCGTACACAGTTTTATTGAGACACACACACACACACACACACACACACACATATATATATATATAACATAGACAAAAAAGTCAAACATAACACTAGTCAACCATACATAGAGCTTTCATGAAGAACTATCAATTTCTTTTGACAAGCACTTGATTAATCAATTTCTCCAAGCTGATGCAAGAAGAACCACCAGATTGAGTTGCCTCCTTTGAAATTTTCTGCCACTCCAACACCTTCTGTCTCATCTCTTTCCCTTTATCTCCTTCAATCAACTCATTCACAAGTCTCTCCACAACCTCTCTCTTCGCATTAGTATCAATCTCAATCCCAATCCCCCATTCAGTGCAAGCTTGCCTACAATTAGTTTGCTGGTCTCCATAAAAAGGCCAACAAGCCATTGGAACACCTGCACAAACACTCTCTATCATTGAGTTCCATCCACAATGAGTCAAAAAGCCTCCAATAGAATGATGGTTCAACACTTTCTCTTGTTCACACCAGCTCGCTATGAGGCCTCTTCCTTTGGTCTCACTTAGAAACGCAGGTGATAGAATCATTGAACCGCCATCCACAAGATCAGGCCTTATGATCCATAAGAAGGGTTTCTTGCTGTTGGCTAAACCCCAAGCAAACTCATGAAGTTGTTCTGCAGACATAACTGTGACGCTTCCGAAATTCGCATAAATTACGGATTTCGGTTTTCGGGACTCGAGCCATTGGATGCAGTGAGTATCCTCTTTCCAGAGATTGGAGCCAATGGAGTCTAAGACATGGTTCTGTGGAATTTGATTGAGAAGCAGAGGGACAGGGCCTATGGTGTAAAGTGGAGGGAAAATAGAGGAGAGAGTTTCCAGTGCCTCACTCTCCAACTCACTAAATGTGTTGAAAATGATGGCTTGAGCGGATCTTACTGTTTGTAACTCATTCACACAGAACTTTAGCATTGTGTAATCATCTGGATCTAGGGAACTAAAATAGCTAGGAAGATCCCTCAATCTCATATTTTTCATGCCTTCAAGCCAATCCATTTTGGTATCCAAGTATCCATTTGTTAAATAACTCTCATCTGCACACAACGTTGAAGATCAATCATTTGGAAGGGTAGAATAACATTAATGAGTAGATTTTAATGAATAGGGTATATATATTACGTTTATCTTTCTATTAAAATATCATAAACTAATTTGATAAAACTTACCTCAAAGATTTATACCTTTATAATTCATCAATCGACTCAATATATTCTAATAGGTTATACACGCAAACAAATAAACAATTAAACAAAGAATGAGCACCTTTTAGGGGAATGATACCCTTATCAAGAAGAGTGCCACCATGCCAAACACCTAAATAGGAGATAGCACTAACAGGGCAATAGACGGCAATGGGAAGTCCAAATTCTTGAGCAGCTTTTACTGTAAACGTCATGACAGCATCAGAAACCAAGGAAGTAACAGGAGGAACAAGGCCATTAGAGGCAGAATCTTGAAGCCTCTTGAGAAGATTTGTGAAAGGGACGAGGCAGTTCTTTGAAGTAGATTCAACAAGAGAAGGGAGATGTTGGGTAGCGTCGGCATTATTATCAGAAAGGCCATCAGGGATGGTTTCGAAACGAAAATCTGGGAGGCCATCGAGAGCTTTAGGACCCCTTGATTTGAGCAAGCGTCTTTGGTTGTACTGTGTGTTAACGAATGTTATGTGAAAGCCTCTTGAATGAAGCAGTTTGGATAAATTCAAGAAGGTGTTCAAATGGCTTTGAGCAGGAAACGGAGTGATCACAACGTGTGGTTTTGATCCTCCTCCTTCCATTGAATCCATCTTCGTCACTTCTGATATATTTCTCTCTTTCACTTGGATGCAGATGTAATGGAATAGGTTATATATATATGTATATCGTGTGTGTGTGAAGTTTTATAGAGCAAGACTCTGTAAGACAGCTTCGTAGGAAGTTTGAGAGAGACACGATAAAGACGGCAAACGTTGTTGTCATTGCAATTTAAAAATCTCCACAAATCATCATGTGATGCGTGTTTCCCAAGGTACGTGTATGACTTTAATTATCTGGCTAGACTGATAGTGAGGGACAGTAGAAGTTGATGAGTTGAGGAATTCTTGGAGGCCAAGTTGGAGGAGGCGATTATTTTAGATTTTTAAAACGACAAAAGATTCAGAAGTGGCGGTTAGCCTACCGACAAGGTTCGTAGAATCAGCCCATGTCTGTCTGTATTGGACGGTGAAGGTCTATTAATTTAATTATTTTAATTGAAGTGCATTTTTTTTGTTGGCTTATCTTGCTTGGTTGGTTAGTCAGTAATCTTTCTGGCAACTAATGGTTGGGTTAAAGTGTATTCACCGCCTTCAAATATTTTCTTATATATATTCAATATGATAGTTTGTGATATATCTAATATTTTAAAATATTTTTTTAAATATATCTAACACTTTAAAAGTATTTTTTAATATACCTAATACTAAAGTAAAAAAAAGGTGCTAGACGTATTTAAAAATATTTTAAGGTGTTAGATATATTATAAAATATTTTAAGATACTTAATATACTTAAAAAAATATTTTAAAGTGTAAGATAAATCTTAACTTTTGATAGTTTTATTATCCTTTACTATCAATATCATCGTGATGAGCTTGGAAGGAGACAGAGCTTACAATAAGAACGGAATTAAAAAAAGAAAAAAAAAACTATAAAAACCTTATTTAAAATTTGGTGAAACTGTAAAAATTACCAGTTTTATTTTCCCTATGGTAAATAAATCATCGAATGTTTTTTTTACTCTTATGCTTTTTGAATTTTTATCTTAACTTATTTGATTAAATATTGTAATTAATTTTGTTGGTAAAAAATATTTTGTTGTCTATAAAAAAATTGTAGAATATATTTTAAATTTATGCTCTGAATGCATTTTTGTAAAACTTTATATAATTAAAATTTTTCTTTAATGGGCAAATTGTACTTTTTTAGTACCGTCTCCGATTCTTTTCATAAGACCTTATCAACTTTCATAAAATTAAAAAAACAATTAGTTAAAATTTGTTTATTGCTACAGATTTTTAGAACTTTTTAAAATTACCCTGTAATTGATATATATAGTTCACTGGGGGAAGAGAGGGATGGGAAAACCCGACTCATTATCTAGGCTAATACTCCTTTTAATAAAGAACAATCCCTCTCATATTGATAATCTTAAATATAATGAATAAATTATTTTTGTTTAAAATTTTAAAATATGCTTTTTGTTTTTACCCTTATTAAAGTGCTCTACTTATTATTTCTTTATAATAAATTTTTACTTATTATCTCTCATACAATCTCTTTATAAATAATGATATAATTAATATATATATATCTACACATTTATTATTCTTAACTAACATTTTAAGCTATATTATTTTGGTAGTTATTTTTTTCATAAAAAGGACATGAGGGAATAGTAAAAAAAGATGAGGTATCTTTTGAAATAAGTTATAAATAATTTATTAAAATTTAACAAACAATATTGTACTCCTCTAATCCTAAATATAGGATTTAGTTAGGACATAAATTTTAGTTATAAATATAAGATCTTAGTCTAATTTTTTACTTTTTGAATTAATTTATTTAATTTATAAATTGATATATAATCTAATATTATACATAATTATTTTAAAAATATTAAGTCACATATATTATAATTAAATAATTTATTTTGTTTTTTTAAGATTTGTTAGGTTGAGGGTTTTTAGAGAAGAGTGTAGAGTAAGAATAAATATGTTTAGTTAAAAAAGATAAAAAAAAAAAGGGAGATTAAAATTTTTGGTCTTCTAGTGCTCTCCTCTCTTCTTCCTCCGCTCCGCTTCCTTCCAGAGAGAAATAATCTATCACAGGACTAATTTGTCCATGCCATTTTTTCAATATTTCACTTTTACCCATGAATAAAACTTCCTCTTTTTGTCTTTTTCATTCTCTCCAACTGTTCTTCCTTGACGCATCGTATCCCGTTTCTTTCCAGAGACTATTTTTTGAAAAAAAAAAAAACACGTCAACAACGTATGGTTTTATTATTGCCCCAAATCCCTTAGATTTTTTTATACATACTCATGTTTGTGATTGTGAGACTAAGAAGCTTTTGGCGTGATCTTTCTTGTGTTTTTTTCAAATGAAATAACATTCTTGTCAATTTATTTAATTATTTCAGTCAGGCCATTTTACATTAGCATACCAATGAAAAACTATTTTTTCAATGTATTTCAATCATATTGTTTTCATATTTCAATCATTTATATATTGAGAGGTAAAATTAGGGGATAATTTATACATTCATATTCTTCTACCTTGTTCCCATCAAATATCTCTCCTTTCCATAATAAACCAAACATTTTTTGAACCGAAGCCCCTTCTAAATGATGTGTCTACTTATCCAATAAAGATATATTTATCAATTTCTATTTCGCTCCCAGGTCTATCAATGTACCAAAGCGTACGTGTTAAGAGGATTTTTTTTTTTTTTTTTTTGCGATGGAGTGGTAATACGGACCATGGAACGAAACTTATTACACTATGAAAACATCATGAATCTTTTCTCTGGCGCTGGTTGGTCCAGTTATGGAGTAGAGTCGTATAAAATCATGAGTTTAAATTTTATTGCCAATAAGATGATATTTTTTGTGACTGATCTGTAAATATTTTTGTAAGGATTCTTCGAGTCTAAAGACATGCCTTAACCTTAGTAAGCATCTGGGATCTAACTTACATAAACTTTTTGTTATTGGAAAAAAAAACAATGGATCTATTAACGTGAGTTTGGTATAATGAAATGAGCTAGTTTCTTATAATGTGATATCGAATCTTATTTTTTGAGAGAGATACCCATATTTACTACATTACAATTTATTAAATAAGATTACTTCTATTAGGAGACTAGCCCATTTTAAGATTGAAGAATGGATGGTTCAAACTAGTTTTGTTTTGTCCAGATTATATTGTTTGGTTCTGCCAAGGTATATATTATTTTAGCAAACAGACATAACAGGCACAAAAAAGAAAGATTGAGAATTGTTAATACTAAATGATTAATATAAACTTCAAAGTCTTATATAAGAAGTCCAACCCTAAGATAGTGCCCTCCTCTTCTGACAAATAAAGTTTCCCATATTGTGTCGTAGAAGATGAGAAAGGATTCCAACGATAAAGTGTTTTAAAGATATGCAGCAAAACAAAAAAAATAAACAAGATTTAAGGAAGCAGTACAACACCAACACCAATAAAGTTTTATCCCACCTAGTAGAGTTGGTTTCATGGATCAAACGACATACATAATTAATCTCTATAAACAATTAAATGTGTGGATATATTGGTTCAACAACTTCATAAATTTAATTTTTTATATTTAGCTCCTTACTTTTGGCATTTTGATTGATCAAGACTTGGCTTCGTTTGCAATTTTTTGCCAGTGCAAGGCCTTGTTTCTCATCTCCTTTCCCTTCTCCGATTCCATCAACTCAAGGACGAGCCTTTCAACCACTTGTCCCTTCACATTATTATCAATTTCAACCCCAAATCCCCATTCTATACAAGCATACCTACAATTGGTATGTTGATCCGTAAAGAAAGGCCAACACGCTATTGGAACTCCTGCACGCAAACTCTCTATCATGGAATTCCAACCTCAATGAGTCAAAAACTTTCCAATTGAATAGTGGTTCAGCACTTTTTCTTGTTCACACCAACTCACTATGAAGCCTCTATCTTTAATCTCACTCATAAACTCAGCAGATAGAATCACGGAGCCACCATCCACACCTTATGATTCACAAGAAGTTTTTTTTTTTTGCACTTAGCTAAACCCCAGGCAAACTCATACAATTGTTGGAGACATAACCGTGAGGCTTCCAAAATTCACAGAAAATACGGATTTAGTTTTCCTGGATTCTAGCTAATTGATGCATGTGGTTTCTTCTTTCCATAGATTTGTACCAATGGATTCCAAGTGTTGGCTAGGTTTATGAATTGCTGAGAGAATCAAATGGATAGGGCCTATGGTTTAAATAGGAGGGAAGATGGAGGATAAAGTGGTCAATGCATCGCTCTCCAACTCACTGAATGGGTTGAAAATCATGGCTTGAGCAGCTTGGGCGTTTTTAAGATTGTTTCTTATCATGTTTATCATGAACTCATTAGTTGGATCTTGTGTGCTAAAAAAGCTTGGAAGATCCCTCGGTCTAATGTTCTTCATGGCCGAAAGCCGGTTCAGTTCGGTGTCGAAGTACCCACTTGTCAAGTAACTCTCGCCTGCACCATTCAATGGAGACGAACAATTAATGTTGTTAAAAGTCCATTACATCTAAACAGCAAAAGTACACTTTATTCCTTTAACTTTACATAAAATTTCGTTTTAGCCCCTTAATTTTACAAAATGTCTTTCCCATCCTCTAATCCTAATGCCGTCAGTTTCATGAACAAAAAAAATACTAACATTAGAAATTTAAGTGTTATTAAAACATTCTCAAATGATAATGACATATTAAGTTTAATTTTTTAAAATAATAATAATCAATATAAAAATATTATCATTTGAGACTATCGGTGTTATGTTAGAGCTAGAGGTTTGAGAAAAAAAAATTATCAAATTAAATGACTAAATTGAAACTTTAAATAAAGTTTGAGAACGAAAAGTACGTATAATTCTGTCAAAACTAAAGTGTACTGTGCATATGAGCATGCATGTGTATGAGTTACCTTTCAAGGGAACAAGACCTTTCCAATGAAGAGTACTTCCATGCCAAAGGCACAAGATCTAAGAAACAGCATTGACGGGGCAATAAATAGCAACAGGAATTTTGAATTGTTGAGAAGCTTTCACTGCGAAGCTCATAGCCATATCAGAAATCAAACAAGTAAATGGTAGCACAAGATCTGTAGAGGAAGATTCATGAAGCTTTTCAAAAAGATTTGTAAAAGGGACGAGGCAATTCTTTGAAGTAGATTCACGAAGTGAAGGTAGGTGATGGGTTGCATTAACATCATCAGTAGGAGGAAGGCCATCAGGGATGGTTTCAAAGTGAAAATCTGAGGGCCCATCAAGAGCTAGAGGACCTCTAGTGTTGAGCAAGCGTCTATGGTTGTGCTCAGTGTTGACGTATGTTACGTAAAGACCTCTTGAATGAAGCACGTTGGCTAATTTCATGAAGCTGTTTAGATGGCTTTGAATCCGAAATGGGATCGTCACAACATGTGGTTTTGATCCTTCCCTTTCAACAAAGTCCATCACTTTCTTCAACCGTCTCTCTCTCTCTCTCTAACTATCTATCTTATGGAAGGCTTTATAAGAAGCCAAATAGAGTAGGTGAGTGTGTGGCCAGAAGTTATAGGTGTAACAATGAAAGCTAACAGTCTAACTATACACAATACCTAACCTCCTTTGATGATTTTAATATATAAAAAGCTGGGTTAAACTGAAGTCTGCCACGTAAAGTATTTTTTCAAGCGAGTTACTACCTAAAGCATTTTGTGATTAGTCTTACCAAAATTATTTTGTAGCGTAAACTATTAATTTTTTTATGAGAAACTTTGCCTTTAAAGTATGTTTTAGGAGTAATTTTAACCTCAATATTAATTTATCAAAAGTTCTTTTTTAAGTGAAGGTGTATCAATCACTCTGAAATATTTTTTAATAGTAACTTTAAGATGAAGGATGTATTTAAAAAAATATTTTATAATGTTAAATAAATCATAAAATATTTTAATGTATTGAATATATTTAAAAAAATACTTCGTGCTACTGATGCATCTTAACCCTAAAAAGTTTAGATGAGTTAAGTTGAAGACTCGTTAAGATTAGGATTGAATATGCATGACTCAAAATTGAGGTGTTTAGTTCCGTCAAAAAAAATTTGGTCATCGATTTAAAATTGCTCCAAAATCAATATTGTTTGAATGTTATGCTGAAATCCGGTTGAAAGTGGCACATTAAGGTATTAAATCTGCGATGAAATTTTTTGCTACACAAATTAATAATGTAGGCCTCATGCACAAACTGTTTTGAAGATTTTTTTTTTTAAAAAAAAGCAAATAAATTTGTGAGAGTTGGATCTCAGTCACATCATCCGCCGAAACAAATTCAATAATACAACTTTACATAAGAATACGACTATTTTGATCCTTAAAAAAATATTATTTTATTATGATTCCAATTATGACTTTTAGAAAGATATCTTAGCTCTTGAGTATCTAAATTTATGTCTACGAATAATAGACAACTCGTTCTACCCGATATTATTATTACCTAGGAGAAAGAGAGACTTCGCTCTACCCTTAAGTTATGGATAAACATAATTTTTTTTAAAAAATTTTTGTCCTACCAACAAAATTCAGTACCACTTTTTGTTCTCTTGGCTTAAGTAAATCTTTTAATATATTATTTTCTACATACCATGAGTAAATAGTAATCTATTCCAGCTAATCCTATATATGAGTTGACCAATTTTATACCGATGCACCAAATATAAGCACAATTTTAGACAATTTTGTGGTATTTATTTTTTTTTTCAAAATTTATGGTATTTATTAGAGATAAAAATAAAAAAATAAAATATTTTTTAGAAAATTTTAATGTGCACCTCGAACAGTTCCTCATGAAAAAAGCCACATTGAATTTACAGTGTATGTATGTGGAAACCTTCATGCTTCGTAGTTGGCTTCCTAATTAACCTGTTGACAGGAAAATTGAGTCCTTTTACTTAAGTCAACTCGATTAATTTGAAATTTAATATAAAAAATTATTAAAATAAGCAACAGGAAAAATTAATTAGGGAAGCTGAAAAAGAACTTAAAGAGAATAGTTGATATTATGTCAAAGGCCATAGGACAGGCCGAGGAAACATATAACATGAACACCATGCAGTGGTGGTCCCATATCACACCGCTTAAGCCCACACAGAGCGAGAGATATAAGAGATTCATAAACACACACAGAGATATCAATGGCGGATTCCATATGTGAAGCAAAACCCATGCAGTGGTGGTGCCATATCCAACACAAGGCCACATAAACCCAATGACGAAGCTTGCCAAGATTCTTCATTGTAGAGGCTTCCACATCACCTTCGTCAACTCTGAGTTCAACCACAAGCACTTCCTCCAAAGCCGAGGTCCCTACGCCCTCGGCGGCCTCCCGGACTTCCGCTACGACACCATCCCCCGTCCGACACCGATGCCACCCAACACATCCCTTCTCTCTGCCGTTCCATCTCTCTCACTTGCTTCGACCCTTTTCTCAATCTTCTTCGTCGGCTTCAGCGTTCTGCTTCTGCTGGCAATGTCCCTCCAGTGACCTGCGTCGTTGTCGATGGGATAATGAGCTTTGCCGTCAAAGCCACTAATCTTTTGGAGATTCAAAGTGTCTTGTTTTGGACTGCAAGTGCCTGTGTCCTTGTGGGCTATGCTCAGTGTCGCGATCTCGTTGATCATGGCCTTGTTCCATTCGAAGGTATCCTTTGTCGTTTTCCCCACTTTCTCATGCACGCATGTTGAATATGACCTTGACTTATATAACACCTTGACCAATAACTGTGCTACAGTGATTTTTAAGGAAAAACGTCTAATCTATTTATTAAAAAAATAGTCATTTACACGATACATTTCTCTAACATTTAGTATTTGATATCTAATTTAGTTTGTTATGAATATTTGTTCATCAATAATATAACTTAATCAATTAAAAATATGTTTTTTATACCTCAAAATATTAAAAAAGAGGTACAAAATACTGATACTCTGAATCTCTGATTTCCTTTTCCATGAAAGAAAGCCCGCAATGTAATTTTCACTGAAGATAAATAAAAGGAAAAAAGAAAAGACGCTGAGACTTTAAGAGAGACATTTGCAGCGGATGGGGGGGTTGGGGAAACAAAATGATTTAAAGTGTTAATTCCTCCAATTTTAATTATAAAAATTATTTAATTTTTTTATTAAATTAAAAAAATTAAATAAATAAATAAATTATTATTATATTTAACCTTTGAAGATGAATTCATATTATATACTATTTAATCTATCTAAATTAATTAACTAACTTTTATAATAATTATAATTAACTGATTTATTTAACTTATTTATTTAATTTATCTAAAAAAATTAATTAACGTTTATAATTAGAACGGAAAATAGTATATTCAAGATTAAAATATATACCATAACTAACTCTTATAATAAAAAAATAAGGTATTTGGCTATCTTACTTTTAAAATTATAGTTTATACTAAAACCATAATTTTAAAAATTGCCATGCTCTAATAATTCCTATAATAAAAACCATACTTTTCATTATTTTGAACCTGTCCAGAAATTGCGTTGGTAACTTGATGCACGTGATAATTATGCAGCAAAGGGATCCCTGGAAACCAAAGTGGATTGGATCCCAGGAATCAAAAACCTGAGACTGACATCCCAAGCTTCATATGAACCACGGACCCAGATGACATCATGCTCAATTACCTCATCGGAGAGATCGAAGCAGCTCAGAAAGCATCTATCATCATCATTAACACCTTCGACGTCTTTGAGCAACACTCTCCCCATTATCTCTCCTCCCATCTTCACAGTCGGCCCTCTCTCTCTCCTCCTCGAACAAGACCTAACCGTACCTTTAATAGAATGAAAGGTTTTTTTTTATAAAATTAAAAATAGAAATAAGTTTTAAAAGTTTATTTGTTAGGATATAAATGAGTATAAAATTGATATATATTATTTTTATAACTTGAGATAAAATACTTTAAAATATTTTTTTATAATTTAGAATAGTTAAAATTATTTAAAAATTTTATAACTGAAATAAAATAATTTAAAAAATTTACTTCTACTTTTATCATCTCAATTTTTAACTATTTTGATAAAATTAAAATAGTTCAAAATATTAAAAATAGAAATAAAAATAAAAATAGAGGTAAAAATAATTTCTATCATATTAAATACAACAACAATAACAACAAAGCCTTTTCCCATTAAATGGGGTCGGCTACATGGATCATACGACGCCATTGTGCTCTGTCAAAAACTAAATCCTTAGATAGGTTATTGACCCGGAGATCCCGCTCAATGACCTCGTTAAGCGTTTTCTTTGGCCTTCTTCGACTCCTTTTAACCGGACTCCAATCCGTTTGATCCACCCTCCTCACCGGCGCATCCCTTGGCCTTCTTTGTACGTGTCCAAACCACCTAAGACGGTTCTCCACTATTTTCTCCTCAATAGGTGACACTCCAACTCTTCCCCGTATTTGTTCATTGCGAATCTTATCTTTTCTTGTATGCCCACACATCCATCTCAACATCCTCATTTCGGCTACCCCAATTTTATGCTCTTACTGTCCTTTTAAAGCCCAACATTCACTTCCATAAAGCATTACTGGTCTTATAGTAGTACGATAAAACTTTTCTTTTACTTTATCTGGTACTTTCCGATCACATATAACCCCAGTAACCTCTCTATCATATTAAATAAAAAAAATAAAAATTTTATTTTTATTTTTATTTCTTCCTTAATTTGACTTCTCACCTACTAAACCTACTAAATATGGCAGGACAGTGACAGCCTCTCGTCCTCCATTATTGGCTCCAATCTCTGGAAAGAAGACACTACTCATTACTATCTCCAATGGCTCGATTCCCATGAGCCTAATCCGTCTTGTACGTCAACTACGGCAGCATCACCACCGTGACCTCCGACAGTTCCTCGAGTTTGCGTGGGGACTCGCCGCCAGCAAGTGCCATTTCTTGTGGGTGGTCCGACCTGACCTCGTTGTTGCGGGTGGCTCAGTGTATTCTATCCACTGAATTTAAGGTTGAAATTGAAGGAAAGAGGGCTATCAGTAAGTTGGTGCTCGCAGGAGCAGATTCTGAACCACCGGGCGGTAGGAGGGTTTCTGATGCATTGCGGTTGGAACTCGACGTTGGAGACCGTGTGCGCCGTGAAGCCGGTGGCGTGCTAGCCATTTTTTCGCTGAGCAGCAGACGAACTGTCGGTATGCCTGTATGGAGTGGGGGATGAGGGTGGAGGTGGCGCCGGTGGTGAAGCTGGAGGAAGTGAGGGGATGGTGGTGGAGGTCATGGAGGCGTCGTTGGAGATGAAGAAGAAGGCTTTGGAGTGGAAGAGGAAGGCGGAGGAGGCCGCCAGACAGGTGGTTCTTCTTATCAGACTCTAGAGAAGCTCATTGATAATATGCACAAGAATTTCAAACCTGCTACTCCTTAAGAGCGCTTTTACCGAGTGCAACGTGTTCTCTATTGCAACGTGGTCAAAGATTATAAATAATCTGATTTACCTATTACGTACACCGGAGTCCGGAGAATGACACCTATTACGATGGCCAAAAAAAAAAAATAGGGAGAGAATGACACCTATTACCAATTTACCATCATTTTAAGAAATACTACATCCCTTCTTTAATATTAACTTAAATTTAGTTTTAAATATATTATTTTAATTTATTTTATATTTAATATTTATTATTTTTTAAACTAATTTATTTAACTTATAAACTGATATAGAATATAATAATATATATGAGTATTTTAGAGAGATTATATCAGTTATAATAATTAACTAATTATTTAACTTCTTCATTCTACTAAAATTAATTAACTAGATCCTGTAGAGTATATTTTTGTAGGAATCATAAGAAAGACACCGTATGAGTGGACTCGTTATCATCATCCTTAAAACAAAATACGTTACTCACTCTAATTTTTAAAATGAGATTTATTTGACTAATTTAGATATATTAAAAAAATTAAATAAATCAATTAAATTAGATTATATATTAATTTATAAGTTAAGTAAATTAGTTTATAACTATCTCTGATCCTAAATATAAGATTCACTTTATATTACAAATTATACTACAAAATATATCTTACATTTAAAACTAGCGTATGTATTTTATCTAAATACTTTAGTTGAGGTGATATATTCAAAAACAAATCATTCAGATAATAATTAATCTCTTGATCCTATTTATAAATCACTTTAAATATATTTTATATATATTAAAAAATTAAATTTTATTAATTATGCCATAAAATTTAATAACTTTTTAATTTTATCTTTATTTGATATACCTTATACCTTATAAAAATAAAATTAACATAATAATAAATAAATAATAAAATAATATATTTATATAAAAAAAAAATTTATCTTATAAATAAGATTAAACTAAACTTTATATTATTGCTATATAAATAGGATAAAATGAATATCCCTCAAAAACAACCCCATGGGAAAACATAATCAGACCGGGCAAAGTCCCATGAGATGTATGTGTGTGTGTATGTAATTCAATATTAAGAAAAGACAACAATTTGGAGCATTTCCCCTCATCATCATCTTATCCCATACTGTCTCAGGATGGCTCCACGTGACCTGAACCAGTCCCACATATCCAGGTCTTTCCCTATATTGTGGGTTCCAATGGAAGAAAAAGAAGAATTAAAAGGAAAAATCCCATATGAAGACATGTAAAATGCTGAAATCTAAAATCAGTTCACTCAATTCGATAAATCCCAAATCAGTCCAAGTTCAATGAGACTAATTTGAGATGCAATATGGTAAAAGCACAATTCTATTGAGAAATTTATACACACGATTTTTCAAAAGAATATGTGAGGACAAGTTTTGGAGGTCCAATGTGCAGGCTTTCAACGCCAGTTGGATAGATGATGACATGTTTATAATTTTGAGAAATTTCCAAAAAAGGAGCCCACCATCTTATCCATTATTACTGTTTGAACATTGGCGTCTATATAATCTTTGACCATTTACAGTTTTACACACATATCACAGTCAAATTATTATCAATATCCAAAATTCCATGCTAGTTTCCTTTAGAAAAAATGTTAAAAAAAATAATATCCTAATTATAAGAGTTAAATAAGAGATTATTTTAAATTTTAAATATAAAATTATAATCTATTTTATCTTTTAAATTTATAATTTATTTTTCAAAACATTTAAAATAATTACACATAGTAAAAAGATTTCTATCTATAGATAATTATAATACACTTGATTAAGAATGATATTTTACAGAAACTAATATATATTATAAAAATAATTAATTTAATTAATTTTTTTAATATATGTAAATTAATTATTTAATTTTAATATTAAAGATAAAAGATGAAGTACAAAATATCTAGGGCACTGGGACGAGTCCAAAACGAGTTTTCATCAACTGTTCATTTCATGCCCCACTCGTTCGCGTGCGTCGGGATTTGCTCAGTTTCTTCACGCATAGAGAAGCATTATGAGCCTCACAAATGGAGATTTTTTGGAATTGGGATATTCCTTTAAGTTTGTTCTCATCGAGCTTCTATATATATATATATACATACACGGAGATGCAAATAGCAAAGTGATCGATCAACAAATAGAGAATACACAGATGGGTTCCTCACAGGAGAGCAATAAGAAGCCTCATGCTGTGTTAACTCCATATCCAGCTCAAGGCCATATCAATCCAATGCTCAAACTAGCAAAACTCCTTCATTTTCAAGGCTTTTTCATAACCTTCGTCAACACTGAATTCAACCATGAACGTTTTCTCAAATCAAGGGGTCTCAAAGCTTTTCATGACCTCCCGGCTTTTCGATTCGAAACCATCCCAGATGGTCTTCCTCCTCCTGTTAACGATAATGCTACTCAAGACATACCCTCTCTTTGTGATTCCACCAGTAAAAACTGCCTCCTTCCCTTCCAGAACCTTCTTCGTCGGCTCAATGATTCTTCCTCTAAAGGTCTTATTCCCTCAGTCACTTGCTTGGTTTCTGATGGTATCATGACTTTCACCATGGAAGCTGCTCAAGAACTTAGTCTCCCCGTTGTTCTATTTTGGCCATCAAGTACTTATTCATCCTTGGCTGCTGTTCATTTTCAAAATCTAGTTGAAAGAGGCCTTATACCACTCAAAGGTATATATTAATTATGCTATTAATTTCTTCATGAGACATATATATATGTATGTTTTAATGTTCTATATGCTTCGTACATCCTTCAAATTAGGGTCTCTCATTATTTAGTGATTCTGACGTGTGCAGATGAGAGTTATCTGACAAATGGGTACTTGGAGAAAGAAATAGATTGGATTCCAGGTATGAGAGATATCAAGCTCAAGGAACTTCCTAGTTTTGTGAGAACAACAGATCCAAATGATTTGATGTTGAACTTTGTTATTAACGAGGCTAAAAGAGCTCACAGAGCATCAGCCATTTGTTTAAACACATTTGATGAGCTTGAAGGTGATGCAGTGAAAGCCCTTTCCTCCATTTTCTCAATTCCTCTTTATACCATAGGTCCTTTCCCTTCATTTGTAAATCAAATTCTACATAATAACAACAACCAATTGGAATCTTTGGATCTTAGTCTCTGGAAGGAAGAGACTCAATGCCTAGATTGGTTACAAAACAAAGAACCTAGATCTGTGGTTTATGTGAATTTTGGAAGCATCACAATTATGTCTCCAGAACAACTGTATGAGTTTGCTTGGGGTTTAGCCAACAGCAAGAAACTATTCTTGTGGATTATAAGGCCTGACCTTGTGAATGGTGGTTCCGTGATTCTATCTGCGGAGTTTATGAGTGAGACTAAAGATAGAGGCTTCGTAGCAAACTGGTGTGAACAAGAGAAAGTTCTGAACCATCCTTCAATCGGAGGGTTCTTGACGCATTGTGGGTGGAATTCTATAACAGAGAGTATCTGTGCGGGAGTTCCCATGGCGTGTTGGCCTTTCTTTGCAGATCAGCAGACAAATTGTAGGTATGCATGTAAAGAGTGGGGAATAGGGATTGAGATTGACAATAATGTGAAGAGAGAAGAAGTGGGAGAGCTTGTGAAGGAGTTGATGGAAGGAGAGAAGGGGAAGAAGATGAGACAGAAATGTTTAGAGTGGAAGAAAATTGCAGAAGAGAACACAAGACCTGGTGGTTCTTGTTTCATCAACTTGGAGAAAGTGATCAAGGATGTGATACTAAAAGGGGATTAATTAGAGTGATCTTATAATTAACCCAACCACCACGTCACTCGAATATTGCCCAGAGTGAGATTGTTTTATGGTTATCTATTACGTCCAAGAATTTCCCCATGTTTCTGTTTCATCTTTTTAGTTCATATTAATCTGTAATCCAATTCTGCTTCTTTATTCCACGACTCAAGCTTTAATTTCTCTGAAACGAAACGTTATGGCACTTATGAATCGCTGCCTGCACAGCTTAGCTGCACGCCATATAATAAAATATTCATGATTTGACACTAACAAAATTATTATTAATATTTTAAATTTTCTTTGTTGTAGAAAAAAGCTTTTAGTTATACTGGATGAGGAAGGATCAAATGGTTCTCTCTATTTGGGTATTATTTATTCATAAAATTATTTGTGTGTTCTTTTTAGATAGATCAATATAAGAAAGAATCGACCATTTTTGTCAAAAAAAAGTGAAAATGAACTTTTTTTTTTGTATATATATTTGTGTAGAATATTCCTACCCACTATTCCATTATCTTGTGGGATGGACATGCCTGGACTTTCATTCTTGTTGACAAATGACAATGCGTCTGTTTATGTGAATTTAATTAATAAATATTCAAGTGCGATTGTATATTTTTCTTATCTATCTTACTATCATTTTTAATATACCTAACAAATTTTTTTCTATTAAACCATTTTCTATTCAGGGCATATCAAACATGTTAGCGTTTGGAAAATTTTCAATGGTCTAGATTTAGTTTTGAAATTTGTTTTTGAGAAAATATAACTCCAAATCTAATATATATTATCAGGCATGAATCATGATGGACGAATAATATTAATATTTTAAATATATATTTTATAATAAATTATATTATTCTTGACTCATCAATAATATAATTTAAATCCCATTACCGATATGAAGATCTTGTTGACAGGTGAACACTTAAAATCTGGATGAATATGATAAATCTCGGATTCAACTCATTTAAACTTTTACTTATAAAAAAACATAGATGGAGGTTATATATAAAGTAGATGCAATAATCTCATACGGTAGATGTTGTGTGCGTAATTAGCGATCTGCTGATGAAAGTTATCTTTTGACAAAAAACATGTGGTTTTGCTTATATCTTTCTACTTCAACCAATAAAGTAAGTCTGGTTAGGGAGGGGGGGGGGCGGCCAACTACGAAGAACTCATATTTAATATAAGATATATTTAATTAATTTATTATATTTAGAACATATTTAACTAATATAAGGCCTATGAAGTACTCTTCTGATCCTTAATATAGATTAAATTCTATAATACAATCAAATTAATTAAATATATCTTATATTTAAAATTAATAGAAGTTATATAATTATGTCTTATATTAAATACATGATAAAAATAATATATTTGATGAGTCCAGTTTCTGGGGGAAAATATAGAGGTAATTAATGAATACGATGTATATGAGTTGGGCTTGGCCCATTATACGTAGAAAGCCCATGATTGAGGGTAAAATGTAGCTCAGCATATAAAATGGGCTTGATCCACACTTCTCACATTGGAAAAGGAAGTATGTATTCTTTGAAAAAATTGATCTCTGAGTTTCTATAGTCTACTTTAATTTCGAATCACATTGGTATAGTTTATTTTGTTTGAATTGAATCTTTATAATTTGATCCATTATAATCCTTTGGTCGTTGATATAAAATTTAAGTCTTGATATTAAATACAAGATATTTTTTTTATATTTATTAATTATTTTTCAAATAATCCCTTTGATATTCCCTCAAAAATAATCAACTAAGAAAATGAAGAAAGAAATTAGAAAGATGATTATGGTATTTTAAAAAAAGTATGCTATATTAACTAATTTAAGTAACTTTCTTAATTTAATCAAATTAATTAAATAAATCTTATATTAAGGATCATAGAAATGTATATGTGTGTGTGTATTCATGCTATGTTGAATGTAAAAATCTTCAATTTTATATACTCCCCCGGTCATGGAGGAGTATTATTTATTATACAGCAAATATAGGAAAGAAGTGGGTATTCCCTAAAAATTCCATGCTTATGTATTGCAAAGGGGTATATTACCTCCCAAAAAAAAATATTAAAGTTCGCCCCCTCCCTCTCCAATTAACTATCACCACATGACAATATTAGCCTCCAAGTATGTTTTCCTGGCTGTATTGTGAATACTCTTTCCAATCTTAAATATAATAATTAAATAATTAATTTTTAGATATGAAGAAAATTGATAAGTTAGTTATTTATAAAAATATGTTAATTTTTCTAAATTAATTATTTTTATTAAAACTAGTATACTCATAAAAATTCTCTTAATATATATAATTAATAAAGATATTTTAAAAAATATTATAAATTTAAAAAATAAGTTAAATTAAGATTTTATATTTATGATTAAAATAAACTCTTAATTAATTCCTATATTTAAGATATCATTACAAGTACGTATAAAAATAATGATTATATTGAAGAAATTCAAGTGCTATCCATTATCTTTCAAGATCATAATCATTATGTATGCAGATTAATTAAAAAAGTTCGCATTTAGTAAAGTTAGGTTTAGTGTTGTATTGTTTTGGTTTAACCTTAGGGTCAACGCACGTACTATAATTCATTTGCTTGTCCTTGTAATCGTAGGCCAAGTCTTGCGGTACTTCACAACATGTGCCATGTTCATATTTAAATGAATTAGCTTTTTTTATTAAATAAAATTAATTTTCAAATTACAAAATTTAAAGAAGCTGGGTCTATTTTCCTTCATGAAATATCTTGTTCATAGATAAATTCTTGTATGAACCCAGTTCCCCAATAATGTGGATTGTGATTGATCAGACCACAAATAATGTGGCAAACTAGGTTCATACAAGAATTTCTCCTTGTTCATAATAATATTTTGTAGTCTTGGCCTAATTTTACTTGTTTCTAATGCGTTTGAGTGTGTATGTGCAGATGAGAGTTGTGTAACAAATGGATTCTTGGAGAAGAAAGTGGATTGGATTCCTGGAATCGACAACTTCAGATTAAGGGACATCCCAAGCTTCATCAGAACCACCGACCCAGACGACATCATGCTCAACTTCTTCATCGGAGAACTCGAAGCAGCTCATAAAGCCCCTATGATCCTCATCAACAAGTTTGATGAATTTGAACAAAGCTCTCTGCAATATCTTTCCTCTATTTACTCTCCTCCGATCTTCACCGTTGGCCCTCTCCCTCTGCTCCTCGAACAGACCCCTAACAACCACAAGCTCATGTCTTCCATGGGGTCCAACCTCTGGAAAGAAGATACCCACTGTCTCCAATGGCTTGATTCTCAAGAACCCAGCTCCGTCTTCTAAGTCAACTACGGCAGCGTCACCCCCATGACCGCCGACCATCTTGCTGAGTTCGCGTGGGGCCTCGCCGGCAGCAAGTGCCAGTTCCTGTGGGTGGTCAGACCCGACCTTGTGGAAGGCGGGTCGGTGATTTTCTCGAAGGAGTTTAAGGAAGAGGGCTCATAGTCAGTTGGTGCTCCCAGGAGCAGGTGCTGAACCACCCGGCAGTCGGAGGGTTTCTGACTCATTGTGGGTGGAATTCGACGACGGAGTGCGTGTGCGCCGGGAAGCAGGTGGTGTGCTGGCCGTTTTTCGCGGAGCAACAGACGAACTGCCGGTATGCGTGTGTGGAGTGGGAGACGGGGATGGAGGTGGGGCCGGAGGTAGAGAGGGAGGAGGTGAGGAGGATGATGGTGGAGGTGATGGGGGGGTCGTCGGAGAAGGGGAAGACATGAAGGGGAAGGCTTTGCAGTGGAAGAGGAAGGCGGAGGCGGCGACTAGGCCCGGTGGTTCTTCTTATCAGAATGTAGAAAAGGTGCTTGATATGCTGCTCAAGAACTTCTAACTCAAGAACTTCTAGCCTAAGTCTTAATATATTAATGATATGAGCAATTCACTTATGTACTGTTGTTGTTTATGGTGGGTTTTAATATAATCAGAAGTTATGTTATGTCTTTTGTTTAATCAGTTTTGTTTTTGGGATTTGATGGACTAGGGAAAATCACGTGCATGGCATCAACTTGGGTTCTTAATTAATTCTAGATAATTTGAATGACATATAAATTCAGACAAATTCATTCGGAACCAATTTCATTGTGGAACCAGCTTCGGTACTCATCTTCTATGGGTGATATATGAAAAGCCCAAAAATTCCGTTCAACAATTTAAATTTAAAATTTTAAACTAACGATTTTTAAATAAAAAAACTTATTTTTTGAAAACCTTATAGTTAATAGATTATTTTTGTTTTATATTTTGTATTCATTGAAATATGTTTTCTAAAAAAAGTGAAATTAAAAAAAAAATTAAATCTATTTCATCTAGATGAGATATGGACAGTTAAGGTTTGGTGACATAATTGGATCCATTTGGGATCATCTCAAAGCTCATAGATCTGGACTATCAATATTTAATTTATTTCTTATGCTTATTTTAAAAAAAAAATTATTTAAATAGGTATAGAATCTAAAATAAAAATAATCTCTTAACTATCGTTCTTTTAAAAAAATAATTTTTATTTAACGGCACAAGTCAGCACAATGAAAAATTTGGACCATGGAAATCTAATCTCGAACTTAATCACTATCATATAATTAAATGGACAAGTCAGCACAAAGAAAAATGCGTGGCACTAGCTAAAATAAACCCCAATTATATTATGCCCAACAATCTGAAGTTTCTTTAACGGCCCTTTTGCAAAATTAATGATTCTGAAGTTTCAATTATGACAATTTTGAAGATAAAAAAAAAAAAAAAAAACCATTAACACCATTAATATGCTTCTCTGAACTTATGGATTTAGGTATGGTGGATAGCTTGAAGATTAAGGATTTTGGTTCATAAAGAATTTAAATATATTTGGATAAACTAATTAATACCTAGAAAAATGAAATTGCTATATGGATTTGTGGACAAAATTCATCACAAGTTGATTTTGTTACCGACTATTTTCCAAAACAAATTTTTTGTATTGTCAAAGACTTTTGCATTCTTTAAACTTGAGGCTAATATTTGTCAGGCCACAAGAATAAAAGTAAAAGTCTTTCTAGAATACGTACTTCCCGATATTCGAATTCGTAGTCTCCTTTTAACGGTAAGATCATTAGTATTTTAACTAATACCTTGTTAATTGGTTATCGATCTAAGTTAAAATGGGTACACTCAGTTAATTTGTAAACCAGTGAGGCCTACCCTTACATAAGCTCATACACTAGTTTGAGTATTACATTTTGGTTTGTGAAACATGAAACGTCTATTTAGTTATGAGTAGATGATGGAGATAGACTCTTTAATACCTCTCATGGTATTTGGATTGAATCCTGTGAGGATTATCAGGGGATTCAATCATTATTTCGTAGATATTGTAAGTTGTACCATAATCATAGGGATAGGGTATTATTCTGTCATTACGAGCTAATAAACTCGATTAAGGATATCGGTAGGTATTACTTGGTTGGCTAATTGAGGTTTTGTTGGATCAGAAGCTGAGCCCCTTCAACCAAGCTCCTTACAACTTGAGCGGCAGGGAGAATTTCCTTTATGAGACCAACACCTTGCCCTGCATACATCGCCATGCTCTCTAGGTCCCCTGTAGTTGACATGTTCGGCACCGTTCCGGCGAATCGTCGAATCTCTTTCTCCTGTTCAATGCAAAAAGTGGGATTAAGCAGAATAGTGAAGTTTACATGAACAGTTCAACAGAATAGTATTCATATTAGAAATTTGTATCAAACCTGTGATTCTTCGACATTCAAATAACATGTAAAATCTATGCTGGTGGAATAGGTTATCCCCCCACATAACAAGCCAAAGCTTTAGGCTTAAAATGATATTCGTTTGTAACATATGTTAAATTCACTTAGTTTTCCTCTCAATCTAGAACAAGCTTCTGTTTATATGAAAATAAAACGAGGGCTGATCTTGGTCTTGGAAGTTGGACATCTTCAGAGATAGGCTGAAATTGAGGTGGGTAAACTCAGCACTAAAAAAATATATTAGGCTTTAGCTCAATCCCAACTCAGACCAACAACAACAAAAAAACTCACAGTCCCTGTGATGGAAATATGCTGAAGCTATAGAAATATGCAGAAGCTGAAACCTTACCAATTCATTAATCTTTGAATGACCAATGACGGGTTGATTGGTTTCATTTTCATGGGGTGGAAGGGATCTCCAATCATTGAAGAAAGGTGTCACCAGCACACGCTGAGGTGCGCCATGCCATCTCGCCCGGCCAAATACATCCGTGTACTCAGTTTCATCGAGCTCAACCAATTTCCTCTTGTATGTAGGGTGAGCATAGCTTTCCTCAGTAGCTACAAACCTGAAAACAAAAACCCCTTCAAGTATAAATACATAAGACATATAACGTTGCAGAAATATCATTCAAGCAAAGTAACAATGCCGGGCGCTGTCTTATTGTTTTAATCCTCGTCAACTAGAGTTAGTCTTGATTTCGTCATGACTGATACAAAGCTTTTCTCCAACTCATGAACTTAACTGATACTGATATAAATCTACATGATAGCATCTAGTTATTTCATGTGACAAGGAGGTCACGGGTTCAAATCCTAAAAACATTCATCTCTCTCCAGACCCCATCTGTGGAAGCCTTGTGTATTGAGTCATCTTTTTTAGCGGTCCAATTTGTGCTATGATATATCATTTATGAATGTTGATAAGATCCTTCTATTTAATTAACCTAAGGATGGCATAGCCTTCATATTAAGGGTAAGATACAGATAAGAAAAGGCTTATAAGTGGATACCTAGGTACTTAGAGATGAGAATATCTAGAGAATCTTTGTCACAAATGATAAATAGTATTAAAAAAAAACTACAAAACAGAAAATATTCAGGATACATTTCTAGATAAAATTTATATCTCAAACCTCGTTAACATACAGATAACACTTTTCTTCTGGGAAAATGATTTTGGAAGGTTATAAACTGATAGGGTCATTCGGGTGAGAACACTAACACAATCAATCACAGGTTAAGGTATTGAAGAATAAATTAAAGAATTTCCTTTTGCTCCAGTATTGTCCCCGGCCAACCTAAAGAGAACTTAAGTTAAATATGCAAAATGTGAATTCGTTATGAGACCTAACAAGGAACATCGGGCAATTTAATATTCTGCGGTTAGGCTTTGAAAAACATATATAGCAACCTGTCCCTCAACACACATGCTGAGTATGCTAAGAGATACCTGCTAGAAATATGAGAAAACTTCCCTTAAATATGTTTATAGTAAAATGTAATAATATTTCAAACCTAGTTCCTAGGCAGATGCCTTGAGCACCAAGTGCCAGAGCAGCAACATATCCTCGTGCATCCACAATTCCTCCAGCGGCAATAACAGGTATGTCTCTGTCTCCAACAAGATCAACCACCCGAGGCACCAATGCTATTAAAGATTCCTGGAATTAGATGCAGAACAAGAAAGCAACAAAATCAGTGAGTAAGCTGTGTTAAACAGTAATTATATATGTCAGTGCTTAAGAATACTATTAGCTATCACTCATATGCAGCCACGTTAAATACTTGGTAGGAGAGCTTTGCTGCCTTACGTGGTCTTTCTAGGCTCAAACTAAATTAGTTTGGGCCCCATTAAATCCTCCAATTGTAGTGGAGCAGGCCCATGATACCGGGTGATTCAATACAAAAAAAAAAGATTGAAGTGTGATGGGTTTGCTAAGACACTGAATAATGGGACTATATTCTCTCTGGGAGTAAAACAGAGATGGATCAACTGTAGTTACAATTGATTGTATAGAATACAGTTGAAGAGAAAGAGAAAAAGTGAGTCTTACACATAATTCTACTCCTATTTATTATTATTCTCTCCGTGATTATTTGGCCGGTGATTGCAGAAAATCCAACTTAAGATAAGCAGTAAAGTAAATTATCTATGATCATAAAGTTGTCCATATACTTTAGAATTAAGATAAGGTTGCACACCTGACCAATGACATGACCACCAGCTTCCCTTCCTTGTACAATTATTCCATCCACACCTGCTTCAATTGCCTTCTTTGCTTCTTCTACTCTCCCAACCTCCAATAGGATTACAAGTAACAGATCAGATTCTAATATGAGTAAAAGCTAAGCAACCACATAGTATACAATAGAAAACTATATTTAGAAACCAACAAGCAGCTTTATCCAACTAAGTAGAGTCAGCTATCTAGACTGCATGACTATAATCAGCAACCAACATGCCTAACTAAAAAACACAATCTTTCATTTAATTTATACGAAGGACTCCAAAATTACCTACTTTCTTGCTCCACTTTTCACTTTCATTTTATTTCACACCTTTTCCAGTTTATTTCAAAAGGAAAGGGAAATTAGATCGCATCCAACTCAAAGATCATCAATATGTAAGAATGCCATTTGAACATCACAATGAATATAAAACTTGTAAATTCTTGTTCTAGTTGACGGGGAAACACTTGTCATTGCATTTTCCACAAGGAAAATACTTTTAACTCTGCTCGGATATTAACCATAATTTGGAACTTTTGAAGTATAAAATTTGTAATACTTCACATATTTCAGAGAATCCAAATCCAATTTAACTATGCATTATAGGAATATTGAGCTAAGTTAACAGAATATAAACATGAATACCACTTTCGCATGCCATTTCCAAGTAGCATTTGCATATAGGAAGTATCTTTAATACAGATGGAAGGAATTAACTACTTACTTGGGGAACAATCTTGACCCCAGCTGAATGAACCTGAGTTACCAATTCCCTTGAACATTCACCCCAATAAACTTGCAAGACTGCCACTTTTTCTTCCAAAATGACCTTCAAGTTCTCCTCATGGGGAAATGCCAGAACAACACCAACCCCAAACGGTTTGTCAGTTAAGGTCCTAGTCTTCCTTATGAGCTCTCTCAAGTAATCTGGCGATTCCTGATAGAGAAATTCCAATCAAACACAACAAATTGAATGACAATCTGAGGTACAAAAGAAGGAAGTCCTACCACAGACTCAAGATTGCAATGAAATCATTAAAAGGGGAAAAACCATAGTTTCAGTAGTATCTCGTGCCCCCACTAATATTTGGAAGCTAAGTCTAGAACGGCCTACCAATCTAATAACCAGATGATTATTGTAGTCAATTTTTGAACTAATAAAACGATCATCTCATGGGAAAACTCAAGGTGAATTGATCAAACTGGGGTAGAAACAGGAAAGAACGTAACAGATTCTCAAGTGTGATTATTTTCAGGGGCCAAAAAAAAAAAACAAGAGGCATAGCATACCCAATCAGGGGCTCTGAGAAGTCCGAGAGCACCGGCGTCGGCGACGGCGGCGACAAGATGGGGACCAGAGATATCAGGGCCCAAAGGAGCCTGAACTATGCCGTAATCGAAACCCAAAATGCCTCTCCAAGCCATTTGGAATGGAAGCTTAATCGGTGGAAATCCAAGAGGATTGTATTGATGAGGGGGAAGTAGACGATTTATATAGAGGCGACGATAGTTCTGATCAGCGTAAGCAATCACGTCTGTGTTGCTGTCAGATTTTTGAGCTTAACGTCAATCATTTCACATCAATCAATTCTTTTTCTAAAGCAGACGAAGTTGCATGCCACGTTCCGTTCCATTATCTATGCAATAGTACACCATGGTGCACCCAAGTCCTCCGCCTTAAATATCACACTTCGAACAATTTTGCAGCTGAGAAAAATGATCTGCAGAGAATTTGTTATTTTTTATAAATTAATTATATAGGGAGTGCAAAAAATAAATTATAATTGATTAATTATTTTATTATTAATATGAATTATTATTATAGCTAAAAATTTAAAATATTATTAAATTAATATATAAGAATACTAATAGGGTTCAAAATATTTAAAGATAGGGTAACTTATGATTATTATTATTATTATGAGTCATCAATTTTAGTATGATTGAAAATTTAAAATATTATAAGATTAGTTAATATGATTATTAATTATTATGAGGTTTAAAATTTTTTAAACATTAAAATGAGATTATTGATTTTAACTTGTAAATAAATTAATTAAAAATATTATATCAAATTTATTTAAATATATTTTTAACTGAATTGAATATTATAAAATTTTAAGAGTAAAATTAATAATTTTTACCCTTTAATAAAGATGAGGTGTATGATGAAATGATAAAAAAAATTAATTAAAAATTTGTAACATCACTTCTCCAACTTTTTAAAATCAAACTCATTAGAAATTGAGTTAATGAATTAATTATTTCATAGATAGGAATTGAGTTTTTTAAGTAATGTGGAACCAGAGTCATTTAATTTATAACTTTTTTTCTTGGTTTTCAAAGTGAATACCTTTTTAAGGGCAGGCTTATTATCGCTTATATTAAGCAAGTGCGAGTCAAAAAGAAGAGATTCATGAACAAAACGTTCGTAGGTGAAGAAGTAGAACAACTCAAATGAAACTCATCCATGTCATGAGATAATTTTAAAAAAAATAATAATACTTCTCTGAGTCCTATTCCTATATTAAGAGAAAGAGAATTTTTATCCTTTATAAATTATATTATTTAAATTTTTATATAAATATATAATTTTATTTTTTATTTAATATTTTATTAATTTTATTCTCATGATATATAGCGTATATTAAATAAAAATATAATTAAAAATTTATTAAATTTTAAAATAAAATTTATTAAATTTAAAATTTTTGTAGTCTATATAAAATATAATAAAAATAATTTATAAATAAAATAAGGATAGTTTTGTTGACTTTTTCCATGGGAAGGGCGGCTTAAGCCATTAGGTAGGCACTTTTTCAGAGGTGGAATCAACGAGTTCTTCCTATTTGGCCCGAAACCGATTGATCTTAGCCATTTTGTTCTAATCCAAGTTATTTTATACTACTTAATATATCATTTTATTTTTTTTATTTTTTTTTGTCCACCCGGTTCATCGGAGCTTTGCCCCGACTATATTCGGATTCGACCCGTGTCGTACACCTGGCTATGGTAGGTGAGTCTCCCAACGGGAATTTTCTGCATTTGCCAAGGCTCAAACTCGAGATCTCGTTTAAGCGATATCAAACCGTTTATCACTCGGACCAACCTCTATTGATTTTTTATCCTTTTATTTGAAAACAAAACCAAGCGAAATCAAACACAACAACCTTAGATACTTGGGCCCATCAAATGATTTTGAGGGTCCGATTACAGCCTTTGTTGCAAACATATCTCGATAATAATAAATTGCAGTTTGTAGCTAAATAAGGAGCTTTATTTATAGAAGTTGGAATTTGTAATATTTATTATTATTTTTAATAATAATTTTCTTATCTAAAAATTAAAAAAATATTTTTATTTATTAAATTACTAGTTGTTTTGTACATACATATGTGATTATGTGATATATACATATTCCAGATGGAAGGAGAGATACAAGTTGAGGTCTGAGTTTGGAAAAATGTGGGCCGTCACTTTAATTGGACCAATGTGGGCCTCTTTCTGAAAAGGCCCAATCATACAGAACTTGCCATCTAAAATATCTAGCCCAATTAATACTTTTTGTAGAACTTGCCTCTTCTATATAAATGTTCTAAGCTATGTTTAAGGGTAATTGACAGTTTACTCTACCTAATATTGATATTGTCTAGCAGAAAATGAGAGTTCGCTCTACTATTAAATTGTCGGTAAGCGCAACCCATTTCCAAAAATTTCTGTGACAAAAAAATACTCTAAACCTGAAGATATACTCTAATTCTAACGAGTTCTAAGTATCCAAATCATCTAATTTTTTTTGTAACAAAAATAAATTTAGCCATTAAAAGGCTAAAAACTACACGCACAAAAAACTTAAGGTCAAATTAGTCTTATTCTCCTTTTAAAAACAAAAATAAATATACTTTTTATTTTTCTAATATTAACTGGTTTTTATAAAGCACATGGGACACCGACAATTTCAAATTGAGTAGTTGAGTCGGATCACATAAGTATAAAACTTTCTTTTTATTCTTAGAAAAAGAAAAGGCAAAATGATATGAAGTTATTGAGAAGTTAATTACAAGGAATAGGACAAAAATATTGATTAAAGTATCAATGAAATGAGAAAGCAAAAGTGAGCTTAACAGAAACTGATGAGGTGAAGTATGAAATAAAGAGTCTATATCCCCCCCCCCCCCACTCACGTTAGAAGCCTGCTTCTCGATTTTAAATGCAAAGCGATAGAAGCACTGTCTTCTCCCTTAGACAATTCTATTAAAATACTATTAAATATTAAATATAAATATTTTTTTAAATAAAAAATTATTATATTATAAATGATTAATCTATTTTACTAAACTTAACTTTTATTAGCAGTGATAATTAACATTATCCCAGCTAAATCACCAAAATTACTATCCCCTTATGAAACTTTTTTGTCAATAACTTCTTCTATATATAAGACTTGAACTTGAAATCTTACTATAAAGAAAATGAGAAAAAAATATGTGATAAATATTTAGAACAGTTACAACTAATCTAAGTTCATTAAAATTTTATTTGTGTTAAAACTATAAGGGCTGATACATGCTGAATCAAATTTTAAGAAGTAAATTTTAATTGAATCGAGCTAGCTCAATTATAAAGATAAAATAATTAACTTTTCTCAAAGTTAAAAATAAATAAAAAAGTTAGAAAGCAAAAAAAAAAATTATGTGAGCGACTTCTTCAAATTGAATATTGAAAATAAAACTCAAAAGGTAAAATTAAAGAATCAAATTAAAGCAAAAAATGATTTAGAATATACTATTAAAGGGAGAGCAAGCTGTTTTGCAATGTGGGTGGTGGAGCGAGCGAGCGAGCAAGCAAAAAAATCTAATCTAAATAATGAATACTTGAAGATAAGGTTCTTATTATTTTAATCTTAATTACGTACGAGTTAAAGATAAAGCTTTCATTAATTACAGTTGGGGTCCTCCATATAATCATAATCATAATTAATAATTAAAGTTCAAACACCTTATATTACTATCCATCTATCAAGCAGTAACCAACTTGACACGCTCTTTTTAAGTACTCATCCCTTTGTTTTAGGATTTTATCACACAGATTATGTAATAAAATTGATTTTTTTTTAAAAAAAATGATAGTAATGCGTTATTTTTTTGGCCAAAAAATGTTATTTTTTCTAAAAAAAAGATTGATATGCCCTTAATTTATATTGTTTATTTTTGTCCTCTTTATCTATCTCACTCCATAATTAAACTTAGTGAGTTATACATAACTGAAAAATATTACTCCCTTTTAAAAAAAATTTAAATATAAAATTAGATAACTAATTTATAAAAATTACCTAAATTAGTTTAGTTATATTATAAATATATATATTTTATAATAAAAATTTAAATGAGTTGGATCTTTATGACTGACAAAGACCATGGCATACCTCAAACTTTAAAAAATATTTATAGAGGTATTTATATATAATTTATTAACAAGGTCCTCACATTAGTAATGAGATTTGAACTCACGATCTTATAAGTTATGAGACAACTCTTTATAAACTGAACTAATTTTTATTGGTCTTAGTTTCACTACAATACTCTCTTTAATTATTTATATTAAAATTATTATTTAATAGAAATATATTTAATATGTACAATCAATTGAAATAGACTAAAAAATAAAATAAATTAAAATTTTATATTTAAAATTATAATAAATAATATAATTGACTCAGAGTGACTAATTAATCTTGTCTTGTACGCAATGATGCTTACTTTTTTTTTAAACAAGTGTGTAAGAAGTATGTACTGTTAACCACTTATATATCCTCTCTACTCGATATTTTTTTTTTAAAAAAAGAGGGCATTCCAATACTTAGAATTAAATAATGATTCGCTGTTGATTTGGTGGACTAAAGTGAGATCTGATGTTCAAACTTGCGTTGTATGATTTATTCCATGAGAAACATGTGCGTGCGTGGTTCCCAAGAGACATAGAAGAAGAAGTTTGCCACTTTGTGTATGACTTTGGATTCAACTCCACATCAGAAACATGTATCATGTATTCATAGAAGAAGAAGCCAATTTGGAAGTCAATAACATATGGGTCCTTTCTTATATTTCACTTTTGAACTCTCAACTTATTCTGCAACTTGCTCTCTCTTTACTTTAAGCCGCTTCCTAGAAACATCGCATTAATATAATATAATATAATCATTTGTTCGTAATTATCTTCAACATTATTATATTTAAATAATTGTCTGTGTTGTTTTAAGTGAGAGATTATAATATTATTTATATATATAATATAATATATATATATATAATGTTTCCTCATAATAAGCATATATCTATTTTGGGATTTTTGGCTTTGAAGAAAGAACGTACAAGGCCACCACTTGCTCATTTTGGATGAATTAATCTAATCAAAAAGCTTGATTAAATTGTATGGTTAATTGGATATTGGTGAGTTCCAGAGGCTGTTTTAAATTAATTATTGGACATAAAACAGGCTGGATCAAAGTGTGTGGTCTGTATAGAGCTTATTTTATTGGATAATGGTCCTTTCAAAAGATATACTTTTGTAGTTTATTCGATGAGTTTTCCTAGAAAATATAATTTAAAACATTCTTTAAAATGTACAATCGTTTTAGATAATAATTAATGTTTAAATATTTAGTATATATTACTGCCTCTTATCTTTCATATAACGCTAATTAGATTGTTATATTTAATTATAAATATAATATTTTAATTTCTTTATATATAATATTTATTATTTTTTTAAAATTAATTTATATGACTTATAAAATGATATATAATCTAATGTTATTCGACTTCCTTAATCTATTTAAATTAATCAATTATATTTTATATTTTTTCTTATGAGAAAATATTATAAAAAAATTATATTTAAGTCTCATATAAGAAATTTAATTATAAAATTTTTTTAGAAAATTATTAAATTATAGTGAAGTGCCACGGGACCTGGAATTAATTTTTTTAAATTATAAAATAATAAAACTACCCCTAAAAAATACCCCGGTTATTTTTTTATAGGAGTAATTTTATTATTTTATAATTCAAAAAAAATAATATCACATGAAACTTCCCAATAATTTAATATTTTTTAGAACTTTTTAATAATTAAATTTTATACGTGGGCTTTAAATATAATTTTCCTAATATTATATATCTAGTGTTATCATAACCCTTTAATCAGGACAACGCTTGTTGATAATAATATTTAAATATTTCAACAATGAATAATCATGGTTATAATGCCATTTTTTTTTTGGATGAAAAAGTTTAAATGGATTTTATATTAAAAATCCATTAGGTGAGGGCAGGCTTTATGTCATTTTTATCCTTATATTAAGAATAATTAGTGAGATGCCCTGAATTCTATCTTTACTCTTTATTCTATCGATCATTAAAATGTACGAATTTAAATAGGTACTTCCGTACATGCTTAAAGATGCTCTAATGAGTTATACATATATGAGTTTCATCATTTTAATTTTTCTCACACAGAAAAAGAAAGAAAGAAAGAATTCAGATCGATTTTAATCGTCCGACACTCCGACCCAACTATTTAACGATTTAATCAAATTCCAACTAATTTTTAACTAATTAATTTATTGAGCCAATCTTGACCCAATCTCAATTAGACAGCTTCTTGTTTGTTGATGGGTCATCACTAATTAAGATTTGTTTGGACTTATTATATATGTGGGGTTACAAGTTGCTGCCGCCTTTGACATTAATCAAATACTCCCTTCAGAATATTTGAGAGTTTTAATTTTATCCAGCATTTAAATTTTAATTCTCTCTTGTCTCATATATTAATTAAAAATAATGTACTGGGTTCAAACTCAACCGTGTGTGTTGAGAAAATATTTTATTGATAAAGGTAAAATTCATTTTGATAGTTTTTATAGAAGATTAGTGTCCAGCTATCAGCGAGAATACTGTCTAAACTCTAAAAAAAACTTAACATGAGTATTTCTTGAAAAAATGTCAAAAATTCTCTACATATTAATTACATATAACTATTTTAATTATTTTTTGAATTTTAAAAATTAATTAAAAAGGATCTTATATTTAAGACAAGAAAAAAAATACTATTATTCATCTAATTAATAATTAAGAGGTAGATTATATAATAAAAAGACTAGACCCTTTTTTTTTTACTGTTTTGTCCTTTTTATATAATTGAAGTTATGAGCAATCATGATCATCGTCACAATCCACCAAGAACCAATCTTAATAATCCCTTTTTTTCTAGATTAAAGGATTCAACATAATATAATTTAGTCGTCTCACTTTAACTATATGCTTTATTATTTTTAATTACCCTGAACTATATGTTTTTCCATTACATGCATTGGTATAAAGTTTCATTAACTTTATTAAAATTGAATGACCTAATTATAAGGTAAACTTTTAGAAGTTCTTGTTAAAATTATATATATATATATATATATATATATAAAGCATGCAAGGTAGTTTATATAAATTTAATATTTAATACTTTTATTAACAACAATTAACTGGAGACTACATAATTTTTTGTCAAGCTAAAAATATTTATAATGATCTTAAATTTTGAAATCAAATTATAAAATTTAAATTTAAAGATTTTCACTAATGATAGTAAAAAAAATTAAGATTTTCAAGCCAATAATAATTAGATTGAATTAATGAATGAAGCTTGATATAGGAAAACCCATGTTTGATTGGCTTCCTCTTATTTGAGCACTTTATCATTCTTTCCACAAATTTAAATTTTTATTTGAAATTTCAAGCTATAATATTTTTTTTTAATTTTGGGCGCTATTAATAATTATTGGCTCAAAGTGTTCACACCAAGCCAGTTGGCTATACCTAATTTCCTTGTAAGCACGTAGCTGTTAAATCCATAGCTTTCATTTTCATGCATGCATGAGTGCACATTCCAAGGTTGAAGTTTTCATCAAATAATAATTATGTTTAATTTTGGTTGACAACAAACGAAGCTACACAAATTAACTTATTCCACTTTTCTCTTTCTAGCAGCTAACCACACATCACACCAATTATTAATTCAATAGTTATCCAAATTCCAAACTAGGTATGCATGTAGTTCTAATAAATAAAGCCATTTCCTTAATGAATGTATCCGTTTTCCCCTCTAAATACATGATTCTACACTTATATGTAAGCTCCCCTACGATTATTACCTCTTCATAATAAAATTTTAAACAAGGATTTAAAATTAGAGAAATGTTTAGTTCTCATTAGAGTGTGTGAAACCGTATTTTTCAACGAATTTAAAATGAGTTATATTGTTTATAACTTAATTATAAATAATTTGTTTTCATATACATTAATTTTATGTTACATGTATAAATATATCAATAGTGTGATTTTTAAAATTTATATTTTATATATTGATTGATGATATTAATTATACGCTTCTTGTTTTCAAAATATTAAGTTACTCCTAATAATTAGTTATGATGATAATGAAGCAGAATATAAGTATTATAATATAAAATGTAGGCTCAAGTCTCCAACTTTAATTAAATCCAAAAAATAAAAACACACTAACGATGATAGTGAGTTTTGACTAATCACTTAATTAGTCCTATTATTAAATTAGAAAAATTATATTTAAGTCATATATAAAAAATTGAATAGTTGAGAAGTCCTAGAAAATTATCAAACAATTGTGAAGTTTCACATGACCTATGATTAATTTTTTTGAATTATAAAATGATGGAACTACCCCTGAAAAAATGCCTTAGTTGTAATTTTTTTTGCCCCAAGTTGTTATTCATTTCTCTGAGAGTTGTCATTCATATTGCTTAAGTTGTTATTTTTTTCATGGAGTTGTCATTCATATTGCTTGAGTTGTTTCTTCTCAGGGGTATTTTTGTCATTTTACAATTGAACAAAAATTAATTCTAGGTCCCGTGAGACTTCTCATTCGTTTGATAAATTCGTGAGATTTTTCTACAATTAAATTTTTTACATGAGATTTAAATACAATTTTCTCTATTAAATTTTGTAGGAGTTCACATGACCAAAGATGTAGGTATCTATAAATTTTTTGGGTATTATCGCATATAATATATACAAGCTTGCTTTGAAAAGAAAAAAAGAAAAAAAAAATCTTCTAATCATTGAGAGGTAAAATAGATAATATGAGTCCAAAGTGTTTTATATATAGGTGCCTACTTGGATGGATGACAATATGCTATCCTACAGTTTCAGGGAAATAGAAATGTTTCATCAATGATGAACCAAATGAAATATATGTCAGATATTAAATATTGACATAATTTATTAGTTGAGATGTATATTACATATAGCATATAAATTTGATATAGGCTTTATGTTGGTTCTCAAGAACTTAGCTCAGCCTTCCTCCTGGGCTTGGGATGTTAAGATGAATCTGCATGATTAAGTAAAAACTAAAGAAATATAATAATTGAAATGAATGTATAAGAAGAAGAGTTGGTATGATCGTTTGTTGAAGAAAAAATAATAAAAAATCGTTTAAAGTGAATTAGACATATATAAAGAAGGTTGTTAGAAGCATTGATATGGATAGTAGATAAAGCAATATGAAATCTTCTGAAAAGGGTATAAGAATATTGATAAAAATACTTAATAAAATTATTGAACGGAATATTTTGATTAACAATATATCTAAATATTTAGTAACACAATAATACTATATAATTTATATAGCTGACCCCACCTATAAAAATATAAGGATTATTATTGCTGTTGTATATTATATGGGATAATATATATATATGGCTGGAGGACACTTCCAAATTTTAAAATATATCTAAAGAAAATTAATGAAAGGGGTGGGGGTCCAATAATTTTCTTGTTTTGTTAATTGTTTGTGCTTGTTTTAGCTAATTAAAGTAGACGTGGGCATGCAAATTAATAAAAGGGTGATTCATGATTATAGTGCTTAATCATTGTCTTTTTTTAACTAAACATGATTCTTGACACTATACTATATATAAACAATTTTAGGGTTTGGAAAATCTTAAAGAAATTGGATGTGCTTGTTCTTTTTAGAGTAATTATTGGAAAGAAGCAGATTCGGCACTCATTCATGAACGTGTCTTTTTAGAGTAAAATACCCAATTAAGAAAATATTTCAATTTATCTACCTTAATTACAATATTTATATTCGTTAATACAAATTTACTTTTTCTTTCTTTCTTTTTACTGAACTAGATATCACAAAGTGACGTTTCATATATAGAAAGATAAAATATGTTTTGTACAATAATTTATTAAGCATATCTATCTTAATGGAATCGTCCCTTTCTTTTCTTTAGACATATACAAACCTATAATGGCAGAATCGATGGATGACACTATACCAAACAAATATTATTATTTTTTGGCCAAACAATAAAATAGCATTTGAGTTATTGTTTTTTTAATTAATACTTTAAAAACATTTCAATTGTTTGATCTCAAAAGATAATAATGCTGTTAAATTTCATTTATTTTCAATATACCAATGCTTTTTATATTAATTTCTTGTGGTTGCACATCACTATTTAATAAAAACTTCCAAGTCATGCATAACGCACGATCGAGTGAAAATAATTTGATATCTTGTAAATAAAGTTGAATATTTGAATATTATAGATAAAAAAAATTAGTTAAGAGGGATATAATTATTTATGTAACACCGACAATATTCAAATTCAATAATATAATATAGTTAAAAATTATTAAGTTTTTCACTAAGGAGATCTTTGCTTTCATGCTTTAATTAGACTTTTAGACCGAATGTTTCTCACTAGGAAACAAAATAAGTACATAATTAAAGCAATACTATTACGGATAATTTTTATTCATAATAAATAAGTGAGAATATATATATATATATATATATATATATATATATTCAAGTGAAAAGTATTTTTAATGTGGAAAAAAATATAAAAATTATTGACCTCTATACAACACTGGTGAGAAAATTGACAACGTTGAATTATTTGAATGCTTATCATCCTTTGAAAACCATTCCAACAAGTTGCACAACATAAGTGTTTTTTTATAAAGACTTCAAAAAGGAAATAGAGGAAGAAATTAAACAAATTTAATCTTTAATAAAAAAAATGATACAATGAGATAAGTGTTAAGATATCAACTACAAAAGCATACACAGGAGAAATATGTGATATAGTTTTAAATTGAATAAGCTTACACAATTGTTTATTATTTCATTGAAAATCCATTCAAATAATTAAACAATTGTAGATCCTCTGTTAATCAAAATTACATTCATGGTAATATATAATAAACATAGTAGTTAGGTGTATGAAACTCATTTTTGGACCTATAGTATAATATTCATAAGAGATTTGATAAAATTTTATATCACGGGTGTCGAGGGGCTTAACACAATCTTTCTCTAAGGTTTAAGGTCTTAGGTGGTTCAGACATATATAAAAAAAGTTGTCGAAGGTATTGATGAGAATGATATAGATCAAGCAATATAAAGTCATCTAAAAACGAGTAGAAACAAAATAAGAGAATACTCAATTAAATTATTGAACGATATTTTTTAGTTAATATATATCTAAAGATTTGATTGTTGATATAACATAATATCACAATTCATGTAGTTGACCCTATCTAAGATAATATTTATTGTTGTTGTTGGGTATTTAAATGAAGGCATGCATAAACATAGGCACAATTAATATGTGCACGTTTGGTACAAGTTGACACCTTCGTTCTCATCATTCAAATGTTAGGCAATCAATAAATGGCCACGCTTTCATTCATTATATTCTTCACAAAATTAAAAGAAAAAACTAAGCATATGTTATATCTATATATATATTGTGATTAATGAGGAGAAGGACTTCTTCAAATCTAATATATATATATGGAAAATATTCCAAAATAAGATAAAATCAAGGAAAACAAAATAGGATAAGTCCATTATTCTATTCAAATATGATAGTACAAGTATATTCAAAGCCTTAGGTAACTGGTATATGAGATCAAGCATGATTCGTGTTCGATCGGTTTAGCTTCGAACGATCTTATTATTTTTTTAACCCAAAGTAAATAATTTACTATATGTAGTACTCTTTATGTTAATATATGTAAGTGACTTTTAAATAATCTAAACGAACTATGGAAAATTTGTCAAAATTAGTTGGAATTTTAAAACGCGTGCAAAAATTATCAAAACTACTCTCATCAAAATTGTAACCCTGTCTTAATTATTTCTCTTAGTACTTCTCTACCATCTTAATTCCATAGTATCATAAAGAGCGGCAATTTTTTTTTAAATAATGTTTTCTAAATTTTGTAAAGTGGCTACTTATGTTTTAAATATTTAAGTGCATGCCTTTTATATAGAAGTAAAGGGATGACAAAAATTAAAGAGAGACATAAAGAAAATAATAGGCACATTTACTTATTATTTTTAGCCCAATTGTTTAGAGTGATATGTTTTAGTTAAGTCATTGGATGGAATTACCCTTCTGATTCTATTTATAAATTATTTTTAATATATATATTTTATATAGACTAAGAAAAATTTTAAATTTATCAACGGGAATTGAGTCTAACTAAAGGGGATAATCATTCATAACATAGCGAATCAAAATTTGAATCATCACTAGGAGAGGTGCTTTGAATAAGATTGTTTCCAATAGGATGATATTTATACTTAACAAAACAATCTTAAACTTCATTAACTTTACCTTAAAATTTAACAATTTTTTAACTTTATCCTTATTTAATAGACATTATACCCCATGATAACAAAATCAACACAATAATAAATGAAGGGTAAAATTGTGAATTTATATAAAAAAAATTAACGATATAACTTATAAATAAGACTAAAAAATTATTTATCTCTTTGCCTTATAAATAATTATTTATAGGGCCAAAGGAGTAACTTCCTAAAGTTTAATTACAATTTTTTAAAAAAAAAATACATACCATTTGGCATATTATTGACTAATTATTCAGATTTAAAAGTTAATTGAGTGTAAAAGATGAGAGTTAATGTGGTAGTTTATTAATGAAATTTCCTAGACCATGACAAAGTGGTGGATGATGATTACTTGAGGCTTCTTCATTCTCATCCATACAATAATTGATATGGTTTACTATTATTACTAGTTTGAGTCTTAATTTTTTTGAATTTGTTTTCATTTACCTAGAGGCACACATGAATAACGTAGTGGGTTGCCTGTTTGAAGGGGCAAGTGGGTATGTAAAACCAAAACCAAAACCAAACAAAACAAAAATGGTCATTAATGGTCGGACGACGCAACCACTTTGAATTTTTCTACCCTCTTTATCATGTCCTCCAACTTTTACTCTCCCCAAAACCTTTGCCCTTCTTTTATCATGACTTCTTGGCTCCTTACTTCTCTTGTCTTCTCTTTGGTCCCCCAAGTAAATTGCACGTAACAACTTATAATTGGCTTATACTCCTTCCGTCCTTAGTATAGGACAAGTCTTTAGTATAGGACAATTGTAATGCCATTATCGTAAATCACTTTATATATGTCTAATATAAAAATGTTTTAAGTTTTTGGATCCCCACCTACTTTTCCCCCCCTATAACTCTTACTAAAAAAAATAAACTGATCAAGATATTATTTAATATTAAATATAGATATTTCTATTAATTAAAATTTGAGTCGTAATTTATATTATTTTCGTGCAGCTTTGTATTGGATAGTTTATAATGAAAGCTTGGCAATCAAGGAGGGACAATAAATTATTTGTGTCAAGAAACGATTTATCCAGTTGAATTGCATTTTTCACTCAAAGCTTATTGTCTTGAAGGATATTTTCTCAATGTTGTCCTTTTTTTCCCCTTGAATATCTCCATTCGATCAGCTCAAACTTTTTTTTTTTGGAATAAGTTATCTAATTTTAGTCCTCTCTCTCTCTCTTTCTGTCAGTGTGATAAACTTTTAATATTCCAATATCATTTTGTGTTTTATAAAAAAAATTAGGTTAATAAAATATTTGTTCTTTATAATTTAACTTTATTTTAATTTTAATCTATGTAGTTTTAAACCTTATATTTTAATCTCCCAGGATAAGATAATTCAGATTTTTATTAAAATATAAGAATTAATATTTTTTTTGAGGAAAGAAATTTAAGAGACTAAAACTAAAATAATAATAAATTATAAAAATTAAATATTATATTAACCTAAAAAATTCCACTAAAACTTGGGTTATACTACTATATGTTATCTGAATTTAACTAACCTAAATGATAAAAATAATTAATTAATTTGAATAATTTTTTATAATATATGTAAATGAGTTGATTAGGTGTTGATTTAAGGTTGGAGTGAGTAATATATTTTATTTGTTTGTGGAACAGATAACATAGGATATGCATGGAGGTAAAATGCATGTAAATGAGAAAAGAAGGGGTTGGGGGGTCCCTCCTGAGTCCTGACCCGTGCAGTGAGTCCTGAGTGGGATTTTAGATTCACTCAGTTTTAAGTAGTCGGCACTGTTCCCCCCTGGACTACCCCCCACCCAACTCTGTCCCTCCTCCTCCACGTATCCCTCCCTATTATTTTATCTCCTATTCAAAATGTAACATATATAATGTCTTCACATGTAAATGATATACTCATATGCTACTTAATATAATATTTGAGACTTAGTTTTAATTTTAAATATAAAATTTATATTTTTTAATTTTTTTAAATTACTCATATTAATACTCATTTAATAATAATTAAATAAAAGATTAGAAAATGAGTTAAAAAAGATAATTAAGGTGTTTTAAAAAAAATATTATATTAATTAAAATTTTTAATTTAATCAAACTAAATAGTTAAATTTATTGCCTAATTTCTATATATTTTTTCCAAATTAGTTCTATAATTAGTAATTGAGGGTCAAAAAATAAAAATAAAATGTTTCAGTTTTGTTTCCTACAACTTAATTACAAGTATTTTTTAATTAGTTCTTCCATACTAAGTAAAAAATAATAGGTAAGTTATTAAATATGTTCTAAATTAATAAAAAAATTAAATTTATCCTTATTAAAATTTAACCTCCCTTTACATATAGAAATCATTCTCACCTCTTTCTAATGAGAATTTAGTAGGAATAAAATTAAAAAATTATCGTTAATAACTTTATAAGTTAATTTATATTTAAGGCAAAAAAATTCTTCTGCAACAATTTATAATGAGGAATAAAGTGATATTTATTGAAATTAGTAATTGAGAAAATAAAAATAGACCCTTGTTTCATATTGGAGGCCCTTCCAGTGGCTCCTCCAGACCCACACGCATAGGCGTACCTTCCAATATTAAAATAGAATTTATTCAAAAGCAATTGTTCATAATAATGCCTAATGCCTAAATAAATATTGAAGCATATAAAAATTCAAGGCTTATCTGATCCACCCTTTTCTTTCGCAATGCCTCATTCTTTTCTTTTCTTTTCTTTCCCTGCGGAATCGCATGCTTCTATTGGAATTTGAAAAAATCTGCCCCCCACCACCACCTCAGGTCAAATCAGTAATCTCCCCCCACTTCCCACTTCATTTCCTTCTATTCTAGAGGCGCCACCCGAAGTCGCCGGCACCTCACAGCCTGGCTCCCCCTCACACATCTTCCACCCAACCACCTCCCTCCACGTGGGCTTACTGTTGACACTTCTGCCATTACAGCTGTCACCCCTTCCTCCCCATATAAATGCACAATCCCTCTCCCTTCTCCTTCCCATCCAATTCACTCCCGTCGGTTACTGTCATCATCATCATCTCTAACATCTGAACTTCGTTATGGCTTTTAATTACCGCTTTGCCACCTTCCCTTCTCTATTGGTTCTTCTTCTTCTTCTCGAGCCCACCATCGGGGCTCTGGTTCAAGAGCAGCCTCTGGTTCTCAAGTACCACAAAGGTGAACTCCTTAAGGGGAAGATCGCCGTTAATCTCATCTGGTACGGTTCTTTCACTCCCGTTCAACGATCCATAATCGTCGACTTCGTCAACTCCTTGGGTTTCCCGCGGGCCCCACTTCCCTCCGCCGCTTGGTGGTGGAAGATAACCGAGAACTACAAGGGAGGCTCCTCCTCGCTTGTTGTTGGGAAACAAGTGCTTTACGAGAAATACTCATTTGGGAAGTCGCTTCGTGCCAGCCACTTGCTGGCTTTGGGCTCCAAGTTCAACGATCTAAACTCCATTAACGTTATTCTCACGGCGAAGGATGTCGCCGTCGATGGGTTCTGTATGAGCCGTTGTGGTACGCACGGGTCGACCCGACCCATGAACGGGAAGCCTCGGACTGCTTACATCTGGGTTGGGAACTCTGAGACTCAGTGTCCCGGTCAATGCGCGTGGCCCTTTCACCAGCCTATTTACGGCCCACAAACGCCGCCTCTGGTGGCTCCGAATGGCGACGTAGGAGTGGACGGGATGATCATTAACTTGGCAACTCTGTTGGCCGGCACCGTCACGAACCCCTTCAAGGATGGGTACTTCCAGGGCCCGGTGACGGCTCCGCTCGAAGCTGTCTCTGCTTGCACCGGGGTGTTCGGAAGTGGGTCGTATCCAGGTTATCAGGGCCGGGTTCTCAAGGACAAAACTACCGGAGCTAGCTACAATGCGAACGGCGCGAACGGCAGGAAGTACCTGCTTCCGGCGATGTGGGACCCTCGTACATCGAAGTGCAAGACGCTCTTGTGAGGGGAGGAGCAAGGGTACAAGATGCTGTGGATGAAACTGGGAAAGGATGTTTTCAGACGTGGCAAGCTATGGTGTACGGTTGTAGATAAGGGATCGTAGGAACGGAAGCAGGGGAAGATTTGCAGTTTACATCCTTCTAAGTTGATTTTGTCGTTTTGTGTGACGTGGGAATTCTATTCCTAAAACGGGCAATGTTGTATATTGTATAATGGCCAGAATATATATATATATATATATATATATATATATATATATATAAAATAAAGAAACTAGGGCTGTATTATTATACTAACAATTTTGCGTTTCAGGGTTTGGAACGACTTGAGAGCCAGTTACTTAATTTTTAATGTTTTAATTAATTCTATTAATTTGATCATTAAGTTAAGAAATTAATAAAAATAAATGATGTGACTTCAAATAAATTGAAGATGATAATTGAGAATTTAGTCGCAATAATTGATAATTGAGTAATGTTTGTTTATTTGGTCTTTTAATAGATTGTTTTGAACTATTTATCTGTTAGTCACCTTTAAAAGTTAAATAAGTTACGTTAATACATATCTATAGTTTTTGTTGGCAAAAATGATATATATATATATATATATATATATTAGAATTTTAAATCTATACAAGTGATTCCTTTATTTTTATTTAATTATTATTTAACTAACAAAACAGGGAAAATGAAAAGAATTATCGCGTGATCTAAAAATCAGGCACGTGTTTATCCTAAAGCTTAGGTTAATAAAGGCAATTAAAATTTGGTGTAAATAAATTTTAGGCTAATTCTTTTAAATTTATGTGTATTTTAGTTTTAATTTCTTCATTTTTTTATTTAAAATATTAATTTTTATAATTTTAAAAAAATAGGTCAGGATTAAAATTTATAATTTGAAGTTAAAATTAAAATTTATATAAATTTAAGATACGTAAGATTGTGTTAATTCATAATTTTAAAAAGAAATTATCCACACATCACATTAAATCTAGAAAATTCCACACACATCAACTAAGTGTGTGTTTGGGTAAGCGGTGCAGAATCAATTTTAGCGTAAAATCGCGGTTTAGAAAATTTTTACACAAACAGTAATTTTTGTTGAGAATTGAATTTGGACAAAACCTCGGTTTGAAACTTAAGTTTTGAATAAGCTACTGAAAATAGCTTTTTCTTTGAAATCTAGGTTTTAGATTATCCAATTACTATTATACCCTTACTTTTTCTTACACCCTCTCTCCTCTTTCCTCTCTCCTCTCTATTATCTCTCCCCTCTCTTCTCTTATATCTCTTTTTCTCTTTCCCCTCTCCTCTCTTATTTCTCTTTTTCTCTCTCCTCTCTCCTCTATACACTCTTTTCTCTATCATCTTTTATCTCTCTTACTTTTAATCATATCATACCCTTTTTAGTAATTTACCAATATAAAAAGTGATTCTACTACTAATCATCCAAACATCTTTATTCCCAAAATCTATTCTTCCTAAAATCTATTCTACCTAAAATCTATTCTCTATAATCTATTCTCTAAAAACTAATCCAAACACACCCCAAAAGAAAAATAATAGAAAGAGCAATAATTGTAGAGAAAAAGGAGGGATAGTGAAGGGAGAGAGAGGAGGAACAGTAAGTGAAACGGAGAAATGGGATAGGAGATGGCATATTGTTTGGAAGTAGCAAGAGCAGTAAGAGGGAATAATGGAATCCTGCATGGAGTGTGGGAGACCGGAATAAGCTATTCCTGCTTTTTCTTCCTCTCTCCAATCAAATCGAATCATAGTCTTCACTCTAGATAAGCTTCAACTGCTTCAAACTTTTTCTCCTCACCCAACCCACTTTCAGCCTCCCTGTTATTCTTTTTTTAAGGAAACTAATGACAATAAATTTCACATATTCCAAGAAGGAGTCAACTTTTTCCATCTGCTTAGGGTGTGTTTGGATTAGCTTTTGGAGAATAGATTCTAGGAAGAATAGATTCTGGAGAATAGATTTTGGGTAGAATAGATTTTGGGAAGAATAGATTTTGGGAATAAAGATGTTTGGATGATTAGTAGTAGAATCACTTTTTATATTGGTAAATTACTAAAAAGGGTATAATATGATTAAAAGTAAGAGAGATGAAAGATGATAGAGAGGAAAGAGGAGAGAGAAGAGAGTGTAGAGAGGAGAGAGAAGAGAGTGTAGAGAGGAGAGAGGAGAGAGAAAAAGAGAGATAAGAGAGGAGAGAGGAAAGAGAAAAAGAGGAAGGAGAGAAGAGAGAGGAGAGATAATAGAGAAAAGAGAGGAGAGAGGGTGTAAGAAAAAGTAAGGGTATAATAGTAATTGGATAATCCAAAACCTAGGTTTCAAAGAAAAAGCTATTTTCAATAGCTTATTCAAAACCTAGGTTTCAAACCGAGGTTTTGTCCAAAATCAATTCTCAACAAAAATTGCTGTTTGTATAAAAATTTTCTAAACCGCGGTTTTACCCAAAATTCATTTTCTAACGCTGCTCCCAAACAGGCACTTAGATGAATTGAGTATTAAGCTCAGAATATACCATACACTCAAAATGATTTAGACAAGAGTTCAAAAGAAGGTTTATAAAAAAAATATTAGACAATTAAAAAAAAAGGATTTTTAGATTAAAGTTTATAGAAAAAAAAATAATTCTGAATAAATAAATGAATATTTGGATAGTTATTATTAAAAAAAATTTATAATTATAAAATTACTAAAAATAATATGATTTTATTAAAAATAATAGAAAAGAGAGGGTGGAGAAGAGAGGAAAGAAAAGAGAAGGTGAAGAAAAGAGAGGAGATAAATATAGTTTATATAAAATTTTAGTTTGATCCAAAAATCTTTTTAGATAAATATAGCTGTTTGTTTTAAAAATATTTTAAGCTAAAATTTAAGTTAAAAAACTTTTTAAAATTTTAATTTAAAATTTTTTTAAACAGGTACAAATTATACTTATAAAGATATTTATTACCACATGTTAACAAAATTTTCAAATAGGCATGTTCTGAATCCATAATACTCTTACGCTATTTTAATATAATATATATTTAATTAATTTAACATTTAATCTATTCTTTGATATCTATTCTTTGATATGAGAATATGTTATAAATAATTTATAATAAAGACAACTTAATTAAAATACGAAGTGGAAAAAATTAATGCCTTCAAAATAAAATATGCAGAAGTTCTTATGCTAAAGTCAAGAGGGTGTAATATATAGCCCATTACCGTTTATCTACAATTCACAGCAATATTCAGTCTATCAAATATATACATATGCATATATATATATCTATATATATATATCCTATACATGTGTTAGAAAACTGCATAGAAAATATATACAGAAGGTCCATATGAATTATGTGCCAGTCAGGTTTGTAATGATGATAATGACTTTCTCAGGCAAGAAAAAAATGACAACAGAAAGAGAATTACAATATTATATTGTAAATATTGTTCACTAGTTCAATGAACATGTAAAAACATAAATACCAACCTGCTCATACATAAGATGTCACTCATATGCCTCTCATAGCAGATCCAGAAACTAAGGCATACATAACAATATTAATACAACCTTAGCACAAAATTCTGCAATAATAGTCTGATATTGCAAACTCACTACTGTTTGGACTGGTTTTGGTTCCCCTGTAATAGTCTCATAAGATAGCTCAATCCAAATATTGTCACTACTTACAGATCTTATGGCACTCATTTCGGCAACTAACATTCATACACCAAGACCTGTGATTTGATACATGAATACAACAGAGACTCCTTCCTCCTCTGGGCTCAGAATGAGAGGGTTTGATTCGAGTTCATCCTTCTCTTGCGTAGCCTCTCCGCGATGTTAAATGCTAGTTCAAGAGACTGAGAAGCATTCAGTCTCGGATCACAATGAGTGTGATAACGTGAGCTCAGGTCGTCGTAAGTAATAGTTCGTGAGCCTCCCACGCATTCGGTCACATTCTGCCCCGTCATTTCTAAATGAACTCCTCCTGGGTAGCTTCCTTCTTGCTCGTGGACATCAAAGAATGCTCTCAACTCAGCCTATCAACAAGATTAAAACTTTATTGATAGATGCAAGAAAACTTCAATTGCGTAACCAATCAGAAGACAGGGAGAAATGGATCTTGTACATAAAAAAGAAAGTAATAACAATGTAGGGATAAAAAGACAGCCAAAACAATTATAAGCAACATTGTGCAGACATTAGAGCTTTAATTAACTGAATATTGTTAAAAGAATGCACGTGAACTTAAACATATATTTGCTAAACTGTAAAGCAGTTCCCGGATCAAGTTATTTAAGCTATAACAATAGAAAACACAATACCACCTCCACTTGGGGCTGGTAGTGACAAAATTATTGTGTTTTTAGATCTATATACTTGCCCGCAGAAAAGTTACAGTAGTGACAGGACCTTGAGCATGGAATGAACAAAACTAAGACCTATGAACTATAATTATTAACAAAAAAAAAACCAGTTGAAGGTTGTGTGAGTGTATTTTTAACTAGGTAATGCATGTGCGTGTATGGGTCGGTGTTGAATAAACTATGATTATGAGGTATATAATACTGGAAATGGAACCAAGATTACCCTTATTGCATCAAAAGAGCGAGTTTTCAGTCCAGACGGAGCTTTGATGGTATTTCCATGCATGGGATCACTGACCCAAGTGACAATTTGACCTGCGCTGCGAACTGCCCTGATTAGATGAGGAAGCTTCACTCTCATATTCTCGGCTCCCATTCTAACTATCACAGTAATTCTTCCTGGCTTGTTTCTTGGGTTCAATATATCTATCAACTTAACAAGTTGATCTGGATCCATTTTATCACTCACCTGAAAGTCAAGTAGGCCTTTAGCAGTTGTTTCCTTCTTTTCTGCTTGTGTAACTAATTTATAACAAACCACAAAAGACCCTTCAAATAGAAGCATAGGTTAAATGCATAAAGATACTAACAGATAATTACAAAACAATTAACTCAATACAACCTATAAAAGTAATTGTAATGAGCAGATAATGTCATAATACGGTATGAAGTTATACCTGGAACAACAATAATCAAAAGTGCCTCTACATAAATATGGAATAGGATAAATGCACCTTGATTCCAAGTGGATTAGCAACACCTCTCAAGAATTCAACATGAGCACCATCAAGTTGACGGGTGCGTTCTCCTACCCATAGCATGTGAGCAGAGCAGTCATAGTAAAGACCAGTGGTAGAATCCTCTCTAGTAAGTGCTTGCTCATAAGCGAGATGCAAGCACTCGTGAGAGGTCCAAAAGTCTGTTGTGGTCATGATTGGATGATCAGCTGTGAGTCCAGCAACACTCATAAATCCAAGGGCCTCATCCACTCGGTGAGCCAATTCACGGTACCTGTCATGATACTCCAAAGAGCGCAAATGTAAGGAACGCTAAAAACCTCCTGCAGAAACAACTTGGGATTCAAAATTGTCCACTCATCTGAACTGATTTATTTATCTTTAAAAGTAAAACTATTGCTGATGTGTAACAAGCATCTGGTCCAGATTAGCTAAATAAAGTTGCATATACGAGAAAGTTGAAGGAGCAGTAATTCTAAAATCTTTAAAGGAAATATAATTGTATCAAATTCAATTCAAGTATGCTTCCCCATCTCAAAACTTTTAAAACATATGAGACATAACAAGAAGAATATTTCCTCATAACAGATAGCTACATTCGCTTCAGATGCAGATCATTTGTAGTCATATATTGACTGTAGATTATGCTCTAAGATAATCCTAGCCATTCGGTTCATTAGATTATTGCATACATGACATGTATGGTTGCTATTTTAAAAAAAATCGATAAACCAATTTTTCTAACCATTCATTCATTATCTTTTACCAAAAATTAAAGGCCAGAGAACAAATTAAACTCATCTATTCTATTCTAATATTTTTTCACTGAATCAACCAGCATATGTATAAAATGCAAAATGGCATAAATCAACAGTTCAATACATTTCAGAGTCCTGCACAGGACAATAGACCAAACTAGTAAAAGCACAAGATAGGCCATAGGGATCATTTGCCCCTTGTATGCTCAAAAGTTAATAAGAGAAAACATCCATACTTTTTCTTAGACAACAACAAAGATAGACAGAGATTGATTGATTGGTTCCAAGGAAGGAAGAAGATGAGGAGATTGGAGGATGAACAGGACAGAGAAGAATGGAGATAGCAAGCTGCAAAATGGGTGTAATATGATGTCATATCCAATAGTTGGAAAAGATAAATAAATGACACATATTACCTATGGAATGGCCTAATCAAAACGAATGATAAGATTGTTTAATTGCATGATATACAGACTGTAGATGATCTGCATCTGTTCACTTCATATCTCTAAGTGGCCAAACAAAGAAAAGTATGGAGTTTTGACTCATTTTCTGACCACTTCGTCGTTTTCTGAATGTATCCCAATCAAAACCGAAGCAGAAAAGGAAACAGGAAAAACAAGTGCTGCTTAATTTGTAGTTCACGATGGTACATGGTGTGAGTGTGAGTATGAAATATGTCATTTTATATTATTCGAAAGTGCCCCCGGATAGGTTTAGTTGCCACTCAAATTCAGCATATTTGGTCACCAAGGAAGCTAATTTCAATATTTCATATATTAGCCTCCAATTCTGAACACATCCATATATCCTTGTGAATCATAGGATGTTCCAAAACATGAACTTCCCATGATAATCCAATAACCCAAACCAGAAAGAAGTTTAAATTGAACCAGGAAAGATGTCGAGATAACATACCTATCACCCTGCTCACTGTGCTCCATGAAATCCAGATTCCACTGATTGACCCTTTGCATGGCAGCATACCCTCCTGTGGAAAACGCACGCAAAAGGTTCAAAGTAGCTACTGATTGACAGTAGGCTCTTATCAACCTCTGAGGATCAGGTACTCTTGATTCTGCATCAAATGCATCCCCATTCACATTGTCACCCCTGTAACTTGGCAGCTTCACTCCGTCCTTCTCCTCAAAAGGGTCTGATCTTGGCTTTGCAAACTGACCCGCCATTCTCCCCACCTAAGTCAGCATACCCAAGAATTTAAGTTTGTCAATCCCACTCCCTATGAGTTCTAAACTATCAAGTGAACGATATGAATCTCCAATCTGGAAAAGAAAGCACTCATTGTTTATCTCAGCTTCAATAATTGCCTAACAGAAGATCCTGATCAACCCCAACACCTATAGCCTCCTTTTCCCACCGAAAAAGCCCTATCCTTTTGACCCTTATAAGATACAATCCGAAGTTTTAAAACCATCATCCAGAGGAAGAATATGCAACACCCTTATAACAGGCATATAAATATAAGTACCGATCTAAGCTTCAATTAATTATAAATAAATTTCCAATTCCACCATGCTTGAAATAGTTAAACAAAGATATTAAAAGAAAGGGAAGCAACAAAAAAAAACCTTTATAACAGGCATTTGGCCACCAAACATCAGGACGACGCCCATCTGAAGAATGACACGGAAAGTGTCACGAATGTAATTGGCGTTGAATTCCTTAAAGCTCTCAGCGCAATCCCCGCCCTGAAGCAGAAAAGCCTTGCCCATGGCGGCCTGAGCTAATTTATCCTCGAGCGCTCTAGCCTCTCCGGCGAACACAATTGGAGGGAAAGATTCGATGGTTTGGAGGACTAGATCGAGCTCATTCTGATCAGGGTACTCAGGAAGCTGCAGGGCCTTCTTGGTCTTCCAACTATCGAGCGTCCATCGGGTCGAAATTGGCGCCGGAGAGGCGGTGGAAGGGGCCGTCGGCTTGGAAGGTTCGGCAGAATGGGCCACAACAACGAATCGGCGGGTGGCAGCGGCGAGAGGGTGGCGAGGAGAGTATTGCCGCGGCGTGGAGAAAGGTTTGCTGGTGATTAGGGAAGAAGCAGAGAGAACCATTTTCAGAGCGGTGGTGATAGCTTCCCGCGATTGAGCGAGGATTACAAAGATATCAGTGTCAAGAACTTAAATATAGGGACCGTTTGGGAGCTCATCAATCAAAATGAGGAGCACAACTCAGGAGATCCATGCCGTTCAAATCTGATTTATACAATCTAGATGTAAATTTTTTTTTTCAAATGATATTTTCTTAAGTAAAAAATCATTTTAAAAAAAATATAATTAAAAGATTACTTCTTTTTGTAAAAAATTTTGATTTAAAATTTTGAAATTTAAATGAATGTTTTTAGGATTTATTTTTTAATTTTTAATTTTTATCTATTAAAATAAATATTTTAAAAAAATATAAATATAAAAAGAATTAGATTTGGACTGGCTAGCGTCAACATTTTAAAGAACCCCTAAATCCAATCTGACACGCTGACACAGAATGATCATATCATATGTTATCCTTTCATAGTTTATAAATATTTAAAAAGAAAAAAGAAAAAAACTAATTATTTGGTCCCTACGGAATGACCACAGATATCGTATTTTACCGCTCATAATTTATGCTAATATATGATATTAAAGTTGATATTTAAAAAAATATTTTTTTATTAAATATATATATTTTTTTATTAAAATTAATCATACTCAAAATATTATCAAATATTAAATATAAATATTTTTTAGAACAAATTAATAATTATTTTATAATATAATTTTTAGTTAAAATTAAATTATTTAAAATTTTGACATGATGTAATACAATTTTATTGTTTTGATATATTAAAAACTCAATCTTAAATTTTGATATGGTACAATTTAATTTTTATAATTTTATTTTATATAAATATTAAAGTTATTTTTTAAATTTTAAGGATTAATATTTTAATTATTAAAACTATAATAATTAAATTATACTTTGTCAAAATTTAAAATTAAATTTTAATTGAATTAAAATTATAAAACTATATTAGACTGAATCAAAATTTATGATTTAAATATTTTAGCATAGTCTAAATTATAGATACCAAATAATTAATATTTTTTAATCTATTAATTAAGAGATACACAAGGGGAGGAGAGATTTTTTACTACTTCAATAGGAGAAATGATGTGTTTTTATTTTTTAAAACAATAATTAAAAGTAAAAGGAAATTAAATAATAGATTTTTAAAAAAAGAACGGAAAAAGAAACACGATATGAAGAAAGCTAAAATTTCTCATGCCAAATAGCTACTTTAAAATGGATTTTGTTGGTTTGTAAAAGGAATTTTACACCTCTATAAAAAAAATACTTTTATATTTTACGAGATAAAACTTTTTTTATATATTTATTATACAGTATAAAATTATTTTAAATTATATTATCTAATCAAACACTTATTACTAGAGTAGGGGTAGAATTATGAATAGCACTGCTTTCAAGTGTGATTCATTTCCAAAATGGCCTACTGGAAAGTCTTTGGAGATTCTTTGGAGATTCAAGGAATATTCCATTTTACTTATAGATTGCTGGTGAGTATAATAAGTATTATAATGTTGATATTCTAATGCGCAAGTTTCCAACTTTAATTGATAAAAAAAGAAGACAAAAAAAAACATATTATTAGTGGCTTGAGGAAGGCCAAACCTAACCTGATGTGTTTGTTCATCCAACTAAAATTCAACATGATGACGATGGGGGGTTGACATTCAAGAACCATATAATTTCTGTAAATATTACTTTCTCTGCTTATTTTTATAATGTCTTATTAACTATTTTCATGAAATTAAAAAGTAATTAGAATTAGTTAAATATTAAAAAAATTCACAACTTTGCAAAATTATTATTTAACTGGTATACTATATTGTGGGTAGAAAATAAAAACACAAGAAAACATTTTGGAACGAGTCAAAAACATTTTATTACCATTGGTAAAGAGTTTTATATTAGGAAAGTGACTATTTGGGAAGAAGCATTAAATCAATTATCTCCATTAATATAACTAAACAATATGTTGCATCTGAAATTCTTTAACTGTTGATAAATTCTTGAAAATTTTAAGAGTATACACGTCTCCATGTTGGTGTTATGCAACTTATCCTTACATTCCATGATAGAAAAGGGATTCCGGCTAATACCTAAATTACCCTCCTAGACACTATATATATACCTCAGATAACAATGCTTTGAATAAGATGAAACATATTAGGTTGGAGGATAATAAAACACGTCGTCAAAAGTATTGTAACTCAATAAGTCAATAGCATTTTTTGTCCTTATGTGCTCACCTCCCCTCCAAAAGTGGAGATTTTTAGAGGGGAGAAAATTTTTTTATACAAATTTGACAAAATTACCCTTTATAATATTTTAATATTTTAATTATACTCTCCTCCTCTCCTCACACATCAAGCATCAATTTTCTCTCTTTTTCTTTTTTTGACATTTTTACATTGATTGCTCAAACATTTTATTAATTTATATATTATATTAATATATATAATAATTATTAATTAATAAGAGACAACATTAAAATTTTATCATATTTTTTATTTTTTTAATTTTATCATTATATATAAATGAGATAAAAAAAATTTGAGATTTATAAATTAAAAAATAATAATTTTAATATAAATATTATAAATAAATTTAAATAAATAGGTAAGGGCATATTTGTCAACTTTTAATTAACTCCCCTACCCTCTCCTCCCGAACCAAACAAAAAGTCATCATCTTTCCTCCCCTACCTTCACCCCCTACCCTCCCTTACCCTTACTTATCCTCCCTTATATTAACTCAACCTACCTTTCTCTAAATTGAACCAAACAATGCCTGAAGTGTTGTGGGGGGTGTTAAATTGTCTTAATAGAAAAAAGGAAGAGAGATAAAACATGTCCTTTTTTGGTAGGGAAGAAAGAGAATTACAAGCAGAAAAGTAAAATGGAGGAAGCATGGCTTAGATAAGATGAGAATGAAGGTACAACACCTGGCAAGACACAAAAAGTTAGAGGGTAAGGCCGGCTATGACTAATTGACTATGCTAAGAGCGACTTGCTCTGACTTTTTGGACTTCACCTACTCCTTATGACATGACTTGTCCTACCACTTGGTCCATTTACAAAATAGGGAGAGAAGATTTTTTTTTAATTCTAATTATGTTATTTAATTTTTAAATTATGAATATTTAATAAGGACACAATTTAAAATTTATTAGATTGTTAGACATAGTTAACGATTAAAATTAATTAAATATAATAACTATGTAAAAATATATTTTATTTCTCAAAAAAAATATTTACGAGAGAGAGAGGGATTGGGGGGAGATAGAGGGGATGAGGTTTAGAATAATAACTCTCTCTATCTGCTTTGGTAAAATCTTCATATTTAGTCATGTATGCATCTCCCTTTCTTTCTTCCTTTCAGATCATATTATCCTTAGAAAGTCTCATATATTAAGCATGTTTCCTTCACATAGAAGAACCTGATTGATTATTAGATACTGCTTAAAACAAGGAAAGAATAAACTAGCAGATGAAGCCAAATCTATGACAACATTTACGAGGGCAACTTTTGCAAAGAACATCATTAAATTAATACCAGAGCAAAGTAAATGCAAACACCACAATTTTACAAAGATTACTGTTATAACATGGTTTAATCCTCAAAGACCGGCCAAATTAACATAGGTGGTCAGGAAAAAACCCCTTCATATCTTATGGCCAAGACATCACCAATGGGAAACATAAGAAGAAAGGCACCATTATGTCCACTCAGATCAAACAGATCATTCTCTTAAGAAATGTATTTTCAATAGTATGGGCTATAACGCATTGGCATTCTGAACCTTGGAACCTTCCTGCAGTTAATAGAAAAGGCTATTATTAAGTCTCTAGTGGCATTGAAACCAAAACCCTTTGGGGAGGTAAGAACTCAGAACAACATACCCATATCCATATGGAGAATAGGCAAAAGGAGGTGCATATGGGGTTCTGCCTCGAAACCCCATAGAAGGATTGGGCCGACGGGGATGATACTGCTTCATCCCGGGTATGTTGGTCCTCTTGGCTGTTACCTGAAATTATTAAAAAAAAAAAGAAGACTGAGGTATAAATAAGGGAAGCAATACATTTCTGTTTAAAACAAATCAGAATCTCTTAATCTAACCTTCAACTGACGCCCATGTAGTTCAGTTTCGTTCAGCAGAAGTGCCTCCTGAACAGCCTCTACCTCAAGGAACTCCACATAAGCATAACCCTTGGGTTGGCCAAACTTGTCAGTACGAATGGTGACTCTGTTTACTGTTCCACACGATTGGAAATGCTGCTGCACTTCTTCAGGAGTACATGAATAGTCTACCTGTAAATAATTTCAAATCCAAGATACCATAAAATATCAAGAAAACAATTGCAGCCAAAACATATATCAGAAGATAGCCAGAATTTTTCTAGTATTCCTTGACACTAACCTTGAGGTTGAAAATAATAGTACAATATTATAGGTAAATTGTAACTAAATTATAAATATCAACAAAAAGTATGGGAGAATCCACGATTGGGAAGAATCTGGAATATGCAGCAGGGCATGGTTCAAGATGGTTTGGAGAAGAGGTCAAGGGTAGAGGAGGGGCATGTATTGGCTTTTGGTGAAAGTTTCTAGAATTTCATTAGGGTAGATAGTAAACAAAATTTCGACTATGAGAGGACTAGGACAAAGTAAAATTTAGGCAAATGGGAGATTTAGTATCTCAAATAGCTAATGCGTGTTTTTCCTTTTTTGTTGTTGTCTTTTCTCTGGAAAGCCAGTTTGCCCTACTGGTGAATTGCTTGTGTGTAAGCCAGTTTAATCACTTAACTCAAAAGCAAGAGAAGAGCAAAGTTTGGAGATAAACAACCATGCCTTCAACTGCTTCAACCCCTTACATGGAGACTTGAATGGCCACACCACTTAGGTGAGTCTTATGAAATTTCTTCCCTCTCCACCTCTACATTTCGAGCCAGTTGATTTTTTCAAATAACGCTAATTTGATGTGCTGGAATTGTGATGTAGAAGAGAGAGTGAAGCAAGGGGTCTTAGTGTCTCATTGCCCCAGAAAACCAAGCCAAATCAACGTCTTATTTGGGGGAATTAATGACTGCTGGTCAGAACAAATCATCAGAAATTAAAAATGAAGAAGCATTAGTTGAGAGGCATGCAACACCCAATAACCAAGTCTCGCTGCTGCAGGCACAGGGACAAGTAAAACTTAAGTCCCACATCATGTATAAAACCTGGAGAATAGTGAGTGGGAGGCTTTAAAAAGGAGGGAAAGCAGATTACTGGTACTTTAGTACCATGACAGGTTCATTGGTATATCTGAACCAGATGAACCATTTAGTTAGCTAGTTTTTACAGGCTTTTGACCAGTTCTTCTGGTCTTTGACCAATTCATTGCATGGCCAATTGTCTAGCAACTTTTCTTTTCACTTTGTTCTTCTCTGTTATTTTTCTAGTTTTTCTGGTGAATTATATAAAACAGAACTAGCAGACAAGAATTAAAGATGAAACACTGAAATTCCCTCTAATCCCAAAAGAGGAAAAAGGAATGTCAAGTCCCCTCACCATAAGGAAAGAACATCAGCAAACTTCCAAGCGAAGAGCTGCCTTTTGCTTCGCAATTAGGAAGATGCCCACAGATGGTCTTTGGGACTCTGATGTGGTTTTCTCAATAGTATGAACGCAGGTTCTTGATCTCCAATCTAATTTCTCTGTTCATTCCATTACAAAAATTTGCAACGTGTACCAACTGAGAATTTTTACCGTATCTTATTCTCTTTCTTTTCTCTTTCTATTAAAATATGTATCTTCACAGAACCAGGAACTTAAATTCTTCCAAGAAATATTTTTTTTATTCTAATCCTCTTTTCAATCCTTCCAATTAATCTTTCTCTCTGTTTTTTTTTGATATAATTTGTTTTCCCACTAGATATACTTTTTTCTCCTCCAACTGCAGCATTAATAGACTAGAAAACTAATAGATTGCAGTCTGCTGCGCAATAGTTGTTAAAAATTTTGTCAAGTTGCCACAATTTAAAAATACACAATTAACCAAAAAGGTTTCGGGAGCGCATTCAACATCAACAAACAGCCTTATCCACTATGGAATGTTGGTCACATGGCTCATTCGATGCAAATAAATACAATGCTCAGTCTTCTGAAAGTTCCATACCAGTACTAGGAAATATCAGAATTTGCCAAGAGTGGTGAGGTCCAATCCAACAATTATTCAATCATTGGTTAGAAGGCAATGAAAATCCATCACCAGCAGACACAGAGAACTTTGACAATTTGGCTAAGAAACTCCAACAAGAACCTGCTAAAAGCTGATAGCAGATTGGCATCATTATGCAGGAAAATAACCTAAGAAAGGCCACTATTGAGCAATTTAAGCTCCACCTATTGATTTGTTGACAGTTTTTTTTTTTTTTTTGCTTTATCACACACCAAATTTAACTAACTGTGGCATTTAATCTCAAACTAGGGTCCTCCGGTGATCAATAAGAGAGTTCTATTCTAGTGTCCAAAGTATATCATCATCTGGCTATCATTTGGTCGTTATATTTCCTCATGGTGACTACCAAGAGAAAGATTTTCAATGTAAAATCCTTGTCACTAAACCGTCATATCAAACTAATCATCTAACCAACAGACTTTCTGCCCTTTTCTCCTCCTTTGCCCTTGTCTCTTAGTAGGCCTTATTAAAATTTACCCTATGTTCTATCTAGCTTTGTGTTGTGTTAGACCAAAACTGCATTGCAAAGAGGAGAAGGCCTTAAAAATCATGAAACTTAGATGAAGAACAGATAATGATGACTGATTAGAATAAATCAATTCATGTAGTAGAACAGATAATGATACCGGTAATGTAAACAGGGGCAAGGAAGCTCACATTGCCTACAAAGACTGACCGAGAATCTGTTTCCTCTCTATTGGCCTGACTTGCAGCAGCATTAGCGGGATCTATTAGGAGATAAGAATCAATATAGAAGAAGGAGCAAAAACATACATGTGTGACTAAATGAAAATTATCAATTAAATAAAACACATTTATCATCAATTTACTATTATGAATGTCATTTATTAAGAAATATGAGGCATCTATGCACAAGGGAAAAATAATGACAATGGAAGAAGAGAAAACAGAAAAAGCCCCCTCCAGAAAGAAAGAGATAAAGAAAGAAAGAAATCCTTGGTTCTTTCACTGGAAAGCAAGAAAAGTATGATCTTATAAAATGTAATTCCAGCAATAAAAAGAGAACTTCTCGTAATCTTCTTTTCTAATTAAACATAGTTTGGCTTGAATCACGTTGAGAACATGTACAGATCAAGTAAGTGCATAAGTCAGAACCAAGCTAGAGTTTCCTTCCCAAACTTTTCATTACAAATCCAAATTCTTAACCTATGAAGTATGAACAAATCAACTACATAATGTGTAATGGATTACCATCTCCCAGTAACAACCAAATTCTCAATTTCCAGTTTATCAGTAAGGACTAGTTTGACCCCAAAAAAACCCTCAAGACGGTAAAAAAAATAGAAGAAGAATTAGGGATTGTATTATTGATGCAGAAAGAAGAAACTAGGATTAATTCTGAGTTAGGCATGGCCAATGCAACCCAATGCTTATATAACAGATTATTTCCAATGAAGAAAAACAATAAATAAAGAAACTCCAATTTCTCCACACGAAAGGGGTAAATTACATGATTTAAAATTAAAAATTAAAAGAGAAACTAAATTTATAGAAACAATACACCAAATAAAGCACCTTGCACGGAGCCCATCTCCTTCTCCACCTTGGCCTGCATTTCTCGCAAAGCAGCAGCTTCATCTTCCATCTCCTTCAAACGTTTCTTCATGTCATCCAATTCCTACATCAATCGCATTTCACATTAGTGCTTGAAGGGCTTATTAGGGTTTTAGATTGCAAGAATAACAACAATTAAAACCGAGTTTTAGTCAAAGAAATAAACTAGATGAGAAGGAAGCATTACTGCTTCATTGTTCTCGGCGCTTTGCATGTCGACGTCGTCATTTTCCATGTCTCCTCCGTCACAAATAACCACCGGCGCCTGCCTCAGAAGCGGCGAGAGTCCCTTCTGACCTTCTCGGGCTGTTTTTTCCCTTCTCCTGTTTTAGTGCTCAACAAATTTTTGTTTGGGCATAGGGAAATTTAAAGCCAAATAAAATCATCTCATAATTTATATCAAAAAAAAAAATCATCTCATAATTGTATGAGATTGAGTTGAATAAAAAATAGCAAAATCCTAAAAAAAATGACTTGACTCTTAAAATTCTAAATCATAATTTTTTATAAAATTATAATATTATTTACTTTATAAGAATAATAAATAACTTAAAAATATAATAAATAAATTATTTTAAAAATTTAAGTAGTATTTTTTATTTTTTTTAAAAGATCTTATTTAAAGTTTTAGTTTTAATCCTCAATTTTTTATTTAATTTAATTTAATTTTTTTAAACAAGTCATTATACAAGCTCTATCAATACTAGGGGTGTTCATAAAGCCCGCGGCCCGGTATGCCCACCCGAGCCCGCGAAAAAATGGCCCTGCCCAGCCCGATAAATATAGGGCAAGGCTGGGCATCAGGCTGTAAAATGCAGCCCATATTTTTTTCGGGCTGGGCACCGGGCAGGGGGTTGCCCTGCCCTGCCCTGCCCATGAGCACCCCTTTTTTTTATTTTTTTTATTTTCTCCGTAGATGCTACACTTAGAAGGGAAAATATGATAGTTACTGGTGACTAAAGGATCATTTTAGAAATATAAGTAGTTAAGTATGTAAGTTGCAATCTTTTAGTATTTGTAACTATATTAATTTTTTAAACTTTATTAATCATAATATGATTACATTATAAATTATAATTATTTATTTTATTTTTTTAGATACTTCATCCTTGTCAACATTTGAAAAATTGAGGTAAAGTTGTAATTATAAACTACTTAGACTTCACGGTTTTTTTATATGCAATGAATTTTAAGATTTTAATTATTATCTTTTTGTTACCTTATTTTTAGTGGATTATAGATATTATTTAACTCTTGAAAATATATGAATATGATATTATTTTAGAAGTTTATAATTGCAGATTTTTTTCACAACATGAGCATGGCATCACAACTTGGGCATGCCCAGCCCGCCCATGCCCAGCCCAAAATGGTTAGGGCTTTTACCGGGCAGAGCTGGGCATCGGGCTGCAAAATGCAGCCCATATTTTTTATGGGCACGGCACCGGGCAGGGGGGTCGCCTGCCCAGCCCTGCCCATGAACACCCCTAATCAATACCGATAAAATGAATCTACACTTACCTATATATTTTTTTTATTTTTTAATTAAAAATATAAATATGCACAAAGTATTTTTCTTTACCTCAGGTCTACTCTCTTTTTTTGATAGAAAAATGTATATTTATTATTCTTACTTTCAATCAAATCAAATATATTTAATTATAAATTAAAAATAAATATAACTAAAATTACTTACATAGCAAATAATTGATAATTGACAAATAAATTGTCATGATATGATTTAATTTGTAAAGGTGAAGCAGGTATATAAATTTAAGTATCTCCTTTTTTCTAAGGTTTGTAAATTTGACAAGCTCAACTTGACAAGCTAAATCACAGTATCGTCTTTTGATAGCAAAATTATGATTACTAAAAATAAGATCCTGGATGAAATCCATTTCAACATAATTATCTTGAAAACAACATAATCTATACAAAAAAAAAAAGGGGTGAATTAAGAAAAGTCCTCCCCGATTAAAAATTTTATTAATGAGAAAGATCGGATAAATTTTTATATTAAAAAAATATTAGTACTTTATAAATTTTGATACACATGATACCAGTATTCTAATTTAGATCTTTTTCACTAATAAAATTTGCAGTTAAGAACTTTTCCCCAATTCCTCCCCAAAAGTAATGAAAATCAATTAAAATTATCAGTAAAAGGAATTCCAATGATAACATTTAGCTTAGATCTATCTATATTGTCTTGGTCAAGTGCTAACTGTTCTTTTGGTAAACTTGTTCGTTAGCTGTTTTAGTGCTTTTGCTTGAAATTTTCTTAAAAGATTTATTTTTAATTTTATAAGCTAGTAAAGATTTAATATTATTAGCTTAACTTGAAAGAGATGAATATAATTTTTGCAAAGAAGGGATGATACATATGGACCGACCCTCACCCTCCTCAATCTTGTTCATCGGAGTTTCAGGATCTGATGTCTGATAAGCTCAGAAGAATATAATGATACAAGCAAATTCACCCCATGATGGCCTACCACGCCTTTATATAAGAACAGCCTTGTGAATCCAATAATTCCCAAACTGCATTATTAACTACAAGTTGTATGACGCATGAGATGGTAAAGGATGTATACATATTAAAAAAAAAGATGTATATAAAATGAGGATCATATATATTAATTTAGTTTTAAAAATATTTTTATACTTTATTTTAATTTCCACATTTAGTTCGGCATGTTTTGTTTGTTCAATCCTCACACACTAGTCTAGGCCTATTTTCAAGTTACAATATATGCATATGGCAGGCTAGGAATAAAGGGATTTTGATTTTTTTTTTTTGGATATGGTTATGCCAGAGGGTTAAATTTGAGTATTGTCGAGCTAAATTGTGATAGCTTTTCTAGAAATATTTTCTATATTTATACAGATTCAAACTCAAAATCTCGTAATTAAACGATTAAAACCCCTTCTATTAGAGCAACGGCTATTGGTGGATAAAGTGATTTTTTAAGCGAGAAAATCTCAACTCTATATGCTTTGGGGTGATTAATGATCTTAAGGTGATATGGAAATTTATTTTGTTACAAAAAATGAATGTTGATTAGAAGTGAATATACAATATGCATTAGTTTGTTAGAATAATTTTTTTTTATAGAAAGCTGGATTATTGAATACTTAGATTTTGTTGTAAATACAAAGACTCACATTTTAGTTATACAAAAGTATAATGAATAGATATGTTATTTCATTAATTGACTTTACTAAATTTGGAAATATACAAAACAATACAAGGCCTTCTATTTATTCTTAGTTTAATTTGTAAATGCCTTTGTTGCATTTTGGTCCCATTCAACAACACCACCCATAATACCAAATAGAAAGAGACAACTGAAAACAAAAATAAAATAAAAAAAATTGAAATTAAGAAAGCACATACTCAAACTCATGAAAAACTATGTTTTTTTCAAAAAAAAAAATTATACAAGTACTAAAATACCTTCAAAAACTAACTTTTAAGAGAAGTAAACTTTATCTAGGTTCAAGTCCTCACTTAATAGACTTGAACATGCTCTCTATTGTTAATTGTAGCTTTGTTCAAAGTCATCCATAATTTAGCTTCTTTCATTTGCAACAATCCTATATATATATATATATATGAATCTTCTAGAATATTCACCATTCACTTGAATTTGAAAGACGCAACTATAGGCTTCAACTTCTCAATGCTCTTGACAGTGATCATGAACAGACTTCTATACAGAACTGCCATTCCTACCAGGATCAAAAGATCGATCCACTTTGAGTTTTCGACATCGATCTGCCATGAATTTCTCATCATTTCTTCCCCACTAATGATCCTTGGCCTCTTCTCTTGAATGATACTAAATGTCTGACCTTCAAACTCATTCTTGAACAATCCATGGTATGCATACCTGTGAATGGAAATGTAGTAACAAGGATATTTCCATAAGAATTTCGGAAGTTCTTCGGGTAGGCGATAGAATCCGCCGGTTAACATCATTACGCCGAGAACTCCAGCACCGGTGATCATCCCCATCAAGAAATTCGGAAGCATGCTTGCAACAATCATCATGAAGCTCTCAACCAACATTACTGAGATGAAAAGCACAGAAGCGAAGTAGAGGAAATGTTGACCGCCTCGATGAAGTCCGGTTAGGTAATAAACTATCGCTCCCGGAATCAGTGACATCAATAGAATGAATGGAGTACAAGATAATGTGTGTCCAATGGTGTATGCAGCAACACCGTAATGCCCATTTAGTCTCTCTTTTTGAAACACCTAAAAAAATTATCAGTATTATTAAAAAAATTGAGAGATCAGATCTTTCTTGCATGCCAAAAAGAGAAGTTATGTATTTATGGTGTGGGTTGTGTCAGAAGAAAGTCTCATATATCTAAAAATCACTGCATTTAACATGTGGATGTGTGTTAATAAAAGTCTCATATTATTATTATCAAGAGAACTCAAATGATCGCTACTTATAAATAGGTAGTGTCTGGTACTAATCTAAATACATCAAACTCTTTTTTGCTAAGTTTTATAATTATATTTATATTTTTGTTGTTATATTCCCTTACTTTATGCAGGAAGAGTTTGTTTAATCCTCAAACACAACCCAAACTAAAAAGAGAAGTTGCTTGCACTTAAAGAAAGCTGAAACAGATCAGTTTCTTTTCCTTTATGGTGGGGACAATAGATCATGCCAATGTGAAAAGGGAAGATATCCACACGCACGCACGCACAAATGTTTGTACCTTCATGTCCTCCACAAGGGAAGCAAACCCACCAATGGTTATGAAACTCAGGAATGTGGCCACAAACATGAGCAGTGAACCTCTTACCTGAAACAATCAAAAGATTAGGTTTTAAATTTGTCTCTTTTTGCAACTATATATCCATGATCTACAATTCCAATTTTTTCTAACTCAAATCAAGTGAAACTCTTCATTACTCTCTCTCTCTCTCTATATATATATATAAATTATATTACCTGAGCTGAATCTCTTGAGCCAACATTGTAGAAGATAGTGCCCAGAGTTATAGCTAATCCAGCATAGATTAATAGACGTAACCAGTAGTAGCCTAGATCGCGATGCATATTCAGAAATGATCTTCTTGTAAGAATGATGCACTGCTTCAAGAATGAAGCATGGCTTGTCATCTCCCTTGTACCACAATTCTGCATTCATTAGGCTTGGTTATTGGAGATTATTTTTTGGTGATTGATCATCACGGCATATATATATACACATATATATGCGTTTCTCTTTGTAATGTCCACGTATATGTGTTTTGGGGTTGACATCGTAAAGATAAAAGTGCACTTACCCTTGTTCTTATTTTAACTACTTCAGTTTGAACTTGGTGACAGATTGCAGATGACTTGTATGATTTCACAAGAATATGAACTGCTTCTTCTTTGGTTAGTCCTTCTGATAATCCTTGCTCAGGGTCCTCCTGGGAATATAGAAAAAGGCACATTAGTCAAGTTTCAATGCAGTTGAAATGAGTATCTATCAAAATGTTGAAAACCCTAGATTTTGATAATGTATCAAAGGACCTAGCTCTCTCCTATCTCTTTCCTGCTTTCACAAAGTAAGCTGATTGAGACTTGATAGTATGGGATGCTCAATAGGGTATACAAGTGAGTTTGATACTAGGAGCTGCCCCAACTAGCTTCCCTATGGTTTATAATCCTCTGGTTGATACTGATGCTAGTATACCATATGAAAATCCCGTTGAAGCTGCTAAGAGCAAGCCGTTTGAGAACCTAAAGAGATATAAGAGATTGATTGGCAAATTAAATTATCTTATGGTGACCCGGCTTGATATCACTTATCCAGTGAATGTCCTTAGCCAATTTATTATCTCGCCAACTGTCCAACAATGGGAATCCTTATAACATGTGTTACATTACTTGAAGAGATCCCCAAGCTATGGGATATTGTACAAGAATCATGGTCACATAGATATTCAGTATTTTTGTGATACCGATCATGTTGAATCAAAGCCACAAGACGGTCTACTACAGAATACTGTATTGGTATCTTGGAGAAGCAAGAAACACAATGTGATGTCAAGATCGAATGCAGAAGTAAAATACAGAGCCATGGCATAATCAGTATGTGAGATCGTTTGGATATATCAATTACTGAAAGAGGTTGGCTAGCATTAAAATCTCGTTACCAGCAAAGTTGTGGTGTGATAATAAAGTGGCCCTACACATAGCTTCTAATTCAGTATTCCATGAACGCACGAAACATATTGAAATCGACTGTCATTTTATTCGAAACAAGCTCAATGAAAACTTCATCTCTACAGAACATGTCAGATCTAGTGATTAATTGGGTGATCTCCTCACTAAAGCTCTTAATGGGATTCGAGTTGAATATCTTTATAATAAGTTGGGTATGATTGAAATCTATACTCCAACTTGAGGGGAGTGTAGGGATATTAGAGATATTATAAGATATATAAATATCCTAGAATTACTATATATGATAAGATATGATATTATTTTATTAGTATATCGGATTTTCTATTGTGTATATATATATCCCTTCTAAATATCAATAAAATACAAATATTATTCATTTAAAATAAGAGTAACATAGCCAAGTTGTTGGCAATTATGGAGAGGGCAACCCATGGAGGGTTTTGATTGGCAAGAGGCCAAGTGAAGTGTCATGGAATGCGGTCGCTAAGACATCGACTTTCTATGGGGGCCAATTAATATGAGATACTTAATAAAGTATTTAAGTGGGTTAGTTTTTCTACCTCAACAGCTTGATATTAGTCACACATATAGGTCTCTTCCATCCTAGTTTCTAAGGACGTCTTGAACTGTAATGCCAAAAACCGAAAGAGAAGTGAAAAAGAACAAGAATATTCCACATTGCATTTACCTTCTCAAAATCATTGTTGATGGTCTTTACAAAATGATCGGGGGGACTGTTTAGAGTAGGGCAGGGAAAACCATTTGATGCAAAAAACTGCAGACAGATCAAACGAAGAAAGACAAAAATGATTTTGGGATTCAACTTCAGATCATCAGATGAAGAACACATGAACACGTCCAAAAAACTGAAAAAACTTAACCTCATTTGCAGCAGAAGCAGGGCCAAAGTAGACAGCTTGACCAGAAGACAGAAGACAAAGGTTATGAAAAAGCTCAAAAACCTCACTACTAGGCTGATGAATTGCTGCAATAATAGTCCTCTGAATCCCATCCTTCTGATTCAAGCTTGCAATTCTGCTCATAACATAGTAAGAAGCTGCACTATCAAGCCCACTGGTTGGTTCATCAAGGAACAAAAGGCTTGGCCTTGTGAGAATCTCAATGCAAATGCTAACTCTCCTCTTTTGTCCTCCACTTATTCCTTTAGAACCTCCATTGTTACACCCTCCAATCCTTGTGTTAATGGCGTCTTGTAAACCCATTTCTCTTATTGTGAAGTCTGCTCTCTCCTTCTTCTCTGACTCGCTCATCGAATCGGGAAGTTGCAGCTGAGCTGAGTAGTGCACCGCTTCTCGCACTGTTAACGTCGTCAATATTGCATCCTCTTGTGTCAGATATGCCTGAAACATCAAAAACTCTATTATTGGATTATTGAGGGGAAATAGATGAAAAGTAGCTGGTTAAAAATTTTATTAATCAATAGTTCAAATATTAGTATTCTCAATAAATAATTTTTTTAGAATACCGTGTATCATGTCCTTTTAACTAATAAAATTTGTAAAGAGAGATTTTTTACTAATTTTTTCATCTATTGTTGTGAGAAATTAATTCGTGGATTTGTTGTTTGTAAATTAAATGAAGTAAAGGGTATTTATTTCTCATACTGATGTTCCATAAGCTAGTGTTTGTTTGCGGCCATTGATAAGGATTTCTCCTGTCTGCTTTGCCTTTGTACGCAACCTACCTGCAATATATGATATTTTTATGATACAGTAATATAATATGGGTTTGTTCCATTCTTTTGTCTGTAATATACACAATTTAATTTGGAACAAAACCTGTCCTATTTCCATATATAATATAAAATCTACGAGAAGCGGTGTTATTTATAAGTTATGAATAAATTGTGCGAATACTAAGGATTTGGTCCTTTTTCCAAAGAAAACATGATGAGCATATTCACATTGAAACCTTTCACCTTCACTGTGATGTTGGCTGATTCTAAGTAAAAGGTGTATTACTATTAATATAGTTAAAAACTATCTATTCACTGCTAAAAAGTTGTGGGTTAAGGTAATACTATTTATTATTATTTTTTATTCTATTAATTGGTATTCTATAACCTATCGTTAATAATAAACAGCTCGTCTCACCGTGATATTATTTTGAATTCTCAAAACTTCTATCGTTCCATTCCCGTAGGGATAGACAACCCATCGTTGTCACAGTTGTGCTACCGAAGGCTTTGGAGAAGTCAAAATAGGAAAATACTCGTCTTGAGTTGGACTTACTACTTAGATATTTTCAATAGTTATCCATTCTGTACTTGGCTACCTAGCATTTAATGTGGGCACAATAGCTAGCATACCAAAGGTGCGTCCTTCCCGGTTCTCTTAGAAAGGTCCTCTCAATGCTCTAGGTATCTAAGTAACTAATTAATTTAATTTTAAAATTTATAGTTATCCATCCCAGCACAAATATCTCTTATGGATTCGAACTCAAAACTAAAAGGAATCTAGCAGGATCTATTACATCGTTAGACCAACTCCGTATTTATTATTAAATGAAGGTATTTTTAGAAAAAAATTATATTTATAACATATTTATTGTTCCAACTTATTTTGTTAGTTACATGCCATTTTCCAAATTTTGAAGGCGCCTAATGTTGTTTAGTTTGCAAACAAATTAAAGTACCTAGTTGTCATTTTTCCTAATTAAACATATTTTGATAAACGAGGAAAACGAGTTAGGAAACATTGACAACGTCGTCACAACATGGTAGCTAGCTAGCTCTGTCGAAGACGACGGATGGACCAAGAAAAGTCAACATGAAATTATAAGGTTTTTTAATTAATCTATAAAGACCCATAAAAAATAGTTAAAGATTTTCTCAATAAATTCATCTTAAACTAACCTCCATCTCTGTTTATCGAGTCAGGCAAATTTACTATACTCTATATAAGCTCAGTTTATATAGAGTAAACATCTATTGCATTGACATGCACCATTTACTAATCCAGAGAAATAAAGAGGAAATAGAGTTTAGAATAATTAGGTTTAAATAACACAAAAAAAGGAATATAATTTCCTTGCACTATGAGAGAGGATCGTCCAATTTGTCTATCATTATTAGCTCTTAATTAATTAGATCACATCACATGAAATTAGAGGTTGAATTGAATGATTAAATGTTAAGAAAATTAAAGAGATAGGGGTCTAGTCATAGATGCCTATGAAATGAAATCTCCTCGTATATTTTTCCAAGATGGACAAGTAAATATAAATCTTATTTGGATTGTCAAGTTAAAATTTGGACTTCTTAAACGTTACGATATTATTTCTTATTTTAAAATTTCAAACGTTCTTAATTACTAGATATTTAATTAAACGGTTCATATCAAATATCCATTATCCACACATAATTAGGTTTAAATTATATTAAAAAAAAAAAAGAGGACTTCAATTCTTTGCCCTTAGATCCAAATTATCTCTCATCATTGCTTTCATGTTAGAGAATACGAGTTAAATTAGAGATACCAATTTAAGTCACTGCCAATGGTAGGCACTCTTGTCACTTAAACAAGTATTTCTTCAAATTCTAATATAAAAATTAGATAGAAAATTTATTTTAATTTTAAATATAATATCTTAATCTATTTTATCTCTTAAAATTATAATTTTTTCTCTAAAATATCCTTATATAATTACACATATTAAGATAGTTTAATTTCTATCAAATGTAGTTAAAATTGAGTATTTCAATACACTTAAATTAGTTAAATAAAATTTATATTAAAAAATTTAGATTCCATTATCAGATCTTGTGTACGTAACAAGCTTAATAGAAAAAAATCTACCTTTTGCTCTCGGTATCTCGAGGGAGGGAGAGAGGGAGGGAGGGAGGGAGGGAGATATATTACCTGCTAAGGCATCAAGAAGGGTGGACTTGCCACAACCAGAAGGACCCATAATGGCTAAGAGCTGACCTGGCTTGGCATAACCAGCGAGACCTTCCAGGATTGCCTTCGACTTCTCTTTCCCATTTGACACTGTCACCTTCAGATCCTGCCACGTCAGACATATACCTTCTTCTTCTGCTGTTGCTGCTCCCATATCTGTTCTATCTTCCTCCATTTCTAAGCTCACTATTTGCCCTACTCGTCTCGACGAGCCATGATGATGATTATCAGTTTTCTGCAGAAAGCAACTCATTACTCTCTCTCTCTCTCTCTTCTGTTTTCTGATCTCTCTGTTATGTTTGAGGGTAAACAAAGAGATATATAGAATGCTTCAGGTTCTGAACAAATCGCCTCTTATACATATAAATGCCTGTGGCCTTTTCTGCTTATACAGTATTGATGAGTGCAGTTAATGTATTTAGTGTCTGTACATTGGTTTTTACAAACTTTTTAAATTTATTTAAGAGAATAGTTGACATGCGATTAATGTATTTAACTTCATGGGCTCCTCTGCATTTTACTCCTCGTTCGGTTTTAAATATTTGAACAATCTAGAGGGTTAATTTTAATCTTAAATATAAAATTTAATATATTTTATCGTTTAATTATATTTATTATTTTTTTAAATTAATTTATCTTATTTATAAATTAATACATAATATAATATTCTACAGAGTTATTTTAAAAAAATTAAGTCACATATAATATATGTGTCATAATCTTTCTAAAATATTTTTGTATAACAATAAATCAATAAGATTAAATATGAGAGATAAATTAGATTAAAATATTATATTTAGTATCAAATTTGGCCTTTAATTATATCTTATATTTTAGACATGATGACTAGTTGACTACTGGGTAGTGGTGGACGGTGTGAGGGGATTGGTAGAAGCTGATTCGTAGGCTTTCAATTTTTTCTTATTATTACTCCTTTTGGTATTTTTTATGAGCAGGAACTACTTAAATCATATAAAAATTAAAGTATTAGTTAAAATTAGTTAAAAATAATAAATATGTTAGATATATAGTTGTTTATCTAAATATACCCTTATTTATGAAGATGATGGTTATGAGAAGGGAAAGAAATGAGAGAGGATGTGTGAAAAAATGATAGGAGAGAGATATGTAATTAATTGAGGATAAAGATAAAAAAATACTTTAAATTTTTAAATAAATATAAATTATTGATTATATATAGGATTATCCTTATAAAAGATAATGCTACTTATAAAAAAGGCCAGATAGAATATTATATACATGTTATATATATCCTCCCTTAATATTTAGAAAAGTACTTTCTATTTATATGCTTTTTAATCACGATCCCATCAGCTTCGGCCGATAGAAAAAAATTATAAGATCTATCTTTATCATCATAAACTCATATTAGTATAGTTCTATTTATAGAGTTATTATAGGGTAGAGAGGGCAAATTTCTTTTAATCATGTTACAAATTTTCTTATTAAATATTTTATATAAATGTATATTTTTGTGTGGAGGAGTAAGCATTTAATCCATATAAAAATTAATAAATATGTAAAACTAATATATAGCTAAACGTAAACTTGCTTATTCAACATTTTTTAGTAAGTGAACTAACGTTATTAAGATTATAGGACTAAAATACACTTTCTAAACTTAATTAAATGACTAAAATAAAATTTGATATAAAATTAGAAGTTAAAACAATCAAATTTATGTTAACAGTAAAAATATTATTGTGATTTTAAATTTAATTCTTAGAACAGATATCTATATTATAAGAGATAATTATAAATTTTAAAATTAAATATATAATAATATGATTTAATAAATAATATAAAAAATATAATTATTGTAGCTACTGATGTCTCTCAAATATATAAAAGAAAATTGACTGATTCAAGAAAGTTGAGAGAGAGAGTGGAAAGCCTTATTATGGAATTTATTTAACAGATTGGGATAGATACACAGCTTTTTTGATTGAATCCTTTTCCTAACTATGTGGTCAATAACATTCTAGTGTTCCCTAGGTAAGCGGCCATATAATCAATGCGATGGAGGCATCCAGGCTCAGTTCTGTCAAAAGTCCATGAACGTTTATGGAAGCAGTTGTACAAATTAAAGTAACAATACTTTATTTATTAGTTCAAGTTACTTGTATATATTATTTCAAATTTCTAAATCCTACTAATCATACGTCTTATTTTTAAAATATTATTATTTAATTATAAACCCACGTGAAAAAAGGACTCATCGTTATATATGATTAGAGAATTTGACATAATAAAAATTACTGAGATAGATACACAGTTTTTTCGATTGAATCCTTTTCCTAATTGTGTGGTTAATAACATTCGAGTTTTCCCTAGGTATAGCTGCCATCTAATCAATGCAATAGAGGCATCACGGCTCACTTCTGTCAAAAGTCCCTGAACGTTTATGGAAGCAATCGTACAAATTAAAGAACAATATTTATTAGGTCAAGTTACTTGTATTTGTATACGTTATTTCAAGTTTTTTAATTACACTAGTCATATGTCTTATTTTTAAAATATTATTATTTAATTATAAACCCACGAGTAAAAAAAATACATCGCTGATTAGAAATTTTGACATAATAGATATAAAAAATTTAACATAAATATTTTTTTTGTACAAATTAAAGTATGAGTAATTAGTAACTACTAGTCCGTCCTTAATATATATAACCTAATTAAAAAGTTAATTTTGATCATAAATATAAAATCTATTTTTATATTTATTAATTTTTTTTAAATTACTCATATAGATACTCTCACAATAATCAAGTAAGAAATAGGGAGAGTGAGTTAAGAAAGATAATTATAATATTTTAGACAAAATATAACATATTAACTAATTTTTTAATATAATCTAATTAATTAAATAAGTCATATATTAAGAAAAATGAGTACATGATAGGGAGAAGGTCAAATTATTTTTTAGAACTTTTTTCGTAGGATGATAAGTTTTGTTAATTTGTTTGCATGCCTCCATGGCGAAGTTAAAACTTATAATGACAAATTTATGAGTATGTCAAGTACGTGCATTTAACTTCTAACTATTAATTATTTATTTCTTAAACTTTATTTTTGTGCGTATAACCCTTCAAATTTTGATTAATATACAGATAATATTTCTAAACCTTAAGTTGCGTGTGGCTGCATAGGTAATATACATAAATAGTTGCATGGAAATTATCTACATAAATGTAAAAATTTAGGGAGTTCATTATAAAATTTTAAAAGATCTAGATGTTGTTTGTATATAATTCAAAATTTATGAAAGTTATGTATAATTTAGCCGATTTTTTATTATTGGTCCAAATAATTAATAAAAGAAGCAGGCGCATGTAGGTTGTAGTTGTGCCATGGCAACGTGTGGATGAAACATGGCTTTCTTAATAACAACAATGACTAGCGGTATAAATGGTGCCTGCGACGTATATATAATAATAAGATATTTCTGCCGAGCATTATAGCGAGGAATTGAAAAAAAAAATACATTAAAATTTATTAATTCTTTATGAGTATTATAAATTTTAATTGCAGTTAAATTATAAAATTTAAAATTTGAAAAATTTTAAGCTCCCATTTGTTGAACTATATAATAGTAATTAATCAATAATTTTATTAAAATAGAGTTTAAAATTTTTCGAATATTAAAGTATAATTATTGACTTGCCGATAAAAAAATTAAAAATATTAAATTAGATTGATTTAGACTAATTTTTTTAACTAAATTTGATATTATAAAATTTTGAGAGTATAGTTGATAATTAATGAATTATTAAAAAAATTTAAAAAGATATATGCTAGTGAATAATATAATAATTAAATTAATTTTGTTTAGGAGTTCTCAAGCAGAAGTCTTAGGTAAGCGTATTACGAGGGATTTGGAGCAGACGGAGTAGGGGAAAATTTTATCGATTTAAAAAAATTAGAGAAATTGGGTTAATAGTTTTTAATTATTTTATATGTTTTTTATTAAAATTTTATAAAATAATTTTTTCAATTTTTTTTAAATTCAACTCAAAATTAAATCCTTTGTACTAAACAGCCCCTAGATAATGGGAAAATTTTATATAAGGATAACTATAGCAAATTTATTTTAAAAAAATCCCTAAAAAACTCTAAAATTTCACTGAGTCTAAGGGCTAAACTGAAATTAATTTTGTGATACTAAGAGATAAATAGGGGTATTGACAAAATAAATAGTAATATTAATAACACAAAAACAATATTAACAAGTCCCCTATTTATTTTTTAAAGCTTATATTTAACTTGTTAAAACTTTTATTTTTTTTTATTAATGTTCCCATTTGTCTTATTAATTTTTTTATTATTTTTGTTAAAACTCTTATTCTTATTGTTAATATCCCTATTTGTCTTGTTAACTCCCTTATACATCTTGTGAATTTTTGTATTGTTCTTGTTAATTATCCTATTCATCTTGTTAATGTCTCTATCCATCTTGTTAATTTCTTGTTAAAATCTATATTCTTCTTATTAATGCATATATTTGTCTTGTTAATTTTTTTTATTATCCTTATTATAGCCCTTATTCTTCTTTCTTTTATTTGTGAGGTATTTCTATCTTTTAGCATCATAAAATTAATTTCAGTTTAACTCCTGGACTGGATTGGATTGTAGTGAAGTTTCATAATGTTTTAGGTATTTTTTTGAAATAAATTTATTACACTGGTCACTGGATAAAATTTTCTCCTAAATATATGAGAAGGTTCGGATATAGTTCTTTGGTGGGGTTCCAGTTTGTTGAAAAATTAAACGTGTGGGTTCATATGAATTCATGAGATTAACATGGAAATTTCAAAGCTATTGAATTAAAATGTGGTCCCATCCTTGTACCATGCATGTTGGTTTGTTCGTGTGAAGTTGATATGCTTAATTAGCATTATCTATCCACGTGGCCGAGCTTTATGAGAATTTTGAATACTCCTTTAATTTTAAATTTATAACATATTTAAAGGATTTGTTTTAATACTTAAATATATAATTTTTTTAAATTATTAATATTAAAAGGAGATTCATTTATTTCAATAAGGATAGTTTTAATATAAAAATTAAAAAAATACTTTAAAAAAATTAACACATATTTTATATAAATAATTAATTTAATTAATTTTTTAATATATATAAATTAATTATATAATTCTTATATACGTAAGTAATAATATAGAGAGAGTGCTAATTACTCTTATCATATCATGATAGCCCTACGTAATTTGAGGTGGGATTGTTATTGCAAGGAAATAATGAGTTACGAAAATAGATTTTTCTATAGCTTATGTTATTTCCTCTATTTTTATGGCTGAAGGATTGGCTTTTTTTTTTTTTGAAATTATATTTTGTGCTATCTTTTAATACAATAAATCAAATATATAATTTTTTATTTAGGGGTTGTTATTTCATCAACGTTTTGCTAGATTAATAAATTGACTTATATATATACATAAAAGAAATGTCGAATTTCGTTTTATACACAAAATTTAATTCAACAATTTTTTTTATGGAAAATATTCAGATGAGTTAGGTTGTTTATTGATAGTAAGATTCGAATTTACATATTTTTTTTTAAATGAGTCATTTTCTTATTTTCTTCTTCTTTCTTTTTTGCAGTCAATGTTTTTACCTATACCTATACGTATTTGACGGCCGACACATGCTTTAAAGCCCCCGTACGAGCTCATGTTCATGAGTACACAGCTAGCAGTCCAAACTCTTGACTTTAACCCTCCAAATCCTTACAAAGGCGAAATTCAAATTTTTAAACAGTATATTTAGATAGATTTTTACAAGAAGGTTTATACAAAATAAAAATATCTTTTAAAAAAAGATTTTTAGAGAAAAATTTATAGAATTTTTTTTTTAAATAAATGAATATTTAGATAGTTATTATCAGAATAATTTTTGTGATTAGTAAATTATTAAAAAAATATATGAGATTGAAAAAAATTAATTATCTTCTGTACACACAGTACCCCATTATCCGTTACCCTATACGATGCATTATTTATTTCTTTTTCCCCCTCTTTCCTATTCTCTCTTCACGTCCAGTGTCTCTATCACATTCATTGTTCACCTCATTCCTCAATTGCTACTATTTATCATCTTCATCTTCATCTTCGCCCCGCCAACCCCTCCAAAGCTAGCCGATGACAACTGTTCTCCCAACGTGCCGACCGATGACGACACCTCCAATCACCTCCACAGTCGCAAAAGCCGACATATCTCCACCTCCCGTCATTACAGGCTATAACGCCGACGAGACTGCAACGCCGCGTGAGTGAGCGACAGTGAGACTACAAGTGGTTACTGTCGGCAGAAGAGATAGCGTATCAAAAAAAGTAGGGATAAAATGGTAATTAGGAAGTTCATAAGCCTGTTTTATATTTCAGAAGTTATTTTCAGGAGTTTATTTAAAACTATGGTTTAGTTCATAAACCCTTTTAGGGCCTATTTGGTTTCTCCTAAAACCATAGTTTTATAAGCCATTTTGGGCAAAACCTTGATTTAGAGAACTTTTAAAACAAACAGTTATATTTGTCAATAAATACTTTTGGGCTAAACCATGATTTTGAATAAGGTACTGAAACTAGCTTTTGGAACAGTAAAAGAGTTTATGGACTATCCAATTACTATATTACCCCTACTTTTTTTTACATTATCTCTCATCTCTCATCTCTCATCTCTTTTCTCCACCCTCTCTCCTCTCTCTTCTCTACTATCTCTCTTCTCTTTCCTCTCTATCATATTCCATCTCTCACACTTTTAATCAAATCATACCCTTTTTAGTAATTTACCAATATAAAAAGTCATTCTAAAAATAACTATCCAAACACTTATTTATTCAGAATCATTTTTTTTCATAAGCTCTTTTTTATAAGCTGTCCAAAAATCTATTTTTTTTCATAAGTCATTTTTTAAAATCTTATCCAAACACCCACTTAGAGCCTATTTGGATTAGCTTTTGGAGAATAGATTTTGGGAAGAATATATTTTGGATAATAGATTTTGAAAATAATATATTTTAAAAATGGAGATGTTTGGATGATTAGTAGCAGAATCACTTTTTTATATTGGTAAATTATCAAAAATAGTATTATTTGATTAAAAGTAAGAGAGAGGAGAGAGGGTAGAGAAAAAAGAAGAGAGAGTGTAGAGAAGAGAAAGGAGATAGGGTGGAGAAGAGAGATGAGAGAGGAGAGAATGTGTAAAAAAAATAGGATTAATATAGTAATTGGATATTTTATAAGCTCTTTTACTGTTTCAAAAGCTAGTTTCAGTAGCTTATTCAAAACCATAATTTTGCCTATAGCTGGTAATACGGGCTAGCCGCCAGTAGTCCACGAGCTAGTGGGGCGGGCTGTGCAGGCTACCCCAAAACGGGCTGGCAAAAGCCCGCGGCGTGCCGCTTTTTTTTTAAAAAATTATTTTTATATTTTTAAAATACTAATAAATTTTTTTTAATGTCATATTAACATAATAAAAAAATTGTTAATATTATACTTTTAAAAATTCATATTTTTTATAAAAAATCTTAAATTTTATAACTATAAATCTAAATAAACATTAATAAAATATTAATTAATTATTATATGTCAATACATATCAATAAATAAGTAACAATCTTTACTAGTATTCGATAATGGAAGTATTCAAAGTAATATTTGAGTAAAATAAATAATAATATTAATAATTTAAAAAAATGGCTGGTTGGCCAGGAGGGCAGCCTGCCCCAAAATGTTCTGGCCCGTTTTACCAGCTATAGTTTTGTCTAAAATCACTTATAGACAAATATGACTGTTTATTTAAAATTTTTTCAAACTAAGGTTTTACCCAAAAGGGCTTTTCAAACCATGGTCCCAAACACACACTTAGGGTGTGTTTGGATTAGCTTTTGGAGAATAGATTTTAGGTAAAATAGATTTTGGGAAGAATAGATTTCGGGGAAAAGTGATTTTGAAAAAATAAGTGTTTGGATAGTTATTTTCAAAATAACTTTTTGTATTGGTAAATTACTAAAAAGTGTATGATTTTATTAAAAGGAGGAGAGATGAGAGAGGGTGGAGAAGAGAGAAGAGAGGGGGGAGATGAGAGATGGTATAAAGAAGAGAGGAGAAAGGGTAGAGAGGAAAGAGGAGAGATAGTGAAAAATATAAAAGAGAGAGAAGAGATAGTGTAAGAAAAAATAAGAGTAAAATAGTAATTGAGTAGTTAATAAGTTTTTTTACTGTTTCAAAAACTATTCTGACCAGTTTATCTGAAACCATTGTTTTAAACCATAGTTTGGTCCAGAAGCCTTTTTAGACAAAAATGACTATTTACTTTAAATTTTTTCTAAACCGAGATTTGGGTCAGAAGTCTTTTTAAAATCGTGGTTTGGAAGTTTCCCAAACACACACTTAGATAAATATGACTGTTTGCTTTGAAATTTTTCCAAACTAAAATTTGGGTCAAAAACCTTTATAAAATCATATTTTTCTTCTTAACCAAACACGCAATTCTTAAATATTTTTCCTATTTGTTGCATTTGAATTAATTTATATTAACATAAAAACAAATGCAAAACATTATCAATTTTTCATTAACAAATTACTCCTCTAGTCTTCTATACAGTCAGAGAATTAAATCACGATAATCAATTATAATCTTAAAATCTTATAATATCTAATTATAGTTTAATTATAAATGGATTTGGGTCAATCTTACTCAATATTTTTAATTAATTATTTTTTCTACAAGCTACAGTGAATAATCTCACTTTGATCTTTAAAAGATTTTGAGTCTCATGATAATTAGTTAGTAATTATATTAATTGATTCTATAATATTTCAAATATCTAACTATAATGATGATTTATAATAATTATAAATTACTCTGATTTTTTAAAAATTTTGAGCTCCATATATTAATTATATGATATTTTAAATTTCTAATTATAATAGTGTTGGAGATTGTGCCCTAGGGGCCAATCATTGTATTATAAACATTGTTGATTTATGAATTTCTTAATTATGTTACCACATTATTTGCATGTTTACTGTGATGACCATCTTTCGATAACTCATGATCTTATCCTAAATGTCCCTGGTCGATCATCTATGCGGGAGCAGAGATGAAATAAAATCAGTATGACTTTAAAGATATATAGAGATATAAATCAAAGTCATAGGCACATGTAACAGTACAAGGTGTTGAACCGACCCGCTATGAGAGAGCTGTATGGGTTAAGTCATAAGCTTCTCTCATATACAAACCATGTCACTATGCCCTTTGACCTGAGATCATCATAGATTCCTACATGACAAACACTCAGCTTTGACCTAGTCAAAAGTCACTTTTGACCGAGTGATCATAAATACTATGTTCGGGCTCAGTTATTTTTCATGCAGAGGAATATGAATGGTTAAGATGGAATTTATCCCTCACATTCGTAGAGAGATATTAGTGGGCCTCTCGATGAGTGAGTCTAAGAAATGTATGGCCATACTGTAATGGAAAGGTAGTTCCATTACTATAGTCAGACTATTCAGGGATCGAGAAAATAACGGTCAGGAATAGGAGGATGACGTTCTCCATGCCTCATCAATGACTAAAATATCGTGTGACAAAAGGGACGTGATGTGGTTGTATGAAATGTTACATCGTTCATCGATCCTCATATGATTTGGGTAGTCGTAATATTTTGCTAGAGATCATTTACGACTTGTGGGTCAGTATAATAACTGGCCCACTGTCGACTTCATATGGGCCTACAGGGTCGCACACAAAATAGCCGAACACGAGCTGTGATGTCCAGATTCATTAAATCTAAGACATGTCCAGATTTAATGAATAATCTAGGGTTATATATATATTTTATATATATAAATTTGCATATATATATTATATATAATATAAGAGATATTTGCAAAATTTAATTTATGAAGATAAATTAAATCTCTATCACTTTTAAATATAAAATTTAAATTGATATGATATCTCAAATTTAATTTATGAGAATAAATCAAATATAATTTTGTTTTATCTTTATTTTAAATTAAATGAATAGGTGAATTAAATCTGTGGGACGAATTTAATAAAAACTATATTTATTTAATTAGTTTCTTATTAAATTATGCAATATATGATATTATATTAATTTCAGAATTAATATAAGATTAATTCTAAAATCCAATTCAATCAGAACACCGATAACATCCTATATATTTGACATTAGGGGTTAGGATTATTGAGAGACAAAAAGGGGGCAAGGAGAGTGCAAAAAGTTTGCAGATAAGAAACTGTCAAAATAGAGATGGTGAGGACGGAATCTCGAGAAAGCCCTAGAGGGACAAGAGGCGCTAGCACGTCGTTCGTTGTTGGAACGTTGTTCTTGTGGATACCGGTAGAGGAAGCCGATCTGAGTTGTCGACTTCTTGCGATTGAGAAGAGAGCACCAGGTACGACGACAAGTCGCGACGCGTAGACACTGAGGAAGTCGCGACTGACAACTCCAGAGACGACAGGTCGCGCCTAGAAGTTGAGGAGGTCGCGACTGAAAACTCCAGAGGCGAAGAGCCGCGACTAGTGGACACGGAGGTCGCGACTATAATTCGAATACCGAAGGTAACACTTCTTTCTTCTTGACTTAAATATATTTGGTAGATTCTGACAGGGAATGGAAAAATTTTTAAAATTAATTTCCGCTGCGTGTCTTCTAATTCCCTTCAAATAGTAATTCATAATAATCATAAATAAATAATTAATTGTAGCATATTTTTCCTATTTCTTGTGCAATACACAAGGTAGAAATCTCTAGTTTTTAATATAAATATACTATTTTGGTCCTAATTATAAAGTAGAGAGGAAATTTTTTTTGGTTCTATTTATAAATTATATTATTAAATTTTTCATATGAATATATAATTTTATATTTTATTTATTATTATATTGACTTTATTCTCGTAGGGTATAATATATATTAAATAGATATAAAATTAAAAAGTTATTAAATATTAAAGTATAATTAATGAAGTTTACGATTTTTTTTATTTGTGTGAAATATACTATAAATGATTTATAAATAGGATCAGATAAATATTATTTTATCCTTAATTTGTTATTGTGTAAATTATTGTTATTTTTTAAAATATATATTAAATAAAAATAAAATTAAAAAAATTATTAAATTTTAAAGTAGATTTAACTATGTTTAAAGTATTTTTCATTTCAATGATAAATCATGCTAGAAGTAAGGTAGGATATGGGAGTATAATATTCATATAGAACGTAGAACAGAACACAATCCTATTGCCATTTGAACTCTTGGCTTGATGGCGTGAGCATTTTAGCTTGTCTCCTCTGGTCCTAAGTTCAAAACAGCGATGATGAATGAAGCTCAGAACACAATCCTATTAAAATGGCCCTGAATAAAGCGAAATGAATTTGCCGCGTGGATTTAATCAAAGATCCCCAAAACTAATCTCAGACATGGATATATTTATTAATTTAAAAATTATTTTTTTAAAATATAAAGACCACTTAAACTATTTATTAGTTGCACTAAATTTTATTAGTTCTTCCTCTAAATTGTTGTTTGTTGGGTATTGAAAAAGCTATATGACAATTCAACCCCAATTGACCTGACCGGTGAGAGCATTATCTTAGTTAAAAGTTTGTGATTAATTGATGAGATTGGATTATATATATTTGGTTTATTATTAAACTTAAAATAATATTATTTTAATTTTTTTAAAAAAATACTAATAGTTTATTGTATTTCTTCTGATTCTTAATATAATAGTTAATTGATTAATTTATATAGATTAAAAAATTAAATAAATTAATTATAATTAATATAAGAATTAGTTGACTAATTTAAATATATTAAAAAGTATATAATATGAATTTATCTTAAAAATTTAAATTTAATTATAATTTATTTATTTATTTAATTTTTTTAATTTATCTTAAAAAATTAATTAGCTAGCGTTATATTAAGCAAGTTAGTAATTCCAAAGCGTCATTAGCGTTTCAAAGCGATAATCTAACAAGGCATGAAAGGGCCCACACATATACAGTCTCACGTGGCATTATTTTAGTGGACGGGATTGGATTGTAGTTAGATAGGAGTTGAATCCCGCCTCATCCAGACCAGGGTGTAAAAAAGGTTTTAATTTTCCCAGTTCTTACCGTTACTACCTTCATCTTTCAGTTTTCTCTCCATTTTTTTCATCTATCTCGTTACTATAGAAACAGAAGAGAAGAGCTTGGAAATGCACTAGTCTCTGTAATGTTTTCCACATTCTGTAACCTCACTCAAGGCTCCGCTCTTCAGATTCAGAACTGCTTCATTAAAAGGCAAGTTCTCTCCCTTGCTCTTCCCTCCCTCTCTCTCTCTCTCGCTTTATCAACTATTTCTGTAAAATTCGATTGAAGCTAGCAAACACTGTGGTTCTTTTACTGTGAGAAAATTCGCCTTCGTGAGAACTAAGATTTACTGGAAATTATTATGTTTCAGGAACTGTGTGAGCTCCAAGAGAACGTCTTGTAATGTTGGAGGAGTTTTTGATAGAAGATATAGAAGTCAATTTCTTGTCAAAAGAAGGCACTTGTACCGACATGTGCTTCGTACGGTCAAAGCAGAGCTATCGTTTTCTAGCTGTAAAGAAGAAGATGGAAACGAAGTTGAAGAGAAGATTCCAAAGGGAGTTCTAATTTGGAGGGCAATCAAGTTGCCAATCTACTCTGTTGCTTTGGTTCCTCTCACTGGGAGCTTCTCAACTTCAAACGATTTGCTTAGTGAAGCCTCATGCGTTGACCCCAAACACTGACATTTAAAATAGAAAAAAGTTTAACTATTGATTTCACATTTATCTGTCAATGTAAAGTTTAACTTTGCACAATTTGTGGATGTGGGCTACTATGTGTATTATGCAGTAAATTAGTACTTTCAAGGTGAATTGCAATGGCAATGTTATTGATTTAGTATGCATGGTCTGAGTTAATACTTCATACAAAAGCTTGAGCTTTTAAGTGAAGGCGTATAAATCATTTTAGCATAATCCTTAACGTGTTTGGCTCAATTGAGGGGAGGGGAAGGGTTTGGATTGATGAAAAGAAAGGGGAGGGTATGGATTTTAATGTTATATTGTTTAATTCAGGAGGGGAAAGGAGAATTTTTTTTTACATAGATAATTGTGAGATGCAAAATAGGTATTTTAAGGATATTAAAAAAATATTATAGATATAATAGTCAAAATAAGGTAAAAATTTAATTTTTCACTCAAATCTCCCCAATTTTAAATTGAGGGGAGGGGAGGGGAAATCTTGAAAATCTTAAAATTTTTTCCCTCTCCTCCTAAAAATTTTGTGGGGTCGAACAAGGAAAAATAGGCCAAATCCCTCCCTTCTAAATCCCTCGTATCAAATACACCTTAGGTGAGGGGAGAGAAAAGAAAAGAATACGTTTTAATATTATTTCGTTTGGATTGATGAAAATGGAGGAGATGAGAGAGATTTTAATGTTATATTGTTTAATTTAGGAGGGGAAGGGAGAACATTTTTTTTTATATAGACAACTGTGAGATACATAAAGGGTATTTTAGGGATATTAAAAAAATATTATAGAAATAATGGTCAAAATAACACAAAAATTTAATTTTTCACCAAAATCCTCCCAATTTTAGAGGGTAGGGGAGGACAAATCTTAAAAAATTTCTCCTCTCCTAAAAATTTTGTAATGCCAAACAAAGAAAAATAGGTCAAATCCCTTCTTTTCCCTCCCCTCACTTCTAAATCCCTCATACAAATACACCCTAGGGGTAGGGAGAAAAGGGAAAAGAATGAATTTTAATATTACTTCGTTTGGATTGATGAGAAGGGAGGGGAGATGCGGGATTTTAATATTACATTATTTAATTCAGGAGGGAGAAGGGAGAATTTTTTTATATAGACAACTGTAAGTTGTAGGAGGGGTATTTTAGGGATATTAAAAAATATTATAGATATAATGGTCAAAATAAGGCAAAAATTTAATTTTTCACCAAAATCCCATAATTTTGGAGGGGAGGACAAATCTTAAAAAAAAAAATTTCTCCCCTTCTAAAATTTTGTGGTGTCAAACAAGAGAAAATAGGTAAATTATATAGACAACTATGAAATGTAGTAGGGGTATTTTAGGAATATTAAAAAAAATATTATGGATACAATGTTTAAAATAGGGCAAAAATTTAGTTTTCCACCTAAATCCCCTCAATTTTGGAGGGGAGGAAAAATCTTAAATTTTTTTTCCCCTCCTAAAAATTTTGTGGTGTCAAACAAGAGAAAATTGTTAAAATCTCTCCTTTCCCTACCCTCCCTTTCGAATCCCTTGTACTAAATACACGCTACGTCACTCCTTCACATGAGGCAGATTAGGATCATCTTAGCTTCATGACTAGAGTAACACAACAGATGCACCATTCAAGAGAAAAAAAAGAGAGAATGAGAGAGAACCGGAAAACTCAAGGAACAAATGAAAGAGGCACCCCTATTTATAGCATCAGGTGAATAATATTTTAGGGAGGTGGAATCTCTCAAATTTTAGGAAACTTTTCCTATTCCATATTTTAGGAAACTAGCATTTTTCTATATTCCTTGCTTGCCTCCAAATTAAAAATCTATCAATAAATGTGATATCGGATAATAAATTAAATTAATTTTACATATTTAATTAAGTAGGTATCCCTAATTAAATAGCCCGGCCTATCAAGAGCAGATCCAAAGTCCAACATATAGATTTTAAGGCCTGAGTAATTGGGTGCTTATGTTTACTTCTGAGGGTAATTGACGGCTCGCCCTGCCCGACATTGATATCGTCTAGGAGGAAGGAAGACTTCGTTTTGCCCTTGGATCTTTGGTGAGTTCAAACCTTCCAAAAATTTCAGTATAAAAAAAAAACCTTGATGACGATGGTGGAGCCAATGATATGCCAGAGCCATACTAAATGGTTGTATCAGTCATAGATTTTGGTCAAATGAACATCCCTTAGATTTCAGTCATCGAGCCATACTAAATGGTTGTATCTGTCTTATTTTATTCCTTTTATTGTCAAATAGGTAGGTAGCGCGGCAGCTTATCTACAGACAGGCCTCTTCTCATCTACATGTTATTTGATTCTCTTGGCCTCTTCAGTTCTCATCATTGCCCGGCTCAATTTAAGGTGATTTCCAAAAATTTTCATAGGAATGTGTTCTGATCACTGTGAAACTCACTCATGATGAGAACTTTTCGCTGCCAACAGCTTTTGGTTATACTTAAACTTCTATCTTGCAAATCACAAGCTTAGGAATCAATCTAAAACTTTATTCTTAAATCATTCTGCAATATCCTCAAAACAAGAAAGAACCTTGAATACTGTCTAATATTGTTCTTAGGTAAATAGTTTCTTATATTTGGTCCACGGAAGCAATGATGTTTATGATTTTGACACTAGAGCGCTTATAAAAACAAAAAGGAATCAGTAGTCAACCTGTTTGCTAGGTGAGTTTTTAACTTATATTTCTTATCTGTGATTTCTTCTTCTTTACTTCAGGGTCTGTTAGAGAATAAAAACTGATCCTTTATTATTTATTTTTTTGAATCTAATTTGGGAAGCCGAACTGGAACCTTCGTTGCTGCCTGCTCGTCTTGCTCTTGGCTTCATAGGGCTAACTTGGTCTTCTGTGAAGGCTGGAAATATACAATCAATTTTGTTTCTAACTTGTGCAATAATTTGTGGTTATATATATCAAGTAAAATATTTTTTGTCAAACAATAGTAGTTAAGTCGAGTGATAAGGATTCCGATCATATTAGGAAAGTTCCTCTTGACAATACTTAAATTGAACCCAGTAATACCAGATATCAGATTATTATATTAAAAAAACAGAGAATATTTTCTGTCAATATTAAGTTCATATTGGATTTGAAAACCAAATGAAAGTAATACTAACTTTGACATTCTGTGATATTGATTCATTTGGTGCTGCAGTGTTCACCATTTCGGTTAAGTTACCAAGGACTGGGAGAGCCATTTTGTTTTGCAGCATTTGGTCCTTTTGCTACCACTGCTTTTTATTTATTGCAGGGCAGGGCAAGGTTATTTATTTCTCTCTGCACATGCTTTGATACTTTCTAAAGTTCATTGCCACTTTGTTTTACTGGTTCAAAGAGATTGTTTACGTAAATTCGGTACACTAGACTTAGCTGATATTCACTTTTTAGTGGAATTCAATTTGTCTGTTCATGCCAACCATAAACAGACAGATAAGCATGTTACATACTTTTTAATGGAGTTACCTCTAACATGCTTACATGACTATTCATGATTGACTTGATTTATATGCTTTTAATAGACAAATATGGAGTGAGCCTCATGATGTTGAAAAGAAATTGACCTTTTAATTTTTTCTTTTATGCATTTGGAAATTTCATAGCATGATTGCTGATTCTATATAACTTTGATAGTGTGATGAACCATTTACCCTTAACTGGAACAGTTCTTTCGGCATCAGTTCTTGTAGGCTTCACAATAGCCCTAATTCTCTTTTGCAGTCACTTCCACCAGGTTACTTCCATTTCTGAATTTTTATTATTAATCCTTCTTTATCTGTTAACTTCAAGTTGCTGAATTTGCTTGTAAATGACTAAAATTAAGGTGGAAGGTGACAGAGAAGTTGGAAAATGTTCACCTTTGGTAAACATACACACTTTGTTGGACAATGCATATTTTCTGTTATTGATCTTAATAATGTGATCATCATGCGAATCCACAAATGATTTCTTTTTTTCCTTTTCTTTCTTTCTTTGCTTCATTCAGGTCAGGCTTGGCACTAGCAAAGGTTCACAGATGGTGAAAGTTGCAGTCATGATGCTATATGCCCTTCTGGCTTTGTTTGGACTCAGCGGCGTGCTTCCTCTCACTTGTTTTGTATGTTCTTCTATAACTGTGGACTCTGTTTGATTTGCATTATCTGGTCTTTAAAGTAGAAGCCAGATAACTAATTTGCATAGATTAAGAAAATTAGTTAAGTTAGTTATTTATAAAAGAATTATGTGTTAGTTTCTCTAAAATATGTTCTTGAATTATCTGTAACTACCCTGAATGAAAACCTCTTTGATAATCAATAGGGATTGTTTGGGGAAAAGATTATAAATTTATGAGACAAAGTAGATTAAAGTCTTATATTTAGGATCAATATAAATCCCTAATTAGCTCCTAAGTTTAGGACCAGATGGGTATTATTTTTTTATCATTACTCAGATAACTATATCATTAAATGGGAAGGACCGTTGATCAAGAATTTCTCACACTTATCCAACTTTCTCTGCATTATGTCTGATTTGTGCCCTTCTTTTATGGTACAGTGACTATTAATTTGGACAAGGGGCTTATAATCTTCGTGTTGTTTTGTTATATCAGTTCCTCTGCGCTCTGACTCTTCGTATGGAAGCCTAGTGGTTAGGTTTACCCAAGACAACCACAAGGTAATAAGGAGGACTTTTGATGAATCTTTGGCAACATTAATATCTTATGATGTTTAACCTAATTAAGTTGTCTGTTTTTTTGCACAGGACAAGCAAAAGATTTTCATGGCTAAGTACTTCTGTGTGAGGCTGCATGCTTTGTCTGGACTTGTTCTGGCTAAAATGCTTGATAGAACCTATATTACAAGGCCCGTATTCCCTATTATATCATAGTTCTGAGCTTATCAACCATTCAAAATTTTTTTGCATAGAGAAAGGATTTAGGGAAGAGAAAAAGGTGAGAGAGTATTTTTGTTGTATTTACTAGATAATAGATAATACTACTATAGATATGACAACCGGAGCAAAATTTATCTATTAGATAAGGTTAGTTAAATGAATCGTACAACAAAATTATACTCTATCAATAACTAAATCTTTAAATATATTGTTAACATGGATGGCTGGTTCAATAATTTCATTGGTCTAATAAGCTTTTATATACTTCTCATTATACAATTAAAATTTTAAAATATTTAGCATAAATAAAAAAAAATAAAAAAATACAAACAGTCCCTTTTCCTCTCCCCATGATTTTTGTTCATTTTTTTTAACTAAACTGTATGTTGAAATTAAATTTCAACTATACATGTACATTAATATTATAATTGAAATGTTAGAATTCAAAATCATTATTATCATAATATTTTTTTTGGCCAAAAAATTATCATAGTATTGGGTAATACCCATTTTCATTAATCATCCATAGATATATAAAAAAAAAAAACTTCTCTAGGCCATATGTATGATGATCATAATATTTAAATTAGTTAAGAATGGGGCTAATTATATTTATTATACTTCAAACACTACAATTCTACCAATTCAAGTTTACTTAAGTAAGGGGTTAAAGGTTTTTTTATCTTCATATAAGAGAAATACTTCCATTTTGTGTGCTTATATATTATATTATATGTAAGTTTTAATTTTTTTAATTGTATAAAATTCATAATAATAAATAAGAATCATGAAATTAAATAATAAAATAAAAAGATAACAATATATATATTTATTTGCTGTCATATTGAATTGTCCATGATGATTTGACACATTTCTGACCCTTGGACGCCCTATTTAGCTTCTTTCCCGCCAAAATCCATCATCGTCCTCACCCCGACCACTGCTTCTTGGCGCGATCAGCCATGGACGTCGGCGACGATATCAACGATCCAAGTAACTGGGAAAAGCCTATGGCGAGTTTTCTCATACGTAATCACTCAGACCAGATCCGTTACATTGCATCTTCTCCAGATTCCAAGCTTCATTACCCTCTCTTCGTCGAGTAAGCTACCCTCACCTCCTATTAATTCCATGTTTCTTTTTGTTATCACTTCTTCACTTATTTTTTATAAGTTCCTGCATCCGAAATTGAAATATCTTTGTGCTCTTAAGTTTCGCAGAGTTGATGGATGATGACCCTCACCTTGCCCACCTCATCTTCACCGAACCCGCTACTTATTTACAAATGTTCGACCAGGCTTCTGTTTGGGCTCATGTCAGCTATCTCCAATCAGAATTTTTTCAGTCATGAATTTTCTTACTTCTTTTTCTGATCGTGGAAAGAGAGGAGAAGGAAATTGACTTAGATTTGTTTTCTGTGGTATGTAGAAAATCATATTGGGAGATTCGGGAGCAGACAAGAAATTGATCGATAAAAAGGCAATTCATGTCCGCATCAATACAAGTGGCTCTCCACTTGAATGCCCAGGTTTGCTTCTTCCAAATCGTCAAATTTTTTTTTGAACCATTCACTCAGTTTTGCTGAATAGCTGTTTTTGAGAATTCGGATTAATTAACCCATCAGAATATTGATGAATCTTCCTCAAGGACGTCAAAGAATTATTTTCCTTTCTATTGCGGTTCATTCCCTTATAAAATATGACTAGCGAATTCTCTTTTAATTTATCTTCTAAAGTCTCATCCTGGGTTGTTTTTTGTTTATTCTTCTGCATTTTCTTCCCTCAAATTGTTCACTGTTTTGTGTGTTTTCAATGCTATTAGAGTCTTTTCCGAGCATTGGACGTATTAGAGTGAAGCACCGGGGGATTCTTCTAACTTTGAAAGGGACAGTAATCAGGTCAGGAGCAATAAAGATGCATGAAGGAGAGAGGGAGTACATGTGCCTAAAGTGCAAGAAGAGGTATGACCACTTGATTATTTCAGTGTGTATTAAAAGCATGAACCCATCTTATATATTTTAAAACTCGTGTATATTTCCTTGTTATGGTTTTAAAATGGTTGGCATCAAATTTCTCAATTTGAAATCATCGTCATTTTTAATGGTTTTATTACTAAATCTGGAGGAAGATATCTGTTTTATACCCATAAGGCCTCAGGTTCAATTTTTTTTATTATCACCTAACAATATATATGCGCAGCTTCCTAGTTTATCCAGAGGTGGAAGCACGAAACTCCATAACGCTACCTTCAATTTGCCAAGTTCGGGTACCTTCTCCTCACTAAAGTCTGTGTCTTGCATATTTTCCTATACTATTTTCTGTTTATAAAATTAATACGGTTTACAGTTTTTAAAATCATGATGTATGGTCTTACATTAAAATGAAATATAATCAAAATATTGCAGTTAGAATTTTGCCGTACGATATGAAATTTCTTGTAATATTGTGCAAAATTGTAGCTTAACATATGTACAGCTGCACGTGGTATTGTTTTTTGTTTTTTTTAAACTTTTACGCCTTTTATCATGTTTTCAATGAATTCATTTATTCGTTTAATTTTTCTTGCTTTATTGTTGCTATCTGACCTTAATTGAATTCAAAGTTCTCTTATTTGGGTATTCTGTTGTTACTGTTATTGTTAATTTCCCTCCTCCTTTTCCCCTGAAGAAATGTTAGTTATTTGTTGTTGGTCATATTGGCAGGGGTCTAAGCCCTGTGGAGGAACAAAATTCCAGTATGTAGATAATACTATAGTATGCCATGATTATCAAGAGATTAAAATCCAAGAAAGCACACAGGTCCTTGGTGTTGGGGTGATTCCTCGTTCAATTCTTGTCATCTTGAAGGATGACCTTGTTGACATTGTCAAAGCTGGAGGTATCTACATTTTTTGTTCTCATAGTAAAATTTTCATTCTCTTGAAAATGATTGTATTACATACAAGGGAGAACCTTATTCAAAAGAACCTTGGTTAACCAAAGAAAGGCATTATTGTCTGATACAGTATTTCAATGTAAGATTCTAATGCGCTATATGATTAGGTGGTCTATGAGAGGGTAGAGGATTAAAACAACAACAACAACAACAACAAAGCCTTTTCCCATTAAATGGGGTCGGCTACATGGATCATACGACGCCATTGTGCTCTGTAGTTGGAAAAAATTTACTTTTGTTGCTTTGTAGTTGTAAACTTCTGAGCAGCAGTCGTCAACAGATTGATGCTCAATTATGATAAGGAAAGCAGGAGTATGAGAGAACATTGACAAGTGATTATACCTAGTTCTAAGAAAAAGAATATATAACTAGCATTTCATTTTAAGTTATATTATGTGTTAGTAGGGTGTCCCTGGGTTACTGTTGAACTCATAAATGCAGTAATAATTGTGGACTTTATTAAATATCTTTCTTTTAATTGAAAGAAGGACCTTTACTTATTTTTTCCTTGCAGATGATGTAATTATTACTGGGGTGTTAACGGCCAAATGGTCATCAGAAGTCAAAGATGTGCGCTGTGACCTTGATCCTGTTCTAATAGCCAACCATGTAAGGTGAAAAGAGAATTTCTTTTGTACTGTGTTTGATGATAAAAGATTAAAAGATAAATCTTCCTAGTATTTCAGTCAAGTACAAAATCTATAATTACATATTCCTAAGCCTTTCTGCATTATACATCAACTATCTAGTGATATATCAGGTTGCAACACCAACCTTAGCATGAGTTTTAGGTCAGAGGTTTCTTCTACCACAGATTCTTTAAAAGAGGCTCATTTTTTGTCCCTGTGGGTTTGAGTAATTAGGGGGTTGTCTCTTGTGCATCTTTAAAGGGAGTGGAGTGCTCTCTTGAGATGAAGAGTTAAATTGTTTACTTTTTTATTTTCTTTTTTGTTTGTGCTGGATTTCTTATCCTCTATTTCTGCATCATTGTTGTATTCCCTCTTATCATAAATTCATTTTTTATCCCAAAAGAATAAAAGAAAAGTCAAGCTTAATCATTAACATATCTGCTTCTCTTTGCTGCCAGGAGAACGAATGAACTGAAGTCAGAAATTGATATTCCTGATGATCTCGTTATGAAGTTCAAACAATTCTGGATCCGTTTTAAGGATTGTCCTTTGAAAGGTCGTATTTTGGTTTAGAAATCTTTGTTTGGTATTATATCTATAATTTGAATTTTTCCTATAAACCTTTGCAGAATATTTCTTCCAATATTATTTTATATTATCTATCAGCAACAGAACTGCAGGTCAAGGGGGCAGCCATAAAATTTTTACCCTCCTCCCCCTTAAATTGTGTTAACAGCTATAAGACTTTACTGGGAGTTTCTGAATTACGTTTTAGATATGAACTTAAAAGCTGTTTCAAATTGATTCAGGGAGGAATGCAATTTTAGGAGGAATTTGCCCACAAGTATTTGGACTCTTCACTGTCAAGCTGGCAGGTAAATAGTCAGTCAACTTGTGGCTAATTTTTAAATTAAATATTCATCTTAAAAATATCCTTATAAACCAGTTTAGTTTTGAGATATATTCTTCATCAAGGACTTGTTTTTAGTTACCCTTTCCATTTTATTATGGTGTGTGATTACCCTTAAACTTATTTTCAAGACTAAGTTGTGGGTATAAGAGAAATTTGGACAGAAGATGCATGATGTATGGTGGAAAGTGTAAATTTAATGAGATTGAGAAGAACTACAAGTTTGGATTACTAAGAATGGTGAAATGGAGATATGTACGAAATAACAATTTCTGTATCTGATGTCAGCGTATTCCCTACTGACATATAGGTAACGTATGAAAATGCAAAGTATTCACTTGTTTTGTTTTTCCATTTAGTTGCATTAACACTTATTGGAGGTGTGCAACACGTCCATGCTTCTGGAACAAAGATACGAGGGGAGCCCCACTTACTCTTGGTCGGTGATCCTGGTATGAGTTCCATCACCACTGCCACTACTATCATCATTATTATTGTTGCTGTTATGAATTTATTAGTCTTTTTAACGAACTTGCATTTTTTATGCAAACATATTAAATTGTAAGTTTATGTGGTATCAAAGTGATTTTATGTCATGCGATGAAATTACTGCAAAAATTGGATGATTTTTGTCTTCAAACTACTATCCTCACACTTGAATATGCACTCTGTCATCTGCAGTTATTTTTCCACATTTTCAACTCTATGTTCACTTTCCTTGTCGATACTCATTATGAGATTGAAACAAAAAGGTTTAATCAGAAATTTCTCTCACTCATTGCCATGTCGTTTTGAATTCCGTAGGCACAGGGAAATCTCAGTTTTTGAAATTTGCAGCAAAATTGAGCAATAGATCTGTAGTTACCACTGGCATGGGAAGCACCAGTGCTGGATTGACTGTTACTGCAGTGAAGGATGGAGGTCAGTTTTCTTATAGTTTACCTAACCTATGTTGGAATTTGTCCCATTACTTTTTTCCATTCCGTATGAGTGTCAATAGTTCTGGTGAAGTTCTCCATGTCATTCAGGGTGTTTATGTTCCCAGTTACAGCTTGTTATATTGGTTAAGATGTTAGGATTTTCTTTATTTGGCAATACTGTGTGCAAGTAGCCAGTGAAACATCGAAGAATTGCTAGGCTTTATAATTTTTTATTGTGGTTTTTCTTGGTTACATATGCTTTTGAGATTTCTGGCATGTTCGAGAAAACTTGTCTCTTATGTGAGATATGATCGTTCAATAACAATTATTACAATAATGATTTTAAGTTGTAAACCATCAGTTTAAGGGAACTTAAGTTGTATAATGCATGAAACTCGTCCAATTTACTTGAATACAAATTTTAGTATGCATAAATCTTATTAGTATATTAGCATACTTTATTCATTGCAAGGTTAATTTATGTCTAGGAGAATGGATGTTGGAAGCTGGAGCCCTTGTTCTGGCAGATGGTGGGTTGTGTTGCATAGACGAATTTGATAGGTAAGTTTCTTTACTTATATGGCAGTGCCCATGTTTTCTAATCTTCATAATGCCGTTTATGAGCTGATAACACGATTGCTCCGTCATACTGGAAGAACTAACAAATAGTCATGCTAGACTTCTGAAGCTCCATGGATGTCACTTATATAGCGTAGCTTTACTAAGGACAAACGAACAAAACAACGATTACAAACGACCTTAAAATCAGATGATACTATGTTTCCCTAGCATGTTAGGATTTATTATGAAACTTAGATTGGTTTTGTTTGCCAGTACGAGAGAACATGACAGAGCAACCATACATGAAGCCATGGAGCAGCAGACCATAAGTGTTGCCAAGGTACAAGTTTGATTACATACATAATAAATTTGGCTTTTTCCAACGTTCAAGTACCATTTATTACAATGCTTGGTGGTTATACATATTAAACTGTGAAATGTCAGAGTGGAATGACCCGCTTCATCTTGATAATCTATGGCAATCAACTCACAAGTCCAAAACGTCATTTTAAATAAACATGAAAGCTTTTCTGTTTCAAGACTAATTTTGATGCTAACCATTGGATAATCTAAAGACCCGATTGGTCCATTAGACTGATGGAACCTGAAATATGACTGTCTTCAACAGTAGTAATACGGGTGCATGTTATGAATGGCATCCAAATATTTTTATCATTGTCATGGGTGCCTGAGTTAATCATGGCTTTATGTCAGCTATTTAGTTACTCATTATCTGTTCGGAATTTATTTTCATTTCATCTTCACTATAACGTTTGGTGCTTTGTTTGAAAGTATGGCTACTGATTAATTCCCTCACTCTTTCTCCTGCTTGCTTTGGCCAGGCTGGTCTTGTAACAACACTCAGCACTAGAACAACAGTGTTTGGTGCTACCAATCCCAAGGGACATTATGATCCCGATCAATGTATCATTTCCACCGGACTATGTATTAGCTCAAGATTATTTTAAATTGAAGTCAAATCATTGCCGAAGTTACTCTTTTGAATCACTTAGGATTGAAGGAATATACGATAGGCCACTGTCCTTAATTTAAAGTCAGCATATACTTCTATTCAATTCTTGATTATGCTCCTGCATGCATTCTATTAATGCTGCTTAATTTACTATCCAATTTAGTGGTTGCTTGCTTAACCCAAGTTAGCTCTTTCTGTCAACACAACACTCTCTGGTCCTTTATTAAGCAGGTTTGATATAGTCCTTGTGCTCTTGGATACAAAGAATCCTGAATGGGACGCGGTAGTTTCAACTCATATCCTTAACGAGGTAATATGAATCTAAGTATTATGCATACAGTTTATTATGATTACAAAATACAATACTTACTTGAAAACTAGTATCCAGGCAGAATCAGATAAAACGAGGCAAGATGAAGAAGATCTAGCAAATATCTGGCCTCTTTCTACGCTCAAGAGGTAAAGTATCTTTCAAAATGCATGACACCAAAAGAAAACATTATTAGAAAATACAGGACAAAAGGTGTGAATGATGTCTCAAGCTAAGATGCTACTAACGTCTTGATGATTATTGTTGAGGGCTTCCAGAAAATAAATAACCTAGAATCTCATTTCATTTTTTTCCATGTGAATTCAACCTTGTATTTCATTTTCAACTTTGATTCGAGTTATGGTGACTTCAAATTAATTCCCAATAGTGTGAAATATGCAAATTGCCAACGGAACTGTGTCTCAAAATAAATCTGATCCTCACTGCACTTTAAAATTTAAATCTTGACATGTAAGAGATGCTTGGTTGCTTATAATAATGAAGAAAACCTACAGGTATATTCACTACGTTAAAGAAACCTTCAAACCATTCCTTACAAGAGAGGCTGAGACAGTCATCTCCAGTTACTATCAACTGCAAAGGAAATGTGGAACTCATAATGCAGGTTTGAAGTAAAGACATATTTTGAAAAAGAGTTTAGTACTTGAATCAATTGTTGGTGGTTTAATTAGTTGCAATGTAGCTAGGACAACTGTTCGCATGCTGGAAAGTTTGGTTCGCCTAGCTCAAGGTATGTTATATTGAGTACTGACACAAAAGTGAAACTCAACTTGTTAACTTCTCTTTTCCCTCATATGCTTTGACTCCTTAAATGTTACAGCCCATGCAAGGTTGATGTTCAGAAATGAGGTGACTCGATTAGATGCCATCACAGCCATTTTATGCATAGAATCTTCAATGACTACCTCTGCTATAGTGGATTGCGTTGGTAATGCTCTACATTCCAATTTTACCGAAAACCCTGACGAGGAATGTATCCTTGCTACCTTTCTTTGCAAAATGGTTTCACATAAATTATAATTTTATTTTGTTATAAAATAAAATTGGGTAGTCTTGCCCAAAAAAACAGTTGCTTATGCATGTACAATTAAAATGCATGCTGCGAGTTCTGTATCATATTGTAATTTATTTCGCTTCAGCTAGATACAAATTCTTAACTGCACGAAAAAACAGATAACAAACAGGAGAGGATGATACTAGAAAAATTGGGAATTGATAAATCCTCTGACATTAACCTCATAGAAGGCTGAAAACCAAGATACAAGAGCAGATTCTAAGCTAAGTGAAGATCAAATCACAAAAGTATTACTCCTTGGTTGATTGTGCAGTTTTCACTCCAAAACAAGACTTTATTTACAGTGGGTAACTACACTGCTTTAGCACTGAAGATGAAAAGGTATATGCTGTCCGTAACCATGAATATATATATATATAATATAGATGCTTTGTCAAATTTATATCTTCAAGTTCTGTTTGTAGTTTAGCCTATTTGTCATCGCTTGAAGTGTAATTGTAGTGTGATTATGGGCTTGTATTGAGACATCTGGGCGGGTAGTTGAATGATGATTTTGTTCTTGAGCAATCTTTTTCTAAACTTGCTGTCTTATTTATTACACACGTGTGTGATTTTTTGTGTGCAACTGGAATATGTGTATGTCCATGTGACTGGGATTTCTTGTTCCCGCTTCAGGTTAAACTCTTGAAACTGGATCAGAAACTCAATCTACTTTCAGGATTAGGATTCCTTTTCAAATTTCACACTAACGCTTTACAGGCAAAAATTTGTAGTTCGACCAACAGATAAACCTTTCGTTTTAAACCTTCTGTCATCATTAATTTTCAACTTCAAGATATCAAGTTCGCTTCAATTTTAGACTAAAATTGATTCCCTATGAGTGCTTTCAAGAAACTCACAAGCCACAATCACAATATTGAAAAACCAGAATGCTAACTAAAAGTCAACCATGCAAGCCTCCACAAAGGCGGAGGATAAAGATCTGTTTCAAATCTGTAACTTAAATTCCCGCCAAAAGAATTATTCATGCGTGACTGTAAATAAGCTTGAGGATCAATGGCAACGCTAAAACTAACAAGTTAATAACAAATGAAAGTAGGAATCTTCCATGATAAAATGCTTATCTCAGCTGTCTCCTCAGAAGACAATTTGCTTTCGGCCGGGAAGAAGGAAGTCATATTGCGACAGGAAAACTTCGGTTTTAGCATCAAAATGAAACATCAATACAAGCCCAAAAATTTCCACCAGAAAGAGCCAACTGCTCCCCAGATGATAGCATTAACAAATGCCATAACTAAACCCATTTTGAATATATCAGGAAGATCTACATAGCCAGCTGTTAAAAAAAAAAAGTTAAGGCGTCATCAGCCACCATTGTTGAACTTATTGTATAAATGACAAAGTAAAAGAGTTCCATGGGAAATATCAGACAAGCCTTCTCAGACCCAGTCTCTAGGTTGCATGTTGCAACTAGAATTACAAGAAATTAATGAAAACTCAGCCTCTTCAAAGATTGATTTGGGTAGGTGTTTTTTAAGATCTGAAATTTCTTTATTCCCATTATAAGCTTGAGTAAGGAATGTATGTTTGGGAGTTGGGGGGGATAGGAAAGGAAGAAAACAGAGGTGAAGAGATAGTTAAATAGTAATATCTCTTCTCTTTATTTGGGAAGGCTTTCTATCAAGGGCCTATTTGGATAGTCATAATAATCAATTTTAAAGGCCAAAACCATGATTTCCTAGAAGTTTATCAAACACCCATATTTTGATTAGATCAGTTATGAGACACTCAACCAAAGACCTATTAAATCTCCCCAAAGACTTTGGAAGTTCAATTGAAACTCCTTATTCATCCTGCCTCCTTATTAATAAATCCCACACAAACAAATGGTTTCAATGAAACATTTCCTTCCCATCGCCTCCATATCCTCTGAAACACATCTAAGATTCTAGAACTCTCTACACCCCCCGGAAAACAATAAAAACTAAAAAAAAACAAGACATTGGAGCAATGAGCATACCTCCATAGTATACAGCAGCTTGACCACTACTGTAGTGTGTTATTGCACCAAAAAGATTAGTATTATAACCTAGTAGAAGTGCAGCCAAAACACTAGGTACACCAGCTGCTCTGTGCATGGCCAGAAATGCAGAATACAAAGCCCCAACATGTCCAGTCTGACTTGCGAAAAGGTAGTGGATGAAGAAATAAGCTGCCTGAAGAACTACTAAAGAAGCGGGCCAGCTCAAAGACAGAGACCGAAGGGAGGTGGCCACGCAATCAGACATCCAGGTCACAATACCAAGATTCGTCAACTGGCCAGCCATGCCTACTAGAATGGCAAACCATGCCAAGGTGTCCCAAGCGGACTTCTCATTCAAGCAGTCATTCCAGTCAAGGACTCCTAGAACAAGGAGTATTGACAAGCCGATCATTGCAGCTACGGCGCTTGCAATGCCAAGGGTGTCTCTGCATCGCCAAGAAATATTAATAGGATAAATTTCTTGATATGAAAAAGAGTATAATGAAGATGTAATCAGTGGGCATCCCTAAAATCATCAATGGCGGATGTTTGTTTGGGAAGACTAAACTCCACCAAGTCAACACATAAATATATAGAGAGAGAAGGGGGGGGGGGGGGGGGAAGAGATTGGCATTAAATGAACCACATGACTCACCCAAAGATCCATAAAGAGACCGCGAGAAGCATTGTACCAACCATAATCCATTCATTTCGTGTGACAGGACCCATGCTTTCCAATTTCTTTGCAGCCATGGCTGGTGCTTCTGGGGTATCTTTAATTTCAGGTGGATAAAGCTTGTATAAAATCAACGGCGTAGCGAGAAGAGAAATCACTGCAGGTAAACTAGCTGCCTTGAACCATGAAACCCAAGGGTTGGCAACTATCACCCCCAGCTCCTCCGCTAATTTGATACACAGTAAGTTTTGCGCTGCAGCAGTCAGGAAAAGAGCACTAGAATTACCAGCAGACTGTTACAGATCACAATGCCAATGCAAAAGTTACTTCCTTATTGCATGATAACAATGTTCAAGTAAGGAACAACACTCAGGAAGCTGAGAAGCTAGCAACACCAGAGCCTACATTTGATCATTTCTAATAATAACACACAACTATAATAGACATATATGATGCTAACACCCCATAAGTGAAAGAAGTTACGAAGTTTTTTGCACAACTGTCAAATGTCAACCCTTTTTTCCTCGTTCAAAATTAAAGTTCATTTTACAAAACAAACTTCAGGGAACTAATCTTAATCTTTTTGTTTTCCTTGTAGATTTAGAAATAGCAGTGTTGAGCTCAAGTTTCATTGAAGCAGGGAAGCCAACGAAGAACTGCAGAAAGAACCCAATCACAATCACTGTAGTTTTGGGAATTAATATAAAAGTGACACCACTTCAAAATCATAAAAGACAGGCTTTTAGATTAAATAATGTACTAGAGCAAAACACTCATTTCTGGCCAATCAGTTTTATGATGGCATTATTTTGTGCTCAGTACCAAAACCAAAAATCTAAATTAGTTATCGCTAACAGAGACTTTTCCTTAGCTAGACTTTACTTTAGAAAACTGAAAACCAACCTGAAATTGTGTCTGAACGAGGTAAGAACCCAGCTTCTTAGCCGAAGGGTGATCCGGCTGACTCCCGGCCGAAAGCGACAGTGACTTAATAATTGGCAAGAACACCCCGCCGGCCCTCGCGGTGGTGCTCGGCATCGCCGGCGCAATTAGCGCCTCGCTGAACGTCAACCCATAAGACAATCCCAACGTACTCTTCCCCAACCACTTTACGAAGTACGTCGCGATCCTATCCCCCAACCCAGTCTTCACGAACCCACGAGCGAAGAAGAAGGAGATCACAATCAACCAGATCACCTCGTTCGTGAACGCGCTGAAAGCCGCCGAGAAAGTCAGAGTTTTGGTGACAATGGAAACCGTCAGACCCAAAAAAGCCCAGGCCCCTACAGGCAATGGACTCAAAACCAGTCCCGCAATAGTCGAAAAGAAAATCGAGAGCAATTGCCACGCCTGAGCAGTGACTTCAACTGGTCTGGGAACTAAGAAGCGCACGGCGAGACCTATACCTATGGAAATAATCAACGGAATGAGCTTGGCGCCTTGTGTAGCAGGTGGAGGCGGTGGCGGAGAAGACGTAGAAGAAGAAGAAGCAGAAGCTTGAATTGGCTTGTGGGCTATGTGAGGCTTAGGGGTAGGAGTGATAGAGATGAAAGATTTGGAAGGAAGGGATATAGAGAAACGAGAGGGAGGTGATCTGAGAGAAGGGAGTGAATGGGATTGGAAAGTGGGGTTCGATGGAAGAGAGAATTGAGCATTCGAAATGGAGCGAGAACGTTGGCGGAGCAAGGAGGTGCGGGAGGAGACAGAGAAGGAGGTTGAGGTGGAGAGCGAGTGCAAAGCATAGCTCTCCATTTCCAGAGCAACAGCAGAGCTTGCTCGAAGGAGAAGAAGGAAGAATGTGAATCTGTCTGTGAATTGTGACGGAGAAATTGAAGAGAGAATCTTTATGGGTGAACTGTGATGTGAGTTCGGTATTTACAAGGAGTGGCCAATGTTACTTTATGTGTGTCCTTACCTGGGAACGCAGATCATTGGTGATAATGCGTTCGCAGGAGACTAAGACACTTAAAAAATAAAAAATAAATAAAATGTAAAAAAAAAAAAAAGCATATCATAAAAATAAATAATAAATATTCCCTCCCATATTCACTCCTATGCTAAATATGAAGTGATGTTTTATTTGTTCAAAAAATATGAAGTGAATTGAATTTATTTGTGTATCATCTTACTTGTTTTTTAATAAATTGGTCCTTCTTAAAAAAATATGTTTAATTTTCTCTTATCTCCTATATATTAATTATTTCTTTTCTAGAATACCCCTATTTTATTTATCGACTCATTTTTATTTTTAGGCATTATATTCTAATCATTAATTGATAAGGGTGTTTTAAAGAAGTGTAATTTTTTTTACATAGTATATATAAATAATCATTCTATTGAGAAGCAGTATTCCACTGCCCCAATTAGGGAAATTATTGTAATAATTTAAAAATGCGTAATGGATTTTTATGATATATATTATTTCAGAAAAAATATTATATATTGAATTTTTTTATAATTATTATATATTGTATTTTGTGCGTGTAATTAATTTGTTAATTGTATGTGTTGTAACTAAGGGCATCTATTTTCCTTTTTGTTTCCATCTTATCGTCTTGTATTAGCAATGTGCTGATATATGTCATTTTCAGCTTTATGTGATTTTTAGCCAATCGTTTTTTGAAAAGACTTTGTCTTACTTTTATTTTTTAATTGAATCTTTATGATCTGAAAATGAAAAACAGATCTTTGTGAATATAAATCTTGATTTAGTTTTAAAATATTTCATTGAAACATCCTTCTCAACATAAATAAACAAAGATTGTAAACTTATAAAATATATTTTAATGAGAAAATACAAATTTATATAGATTATGTAATTTTTATATGAAAAATATTTTTTATTAACAACTTGAAAAATATTTATACATAATATTCCATATGTATGACATATTTGTGTGTATTCGAACAATTTTTAACCAAGTCACTATCACTACGAATTTAATAATCGGTCGGCTTTAACATTTCCTAATAAATAATCATTCTTAACATAATTCTTTGGTATGAAATTTGAGGTCTCATTTGTTATTTAAAAGTGTATATTTTTAAAGTTATTAGTTTCACCAGATGCCACAGCTCTTTTTTTTAAAAACAAGTTTATTACATTTTTTAATTAAGAACTGGAAATAATTACATACATGTCCCAAATAAAAAAAAATTACCTGTAAATCCTAACTTCTTTTTTTTTTTGAGCAAAAAAATCCTAACCACTTGTTAAGTCAATAAATTGACATGTAAACGGAATTGAGAAAATAATTAATTTTTTATTTAAAATATGTTTGAAATTCTCGTTTTTAATTTATCTTGTAATTTGGTGCATGTGTTGTTGTACTTCCCTTGATTTCTATTACAAGGCATTGGCACACACATCTAACTACTTACTGTAATCAAAGAAATGTGGTTAAGAAATTATTTTATTTTTTTAATTGAAGGCAGATGAACTATTTTAACATCTTCACATTTTATTATAGTATTTTTCAGAGGGATTGTCAAAGAGTTTCAAGAAAGGAGATCAAAAAGCCTTGATAGTTTATTCATTGATTAATCATTATATTTTATTTTGTGATTGCTCCTCCAAGAGTCTAACTTTGGATGACATTTTCATAATTTTGATAGCCTATTTTTTCCCCTTATTTTTTACATTAAAAATATGTTATAATATGTAGTTTTAGTAATATTTTGTTTTTAATATCCGAGAATTTTTTTTTTATAAAATTTTTAAAAAAGAGTTAGACTCACCTACGATCTAAGGATAGGGAGAAATCTTTTTCCTTTTAGACGGATACTAATGTCGGGTAGAGCGAGCCGTCTATTCCCTTCAGACGTAAACCTAGGCACCTATGAATTAGGTTGTCTCCCCAAATACCGCGACTAAAACTATAATAAAATAGTACTCCTCAGAATTCGAATATATTCTAAATAATGGTATGTTTTATTTTTTCACCAATTAAATTCACATGCGACTAGTAATATCCAAGATTGATTCATAATAATCATGCCATATCCTCCTAGAAGAAGGTTACGTGCCTGTTTGATTTGGCTTAAAAAAATGCTTTTGGACCTAAACATAGTTTGGGTCCAAAATCACTCAAACAACAATTAATGTCCATAATCAATTATGGGCCAAACCATGATGATTTTCGTGGTTTTAGAAAAGCAATTGGACCAGCTTCTGAAGCTATTTTATAACGTGAAATTACAATTTTACCTCTATATTTTTTGTCGTCTCGTCTCCCCTTTCTCTTTCCTGTTGCCTTCGACCCTCTTCTTTTTTGCTCTCACAAGCCGTCATACTCTAGTCTCGACGTCCGTTGTCTTTTGGTCTCTTCTCCGTCGTCCTTCCTTGTTATCGGCGAGTGGGTGGTGGAGATCAGATTTATTCGTCTCCGGCGTCTTTCATCTTTCTTCGTTCGGTGTTCTTAGCATGTGGGTGGTGGAGATCTCAGCTCATTCTTCTTCTCAGGCTTTGCCCAGATCTCGACTTTGTCTTCTTCTCTGACGTCTTCTCTTCTTCTCTGTTCACTCTTATCGCGTGTGGGTTGCCAGAGCTCATCTTCTTCTTGCCTTCAGATCTCGTTGTTTGTTTGCTTACAAATATATAATTTTTTTTATAAAAAGTGAATATCATTGAATTGATGTGTTTATTGATGGATAATTCCTTAGTATGGATCTGTAAGAAGAAGGTTGGTTTGCATGAAGTACGTTCCAATTATTGTTTATGTTCAGTATATAGTGACCTTGGCAAATTATGCTTCTTTTATTATTGTTTGTGTTCTGGATATGGTGACCCAAATTACTTCTTTAATAGTTGTCATTTGTGTATAGCATAATGAACAAATCAAAAGCTTCATGGGATAGTCAGACCAATAAATTATTTGTTGATTTTTGTCTTCAAAAAGTTTAAAATAGTGAAAGAAAAGGGGTAGTATGACAAAAGTTAGATGGAAACTTATTGAAGAAAAGTTTTACTTGCAGTGGAAGAAACTACTTAAAAGTACAATTAAAAAATAAGTATGACACTTTGCGAAAGGAATGGTAAATATGGAAGAAATTAAGAAGTTTGGAGATAAGGTTTGGGTGGGATGAAGTAAGGGTATATTAATGGCCAAAGATGAATGGTAGGACAAGATGAAATTGATATGATGTTTTTTTAATCTTATCATACATCGTATTATTTTTCAATATAATGGGAAAACACATTTTGTAACTCCATGATAGTTGTTGTTTGTGTAGAAAAATCCAACAAGCGAAAAATTTGATTCAAATGACTACAGTTCTCTGATGAGTTAGAACGTTTGTTTAAAAATGTGGCTACCATAGGATATTGCAATTCGTAACCTTCCATCATAGCACCTGAACTAGGGGAAAACTAAGGATATGGGAATGATGAAGGTGTTACTCTTAAAGAAGGATTCGGAGATTCTAATGATGTCGCAGGGTCCCCAATCAAGATAAGTGGGGAATTGAACAAGGTAACGTTCCTCTTGTCCTAAGGAACTAGTAGTGGTAATGCAAGTGTGAAGGGGAAGGGATCAATGTCTTCAGGCAGCGCACTGGGGGTTAGGAAGGCAAGCGGCGGAAAGAAGAAAAAGGCAAAAAGATCTGCCTTGAATGTCATAGCAGAATGCCTGAGTGATCTAGTTGGTATGCTGAGGTCAGCCAAGAAATGTGCAAACGAAGAAGCACAACAAGCGCGCTACAGTTTTGTCAATTGGCGCAATCATGACTCACCCCCCACACTATTCAACAAGTTAAGCAAAATATGGATTTCTTTCTACGATACACGTAAATCTTGAGAAGTCTAGAGAACAGGGAGATATATTAGTCACTTAAGGATGACTCGGAACTACTTCTGGGATTTTTACATCAAATCTGTTATGTTGAGAAAATTTAGTTCGAATAGTTTATTTGAATATTCAATTTGCTTTCATATATATGAAACTAGTTAGCCATTTCTTTCAATAGTATTTTTTTTAGAAAAATTAAAGAAATTAAATAGATCAATTTATTATAACTAAATTTAACTCAACAAATTCATATTATATATCACTTAATCTACTTAAATTAATCAATTAATTCAATTTAACTTTGCAAATCTGTTGGACTAGAGTTTGAATCAATCTTCTAACACAAACCTATAGAGAGAGAGAGGAATTGCAGAGGTAATGTTCTACCATTGCTAACCGCTTGCAACTTTCTATTGAAATTTATTGGACAAAGTTTGAATCAATCTTCCAACACAAACCTAGAGAGAGAGAGGAGTTGCAGAGGTAATGTTCTACCATCGCTAACCACTTGTAACTTTTTGTTGAAATCTATTAGACTAGAGTTTGAATAAGTCTTCTAACACAAACCTCATTCTGTTTTGAAAATGGGAGAAGAAGACGAAGATAAAAACTTACATGGCTTGTGTGTAATTCTCTCTTAAAAATATTCAATCCTTTAATTATTTATGTCAACTCATGTCTGCTGTCATCTCAATTTTTTCTTTGTATTGGTTAGGATAAGTATGACCATTTTCATGATGATGTCAACAAATAAAAGATTAATAAGATAAAGAAAATGGATATTTCCTTCTTATGAAAGAATTGAACAGACAGTCTGGTTGGTAGCTTGACGTATCTATCCGTATTTGGTTAAATTAGGTCAATTGGGACCCACCTAATAAGGGTACAAACACACACAGACTAAAACGGATGAGTTTGATAATAAGTCATGGGCACATATTCGAGCTAGCACCATGCCTTCTTTTGTGTTTTATGTTTTATGTTTTAACCTATCAACATCTTGGAATCATTGTTTGAAAGGTAAGGATGACATTGGAACTAGGGTTTGACATTTATGTCATGTGGTAAGTGAAAAATAAAAATGTAAGTAAACATTTTTATTTTTATCGTTGGATATAATGTCACTCCTACTTTTAGTTTTAAACATTTTGAGTTATTTTAATTATATCAAAAAAATAAAAAATTGAAATGATGAAATTAGAAATAATTTTTTTTAATTATTTTATCCTAATTATAAAATTTTTGGACAATTTTAACCCTTCCTAAGTTATAAAAAATATTTTAGATTATTTTACTCTAAGTTATAAAAAAAATACATCAATTTCATACTTATTTCTATCTTACCAAACAAACTTTTAAAATATATTTCTACTTCTATTTTTTTTTTACAATATTTTTACTTTTACTTTTATTTATATTTTCAAAAAAAAAAAAACTCTTCCATATCCTACCAAACATATCATTACTCTTGAAATTTCTGATCTCCCTTATCGCATACAAGTTAGCCCATCCCATTTTAATATGTACATTCTACCTCAACAAGTTTGATTACAGGAACGTGCTAGCCCATGTCCATCTTTGCCTATATACAAGTATTTTATATAGATTATATTATATTTATTATAATTAATTATTTTTTTAATTTATCTAAATTAATTAAATAACTTTTTATATTAAAAATTAAAAAATATTTATTTTTCAATTGATAAAGACAAAAATAAATTAAATAATACTCTTTCAATTTCTAATATATGACATAATTGTATATTTGATTTTATTTTTAAATATAAAATATATTTTTATATTTATTAATTTTTTAAATTATTTTTACTAATATTTTTGTAATAATAATTAAATAAAAAATAAAATAAAAATATAAGAAGATGATTAGATTATTTTAAATAATATATATTATATTAATTAATTTAATTTATTTAAATTAATTAAATATATCTTATATTAAGAATAAAAATAATACTAAATATCATAGGCTTCCACTTTGATCCGCCATTGAGTGGGAGTCCGTAGGTGTCGGCTTTTTAGTGGTCCGTTCCCCTTTCGAAGTGCTTTCCCCTTCATTGTTATGTCGTGGCTGCTGCCAATTTTTCTCTTGGTCCGTTTTATAAAATGGGAGCGAAAATATGAAACGAAATAAAAATTGGGCAGTTATCTTTTGTAAGAACTCTCCCGGTTTTTTTAACAGAAAAAATCATTAGTAAAAATAATTTTCTTCATATGTATATCAATATTTATTTGTAGAGGATAAATAATTATTTTGTTTATAAACTATTTAAATAAATTAAAAAATTAAATAAATTATTTAATAAAAAAATGACAAATAAAGACTATCTAAATTTTAAAAGATAAAAAAAGAGCATGTGAATTAAAAAACTAATAGATTGGGTATAAATCTCAATCTGTCCTTTTAAAATTTTGAGAAAAAAGACGAAATTGTCCTTAAAAGTATAAGTAATTACTTTAGTCGTTTATTACTTTTGTAATAGGATTTACCACTTGAGCAATAATTTTAACTACTTTCGTTAAGACATTTATTACTCTTAGTAACAATTGACTTGCAAATAATTATTTTTATTATTTATTACTCTTACAATAGGATTTATCATTTAAACAATAATTTTAATCACTTTCATTAAGACATTTATTACTCTCAGTAACAACTGAGTTGTACGTAATTATTTTAGTCATTTACTACTACTGCAATAGGATTTATCAATTGAGTAATAATTTGACCAATTTTATGAAGACATTTACTACTCTCAGTAACAATTGAGTTAAGAGTAATTACTTTAGTTATTTACAACTCTTACAATAAGATTTATAATTTGAATAATAATTTTAACTATTTTCGTTAAGATATTTATTATACTCTGTAATAACTTAGTTGTAAGTATTATTTTAGTTATTTATTACTCTTATAATAAATTTATAACTTTATTAATAATTTTGATAATATTAGATATCATCTTTTCTACTAACATCTAACAAACAAAATATTTATTAAAATGTTAATTTCTTAATAACTATAATTTAACATTTTATAAAATATCCAAGGATGCAAAGTAGTAAATGTGTTAAGGTAATATATTGCAAGTAAGGTTTTTTATAAAATAATAAATATCTTAATTAAAGTTATCAAAATTATTAAAGTTATAAATGTAATTGGAGGAGCAATTAACACGAGCAGAACCACCGCGAGACAGAGGTAGAATAGAGGCAAGGCGAGATGAGGCATAGAAGCAAAACAGAGGCAAGGTGAGGCACAGAAGTAGAAATAGAAACAAAACAAAGGCGAGGCACAGAAGCACAAATAGAACAGAGGTAAGGCATAGAAGCAGAAATAGAAGTAAAATAAAGGCGAGACACAGAAACAGAAACAGAAACAAAAACAGAACAAAGACAAGGTAGTGAAAGAGGAAGAAGCAGGATAGGCAAGGAAGAGGGAAGAGGGAAGAGGGAAGGAGAAGGAGGATATGTAAAGAAGAGGGAAGAGGGAAAAAAGAATGACAATTTAATCATTTTTCTAAGATCTTAAAAGGATAAATTAAAATTTATGACCAATCTATTTTTTATAAAATTCAGATAGTCTTTTTATCCCTTTTAAATTGAGATTGTCTTTTTCCTTTAATTGGTGTTGAGAGATAGGCAGAGAAATGCAGTGGAGGGAGGGAGTAACTCTCCTTATCAACAGTCGCTATAGCAGTTGCTAACTCACCAGGGCCACACCTTCTTGACGATCCACATCCTACCTGCTTCCTTCGAGTTGGTTCATTTTCTGCTTAACCTAGAATTCATACCGAGGCAACCCACGATTCAGCGTCAAGCCTTCTGTCGAATTTACTGTCTTTAGCAAGTAATAATGGCGTCTCTCAATTTCTCCTATTATTCTCCAGCATCTCTCTCGCGTCCTCGGTGAGTTTCTGCATCTTTTTTGTTTTTGTTTTGTTTGTTTTTGCCTGCTTTCTTAATCTGTTGTTTAAATTCTATGGTCTCCGAGAGAGAAACGGCTGATGCCATCTGGGATTGGGTTGTCAAGGGTGAATTCTTGCGGTAATTCCATTTCGGGTTATAAAGTCTTCTGCTTTTGTGTTTTCTTTGCTTCGTGTTATTCCTTCTTTATTTATATTGGCTTCCTTTTCATTTGTTTTTTATCTGCGATTGATTGTCGGAAAATATAGTTTGGCTTTATGATGTTTTGTGATACACATTTTGGTTTGATTGCATTCATTTTTAACTGTTGAAAGAACAGTTTCCAGTGTATGGGATACGACTTTTTGAAGATTCTCCTGAAACCGGCTTGTTGATTTTTATTTTTTAAATTAAAATACTTTTGACTGGAACTACGGGCCATAATGTATATCTGTAGCTTCCACTTGAAAGAATCGTATTCTTAATTCAGCTCATGTGATTCGCCATCTTTCTAGTACGTACTTATTGGAGAGACGATTATTTTTTATTTCTTTTTAAATGGATGGCACTCCTTTAATTATTGTGGAAGTTTTGATTACGACCTAGTGTTATCTAGTCTTTTCTGTGAAGCTCTATTATTCTTTAGGATATCCATTAAATGATCAAATGCACGGAGAGCTTTTCGAACTTTCTTCAAATTCTTTTCTATCATTCTTTTCTTGTATTCTGCCCACACTACTTTATGTTAGGGAAAACATTTAACGTTCATGTCGAAATAGTCTAGATAAAGTTTCTCTCCTTAACTAATAACTTACTGAACCATATTTTGTCTCCTGGATCTAAGAGTTTTACTGAACCATTACTCCATCAGCAGGCCCCTATGTTCATTGCTTTTAAATATTCAACTATTTCTCTTGGTTACGTTTGGATATGACCATTAGTAATTGAACTTTTTTTCTGCTCTGGTATTCTATGTAGGGCATGCCAACATTTAAAATTGTTTAATGGGTTGCATTCTATTCATGGACTCGGATGTGATTTGGCACTTCTTCGATTAAATTCTAAATTCTTGCAAAGTGATAAGAGTGTTGGTAAAATCAAGGCAACTCTGATATCTGGAGGAGATGACCTTGTCTTAAACGCAAATGGAAATAATGTTGAGAAACAACCCGGAGCAATTGGACATGGAACACTTGCAGCTAATACAATGGCAACAAGCATTGGTTTTCCTGTTGACAGTGATGATAAAGATGAATTTGACATCCCCACAGAAGGTTTTGCTTCCATCCCTGAGGCTATTGAGGATATTCGCCAGGGAAAGGTTGTTAATCTCTCCCTCTCCATCTCTTCACTCTTCCCGTTGAGAAGAATGTCCCTCTCCCTCTCTCCTCTTCCCTTTGAGAAGAATGGCCTTTTTTTTGTTTGGTTAAATGTGGTGGAAATAGAGTGTTAAAGTCATGCTATTTTATCACCGTTGGCAAACTTCATTTACTGACTGGTATTGGTGACACAGATGGTATTGGTTGTAGATGATGAGGACAGGGAAAATGAAGGAGATTTGATAATGGCTGCACAGTTGGCAACACCTGAGGCTATGGCTTTTATTGTGAAGCATGGAACTGGGATAATTTGTGTAAGCATGAAAGAGGAAGATCTGGAGAGATTGGAACTTCCTTTGATGGTAGACAGTAAGGATAATGATGAGAAACTTCGTACTGCATTTACTGTGACAGTGGTATGTGCGATTACTAAATGTGCATTTACATTTGGACTCAATGCTTATCCCTCATTAGGGTTTTCTGTTGCCATCATCAGCTAGAAATAGAAGAGAAACTTTAGGAAATAACTTGTTTCATCTAGCATTAGCTTGTTGTACCTGATTCTTTTATTTCCAAGTGTTTAAGTGACAACAATTATCATTATCATTTTTCAAAATGACAGTCAATTTGGAGGATTCAATTTTCATAATCATTGTTGTATTGTTGTAAATCTCTTTTCATGTAGGCATTTATTAACATTCAGTAATTTTCATTGCATTTGTAGGATGCTAAACGAGGTACCACCACAGGGGTATCAGCAGCTGATAGGGCAACAACAGTCTTGGCTCTTGCATCCAGAGATTCAAAACCGTATGATTTTAATCGCCCAGGCCATATATTTCCATTAAAATACAGGGAAGGTGGTGTCTTGAAAAGAGCTGGACATACAGAAGCTTCAGTTGATCTTGCCATACTTGCAGGATTGGAACCTGTGGCAGTTCTATGTGAAGTTGTAGATGATGATGGTTCCATGGCTAGACTGCCAAAGCTTCGCCAGTTTGCAGAGCGTGAATACTTGAAAATAATTTCTATTGCTGACTTAATAAGGTATCTGTTTTTGTTTCATGGAAGATGTACCAAGACTGTTGCATGCATATCTTTGTTGTCATTATGTTTAGGTTTTGCATTTACACAAATGCTGTTTGATATTTGACTAAATTCTAATCACTTTATTAGAATTTGAATCTGTTCAACTTCTGTGATTCTAATTTTTAATGATACGATCTGTGGCTTCCTTGGCAAACCATTTTTACATTGTAACATATTAATAAATGAAAATTCTTATCCATAGTTCAGTATACGGGAATCCTCAAATCTTTCTTTTTGATGGTTCTGTATCATATTCACTAAATAAATAAACAAAAATCTTTGTTAAAGTAAAAACATCACTATCTACTTGGTGGTAAGTTCACACATGCCGGATTCTTCTATTGCTTATTTAATTATCAAGGAGATTAACACTTAATCTTATGGCAGATATAGAAGGAAGAGAGATAAATTAGTAGTTCTTGCTGGTGCTGCGCAAATACCTACAATGTGGGGGCCATTCACAGCTTACTGTTACAGGTCAATTTTAGACGGGATGGAACATATTGCAATGGTTAAGGTATGGAGTGCTTCTGTTTCCATTGAACTTTTTGGTCATGTACATAATAATTTACTAATCTTTATGTACGAGCACTCTGTCAAATTACTTCAGCTATGGCTTAGTCTTAATTTGGTGCTTGTAATGATTGTTTGAAACCACTTAGATTTTAAACCCATGTTAGTGTTCATGAATTTTATAAGGGGTCTGCGTACAACCAATATTTTTGGTTGAGTATTCAAAAAATAAGCAAAATAAAACTCAAAATGAGGCCATGGGCTTTGGTAGTCCTATGCATAAATCTGATTAAAGAGTTTTAAACAGCAAGCCTATCTTGATGAAAAAAAAGTCATCTGTGTCATATTGAAAAAGGAGAATAAGGAGATACGATCGATAGTGAATATTAAATAGTGTGCTGTCCAATGCTAAAAGGTGAATGAAAAACCAGGCTTTGAAGTCACTGCTGTAATCATTGATATTTTTATATTTTGTTTTGCACTTCCACCTGATGTATTCGTCAGACTATTTTGACTTTGGGGAGTGAGCGTTCTTCCCATTTTGCTCTTTTATTGAGCTTTGCCTATTTTAAGCCGGGTTGTTGTGATATTGTTACATTATTTTGTTTCTATTTCTTTGCATTCGTAGCTTTTGAAGTGAACTTTGCCAAGCTCTTTCTAATAATCTCAAAAGTCTTCTATTTTGATTTTATGTCGTTCATTAGCCAATTCTGTGTAGTGTTTGTGGTCACAACTCTTCTTTTAAACAGGGTGACATTGGGGATGGAAAAGATGTTCTCGTGAGGGTGCACTCTGAGTGTCTCACTGGAGATATATTTGGATCTGCCAGATGCGACTGTGGGAATCAGCGAGGGCTCGCGATGCAGCAGATTGAGGCTGTTGGTAGGGGTGTCCTGATATATCTCCGAGGACACGAAGGAAGAGGTATTGGGCTTGGCCACAAGCTTCGTGCATATGACTTGCAGGATGATGGACGAGATACTGTTGAAGCCAATGAGGAGTTGGGTTTGCCTGTTGACTCGAGGGAATATGGTATTGGTGCACAGGTAATTAGTGTGAAGGGTACTTTATGAATAGAGTATCTGACAGCATAAACTACTTGCTTAGTTTTCCATTTTGATTTACAATCAACAAGTAGATTCTTAGGTAGAGCTGGAATAAAAATGTTTAGTAGATCGAGGTAATCAAAAGGAAAGATGGAGCATAGCCAGAATAACTTAGCCTATACTACATAGCTGGTCCTAAGCCTAGATAAAGGGATGTAAAATTTGATCGAATCTCTCAGTAGCCGACCATACTTGGTGGAATAATGTGAAAGAAGTGATTGAGTAGATCGAGCCAATCAAAAGGAGAGATAATTAAGCACGTGAAAGAGATCATTGAGAAAAGGTTCCAACTGCAATTGTTACTCTGCCTACCAGAGGACCTAGGGTTGGGTCTAAAATCTAGATCAAAGAGTTTAAGTTGAAGTTCATCTTCTAACGCCCATCAACTTTAAGGCAAAATTGAGCTTTCTTCTGCCTAGGCTTGGCTGAAGTTGGCGCATGAAGGGTTAAATTTCTAACATGCTGAAATATGTTTTTTGTAATTATTTTGATTTTTCTGTCTTTTGTAGACAAGATTTATCTGAGAATTTCTTAATATTAAAATTTCATGCATAACCCATAACTAGTGAAACATTTCAACAGTTTTCTGTTTGAAACTCTACTTGCAGATGTTGAGGGATTTGGGTGTTCGATCGATGAAGCTGATGACGAACAATCCGGCAAAATACGTGGGGCTCAAAGGTTATGGTTTGACAATTTCTGGTCGGATCCCATTAGTAACCCTGATCACAAAGGAAAACCGGAGGTATTTGGAGACAAAACGTGCCAAAATGGGACACATTTATGGTTTGGAATTCAACGACCAGTTGAGCAGTTACGCCACAGGCAATGGTAAAGTCAACGCCGATGATTCTAATAATGTTGTTCCTGGCTCATGATCTTCCGCTTTCAAAGTTTCCATGAGATAGAAAGCAGAAGAGGAAGGTTCATTTATAATTTGTAGGAACCTTAGTTATCATGTTTCAGATGTTTACTGTCAAGTTCTTCTATGAGAACATGATAGTTGGAGAGTCTCCTTTACTATTTTTTTTAAGAAAAAAAATAAGAGAATTGGTAGCAAATGCTTGGAAGTTTTTAGTTCGAAATAGGTGAATTCAACGAGTGAGAAACATGATTCTACTAGTGGTTCAATTTTTGTGAGTTACTTTCTTGGTACTCTTCCTCTTCCAAGTAGTGGACCCTAATAAGATAAGGCTTATTGTTGTTAGTATTCTTCCTCAACCAACCTGAACTTGTGCTTGGAGTTGAAGTTGGAAAAAAATCATATATGTTGTGTATTGTATAAAGGGCATATTTTTTGTTCAGGTTTATTGCTTCAGTTAGTATTCTTGGTGGTATACTCTCCTTGATTGCGGTATAAAATACCTTTAACTACTTTGTCAAAACTATAGAGAGAGGTGATTAGGTCATTAAATTTGTTTGAAGATGGGATAAATTCCCAATTTTTTTTGAATAAATAATGAAACTTCATTATCTCTTAAGGAAGAATACAACCAAAAACACTACAAATTAGCTTCCCTCATAAGCCTCCACCTCTTGTATAAGAGGTAGAGGTTGACCAAGGATACAAAAATTTTCATTTATACTATTAGAAAGTTTAGCTAATTGATCAGCAGTGGAAATATCTTCCGGGTTAACGTGTGTGAATACAATGTGCCACTCTCTTGACTAGAAACCCAACCTCATCTATTACGTGTAAGTGTTTAAAAGGATGGTAATTCTTTTCTTCTATTTTTTTTATAATATTAACCGATCATATTACTAGATATTTTAATTTTAAAGTTTATGACTGTCCTTTCTAGTATAAATATATTATCTAAAAACTAAAGTTGAGATCTGGAGAAATTTAGTAGGATTTTATACTATTAGATCAACTCCGTTGGTAAAAGATCATCACTCTCACATCCATTACTCAAATATATAGCTTCTATACAGTCAGAGTAAAGACAAATTTTTCTGAAGCCTTTTGCTCCAACACAGATGGAGACAAATTCCCAATTTATTCATATTTAAATAAAAAAATTAAATTTATATTACATTTTCTCTCTTAGTTAATAATTTTAAATTGGAATAATATTGAAAAAGCTTAAATACCAAAGAGAATATATATATATATATATATATATTAAACTTTTTCAAAAATAAGAATAGAGTAGTCGCAACTTTATGGGTATGAAATGGCACAACTTTAAATTTTGTTTTGGGGATAATGTTGTCAAAATCGTGTTTTAGCTTGTTGATAAATGTGTGCCAGAAATAAAATTGTGAGTTTATAATTGTTGAATGATTTTTAAACTTGTAAAAGTTTTCAATTTGTATGGGCCTCTTTTTTTTATCTCATGAGTAATGAAATGATCTTGGGGAATTATCATCTCCAAAGCTACCTACGGGAAAAACAAAGGATCCATGAGAAACAAAAAAAGAAAAAAATTGTCCTACATATACTTTCTTAGCTTTCAATTTCTTTACTCAAATCCAATCAAATTATGTATTTTCAGTATTATTTATAGAAAACGCCCAAGTGTGTGTTTAGTTTTTTTTTTTTAAAAAAAATACTTTTAGACCGAAACTAATCACCTAAGCAATCACTTTTGTGTTAGAATTGATTATTGATAAAATAATAGTTTTCCTCATTTAAAATTATAGTTTTTAAAAAATGATCTCCACAGCTTTTAGATATATTTTTTAAATATTTTTATGAGAAATGATGATTTCATCTTTATAATTTTTTCCCTTTTGCTTCTCTCTCCTTTCTCTTTCGTTACCTCATATTTTTTCTGATAATTTTTCTATTAAAAGAGTTATTATAATAATTTAAATACTTATTTTTTAAAATATTTTTTATATAAAATTTATTCTTTAAAATTACTTTATAATTAATTTTCTCTAAAATTTATTCTCTATAAATTAAACCAATTGAAAAACTTATCAGATACTTGGTACAGAAGTAATACCAATTGAAAAAAAAAATACTCAAAATGTTACATAAAATACCAAAAGAGTTTTATTCCCGTTCAACGGCTACTTGGTTCAGAAGCAATACACTGTCAACCACAGATATTACTTAATGTATTTTATAAAATACAAAAATGAGTTGTCAGCATTCAACGGCTAGAAGTAAAGATGCAACGATCAGTTGTCCTTCTTCCTCAACGGCTTGCGCGGGTTGCCTCGGTTATTAAGCCACGTGTACGGATCCGATTCACCTACAGATATAATTTACTGGCTCAAGATGATAAGCCTCTAAAAGAAAATGACAAAAAATTAATTTCTCATCTTCTACTCTCGTATTCTTAATTTTAATTTAATATCTGTATAATTAAAATGAATAAAAAATTCAGTTTATCTAATATATATAATTTTCTTATTATTTTTTAATTTTAAGAATTCAAATTCAGCTAGGTAACAACTTTGCTGGTGCACTTTTTCTCGAGATCCGCTTGAAAATCATTTCACCTCCTCAACGGCTATCTCCACCTGCTTCACCCTCCTATAAATACTCTCCATCCTCTCTTGTTCTCCACAACACTTTGCTCATCTCTGCAACTCATTACTCTTGAATCGCAGCCTCACCGACTACAACACATTCTTTCAATTTCTCTAAAATGGCGCGCTTCTCTTCCGTGTTGGTGTTGATTCTGGTGGTTCCACTGTTGGTGAGCCTCGCATTGGCTCGATCTCCGGTTTCCTCTCCCAAGATCTTGTCTCCGACTGGGTCGCTGGCGCTGGCTGCTCCACCTAAGGCATCTTCTCTGTCTTCTCCTTCAGAGTCGCCCGTCGAAGCTCCGGCGATGTCTCCATCCTCAATCTCTGCTACCCCAACAGAAGCGCCAGCTCCAGCAGTGAGCAGCGCCGAACTGAATAGGTTAAGCCTCGCTGGATCTGTTGCTGTGGTGGTCATGGCTGTGGCTTTGGTGATGTAGATATTACAGTAGGGTTTAGTTCCTGCTCTGTAATGTAAGGTCGTGTTGCTTTCGTTTCAAGATTTAGATAATTCATTCATTTGATTTATTTTTGTGTATGTTCCCTATTATGAATTATGAACGATATTCTTTATTACTAAATTCTAAATTGTTGTTCTCTTTTAATTTGGAATTACCTAGTTTACGATTTTCAAAACTGTTTAGAATTCATGAGAATCCATTTATCAGATTTATGCAATATCTCCGACTAAATCAAACAGGGGAATCTAACAGAACCCAAATATTTTGCCCTAGAAGCTGAACTGATATTCAATATCAAGGGGAAACAAAGAAGAAACAAAAGCTGTTACCAAAAAAAAAACAAAGAGGAAACAAAAGTTGAAAGGAATTTACAGAAAATAAATGACTCTGCAGAACAAACATCATCTTTCTTTAGCTTTGATTGGTATAAGATATGGGAGAATTGTATTGAAGTACAGTGGAAGACAAAATTAAGTGCAGAAAAGTTTCTTGAAATCATCTTAAAAACGTTGCCGCCTTTGGAGAGAGGCATCTCTACAGTTAAATGAAGGGATCCTACCTGGGTTAGGATTAAAGTATTTTTTTTCTAAAGTACATTAATTATCTTCCCTAACTCATTATCATTTTCCACTGCAATATCTTGTCATGTTAAAGATTTGACAAAAAGGAAGAAGAAGACGCACTGATCCCTGCATGCACTGGAAGTCAAAAAATAATCATAGCCCATTGAAGATGAAGATGGAAATCGTACAGACAAAGACATATGGATGTGGCCAGACACCAACTCACACAAATCCTTTTAAAAATCAACAATGAACTTCTTCTCCTCCACCATATCAGCTCCCTTCTTCTTCTTCTTCTTCTTCTCTGCGTCGCCATGGAATCTTTGAGAGCTATGTGGTCGACGCAGCAGAAACTTTATCAGCTTCATCATCACTTTGTTTTGGATACCTTTTATGGCGCCAGGTCATCTTCTTCCCATGGTGGACTTAGCTAGATTGTTAGCTCCGAGAAATATGAAGGTGGCGATAATAACAAAGCTGCGAAATGCTGTTCGAGTTCGAGCAAACATCGATAGAGAGATACACTCGGTTTCATCAATCACAGTTCAACAATTTTGATTCCCAAATGCTGAGGCTGGTTTACCAGATGGATGTGAGAGCTTAGACTGTCTAACTTCCTGGATCTTTTCGTCAACTTTGCGAAAGCTTTGTGTATGTTGCAGGATTCAGTTGAACAACTCTTTGAAAAGCTTAGTCACTTTCCCACCTGTGTGATCTTTGACAGACACCTTCTATGTGTAGCTGATAGTGCCAAGAAGCTGCAAGTTCGAGTAAAATTCGACGGTTCTAACTGTTTCACTCTGTTATGTAATCATAGTCTGTATAATAATTATAAAGTCTATGAGAACGTGTCCAAATCAGAACCAATCGTCGTACTGGATTGCCCCATAGAACTGTATTTAAAAGAACTCAAAGTCCTGAGTGGTTTATAGTTAACAGAGGCGAAGACCTCAGTGTTTTACGAGAGAAAATAAGGGAAGAAGGAGAAGTAGCAGATGGGGTGATAGTGAATAGCTTTGAAGAGTTGGAACCTGAGCATCTGAAAGAATACAGAAAAGTCACTGGAAAAAAGGTTTATTGTATTGGTCCGGTGTCACTCTCAAACAAGTACGACATGGATAAGTCTAAGAGAGGAAAACCAGACTCAAACGAAGAAGAAGAAGCCAAGTATTTGAAGTAACCCTATTATTTTTCCCTATTTGTAATTGTCTTATGAATTTTTTCATTATTCTTATTAATTTCCCTACTCATCTTGTTAATACTTATATTTAACTTGTTAATTTTCATATTATTGTTAAAGCCCATAATCTTCTTCTTAAAGCCTCTATTTATCTTATTAATTTTTTTATTATTCTTATTAAAATCCCTATTATTTTTTCTTTCATTGGGGGTATTTTTATCTTTTAATATTATAAAGTTAATTTTAATTCCATTCTTGAAGTAAGTGAAATTTTAGAGTTTTTTTGAAAGCTTTTAGAAATAAATTTGTTGCGGTCTTTGTTTAAGATTTTTCCTTGAGTATATGAAGTAATTAAACCGAATCCACATGCATTAATGTCTTTGGATCCCTTCTTAATTATTACTCTTATACTCTTTCTTGGTCCCTCACATGTTCTAAAAGGTATTTTTAGTTCTTTTTATATAAAACTATTTGAGAGTTTTAATGAGTATTAAATATTTTTCTACATATACCATTAATAATGGTAATAAAAAAATAAAAATTAATATAATATTAAAATTTATTATAGTTAATAAAATATTAAATTATTTTAATATATGACAAATTATACATGTGAATTGGTCCAACGTTTTGCCATTAATTGACTATCATAATCACAATGCTTTAATTACTTGGCACGAAATTCAAGAGAAATGGGGGAGGAATCTACTAATTATATGCACAAAACTTTTGAGATGATTCTCTATTTATCATATATCTCTACTAACATTTATGATGTACATTTCTTAAAATTAAAGAATTTTTTATGAATATTCCTACACCTAAATAACTTGTTGTGGATGAGGTGGAAAATAAAATAGAATGACTTAGGAAAGTTAACTTTATGTTCTTTAATTTGAATTTTGGATGTTCATGAACTTCCGCTAAACATGATAATTGTTTATAACAATAACAGTAATATTAGAGAGTAAATGTCAGTTTGAATAAGAGTTTAGAAAAGGATTTATAAAAAAAAAAATTTAGACAGCTTTTAAAAAAAGATTTTGGAGAAAATCTTATAAAAAAAAATAGTTCTGAATAAATGAGCGTTTGGATAGTTATTATAAGAAGGACTTTTATAATTAAAAAATTATTAAAAATGGTATAATTTTATTAAAAATAGGAGAGAGAGTGGAGAAGAGAGAGGAGAGAGGGTGGAGAAGAGAGAGAGAGGAGAGAGAGTGTAAAAAAATAAGCGTAAAATAATAATTGGGTAGTTCATAAGCTCTTTTATTATTCCAGAAGCTAATCTCAGTAGCTTATCCAAAACTTTAGTTTTAAACTATGGTTTGGTCCAAAAGCTATTTTGGACAAATATAATTATTTATTTTAAAAAAATTTTAAACTAAAATTTAGACTAAAAGTCTTTTTAAAACTTTAATTTTATAATTTTCCAAACAAGCCCTAAATATAAAAACTGGGAGATGATCTACATGAGGGTTAGGAGGGGCGGCCAACCTCTTATTAGTGCTTCAATTTTATTTTTAGGCTTTATCGTTCTCAAGGGTTATGCCTTTCTTTTAATCTGGACGGTGCTTCAATTTTATGGTTTCTATTTTATTCTTCATCTCTTGCCAACAAAAAATGGAGAGACCCACTATAACATCTTAATTTGTATCTCTAATATTACTATTAGGGCGTGATTTATAAATTAACTTGAGATTTGGAATTTTAAAATTAAGAATTAAGTGATTAAGAAAAATCATAGAATATAATTAAAAATTTAAGTTAGTAAATATTTACTAATATTTTATCTTTTATACTCAAATTATTATATTTATAATATTATACTCTTTTTAGTCTTTAATATAAATTATTTCTAATTACTTTTCATATATTAAAAAATAAAAATTGAGTCATTAAATTTATCCTAAATTAATAAATTTTTTTAATTTTACCCCTATTTAAAATACGGAGTTTGAGAAACTTCGTTACAAAATATTGAACATTAATTAATGATAAAGATACAAAAAAAAAATAATTAGTAAGGTTGTTGATACTTTATAATAAATAAAGACAAAAAATACTCTTTAGTTGGTGCCTTGTAATAAGAATTAAAAAAAATAATTTATTTGTACGTCTATAAAAAAATTATTACAATTTCACCTCTTAATCTCAAATTTCTAATTCCGAGGCCACTGTATAAAAACATTATAAAACCAATCAGTGTTAATAAAAGTATCTATTTAATCAAATTTCTAAATAGTAAACTATTCAAAAATATTTGAATATAAAAGGGTCATAAACATGTTATTATCAAACTCATGACTTGTTAGATTTAGCGATTTTAAGTTTCTAACTTATAAAATTATATCAATTCTATTTAAATTCATACTAGTTATAAATTTAGCTAAACTATCACCCACTGAGTTTATTATTTTTGAGTTTCTAACTTAAAAAATCGTATCAACTCACTCTTAAATTCGTACTAATTTTTTATATTTGATTATATTTAGTGACTTTATATATGAATTACATATAAATTTCTTTGTTAGGCATGATAAACTATGAATGGTAATTAATTTAATTTCAATTATTAAGTTTTAAAATATATTTAAACTAAATTATTGTTATTTTTTATATTTTAATTATTTAATTATATATTTTTAATAGTTATTTATTGATAAAGATAAACTTTTATCAATTTACAATTCAAATTTACTATCTGAATTTATGTCCTATTACGAATTCGTTTAAACTCATAGCTTTGATAAGATTAGTCATGAATGTATTGATTTCATGCAAATATTTATAATCTCGTGTCCCTTAAAATCTAAATCTGAATGGTATCACTTTAATGTTTTCTTACGTGATATTTATATATTCAGTAATGCTCATTCATATTAACAGATTGCGCTTCAGTTTGAATTTTCTACATCTTACAAAAAGAAAAAAAAACAATGCATAGAGGCCATTGAAAGAGAAATATAGATGGAGATGGAAGAGGTAAGAATCGTTTTTTTACTCTAGATTCAGCTGACGAAGAAGTGAGACATATGATTATTTAGAGTGTCTTCGATTTCTAGAGAATATCACTTTGTTATAATTCTAGTTGACGCGTTTAGGGGAGATATTCTAGTTCTTAGGTGCTTAGGTTTACGCTAGAGAATAATTGACAGTTCGCCCTGCCCAACATTGATATCACTTAGAAAGAAGAGATATTTTGCCATACCCTTAAATCGTAAGTGAGTCCAACCCTATTCTAAAATTTTTTGTATAAAAAAAAATAAAAAGCGCTTTTTTTTTTTTTTACTTTTTAGTATTAGTCTTCCTCCTTCGCAATGTTGCCTATTGAAATAAACCTTGTTCAATTTTTTCAATTATTTAATAAACCAAGTTTATTTCAATTATTTAAATAGACATGGAGAGGTAGTAGTATTTACTTATGTTGGAACTTATAGTTTTAGCCGATTAATGACGTGGTATAGTATGTAAGCTCATCGATGAGTAGAAGGTTAATGTCCGGGATGAAGAAAAAAGAAAGGAGATGAGGGTGAAGGCGTAGGTTCTCACTTTAAAAAATATATATATATATATATTATCATAGCATCACATAGAACGAGTTATAAGAGATTTAGTTGTTTTCTGAAAATAAATATAAATAGAGATGATAGAGAAAAATATAATGATTGAATTACGATAAGTTAAAGTATAGTGAATAATTAAATAGATTTAATAATTAATTTTCCCATAAAAATCACAGTTTTTATAATAAAATTGAATTTATACATATGCTCATATTTATATTAATATTCACATTCATGAATGAATGAATATCAATAATGCATGTACAAGTACCAATAATGCTCAGTTCAGTTTTTCAGCCTCTCTATAAAGACTCTCACGAGTAGTGTTATCGAATTCGAAACCCATCGTCATCATCTCTACTATTGCTACATTGAATCTTCTGCAGCTCGCCATGGCCCAGAAACTTGTTGAGCTTCATCACTTTGTTCTTTGTTGAGCTTCATCTTCTTCCCATGGTAGGACATAGCTAGAATCTTAGCTCGCCGGAGTAAGAACGTGAAGGTGACCTTCACCACCACACCCCTCAACGCCGTTCGACTCATCAGAGCCGCCATTGACAGAGAGATTCACTCTGGTTCACCCATTCATCTCCAGTTTTTTCAATTCCCAGAGGGATGCTGTGAGAGCCTAGATACTGCAGCTTCCATGGATGACGTAGCGAGCTTGTTCAATGCCGTGTGTACGACATTACAGGACCCACTTGAAGAACTCTTTGAAAAGCTTAGTCCCACACCATCCTGCATAATATGACCCACATGTTCTATGTGTAGCTGGTGTATCAGAAAAATTCCAAGTTCCTGCGATAGTATTCGATGGGACAAATTGTTTCAATCTGTTATGCAATAATTGTCTAAGTACTTCCAAGGTCTATGATGACGTCGTCTCAGATTAAGAACCTTTCATTGTCCCTGCCTGGATTGCCTCATAGGGTTGTCTTAAAAAAACCTCAAATTCATCAATTTTTTACTTCTCACATATGCATGATAATCACTTTCGGAGAAGAAGTACGGCAGGCTGAAAAAGCAGCATATGGGGTGATAGTGAATAGCTTTGAAGAGCTGGAAGAAGATTACTTGAAGGAATATAGAAGAGTGACAGGTAAAAAGGTTTGGTGTATCGGACCTGTCTCACTCTCCAACAAGGACGACATAGATATGGCTCTGAGAGGCAAACCAGACTCAAAAGAAGAAGAAGCAAGTATTTGAAGTGGCTTGATTCGTGGCCTGCAAGATCTGTAATCTATGTCTGCCTTGGAAGCTTGAACCGAGTGACACCAGAACAATATTGATGGAACTAGGTTTGGGGCTGGAATTTGGGGCTGGAAGCTACAAAGAGACCATTCATTTGGGTGCTGAGAGGTTCATATAAAAGAGAGGAAATGGAGAAGTTACTGAAGGAAGATGGATTTGAAGATAGAGTAAAAGAAAGAGGATTCATAATAAGGGGTTGGGTTCCTCAGGTTCTGATACTATCACACACAGAGATTGGAGCATTCTTAACACATCGTGGATGGAACTCAACACTTGAAGGGATATGTAATGGGTTGCCATTAATAACATTTCCTCTATTTGCTGCATAGTTTTATAATGACAAGGTTGTAGTTCAGTTGTTGGAGACAGGTGTGAGGGTTGGAGCTGAGAGTGCTATAAATTTTGGGGAAGAAGATAAGTATGAAGTTCAAGTGAAGAGGGAAAAAGAGAAGGAGGCAATAGAGAAAGTGATGGGTGAAGAAGATGAAGAAAGTGAGAGGATAAGAGAAAGAGCAAGGAATTATGCAGAGAAAGCAAACAAGGCAATGCAGAAAGATGGATCTTCTTGGCTTAACATGTCGCTGATAATTGAAGACATAACACGTCATGTCATGGTGGGGTTGAAGTTGAATGAAGCTAATCAGCTACAACAAAGTCCAAATGCCTAAAGGGTTAATTTGCCTATCTTAACTTTGGATTTTTTTTTTATTATAAAATTTTTTGATTTTTTGATTTGAAGAGTGTTGTTTCGGCTCTTTTTTCCCCTTTTCGAGTGTTTTTATGACCTCCCCATTCAAGAGCCTATACTAGGCAAAGAGCGCACACACCTCCAAATCTGTTATTGAATGCTTATTAGTAGGGCCTTATAGTTCTGGATCATCTCTCTTTTGGACTTCACTCTATCGAAGCTTCTGCTCTCAACATCTTGTGTGCAGCCTGTAGGATCAAAATTGATTGCTCTGGACAAGTTGAGTGGTACCTCTATCAACATCGTAGATCAAGAGCTTCAGTCTTTATTGCACCTTTTCAATCCTGTGTTTTCTATTATTATTGATAATCAGACCCTTGTTAAAATTAGGAATTGCTTTCCTTTCTCTGCTTCTTCTCTTGTAACGTAACTGTGTTCCTTTTCTATAATACTCTTATGGTCTTTAATATAGGATTTATTTAACTAATTTGATTAGATTAAAGAAGTTAGTTAAATTAATTAGTTAATATGATATTTTTTTCTAAAACACTATAATAATCTTCTTTAACTCCCTCCATATCTCTCTCTTACTTTATTTTGTTGAGAGATTATCAATAAGAGTAATTTAGAAAAAATTTGATCAATATAAAAAATATCTTATACTTAATACTAAGATTAACTCTCTAAATAAATTATATATTAAGGACATGACCAGCATCATTTTTTCTTTCATTAAAAAAATATATAATACAAAGCCATGATAAAATCTAACAGAACTTTTTTTAAGAAAATGAAAAAATTAATCTTTTTTGTCCTTATAATGTTAACATAACTCATTCCTAAACTTAATTTAACCATTCAAAATATATTATCCTATGTTTTAAAAAATAAAATTATATATTTTATTAATCTTATAGACTAAAATTTTAAATAGTTAAAACTATAGAGATTGAGTTACAATGAGTAAAAGTTCAGAGACTGAGTTTCAATTAAATTAAAACTATCAAGATTGAGGAGTTGTAGTTTAAAAATTGTGTCAAAATTATATAGATAAAAAAATAATTTTTCCAAAAAACCCAAGACAGTTAAGCACCTACACTCTGAAGGGACTCTCTAGAGTATTGGGAAAACAAAACCAACCATATAAGCATGTTTGGATAAGAGTTTAAAAAAGTATTTATAAAAAAAAGAGCTTTTGAACAGCTTTTAGAAAATAGCTTTTGGAGAAGAGTTTATAAAAAAAAAGTGATTATGAATAAATGAATGTTTGGATAATTATTGCTAGAATAACTTTTGTAATTAGAAAATTATTAGAAAGAGTATGATTTTATTAAAAATAGGATAGAGGAGAGAGAGTAGAAAAGAGAGAGGAGGGGGGTAGAGAAGAGAGAAGAGAGAGGAGATATAAGAGAGGATAGAGAAGAGAGAGAAGGAAAAGGAGAGATGGTGGATAAGATAGAGGAGAAAGGAGAGATAGTGTAATAAAAAATAAAGGTAAAATAGTAATTGGATAGTCCATAATTTTTTTTACTATTCTAAAAGTTAGTCTTAATAGTTTATCTAAAACTTTAATTTTAAACTATAGTTTGGTCCAAAAGTTTTTTGTATAAATATAACTGTTTATTTTTAAAAAAATTTAAACTAATTTTTTTTTTAAAACCTTGGTAGGAGGATTTCTCACATGCACTTTAATTATTTGTTTCTCTAACTGTACGGCTAAGCATTTTAAAATTAAGTTCATAGTATTGTATATAGGCATGGGCCCATCAAATAACAAATATAATGGACTATGGAATTGTTAAGTTTAATCATTTCCTGTAATTGACAACATTGATTCAGTTTGCAATACAAAACAATATTAGGCTATCAGCTGTACATGCCCTTGCTAATTATATTGAAGCCATATATATTAGCTTTTAATTTTATATTTATTTAATTATTGCTGATTTGGAAGCTCAGTTTATGATGCAGTCTTTGTGTGTAATCTGTAGAAAGAGACCTGCAAAATCTGCAAAGGGCAATCCCACGCTTTACTATCTTTATGTAAATAGGTGTGTGTGTATATATTCTTATAAAAATTATGAAATTAAAATTTAAAAAATCCCATAAAAATACTATTTAAATTTCAAAATTTTAAATTAATTTTTTTTACTAAAATTTTAATCAAATAGTTGGATTTACCCATGATCTAAGTAGGAATATGTATGTACCCTGTTAATCTTAATCTTGTTAGTATTCTCACTTTACTTAATTGTAGTGGTGTCTCTCTAAACGTCATGATGCTATTAAAAATATATGATCCCTTGACCGCTGAACTCACAATCTTAAATCAATTTTATTTTTTACACTTTAATAAATATTGACTACTATATTTAATAATCAAAATTTTTAATTTAAAATTTAAGTAATATATGTTAAAATTTTGGCCTCCCATCCAAATAATGTCATGTCATTTTCAACAAGTCACCAGGCCAAATCTTTCCCTGAGTATTGTCTCTGTTTTATCATTTATGATGATATGTGTGTGTGTGTGTAGGTGCAGGCGGGCAGCTTTTGACTAGCTTCATATATGTATGCAGCTTTTGACTTTCTTCATATATGTATGCAGCTTTTGACTTTCTTCATATATGTATGCAGCTTTTCACTTTTATTATTCACTTTTCAATGATTTTTTTTTTCAGAGAAAAAAACAGATAAAATATATTAAATAAAACAAGTAATATATACATTCACAGCCCCTTTGCTAGTTTGCTTCACCATACTTCCCCATATAGCAAGCCATTCAAGAGCCAGGCTTCAACATCATGATTTCAAAAATTCTAAGTTATGCCAATTATTTGGTCTAATCTTGACTCTTCTATAGTTTTAACTTAAAATATAGCGATTATATAAAAGTTCATTTTCAATTAATATTATTATTATATCGCTAAAATTTTACTTATTATTATTATTATATACAAAAGGACAGAAAAGATAACAAATGACCAAACCAAATCAAGTTAGATCCGCTTCTCAAAAAATATTTTCGAGGTATCCTACAGACGGGTGCATGTTAGAATCTTAAAAGAAACAATAAAGCTTTCTTGGCAAAACAGTCAGCAAAAATTTTAGTTATTGTTTTTCTTATTAGGATTGAACACAAGCCAGAGTTTAGGATTAATTCTAGCTTGTTAAATCAAGTTTAAATTTTTTTCCCCAGGTAGAGTTAGCCCATAAAAACCCGGCCCTTCCTATTTTTTTATACCTATTTGTTTTAAAATCATTTTAATAATTAATGAGAGTTAGTATAGATGGTAAGAAACGAACTCGTATCTCACAAGGACGTAAGTTTAATTTCCACTGCCGTTATGAGGACACTGTTAATAGGCGATATCGTAAGTTCCCTGTAAATACTCTCTAAGTCTTAAGACTGTGCCCTAACTTTAGTAGAGGACCGGTGCTAAACTTACCTAAACTTTTTTTTTTACAAAAAAAAAATTATTTTAACACGTATTTGTTATGACATTGCATAAGATTCTAGTTAGGTCATGTGCTGCAAGAAATTAAACCCTCTTGATTCAGAAGAACATACGCTAATGACTTGATCGAACTTCTGTCAATTGACTACAAAATCATTAGTCCCAAGTTTTATACCTTTTTGTTGTGTTTTGGGCGTGTCTTTAAGTAGGCGTACAAGTTTTTAATCAAAGCTTCAGCGTTTCCTTGTATCTCAAAAAACAACAAGGTAAATACCTTTTTTTAATAAAGAGGACTAGATGTTAAGGGTATGAGATTGTAAGCAGAATCAAATCGATGATCACCTCTCACTTACTACTGAGTTTTCATGTTCATCAGGCCACAAAGTCATCTGACTGGCGCTACCAGAGGCGGAACCTTGAATCTTAAGGCATCCGCGGCTCCATCCATTCAAAGTAACAACTGCCAACAACTCAAACGTACCTGTCCGCACAATAATCAAAGTATCACAGTTATGAACCTTTCATACGTACCCAGCTGCTTAGCTTGGTTCTTCCTTATTTGTGCCTCACCCTCTTCTTTCATGTGTTCCTCACTTCAGTTTCTTTTCTTCTCCCAACAAAAACACATTTCTCAATGTCCATTTCAGTTTCTTGCCAGCCTGCATCTCACTCATCACCACCTTCAACAACTCTATAAAACCACTGCTTCTCATATGTTCCAAATCAAACAAATCTCATCTTCTCTCTAACCTTTTCCATTGAATCTTTCTGCAAATTAAAACACCATGACGCTGCAGAAGAATCTTGAGCTTCACTTTGTTTTGATCCCTTTCATGACCCCAGGTCATCTTCTTCCCATGGTGGACATAGCTACATTGTTGGCTCGCCATAACCAGAATCTGATGAAGGTGACCATTCTCACCACACCCCTCAATGCGGTTCGAGTCAAATCCACCATTGACAGAGAGATCCGATCTGGTTCATCAAACCTCCATCTTCAACTCTTTCAGTTCCCAAATGTTGAAGCTGGTTTACCTAAGGGATGTGAGAGCTTCGATACCTTACCTTCTACAGATCTTCGTTTTAACTTCATGAAAGCTTTGTTCATGTTGCAGAAACCACTTGAACAACTCTTTGAAAAGCTTAATCCATCTCCAACCTGCGTCATTTATGACCCTTTCCTTCCATCTGCAGCTTCTGTTGCTAAGAAATTCAGAGTTCCAGGAATAACATTCGATGGAACTAACGTTTTCAAACTGTTGTGCAATCACAACCTGTGTAGTAATCCCAAGGTCTACGAGAACGTGTCTGATTCAGAACCAGTCACTGTCCCTGGATTACCCCATAAGATTTCGTTTAAAAGATCTCAGCTTCATTCGTTCTTTAATGTACCCACAAAGTTAGACGCTGAGTATCGTGACAAAGTCTGGGAAGCTGAAGAAGAAGCATATGGGGTTATAGTGAATAGCTTTGAAGAACTGGAATCTGAGTACCTAAAAGAATACAGAAAAGTCTCAGGAAAAAAGGTTTATTGTATCGGTCCTGTGTCACTATCCATCAAGAACAACATGGACAAAGCTCAAAGAGGCAAACCAGACTCAAACGAAGAAGAAGAAGAAAGCTTCCAATATCTGAAGTGGCTTGATTCATGGACTGCAAGATCTGTCATCTACGTCTGCCTCGGAAGCTTAAACTGTGTTCCACCAGAGCAACTCATGGAGCTAGGTTTAGGGCTCGAAGCTACAAAGAGACCATTCATTCTTGTGCTGAGAGGAGCTTATAGAAGAGATGAAATGGAGAAGAAACTGAAGGAAGATGGATTAGAAGAGAGAGTGAAAGGAAGAGGACTCATAATAAGAGGTTGGGTTCCTCAAGTTCTGATACTGTCACACAAATCAATAGGAGCATTCTTAACTCACTGTGGATGGAACTCAACACTTGAAGGGATATGCAGTGGAGTGCCATTGATAACATTTCCTATGTTTTCTGAGCAATTCTATAATGAGAAGGTTATTGTGGAGGTGTTGGAGATAGGTGCAAGGTTGGGAGCTGAGAGTACCATGAATTTTGGGGAAGAAGACAAGTATGGAGTGAAGGTGAAGAGGGAGAAAGTGAAGGCGGCGATAGAGAAAGTGATGGGTGAAGAAGATGAAGAAAGTGAGAGGATAAGAGAGAGAGCAGAGAAGTTTGCAGAGAAAGCAAAGAAGGCAATGAAGGATAAAGGAGGACCTTCTCGTCTGAATATGTCAGTGCTGATTCAAGACATAATACTACAACAACAACAACAGGTCATAGGATTGAATTGAACGAAGAAGCTCTATAAAAACTTCAACAGAGGATCAAAAGCATCAAGAATTTGTCTTTTCTCAACTATGGAATCTGCAGAATATTGTTGAGCTTGATGAGCCTGCTGCTATTTTTCTCTTTTCTCTGTTTTTTTTTTGGGAGTCTGATTCATAATGTGGTTCTACATTTTGAGTGTAATCTGGGGAAAGAGATGAGCGAATTAGTAACTTGAACTTGTGTGTGAATCTTCCATTGATCCAAGAGAGCAGCGTTGGTGGTTCAAACAAATAAATTTATATCATTGTTACTTTTGTTGTTTTTTTATTTGCCGCATATGATCTACATTATCTAAATATAATTTTAACTTAGAAAAAATAAAAAGTAAAAAACTAAATCTAAATTGTTCGTATTCAGATTTGGTGCCCATCACTCGCACCTGGTCCTAAACTGAATGCTTGTTATTTAGTAGATATCTTTATTCTATTGATAATTTTTTAGACAATGATTTTTTTTTAATTTTAATTCTCAAAAGTAAATACAAATATATAAATTCAAACAGAATTCAGTCAAGTGTGAGAATTTAAATCCTAATGACTCTTGTAAAATATCTTGGAAAAGAAACCATAAAGTAAGTTTTATTTTGTACAGAGTTGAAATAAATCACATTATTTCTAACTTATATAGATAATACAAGTGCTACAAATTTTATGTTATATATAGATTAATTCGACACGTATCTAGATTTTCTACTAAATGTACTACATGCTTAAGGAAACTAAATATTAAACCTTTGACTAAATGCTTAAGGAAATCAATAAAATGTCAAATGTGCTAGGCTAAATAGTTAAGTTGGTGTTTACTTTAAATACCACTTTACATAACAAGGTCGAATAAAATCTTGGAATCCCAAAGCATACATTATTGGACCTATGACACTTCGAGGCCCAAGCTAAAAATCAACATATCATGAGCCCAGACATTAATTTCCGATCCATGAAGAAACCCCTTTGAGCAAAAAGAATAAAAAAAGAATAGTTCAAGAAGGTAATAAATTTGACTTTGATATATTCTGCATATATACATACATACATATATATATATATATTATAGACCGTAATCCATATTCTGTTTGTCCCTGTCCATTATCTTCTTAACAAAAGACATAAGAAGAAAAGTAAAGGGAATACATAGGGAATGGTTGGGAAATATAAATGTGTTATAGTTTCGTTTCTCCCATATTATAGGAAATGCACATTAGTTTTTTTAAAAAAAGATAGATGGCAGGCTAGAGTCTAATGAAGTCTATCAAACCCCGACTTTGTGCCACCCAAGGCACATCTTGTGCCACTGGACTAAATGGCGTCTGGACAGAATGGACCATTTGTTGGCAATTTAATGTTTGCTCCTTGTTTCCACCATTTGTTGGATTCTTTTCTATTGCTGTAGAGCTCATTAGGCAGAAGAAAGGGGCAGCAAATCGTTGCTCAAAGATGGTTTCTCAATCACGGAGATTTGTACAATTCAATTTCTTCACAGTTTTGAAGCATCCATAGGGTGGACGATACATGTATTAATTAAAAATGCCACAAAAGTTTGCAATTATTGAAACTAATCTGAAAGGAAACAAATTTACTTGTGAATTTATTCAGTTGTACCAGTTTTGACCAATTCAAACAAGAGGCCAAAACCAGAATAAAAACTACTTGTATTGCTTCACTTAACTTGAAATGTAAGAAAAACAAAAAATCTTGACGGGTTAATGAGTAAACTTCTTTACAACTTTATTCTAAGAACAAATACAAGACATTTTAGGGCAGCTACAAATATATTTCTAATACACATCAACCTTTTCAGCCGCAGGCCCGCGGAGACTGCAAGAGAATCAAATTCACCACACTCACAACAAACATTGCAAGTTCTAATCGCTTGTTCTTCACGAATGTTTTAAAAGCCTGGACTACATGAGAATGCGATCAAAGTAAATTTTCCATTTCTAGATGCCTTCAGTCAACCAATAAATGCGATCAAAGTAAATTTTCCAAAGGAGCTAATTTGAAATTTAAAACAGTTAAATCTGGCGTACGTTTTCCGAAGCTAAGCAGCTGTTCTGGCAAATATAAGGAACAGAAATGCAATATGGAGCAAATGCTGAGTTTCATTGATGTAAGGCGGTGCAACAAAATTTTACTAGCCAATAAAACGAGGTCTTTGGATGGCATCTTCAGGAACCATTGGCAACCCATGGGCCATGGTTACACATTAAGCACACCATCAATTTTTCAAAGATAAATTATCAGAAACAAGATTTAAAAAAAAACACAACAAATGGATGGAAAAATTAAGTACTCACTACAGTTGATGACTTGATGTGAACTCATGACCAATACAGTCAACATTTAATCAATTATAACAACTAACTGCTACTTTTACCTATTATTCCTCCTCTGCACCTTCACTTTTCTTCTTATGCTTCTTCTTCTTCTTTTTCTCACTTTTCTCTTCATCATCATCAGCCTTCCCATTGACCTCAGCAGCATTATTTTCAGCTTCTTTCTCCTTCTTCTTCTTCTTCTTCTCTGACTTCTCCATGTCAGGTGAAGCAGCTTCAGCTTCTGTCTTTTCTCTGTGTTTCTTTTTCTTCTTCTCTGACTTCTCCACATCAGGTGAAGCGGCTTCAGCTTCTGTCTTTTCTTTGTGTTTCTTTTTCTTCTTCTCAGACTTCTCCACATCTGGTGAACCAGCCTCTGCTTCATCAGCATCCTTATCCTTCTTCTTCTTCTTCTTCTTCTCTTTCTTATCAACTTCAATCTCCACTACATCCTCTTTTACCTTCTTGATCTTCACTACTTCTTCCGTTTCAGCTTCTTCAACTTCTTTAGTTTTAGACTTCTTAGTGGGCACTGGAGCAGGATCAGTGCTTTCAAGCAGTTTTCTTTTACGCTCCTTCCCATCCTCCTTAATCTCAACTAAAGCATTCTCCTTGTTGGCATCTGGTTCAGTTGAGGCATGCATACCGGCAACGATAGAATCCCCACCAGTCGGTAAAACTACATTCCTCAGCCACTCTTGAGGAGTATTCTCATTGGGCTTCCCCCGCTTATCTAGCTTCCCGTCTGCAATCAACTTCTTCTTCATGGATGCTCTTGGTCCTAAACCCCATTTCCTTGGATAGGTATCTCTATCCATAACCACTCTTTTGATCTTTGCTACCACACCATGATCACAAGTAGCCATTACAGAAGTAGTCATCTCTGCAATTCCCAATGCAATAGCTTCACCTTTGGTAGTCATTAGCACCACTTCCTCCCCAACCTCAATATCATTTTCAAACCTTAGTAACCCAGGAATCATAAGCTTCGCTCCATAACAAATAGCATTAACAGCAGAATCCTTAACAACTAATCTCTTATAACTCGTTAATAATACTTCCAATGGCATAATAACCCTTCTCAAATAACTCTCATCTCTATAGTTATCATAAACCCATTGAGCATCCAACACATCATGCATAGAAACCATGTTATCTTTCTCCCCCAAAATACCTGAACGCACCCTTCTAAGCTCCTGCATATGGCCTCCCACACCAAGAATCAAACCCAAATGGACACACAGAGTCCTCACATACGTACCTGCCTCACAGGAAATCCAAAACACAACCAAATGTTTATCAGCATCATACTCAAGAAGCTTACTTTCATATATTGTTCTGATCCTAAGCTGCCTCTTCACCGCAGAAATCAACGGCGGCCGCTGAAACACAGCTCCAGTAAGCGTCTCAAGCGCACGAACCACCTTCACAACATCAGGCACTGCAGAGTGCAAGCGAGCGACACAAACGTACTCTTTACCAGCACCCTGCTGCGACTTCACCAAGCGCGTGGCTCTATCGATGCAAACTATGAGGTTGCCAGTAACCTTAGGATCAAGAGTACCACTGTGACCCGTTTTCTCGACCCGGAGAATCCGTTTAATCCAAGCGACGACCTCGTGGGAGGAGGGGTTCGCGGGTTTATCGAGATTCATGATACCGTACTTGATGTACTCGGGAAGAGGTCGCTTGAGAGGGGAGAAACCGGAGGGAATAGGAGTGTAGTGTCCGGTTCGCACATTGAGACGGTCGTAGTTCTTGAGGAGAATCGGCCACTGAGAAGTATCAATGGTGGGAGTGTAGCTCTGGGGTTTGATCAGGAAGTCGGAATCTTGGACGTCAGCGGCTTCGTCTTTGTTACGGTGCTTCTTCTTCTTCTTGTCGGAGCGAGAAGCTTCGAGCTCAGTCATGGCTGTCGCAGCTATCTAGCTAGCTTGCTTACGGAGTGTGAGAAAGGAGTAGGGTTTAACAATGGTTAGGGTTTTGGTGGAGGCGAGGGAACAAAGGGCTATCGAGGGAAATGAAAATTTATAGGGTTTTGGTTGGGTTTTGGGAAAATGAAGATGAAGGAGAAGTTTTCTGGGGCTGTTTTTTTTTTTTTTGCCCATCCACCGAATTTTGCCCCGACTTCTTTTTTCATTGAACGTGCGGGAATTGGCGCGGATAAAATAATTTCGCTCTAACCCAATTTTTAAGCCCTAGGCCCAATTTATAGCCCAAAAGTAAACACTACTCCAAATTTTTGAAACAAATTGTTAGGCCCAATTTAAGCCCAAATCAACCATCCTTCATATCAAGTTAAAAATTTTTACCAACGGGGATTGATCCGAGTGGTAAGCGGCTCAGTATCGTTTAAGCGAGATCTCGAGTTCGAGCCTTAGCGTACGCAGAAAATTTCCGTTGGAAGACTCACCTACCATAGCCAAGTGCGCGACGCTGGTCGGATCCGGATGTAGTCGGGTCAAAGCTCCGGTGAACCGGGTAGACAACAAAAAAAAAAGTTAAAAATTTTCAAAAACAAAAAACTAACATGTCTTTATTCACAAATGACATTAATAGAGCAGCTTGTATTAAACTCTGTATTTCTCTTTATTCTAATTTCATTATTTTTATATTTTTCATGTATCCCTATTTCTTATTATTTAAAATTTTCAAATAAATTTAACTTTGGTGATTAATTTGTATAGCTTAATATTTTTTCCTGATTAAGTCAGAACGAGTGAATTTAAAATTATAAACAAAGATGGTTAAGTGATGGATTATAGATACAAAAATACATATATCTTTATTTGATTTTTTTTAATAGAATTTTCTTCTTCATCTACCTTCGTATTTTAGGGAGATTGGTCTCTATTGTTTGTGCAGATACTCGTCTTAAAGAAAACAGTTGTATGTTCTTTTTAATTTGATTCTTAATAAAATTATCTTTCTAATTTGGGGCATCAAATGAACATGTTCAAAGCAAGGAAAAACTGGGCTGGCTTGTACTTTATAAGGATTGGGCCTAAAACTAAAAATTGAAACATAACTACTTTTTTTTTGTACATGAACATGACTACTTTTAGGCACGTTTACATGTGGCATGATTATGTCTTGTTGCCGGGGCGTCTTCTATGATCATATTTATAAATTATTACTTATGTGAGTTGAATTAGCGAAAGAATAAGACATATAATTATTTAGAACGTGTTCGAACTCTAGAGAGTATCATTTTATTGTGGTTCCAGTCGTGGCACTTAGGGAGGTATTCTAGCTCTTGGGTGCTTAGGTTTACGTCTGAAGATAATAGACAGCTCGCCCTGCCCGATATTAGTATCGCTTAGGAGGAAAATAGATTTCGCCTTGTCCTTTGATTGTGGATGAGCCCAACCCCTTTTCAAAAAATTTTGTGCCCAAAAAAAATATTTATAAATTATTTTTAACACCCATAGTCCATGGGTTCTACTAGCGAAGGGGTGAGACATACGACCATTTGGAGCGTGTTCGAACCCTGGGGAGTACCACTTTATTGTGATTTCAGTTGCGGCGCTTAGAGAGGCATCCTAACTCTTTGGTGCCTAAGTTTACGCTTGAGGATAATAGACGGCTCGCCTTACCAGATATTGGTATCGCCTAGGAGAAAAGAAAATTTTGTCATGCCCTTGGATCGTGGGTGAGTCCAATCCCTTTCTAAAAATTTTTGTATCAAAATAAAAATAAAATAAATTATTTTTAACATATTTTTTATAAATAAAAAATAAATATTATTAATTATACTATAAAATTTAATATTTTTTTAATTTTACCTCTTTTAATATATATTATATCATATAGAAATAAAATCTAACATGATAATAAATTAAAGGTAAAATAATATATTTATATAAAAAATTTATAGTCAAAAGGATTATTTTTTTATTTTATTCTGGTTGTTATATTGTCACTAATAAATTAATTAAACCATTTTTTCCTAATTCGGTTACCGTTATAGAGGATAAGATTTAAAAGGTGTAACCAATGACATTTCTATAAATATTAATAGATTTTTTAAATCAATTTCTCATATATAAGGTCTAAAATGTTTTTTTTCCGAATCGGTTGTCTATACAGCGAGTCTAAAAAATAGTAAGACTAACTAAAAAGAATATTTAACAGAATTTTGTGGTTTAAAAACTCTTTGACTTTCTAAACTGTACTATCATTACCACGTTTACAAAACTTTTTATGTACTAGTGTGTCGCGCCATACCACTGGATACAAACTTGAAAGTGGTGTGAGTTTCTTATAATCCTAGGTAGATGTGGTCCTCATCAAGGCATGAGACATGTCTCTTGTAAGCTTCCAAAACCTAATTTAGTTAAACTTTTTCAAATAAAAATCACATTTACTCAATGCAATCAATGACTCAGATATTTTTTGTTAGCTCATAACATCCGGGATCCATAAAGCTATTAATCGTCATAATTAGTTCAAATCCGGGTTATGGCCCCTCCTTAGAGATATTCTCTGTAAGATTTAAATCCTTGATATTGCAAATAAAGATTGTTTTAAATATAAATCTTTTTTGTTATCAAACCACGCAGTATATTGAAGTCATGTTAGACTTTAACTAATCTAAATTAGCCAGAAAGAACTAAACTTATGGGAATAATGAAATGAGAGAAGGGATGGTGGTTTTCTATGGAAGAGAAATGGATAGGATCAAAACTTTACAAAAAGAAGTTTTTTTTGTTAGTTGTCCACCCGGTTCACCGGAGTTTTACTTTGATTATATCCGAATCCGATTTGCGTCGTATACTTGGTTATGATGGGTAAGTCTCTCACTGAAAATTTTTTATATATATCAAGGCTTAAATTCAAGATTTTGTTTAAAAAATATTAAACTACTTGCTACCCAGTCTAATTTCTATTAGTACGGAAAGAAGTTGGAGGGATCAACGAAGGATGGTTGGGGCAAGACCCAACAAGGGAAGGGCATAAGCATGTGGAGGCCATAGTTGGAGACTTGAAGGCTACGCGGCTCAAATCTCATCACACAAATACACTATTATCTCTCTCTAGCAAAAGGTCAATCACTCCTCGCGACAACCTTATTACTCCTCCTAGTTTTAATTATAAGGTAGGTATAGGAAACCCCACAACAAATATTTAAAAAGCTTGCTCAAAGATAGTTCATATTTATTTTTATTTTTTAGTTTTAATAACATTGTGAAGTAGCACATTATGTGACGTTGGATTAATCTGGACTAATGGGATTTTGGCCGCTGAGGACGTTGAGAATTTGTGCTTGTGAGAGGATATGCTTCTATTTATACCTTTTTTATTATTATTCTTCTGATCCTATTTATATATTATTTATAACATATTTTATATATATTAAAAAAATATTAAATCTCATTAAATACGCCGAAAAAGTTAAATATTTTTTAATTTTATTTCTATTTAATATATATTATACTTAATTAAAATAAAATTAATATAAATAAATAATAAAATAATATATGCATATAAATTTTTTTGTTCTATGTTTTATAAATAAAATTATAAGAGTATTATTTCCTACCTCATAATATCAAATCTTTTAACTAGATTATCGAGTTAAAAATGGTAGTAAAACTTTGAAAATAGAAATCAGATACCAGAAAACATGAGGTATCCACAATTTTGATGACAATAAATAATAGCGACACTAAAATGTAATAAAAATTAGGTGAAGATGCCTCCAACATCATCCCTAAATATTACTCATATCCGGTTAGTATTTTAAAATATTTTATAATTATTTAATATTTTAAAATATTTTTTAATACATCTAATACTATAAAATATTTTTTTATTCATCCAATACTTTAAAATATTTTTTAAGTATGTCTAACACTTTAAAATTACTATTAAAATAATACTTTTAGACGACAGATGTATCTTTATTTAAAGAACTTTTTGATAATTAATGTCAAGATTAAAATTGCTCCTAAAATAATATTTTAAAGGCAAAATTTCTGTTAAAAAAAATAAATACTTTAAAGGTAAAATTGTGCCACAAAATATTTTTGGATAATAAACATACCTAGATAATAAAATATTTTAGAATACTGGATGTACTTAAAAAAATATTTTAAGGGTTTAACACACCTTAACCCTAAAATTTAACGCACCTTCTGGCATTTTTTTATCGCTGTCATGAATTAAGGTTTTATAATAAAAAAATTATATGAAAATTCTATTTAATTTTTTTTTTGCTAATATTACAAGCATAATTTTAAAGCCCAATTTTATTCCCTTCCATATTCTCACTCACATTTCCTTTGCACTAGACCAATTAGGGAATCAAAATAAATTACCTAAAAAACAAAGAGAAATAAGTCAATAACTTAATATTACCGTCAGTAATAAATTTAAATCACTTAGATCATCTTACATTTGCAAGTGTTTGATTATCATCTTTTTAACCTTTTTCTGGGTGAATATACATACTAGTTGATGTTTCAGATTGCACAACTTTCTATAATTGAACTAATTAAATGCATGATGATGCCTCAGCCCACAAAAGAAAACTAAATGTTTGCTGATATTTGATCCTCATATATATATGTGTGTGTGTGTGTGTGTGGCGCGCGCGCGCGCATCCGGTGGAGTATTGAAGGCGAAAGATACCCAATAAATAGCCAAATATTTAATACTTGACCTAGCAAATAAATAATCCATTAACTTTTATAAACCTTGATCATATATAAATAATCCATTAACTTTTAAAACTTTATAATAAATTTCTCTGAGCTTTTAAGTTTATGCGAGCAACCCTCGTCCTTAATTATATATCTCCTTAAATTTTGTTTGTTTTGAATGGATAAATTTTTATTTCCATGTGCATATAAGCCTTAAATTAAATTTTGAGTTATATGAAAATAACCCTCCTAAAATTTTAAGTTATTTAAAAATAAATACTCGTCGTTCATTAATATTAAATTAATTAGAGAGTTTATCTTAGTTCTAAATATAAGATTTATTTCATATATTTATCAATATTTTCTCAAATTATCCCTATTAATATTCTCTCAATAATAATCAAGTAAGATAGTGATGAGAGAGTTAAAGAAGATTATTATGGTATTTTATAAAAAATATGACATATTAACTAACTTATTAATATAATTAAATATGTTATATGTTAAGAATCGAATGAGTAATAAATAACACTAATTGTTGGGGGTTATTTGCATAAATATAAAAGTTTATGATGGTTCATTGTAAAGTTTCAAATTTAGGAAGGTTATCCTTACATAATATTATTCTTATATTTAATATATGACCTAATTTGAGAGTTAATTTTTATCTTAAATATAAGACATATTTTTTATATTAATTAATTTTTTTAAATTAATTATATTAATTAATTTTTTTAAATTAATTATATTAATATTCTATCAATAATAATAAAATAAAAGAGAGAAAGAAAAGTAACATCTTGCAAAACTTCATGTTCTAATTTTAAGTGTTTGACATGGGATAAGATCCATAGAAGCAATGTTACCCCAACAAAATTTTTGGTTTTAATTTTTTTTTAAAATATTAAAAAAAAAGATTAAAATCGTTCTAACTGCAAAAAAAAATTAATATTAACCATTAACATATTTAACAATTAAGTTAAGGGTGGCATTACTTTTTTTTTTAATATTTTTTATATGATATTGAATAAAAAAAATCTGAGGTAATATTACTCCTAAAAAAGATATTTTTTATATAATATAAGAAATTCTGAGCCAGATAAGGAATACAGACCGTAAATCTTCCTCAAGACCTGGGTTCACTTTTGAAATAAGTTTCATATTATTATAAATTATAAATAAAATTATTTATTATTTTACATACACACTTGATTGATATATTCATGAGATGATGAGTTCCCATAACAATTCCTATCTTGTTCTGTCACACTTGCCTGCCTAACAGATGACAACAACTTCAGCAATAGTATTCTCTCCAAAAAGCATCCAATAATTCCTCACCTCCACATTTATGGACCCTCTCAGTAAATTCTTTTTAATTAGATTCCAGTTTAGTGATGATTTGCATAAAATAAAAAAAAAAATTCTATTATTTATGATTTGTAAATAATTCAATTCTTTATAATTAAATTACGTGTATTTAACATTCTAAATTATTTTTTCATATACATCAAACACCCTAAAATATTTTTATGTGAATTTAACTATTTTTCTAATAGCATTAGATACTTTAAAATATTTTTTTATGCAAATTTACCCTTAACAATTTAGGGTGCTGAATAAATTAAAAATTATTTTAGAGTGCTGAATGTATATAAAAAAATAAGTCAGGATGCTGGATTCAACTTAACCTATTTTTTATTAATAATTTTTACTCATTAATATCAATATTATTTATATATGTGTATATAATAAAATAAAAAATTGTTGTTGGGTATTATTCTTTTATAGTGAAATTTATGTTTAAAAGATTATATTATAAAATAAAATAAAAATAAGTAATTTAATGTACGGATGGATCTGTTCAAAAAATTATACTGTAGTTAATATAAAATTTATTTTACTAATTTAGATAGATTAATAAAATTATTAAATTAATTATTAGTAATGATTGAGTGTTAATTTTTTTAAAATATCTCATTTAATTATATATATTTAAAATATACTTAATATAAATTATTTTAATATGTATAATTGTATAAAAATATTTAAAAAAAATTATAATTTTAAAATAAAATAAAATAAAATCTTATAATTAAAATTAGAATAGAGTTTTTATTTAATTTTTATATTTAGTATCAAAGTGAATATTTGTTATAACAAAACAACGAATCTGATGGACATGTTGTTCCCTAAGTGCTGCAGAGACATAAAAGGAAAAGCTGGAGCCACCCTATTCACATGCCTTCACAGCACAAACAGATTAGAATCACATGTGCAGTAATCTTTAGTGGCCCTTGAGATGATAAAATTAAAAAGGGAAATGTTCCCTTATTAACCTTCTTAGACGTGACTTTATTTCACTTAAAAATAAAAAAAATAAAATTACACTGCAGTATCAAAAGAGTACAGTTGAATTTTGTTTTGATGGTCAATAATTAAAATGTCTTTTATTTATTTTTTTATAAGTATAGAATTATATTTTAATAATTAATAATAATTAAATTTATAAGAGCATATATGAAAATTTACAACTCTCAATTAATATTATAATAGTTTATACAAAAATTTATAAGTATTTATAATTGAATTTATAAATACACTTAAGCATTTTAATTACTAATAATAGCATAATTTACAAGTCTACATATAGAAATTTATAACTCATAATTTATAATGGTTGATATAAAAATTTATACATATTTATAGATAAATTTATAAATATATATAAATATTTGAATAAACAATAATAATAAAATAACATGAATGAAGTGCATTCTATCGTTATTTACCATCAAAACATAATTTTTAGTTCTTTAATACTACAATATAATTTCAGAATCTTACAATCCTTATTTAAAATAACGTCACATCCAACTATCCAACAGGCAAGTGAAATTCTATCTGATCTTGTTTGAATAGAATTTTAAAAAAATACTTATAAAAAAAGTTTTGGACAACTTATAAAAAAAGATTTTTAGGAAAGAGTTTATAGAAAAAAAAAGTAGTTTTGAATAAATAAGTGTTTGGATAGTTATTTTTAGAATGACTTTTTATATTAATAAATTACTAAAAAGGATATGATTTGATTTAAAGTAAGAGAGAAGAGAGGGGTAGAGAAAAAGAAGAAAGAGGAGAGAGGGTAGAGAGTAGAGAGAAGAGAGGGTGTAAGAAAAAGTAAGAGAGAGGAGAGAGTGTGTAAGAAAAAGTAGGGGTAAGATAGTAATTGGATAGTCTATAAACTCTTTTACTGTTGAAAAAGCTAGTTTTAATAGCTTATTCAAAACCATAGTTTTAAACCATGATTTTGCCTAAAAGCACTTATGGATAAATATGGCTATTTATTTTAAAATTTCTCCAAACTAAAATTTTACCCAAAAAAATTTCTAAAACTATGATTTGTGTAGTATCCAAACACACCCTATAGGTGAATTACCTGTTAATTTGAGTTGTCGTGAGTATTAGAAACTCTTCTTTTTAAAAAAAAAACACAAATGGTTGGGATTTTTTTTTTAAATTTTGTGTATAAAATAAATTTAGGACAATTAAAAACATGAAAATATTACACTATACATTAAACATGAAAAATATTACTAGCAAATTTCAATATGACCCTGATCAGCTCGAGCTCAGATTTCTTTTTAATATGAATTTTTTTTCATTAAAAAAACTTAAAATTTATTATTTTATTTAAACAACGTTGAGTTTCTTGGGTTTTTATGTAGGTATATTTAATTCAAAATTTTCTATTATAATTTTTTTCCTGTTACATTTGGTGGGGGCCTGCTTATCATTTCTTAGTAGTAGGTAACAAGAGGCAGGACACTAGGCCTATGTCATTTATGATGAAGATGGATATATGGTCCTACCAAATTTCTTGGCTCTTTTTATTTTCTTTTGTCAGCAAATTTCTTGTTTTCTTTAATTTTTTTTAATATAAGAATTTATAAAAATAAGTTAACCTTAACTACGATCTAATAATAAGATAAATTTTTTTAAATGATATTAATATTAAATAGGATAAAATTAAATATCATCAAGCGTAAAACTAGACACCCAAGAGTTAGGATATATCTTCGAGTGTCGTAACTAGAATCATAATAAATAGTATTTTCTAAAGATCGAATACGTTCTAAATAATCACACGTCTCACTCTTCATTAACTAAACCTACGGCCAATGGATTGTTTTCTTTAATTTTGATTTGTGAATGAGATAGACAGTGGGGTGAAATTTACTATTGGTTTTATTTTTATTTTTCTTATAAAAAAGAAGCAAACAAAACAAAACATTTAATTTGGAATCCATGAATATGTTTCTTGATAGAAAACTTCCACTTGGTACATAGAATGGAAACAATGAAATAATATAAAAATTATTTTTTTATATGAAAAATTACTGTTATTAGGTGACAATAGTACATGGGTATGATAGATATTGCATAGGGTGATATTTGTGTAATAAAGTCCTTTTTTTATTTCCATCAAGGATGCCAAACAAAGCCTAGTTGGCATGGCCAAGTACTTTCACTATTTGTATAATGACGTGGATGTATATTCCTTGGTGAGATGCAAGTATATAATGCATGATATATTTTTTATGATAATATTTATTTTTCAATATTACAGATTAATTCTTATTCACGTTTAGATATTAATACCTCCATTTTTTTTATTATGAGACATATTTTTGAAGGTTTTATATTTCAATTTATAAGGCACATTATGAAATGTTTTACTTGACCCCATCAATATGGTTCACTTCCTAGTAAAAAAGAGTCATTTGTATTTAAGGAATGGTATATTAAAAAAAATTGAATTTTTTAGAGACATTAACTAATTGAATTGATTTATGTGCATTAGTTAAAAAATGTCTTATAATAACAACAGATGGAGTATTAAAATTTAAATGGGTTAGCTAATTTACACTTTACCCTATTTTTTAAGAAAAATAAATTACAAATAGTTTTTTAAATTTGATTCATAAAAAAAATAAATGGATCAAATTTATTTCATATTGTATAAATGCATGATGATAGAAATAGAAAAAAAGAAAATAGAAAATTTCATAAGTGGTTGAGATTGGATGGAATATTTGGTATGATAGGGACCAAAACCAACCAATGGGAAAGAAAGACAAAATTGAGAAAGCAAAGTACATTCCTGAATCAAGAGATGGAAGCTCTCCTGGCAGGGTGGATACAGCAAATTCAAGTACCAGAGAGGCACGTAAGATTTTTCCTTCTTCATATGTAACACGCAACACCAGTCATCTCCCCCCATCTCCCTGAGCTTAGAGTAATCTAGATTGAGTTGGTTAGAATCATTTTGAGCAGCAAGTTCTATCACCTATGTTACTTTACTGTATTTTTATGTTCGAATTCAAAATCTCTAATTAAATTAATATAATTTTTTTATCAGTTAAATTCACAACTTAGTAATACAATTATTTCTCCTTTTTACTTGCATGTTTCACTTAAATCATATGTTCTGAATTTTCTTTTCCAAATCTCTTAAATTCAAAATATAAATAAAGAATTAGATAACTAATTTATATTAATTTTATAAAACTTAATTAATTAAAATGATTATTTGTCATATTTATTCCTAACATACCCCTCCTTTTATAAGCCATATATAAATATAACTTTTATAAGCAATAAGCAATATAATAATATGAATAGTTTGAGAAAACATATTAAATATAAGAAATAATATACATTAAAATTTTATATTTTAAATTAAATTAAATTTTTAATTAACTCTTATATTTATAATTAGGAGAAATTTAATATATAGGAGTTAGATTTTAAAAATTTGTTGAGATGAAGATAAATTTTGTGGCACAACATATGTTTATAAGGCAATTATGAATTATTTACTAAAAAAAATAATATCAATTTTTGTCTACGTCAAGTTACTACTAATCAGACTAACAATTATTGCTGATAATTGTTGATTGTTTTTGTACATTTACCAGTATTAAGTTTTAACTATTATATGTTTCTAAAAGCAAATCAATTGTTTAAATAATAAAATAATCAACAATCACATCAATAAAATATTAAAAAATAGAAAAATAAAACTCTATTCATTAGGTCACTTCGTTTTATTTGTGGCCAAACATTCAAGTCAGTTCAAAGTTCAAACTAATTCAAGTGATAAGAATAGGAGGGAGCAAGAATAATAATGAAGTGGATTATGGTCTATTATTAGTTCTTCAAAGAGGATTATGGTCAAACGATGAGTTATTCATAATGAAGTGGCAAGCTCGTAATTTTTGGGATTAAGATGTTACGAACTCCAAACCTGCCTGCCCATGGAAAAGGGTCTTTCATGCTTTTATCGTCATCAGAGGAATGTTTTGGGATTGCAATAAATTCTCAAATAATATATCTTCAAAGAGAATTTAGCCAATGGAGACATGGATGTATGTATGTATGTATGTATGTATGTATGTATGTATGTATGTATGTATGTATGTATCTATGGCCACTCCCAGAACACACCATGACTGAAACTTGTCGTTTTTCCTTCTTCCTTCCATTATCATTTGAAATTCCTGAACCCTGAGAGAAAAAAACACTAATTGCCCATTTCTGCACAGCCTGTAAGAAAGATTTCTTCCAAGTTTCTCCAGAAACCGACAATTATTCTCAGCATAATTCCATTCCCAACCATCATTCTTCCATGTGGGTACTTCTTCTTCCTGCTTCTTCTTCTTCTTCTTCTTCTTGTCAGGAGCTCTGAGTGATTCTCTGCCTTGTGTTTCCTGTTCATTTTCCTTCCATTTTCTCGGGAAAATCTAGCTCCAACACGTTTATACCTCCATCCCAGATTGTGGTTTCCAGCATGTGGGAATCTGACAACGAGTCTGCAGCAGGGAGGGGATATGCTGGTGGGCTTCTGACTCCAACCAAGCAAGGTGTTAAGACAGATGGGTTTGAACAAAGAGGCCAATCTTGGTACGAAGATAAAAAAAAATGCAGAAGCAGTACTTTTGCTCTTGAGTTTTCTTATGATAGTTCTAGTGAATCGCAGAAGCTAATAGAGCTTGAAACTTCTGATGATTTTATTTCTACCCGTTACTTTATATCCATGTCTGAATCTCAGAAACTAATGCGACTGAATCACAGTCATAATTCTTGAACAACTTGGTTCTCATGTAAGAAGCTTAAACACTGTTTAATTTGGATATGCAGGTATGTTGCAACGGATATTCCAAGTGATCTTCTTGCTCAAATTGGAGGAGCCAACTTCCACTTACACAAGGTAGCTATTGTTTTCCCCAGCTGGAACTGTTGTGTTCTTCATGTACTATTAAATTTTCTTACCCCTTTTCTCCCACTTTCTCGGGAAAAAGTATCCTCTTCTTTCTCGAAGTGGAAAGCTAAACAGGATCATATACGAGTCACGCGACCCAGATTTGAACAAGATAGTTATGGATGATTTGCCTGGTGGTGCTGAAGCCTTTGAACAAGCTGCAAAGTTCTGCTATGGAATTGCTGTGGATTTAACAGCAGGAAACATCTCAGGCCTAAGATGTGCTGCAGAATACCTAGAGATGACAGAAGATCTAGAAGAAGGCAATCTCATATTCAAAACTGAGGCATTTCTGAGCTATGTGGTTCTATCCTCATGGAGAGACTCCATAGTAGTGTTGAAGAGCTGTGAGAAGCTATCACCATGGGCAGAGAATCTCCAGATTGTTAGAAGATGCAGTGAATCCATAGCTTGGAAAGCTTGTGCTAATCCAAAAGGGATAAGATGGTCCTACACTGGAAGACCCCCAAAAGTTTCAAGCCCTAAATGGAATAATGACACAAAGGAATTATCATCAAGTCCCAGTAGGAATAATAACAACCAGCAGGTTCCTCCAGATTGGTGGTTCGAGGATGTTTCAATCCTTCGAATCGATCACTTTGTTCGAGTCATCACCGCGATAAAAGTAAAAGGAATGAGATATGCACTCATTGGAGCATCAATAATGCATTATGCAACAAAGTGGCTTCCAGGGCTAATAAATGACACAGCAAGCTTTGGAGATGAAGCAAGTAGTAATAATAGTAACAGTAACAGTAATAATAGCAGTAGTAGTAACAGTGGAGGAAGCTGGAAAGGTGGGCTTCATATGGTTGTGGCTGGAACTAGGGACGAAACTACTACTTCAAGTCTTCAAGCTAAAGATCAAAGAATGATCATAGAGAGTCTTATAAGCATAATTCCACCACAGAAGGATAGTGTTTCTTGCAGCTTCCTTCTTAGGCTTCTGAGAATGGCTAACATGCTGAAAGTTGCACCTGCATTAGTCACTGAATTAGAGAAAAGGGTGGGAATGCAATTTGAACAAGCTTCATTGGCTGATCTTTTGATTCCTTCTTATGACCAAACTGAGACCATGTATGATGTAGATCTGATTCAGAGGCTGCTTGAGCATTTTCTGGTTCAAGAACAAACTGAGAGCTCAAGTCCAAGCAGAATGGGAGGGAGTAATTTAACTGCCAAAACCAGAGTGGCTAGGCTTGTTGATAGTTATCTTACAGAAGTTTCCAGAGACAGAAACCTTTCCCTCACAAAGTTTCAGGTCCTTGCTGAAGCCTTGCCCGAATCAGCTAGGTCCTGTGATGATGGACTTTACAGAGCCATTGACTCCTATCTAAAGGTAAAATAAATCTTCTATACTGATTCTTCTATTAATGTTGGACATATTCATAAAATCAATCATGGGTTTTCAGTTAGCAACCTAAATTTTTTAGTTCAAATGTGCATATGTAATTTTTATAACCAATAGCCTTGTAACCTAGTGATATGAGAGTTCTTTGCAAGTGGGAGGTTGTAGGTTCAATTTTACTTATAACCTAAGGGAGATTACTGTATAGTCTTACATAAATAATTTAATCCCTAAAAAGTCTATTGAATTGTTAATATATGTTATATAACCTGTTGTTATTTGCTACACCGGATCTTGTCATTGTTATGCTACTTACTTATTGGAAGACTTTTTAGTAATTAACTGCATGTGAGAGTATAGAGTAATTTTCCCTAATTTTAAAGTATTGAATTGTGTCTGACTGTGCACATGTCAGACACATACATTTGACTCTTATTAAGTGCTAATGCTTCTTAAAACTTCTGAGAAGCAAAACTTATACATGAATGGCTTATTCATGGTAGAACTTCATCATCTTCACTTTCTACTGATGGTTTTGCAGGCGCATCCTACGCTTTCTGAGCACGAACGTAAGCGGCTTTGCCGGGTAATGGATTGTCAGAAACTCTCCATTGATGCCTGCATGCATGCTGCTCAGAACGAAAGACTTCCACTAAGAGTTGTGTTGCAAGTTCTATTCTCAGAACAAGTCAAAATAAGCAATGCCATAGCCAACAGTTCTCTGAAAGAAGGTGGTGCAGAGTCTCAATACCAGCCAATGATCTCAAACAGAAAGACACTTCTAGAAGCTACACCACAGTCATTCCAAGAAGGATGGTCAGCTGCTAAGAAAGACATAAATACCCTCAAGTTTGAGCTTGAGAGTGTGAAAGCCAAGTACTTGGAGCTGCAAAATGATATGGAGAATCTGCAGAAACAGTTTGAGAAGGTTCTGAAGCAGAAGCAGACATCATCAGCATGGAGCAGTGGGTGGAAGAAACTAAGCAAGCTTACTAAAATGACAAACATGGAGAATCATGATATTTCTCCACACCAGATTCCTCCTCCTACTTCTGCAGAACATCAGAACAGGAAGCCACCAAGAAGGTGGAGAAATTCAATTTCCTGAAACATTTGGGAGATTCTGATATATTAGTTTCTGTTTTCCTTTCTTTCATTCACTTTTTGGTTTCTTTGTTTTGCTCTCTGTTTATGAAAGCAATTGCTGAAAAGTTTCTAGCTGCTACATTGAATTTGTCTCCAAAAGTGAATCATAAATTTTCATCATGTGCGAGTTCCACTGGCACTTCAATCAATAATAAAATGAATCTTTTCTGTTCTGTTTCCTATTGGATATCTATGTTACATGTTTCATAGTTAAAGTTACCCAGGCCACTGGTTTTAGACATAGTAATCTTCCCCATTAAACATTTTGATTGGAGGGTACATAAAAAATCACAATTTTTTAATCCCTAACTGTTTGCTCAGCATCTTTTTAATCGCTCCTAAATTATGTAAAACTCCATACTAAAAATGGTGCATACTTCAAAACAAATCTACTAAAACTAAAGGGTACATAGTGTAGTAGGGAATTAATGTTTAAATTTCACCCTTTTTTTAAAAAATATATATTTTAGTTACAAAATCTCAATATATATATATTAGTTAATTATTTGAATAATTAGTGATATGATAGAGAAAAAGTGTTGGACTGACTAAAAGATTATAAAAAAAATAAATTAGAGTGACGACAATTAATTTTGACCTCATTTTCTTTGGTTTGACAGCTCTATTACGGCTTTTGGGTCCATGACCTTCTATTTTCAGGGTTTGAAAAAAACACGAGACTGATATCACTCTGCTTGTAAAATCAAACAATTAAGACCAGAATCATAAAAGCAGGAAAGAAACATGATTAGATGTTTCCAGCAAAAATCATGTCATGCTGCAACTGCAAGCAAGACAAAGCTGATTCTTCAGCTTCATTCATAACAAGACCATGGAGGGAAAGAAAAATTCTAAATTCAGTATAAGCTTGATGATTCAGAAAACTTACAGGGACAGTTTTTTTTTTTTTTTTTGTGGTGTCAAAACGGGATTACGTGGACTACCCCTTTGACAGACGAACGACGACGTCGATCATGGCGGCTGCTACTTCTGGAGATGATTGAATGACAACCAATAATGCCACTGCAATGGTTTGGATGGAAACCCCTAGAAAATAGAAACGACAAAAGGTGAAGTCTTTATGTTATTATTGCTCATTGGATTTTTCTTATAATGTTATAACGTAATGCATTTGTAAGAGAAAATTTTATTTTTTAATTTTACCCTAATTAAATATTAATCATCTGTAAAATAATTATAATATAATTATTTGACTGAATTATAGTTGTTCGATCTAATTGAAAATAATATTTTTTATTCATATTAATTTAAATTCGATCTATTATATTTAAATGGTTACAACCCTTTCAATTAGAATCAATACTTGTTAATTTTTTTTATCTGATATTTGTTTTGCTATCTCAATTTATCTTGTCTCTTAATTCATAATTTTATTTTTTAAATTTTTTTATTGATTATATATGGTAAGATAATTTTTTATATAAATGATATACATTTCATATTAATTAATTTTTTTACCATCTTTAAATTATTTGTCATCTCCTTCTTTATCGTGCAATTCTGAATTTCTAATTAGTCCAGATATGGCACCAGAAACTCACTCCCAACTGTTGCTGAATTTGGAAGCTACAGTCAAACATCTTCAATGATAAATCCTTGACCCCATCAATTTACTTAGGTTACATTATACAAAATTTCTCTAAATTTTATGTCTCAAAGTTTTAAAATTTTCCAATAAACTTATATGAATTACATTTATATAAATAACTCTTATACTATTAGTTTTGTTTGATTATTTATCTATAAATAACTTAAAATTTAAAAGATTTATTTGTATATAACTCAAAATTTGATGAGGTTAATATAAAAACAACGTTCAAGAGGATAAAAAATTAATAGTTTTAGAGTTTTTTTTGTATATATTTGAAAGTTTATGAGGGTTTATTATTACATTTTAAAAGTTAAGGGAGTTCTTTGTTCATGATTTAAAATTTAAAAGAATTTTGTATAATTTAATTTGTAGAAGTAATTTAAGAGGATGAGACTTAAGATAACAGTAAAATTGTTGACACATGATTTAAAGATCATAAATCTAAATCTTCAAAATATCTCTATTTACGAAAGTAATATTTCGTATATTTCTACGTCCGTGTCTTCTCAGAAATTAATTTCTATAGAAGAATATAATCTCTTCTCACTCTACTTTTAGAATTTAGACCTAATTTTTAATTAAATTCAAATAGTATAAACTTAATATTTGACTCAATCCATATTACTAACTCTATTATTCTCGCCTACAATAGGTTTCTTATATTAATTAATTTTAATCAAGCATTCTTAAGGCTATGATTCTTAGTGTTTACAAAAAAAAAATACATGTAACATATCAAACAATTAAGGCCATGAAGTGTAAAGGATGAAACAAGATTAGATATTCCAGTAAAAATCATGTCCTCATGCATCATCATCATCATCATTATAATAATTAATAATGAGAATACTTTTGCTGCTTGACAAGACTTTGGTGGTATGATTTGACCATGAGATGTTTATCTTTATATTTGGACTTACCACAATAAAATTCAGGCCTCTAAATTTTATTATATTTTATTTTTTATATTATGATATTTTTTATTTTAACCCGCACATAACTTTAATATTTATATAAGTCAACTTTTTATTAACTGATCTAATTTATATTAACTGATTGATTGCTTATAAAAAAAGACGCATTATTCTCTAGTTAATAATGGCTTATCTTTCACAATGTTAAATGTATGTTCATCTTCAGACCTTGTGTGACGTAGTGTAGAGAATTTAGTGAAAATTATAAAAAATATTATTTGAATTTCAAAATTTTAAACTAAGAATTATTATAAAAATATATTATTATTTATTTTATAAGAGTAGGTAATAGCTTATAAAGTATAATAAATAAATTAATTTAAAATTTTAAAATTCAAGTGTATTCTTTTTAGATTTTTTTTATAATTTAATCCCTTTTATTAATTTTATGTTGGGCTAAATTCCCTCTTTTTGTACCCAACAACAACAAGAAGACACATGTACATAGGAAAAAAAAAAAGAGAAATCAATAAAATGGGCTTAATAGGAGCTAAATAATATAAATAAGGAATTTGGGATTAATAACACACTAAGGCCCATGAGTCTTGAGGAGTGATGTTTGGTGCGTTGTTTTTTTTTTTTTGGAGTGAAAAGGTAATGACCTGATTTACAAGATTGTCATGCTTAGCCGGGGAGTGAAACAAATTAGACCCAAACATGTACCCAAAAACAGTAGATCCAAGCAAAAACTATATTTTTTTTATATATATTTTTTTAAAAAAAAGTTAGACTCACTCACGATTCAAGGGTAGGGCGAAGTCTCTTTCCTCCTAGGCATACCAATATCAGGCAGAGCGAGCCGTCTATTACCCTTAAGCGTAAACCTAGGCACCCAGAAGCTAGGATGCCTCCCCAAGCGCCGCGACTGTAACCACAACAAAGTGATATTCTTTAGGGATCAAACAAGCTTTAAATGGTCATATATTTCACTCATTCGTCAGTTGAACTCACAGACGATATGTAAATGTTTGGATTTTTAATGCAACAAATTAGATCCATACGCTTTTTTTTTTTTTTACAAAACAATCCAACCACTAAATCTATAGGTTCAGTTGGTGAAGAAGTGAGACATACAACTATTTATAGTGTGTTCGATCTCTAGAGATTATTACTTTATTATGATTCTAGTCGCAACGTTTGAGAAGGCATCCTACCTCCTAGGTGTCTAGGTTTACGCCTGAGGGTAATTGACGGCTTGTTATGCCTAATATTGATATTGCCTAGGAGGAAGAGAGACTTTACCCTATGCTTAGATCGTGGGTGAGCTCAATCTCTTTCAAAAAATTCTTATAGCAAAAAACAAAGATTTTTTTTAAAAAATTACTCACCCATCCTGAATATAGGACCTAATTAAGAAGTTGAGAATAGAGAAAAGAATTAAGAAAAATAATTACGATATTTTTTAAAAAATATGCTATAATAATTATTTTTTTAATTTAATTAAATTAATTAAATATATTTTATATTTAAGATTAGGGGAGTATTATCTTCGATCAATAAAAGTTGAGTTTATCAGAAAAATCTAGTTTCTCACAAAAGCATGACCTCTAACTTGGGTGCTTCTCGCTCGTGAAGACTGAAGAGGTTGCTCAAATTTGAAGACCCATGACACCACACTACCATACTCGGTGACGATAAATACCCACCATCCATAATCTAGTTGTCGAACCTGAAGAGGTTGCTTGAACCTCAACTAGTCCACACATTCTTGAATCCAGTTGGTTTGTATTCCAAATCAGAAGCCATGGGGGAGAAATTGATGTTCTTGAACCTAAATCCATGATCTGAAATTTATGTCTAGTTTGTTGTTTATGCTTTGTGTTGGGCCAAGGATGGAGAGTGCTGGACATCGGGAGCACGATGCCAGTGGTGGGTAAAGTCGGGGATGGACAAAAGGGCAAGAGGGGACAAACTGAAGGGAAGATGACGTTTTTTTCTTTAGGCTGGGACAATTTTGTCCTTTCACTCTTATTTAAATTTAATTAAATGTAAAAAGATTGGAAGAGGCAAAATCCCCCTTAAATGATCTCTACGCCTCAGAAAGATTAATTTTTAAGCTATTTGTAAGATGATAATGCCTTATTTTTATAAAAATAAAATTTAATTAAATGTAAAACATAAATTTAGTTACATCCTTGACTTGATATAATATTTGATTGGTGACTTGATCTTAGTTTTAAATATAAATTATATTTTTTATATTTATCTATTTTTTTAAATTATTCTTATTGATATCCTTCAACAATAATTAAATAAGAGGGAGAGAAAAAACTAAGAAAAATAATTATGATATTTTAAAAAATATATTATATTAATTAAATTAACTATTTTTTTAATATAATTAAATTAATTAAATAAATTTTATATTAAATATCAAATAAATATTAAAATATAATATCTTTGGCACATAATTTTTTGAAAAAGATGTAAGGCATAACAATGACGTGACAAGAAATGACACTCATGTGATATGCTTTAGACCAATTATGCTACTGATATAATATGATAAGACTCAGGAGGACCCATGCCTTACAATGAATTCTAACCAATACAAAAAATAAGTGCAGGTACCTTTTCTGAGTCATGACTCATGTGACATGCTCAAAACCAATTATACAATCAAGGACACTCCTTGCATGAATACAGACGTGACTTTGAATTTTGGGAATAAAATAAAATTATTTTGAAACTCATTTCTTATTTTTATTTGATAATACTTCAATCGTTATAGGAAAAATAAGTAAGGAAAAAAGCTTCTCTCCCCCCCGCGCTCCCCCCATAATGTTGACTTTCAAATTTTTAGAGCATCGTTTAAAGGCAGTATTCCTTACTCTTTTTCGCCTTGCTCAAAAAGATTCTTAAAATATTATTAGAGTATTTTATTTTATTTTTTTAGAAACACTCAATATTTTAAAATAATTTTTTTATCACATTCAACATTCTAAAATATTTTTTTAATAACACTTAATACTTTAAAATAATTTTTAATACAATTTTATTCGTAATTTTTTTTTTCAATAGTCATGAATACAGTAAATTTAATTAAGTACTACTGAACAAATATTAACATACTTTTTTTTTGAAATACAAAGGTCACAATAGGAGTCGTGACCAGGTTAGATCAATATTCAAAAAATCTTTGCTCCCAAAAGATGAATCATTAGACTTCAAAGTATGGGCTAAGAATTTCACATCATTTGTTTCAAGTTTGTCAAATTTGCATAATTAATAATCTTGAAACTATGAGCCAGTCATAAAGCTGGAATACATTAAAATTTCAAACCTGCCACACCACTATTACACCCCAATTATTCATTCACACACACAATAAACTCACACTCAACTGAAAATACACAGAGCAGCATCAGGAAAAAGACACCAACAACAATCAACCCACCTCCCAATTACAACCTAGAAACTAGAATAGCTTGTCATTTTCCAACATCAGCATGTAAAACAAAGCAACCTTTTACCACAAATGGTGCATTTGAGAGAGAGAGATGGAGAAAGGTAGAGGGTCCCAGCACAGAGACTCGTGATGATAAATCACGCTCCGGCTCCACCACCCTTCAAGCACTCCCTCCAACATGTGAAACTTCGTTGGTGCTTTAGAATTTATGCTAGCATGATATGCGTGCTAGCTTGAAAGAGAGGACAACAAAAGCATAACAACAAGAAATGAATAAAGGAGAGTGGAAAGTGGGACCCCAGTTACCTAACGCGCATGCATTCAACCAAGAGCAAAGCTCAACACTTGAGGGGAAAAAAAGTGTCCTCATTTTACAGCATAGCCCACCACCACCACCACCACCTTCTTCCATCACTTCAATCTGTGGCCTTTGTTCTTTAACCCTCCGAAAAGCTAAAAGACAATAATTTGGGTCCATACAACCAATCCCCATTTTCTCTGCAGTCCCAGATGCAAAATACAGTACTAGTTATTACTGCATCTTTTCAACAGCGATATAAATAAAACCTCAAGAAAGAGGATTATAAAATAAAATAAAGAAAAAGGAGCATGCTGATTCAAGCTTAACCATTCTAGTCTCCCACAGCCAACATACAACAGCAGCAGTAAACAGTTAAATATCCTTCAATCCAAATCCAAGAGTACCAGTTTAGGACATCAAGGATTTCAAGTATTCAATGGTTCCATCAATGACTGACAGGGGCTCCTTTCCCTTTGCTCCAGGAACTAAGTTCTCAAGAACTTTCAATGATTCGCGGATCTTATCCTTTTTAAATTGAATATCACCAATCATTGAATTCTCTTCTCCCCCAGTTTGCTTAGCAGAATACACTTGGCTGGTGGAATACTTTGATTCTGCATCACTGGTGTAGTCACAAGACTCATTTAGTCTTACTGAAATCGCACTGTTGATTGGTGATGATCTCTCGAACTCATCATCATTTAACTTCTGCCTTTTATTAGGCTGGTCCGAGCTTGCGACCTCCTCCTTCATATTCTCAAATTGATCTCGCATCTCGTAAGATCTTTTAGTTGCTAGTGGAGAACAACCTGTACTTGCAACCTCATTGTCATCACTATAATAATCAACATCTTCGTCTGAGTAAAGCAAGGCGTTAATTTCTTCTGTGTCTTCATGCAGTTCATGTTCCTCATCATCAATACGATTTTCATTAGAGTCTTCTGATAAACTGTGTTTCATTGGATAATTTTCATCTGTAATAGCTGCCTGTCCCATCTTAATTTCATCAGATGCTTGAATAAATTTAGTGGGAGCAACATTTGGACTTTGAACAAAGGGGAAAATTGGAGTGTAGAAAAGTCTCGTCTTATCACCAGATTGGTCAAAAATAAGAAACTCTTTCTGCAGATATGCAGGATTCTCATGTCGCATGGCGCCCCCAATATCTCTTTCTTTCAAACATTGTTCTGAAACTGCTTGGATACCTCCAGACTGGTGACGATTGGGATACTGCAGAAATCCTCGCAAATCCTCTGTTTGCACAGTCCCAAGATTCGAGAAACCAGGAGAAATGAATCCAGGAAATGCTTTGTGTCCAGGAAAGTTGCACATGCTAGTATTTAGGTCTGCTGGAAGGCCACATAACCTAGGTTCCCACAATGTGTGGGAGCAATTTAAGTAAGGCGCTTGCCAAGCCACATTCCGTGGACATGGCCAAGAGCTGTCAGCCTTAACCATCCAACAAAGAAAATGACCTACAATACAATAAAAATGAGTGTCAATACTACGATGAGATGCTTTCAGCTGTAGAAATCCAAAAGATCACTAAAAACAGCATACCAGGAGATTTTATGGTGTTCTGGTAGGGATCTTCTTTAAATTGCGCTTCTGAGGTACAAACGATTAAAAAGGAAAACCAAAAACTCCAGCTTAAAGAGAAAGAAATGCGGAATTGAATCTATCGATCTACGTGACAGGCTTAAGCAAATGACGGAAGTACTCAGCCTGCATTTCAGAACATAACATTGATGAGCTCTTAAAAGTATCTGATAACTGGTAATAGAAGCTTCAGAATATTCCATGGTTGGTCATAAGTAAGTTTTTCACACAACAGACATAAAGGAAAATTTCATCGAACAACCAGCTTCTTAACAATAAATACAGATAAAGAAAAAGAACTGCAATAGAAAAATAGTAACAATAACAGATTACTAACCTGACAATCGTGCAAAGGTTGAAAGCATGCTATCACTCTAACAATGATTGTTGATTCACCTTCAATGCCATTCTCATGTTTTAATGCCCGAAATCTTGTTTGGCTAGCCGCTTGGCACACCATAACGTCTTTTGATTCTTGCCTCACTACTCAATCAATATGTGCACGCCAAGAATATACCCAATAAAATAGAATAAAGAAGGTACCAAATTATATGAACAGATGAAAATCAGCTAGAAAAGGGAAGAAACAAACAAGGATACCTTCTTCACTTCCTATCCTTTAACCAATTCTATACTTATCAGAAGAAATGATCATACGGTGGTTGCTTCCCATAGGTAGTGGTTTAGACCAAAGGATTAAAAGTAACAAAGCGGATAACTAATTGGGATATTACTCTACAGAATAACTTTACAATACACATTCAAGCGGGCAACTTTGCGAAATACATCAACAGAGAGACCCAGCCAACGCATGCTGAAAAAGATATCCAGAATTGCTTAGAGACTCCAGCAGATGTTATGCCCACATAACTAACATTCCTGAAACAAGATTATGTCATAAAGTAAATATCATATTCTAAAGAAAAACGTTTCACAAACTTTTTTTTTCTAAAAAAAACTTATAAACGAAAGATCTGTAAGACAAGAATCACCGAGGCAAAATGAACAGAGTCATTGCAACTTACAACTTCAGATGTCCATTTCTTTAAAATAAAACGAACCCAAAATTATGAGTGATCAAAACTATTTTGCTTTCTCTTGAATATCTTTTTATATAAATAAGAAAAAGGCTCCTTTCAGCTTCCCAACGACTACAGTCAGAGAATAGAAGAAGAAAAGGAATAATATCTACACACTTCTCACTTGTTGACATCTAGTAAACCAGCACATGAAGCCCACTTAGCCTGATAACTGATAAGAATATTATTTAATCAGACAAAGTTCCTTCCCTTTCCCCTGGAATTATCAAATTACTCATCCAACCAAGCATATTAACTCACCTGTTGCTAATCCAACCTAAGAAATCCCTATATGAACGGATTCCAGAACCCAATTTCCACAAAGCAATCCTAATCCTAATCAAATACTAAAATTTTCTCCTTTTGCCTCCTCACCAGATACCCAGAGAACACAGAAAACCCACCGAACAAGTACAAAATAGGATCAGATTCTGGAAACTTACAGATCTAATAAAGGGGAAACGATAGCTTCTTGACGGACTCAATTGGAATTACCGGCAGCGAAGAAGTGGGAGGATGAAACACAAGAAGAGATAGTGAACAGTGAAGAAAGGTAATAGCCGGAAGCAAAGGTCCAAAGAGGTACTACAACTACTGGATGCCACGATTATATAGACCCATTGCACGATTTTTCCACCTACTATGTTATTATGTTTTTCTTTTCTTTTTGATTTTTTCCCTTTTCCTTTCATAAATATGTAGTATTTTGTATGATCAACTAATTTATATTAAAATAATTAAATATTATAGCATCTTTAAATAAATAATTAATGAAAATTAAAGAAATTATCTAAATTAATTATTTATAAAAAATATATATTAATTTTTTTAAAGTATCTATTTTAATTATCTATTGAGATAAATTTAAATTAAAAAATTTTATTTAGAAATTATGTCATCTCATAAATTTTTTTGGGTTTAAAATTATTCGGGAAGTGTCAAAATAGAGCGTTGTTGTCCTTACTATTAAAATACTAATAGTCAATATTAATTTTTTAACTATCAACGTTACAAAATAGGATAATATTGATATATTTTGAAACTTATAAAATAACATTGAACCTAATTTTTTTCTTTAAGATAATATTATTTATGAGTAAAAACTTTTAAATAAATTTACATCTTAACTTTTACGTTTATATTTAAAAATAAATAAATTTTTAGACTACTTCTTACGTCTATATTCTAACTTCTGAATATCAACTAATTTAGATTTAAGTGTTACTAATCTCAATCAAAAAAATTGCATAACTTTTTGCTATTTATAAAACTTGACTCAATTTTTTTAATTTTAAAAAATATTGAGAACATTCTTCTTAACTAATATGATTGGAATATTTTTAGCTTCTACTTCTAACTAATTGCTAGTAATTACCATCATTGCTCACAACTTTTTGTAACTAAAATCTTATTCTGCTTTCATACACGCGAGGATTGGTTTTTATGATTTATTAGTTATTTTCCAATATGATTCTTTTCATATTGGATACATTTTCAATTTATTTTTCATGGTGTTATTTTATTACTTTAGTTTATTCTCTTATAAATAATATTTTTATTAATATATTATTTTCTCATATGTGATAAATATCTTATAATACGCTTGGTATGATATAAAAAAGTAGAAGTATAAATAAAATTAGGCTAAAAATTGACTTTAAATATTTGGTTAGCACGTTAAAAATGAGTATAGAATTTATATATATATTTTTTATAATTTAGAGTAAAATAGTCTAAAATATTTTTTTATAACTTGGGAAAGGTTTAAGTTATCCAGAAATTTTATAACTTAGGAATAATCTAAAATATTTTATTTTTACTTCTCCCATCTCATTTTCTAACTTTTTTTAATGATAAAAAATATTATAAGTGGAAATGTGGCTTCCATTATACCAACATAAGAAATACTTGATTCTACTTTCTATTCTATTTATATGCTACCAAACATGCCCTTAAAATAAGCCAATTACTATTTGCAAGTCAAATGACTTCCTACACGCGCACAATATAAAATTTATTGTACCTAAGTCATAAACAACTCATCTCAAAACTTTATACATATAATTATAATGATTGTTCTACATATTGTTATATTTTATAAAAAAAATATTATATTTATTTAATTTTAAATGCAATATATATAAAAATATTTTTATTATAATAAAACGGGATTATTGAAAAATAAAAATGATATAAATATTTATCTATTGAAAGACCTCATCAAGTGTTGCTAAATTTTAGAATTATTATATTATTCCAAATTAAAAAATTTACTCTTTAATTAAATTTGTCTCCATACTTGAAATTTTCAAAATATAATTTGAGATTCTTTTTTTATTTTCAAACAACACATAAAACACATGTCAAGTATTAGCTTGACATGTTTGAATGCACTTTTAGGAACTACAACTCTCTCATGGGAAAAAAAAGCTGAAAGTGCACTTAGTAATAATATGGATTCCTTTCACATAGAATTCATTAAAAGGCCATGTTTGCCGACCTATTAAGTTTTATTATTTTCCTTTTCCACCCTCTTTTTATTGGATATTTCAATCTATGAAAATAATATACTCTTTCTATCTAATTTTTTTTCTAAACTCTCCTTATTAATTACATAATTAAGCAGATTTTTTATCAAGGGAGTAATTTTTTATATAAATAATTAGAATATATACTTTTGGAAAACCAATACGTATTTTTATAAATAATTAGTATAACTAATTTTCTTAATCTATATAGGTATGTATAGTTTCTTACAATTAAGGTACGTTTAAGGCAAGAGGGAGTGTGTGACTGTGTGTGTGTGTGTGTGTGTGTGTATAATGTATAATTGTATGAGTTGGTTGAAAAACCATTGATGAAAGAAGCATGGTGGAAGAATTATTGCTAATTTAAAGCGTAGTTTAGAAGCTATTAAAACACTGTGTTCACATGCTGCCTATGGCAACGCATGACGAAATTGTGGCAATTCCTCAATAATTATGTAGCCGGAAAAAATATTCCTAATTTCATAAAGAAAAAAGTAAAATTAAATCAGTCATTATTTTTCATATAACTTTCCTTGTTACGATAATAATATTCTCTTTTTTTAAATGGCTGGTTTGATTCCTCCTCCTTTTTTAAAATAAAATTTTCTTATATTTACAATTATTATTATTGTTTTCATGAATAATATCATTTTTCATATATATATATATATATATATATAGAGAGAGAGAGAGAGAGAGAGATTTACATACATATATGTATGTAAAATTATTGCTTCTTCATATATGTACATACATATACATATAAAATGTTCTTCATATATGTATGTAAATCTTCATTTTTCATATATGAAGATTTAAATACATATATATATATTTACGGACTACTTCTGATGTTTGGTAATAACATTCAAAATTCCTTTGTCTCCCAAATGTTCAACATTTTAGAATTATTGCTTAAAATATCTTTTGAGTAACAATTAGTAAAAAAATTGATAGAAATTAATCAAACAAACTCAAATACGTACCAATAGCACACTCTCTTGCTTATCATTTCTCATATACCCACATGTGAATTAATTCCAAAAATAATGATTACCAATTTCAATTCATGATTGAAAATTAATCATAATTTTCTATCAACACCTCAGCATGCATGTAGGTGGGATCTAGATTTAAAATCTTACCTTCTAAAATTTCAATTAAAACCATTATATATATTTTTCATATAGATAAAATCAGAAGTAAATTTTAATTTTATATCCTACTTTTAAAATGAAACAAATATCAAATTTAAAATATGATGCAACATTAAAGTTTTAAATTTAATCTAAACCGATTATTAAATAGAAAATTGTGACAAAATAAAAGATAATTAAGTAGAAAGTTTAACAATATATAAAGTTTAATTACCAACAAACTGTTAGTTAAAATAATAAGCGATCTCACCTCATAAAGAGAATACCATAAATTCAAATTTTAAAAAGTACACTTATTAAAAAGACTTTAACCTTAACGCTCCCGATTTAATAGAGATCAGACTCAAATTAAAAATAACGTGTAATTCCTCTGGGTTTATCCTAAAAGAAAAAACAAAAGAGAGAGTTTAATTAAGAGAAGATGAAGATATTGATGGACAGATCACAAGTCACAAGAGACATAAACATATGTGATGCACTCATTAGCAACCTAATTTACTATCCACCATCCATTAAAATGCAACCATAGGTGTCCCCACCAAAGGGATGAGCACAGTGCCACAAGGCATAACATTGTCTCAAGTCAGGAATTATGGCACTGCATCACACCCAAATTAAAAGATTCTGACTTAAAGTGCATTCTTACAATTTTTTCACATCTTAATTATGTTTAGTCATTATTCTTAGAGGCCCACAAGTTTCTTTTCCTTTTGTCATACTCCCATGGGTGTTTTTAATATCTAAGTAGGCGTGGCACATGTACATTGCTCAGAGTTTGAAAGATGAGACCCATTATTATTTGTTAAATAACTTGAAGAAATCTCGAGTTGTTTGTTTTATGAGTAGAATTGAAGGAAAATTATATTTAAATTCAATATATAGAATATAATTATAAAAAATTTTTAAAAAATTATCAAACGACTGTAAAATTTTACAGGATTTGAGATTAATTTTTTTGAATTATGAAATGACATAACTGCTATTAAAAAAAATACTTCAGTTGTTAGGTTTTTGCCCTAGTTATTATTCTTTCCTCTGAAAATTATTTTTTCTATTGTTTGAGTTGTTATTTTTTTCTTCTTACTTAAGTTATTATTTTTTTTATGGAGTTGACATTCCTATTGTTTGAATTATTTTTTTAAGAGACAGTTTCATTATTTCATAATTTTAAAAAATTAATCTTAAATCTCGTGAGATTTTAAAACTATTTAATAATTTTTTAAGATTTTTTTATGATTAAATTTTTTATACGAGATTTAAATGCAATTTTTAGTAGGACGATAATCTCTCTCTTTGTAACATTGATGGTTCTATGTTTTAAAATGGCGAAACTACTTGCCACGGCTTACTCCAAGACAATAAGGGAATTTGAATACTTGATTTCATCAAAAAATTAAGAAAGTTATCACATAGTTTAAATTGTAGTAAAATTTAATCATAAGTAACTAAAATATCCTTATATTCAAATATCAGAGCTACAAATTTATTTATTCCATCTATTTTAATAATAGAAAATAAAATTGTTGAGTAACCAATACATTCCTGGATTACAAACTTAGCATTGAAGACCGAATTGACCCAAATGAATTTCAAAACATCACACTTTAGAAGCTCACACCTAAAGAGAATGTTAACGGGAAAAGATAATAAAAAAAAAGGAAATAATAATGTCGCTTTTTTTTTTTAAACAAAAATTACATAGATTATTGCATATGTAGGTATCATGGATTCACATTAAAATATCAACTTGGTCAAAAGAACTAAAAATATTAAATAATTAATAATCAGATAATACAGAAGAAGTAGATCCAATATGTTCAATTTTTTGTGACATGTGAAATCATTACATCAATTTTTAATTTTCAATATCACATGCAAGTTTATTAAAAGTATATTACAATAAAATAAATTTAAAATTTGATAGACCAAAATATTGATTCATCAAAACAATGTTAAAAATCACCAAAGGCCATTGCACATAATTCTCTTAACTAATGTTTGACTGTGAGTTTTTTAAACGTATAAAATTGCTAATAGAAAAAGCTTTATAATATTGTGTGCGTGTGTGTGTGTATATATATATAAAATTTTATAACCCTATATAAATTACACATAATCTATAAGACAGAAGTATTAAAGCACAATCTGATGGGTTGCTATTTATTCTTTTATTCAAAATGCTATCATTTCAGGCTCAAAATTAGAGAAAAAAAATATCCAATTTGATCGACTTGTCCAAAGCTCTTGACTGGACTAACTAGGGAATTAATTCATTGATTCACTAATTTAACTACTTGATTCAGTTTTTTTTTTGTTTAGTAATGCATAAATATCCTCATATTAGAGATAATTCTATTTGAAGTGTTGTCGTGCATTCAATGTAGACACTTCTATCAGCAGAAATTTTAATTTTAATTTTCTAACTGCCATTATGAGTCACTAAGTCTTTTTACTAGATTCACGTCTGTTGGTAAACTGAGTTAGGTTTTAAAATTAATTAGATCCAATGTAAATCTCGGACATAGGAAATTACAAAACAATAGGGAAGAAAATGCTAGAATCATCATCAAGTGCAATCCAATCTCTTTGCCACTAGCTGCAATAATCCAATTGAACATGCTACACTCGTGCATTAGATAATCAAAAGGCCAAAAAAGAAGAACAAAAGATCCAATTCTTCTTTCCCCCCTTTTTTCTCATGAAATAAATTATAGCACCCAATAATTTCATGTATAATAATGTAAATTATTAGCAAAGTGGTACACATTTTTCCCCTTTTTCTTTTTTTCTTTTTTAATTTTTTGGGGTTTTGGTTGAGTGTGGAGGGCATAAGCACCAAATACTCAAAATACTATGATGAGGTTTTCTCTTTAGGTTGCAGCCTCTCCCCAAAGTGACTAAAATTGAGGGATATCCCTCTCTCCCTTTTCAATATTCTATCTCTCACTATTCATTGCTTTCTCCTTTTGTTCCTTTTAATGGTGCTTACTCATCATCCTTTAGCTTCTTCAACATCATACATATTCTAATTTTATATTATCATTAAACGCTTTGGACTAAAATTTTGTTTTGTTTGGTTTCTCATGAATTGGAATATTATTTTTCCATCAGATCCCTCATAAAATTATCTTCTCAATTTTATTCTTTTAATTAGTTAGGGTATTTTTTTTTATTCACCATCTCTAAAGTTAGGTTGAATAGAAGGAATTCGATTTTTTTTAAATAAATTAGAAAGTCCGGATCTCATGTATAAAAATTATATTAAAAATAATACCCTATTTAAAATTAGATAATTACCCCATTCGAACACATTCTAAAATTTTTTTTATAGTTCTAAATATAAATTACTTTTTCAAAAATTTAGTAGTATTTTAATTGGAAAGTAATATTAGAAAGTAGAAGTAATTTTTTACTATTTTAATGATACAACAAATTATTCTTAACTACTTTTTTTTAATCCTTGTAATGTAGTTGAAAATGATTTTATATTAAGAATGGGGAAGAGTGTGTGTATATATATACTAAAAAAAGAGTATTTTTCAATTCATTCAATGATTCTCGAATGAACATATATTCTTTTAAAAGTGAAATGAATCAATTGACCTAAATTTTACCAAATCAATTGAAATTGAAAATTGAACCAAATTTTTTGCCAAAAAACAACAAAAATCTATGAATTTCTTTTAGGTCACTTTTTTTTTTCCTTCTGCAAATGGCTTTCGGTGAGCACCAGGAAAGGGATTAATGGCAGTGGACCTGTAGAGATATTCTTTTGTGCACTATTTCTTATGCAAAGTGCTGTGTTAATGCCCATTTTAGAACCTAATTTTGAATCCATAATTAAACAAAGAAAAAAGAAAGAAAGATTTGGTATGATCATTACTGGTATAGGTCTGCAAAATCCACAAATATATATTCTGCAGCTTTAATCTATTGAGATTGGAGTGCTTTGAACAGCTACCTGAATTATTTGGGTTATTATGATTCTCAAAATAAACAGCAAGTCACCTTTTTTTTAGAGGAAAAAAAAGTACGCTTTATCAAAGGATAAATGATAGAACTCTCTCAATTAGATTTCTTACACACACACAAAGACTGAAAATTAAACCTTCAATCACTTGTTAAGTGATGAGATTTCCTAATTTTTTGTTTGAGTTACTATTTTTTTTGGTACAATGTTTGAGTTATTGTTAAATAAATGTCGACACCTCTATATTAGAGCTGGTAAAACGGGTTCAGCCCATTTTATTAGCAAAAAAAGGGAGCTCGGGCTAGCATTTTGCTAGCCTGTTTTGGACCCAGTCTACTAGCCCATTTTTTATAAATATTAATATTATTATTTATTTTATCTAAATATTATTTTGAATACTCTCATTATAGAATACTAGTAAAGATGATTACTTATTTGTTAATATGTGTTGATATATTATAATTGATTAATATTATGTTAATATTTATTTAAATTTATAGTTATAAAATTTGAGTTTTTTTTATAAAAAATAGGGATTTTTAAGAATATAACATTAACAATTTTTTTATTATGTTAATATAATATTAAATTTTTTTTATTAATATTTTAAAAATTTAGAAATAATATTTTAAAAATATTAAAAAAATTTAAAAAAGGGCGGCCCACAGGCTAACCTGCCCCCTCTCAGCCTGCGGGTTATGACAAGCTAGCCTGCAACCCACGGGCTGACCTGTTTTCCCACCTTCCACCTCTCTTCTAATTTATTCACATCCAACTACATAGGCCCAGCCACGGATCTACAACTTCATGGTTGGGCCCAAATCGATCACAATATATAAATTATGGGCCCAAATTCATTTTAATTCTTTTTACAAGCCAAGAATATAATTTTTTGAGAGACTGAGTGTTTTTCATATAATGTACGAGATAGAAAGTAATGAAGGGTAGTAACACGAAAAAACATTATAATAAAAAATAAATTTATATCTCATAATGATATAAGTTTAATTTCTTCTACTATTAAAAAAATTTATTTGGTAAACAATCTCTTAAATATTTTGTAAATACTCTTTAAATTTTAAACCATACATTAACTTTAGTGAGAGATCAGTAAACCTATCTAAACTTGTTTATACCAAAAAGAAAAAAAAAACCTCACATCGTCTTCCAAACTAGGAAGTTAAAGGTTTAATCTTATTTATAATTTTAGACTATTAGTACATGACTCTTAAATCAAAAAAATAAAATATAAAAATAGTTTATATAATATTTAGTTCTTATAGATTATCCTCATTTTAATTTTGATCCTTATAATTTTAAACTATAAATAAATTTTGGTTTCTTAAGGGAAAAAAACATAAATTTTTATTAAAATATAAAGACTATCATTTTATATGGAAAGAAAATAAAAATAATAAAATTTATAATTTAAAACTATATAAATTAACAAAATTGAGGACAAACTATAAACATCAAATATTATATTAATCCATACAAAAACCTTAAACATCCATTCACATAAAAATATCTCGTATAATTAGATAAAAATGGGATAAAATATCATTCAACAACAACAACAAAAACATAACCTACAGTAATTTAGATCCTTTGAAATTAGGTGTCCAGTAAATTGAATCAGCGAATAACTAGAGAAAGAGACAATGGGTGGAATGAGAAGAACACCCCATATACACCATCGCTTCTTGGGAACTCTCATTTTTCATGTATTTTAGCTTCAGAGGATTCAAATTCAAACTTAAAGCCATTTAATAGGAATCTGTAATTGAGATTATCAAATTATATCAAGCAACCACGGTTAAATATTTATATATTTATTAAGTACAATGACACAAAAGTATCCAGTAAGATCTTGAAGCAGCCAAAATATATTAAGTTCTACAACACAACCATCGTGTATCATCATACATGTCCTCCATGGTAGAGCACCACATCATTACTTATTAGAATAAGCTATCACTGCGCTCTCAGGACTTCAATTTCAAAGTCCAAGACAGAGTTTGGCATAATTCCCCAAGCAGGAAATCCTTGAGGACCATAAGCATAGTCAGGAGAGCACTGCAAAATTATCATAAAAGTGAACATCAAGGTTAGGTGTGTTTCAGATGCAAAATCTCCAAAGTAAGTCCCAATCAAATCAAATTCAAAACAAAAGGATGCAAATGGTCCTCATGACATGATGAAGACATATAAATAAACCAATTTTAATTTGTTAGAAGGGTTATTGATTGTTAGAAGTTGAAACAACAGGACAGAATACATATATAATATATTACCCGCAGACGAGCAACTTCACCAATTTGCATACCCATCACACCTTCATCCCATCCTACATAAATTTGAGATGAATGAATTAGTTCACCACATTTCAACAATTCTGACTTCAAGACAAGGTATACACAAAGTGGAGGGAGCACTTATAAGAGAGATACATAAATATGTAAAAACTACAAAGATAAGATGGACATATTATCATTTATATATATGCACTCATGAAAATTACGTGTAGGAGTAAGACTAGAAATGTAGAGGTCAAGTCACCTTTTATAACAGAACCTTGGCCAATCTTAAACGTGAAAGGCTGCTGCCCAGGATCCTTGGTGCTTCACAAGAACAAGAAATATGTCGGTGCAATTTTTATAATGGGAAGGACTAAAGAAACCATGGTTGTGTTTCCCTTCTCTGAAACATGTTAAAACTAAAGTATTAGCAGCCTAACCTCCAAAATTTCTGAGAAAGGTCACCGTTTTTTCCTGCTCAGGGAATTTCATGAAATAAAAATTAGTATATTGAGCAACAGGCAGACTTTCCACTACTATCAAAGTCAAGGTGATACTAAAACACAACTAAAAATGTTATGAAGACAGTTATCTATCAACTTCAACAAGGGAAAACACATATTAAAGGACCCTGAAATATTGCCAACGAAGGAAATAAGTATTATACAATTTGATTTCACCATGTGCATCACCTAATAGTGACACTTTCTAGTTTCAATATCAACACCCAATTGGATCCCAAAGAAAACTCAGCTGTGTTCAATTCATCAAAAACTTGAACATACAAGAATACAAAAGCATGGACTCTTTAAGAGTTTCCCGAGATCTAGCAATGTCCATCCAAGCACTAAGTGAACAGTCAAACCATGAAAAAGGTGATTAAAAAAGGGATGCCATTAGTTTGACGTTTTCAGTTTAAAATAAATATGCTGCGGGTAAGTACGTATATTCGCTAAAGATTCTTGCGTAGTTTAGAAGGAGACCTTAGAATCATGGCAATATTACTTACTAATCCAATAAATTGGCATACTTTAATATGTTTATGTTTGTCCATTCAAGGTTACACGCGGGGTTAGTCTATACCCTCTCACAATACGCACCCCATCTGCTCCAATTGGACTTAAACCTAGTACTCAAAACTTAAACACTAAGGTGTGAGCTTGGGGAACTGCAATTAGTGTATTAATGCAAGATTAATTTGATGGTTTGAAGAAAAAATTGGCATTTCTATGCAATCATTCAGAGAAGCAGAAAGATTTTGACTCGAACCAATAGATGGAACTTAGGGATATCAAAATAATCACCGTAAAGAAAAATAATTTATTTGGTAAGATTAAAGAAAAATTCGTCCTTTGCCTTTTCCACTACTTTTTCTCGGCAACCAAAAGTTCAACAAAGTCGAAAAAAATGCTTAATAAGAAACCACCAAAACAATCGCCTGAGCAGAAACTACATATCGGCACAGAATTCTTTTCCAATCCTAGGAAATCTCAAAGACAACAAAACCCTTTCTTTACTGTGGCAGAGAAACTCGAAAAAGAAAACAAACAGAACGAAGAATCTAAGGTTAAGTTTTTTTTTTTTTAAAAAAAGAAAGGAGAGAAGTTGAGAAGCTGACCGTAACCAGTGCAGTGAACGGTGACGTTTTGGCCAGCTACTGGCTTCGGAGCAGTTCCAGGCCTGAGGATTTGCTTCTCTACTCCCATCCCTCTTTTTCTTTGCCTTCCCTGCTATTTCCGATTTCCTCCTTCTTTCGGCGCGATCTTTTGTTCACTTTGCACTTACACTCTCTCTATCTTGCTCATGATATATATATATATATATATATATACACGTGCGCGCGCGCGAATCCTACCTAAATTTTAAAAAGGATTTTCGCCTAAAATTCCGTTTAATTTTTTTTAAAATAAACAATTATATTTATCTAAATCTCGATTTGGACTAAACTATAATTTTAGATAAACTGACCAGAGTAACTTTTAAAATAATAAAAAAGTTTATGAACTACTCAATTACTATTTTACCCTTACTTTTTCTTACATTATCTCTCTTCTCTCTTCTATTTTTTCTATTATCTCTCATCTTTTTTTTATCTTTTTCACCCTTTCTCCTTTCTCCTCTATCTTTTCTACTATCTCTTATCTCTCCTCTATCTTTTTCACCATCTTTATTCTCTTCTCTATCTTTTTTTTCTTTTTTCTCTCTCATCTCTCATATATACCCCTTTTAATAATTTTTTAATTATAAAATTCCTTTTAGTAATAATTATCTAAACACTCATTTATCTATTTTTTTTTATAAACTTTTCCCTAATTTTTTTTTATATAAATTACCCAAAAATCTATTTTTTCCGTAAACCTATTTTAAAATCTTATCCACCAAAACCATGCGTGTCCTTTTTGCCCTTTTCCAGGCAACCAACACTTGGCTCCATAAAATAAATATTGCATATATTTGATCATTGTAATATAAATTATAAAGTACAGAAATTTATGTTATTTACCCGATACAAATAATATAGTTTCAAAAATTAAAATTTAATAAGAAAATCTGTATGCAGCGAAAGTATTATACACATGCATAATTGCGTTGCATCTGAGACTACTAAATTTAAAGTGAGTGAGTTTTGCTATATATATGCAAATATAAATATTATTTAATAATAATTATTTTAATTAAAAATATAAGAAATAATTTTTATTCAAAAAAAAATTTATCCCCTTTTTATAAATAATTTTTTATGTAATCTTTAAATTAAAAAAAAAATTAGTCAAACCATGCTTATATATTGTATGAAGCATAATTTCTTCATTGGATGCAAAAATAAATAAATGATAATCCTATTAATGAAGTCTTAGTTACAGAGAGTGACTAGAACCAACTTTTCAATAAGACGATTTAAATTAAACTCTAGAACAGTTCTATTTACAGGCTACAGATGCATATACACAGAGAGATCTCACAAACACAAACACAGAAATCACTTGGGAAAACCCCATCCAGCACCACCTGGAGTTAAAATTTGAATAATGTCCCCTGCTTGCAATTGCACTTTGTTCTTACCTCCAAGATAGATTTTCCTCTTATCTTTCCTCCTGATAAGGAAATTGGCCCCACGAGCTCTATTTTTGCCTCCATTAAGTCCTCTTGGATCATGAACACGTCTATCTTAAAGAGTACTCAGTGTAAGGGGACCCTTGAACTCTAACTCTCTCACGATCCCATTACCTCCTTTGTGAAGTCCATCTCCACCACTATTGTTTCTGATTCCAAATTTATGCAGAACCACAGCATACCTCTGCTCAAGAATCTCCAAATCAGTGATTTGAGTGTTGGTCATGTGAACTTGAACACCACTGGTTTCTCCCCAGGTTGGAACTGCCCCAGCACCACCTCCAATGGTTTCATAGTAATCGAATGTGTCATCGCCAAAAGTGAGATTACTCATGCAACCCTGTGAGCAAGCACACGCTTGAAATGCTGTGAGAATGACATCTGTCATCCTTTGAGATGCGAGAACGTTGCCGGCAACTACTGCAGCTTTTTCTCGGGGAGAGAGTCAGAGAGGAATGAACCTTCTCGGATGTGAATCTTCACAGGAGATAGACAACCTTGATTGAGAGGAATATCAACATCAACCAGACAACGAAGGCTATATATTACAGAAGGGCTTGTTTGTTTGAAGGGCTTCTCTGTAGATGGTCCACCCATATCAAAGCCTATCAAGGGCTTGTTTGTTTCAAGCCCAAAAAGTGTTTGAGAGTAACCAACAAAACTGCAGATGAGAGTAACCAACAACTCCGTCTGATTGCATAAGCAGAAAATTCCCGTTGGGAGACTCACCCACCATAGCCAGGTGCGCGACGCGAGTCAGATCCGGATGTAGTCGGGGCAAAGCTCCGGAGAACCGGGTGGGAAAAAAAAAAAAAAAAAGAACATTCACCTTTCCATAAGTCTCATCAAATTTTGACGTGAACCCAGACAAACAATCTTCAATAACTGGACTCAAATAGGCATCCACTGTAGCTGTTAGACCCCGAGGAACTGCTCGAATAATGGGAGTCAAAGCTGCTGATAATGAAAAGTTTGAAACCCAATTTTTCAGCCAGCTTACCCACAATCAATTCATGCTGTGGGTAAGTGTAGGAATGCATCAAAACAACAGCTAAACAATTGATCCCTTTCTCCAGCAAGCTTGTTAGCAAAGGCTTCAGTGCTTCATTGGGAGGCTTCACAATTCTCACAAGATCACCAGATATTCCCTTAACACGAAGAAGAGCCCTCTCTTTCTTCCTCTTTGTCATGAACAAGCTCAACTCTTTCATCTACCTCTATCACCTCCTCAAAGAGATTTGTTGGTTATGTTACAGTGAGGTCAAATATGTTGGGACGAGCCTGGTTACCGATGTAAAGCAAGTCACGAAATCCCTGAGTGACACACAATGCAATTCTTTCCCCTTTTCTCTCCAAAAGTGCATTTGCTGCTACTGTGCTACCCATCCGAATCCACTTGATCTTATCGGTTGGTATTTTCGAATTCCGAGGAATTATTTCTCCAGTATATTCTTCAAGAATCCTCCTAATTCCTTCAACTGGTGCATCATCATAGTTGCAGGGTCAACTGATAAAAGTTTTAAAGTCCCACCATTGAGCTGACCAGGAATTTCAGCATAGACATCTGCGAATGTACCATCTGTGTCAATGCAGAACCTTAACTTCCCTTTATTGCAACTTCTCATCTCTAGTCACAGTGCTTATATATATATATATATCATATATCATATATCAATTCAGAGAGAACACCCTGCAACAGAAGTCACTTCAATGATTCATCATTGCAGCTGAGCAAAGAAATTCTAATTAGGAAGTTAACGCAACAAGCAATAAGCAGAAGTTTGGGGAAAAAATGAGCTGCATTAAACTTTGTAAGAGTGATACATAATCATGTTGTGAACAAAGGAAAACTATAATGGTTCATTAAACTGGTCAGAAATAAAATATACATCCTAGTTCAAAGTTCCTGATCAATTAGGGCTATTGTCCGCCAAGTACTGTACCATCACTTGTTTCTTCTCTGCTGGGGTGACCATGCAAAGAAGAAAACACATTTTAGATTAATGATCCATTTACTACACAGATAGCTCATATCTTGGTTTTCTGGGGAAAATATTGTGACTTGTTCTATTTTTGATGAAACCAAATTCTTCTTGACTGGCAATTAAGCAAACATATAAAAGGCAGCTTTTAGTCTTGTGAAAGCGACAGTTCGATTTTACTGAAAAGTTATCGTCTGATGAAGAAGCAAGAAATGATGAGATTGGACTAAATAACAACTCTTAATGCAAACCAGTGACTGAGTAATCAAAACCCGTTTGATGATTTAGAAGGGGATAAAAATAATCACAAAGCAATATCTTAGTTACCTTATCCAACTTAAGAACAGCTTCAAATTGCACACCCACAATAAGATGCAGACTAAATGTATGTAGCAGCAATGAAGGAAAATGGGGGTTTCATGAATTGAACAGTCTCTGTATAAAGGAGGTCCGAGTGTCTCACCAAGCAGAGTGATACTAGTGATGAAGAAAGGTGCATAAATTGGTCGAAGCACATGTATCTCTTTCATTTGCATATGTGGCTGCTTGTGGGGTTGACATGATGATTGTGGACTTATTATCTCCAGCTCTTTCAAAGATCATCTTGAGTTTGACACCAAGTCTTAATAATCACTGACATAATTTGATACCTCACTACTTTCATTTTTATTCTTTCATATGGTGATTTTTTTTATATTAATTATTTTAAAGTAGGGACCACGATAGTGTCATATGAACATATAACCAGGCTAGCGATAAGGTTTATTATTGTTGTATAATTTTGTTTTAATAAATAATGAATTTTTTTATCTCGAGATGCAAACATACAAACTAATACATACACTTTAAATTCTTTCATCAACTACCACCTCTTACTATATAAGAAAACTTAGGCAAATGATCCCTGTATATTCTTTACCAATTTTTATGGACTAATAAATTAACTTCATCTACAATATCTTTAAAATTGAATAGACACTATAAGCTATAGTATTTTCCTCTCTAGCCACATGACTGGAATTATTTAAAAATTAGGAATGGATCTAGGCTTAAAGTCCTTTAAATTGAAAAATTGAATTCTTTAATTCTGTGTAATTTTAATAGTTTTTATGGTTAGTGTCAAAATTGCCTTGGATTAGATTAGATTACTACTGTTATTTGGTTGAGAAGATTATTCTTATTCATCATATAAATATGTTAGTGCTTCCTGTTCATCTAGTGGCTGTAGTTTAGTGGTAAGAATTCCACGTTGTGGCCGTGGAGACCTGGGCTCGAATCCCAGCAGCCACATTACACTTTTGCGCTTTTTTTTCCCACAGTGAAATTTCGAAACCGACGACGACGTTTCACGTCTGGTGAGCGGTCGTTTGCTATAAGCTTCGTAATCGTACTAGTCAGTGCCCTATCACCGTTCCAGTATTCAGAAGATCTGAGAGAAACCTCAACCCTCAAGGTGACTTTTTTGGCTGATCGCTTTCATATTTTTGATTCCCTTCTTCTTTGGGTAGTATGTTTCCATTATCAATTTTTGACATCAGTGCCAAAGGAAAAAATTAGTTTTTTCCGCTGATTTCCGTTCTGATTGGATGTTGTTTCATCTTCATTCATTTAAAAATTTTGTAATTTTCGTGTTCAGTTTCGACGCACTTTTTATGATCTAGTCTTTTTTTTATTAAGATCAGTACTAGTGTTATGCAATGGGTTCATACCGAAAACAATATTATTTTGGATCTGGCAAGTTTCAGATTTTGACATATGTGCAACTCATTTACTGTTCACAGAGAGAAATTCATTTGTATTAAAGCTTTTCGCTGAAGTATTCAAATGTTTTGGGAGCTCATCGGGATGTTTGGTGGTACCTTTTATTTAATTAACTATTTTTTGTGCTCTCCAGGAAGTAAGAGATGATTGACGATCAAGGCTTGGGTTTTATTGCCAATTATCTTGGCGTTTTCATTTTTGCTTTGGTTATATTATACCATTTGGTCACAGCCGACCCAAAATATGAAAGCAGCTAGGTATTTCCATTTTTGTAATGCACTCAAGTTAAGTTTGATTTGGTTTTCTTGACTGATCTGTTAGATCAGCATGTATAACTAATAGCTTAATCATGATGGAATGGTAGTTTGTGACTTCTGCCAACTTATTTTTCAATTTTAGAGACATGTAATTTATGGCAGTACTTTTTTCAGTCTATTAATCCTTTTTGAGGACTATATATTCATCACTTCCAATCTTAGTTAACAAGGTGAATGTTTAGATCTATCAAGCATGGACTCTTCAGAAAAGAGCCCTTTCTCTGTTGTTCCAGACCTATCCATGAATTCATGAAATATTGTCACATTATCATGACCGGTTTAGATTAACTAGAAATGTAAAGTAATCATTCCCCTTCCTAACATGCTTATATATAATATTTATATTAGCTTAGAATGACTATGACTTAGCTCATAGTCTTTGTTGTTTTAGTCCAAGCCTTATATGCTTCTTGTCAAAACTAAACTTAAGATCAGCTCTTCAATCAGACCGGACTTTAATATGACTTGTTCAATAAATTAGCCAACCTGACTATGAGCTAAGTATGAGCATGCCTTGTAGACACTGGGAGTTAGGGTTAATTAGAACATCTAGAATCAACAGTTTCATATTCATATGAAATAAGAGAAAGCTTGGTTTTTACAATTGGTTAGAGCACTTTAGAAAGTCACCCTTGATAGCATGCATCACTTCACACCATGTTAGTATCTAATGATTTTTCCATGTATAAATCTGTCAGCATATCCACTTTGGAATAGGACTTAGGTAAATAAATAAGATGTCCATAACCAAGTACTGGAGCTACTGAAGTAAAGTAAGGCCAAGGCTGTGGTAAAAAAATTGAGAGGGGTTGTTTACTCTCTCCTACACATACTTGGTGCCAAAAATTTCACATTTTCTTGGACCTTGCCAATGCAATGAGGGAAAGTTAAACAACCAAATAGCCAGGTGCCATTTGAGTATGAAATCAAAGACTTGCATGTCAAGCAACCAAGGATTTAAAAGGGAAAGTCATAGGATTGGTGGTAGGGTGAGTCAAGGACTTTGGTTTTTTCTTAGGGCAATGTACTAGAGAATGACTATATGGTTTAGGAACAGTTAGAAATTTGCCTGAAGTCTATTTTCTCAGTTAACAATATGGTTTAATGCACTCCCCTGTAATCCTCTTATTGTCACATCTGTTGAGCAAATCGTAAGGTTCAACATTGTACTTTAGGCACGGACTTGAATGCAAACCAAGTTCTTAATTCTATTTTACATGAAAAATAATTGGATTTTGAATAGAGTTCTTAGAATTCTTATGAAGTTAATTCTGTGGCCATGATCAGTTTCCGCACTTATACTTAAACGTGAAAAATTACATTTTGGATGTGATTTCAAGCAATCATTAATTGGATATAGCTTTGATGGTAAGGGTGGAAGTTCGTAGACTTCCTATAACCAACAAGTTTTAAATGGGAAGTTGCAGTGTGATGAAACAGGGGAATATGCTCAAACAAAACAAATACTAACCATCTTAAAGAGATTTCTTAACATTAATTAAACAAAACTACATTATTCAGTCTATTCTTTGTATGTCCTACTCCAAGGATACAAGTAACATACAACAACAAATTTCTAAAGAGGAATACTGCCAATTTTATCAAGGAAAAAAAGAAGTAAAAAAGTCAACTCCAAAGCATTGTATCTTTGACAGCGAATCTGCCACTTTGCTTCATTTTGGTTTTCTTGTAGTCCAATGACCACTTCTCAAATGTACACTCAGTGAAGTCATAGTAACCCCCGTGAATAGAGAGTTCCCCACTCGCCACCTTTGTTTCTATCCATGGGTATGTAAGCAGGTTTGATAAGGAATGGTTGACTGATTCCTGTAAAATAAATACTAGTCAGATTATATTCAATGGTGGGAAAAAGAAAATTATACTAATGGACGCAATCCAATTAAATCCCAATTTGAAACAATAAGCAGAGGCCATTGTTTGTCAAGGACTGCAGAAGACATTTTTATGTGTAAAATGAATAGGCATTTGAATTCCTGAAATAAACTCAGGCTCAGGACTATTGTAAAGCAATGTTGAGCATGGATTCTCTAAAATGTGCTTCTTTGCTTCAGCAGATCTTGCTGCACTGATTATGGCATCCATGAGAGCACTAATTATTCTCAAGCCTTATTTATCATTTCATTAGATGAATCTGAAAATGAAGACAAAGAATGACTTACAGAAGCAGAAAAATGTCACATATTCACCTGAACTACCTTAGAATCTAGAACTGAGGATTGATTTCAAGATTATTTTTCTTCACATCAAGAGGGTGTCCCACTCACCCTCGGAGGCACCTATAATGATTTATCTAGCATTCTAAACCCAGATAAGGACAACTCATTGTGTTATTTAACATTTTGAAGTTTAGGCAAATAAATGGTGTTACAAGGGAAATAATATTATTACCTTCTCACAGTGCCTGCACTTCTGGTCAAAGTTGAGAGAACAAGCAGCAGCTTCAGTTTTTATTCTCGCATTCTTCCCAATTACCACCCAGCTTTTGATAAAGCTTTAGAAATGAAAACCATAACCAAGTGAGACATGTACAACACAACATTACCAATGAAAGAAAAATTATAGCCTATATCTAGAATTATGTAAGTCAACCTTGCATCTGCATCATCCTCCATACTCATTAGGGCACGAATTCCCCCACAGCAACTGTGCCCAATGACCAAGATATTCTCAACCTGCGATGACAATGGTTTTAGAATAAGAATGTTGTACACTGAAATTTTCTCTAGATATCTCACAGTTTCACACAACCCCCAAACTCGAATATCCTCAATCGTCAAAAAAAAAAGAGTGTAAATTTTATGTTATTAGTATATATTGAATTTGACTATGCTTAAAAATACTCTCAATTATGCTAATAATGTTGTAGCAGTTAAATGATATACTGAAATATTAAATTCTTACCCAGTCCCTCCCGAGATGTATATATCATAAGATCAATAAGAATTGCAACCAAAATCATCTTTAACTCTGATGCTGATTTATATGGCTTATGACGGTCAATTGAAGTCTAATAATTATTATTTGACCTAATTGCACTTGAAAATTACAGCTGAGTTCCACTAACAAAGGAAGCTAGACTTGTCAAACCAAACAAGCACATAGTGAATAGTTGACAGCCCAAAAAGATTGTAAATAATTAAAAAGTAGTATTAAGACTACTCCCAAATCAAGAAATGAATCCTGTGTTATACTTTGCAAGAAAAATGGGCTTACTTTGAGGGAATTCACAGCAAATTCTAATGCAGCATTTGTTTCAGTGGGTCCACTCTGTATCATGGAAAAATGAGATTAGAAAGGTTAGGTAAGCAGAGAGCTCTCTCCACACTTTAGTGACCATCCTAAATGGTTGAGGTAGGTAGCCAAGATAAATCACTTTCAATGGTGAATATACCTCAAATGGAGGTACCAAATTAGCAACATTACGAATCGTGAATGCTTCTCCTGGCTGAAACCCCAGAATATTAGAGGGACAAACCCTAGAATCTGCACAAGCAATAACCATAAACTGTTCTAGAAACTGTTAGAAAAATTGAAAGAATGGACCAAGGGGAACCAAAAAGCAAACCCGCTCATTATTAAACAGCTAAAACCTTAGCCAAAAAGCAGTGGAAAGAGAGGGTTCAATCACCTTCGGCGCCTGACCATTGGCCAGATTTTGGAACTGTTCAGTGTTTTTCCTGCCAGAAAACAAACCACATTAACAAAGTTTCTTCTCTTTATGGGTATCAGAAGGAAACAATTGAACGAGGTTTTCTAAAGCTTACAAGTAATTCTTCTTAAAACTTAAAAACCTGTCCTTGATATCATGAAATATATCACACCCATCTTCAGCCTCAGTTACAGTCTCTAGCTTCTTTTTTTCAAGTTGTTGAGTAAATCCTGAAGGACCCATAGAAGCCCTTAAAGATAAACTTTGAGTGCCCCTGCAAACATCAGAGCAAGATGTGCCGCTGAGCTTCATTTCAACAGTTTTACTCCGAAGTTATGAGAGTTAGTACGTTATATTACTAGAACAAAATTGCAGTTGCAGTTGCAGTAACAAGAGAAGCTTGCCTGAGTTAAATATAATGAAATCTGTATCAGTGATAACGCAAGAATAGAATTCCTCATTTACTCGACTTTGTATTTTTGTGTAACATTTGGTACTTTAAGAGTTAAAATGAAAGAAAGAATAATTGAGCCCTCCAATAGTTATTTTCGCAACAATTGTTAACTGCTCAAAGCATCATCAGTTTAATTCAAAAACGGCAGTTTCAGATTAACTATTCCACTTTTCTGCCATCAAAATCTACAAGACTTGCCGTGCAAGCGAAACTAACCTTGAATCCGACATAAATCTCAAACGGAGTTTCTCCATTTTCCCAGATTTCAGTTTCCGACCAAAGATCTAGCAAAGAAGCTAGTGTATCAGCTCACATCACGAAATGGGCGTGTATGGGATCAACCATAGAAGAGAAAATGGCATACCTTAGATGAATTCGACACAAGCCCATGAAGCGGGGTGCAGGAATCGGACCAAGGAGCAAGAGTATCTCGTGAAACCGAGATTGGTGCAGGAAATGCCATTTAGAAAGCTCAAAATCAGAAGGGTTATCCGACAGCAATACAAATCGAGAATTGAACGAAGCAGCCATGGAGGAAGTATTTAAAGAAAGTGGGTAAAGTTGGTTGGTCCAGCAAAGATGGATCTGATGTCTCCAAGAAAGGCGGAGAAACCAAAGCTGAAGCACGAGAGCAAAAGCGGCAGAAAATGAAAAAGTACTAATTACTCATTGTTACCTGCGTAATTGACATTTGACAGTTCAGTGACAGTCACTACTAATTCTCCTGAGTTTCCCGCTGACATCCGAGAGTCTCCCGACACTGCGATGTACTTCGTACTATTTCTTTAACTAAAATAGTAAGTACGACAAATTTATTTTTTTAATAAAAATCAGACATGTCCATGCTCCTAATAAAATTTTTAAATAATTAATTTCCACCGATTTTCATAAAATTATTTCGTTAATTATTATATTTACCTGGTTTTTAATCAAATATATATTATATTATTATATAGGATCTTAATTATAGTGATTAATTTCTATACTGAAAATATATTAATTAGGTGGATAAAGATGTTGCTAAGAGATATGTAGATTTTTACATAATATAAAATAAAAAAGATTTTTTTAAAAAATAAAGTGATAAAATAAAATTAATTTATCATCAAAGTGAAAATAAAAAATTATTATGTTCATAATCATTTTCTTGCATATATATTTTTGATTTTATTTAGATTTATTTAATTCAAGTATATTTTAGGTAAAAATTATGCATGTGGACCTCAAGTCATCCACGATGGCCACACGTTTGAAAAGCCAATCGTTAAACACAAAAAATAAAAAGTAAACCGCAAGGCATTCATTTTATTTTGAAGTTTCAATCTTATTTTTTTTAATTTTATAAAATATCTTTTTAGTCTTATAATTTTAGAATTATTAGTTATAAATAATATATTATTTATGGAAAATATTCTATTTTTAAGTTAAACTTAATATATTAACATTAAAAAATATTGTTAATATTTAAAATTTTAATAACATTAATTTTTTTTTGTTATTAGAATTAGTAGTATTAAGATTAGATAACTGAAAAACCACTTTATAAAATTAAGTACTCAAACCAAGTTGTGTGAAATTAAAAAACGAAGGTAATTTCTACCAAAATAAATTTAAGAATTCATTTTTCATTAACTATCACTCTCCCTCGAAAATGCTGTAATAATGAATTAATTGGCAAAAACTAAAGAATTTAATATTAATTTTTTTTAAAAAAAATTATTTATTACACTTGGTCAACATTCTGAAAATTCTCCTCGAGTGTAGGGTGTGACACGCAACAAGGTGAGAAATGTACAAGCCCATCCCAACGATTTAGAAACCGTTAAGGGCAGTACTAAATACCAGCTCCTCCAGAGAAGCGTAAGCGCTAAGCCTCCTTCCCTCTCTCCCTCGCTTTCTTCATTTCTCTCTGCACTTCAATTGATTTCCGCCATGGATGAAGAGTACGACGTTATCGTCCTCGGCACTGGCCTCAAGGAATGCATCCTCAGTGGCCTTCTCTCTGTCAATGGCTTAAAGGTACATTTCCTCTCGATCCCCTTGATCTTCCATTATTCGCTGTTGATCGATTCATTAGTTTTTAAATCGGGTCTATTGCGTTTTCCTTCTGTGAGATTTGTATTTTGTTTCGCCACAATTAATTAGGTCCTGGGAGCGGTGAGCGTAATCTGAGTCATGGTCTGGAAAGTTTTCGATCTCTATTTGCTGATCTTTGGCTGAAGATGCTCTTATTCATGCATATGTAGTTTTCCCTTTTTACACACACGCATGCAAATATATTTATTCGGGAACACATTCGGTCACTAGGGCCACACGCCCACACATGCATAATTAATTCAAACACAGATTCTATACGCGCGCGTGAGACTAAAATCACATAGATCTTTCTAAAAGTTTACTGAAATTATATGGACTGCTTTCTATTATGAAAAAAAAATAGACCAATTTTTAAACAAAAATTCCTGTTACCGTTTAGTCTAATTTTAATTTTTTAGTAAAATACATTTTCATTAAGCTAAATGCATATTTTTTTAACTAAAATACATTCTTACGCTCTTCTTTTTTAATTGCGATTCCGTCTTACATATTTTTTTAATGAAAGCAGTTTAGTAAAACAAATGAATCTGGGTTAATTAAACTGTATATCTGGAAAGATGAGGCAAGTTTTTTATTTTTGTGTGGGTAGTTTGTTGAGTATTTTTTTTTTCAAAAAAGAAGCATATAATGGTAAAAATATTGAAAGGGTGGATGTTAAGATTGCTTGATTTCGTTGCAATAAGATTATCACACTTCTTTGCTTGGCTATATATATATTCTTAGAATTTATAGTTTTCTTGCTTCCTGCTATGTTCACAAATAACCTTATTATTTCTGTCTCTAAAAATTAAAAGACCTGATTAGTTATTACCCTATCCACTTGAATCAGGTGTTGCATATGGACCGAAATGACTATTATGGAGGAGCATCTACGTCTCTCAACCTTACACAGGTTATTCTTCCATGATGTAGAGTTACATCAGAAGCATGGAGCAGTCTTGCTTTAGTTGTACTGTTTTTGGCCACTTCCAATGTTATAACCTATTTTTACTCTGTAGCTATGGAAGCTTCTTAAGGGAGATGACACGCTGCCAGAGCAACTGGGCTCCGGCAGAGAGTACAATGTTGATATGGTACCTAAGGTAATCTGGCTTTTCAATTTCCATCCCCAGCAAATCGACAGAAAATAAATTACTGCGGGCCTTGTTCCTTCATTTTTTTAAATGACCGTACCAATATGCTAATATGGCTTGGTTGTTGCTCCCAAGTGTTATAATATTTAAACCCAACACTTCTGCTTCTTCATGCTAACATGCTAATGGAGGTCCTACAACAAAGACTACTAACACTGCTACCGTAGAAAAAAGGAATAGTTTGAATGCTAGGAAACAATGCAATTTGCTTTAGCTCTCTTCAATGCATTAAGTGACATTTTCTTTGCATTTTCTTAATTGCCTACCATGTGGACTGTGTTTTTTCGTTTTTAGATATGTATTCTCTATTTCCAATTCCTTTTTTCTAAATGGAACTTTGTGTGCGCTTTGCATAGTTCATTATGGCAAATGGAGCTCTGGTTCGAGTTTTGATTCACACAGATGTTACTAAGTATTTGCACTTTAAAGCTGTAGATGGCAGTTTTGTTTATAATAAGGGAAAGGTATGCACCATATTCATCTTCACAGTTGATATTTTTACTTATAGTCAATTTTACGTTTCATGAAACCTTGGATGTTTGAATAGAACCTTATGGCAGAATATCTTTACTTTTAGGTTTATAAAGTTCCAGCAACTGACGTTGAAGCACTGAAATCACCATTAATGGGACTGTTTGAGAAGCGTCGAGCTCGGAAATTCTTCATTTATGTCCAAGACTATGAGGAGAATGACCCAAAATCTCATGAAGGGCTGGATTTGAACCAAGTCACTGCAAGACAGCTGATATCGTATGTAACTACTTCCTTCACTTTTCCTTTGAATTTGAGACAAGCAGTTACAGATCAATATATCATCAAGATTATTCCTCCTGTTTTTGCTTCTCTTTCAATTAAGAAGAATCTTCTTTTTCAATATTAGCATAGTGGCTGCACTATGCATGTCAAATTAATATACACAACTTTTTATCTCTGTTAATGACTTTTGCAAGCAAGATGAGTGTTTGTCAACAAAATGAAATTGAGTTTCGTTTTAGGACGCCATCATTAAAGCACTTCTATATAATGACACAGTGTTAACAAAGACAAAATATTGTTATCATGAGATTGATTTCATATGTTTTTCACTATTTCTCTACCATTGTAGGAAATATGGGTTAGAAGATGATACAATTGATTTCATTGGCCATGCCTTGGCACTCCATATTGATGATAATTACTTGGATCGGCCAGCCATGGACTTTGTGCAGAGAGTAAAGGTGCGTGTTAATGCTCCTACACTTTGGTGTCATTACATGCTGTGGAAAGAATTTATAGTTGGACACAAATAATGCTACTTTGTTTTTATTCTTTTGGCCAGACAAAGAACACTACTTAAGTTTGGTATTCTTAGCTAGAATAAGGTCAAAAGGTGAGATATTTCATGCATCCAGAAAAAGTATGAAAGTAGTTAGGACAATATATATATATATATATGGAAAGAGATTATGAGAGTAGGCTTTCTCTATCTTCATGAGATTTTTCGTTAGTAAAAATATTGTTATTTCAGTCGCTTATAGTCACTTGGGGACTCTTAAAAGCTTTAAATACTTTTGTCTGTTTCATACAGCTTTATGCAGAGTCCCTGGCACGATTTCAAGGAGGATCACCTTATATATACCCACTATATGGATTGGGAGAGTTGCCACAGGTTCATTTCTCTACCCTTTTAAATATAACGTATATCTGCAGCTAACATATTCATTCATTCATTCATTCATTTTATGGCTGGCAGGCCTTTGCACGTTTGAGTGCAGTGTATGGTGGAACTTACATGCTTAACAAACCAGATTGCAAGGTAAGTCTGTTATGAACAATCCTTAACAAAAAAGAGCCCATAATTTATTCTCGTGTCCTTTATTTTTGGGCTCAATTGTCCTCAACTAACTATAGAATGAATTAGGTGATCATAGGTTACTCTCAAATATCTTGCTGTATATATTTCTCTTTTCAATTTATCTATTGGTAGACAGGTACAATTTGATGAGAATGGAAAAGCCATTGGTGTGACCTCTGAAGGAGAAACTGCCAAATGCAAGAAAGTTGTGGGCGATCCATCATATCTACCTGATAAGGTATCCGCTATTAGAAATGCTAATTTGATTGGATAGTGAGTCTAGATGTGAATTGCAAAAAACTACAAGCTTAGTTAAGTGTGATTTTTATCTAATGATTAATTGATCCAACAGGTCCAAAAAGTTGGGAAGGTTTCGCGTGCAATATGTATTATGAGCCATCCTATTCCAGACACTAATGATTCTCACTCAGCACAGGTCATTCTTCCCCAGAAGCAACTTGGTCGTAAATCAGATATGTAAGTTTGCTTGATCTACTTTTTCAATCTTAAAGGTGGAAAACAGATTTTGGGCCCTCTAGTGTGAAAACAAGTTCGATCCTACAATATACTATCTCCAATTTCCTATATAAAAGATCCCTGGCTTTCTTTTCCTCTTGGTCTTTAGGATACTCTTTTCGATACTTAATATAAGAGCTAATTGATTTTTTTAGATAGATTAAGAAAGTCAAATAAATTAGTTAATTATGACTAGATTTAACCCCTCAAGACAAATTCATATTATACACTTTTTAATCTATTCAAATTAGTCAATTAGCTCTTATATTAAGTTTTGGAGGAGTAAATGACAGTAAAGTACTGCAACTTTAGTTTTCTAACTTGTTTATTCCAACTATATGTGTTTTGTTCTCTGATTACCCATATTATTGCAGGTATCTCTTCTGCTGCTCTTACACTCACAATGTAGCAGCAAAAGGAAAATATATTGCTTTTGTTACTACAGAAGCAGAGACTGACCAACCTGAGGTAGAGTTGAAGCCTGGTATTGACCTTCTTGGACCTGTCGATGAGATATTTTTTGACACTTATGATAGATTTGTACCCATAAACGATCATGAAGTTGATAACTGTTTCATCTCTATGGTAAGCATATATTATCCCTCCTAATAAAACATATTTATTTTCTTTTCCTTCTTTTCCTGCTTTTTCTTGAGAGAATATTAAGAATTTAGGAAATTCCGGTCAGTTAATAAAGAGTTCAGGAATACTAAAAAATAGGAAAAGCTTGTAGATTATGGATTTCGTTACTTTTATTGACCCAAAGTAAACTGTAATAGTGTCTTTGTGGGGTTAGCATATTGGTATAAATAGTCTCAGAGGTGATTCTTTATACTTATAATGGATTAATTTCATTCATGAAGAATGAGGAATCTTATTATTATGTTTATTTAGCTTCCTAAATGGAAGCTCTGTTGTTGTAATTTATGTTTCACTGATCACAAATTATAATCCCCGCAGAGTTATGATCCCACCACACACTTTGAGACAACAGTAAAAGATGTTATTGCAATGTACAGTAAAATCACTGGCAAGGTAAATTTTTTTCTATTACAACTAGACATGTATTTTATGTTTCTAGAAATTAAGTTGTACTGTTCATTCATTGTTTATAATGTAACTTGCTTAAGATTTTATATTGATATTGATTGATTGTTTTAATCTTATTTAATATGCTAATAACAACGATGATGAAAATGCAAGTAACAACCAAAACTTTACAGGTTGTAGAGCATTGAGGGTAAATTACTACATGCGTATCACTTCTATTCTTTTCTAGAAAATGTGAGACATGAATAATGCATTATTTTTTTGATGCTAAACAAAATGATATTAAAATACCTACATGTTACAAATAAAAAGATGACTAACATTTAAACTAGAAAGCCTAATTAAACATGTTAAGGAAATGATGCATTATAGTATGGTTAATTTCTCATACTTAAATGACAATGCACTATATTAGAATATCAAATTTAATGGCTAAAATATGATTTAGCTTTAGCCCTTAAAAGCATAAACTTGTCTTGATTATAATTCATTCTTATTGTGGATTTTCGCAGGCTCTTGATCTTTCCGTGGACCTGAGTGCTGCAACCGCTGGTGACGCTGAAGAATGAAATTGGTCAGACACATATTGAAGTACGGCCAAGTATCAGATGGAATGTTTCATTTTTTTTGTTTGTTTCATTTTATGTTGTTTCTTAGATACTTAATTGGAAACAGAAAGCTCACATTCATAATGGACAAAATATGCATGCCCCATTAAATATGTGATCGTCCGTTTATAAAAAAAAAATGCATACACTCTTTGTTCATTGGACAAATCGGTAAACGTGTATCACCTCAGCTGTGTCTAAGAGAGGTGTGCTAAAAAAAGAATGAGGATAGTTAATAAATCCTTTATTCATGATACATACTCATGTTTATTTAACTCTTGGAGTCCTGGTCTATTGATATGAAAATAAAAATGCATTCCCTGTTTATTCATTGAACAAATTCATTGTTCGTTGGATGGATCACCCAAGACAATGTGTCAAAACTCAAAAGTTCAAAACTCCCCCACTATATATATATATGTACTTTTCCTCAAAAACTTCAACTGAAAGTAATTATTGACTTTTTTCTTTTGTTATTGAACTTTAAAATTTTAAATTAGTTTTATTTCATATACTTTAATAATTATTGACTGTACTTGATAAGCAAATAATAATATATTTTTTGTAAAAAAAATTATTTAAGGTTTTAAAATGCAAGTGATATTTTTGTAAGATTTTCTTAAATTTTAATAATGTGGCGTGATAGAAACTTGTTTTCCACGTTTTCGTTTAACTTGCTGCTTTTACAAAAATTTGCAAGGAGCTTTTACGAGATGCAAAAAATTACCGTAGGCTTTTTTATTTTTGGTTTGTTAAAAGTTCATTTATTAAAAGTCTATTTATCAAAAATCAGATGCTAAAAGTTAGATACTATAATAAAATTTATGTTTGAATATATTTTTAAAAACTTCAATTTGATAAACTGAAAATTGTTTAGAAAGTAGCTTAAACCAGCTTTTATCATTAGGAAGTAATTTAAAGATGTTCAAAAGGTAAATATAATTTTTAGAAAGTAATCCAAATAAGCTTTTGATAAATGGACTTTCAGAGATATTGCAAATAAATTTTTTAAAGTAAAAAAGATTACCAAAACGAGCTAGTCCCCAAAAGGATTTTAAACTTCCCAATAGTCAGGATTAAAAAACACTCACAGTTTTTGATAAAAACTAAAAATTCATTTTTGGAACATAAAATTTGGTGAAATTATACCTTTCCTTTTTTCTTTCTTCGTTTGTTTGATTTTTAAGAGAACAGAGGAACTTCGTAAATTATTTTTAATTAAATATACATGCCTCTTATTTTTAATATTAGGGTTATTCAAATAATTTAAATATATTAAAAAATTAAATAAATTATTTAATTATAAAAATATGACAGTTTTCTTAAATATAACATTATCTATTAGTTTATAAATTAAATAAATTAATTTTTAAAAATAGTAAATATTAAAAATAAAATATATTAATATCTTATGATTAGGATAAAAGACTAACTTCCTAATTACTGTTATAATTCATAGGTTGAGTAACAATTCTGATAAAAAATAACAATTTAATAAATATTTTATTTTGACATCCATTGTTTAGACCAATTTATTTATTTATTATTTATCTTTCCCCACTCCTCGTGTGCGGGTATCCCATCTTCATTACAAGGCTTACGGGGGAAGCAAAAATAAAAATGGGAGAGAAAGGAGCCTGGCATCAGGTTTCGTCGCCGAGTCTCGATGGGCTAAATCTATATAATGTCGTTCTAAAATAACGGAGAACACAAATTAAAACAATCTCCAAAGCCAAAAGGCAATTCTTTTTCTGTAAATTGAAATTTGATCAAGTTTTTCTTACTCACTCGGATTCCCTTCATGACCCCACCCAGAAGATCCTCGTCTTCTTCTGCTTCTGCTACTGCTGCATCATCCTCAACTGATAAATTCAATGTTTTCGAATTCAATGAAGAGGATGCGCGTGTCGAGATGGCGTCAGAACGTTTTTTGGGCAAGTTCGTGAACCCTAAGAAGAATCGCGGTTCCCCTCTTACCAAGTATTCGTTCCTTCAAGTTTGTAAGTCTCTTTTCTGATTCTTACATTCTTCTCCTGTTTAATGATTTTTTTGCTGGAAAATGGTTTGATCACTTGTTTGTTGGGGTTGTCTGAGTTGTATACAACTATGCATGCTCTGGTCATGTGAGAAAATAGCGGGAGGATGCAGGAGTCTTTTGAAAGCTGAAAGTCTCACGTGAGCTAAATATTAATACAATTTGGTTTTCAATTTACCTGAAATATTGTTGGGGGAAAATTTAGTTTGCAAATGTGTTGAGGATGAAATGCAGAAGTGGGGTGACATTAAAAAAAATGTATGAATTCAGTGCTGAATCTCGATTGGTTGATAATGTAGTCAACTTTAATTTGTTTGTTACAATGTGGTTCAGCGACCAAAGTGAAATTATTCTTATGGTTGATGACATGTTGTGAGAGAACTAACGAAGCTCGATTTGGCGACTCTATAGGTTTAATTTTTTACAGACAATTTTCAGGGTAATTAAACTAATATTAATCGCATGATAAGATTAATGTTTGTTGGAAAAATGTTCTTGTAATTTGTGATCCTTTAAAATTGTCCACCCCAAAACCTATACCTTAAAATTTCTAAATATTATTATTTACCAATTCAGCTTATTATGATTAATGCTTAATTAGGGGACTACTAATCTAGCTACTCTATATCCCCAACTGCTGCTAAACACGCATGTTTCCAAGACCGGCTGCTGTATAGGAACGGAGAATAACACTTAGGATACATTATATTGTTTTGTGACCATAGTTTTGCAAATGCTAATCTAAACGCTTAGTTGCATTGTGTGTTGCTTCCCCTTGTTGCAACTAGAATGTAAATAATTTTTTGTGTCCTTTGCTTTCTTATCATTGCTGTGTTCTTTTAGTTGCATTCTATATTGTTTCCCCCTGTTGTTGCGACTTTTATACTGTATAAAGTATTATCAGTCTATCATTTTGCTTCTGATTGTTGGTAATATGCAGTTGCACAAGGTCCCAAAGGCCTGCATAAGGATATTATCAGTGATCCAATTGATGTTGATGATGAAGGTACAAGTCATTCTTGTAGAAAGTGTATCATTACTTTTTAAGTGTTGTTGATGGTTTCCATTTTTTACTGAAACAGCACATGAAATTACCCAAGAATTGAATTCTTCACTGGAGGACACTAAGAGAAAACCATCGGAGGCTGGGAATTGTGGTATGGATCATAAATGTGCACAAGCCAATTCATGCTCAGTTGATGTATCACTACAAGAGAATACTGCAAAAGCGATGTCTAGTTTTGATGGTTTTCAGACAAGCAAGCTTGAATTTGGAGTAATTGCTCTTGTCCATCTTAGTTTTGTTCTGTCTCCTACACATCCTTGTTTAGAGGAAAATCATAGATGCTTTTTGTGACCATATTTAATTTATTTCTTTTCCAGAATGAGTCACATGATTTAATTTGCAATGATGATATCAGTAGTCAAACTAGTGCTTCATCAACTTCAACTTCAACCTCAGAAGACATTGAAGGTATTTTTATATGATCTAAAGTTTGTCTAAGAGACATGAGAATTGTTATTTTATTAATGATCAGTTAACAATCTCCCTTATTCTGTTATTGTTTGATGGTACCTGACTGTCAATTCTAAATTTTGTGATTTCAGTTTCCTTTGAAGACAAGTTAATGGATCAGGGTCATGCAGCTTTTGAAATTGTAAGAGTACTTCTCGTCCAGCTTTGATTTATTAAAATTTTGGTTTTGTAATGGAATACAATTTTTTCCCCAAGTTTTTATTACTTTTATGAGGGCATTTGTTATGTTTTTGCTTGAGGTAAAGAGAAAACTTAGAAACTGAAACTGGCTTGGGATCACTGTTTTGGATAACAAGTGCGAGTGGGAGGGAAGAATAAAGAAGTCAGGCAGAGAACGCATCAAATACATAACATAACATAACATAACATAATATAATGTTATAAATTGTGTATAGACCAATAGAATGCAAATATGATAGGATACTGTGTTAATTAGATATGAAGATGATTTATGTCGCATATTTTTGGCTTGCCTTTTTAAATGTAAATAGGGTTTCCTAATGGTAAGGAAGTGATATGGATGACCCAGAGTTTTTTTAACCTTAGGTAAGCTATAGTTTGTATGTGTTTACTTAAGCAAATTTGCTTAACTAAACAATTATTGCACGTTTAATGGTTGGCATTCAATTTTGTATTTAATTTATACTCTAAAGGGAAATATTATAATATTATTTTAAATAAAGCAAAGTATTGTATGCATACATAATTTTAATCATGGTGACATTGGAGAAATAGATCATTGTCAATTTGTGTTTCAATGTTTTCGTTGATTGTGTTGATTAGATATTTACTGTTATAGCTTCTTTCCTTTGCAGAGTGGCAAGAAAAAGGTGGTCGATGTCTTCCCCGATTTTATACTGTATGGGGATATATATTCCACCAACTCTCAGTTAACATTTTCCTGCAGCTTTGTGAAACTTGAAGGCTCAACTGTCAATGGAAGTGGAGGAACTTTTAAATTTGAGTGGTCAATTGACGATGTCATAAAAATTGAGTCCTGTTGGTGTGAACAGGCAAGTTACATCTGTTTTTTTCTTCTCATACCTATTGGATTGGATGGAAATTGAGGGAATTTGGAGGATGAAAATTTGAAAATATTTAACCTCAGGACTAGCAATATCTATTTTTCCAAAATTAATGAGGAACTACAGAGAAAATTTGAAAGTCTAATCTATTCCAATTTCACTATCATCTTTCTGTAAATATCATCTTGACAGTAATCTTATGGGTGCCCTTGGATGCTGTAGCTAATTTCTCTGCATTGTACTTAGAGAGTTCAGTAATAATAGGAAGGTCAATACTTCAGGGCAATGTGCATCTTTTTTTCTTCTCTTTTTTGTTTTTGTTTTTGCGCTCAATTTGGAGAGGAATTAAGGGAGTTTCCATCTTTCCCATTGCTGAGACAGTGTTTAAATCATCTCTTCATTTGACTTATGCCTTATGGCCTCTTCAAATGGTTGTCTCATTTGTGTTACAAGGGGGGAGAATGGGCTACTTTGCTTCATATTTTGTCTTTCTGCTTATCTGTTTTGCATCATATATCTCTTCTCACTATTAGGAAGATATATTATCCTCCTCCCAAGTTCTATTCCTTCTTAGTAAATTTTCTTTTCTTTGAAGAAAAAAGCTGTAGGTCAATATTTGGTTCTCAAGGACTCTGTCACATTATTCAATTTATAGATATCCAAACTAAGTTAAAGATAATTACTTCCTGTCTCTTCAATTTTATTCTTCCCGTTTTCATTGACCTCTATTTCTTTCCCTCCTCATTTTGCTTCCATACCAAAGGTTTTAAATCAATTTGAATTTCTGCTTGCTGTAGGTTGAAACAGCTATAATCAACCTTTTCCTTACATCAGAAGATTCTAGAGACGCTAATTCAAATCACAATCAAGGTTCCAGTTCCTTTAAAATTGTGTCATTTATCTTTCCTTTTTTCCCTGTTTGTGCAGGCCTAGTTATTGTTCTTGAGGCACACTTTTGATACGTATTTTTTTATTTCATTGACTGTTTTGCGTGTCTTATCTGTGTAGTATTTTTTATTTAAAGATAAATTGTTTATGTAACCAAAAACAGGAGACTAAACTTTCGAAGCTAAACTTCTCTTATAGTAGTTCTAGATCCAATATCTCCCTTGTTCTATTATATTTTTAATTAAGACTGACTTATATAGATCTACTGTAAGTTTTGCTAAAATACACAAACCTTCATTCTATTCTTAAAATATACTTAGATCTCTCTTGAAATGAAAGGTGTATCTTTTTTGTTGTTTTGATACATCATAGAGATGTCTCTTGAAATACATAAGTGACTCTGCACTTCAGTTCAATCTAAAAACGTTGGACAAAATAGCCTTTATTAAACCTAAATACATATATTTCTTTAACCAAGGAAATTTTAGATGAAGGGTATTTTGGTCAGAAAAATTAAAATTTGACTGAAGTGAGGGAAAGTTTTTTGTTTTGAGGGTTGTCTATATATAAGTATATATTTTGAAAATAGAGGTGGGGTCCATGTAATTTTGATCAAATTAAGAGGGTTTGTGATTTACTCTTTAACTAAGGATGAAAATTTCTTTTTATTATTTCCCATATTCCGGAAAAACTTAGACAAGTTGATCACTGGTTGTAGTTTGTTTTTGTTTTGATCATCTCTTATTTGAGGGCAAAAACACAGTTCCACAAGTGAAAACTATCAGTTTTCAGTTTAACATTTGATCCCTTTTACTAAATTCATTCAGGATTTAAGGAGCTGAAACTTACAGTTTATGATCCATACTGGTCTAAAGCAGAAGAGGCAGTAAAATCATTGGATGTGAAATATGCTGATATATGGAATGATATTTTTGAGTAAGTATTTTATCGCCTAAATTGCTGGGGATGTAATACTTATCAATTCTAAGTTACTATGACTTCACAGCACAGTAATATTTTAGTTCTATGGATTTTATGCCCGCATGTATCATGTTATTGGTATATCATATTGTGAAATTTGTTTCTTTTGATGAGATGGATTAATTTCTCATGGCTATTAACCCACTGCTGCCACCAAAACACACAGATGGGGACATAATGGAGTGGCAAAAGGTTAAGAAAGAGGGGGTGGGGGGACCATTGATATAGAAGAAATCACAAAGGTTAAGAATCGGATAAGACAGAAAACTAGAGGAGCAAAAGAAGGTAGTCATGATGAAGTGGCTGGAGGGAGTAATTAAAGAGTTATTGACAGTGGTATAGAGAGAGAGAGAGAGAGAGAGAGAGAGAGAAGCTGAGGAGGAAGAGGGAGAAGAATTTTGGTCAGCTTTTGTGGAGAGAGACAGAGTCAACTTCTCTAAAGACTACCACTTGTTCTGTTCTTGAAGGGTCTTGTGTTTTATTATTTGTCTGTTTCTAGTGAGTGCCCGTGTAGTAAGGTATTTGGAGTCCTCCTTTTCACCTTCATTGCTAGTATTCTTCACTGCTAGGTGCTAGCCACATCTTCCCCCTCAACGTCATTTGTACCATCTGTGGTGATGTGTTTTAGTGTTTTTTGGCATGAGTATCTCAATCCTTTTGTGTGTCACTGTGAGCAGGTAGGAATTGTGTGCTGTACTTTTTAACTGGGATTAAATTTTCAGCTCTTCCTTTCATACTCTTGTGTAAATCTATTCTTTTATATGGTCACTTTGTGATCTGTTCTGGAAGCAATTGTTAGGGTTATAGCATCTTTAGTACGTTTTCGGCTTAATTATTGAGTAATTTTTGGTCCTCATTTTGTCTTTATGCAATAGCTTAATTATATTTAAGGAGGCTGCTCAATCTTGTTAGTGTTGATTGGTATTTTGTTTGTATGCATGCAGCTTGGATACAGATAATGAAAAAGGTTCTCAATTTGGCCAGAATAGCCATGTCCCTCAGATGCGTTATTTTCCCATGTAAGTCAATTAAGCATTTGTGCTTTCATAGTCATGTCACTATCAAAATATGATCTGTGTTATTAATTGCATTGGTGTTTATGCTGCAGTTAAGATTTTTTATACTGATTGATCCAAAATAAGGTTTTTGTTACTTATTTAATCAGTGGTATCTTTGTGATCTGTTGTGCTGGATGCGTTTCTTCCAAAGCCTAATTTTCTTAAACCATTTTGGCAGTACAAAAATGTGTTCTGTTTCTCAAATCATTATGGATGCATTGCCGGATCAATGGGCATGTGTAATTACGAATCATTCATGGACATGCACCTAGCTTAAGCTTTTGGGATGTTGGTACTTGACTGCATTTTGAATCGAACCATTAATATCTTTAGGTGTTTCTTTCTATTTGTGTTATTCTATGACTTTGTTCTTTGACAATTATCGTCTTTTTGCACCATGTTTGTTTTTGGCCAACCAGTTCTCGGTAAGTTTTATCAGTGTAATATAAATTATTTGAAGAAATTTCTTACTGGTGTAATATCATTCTTTGCAGTTTTGATGAGACTTTTGATGAGATTGTTTATCCAAAAGGGGATCCTGATGCTGTTTCTATTAGTAAGAGAGATGTTGAGCTTCTACAGCCAGAGACTTTCATTAATGATAATATCATTGATTTTTATATCAAGTAAGCAGGACAGCAGAAGTGATATTTTTTTCCTTGACTTCATTTATGTTGATATAATACGTTTTTATTATGGAGAAAGTCCTATTTATAATTCTCTCACATATATACAAGTCTAGGTAGTCTTGCTCCCCATTGATTTTTTTTTTATTGCAAAAAAAAATAATAGAATAACTCTTTAAATGTAGGCAAACCTTTTCATTTTACACTCTATAGTAACTAATTTATGCTAAATCTGTCGTATTTATAGGTATTTGAAAAATAAAATCCCTCCAAATGAACAGAACAGGTTTCACTTTTTCAATTGCTTCTTCTTTCGGAAGCTTGCTGATTTAGACAAAGATCCTTCAAGTGCTTGTGATGGTAAGGCAGCATTTGAACGCGTAAGGAAATGGACGAGGAAAGTGAACCTTTTTGAAAAGGATTATATTTTTGTTCCTATAAACTATAGGTGGGAAACTAACTGAGCTTATCTTGCTTATTTGTTGCGATTATGCTGTATTCTGATAAAAAATAATTGATGTATCTTGCTGCTGGCAGCTTTCACTGGAGTTTGATTGTCATCTGTCATCCTGGTGAAGTGGCATGTTTCCAAGGCAAGATCCTTCTCCTTTGAGTTGACTTTTTAGGGTTTATTTGGACATTACCCAATATTCAATGTATTTGACTCTCTTGCAGGCGAAGAAATTAAAGAATCTTCCAAGGTACCGTGCATCTTGCACATGGATTCCTTAAGAGGGAGTCACAAAGGTCTCAAAAATGTGATCCAAAGGTATCTCTGTTAGCTCAGATTTTGAGTATAAAAGGTCTTGAAGTCCAAATGTGAATAGGATTGGATATTATCTACACAAAATAGACACAATGGATATAGGGTGCCTTGTGAATTGAGGTGTGACAGCTGCTTTTCTTTCTTCCTCTTTTTCTTTCTTTTTTCTTGGTCTTTATTGTTTTCTTTTGGAGAAGGGTTGGCAGAGGGTGTAGAAGCTAATGCATTTTAAAAAAAAAAAAAAACGGAAGCAAACCATTACATAGGATATGTAAATAAGTTAATTTCAAATTGTAATTAAAAGAATGGCTGATTATGGGTGCTTTTCTTTATATCTTACGACAGTTACCTGTGTGAAGAATGGAAAGAGAAACACTGTGATACGGTGGACGATGTTTCTTCAAAATTCTTACATTTGCGATTTGTATCACTAGAGGTACTCTCAGTCGCTCACTTGTTTACCATCTAAATATATGGAATATAAATGCCACTTCTAAATTTGTTCTCTTTTCTCCACATTATATCAGCTTCCACAGCAGGAAAACTTATATGACTGTGGTCTCTTTCTGCTCCATTATGTGGAACGTTTCCTCAATGAATCTCCCATCAACTTTAATCCTTTTAATATCACAAAGTTCTCCGACTTGGTGAGTGACTTCCCTTTGCGTAAACACTTGTAATTCCTCTGCCTTTATACCTAATTTGCAACTTTAACTACAAAATGCTGACTCTTGATAGATACATTAAAAGTTTACTGGTATATTGAGTCACTATTATTCATTTTTATTCTCTTTTTTTCCCCTGTTGAAGAGCAAGTGGTTCCCTCCAGTAGAGGCTTCGCTGAAGCGAGCTCAAATTCAGAAGCTAATTTATGGTATCTTCCAAGATAATTCTCCTAAAGTTCTCCTGGCGGATGGCGTTGGCAAAAGTTCTCCCTCAGAGGACAAAATGGAAGTAGATACTTTTGGTGGGAGTAGTCATCCAACATTATGGGATGGGAATTTTTTCTGTTCTGCTAAACAGGGGACAAATCTTCAGTTCCCTGTAGCTTCCCCTGCTAGAGTCGTGTCAAGTTTTAGAGAGCCAGGAATTGTTTTCAAGGACTTGCATGGAACAGTTGGAGATTCACCTTTTGCAAGTCGTCAGCAGGTGGGAGCTTGTCATAAGAGTGGCTTCATGTCACCAATCGAGGTAATGAATTTTAAATATTAACTAGCGTTCCGACCCATGCAATTTACAGGTTTGTTCTAGTAAATCATATTGAAAAGAATTTTTTAATATAAAATATCTATTCATCCGGTGGTTGTAAAACCAATTTAGATCCAGCATGTTTATGGCTTAACAAACAACACTGATTGATCCAAACTATTGGCTCTTAATAGAGGTACCAATTAACTTCAATCGTTAATTGATATGACTTAGTCATTTACTGGTTCAAGATATTTTGTGCAGCTGCATAAATGGAAGATGTAGTGTTTCATTGAAGCTGAAAACTGAGTATGCTAGGCTTTTGCATAATCTTCAAACCTCTCTTGACATTGGTGTACCATATATTTTGTTTCATAAAGTAGAGAAAAGAAAGGGAGAATTTAGTTGTACGCATATTGATCTCTGCTTAGAGCATTTAATTGAGGCATTACTACTTGAAGTCATGCCTTTTATAGAAAAATGTTGATAGGCCAACTTTAGATTCAGATGCAAATTATTTTCCTTGAAAGCAGGAAATTGAAGAGGCTGATGAAGAAACCACAGTATCACCGTTATTGGTTGAGGATTCTCAAGTTGCAGGATTGGCATCTGACTTCCCATCCACCTCATATTTCAGATCACCAGAAGCATCATTGCAGGGATTCTCCATGAACTTCAAAAACTCTTTTGAGGGAAATTCATGTTCAAGAATATCTTCTGGTGCAACTGCATCCTGGGATACATTGGAGACAGAAACTCAAGAAAACTTCCCTCGAGAGAAAATTGAAGGGTCTAAACTTTCAGACGAGAGTAACATGCTTGAGCATTGTTCTTCAACCTCCAGTGAGGAGGAACTTGCAGACTGTGTTGTTCAGGATTCTCAAGAGGCAAATGACATGGATGATGATGATGATGAGGTTGCAAGTGTCAAATCTCCTTCCTCGTTGGAGGGGAATGGTAATCCAGTAACTAAAAAAATTGACTGGCATGAGACCATCAATCTCGAAGATGATGATTCAGTTGGCAAGAAAGAGCCACCGGCATTTGAGTCTGATGAGCATGATGCCAAAAGGAGAAGGCTTGTGGAGACCGAAGGTGAAGAACGAATCACAAGCCTGTATAAAGAATCTCTCTTAATGTCGTTGTGAATAGTGTTAAAAGCAGTTTTTTTTTTCTCCTTCCCTTGTGGGTTTTGGTGGTGCAAAATTGTTCATATGCCAAAGTAGATATCATGTTCACAAAAAGAAAAAGACAAAAAAAGGGTAGAAACCCTGATAATGATTGCAGAGATGGGAAGAAGAGGAATGGAGAGATTAAAGGGTTTTTTGTTATATTAACTTGTCCATGATTAGCGTACATAACAGGTTTTTATTTTCTCCTAATACAATCAAAGGCTGGTCATTATAGTCAATCATATTTTTTCCCCAACTCTATCCCTCTCTCTGGAGTAAGATTTATACCTAACAGTGCTTTTCCCCTCCTTTGAAAAAATGCATCTTTTAAAATAAAAAAGGTGAAGGTTAATGGAAATATATTTGTTTATTCTTAAATATTCTTCAATTATTTAGTTTTTGATGCCATTTTTTTATAATCACATGTATTTTGATACACCATATGATTGCTTTTAACAGCATGCTAAGGCGTCATTTTGTGCCGTAAATAGATTGTGTTTTATGCTGATGGTGACCTAAACCTGGATCGTTTTAAGGTTAATAGATTGTGTTTTATGCTGATGGTGACCTAAACCTGGATCGTTTTAAGGTTTTGGCCATTTGAAGTTAGCTTGTTCAAGAGTCAAAATAATAAATAAAGATAAGAAATAAATATGATAAAAATTATATATTAAGTGACCAAATCAAATCACCTAAAAGATTAGCTTAAATGGTGATAAACTAATAAATAATAATACAGTGGCGGATAACCGGATAAGTAATGTAAACTTCAATTTCCCAAATCCTCCGTTGGCCTAAATAAATTTCCAAATCATATTAATGGGATAAAAAGAGGGGGGGGGGGGGGGTTGGGAATGCAAACTAAATTAACATGAACAATCAAAGGACAAAAATGAAATTTTCTTTTTCCAAAGGACAAAAATTTATTTTGTTGGCGGAGAAAAAAAATAAATAGAGATGAGCGGTAAACAAATAGGAATTGGGAGAGGAGCCTATTGCTCATCTCCTCCATTCCTCTTCTTCACTCATCTCCTCACTCCCAGCTTTCTCTCTCGCCGGCCAATATCTCAGGTGCGTTTCCGGTCACATTTTTCATCTTCATGTTAGGAGTTCCACTATTCGGCTCTTTCTCAGCCGATGTTTATTCATTGAGTTCCCCTCTTACCTTCTTTCTGGGTCTCTCCGCTCGTGTTTTTGCCTTCATTTGTACTGCTGGTATTGCTCATCAAATTGTCGGATCCAAAAATAACTATTGTTTCGTTTCTAATTTTCAATTTTTTACGGAGGATACCAGTCTCTGTTCACCATTTACTTGTTATTCCCAGTATTGATTTCTCCTTTGTTTTCTTGGTTATTTGTCGAAGTGATGCGCAAGGGTACTTAAAAATTGCTATCGAGATTTCAGTGAATCTGTGGTACCATGTGGACTTCAGAGCCATTTTATTATTGTTTTGGCAAGCATGTTAAGTTAATAGGCTTTGGTAGGTCTTGTCTTGAAGTCGTAGCTATCTTATTTTTCTCGTGAAAGACCGTGATTGTCCTCACTTCTAGCGTATCAAATTTCAGACTTTCAGCTTTCTGCTACCTCCAGTCGCTTCTCAGGTATGATCTCTTTAGATTTGGCGGGTAACTTGACCTCATAATTTGTTTTCAATTACAGAGATTATCTTGATCACTAACTAAGATATTCTCCTCTTGCCTTATCCATTCCCATGCTCCACTAGCGTGCTTCCATTATTCATGCTAGCGAAATTTCCAAGGGACTCAGGATTTTTCTCGTGAATCCCTGCATTTGAGTTTGAACTATTAGACATTCAACATGTTTTGTGTGTAGATGCTTCTAAATGTCAAGCAATCTGATTTCATGTATATTACAATCACCTAAATATCTGTGAAATCGAGCGTTCATCTTCCAGGTAATTTGAAAATGATTTGGTTGGATTTGTTGGAAAGAGTGATTTAAAATGCTTTACCGCTCAGTACATCATACTCTTATCACGAGTGTAATTAGTCCGATGTATTCTAGTTTGAAGTCAAAGTATTGATAAATTGTGGTTTAATTATGAATGCATCATGTGAATCTCTGTAGATTAAACTTTGTACAGATTACAATCCTGAGAGCTTCTACCAACAAATCTATCTCCATTTGCTGCCAATCATTAGTATCTGAATTTATAGCACATGGCTTGTCAAATGAGATGTATGATTCCGCAGCCAGGATTATCAACTTCAGAGAATGAATGCCCTGATAAACCCTGTATAAACGTTGCAACTTCTAGATTACAAAGCTGGTGCAGTGAGCCAAGCTTTTCTGGACAAGCTCTAAAAGTTGGCATGAAGTCCGCATCATTTGTGCATGGCTGGTAAAACTTTGAACTATGTTTCAAAATATGAATCGTTTAAACTCGTACATTTTCGAATGTGTCCAATGTCATGCTGGTTTTTTGTCCTTTTACTAGGAGAATGAACCAGTTGTTTTGTCTACTTGCAACATTTATTGATTTTCAATACCTTGGTTCAGTTTCCTGGTAAGAAGGTCAGGATGGAAAATAGCCTTTGCCTTGAACACGGGGGGAGCGTCAGGGGATGGCGAACAAGAAAGCCTCAATAATGCTAGTTCCAGTTTCGGCAGCACACGATTGGGTAGGATTCTGACGGCAGGTGGCAGACAAGTACTAGAAAAACTGAACTCGGCGAGAAAGAACTTCCCTATGAAGGTATTCCTGCTTCTTCTGGGTTTCTACACAGCGAATGCACTGGCTACAATCCTTGGGCAAACTGGCGACTGGGATGTTCTGGTCGCCGGTATTGTGGTGGCCGCAATTGAGGGTATAGGCATGCTCATGTACAAAAAACCTTCTACTATGAGAACTGGGAGGTTAAAGTCTTTTGTGACAATGATGAACTTCTGGAAAGCTGGAGTGTGCTTAGGTCTCTTTGTGGATGCTTTTAAGTTAGGCAGCTGAAGATCTCCCAAAGTTTGTCTCTTGCCTTCTAATTTAGCGATGTACCATATTCATATAGGAGCCAAATACAGTATCTTCATTAATAAATCTATGGTAAGCCCCAAGTTCGGCCCCATTTCTCCTCTATTGCTGAATCTTATATATGGTGTACATTTGTAGTAATATATGAATAGAAATTATTAGACAATTGCTTAATGAATGTGCGAGATACATCGAACGCGAGGGGTGAATTATTACTTATTAGTCGTGCACGCACAATCGAACTTGAGAAAATCTGCAGACAAGAAGGAAACAGAGCACTAAAATATGGAACATCAAAGATCAGTTGCAAAAGTATTCCTCTGTATCAAATATGGAACATCTAACTGAATTATCCCAAGATGCATGAAAATCTTGGTCCTGGGATGATAAAACACTAAACAAAACAACTCCCCAAAATGTTGTTATTTTTATTACAGAGGGTATTTACATGAAGTGTTCATAGTTTCTACAGAATTGGCTAGAGTCAATTGCTCTACTTGTAGAACGTGGTTCAATAGTTACAAATGATCCAAAGTGTTAAAGACAGAATTTATGAAACAACATTGTTGTTCCGCCAAATAAAATATTGTTCAATATATACAACAACAATAACAATTTATTCTATTATATAGGGTTGACTACATAAATAATATTCGTATATATGCTGCCATTTTGAAAAGGAGGTTGTTGTTGCTTATTGGAGTTACCTTCACCATAGCATGGGACTATTTCGGCATTTCTCGATCCAAAAGGTTTCATACCCTTTCTGCATGAAGCAGGTGTTCTAGCTCTTCTCTGCGCCTTCCCAACTCCTGGTAAGAATCCATAATCAAGCAAATAAAAGCAGAACTTTGATTAGAAGAGCGCTTAAGTAGACCAGGTTTGCTACAGATAAACAAGCAAATCATTAAAAGATCCATAAAACATTTCAAAAGTGGATCTCAATGGAAAGAGTATTACCCCTAGATAAGATACATATATTTAAAATATAAAACCATTGATAAATGCAGATAATAATATGTAATTTAAGATAAATTAGTTATTGGATAAGATTAAAAAAATGTAATGTAGTAATCTTGAAACTCTTGTCATGGCTGTTAATCCAACAGGAAAACTGCAAACCGTCCATATTCAACATGTATTATTATATCTAGTTGGTTCTATTCACACAACTTCTTCTCTTTGAGGGTTATGAGCAGCAAAATCGTATGATAAACCGTTCACAGCGTTTAGAAAAAAGATGCAGAGTTCATTCAATTTTCAATTCTGATAAAAACGTATCCATCTTCCATTTCCTGGTTTGATAGCGGAAGAAAATTTTAGAGCTCTCTAGCATATGAGGATGACATGTTCCTTCTTGCGCAAGCAATATCTATCAAGACCAACCCTATCAAATAACCTTTGATTTGTTACCCTTTTTGTTTACCTCCCTTTTAGGCTAAGAAAAAGAGACACAAACAAACATTGCGACTAAAACCATGCATTAATTCTCTGTCATAATACTTCAAGTAGCAAGTAGTGTTTTATTTGTCAATTGAATAAGAAGTACAAAGAATGACAGAGATGACAGAATGAAAATTTAAAAAAATAACATTTTAACATAAAGCTTACCTCCAAATCCTTGACTGCTTGCTCTCTTAAGGTCTCCCTCTGTTCCCGAGCACGTTTCATAAAGCCAATACATAGGATTCCCTTGAAATTTTATAAATATTATAAAGAATATCAGCTCTGTCTTTCATTCCAAGGTAGAGAAGCAGAAACTAACAACTGATTAATTGAGGAAGAACATAGAAAAAAGTAAAAGGAGAATGATATAACAATAAATAAATCAAAATCTGTTTAAACATGTATAACATAAACAAAGGAGAATTATTATGAGGTCCCAAGGAGGAGAGTTAATTATTAAAAAGTCACAGTGACAAGTGAGCAGTATAAACATGTTGTCACTTTTTTGTACTAGAATTTGTCATTATATACTCTTTAGTTGTTATCGATTTTTGAGTGATTAAATCCCTTCATTAGGACTTTATAATAATATCACTTTATAAACAATCTAAATAAATACCAAGTCGATTGGAAATAGAACATGGTATGTAAGTTTAAATACCATAGTATAAAATGATTTTTTAAGCACCCTAAGTCTAATAAGAAATCATTCAACATTTGCTGAACCAATTGAAAAACTAAAACATGAATATGGCTTTTCTTAAAAGATATAAACATAACCTCCTTTCAAAGGAACTTACAAACAGTTTGGTATACATGTAGACACAAAGTCAAGAAGACACTCTAAACAGCACAATTACACTTTCCAATTATCTCACCGAAACAACATAAAGTACACCACAAGCAAGAAGCATATAGCATGCTACGTTCTGAAGTATAACTTCTATTCGCTCCCCTCCAAAATTGGGGAAGGCTCTTGTCATTACTGCAACACTGCAGAAAGAAAACCACAAATTTAGAAACCAAACAAACAAGGTCTGTGTCATTATATACCTAAAAGTAACTTCTCATTCTATGGTAAGTTACTCTCACAACATTTCTAGCACTGTACATACTAACACAACATTACAAACTTAATGTAGGCGATAAATACCAGCATTTTCTAGTGGCCACTACTAAAATATATTCCTCGGGTCCTAAATATATGAGTTAGTTATGGGTTAATTTTGATTTTAAATATAAGATCTCTATCCACTTTGTCGGTCATATTTATCATTTTTTCCAAACTAATTTGCCTAAGGGAGATCATGTCACTTTTATTATAATTAACTAATTTATCTAACTTCATTAACTTACCTAAATTAGTTAAGTATCTCTTATATTGAGGATTAGAGGAGTATCATTTTTAACTAACGAAACAATTTAGAAGTCGATTATTCCAACATGGCGGTTTAAGGTTACAGGAACAAAGGGAAATATTAAAATAATTCACGTAAAGATGAATGAACTAAAGATAAACATCATAATTCATAATTCTCACTACAGAACACGTACAAGATCTGCAGCATACCCCTGCAAGGCCAATACTCCAAAGCCTGTAAAGGATTAAGTGAAGAATTTAATTAAACCATGGGAAACGCAACATTAACATATACCAAAACAAAATGTAAATCAAAATCAGCCCAAAGCAATTCAATGATCATTAGAAATCAAAGTGTTCATCAAGCAGAGAATATTATAGCACTGATAAACGACAGCTAATGAACGAAAAATACCTTGAATGACTTCATGATCAAACCCCATTCTGTTTCGGCCAGAACTACAACACAAGATATCAGAACCGCATAGCACCGAAATATGCCATCGAAAATCTATAATTCACTCTCACAAATAACAGTAAAAATTATTACAGAAGATGAAATATAACACCCATTACCCCTAAAAGGTAAATGGAAGAGAAGAGAAGAGAAGAGAGAAAGTGAAGCAGACATACACCAGATATGTGTCTGAAGCTCTTTATAGCAGAGAGGACATTGACAACTATGCAAAGAATGGCAGCCAAACTGGTCAACAAGCAGAAGCATCTGTACGCCACTAAGAATGGGTCGGGTCTTGCTCTAACTCTATTACTTGAAGAAAGAATAGGCACACTCTCCCCCTCCCCGTTTCTCGGCATTTTCTCGAGCTTTCTCAACGTCGAGAAAATGCTTCACCTCACCCAACCGGAAGAAAACCTGGAAAATCGAGAGAAACCTAGAATGCGAGACTCTCTCGCACTTCTTCTTTCTCTCTCATAATCTTGAGTTTCGTTTGAAAGTTTCGAACTTTTTCGTTGTCTTTGATCCTTCGCACCACGTTTTCGGTTTTCTGCTGCTTTACTTGTCATGGAATGCAAGGCACTTTGGAATTGATTTCTCTTTGGTTCGTTTATTGTATTGTCTCTCTAGGAATTTTTCTTTACTTTTTTAACCCCGGGAAATAATATAATTATATTTATAATTATAATTCGGGTTATCTATTTACGCGGGACCGCGACAAAGGGTGTGTTTGGATTAGCTTTTAGAGAATAGATGATGGGAAGAATAGATTCTGGAGAATAGATTTTAGGTAGAATAGATTTTGGGAAGAATAGATTTTGGGAATAAAGATGTTTGGATGATTAGTAGTAGAATCACTTTTTATATTGGTAAATTACTAAAAAGGGTATGATATGATTAAAAGTAAGAGAGATGAAAGATGATAGAGAAGAAAGAGGAGAGAGAAGAGAGTGTAGAGAGGAGAGAGGAGAGAGAAAAAGAGAGATAAGAGAGGAGAGAGGAAAGAGAAAAAGAGAGATAAGAGAAGAGAGAGGAGAGATAATAGAGAAAAGAGAGGAGAGAGGAGAGAGGGTGTAAGAAAAAGTAAGGGTATAATAGTAATTGGATAATCCAAAACCTAGGTTTCAAAGAAAAAAACTATTTTCAGTAGCTTATTCAAAACCTAGGTTTCAAACCGAGGTTTTGTCCAAAATCAATTCTCAACAAAAATTGCTGTTTGTGTAAAAATTTTCCAAACCGAAATTTTGCCCAGAATACATTCTGAAACCGTGGTGCCAAACACGCACAAGATCTTCAAGATCGCGTTGCCTTCAAACCCTGCCTTCTCGAAGGAAAGTAAGAGAATGCGCTCTTAGTTCTTGGGCACTTTCATAAGCCACTAAGCCTGCTTCTACTAGGGCTAGGTGAGAATCTTGCCTACCTTCCTTTTACCCTGTTGTCTTGTCTAGCTATAAAATATAGACCGAGTCCTGGAGACCTGGACCACTTGGAACGACTGACAGAAGAAAGAAAAAGGGTAGGGTAAAACTAGTAGTTCACATTCCCCTCTAATACTAAAGCGATCAGAGACTGCTATCTTATTGGTCCGTAGGTGAGTGAAGTGACTTCCGCGGGATGGCACGAAGGCAACTAAGAAGACCATCCGCTCGGAGGGGAAGTTTCCCCAAGAGCAGTAGAAAAAGAGAAGGCTCTAATTCTCGTGCTAAGAGGAGAGACCTGTTGGCATTGGATTTGGCTAATCACGCTTTCTGAGGCGAACTTCTAAGATTTTAGCTTGTCTCTATTCGACTTGGCTCATAACCTCCCTTCTCTATTCGACATGGCTCATAACCTCCCTTCTTAACGTAATTAACAGCGCCTAGCTGCTCTGGCACTCGCTGTGAGTTCTGAACCATTCATACCAGATTCGGGTAAGAATCTCGGTTCCTTGATACACACGCTTCTTCATAAACTTACGATTTGATGTTCTTACGTGTTGATTCTTTCCCTCCTTCATTTGTTTCTTGGGCATCCCAATGTAAATGCAATGCATCCTTTTTTATCTTGTACTTGAACCTTAGTACACTTCACACCAAGCCAATCTCAAAAAGAATCAGTACACGAAACTCGAATCAATCCACGAAGGTGTGGCATTTCTCCACCCTATGCTACTAGTGGGATAAGGTGCGTTGGAAACGAGAAAGTTCCGTGGAATTCATAATTGCATAAAAGGAGTCTTCAACCCTCTCAATCAATAGAGGATCGGATTAAGGAGAGAGACGGTTGAGTACGGAAGCTGAGATATAGGCTAGCTAAATGCCCAGTGAGAATACTTACATGAGTAAGGAGAAATCCGAATGACTAGTGGCCATAACTCGTTAACGGATAATCTAGATAAGTCCCTTTGGAGGAAGAGCAACACTAGGAGGAGAACTGGAATACGGTATCTAGATTCCTAAATTGAGGTTGAAATCTCAAAAGACTTCGCAAAGCCTTTTTGGCTTCAAGGATGTCCCGTCTAGCGGGGGAATGCAAGAGAGTAAAAAGAGTATCTGTTAGAAAAAAGCTTGCTAGTCTTTTCGACGAATAGGTTGCACGTGGATATCTTACCTGTTGATATGACCTCTTGCTATTTGTTGAATAGTGGAGCGTGTAGGTTTTATCTAGTGAAGCAGTGCAAGACTGAATCCCATCCAGAAAGTTCGCTTCGATCCATGATGGAACAACAATGCGTATAATGAAGGGATCTTAAGCTAGAGGAACAAGCACCTGCCCAAGCGCAAACGCATAAAAGCCGGTGCATGTTAGCCGAATAAGCAACGGACTGAGGCAAACGAGCGAAAAGAATTCGCTTTAGAGCTTAGGCCTGATTGGTTTGTTCGTAAATTATAATTTTAAAAGTTATTTTGGACAAAATTTTAATTTAATTTTTTTTTAAAACAAACAGTTATATTTATTTAAATGAATTTCTGGATCAAATCATGATTTTAAACTATAGTTTTAGATAGGCTAGTCAGAGTAGCTTTTAGAATAGTAAAATAACTTATGAACTACTGAATTACTATTTTACCCTTACTTTTTCTTACACCCTCTCTCCTCTCTCCTCTATCTTTTCCAATATCTCTTATCGTTCATCTATCTTTTTCACCCTCTCTCCTCTCTCCTCTATCTTTTTTACCCTCTCTCATCTCTTATACATATATTTTTTAGTAATTTTTCAATTACAAAACTCTTTTTTGTAATAACTATCCAAACACTCATTTATCCAAAACTATTTTTTTCTATAAGCTTTTCTTTAAAAACTCTTTTCTATAAGCTGTCCATAAATCTATTTTTTCTATAAGCTCATTTTTTAAATTTTATCTAAACACACGCTTAATCAAATATCCTTCAGTCATGAGGAGTCCAGGACACCATATATTTTTTAAAGGCACAAGATACTTATAAATTTTCAAAATCATAACAAAAATACTATCACCGTTACGTAACCTTTTTTTAGTAGGGCACATCTATTAAAAAAAATAAATATATAAAAATATTTATACATTTTTTTAAAAAATGTGACTAATATCATAGAGTCTTTAAATGAGCAAAAATGCTATAAACTTTTAAAATTAAAACAAAATGATATAAATATTAAAATAGATTAACATCCATCTATTATTATATGAAAAGACCAAAATATCCCTCATTAAAAAAAGTCTCCCTATATCCACCCACTGCATCTAAAATTAATCAGAAACAAAAAAACCTCCAACCAAAATCTACTGTAAACAAATAATCTTATATTTAAAATCATCAACTAGAAACAATCAAACTTAATAAAATCAAACTAAAAAACAATTAAACTTAAATCTAAAATTGTTTGTTTAAAATAAATTTTAGCTCTTATATTAAGTATCGGAGAAGCACTATAATTTTTTAACCTTTCAATTTGATTGTTTTATTTATTTTTATAATGACTAAGAAAATTATATTGCATTTTTATGTAAAATGATTCTTCTATTTGTCTTTCATTTGAATGAAAAAAAAATTGTCATCTGCTACCTACTCATTTGTTTTATTAAATGTTTGATGAAATTTACTTCTAAGTTTATACTTATTTGATTCAATGCTTATTTCAGGGATAAACACATTATCCACCGTAAATTCAATCCTGGGTTTAGTTTTATGATTCTAATAACTTTTTATGTAACGGTCAAAAGTTAAAATCATGGTAATATTAAATTCTGTGTAAAGCATTAGCCTACACCCTAATTTTACATACTATCGTGATGATATTAAAATCAAACTCTTGACTAGTCACCTCCCAGTGACCTCTATATATATATATATATATATATATATATATTCATTGGACTTCAATTATAGGACAACACAAAGCATACAATTGTTTGTTGAGTTGACTCATGGCTTAACCTCACCAAACAAGAGTTGGGTTGGCAATCTTGGCTCCTCTCTCTTTTGCCATATACAGACCCTACATGATGAATAAACTCCTGTAACAGAGATTGTATTCTTTGTTAAAAGATTCCAATGTGACTTTAAAAAAAGAAGAGTTAAAGATAAAAAGAGGAGCATATAAGTAGAAAAGATTCAAATTTTAACATCTTGAAGTTTTGGGGCGATAACAATATTCAATTTTCTCCTACTAAATATAAAAACTAAATAATAAATTTGTAGAGAAAATTAGTTAGGTTAATTATTTTAAAAAAATAAGTGTTGATTTCCCTAAAATAACTCTTTTACTCATTTGTATGGGTTAGTATTTTTTTTCTACAACATTTTGGTGTGTGTGAGATTATTACCTGAGGATGAGCTAAAGCTCCTTTCAAGTTTCTGGCAACATGAAGAGGGTAATCAAAGGTGGCACATGCATTTGAATACACCACAACGTTCTCCAGAGGCTTCAGAAATCCTCTGTTCTTGGCTGATATGGTTGAACACACGAAGTCCAGCACGCATACATCTGTGCCCACTCCCACAACCACCAACTTCCACACCACCACAAAACTATCATAAAGGATTCTAATTAAATCACCTCAATGAAACTATATAGTCACACTACATTGTCATATTCACACATATAACAAATAAGAACCACTTAAATATATGAGAATTTTAAATTGGTATCTTGAAATAACTTAATTTCTATGAAATCTCCATGAACTATTTTGAAATTAAGTTTTTTTGTGAAATGATTTTATTACTCTCAAGTAAAAAAAAAATCCCTTGTCCAAAAACTCTCCCATCACCGGCGCTAGAATTCCAGTGGCTAGCTCTAGAGGTCGACTTTGGTAGGGGTGGTAGTCGAGGGAGCTGTTCTAAACTCTTATTCAAATAGGTCATATATCTTTCTCCTTTATAGTTATTGAATATTCATTGGCCTCTTCAATAAAAAAATAAAATAAATAGTCTTATCATACCATCTATTCTGTCTAGTTCTAATTATAAGAGTTGGTTAATTTAATAACTAATGTTAATATGCACCACCTACTTGTCATTCATAATTATCGCGGTATGCATTAACAACTAAACCAATCAGTGAGGGTAGCTTGATAAATTCATAATTAGATTCTCTTACCCACATGTCGACTTTATAATAGTTTGTACATTTAGCTTGATAAATTTATAATTAGATTAACTTTATAATAGTTTGTACATTTTTTGAGATTTTTTAGTAATAAGATGAATTCTATGGGATCTTTGAGTAATTTTTTTTTTCATGTCTTATCATCTTATGTTATGTCTTTCCACATTGTAGTATAGTATTGAGAGAAAAATTCAGGCCACTTTTTTTGTTTAAATAGTTTTGTTTTATTCTTTAAATTATATCAGAACAGCCATAATTAATATAAGTGGTAGATTTTTAACTCACTATTATTTTTTTTTAAAAAAATAATACACACTTATATATCCATGCATATATAATAGAAGGGTTCATAAAAAAATAAAGTATTTTATTCTGTTTTGTTAAAACTTTAAATAGTTTTCATGGTATAAAATAACATAATGTAAATATTTATATGTATTAAAATATTGGGAAAATTATATGTATTAAAAATGTATAATAATGTCTAAGAACGCAATGAGCCTGTTTGGATAGGCTTTTAGAAAATAGTTTATATAAAAAAATTTATAGAAAAAAAATAGTTATGAATACAAGAGTGTTTGGATGGTTATTATTAAAAAGATTTTTGTAATTAATAAATTATTATAAAGGGTATAATTTTATAAAAAAAATTATTTCCTTTTTTTCTTCTCTCTCTCCTATTATCTCTCCACCGATGAAGACAGTGGCGCATACAGAGTGCGACCTCCACCGACGATGATGAGCCTTGACGACGAGCACAGACAAGGAGAGTTACGAACCCACTGTGACTAGCCGCACAAACAAAGGAGAAGATGCAACGGTGATGGAGACCCTCCTTCGTAAAATTTACTTTCTCTCTGATGACGATGAGGCTCCTCTCTCCCAGCAACGGTGACAACGACCATAGGAAGAGGAAATTAGGGCGACAAAGGTAGAGCTGAAGCAAAGAGAAAAAGAGAGAGAGAGAGGAGAGAATAGGAAAAAGAGAAGAGAGAGTGTTAAAAAAAAATAGGGGTAAAATAATATTTAGTAGTCTATAAGTTATTTTACTATTCTAAAAGTTACTCCTACCAGTTTATCTGAAATTATAATTTTAAACTATAATTTAACTTAAAAATACTTATTGACAAATATAACTATTTATTTTAAAAAATTAAACTAAAATTAAAAAAAAAACTTTTTTAAAAATTAAATTTTAAAGTTTTTCAAACAGCCACAACAATAAATTAATAGCAAGTTTTTTATAAAAAAACATTTTTACGGACGAGCAACGCCGGACCGAAAAGCATAGGTTTGAGCTTTTGAGGTTTCAGCTTTAAGATTTGACGAATCGAAGCCTTTGTAAACCCTAGGCGTACCGCGCATCGCATCCTTCTCTTTCCGCGCATTTTAGCAGACGAAATTCCAAAACTAAAGACTCATGCCCTCTCTACGCATCTTCCCTTCTTCCCTTCCCTTCCCTTCGGGCTGCCAAAAATGATAGACGAAGAAGAAAACGATAAATAATTTAGAGTGGAACTGTGGCGGTTGAAGGAGGGAGAGATTATATGCATTTAATTTCAATTCTAGATATTCGATATTAATAGTTTGTGTGTGGATCCCAGTGACATTGAGAAGGAAGGGATAGAGAGGATTATGGGAAGCAGCTTTCTCGCTCCACCAGTGAAGAAGCGTTCGACACCGTACACTGAAACTGGTTCGGCCGACCCGAACCTGTATGCATCCAATGGGTCAACCAAGCGCTCCAAGTCCAAGCACCCACCTCCTCCACTCAGTATCCCCCCAGGTCATATCGCTTTCCGATTGCTCTGCCAAGCTTCCCGAATTGGCGGCATAATTGGCAAGTCCGGCTCCGTCATACAGAACCTCCAGCAAGTTACGGGGGCCAAGATCCGCGTCGAAGATGCCCCATCTGAATCACCGGACAGGGTCATTGTTGTGATTGCGCCGAGTGCTCTCAGCAGCAAGGTTTTTCTGAAACCCCAGAGTCAGAGTTCGGATTCGGAACCGTCTGAGGAAGATGACGATAATGGAGATGACGAGGGCGAAGGTGAAGCTGTTGAGGTCTCAAAAGCTCAGGAAGCACTGTTGAAGGTGTTCGAGAGGATTCTGGATGTTGCAGCGGAGACTGAGGGCATTAGAGTGGAGAATGGATTAGTGTCCTGTAGGCTGCTGGCGGATGCGGCACAGGTTGGGGCAGTCATTGGGAAGGGAGGGAAGGTGGTGGAGAAGATTAGGAAGGACAGTGGATGTAAAATTAAAGTTTTGGCAGACAAGTTGCCTCCTTGCACTGCCCCGTCCGACGTAATGATTGATGTAAGATGGTTAACACCAGCTCTTTATATAGGAAATAATGGTAGGGTAGTGTTTTTGTAGCCTGCTTTATAGCTAGTGGAGTGTAGAGTTAAGCAGACTGAAGACATGACAGTACAGCTTAATACTGTGAAGGTGTTTAAGTTTTATATGGGTTTGGGCATCACTAAACAGCAGAGGGGAGTTTTTGTATAATATTTTACTTTAAGAATTGTTATATTTAAGATATCTTGATGTGAAGATACTTCCAAGTGAAGTAGTATTGAAGGTAAAGAAGACATGGTCTTGTCTGGAGGTAGAGAATGGCAGATCACCAATAGGATTCATGAATTTGTAGTTGATTAGTGTTTTAGGTGGAAAGTTTATTTTTATATTAGTATATTCAACTGATAATTTCTCAAAGTGATGTTGATGCTTGACATTAGATAATTCTTATTTCACTTGATGAAGGTTAGAATGGAGTTTGGGTTTGTTATCTTTGTCTAGGGCCAAGGATGTAGATAGGTTGGTTTGGAGAACTAATATGCTCGACCTTGGGTTCTTTTTTAGGCCTCATATAAGTAAAATATTAATCTAAAAAGGCTAAACTTAGAATTTTGTCAATAAATCATAACAACTAACACAAAATCTTGATTTAATTTAATTTGCATAATGAGGTAAAATATGAGTCAATTTGAACCTTTTTAAAATATGAACTGTTTGATTATCAAACTGATCATCATGACTTAAACCTGAGTTCATTTTTCGAAACAATGTTAGCCTATTTCTGTTTAAAAATAACGTTAGCCTAACTTAAACCCAATAACCTTGAACTCGCACGTAGAACAGTTAAATGTGAGCAAATAAAACTGGTACTGTAAAACTCCTCACTTACCTGTTTGGTCATGAAATCTAGGATAAAGGATACAGTTCACGCAATTTCTATGACTTAATTGATGGATGGCCTGTATTATTCTACATGGAGTGGCATATTACTATAAATAGGATAGGTGAGTTAGTGATTTTGGTATTTAATGTGCATTATTTTTGCATTTATTGGCTTCTGCACATAATCAATCTATAATTATGTAGTGTGTTTGTATAAATGTGGCTATGCTGGCCAATATATGTAGTCACCTCATTTCAAAATATGTCGATCTTCTGGGTTTGTCAGCGAGATAATTCTTCCTTCTGAATGTAAATTCTCTAAAATATGATTGTCTTCCTTCTTGGATTGATTGGTGTATTTTGATAGCAAAGCATTCATTAGGCTTCTTTAAACTCTCTAAATCCTGCTTCTCTATTTATTTGATGAGAACTTGAAGGTGGAAGCTAGAACTAATTTTGGGAGTTGAAATTAATTTAATCTATGTTGATTAGGACAACTTTAAAATGTTACTCCTGGGAATAAAATTTCACTGAACATGTGTACCTAGTTCATTATTGTAATAATTTGTTTGATCAATTAGGTTTAAAGCTTCACATCTATTTTTGACACCGGTGTACAGATTTGGGAAGTAGCCATGAACTTAGAGTCATTGCCGTATCTGAAAATTAGATTAGGTTAATCTCTCCTTACTGACCGCATTATAGAATTGGAAGTTTGCTGTATGCGGTAGGTGAAGTGTGACATTGAACTCTTAATTTAATGACTTACAATTGTGACGTTTCCTCACTGACTGATCATAGAACATGTCCTAATGGTTACTGAGCTTCACTTTATATAAAATCCATAATTTATATTTTTATTTTAAGGAAAGGTATTCTTATACTATGGCAGATAGAAGGCCATGTGCAGTCTGTAAAGAAGGCACTTCTTGCTGTTTCTCGCCGTCTTCAAGATTTCCCTCCACCCAGCAAGACAAAGATGATGGCAAGCAAGCCTCATGAAGTGGTTCAACATGAAAGCTTAGTCGCAGTTCCACATGATACTTTAACTGTAGTTCCACGTGAGACTTTTCCTAATCTGCATGCAGACCATCTTCTGCAGAGAGGCTCTGTGGTATCTACTATACCCAGCAGCTATGCTTCAGGAGTTCATTCAGTGTCAGCTGAGGTAAACAGAGTCTCTAACCTGGATCCAACAACACTTAAGCAGGAAGTTTCCTTTAGAATTCTTTGCCCCAATGATAGGGTTGGTGGTATAATTGGTAAAGGTGGCAGTATTGTCAGAGCCCTTCAGAATGAGACTGGGGCTACTATAAGTATTGGTCCTTCAATGGAAGAATGTGAGGACAGGTTGATTAGTGTTACTTCTTCTGAGGTTTGTTAAAGATCATCGTTTCACTTTTACTTCTGCTTGTTGTAGTTGCATGTCATTTGTATTGCTATTCTTATAATCATAAAGTTTTCTTTTGCTGGCTTATTGATTTATGTGCAGAATCTTGAATCAAGATATTCCCCAGCGCAGAAGGCTGTTGTCCTTCTTTTCTCCAGGTCTGTAGAAGCAGGCATTGAGAAGGGGCTGGACTCAGGATCAAATGGGTCATCTGTTACTGCAAGACTCGTGGTCTCATCAAACCAAGTTGGTTGCTTATTGGGAAAAGGAGGATCAATAATCACTGAAATGCGGAAGGCAACTGGTGCTAGCATAAAAATAATGGGGACTGACTGGGCTCCAAAGTGTGCATCACAGAACGATCAATTAGTTCAGGTTTGCACATCGGTTCTTCTTTGCTTCGTACAATCAAAGGATGTTGAAGAATGCCATTTGTATTTTGATTTCACTGTATTTTTCTCTTAATCAAATTCTTTTACCTAAATCTTTGGCACTATCTAACTTCTCTCCTGAAAAATCATGAACATTTGTGTGGTATATGATGTCATTTTAAGATTTATATCTCTACTCTTGTGACATATGTACTGGAAATTGCAAGTTAGTACCCCTTTGCTTATACTTCGTATTGCCATTATTTTTACTTCTCTAGGCCGTTAAATTATGAAATAAAGTTGGGAAAAAATTCTTGTCTCGATTTTTTTTTGTGACAAACATGCTGTCTTCATCTATTAATTAGATAACTTTTCAATTTTTCTCCAAGCCGAACATCCCTCAAGGAACTTTGCTACATAATATTCAGCTCTCCATTTGTAAGCTTATGTAAACTTGTTATTTGTGAATAAAATAGCTCAATCTAGCACATGCACTACTATTTGCCTCAAATCAATACATTTTTCTATTCAAAAGAAATGTGTATTGTAAGCGATACTTTCTCTCCTCTTTTGATAGTAAGAATCTTATACCGAAGTAGATGTTTCTTCCCTCTTCCTTATGGGTTTGTAGTATATTCTTCATCTTTAAGCTGGCCAAACTAGCTGGTGCTACTGCTACATAAAAGCGTGAAATTGATATAGGAGCTATTTCCAGTTCTTCCTTTGTGTACTTGTACAATCTTCATAGGATATCTATTATTTTCATTCAGACTAACTAACAGATGGCTTACATGATATCCTCCTTTATGATGCACATGTTAATTATGCAAACTGTTATTTTCTATCAATAATAAAAAAAATGAAAATTCCATGAACCAATATGACACTAAGCAGCAGTTTCCTGGTAATAATGAATACGGAATTCCTGAACAGTGTCTTTCAAGATCTTGGCACTAGAGATTTAACAATATGATCACATTTATGGATTCTTTTTGTCTACAAACACTTTCCTGTCACACTGATTTGAAGCTGACAAAATAACCATCCTTTTTTTCACAGTTGAGTTTTATTCTCCCCCGCCCCCCCCAATCTTTTTCCAGAGTTTCCTCCTCTAAACACAGACACAAGACAGTAACTCCCAATGCATACAGTTCACTGTATCCTCTTTTGTCCCCTCAGATATCTGGATCGTTTTCGAATGTTCAAGATGCGTTGTATAATGCAACTGGCAGATTGCGAGATAATCTTTTTAACAGCACACAGAACAGTGTTGGAACAAAAACCATTACCTCTGTGTTACCTGATACCAGTCCTCGTGGGAGATTGAGGGATCCGGTTCCTATTGGTGTCCAACCGGTCATTGGTGTTTCTCATAGTCTGAGTAGACATACTATGTCACAAAACATAGATCAAGTTGTTTCTCGCTATTTAGATCACCCCTCTTCACCAGGGTCATGGGCACCACGGGTATTCCTGTCTTTCTGCTGTCTGTTTCTCCCTTTCAATTTGTTCCCTATTTATATCAATAAATTTGATTGCAGATGGTTTCTGGGATAAACTCGAGAGGCGTAAATGATGTTGGCAGGGGATTGACTTCTCTAAAAGGTGGCTTAGAACTTGGCAGGTTGGTGATACGCGAACAAGTGCGTTCGACTTGTGTGAATGCAAAGCTATAATTTGAAATATAATGAACTATAGGCTTCCTTAGAACCTTTTAAGCTTTTTGCGTGTTATGATATGTTCTATGCAGTCATATCATTTAAATTTATCTTAATAATGATATAATTATGACACAGTAATAAGACATGAAAGTATAGTATGGTCGGTATTCAACATTTTACCGTGTTTGATTAAATATGTTACGTGTTAAATATTATCAGTAAATAGAACGTTTCCACAATGAAATCCCAGCATAGGCCTTGGTAGTTTAGTGGTTCACCAAGCCTCGAAGGACATATGACACATGAGCTTGTGACTGTTATAAATTTTCGAAAACTTGCTGATTCAGTGTTATTCTGCCTCTGTTTGGGAGCACTTAAAATAAGTGTTTTTAAGCTTTACAAGACAACTCCCCTCATATATTTATCTCGTAGGGCGCAAAATCACTTAAAATAAACTTAATCCAAACAAGTACTCTATCTGGTTCAGCAGCAAGTGATTTTCCCAGAGTCAGGTTGACTGAATTGAACATATGCCTGGCTTATTTACAATTAGACCAGTTGAACTAACCAGTTCAATAGCTTTCACAAAATTGGCCTTCGAGTTCAGCAGCACTCTTTGCACATTGTTTGTACCTGTGCTATAATGTTAATTGGACCCTTTGTTTTGACGCCCAGTTAACTATCATCAACCATTTCATTTAACATCAATTATTCTGGGGTCATGGCACATTTGCTTTGTTTTTGTTGTGCTCTTCCCCTTTTAAGCCCTTGTCGTCAAGTTTTAGCTTATTCGAGAGTCTATAGCAGACTTTCTGATGAGTGTTTTTCCCCCTGCAGCGGAAGCAAAATTGCCATGGTGACTAATACAACTGTGGAAATTGTTGTTCCTGATGATGTCATTGGCTCGGTATATGGGGAAAATGGTAGCAATTTGGCTCGTCTGAGAAAGGTATAAGCATATCCACATATAATGTTCTTGTTTAGTAGCTTATCATTAGCTACTAACAACTTGCCCAACTGGAGAAAATAATTATCAATTAAAATCTTGTCTGAAAACTCCATATTTAGATTGGATGAGACATCTGTATAGGCTATTGCTTTATATTCATAATTACATTGTGAACATATTATGGAGGGTTAAGGTCCAATTTTGCTGCGAAAGTTTTCGTGTAGGAGTTGAGTATCTGGAAGTTTTTCTCGAATCAAGGATTCTAGACGTGTTAAAAAGAAGCATTGTCATAACTGTCAAAAAATTAACGTCGACTATTAACATTTTTAATGGCCAGGGGTAATATTGATCCAAACAAAATTCTGAATACTCACAGCTGTTATGCAAAAACTTTTGGGCCAAAATTGAACTTTGACCCTATTCTGGATGCTCCTTTGTTTTCTTTATTTATGACTTTAGCAAGCTATTCTGTTGATCAGATTTCAGGTGCCAAGGTTATTGTCCATGGACCTCGTCCAGGAACAAGAGACAGGACCGTTGTCATATCTGGTACGCCTGATGAAACCCAAGCCGCTCAGAGCCTTCTTCAAGCATTTATCCTCACAGGTTCTTCATGACAGAAACCCCAGGGATGGCCTTTTTCCTTGTCCTTTCACTCAATTTCCCCCCACTTTTTTCATGTACATTAAAATGGAAATATTTAGGTCTTGTATCACGCCAAACCAGGCATTTTCGCTTAATTGAATCCATCTTAGTTAAGCGGCTCACTCAACATTTGTGTACTGATTCAATGCTACAACCACTTGATTCTGTAGGAATAATTTAGTAAGCCTGCATCAGACGTTGTTCTCTTCATGGATTATGGAAAACCAATTTCAGAATTGATACTCAATTATTGAAAATAATCCGAGCTTAAGTATGTTTTAAAGCTTTAAGCTATAAACAGTAGCAAAAAAATGGAAGAAAAAAGCACGTTTTTGGGCAGAAGAGAAAAAAAAAACAAAATAAACGCACAACTTATCCTCTCTAGATTTTGAGCGTAGAGATTCTCCTCACAGCGCCAAATTCTTGTTTTAACACACACTGAACCTCATTTTATACAATAACAGCAACCGCCAAAAACGAAAAGAAACAAAAACCGAAGAGCAAGAACAAAGCCCCAACGAGCAAGATGCGTTAATTCATATCTTAGGCTTCTATCCTTATAATTTTCCCTCCACTTTCTCCTTACTACACATATAAGTCACTAAATCAAATTTTGAACGGTTTAAATTTAATACGTTTATAAAAAAATTATTAAAAATATTGAATTATAAAAAATAAAAAAATTTAGACGGTTAAAACATGTTCCGAACAGTCTAAAACTGTAATTGAAAATGGTTTAAAAGAATTTTTTGCAAATATTAAATTTGGACCATTCCAAATATTATCCAATAGTTGTGAGATATACAATGAAAAAGAAGTGGTGGGTTAATACAAGTGTGTTGTTCACTAGGGTTAATATCTTTTTTTTATATATATACACTAGGGTTAATATCTTGACATATAAAAAAATCCCTCTAGTTTCATCAAAATTCTCGATAAGCAAATTATACTTTTAATTGCAAATTTTACTCCCTTAAGAAAGTTACTCACAACTCTGAAAACATTTTTCAATGGGATCCTTATCCATCTCTTATTTTCATTATTTCCAATGAATAAATCATACTAGTCACTGTCTTGGTAGAGAAATAAAATTTCTAGATAAACTGAGAAGGTTTCAAAAATTGAATGATACACAGTAACTATTCACAAATAATAAGAAGTACTACTTGCTATAACTTCTATATTCAATATTGATATATTGATAATTTGCTCAAAGAAATGACAAGAATGCTGATACATAAGAATCACATGAAGTGGTACATTCATCATTCTTACACTCATATTTAGTTCAAAACTCAGTAGTTCTGAGTAAATACACTTAAAGAGAGTTGCTTGCTATACAAACACTTATCCACACATAAAATTGCATTACACAAATCATAAGAGACTCAAGCAACAGAAGAGAAATTCTAAGGTATAGCATACAAACAATGGTCAAGGATTTATTTTCCACACTATAATAAAGCCTCACTTGTGAGACTGAATGATCCCCATCCATCGAATGTACTGCTTTATATATTAATACCTAAGAATTTCTCAGGACTAAGAGTATTCCCTTAACTCTTCACAGGTTCTTCAGTTGGCTTGAGCGTGATTTCCACATTATCATGGACTCCTTGAAGCAGAAGCTCGCCATCATATGTCACTACTTTCCTCTTCTTCGCTGCTCTTAGCGTCCCCACAAGTGCCTCAAATATATTTGCACATTGGTCATCATTAAACAGTGCGCCAAATGTGACCTTCAGAATACAAGCCATGTCTTTTTCATCACAAGAGAGTGGTGACATATGCCAACAGTATATTAGCTTATGACTGTGACTATTAGTTGAGAAATTCTTGTAAAGTTCAAATTGTAGACCCATAGATAAGTCACATATCCATTTGTTAACGATCATTATATCATCAATATTCAATATATAATATAAAATTTACTGCATGCCACGTTATTTACAAGTTATCAATAATGCACCTCATTCCTCTAACTTCATGCAATACACGGAAAACACGTCTAGTTTATAGTAAAGTCTACTCTTGACATACTTTGTCTCCTTCTGCTACTGGTTTTGTCAAAGAATGTTCAATGTTTAATGTTTGTCAGCAAAATAAGTCCAAATCAAGATTAAAGTTGAACAATGTACTACTATAATTTGCATATAGATAATTTCAACAATACTCAGAAACCCCATCCCTTGATTGGATACATCATTATAAGTAAGCAAAAGTATGAATGTATATCAGTACATAAGCAAAGCAAACTATCTCAAGCCTAGCAGCCCATTTGATTAAAGATGATGCAGAAGTGTGCTTGCCTTGCTGGCTCAATGAATCAAATCAAAACCTTAACAATTCCTACAATATACTTAGAACATGATTTAAAATCGCTGATTCATGGAAGGCTGTCTCAATTCTTCAAATAAGTCATCACATAGAAGGGGGCAAAGAAAAACCAATAGTTTCTTGTTTTGCACCCTTAATCATGCATTAATTGACCGGTCCCTGCATGCTATCTATGGCTGAGGTAATATTTCAACCTTTTGTGAGTTTGTGAACAAGTTTTTAGAGTGTTTTAACCAAAAGCATTAAGTAACCTGAGCTCTATCGAGGAGTAAAGAAATCAATCATACGCCTTTTCTTCCTGTGATGTTCTTTTGTCTGTTTGTTTATATAGACTGAAGGGGTCAGAAATGGGAGCGAGTAAAAGACATTAGAAGATGGAATAGAATGGAAAAGACAATGGTGCTTACTGATCAATCCCAATCCATCTAAAGGAAACAATTTAGAAAATACTTGGCTTCTGAACACAGGAAAAACATGTCTCTTGCAGTAGTATATCACCACTATGACAAAGACTGCTGTTACTTCGTTTCTTCTTATTGATATATAGGTTCCAAAACTTAATATCCCACCAGATTTTAACTCAGTTTCAGATCTGAGTACAATGGTAGAATTAAACCTCAATTTCTCATCTAGGATCTCTCCAAAGGGGGCACATAGATCCAGAGCTGAATACGAATAATATAGAATAATCTAACAAACAGAGAAAGGAACAAATCAATAAATACATGGCCCTACGATCTAGATCCCAAAACAAAATGTCAGATTCAAACCAGCAAAATCTGCATCGAGCGCTGAAAGATTGAATCTCAAGATTTAAGAGAAAAGAGAAACCTTTCTTGTGTACCTTGTAAGAGCCATCTGGTTGGGCTTGGCCAAGCCTCTTGATTTCTTGTTTGAGTCGCTCAACCTCTTCCTCTACGTTCATGGTTTCAACAGTTTCAAGGTCTTCTCCGAGCACCAGAATGAACAGATTTTTTTTTTTTTCCTCCCTCGAGCCTTATGAAGTTTCTATCAGCTATTTATATTTCTCGTCCGTGAATATTTTTTCCGGAAAATAGGGGACACGAGAATACGTGCCAGCCATGCTGATCAGAAAAAGATATTTATGCAAATATGAAAATGATATTGCCATTCATGTCTGAAAAATAATTTTAGCCTAAATATGTAAGAAAGTTATTGTTTTTACAAGATACGAATACAAATAACAAATTATGTGAATTAAAAAGTTTGTCAAAATTAATTAAAGATAATAAATAAAATATAATTTATTTTTTAAAAAATCCTTATTATTAATCCTATTATTAGATAGTAGACTTTACGATGATATCTCTCTCTAATTTTTTTTTTAATTAAATAAGAATTAAACCTCAATTTTTTTATTTTATAATCTAAGTAATTCACTATTAGATTAAATAAGCTTAGGTTAAAAAAGGAGAATGAAAAAGAGAGCAAATAGTTAATTAATAAAGTGAGATTAACATTAATCAATGGGAGTAAAAATAAAAAATTATACTAAAACTTTTAGACATATTATTAGTATTTTTTTTTCATAAATAAAAACATTGATACCTGATATCTAATATGTTAGTCTTTCTAATTTTATAAATTATATAATAAATATCAGAAAATGCCTAGATTAGCAATGTGTATGTATATAAAGCTCCAAGGGAGATCAACATGACTTGCTTCTTTTTCGTTTCGATGCAATTGCATGAATCTTTTCTTGTTCAGTCTTATTCCTCATACAGAGAGAGAGATTTGACTTTTGAGAGCAGAGCACAGTACCAAAGTGGAACTTTATGCCATGTTTGTTGAAAGTTGTTCGTCATCTTTGTTCTTTTCTATAATTTTTCACGACGAAAAAAAATTACAAGAAGAAGAAGAAGAAGAAAATAGCTATCGTCGCTCTGTCTGTGATTGGTCATCGGTAAGTCATGCTTTGCGTGAAGTTGACCAAGTCTCGCTGAGATTATCTCATTCTCATGGCCGTCGAATCCTCAATCACTCCCTCACAGACGCCACTGTTAGAATGAAGAGTAGATAATACCATTTGCTGTGAGAATCCGATTCGCCAGCTCTTCAATTTTTGAAGAAATAATCTCGATGGATGATGATCGGAGTGTGGATTGATCTGATCTTCCCAAGGAACTATGGCCGATGATTGGAGCATGCTGCAACAGTCACATCGACCTTCTCCGATTTCGCTCCATCTGCAATTCATGGCGTCGTTCCCCTGTTCTTCCCTCTCTCGAAGTTCCTCCTAGCTTCAGTACTCCAACAATCGCCACCCCTTCTGGCCAACGCCTACTCACCCCCTCAACAATCTATCGTCTCGAACCTTCCGATCTCTCCAAAACTCATTCAACTTCTTCTTCCTCCAAAGCCTGGTTGATCAAGGTTGAAGATCTCAGCTACTGCCGTCTCTGTCTCTTAGACCCTTTCGCTAACAATCGACTCTTGCACTTTCGTACGAGGTATCTATTGAACTTTCGATTCGTCGACCTTATCAAAGCATATTCTGTCTTATTAAATGATCCTGGTTTGAGGTTTCCTCCTATTCTTCCTTATCGTGAGATCATCAGTGGGAAAGTAGTGTACCCCAAGTTTGCTGTGTAGAATTGCAGGTTCTTTTCTGTTTAAAGCGATGGAAAACTAGGGTTTTCAAAAATTGGGCATGATTAATGCACCCTTGTGGATGTTAAGAACTTCTATTACGATCACATAATTGTTCACAAGGGTCAGCTCTATGTTGTGGATAGATGGGGAACCATTTTCTGGATAGATTCTTCTTCTTCTTCCTTGAAGTTGATTCAATTTTCTCCTCCATGGTGTGGTTTTGGTAAGAAGAAGCATTTGGTGGATATGTTGTTGATATGTATGTTGAAGGAGATCCAAACAACACCAAGGGAAATTACTATGAGGTGGTTGATTTGAAAGTATATAACCTTGATGAAGAATGGGGAAGATGGTTGGATGTGAAAAGCTTGGATGAGCGTGTGTTCGTTTTCAGTAAAGACTGTAATTTCTCTCTCTCTCTCGGCTCAAGATTGCCATGGATGTGAAGAGAATTGCATCTGCTTCTGTTATAGGGCCTGTGCTTCTATGTTCAACTTAGAAACTTCCACATTTTGCCCTCTCAAGATCTTCTGGCCTTCTGGCCTTGCCCATCTCTGTTCTTCTTATGATTTGCGAGGATAATATTATTCACCTATTGTAAATTTGGCTCATGGCTTTCTAGTATAGTAACATAAAAACTTTTATAGGTGGGAGGGGGTAGATTTAATACTGTTTGTAATTTAAATTATTTGTGTTTACCTTTCTAATTAAATAAAAAAAACTATATTGGATGTGGTTGAGAAAAGTTCTTGGGGAACTCCCCTTGTCTTTTAGCCTTCCTCCTACATAATGACTTTGTTGCATAGGATGGTTTCCTCCTACACAAGGCAATACTAAATGGTTAACTTTTCAATATATTATTTTATTTTTGTGACCAGCTTGGATTTCTTCAGTTTCTTTTGGTTGCCTAAAGCCTGGACGAAGACTCTTCTCAAAAACTTCAAAGCTTTCCATATTTTACCATTTCTACCGTCTCACTTTGTACTTGGCCCTATGTACTGTATATATACTCGGATTCACATACTCTGGTAATTATGCTATTCAGTTTTTGAATTCCGATATGAACTTTGAAGAGAGATGGCGCGAGTAGTGAATGATAGATTACTCTATTTTAACAAGTAAAAGAGAGTATAATATATGAATGGTACTTGAGAAATAGAGACTACGAATCACCGATTATACGAAGAGATATTTTTGTCTAACTTTTTTTTGTAACTCCTAACTAACTTATGAGACTTTCTAACATATTTGTCCAGTCTAGTTTTTTTTTTTTTTTTGAGAAGTTCTTAAAAACAAAGTGATTTAAAAACTTTTTTAAAAAAAAATTATAGAAAAAAAATCTGAACAAAATAAGTATTTAGATAGTTATTACTAAAATAATTTTTTATAATTTGTAAATTATTAAAAAAGATATAAAGTAAAAAAAATCTGTTCATTATCCTTATTAGTAACAACGCCTCCAATTTCCTCCACAATCCCAGCAATGACCCCCGCCGCTAACAAAGACGCTACTGCTTCCACCGCTGCAAGCGCCAATGACGACCTCAGAAACATTGGGAGCGACGATGAGACAATACGAGATGAAGGCGAAGAAGCGAACAGATCTCTACCTCAAGTTGTGTTATCGACCACCCATCCTCCGCTATCCACGAGCTGATTCTTCCGTCTCCACACCCTAGTCGTTCAATCCATCGATAGCATCCATCATCATTGAAGCTCTCTCATTCCGTTCCACCCCCGTGGGCCAGAACCAACAGCGACATCATGATGGTAGCGACTACAACATGATACCAGTGACTAGAGGTGGTAATTTAGGTTGGGCTCGCGGGCCCAACCTGTCAATCCGCCAAAAAATAGCGGGTTGAGTTGTAAAAATTACAACCCACTTTGGTGTGGGTTTTTTTGACCCGCACCCGCGGCAGCCGCTTTTTTTTTCTTTTATTATATATATTACATATTTATACTTTAATAATTTGAGGGTCTTAACTAAACAAGAGATATTACACTTAATTTATATTAACTTTATCTGATTGAGTCATTTTTTTCTTTATATATATTTATTTTATTTTATTATTATTTTCTTTGTGATATATTTATCTATGGATAGTGACAAAATTGATTAAATAAATATTTTGACAACTTAAGACATGATTTGAATCTAATTAATATTGATATATGTAATTTTTTTTAAAAAAAAAGTTGAAAAAAAATAAAAAAAATTACATATAAAAAATTAAAAAAAAATGGCGGGTTGGCAAGCTCGGGTTGGTCTTATACCAACCCGCCTGGAGGCGGGCCTAAAAAGACCGGCCCGCCTCCAGCCCAACCCGCCGCGGGCTAACCCGTATTCGGCTGGTTAGCCCGCATTACCAGCCCTACCAGTGACGACAGCACAACCCACCATAGAACTATCGTCATTGCCTCTTCCACCTTCGGTGACGACGAGGGAGAAGGGAGAGAGAGTGGTACCGATGAAGAAGACATAAGAGAGAAGATAGAATGTGAAAAAAATAAGGGTAAAACAATCATTAGACAGTCTATAAGTTCTTTTTTCTATCAACAAAATTATTCTCATTAGCTTATCTAAAATTATAGTTTAAAATTTTATTTTAGTCTATAAATTTTTATAGACATTTAAAAATAGTTTATTTTAGTTGGTTTGAGCAAAAGACATTTCTAAACTATGGTTTAAAAGGAAACCAAACACACGCACATTTTTCTAAATAAACTTAAAAATTTTGAGCAAAACAATAAAATTGTAGCTACGAACATCTATAGAGGGATATTTTATATATTTTATTTGATTTTATATTTTAAATTATTATTAATTAAATAATATGACATCGAATTCAAAATTATATTGAATTTAATATCACAAATAAAATAAACTAAAAAACGTAAAAATATAATATAATAACATTTGTTAATAATTTACAGGGTATGAGAGATGACTGATACACATAAATTCGAAGATTACTAATTCTTTACCTGTGAACTTATTCAATAAAAGAATAAAAAGAAAAAAAATATTTATTAATTAACTAACTAATTCAGTAATTTAGAAATTCAATATTTATTATAATATTTTATATATTAAAAGTAACTGCAAATATATATTTATATCAAATATTATTAATAAAATTTATTAAAAAATGAAAATGTTAAATTTTATAAGTTTGTCGGATAATTTTTAGAGTAAAAAATGAAGTAGAGTTTCAAATGTTATTAAAATAGATCCTCCGGCGACATTGTACTGAGTCCACCCCCTAAACTTTCAATTTGAATCGCACATTTCTCTTCTGCTCCTCTTTCTCTTTCCCTATTTCCCATATTCGTTAGGGGTTTTCCTGATCTCAATCATGGCCGAAGACTCAATACCGCCTCCATCATCGTCTTCCTCCTCTGCTCCTCTCGGCTCCTCCGTGATCTCTATAGTGAACAAGCTCCAAGACATCTTCGCTCGGGTGGGGAGCCAGTCCACCATCGATCTTCCCCAAGTCGCCGTCGTTGGCAGCCAGAGTAGTGGCAAGTCCAGTGTCCTCGAGGCCCTTGTCGGCCGCGACTTCTTGCCTAGGGGTAATGATATTTGCACTAGGAGGCCCCTGGTGCTGCAGCTCGTGCAGACTAAGAAGAAGCCCGATGGCACTGAAGAGGAGTACGGGGAGTTCCTTCACTTGCCTGGCAAGAGGTTCTACGATTTCTCTGAGATTCGAAGGGAGATTCAGGTTCATCATCATCATTATATGTAAAAGTTGTATATTTTTCTTTTGTTTGTTTTAGCTCGGCGGTGCTAACGTATGAAGTTGTTTCTGTTTAGTTGCAGGGTAATAAGTAAGTGTGAATGTAGTATATTGAGTGGAAGTGCATTATTTGGCATTTCAAGTTATGATTTACTGTTTAAGAGTATAATTTGTTATTATTGGATTTGAGAAGTTTGTTTATTAATGGTTGCGGACCTGAAATCTAGTTTGACACGCTGTTAAAGTTGTGATCGTGTGTAGTTTTGTTCAACTTACCTCTTACAAATTATGAATTTTAGCTTGTTCCTCTGGAGTGAAATTGAACTTACATTGGCTAGTGGGGAAAGATTTTTCTTCCATCTTCAATGTCAATTACATAGTCCCCCAATCTACGCATTATGACAACTCAATATGTAGCTCCTTGGTCTAGCTGCAAGAAATTGGAATATGTATAAGTAGCTCTTTTTCAATATTAAGTGTTTTTCTGGGGCGGAGCTTTCCCTGTGCTGTGCATATAGTTGGGCTATTAAATGTTCCCATTGATGCATGACTTTAGACTGAGTTGAAGCCGTGTCTATGGCTTTCCTATGTATTTGGTGCAGTTTAATTTTATGGTTTCACTGTGGAATGGAGAAATCCTGACCTCAATATTGTCGATACTGTTATCTCTTTCAACCATGATTATCATCTATATTCAGAGAAAAGGTTAGCTTGAGTGAGACTTTTGCTAAATCAAATGTCCAGTCATGGGATTGACCAGAACTCAGGCTAGGTGTAGACAATTTGATGTTGATCATTGCGTGTTCATGGAAATCTAGCTGAAAGTTAATTTCTTTATTTATTGCATCCTACATTCTATCATGTAGTAGAGCAAGTTTATTTTAGACGCTTAATAATACCCAAGTTGAAGATATGCGTTCTTGATTCTTGTTGAATGGGTCTCATGATTTAGATTATTTGCATGTCATAAATTGTATCTCTCAAATATTAATCACTAATTAGGTAGCATTATTTTAATACCCTTATTGACTTGAATTGTTAACGTTATATCCAATTGAATGTAGGCTGAAACTGACAGGGAAGCTGGAGGAAATAAAGGTGTATCGGACAAACAGATACGTCTCAAGATTTTTTCACCAAATGTTCTTGATATTACACTTGTAGATCTACCTGGGATTACAAAGGTTCCTGTTGGAGACCAGCCTTCTGATATTGAAGCTCGAATCAGAACAATGATTATGTCGTACATTAAAACTCCCACCTGTCTCATTCTCGCTGTCACCCCAGCTAATTCAGATTTGGCCAACTCAGATGCTCTTCAAATGGCAGGAGTTGCTGATCCTGATGGTGAGCTTTTGATTTCATATGCCTAGCTAAAACAATGGTCATTTCTTTTCTTATCTATCCAGTTGGCTTTTACGTATTCATTTTTTTTATTTCAGGCAACAGAACAATAGGAGTAATCACAAAGGTACACTATACTTGCTTATCTAACATATGACCTATAGATTCATTTGTGTTTTTTCCTTTGTTTGTTTTATTTTTTCTGTTTCCATTTCTGATAAGGTTTGCAAATATTCCTTGAAAATAGTTGGATATCATGGACAGAGGCACGGATGCCCGCAATCTGTTACTTGGGAAAGTCATTCCCCTCCGACTTGGTTATGTGGGGGTTGTTAATCGTAGTCAGGAGGTAATGATATTTTGACTATGATGAACATAGTTCTTAAGGTTATCCAAATCTCACTGTAGCATGTATTCTGGTAGAATTTGTGTCAGAAAGTGATTACTGATTATGCACACATAAGGACACAGTTACAAACAAATGTGTGTCTGTTTCTGGTAGATTGGTAGTTGAATCTATGACCTATACCCAACTTTGCATATGTTGGTTGCTTGATCAGCTTGAAGGTCAACGTGCAATGCTGAAACTTGATTTGTCTATTGTATCATTCAATCAGGATATCCTAATGAACCGAAGTATAAAAGATGCTCTTATTGCTGAAGAGAAATTCTTTCGCAGTCGTCCAGTAAGCATTACCATTGATTTGTTAAATTCAAGATTTCTGTCAATCTATATATTATTTATTAGTTTATGCTATACTCAGATATACAGTGGTCTAGCAGAGAGCTGCGGTGTTCCTCAATTGGCAAAGAAATTAAATCAGGTAAAGACTTGGCAACATTGAATGCTTAAATTTTCTTTTATATTCATTTTTCTGTTTAAAAGTTCAAACTACAGCTTACGCTCACTCATGCTGTGGCATGGACTCTCTGTTCCCAAACATTCTCTTTTTTGCGCTGTGATATCTAGACTTTTCCTTTCAAGACGTGCATGAGAAGAAATACTTTCTTCCTTGGTGTCTCATGATATAATCTTTTCCCTTTATAGAAAAGAGAGAGAAGAAAACATTAAAGACTTGCTTCTAATTCCTTCAACTTATATTGACAATGCCTTAGGAAATATGCTTTTAAATGTTTCTATTATTCATTGAATAAAGAAAAAGGCAAAGGAGAGGAGAGATGAAGTTAGGAACTTTATAGGTGGCTTTATTTTATGCCTAAAATTGTTCTTTTAGGTGTATTCAATATGATGATAATGATGATCAATTTCATAAATTTCTCAAAGCAATGCATGTCATGTAAATGTTGAAGAGGAAAAAGAGGTAGAGGATTATAGGGAATATACAATGGAAGGAGCTACATTGCTTCTAATATTTATTTGCAGATTCTAGCCCAGCATATAAAGGCCGTTCTCCCAGGGCTGAGAGCTCGTATAAGCTCTCAACTGGTTACTGTTGCAAAGGAGCATGCAAGCTATGGGGAAATCACGGAGTCCAAGGCATGTATTAGTATTTGGTTGTGCCCTTATGACATTTTAAATATGCTTTATATGTATTAATCATTGCTGTAACTAAAAAGCAATATATCATCTAATTTGGATGGCGATTTACCTGATTCTATTTTAGAATTATAATCCTTTATCTTCAACAGGCTGGTCAGGGTGCCCTTCTCCTAAATATTCTTTCAAAATATTCTGAAGGTACCTAACTATCCCTCTTGTCTGGTCTGTCTTCTCCTCTTAAATCCTTTTGTTGTGAACTCAGCTATTTCTCTTCTTACATTTGTCAAACATGTAATTCACTGTTATGAAAAATATTATAAATAGGGAGTTAGTTACAGTTTGTTAGTTAGGCAGGGGTTAAGTAGAGATAGTGAACTATAAATAAAACCGGGAAGCCTTTGTATGAGAGGTATGGATTTGTAATGGATATGACAATGTAGTGATTCAGTTCTCATTCTCCCTCTGCTACCTCTCGTTACCCTCTGTTCCTCTTTCTCTTTCTGAAATTCCTTCTGTTCTGCTTCTTTCTTCTCTCTGTTTCCCTCTTCTTTCTTCAATTCTTTCATTTCTGGGCATCTACCGCATCAGTGGTATCAGAGCCTTCTTTCTTCTGACCTGTGTGTTGATGATCAAAACCCGGCTGCAAGAAAACACAAGAAAGATGGACGACAGGTTGCACAATGTGGAGCAACAATTATTAAAGGTTGATGATCTGCAAGAAACCGTGTTTGGCCTTCGAGAGGAAATGCAGATGATGGAGTGCTCAATTCGTCAAGAGCTACAGATTATGGCGCAAGAAATGCGTGACATCGCCGAAGGTGCTCCCCACCGTAACGGACACCAGAGGAACAATGAGAATGCTGATGACCGGTGTGGGACCCATCTGCCCAGAATGGAATTCCCAAGACACAAGAAGCCCATGACAGAACTAACGCATCTCTGTCAGACGGCGACGTTGGCAGAGTTTAATGTGCAGTTTGACACGATCGTTGCTAAACTGGACCTGGCGGAGACGTATTTGGTGGATGTATATGTGAGAGCCTTAAAACAAGAGATAGCCGATTCGGTATTAATGTTCGACCCGCAAACTCTGGTGGAGGCCCGACGGTTGGCGAGGGTGCAGGAGATTTCCTTGCTGTGGCGGAGCAAGAAGATGGTTTTGTCAATCAAGAACGAACAGCAAGGGAAATTCCCAGAACCCCAAGAATGTGTCGCAATGCAAGAGGAAGCTAAGAAAATGCAAGAACCTTTCAGTCAAGACCCAAGCTTCTGTAGGGAACTAAGTTTCGGTCCTTCAAACTCGCCGAAGTCGGAGGTTGGGTGTGCAGAAAATAGTGAAGGGAATTCAAGAAAGGTACTCCCGATTGCTGTTCCTTTGCCATTGGGTTCGATTTCATCATCTCTGCTCGTCACTTCTGGCTGTGGGATGTTTTCACCGCCGTTCATGGGTTTGTCACTAGAGTCTATTGCTGCTTCTTTGCCATCCCTGTCTCTGCCCTTACAAGTCCAGCAGCAGCAGCAAATAGTTCAATTACCAAAGAATGAACGAATAGGGTGTTCTCGGGTTGGGTCGCACACGTCTTCAAGCCTGAAGCTGACAATAACCACTACTGCTTCCTCAACACTGATGGCCGTTATACTCCGTGAGCCACTGAATTTTTTCTCTTCACTGCTGTCTCTGTTTCAGTTGCTCGTTCAAGGGACTTCACAAAGTGGAGATAATGGGCAAAGTTCAAAAAATATGGAACAGCTTGTGGCTTGTACTTGGAAGTTCACGTGGCTGCAAAAAGTTCAAATTGAAGAGCCAAAATTACAGCTGGATAGCAATTTTGTTAAACTTCAGAGGCTACACGGAAGTTGCAATACCCATTTGGCTTATGGACTTAGTTAGGGTAGTAAAGAGGATAGCCCAATGTCATTGCAATTCTGTTTCACAATTCCTTTGGGTGTTAATAATGATGGGTTATTTCAGAAGTGGGCTTTGTTCCTGAACTTCACTCCAACAAGAATTATAATATTAGAATAGTTTAAGGGAGAATTAATTGCAATGTTGTTTGGAAAGGGTCTATTGTTTAAGTATGATAGAAACGGAGGAAGTGAAGTGCGCAGTGCGGCAGGGTGAAGTCATTTTTTTAAAGGAATCAGCTCCTGGATTCAAAATACAGATTTATTCATTGATAACAGAAAATTCTTTCCAGGATATTAGAGTCTATATTTTGTAATTTTGATCTTACTTGATCCTTGGGGGCAAGGATCTCTTTGGGAGGGGGGTATTGTTATGAAAAATATTATAAATAGGGAGTTAGTTACAGTTTGTTAGTTAATTATAGTTTGTTAGTTAGGCAGGGGTTAAGTAGAGATAGTGAACTATAAATAAAACCGGGAAGCCTTTGTATGAGAGGTATGGATTTGTAATGGATATGACAATGTAGTGATTCAGTTATCATTCTCCCTCTGCTACCTCTCGTTACCCTCTGTTCCTCTTTCTCTTTCTGAAATTCCTTCTGTTCTGCTTCTTTCTTCTCTCTGTTTCCCTCTTCTTTCTTCAATTCTTTCATTTCTGGGCATCTACCGCATCATTCACACATATTGTTCTTTGCAAATGCAGTAATAATATTCTTTCTTTCTTTTTTTGTGAGAACAGCATTTTCCTCCATGGTAGAGGGAAAGAATGAGGAGATGTCGACAACTGAATTATCTGGTGGAGCCAGAATTCATTATATTTTTCAGTCTATATTTGTGAAGAGTTTAGAGGTATACATTTTTGTATTTATATTTGTATTCTATATTTTTTTAAGGAAATCATACGAATTCTTATGGTGTGTTGAAAGCATGGGCAAATGGGTGGTCTTTTTTCTTTTTCTTTTTGAATTAAAGGTGGCTTACTGTTGTTTTGTAAAAGGGCAGGTCAATCTAGCATTTCTTCGATTCATAACCCATTCCTGCCTTTCCACCTATCCTTTATCCGTCTATTTGAGTGTTATCTAATCCAACCATTAGCTGATTACGTGAATTAGTGCAACACGACCTGCATACATATTTCTATCTGGTCAAGCAGCCACATTCTTTGAAGCTAGTTCATTTGGGGAGATGTAACTTCTGTATCTTGCAGGAGGTGGATCCATGTGAGGACTTAACTGATGATGATATTCGAACCGCTATACAGAATGCAACTGGGCCTAGATCAGCATTATTTGTTCCAGAAGTAGGTCTTGTTACCGTCTATTTTATATAATATAACTGAATCCAAATTGTGCACTAATGTAAATTTTTCCACAACTCAAAAATTTCAATGCTTGTATTTTTGTTGAATTAGGTACCATTTGAAGTCCTTTTGAGAAGGCAAATAGCTCGTCTATTAGATCCAAGCCTTCAGTGTTCGAGGTTTATATATGATGAGTTGATGAAGGTAGGGTCTTATTGATAGTCCTCTCTGCTGTCCCACTTGATTGCATTGCCGTCATATCCATATCTCTTAACTATTATTGTTTCTCTTCAGATTAGCCATCGCTGTATGGTCACTGAACTGCAGCGGTTCCCATTTTTGAGAAAGCGCATGGATGAAGTGATAGGGAACTTTCTACGAGAAGGTCTTGAACCCTCAGAGAATATGATTGGACACATTATAGAAATGGAGGTGAGATGAAATTTAACTTACCTCTTTCTAATGCACGGTGATTTTAATTCAGCTGGGTTACGAGGCCCAAATAATTCTACTAGAACAGTGATAAAAGTGGTTGTTGAAGTTCAACATCATTAATACCTGGACTTTACATGTTCTCAATAGTGATATTGCAGACTTGACTAATCTCTTCCAATGTTCTTTAGTCCTGATTCCTCATCTCATTATCATTTATTTTTTTGATATAGTCTCTATCAATTTTTGGTCAAGGTAGAATGAGTCAACTATTGTCACTGTAGAATATTGTTGTTATTGATGTTATTTTACTTTTCATCGACAGTCATCTAGGTTGTGTTTTATTTTATTTATGCCTAGTGTTTATTCTTTTTTTCCTTATTTTTACTGACAATGCTGACATTTGGTTTTTTTGGAAATGATTAAGTTTCCGAAGTTTTGTTTTGGTGCGCGCGCTTGTGTACTCCATCTAATGCTTGCTTACTTGGTGATCAAGCTTGGCTTACCTTGTTAAGGCATTGCTGAAAGATGTTCTTTATCTGGGCAAAAATCATGATCACATAAAATAACATGCTACATGTTAATTCATCAGTTTTTGAATTCTGATTATCAGTCTATTAGAGTAAATCTCACATTCTCTAATTTAAATTTACTTGAATGTTCAGATGGACTACATAAACACTTCCCACCCAAATTTTATTGGTGGAAGCAAGGCATTGGAGGCTGCTGTGCAACAGACCAAGTCTTCCAGGGTTCCCCTGCAAATGCCCAGGTCAAAGGTATTGTGCATAGTGCTGTGCAACTCATTCAGATTCTTGTTTTGCATGCCAGCTGTGGATGCTTATTTATTCTTGCCACTCCATACTTTTTTTCTAAATAAAGTAAATGTTTTATTTTGTTATAGGATGGTATGGAGTCTGAGAAGGGATCAGCCTCTGAAAGAAGTATGAAGTCTCGGGGACTTATTGCAAGGCAAGTAAATGGAGTAGTTGCGGCTGATCAGGTATGTGCTTGTATCTTGTTAAGTTGACGAGAATTCGATCAAGGATCATTTCAAAGTTATTATAGTAATGTTATCACATCAATTTGTTTGATTAATATAAATATAAAAAACAGGTTGGTCGTGCTGCATCAGAAGGTGAAAAAGTTGCAGCCTCTGGTAATTTGTTTCTTCTATTTAATGTTCATGTGATGGGGTATGTTGTTTTATGCATTTGCATATGTGCTTTTTATTTATTTATGTGTTTGTTTTCTGTCCAACCTTTAATCATATATGGTTTGGGCGTATCAACAAGCATCATTACTAATCTGAGTTGAAATTTTAATTCTGGAAAACTCAATATCTTTCCAGGAAATACCAGTGCAACAAGCTGGGGTATCTCGTCTATTTTTGGTGGAGGTGATAGCCGTGTGTCTATAAAGGAGATCACATCAAGTAAACCGCACAATGAACCAGTTAACACTCATAGCATGGAACAATCGTTATCTATGATCCATCTGAGAGAGGTATGTTTGTGACACATTTATTATCAGCTGAACAATGTATTTATTGGTTAAATGATTTCTATGCCTTGTTTTTGGTAGCCACCTGCTGTCTTGAAGCCATCTGAGAGCAATTCAGAGACAGAAGCTGTTGAAATTGCGGTGACAAAGTTGCTTTTGAAATCATACTATGACATTGTCAGAAAAAATGTTGAGGATTTGGTCCCCAAAGCAATTATGCACTTCTTGGTACCACATTCTTCTGAGTTGCAAAATTTGATTCTTGTTAATTGGGTATTCAAACAGAAAATGTGAAATAAAGTTGCTGGCTAATTTGAATCGCCCAACCCTGTTGTAGGGTATGACAAAATGTATTCCTATTTATTTTTTCTGTTGGAACCTAAGTAACAATATTTATTTTGATCTGGAGCATGCTCTCTCACCTCATAGCTTCTAAATGATTTTCTCTCTGATATGCTCAAAAGTTATCATTACCTGCAATTTCTCTTTAGTTGATCCAATTAAAATTCGCTAGGTTTTCCCTTTGCCTAATTCTTGTAGTTCCTAGACACACTCTCTCACACCCACACATATGCTTAAGTTGCAATTTTTCTCCTTTTGAATCTATTTTTTTAGTTGGTCTAGCTGGTCGCTTTTCTGGGGCTATGATAACTCTTTTGGTAGCGTTCATGGTATTTGATAATGTTTCTTTATTTCTTTTGGAGTGACAAACATATCTGAATTCTAACGCATGCAGTAAATTCTGACTACTTGTTTATTGAATTTTATCCAGGTAAACAACACGAAGAGAGAGCTTCACAATGTTTTCATCAAAAAGCTTTACAGGTGACATATAGTGGTTATGGCCTGCTATATAAGTTGTGCACTTGTGATCATGTGAAATAATCTTTTGTTGCATCCTAACTATGCTTTATATGTTAAATTCAAAGCAGAGAAAACCTGTTTGAAGAGATGCTGCAAGAACCTGATGAGGTAGCAATGAAAAGAAAACGTTGTCGAGAATTGCTCCGAGCTTATCAACAGGCGTTCCGGGTGAGTAATCCTAATACTTCAGTTGGCAGTATTATTTGAAGTTAAATTTTGCTTGAAGTTGGGTCTTTTGTAGATCTTGAATTATTCATGATCTTTGGTACTGAAATTGTCTGCTCATCCATTTTCCATGAAATGCTCTTTCGACCCAAGTTGATACACAGAATAGAAAAGAATGAAATAAGAGTGATTTTAAGGATGGATGTCTTTACTTGGGGAAAAAAAAATGGGACAAAAAGAAACGAAAAAACTACTGATTAGTGACTCTAGCATCATAGGTATTGCAAAAAGAATAAGAAAAGGAATCCCTTTCTTTTGAGGTCTGGGGCTACCATTTGCGAGTGTCGCAGTATGCCGCAACATCATCAATAATAACATGGGTCTCAAAATTTCTTTAATTTTATGTTGAGCTTGTTTAGCTCTTTCACTTGGCAGCGCTTGAACTAAAATGTGGTTGGTGTCTGATGACTGTATTTTTTTTCATGGTAGGACTTGGATGAACTGCCACTGGAAGCAGAAACAGTTGAAAGAGGATATAGCCTGCCTGAATCAACTGGCTTGCCTAAAATTCATGGGTTGCCATCTTCATCTCTGTATTCTGCAAGCAGTTCTGGAGACTACTATGGAGCTTCCCCAAAGAACCCAAAGTCTAGAAAATCTTCACATTCTGGGGAGTTTCAATCACCATCACATGCCTTTTCAGATTCCAATGGAAGTGGAGGGCCTTTCACTTCAGGTTTCTATCCCACAGTCCACGATTGAGCTATAGCCGAATGAATCTGCCCAATTAGATTAATTCAAGTCATTCTATTCATTTTATTACAATTTGCAAACCTCCAGGAGTTGGAATTCGGGCTCCTGGAAGCTAGTCTGCAGGGAAATCACTGCTGCGTTTTTGTTTCCTTAAATAGAATGATCTTTTGAATGTTGGCCAGTGCTTTCTCCTACTTAAGTTCTTGTTCTCTACATATAGGATTGACATTATTTCCCAACTCTCCAGGGGGAAAAAGTTGCAGGAGTTGGTTTTTCATTTTTTTTTATTGATTTTCAGCTTCCAATATATGTGTAATGCACTATTGCCAAATATTGTTCATATCAGTTTTCCAGGTTGGCTGTTAGGTTGCCAAAGCACATTACATAGATGCAGTTCAACATTTTATTGGCTGCAATAAGATACATTTGAACGAGATATTATGAATGATTGTATGTTTGGGTATTTCCGCCAGGGTTTTCAAAGATTTATTATCAAGTCATAAATATGTTATTTTCTTAATTTGATTTAGTGAAAGGTATTCCTATTTTTAAAACTTAGAGCGTAAATAGTTTTCAGTTCTCTTAATAAGTATATTTCTTGAAATTTGAACTTATATTTTTTTTTATAGGGATGATGTCGTTTATCATTTTAACTAATAATTTGTTAGTAAATATTATATTATTAATTAAAGAATATTAAATAATATCATAATTGTACTTGATATTCTTTATTAGTATATAGAGGAGATGTGTATAAGTTGTGTTCATTATTGATATCCGTAGTCATATTAGTCATTGAGGAGAAAAGTACAATTAGAAGCTGTTATATGTACAAACGCTTTCTTCTTCGACTGCCAAAAACAAAAGGAAAGGAAAAATGCACATTTGAATTGTTCGTTGTACAAATATTACTCTACAAAATTTTTCTGGTATTTTATTTTAGTTATAAAACTTTTTATTTTATTATAAATATAAATTTTATTGAAGTTTAAATTGATATTCTCAGGAACATTTATTTCAAACATTAATACAAAATTCAATTAATAATTTGTTCATATAATTTTTATTTAAATCACATTAAACAAGAATGGATATAAAAACCATTATTATTTTCAAATCTTTTTTTTTGTTTAAAAAACACTTTTATGTCAAAAACCTTGGAGAAAATGATCTAAAAAGACTCTGAAAATAAAAAAAAATAAATTGAGATTTTAACATTTACAAATGACACAAAAGTGTGAGGATTTATTCTAGCATTATGAGTAAAAAGACCAGAAATATATCTAATCTCTCCTTTCTCTACCATCTCTCAACCTTTTGAATAATGTTTGAATTTTTTGGGAATGATTCCACCGGCTTGAGACTCAATCTCCAAGTTTTGCATATATCTCTCAATAATGATATTTTTGGTCTTTTCACTTAGAATTTTAAAATGTTAGAATGACTCCTCATACCTATGTTATTTACAAATGTTGGAGTCTTAATTTGAGTTTTCCTATTTTTTAGAGTCTTTTTTGAGTAATTTTTCCAAAATCTTAACTCCACTTAGATTTAAATGTCTGAGCTAATGCGGGCACATTGACGAACCTGAATTGCCTCGCAAGCAAATGAAGATTGCAGATAGATCTCGTGATATGCATGACTCCGTCAATGATCTCATACTACTAACCTTCTTGTCATCGTCTTCATATAAAAATTTCACATCTTTTTCAGCATCAAAATCATCAGATTTCATTCAAATTTTCTCCAAGGCATTTTTTTTCTCACTACATGTACCAAGCATGCCTTGACGTAAGTCTGGTGGTAAGCTTTTCTTGATCTCGTGGTTATTTAGCTTTACGACGAGTGAATCTCCTTTTTACACTGACAATAATTTCTTTCTTTTACTGAATCCGCCCTTGTTTCTATTTCAAATCTTTCGACTATGGAGAATGTTTCGAGAGATTTATGCTTAAGGATGAACAATGCCAGCGGATTCTGTCTCTGTTTCTGTTAATTTGGTACTGTTTGAATGTCGGAAGAAATTCTGAGAACTTCATAATTGTGGATGATTAGTTTGACTCAAGAACTTCAATGGGTTCTTAAACTTAGGCTACTTACGTCTTTTCCAGATGATGATGATGAAATAATAGTTTTATTTCTGCAGGAAGATCAGCTCGTTCGTTTACCTCCTTGTCGAGCTCGTAAATCCCCCAAGCCAGATACGCATGATTATGATTACAACAAGTCGCCAAGTTTGTCTAATTAATCTAACTTGATTGATTTGTGAATTTTGATTTCTGATGCAAATCTTACTCTTCCTATACCAAAGATTTAATGGTGTTTAAATTTTATTTCTCTGAGTGTCTTCATGCAGTTCATCATCATCATCATCATGCTTCCCCTCCAGCTCCAGCTAGAACTGACAAGGGTAGATCATTCCTTGGTAACGTAGTTCATGGTATGTGAAGCAATATTATCATTTCATTTTTTGCAAATCTATATATGTATGCGTGTCTTGTTTCTTATTTTAATTTTATATATAGGCATGGGTATTGGAGCTGGAATTGCAGTGGCACAAACAGTTTTGGATCCTAGCACCGTTAAACATGAAACAGAAAGCTCTGAGAAGGAGGAGAAGGTGGTTGCTGCTGCTCCTGCACCCACAGGAAATAGTCTTGGTGGGGATGACGTACGCTTGCAATGTTCACTCAAAAGCTCTTCTAGATGTATGTATCTTTTATCTGGTTCTCACATCCTTGTATGTATCCCCCGTTTAGTTTCGTTTCAATTTTGTTAGCCAATTTATACAAGTTGAATTGGTTTAGTTTCATTTGAATACTCTCCCTATAGATATATATATAAACTAAATTTTTTTTAGTGACTTATAATTTAAGTTGGTTAAAGTTTAGTAAGACTTAATTTTTTAGACTTTAGACTTATTTAAAAGCTTATTAATTTAAATAGGTCAATCTTTCTCTTTTAAGGCTTAGCTTAGCCTCTTTAATATTATTTATATATGTGTATTTTTGTCTAAATTATAGATAAATACCCACATCTTCCTTCTAAGCTTCAGAGCAAATTACAATTAACTACCCCAACTCTTCCCCTCATGCTTCAGTGCACTCGTCTTCTTCTATTCTTTTTTTTTCCTACCCGATTCACCGGAACTTTGCCCCGACTATATCCGGATCCGACCCGCGTCGTGCACCTGGTTATGGTGGGTGAGTCTCCCAACGGGGATTTTCTGCGTACGCCAAGGCTCGAACTCGAGACCTCGCTTAAGCGATACCGAGCCGCTTACTACTCGGACTAACCCCGTTGATGTCTTCTTCTATTCTTAGATTTTGGGACAAATTACAATTGATACCCATCTTTCTTGAGATCCTGCGCCTTCTAGCCCTAGCCAATTTCTGTAGGTTCAATTGGTTTAGTTTCGTTTAACATTATTGCTAGTTCCTAGGTAGCATCTATAATTAGGCACTAGTAGATATGTTGGATAGGATGAATTTTTTTTTATATAAATAAACATGTAAATAGAAATAGGAGTGGAAGTAAAATTATGTTAAAAATGAGTTTTAAAAGTTTGTTTAATAGTATGGAATGAATATAGAATTGATGTATATTTTTTTTTATAACTTGGGGTAAAATGGTTTAAAATATTTTTTTTATAACTTAAGAAAAGTTAAAATTATCTAAAAATTTTATAATTAGGATAAAATCATTTAAAAATTTCACTTTCATTTCTATCATCTCAATTCCTAACATTTTTTATAGAACTAAAATAGTTTAAAATATTAAAAATAAAAATAATTTCTATCATACTAAATTAGGTCCGCATCCTCCACTTCCACTCTCCCAAACATAGTATCAAGGTCTGTGTCTTTGAAATTTGACGATGATAGAATATAACTTTATTTGCCTTTATGTATATGCTTGCAGTGCCTGACACAGGAGCGAGAGTGACATTAGCAGGAGCCAGTATTACATTGACATGCTTGCAGAATGCGGAAGGAACTCTGCTTCTTCTTTGAATCAAACATCCCTATGAAATTGAATACAAATTTATTGCTGTCTTGCTAGTGGGATCTCATGTTGGTTGGTGTTATTAGAATTTTGAATAAATTTTCTTACTATATGTACAGTTTTCAGTCCAGATATCTACATTTAGATTCAGTATTTTATCTTTTACTAGGATTTTCAATAACAAGGATTGTAGAAAATTCTTTAGACGATTTGATACTTGATTCAGGTGTGAAGACAAAATTTAACCCACCAATTCAATTAATTCATGTGAAATCGCGTTGTAATAACTCTCTTTCTTAGTATAAGAAATTATTAATTTTTTTAAATAGATCAAAAAAACTAAATTAATTAATTAATTAATTATAGCTAATATAAGAGTTAATTGACTAATTTGGATATAGAGTATATAATACTAATTCATTTTAAAGGGTTAGATTTAATCATAATTAATTAATTTATTTAACTTCCTTAATCTATCTAAAAAAAATCAACTAGTTTTTATATTAAAAAATAGGAGTGAGTATGTTGGACTTACATAATAATTTTTTTATTTAATTAATGTAAGGAAATAACAAATAGAATAAAAAAATGATTGAAAATAAATAGAAATGAAAGTCCTGTACTTATTTTGAATTTTTTTTTTTTATAGTCTACCTATCGTCTGTAGATTCAGCTGATAAAAGGGTGAGGCATGTGACTATTTAGAGTGTGTTCGATCCCTAGGGAGTATCATTTTATTGTAGTTCTAGTCGCGGCGTTTAAGGAGACTTTCTAACTCCTTGGTGTCTAGTTTTACGCCTGAAGGTAATTGATGACTCGTCTTATCCGATATTAATATTCTCTAGGATAAAGAGAGACTTTGCCCTACCCTTTGATTGTGGGTGAGTACAACTTCTTTTCAAAACTTTTTTTACCAAAAAAAATTTGAAAAATAATTTTTTTAATACAAATTTGAAAAATAAATTAATTACAATAACCCAACGTATTTGTAATGGGCTTGTGAAGGCCATGTAAAGCCCAAAGCCCATAATCCGGACCAATGATCAAAGTGTCAAACTCAACTGCCTCTATTTTCCTATAGAGAGTTTTACCACACAAAAAAACATTCCTATAGAGAGGAAAAACTAATTACTTGTGTGATAATTTTGGCAGCTGTCACAAAAATCATTTTTTTAAGATTTTAAAGTATTAAGGCCATTATCGAAATTTATTTCCTTTTCAAAAAAATAAATAAATAGGTTTAAATGTTTTGTAATGTCCTTGTAATTAATAAAAGTCATCACCAAAGATTGAGTGAGTAAAACAAGTTGCTTTGTGCAATGGCATTTTGTCGCCATTCATGATTATTGCTACAAAAAGAAAACTTCACTTTCAATTCTTCTATATAGATATATCCATTTTTAAGATTAAAGCTGCTAAAGTATGAATACAAAATTCAAATTCATCACAACTTTATTAAGAAAATGACTTATTTGAAAGGGTAGATTATTCGTTCTTAGCCATTCAACTTTTAACTCAATTATAACTCGGTTACTCAAATATGTTCCGTTTAAACAATCTCATCCTTACTATTAGTTAATTAAGCGGGATCATAAACAGTGTTAACAAACTATATCTTTGTTTGAACACTTGCCCATAAGCATTGATGGAGACGATGGTGCTTAACGACAAAGAAGTAGTTTGTTAACACTGTTTGTTACCCACTTAATTACCTAACACTGAGGATGGAATTGTTAAATGGACGAAATTTAAGGGATTGAATTGTAACCGAGTTAAAATTTGAAAGACTAAATAACTAATTTTTCCTATTTAATATTTGTAAGAAAAAATCATCAATTATTTTGAATTTGAGTTTATCTAAAAGCAATGAAAGACAAGTTTAATTTGCTTGTGATAAAGTATATATTGATAAGACCTATACACGGTAGAGTGCAAGCATGCATGTATAATAACAACTTTATTTATTGGCAGATAAGATATAAAATAATAATAATAATGTTACTAATTCTCTTTTTTTTTTTTTTTTTTTTGCGTATCGTATTGATCTAATCTATTCCTCAGAATTGACAAAGTGCTGGTTACAAAGGAAAGCACTTTCCATTTCCAATTTGAAAACCTACACAGAACACGTAATCTCAATCATCTTCGTACGTACGTGCTATTATGGAGATGTCACCAAAGTTGCCAAATTATTTGGAACCAACTATCTCAGAACCAATGAGCGAACATGATTACTTTGTTTTATGTAAGACGACGCTTTGCTTTATTTTCTGTCTCAATAATGCGTCGTGATTTGGAAGTGCTTGCTTACTCGTTTCCCTTTCCTTCTTTTATGGATAGTCTTTGCTTTTATGTTGTCCCATTTTAATTCTATGTATGTCTCAAAATAAAGAATATAGAATCGTACTGCTCTGGATTTGGGTCAAACTCACGTATGCACTGCACAAGAGAGAAAGAAAAATATAGACAGATTACTCAATAATAATTGAAGCGAGGAATGACATGACATCCCCTATTTATTTATGGGACCAGTTTGGGTGCTCATATGTCCAAAATTTATCTCATCTGGATTGTTTAAATTTAATATTTTTCCCTTATCTTTATTTTTAAAAAAATTATTTTAATGAGTATATAATCTAAAACATAGATAATATTTTAACTATTATTTTATCTAAAAATATTTTTTTTTATTTAAAATAGTTTGGATTCTCATCGGTTCGCCCTATTTATGGCTTCAGATAAACCATATTTTAAGAAGATGAAATCTCTCTCCTTTATCAAGGAATAATTCATGCTCGCCCCTCAGTTGACAGTTAGTAATCATCTCAATTAATATAATAACTAGCAATAAATTAAATCCTAGTTTAATTTATATATTTTAATTAGGTGAAAAATCCTAATTAAAATAGTCCGACCCATTCTAACAGATGTTAGTCTAAGTAGAAAGGAGTTTAGCCGTTTAAGTAAAAAGTCTCAAATTTAAATTTATATGAATTAAAAAACGTATCTTATTTTTAATTAGGTCCCACGATATGACAAGATATATTAAAGGCATAGAGCGAGATATCTTTCTTTCTTGACTTGTGATGCCACGTTAAATTTTCACAAAATGTTGAAATATAAAGAGGCGTCCGTGATAGAGTGATGACTCGTGCTCTTTTGGTGCACTTGATGAATAATTCAAAGATATGATCTTCTAAACACGTCGATACCATTATATCGTGCATGCATGTTGATGTTTAATCATACCCATGATGACATCTTTGTTATTTAATGACATGTTATGCCACTAATATACCTTTTATATAGATACCCATATTTCACAAATAGTTAGCTTTTTTGAATGATTAATTTATTTAGTATGAAATATAAAAAAAATATTTAGTTATATGAATTAATTCTTTAAGAATATTGCTTTGATAATCCTTTTATTAAGCGATTAATATTATTGTAAAATTCAAAATGCACTTTTTTTTTGGTAAATTTTTTTTTGAAAAGAAGTTTAATTCATCCACAATCTAAAGGTAGGGCGAAGTCTCCCTTCTTCCTAGGCAATACCAATATCGAATAGGACGAGCTGTCAATTACGCTCAGGCCTAAATCTAGACATCCGGAAGTTAAGATACCTCTCTAAATACCGCGATTAAAACTATAATAAAATAATACATAATCCAACCCTCCCAGTGTAAAATTCAAAATGCACTTTTATATCTATGGTATTGTGTTATTTCATATAAAAACTCATTTGTGGCTAAGCCAGCAGCCAGCTAGATAGTGAGTGAGGTTTGACTAAAAGCAGGGGGACATGACGAAAAGTTGATATCTAGTTGTACGAATCTTCTTCCTCTCCTGTTTTTCCTTGTTCCCTCTTTTAATATTGATCATTCAAATTCCAATTACTTATAAACATTTCTATCAAAATTATACCTTAAAATCTTAAAGATAAATATACAATATTGATTGAAATCATTAAATTATGATGGGGTTCAAAATTAAAAGACCGAAGAAGAGAGAGAAATCCAATTATTTATACATATATATTGCGTTCTGCGCTGATACATTTCAGATGAGAAAATAAAAAAGTAATAGTTATTTGATTAAAAGAGTTAATTCAATTCATAATAAGTTATAACATTATTGTCATATATAATGAAGCATTAATTTTGTCTTGTTCATACATACATACATATATATATATTAAGCTTCACTACTTTTGGTCGTCTTGGTTTGTTGCATATGATCATCATTCAGAAGCGAGTTTTGAGGAAGTTAGTGCAGAGTTTCTTCCAAGCCTCTCTATCTACCTCTGGCAACCCCACCTTAGCCCTTGCTTCCACTTCGTAAGTTTCCTGTCAAAATAAATTAAAATCTTACATTTAGAATTAAAACAAATTAATACTCAACTAACTCCTGTGTGTGTATATATATTCTCATAAACATGAAGATGAGATTACCGTTATGAGGTGACGTTGAAGGAGGCGGTCAATGAGGTGCAAAAGGATGTCAACGGTGTACTCAGGGTGGCCTTGGATCCCCATGATGTGATCCTCAAGCTTAAACATCTCGATCCCTGTCTTCTCCGACCACCCGATTACCTCGGCCTTCGCCGGAAGTTCTCTCACCTCATCGCGATGACATTCGATTACCGACAGCTTTGACGGCAGCATCAGAGATGATGATGCTAACGTTATGGTTCTCACTCCAATGTCCCAACCAGTTGGAGATCGACTCACCTTCCCTCCCAATGCACGACACAGTATCTGATCACAGTACACCAATAACCCAAATTAATCTGAATCAAGTAATTATACAACATATAGGAATCATTATCCTTTTCACCATCATCATTCTCAAAAGAAAATAGGAATAATGGACGGTGCTGTTTTGGAATTGAACAAATTAAAAGAGAAAATTACTATGAGATCTTAAAAAAAAAAAAACTTAATCTTAAAAATTTTCAAGTAATATAAATTTATTATTAATTCTTACAAACTTACCATTGTTAGCTACTTAGTTACTATTAAAATTTTTAGATAATTAAATCTTTTATTTGGAACCTCATAATATTTTTCTAATTAAAAATCTATATGTAAGAAAGTGGGTCGTTCATGCATCTCCAATAATATTTTGCTGTCAAAATGGTTTGATTAATTAATATATGTCACACCCACCTACCAACATCATCTGATGGATCAAAGAACCATTATACAATTCTGTTCCAAATGGGAATTAAAAGCATTACAAAGAGGCACTTATCGTGGCAACGACAAGCTTCATACACGTAAACATCACAACCACATATATACCAAACATCTAAATGTCACTACCAAAGGTTAATAATAATAAAGAATCGTCGTCAAAAGCCACAAAATACAAATACAATAGTGTTTCTTTATGGACCACAGGCTTTGAATTAATTAAAAAAAACATAGTAAAATAATAATTGTTTGTTATAGAATAAAAAACAATATTATAAAAAGTTCACATGCCTTAATCAAATTGGAAACAAGCACTTGAGTGTACGCTTTTTCCCAATAAAATATATCATTATGCATGTCTAGATGCTGAATCCTGATTCCATTTTTCTAAAAGTGCCATATCTTCTCCCGACTAAGGTTCCACCATCAGGTATTTACAGTGCTAGGTCCCACCTTGCGTCCGTACAAAAGTGGCATTGATTATATATATATATATATATATATATATATATATATATGTATATATTAGCCATGAAGTGGTATCAATGATGCATGATAATACAAACAATAGTGTGGACTAGAGGGGACGGGACCAATGGGGTTAAGGTTGATCTAGCATCACTTTAAAGTATAATTACATGTGGGTCTAATAACTTAAAACTTATGTTTGTATAATAGAAAAGTCTGAAGAATATAAGAGAGGGAATACTTAGAAAAAAAAATTAAATATGATAAAAAAATATTTATTATTTTTAGAACTTTTTTTTAGTATTATTTTCTTTCTAAATTTTTTTTTATCTAAAGACAGGGTAAAGTATTTTTATCGTTGATCTAATATTTTAAAATATTTTTTAAAATATATCTAATATCCTAAAGGATTTTGTGACGGAGTATTTTAGTATACTAAATAACTCAACAAAATATTTCAAAGTGGGGGATCAACTATAACCCTAATTATAATTATAAATTTATAAACAATTAGGCAGATAGGAGACTGGACTCTGGAGCAAAACGGGACCATTGAATTAATGTACGAAAGTACTCGATAGAACGAAACCAACCAGGATTCGATGGAATCACACCACCAGATTTAGACTACATAACTTTAAATTCAAAACAACACTCAAATAACTTTTGGTTGATTTCCACCACGTGCAAAATCCACGCGCAAGAAAATTTCCTTCTTTTTCTCAACAACATGCAAAATCTTTACTAATAGTCAACTAATTTATTAGGTAAGAAACTCCAAATCTAAACGCCTACTCAAGAAATGAAGGATCAATTTTTTTAGTTCTTTAAAGTATCTATTATATATATGATACGATAACGATAGGAACTTATTTTTTAAATCTAGTTTTCAGAACCAATGATAAATTGGTAACACACATTCCACATTTTTACTAATATTCAACTAATTTATTAAGAATCTCTAAATCGAAATGCCTCCTCAAGAAACAAATGAAGATATTTTTTTATTTACTGTTTTAAATGTCTATTTTTTTTTTTTTTTTTTAGAGAATTTGTAATTTAGTTTTTTGACAAAAGGCCAAAAAAACAGAAGGGAAAGAAGATATACTACTAACTACCGTATCGATTTCGAAAATCGTTCTTGGAAATTCAACAAAATCGTATCACGGAAAAGCAACTGATATCTCCTATGAAAGATGAATGAGCGATTGATTGATTAGTTACCTGATGACCGAAGCAAATGCCGAGGATTTTCTTCTTCATGGAATCGAGTTTCTGAATGAGAGTGATGAGGCGATGGATCCAGGCGTCATTTCCGTGGGCGTCATTGCAGCTGCCGGTGATGACGAATCCGTCGTAAACATCGAGATTGCCGTCGTCCTCCGGGAACTCGCCGGACGACACCTTGTAAACGTCCCAGGTCTCGTCTTCCTCCGCCAGCATTCCGATGAAGACCCCAAAATAGCCTCCGTACTTCTTCCTCACGTAATCGGAATCCTCCGCGCACAGCAACACAGCATACCTTTTCCCCTCCATTAATCTCTACTCTTCACTAAAAGGCTTCTTTCTTCTCTCTGTGAATCGATACAGGCTTTCTCCCACTAAAACCTCAGGGAGAGAAAGCAGAGAACGAGAGAAGAAGAGGGAAGATAGAGGCAGAGAGCTCAGCTTTTCTGTACTCTTGTGTATATGCAGAGATTGTGTCCAATGGCGAAATGAAATTGCAATCCGCGTGGCTTTTAAAAGCGTGGAATTATGAGAATACCCGTAATTGATTCCATTTATTACGAAAATGGCCCGGATAAAGCTGGGGGGTTCAATTTCTATTCAGACGACCGAGTTTTGATGAGGCCCACAATAAACGACGGTAGTTTCAATTCAACTCCATGAGTTCATCTCTCAAATTCTGTTTTCTTAGATGGGTTTGGAAAAACAAAATTTAAAAACAGTTAGAATGAATGATAGAAGACTTAACATTTTTCAAATAAACTCTCAAATTTAAACCCAATCAACAAAAAATTATAATGTTAATTTCCTCCTCATGAACATATGATATATTTGACTTGAATTTAAATTAATAAATGACTAGATCTTTTTTCTATACATTGCATAGACACGAGGAGCGGAAAAAATTAGGTTATATTATGGGGCTTAAAATTATTCAAATATCAAAATAATTTGTAATTATTATGAGTAGATAATACCTTATAGTTTATAAAAAAACAAAAAGAGTATGGAATATAATAATAAAAGGTACATGTTAGCAAGATTAAGAGTGAACCACACTTATAGGAATATATGTTCAAATATAATCTCCCTATATTAATGTGAATATCTTTTTAATAAATAATATGTAAATATTTTTACAAGAGTCAAATATCAACTTTAGCCACCTTTTAACAGTCAATTTAGGTAAATTTTATTATATTTTAAAAAAAGGAAGAATATGTATGTGGACTAGTTTATGGCCAATGGGAGAAGCTAATAATGAAGAGTATCTTTAGAATTGAATATATTTTTATATATATAGACACACACCCCTTAAGGTTTATCTAATTCCGTAATAAAAGGGTAGTCATAGTCCAGAAAGAAGAGGAATTCTTGAGTACTCCCAGAGCATCACATCATTCATGCTCTGACCAATAAAAATACACCACATCACTAAATCTAATCCTATGTGTAAGCTTATCTGTCAGCCACTTTCACTCCCTTCTCTCTCTTCTAGTCCGTCACCGACACCGTCATCTGCCTCTCCCTCTTGTTTCCCAAACTTCTACCCTCGTCGATCATCTTCTCTCTTCTCTATACAGAAATTTTACCAGAAAATTTGACTTACAGGGTATATCTTTGCAACTGAAATAAATCTTAGAATCATATGGTTCATGTATTAAAGGCATCGTGTGGCGAAAGAGCTCTTGTCATGGAAAGAAAACTAGGGTCGAAGCGGATGATCAAACTGGGCGAAATCTTCAAACAGTAAAGCCCTAAGATTTATTCATCATTTTTACACCCAACCATGCAATATATTAATTTATGCTTCAGAAATCTCTCCTATTTTCTCACATCTGATACAAAATGGGTTGCTGCGTCAGTACCGTAGAAACCTCGAAGCGTCACCTAGATGGCACAAGAACCACCACCTCCGGCCACCTCAGATCTTCCGTGCAGAAAGCAATGCCACCCTTGAAGTAGAAAGCATAGGCATATCCCCCATCTACAGCCGAAGAGGAAACCATCAAGTAGAAATCAATGCCACCGCCATTGCCTTGAAAGTAGAAGTTATTTTTAGGTGACCAAGTAACTTTGCTCACACACTTTCTATTTTGTTTGTCTTGATGAAGTTGACTGTGTTCATTTATAATTACTTATTTTATTGGCCAAAGCTAATTTAATGACGTGGAGCATTAACTTTAAGCCTTATATTAGGGAAATGTAGTCTCACATCTCAATGAAAACAAAGGGATGGAAATTAATTTTGATTTAATTAGTGAATTCTCTGATTTCGGGACAAGTAAACGACATTGCGTTTTTGCTTCCAATTGCCCGTTCCATTGATTGCTTCGTAGTTCCTACTCACTCACACTCCGTATATGCGCTTTTATGTTTAACGCCCCTACTTAATTGAAGGGTCTTTTTTTTTTTTTTAAATCAAATCAATCAATTAATAATTAATGTCACGTTTGTTTGATTTCTAAAATGATGCTTATGATTGTGAATCAAATTTAGAATAATTACCTTTGTTATGCATCTGTTATTCACATTCTAGTTGAAGCATACATATTTACCAGCCATACTTTGCATAGTAACTATAAGGAATTAATATTATACTCCTTCCTTCCGGATGCAGAAGAGAAGGCAAAAGGTACATATCCTCCAACTGAACTCTACATGAAAGGCCAATCAATAGACTGTCGTTCTTTTTAGAAGAAATTTTAGTTGTTTAGGCATGAAGTTTTAAGTTTAAGTTTAAGGGAATATAAAAAATATTTATAAAAGAACTAACCCTAATTATGTTTGATAATACTCAAATCTGACATAGTCTAATAACTATATAAAAACAAAGACTAGAATTGAATCCTGGCACTTTATCAAAGGGATAAAAGTTTCTATCACTCATAGCGACCCAAGTTGGAAAATTTGTTTCCACAGCTCTTTAGGGTGAAATAGTAGTTTTTTAATAATAAATAAAAAAGAATATCATAAAAATATTACTTAAATTTTAAATTCTTAAATAGCTACTCATTAGATTTAATAAATAAATAACAACATACTTTTGTACTAATTCTTAATTTAGCATTTTTAAATTTAAGTGGATTTTTTCAATAAATAATTGGTTTTATTTTTTATTTTTTTGGTACAAATAATTGGTTTTAATGATGTCATTATTTGATGATAGAAAATGACTGGGACCCTGGCCATTACTATGTGTGATTTATATTGGGCCAAAAATATTGTTGCAGGACAAAATCTAAAACTTATGTTGGCCCATAGGATCTTATGCTGAAAAAGTCAAAAGATGTTGACTTTAGGACTGTTGCAAACTCAAAAGTCGAAACATAGCGCTGAATCGGCACGCAGGAGAAAACTATGGCAAAGAAGGAACTATTAATATTAAATAATACAGTATCAATAAAATAAGATAATAAAAAGTGTATTTATGGATTTTCAAGACAGAGAAAGGGAATTCCTTTGGTAAATCTTAAACCAACATTGTGGATTGATTGTTGTCTACCATCCTCTCCGACGCATCTAAATTTTAATACGTGTGTCTAAACCTAAAATATCATTCCTCTTATCTTAAAAAAAGAGAGTTAAACTTTGATTTATTTTTAAAATTATTCATATTAATTATACATGTTAAATAAGATTTCTATCATGATCATGACAGATAATTTTAATGTGAACGATTAAAGATATTATTTTTTAAAAATCAATATGTCTTTTTTATAAATAATTAACTCAACTAATATTATTAATCTATAAAATAGAGATAGAAGATTTTTTTTGTCATACTTATAAATCATATTACTAAATTTTTTATATAAATATATAATTTTATCATTTTATTTACTAAAATTAATAAAGTTTATTTTTTTAAATTTTAATAATATATATTAAAAATAATTTATAAATGGAACGAAAACGGTATATATTAAGAGTTGTTTGACGGATGATTGAAAATTCCATGTGGATGTTAGGGGTGGTTGTCACAACTCAATGATGGTTGAAAACTTTAAATACGAACGAAGATGGCGATCCCAGTGGGTGGAAACTCCGCGTTTTTGGGATTCTGTACGGAATCATTCTCATAAGTCGCTTTCTTTGATGGAGTTGCGAGTCACCTTCAAATTTCAATTCTAGAATTTTATTTTTAAGAACAAGATAGGAAAAAAAAATAGAGTGGAGAGATAATTCAATGATTATTTTGAGACTTTTAGAGGGAGGCAAACACGTTTGCTTATCATCTCATTTCCTTCGCTCTTTCGTTTTAATTAATCAAGGCAATTTGGTAATTGCACGTCTAAATTTATTCACCCTCAGATCCTCAGGAACTTCAGAATTATTCTGTCCTTTCATAGCGCTTTTTATTAATAACATTACTTTTTTAATTCGTAACATTATTAGTCTCTCTCCGCCTCTTTATTCAATATGGTTGTGGGGGAACCTTTCACTGGCCACCTACGTAGTTGGTTTCCCACAGAAATGAGTGGCCACAAGCTCACTTACGTTCTTGCATTTAAAACCTCATTGGTCATTGCATTGAAGTATTGGGACGTTTATGTAAGTTTTCACTTTTATTCTATTTTATATTTGAAGGAGAGGAGATTAGAGAAAAAAATAATATTAAGAAATAAAACTTTTAAAAGTAGTATTTTTTTACTATTTAAAAAAAAATTGTCTGTCCAGTATTATTTCATTTTATTTTTCTCATTATCCAAATATATATCCTAATTTATCTATAAGTACGATTGAATGCGTAACTATCTATTTATAAAATAACTTTTATATTATTAAGTTATAAGATTATTGACTTATACTATTTCTATTCTTTAATTAAGACCTAGTTAAAATTTTTTGATAAACTAAATAAATTAAATAATTATAATTAATATTAAAAATATTTAATTAATTTAGGTAGATTAATGAGTATATGATATAATTTTTTTAAAAAAATTAGTTTTAATCATAACGAATTGATTTATTTAATTTATTTTATCTATTTAAAAATAAATAGAATGTGTCTTATATTAAAAATCGGGAAGAGTATCATCTAATTTGTTTAGCTAGGTCATAGTAGAGGTGTGCATGGGCAAAATAATCCTCTTACTCAATGCCCGCCAGAAAATAACATGGACTATATTTTACAGCCTGATAGCTAACCCTACACGGTAAAAGTATTAACTATTTAGGGCTGGGCATGGGTATGAGCGTACTTGTATGCTCAAGTCGTGATGCACTGCTTATATATATTGTGAGGAAAGAATTTTAATTATGAACTTCTAAAATAATACTATATTTTTATCTTTAAAAATTAAATAATATTCATAATCCACTAAAAATAAAATAATAAAAAGATAATAATTAAAATTTTGAAGTACATATGTTAAAATTTAAGTAGTTTATAATTATAACTTTGTATCAAATTTCTCAAAGTTTACAAGGATAAAATATCTAGAAAAAAATAAAATAAATAACTATAATTTATAATATAATTATAGGATAACTAATAAAGTTTAAAAAATAAAAAAATAAATTAATTTAGTTATAAAAAATAAAATAGATATAATATATATAAAGGTGGAGCTAAATAAACATAGCAGTATATATTATTCGGTGTCCTATCTTACATGATACTTAATTTAACTTGATCCTATTCAATTATATTTTATACTATTTTTTAAGTTAAGTTGAGCATTTTTTTTAAGATTCAGACGGGCGCATCCTGCACTATGGACACCCTTAGCTCATGGGATATTATCAACCACACATTATGAGAGAGACGTGTGGTTGAGAGACTTCCCTCGTCGATCTTTTGGTATCGTTCATATTTGAATGTCAGTTGTATTCAAGAGAAAACAAAAACTTAGAATAACGTAGGCATCGTTATTTTAATTTTAAATATAATATTTTAATTTATTTTATATCTTAAATTTATAATTATTTTTAATTATTTTTATTAATAAATATATTAAGCGATATCAAAAAATAATTGTAATATAAATAATTAAAAATTATATTTTAAAAAAATTAATATAAAATTTTTATAAATAACTAACTTATTTTTTAATTTTAACAAATTAACTATCTAATCTTCTATTAGCGATTTATAAAGTATTATAATTTTGACCCAATTAAATAGTTAGCTTTTTTTTTTTCTCAGTTTTTTAGTTTTAGGATTTTTTTAAAAAAATATATCAACTCATGTTCTATATATATGTATGTATTTCTCAAATAATCTAGGCTACTTAATGATAAGAAAAAAATCAATCCAAGAAGATGTATGGAAAAAACGGTTGAAAAAGTGTTTTATAAATACTACACACACACACACACATACATGGTATAGTGCGCACATCATTTCAACAAAAAGGCCAAAACTTTCTTTAACTCGTCATTTTCATATATATATATATATATATATCTTGTTGTCAGCCACAGCCACCGCCATGGCCGGAGCCTCGTCTGATCGGAACAGTCACGTGGCAGTCTTCGCCTTCCCTTACGGCACCCATGCCGCTCCTCTGCTCAACCTCGTCGTCAAGCTAGCACGTGAGGCTCCGCACGTGACCTTCTCCTTCTTCACCACCCAACAGAGCAAGCATTCCCTCTTATCCTCCAAATTCAGCAACACCATCCCACAAAGCATCAAGTTCTTCGCCGTCTCCGACGGCATCCCCGACGGACTCGACCTCACCCACCACCACCCATCACGGCGGCTGGACTTCTTCCTCGAAGCTGGTCCTCAGAACCTGAAACAGGGTCTAACAATGGCAGTTTCAGAGAATAATCTGAAAGTGACATGGGTGATTTCTGATGCGTTCGTTACTTCTTCTCTTGCTCTTGCTCAAGAGTACGGTGTTCCATGGATTGCTCTCTGGACTTCGTATACTTGTTCTCTCTCTGCTCACTTCTACACACAATTGATCCGCGAAAAGTTTCGTGGCGATGATGAAGATGGAAGCTTGCCCTTCATTAATCCTTGCTTCTCCAAGTTTCTAACCCAGGATTTACCAGAAACTATTGTACGCACCCGTGTCTTCGATTTTGAAAATAATCTGAATCATTATCAGTAACTAATTAACAGCTTTTTAATGCCTGTGTAGATACTCAAAGATGAAGAAGATGAAAAACAAGAATCTGCGTTTTCCAGAATGCTAGCTTCAATGGGGAGGGTGCTTCCAGAAGCCGAAGCAGTGGTGGTTAACTTCTACGAGGAAGTAGACCCGCCTGAAATGGTTCAGGATCTGAGATCCAGGATGAAGACTCTTATCTACGCAGGTTTTCTGAATCTATCCCTCCCACTTCCGCCGTCGCCGCCGGCGAACACTGACCAAACCGGAAGCTTGCGGTGGCTAGACCAGCAGAGTGCAAAGTCATTAGTATATATCAGCTTAGGAACAGTGGTTTCACCTCCTCCTTACGAGCTCGCCGCCATTGCAGAAGCACTCGAAGAACTCGAAGATGTGCCATTCCTCTGGTCGCTTAAAGAAGAATCAAAGGCATTGCTTCCAAAAGGGTTTCTGGAAAGAACAAGCATGAAAAAGGGGAAGGTAGTTCCATGGGCTCCACAAACCCTAGTTTTAGCTCATGAATCAGTTGGAGTTTTCGTGACTCACGGTGGGTGTAACTCAGTGAGCGAGTCACTGTCGAGTGGTGTCCCCATGATTTGCAGGCCTTATTTCGGAGATCAGCTTATGGCGGCGAGGATGGTGGAGGATGTTTGGGAGGTTGGGGTGAAGATAGAAGGTGGGTTGTTCACGAAGGAGGCGTTGATCATGAGCTTGAAGGTTGTTCTGCAGCAGGAAGAAGGGAAGGCGATGAGACGGAAGGCTGAGAAATTGAAGAACATTGTGATTGAAGCTGCGGGGCAAAATGGGAAAACTGGAAAAGAATTTAAAACATTGGTTGAAGTAATCTCTTGAAAATAACGTAAGCACGGGGGTTTAGCTCCCTCTCCATTGTAAGCATTTTCTATTACTTTTTTATTTAGTTAAAACAACATAGTATAGCTCCCTTTTCATTATAGGTATTCTCTGTTGCCTCTCAATTCTCTATTACATTCTCAATATAGAACGTTAGACTTATGTTTAATATATAAAAATAAAAAATATCCACAAAAGTTAGGCTCTTTTCCTGGATAACACCATGAGTTACATTGCCCTCTCTGGTTGTACTACTATTTCTCGGTAATTGATTTAGATTGGATCGTTTACTTTCGAAAGGGAAAATCATTTTATAAGGTTTTGTACCTTCTCTTAATTTTTAATGATGTCTATATATTTTTTTTCTGATTAAATCTTTTATTTTTATTTTATTATCATTGTTAACTTCTGTAATTTTGCTTATTTAGTATTTGCAACCCTTATATAAAAACTAATCCTACCATACTAGGAGAGAGAAAATAAGTATCATATTGAAAATTAAAAGGGAGTATTGGTATCTGTACTGTATTTTATTGCCTTGTAATAATGTCATTTATCGAATAATTAATTATCAAACCATTTTACGTTAAAAAAAAAAGAATATATGTTGGTGGGGGGCAAAAACGGTAATACGGTATTGTAGTTGTTAAGCGGTGGGTTCAATGCTATGGGCTTCGACAGAGCCCGGTGAATGTGGCCCCACAGACCTAACTGGTCTCTCTTTTCAGGCTTTGTGATTTGGCTGTTGCATTCAAAGAAACGATGCTGAACGCGTGTTGATATTAATGCATGTTCATGGGGTGGGGAAGTATTAATTGCTTTGTAGGACTAATGGGGATTGGTCTAAGTAGTAAACGGTTAGGTATCGCTTAAATGAGGTCTCGAGTTTAAGCCTTGGTGTACACAAAAAATTTCCGTTGGGAGACTCACCCACCATAACCAGGTGCGCGACGCGGGTCGGATCCGGATATAATCAGAATAAAATTCTGGTGAACCGGGTGGGCAACAGAAATAATTGCTTTGTAGGGGGTGAGCGGAGGAAATGCGAAGACAATGATTTTGGTGAATGTGTGGCTTGAAGATTTAATTATGAATCTTTAAAAAGTAAAACAAATTTACTTCATTTTGATCATTTTTATAAATAATTCACTCAAATAATAGTTGACTAAAGTGTTAATTAAAATTAATTAAAAATAATAAATATATTAAAAATATAATTTATTTTTTAAATATGTGTTTATTTATGAGGACGATGAGTAAGAGAATATGAGTAGAAAATATATAAGAGATAATAAATATTAGATAAATATATAATTAATTTAAGGATAAAAATAAAAAATATATTAAAATTTTAAATTAATATAAATTATTGTTTATATATAAAATTAATATGAGAAAAAATATTACTTATAAAAATAACAGGAAAAAAAAAGTTAACAAGGGGTATACAATTCGTTTAACGTTTGGTGAGGATACTAATAATCCTGTGTTTAGGAATATTAAAATTATTTTGTAAAAGAGGGGTCGTTGACTTGGTCTTGACATGATATTAGTCCCTACTATTTTAAATAAATAATTTATTTAGATCATATATTAAAAATTTAATTTTATAATATTTAAATCTAAAAAGAAAATCAAATGTAAAAAATTACTTCAATTATTTTTATATTAGTTTTTAAATTTTATTATTAAGAATATAATTTTAGAGTTTATAATGGTCCATCTCAATATATATATATATATCTTTTATAAAATCAAATTTAAAACCAAAACTTTTGACGTGACTTCTATTTTGTTTGAATAACATGATATTTATAGTCTCTAATTAGCTTTTAGACCTAAAGAAAACCAGTTTAGTCCTCTTAATACTATCTCAAACAAACTCTTAATTCTAAATCTTTATGATATAAATTAAAAAGTAGTAAACTAGTCAACTAGGGTATACAATTTATCTTAAAGCTCATACTATTAATACCTACCATTTAAATTTTAAAAAGATACTGCCTTCATTTTTGCTTATAAGAGCTAATGGATGATTAGATTTATTTTTAAATATAAGACATCAATTTATTTTATTTTTTAAAATTATAATTTTTTCTCAATATACTCTATATAATTACACATATTAAAAAATATTTATTAATAATAATTTAAATATATATAATTAAATATAATATTTTAGATAAACTAACTCATAGTACTTATAATTAATTAATTTTTTATATGCATATGTGGTACCATGTCATTTATGCTCTACCCAATAAAAACAATCCAACTCAAATGATTTTCGTCTTGCGTGTCAGCCAACAATTTTTCATTATTTATTGTTTTAAAAATTAAAAATGTTATAGGGTTTGGTAAATTCCTCAAACTACCCCTCTTTCCTTCCTTCTTCCCTCTTTCTCACTCTCCCTTCTCTCTTCATTCCGTCTGAGACTTCCTCGCTTTCTCCAATGTCGATGACGGTAGTGAAGATCTTAACAAGGGCACTAGAGAAGAAAGTGGTGGTCTCCTGTACTGCACACTCTTCTTGCTTGATTTTTTTCAGGAGAATTCATGGCCTGGCTCTGAAAGTTTGAGGGATCTATGAGAGTCTCATATTGGGGTTGAAAGAGAAAACTAGGCTTTCCATAAAAACAGTTACTACTGTAACTCCTTTGAATGGACTTGCGTACATTTTCAGAACCATTGTAAATGTGATGAGGAACGAAGTTCTGATTATTGCCGTGGTAATTATCATCACCCATTTGTAAGTCGTCGAGTGTTTGTTGATACGATGTTTGATTGTCTGGAATCTGATGAACAACGATGTCGTTGGTGGGGTTGAAGAAAGGGAAAGGAAAACGGTCAGAGAAGTAAAGATCTCGCCTACATCAGAGGAGGCGGCCAGGTCTGCAGAGCTGGAATGTCTGAGAAAACAAGCACCAAAAGGGAGGAATGAAGGCAGAGGGGTAGTTTGAGAAATTTACCAAACCCTAAACATTTTTAATTTTTAGAACAATAAATAATGAAAAATTGTTGGTATTAAAATCATTTGAGTTGGAGTATTCTGATTGGGTAGAGCATAAATGACATAGGACAGTGGGTGCACACAATAATTTTTCGTAGATTTTATACTTAAAAATAAAGATTTAGTTATCCACCTAATTCATCAAAATTTTATCTTAGCTATATTTAGATTTGACTTGCATTGTGTACCTAATTATAGTGGGTGAGTTTTTTAATGGAGATTTTCTATATATGCTAAAATTTAAACTCGATATTTCGTTTAAATAATACTAAATCACTTAATTCTCGGATTAATTTTCTTTGCTAAGAGTAAAGATAGCATTTGAAGGGATAAATGGGTAAGATAAAAGTGTAAGATAAACGGAAGGAAAGGAATGAAGGAAGCAAGATATGTGTAAGATTAACGAAATGAAAGGAAGGAAGAAGAGGGTAAGATAAAAGTGAAAAATATATATTCAAGGAACAAAATTAAAAATAATTTAAATATTTTCATGACTAAAATTATTATTAATTCTTTTAAAAAATTATTTCTAATTGTTAAAAAATTAGTGAAAAGTGTTAAAATTTATGGTTGATAATATTTTTTTAAAAAATAAAAAATCAATAATAATGTTAAAAAAATTGTGACGACGTTTGGCTTACTATTTTAAAATATGAAACTTTAAATACTATTTTCTTTACTCGAGCAAAGGGAAAAATGATTTTCTCTAAAAGCAACGCTAAAAAAATAAAAAAGTAAAATGTTATACCCACTCCTATTAATTTTAGAAGCAGTCATCTAGAACATATTTTTAATCTTTATTTTATAAGTTTTGATAAGTATTAAATATATTTTTCATATATACATATATTTTATAAGATGGTAAGAAATAGTAGAATTTAATTCATCTCTATCCTTAGGTTTAATTAAATATTAATTTTAATTATAAATATAAAATATATTTTTTATATTTATTAATAATTTTTTAAATTATTTTTAATGGTACTCTCTTGTTGATAATTAAATAAAAAATAAAAAAAATTAAAGAAAATAATTAAAATATTTAAAAAATATTATATTAATAATTTATAATTAATATTTTAATTTAATTTAATTAATTAAATATATTATTTTATATTAGAGGGAGGAGGAGTATGATATTAGAGTTTAATATATATTAAAAATGATTAAATCTTATGACAAATTAGTTACGAACCTTATTAAATGAGTAATACTCGTAAAAAGAATAATTGTACAAGCAATATTATAGATTTAGTTGATGACATTATTGAGCTTGTACGTGTTTTTCACTAGCCACCAATCACAAACATAGGTTACTAGCTTCCTACGATCCTTCAATAGAGGACCGACTTTCCCACTTCCCCTGACGACTTTCTCTTTTTCCCTCCTTCCCCTCTCTCACTTTTCCTTCTTCATCTCTCTGCAGATTCCTCCTCATCAGCTCCGATCTAATATGGCTTCTTTCTGGTTCCTCACTCTCCTTCTTAAATGCGTCGACTTTCTTTCATGGTATGCAAATCTCTTTTATATCCTTCATTTGCTTCTTTTCCATGCCTTCAAATTTTCTTCTTCTCATCAGATTCCCTAATCTGTAACCTTTGCCCATTTCTTCACATTATCAGTTCATTGTTCTAAGCACTCAATGCTCTCTCTCTCTAACTATCAAAAGTTAAAAAAAGATCTATCAAACCCTCTTAAGCTTTTTGATTATTGACTGTGTTGTTCTCATTTATAGGCCCGTGCTTGCTTTGGGTTATCCTCTGTAAGTCTCTCTCTCTCTCTTTCTCTCTCTCTGTTTCCTTTGAGTTATTATTATTTCAGTGATAGTGATGGTGTTTTGTTGTTTATGATGATGATGATGATGGTGTTTTGGGGTAAAAGATGTATTTCCATCGAAGCAATTGAGAATGATAACCATTCAGACATTCGGAATTTGATCTCTTATTGGATTCTTCTCTCACTGATGTACCTCTTCGAGTACGCTTTTCTCGGGCTTCTTCAATGGTAAATCATTTATTCTCTTTCATTTTTAAAAAAAAAAAAGATCATAAGGCCATTGTTGATTGTTGATGTTCTTCTTCCTTTATCATATTTTACTAGTTTCACCATGGTATCGGAGCCAGGTGCTGCAGCAATTTTCTTACTTTTCCATCCTCATCATCATCTTCTACATCAGGTTTCAGTATTGGCATTACACGAAGCTGATGATCGTCGCCTTCCTTGTGATGCCGGACTTTGGGAGAGCTTCTTATGTCTATAATCACCTCATTCGATCATGCATCTACATGAATCCACAAGCAGTCATAAGCAGATTCAGGAACTGGAACAAGATATTTGTCAAGAAAGAAGACTTTATAATGCAGGCTGAGAAGTACATAACACAGAATGGAACTGAAGCCTTAGAAAAACTCATTGCTAGCAAGGTATAAATCGCCATACACACACACACACATCTGGTGCAGAGATTAAAAAATTAGTTTAGTTAATTATTTATAAAAATCGTGTGTTTGTTTCTTAAAATATGCCTTTTAATCATTTATATTGAAACTATCCTTTGATAAATAGCTTGTTTGAGTTCAAAAGTACTCAAAACCGATCTCATTCAAGTTGCTTACTTGTTTTGTGAATCTTGAATACTGAGGAATGAAGCCAATTATCCTTTTCTTTTATTGTACAATACACAGCAAAGTGTTCTTCATGCAGAAACAAGAAAAGCAGATCCAACTGCAGAGAAGAATGAGATCCTGAAGGTGATTTTTTTTATGCTATTCATGGTATTTTATAAAACATAACTCAAAGTGTAGTTTGGAATGTTGTCTTCTTATGGCTCTTATTATTTTGGATGACTTGGAGCATATCAGATATGGATATACACTCGAAATTCGAGATGCTCGGGTCGAAATGATCATATCAAATGTATTCTTGAAAGAGTTTTAGGAAATTTTTGACTATAAGAACACATCACAAAATCTTGATACAGAAACAATAAGAACAGTTCCAACCACCAGGAAAAATATTGAAATGTAACCTATGAATTTCTTACGTAATTCTTGTCTTTTTGTAGCCAGTTTCAAACATGAAAGAAATGAAACCTTTTCTGAGTTGAGGTATTTGGTATATGAAGGAGCTTATCTTGCAACCTTATTCCCTTTGTACAGACAAATAGAGGAAGTCTTCTTATGGAACAGAAAGACATCAGAGATTTGGAGATGATTGAAGACGAGCAACTTCCTGAAGGCAAACAAGTTGAGCAACTTCCTGAAGGCAAACAAGTAGGATTTCATATCATCTTCAAGTTAAAAAAAAAACGAAAGAAAGAAAGAAAGAAAAGCTTTTCCCCGATACTAAGTCATGCTGGAGTTGGTTATTTGCAAATAGCTTAGGTCTGTTAATACTTATATTTGTTGGGATTTTCCCCCTTGCCAATGCGTGCTTATGTTATAGATTGGGGATTTTTGAACCTTTTAAGGTTGATGAGATAAATTGCACCATAATATAATACTTTATGGGTAACTTTGCCCCCAAGTCATTCACACGTGGCACAGTATATGGACCCAGATCCCTTAGTTACCAGATGTTTGAACTCCATTACGGATTGGGGATTTTCATTGTTTATTAGAGTTGATGGACAAAATCGCACCATGCTAAAGTTTAGGATGCCAGTGTAGAATACTTTATAGGTATTTTGGCATCTTCACCCTAAATTAAATGTTTATACTTTGATATTTAATATAGAATCTATTTAACTAATTTAATTATATTATTGGAGTTAGTTAATATGATATATTTTCTCTAAAATACCCTAATAATTTTCTTTAACTCATTTCCCCTATTATACTTCATTATTATTGAGGGAGTATTAATAGCGTTAATTTGAGAAAAAAGTTGATAAATATAGGAAATGAGTCTTATATTTAAGATCAAGATTAATTCTCCAATTAGATCCTATATTAAGGACTGGAGGAGTACTTTTTATCTTATAAGGTTGATTATTTTCGCTAATCTTCACCTCAATGCCAAGTTTTCAACATTGCAGGTTGATACAGCCTTGTGCAGCCTAAAATCAAATGAAAGCACTTCATCTGCCATGGCGAAAACCGAAGAAATGGCGGTAGACACAGAAGGCGGAACATATCCCCAGGTTTCAGCATCTGAGAATGTACAGAAAGAGTGGACTTGTGCCATATGCCAATTGACAATGCCTTCTGAAGCTAATTTGAATTCCCACCTGCAAGGAAGAAGACACAAGGCCTTTTGCGAAGCACTGAACACGAAACCTAAAGCGAAGACGGCGAAAGAAACAGGAGGCGGAGCATCTTCTCTGGTTTCTGGATCTAAAAATGAACAAGAGACAAAGTGGACTTGTGGGATATGCCAGCGGACATTTCCTTCTGAGGCTAATTTGAAGTCCCACATGTATGGAAAGAAGCATAAGGCGAAAAGCCAGCGTCTTGCTGAGATAGTTTTAGAACAAGAGCAGACAATAAATACTTCAAATGCATTACCACAGAAGAACAGTTGCAGAATAAGATGCGAGATGTGTAATGTAAATTGCTCAAGTGAAAGTGTCTTGGCTTCTCACTTGCAGGGTAAGAAGCACTTGGCTCAGAGTCAATTACAAAGTGGAATGAGTCAGATATTTGCAGATAGTTGGGCCCTATAGGGATAAAATGGGAAGTAAATGTATGTATGCGGGTAGTATATACCATTAATGGTAGTTGAAAATTAAATCCCTGTTAGGGGAGTATGGGACTATAATGAAATTCTTCCTAAACTCCAAAAAAATTTCATTTCATTATATTTTTTTTTCATTGACTTCATTTAATTTTATTTAACTATGGGTTTATGGGGTTCAAGTGCACGCGTGCTGCCATATACATTTAATTTTGTTATTTTACTATGCTTAATTATCAAAATGGCTATGCGTCCTTGTAAAATCACCTATATGGATACTTGTAACTTTCTTATATTAGAATATATTGGAATGTAAATTTAGACTTGCCAAGTTTTATGCAGATCCGTGATGGTTTGCTATGTTTAGTTGTCCAAATATATATGTATACTTGTAAATAAATTTATGAACATTTGTAATATTCATATCAAAACTTGTCAGAATGTAAATTTTAATTTGTAAATTTTTATATAGACATATTATTATATTTAGTGGTCAAAATGCATAAGTATATTTATAAATAATAAATTTACCTTAAATTTTTAATAGTCAACAGAGTTATCTATGTGAACTATCTTCCCAACTTAATTTCAGTTTAGGCCAAAAAGAGTGAATTGAAATTTTAGAATTAAGAAACTTTAAAAAAAAAATACAAATAATATATAATGGTAGAATAGTAAATTAGTTATTATCTTTTCTCACATGCAATTAAAACTAAATAAAATAACATTAAAACCTCCCCTGCTCTTGCTTCAACTCCAAGCAAACACACCCTTTCTCCACTTTCTAAGTAACATCAAGAATTTTAAAATTAAAAATTGTATAAATATTTTTTATTAAATTTAAATTTAAATTCACAAAATGCCCGACTCCATTCGGGCCCAAGAGGTGAGCCAAGCCCCGCGGGTCAACTTGCCGCCAACCCCTAATAGCTCCACCATGACTTTTCCCTCCTTCCACGCCGACGCTCTCTTCTGCTCTCCCTCGTCTCCGCCGTTTCCTTCTCCGTCAAGTCTTCTTCACAACTCTTCAATTTTTTCCTTCTACGAATGGGTTGTTTGAGTTAAGAATTGCTCACCACCACTCTCACTCAATTTGCATATTTGATTTGTAAATCTTGTTACTGAATAGTTGAGGCAATTATCATTTCCTTCTACTGTAGAAAACAGAGCAGAACCTTGATGCGGAAAAGAAAAAGGCAGTTCCAACTACAGAGAAGAATGAAATGCATCTGGTGTATTTTCATGCGATTCTTGTTATGGATTGAATTGCCTAATTATTTTGTTTCATCTATATCTTGATTACTGAAGAATTAAGCCAAATATCCTTTTTGTTATATTGAAGAACACAGCACAAAATCTTGATACAGAAACAAGAAAAATAGTTCCTACCATAGAGAAGAATGAAGGCCAGCAGGTGAATTTCTCATGCAATTCTTGTGTTATTGCCAGTTTTAAACGTGAAAGAAATGATATTTTTTTCTGGGTTATGTTCTCTCTCTTTTAGTTGACACAAAAACATGAAAGAACATTTATAATTTTGTGAAGGAGCATATCTTCCAACCTTAATTATTGTTCTTGTGCAGACAAATAAAGTAAGGCTTCCCTTGGAACAGAAAGACATAAGAAATTTGAAGATGATTGAAAAAGAGGAAGTCCCCAATGGCAAGCCAGTAAGAGTTCTTATCATTCTTGATTAAAAGAAACAGGGTTGGTTTTCCCTATAGAAAGCTTTGTTTTTTTACTCCAAGTCATTCCAAAACTGGTTATTTGCAAATAGATTAGGTCTCTTAATAGTCATAGTTGATGGTTTTTCCCCCTTCCTTTTGATTGCCAGAAAAATAATTGAAATAAGTGCATTTTCCCTCAAACAGAGGGTGAATTATATAGATTTTTCTTGGATTTATTGAAGTTACACGTACCTCTTAAGTTATTTTCAAAATTTACAAAAACTCATTCTTGAAAGTGAAAAGAGACATTTATATAATTTTTGCAAAACTCAAAACTCAAAGAGGTCTCCTGTGTATTTTACCTTTTGCTTTTTTCAAATCTTCGCCTTTATGCCAAGTCTTCAACATTGCAGGCTAATACAGCGTTGTGCAGCCTCAAATCAAACGAGAACACCTTATCTAACATAGCAAAAACTGAAGGAATGGCGGCAAAATGCACAGAAGGTGGAGCATTTCCTCATATTTCTGCATCTAAGAGTTTTCAGAAAGAGAGGACTTTTGCCATATGCCAGATGACTACAACTTCTGAGGCTGATTTGAGTTTTCACTTGCATGGGAGGTTTCATAAGGCTGCCTGCGAAGCACAGAAAGCGAAAAACGGGTCTGTTGCTTTGGAAGTTTTCGTGAAGAAGAATGACAAGTCATGTGGAGGAACCAGAGAAGATGATCGATACTTTGAATTCATTAGAAATCACCTGTCATCGTCCAAAAATAGAGCAGAAGAATGTTGAAATTTTGTGTGCGCAGAAATATTATTATAGGCCAAAGAGGACTATAGAGCAGGAAAACATGAGCACAAGTGTTCAAGGCATTCCCAAGGTGCAGGAATTGCAGAAGAACTCTGGAAAATCAGTGCTTGAAATGAACAACTCCAGATTCAGATGCGATATGTGTGATGTAATTGCAGTAGTGAAGTAGACATGGCTTCTGACTTGAAGGGTAGGAGGCACTTGGTTCAGAATCAATTGGTCCTCTTTCGTAAATGAGTCATCTGCTTCAGATTTCTGCTTTTTCGCTGTATGCACGTGCTAATATAGTTGCAAAGATGTTGGGGGTTATACAGGTCTGTTTATAGACAGATTGAAAGCATATGTACCAAAGGTCCTCTACTAGAATTTTGAAATTTTTTTATCTCTAACTTCAATTAAATTAAAGGATTGATCCCCTGATTCCAAGTGAAGATTACTTTGACAAGATAATTAATCATCATTAATGTGATCAGGTTTAAAGTAATCGTGTAATTGATGTGTGTGTATATTTATTTAAATGATCTCATTTTAAAAAAAATATTTTTAATTAAATGCAATAAATTCTAACCCAATTTTATGTAAGGAAAATGATAGAAAAATACTCTGAAAAATTATAAACACTCAAGTAAGTATCATATTGAAAATTAAAAGGAAGTACTGGTATCTGTACTGTATTTTCTTGTCTTGTAATAATGTCATTTATCGAATAATTAATTGTCAAACCATTTTACCTTGGAAAAAAGAAATAGACAGAATATATGTTGATGGTGGGGGGCAAAAACGGTATTGTAGATGTTAGGCGGTGGGTTCAATGCTATGGGTTTCGACGGAGCCTGGTGAATATGGCCCCACAGACCTAATTTTATAGTGGGTGAGCGGAGGAAATGCGAAGACAATGATTTTGGCTGATGTGTGGCTTGAAGATTTAATTATGAATCTTTAAAAAGTGGAGCAAATTTACTTCATTTTGATCATTTTTATAAACAATTCACCCAAATGACGTTGATTAAGGTGTTAATTTAAATTAGTTAAAAATAATAAATATGTTTAAAAATATAATTTATTTTTTAAAATATATCTTTATTTATGAGGATAATGAGTAAGAGAGAATATGAGTAAAAAATATATGAGATATAATAAATGTTATATAAATATGTAATTAATTTAAAGATAAAAATAAAAAATATATTAATTTTTTAGATAAATATAAATTATTATTTATATATAAAATTATTTATATGATAAAAAATATTAATTATAAAAATAACTGAAAGGAATAGTTAAGAAGGGGTATACAAATCGTTTTAACATTTGGAGGGGATACTCATAATTTTGTAGTCTAATAACATTAAAATTATTTTGTAAAAGAGAGGTTCGTTGACTCAGTCTTGACACAACATTACGGGCCTCTAACCATTAGTCTATATTATTTTAAATAAAAAAATTATTTAGATGATATATTAAAAATTTAATTTTATAATGGTTAAATTTAAAGAAAATAAATCACATGGAAAAAATTATTTCAAGTATTTTTTATATTATTTTTTTAAATTTTATTATTAAGTACATAGTTTTAAAATTTATGATTCTGCATATATATTTTTTATAAAAATTGAATTTAAAACCCAAATTTTTTACATGACTTCTATTTTATTTGAATGTTTATTCAAAAATGATATTTATAGTCTCTAATTAGTTTTTAGACCCAAAGAAAACCAGTTTGGTCCTCTCACTACTATCTCAAACAAACTCTTAATTTTAAATCTTTATGATATAAATTAAAAAGTAATAAAATAGTCAAGCAGGGTATACAATTTGTCTTAATATTTTGAAGGGAATGACGTTATAATTGAATGGGGTTGAAGCTCTTTGTGTCAGATGTCGTGATTTGATTCCACGGCTAAGCTCAGACTATTAATACCTCCCATTTAAATTTAAACAAGATACTGCCTTCGTTTTTGCTTATAGATGCGAATTGATGATTGATTAAATTTATTTATAAATATAATATATTAATTTATTTTATTTTTTAAATTTATAATTTTTTAATATATCTCTATATAATTACACATATAAATTTTTTTTTATTAATAATAATTTAAATATAATATTTTAGAGAATATATAATTATTATAATTAATTAATTTATTTAATTTTTTTAATATATTAAAATTAATTTCTTACCATGTCATTTATGCACAATCCAACTCAAATGATTTTCGTCTTGCGGGTCAGCCAACAATTTTTCATTATTTACTGTTTTAAAAATTAAAAATGTTATAGGTTTGGTAAATTCCTCGACTACCCCTCTTTCCTTTCTTCTTCCCTCTTTCTCACTCTCCCTTCTCTCTTCATTCCGTCTGAGACTTCCTCGCTTTCTCCAATGTCGATGACGGTAGTGAAGATCTTAACAACGGCACTAGAGAAGAAAGTGTTGGTCTCCTGTACTGCACACTCTTCTTGCTTGATTTTTTTTCAGTAGAATTCATGGCCTGGCTCTGAAAGTTTGAGGGATCTATGAGAGTCTCATATTGGGGTTGAAAGAGAAAACTAGGCTTTCCATAAAAACAGTTACTACTGTAACTCCTTTGAATGGACTTGCGTACATTTTCAGAACCATTGTAACTGTGATGAGGAACGAAGTTCTGATTATTGCCGTTGTAATTATCAGCACCCATTTGTAAGTCGTCGAGTGTTTGTTGATACGATGTTTGGTTGTCTGGAATCTGATGAAGAACGATGTCCTTGGTGGGGTTGAAGAAAGGGAAAGGGAAAGGGTCAGAGAAGAAAAGATCTCCGCCTACATCAGAGGAGGCGGCCATGTCTGCAGAGCTCGAATGTCTGAGAAAACAAGCACCAAAAGCGAGGAAAGAAGGCAGAGGGGTAGTTTGAGAAATTTACCAAACCCTAAACATTTTTAATTTTTAGAACAATAAATAATGAAAAATTGTTGGTGTGAAGATTAAAATCATTTGAGTTGGAGTATTCTGATTGGGTAGAGCATAAATGACATAGTACAGTGGGTGCACACAATAATTTTTCGTAGATTTTATAATTAAGAATAAAGATAGTATTTGAAGGAATAAATGGGTAAGATAAAAGTGTAAGATAAACGGAAGGGAAGGAATGAAGGAAGCAAGATATGTGTAAAATAAAAGAAATGAAAGGACGGAAGAAATGGGTAAGATAAAAGTGAAAAATATATATTCAAGGAACAAAATTAAAAATAATTTATTTTAATTTAAATATTTGTCATGACTAAAATTATTATTAATTTTTTTTAAAAATTTATCACTAAGTGTTAAAAAATTAGTGAAAAGTATTAAAATTTATGGTTGATAATATTTTTTTAAAAAATAAAAAATCAATAATAATGTTAACAAAATTGTGACGACGTTTGACTTACTATTTTTAAAATATGAAACCTTAAATACTATTTTCTCTACTCCAGCAAAGGAAAAAAATGATTTTCTCTATAAAAGCAACACTAAAAAAAAAAAGTAAAAATTGTTATACCAACTCCTATTAATTTTAGAAGAAGTCCTCGAACATATTTTTAATCTATATTTTATAAGTTTCATAAATATTAAATATTTTTTTATATATGCATATATTTTATAAGATAATGAGAAATAGTATAATTTAATAGGGGTGTGTACAATGCCCAGAACCCGATTCGCCCGCCCGAGTCAGGTAAAAAATTGCCCAGCCTGGCCCAGAAAAAGTCGCCCAAAATATATTTGGGCAGGGCAGGGCCAAGTGTCGGGCAGGGCAGGGCACTGGGCATGGTATGCCGCCCTGCCCATTTAGCCCGGCCCTATATATATATTTATTATTATTTTATTGTTTTTATAATCTTATTTTTTTTTAACTTATTCTATTTGTAACTCTACACTTTTCACTTTAGTTGACAACTCTCCTTGCTCATTTTTAAAGTACTAAAGATAACTCTTATATTTACATAGATACCAAAATTACTAATATGTTTTACTTGCCAAGCATTCAATTATTGATGTTGCAATACCGCTACAGATATCCGACCCCTACAGATTTTAATATTTCTTTTTTATATATGCAGTAGACTTCAAAACTTTAATTATTATCTTTTTATTACCTTATTCTTAGTGGATTATGAATATTATTTAACTCTTGAAGATATAAATATTATATTATTTTATAAGTTCATGATTGTAGATTTTTTTCCACAATATAAGCGAGGTATCACGATTTGGGCATGCCCAGCCCGCCCATGCCCAGCCCGCTCATGCCCAGCCCGAAATGATTAGAGCTTTTACCGGGCAGGGCTGGGCATCGGGCTGCAAAATGCATCCCAGACTTTTTTCGGGCAGGACACCGGGCAGGGGGCTGCCCTACCCGGCCCTCCCCATGCACACCCCTAGAATTTAATACACATCTATCTTTAATATAAAATTTAATTAAATATTAATTTGAGTTATAAATATAAAATATATATTTTATATTTATAAATATTTTTTAAAATTATTTTTAATAGTATTTTCTCACTGATAATTAAATAAAAGAGGAACAAAAAATTGAAAAAAATAATTAAGATATTTAAAAAAATATATATTATATTAAAAATTTATAATTAATTTTTTTTAATTTAATTTAATTAATTAAATATATTTTATATTAAAAATTGGACGCTTATGATATTAGAGTTTAATATATATTAAAAATTATTAAATCTTATGACAAATTAGTTACAAACCTTATCAAATGAGTAATTACTTGTAAAAAGAATAGTTGTACGAGCAATATTATAGATTTAGCTGATGACATTATTGAGCTTGTACCTGTTTTCCACTAGCAACCAATCGCAAACATAGGTTACTAGCTTCCTAGGATCCTTCAATAGTTGACCGACTTTCCCACTTCCCACGACGACTCTCTTTTTCCCTCCTTCCCCTCTCTCCCTTTTCCTTCTTCATTAAGTCGTCTTCTTCATCTCTCTGCAGATTCATCCTCATCAGCTCCGATCTAATATGGCTTCTTTCTGGTTCCTCACTCTCCTTCTTAAATGCGTCGACTTTCTTTCATGGTATGCAAAGCTCTTTTATATCCTTCATTTGCTTCTTTTCCATGCTACAAATTTTCTTCTTCTCATCAGATACTCTAATCTGTAACCTTTGCCCATTTCTTCACATTATCAGTTCCTTGTTCTAAGCACTCAATGCTCTCTCTCTCTAACTATCAAAAGTTAAAAAAAAGATCTATCAAACCCTCTTAAGCTTTTTGATTATTGACTGTGTTGTTCTCATTTATAGGCCCGTGCTTGCTTTGGGTTATCCTCTGTAAGTCTCTCTCTCTCTCTCTCTCTGTTTCCTTTGTGTTAATATTATTTCAGTGATAGTGATGGTGTTTTGTTGTTTATGATGATGATGATGATGGTGTTTTGGGGTAAAAGATGTATTTCCATTGAAGCAATTGAGAATGATAACCATTCAGACACTCGGAATTTGATCTCTTATTGGATTCTTCTCTCACTGATATACCTCTTCGAGTATCCTTTTCTCGGGCTTCTTCAATGGTAAATCATTTATTCTCTTTCATTTGAAAAAGATGAAGAAGATCATAAGGCCATTGTTGATTGTTGATGTTCTTCTTCCTTTATCATATTTTACTAGTTTCACCATGGTATCGGAGTCAGGTTCTGCAGCAATTTTCTTACTTTTCCATCCTCATCATCATCTTCTACATCAGGTTTCAGTATTGGCATTACACGAAGCTAATGATCGTCGCCTTCCTTGTGATGCCGGACTTTGGGAGAGCTTCTTATGTCTATGATCACCTCATTCGATCATGCATCTACATGAATCCACAAGCAGTCATAAGCAGATTCAGGAACTGGAACAAGATATTTGTCAAGAAAGAAGACTTTATAATGCAGGCTGAGAAGTACATAACACAGAATGGAACTGAAGCCTTAGAAAAACTCATTGCTAGCAAGGTATAAATCGACACACACACACACACACACACTCATCTGGTGCAGAGATTAAAAAATTAGTTTAGTTAATTATTTATAGAAATTGTGTGTTAGTTTCTTAAAATATGCCTTTTAATCATTTGTATTGAAACTATCCATTGATAAATAGCTTGTTTGAGTTCAAAAGTACTCAAAACCGATCTCATTTAAGTTGCCTACTTGTTTTGTGAATCTTGAATACTGAGGAATGAAGCCAATTATCCTTTTCTTTTATTGTACAACACACAGCAAAGTGTTCTTCATGCGGAAACAAGAAAAGCAGATCCAACTGCAGAGAAGAATGAGATCCTGAAGGTGAATTTTTTTATGTTATTCATTGGTATTTTATAAAACATAACTCAAAAGTGTAGTTTGGAATGTTGTCTTCTTATGGCTCTTATTATTTTGGATGACTTGGAGCATATCAGATATGGATATACACTCGAAATTCGAGATGCTCGGGTCAAAATGATCATATCAAATGTATTATTGGAAGAGTTTTAGGAAATTTGAGACTATAAGAACACATCACAAAATCTTGATACAGAAACAATAAGAACAGTTCCAACCACCAGGAAAAATATTGAAATGTAACCTATGAATTTCTTATGTAATTCTTGTCTTTTTGTAGCCAGTTTCAAACATGAAAGAAATGAAACGTTTTCTGAGTTGAGGTATTTGACATATGAAGGAGCTTATCTTGCAACCTGATTCCCTTTGTACAGACAAATAGAGGAAGGCTTCTCATGGGACAGAACGACATCAGAGATTTGGAGATGATTGAAAACGAGCAACTTCCTGAAGGCAAACAAGTAAGATTTCATATCATCTTCAAGTTAAGAAAAAAACGAAAGAAAGAAAGAAAGAAAAGCTTTTCCCCGATACTAAGTCATGCTGGAGTTGGTTATTTGCAAATAGCTTAGATCTGTTAATACTTATATTTGTTGGGATTTTCCCCCTTGCCAATGCGTGCTTATGTTATAGATTGGGGATTTTTGAACCTTTTAAGGTTGATGAGACAAATTGCACCATAATATAATACTTTATGGGTAACTTTGCCCCTAAGTCATTCACACGTGGCACAGTATATGGACCCACATCCCTTAGTTACCAGATGTTTGAACTCCATTACGGATTGGGGATTTTCATTGTTTATTAGAGTTGATGGACAAAATCGCACCATGCTAAAGTTTAAGATGCCAGGGTAGAACACTTTATAGGTATTTTGGCATCTTAACCCTAACCTAAATGTTTATATTTTGATCCTTAATATAGGATCTATTTAACTAATTTGATTATATTATTGAAATTAGTTAAGTTAGTTAATATGACATATTTTCCCTAAAACACTCTAACCATCTTCTTTTAACTCATTTTCCTCTATCATATTTGGTTATTATTGAGGGAGTAATAATAGCGTTAATTTAGGGAAAAAGTTGATAAATATAGGAAATGTATCTTATATTTAGGATTAAGATTAATTCCTAATTAGGTCCTATATTAAGAACTGGAGGAGTACTTTCTATCTTATAAGGTTGATTATTTTCGCTAATCTTCACCTCAATGCCAAGTTTTCAACATTGCAGGTTGATACAGCCTTGTGCAGCCTAAAATCAAATGAAAGCACTTCATCTGCCATGGCGAAAACCGAAGAAATGGAGGTAGACACAGAAGGCGGAACATATCCTCAGGTTTCAGCATCTGAGAATGTACAGAAAGAGTGGACTTGTGCCATATGCCAATTGACAATGCCTTCTGAAGCTAATTTGAATTCCCACCTGCAAGGAAGAAGACACAAGGCCGCTTGCGAAGCACTGAACACGAAAACTAAAGCGAAGACGGCGAAAGACACAGGAGGCGGAGGATCTCCTCAGGTTTCTGGATCTACAAATGAACAAGAGACAAAGTGGACTTGTGGGATATGCCAGTGGACATTTCCTTCTGAGGCTAAATTGAAGTCCCACATGTATGGAAAGAAGCATAAGGCTGCTTGCGAAGCTCTGGAGGCGAAAATCCAGCTTCTTGCTGAGATAGTTTTAGAACAAGAGCAGACAATAAATACTTCAAATGCATTACCACAGAACAACAGTTGCAGATTAAGATGCGAGATGTGTAATGTAAATTGCTCTAGTGAAAGTGTCTTCGCTTCTCACTTGCAGGGTAAGAAGCACTTGGCTCAGAGTCAATTACTAAGTGGTGCTTGGGAGTAAATGAGTCATCTGCTTCAGATATTTGCAGATATTTGGGCCCTATAGGGTTAAAATTGGAATTAAATGTATGTATGCGAGTAGTATATACCATTAATGGTAGTTGAAAATTAAATGCCTTTTAGGGGAGTACGGGACTATAATGAAAATCTTCCTAAACTCCACAAAATTTTCATTTCATTATATCTTTTTCATTGACTTCATTTAATTTTATTTAACTATGGGTTTATAGGGTTCAAGGGCACGCGTGCTGCCATATACATTTAATTTTGTTATTTTACTATGCTTAATTATCAAAATGGCTATGCGTCCTTGTAAAATCACCTATATGAATACTTATAACTTTCTTATATTAGAATCTATTGGAATGTAAATTTAGACTTGCCAAATTTCATGCTGATACGTGATGGTTTGTTATGTTTAGTTGTCCAAATATATATTATACTTGTGAATGAATTTATGAACACTTGTCATATTTATATCAAAACTTGTTAGAATGTAAATTTCCGACATTTGTTGAATTGTTGTATTTTTATATTTAGTTGTCAAAATGCATAAGTATATTTATAAATCATAAATTTACCTTGAATTTTTAATAGTCATGAGGGTTATCTATGTCAACTATCTTCCCAACTTAATTTCAGGTTTTGCCAAAAAGTCTGAACTGAATTTTTAGAGTTAAAAACTTAAAAAAATATAAATAATATGTAACGGTAGAATAGTAAATTACTTATTTTTTGTTGTTGTTCAATTAAAATCAAATCAAATAACATTAAAATTTTCTCTCCTCCCGCTTCAACTCCAAGCAAACGCACCTTTTCCCCACCTTCTAAATAACATCAAGAATTTTAAAATTAAAATTTATATAAATATTTTTTTATTAAATTTAATTTTTTTATACAAATTTTAGGAAAGGGGTTGGGCTCATAGGTAGGGCAAAATCTCCTTTTCTCCTAAGCGATACTAATGTCGGGCAGGGCAAACTATCAATTACCTTCAGGCGTAAACCTAGGCAACCAGGAGTTAGAATGCCTCCCCAAGCGTCACGACTAGAACCACAACAAAGTGGTACTTCTCAGGGATCGAACATACTCCAAATAATCGCATGTCTTACCCCTTCATCAGCTGAATCTACGGACTATGGGTTATTAAATTTTTCTTAGTACAAGAATTTTTGGCAAAGAATTAGGCTCACCCACGATCTAAGGGCAGGGCGAAGTCTCCCTTCCTCCTAGGTGATACTGATATTGGTAACGCCTAGAAAGAAGGGAGACTTCGCCCTGTCCTTAGATCATGGGTGAACCCAATACTTTTATAAAAAATTTTATATAAAAAAAATTAAATTCGCAAAATGCCCGACTCCATTCGGGCCCACGAGGTGAGCAAGCCCGCGGGTCAACTTGCCGCCAACCCCTAATGGCTCCACCATGACTTTTCCCTCTTTCCCCGCGGACGCTCTCTTCTGCTCTCCCTCGTCTCCGCCGTTTCCTTCTCCGTCAAGTCTTCTTCACAAGTCTTCAATTCAGCTCCCTCAAGATTCAACCTCCCCACAATAGAAGAAATTATTGCTTCGACCCCAAATGGCTTCTTTGTGGCCTCTCATACTACTTAAATGCATTGATTTTCTTTCATGGTACGCGAAATTTCTGCTTCTGATCACATTTGACAATTTGTTGTAACTTTTGCCCTTATCTTCACATTAGCAGTTCAACATTCTAAATACTTAACGGTCTCTCTGACTATGGAAAGTTAAAATGGATCTATTTGATCAGCTTTGTTTCCTCTCACTTTTTGATCACTGACTGTGTTGTTTATATATATAGGCCCTTTCTTGCAGTCCTTGATGTTGCATTTTACTCTCCATCCTCTGATTTGTAATGCCATTATTGTAGTCACAGTTGGGAGTAGGATTCACTGCTTGCTGGACCATGAAGACAGATGATGGAGACGACACTGGCCCGGATGGAACAGAAGGGTGCAAATTGGTAGAATTATTATCCTGTAGAGAGGTGGTCCATCCATTTCTGGAACTCAGCATTTGATAACTGTCGAAAATTCCATGGCGACCATTTCCTTGAACATCATTACCAGAAAAAGTTCTTCCATATGGTTGGCTTGGAAGTATTTCTTGACCTTGCAAGACCTTCTGGAATCGAAACGATTCACTGAAGCCTATGCCATTACACGGACCATCAGAATGCACTTGTGGAATTGTGAAATTATTTCCTGAAGGGGCGATCCGAGAAACACTCGAACCATGATACCACCTCCGTATTTCAGAAAAGGGGTGACTCTGAGCACTAATACCATCAAAAGGAATATTAACACCCAAAATTTCGTGACCTTGAAAGACCTTCTGGAACCTCAATGATTCCCCAAAGTCCGATGTTCCAATCCCATCTGAAAGCAGAACAAAAAAAGCATCAGAAAAGAGTTGCAGGTATTAGGATAACCCAGGAGAAAAAAAATAAAACCACCGGAAAATTCCTAATAGACTAACTTGGAACTGGAAATTCTTGTTTCGAAGAAGGCAAATCGATCCTGGTCCTCTTTAAACCAGCTGCATTGAAGTTGTTGGGAGTGGAAGCAGAACCAGATGGCTCAATTTCCCATAGGGAAACCCCGTTATGCCTAGTGGTTTCTGTATCTTTTTCTATCATTTCCCCTTTTAATTTTATTCAGTTAACAACATTAGTCCTTAGAATTAAATCCTTTATTGGCCCTTGGAGATGTTCTTTGAAGTATAGAGGTTAACGGTATTAACAAACGATTTAATTAAGCTAAAAAAAGCTGTAAGTACTGCAACTGATTTTCCTTTTTTATTTATTTCTCACATTTATTCTCTCTACCTTAACCATTCAATAATATACACTATCGGCATCATTGAAAACAAATGTATTGTAGATTTTACAAAATACTTTTATAAACAGAAGGGTAGATAATTTTTTTAAAAAAACACCTTATAAATAAGAAGCGAGGGAGTATATTTTAATAAGAGGTTTAATTTAGTGAGCATACAAAAATATCATTGTTTATGGTATTAGCATTTGGTATCTAAAAACAGAGTAAAAGAAACTCTAGTACAAATGCTATATCATCATAAAATATTAAAATGTTGCTTTTAATGGTCTCATATCAACATTGGAATTTTTTTTAGTTTTATGAATGAAACAGAGCCACATTGGCTTTTTCAGTGCATATGATAAGTTTGAGTTCCCGATCGTTACATCAAATAACTATAACAGTAAGATTATGTAACAGTTTTTAAAATCTTGTGGACTTCTTTTCAAAACTCAACTAATATCTTGCTCCCCTGTTCTTGTATTTTACCCATCCGTCTCTTATAATTATTATAAGATCCAAATAGCCGAATTGTTTTATTTAAAAGAACTATTAAAATTAGATAAAAGTAATACATATATATAGAAAATGTACTCGGCCAAAAATATGCGTTTATTAGGTTGGTGAGAGTGAGAATTCTGTAGGAAAAAGATTAAGGGTAAAATATATAAAAATACATTTAAATGGACCACTTTAGAAATTTAGATCTTATAACAAGAGACTGAGGGAGTAATAATTTGACAAAAAGTTGCACAGATGTAGTTGTGTATGGATTAGAAATTAAAGTCTTAATCTTTAACTGATAAATTTGTGCATATGACCCCAGAAAGGATTCACATAGATCCAGGACACAAACATGGTACAATATTACAAGAAGACAGGATACACAGTGCTTCCAGGAAAGGGCCAAGACAAAAAGGGTGGCTGATTATTGAAATGTAGATAAGGAACAAAATCCTGAGTCAACACTCAGCAAATTGGCATCATAATCTCCAACCACAGAAATTCTAAACTGCATTAACATCATCATCCTCCTTGCAATTTTCAGTGCTTTCATGGATGCTCATTCGCAGACTTACATTAAGAAATCAACTATGTCCAATATGTTATCACAGAGTTATCGGTTATCACCATACAAGCACAAGATCCTTGAAAGCTTGGGAAGTTCTCCAATGCTTTGCGTTCAAAATAGTACACTATCAAGTAGCAAAATTTGGATGCTAAGATAAATACATCATGTCAGATAAATAAGAAAAGAGACTATATATGTGTTGCATGTGAATCAGCATTTGATATTATTGATTAGATTTATGGATAACAAGTTAATTGCAATATACAATTTTGAAGCAAAAGCGTATTAGAAGGGGGGGAAATATACGTGAACGCATTTCTGCAGAGCAAACTAGCAGCAACGTTCAGAACTTACAAGGTCTTTCTTTGAATCCATTTCAATGGAGCTAATTAGTGAATCTGAACCATTTGGATCATCATCATCTTCTTCTGCAGAAAGATCCAAAAAGTCCCTGCTGTCATGGATCTTGTCCAATTGATCCATTTCATCTTCACTTATAAGTTGACTAAGTTTCTCCCTATACAGCCTCAAGCGATCTTGCAACAAAACCCTCTCAGATTCCTGTTCCTTAATGATCAAACGCAGTGATTCAATGAAATTTTGATCATACTCTTGCTTCTGTTTAACCACTCTACGGTATTGATTGGATTGGATCTCCACTGAACTTTTCTCACTCTGAAGACGAAGAATCATGGCCATTGCTTCATCTGCTGCTGAGGATGATGCTGTTCTTTCCTTTTCAAGTTCTTCATAGGCCGTATTTGCTCGCTGCCTTTCAATCTTCACTAACTTCCTCAGAATTATTACGTCGAACACCTCATCTTCATCATGAACTTCTCTATCATGATCACCCTTCTCTTCCCAAAAACCTGTGGGACTAACATCGCCGTGGAGATTATCTTTATCTTTCCCGACGAGAAAATTGCATTTGTTCGGTGAATTTGGATTCTGAGAGGATTTCAACGGATTAAACTTGAATCGGTTTCTGGGTTTTCGTCCGAATTCAAAGAGATAGCGAATCAAACCCTCAGAATGCCAACCGAAATGTAAGATCTTCATACAGAAAACGAAAATCAAAATCATCCCAAAAACATTGAAAACCCGAGAGAAGGACCCGAGGAGCAAAAACCCACATCCAATCTCACTGGCCTGAGTGAAAAACTTAAAAGTGGAAGAAAAATCCATAACAAACAAGCCCAGAAAAATCCGAAGGAACCTGTGGTACAACTCGAGGACAGAGTAACTAACAACCAACAGACAAAAACGACCCAGAGTCTGCATATGGGGGTGAAAGATTTTGACAGAACACCCAATCTTAGCTTAAAAGAAAGAATGCAAGTGAAAACAAGCAATTGCAATGAAGTGAAAAAAACTGGTAAAGGGCCTTATAGTGATGTGATTTTGGCTTAGTGTAACACACCCATAAAAGAAAGACAAAAATGAAATGAAACTTCACATGTAAAAGTTGGAATCAGAAGCGAAGACAAAAAATGGAAAGAGGACAGCGAGAGAGAGAGAGAGAGAGAGAGAGAGTTCAAGCAGTGAAGAAAATGGGATCTGGAGGCGGAAGCGTAGACGAATATAGAAATAGAGGGGTGGCTCCCATTATCGGTTACGATGAGTCATGTCTCGGACGAACCATTTCATTGATTCGGTACCGTTGTTACCAACAGAACATAAATTAAATTAAAAGACAGTAATTACTACCTATGATTAATAAATAACATATTTAATTAATTTAATTAAAATTTTTAATAAATATAATATATTTTTTAAAATATTTTAATTATTTTTTAAATTCTTTCTCCACAATTATTGTTTAGAAATATTAATATAAATAATTTAAAAAAAAATAAAAAATATATTTTATATTTAAATTTAAAATTAACTCTTCTAGTAATTTTTATATTAAGCCATTAATTAAAATTAACTCTTCAATTAAAAAAAATAAATTAAAAATCTGAAAAAAAATTAGTAAGTAATTCATTAAAATTAAAAATAGAGATAAGATCAAAAGAAAAAATTGAAAATAATTGAGATGACGTATTAAAAACTAGAAAGTGCGATTAATGTGTTATATAAAAACAAGATAAATCATTATTAATTAATAAAAATAAAACTATGTAAAGTTTACCTTAATGTTAATGAGCTTTTCAAACCCAACAGAACCGATCTACCTAAGTATCTAACCATATATAGTCCAAAGAAGATGGGAAGCAATTATCCGAACTTTTTTATTATATCTAAATAATAAAATATCAAAAGAAAAATTATCATTGGTGAATAAATGGGGATTTATGATTTTATATTCAGAGATGCCCATGCATGTTGCGCTAATTAATTAGATAGCCCAACACACTCATCATGAGCGGGACTTTTTTTTATATATATATATATATATAAAAAACTGGATATGTGAGGATGACATTCTAATTATTTTTATTTATTTAAAAAATAGATAGGTTAGCTTAATCTTTTTTTAAAAATTCTTATAACAAAAAAAAGGATAGATCCTAATAATATCAAACTCATAATTTTTTATTTATAAATTTTTTTAAATATCATTACACTGCAAAGCAATTGACTGATACTTTTATTTTTGTAAAGACTAAGTGATATTAAACTTATGTATAGGAGTCTTTGAAATGGAAATATGTGTAAAATTTTTAATTATCTTAGACAATAATGATTGGATGGGAATAATATATTTATTTTATCCTATTTATAAGTTATTTTTAATATATTTCATACAAATTAAAAAAATATTATTAATTATACCATAAAATTTAAAAATTTTATAACTTTATTCATATTTAATATAATTATACTCTTTTTGTCTTAAATATAAGATTTAATTTATAGTATAAATTTTATATAAGTACCATATAAAAATAAAGTCAACATAATAATAAATTAATGATAAAATGGTATATTTATATAAAAATTTTATCTCTCTATTTTATAGATAAGATTAAAATAAATTAATTTTACATAAATAGAATCATAAAGGGTAATTAAATAGGAATTAATGTGATGCACACCAAATTTGGTTGTTTGGTGAGGAAGGTACGTTCCGATTGGCTTCAGTAAAAATTATGAACCCTCATGAAACCTATCGACCCAACAGTTTTATTTAAGTCTATTTGGTTTGTTTATATATATATATATATATATATATTAATATTATGAGGCAATGATCGATCATCACCCTTCACAAAAAAAATTGTGTCAAACCTAATTATTATATTAATATGTGATAAAAAATAAATTTGTATCTACAATATTAAATTAATACATCAATATTATATCTCTTTTATTAAGTAAATAAATACATAAATTAATTATTATCAAGTCGTCGTCATACAAAATTCCAGTGACCACGCCACACTCTCACCTTTTTTATTGCTGAATTTTATTGTAAAATTAGGGTACAAAAATATGGTCAATTTGCAAGGTGACAATAATAATAATAATATTGTTTTTAAATGCTAGTGATAATAAAAAAACTAAATTTTCTACAAAGAAATTCCAACTTCTTTATAAAATAAACCGAAAATGGATATGGATTATAGAATGAATTAATCAACTTGGTGGCTTGCACGCATAAAAGGTTGGCCTTGGAACTTGGAAATAGTATATGATTTAATTTAATAGTTTATTTATTTGCTAACGGCTACATTAGATACAAAATGACATATATTCATAAAATTTATCCGACGTGGCTTCCAGATATGCAGCTGAACTGGAATGTTGGCCCCAATAAAGTTGACGGCTTTCTGAGATGTGATGCCTCAGGCCACTTGTTTTGACTTTTTGACCATAAATTATTTTAAAAAATTTAATCTCGGTCCTCAAATTTTAACTAAATTATGACTTAATTTTATAATTATTATATCTCTCAACTTTTAATTCTGTTAAAACTTAAGCCCTATTTTTTTTTCTCATTCAATAAATCAATCTTTTAGTTGGGTGATGACTCGGGTGAGCTATATATGAAAAGAATTAATTTATTAGATGAGAAAAAAAATTAAGGATTAAAGTTTAATCCTTAAGAGGCTAACTAGCTAAAATTTGTAGGATTAAAAATTAATTTTTTCAATTATTTTTGTATATTCCTTTTAATAAAAATAATTTGAAGCCACGTTCCTTTTTTTTTTTTTTTTTGCATTAACGTATCATGGATCAAATACTCCATATGGCGGCATTTATAGTTGCAAATTCATGGCAAAAGATTCAGTGCCATGTGTACATATAATCCAAAGCTCGATAAAATAAATTTAATTCTTTTTAGGCTGGATCCTCTATTAACCCTGTTTCTTAAGTGTAATGCAAGCCTCTTGCTGGTTTCCACCTTTCTTTTCCATTTTTAATCACAAATAAGTAATTACTAACAAAAAAGTATAATTGGATATGCTTTCTAACTGCCACTATATATCAAATGAGTTGAATACATAATGTAACTTATTATATAAATTTTATTTATTGATAATTAAATAAATCACGGACACCTTAAAAATGAATATCCAATTTGTATATGCAAATTACAGAAAATGAATTATTGAAGAGATATTCAATTATGGGCCTGAGCATTTGGCCCAAAAGGAGGCTTCCAGAGAAGAAAACATGGCCTTAATAGCAGGAGGAAGATACACAGGAACCGGCATTATCAAAGGAATCACAGGCAAATCAGCCTCAAACTTAAGAACCTTTATCACTTCCCTCATATTCGGCCTCATGGAATATTCAGGAAATGTACACCAAAGCCCAACCACCAATATTCTCTCCATCTCCTTCTCCTCGTACTCTCCGACAAGGCCCTGATCCGCTGCTTCCGCCACCTCCCCCTTACCGTACAACCCCCACACCCATTCCACCACCGAGATCACCGTTGTTCCACTCTCTGTCGCCTTGTCTTGAACACCCACCGCCTTCCTCCCCGTCGCCATCTCCAGCAACACCACCCCAAAGCTGTATATGTCAGATTCTTTATAAGTCTTTCCCGTGAAGATATATTCCGGTGCTATGTAACCTCTTGTCCCAGCAAGTAAGGTTGTTCTAGAACCTTTCTCATGGGACACTAAGCGAGCTAGCCCGAAGTCTCCTAGCTTCGCGTTGAAGCTTGAGTCTAACATCACATTGCTTGATTTTATGTCTCTATGAAGAACACACTGTGACCATTCTTCGTGTAGGTATAACAAGGCCGAGGCTAACCCTAGGGCTATATTGTACCTCGCTTGCCATGTAAGTTTACTAGGTTTTGTTTTTTTGTCCTTGTTGCTGCAAAGGTAGGAATCTAAGCTTCCATTTGGCATGTACTCGTAAACAAGTAGGAGGTCATTCTTCTTGTGGCACCACCCTAAAAGTTGCACCAAGTTTCTGTGCCTCAGTTGGCTGATGACTTTTACTTCTGTTGTATATTCCTTTATACCTTGTGATGAGTCGCTTGATATTCTCTTGATGGCCACGTGGCAGTTTAACTCTTTTATGTAACCTTTGTAAACTGCTCCAAATCCACCTTGCCCTAGCTTTTTGGACTGGGAGAAATTGTGGGTCGCTGCTTTTAGGGCATTATAGCAGAAACTCTTTGGTCCAGTTCCCTTGTCAAACTCTTCGTCCATTTTGTGAATATCATAAACTGATGATGAGCCCTTTTCTTTTGATGATTCTTTTCTGGCTTTGATTCTCCTCCATTGAAGAACAATGATGATGCTTAAGAATGTGCAACACAATCCTATACCAGATCCGAGCCCTATGAATAACAGAATAGTCCTTCCCTTTTTTGGTTTGGAATTATTGGAATCTTCTTCTAGGGTTGAGTTAAACGACCATGACTGAAGAATATGAACCTCGAACAAATTACCTGTGGCGGCGGAGAACCCTAGAATAACTGATTCTGGTAAATGATCTCTCAAGTCAACTTTGTAAGAGAAGCTAGTCTGACCGGTGTTACCTCTTGTGCGGTTGTTTCCAGCGGTGAAAGAGACGGTCAGATTGAGAGTGCTAGAATCGTACTTCACACTACAGTTGTAACTCTTCCTCATCGAAATATGTGGGAACCACGGTTTAGTTTTTACAGACTCCATAGAATTGACGTTAATACCCACGTGGATGCCATCTGGGTCCCAGGCGTTGTGCCAGGTGTCAAACTCGACGGCGACGAAGGGGAGTTTGGTGGAGTTGAGGACTTGCCGGTCTCCGTCGAAGTGGCCGTCGATGATGCCGAGGCCGCCGCCTAGTGTGATGTTGGTGAGAGGTGGGAGGTCAGGATCGGCGAGGAAGAATGCGAGGCCATCGGCGAAAACGGTCTTGTCGGCGTAGATGATGAAGGTGAAGGTGGTGTCGAAGTCGGTGAGGGTTCTGGACGGCGTTGTGGCGTCCCAAAGTCGCACCGGCCGGGGCCACGTCACTCGTCCGACGCTGTTCTTGTAAATTTGGTCCCTTGAGTTGGCTGTAACTTGGATTTCTGAACGCATGACTTGGGCTTCTCCGTCGAGCTTCAAATCACCATCCTTAAATCCATTGAAGTCGAAGGAGATCGGATTTACGAGAGGGATCATTGTCTGCAGAATCAGGAAGAAGAAGAAGAAGAAGAAGAAGAAGAATGTTGGGGCGTGAAGACCTAAGTGAGACTGAGAAGAAGCCGCCATGTCTTGCGTTGCATGAATAATTAGTGAGACAGATTTTAATCTATGGCTAATATAATAAAATACTCGAAAGTAACCGGTGTTTAATTGGTTTGATTGGTTTTTGTGGTAGTTTCTTTCGTTTTTAAAAGTTGATTACTTTGTTCCAAGTTTGAATAACAGCTTCCTCTACGACAACAATATTGGTCATTTTTGCCGGCCTCACTGTGATTTGAGAACTATACGAAGTTGTGTCCGTCAAAGAGTTGACTTTTTTTTTTGGTTGGATTCATGGTAGAACAATGGGACAATATCCAATGTAAACCTAGATATGGGCATTGGGCATTTCACATCTAGACTTTGGGCTTATGGATATTGCATTCATAAATACTAGCGTCGTTTTATATATGTAAGACACAGTTAATAGATAATTAATCATATATATATAAGTTATTTATAACATATTTTATATAGAGCAAGAGAAATTTTAAATTTTATTGATTATGCTTTAGAATTCAATAAATTTTTAATTTCATATCTATTTAATATATATTATATATACGAGAACAAAGTCAACACAATAACAAATAAAAGATAAAATTGTATATTATATTCATATAAAAATATAATGATATGACTTATAAATATGATACAAAATTTTCCTCCACTTTCTACCTATAAATAGGACAAGATGAATATATATTAATTGTTATGCCATTGTATGGCATTTGAAAAATTGGATGTATTGTTGTTATCGTACGCATAATACAATTTGTATAGATGCCACATTTTGCATAAATTTATATTATTTTCATCTTTAAAAATTTATATAGTCTAGACACGATATTAAAAAGTGTAAGCAACATAACGTATTTATTATCAAAATTTGTGCAATATCCTACTAGCTAGGAGTCCAACTAGTTGACTAATATATGTATTTATGGTATTGAAATATTGATGACGTAATAATTGTGTTCCCTATCAATATTGATATTAATATTAAGTATGTGTTTGATTTAACTTCTGAAAAATAAATTTGGAAGAAAATTGATTTTAAACTGATTCTGAAAAATAAATTTTGTATGAAAAGTAATTTTAAAAAAATAAATATTTATATGGTTATTATTAGAATGACTTTTTTTTATAAATAAATTATTATAAAGGGCATGAGATGAATAAGAAATAAGAAATAGGAAGATGACAAAAATACAGAGGGTTAAAAGGTTTATTTTTTATGTTTAATATCTGAAAATTATTTCACAAACTAGTGGATCTTATTTATTTAAAACTATAATTTACAATAACTCAAATCATATTTTTGCTTAAAAGTAATTCTGTAATAGTATTTGGGTGCAAAGCACTATTTTTTTCTTTTCCAAACACACACTAATTGCTGGTTTTGTTTGGCCAAAATATTAGTTATTGGCTAAATTTGGCATGGAGGGAACAGAAAATTAACGTGACAAAGAGACGAAATATTGATTATGTATTGTTACTAGTTATGTACATGTGTATTTTTATTTTTGTTACCCACCCGATTTATCAGAGCTTTGCCCCGACTACATCCGGATCCGACCCGCGTCGCGCATTTGGCTATGGTGGGTGAGTCTCCCAACGGGAATTTTCTGCATACGCCAAGACTCAAACTCGAGACCTCATTTAAGCGATACCGAACTATTTACCACTCAGACCAACCCCATTAATTGTACATGTGTATTAGTTTCTCCCTTTACTGTGTTTTTTTTTTGTTGCCCACCCGGTTCACCGGAACTTTGCCCCGACTACATCCGGATCCGACCCGCTTCGCGCACCTAGCTAGGTGGGTGAGTCTCCCAACGGGGATTTTCTGTATTCGCCAAGGCTCGAACTCGAGACCTCGTTTAAGCGATACCAAGCCGCTTACCACTCGGACCAACCCCCATTGGTTCTCCCTTTACTGTGTTAATTGTCTCATTAGCCTTTAAACTTTGGGCTTGGAAACTACAACATGGGCACATACCTGGCCTCATTTTAGATTCTCTTTCATTCTGATCAAAGAAAAAAAAAAGAGAAATTATTCTTTCCTTTTCATATATAAAAATTTAAATAAATTGAGTTTTATAGAGACTAAGTTGAGATATACGTCTAAATTTAAAGAATACTTATAGAAATACTTATAAATTATTTATTAACAAGGTATTATCATCAGTATTTGAACTCACGATCTTATATGTATAAATTAATTCTTTACTAATTGGATCAATCTTAGTAACAATGAAATTGTTCTTTATTACCCAGAAAAAATGAAATTATTCTATTAGTGAACAATTTTGTTCTTAGCAAATTCTATGTGCACTGTATCAATTTATTTCCCCAAAAAAACACGATATCAGCTAGATCGACGAAAGAATTAATATATTTTTTATAAATGTCAATTTAATTAATTTATATAATTTTTTTAAGCATCAATTCATAATTTGCAACATAGAAAAAACACATAATTATGGGAATTTACCTTAATTTAGGAGTTAGGACTTAGGAGGGGTTGATAATTATTTTTTGAGGCATACGATAATGGTTGGCCTTTCCTAATTAATTAAGGAAAAATACCTGAATTAATTAATTGGTGGTATTAGGGAAACAAATTACCCATGAGCTTTACAGCTTGGCAAGCCAGAAGTAGTCTTGTCTTATAAATAAAATATATTAAAAAGATAAAAATGACATGTTCTGCGCAGATCCTCGTACTATCAAAACATTAAAAAAACAATTCTCTATTGATTATAATTATGAGCCCCACGATGTTCGATCATTTGAAAACTAAATTTTCATATTTGGGAAATGCCCACCCTTACTTTGTAACACACCTCGCATTCACACACCCTATACCTATTTACTTTTTTGGGGCATTATCTATATATATATTTATACACACACACACACACACTATAATGCTATATATGATTTAAATTTGGATCTTCGGATACTATAATACGGTGGAAGACAGATAATGATAAGAACAAAAATAGAAGTTTATATAGACCCATTTAATCTATGTATAAATCACAAACTACTACTTTTTCCATCTCTCTCCATATGTGTGTGTATATATTTATTTATATGTAATTTATTTCAATAAATTATTTATTGCAAATTAAAGAATCATATATATCGATCTGGAAATGCGAATCTTTATACAACTTGCATTCACATTGCTACATCATCCATTTTCCTATATTTTATAATCCATTCCAACTTGATTTATTATTGCTTCTTCTTCTTTTTTTCTTTTTTTCCTTAAAGAAAAAGGTGTTCTGACTTCTGAGTGTATGTGGATTGTAGATTACAAGTAGGTCATCTGTATATCCTCTTATAGATATTATTACCTCTTCCACATTCAGTGACAAATTGAATACTCGATGTAGTTTTGATTTAATTTTTTTTTATACAAAGTTTTGATTTAATGAATCGTGAAAAGTTGTTAACCTATAAAAAAAACAAAGAAATTGATAATTGTAAAATTGAATATATATATATATATATATAGAGCACTTGAGTTATGACTTATGAATCGGTGAAAATTATGGTTTATTTTTTATAATAATGTCATTTATAGTATACTTTAATTAATGCCAACACAGAGTTAGATATAATGATGTAAGCCTTACTAGATCTCTCTGGGTATTGAATTTGAATCATAGAGAAGACACATGTGTTGGAAGAGACAATCACAAACTTTAAAATTGGATTAGTTAATTGTTCAGAAATGTTATAATATGATATAAAAAAGTACCGGATACTTGATAGTATATAAAAAGTATACTTTAATTGGCTAAATAGACTAGATCTACTGTCCACATCTTATGTTAGAGGTTGCTGGATTAATATAATCTAATGCCCCCCATCTTCTATAGGTTCAGCTGGCGAATGGGTGAAACATGCGACTATTTGGAGCGTGTTTGATCCTTGGGGAGTGTCACTTTGTTCTGATTCCATTCGTAGCGCTTTGGGAGGCATCCTAACTCCTAGGTACTTAAGTTTATGCTTGAAGGTAATTGACGGTTCGTCCTGCCCAACATTGGTATCGCCTAGAAAGAAGGGACACTTCGCCCTGCCTTTAGATCGTGGGTAAACTCAACCCTTTCCAAAAATTTATAAAAAAAAATCTAATGGCCTTAATTTTCAAAACCTATATCATACCATGTGGTTTTGATTATTGAATTCAAGACACATCCTCTAACCTATTATACATATACACACACACATATATATGGGGTCAGAGGCACATTTTATTTGTGTTTGGTGGCAAAAAATAAAGCTATTTTATTAGAGGATTTATAATTACACAAATATTATTCAAGAGTTATATATATTTCTATGAATAAATAAATCAAAAGAGACAAAAGCTGGCAAGAGTGGCTATATTATAAAAGATATATTCTGCTGGGGTTAGGGTTAGAAGATAAGTTATTAAATTAGGAGATGTCCTTTTGCACTTTCATAATCAATGTGTAGATTAAAAAGTAATGAAAATTTGATCCTTTGAGTTTGTCTTAATTATCGGTTTGGCCCATCATTTGTTGATGATTGACACTTGGATAGGCTCTGGTTATGGACAGTATACCAACTTTGTTTTTGAAAAAAAAAATCATTCCTCATGAGAGAAACAATATTTAGTTATAAATAGCATTTTTGTTGTTATAAAAAGAAAAGGCTAATTATAACTAGCCTTTGGAATCTTTGGTTTAAGGAAACAATACAAAATATCATTTGATTGGATATGCAATATCTTTATCACATGGCATGGGGCCATTTTAATTTGTTCCAATGGCGTCATACTCCACTTATGTCAATAAATATATTATTGTTTTTAAATTAATTTTTTTATTTACTAACAAAGTTTGACATTGCTAGTAGATAACTGAAGAGTCCCTTATATATAAAATATTGGGTTTAAATTAAGCTGTATGCATGATAAAAATGCTTTGTTAGGATAGGCAAAACCTATTCCGGTAATTTTTACGCCTTGGGATAATTGATTTTTAAACTTATTCTGATAATCTCTACGACTCAGAAAAATTAGTTTTTAAGCTATCAGTTAAGAAATATCGCCTTATCTCTACCAAAAAATTAAGTTTTATTTTGTTATAAAAATGTTTGAGTAAATTGATATGTTAAAAGAATTTATTATATATAAAAGTTTGGTGAATATATATTTTTTATCCTTTCCCAGTTTTCTTCTCACATCATTATTTTTTATTGTCTTTCATCCGTATTCCGTAATAGATTCGAAAACTTTTTTTTTATTCGACCAATATTGGCAAGTCTTAAAAAAGAAATATTTTGTGTCTAGCGTGGGGTTTATCTATTTTATGTTTTTGTTTAATTGAATATTTGGTATTTTATAGTGAAAAAGAATCTAGGTGAGTTAGTTCAGTTAGATATGTTTTCGAATTTAAAAAATATTTATAAATTATTTATCAATAAAATTCTTTTATCGATAATAAAATTTAAATTTACGATATTATAAATTATGAGCTAAATACTTATAAATTAAATTAATTTTTGTTAGTTAAATATTTGGTATCTTATTTTTAGTGCATGTTTGGATTGGTGGTGCAAGCCTTAATCTAATTTTTTAACTTTGATTTTACAATTTTACAAAATAAATAAAGTATATGAAAAAATTTTGTCTTTGCTTATATAAATGTACTTATCATAAATAAATCCAAATAAATATTTAATAATTTTTTTAAAAAAATCTTACATTATTGTTGGGCTTTGTTGACCTGACATGTATAGTTGTAATAGTCATGTTACAGCACTAATGATGGGGATGATAAATATATTACTATAAAATGTTAATATATGTTAGTTTTTTAATCTAGAAAGGCTAGGAGAACATAGATGTTTTATTTTTATTTAGATAAAACTTACGTTAAATTATTTATATTTATTAAGTTAAATTCTCTAATTATATATATTTTATTTTTTTAATATTTTTATTTAATTTAAACACACTTAAAAAATAGTACATATGATAAAATGTTATTAAAAAATTTGACATAATAAGTATTATTTCTATTAGGGGTTTTATCTTCAAAATTGTATACATCATGTTCCAATTATAGTTAGTATTATATTAATAAATATTTAATATAAATATATAAATACAATTAATTTCAAACTTGATATCTATGTAGTTGTTATTCATTTGAGAATTATTGGTGGAAAGGGAAGAATAAATTTCCTGTTTTAGAAACCTTATTGAATACGAAAATAAGAAAGACGGAATATATAATTAATTATATATAATATAAATAGTTGGTTGGAGTAGTGTTTCACCTTTTACGGAATTTGTCGGACTTTCGTTGTCAGTTTGATAAGCTGGCTAGCTCCCTAACCAAAGAGATAATTAATTAAATACTAAAAAAATAGTAATTTATACCAAACTTTGATTTTTGAACTTTGTATATATAAACAAGATTAGGGTTGGTTTGATGTTCCCAAATTCATATAAAATTGGCTTATTTTGTGTTTACCTAAAAACCATGAGCTTAAGCTCAGGAGATAGTTAGTACCTGTTGGAATAGCTTTTATATATACCCTCAGTTAATTAAATAATTAATTTATATAGGCTAAAAAATTAATTAAGTTTATTATTTATAAAAAAATTTATGTGTTGATTTTTTTAAAATACTATTTTTAATGACATGTAAAATTACTTCATTGATAAAAAAAAAATTCTTTCATATATACTATCGACAAGAAGAATTTATAAAAAAATTATAAAATTATGCGATAAAATGAATTGAAATTTTATATTTTGAATGGAAAAGAATAACTCAATTTGATAATAATTTTTTTTAAATTTTAAATTTATATATTTACTTAAAAGTTATAACATCAATTAATCGTTTATTAACATTTCATGTGTTCATTTTTTTAAATAATCATGTGCTTTTTTTTTTATAACCAAGAACTTAAGTTCAAGAGAGATAATTTGTACCAGCTGTTTGACTAACTTTTTTACTCTCTGATTTTAAATATAGAAATTAAATTACTGATTTATAAATATTAAGACTAATGTTTGTTACGTTGGGCAAACGAATCATGTTCTAATGTCTAAATTGTAGCAGACGAAAATAATAGAACAGTGCTCATTGTTATTATCGCTTGACCGGGTCAACCTCAATAACCCTAAATGTCAAGAAAACGTATTACATACTAGCTTAAAAATTTGACAGCTCTAATTACTGTGCCATAATAATCCACCTTTGAATCATTCATTGGAACCACACGTGAATTCAGTCACGTCTGACCATATCATATAAAACCAAGAATCCACCAAATTGATCAAAATTCTTAATCAAAACAATATCAGTCCAAAAGTCAAGTCGTTCCTTTTTCTTTTTACTTCTTTCTTGTTTTGATAGATACAAAGGCACAATTGTTTAGGAAGCTATTTAAAAAAATATATTTTTTTAGCTAGTGATGGTAAGTTTTAATTGTTATGAAACTAATACTCTCTTTGATCCTAACTATAAAGCTAATTGACTTTTTCAGATTGATCAACAAATCTAAGTAAATTAATTAATTATAACTAATATAAGAGTTAGTTAATTAATTTAGGTAGATCAACAAATATTCGTCAGGTCCTAAATATAATATCTATTTTATAGTATAATTTAAACTATAAAATAAGACTTATATTTATGACCTGAGGAGTATATAATATGAATTTATCTTGAGGGGTTGAATTTGATCATAATTAAGTTATTTATTTAGCTTTATTAATCTGTCTAAAAAATTAACTAACTCTTATAATTAAAATATGAGGTAATAATTTTTATACCAAAGCCTACTCTCAGACTGGATTGCCTCCTTTAGATTCATGAACTAATTTAAGTACAACAAAAGGTTAATAATAGTTGAGTCGAGTATAAGAGATTTGACTTTAAATAAGGTTCTGTTTGGAAGTTAAGTGCAAGTTATAAAAAAAAAAGTAGAAAAAAAATCACATATGAAACGAAATTGGGTGAAAGATGTATACAAATTAAAAAAATCATAAATTTGTTACTTTAAAGTCTGTTTGGTTCAACGCAGATGAGTGGATGGGATGATCAGAGGAAAAATAGTTGTATATTTTCCACTTACCATATTAGGGTTGACTTAAAAATGTACATGTGTCAAGCCAATTGACAAATAAATAAAAACCCATATATATTAGATGTGAGATTATACGAATTTGAATTTAGTTGAATACTGATTTTCGATTAATTTGATGTATGTAATCACGAGAACTACTTTTTAAGAGATTAAGGTCAAACAAAAAAATTTCTTAATGTTATAAATATTAAAGAAAATGGATGTCCATAACCATCAACCCTTAAGATTCATTTTCTCTTAATGTCCTTAACTTCATAGCTTCCTCAATGAATTGTTTGGAGGAGTTTCTTATTGTAAAATATTATTATGTTACCATTTATTCCTTTGTAACCTTTGTATTAGCTTTAAGGGTTTGAGGCCTATAAATAGAGGCAATGTAGAAGAGAAAAAGATATCCATATGAATGAGAAATACTCCATTTGCTCTCCTCTAAATTCTTGTCTTGTTGTCCTCTTCTCTTCTCTATTTTTCTTATTTTTATAACACGTTATCAGGGGGAGTAAACAAGTACTTGCTATACTCTTTTTCTTTTAAGAATTTTTTTTATTGTGTACTCTTTTTTCTTCACTAGTTTTTTGTCCCAATGGGTTTTTCCTAGTAAGGTTTTAATGAGGCTCAATATTAATTATGGACATCCAAGGGGGAGTGTTATAAATATTAAAGAAAATAGATGTCTATAACCACCAACTTTTAGGATTCCTTTTCTCTTAATGTCCTTAACTTCATAACCTCCTCAATGAATTGCTTGGAGGAGTTTTTTGTTGTAAAATGTCATTATGTTACCATTTATTCCTTTGTAATTTTTGTATTAGATTTAAGGGTTTGAGGCCTATAAATAGAGGCAATGTATAGAAGAGAAAAAGATACACATATGAATGAGAAATACTCCATTTGCTCTCCTCTAAATTATTGTCTTGTTGTCCTCCTCTCTTCTCTATTTTTCTTATTTTTATAACACTTAAGAAATTAATTTGAGCGTTTCCACTGTTATATTTGTCAGAGATTTTTACTTAAAAATATATAGAGAGTATATATATAGTGAGAATTTCAAAGGGTGTATACATAGTAATGAAATAACTGACACGCACGCACAAAACACCAGATTGTATCTAGGATTTTGTACGACATTCAAGATATTTGTACGAGTTTTTTTTCAACGCTAGATTAATTGAAACGTTTGTAGTTATCTACGCACAACTATGAATAAGATGACAAACCATTTTCATTAGATAAGTTGGTCCTTAAAAAATTTCTCCTATATCTTACTTTAGTCCTCAAAAGACGAAGCTTCTTGATTTAATCTCTACTAGTATTTCTCCCAATCGCTATCAGCATTTCATTATGCAAAATTGAAAAATTATTAAATAATCTGAAAGTACCATGTCCTTTATATTGTGGATAATAAAAACAGTTTACATAAAATAAATTAATATTTTTATTGTTTTATTTGATATAGTTAATTAGTGACTCGAATTCTAAATCTTATACTCTAGCAGCCAGTTTCTTTGGTTATTATTTTTAATGTTTCCGTACATATATATACATAATTTTTCATTTATTAATTATTATATTTCTCTTTTGCACTTAGTGTATTGTCCTAATGGCAAAGTGACTATGGGGATAGTATAAATACATGAGAGTAACGATACCATGTTTTAATGTATTCTTCCCAAAACAATATATGTTTTCCATGTATGCATTGGGAAATTTATAGAATCTTGTCATTTTGATAGAAATGACACTTAAACCTTGTTTGGTGAGCTAGAATAATATGGAGATAAGAGTGGGATTGGAAATGGATGTGCATGTTTAGCATGTTTAACTTTGTATCCTAGAAACAAGTTTCCAAGAAAGCTTAATTCCATCAAAATGATCAAGGGCCTCAATCAAGTTCATTTCTCTACAAACACTTAGACTTCCATGATTGCTTAATTTGGATTTCTGCTAGAATATAGAGATAAGAGTGTATGTTGGTTTTGTACTATTATTCTTTCTCCCCCATTAATTTAGTAGTATTATTAAACTCAACATGGCCTGAATCTATAATTAATAAATTGACCAATTGGTCTGTTAGGTTATTCCACATCATACTGAACCTTTGGTTTAAAATTTGAACTCAAAAATATTAGCTAGGTCAACTCGACTTGTTTATGATTGATTAAGTCACGTTGATAAAATTAATGATTTGATATATAGGAACTTTGCAAAATGTTTGTGAGATCAGATTAAAAAAATTAGGTGGTAATTTTTCATGATGGTAAAAAAGAAAATTTCACAGCTCATGATGATCAGATTAAATTTTACCTAATCTACGAAAAAAATTGTCATAATCCATTGACATATTTCAACGATATTCCTTTTTGGTAGCATTTTTCTAATGGCGGCTGACTGAATAATTGCGTATTTCTATTTTCAAAAAAGCTGACGAAATAAGGAAGCACGTTAGTAGCCATTCATTCACTTGTTTTCTTTTTATGGTGCTAACCAAAAAACAAAAACTTACTTGCACTGGACACATTTGTCATTAAAGGAAAGTTCTCAGAGTCAATGGCCATTTCGCCACTTTTCCGCAGTCTCAAAGCCAGAAAAGTACAAGCGCCCATTGATTTTCGATGCTCACGTGTCACTCTCTTATACGTCACATTATTGTCCCCACGATTCCTGGATTAGGAAACACTCCGAGGATTCAGGTTTCCTTACTCGCATTTATTCTTACTCTCCTCAACGCGCCCCGCATTTATGACACGTGTCCCAGGAATCTCGTCTGATTCTGTTATGCTGGTCTGTACTCTTCTGAGCTCTGTCTTCTGTAAGTGGGGCACATCTCAGGGATGGAGCGCGTGGATTAGACCAAGACAACCTTAAAATCCATAGTGGTTTTGGTTCTTCAGAAAACCGGTTTAAGGTTTTACCGAAAGAAGAGGGTATTTGTTGTGACCTTTGTGCTAAAATCACCATTTACTTTCCATATAAAGTATAGAAATCAGAAGCTCGCATCATTATAAGGTTTGGGTCTTGACGGAACATCTCTTCTTCTCCTTCTTCTTCTTCGTTCTTCAACCTTGTCTCTCTCTATCTTCTTCACTGAACAGTGTTATTTCTGTTTCAGTAAGTTCATCGATCATCTTCATCTTTCAGATTGACTATTATTCAAATTTCATATCAATCTTCTCCGAACGCCGACGGGATCCCGCCGATCGGTTGTATTTTCCGAAGGGTATTTGATTGCTATTTGTGGGAATTGAGAGGTGGTTTTTGGTGGTGATCTGGCAGGTCAAAGAGCAAGATTTGGAAATAGAAATTAACCCTAGGAGGTGGGAGATCTGTATACCATGGGAAGAGGGAAGATTGCGATTCGAAGGATCGAGAATTCGACGAGCAGGCAAGTGACTTTCTCAAAGAGAAGAAATGGATTGCTGAAGAAAGCTAGAGAGCTATCAGTTCTTTGTGATGCAGAAGTTGGATTGATCGTCTTCTCTAGCACGGGAAAGCTCTATGACTTTGCAAGCACCAGGTAATTAATAATTTCATTTTCTATACTGGGAAATATCTTTTATATATCCTTTAATTTCTATCAAACTTGATTCCCAGATTCTCTATGTGTGTGTTCTTCGCTTTTGATCTATACACGCCTTCACTTTTTCTTTTTTGCTTGAATTATATTATATATATATATATATATATATATAGAGAGAGAGAGAGAGAGAGAGACCTTGTTCTCACCTTCTTCATCCTTTTATTTAATTATCAACAGTAAGTTAATTTAAGTGGAAACATCTATTTTAAAACAGCTTCAAGTTATAGACATTTAGAATATATAATAATAAACTAATTTAGGGTTCATATATATGTGCGAAGTTACTGAGCAGCTATTTCAATATATATATGATCGTTATTCAGGTTCAAAAAGAGATATGTTTTGTCATGTTGGAAGTTAGATATGGCTGAACTGAAGTAAGCACGCATGCGTTTAAAAAAAAAAAAATTAAGGAGTCCTAAATTAACACTTGAGCACGGGTACCTAGAGATACCTTTTGCTTCCTTTGATATTCTTTTAGCTATATATATATATGTGTGTGTGTGTGTCGTATTATAAAGAGAAACCTTGATTAGTTCTAATTAAAACAATAGAGTATATATCTTCAATGAAAATGGTCACTTCAAGCAATATAATCTTTTGGTTTTGGACGTACAACTGAGACTTTTTTTTTGGGGGGGGGGGGGTACAACGTACAACTGAGACTGATGCCCTGTAATTATTCTTGTTCTTTTTGGCCTACCATTTCTTTTATAAAGTTATAAAAGCTACAAAGGGTCATCAGTGTCAGAAAACTAATACTACCTCTTTTTGAGTATTAGTCTGAAAACTAATACCTTAATTTTTATAGGCATAATGTTTATATATATATATATATATATATATCAAAGGTTGGCATGTGTGTATAAACTATATATGGGGTATATACCCTATTGATTTTGTACGTGAAGGTTGCACCAAAATTAAATCAATTGAGTAATAATTAATAAGCAATAATTATCTGCTTCACCCAAATCACTCGTCATAGCAACACATGCATGCACTATTGCGCCAACTAGGCTTTGAACGCACAATGCCAATATAAAATCATCAAGAGATATAAGAGATCAATACTAAATTACAAAGAACTCCCCTAAACTTTAATTTGAATCATATACATATAACTCTCTTAACCTTAAAACTTAGTGTATAATAAATCTCCATGAGCTTTCAAGTTTGTATGGATAACCCCCAACTATTAATTAATTATATATATATCCCTTTAAATTTGATTTTTGTGTGTGTATATATAACCCCTCAAACTTTGATTGATTTGTAGATAATCCCCCTAAACCTTAAGTTATGTGCGGATAAATAATATACAAAATTAATCATCTGTAAAAGATTTTAGGCTGGTATATGTTGCAAAGTTTTAAAAGTTATAGAGATTAATTTATTATTAATAACTAACAATGGTTGAGTCAAGTAGAAGAGATTCAATTTCCTTTAAATTGAATTTTAGGAAAAACCTTGCTAAAAAAGAAACTATCCTCATTCAGAACTCAGCAATACCTAGAATCCAAAGGAATTGGCATGCAATGACTCAAGTGAATGGAGCTTATGTTTATGCATGCATAATTAGTGGTAGGACATAGTTGGAGATTGAGATATACATACTTGTGTGTGTGTGTGTGTGTGTGTGTGTGTGTGTGTGTGTGTGTGTGTGTGTTTATATCAAAAGGATCAGTGGTAAGACGTGGGTCTAATGAGTGCTTGTAATTAATAGGACAATCATCAAAATAAGGAAAAGGGGAACATATCTGTGTAGCTATATTATGAATTCACATGTGCGTGGAGATTGTTGGGATCAAGTGTGTGTGGGAGCAGAAAGAAAAATATTCTGTATATTAAGGTTTTAGGTTAAGAAATAGTGTTGAATTTACTCCTTCCGGTCTTGTATATACGGTACTTTTTAGGTGTTATTGATCCTTTTCATATATAAGACGTTTGATAGTTTTAAAGAATATTAAATATTTTTTTAATAAGGGTGGTGAGAGAATAAAAATTAATATGATGTTAAAGTTCAATATGTAGTTAATAAAATTCACTTAAATTCAAGTTTAAATCCTTATCGAGAGAGGTACCCACATGTGATGTCCCGGCAATACCTTGAATATGATTATTTTCAATGGAATAATATATATATATTTAAAAAAATCACTTAAATTCTATGAAAAATTCAATACTTTTGACTATTTTAATTACATCATCAATTTGATTTTGAAATAACTATTTAATTAATGTACATTGTAACAATGACTTTTTTACGTTTTAGTCATCGTGTAATTTACAAAGCTAAATATAAGTATTATATTATGTGCAATTATTAATCAGATGAAGAACTAAATAATTTTAAATATTTCATGAGTAATAAAATTTAATATGTTGTCTATTTCAGAGGAAATAACTTTTATTAAGCATTATATCAATAGACCAAATAAGAATAAGTTCTTCCAACATGATAATGATCCTGTTTGGTTACCATCAAAATTATAGTTTTAAAAGGGCTTATGGCCTAAACATTGGTTTGGATAAATTTTAAAACAAACAGCCATATTTGTCAAAACATCAGTTTGAAATAAACCGTGGTTTAAAACTATAGTTTCAGATAAGTTGGTCAGAGTAACTTTTGGAATAGTAAAAACCACTTTCAACTACTCAATTACTATTTTACCTTTACTTTTTCTTACACTCTCTCCTCTCTCTTCTATCTTTTTCACTATCTCTCATCTATCATCTCTCCTCTCTCATCTTTCATATATACAATTTTTAGTAATTTTTCAATTACAAAATCCCTTTTTATAACAACTATCCAAACACTCATTTATCCAAAATCACTTTTTTTCCATGATCTCTTTTCTAAAAGCCCGTTTTTTTCATAAGCCCTTTTTTAAAATCTTATCCAAACACACACAATCAGTCTCTGAGTTTTGTCCTTCTAAAAATTAAAAATATCAAAACCATATATCGATCTGAGGAATTATTTCAATGATGGAGTAATAAAATGGGCCAAAGGTTGATATTTTTATTTTCTTGTGTACTAATCAAGATTGAGATTTTTGCATGATAAAAATGCAAGTCAAACTAAATAATAAAAGGGGAAAATGTGTCAAAGCATATGTGTGCTTTTTTTTAATCTCATGACAAAGTTAGGAAAAGAAAAACATTTACACAAACCTTTGTGATTACTGATATACACTTGGACTTTTAAGATTTCTTTTTTCGAAAACTATAATTCACCTCTACTTGAGTGGTGAAATGATGATGATCATGTCATGATTTTGTATTTCAAATACTAATTCTGTAAATTTACATTGACATATCTGATATTCATTCAGTATGCGTGTTTATAAATTAAATTGGCTAAAGATCCTATTTTGACACAATGCATTTACCCTTCATCATAAGGCTAACTATATCATATGCAGAAATTAGTTATAATGAAGTTCTGTCAACTTAGGGCCTAAGGGATCAGATCATAATTTGATGCTGACACTAATAGGTTGCCGCTTTGAGGAAAGAAAAGTCTCCAAAAAGCTACAAGATTTGAGAACGTTATTTGAAGTGAATATCTTGGACTACTATATGACAAAGTAATTGAGATATTGCGAATGAATTATGCTTGTCGAAGGGATAGAAGAGATTTGATAAAGGAATAAAGTGGTAGCTAGAATCAAATCTGTAACCCCAAAGCATTTGTTGTAGGGAAGATTATACAATAAAGGGACAAAATACATTTTGATCATACATGGCTCATGAAGCATGAGAAAACAAGAAACAAGCATGAATATACACAGGAGATGGGCATATGAACAGAGCATACAGTAGGTTTTAAAGGAGATTCTTGGTAGTGATATTGAGGATGATGATGATGTTTTGCTCAGAGTGGGGAGGGTGAATATGGGATGTGTAAATCCTATGAAGTTCAGTATACATTTCTCTCTTTGTTGGAGATGTTTGATTTTCATAAATGCAATAGAGGAGTAATGTAGGGTAGAGTAAAAATTGTTGAGTGTATTCTAATTTGTTGAGTGTTATGTTTAGCTTCTACTCAAAATGCTAACTCGGAGAAGTCATGTACTCCCTCTGCTTCTTACTTTGTATTGTAGAGAGTAATGATATAAGAAAGGAATTTTTTTGGGGCCAAAATGTAAGAAAGGAATTAAAGATAATTCAGATTTCAGACAGCCAGGTTAATTTTGATTGGAGGGCGATATTAGAAAGTAGTGACAATTTTGAGAATCTAAACTACTTTCGTTTAAAGTAATAATTAGAAATGATTTATATAAAAGACCGAAAGAAGTATGTTTCTTGTAAAGAATACATCCCATGACATTAGGTAAAATTCTAGGAGTAAATGACACTGCAGATTCTTTTTTTTAGTACAAAGGCGCAAGCTGTTAGCTTGAAAGCAAGTGGAATTTAACCTGCAATCTTCCACACAAGCGGGAAAATCTTGGTGCCACTAAGTCAAAAAGCCATTCGCAATGACACGTAGATTTTGAAAGGTTCATTGGAACACAGGCCCTGTGGGGAAAAATCCAAAAATGAAGCCATAACGCATGCAAGAGAGTCAAAATAGGAGACAAGCTGTGAGGAAGAAACTAGAAATTCTTGAAGTCAGTAGACCCTGTAGCTGTTGTTGGCGGAAACAGAATGAGGAAGAAAGAAAATGACAAATTCAAAGGGAAAAGGGGGACTAGGACATAGCTAGAGAGCTATAAGAGATCAATATAGGAAACTGTTAACTACAACTGATGGAGGACTCTAAACTTCCCTGAATCCTCAAAGGGGTGTTACTTCCATGATAGGGAGTTCCTTGACTATAAAAAGGCTCACAAGGCTTAATGGGGTGGTCAAATTTGCTGAAAACGATGGATTTAGGAAGAGAGCCAGTAGGGGCCTGAACAGGTTTGAAGAGAACCTTTGAAGTCAGGTTATAGGAAAACCTTCCATTGTGTTTTGCCCTCCATATTCAATTGAAGAAGAAAATGTTAATCATATTAAACTTGATCTTAGGTATAAATAAGAATCAACCAACTCTGAAGATTTAATAAAATGTGTACACCATGTATGATGTAAATGTGCTTGATTATAAAGTAGAATTGGCAGATGTAAATCTGATTAACCAAGGGCTCACACTTGTGTTGCAGCATGAAATCTGTTATTGAGCGCTATAACAAGGTTAAAGAGGAACATCTGATGCTTATGAATCCTGCTTCAGAAGTCAAGGTAACGCAACTCATGCACCTCTCTTATATATCATCAAGCTTACCTGCATCATGTAAGACAGCACTCTTAAATGAGGGGGAAAATATAAAGTGAATTATCACTCATGAATTATTGTTTAATCACTTTATTGTATACGAATTAAGTTTTCTACGACCTTCCATCCAATAATAGTTCATTAAAGTGCAACCCATGGAGTTGCGTGGATAATTTGTAATTGGCAATAGAATCATGCATGACTGTATCATCATCCCCTCAGGCATTCTGGAAATTTTATTTGGTTCTCTATGTCTTCAAATTACTTGTATCTTTCTAATACCGCGTAATTAATTCTTTTGTCATAGTTGTCCATGTGATAATACGAATTGATGGTCTTATACAGTTAATTCACGGATTAAAGGTGTCTACTGTCCCCTCGGCTGTACTTCAAAATTCTCCAACTTTCCAAATATTTTTTCTTATTTCTTTTCATTAGATTCTACATAAAATGAATGAAATTTTGACATCTTATCAACAAAAAATAGTGCTATTCTCAAAGGGGCAGCAGACACCTCCAATCCTTAATTCACCTATGTTGACTAGGTAGATGACTAGTTATCGAGTTAAAATTACAATCATGAACTGTCAATCTACCAGCCTCTTGAGATCAGTTTACAAATCATTCATTTTCATCACATGGACACAATTTATATGTATGCAAAAACTCAATGACTCTGAAGGGTATTGCATGACTATGATTCAGATTACAATGGAAGTCAATTTACCGTGGTGTTTGGAAAGGAAGAGGAATGTTTAAAATGTGAGCAATTTAGAGAACAAAACGGAAAAGCAAATTGGTATTTGGAGATGAAGCTTAAAAAAAGGCAGTTATAATGGGATCAAAAGGTCAAGAGGCTCTTATATTCATGATAACTACATCCGATTTGCTTATTGTAGTTTGCCTCTCATGAAGTAAAACGTTTAGAGTGGTTGCGGGGAAGCGGAGTACATTGTTCACTATGCCATATTAGAAGAGCTTTAAAGGGAAGCATTCTTTATATATATATATATATATATATATATATATATATATATAGTGTGTGTGTGTTTGGATAAGATTTTAAAAAAAGACTTACGAAAAAAATAGGTTTTTAGACAGCTTATAAAAAAAAGTTTTTAGAGAAGAACTTATAAAAAAAAAAAGTGATTCTGAATAAATAAGTATTTGGATAGTTATTTTTAGAATGACTTTTTATATTGGTAAATTACTAAAAAGAGTATGATTTGATTAAAAGTATGAAAGAGAAAAGAGAGTAGAAAAAAAAGGAGAGAGATGAGAGAGGGTGGAGATGAAAGATGAGAGAGGATAGAGAAAAGAGATGAGAGATGAGAGATGAAAGAGTGTAAGAAAAAATATAGGTAATATAGTAATTGGATAGTCCATAAATTCTTTTACTGTTTCAAAAGTTAGTTTCAGTAGCTTATTCAAAACCACGATTTTAAATCATAGTTTAGCCCAAAAACACTTATAGATAAATATGACTGTTTTAAAATTTCTTCAAACTAAAATTTTGCCCAAAAGGGCTTATAAAACCATAGTTTAGAGGTAAAACAAACAGGCCCACAATGTTTAAAGGGAAATGAAGTAAGATTCAAATATTGTCAAACCCAATTGGAAGTAACTCTTCGTAAGATATTGTCTACATTTACACATACTTAAACTCGAAACCTTATTCTTAAGTAGCCAAAACCCCACACACCCCTGTTGGTTAAAGTGAAGCATTCTAATATGCTTATTTGTTGAATAAGCCAATAATCTACTACTTGCAAAAGCACACCAAAAAGTTTCTCCTCGTGCAACCACATACCATCTAGAATATCTACCACCACCGTTTTCTCTTCCATAGTACTACTTTTGTATCTTCATTTGAAACATCACATTTCCTTCTTGTGGTTATGTTCAATTGGTCTTTTACTTTAAAAGACACAATCCTTCATGCTCCTCTTTCTTGAACCAAGCCCTATATCCTTCATGTGATTACATTGGATGAGACCCATAATTTTTAGCAACCTTGGTGAATTTATCAAACCAACTCCTTGGAGATTGCTTTAACCAATCAAGAGAGATCTTAGAGTTTCCACACTTTTTGGGCATTATCAAGCCAAGTACCTTTATGATTCTAAATTTTGCTTGAAATGTAAACCTTCCATGAAAATAAACTGCAGAGCAACCAATGTCACTTTATGACAACTTGTAATCCAATTAGGATTCACACTTTCTGGGAATATCCACTAGCACTGGACAACTTTCTTCCCTTCAGATTATTCGTTTAGCTCCCATGTATCATCTTTCTTAAGCATTCCTTTCATCTTCAATCAATATTCCCTACTTGGGTGTTTCCTCATGTACTCATGGCTCATGGCCTCATCAATATTCATAAAAATATGCTCACTTGATATGTTGGCCACAAAATATTGGTAGCTTGGAGACATAGTTCAAGATATAATTAAACAAGGGATGTTAAGTGAACTCATTAGAGTAAAAGGCATACAAGAGACCCCTTAACTCCTAGTTCTTGGACATAATGGGAACTCTACCCAGGAGAAGCACTAGGTCATATCTGATCATTCTTCTTACTTCAAGACTAAACCATTAGGTCTTATCTCTTCCATGATTGCTTCTCTACATTTATAACAATTGACTTCAGTGCTTCTTGGATTTTGTTTGGAATTATTGTCCTGTCAAGGTTAGATGTGAAAGCAAGATTTCTACAAGCAGATAAGGTAGCATATAGAAGAGAAATTTTTCGATAGGATGGAGAGTAGAAGAGCGGATTTGCTTTCTAAGAGATACAAGTAGATTATGATTAGTATGTTCATTAGAGGAGGGAGGGATCAATTACTTGCACTGTAATAGAGTTTTCAAGCTTTCTCACTGTTTCAGATTCTTTAGGAGGTGCTCATCATCCTGATTGGACTTTTTTCCCTTCGTTAGTAAACCAACATTTCTTTCTCATTTTGTCTTTCCATTTCTCCCCCTAAGTTTAAATTCCTCTCCAACTTCCATGTCTAGCACATGAATAGGGTAGTGATCAGGAGGTAAATGAAATTCAAGGAATGAAGGTGTGGTTTGAGTGTCTTGAGTCTGCCAAGTCTAAGGTTCATTCTGATTCTCCCCTGGATGGAGGATTAGGATAGAGAGTTGTATTATCAGAATATATCAAGGCTTACGAACAAAAGACGTACTATAGGTTTAGCATTTATAGTATTTTTCAGGATGGAGAACAGCCAAGAAACACACATTTAATAGCACAAGGATCAAACTTGTTTTGTTGGGCGGGGTTAATATGAACGAACGCTCTTCCACCAAACACTTTAAGAGGATTGTTGTTTTAAAGGTGTGAAGTAGGAAAGGCATATTGGAATTTTTATAGTGGGCTATCAAAGAAGAGAAAACAACTGGGCATTCTATTGATAATTGATATGTGGCAGTTAAAACAGAATCCTTCTAGAAATTTTTTGGTAGATTTAACGTAAACATAGAGCAACTTCTAGGATGGCTATATTTTTATGTTCAACAACGCCATTTTGTATGTTGTGGGCTATTAACACAAGTGCTCTGATGGATAATGCCACCATCTTGAAGGAAGTGCCCCAACGACCAGCAACCTATGAAGCAGATAATATTTATGGGCAAAAGAACAAGAGGGAACAGTTAAGAGTAAGAGAGAATAGTGTTAGGCAACTGACCAGCAACCTATTAAGCAGATAATTATCCCATAATCTTCTCAATATAATTCTAATTTGAGGTGCCAGCTGGGATTCTCTTGTTCCCTTCTCACGTGTTTTCCAAAGATCCAATTCGCTTTTCCCAAACTATAACTCTGTCCTTCATGAATTCATGGAGATAGCAGCAGCATCCTCAAACCATGGTTTTTCCATTGCACGTGGCAATGAGCTATTCATTCTGGAATGTCAATGTATTGAAGGCCTATCCAAGTCAGAAGGCATTTTTTATGGAGTTGGGTCTACAATGGTGTTCGATTCTCCTCTCTCTAGTGACCCATTGTCACTCCCCAAAGTACTCACCAGCGACAAATTCTGATTCTTTGATGTGAACATGAAGGCAACCCATTGATGCCAAAGCTCATTGATGGAGCCTCAGGTTATTTTGGATCACCCACTTCAGTACGGTTTCATGGTGCTCAAAACTGAGGGATACTAGTTTGAGAATTTGGGACTTGATTTCCTATAATTGATATTCTTTAATCAGCACTGAATCCATATCCCAATGGTTTGACATAGCAAGGTCACTAAAAGTCACTATGGACGATGGGGAAGGGTTGGGATAAGGATTGGAATGATCAATTGCATCACTTTCTAACGAAGAAATTTAGACCTGCATCACACATGTTCTTAGCCAACTTTTAGAATTGAAACTTCCTAGTCACAATTCTTTGTGTAGAGATATTGTACGATATGTAATATTCTGTACAATATCTCTACACTTTGTACTACCAGAAATTCAATTAAACATGGTTAATTTTCATATGATCTAATGCGATTATCTGTATTTGCTAGCTTTGGCAGAGAGAAGTAGCAAGCCTGAGGCAACAACTACAGTACTTGCAAGATTATCACAGGTAAAGGCTTAACACCCAACTTTCTCATGATTGTATTAGAAGCCAAAAGTAAAAAAAAAAGAATAATAATAATATGATCTATTTGATAGGTGATAAAGGTGATTTAGAGGCCATAAAAAGTTGAACTAAAAAACAAAGAAAAAAGAACATTTAGTCACACGAGAATAGGAAAATATACCTTGTAACATTCGAGCAATTCAATGAATTCCAAAAAGAAAGCAAAAAACTGAAGTGGACACGTCTGGCATTCCCAAATAACAAGTAAAGCAAAAGACTGCTACTAGAAGCAGCCAATGAATGCCCCTTCCACTGAAATTTTGCAATTATTCTCCTTAAATGTACCATTAATATTAAAAACTCTTACCTATTCTCAAAAAAGCTACATGCTTAGACTAGAGACAAACTTTGGCCTGAGGAAGTTTTGTCCCTCCTTATCTCTTATCCATAATGTGGAGAACAAATTACAAATGCAGCAGCTCCAGCACCTATGGAAGCATGGAAAATCCACCTTTAAAAACTGGCTTGCAAGGATAACGAACTAAGCCACATAAATACTCCTCCGCTTCTTGATTTAAGAGCTATTTGTCTAATTTTAGAAGATTAAGAAAGCTAAATAAATTACTTACTTATAACATATGTAACCTAATCTCCCTAAAATACTCCCAAGTAATATTAGATTATATATCAGTTTATAAATTAGGTAAATTAGTTTGGAAAAAATTGATAAATATGATAGATAAATTAGATTAAGGTCTTACATTTAGGACTAAAACTCACCTCTTAACTAGCACCTACATTTAGGACCGGAGGAGTACATAACAATTACTTGTAGCCAACCAATGTGGAGTTTCAACAACACAACTGCAAAAAATAATAGGACTATGCATGAAAATTCAACAAATTTTTGGTCTTCAAACACCCTAAATCAAAATCCGGAAAGCTTTTGATACTTTTTTTTTTTGGGGGTAAATGCAGGCAACTGATGGGCGAAGAACTTTCTGGTTTGGGAATTAACGAACTACAAAATCTGGAAAACCAGCTAGAGACGAGTTTGAAGGGTGTCCGCATAAGGAAGGTATGGGAATTCAATTCAAATCAAAATCTATTTTAAGCATGAACCTCACATGAACATTCATTTCCCTGCAGGATCAAATTTTAAACGGCGAGATTACAGAACTACACCTAAAGGTTTCTAGGGCTTTCGCATTGTTCCTTCAAAGTTCTAACTAAGCCTCTCTGCAGGTTCTGAGTTACTTCTATTCATATTTCAGGGGAATCTCATTCATGAAGAAAATGCGCAGCTTCATAAAAAGTTAGATATCATCCAGAAAGAAAATGAAGAACTGAGAAAGAAGGTATCTGATCAAGAATCATATCAAATATAATGATCAGAACTGTTATACATCTTTTTATAATATATAAGCATGTCTCGAGGAAATGCATGTATGATCAACAAGCATGCACTTACGAGAACCACATCAATCAGGTTTTGCCAATGTATTAGGCCAGTGCTCTTTATTCAAAAGGTAGAAGTTTCATGTCTTCTTCAGAAGCCTAAGTAGAAGTTTTAAATCATAGGTTTTTGAAGCACAAAGCATGAATGAAGAAAATGGGACATCCAATTCTTCGTACACTATAAGGAACGGATATGATTTACATGGACTAATCGGCCTCCAGCTAAGCCAGCCGCAGCCTCAATACAAAGAACAACCAACCAACACAATAAAACTGGGGTACTCACTCAAACAGATAATATAGAACATGCAGCTTGAATCCATCCAATTTCTTCTCTTATAATTGCATATACTAATCACCTATTTTCTGTAGCAGATTACAGCAGCATAAGCCGAAGCCAGTTGACAATCAAGGTTGGTTGTCTGACAACAAGCTGTCAACAACCAGGTCCTGACCACAAATGCAAAGTTCTGCTACTCATAGTTCAAATCTTCAACAATTGGTATGAGATGTTCTATCACGAAGCATGGTAGTTACAATTAAGCATCTAACATACCAGCTGCCTGTGTAAATTTCATCCAGTAATGATATCATGTGGGTTCTGTTTCTTTGTTGGGTTTTTTTTGGGGGGGGGGGGGGAGAGGGAGGCAATAATGTGCCTTCTGTTACAATTTCTACATCTGTGATAAATTGGATTGAATTCAGATTAGCAACCGTTGTGTAAAACTTTAACAAGCTATCGACATAAGGAAGACACGTATTCAGATGGTGGAATAAAGGGGATTCAAATTTTATTACATTGTCTCTTATTGATCAGAAAATTAGTACATTTTATAAGAAGGGTTTTCATCATAGCATATTGATCATATCCCTCTAGCTGAAAATAAAAACTAGCTAAATCTTAACTCTCTTTTCTTTGGATATTCTTATAACAAAGGAGGATAACACCTAAAGCAGAATAATAACAGAATATATACAGTAAAACAATAAATAATAACTAAATTACTCAGTACTTTCAACACTCTCCCTCAAGCTGGAGAGTAGATGTTTATCACTCCTTGCTTGGATCTCAATTCTTCAAACTTAACATGAGCAAATAGCCTTAGTCATCAGATCAACAACTTGGGCACCGGTAGGAACATACTTCAATTAAACCAGAGTTAACCTTCTCAATAAAATAGCAATCTATCTCCACATTCCTTGTTAAACCATGATGTACAAGATTTTTGGTTATTCTGATGGTGGCCATGTCACATAACACTATCATTGGCAGTTCCACACACAATTCTACATCAACAGTGTTTATTTCTACTTTTTTTTTTTTTTTTTTTTTGCTTCTCCATCACCAGATTTCCCCAGACAAATGTCAAGTACCCAATAGTGAATCTTCTATTAGTCATGAATTAGCTTTCCTACAAGCTTGTTATACATACCAGTATCAACCAATGGGCTTTCCTTCTGGAGTCTGACCTTATATTCTGATGTGTCAACTAGTTTACATGCTAGCATCCAAATCCCTTTAAGGAGATATATGATGTGCTTTCTCCAAGATATAGATGCGTCTTCTTTGTTTCGTGCAGCTCCCATCCCTAGAAAATACCTCATTTGGCAAAGGCTTTTAATTTGTAACTCTGCTGCAAGATTTCTCATCACTGAAGTCTAATGTAACAACAATATCATCTACATATACAACTAGAATGGCTAGTTTTCCACTGGAACCATGTTTGACAAATATAGTATCATCATCTTGACAACATTAACAAACTTAAACCACACCCAAGGATCCTGTTTGAGTACATATAAAAACTTACTAAGTTTACATAGCTTATTGCCATATACTCCAACCTCCAAGCCTAGTGGGATTCTCATGTTTTGTTGTGGGGGTATTGAAACAGGAGCTCTGATCCATAGTTCCATAATTTGAAAGGTAGCTTTTCATATTTGAGCTAACCAATTCTCCATCTCCACTTTGAAAAATCCGAATATTTCTTTCAAACTGATTCCAAATTAATTTGTGGAAACTTCGAATGATATTTGAAACATATTTATTCTTGGGAAAATATACCCATGTCACTAGTGTAATCATTAATGAACGTCACAAACCATTTAGCCCCATTGATAGTTTTAACATTTGCTGGTCCCTACAAATTACTATGTATTAAAGCCATAATGCTGAAGAAATTATTGAGCCTAAACTTGAGCATAAAGGAAATTTCAGCCATATAAAAACTCGTGCATGCTTAGCACATATAAACACAAGACATGCAGCAAAAACAGAAGGCATCTACCATGTCATCAGAGAAACTTCATCTTGTGAACAAACAGCTCCAAATATATTTACATAATTAAAGCATGTAGGATTACAGAATAAGTTGTCTATCAATCATAATATAAAAATGATTTACAATCACAAAAGATACTGCAATATATGCGCATTGCATATACCGACGTTTATGCACCACAAGTAACAATAAAATAAATCATATATTTTTTAAAAGGTGTGTTAGGAGGGTGGATGACAGTCCGTATGAAGCGGGTTTTGTTAAATGCAGAGATTTTTTTTCTTCTCTCATCTATTTACAGATGAATCACATGCTATCACCACAGTCTTCAAAAAAGACTGCTTTCAGCCACAGAAGCAGTGAATTGGGCTAGACAGAGAGGACACGCCCTCCAAAGACTTTTCTGAACTTCATAAACATCACATCAAACGATGTATTCATTCATAATGAGGAAAAAAACAAAAAGAAATGGCAAGAAATGCTCAGCCCTCATGGTTTGATAAATATTTGGACATCAAAATATTAGAGAGCACATATCTTGTAATACAAATCAGACATGAAAAGCAGATATCTGGAGGGCCATCAGAATCTCAATCACATGATCCATCAAGCCTATAAGGCTATAAAGCTCAATCCCTGTCAGTGTAGTCACATGCAGACTGTGTAAGAAGATTTTATCAAAGGAAACTCAAGATATGAGTAACTCAATTTTGTTAACAGCCAAATTCTGGCAGCAACTAGGACTCATGACTGTCAAATTCCAACCTCATTTTATTAGTTTTTATGAACATTTATATCAGCAGCAATATTATTATCATAGGAAAATGCACTTTAGAATGTGAAATATTATTATTCAGTAATATTTCATTCTCTATCATATCTAGAATGTGAAATATTTAAAAATACACTTTAGAAGAGGAAAACCTATGCACTACAAAAATGTAAATTCCAAACCTCTACATTTTGTGCTGCTCTATAGTTTATTACCATGATTTTAAAAACGAGTAAAAAACAAATAGAAGCCCATATGGGGAGGGAAGGAGCAAACAACAAGCTAAGTCTAGCTACACAGATCACACAATGTCAACTAAATATAAATACACAAATTAAAAATTCCATTGACATTTAATTGTACTACACTTGGAATCTCAAGAATTTAAACTAGAAATAGACAGAATAAAATCAACTTGTTTCTCAGCGCCAATTGGTTGACAAAGAAAACCCCCTAATTATTGATAGCAACAACTAAACCCATACACTACTTTCTGAATGCTTAATTTATTTGCAAGATTAGCCATAATGTGCCTTTAGTAAAGCGGTGGAGGCATGACATGGATCAAGCAGAACTGAACCCAACATGTATGGACTTCTTTTGACCAGGCCCCACTTATATTTTATGCTCATGAGCTAAGATAAGGCATTGCTCTAGCACCTAAACTAGTTCTATGTAGGCTTGTGCTTTCCACTTGTTGGAAGGAACTGATGGCCCAAGCCCATCTAAGATGGGTTTTATTTAATATGATTTATTAGTTGATATTTCATATATTTTCTCATTATCTTTTATTTAATTTAGGAGATTAGAATCAGATTTGATGTGATCTGATGTTTAAAATTTAAATTCCATATTCTGTTTGATTGTAACAAAACCCTAGATCTCACTCTATATGTACCCTACGTTCCTATGAATGAAACTTGAAGCTGAGAAATCAATTGCTCAGCTGAAAATGTTGATTTTCCAAATCCCAATTAAGATACTGCCCCATCCCAACTCCCGCCAACCACCTCTAGTCTAGACAATGTTGCAAAAAAATGCAAAAATATGGTGAATCTTAGGTTAGAATGGTTTCTTTGTTTGGATGCCCAATATACATAGAAGTACAAAAAGTTACAAAAAAAGCTCTTTTTGGGTAAAATACAAAGAGAAAATACTATTAGAAAGTAAATAGCAATGGTAGAAAATAAATTATTCTAGAGGTGTTAAAGGAAGCAAAAAGAACCAAGAAGAAACGAAATAATACATCCATGCAAAAAAGAAACTCAATACCTTTGAAACAGAATGGTAGTAAGCTCTCCAAAAGAGACATGAGCCTTGAACACAATCCCATACAAATTAGGGACATAGAACAAAACTTTGTCCCAAAGAAAACCACCCAGCTGAAAGAACCGTTAAAAATCCTTCCTTGTGCTCCAATTATAAATCCCTAATTCCTTAACACATTACTTAAGAATCCCAATAATTTTTCACAGTTTATTTAAGTCAAGTAAAATCCCCAATACATCTACTTAGCACTGTACCAGTAATAACTCTCATCATAGTTATAGGTGACTTTAAAGAGGAGACTAGGATTTTACCAACAAAAAAAAAGAGGAGATCAGGAGGTTAGAAATTTTTCTAACTAAAGATTAAAGAATTTGAAATCAATATACAAGTTGACCTAAGATAAATCTTATGAATGGGAGTGACTAACTCAAACAATGGTATTGTTTCCCAAAGAAAAAAAAAACGTGAATGGTTAGGAAAAACAAATGCTTGGGGTTCAAGGTAGAAAGTCCTCTTGCAGATATTTAATATCAAAGGCTATTTGAGAAACTCCATCATCTTTCCTAACAAGGTGAACAAATCCACCAACGTGCATATTGAGATGAGAAGCTTCGCTCTGGAGTTTACAACCTTAAACCTACTCCCCCTCAATTTCAAGTGGCTGGCCTAGTGCTGGACATCACATGCTGTGCATATCCTAATATGGGTTTTTATGCTTCAATTTCATGTGGCTTTCTTATTTATTTTCTTTCCTTGTGCTGGTCCACTAATTTCTGTTAGGTTTTTATTCTTCCATATTTCCACTGGTTTTACCATGTACTTTGAATTTGAATTTATTTGACTAGGTATTAACAGGATGATTATTGTAGCCTATTTCTATCATGTGTAATAATTTTCTATGAAATAATACAATAAAATAAGACTCTTCTCAGAATTCTACACTACACATGCTAAATGTATGATTAGGAGATTGAGATCAATGGTACTAGATTCTTTTGCAAGTGTAAGAAAATCTGGAAGCACGAATTGTAATGCATGCTGACAAATAACTAGAGAAAATAAACATCACATGAGAGCATAGTTCTCATAATGAATCGATATATCATATATCCTAAAGTATATCAAGAGAAAATACTTGACCCCATATATCACCTAGTGTGTATAACATCTTTTATGCTGTCCTAATAATATCCTACTTCATGCTATAACAGCTCAATGAGATGATGACGATGCATGAGGATGGCAAATATTAGTTTGATAACCTTCCTTACTCGTACAAATACTGTAGCCCTGAATAAAATTGCATACCGTTATGATTGGGAAATTGTGACAAACATTTGTAACCCAAGGGTACCTCTGATTGTGCAGCAAAGCTGAGGCAATACTTTCAAACACCGAATGCCTTTTCTGGATTTGAATTAAAGGGTGATAAAAAAAGGATTAATTGTTGATCAGCTTATAAAATCAATAAATAGACAGATACTTAATTTCTATGTGAATTTAATCAACCAATATGATTAAATAAATTATGAATATTTTAGTTGAATATGAACACTTCAATTGTATAAAACTACAATTAATTACTATGTGAATTTAAGCAGCAAATATGATTAAATAAATTATGAATGTTAGTTGAATATGAACACTTCAATGGTATAAAACTACAATTCGTCGGTGTTTCTAAACAGAACACAGGATAAATACCAAGGTTCATTTTCACAATCATATGCACAGGATAAATTCAATCAGACTACCAGAACTAATTGATGCCAAGATCAAACGCAAAAAATTATACTATATATATACTACCCAAAAACAAACAAGTATATGTAACACAAAAGAGGGTGAGGGGGGCGGGGAAGAAAATAAAAAAGTAAAAAGAAATCTACTTAGCAAGAAAAACCACAAAGCAGGCATCGTTTTTACTGAGCTTTTCAAGTACAGAGGTTAGGCCATTCAATATTCAATTCTCTAACTGATAAAATCCATGTCCTTAAATCAATACTCCAGTACACAAGCTTTACCAGTGCACCATTTCAAAAAGAAAATTACACAATGCTTGATCCTCTCATTGATGACATCAAACTGCATCAGCTTTTGTAGCTCATTATCAAAACTAAAACCGCTAAATCCAATAATTTCCTATTAACATCAACTTACATAATTGTCTTACCGCTAGAAAGCAACTAATAACAGCGCAAGCAAATAACAAATCAACATAACAAGCTACAATCATGCTGCGCCACGGAAGAAACGGAAGAAAAATTTCGGGTAAATCGTACCTACGAAACTTCTTTTGACAATAAAAATGTTATCCTTAAAAGACAAGGCCGAGATACTTTCATAGAGCAGAAAAAAATAACTCACTTTTCTAGTTCCTTGATTTCTCAACCAGTTTCACACAATACGCATTTAATGGAGAAAAAACAAGGCACACTTTCACCACCATTGAGTATATAGAAACAGGAAAAACGACACGAGGGCTACCTAATGAATATCAATAAGCCAGATCGATCTCAATGTTTCTCCACTTCATTTTTCATTATATGCAAGCAAATCAGTGCAGGATAAACTCAGCATGTAGAGTCGCAGCCGCCGAAAACGCACAGAAGAGGAACGGAGCACGAAGGGTATCAGTCGGAGAAGCTTGACGAAGAAAATCGTTCTTCCTTCGTGAATGATCGAATGTAAACAGAAACAGTTAGCGTTCTATAAAATAGCCACGTAGTTAGAGAGAGAAGAAAATATCTAAGCGAGAAACCAGGATTATTATTAGCTCAAAATAAAAAAGAAAATAGTAGGAATTACCTAGAGGAAATTGCTTTAAAGCCCTAAGAAATCTACATATAAAAAAAAAAAAATCACCCAAATGCACAAATACCCTTATTTTTTTAAAAAAAAACTAAGTTATTTCCATGAACACAATTTGTCATTTACAAAATAGTTGAGATGTTGTAGGTGTTTGATAAAACCTAAAATTATTATTTTTTTAAAAAAAATAATTTAGACTATAATTTTAAAAAAAAATTAAACAAACGACTTAAATGTCTATAATTTTAACCATAGTTTTATGTAACATTTTAGGAATAATTTCTAAATAAAAAATAATATAAAAAATTACTTTCCTCTTAATTTTCTAATACTAAACACCAATTATTACTCATATATAATATTTTGCATTATTATATCACTGCTTCGATGACATAACAGTTAGGCTAAAGTAACTTATCATCTATTATATTTTTATCAAATTTTATTTTAACTTTTAAAATTTTAAAAATATATTTTTAATCATTTAAACTTACCATAATTAACTATAATAACATAAAATACTAACTTAGTAGTTAAATATTAACAAAATAGGTCTAAATTTTAATTTTTTTAATATAAAATATAACATAATTTAAAAATATTAAAATGCACACATATTTTATTAATATTTAATTATATAATTATCATTTAAATTTGATGAGTCTAATATTTTCTATTTAATAAAGTTAATTGTATTAAATTTATAAAATTAAAAATATATTTTTAAAACTTAAAATATTAAAATTAAATTTAATATAAATATAAAAGATTGAAATGTATACTTTTAACTTAATAGTTATTAATCATTATCAAGACTACCCTATCCCAAAATTCACCAACATCCGGGGTGCTCTAGGGCTTGCAATGACGGCCGACCCAAGCTCTAGCTCTTCGCGGGTGCTCCAACCCCGGTGAATGGCGGTGGAGGGGTTAAACTTTCTTTTTTTTCTTGTTGTCCAAAAGAAGTCAATTTTTTTAATCACCAAAAATATCAAAATACACTCACTAATAGCCGAAGCCAAAGAAAACACTCAAAAAACCTATCATACAAGCTAACACACATCTCACAAACAAAAAAACAAGAAATAAAAGAAAATACAGAAAAACAATTAAACAAAAAAAAAAACACAAACAGTCCAAAAAAATAGCCACAATATACTCAGCCAATGCCTTTCTTTGTTTTTAAAAAAAAAACAAAAAGGGTATTTTTTTTTTGTAATTGAGTAAGAAAACTTATTTACATAAGGGACTTGGGAGCTATTTGTGTATTTCATGGTTGTTAAACCGGAAGGGAACCTGACACAGGGAAGTCGTTGGCTGACGTGTCCAGAAATAATCATAATTTTTTAACCAGCAATCATAATTCTTTTTATAAGTCGGACAGCTAACAAGAGCATGTTTGAAAAGAATGAAAATCATAATTTAAAAAAAAAATTAGCTCAAATTTTAGTTTAAAATTTTTTTAAAACAAACATTTATATTTGTCTAAAAAAATTTTTAGAATAAACTAAAATTTTAGATAAATTACTAAGACTAACTTTTAAAATAGTAAAAAATTTATAAATTACCCAATTATTATTTTATCTTTATTTTTCTTACACCCTCTCTCCTCTCCATCCTCTCTCATCTATCTCTCTTTTCTGTCATCTCTCATTCTTTTAATAAAATCATACATTTTCTGATAATTTTTTAATTATAAAAATCTTTCTAATAATAATTATCTAAATACTCATTTATTCATAACCACTTTTTTTACAAGTTTTTCTCCAAAAAAAATTTCTAAGTTTTTTTCATAAGTCCTTTTTTAAATTTTTGTTTAAAGAGGCCAAAAAAAAAGATAGTAAAGAAAAAAAATACGAGTGAAGGGAGACTTTGTCAAAACAGCTATTTTTTTTAAAAAAAAAATTATAACAAAAAAAAAGAAAAAGAAAAGAAAGAAGTAAAACAAAAACCAAAGAAGGCTCTTCGTCAAAGACACAAAGAAACAAAACAAAGACACTACTAATACTTCCCCGGCGCAGCATCAGCTCCAGATTCGCAACTGAAAACAAGTGATAATCATAATAACTAATCATAATTTAGACATTTTTATATTGAAAGTCTACCCAAAATATGTTTAGTTTTTTTTTACTATATTTAATATGTCTCAAATTCATCACTAAAAATGTTATTGTTATTATTATTTTTATATGGCAGGTCAGTATTATAAAAGTTTTGTGTGCATATAAATATATAATGCACTCAAAAAGAAAGTTATATGCAAGGAAGCAAAATGTGAGTCTCTTGAGATGTGTAAACAGAAATATCTATATAATTTTACATAGTAAAGAATTACTTAAATCCAATCCAAACTAAAAGAACCCTTGAGAAAAGGAGATTAGAAGCCCAGGTGGTCATCGCGCATTTTTGAAAGAATGTTCCAATAAGTTATCAGTTAAAAAATTATCAGTCAAGGAATACTACTTTTTTAAAAAAAAAAAAAAAGAACGTTCCTATAGCCCTATGTGTAAGGTTGGATAATCTGGCGAATTCCAAAGCATCATTTTTTTTTTTGCCCACCCGGTTCACCGGAGCTTTGCCCCGATTACATCCGGATCCGACCCGCGTCGCGCACCTGGCTATGGTGGGTGAATCCTCCAACGGAGATTTTCTGCATACGCTAAGGCTCGAACTCGATACCTCGCTTAAACGATACCGAGTTGCTTACCACTCGGACCAACCCCGTTGGTCAAAACATCATATATTGATTAGTTAAGTTTTTGTTGTAAACTTGCCAGTACGTGCAGCTCACCGGCAGTTGAGAAATCATTTTGATTCATAAAATGAAAAGGAAATAAAATTAAGAGAAATTTAAGTTTGAATCTAATTATTAATTGAGATATTATTTTGTTTTATTTCTATATACATATATATCCTTCTATTAAAAATAATCTTATTTAAAATAATATCAACTCATTAAATGTGAATCCAAATTTTGATTTAAAAACTAGTTTCTTTCGCTAGACACAACTACCAAATAGTAATGAGTTATTATTTTCAATTTGTATCAATGGTATGCTTTGCTATAAACTAAAATCTCCATGTATGCCCTGAACCCAAAATATGTACATTGATCTCTGAATTTCAATTACCATAAAACAACAAAAAATGAAGCACAATATAAGTCAAATATCTCAAATTATAATACTATTAACAAGCTAAGCTAAATAGATCAAATTAACTTCCTATTTATAAATTATTAAAGGGATTAAATTAGTTTATATTTTATACTTTTTTATTGATATATTATAGTGATGGATAATATTGATATTGATATTTTTTTTCGTATAGTAAAGGGAAAATATTACTTTTAATTGTAATAATATACTTAGATTATAGTTTTATTTTCCATCATTAGGCTCAACTAGACATGTTTCTTCATATTATAAATAATACCACTTGTTATAGATTTTAATACACGCCACAAACTGATATATTGTTTGATCCTTCTCAATTTTAAGCACACTACTTTAGAGAAAATACCATTAAAGTCAAATATTTCATTCTTAATCACCGTTATTTTTTTTTTTTGGATGAAATTTCTAATGACCGTCATACATGCCAAATGATAGGTTTGGAGCTTTTAACCATAAAAGTCAAATATTCCTTTTATTTTCAAAGCTTTTAATCCAGTCCTTCAATTTAACAACAAACATTATCGTCTTCTAATTTTTTTCAACATGAACCGGTATTGTTTCTCTGTCTTATAATATTTTTTCCCAATACTAATAACTACTGTTTAGGTTAGATGTTTTAATCACCATATTGGTTAATTTAGGAATAAATTTTATATATAATAGAGAAGCAGTTAATTTGTTTTAGAAATATAAAAAGAAAATATTACCTATTTTTTACTTAGTGTGATGAAATCCACCATATTTAAAAAGAATATGAGGAAAAGGTAGCAAGTAAGCGAACAAGGCATGATGATGGCCAAGTTGAGGAATACTTTAATTTCTTGATGAACAAGTTGAGGTATAGCTTTGATAAAAACAAAAAAAGAAAAAGAAAGGAAGATCTGTCCCAAACTCATCACAAACAAGTTGGTTCAAGCTCATCAATTAATTAGTTGATAAGCTCACATGGTATATATAGGATTGGAAGGAGTCCTTTTTTAAGGGATGAAAAAAAAATCTCTCACTCCTTATTCTACATCTTCATCTGGGAGGGGGGGAAATAACCCTAATCATAAGTTTCGGCTAGCTGCAAACAGTAATTAAGTGATTCTATTGATATAAATAAATAAAACAAACACTTGACAGTGTTTTATCTCAAAGATGAGCGTCTTGTACTTTTATTTGAGATGAGATTTAATTTTTAAAAAAAAATTAAAACATCATCAGCTAAGAAATTATTCCAATTTTACATTATACATGTTCAAATAAAAAAATATTAAAAATAATGTACTAAGTAAGTTAGCTCATATGGTAAAAAAAAAAAAAGTTAAACCTTCCTAATATACCCAAAACAAAAAGAAAATACTCCTCTGTGAACCTTTTGAATTCTAAATTCAAAGACACTGGCCCTAAACAGATAACACTATCACATTGCACCCTAGTGAGCTCAAACGCAAGAAAATCAAATAATTTATGACGCTCAGTAAACTTTTTCTTGCACTGAAACAAGAAGTTTTGTGTTCTCAAAGAAAGGCATAGCCCCATTCAGAGTTTCAGACACAAAAATAAAAAAGAAAACTGACAAACAAATAATACTAGCATTTGTACCGCCATAGGAACTTCCCATGGGTTTGGAAAAGCAAAACACAAACTTCGTTCGATAAAATCGCAGCAACAAAACGAAAAATAAACACCCGCGTGTAACAGGGAGAAGAATGTAACAATTGTTACCTGGTGAAGAATCAAAAATCAGGACTCCGAACGTTTCTCCGTCGCATTTCTTCACCAGTACGCATCAGCGAATGGTCAATCACCAGCATTTGCCTGTGTATATACACAAGAAAAGCAAAACAAGAAGCTTAATTAGATAGCTTACGAAGTACGAAATCGTCGCCGGAATATATAGAGAAAACAAAACCGCCGATACGTACCGAGGAGATGCGGAGCACGACGGCGATCGGCGGAGACGAATAGAACGAGGAAGGCGGAGAGAATCATCAGTTTCTTTTCATTCGTCCATTGAACGGCGACTCAAGGGCATCCATTTTATAGAAACTGCGACGCCCAGGAGAGAGAAGAAAATATCTATGCCAAATGGGATTAAACTAATCGGGGAGTAGAAATCCCCTGGAAAAAGGTCTATTTTAACCTGGACAGCTGGCGACAACTAATTGGAAAGTTGGTAAAAAGGTAAATTACGTCAAAAAAATTTAGATTAACCAAAAAAAAATCATGAATATTTCTATATAATGCATTGAATATTCAAAATTGTTGTGCAATCCATATTTCCTTTAAGTAACAAATTGGAGATGATTACATATTTATTTGAGACTAATGAAGACTTGTAATATTTTTACTATTAAAATTTGTAGTTTAGTGTTAATTGAAAAATAGATAAATATATACGAGTTTTTTAACCTACATAGATGATAGCTTGATCTGAATTAATTCAGTCTTGTTAAATTTTCGAGTTAAAAAAAGACAAGCTTAATATATAGGGTATAGAAGTGAAAAAAATAATCTTTCATTTTTATTATATAAATTATTATTTTTTTAAAACTTCTATATTTTTGGCCAAAAATAATATTCTCTTTTGGATAATTTTACATGTAGAAACTTCGCTTTTATTACTAGGAATTAGGGCTGTGCATAAAACCCATAACCTGGTATGCCCAGCCCAACCCGCACTAAAATAGCCCTACCCAACCCGATAAATATAGGGAAGGGCTGGGCATGGGGTTATAAAATTTAGCCCATACTTTTTTCGGGCTGGGCACCGGGCAGGGGGTTGCCCAGCCCTGCCCATAAGCACCACTTCTTCTTCTTTTTTTACTTTTCCCCATAAATGCTACACTTAGAAGGGAGAATATGATAGTTACTGGTGACTATAAGGTTATTTTAAAAATATGAGTAGTTAAGTAGGTAAATTGTATATTTTAATATTTATAACTATATTAATTTTTTTTTAACTTTGTTAATCATCATATGATTACATTACAAATTATAATTGTTTATTTTATTTTTTTCAGATGCTTAATATTTATCAATATTAGAGAGATTGATGCAAAGTTACAATTGCAAATTACTTAGACTTCAAGGCTTTTTTTTACATGCAATGTATTTCAAGAATTTAATTATTATATTTTTTTTGCTTTATTCTTAGTGAATTATGGATATTATTTAAGTTATAAAAATATATGAATATGGTATTATTTTATAAGTTCATAATTGTAGATTTTTTTTTATAACATGAGTATGGCATCAAAACTTGGGCATGCTTAGCCCGTCTATGCCTAGTCCACCTATACCCAGCCTAAAATAATTAAGGATTTTACTGGGTAGGATACTAGGTACGGGGACAGCTCTCAGCCATGCAGACCGCTACTAGGAATGAGTTCGATTTTATTGGACAAAAGCTTGACTGCTTGAGTGAGGCAACACGTGCTCCTTATATATATAATGTTTATATGTTGATGAGATTTGGATTCTTTTATTTTTAATACAAAAATGTTGATATCCATTCATTAATGAAATTGTTGAGATTAGATTTTATGGATAATTTGTTAACTTAAAGTAAAATTCTCTCAGTATGCTAAATTCAAAATATTTTTTCTTTGCCAAAAGCTAAATTCAAGAGCTTAATAGTATATTTTGATCACATAAAAAAATAAGTATTCAACTTTTTTTTAAGTATAAATATTCTTATATTAGAGATAATTTTATTTAATATATTGTAAGGTATTAAATATAGGTATATTTTTTAATAAAAATTAAAACCTTGATTAGTTTTGTTATTAAATAAGAGAATACCACGAAGAAGGGAATGTTTGCATATATATATATATAAACCCAGTAGAACTTTATCTACACTGGAACTAAACTGATTCATATTGTCGGAAACGGCATCAAACCAACCATTTTTAAAAAAAATAAAAAACAATCAAGTTCCGTTTTAAACCCCTTCAGTATTTTATTGATGTTATATATTCTATAGAAAAAGAAAGACGTGCGAAAAATCTCCTAATTGGTATTTTTTGTAATTTTCATAATAATAATAATAATAACAACAACAACAACAATAACAATAAACAGTCAAGGTAGAGTGGCCACCAAATATTTACAATTTACAAATAATAGGATTTAAAGTTGTAAAAGATGTAACTCAAGATATAATAAAAAAAAATTGTATAACTTATAAGAAAGTTAGCACAAAAAGTTGGTTTGTGATTTGTATGAAGGTGTTAACATGGCAATTAATCACGTTGTGAAAGCCTTTGAGTATCAAAGAGCAATATAAGTGATAACTGATAAGTGATCTTTGTGGGGTAATAAGACGACTGCTCTAATTAAATTAGTTAGCTTTAGGTTAGCATAAATAATGAAAGCTGATATATAAGAGGTATAGCTGGGGTAGGTGGTATCTTGAATAATATCTAATTATATTCTTGTGGTGGGTCCTAAATTGCCCCCACAGATTATGCTACTAGGGAATTTCTTAGTGTTGTTTTGGTTAATTAGTTTAATTGATCAGATATCTCATTCATTGAATGTAGACGGTGAGAGGCATAGAAAAGGCAATCCAGTATATACTATTATGCCGTTTTGTGCTCTCTTTTTTATCATTTTGGCTGTCCCAAACACGACGCAGACGCACGTACGGACAATGTGCACTAAGTGCCCAGAATACTCATAAAAAAGATATATTACTTATACTATAATTTAAAGTGTATATAAGAGAGTATATTAATCACATTTTTAAATTCCATCAATTAGCTTTTAATGTATGGAAGAAAAATTTTCTCAGCGATCTTTATAGAAATTTTGTTAGACAAAATACTATAAAATAGTTAAAAAAAATTATTTTAACTAAATAACTACATATTTATTTAAAGGTTGACATAATTATTCTTTGTTATAAACTGTAAAAAGCTAGCAATATATAATTTTTTACTAATGAAACATATACTCTTAATATAATTTTATCACAAATTAAAGCTACAGTCAATTACATTTTAAATAGTTTTAGCATTTATAAAATATTTTTGTAGAGTTTTTTCTATTAATAGGAGGTTGTATAATTTAAGGTGTCTGTTTAGTCTATTATAATCTATTTTATCTTTATAATTATGATATTCTTTCATCATTTTAAGTAAGATCGTCTAATAAACTTTAAAAGTACTGCCCCCTTTTTTTTCTAAAAAGAAAGTGCATATAGGGACTATCTCCTGTTATATTCTAATAATTTCAATTATTTTTTGGGAGAGAACAAATAGGCATAAGTAGTGAAAATCTCAAAATTGTAAGGTTATGAATAATTCCACTTTATTATATACTATATTCATTCTTTAATATAAAAGTTAGATAAATAATTTAGATAAATTAAAAAAATAATTATATTATTTATTTATAACAAATATTGTTTAATTTTTTTAAAATGTCATCTTTAATCATAACTACCCTTAAATATAAATTTTTTAATATGTACAATAAATAGTGATTTTTTATAAAAAAATTATAAATTTAAAGGACAAAGTAGACTAAATTCTTATATTATAACCAAACTTAACTTTTTAATTAATTTTTATATTAAGGACCGGAGAGCACATTACTTATTAAGCTTAATATTAAAAATAAGGAACCAAGGTATGTAAATGTAGAAGATAATATATGGGTGATGAGCAACAAAATGGACAGGAGAAACTATATCCTAACTCAAAACCCTAATGTTTAAACTTATCTATTTATGGTCATGTAACTTTATTATACATTTTATTAAATTTTAAATATAATATATCTTTTATAATGTAAATTATATTACTATAGAAGTCTTATATTTAAAGTTATAGATAATATTATTAAGATTAACTTTGTTGGATGTTGAATTTTCCATGTTTTAACTCAAGTCCACTCACATTTGGATACCCTAACGATGCCCTCACGAATGTAATGCTATATTCGATTTGCAGAATGTTGGCGATATGTTTGATTATCAAATCTCCACCTTATCAACAAAATATATTTAATTATGGCATCACTAATTAGTGGGCCGCATTAGAACCAGACTTGGATTTGCACTTTATGATGTGCAAACGATCCATGTCTTAGTTTTTTGAATGGCTATATAGTGTGTGGTTCTCTCACATTTCCTCACTTCTTTGATTGACCGTGAGAAGGGAAATCAAAAGTTAAATATTTAAGTTGTAACAATAAAGTTCATTGGAATCCAGTATCATCCCACGGTTGATACATCTTGTAAGCCGTGAAAAAAGAAATCTACGAGAAAAACTTTTCCCACGAGGTTAAAATGATTTTCTCACGTTCTGAATTTATAATTATATGATAGCTGGAATGCTTAGTTGTTTTAGCTTCCTCCATACATATAATTTTATTTTCAAGACAGGACACCTCTTAAATTTTATTTAAGATTCTAATGAACTTTAAATCGTGTCTGATGTAAATCATCTCTTAAAAGTTATAAATTAAGTTTAATTAATTTTTTTAATATAAAAAAATAGTTAATAGGGCTCGTAGAAAGGATAGCAGGAATTATAGGCAGAGAAAATCCAAATCCCTATTTCACTAATTTGGGGGATCTAATTGAAATTAAGTCCCATATGAATTTGAGTGTCAATCTCCCAATTTCTGATGCCAAAAGTAAGAAGGAACCACGCTTTTTTTTTTATAATTTTTTTTAAAAAAGGTTAGACTCACTTATAATATTGATATAGTAAAAAAAAATTTTTTTTAAACGATACTAATATTAAATAAAATAAATTATTAATTATTCTTAAATATGATTAAAATATCTCTCTAAATATTATAATTAAAATTATAATAAAATAATATTATCATATTTTAAATACTCTAATCTCTCACTCCTTTAACCGCTGTACCATGGGTGATTGTAGCCTTTTTTTCTCTTTTTTGGTTACATTTGTAACCATGTTTTAATCACGCGTGTGCTCCCCGTTTTGTCTGTTTGTAGTGGGCTCGCTTTTCCGTAACTCAAACAAAATCTCAGCTGCGTCGTGTAGCCCATCCTCTTTCGCGATTTCCCCACTGTAGAAAGCATACCTACCAAGTGGTGGCGGGGCTCAGGACGCCGTCCCATTTTGACAGTCATTGCTGACCAAATCGAAGAGAATGTAGCCGTCGCATTCTGAATTTCAAGAAACGAAGGGAACGCAATGAACTCACAACCTAGTCTGGGACTTGAAAAACAACGCAGAGGTAATTTCTCAATTTGGCTCGCATGAATTTCGTGCAGATTTTAATGGAATTGGAATAGGTGGGAACTTAGTGGGTGCGGACCGGCAAAGAGCAAGCTTATCAATGTGGTTAAACCAAGAAAATAATAATGGTCTTGATATTGGAGGGCTATACGGGTCTTTAAGCTCTTCTTCAGGTTATGAGCAAAACCTGAAAATTAATATGGTCAAAATCGCTTAGTTGCTGTGACATTTTGCAGTCATACCTATTATGCTAACCATCAGTCGTTTAAATTACTCCTCCTGTTCTTATCATGTATTTAATTAATTTAATTAAATTAAAAAAATAATTAAATTAGTTAATTTATATATTTTTTTAAAATATTCCAATCATATTTTTTTAACTCCCTCCCTCTTTTTCTCATTTGATTTTGATTGTTGTTTGGGGTATAATAAGAGTAATTTAAAAAAAAATACAAATATGGCAGAACTCTCTAATTAGTTCCTAGAATCGGAAGAGTACCTTGTTGGTTGGCCAATTGTGTTTTTTGGGGGGAGTACCAAAAATGGATAATAAGTCATCCGAAGAAGTATTTTCAGATAAATTATCTCAAAAGAAGATGGAAATTCTTGATGAAATTCTTTCCCGGCGCAGGTGACACGTTCATCAAGCAAATAATAATACTATTATCAGGTTTTATCACTAATATTACAGCACTTATTCTTAACGTATGCCAATACATATGCATGCAAACACAGGCACAGAATAGGCTGTCTTTCTTCAAGTATAATTTTCACTTTTAGGCACATATCATTGATTAATTACATTTATTTTGCCAATTATGCACTCATAAATAATTTATAATATAAATACACACCTTATGCCTTGGAACTGTTTTTGGCATGCTTCTCTTTCCTTGTCACTATTGCATTCCCTGCCTTCCCTCCAACTACGTTGATTTATGTTAGATGCTTCTTCATCTACAGTGAGGATGCCACCTGCTCTTTCCGAGCCTCTTCTCTTGTGGGACTCCTCCCACTTGGCTAGTGTCATGTAAAGTGACATCATTGCCCCCGGGATTCCTAGTCACTTAAATCTATGAGAGAGATGTTTTCTATTTTTATTCCCTTTCATATTCCTATTTTGCACCAAAAGTTTCTCTATTGAAACGTTTGAATTCACTTTATTCATGTAACGGATAAAAATTGGCAAATGCTTTTGTAATTTATAGATAACATATGTAAATTCAATAATTTTTCTTAAAGTTATTGTAGTCTCTCTTCCTAGAATTTTGACCCCATACCACTCCACTCCACTCCACTCTCAAATATCATGTCAGTTCCAGGAATGCAATAAAACAAGAAAAAATGACGCAGTGAATGACAGTTTTGATTTATATCTGGACCAAGAGAAAAATGTAGTTAGATATGCCAAGTAGACCAAATTAACCGTGAATGATTACGAAAAAGCATTGATATCTGAAACACAAAAAACATGTCTTGAATTTTTATGTATATAACAATACTTGTTACCCCCTACTTAGTTGAAAAACAAAAACCAAGTTTCCACTATTATCTACCTCTCATATGGCTATATGTGAACAAGAAATTATTCAAGGGGAAAATTATACAAGAGAGAAGCCAAATGAACCAGAAATTATGTTTCTTTGAACACTGCATTATAAAACTTTGAACACATTTCCTTAAAAGTTGCAATATGAGTGATAATGCCTATATACTTCTTTAAGAAGCATTGAAATTCATCAGTGTACAGGGCAACCATCCACCACTATGCCTTCAGCAGTAGGACATTTTGCAAGAGGACAGTGTTCACCACCAGTTCCCCACCAAGTTATAGTTTTGTTCTCAATGCCCACTGAGAAATATATCAACACAGCCATGAAAGCAACCCCAGCATCAAGTGCTGCAGAAAGAACATAGTTGTATCTCTGCCACCATTGCTTCCTGTAACGGAAGACGAAGAAGTTGAAGATGGTTCCGACGATAATCCATGCATTGTAGTTCAATGGTGTTGCAGGTGGCATAGCTCCTGTAGCTCCTAGTAGCACAGGAAGGTTGATTAGTGGAATCCATGACTGTTTAGGGAATGCTCTGTGCAAAAGCCAGACAAGTACGGGACCAAGTGCTCCTGCAAGGAAGAACCAGTTCATTGCACTGTAGTTTCCTTGAGAACCAAAGATTCTCCTTGGTCCAACCAGACCCCAGATGACTGATGCGTCAAAGAAGACACGATCACCGGGACATGTCCATGGACTGTCTTGAGGGAGAACTTCATCTTGGCATATGTTCTTGATGGAGGTAAGCAACCACCATGCTACACCAGCATTGATGGTTCCAGCCAGCATGGTACCAATGAACTATTCAGGTGTGAAAAAATGAGGTGTATCAGAGACTGTAGTAAAATCCAATATTGAAAAATTGGTTAAAAGTCCCTATTTGAAAAGTTTATTAGCCAAAAAGACCTAGTGCAACTCAGTTGAGTGCATGTGACGTATCTTTACCTACATGCAAAATTCTTCAAAACGGTAGATATTTGCACATAGCTGAAGATAAGTTGTAGTGCTGCACACAATTAAAGTAGAGTTGCACTTGTTGAAGATGAGTTACATCTATTTAAATTTAGGTCTCTTTGGCCAATAAACTTCTCAAACAGATACTTTTGACCAATTTTCCCATTAATATACTCTAAGCAGGATTGTATTCCTAACATCTTATATACTCTAAGCATCTGAAGTGAATATTCTCAAATCATTGCCCTAGAATTTGTATCTAACATTTACTACTGTATTATGCTTTTGCTTTGTTTACGAACTTGTATTTGATCCAGTTTAAATCAAAATGGTTGCTAGTTGTAAAGAACAAGTCTTTAAGATTAAATAATAAAGTAACATACCTGAACTAAGAACATTGATCTTGGAGGGATCTTCATGTAGTGTCCAAGCTTGAAATCATTAAGGAAGGAGACAGCCTGAGCCATGCTTATGTAGCCATAGGTTTTGAAGCATACATTGGCTATTGGTCTTCCTGTGTAAATCAGACCAAAGACATACTCGGTGATAATGTTCAACCCTGGTGTCTGTTTATGAGCATATAACAGCATTAGTTAGTTAAAATGCGATCTTTAAGGTATCGTTAAATGCTTCAATTAATGTAAGGATTAAAAACACAATGAACAAGTTCCTAACCTGGTTTGTGGTGGCGGTTATGATGCTAACAGGGAGGGTAAAAATGAAAGCTATGGCTGAAGCGAAAATGAGTCCCCACCAAGGCATTTGAACCTGATCATTTAGAAAGATGCACAGAAGCAGAGAAACTACAAATGTCACCCCAAGCAAAGAATGAAACCACCATGAAGGAATGTCCTTGTATTGCCTCATCAATCTTGTGTGGATATCTTCTTTTCCCTCAGAAGAAGCTCGGTATCGCTCCATAATCTCCCTGCATTTTTAGTTTCACATCACTATATAACTACAAAGTAGGTCATGTATAGCTCATAGCTCCATAGAAACTTAACACTGATGAGCACATGGACTCCAAAGAGTTGATGTCAAGCATAGATTTCAAAGAGTTGTTCTTCAGATATCCTTCAAAATGCACACGTTGGACATTGAATCTTTTAAGGGAAAATTGGTTAAAAGTATCTGTTTTAAAATTTTATTCAGTAAAAGGACCTGAATTTAAATGGGTGCAACTCTTCCTCAGCTGTGTGTAATATATCTTCAGCTATGTGAAAATGATTTCTGTTTTAAGATTTTTGCAAATAGTTGAATATATATTGTATACAACTAAAGAATAATTGCAAATAGTTGAATATATATTGTATACAACTAAAGAATAATAGCACCTGTTAAAGATGAGTTGTATCAAGTTCTTTTAGCTAATAAAATTTTTAAACGGGTGCTTTTAACTAGTTTTCCCAATTTTTTATCTTTACAAGGGATATCGAATATTTTTATGCATATCTAAAGCATGCAAATAACATAACTGCTAAATATTTTCGGTATCAGAAAGGAGAGACTTTTACCTTCCATAGAAACAGATAACATGTGTAAGAGTGGCTGCTATGGTGGCAAATCCAAAACCATAAGTGAGAGCAAAGAACACACTGAGATGAATTCTACCTTGAGCATCGTACGCAGCAACATCTAGCTCAAACTGGTTATTGACGATGGCTTGTATGTCGTATAGCTGACCTTGAGAAGTGAACAAGTGTGAAGAGAAAATGGGGAACTTATTGGCACCATACACATTTAGGCCCCAGTAAGCTATAGGAATCACAATATACACAATCACTGCATAGCCCACAAAGATATTGACAATGGCGAAGAAGGGTGAAATGAGAGGGCTGAACAAGAAGGATGCCACAGCAGACCAGTCCAGAGTTATGGCTCCAAGTCCAAGACCTTTCATGCCAGAACCTAGCTGCTGAGCTGTGACTGATTTGGAGAATATCCAGCAGATCCATGATATGCTTGTGAGAGTTGAGAACAAGTATCCAGGAACCAGGTACCATACAAAACTGCAAACTAGTGCAATGAAGAAAAATTTCGCCCTTGTTGGTCGTTGTTCATCTTTCTCATGCAAAGCTCTGCATTATGTGTATGTAGAGATGTGAAATGATCCGACAGTGGAGAGATCATGCTACATGAATAACTATAAATCATCAAATTCTAGGATCATGCTTGAGGTTTCCTGTAAAGTTGCAATTTTTGAATGTAATAGTAAGATTTTATACAGTATTCTTCATTTTGTTTTTGGACTTTTGTATTGATGAAACCAAAAACAGAAAAGCTAGACTAACAATCGGTGTATGAAATGATAATGAATTTCATTGATATGAAAAAAAGTTTTACGATATACAAATTAAATAACCGGACAATTAGAAGCCACCTCTAAGATATTGAAGATTTTATACCAACGGTGATGTTTTTGTTTTTGTTTTTTTACCTTGATAGTAGTAGTATTAATATTAATAGTAGTAGTAGTAGTAGTAGTAGTAATAATAATAATAATAAAATCAATAATGTTCCGTGACCCACTAAGCATGAAGGCACTGTAAAATAAGTCAAGACACAGTTTCAGGCACCATCTGGACTATTTATATTAGATTATTTTTATTTTTTGAAAAAAGATAGTTGAGAGATTATTTTTATTTCAAATTCTCTACATATTAAAATATTTTTTAAAATAAAAAAATATTTTTTATAAGATTTTTTTTATATACAATATAAGAAGAAAGAAATTAAATATAGACTATGACGATTCAAATTTGATGAGCTAGGGTGCTCATCATCATCCGAAACGTGCTCCAGTAAGTCATGATGGCTCATCAAGTCAATGGCCCACATGTGAATGACCTCAAAACCTCCAACGGGCGGCCATTAATTCCACCACCTCCATATCAATAAATTCTACGAAAATTTTACTTTAATAATAAATTCAAATTGTAAGTGTTCATAGATAATGAAGTTGAACTGCATGGGAAAAAAATTATGAAAGAGAAATTTTTTTATATTTTTTTAATAAAAATGAAAAGAAAATATCAATATCAAGTCAAATTCTTTTTTACTATAGGCTATAAAAAAGAATGAATATTAATATATATATTAATTTAATTTTTAGACCATGACAGAAAATTTGTACAAACAGGGCGTAATGGGATATTGCGCGCGCATGAAAGCATAAGTCAAGGGGGCATGTGAATCTCTTCGTCATTTCATTCCTATATTTATTTTATTTTTTAATTTTTTTTATGGAACGTTGACCTATAGAACAATTTATTACTTCCACTCATTTAGCTTTAATTTCATCCCATCACACGCACCAATTACATCCCCATCATTTAGATCCCACCACAATAGATTCTAAAATTATTTTATACATTCCTTTCCTAGATTCCTCCCTATCATTCCTACTTTATTCTTCACTTTTCCCTAACCTTTTTCTCTTCCTTCTATATCTATTTATTTATTTTACACAAAACCCCCTCAAATGATAAGGCTACGTGGGATACGGTTTGATATTCTAAAAAAAATTGACATTTTCATAAAACAAATTTACAAAATATCTTCAACAATATCTAACAACACATACAAACACACAATTGTTAAGAGTTCCTTTTATTTGTCAAGTTTGAGAACTTTTTTCCTAAAAGAAAATAAGTGGTATTTTTTTTAAAAGAAAAAATAAGTTTTATTTTTTTTTCTCATTTTTTATCTTCTTCTCCCTCTCATATATTTAGGATATTCCCAGATCCGGATAAGAAGGGGGTAAATTACGAGGTCCGAACATGAGAAGACATTTCCACCACCAAATATTAAAAGACTTAAAATAAAATAAAATAAGAATCATACCTAAAAAGTGAGACCTGAACGAGTGTGCTGGGCCACCACATATGGGCCGGCTCGACCACGTATTTCCTTATCAGCCCGGCCCATCCGTATCCCAATACCTGAATTCATTACACACACCAAAGCTGGTATGCATGATTTATTTATTTTTAAAATGAATAAATAAAACCGATAGAATGACAATAGGTGTTACTAAAAAAACTCCAAAAGAAATAAGAATAATCGAAAGATATTGAGCAGAAAATATATTTGTTATTTTCAACAACGATGCTTCATCTTAACCATCGAAAATATCCAAATTTATGAAATTTTAATTAAAAAAGTTTCTAAGATGAGGATTGCCAACAAAAAAAAAGTTTGAAGTTTTTTCCTTTCTTTTTTGGATATTTAGTTTATTACTATACCTCAAGTGGATATTTCGCCTAAACGTTCTAAACATTTTTCTATTATTTCTCCAAATTCCCGCCGTCATACCTAAACTTCTGGTAGAAATAAATGAACTTTATGGGACACCAAAATTCATTAAAAAAAAGTCCTCCAACAAATTTATAAGTTAGAAAAATGGAAATTTTCTAAAATTAAAGGGACAGATATTAAACTACAAAACCATTTAGTAAAAAAAACAAATGAACGTTTTCGATTCCACTAAAATGATCCCTCCTCAGGGTAATGCGTAAATCAATTTATTGTAAGAAAATTTCTCAAGTGTGCTTTTGCAAGCACGCTCAAGATTGCTTCTTACAGTTACTTGTAAGAAAGAATGGGGTTTTAAAAATAAATTTAAAGAATTAAAGACCACTCGAAATCATTCATCTGTCTTTTGTAAAAGATTAAAAAAATAAAAATAATAATTATATATAGGTAGTTACCTGAGTGGTGATGATTAGAAGCCAGGCGGCCAAGAAGGAGATGCTTCTGCCATAAAAGGCTTTGATGATGGTCACGATCCCAACGGCGTAAGGCGACCCGGATCCGAAGGCGCTACCAGCATTCGCGAATATGGTGATGAGCACGTGTTCCTTCATGTTAAACGGGCCCGGGTTGAACGAGAACGTCTTGGAACCGAATCCTGGGATCCGGAACTTGGTGGCGGGAAGCATGGCGGCCATGAAGTGTCCCATCGGAAGTGTGGCGACCTGCACAGTGATCTGCGTGATGACGAGTGGTTCGGTTCGGTAGGCGAAGAATTGATTGAGGAAGGAGAGGAGAGAGCAGGAGAGGAGGCCGAGGAACCACATTCGGAAGGTCCATACGGGGAGATTCGGGTCGTCGGTATTTGTAACAGTCAATCGGACCTCCTCTATAGGAGAAACCTCATCTTCATAGAAGGCGGCATCCACGGAGGTCGGTTTCTCCACGTCAAAGGCCTTGACGGTAGTCGTCGTGGTGGCCGCCATGAAAATTAGAGAGAGAGAGAGAGAGAGAGAATGGAAGGAGAAAGAAGAGATGAGGGAGGTATTTATGATTGAAGCTGAAGGAAAATTTGATTTAACTTGAGTGGGTTGGAGACTCGGCAAGTGAACGGAGGAATCTATGATTAGTGGTACCTCAAATTACATTATGTCAGCGAATTGCAACACTATTATCTTCGCGACCCTCCCGTCTGCTTGTCTGCTTGATATATAATATACTTAATTAATTAAATTATATTTTTTAATATATAATATTTTTAACTAATTTAATAATAATAAAAAATTAATTAAGTTAATTAATATGATATATTTTTTAAAATATTATAATTATCTTTTTTAACTCTCTTCCTCTTTTATTTGACTATTATTAAAAAAATATCAATGGAGATAATTTTAAAAAATTAATAAATATAATAAATAAATCTTATATTTATAATTAAAATTAATTTTTTAATTAAGTTATATGTTAAAATAAATATAAATTTTTTTAATCTAAGGATTAAGAGGAAATATTGAGAAGATTAGAAGAAAAAAATAAAGAATTGGAGAGAACCCAAACATTCAATTTCATATAGATATATAATAGGTATAAATTGAATCCTTTATATTCACGTATCTATAATATTTCTGGCAATACATATAATATCTAATGATGATGGGATGAAAAATAATATCATTATCTATAACTCCTATGTTGTATTTTTATGTTTATTATTTCTTATTCTTAATATAAAAATTAAATAATTAATTTATATAAATTGAAATTTTAATTAAATTAGTTATTTATTAGAAAAAGTATGTTAGTTTTTTCAAAGTATTTACCCTATGAGAAATACTTATATACTCAAGTAGTATTAGGTCATATGTACTTTGTATAATTAAAGTATAATAACTTAACTGACGATGATTTATTTTATTTTTTAAAAAATAAAAACTCATCCGAATTAAATTAAAAAATTTATTTAAATAATTTTTAGATGAGTCATTAGCCAATTAAGATTAAAATATATTAAATTATTATATTTTGATTTGACAAAGTTTAAATAATAATTTACATATAAAATTACTCTCTCAATAAAAAAACTTCCTCTATGCATCATCAATAAAGAGAACTTAGGAAAAAATTATATATTATAATTATAAAAATAATTAAAATATTATATTTAAGGTAAAAAAATTGACACGCTAACTCTTACAATGAGAATTTATTTTCTCCTTTTCTTTTAATATGAACTGTATACATTTATTTACAATAATTTTTTTAAATGACTAATATGCTATTTTAATTTTAGTAAGGAGTTTCATTAAAATATAAACTAAAAATAAATAGAATAATAAAATTACTCTCGTGTGGTGATGAAGGGTGGGATATGTAGGAAGTAGACACAGGTAAATTGTGACCAACGAAATGGAATAATTTTTTGTACAGATAGTCAAATGGATAACGACAACAATGCAGTCTTTTATATATATATATAAATATATATATATATATATTTATATATTTATCTTTTGACCCAATTAACAAGAAAGTTTAATTATTTAAAATTCACAATGTTAATTTCTAGAAGGGACGCGATAATTGAAAACAATTTGGTTGTCAGCTCAAGCTAACGGTAGGAGTGAGTTTTTTTTATAGAAATAAAAATAAAAATAAAAATAAAATTAAATTATAAATAAATTTTAAAAGTTTATTTGATAAGATAGAAATGAGTATAAAATTAGTGTATATTTTTTTATAATTTAGGATAAAATTATCTAAAATATTTTATTTATAACCTAATAAAAGTTAAAGTTATCCAAAAATTTTATAATTAGAGTAAAATTGTTTTAAAATTTTCACCATCTCAATTTATAACTTTTCTGATAGTACTAAAATTGTCCAAAATATTAAAAGTGAAAGTAACTTTTATCATATCAAATGAAAAAAATAAAAGATTATATTTCTACTCCTACTTCCACCTACCAAACATGCCCTAAGTCTCAACGATACAACCCAAGAGAAAAGCTGCCTCATTTTGCCTACATTAATACTACATGTTATTATAACAAGTAAATTGATTTTATTATATATAAATTATTTTATAAATAATTTAAACCAATAAATAATTAAAAAATTATATAACATTTAATATTCTGATCTTATTTCTCCTATATTTTTAGTATTATAATTTTATATAATTTTATCTATAATTTTTTTAATTTAATTTAATTTTATACATGATTTTATTTATCAAATACTAAGAATTGTACTAAATTAAAAAAATTATAAGTAAATTGTACTAAACTAAAAAGATTATGGATAAAATTATACTATATATAAAATTATAATACTGAACATATATAAAAAATAAAATTAGGATAATAGTGTTATATATCCTATAATTAAATTCGCTGATGGATGAGTCACAAGCTGACAACGTATGAAGACGCATTTTACAACTTTTAATTTAATATTTTATTTAATAAAAAAAAGAATGTATCTTTCAAAGTATGAGTAAAGCCACGCAGACGCATATAATGATATAATAATATTTTTTTTTGCCGTAAAATCCCTTTAATGATTAGAATTAAGTACTTTATTGATAAAGTACTAGTACGAGAATAGGTTGTTGCAAAAAATGGACTAAAAGATGCGAAAAAAAATCTATACTTGAAAATAATGACAATGAAGTCTAACAAAGATACAGATCCTCTTAAGATTCCTCGATTATGCTGATTGTGAGAGCTTTATTCATGGCTAGCCAATAATATTTTTTTCTGGCATGTTCCATTTTTCATGCTTTTTCCGTATTTTGTTTTCATTTGTAATGACAATATTATCTATTTTTTTATTATTTTATTTTAAGAGAATATAAATAATTGCTGTATGCAAAATTAAATTAGTGAAAACTAGATTAGTTACTAAACCGATTAAAATAATAGTTTCAAGATTAGTGGTCAAACCAAGATTAAATAATTTTGTTTAGAATAATATAATTTAATTAAAATATATAAAAATATTTATATATAACTATAAGAGAAAAACATTTAAATAAAAATATATTAATTTATAAATAAATAAAATATTTATATATAAATTATATATAATTTAATAAAATAAAAATAGCAAAATATAAATATAATAAATTGTTATTTTTTTTATTTAGAGCAGTTCCTACAGAAAAAGTTATACAAAATTCAACTTAGTTCACACTCCCATAACTTGTTTAGTTGATAGGTCATTTGTTTTTTTTTAATTCAATTAATTGATCAAATCGACAGAGTAACAGGTCCAAATTTCAATACAATGTGAATTCATAATTTTCAACTAATTTATTTTGAAAATATATAAAAGATTCACACTTGTTTTTATGGGACTCAAGTGATCACACCACTTGGCCAACAAATCTACGATATTTAATATATATTTGACTATTAGTATATAGCTTGTTCAAGATTTGTTGGCGTCAATTATTTGTCAAGTTTAATTAATATTACCTTATTTAATGGCTTATGTCCCTCTTAAGTCACTTCATGTACAAAGAAGAGAAGCGACAGTGGCCCCAAAAAAATTTCATGCCGCGAATGGAAATAGAAAATCAATATTTTTTGGGTATTCAAATGAAAATTAATTTAGAACTTCGTAACAAATTGTAATATTAAAATAATAAATAAAATTTGAAGTAGGCGTTTCCCTTCCATTTATCACAAAGTTTCCTCCTCGATTCAACTTCTTAAATGTGGTAAAAAAAACACTCCGATAAAATAATTTGATAATCTTTAATATAAAATTTAATTAATAAATTAATATTAATTTTAAATATAAAATTTATTTTTATATTTATTATTTTTTTAAAAAATATTATACTTATTAATATTTTCTTAACAATAATACTCTTTTAACAATGTATAAAAGAGATGATGAGTTAAAGATGATAATTATAATATTTTAGTAGAATTAGGTCATATTAATTATTTTTTTAATATATAAATTGATTACATATATCATATATTAAAAATTAGAATAATATATTTGTAATTCTTTCCCTCCTAAAATCACGTTTGCAATTTGAACCCTCATAGGTAGATATTTCTCAATTCATTCAATTGTACAGGATGTTATTGATAATACACAGATTAAAGCGTTATTAATTAATTATAGAAATATTTATTTGCCAGGGAATGAAATGAAAAAAAAAAACTGAATAATTAAATTGAGAATAATCTTATTTGAAACTAACTAAATTAAAAATAATTTTATGAGGAACTAAATTTTTGAAAAAAAAAGTTTGGCTAAAGAATTGGATTTCTAATCTTAAAGTTATTAATATAAAATTTCAGTGACACTATTTTCCTATGGATTTGTCGTTTTTATATATCTATAGAATTTAAATTTATGCTGCTATCTATATATGTATTATCGTCATCTCGGACTTGTGAAGTGTGAACACAATATATTTAAAATTAATTATTAATATTAAAAAAACGTCAATTCTTAGATTTTTATTTTCTTCGGGCAAATCAATGAACCAGCTCAGGATAAAGTAGAAGAAATTTGTAGGCAGCTACGTCATCTCTATTTAACATATAAATATAAAATTCATAAAATAAGTAGGATAAATGATTTATAGAAACTAATATTTATTATATTTATCTTTATATGTCCATGGGCATCAATAATTAAATAAAGAGAGAATAATCTTGTCAAAGACGGCTGAACAACCATATTTTCATTAAAAGATTAAAATAATCTGAAATAGCTCTGTTAAATTTTGGAATTAACTTTCATTATGAAATTACCACATTACCCTTAAGCTCGATGTTCATCTTTAGCATGCAAAACTCATTTGTGTCTTTATCCCCCTTTTCTTCTTTTTTTCCTAAAAATTTTTTCTCCTATTTTTATGCAACATATTAATTATTAACTATGACGGTAATTATAATATCCAATTAATTTTTTTAAATAGAATAAAAATTAAATAAATTAATTGATTATAATTAAATCTAAATTTTTAAAATTTATTTATATTATATATTTTTTAATTTATCTAAATTCTTACTATAAAGAGACTAAGTGGTAATGATATTTTGAAAATGAGAAAAACAGTGTACTATTAAAAAAACGTGGAAATTAATTAATTATTCAAAGTAAATATTTGTGCTACTCCGTCAAATATGTCACCAATCAATATTTTAACGTTGCTTTTTAAATTTTGTTTCTTTTTCAAATATTGGTTATGATCAGAGTTTGGGTGAGGCTATAATTAAGGTGGTGGTTTAGGTCCAATCTTGGAAAGTTTAAGGAACTCAAAGATCGCCAATATTAAATAGTCAAATTATTAGTAATATATTAAAAAGCATTTATCTCTCTTCATTCATATATATGATCAATTTCTCATGCATTTACAGAAGGTAAAATTAATAAAAAAAATTAAAATCTTAACTACCTAATTGTTTCTTTTGATAAATGTGTATTACTGGGTAAAAATACATTATATTTAAAATAGATAATATTAGTAGATAGTTTAATCCTTTAACATGATATATTTGAGTTCAAAAAAATAGGCCATGTATATAGAATTTTTTTTATTTAAATAAGCAAAATCTATCTCAAAAAAATTAGTCTCTATTTATCAATTAGGATATACTATTTAGACCTCAAAAACACGGACAATAGTAATTCTAATTCACGACCCAACAATCCCCCGTCTCTTGTTGTTCTTGTTTTTTCTTTCTCTTTTTATTAGTTTTAATTGTACTAGTATTTTCTCAAAGTGTTGTGTGTGAATACGGAGACGAGTGAAGACTGTGAGATATTTATTATATTCTATAATATATTTAGATATTAATTAGAATAATTAATAAATATTTTTGAGTATGACCCATAGTCATTTGGGCACAGTCCAAGGTGGGTTAGTGACTCAGTTTATTTAAGGTTGATTTTCTTATGGTGAAAAATAATAATTTACAATTGAGATATATCGTGCGATTGTTTTCTGAGTCCAGAGGGAGACCTAGTTTTTCAGCTTTCTCTCGAATGTTCCCCACTGGTGACGGCAGCTCACAAGTTGCTATCACTGTGCCTAATCACCAGTTGGAAGAACCTGTCGTTTATCTAACGGTGTTTCCTTATTAACAGGTGTCTCTAATTGATTCTATTTCTTCCCGGATCCAGATCAATAAAGTTAATGGCAAGAGATAATCTTATATTTTCGCTACATCTTGTATTTATATATATGATAATTTAAATTGATTATTTTATTTTTAAGATGTTTATTTTCTACCAAAAACAAGTTGTATCCACAAGGAAAATCCAAGTCCGATAGGCTGTATTTTCTTAAAGTTCGACCTGACTTGTGATTAAGTGCATTAATTTCGGATATTATGTTTCCAACACCAATAAGGGGAAAAAATAATTCTTCCAAGACGTATCACTAAATTAAATTTTATCTTTATCAACAAAATATTTTTTACGTTTTAATTTAAACTCAAAATATTATATTTAATCATTTACCAACTATAACTCACACTAATTAAGGTACACATTCGTTAGTTATATATGGGTCAAAATGCCTTTTACTTACTTTTAAATTAAGGTTTATTTTAGTCTTGTCAAGATTTGGAAATGCTGGAGTTAGCAAAATAATAATATATATGGTTTGGAATGGAATTTTTACAAAATAATTAAATTGTATATTTAAATATATGGAACTAATTATTTATTTATTTAAATAATATGTACATATAACGCTCAAGATGAAAGTCAGACAAGAGATTACAAAATGTAACAAGTAGCCTGAAGTCTTAATTACGTAACTGCATGTGCCATGTTCATGCAATGTACAAAGTCAACCTCTCTGAATATAATTTTGGATATACTTGTAAATTACATGGAATTTGATTCATCAAATTTAATCATCAGAGGGAATATAATGGAAAACAATGTCCAAATTAAGACGCGTTCATTAATTCATTTCGGTCTTAATCATGAACTCTCCCATCACCTTAATTACTATTGATTCTTTCGAATATAAGAATAAAAGTTAATCATTATTAGGATTGCCGACATATATTTTCACTGAAATTAAAATCCAAGTATTCCTTTAATAATTAAACATATACCACTATAGAGTATTAATTTGTTCAGGATTTTTTTGGCTCAATGACAATCTTCTTCTTCCTTGGAAATCGTGGAATCATCAAGTAATGGGAGGACTTAACAGCACGTTTGATAGGATGAAATAATTTTTTATAAAAATAAAAATAAAAATAAAAATAAAATTAGACTACAAATAGATTTTAAAAATTTGTTTGATAGTATGAAAATGAGTATAAAATTAATGTATATATTTTTGTTATAATATGGGGTAAAATGGTCTAAAATATTTTTTTTATAACTCATGAAGGGTTAAAGTTATTTAGGAATTTTATAATTAGGGTAAAATGGTCTAAACAATTTTACTTCCATTTCTATTATCTTAATTTTTAACTTTTCTGTTGGAACTGAAATGACTCGAAATGTCAGAAGTTGAAGTAGAGATGACTTCTGTCGTACTAAATGAGGGAACTTCTACTTCCACTTTCTACCTACCAAATATGCCCTAAGAGTTTCACGTCTTCCTTCCTCTAATGGGTACTATTGGTAAGATGAAAACTTTTTGATGAAAATAAAAGTAGAAATAAATTTAGGTTAAAAATGAGTTTTAAAAAGTTGTTGGTAGGATATAAATAAGTATAGAATTTGTTTATATTTTTTTTATAATTCAAGGTAAAATAGTTTAAAATATTTTTTTATAACTTAAAAAAGATTAAAATTGTCTAAAAATTTTATAATTTGAGGTAAAATAATATAAAATATTTAACTCTCACTTCTCTCATCTTATTTTCTAACTTTTTTTTATAAAATTAAAATGACTAAAAATATTAGAAGTAGAAATAATTTTTATTATATTAAATAAAAAATACTTAATTTTAATTTTACTTCCATATTATTAAACATGCCCTATATCTATCACTTCCTTCCCCCTTCGATGATCGTCCTTGCAGGCAAATCATCAAAGTTAAGAACGAAGAAGTGATGGGCCTAATCTTCTAATATCGATATTTTTTTTAATATATATGTTTTTTAAAAAAAGTTAACTCCTATATTAAATATCGATATCTAATATAGAAGCTAACTCCTTGTTAAGAAAATCCTGAAGATGCAACTTGCGAGTTCAAACCTCCTTAGGCATAATGGTAGATGAGTGGAGGATATAAAATATAAAAAATATTAAATTGGTGCCTATATATGTGTATTGTAGGGCTAAGTATAAAAATAATTATTCCATCAAGTAATTATATGTTGTCGCCAATAAGAAAATATTTGAACTTTATATTTAATCAAGGGTAAAGGTACATTTAGTACCTCAAACTAATTTTATAGGAACAATTAACACCCTAAAATATTTAAGGATACAATTAACACCCCAAATTAATTTTAGAAGTGTAATTAATACCTTAAAGTATTTAAATTGTTATAATTTTACTCATTCGTTAATAAAAATATAAATTTTTGTTTGAAACATATCACATAAACTTTTTATTTTGACACATTATTTTTTAAAAAGTTATATGTACAATATTATTTTAATAAATTATACTAAATAAATCATAAAATTGTTCAATATTCACATATAAATTCTATATAATCTCAATTTTAAAAAATTTATTCACTACTCATTTTTAAGCAATATGACACGTGTGACATTTTAAATAATAATATGTTAAAATAAAAAATGTATGTAATATGGATCAAATATAAATTTGTGTTTATGTCAGTAAAAATATAAAATTATACTAATTTAAATATTTTAAAGTACTGGTCACACCTCTAAAATTAGTTTAGAGTGTTAATTATATCTTTAAATATTTTAAAATATTAATTATTTTTTTTAAATTAATTTAAAATATTGAATTGACCTTTAGCCTTTAATTAATAATGGTCCTTTTCTGTGTGTCGCAGTCGTTAGCCAATCTATTTCTATTTCTTTGTTCACCCATGGACCACAGATTTGTGCGTGTACGTTGGGAGAAAGCAGGCTTCACTCTTGATGCTGCCGAGTCAAGTGGCTGAGAATTTTTCACTATGAAGACTTAGGGTGTATTTGGATTAGTTTTGGAGAATAGATTTTGGGAAGAATAGATTTTGGAGAATAGATTTTGGGAATAAAGATGTTTGGATGATTATTAGGAGAATCACTTTTTATATTGGTAAATTATCAAAAAGGGTATGATATGATTACAAGTAAGAGAGAAGAAAGAAGAGAGAGAAGAGAGTGTAGAGAGGAGAGAGCAAAATAGAGATAAGAGAAGAGAGTGGAAAGAGAAAAAGAGAGATAAGAGAAGAGATAGGAGAGATGATAGAGAAGAGAGAGGAGAGAAGGTGTAAGAAAAAATAGGGATAGAATAGTAATTGGATAATCCATAACCTAGGTTTCAAACCAAAAGCTATTTTCAGTGGCTTATTCAAAACCTATGTTTCAAACAGAGGTTTTGCCCAAAATCAATTCTCAACCAAAATTGTTAACGGCTATTTTGGCCCAGAATCCATTCTAAAACGCTATGCCAAACACGCACTTAAATTTATATAATTGTTAAAGACTACGATTATTTTTAATAAAAATATATATAATTATATCTCATCTCACAAAACCCAAAAAAATGCACGTATTAACAATAAATATTGGTAGTATTTTTTATAGACTTCTTGAGCTTCTCATCTTTGGATTATCAGTTTAGGCCATATTCTTTAGGTTCTTATAGTTTTTATTTTTAATTCTTAGTTTGGTATCTATTTGCTTTTCTCTCATTGATAAATTTTTTAATTATGTTTTGTTAGCACTATTGACTTTAATAACTTTACTCTATTAATATTATTAACCCTTATATAAAAATTAACTGTGTTAATAGAATTTAATTAAGGGATATATTAAGGAGAGAAAAATATACAAAAATTAAAGAAAATTATAAGTATGCCAAAGAATGGTTTTCATAAGTTTATCACAAATGAAGTTGAGTGTTTTCTTTTGAGCGATGAGGAGTGGAGTATACGGCCCTGTTTTTGATTAGGACTGGTGGGGGCTCACCATTTCCATTTTGGACGGATGATCCGTGATGAAGCTGTTAGAAATGTTAGAACTAAATCCTGCAAAGTTGAGGGGCTTTGTCAATTTAAAATATTTAGGATTAAATTTTTTAATAATATAATTTATTTTATTTTTGGGTTTTAGCACTCGTTTGTGTTAAAAAAAAAATGAACAAGGCCATTGTCAGGGTCGGATACACAGGCTAGGATTGGATTTAATGGGAGTTATGTTTGCCATAACGTTGGCAAAAATAATTTTTATTCTAATTGATTTTTATAAACTAAAATTAAAATTAAAGTCGCATGATTTATGTTACGTTTATACAGACTTTTATTCTTATTATGTTTTATAAAATAAATTTATTTAGATAATATATTAAAAAATAAACTGATATGTAAAACGACAGAAAAATATTAAAATATGAGAAATTTGGAAGAGGGTAATAGAGGAATATATAGCGTACTCCAGTAGTTGAAAATTGCTTTGATTTTAAAATAAATTTAGTTAAGAGTTAACATAAATAGTAAAGAATAGACCTATATCTTATAAAGACGCGAGTTTTATTTTCGTTGTAGTTATGAGAACTCTTTTAGTAAGTGATCTCATAAGTCTCCTATAAATATTCTTTAAACCCTAGGAATATGTCCTAATCTTAGTAGGGGATCAGTGCCGAATTCACATAAATTTTTTTGTAAAAAAAAAAAAAAAGTTTGGCTCAAGAATTCAAATGATATAAAAGCTATGCCACACATTGGACTTTTGGTATGTTTAGTTGGAGGGAAGTGGGGGTGGGGAAGTAGAAGTGAACTCTTCTATTTCTTTTGTTTAGTATAATGGAAGTTAATTTTACTTCTCTTTCTCTTATTATTTCAATTCTATCAAAAAAAATTAGGAATTGAGATGATAAAAGTAGGAGTAAAATTTTTTAGATTATTTTACCTCTAATTATAAAATCTTTGGACAACTTTAACCCTTATTGTTATAAATATTAACAAAATGGATGTCCATAACTACCAACTCTTAGGATTCCTTTTCTCTTAATGTCTTTAACTTCATAACATCCTCAATGAATTACTTGGAGGAGTTTCTTATTGTAAAATATCATTATGTTACCATTTATTTCTTTGTAACCTTTGTATTAACTTTAAGGGTTGGAGGCCTATAAATAGAGGCAATGTAGAAGAGAAAAAGATACCCCATGTGAATGAGAAATACTCCTTTTGCTCTCTCCCCTAAATTCTTGTCTTGTTATCCTCTTTTCTTCTCTAATTTTCTTATTTTTATAACACGTTATCAGCACATTGCTCTGAAAAATTTAAGGTATAAATTTCATGTCAATTCATATATTATTATGCTCAATTATATACAAATTTTATTAGTTTTCTCTTTATCTAATTATCATATATATTTTCTTTTCTTTATCATATGCTATGTTAATATGTTTTAGTAGTATATAATATTTTCCTTTACCCTATTACACGATTTCCCTTACCTAATTATTACGGGTAAATTTTATTTTCTATATATTTGTTATATATTCTACTGTTATTTATTATGTTATGCTTTTATATTCATTTTAATTTTTGTTGTTAGATTATATATATATATATATATGTGTGTATAGATTATCTTTATTATATTTTATTCTTAAGTAAAATATTATGTTGTTATTTTTTTCCTTCTTTAGATATATTATTATGACTGATTCTTTATTTATATGGATGTGTATTGTTGTTTACATTTCTAATTCCCCTTTTCTATATGTTGTTTATATTTCCAAATCTCCTCCCCATATATTCATTAAATTACTTATACTATGTTACTATTTATATATTAGATTTATATTATTTCTAATTCTATATATTGAAACATATTATTTATATTATTTATATTTATGCATGTTTCTTGATGTTATTTAATTTATTTCGTTACATTTATTTATTTTATTTATTTATGTTGTTTCTATTGTAGTATTATTTTCTCTGTATTATTTATATTATTCCAATTATATATTATTTTATATTATTTATCTAATTGCCTAGGTGTTACTATATATATTATATTTATTTATTTATTTATTTTATTTTATTTCTTTATTTATGCCATTTATATTTTATTACTTTTATTGAATTTATATTTATTTTGAATATATAATGTTTATTTGATTTATGTTTTTATCATAATATTTTTTTCAATTAATTTTATCATAATTTTAATTGTTATTATTATTATTTTAGTTTGATCCATGGCTAATCTTACCAAACTCGAGTTTATCGCTCTTGATATCTCGGGAAAAAAATTATCTGTCTTGGGTTTTAAATTCTGAAATTCACCTACATGCCAAAGGTCTAGGGAATGGTATTTTACCTGAAAATGAAACAAGCAGTCAAGACAACGCTAAGGCTATGATTTTCCTTCGTCACCATTTACATGAAGGGCTAAAAGCTGAATACCTAACGGTGAAAGATCCGTTAGAGTTGTAGAATAATTTAAAAGAATAATATGATCATCACCAAAAGACGGTAATTTTGCCCAAAGCTCATTATGAATGGTTGCATTTGAGGCTACAAGATTTTAAATCTGTATCTGAATATAATTCAGCTATTTTTAAAATAAGTTCTCAATTGAAATTGTGTGGTGAAAAAATAACAGATTAGGACTTATTAGAATTTTTTTTTTCAACCTTTCATGCTTCAAATGTGCTCCTGCAGCAGCAATACCGTTATCATGATGGGGGGAGTAATTATAATCCGAATGGATCAGCTCTATTCCCTGAAGCGAATGTGACTGAACGTACTAATTTTTATGCCTATGGTCGTGGTCGTGATAGTGGCCGTAGTCGTGGTAGGGGACATGGCAATTACCGTTATCATGATGGGGGGAGTAATTATAATCCGAATACCCACCAAAAGAAGAAACATAATGAAGGGCAGAAAAAAGACAAGGGTGGTCCCTAAAAAACTGTGGAAAATTTATGTTATAGGTGTAGAATGAAGGGGCACTGGTCGCGTACCTGTCGTACGCCTGAACATCTAGCAAAACTTTATCAAGCCTTCATAAAAAAAATTCAAAGAATATGGAAGCAAATATGATTTTCCAAGATGATGATGTTGAGGCAAATTTTGAATACAAAAATGAAGATACCAATTAGCTAGATTATGGCCTTGATGCTATGGCACATTTAGACGTGGCTGATTTCTTTGAGAATCATGATTAGACAAATAAATTTGGCAGAAAAAGAATAAGATTAATGTAGTTTATGTTTTATTTATATTTTATCATAATTTAATTTATGCTTTATGCTTTATTTATGTTTACGTTTATTTTCTTATTATTGCTAATAATATATTTTGATACATTTATTTTCTTTTAATGAAGAATATGGATGTTCCTCTCTCTTTTATTGGGTACAAGAATAAAGATATATGTCTCATAGATAGTACTACAACACATACCATACTCAAAGATAAAAAATATTTCTTATTTGACAATGAATAGTGCAAGCATCAATACTATAGGGGGTAATACAAACCTAATTGAAGGCTCCGGAAGAGCAATGATAATATTACTCAAAGGGATAAATTTTGTTATTAATGATGCTTTATATTCCTCTAATTCTCAAAGAAATTTGTTAAGTTTTAAGGATATCCGCCGAAATGGATATCATATTGAGACTATAGATGAGAAAAGTATTGAATATCTACATATTACAATTGTTAGACATGGAGAAAAATGTGTTCTTGAAAAAGTACCTGCATTATCTTCTGGTTTGTATTATATAAATATTAGTATAATTGAAACAAATGTCACAGTAAACCAGAAGTTTACTGATAAAAGTACATTCATTGTTTGGCATGATCGGTTTGGCCATCCCGGATCAACTATAATGAGAATAATTATTGAAAATTCACATGGAGATCCATTGAAGAGCCAAGAGATTCTTCAATTTAAAGATTTCTCATGTATTGCTTGTTCTCAAGGCAAACTAATTACAAGACCCTCATTAACAAAAGTTGGGGTAGAATCCCCAGCATTTCTAGAACGTATCCAAGGGGATATATGTGAACCTATTCATCCACCATGTGGACCATTTAGATATTTTATGCTATGCATATACAAGATGGCCACATGTGTGTTTGTTATCTACACATAATTTAGCATTTGTAGATTATTTGCTCAAATAATTCGATTAAGAGCACAGTTTTCAGAATATGCAATTAAGACAATTCGTCTTGATAATGCGAGTGAGTTTTTATCTCAAATGTTTAATGATTATTGCATGGTAACTGGAATAACAGTGGAGAAATCTGTTGCTCATGTCCACACTCAAAATGGTTTAGCAAAATCATTAATTAAACGCCTCCAATTGATTGCTAGACCAATACTTATGAGAACAAAACTTCCCATTTCAGCATGGGGACATGCAATTTTACATGCAGCAGCAATTATACGAATTAGGCCAACAAGTTATCATAAATTCTCCCCATTACAACTGGCTTTTAGTCAAGAGCCAAATATTTCTTATCTTAGAATTTTTAGATGTGCGGTATTTGTCCCAATTGCTCCACCACAACGCACAAAGATGGGACCTTAGAGAAGGTTAGGAATATATATTGGTTATGAATCTCCTTCTATAATCAAGTATTTAGAACCACTAACAGGAGATTTGTTTACGGCACGTTTTGATGATTGCCATTTTGATGAGACAAAATTTCCAACATTAGGGGGAGATAATAAGCAGCTGGATAAAGAAATCACATGGAAAGCGTTATCGTTGTCTCATTTAGATCCTCGAACACAACAATGTGAGTTTGAAGTTCAAAAAATAATTTATTTACAAAATATTGCAAATCAACTACCAGATGCATTTACTGACCCCAAGAGAATTACCAAATCTCATATTCCAGCTGAAAATGCCCAAATTAGAATTGATGTCCCAGCAGGACAAGTAGCAAATCAAAAGACCCCAGAAAAGGTCTAGGTACCTGAAAATAATGAAGAGATCTCAATAAGTTATGTCACTATGGGAAAAAGATGGAACCGAGAAAATATAGTCGTCGACGATATTTTTTCATACAATGTTGCAGTTGAAATAACTAATCAAAGTGAGGATCTTGAACCTATGTCAGTTAAAGAATATAGACATAGAAATGATTGGCCAAAATGGAAAGACGCAATTCAAGCAGAATTGAATTCACTTTCAAAACGTGAAGTTTTTGGACCTATAGTCCAAATACCGAATGGTGTTGAACCAGTTGGGTATAGATGGGTTTTTGTGCGAAAACGAAATGAGAAAAATGTGGTTGTTAGATATAAAGCACGACTCGTGGCACCAGGTTTTTCGCAAAGACCTGGCATTGATTATGAAGAAACATATTCTCCTGCGGTGGATACAATTACTTTAAGATATCTAATTAGTCTAGCAGTGCATGAAAGACTTGATATGCGTCTGATGGATGTTGTTACAGCATATTTATATGGTTCTTTAGATACTGAAATTTATATGAAAATCCCTGAAGGATTTAAATTGCCTGAAGCATGTAAGAATTCTCGAGAAAATTATGCAATTCGTTTGCATAAATCCTTATACGGATTAAAATAATCTGGAAGAATGTGGTATAACCGTCTAAGTAAATATTTGTTAAAGGCGGGTTACAAAAATGACTCAATCAGTTCAAATGTTTTTATAAAAAGGAATACATCAGAATTTGTTATAATTGCTGTCTATGTGGATGACTTGAATATAATTAGAACTCTTGAAGAGCTTCAAAAAGTAGTAGATTGTTTAAAGAGAGAATTTGAAATGAAAGATCTCGGAAAAACAAAATTTTATCTCGGTTTACAAATTGAGCACTTAACAAATAGAGTTTTTCTTCATCAATCAGCTTATATTGAAAAAAATATTAAAGCAATTTTATATGGATAAAGCGCATCCATTAACTACTCCAATGGTTGTGAGATCGCTAGTTAAAGAAAATGATCCTTTTCGCCTTCAAGAGGAAAATGAAGAACTTCTTGGTCCAGAAGTACCATATCTTAGTGCTATAAGGGCACTAATATATCTTGATAATTCAACACGACCTGATATTGCATTTGCGATGAGTTTATTGGCAAGATTTAGTTCTTCCCCAACAAGAAGACATTGGAATGGAGTTAAACATATATTTCGATACCTTCGAGGGACAATTGATATGTGATTATTTTATTCTAATGAATCTGGATCACAATTGATTGGTTATGCAGATGCAGGATTTTTATCAGATCCACATAAAGGTAGATCTCAGACAGGATATTTATTTACTTGTGGAGATACAGCTATATCTTGGCGTTCAATAAAGCAAACTTTATCAGCTACCTCATCAAATCATGCAAAAATAATTGCAGTTCATGAGGCAAGTCGAAAATGTGTTTGGTTAAGGTTAGTAATCCAACATATCTAAAGAATGAGTGGCCCACTTCCAAAATAAGAGATTCTAACAGTAAATATGAAGATAATACAGCATGCATAGCCCAACTAAAAGGAGGATATATCAAAGGAGATAGAACAAAACATATTTCTCCGAAATTCTTTTTCACTCATGATCTTATGAAAAATGGTGATATAGATGTTCAGCAAATTCGATCATGTGACAACTTTGCAGATTTGCCAGAAGCACCGAGCCCCATATGGGAAAATCGAATTTCCAAGATTTAGTGGATGATGAACACTGAAGGCTGAAAAATTCTTCAGATATTACCACACACCGGAAGAGGAAAAGGTAGAAATTGCAGCAATGTATATAGAGGGGGATGCACTGGACCTATTCTCATGGATGAACTCGGAAAGAACTATACTGTATTGGGAGGAGTTGGTAAAAACTCTGAATGAACATTATGGACCATCGGAATTCTTAAATTCGGACGAGTATCTTTGCAGTATACGGCAGACAGGGAGTGTAGCCGATTATCGACAAGAATGGGCTCGGAGAGTCGCGAGAGTCATGAATTGGCCTGACCACTGCCTGCTGGGGGTGTTTCTGAATGGATTGAAGGAGGAGCTTAGGATAGAGGTGCGCCTCCACAAGCCTAGATCAGTCTACAGAGCTTCAAGCATCGCACTGGAGTTGGAGAAAGCCAGTGGATCGGGTGGTGGAAATAAGGCCGGATCGTCATAGGGCACAACCCGACCTAATCCATCCACTCAGTCTGGCCCAACTGTTTCGCACCTTCGACCCAACCCCAGCAATCCATACTCAAACTCGGCGACAGCATCGCAAGCTCGACTCCCATCAGCTACTCTGAAAAATTCACGACAAGGGGGTATGCAAGATGCCCATGGCCTGGTGCGCCCACCCGAGCCCGGCCAAAAAATGCCCTGCCCAGCCCGGTAAAAAATAGCCCGAAAAAAATAGGCAATTTCGGGCAGGGAGGGGCATCAGGCAGGGGTTGCTGCCCTGCCCGTTTGGCCCGGCCCGGTGATATCAGTTAATACTTCACTTATGACATTCAGATTTCAAAGTTCAGACTTCAGACATTGCACAAAAGACAGAAAGAGGGCTTCGCTTAGGGTTCATTGTTTTCTCCTGTCGACTATCAATTCCTCTCCCTGAGCTCACGAATCATGATCGCCAATCGCCATATCTGCAGTCACAGTTTTGCTTCTGCAGTTCCGCCTTCCAGTTCAGCACTTTACCCACACTTAAGCTCTGCCAAAACCTCCTCTCTTGATCGCCATATCTGCAGTTCTGCACAAATCATTCAAAGGAATGAGAGCTCAGTTCAACACATTTCCTTCTAATCGCGGAGTGCTTTTTCAGGTACTATATCCCTCCTCAAGGGTTTTTTTAATTTTTGAAAAAGATAGAGGCATTTGGATACGTGGTCTCCCAATAGTGTTCATCTCTTGCAAATTGAAATTTTATTTTTTTTCTTCTCCTTCATGTTCTGGATTCAATGATGGAATGTGCTTCTTGAGCTCTAAGCTGAGGAATAACTAGATTCTCTAATTTATTAAGTTATGGAGGGATTTTTAAAATTGATAGTGATAGTGGCATGTGGTTGGTTTGGCTTTAATTTAATTTAATTTAATTCAAGTTTGTCTTGTACGATCAAAAATTAGTACTTCTAGCATAATTTTATTTTGGATTCTGATTTGACACATGGTTTTAGGAGCTGTAATCTATCCACACGATGTTTGGCTATCAATGACTTCTAGCGTGAGATGACTTTCAACATAATTTTTGTCTGGAAACTTGAGGCTGAAAAATCTATTCAAATCTTCAAATGCTATCCTTTTTGTTTCAACATGATGTTCATGCATAAGAACATCAAATGTCATTACTAATTGAAGCTTCATTGTTTTGACGTGGTGATCTTTGCTTACATGTAAAGAACAAGGCGTTTTTTGTTAGTGATATGGTTTTGATTCTGGACTATCATGGCAGTGTGTTATGTGTATGTGTCAAGTTTCCATTTTGGGGCTGAAAGTTCTTCATGTATCCATGTTTCTGCATATATGTTTCTGCACACCTGCTGATTCTGTTTTGTTTCAACATGATGTTCATGCATAAGAACATCAAATGTCATTACTAATTGAAGCTTCATTGTTTTGACGTGGTGATCTTTGCTTACATGTAAAGAACAAGGCGTTTTTTGTTAGTGATATGGTTTTGATTCTGGACTATCATGGCAGTGTGTTATGTGTATGTGTCAAGTTTCCATTTTGGGGCTGAAAGTTCTTCATGTATCCATGTTTCTGCATATATGTTTCTGCACACCTGCTGATTCTCTTTTGTTTCAACATGATGTTCATGCATAAGAACATCAAATGTCATTACTAATTGAAGCTTCATTGTTTTGACATGGTGATCTTTGCTTACATGTAAAGAACAAAGCTTTTTTTGTTAGTGATATGGTTTTGATTCTGGACTATCATGGCAGTGTGTTATGTGTATGTGTCAAGTTTCCATTTTGGGGCTGAAAGTTCTTCATGTATCCATGTTTCTGCATATATGTTTCTGCACACCTGCTGATTCTCTTTTGTTTCAACATGATGTTCATGCATAAGAACATCAAATGTCATTACTAATTGAAGCTTCATTGTTTTGACATGGTGATCTTTGCTTACATGTAAAGAACAAAGCTTTTTTTGTTAGTGATATGGTTTTGATTCTGGACTATCATGGCAGTGTTGTTCTGTGTATGTGTCAAGTTTCCATTTTGGGGGTGAAAGCTCTTCATGTATCCATGTTTCTGCATATATGTTTCTGCACACTTGCTGATTCTGTTTTCCCAAATGGCATTGGTTGTGATATGTGGCCAGCCGTCTAGACTCCAGGCATTGTGTCTCTTTTTTTCCAGCTGCATCATTGAATAGGTTAATCATATAACTGGTCTGTGGTTGGTTTTTGTGGTGTTGGCCAATAAAAACTTGCCACCTCGTCTATTGTTCCATTGAAGTGCAAGTTTGGAACTACTAATGACTGAAGATCATTTTAATTGCAATGGACTTCAAAACTTTAATTGCAATTGTTGTCGCCTTGTTTCTAGTTGATTATAAATATTTTTTAAATCTTTAAGACATAAATATGATATTATTTTAGAAATTTATGATTGCAGATTTTTTTCTCACAATATGAGCAGGACATCACTATTTGGGCATGCCCAACCCGACATAGTTAGGGTTTTTACCGGGTAGGACCGGGCACCAAGCTGCAAAATGCAACCCATGTATTTTTCGGGCAAGGCACCGGGCAGGGGGGCTGCCCTGACCATGCACACCCCTGCCGACAAGGCAACAACGACGAGATAAAGGATTATGCTTCTGGTGTGGTGCTCCGTTCAGACCAGGGCATTGCTGCAACGTCTCCTCCCTTTCACTCCTGGAAAGTGACGACGCGATAGCAGCTCTAGACAGTACGAAATCTTTACTGGAAGACGAGGAAGAGGAAGCTCAGAAGGCGGAAATTTCTTTCAATGCCATTCTCGGAAGATCGTCAGCGTCAACAATGAGGTTGGAAAGAAAATTGAAAAACTATCATGTGGTCATATTGGTTGACAGTAGCTCAACCCACAATTTCATCTCAGAGGAGTTAGTTTATAAGCTGAATTTGCCCTCATAAACGACTCCAATTTTTGGAGTCCAAATAGGTGACAGCAGGACAGTATCATGCTGTCAGATATGCGAGGAGGTCGAGGTAAAAATTTCAGACTTACTTAAACAACCATTTTTCCCGTTCCCGTTGAAAAGTACAGATTTGGTACTGGGTATCAAATGGTTGGCTTCCTTGAATACAATTCAGGCCAACTGGAATGAAATGTTTTATGATTTTTTGGGTCGATGGGAAAAAGTATAAAATATAGGGGATGAGCTCTCACAAGGGTGCACCTATTCAATTTCAAAGCATGCAATCTGACACTACATCATCAACAAGGAGGGTCACGGTATTAAATGTAGAAGCACTCTGCCAACAATTTCAGGGGGGTTTCGCTGAACCACACACACTGCCTCCCCACCGTGGGCTTTATCACTCAATCCCTTTGCTTCCGGGATCTGCTCCATCAAATTGAAGGCCATACAGGTACCCCCACTATCAAAAGAATGAAATTGAATCGCAGATTGCAAAATTACTTGACCAAGGATTCATCAGGCCTAGCTCCAGCCCTTTCTCCAGCCCAGTACTATTGGTAAGCAAAAAAGACCGTTCTTGGAGATTGTGCGTAGACTACCGGCGCCTCAATAAAATCACCATCCCATATAAGTTCCCAATTCCCAATATTGATGAATTGTTAGATGAGTTACATGGGGCTGTGTATTTCTCTAAATTGGATTTGCGATCAGGTTATCACCAGATTAGGGTACTTCCCTCATATGTGCTAAAGACTGCTTTTCGCACTCATTCAGGACACTATGAATTTGTAGTAATGCCTTTTGGCCTCACAAATGCTCCAGCCACGTTCCAAGCAACCATGAATGAGTTGTTTCGCCCCTATTTGCAAAAATTTGTTCTTGTATTCTTTGATGATATTCTTATATACAGTACCGATGTTACAGATTTGTGAAGCACTATGGTATTCTTACTCGACCACTTACAGATTTGACTAAGAAAGATGCTTTTGTTTGGAATGACCGAGCACACAAGGCCTTTGAACAGTTAAACATTGCTCTCACTACCACTCCTATCTTGCATTTGCCAAATTTCCAAATTCCCTTTACAGTGGAGTGCGATGCCTCAATGGAAGGCGTAAGTGTTGTTCTAATGCAAAATGGACACCCTATAGCCTACTTTAGCAAGGGCTTATCCTTTTCGAATCGTTACAAGTCGGCTTATGACAGGGAACTACTTGCCTTAGTACTCTCATTACAAAAATGGCGCCATTACCTGCTGGGCCATCATTTCTTTGTGTAGACAGATCATTATAGCCTCAAATTCCTGCTTGATCAACATACGATCACACCGTCCCAACAGCGCCTCCTGATCAAATTACTTCCTTTTGATTTTTCAATCTCTTACAAGTCAGGAAAACATAACACAGCAGCAGATTCTCTGTCTAGAAGGCCACAGTATGCAGACTTCTACCACCTTGCCATTCCCACGACAGATGAATTACTACAGCTGCCTCAAGCATTGTTAGACGATGCGAAAACAAGAAAAATAATGGAAGGAGTCCAACAGAAAATGCAAACTTGTTTCCAAATTTCTCAGTAGTCCAAGGCAAATTGTACTACAACTCTAGCTAGTCATCCCCAATCACTCCTTACTCAGAGCAACGTTAATCGAGGAAGCTCACTCTACCCCCTCTGGAGAACATGGAGGTTTTCTTAAAACACTAAAGTGGTTGAAGGAGCAATTGTATTGGCGTGGGATAAAGAATGACGTAAAGCGCTATGTCCAACAGTGCTATATTTGCCAACAAAACAAATACCAAACGTTAGCTCCAGCTGGACTCTTACAGCCACTACCCATTCCAGCTCGAATTTGGGAAGATATCTCAATGGATTTCATCTCTAGTCTGCCCAAATCAAAAGGGTTCAATGTCATCTTAGTAGTGGTGGACCGACCCAGCAAATATTGCCATTTCATGCCCTTGTCACATCCCTATTCTACAAAAATGGTAGCGGAGATATTCTGCAGGGACGTTGTCAGATTGCACGGCGTTCCCCGGTCCATCGTTTCAGATAGAGACCCTCTCTTTCTAAGCGAATTCTAGCAAGAACTTCTCCGGATCAGCCAGACACGTCTGCATATGAGCACAGCATATCATCCTGAATCAGATGGGCAGACAAAAGTTGTGAATCGTTGTCTTGAAACATATCTCCGTTGTTTTACTTCGAATCAACCAAGATTATAGAGTACATTTCTCTGTTGGGCAGAATATTCTTTTAACACCAGCTTCCATGTCTCTGCCAATACTACCCCCTTCAAGATAGTATATGGCAGAGAACCCCCTCCTCTAGTTCCCTATGTCAAGGGTGAAACAAAGGTAGCAGAGTTAGAAGAACAATTAGAGCTTCGGGACACAATGATCAAATTGTTACAACAGAACCTGTCTAAGGCCTAACATAGAATGAAAATACAGGCAGATCAGTCCAGAAGGGATTTGCAATTTTCTCCAGGGGATTTGGTTTGGCTAAGCTTGCAACCTTATCTCCAGAAGACACTGTCCAAACGACGATTTGACAAACTTTCCCCTAGGTTTTTTGGCCCCTACAAAGTGATCCGAAAGGTCGGCCAAGTCTCTTATGCTTTGGAGCTTCCTCCCGATGCTAAAATCCATCCTGTCTTTCATGTCTCACTACTGCGACTTGCCATCGGGCCGCCTCAAGGAGCTCACCTTGCTCCGCTACCCTTTTCTTCTGACTTGGAGCGTCTCCTTAATCCCCTCCACGTGCTGCAACACCGTTAGACAAAAGGAGGCATCTTAGAATTACTCGTGCAATGGGCCTCTCGACCAGTTAAAGACGCCACCTGGGAAGATTATGGCTTACTCTCCGACCAATTCCCATCCTTTCGCCTTGAGGACAAGTCGTTTTTCCCGAAGGGCAGTATTGATAGCATAACAACAAAGCCACTAAAGACTTATTCAAGGAGGCAAAAACGTGCAAGAGATCTTTCAGCAAGCAATACTTAGATTATTAATTTCTGTTTATTTTTCTTATGTTTTCCTTCAGCACTTCCTGTTTTTTAGCAACTAGTGGTGACAGTTAAGGACACCCACGACCACATGCAGTAGGTTAGTGGGGATCAGTTTCCATTTTCACATTTTCCCATTTTATTCAGAAACTAACTCTGTAAGTAGCTATATATAAGCCATTTGGCCAGATGGAATGGACATCAGAAATTATTTACAGAGTAACTATTGAGATTCTCTTGGCTTCTACTTTATTTCTTTGTGAGATTCTTGCAGAGAGGTTAAGCAGGAGAGAACATGCCTTACCAAAAAGCCACTGTTAATTATGTATAAGTGTTACCACTTGGATGGTTCATGACGAGCATTTATCTTCAAACTTTGACTTCAAGGATAGAGAGTCGTCTTTGCCATTTGAATCCTCTGTATCTTCACATCAAATAAGTTGATTTTGTTAAGGCCAATCAATAAATTTGCATAATAACAGCCAACAAAACCAAACCTAATTTCTCCAGTTCCATGAGAGATGATTTTCTTAAGATCTTTAGATAAAACTTCTTAACATAAATTTCAATAATACAAATTTGCAGTGAATATGCATTAAACATAACCAATGCCAATAGTGAGAGATGGAGATTGTTCTGTACACTCAATCATAAGATTTTGCAATTGGTACTTTAACAAAGAAGTAAGATATTGTCATCAGATAATGTATGTATTATGTCTTAATTTATAATAATATTTACCATGAGCTTGTCTCAGGGGCCACTGCCTTTTCTGATTCAGCATGAACCTTGATTCACAAGTAGTTTAGAGCTGAACAATTCTAATAAGATAAGAAACATCAATGCAAGACAAATGTGCACCTTTCATCTGCAAAGGCTTCATAGAGAATCCCATAATAACAAATGGAATCGTCAATACAGACTCCACCCAGAATGCATAACGCTACCCAGAATGAGTTCCAATCTGTTTATTGATTTGTGTTAAGGAGCAGGAGGAGCAGATGGTGACATATCTTCAGTATTATTATTCTCTCTAAGCAATGGAGCGGTGTTTGACCTTTGCACTTCACTATCTTCATTAAATCTATCAATACTGCGCAAAAATACACCTGCCGCCACCACATTAATGAAATAAATCAAGAAATGGGCAAATTCAGCAAAGCTCAAGCTCAAGCTCATAATTAGTTTTTCTCCCCCATTTAAATCTAAGAATTTGTATATCAAATACTCCTGCATCATCAAGATAAGGAGATTTGGATATGCCCAAGCAACAATGATAACCTTCTCTCTTCTTTATGATTTCTTGAAAGACTTGAAAAAAGGGAATGAACAGGAATATGATGATTTACCTATAAACCATATTCCAGCTGCTGGGAATAGCACTTAGAGTCAGTGCGGTGGTTCTCCAGTTGTTAACATAACCCTGCCAAATCAGTAACATCCATTTCAGAACTGTTGTGCTTCAAGGTTCCTCTGAACCCGTTTAGCAACTGGGCATTCAAAGAATTACTATAATCAGATATCAATATATTAAGAAGGCTAACCTAGAAAACTTCAACAAGCGGGGAAGATGGCACATCTCTGAAGACATGGATGGCAACGGTGAAGATAGCCATTGATAGAAGCCTCAAACTTGGTTGAACAGAATGAAGGCATACATAATTCATGGGACCCTGAAAGAAAACAGCAAGAAGGTAAGTTCACAGTAAATGGATGTTTTCAAATGATCAACATTTCAGATGAAAATCATTTCTAACGATCACATGCGACCTTGGCTCTCATACAGGTTTGTGTTAAGCAGAATTATCTAAAGCTAGTTATGATGCAGCAACTCAGTTCCAATCAAAATTGATCTTTCAAGAATAATATAATTCAGCCAAATTTTAATGTGAAGTGGATTTTACCCTTTGAAGCCTCTGTATCTTCATATAAAATAAGTGGATTTTGTTAAGGCCAATCAAGAAATTTGCATAATAACAACCAATAAAACTAAACCTAATTTCTCCAGTTCCATGAGAGAAGATTTGCTAAAGATCTTTGGATAAAATTTCTTAACAGAAAGTTGCATTATGCATAATGCCAATAGTAAGAATGGAGATTGTTCTGTACTCTCGATCATAAGATAATGCAATGGGTACTTTAACAAAGAAGTAAGATATTGTCATCAGACGAAGTATGCTATGCATTAATTTATAATAATATTTACCTTGAGCTTGTAAGACAACTGCCTCAGGCGCCACTGCCCTTTTTTGATTCAGAAGGAACAAAACCTGGATTTGCAAGTAGTTTAGAGTTGAACAATTCTAATAGGATCAGAAACATCAATGCAAGAACAATGTGCACCTTTCATATGCAGAGGCTTCATAGACAATCGCATAATAACAAATGGAACCATCAATACAGGCTCCACCTAGAATGCATAACGCCACACCAAATGAGTTCCAATCTGTTTATTGACAAACAGAGGCGGTTATCGAAAGGCCACACAAAATATAAGCATGAGATGGCAAATAAACAAGGAAAAAAAGAGCAAGAAAAACAGAAATTCTTTTCTACATGAATATGTATATTTAGTTCAGGTATGAAAGTCAGAAAAACTTACTAAACCACCAAAAACATAGCCAAAAGCATATCCCGCCGGTATGCACATGTAAAATATTGCAACACATGCTGTTTTCTGACACATACAACAGTATAAAATGAGATTTCCATAAAATTAGAAAATTGACAGTGATTACAATAACATTAGAATAGATCCTTCTTACCTTCAACTTCTGCTGAATTACTTGCTTTTCTGACTGGTCTGGAAGCTTTTTTCAACTGATAATGAAGGATGGAGAACCTAATCATCCAATGAGATCTCGAATTAATGCGATTAGAAGTCTGATTTACTCTGACTGGGATATTGAAGTTCAATATGCTCCACATGAAGCTAGGGAAGCTCACCAAATAAGTGAAGACATGCTGATTATTCAAGCACTCCATCCTGGATGTTGTGATAGTATGAGAAGATCTCATACATTAGTATGTTCTGTTGTTTATCTCTTTTGAGTTTTGACTATTTTGTAGCCTTCAAGTTTTAGCTTGCCATTGTAATTCAAAAAAAAAAAAAGACATAGAAAAGAGACTTCTTAGAATGGAAGAGAAAACGACAACAAGCCTTATGTAGTCTCTTTTTATAAACATGTTTTAATAGTCATTATGTAATTTTTTCTAGTATAATATAGATACTATTTTTCTAAGCACATTATAATCTTTATAAATATCAAAAAATGGAAAAACTTGGGACATCTTACATTTCTAGATGTTTGACCAACGTCCAAGATCGCCTATGTCCTAGGAAACTGAGAATCTAACCATCTTTTGAAAAAATCATGCCTTTGCCCAAGAAGGACAACCAACTAAAACCACTGAATGCTTTAGGGATTGCCCGAACTAATTTAACATAACAAGTTTACGATATTACAGTAAAGCATAATTGAACAGACAAAAGAAACATCACAGTCAACAAGTTAATTAATTAGAGTAAATTATACACCTCTGGTCTTATTTATAAGGCAGAGAGAAATTTTTCACATAAATATAAAATTTTACCCTTCATTTATTTATGTTGACTTTGTTTCCATTGGTTGTAATATATATTAAATAAGGGTAAAGTTGAAAAGTTTCTGAATTTTATGGTATAGTTAATGAGGTTTAAGGCTATCCTTAGTTTGTGTGAAATATGTTGAAAGTGACTAATAAATAGGATCAGAGGAGTAACTGGAACAAGGAATAAAGCTATTTCAATTTTTTTTTTTAAAAAAAGAAAACTAAAATACCCTCTATTAACCATTCAATCATACATACTATTCATAAATTTTTTTCCAATGGAAAGTATTTTATTAAAAAATTTTAAGCTGGACTAAAGAGCATATTTTACAATAGAGAGAAAATTTGTGTTTAGCAAAACGCAGAAAGCTAGTGTAATTATGATAAATGATCACACACACATATATATGCATCATACCTGTGCATGGAGCTACAACCCACCCAAAATTCACAAAATCATCGCGCCCACGTTCATATGAATGAAAGAAATGCAGGCTGGACAATGAAAAAAAGATAATAACAAACAACAGATTTTACACATCCAAAAAAGTAAATGATTAAAAGGGAAAACAAAAAACCTAAGCAACAGGGGCATTGTCTTTTTCTTTTTTTGCCAGCAGAGCATTGTCATCAATAAAAGGAGCTGAAGACTTATAAATGATGCCTCACCCACGCCAACTAGCCTATACAGAACAACAAAATCATGAGGAACAAATATAAGCCAATTCCTAGATTGGATCCTCTTTTCCCCAATGTACTCAGACATACGCAGAGTGAAACAAGTAACCTTAGACTGTGTCCTCTTTTTTATGAACTCAAATTCAATGACAAGAAAAGATAACATAAAAAATTATGAGATTAGACTGCTTACATGCGACAGAGTGTGATGAACCATAAACAAAAGCACGACCACATCCCATAGTTGCAAGAGTCCAAACTGTCAACCCAACTCCAATAAGTCTAAATGGATTAACACTGCACAATAAAAGAAACATGTAAGAATTCATTGGTAGAAATTTAATGATAGTAATGGCAAATCTGATCAAAGGTGCATTCTTCAACATCTGCATGGAAGGAAAACAAGTTAAAATTTCTTTTTCCAATTCTTATGTCCAATGTACATGGAACTTCAACATACTTGACAAAAAGGTCAAATAAATTGATACCAACTCCAATTTTAGCGACTTAATTTATGATGCAAAGGATTATAACTTATAGACTCACAAAATTAAAGTTGTGTTTTTCTTTGAAACAATTTAAAGTCACACCCAAGAATGTTGGGCCAACTACACCTGCGCATTAAAAGGAAAAATGATCTCAAGTAAAAATAGATCATGGTGGGTTTAAAGCCTATTCAAATTTCAGAAGATTCATTCATGGGCAAAGTATCTTCTGAAGTCAAGCTGGGGGAACTCACCTACTGAAGAGAAAATAAAGATTATTAGTGCAACAACACTGGATAGACTTATTAGATGCCGCCATGCTTAATTGCAATGCAAGTAAACATGATCACATTAAGTTGAAACCCATATCGAGTATATATTCAAATTGTGAAGCAAAAAAGCCAATAGCCAATGCCATGTAGTTGACTCTCAATATACTAGTACAAAGCTGGCTGAATGGCTGGAACTGGAAAGTAAACTCCCTGTCCTCATTTGAAGATTAACTTATATCCCAATCCCAATGCCAAAGGACTGCCATATATATCATGTCCATATAGGACATCATGCCCATATGTATTAATACCAATGCCAAAGGACTGCCATATATATCAGGTCCATATAGGATATCATGCCCATATGTATTAATCCCATAACAAGACTCAAGTATTGAAATAGCTTGATCTCAGCCATAAAAGCATCATAGCGAGCATAGATTTACAACTAGTATGATAGAAAAGACTTTCCACTTAGCTAGTGATGCAAATATTGGAGAAGCCACAAGAAGTCCAACCATAAAAGCAGATGATAGAACCCAATCCTCAAAATTGTTCAACTTAAATTTCCCCCAACATAAGAAAACTGTCAATGAGACATTGACTAATAAATTCCTGAAAATTCAGTGATGCATAAACCAATATAAAATAAAATAGAACAGAACAGAACTTATGGATAAATTCATACATGCAACAGAGATAGTTTATCTTGCAGTCTAGAGAACTAAGTTCTACAAAAAAGGAGATAGATATATCATGCCATATTGATCAGAAAGGATGACAATGGGGAAACTTTCTCAACAATAGACATCCCTCTTTCTCCTCCCATCATAATGATTTAACTGCATTTTTCATGCCTTTTATTGATTATCCAAATTAAGCATCAAATCACGCAATGATCATCAAACAGACCACATATGCAATTTCAAAGGATCACAAGGCATGCAAGAATAATTAAGGAAACTTTTGTATACCAAGTTCAAGCCTCTGAATCAATCTCAATTTTTCTATATTTGTAAGTACACATCAATCTCAAATTTCCCACATTAGTAATAGGCATCAATACCAATTTTCCATATTTGTAAATAAGCACCAAATAATGCATCAATCATCAATCTTTGTATGGACACATACATCGGAAATTAGCCAAAGTATATGTAAAGGGGCTATAAAGTAGCAAAGACATGAAGAGTCTAAGTAGAAGAGCAAAATTATACCCCTATAATTATATTTATGCACTTTAAGATTAGGCATCAAATGATCTAATGTCAATAAGCCTCGCAGCAATGCATTAAATATACAAGCTCAAATCCAAAAGCAAGTACATTTATTTACATAAAAAACTGTGATTTCACAAATAGGCCACATATACAATTTCAAAGGATTACAAGGCGTGCAAAAATAATTAAGGCAGACTTCCATGCCAAGTTCAATCCTATGATTCAATCTCAATTTTCCACCATTCATAAATAGACATCGATCTCAATTTTCCCATATTCATAAGTGGGCATCAATCTCAATTTCCTCACATTCATCAATCTCAATTTTTCCACGTTCGTAAGAAGGCAACATTCTCAATTTTCCCACATCCGTAAGTAGGCATCAATCTCATTTTCCCACATCCGTAAGTAGGCATCAATCTCATTTTCCCACATTGGAAAATAGGCATCCATATCAATTTTCCCACATTCATAAGTAGGCATCAATCTCAATTTTCTCACATTCGTGAGTAGGCATCCATATCAATTTTCCCACATTTGTAAATAAGCATCAATCTTAATTTTTCCACATTCGTGGGTAGGCATCATCTCAATTTTCCCACATTCATGAGTAGGCATCATCTCAATTTTCCCACATCCGTAAATAAGAATCCATCTCAATTTTCCCACAATCATAAATAGGCATCTATCTCAATTTTTCCACATTCGTAAATAGGCATCATCTCAATTTTCCCACATTCATGAGTAGGCATCATCTCAATTTTCCCACATCCGTAAATAGGAATCCATCTCAATTTTCCCAATTCATAAGTAGGCATCAATCTCAATTTTCCCAGATTCATAACTAGGCATCAATCTCAATTTTCCCACATTCATAAATAGGCATCAATCTCAATTTTCTCAAATTCATAAATAGGCATCCATCTCAATTTTCCCATATTCGTAAATAGGCATCCATCTCAATTTTTCCACTTTCGTAAGTAGGCATCCATCTCAATTTCCCACATTCATAAATAGGCATCAAATGATGCGTTGTTAATCAATTTTTGCAAGTGTGTATACATCGGAAATTTGCCAAAGTATATGTAAGGGTGCTATAAGGCAACAAAGACACGGAGAGTCTAAGATGATGAGCAAAAGTAGACCCCTCTATTTGCATGCCATGCGCAAGCCTCTGAATTAATCTCAATTTTCCCACATTCCAAAGCAAGTATATCTACTTATAACAAAAGACCGTCATTTCTCTAGAAAGCATATATGTTGTTTTAACCAAACACTATGCATTCATGAAAAAGAAATTAAGGAAGCTTAACTTTTAAAGTACCAATAAATTTCCAAATTTCAGATACTCACTAACACAGATTTCCCAAACACTGCCCACTGAATATAAACTCAAAAATGAAAGGATGATATTTATCCAAGTAGCAACTGAAGATACATAACAGCTTGTAGCTGGTTTGTCAACCCCGTAGAATTTTTTTTTTTACCGTTCCGAGCGGCATCAAGATATAGTATCTTTTGAAAATACTCAACGATGCACTTTTGAAAATACTCAATAGCTCTAATCATGATGTGCTTTACTTTGGCAGAGTCATGTTTGTAGTACGTGAAACGCATTTGTTATTATAAGATTCTCCTATCAAGTCTAAATAAACCTCTCAATTTATCGTTATAAGACTCTTCCGCTACTGATTCACTTTCAGGGTTAAAACCAAACTCGTAGAAATTTATAGGTGATACTGGCAAACAAAACATGTTAAGTTATGGCTGCAAAGCGGACCCCAACATCTATCTTTGCAATTTGCATTAGGCTCCTGCTAATTATGTTTGTACAGTGCCTCCGTACTCTTTCCCCATTGAATCAAAATATGAAGCAAGTTCAACATAAAGCCACAGAAACATTCGACGTCAAGTATAAAAGATATTAAGATCAAACAAAAGGCTGACCTGTCCATGATAATGGAAATTATTCCCAAGAGGAGCAAATTCGTCTAACGTCGTCGCTTACAGAGGGAGATTGAATCAACATCAAGAGTCCCGCCCTCCTTTGGATAAGAGTCAGTTCCTTCACTACTCGTACTAGAATTCTACTCTTGACTGGATCGTGAGCATATATGAAATCAATCGAAAGCATCGGTACCGGTTGAATGACTCTGTCTCACAGAAAATACAATAAAATCAAAGCAAAAACAAAGAAAGAGAGAAATAGGTCTTTCTGCTCGAATTGTTAATTGAAAAAGTCAGGGAAAAAATACAAGAAATAGTCAGTAGACTGGACTCAAAAAAAAATTCTTTCTTTCTAACATCTCTGATTCGCCATGGATTTGAAAATTTTGTCAGATTAGGGATAACTAAGACGCTCTATGCTAATAGATTGGACTGGCCACTGAATCTAACGCGATTTCCAAACCTGAAGGAAGAACTCTGCTTCGCGTGAAAGGCCGTGAGCGAAGAGGAAAACTATTTTTTAGCCGTTTGATCATCTCTCGTAAGTCTATTGCCCGCGAAGGTCGGTCCTTTTAATTGACCGTTGGAATTAGGGCTCATAATTTAAGGGGGGCGGCGCTACTCGGGCGGTTTCTTAGTTGAAACAAAAAATTGTAATTAGGGTTTTCTTCGTTCGCAATTAACCCCCTTCTTTTTAAAAGATGTTTAAATGAAATATGAAAAATTGAACTTTTAATTAATTATATTTTGATAATAATTATATTATCTCTTAAAAATTACTTATCATATTTATTTACTCAAAAAATTTACAGCTCATGGTATCTTTTGTAAATATTTTTATATTTTATTTCAACTTACTATTAGAAATAAGATTTAATTAACTGTAAATGAAAATTACTACTACTGTTTTAATAAAAACTAAATTAAATTATTTCATTCAAAATTTAAAAAAAATATTTTACACATTATAAACTATTTTTATTAGACTATACTTACATTATATTCATTTCTATAACGGATAAATCATCTTCCAATACAATAGATATAATTATTAAAAAAAAACTCAAAGGTGCTATAGATCAACAATTAGACATTTATAAATGCAGCATTAACTTTAGAGCACTAATTTAGAGGGAACCATTTTTTGGACAATAATTGAAGGCGAATGATTAAAGTGTATATAGTATATACACAGTTACATACACGCACACAAAAATTCCAAATTGCCATATTTTAAAATGTCCAAATTTTCCAAATTGCCATATTTTAAAATGTCCAAATTTTCCAAATTGTTACACACACACAAAGTGTATATCACTATTTTCCTCTTCATATTAAATATAGATATAGATAATTCATTTTTGGCAGAAAAATATAGATATCACGTACTAGTGCCTCATATAATAAAACCACTAGAATTTTTAAATTAATTAAAAGGATGTTTTACCCTTATTACAAAGATTATTAAAAAATAAACAAAACAAAACAAAAATAAAAACCCTCCCAACCAATGAATCAAGTGCGGGAAAATAAGTCTGCGGTTTTATTTTAAATGGTAAAATAGTATCAAATATCTTAATTTTATTTTTTAGATATAGTTAATATCTTAATCTTATTTATAATATAATTTTATTAATAATATTTTAAATTGATATAATTTTATTCATAATCTTATTTCTTAAGTACAAAAAATTATACTAAATTAAAAAAATTATGGGTAAAATTATATCATAAATAATATTAAAATATTTACCGTATATGAGAAATAAAATTAAAATAGTATGTGCTACTTTACTCTTTTTTACAAGGAACATTTTCTCACATCAATAATATTGAGAATATTGATGCTGGTTTAAATGAAAAGTATTTTGACTATTTAAATATGAAATCTTAAATTTGATTTGATGTGAATGCAAAAATGCTTTTGAAAGAAAATTATTCTTAATTAGACTTATAATATTTAAATTTGACATAATGATAATCATATAAAAAAAATATTATAGAGAAGCCAAAAATGAATAGTAAATAAAAATGGCTCGTTCTTGAATGAGAGCTTCAGGAAAGTTCATGTGCAGAACTATTTCAATTGATTTACATTTTACAACCCTACCTACAGTGACTTTGCTGTTATATTAAATTACAAATTCTAATCAATTAGACTAATTCAAGGGGTCTTTATTTTATTTTATTCTTTTGAAAAAATTTAGAATTTTATTCAAACGTTCCACTAAAAATAAATAAATATATTCTCTCGAGTTAATAATACAAAGTCAGATCTATTTACAGAAGTTGTTGATCTGGGGATCATTCAACAATAAGAGAACGTGAATCTTGAAATATTCTAAGGCATGAAAATTATTTTTTAAGATATTGAACTGTATATCTTTTTTTTTTTGGGATAGCTTCAATTCAACGCTTCAAAGTGAGCATTTTTATTTTCATTTTTTGCAGTTAATGTTTTAAAATAAAGATAATGGACTTCACACTGCGGAAGGGTAGTTTAATCCTAAAGATAATAATTAAAATAAATAATTTTTTAATCTTAAATATAAGATATAATTTATAATATAAATTATATTATAAATTAAATTTTATATTTAAGACGTATATATTAAAAAATTATTTATTAAAAAATAGAAAACAAATTATATCAATTTTTTTTATCTATTATATTAAGTTTTTCAATTTCACTTTTTTATATATCCTATTTTTTTATATATTCATTTAACTTAAATATCATAAAAATAGTACACGTGGCTAAATGTGATTAGATAATTTAATAAAATAAATATAAAAAATTTGACGTAATTATGCTCCTAAAAATATTTTATATATGATATATTTGATAGCATATTAAATACTAAATAGTCATCACAAAAGTATAAATAATTTAATAATTTTTTTAGTTTTAAGTTTTAACTAATCGGATGGATGTTTGTTTATATACTCTTTTTAATAAAATAATGTAGGAGTGATGTGAAAAGAAAAATAATTTAATAATTACATGTAATAAAGTTTTTCTTTTATATATTTGGCAACAAAAACATGACAACTTAAAAATCTAGAAACCAGAAAGAAAAGAGCGAAGCAGAAATCCGATCCGATCTTGTTCTTACAAAAATAGCAAAATGCACAAAAAAACTCAAATAATTAAATAAACATTTAAAAAAAGAGAATCAAATCCCTCGTTCCTGGCCTAGCAAGTTGTGCTTCGATGTGGCAAGACGTGTCACCCTCTTTTTTTTTTTTTAAATTGGATGAGATTTCAATTTCAAATTTTAATTACTTTTTTTTTAAATCGCCGCTAGGAATTGGATTTGTGTTGGAAGTTTCGGAGAAGGTGACAATCGAGATTGTCGGCGGGTTCTTCTTATAACGCATTATATTGCCGGCTTCTGTTCAATTTCCGGCCAAAAAGAAAGAAAAGAAAAATCTACCTGGATTTGTATATTGTATTTCTTTTGTGCTTACAAATTATCCCTTCCTCTTGAAGCATTGAATCTGTGTTGGTGGAGAACGAGTTCAATCTACGCTAATTCAACTTTGACCTTTTTCTGGGAATTGACAATTTTGATATCGGTCTGGCCCTGATAAATTTTTGGTGTGCAGCGAGGTGAATCACTTCTCTCCCACGTTTCTGCATTTTTCTTGTTCTTTGCATGGAGTTGTTCATATTGTTGAAGTTGTATTTGGATTCGATTCCTGCATGCTCCTGTATATGTTACAATTGGTCTTTATTGATCGTAAGTAGATTCTGAAAGCTTTCAATTTTGTTTCAGGGTTTAGTGACTGGTGGGGCTTGTTTGAATGTTGGGTGCCTGAGTCTGCCTTTGCCCCTTTTGAATCTACTTCTGGGTTATTTTTCATGATTTATGGTTAGCACGATAATGGCATGCTGGTTACTTTAGAAGATATGAAATCTGGGATGTCTAGTTTATGAAATAGCAATATTAAATAGAGTTTCTGGGAGACATTGTTTGTTATCTTGTTTAGTAATTGGAAGCATAGTTTAGCATAGCTGGAGCAAGCTATGGAACTCACTGATCATAGAGTTGTTGTGAATGGGGAGAGTGAGGCAATGGACAATGAGCCTGCTGCAAGCATGCCTCTGAGGCCGCGCCAAATCTACTCGACATATCCTACAGGCTTAGTGAAGAAGACAGCTTATATATTTGACGGCTTAGGGAATTTTTACAATAAGGAATGGGATCTAGCTGACCTTCATCACAACAGAAAAAGAGAATCAAAGCTTGTAGATGGAAGAGGGAATGAGTTTTCTTGGTACCATGTAGAGCTCCCAAAAGAAAATAAAAAATTGTCACAGTCTGCACAAGACCTAATTAGTGTTCTTTGCCCACCATTGAAACTCCAGGACATTCTCTCTCTTGTCAGTAATGGGCCCTTTTGTGCACATGTTGATGGGGCGCTTGTATTCAGAGGGTTAATTCACCTGGTCCTCCCACCAGTGACTTTACATTTAGGATTGCTGCTAGAGTCACAGAAAATTCAGTAATTACTGTGTCTTTGGGGCGTGTTCCCCGATTAGGTTTTTCACGGACGGGAGAGTCTCTTCTTTCTGAGATTCCTAGCTTGGAAAGTTCCCCTCATTTAGGAGATCAGCAGAAACAGGGGAATGGGATTGTAATTAAAGAGCATGTTCTTGAATTCTTAATAACTATGAATCATTCCGAGGAAGCTGACAATCCAGTTCCCAGATCTGTCTCAAACCTTGTAGTTCATATAATCGACACGCACGTGGATCAGCTTCAAGATCTTGTAACTAAATTTGAGATGGAGTTGGACTCTGTGGAGCTTGCCTTGGATAAAGGTAATTTCTGTCAATGAAATCTCGATCCCAATCTCATTAGCTTACAATAGAACAGAACGAGAACTTTATTTGCTAATATTAGTTGATGGGCAGACTTACTAGTACTGATTATCTTATGCTACCAATATTTAGTTGCTGTACATTTCAGCAAATGTCTCAAGTCAATGTAATTTATGCCTTCTGTCAATAACTTCATTTTGGGGGTATTCTGTGTAATTCATTCCATATTTATATTTTCATTTATTTGGGAAGAAAATGAATAAAAAAATTAATAAACAAATGACGTTATAAAATGTATTCATCAATAAGTGTCAACTGTCAAGATCTACTTAATATTTTAGCTCTAGCTAGGTATTTTAACTGAATCTTTTATGCAAAAATGTTTTGACTTGACTGATTTTAGGAATCCATAGTGTCTTGGAATGGTGCTAAAAATAATCTAAAACATTTGTAACTTCAAAGGTCTTACCATTTACTAGCAACAAGGAAGGCTTCATTAAATCTTTTTATAACACAGTATGTTACAGAAAGAAGTTATTTTTGGATGTATATTCAGTTAATACTTGTTTATACCGGCCAAAAGCCTAAACTAGGGAAGAGTTCTTGGTTAAATTTCTGTTTATAAACTAATTAATTTTATTTAGGCATCAAAGATTCTTGTGTATGTTAGATGATCGAGATAGATGTTGGGTAGACAGGTATAGGATTAAGACACTAGCATCCAAGATCCCAGTCAAGCATATGATTGTCACAAATAATAGGGATTTCTTGCCCCTTACAAAACATATGGGAATCTGACATCCTGCTCATGTTAGGCTTTAGCATCCTATATCTATAATCAAGAGTTATTTTTTATATATCTATCGTCATACTAATCATGGGGGTCTAATATATCTATACACCTTATATCTTAGGATTTTGTACCCACACAATTGATTGTCCAAGATATCAGTGTTTCAAGCAGCTCCTAAGAATGTTCATTTATCATCATTTTGTTTTTGTATGATTTACTATTTATCTTCAAGAATGTTTTGACAGGTTGCAAGAGTATTTCATCTTGAATGACCTGGGTTTTGATTAACATAAACTCTGAACATTTTCTGTTTGCGTTTTTCTTCCATATTAGGCCCTTAGGGCACCCTATTTAAAATTGTTTGGTGGAATTGAATCTGAGATAAACTATTTTGCTCGATTGCAGGTGGTTTTGCTTTGAAGAAACAAATGCTAGATGACAGAAGATTTCCCAAACTGCATCTGAACTTGCAGCGTCTTCTTCAGGTGGTTCTTTATTCCCCTTAATTTCTTTACGATTGTGGAAGGGGGAGAAACAAAGAGAATCTGATTTCAGTGTGAATAGGATAAAATGTTAGTCCTGTACTATCTTAAATAATTTTGACATTAAAATTTTGCTTTGGAACATCTATAGGGGGTTAAGAAATTTATTTGCTCTGTTCGTGAGGAGGGATCTTATGTGACTGGGAGGGCATTTCCATTCCCATATGATATCTTCCACTTTTCTAGTTATAAAAGCAGCATTGTGTTGACTAAGCTACTTTTTGGTTTTGCCTTATTGAATTTAATCAGGTGATTTCTCATGGAGAACAAGTATTTTTACGGGTCAGAGAAAAGTGCTCTTTAAAACCTTGGTTTGCCAATGAAGACATTAGCTCTCTTGAAGAACTAATTGGAAGATTAAAGAGGTTGAAGGAGAATGTTGGATTTATAGTAAATCGTGTAACTGTGATTCAGGCTGGTCTTGACAGCTGGCAAGCTGAACAAATAAACAGGAAACTTTACTACCTTTCATTCCTTTCAATCATATTCCTCCCATTATCCATCATCACAGGAGGTTGACAATCTAACTCTTCTTTTACTTCTATCATTCATATCCATAGGCAATAATATTTAATGATTCTGATTCCTGTCCCACTGTCAATGCAGTTTTTGGCATGAATGTTGGAGGAGTTCCATGGACAGGCCAAAACAATCCCGAGCTTAAGGATGGTTTTCGCAATGTCATCCTACTCTGTGTCGTTATGCTACTACTTGTGCTACTTTGCTTCCTTTTCCCGGCTCTGTATACCCGTATAGCCGCATGGCGGAAAAAGAACGTTCTGGGAAGAAGTTGGTCAATTAATAGGAAGTCATTTCTCAGAAGACCTCTACACATTGGAGATCAAGGGAGAGGAGGATACCTTCGGATTTGAAGATGAAAGGCTCTGTTCCTGTGTAAACATCATCCTGGTCACAAAATCTCTTCCTTCTGTTTCAATAATGTCTCACTTAAGCGTGAGTGTTTGTATCACGAGTTTTCAATGACTCTATTGGGACAAAACAGATTAGATGAGCCGATAATCAGCTGCCATGCATCATATAAAAAAAATAACAGTTGCCACGTTATAGAAGAACCAGAAGAAGCCTCAGAAATGGAGGATTCATCAAGCATAGATTCTTTGGTAGATGAAAATGGAGACTTGTGAATTTTGATATGGAGGTGAGCTTATTCATTCATTGTTTATTTCTCGTTTGGGGGGGGGAGATTTATGGATGATTTTTTTCTGAATCCTGGCAACATTTTATTCCTTGTATAGTGCTCTGTATTAGCTTTATTCAAGTGTAATCCAATGGAAGAACTGTATTTGCTTCTTCATACTGCAGTACAAATTTAATTTCCCATTTATATTTGCTATTTTTAGAGACGCATGGTTATCGTTCCCAAGGTATTGTGAACACTAAAGAATAACATAAAATAGTTCAGTATTTAGTACAGATGAATATGTAAAGTGTTTGGATCCCTTACAAAAACCTATGATATTATATATATGCATATATAGGGTCTGTGTGTTGCTGCTTAAAGGCGCACATCAGCAATCGCAAATAATTGTTGGGTCGCAGCAGCACTCGTCCAAGAGGCAACAGCAACACAGAGCTGCTAGGCTGCAAGACAAATTATGTAACATTAATAAATTTTATTTACACAGGAAAAGTTAGATAAGCTAATAATCAATATTAGTTCAATGTATTTTATTTATAATTATATGTATGTATCGTTTTAAATCACATACCAGCCCTCAAGGAACCCACGCTGTGGCTGATTTCTCGGTGGTGGTTGTTCAGCATAATACTGGGGTGGTGCCGCCACTGGTGGTGGCCCCTGATAAGGACCTAAAGCCCAAAGAAGAAATAAAACTATTCAGTATTACTAATTAACATATACTGATTTCAATTTCAAATTATTAATGGTTTGATTATAGAGACGGAAAGATTGAACAGAACAGAAGGAAAACTCAGAATTTGTTTTAAAAAGAAGACGGTAATGGTTACTACTTGAGAGAATAGAGGTTCAAGCACGCAGAGACATTAGGTATACCTTGAGGAGGATAAGGGTAGCCATATTTGTTCTCACTCATGGCTGCAAGAAGAAGCCTATGAATTGCAGAAGTTGATGATGAGCTTATTGGAAGAGAAACAACTTGCAGATGGGTGAAAGAATGCTGGCTTTTGACACATATATATACACATACCCAGAGATGTGAATATATATAAAGCTTTAAGGAAAAGGAAGAGGGAATAGAATCAAGAAGTAGAGGGATTGGACAAGAAGGATCTGGAATATTATGTATGCCTGTGATTTCTTTAAAGTGATTATTAATTATATAACTGAGCAGATGATGTGATTATTTATGACGGTTATCCTCCACCCACCTTTCGCCTGCACATGATGAAGAATATTACTAACTTTAGAAGTGGATTCTGGAACAAGGGCAAGCAAAGAACATTATTACTATCATTATTAAAGTGCAATTTTATATGGAGAGATTTGATTCTCATAATATATATATATATGGTATTAATTTCACAGAATCCATTCGCGTTGCCTCAGAAGCTTCGTTGATGAGAAAGAAGTTGAAAGAGTGGGGTGTGAACAGAAAGGCAGAGTCAAAAAAAGCAGAGTAACACGAGGGGTTGTGAGTTATGAGTAGTTAGAATAAGGTACCAATCTTAGCCTATTGGCTTTCCAGCTGAGAGTTCGAATATGTTCCTTCCATCCACTCCAAGTTTCACACTTGAAATTTTTTTTTTGTTGCCCACCCGGTTCATCGGAGCTTTGCCCCGACTACATCCGGATCCGACCCGCGTCGCGCACCTGGCTATGGTGGGTGAGTCTCCCAACGGGGATTTTCTGCGTACGCCAAGGCTCGAACTCGAGACCTCGCTTAAGCAATACCGAGCCGCTTCACACTTGAAACCGTTTGTCCTGGTTGGTCAATAAGGAATCCACGGCCCATGGTTACATAACATTATTTATATATTTTGTTAATAAGTCCCTCTCATACAATAGACCTCCTAAATGGGGGTTTTAATACTATGAGATTTTTTTTATATATATTACTAGTAATTAAACTCTTAACTAGTTTAAAAAACTCAACTAAATATATTAGATTTCATAATTTAAAACTCATCAAACTCAAACTAAACCGGTGTATTAGTTATTTTTCTGTTCTAGTCAATCATCTGAATCAAAAAATAAGTTATACAGATGCGATATGATAGGTTGGATGAGTCAATCAGATTAGATTTTACATGTATATATATATATATTCTTTTAAATTTGAGACAATATTGTTTTGAGTAAAAAAATAGTAGTTTATCATATTTATATTTTAGTAATTATGTTTTGTTGGATTATATTTAGTTTATATATCAATGTTCCATTTAATTGTGAATTAAAGCCTCTTTTATTTAAATTTTACTTTTTTATGATTATATATAAATATATTTATATATTTTAATTAAATTGCACTACTATTTTAATCACTACTTTGACTAATTCAACGATTAAGTGACCTGTCGGATTTTCAGCAAATTGCAAAACTAACACTTTTGACCATATCTTTATGTATAATATGATATTTAGAAAGAGACTGATTAAAAAAATATAACTTGGATATGGGATTAATTTTTATTTTTATGTTTATATTCTATACTTATTTTGCGTTTTTTATTACGTAATTATTACTATAGTTGTAGGATGTGTAGAATATACATATTCTACTACTATTATAATATGTATTAAGAGGATGTTTGTGGCCCCACAAAAATATCAGCCTATGAGCCTATAATACTTGGTTTAAAGTGAAGGCCCAAATTCAGTTTTCTCTTGGGCCCAATGTAGCCCAAATTAGGATAAGCATCTGGGCACTTATGGCCCAAATTCTGTTTTCTTTTGGAACAACTGAAGCCCAAATATAGGTTAAGCATCAGGGCACTTTTTATTCCGGTGTGGTCCATGTTGCTGGAGTCATGTCAAGAGCAATTTCTGCTCAAGACAACGCTTCAATAGTAGAAGAAAATAAACTAACAATGTTGATAGATAGTCAAATCCCTCAAACATAATATTATAGGTTTAAACTAAATTGTATATATATAAAAAAATATTTGGTAAAAGAGACAAAACTCACTTCAGTTATCTCTAAGTCTCAAGAGGATTAGTTTCTAAACTATCGATTATAAGATATTTCTAGATAACGGTGTGGAGATTATATTTCTGTTAATTATATAAAATTAGAAAAATATTATTTATATGTTTTTTATAAAGATCTGTAAAGGATAATTTTTATTTCAGCAAATCTTATAAGTTTTAAAATACATAATAAATTTGTGCGTTTTAGTAAATGTAAATAATTTTATATTTAAAAATAAATGAGACATTATGATTCAGATTTAAATTTTCAGAACAAAAAACTAGGCTTATATAGTCATCGACCGTCAACCATTATATAATTTTTGTGAAGTGAAAGATTTGATAACCTATCTGGATATTTATTTTTTTTACTATAGTCCAGGCGATATCGGATAACTAGAGAATAATCCTCTTGAATCATATAGATTATCGAAGTGAATTTTATCTCTCTTAACAAAATTTTTTTTATACATACAACTTAATTTGAATCTAAAATATTATGCTTAAAGGAGTTATGTAAATATTTATTAAAAAAAGGCAAGTTTTAAGTTTTTTTTTTTTGCCCACTCGATTTATCGTAGTTTTGCCCTGACTATATTCGGATCTGACCCATGTCGTGCATCTGACTATAGTAGGTGAGTCTCCCAACAAAAATTTTTTGTATACGCCAAGGCTCGAACTCGATACCTCATTTAAATGATACTGAACCGCTTATCACTCGAATTAATCTCTATTGTTGGTAGGCAAGTTTCAAGCTATTACAGAACATGCGCGGCATTGTCTGAACTACGACTTGTTGGTTTAAAAATTGACCCTTTAATGATTACTTCAGTAATCACTAATATCATTCCCTGAAACCCGCTTAAGGGGGCAAACTTTGGCTTTACTCTTCATTTACAATCCTTTTTCTCGTAAATTATGATGACATTACATGGAAAGCATTATAAGACGATATTAATCTAAATTAGATCGAAATTATTAATCTTTGATAGCGAATGGCTGATTTCATCATTAATTAACAGATAAACTATTTGTTAAGAGAATAATTAATATTGAACGGTGGGCTTATTCTAGAGCCTTCCATTGTCAATTGTGTTGACTAATTGGTTCATCTCAATAATTGGTGAGATTTGTTTTTGACTCGAGAGAAATGGCACTTTACTTAGCCTTATTATACTCAAACTTCAAAGCATCTAACACATGTTACTTTGTCCTTTTTTCTCAAATTCACTCCATCTGTTTTTAAATAATAACCACTTTAGAATTTTTGCTCTGTCCCCAAATAATTTTCACTTTAAAATTTTAATAAAATATTAATTAATTTTGTTTTTACAATTTTACCTTCAATAGTGAAAATTATAATCCATGAAAAATATTTACCAAAAAATGGAGCAAATATAGTGAGCACAATTAATCCTTCATAGACATAGTTTAGACCCTTACGCCAAGCCACTGACTTCTTGACCTATTATTTCTTTGGGTGTATTTGTCTTCCTAGAATAGAGATGAGAGAAGATATTTTAATGAAAAAAAAATATGAGTAATTTTATTATTACTTTATTTAGATTAACATTAAAGAAGAGTATGGGAGATATTTTAATATTACCTTATTTAGTTTAAGAAAAAAGAAGAGAAAAAATATTTATATATAAATAAATTTAACTTTATATTATCTTATAGAATATTTTAATAAAATATAATATATAAGTAATATTATAATATTAAAAAATTATAGACATATTAATATGATAAAATAAAAATATTAATTTTTTTTTAAAAATTTTTTAATTTTAGAGAGAAAGTTAAAGTTGAGTCCCTCCTAAAATTTTAAAATATCTAAATAAGAGGAAGGGAGTAAAATTTTTTCTTTTATTTTTTTCTCCCTCCCAAATCACTCGTACCAAACTATGCGTTCATATGATAATTTTTTCAATTGTGTTTGAACTTCTTACACGTTGTTAAGTGTTAACCGAACATGAGCCTCTCTATTACACATATAATGATATGAAAAGTATATACAAATAAACTCAATAGATTTACATGTTACTTCCCCCTCCCGTATAAATATAACAACTAATTTTAGAATTTATTTTAACTTTAAATATAAAATATTAATTTATTTTATTTTTTAAATATATAATGTTTTTTCAGGTCATCAGGATTGATAGAGTTTCTATGATTCCATCCGTGATATTACTATGTCATATATATAAATAAGTCATTTGTATATTGTTATCATATATACTAAAAAATATATTAAATTAATAAAAATTATATATTTATCCTTATTAAAGAAATAGTATTTGACAAAAGGTCATTAATTATCTTATAAATTTATTACATTTAATATGGATAAAATTAAAAAAAAATACTAATTAATACATAAGTTATTTATGTTTATGAACAAATATTTTTCTTACAAATGGCTTAAATAAAGTGGCAGTAATTGTTAATGCAAAAATTAAATCAGATATTTAAAAAAACGAAAATATTTTTTATAAATTATTAATTTTTTAATATCTTAACTAGTGTTTTTTAATATTTAAAAATGTATTATCTAGTTTCTTTATTTAAAATTGAAGAGGGTATATTTTAAGTAAATAGGCATATTAATTACAAGGTCAAATCAAGATAAGCCTAAAGAGATAGGCTATAAGTTAGTTGATACCCAATAGACTCTGTTTGATTTTGACATCTTCACCTTTACTAGGATTGAAATATTAATCTAAATTTAAATTGCATAATACTAGGAGAAAAAATTTTAAAAATAATAAAAAAATTATTATTTAAAAAAAAATCTTAAGATTCCTCTCCTCTATTTTTTTTTTTCTCCATCCATACATAACCTTAGTTTGGATGGAGGAAAAAAGAAAAAAACAAAAAAGTGGAGCAAATATTATGAAAAAAAACTCTTAAAAATAATATTTTTTTACTATTTTTGATAATTTTGCCTTTTACCATCATTTCATTTATAATTTTTTTTCCTGTTTAAACTAAGAGCTAGAGAAAATACGAAAGAGTAGATGAATTGATATTCTCCAGCTACCTTGACTAATAAATATGCTCTATAATAATAATAATCATAATCATAATAATCTTGACAATGGAAATCTTTGGAGAGATTTGGAAACTGGTCAAGGGAAAGAAAAATGGGTGTAATGAGGCCAACTTTATAATTAAATAAATGGGAGATTAGAAGAAATGAACGAAAATGAAAGGTGTTAATTTAAACAAAAAAAAGTGAGTAAACATCACATGGGCGTTATATACATATAGAAGTCAAATAAATGCAACAACTCTATTTACACTTTCCCCATATTTAGTGGCGCCACGTCCCATCCAAATATCTCATCTAGATTGTGACATTCATTCAGGAACCCATTTCTATATTATTTATAATAATGCATATATACTATATAAATAATATTTAAATTTGACGTAAATATAAAAATATTTTGTAGATAACGTATGATTTCGGGTTATATTTCGGTTTGATGAAGTATAGTAAATATCATGCATCTCTATTAAGAATGATATTGGGGTGTTTGGTTTCTCCTAAAATTATAATTTTATAGGTTTTTTAGACAAAATTTTAATTAAATTTTTTTAAAAACAAACAGTTATATTTATTTATAAATATTTTTAGATTAAACCATAGTTTAAAATAATAGTTTTGAATAACCTACTAAAATTAGCTTTTAAAACAGTAAAAAAACTTATAGATTATCTAATTACTATATTACCCCTACTTTTTCTTATACACTCTCTCATCTCTACTCTCTCCTCTATCCTCTCTCATATCCACCTTATCTCCTCTCTCTTTTCTCTTCTCTTTTTTCTATCATCTTTCCTCTCTCCTACTTTTAATCAAATTATACATTTTTTAATAATTTATCAATATAAAAAGTTATTATAAAAATAACTATCTAAACATTTATTTATTTAAAACTATTTTTTTCTATAAATTTTTCTCTAAAAATCATTTTCCATAAGCTACCCAAAAACTTATTTTTTTCGTAAGTCATTTTTTAAAATCTTATCTAAACACATATATTTTCTTATTTTGCTCACATCAAGAATATTATAAAATTGTAGCTTAGATGAAAAAGTTACAAATTAGGCTTGGATTAGTTTAATGATCCATTTAATAATTTTTTTTATTTTCTCAGTAAATTAAAAATTTTATAGGACTTTAATTAATTCTGTGTAAATAAAATGTCAAGTTTAAATTTTGTATAGTAATAATAGGACTTGAATTAACTCAGGGTAAATTGACAAGACTAATATAATATTGGGACACTGATTGATGTCGCTAAAAAAAATCTTGTCACGGTTATTATTAAGAAATTATTACTTTAATTTGCTAAACAGATAGAAAGATCAAAGATGGCTCCCACTATATATAATTATATGATTGATTTAATTGGGTTAGAGACAAAATCTGAGGCTAAAGAATGAAGTTTGGGAAGGAGTAATGATCAATGTTAGGTCAAAGGGGAAGGTTGTGGGTGGGGGCAATAATGTGGGGCGTTTGATTCTGGGGAAAATAACAGTTTTTTTTTTAAAGGAAAATTCAAGCTATTTGATTTAAAAGTTAAAAACACAATGACTTTAAATTTTAATTAACATTGGAATTGGACTCACTCTTACAATAACTCATCCCAACACCTCATTCTAACATTTGTTTAAGTTATATCGTCTAACAAAAAGAGAGACTTTATCTTATCATTAAATCGTAAATGAACCTAATTTTTTTTGTAAAAAAATTTATAAAAAAAAAACTTGTTCAAATTGTGTTGGGGGCATCCAATCATAAATTTTAAGGGTAATTACAAGAAATAACCTAAATATTTATATTATTTTTATAACTTTTAGGTTACCCGGTGTCTGACACTTTATATTAATTTTATTATTAGATATCTGAGTAATTGATTAATTTAAATTATAATAGTATATCTCTCATAGGAATATTTTTTAACAAATGTTTATATTATCTACAATTAGGTCTCTTGAAAGTGAAGATATTGCCAAGCGCACCCCTCCAATTTTTTTTTATAAAAGACAATTAACAATTTTACAGAAATTAAAAATAATGTTAAAATAATAAATAAGTTTGCGGTTTAATAATGAAAAAGGGCAAGGAGACGTGGAGTGTAACAGAAAAAGCTGTGGTAAAAGGTGCTCTCAATAATGCGTTTAACTCCCATATAAAGAGAGAATAGCCAGATTTCAACTATTTACTTCATTTAGCTAATCAAAATTTATATAGATAATAAAAAATAAATTTATATTTTATAAATATATAGATTTTATTCATATTATTGTTCTGAATACTCATTTAATAAATAATCTTGTAAATTTTTTATAAATATTTTTTAAATCTTATATCTATATTATGATTTTAATAAGAGATCGATATTAAATTTTTTATAATTTATATATATAAAAAAAAACTATTTACTTCCGGTAGCCTATTATCGTGGGACGAGCCCACTTCTCCTCCTAATCTCTTTATTAACTTGAGATCATGTATTGTTACATATATACTCTCGCATTCTCAAATAACATGGGACTTAATCCTTTCAGAGCTGCACGCATTATTTACAACAATATATAGGTATGGTTTTTTACCTGAATATAATCTTTAAGTAATTTTATGATACTTATCTAACTTTTAATATATGATATATTTAAATAATTTAATTAGATTAATAAAATTAATTAATATGATATATTTTAAAAAAAATCTAATTTTTGTTTCTAAAAATTAATTAAATTTTATATTAAGGATGAGAGTAACAAATATAAAATGTGATGTTTCTCTTATCATTTTTTATAAATCATATGACACCAGGGAATAGGTGTTTTTTTAAATGGATCCTTACAATTTTTGTTTTTATGTGGATTTTTTTTATATACAATAAAATTTAGAAAGAATTTAAACTCATCTATAATCTAAAGGCATGATAAAATTTAATTTTTTTAAAAGATATTAATTTTAGATAAATTAAATTATTAATTATTTTTAAATATAAATTTATATATTAAAAATTAAAATATGAACACATGAACTTTTTCATCACACGCCCAAGTGCTACTTACAAGGACTTGATATGGACACGAACAAAATACATAACTTGCTGATGCTGTGGTGCGTTCTCTCTCTATTTTGTTGTTGTTCTGGCTTCTTTTTAAATCCCTTTCACCATATATCAATTTTATGACCTCGGAAGTTAACTAATTAAGGTTACCCTAATTCTTAGGACTTTTAAACCTGATCTTAGTGTTTTGAGAAGTTCTTTTTAATTAAAACGTTCTTTATTACACAGTATGATAAATCTTACCCAAAAGTACTTATCCAATGGTAAGCTAATTAGATTATAAAATAAATCAATTGTGTTCAAATCCCACCTTATTAAAAAAAATATCTTGATTATCATGTGACAATCTGAATTAGTTAATTATTTAGATACTTAATAATATAATCTAAAAAAAATCAGATACTAATTAAGTAGCCAAAGGTTTTGGAAAAAAACAATATGAATAATCTTTCTCAAAACGTAGATGGCAAATGACAAATTCTTTGCAACTAAGTTTATTTTGTTTTGAAATTTACCAGGATGTCGAACCAACAACTGTCAAAATATTTTTAAAACTGTTGGATTAAAGTTGAGGCTATTACAGGACAAGAAAAAAGTTGAGGTTAATTATTATTTTTGAAGGCAAATAGGCTGTAGGTCAATCATGGAATAATGTCCCGTTGGAATTCCTTTTAATCATAATTTTGTCTCTTTCAATTATTTATCTTGTCCGCACACCCACAGATAAATGCAACTTCTCTTTATCTACTGTTTTTTTAAATGGTTAATTATTGAAAATACTCTAGATTTACTTTGATGAATTTATATTTGATTAAGAAAATAAAAAACAGCACTCATACCGGCATGGGGACAGAGTCAAAATCTGATATCAGATATCACGTTTCTTTATTAAGTATGACCATCAAATTTTGATTTTTAATCACTTGATAGCAACAAAAAGCTGCATTAATTCAAGTTACCACCCCAAATGATGCATACCTCAATTAGTGGTCAAACTTCTTTTTTTGGCCAAAAATTCAAGTGACCACATTTGCAGATGAGTTAACATAAATTTTCTTAGCCTAGAGTATTTTTTTCTAATAATATTAAGAAGAAAAAAACAGAAGAATTAAAAAGAAAAAAAAAATAAAAGATCACATAGATCATTTTAAAATAGTGTAGATTCTAATTTCATAACATATGTTCCGATTCTGTCAAGTCATCTCATGCATATCTTATTGACTTATAAAATTATATTCCCATATATTAAATTTCTTAAAGGTAAAAAATGTTGGGAATCTAAATTCAAATTAGAGTAAATATGCCAATTTTTACATACCAAAGACAATGGGAAGACACACATCTCAACAACATAATAATAATATTTCCATGTCCAACGTTGTATACGGGAAATAGTAAAATCTAGTAGTATACGTTTTAGATATTAACCCAAAGAAACACTAACTGTTTCAACACTCAAGTTAACCTTGGGAAACCTTATTGACCACTTTAAGATCTTGACCCAATGATACTCCGCCGGATCTTATATCGGCACCCACCGTTGGAACAGCCCCTTGGTACGGCGGCGGCTGCATCACTCCTGCCGGCGCAGTATAGTAGAACTGTCTCCCTGCTGCATTATCGTACGCCACCTGTGCATACGCTGCTGAGTTATCTGGGATCCCAGCTTGGCGAACCACGTTGAATCCATCTGTATACGCGGCAGATTTAACAGGCTGAGGTGGGGCCAAGGTCGCCGGAGCCGCTGATGAAAATGGCGCTCGGGGCGCTGCCGCCGCGGCGCTGTAAAGCGGCTGCTCACGGTAGGCATCAGAAACCATTCGCTGCACTGCGTAGTAACCTTGAGTGGCTGGTGCCGTCGCCGGAGGACGCCCCACCGGCGGCGCGTGATAGAAAGTTCCAGGCTGTGGGATAACATAAACCGGCTGGTCTGCTCCTCCGGATCCGTTTGACGCCGTCATCGGCGGAAAACCCTCGCTGTGAACTTGCTTTTCCGGCCAATAACCTCCAGCTGGTGGTCCTGTGGCCGGCAAATTCGACGGAGGAGCCTTGTCGGCGAATTTCTGAAGATAATAATCTCCGGCTGCATATCCACCTGCCGTATTATCCTCGCTCTTTCTCCTATACATAGGTTGATCATGCTCCCCAATTTGCATCCGCTGAAACTGCCTTTGAACTTCAATCGGGTTCACAGAAGGATCCGAACCGATGACCCGTTCAGGGCCACCTCTTACTTGGTACTCCAGAGGTGGCACCACCGGTCCAGGAACAGGGTCATGAAACTTAACGGCCACAGGCGGTGGCTGCGCCGGAGGAACTCCTTTCTCCAGACCGAAGAGGAAGTCGACGTTGCTGCCAGGAACAGGAGCCGGCTTAACCGAGTCGGGCGGAGTCGGACCCGGACCCGTGTTGAGAGCCTCCACGAAGCGATCCTGATCGGAAGCAAAACTCGATGCCTGACTACTATTAGCAGGGAAGAGGAAGAGCCTCATGCGAGCGGGCTTAGCGGAAGCACGGTACAGCCGATCATACTCGTGCATCATGTGCTCTAGATCGTCGTCGTTGCTGACGGAAATCAAGGCGTCAAGTTCTTCTCCGGGGAGCTGGTACTTGAAGGTAACATCGGCGCCGTCGCAGAGGGCGGAGAGCTTGGAAATCATGGCGGAGAACTTGATGTTGAGGTCAACGGCGAGGATCTTGGTCTCACCGCCGACGTAGGAGAGCTGGTTGTCGTGGCTGCGAGGCTGGATCTTCCCGCCATAGCTGCACATGAATTTAGCTTTGTAATTGGGCGGCGGTTGCTGGTCGTCCCACGGGGGAGGGTTCTCGAATTCAACCTCTCTGGAGCGAGGAGATGACTCCCCCGAGTCAGGGTACGAAGGGTACGTGTAATTCTCCATAGATGTTTGTGCAGATTAGCGGGGTTGGGACCAAATTAGTGAGAAAAGGAGGTAGGCTATTTCTATCGTTGAGTGATGAAGTTATAAGCTTGTCGTGTAAGAGGACACTGCGGCAGATTTTTTTTTTTTAATTTCAAGATAAACATGCTTTTGTTTTTTTTATACGTATTCCAGACATCCCTTTCATTCTACTATATTTTTCATAATTAAAGTGTTATATACTTCTCTCATCCTGAAATTATTTGGGGCTCATTTTTATAGACATCAAAGTCTATCTACTTTAATCACTTATATTTATTATTAATTTTAATCCTTAATATAAAATTTAAATAAATTAAAAAAATTAATTATTCATAAAATATTATTTTTAATTATATACGTTTAAACTATTTTTGATAAAAATTATGTTAATATAAATAATTATATAGAGATATTTTAAAAAAATTATAATTTTTAAAACGAAATAGATTTAAATCTTATATTTATGATCAAAATATATTTTTCATCTAACTCTTATATTTATGACTAAAAAGATATTTTTTAAATAATTTATGTAACTTATAAAATATAAATTGATATATAAATTAATATTATATAAAAATATTTTAAAGAGATAATATCACATATAATAAAATTAATAATTAATTTATCTAAGTTTTTTAAGATATTCAAGTTAATAAAACATATCTTACATTATGACTAGAGTAGCGTTTTTTAATATAGGATAAGAAATATTACATTCATACGATTATATTTGATTTTTTTTTTAGTTTTAAAATTATAATTATAAATTTATTTTTAACATAGCTAATGATAGCAAGTGTTATTGAATTTGATTTGACTATTTGAGTACTAAGAGTAATTATCATGATTTTTTTATTCATGATGTTTGATAATTAAAAATATTTAATACGAACTGAATTGGAGCCTAGCCCAAAAAATGCTTTGTAAAGTATATATGTTAAAAATAAAAATAAACAGTATCACTATAATTATATTATAATTTTAGCATACAGTCTTATATTTTTACAGTAAAAAATATAGTGTTCTGTCTTTATAATTTACTAATTTTTTCATTTAATCTAAATAGTTTAAAATATAATTTATATCCACGAGATTTTTTTTCATTAAATTTATTAGTATAATATATATAGTTATAAATAGCATTAGAATGTTAAAGTAATAATTAATTACATTAGTGGAATTTAGTGAAATGTTGACACACGTTTTCAATAAGAATGACTAAATAAAAAATGTGGAAACTATTAGGATTTACGTATAAGTTTTAAATTGTAAAAGATTAAAAATAAAAGTATATTTACAATTTTTTATATAAAAAAACATGTTTTAGAAATTACTTCTGAAATGGGGCAATAATCTTTTATATTATTTTAGAAACATTATCAATTAAGATATTTTGGGTTGTACGATGGCTTGATCAAACTAGCTTGGAGTGAAGGGAATGTGAATTGCAACTTGCAAAAGGTGGGGTCTCATGGGCACGAGTGCGGTTAAGGGACACGTGGCCCAAACGAGAGTGAAGAGAGCTGGGAACCAAAGTCATACCGCAGGTGAGAAAAGCACAGCCCGAGGGCTAACAGAAGAGCTTGACTTTTTGGGTTAGAAGATGTGCGGAAGGGACCCATTTGTATTGATTGAGAGAGTGAGAGTTAGTAAGAAGGGATAAGAGAATGACGCGCTTGTGTACGAAAAGAAGGAAGAGTGCGATGAATGTTTGACTAAAGATCGAACTATATCAAATACAAATTACCAAGTGTAAACCAATATGATATTTACCTAAGGTAAAAATCTATATAATCATATTATCTTATTTTTAAGATAGAAAAAGAATATTTTTTTAATTCTATTTATAAATTATATTATTAAATTTTTATATATATAATTTTATTATTTATTTATTATTATATTAACTTTATATTTTTAAAATATAGTATATATCCTATCGGATCCATAATATAAGTTATTTTAATTAATTTAAAATAATTAAATAATAATTAACTTATTTAATATATTATAAATTAAAATATTTTTCAGTTAAACTTATTGAATAACGTAGACTGTAAAGAGAAATAAAATACAAACAATTAGTAAAATTGAAAGTGGATATTAATTATAATTATAAAATTAATAAATAAATATTAGTTATCGTGCCGTTGAATTATTTTTAGATCAAACAATCTTTCTAGAAGCAGTTTATATTGTGAACTGGATGTAGTATTAAATAAGGGTAGAGTTAAACAATTACTAAATTTTAAGATAAAATTAATATAGCTTAATTTTTTTTTAATTTTAATAAAATTTGTTAGAAACGAGGACGAGAAGGGTATGCTGTAATAAAATTTTAAACTAAGTTTCATTATTTACGGGCTAAAGCTATTATTTGTTATATGCTAATCTCAATAATAGCTTATGTGATCTAGATGTGTCAGTGATAGTAAAATGTCAACTATAAAAAATAACCATGTTTTGTTTTTAGATGTTTGAGGCTTGAGAGGCTCTCGAGTTATTTACCACTTTTTTTTTTTCAAAGTACAAAATAGAGTACAATGGAAACTAATGTAGACTTGAACATGAATTTAATAAATTAATATGTTTATAATCCTGGATTATGAGAATTACCTTGTCTGCTCTCTCTTCTTTTATCAATGTTGTTAGAATTAGACAGAGCGTATTAAATTGGTTGAGACATTGATTCATTGAGCCATGGTCTAATTGGTTCCAATTAAAATGATGCATATGAAAAAAATTAACTTAAACAATTATTGTCCTCGTACATGCTCAAATATATTTTGTAATATTTGTTCATATTAGTTTTATGCATTCAAACAAACATAATTTCATACGTGGCCAACTTAAATATTATATATATTATAAATATGCAAAATAATGGAACATGCTATATTAATTGCCCAATTAAATGAGCACAAGCTCCCGTGATTAATTAGAACTACCAATAAATAATCATATATATATATACATAACACTAAAGAAAACCAACCAATGCTATTAAAAAAATACACAGAAAAACCAAGCAAAGACGAATAAAAGCTCATAATAATATACTACCTACTGGTATTTTATATATATATAACACCAAAGAAAACCAACCAATGCTATTAAAAAATACAAAGAAAAACCAAGCAAAGACAAATAAAAGCCCATAGTAATATACTGCCTCTGGTATTTTATATAAGATACTAGAACCACAAGAAGTATCAATAGTAATTTTTTTTAATATCACTATTTAACTGGGTTAGTATTGTCGAGTTTAATTGAGATATTTTTTTAATTTCTTACTTACACACAAATTTAAACTTGAAATTTTATATTTAAGTGGGTAAAACTCTTTATATTATATTACATTGATAGAAATTGAATAGAACTAAACATGCATAACTCAAGGATAATGAGATCTAGTGTTTGCTTTTGAAATCATAGTTTTAAGAGTATTTTTAGCCTAAAATACGATCTAGGCAAAAAATTAAATAAACAGCTATAAAATATTTAAAAGAGTTTATGGAGTAAACTATAATTTCAGATAAGCTTGTGTAAATAGTTTTTAGATAGCATAAACGCTTTTAAGTTGTGTAATAACTGTTTTGCCCTGTATTTTTTCTATCATCTTATCCCATACCTTTAATAATTTGTTTATAAAAAAAAGTCATTATGATAATAACTGTTTAAATACTTATTTTTTCAGAATCACTTTTATTTTAAATTTTTTTGAATAACTTTTAAAATATTTTTTTCTCATAAAACTATTTTCAAATGAAGCTACACCAAACTGGTTATAAATTAATGATGAACTGGCTAAACAATTGGGTAAAAAAGGACACTTGAATTGCGAATTGGGACTACATTTGAGTAGGAAAAAGGAGCTCTCAAATTTATAGATTCCTCATATTAAAGAATTTTGATAATGAACCTATAATTGATTGGAGTGCCACATTTGTGATGAATTTGACGTAACGTGTGTGGGGACTATATCCCTCTCCATTGGATCAATCGAACGGCTCCTATTGATTTGGTCTTTTATTCTAGCTTGCGCGTAGGGCTGGGCTCTAATTTTTTTTTAATAAAAAATTAGAGAGGGATAAGTCTAACCACAGTGCAAAATCTTTTACTCCAAAGCCATATTAATATTAAGTTCAGAAATTATTTATTATTTTTAAATATAAATTTAAACATTTTAAAATTAATATATCTTTCTAAATATTATGATTAAAATTATAATAAAATAATATTTTTAAAAATTAAATATATTTTATATAATCATGTCTTACTTCTCTCGTTAGCTGAATTTATACACCAGGGGTACCTGGGTTCTCATCTTGTTCGGGAGCGTTATTACACCCTGGGCCCGACCCACTTTTATTAAGGACAAACATTTTCCAACCCCACATGCCAGCCTCATAATATTTTTGAGCAAAAAGACACATCTAAAGTTTTTTTTTTTTTTTTTTTTATAATAAGACAAGATGACATTTGTATCGAAAAAATGATATTAATAAAATAACAACATTACAAAACTACTAGAGATAACAGGACATGAAAAGGAATTAACTACATCATAGAATAGTAGTGGATAACGAAACCTACAGAAAATCTTAAAGGTATTCCCATCATTTAAAGTTTAATTATAAGTCTAGATGATTAGTAAATAAATAATAAATTTATTATAGGTGAATTTAATTTTATATAGTATATTAATAATTAAGGTTAATATCTAATTTTATTCTATAAGTCACATTGGAGCAATTTATTCATCTGATTTAAAATATATGACATAATTAGTGAGTTAATATTAGTCCTAAATATAATATTTATTTTTTAAATTTACCATCTCTATTTTAAATTACCTCTATTGATACTCTCTTAACAATAATCAAGAAAATAAGAGAAAGAATTAAAAAAATGATTATGATACTTTAGAAAAAATATGCTATAATAACTAACTTAGTTAATTTATTTAATCTAATTAAATTAATTAAATATATTTTATATTTATGACCGGAATAGTATCTTAAAAATTTATTTGGGTTCAATTTCACCCTATAGATGTTAAAAAAGGGATAAAGTTACCCTAATTATTAAAAAGTTAATAATAACTGTTAAAAAATTAATGTCGATAATTAATATTTTTAACTGTTAAAGGCGATATTACTCTATTTTTGACACTTTTAAGATAACATAAAACCCAGCAAAATTTATAAGGTAACATTAATTATACGTGATAACAAAATTAGTTCTTAACCTTAATAATTATACCAAGCATGTGTCAAAATTAATAGTTCTTAATTACATTACATAAGTCATCAGGTTTAAGCCTTATAGATAATAAAATAATCGTGTTGCGAGATATTTCTTAACCTATGATCTAACCTTTTTTTAAATATAAATATTCTCTTAATAAAAATAATTATATTTAAAATATTAAAAAAAATTAAATATAAATATCTCTTTTAATGAATATTAATATTTTACGTTGTGATAGATTAATTTAGATTTAATCATATTAGTGTCTATAATCTAACCGGATTCAAGTACAACTTGCCGGTAGGACTGGATACCAAATGATTTTCTCTCCGCGTATATTTATTCAAAGATGATAGACCTGGGAACCAAGTATGTATTTTCACATTAAATTTAATTCATGAGATTATGAACTTGTTTCACGGCAGGTGGCTTTAGACGATTGGTGGGGCATTATTCAATCGTACAACGGTGGTAATGTTATAGGGATTACAACTCAAACTCTCGAAGTGGATGTGAAACCTTGCTTCATCGGGTGGGAAAGTTGTGGCCCTTCCAAACAGCTCATTCATTGAAATAGGGAAAAATCCCCGTGAGATTCTAAGAAATAAATATAATTATTAAAAATTGTTATAATAAATACAATATATAGTCTCGATAAGAAATGACAACAATTTATTTATACTATTTTAGGTCTCAATCATTTTTTCTGAAGCTAATATTCTATATAATTCTAAATATAAAAATTAGTTAAAAAATTTATTCTAATTCTAAATATAAAACTTTAATTCACTTTATTTTTTAATTTATATATATTTTTTTAAGTTATCTAGATTACATAGATTTCTTTTAAATAGTAATTCTAATATAAATGACTAGAGATGATATTCTATAGAAATTAACACACATTTTATATATCATCTCTTTCTCATTTTGAATTTCATTAGGTGGTAATTTAAAAAATTTTAAAATGCTAATATTATGCGCATTTTTGTATAACATTAAAACCTCCTTAAAATTTGTAAAAATATTGAAAGGGTAAAAGAAAAATTACATGAAACCTAACTAAAGATGAATTATTTATTAATTATAAATAATATAGTATTTCTTTTAAAATTTATATCTTATATTGATATATCCATGTGTATTTTAAAAGGAGATTTAGAGGCAATTCAATATTTTTTTTAGTTGCCTACCCGTTCACAGGAACTTTATCCCGACTATATTCGGATTCGACCCGCGTCGTGCACCTGGCTATGGTGGGCGAGTCTTCTAAAGGGAATTTTTTGCATACACTAAGGTCCAAACTCAAGATCTCGTTTATGCGATATTAAACTGTTTACTATTCAGATTAATCTAGGTTAGTGAGACAATTTAATATCTAATTGGGGTGAATAAGAGAGAAAATGTCTTTTTTTTATACAGAAAGATTTTTTTTTTTTTTTTTTGGTTACAAAAGAAAAAGTTTTTTTTATGAGGGGACTACCTCAACTAGGACAGATTCTAGGCCCAAAAGAACGAAGGAAACGGTACATTGTTGGGCTAAAAGTGGCGAAAAGTCCAAATAATTGCCACAAGTCAACGGAAACAATTGGAAAGAATGGGACCTTAAAAAGTTATTTCAGTACTGGCACAGGGAAACTTACGATATGATTGGGCCCTATATAGGCCCAATAATATTTAAATATGATGTAATTAGTAGCATTAACACTTTATTAAACAAAAACGACATGATCACACGGGTTTAGTTATCTTGCATGTTCTTGTAGAGTCTAAGTTGCGAATAAATGACAAGTTTTAATTTTTGTAATATTTATTATTTAATAGCATTTATTATATTATTCTCTCAAATGAAATTTTGAAAATAATTGTTTGCTTATTTTATACTTTGCATTTTGGGTATCAAAAAGTGGATTAGGGATAATAATGGGCCTCCCATCTCCCCTCCCTCCCGCCAGTGGCAACCGGCAAATGGCAAATTTATTTTTGCCATTTGAGTTTGGTGATCTCTAGTAGGGTATTTATAGGACAGCACGGAATCAAATAAGCCCGTCACATCCCGTCCTAATTAATAGGGGATTAGAATAAATTTTATGTCCCGTCCGTATTCCAATTTTTTTTTCAAAATTAAATATAAATTAAAAAAGAACAAAAATGAAATAAATTAGTTATAAATTCATATATTTTTCAACAATTTTTTCACATTATCCTAAAAGAGAGTCATAATGATATATACTAATATATAAATAAATTAAAAATATTATATATAAATATATCTAGGATGGGATATAGTTGAACGGCATAATCTCTAGCAAGGATTAGTTTTTAAGCCCTGCAGAGTAGTTACATAGCTCTTTTTTTGGTTAAGTGAGTTGTTATTCTTCATCTAATTATATGATATTTGGTATTATCATACATTTGAATATTAATGTGCCCAGTCATTAACTATTCATTATGAGGAGAGCCACATTTTAATACACGTTGAGTGACGGAAAACCTTGTAAGAACGGTACCCTCAAAATGAAACAATGTTTTGATATTCTTCTCGGTGTTTCACAACATATATGTTTGCTAACAATATTTTGATTCTGATTCTTCTAGTAATTAAGTATATCATTGAAGTAACCTTATTTCTTAATTTTATACTATAAACTAAATTTTATATTAAAAATTAGATGAAAGGCTTAAACTCTTCGATTCATCTTTTTTTTATAATACTTATTATGATTTAGAATATAAAGTTACTGTACCTTCAGTAGTATTTTTTACCTACTATTTTTATATTTAATATTATTACATACACATCTCGTTCTATTTAATATTAATATGATTTGAAAAAAAAAATTATCTTACTCTTAAATTGTGGGTGAACCTAACTTATTTTTAAATATTTTATAACAAAAAAAATATTACTACATAATTAAAGAGTTAATATTATTTTAAATATAAAATTTATTTTATATATTTATTAATTTTTTTAAATTATTACTATTAATATTTTCTCCACAATAATAATATAATAGAGGGAGAGAGAGATTTATAAAAAATAATTAGAGTAATTTTATCATATTAATTAATTTTATTAAAATTTTTAATTTAATTAAATTAATTAAATATATTTTATATTAATGAAAGAATGAGAATAATAAACGAGAGTAATAATCATAGCTAAAATGTTTCAAGTTTTTTTTTTTTTAGTTTTTGAGGTAAAAAAGGTTTTTTCAGTTTTTATTTTTTTTTGTCAATTCTATTTTTTTAATTTTTTTTATAGAAAATAAAACACACTGATAACGACTAATACTATTTAAATATTGGCTCAAGTATATATTTATTATTTTATATTTATATTATATTTTATTTTAATTTTTTAAATTTAAGAAGTGTATTTTTAATTTTTTAAATTTAATATTATTAATTTTATTAATAGAAAATGTTAACTCAATAAATTTAAAATAATAATTATAAAATTAAATAAAATAAAAATAAAAATATTATATTAAAAAGATTAAAATATAAATATATTTTGTTAGTATTTAATTGTACAATCGTTATTTTAAATTTATTTGTGTTAATAGAATTAATAGAGTTAAGTTTAAATGATTAAAATTATACTTTTTTAATTTAAAGACTAAAATAAAATTTAATATAAATATAAAAAATTAAACACATATTTTAATTTTAAATATTTTATTATTTAAATTTAAATTGAATTTATATGAGATAATAAATTCAGAAATAAAAAATGATTTTTTATATTTTTAATAGGTACGAGGGAGATATTTTAAAGTAATTTGTATGGAAATAAAATAGAAAAAATCTCAAATAAATTTTTAAATTTCAAAATTTAATAATCCTCAAATTAGTCATAAGTACTAAAATAGAATTTTGAAATATTTTTTATTTTATAATATTACCCCTCATAATAAAAAAAAATCCCCAGCCCCCTCGCCGACCAGCTGCCAGACATTCGCGGCCGGCACTCAACCCTGCTAGAGCTCCGGCAGGGATTTTTATTTTGAAAATTATAGGCGAGCCAAATTTTGTGTAACTATTTTTAGAACTATATGCTCCTATATATATATTGCATAAAATTAATTTTTATTTTATTTTCAACGTTGTTCAATTATGACCTCAACAGTCTTTTTGCCTATTTTTTTGGCACATTGTCAAATACTGGTACGTCCTTTTCCACGCGAAATATCGATGGCTCTAATCCAGATCGAGCTTGCGTAATAAAGTGGCTTCAACAACCAATACGTCATTTTCATTTTTCAGTGCACACAAAATCGAACTATGAGAGCTATTAGTATGGTGTTATTAATGAAAATTTATTTTAATTCTATTTATAAGATATAAAAGATCATTTTTTATAGATTATTTATTTATATTAATTTTTATTTTATTATATATGATATATATTAAATAAAAATAAAATTATAAAGTTATTAAATTATATAGTATAATTAATGAGAATTTTTTTTTGGATATGAGATAGATGTATATGGGTTGGCTTCCCCATAAATGGAAATAAAATCACCATTACCACTTCTTCCTCTGCACTTCGATATCAACGAATGCTTGCTCCTTAGCAACCACTTCCATTGACCAATTCACTCTCCTCTCTAGTCTCTCTTCTTCTTCTTTCATCGCTAATTCTCAGAGACGAAGGCACTCCCTTCCAGGTTCGTCTTCGCAACAATGGTGTTTGATCGTCTATGACAATCTGTCTTATCGGAATTTGAATATCTTAGTTTTTTTACTGTTTGTATTACCTATCATTTTGGAAAGTGATTTTACTGATTGTCGCGAACTCGAAGTTAGTTCAATTTTCTGTTTGTGTTTTTTTCCTTGTAATATATATTGTTTTTTCTTTTGCGCCTTCCGTGTTCGTTGAATTGTCTGTCTGAGCTTGTTTGTCATATTTCACAATCGCAAGTTCTTTAGCAACTCTTGCCGAGTTGTAAATTACGTGTCAGTAGATTTCTTTTTTGAAAAACATTCGCGCGGTTTTCGAAATAATTACTCTAATTGTACGTTTGGCTCGGGGAGGGATTTTAATAGAGGGAAAGGAAAGGAAAGGAAAGGAAAGGAAAGGAAAGGAAGGAAAAAAGAGGGATTTTATTATTACCTTGTTTGGATTAACATTAAGGGAGAGGAGGGGAGGGATTTTCATATTACCTTGTTTGGTTCAAGAAGGAAAAGGAGGGAAAATACTTTTATATAGACAAATTTACCTTATATTATTTTACATAATATTTTAATAAAATATAATATAAGAGTAATATTAGGATATTAAAAAAATTATGGGTATATAAATATTATATAATAATAATATCACACTTCCCCTCCAAATTCCCCCAATTTTGGAGGGGAAATAAAGTTGGAGGGGGAGGGAAAATTTTAAAAAATTTTACCTCCCCTCCTAAATTTTGTAATGAGCCAAACAAGGGGAGGGAAGTAAAATCCCTCCCTCCCCCAAATACCCCGTGCCAAACAAGCCCTAACTGACGTGATTGTAATTTTGTACTCTCTGTCGACGTTGCTCGTTGGAATGTTTCACTCTATTTTTTTTATCGATGATGCAAATCATATTTCAGAAACCGTTACTTCTTCACGTGTTACAGGCTTGTGATTCTGCAGCTGAAGATGGGGAAAAAGCGTGTTATGGTGCCAGTGGAATAGGTTGACTTATCCACAGTCAAATATGAACAAGAGAGTATCCAAGGTCATTGATTCTCGTGTTCTATTGAATTTTTGGTTTAGTTCAACGATAACATGGTGTGAAGGAAAAGCTGGTGAATCGGATATTCTGCTCATGCCTGTTAGCAATTTTTTTGTTTTGCAGCTCCACACTCTGGATTCCTGTTTAGGTTATTCGTTAGGTTAGTTGAAGCACTATTGATAGGGCCTTCGATAATATCTATGTTGAAGAAGTCGAATAAGATTGATGAGGTTTGTTTGTTTGTTATTTTGCTCCAAATAGGTTTTACATGTTCACGCTTTTCATTTTCTGGGTTTAAACTTTGAAGTTTCACCGAGGGGACTACGGTTTGTGAGTAAAGTTAGCGTGGCAGTTTCAAAGTGTATTGACTAAATGTTTTGCTTATTTGTAATCAATAGTTTTTGCGGAACACTGTGATACCGGAAGAGCCCATGTTCAAACCTGAATATACACCTCAAGGTAGCTTCTTCTGCATTTTTGTAATTGATTTTAATTCACAGAGCTTATAGGAAAGCATATTAATTTTTCTTTGATCATGTAGCTTCATAATTCTTGAGAGAACTGTATAATGATGGAAAATAATTTTTTTGCACTGAATTCACCTTATCAAAATTAGATTCTGATCATCTTTCAGCTAGTTAGAATTATAGTAATATATGTTAACATTAGAGAAAAGTGCCACAAATCGTTTGCATTGGATTGGAGATGCATGTTTTATACCTTCCCCTTATACTATGACCTAATTTCAGAAAGGAAACCTGGTGTTGTCATTCTTGATGAAGATGGGAGACCTGAAGATCGAGTTGAAGCTGCCTTGAATTGTCTTCCACGTTATGATCCTGCTGCAGGATGGGGTATTTCTTCTTTTCCATTTCGGTACTGGAAAATACGTGATTATGCTTATGCATATCGATCAGGAAAAGTTACTCTATCTATGGTTAGTAGCATTCACTTGCTGAGAACTGCATTTTTATTTTATTCATTTATAACTATATTGCAAATGAATTATTCTGCTTCGGATATGTAGGTTGCAGAGAACATCATTTCGGTTATAGAGGAGATCAGTAATAAGAAACCCCGGAACCACTACTGATATCTTTTGATGCTGAGGAAGTCAGGAGGCAGGCATCTGCATCTACTCACAGATTTGAAGCAGGTATTACGATTTGGTTCTGGCACAGATGATGGTGCAGTGGTACCCTTTAAGCATGATTATGTTGACATATAATGGAATTGATAATGCAATCACCTAACTCACCTCTTTGACTTTTATCTGATTGCATACGAAATCCATTATCTATTTTGGATGGAATTTTCTTGGCCATTAAGGATGACATGGATTGCTACCCTCATCCATCTAAGGGTAAGTTAATATTTCTTCTAGTGAATAATTATAGGAAAATATTAATATTATTTCATGGTGTTGATAGGTGCTACTACATGGATGCATGAGGTACGCACTGTTGAAAAGGATGGCGTTTGTGTTTCAAGGCTGCGTAGCTGTGGTGTCATATTTGTAGAGAAGGCAAATATGCATGAGTTGGGCATGGGAACGACGGGCAATAATCCTAATTGTGGGCGAGACTTTATCTTAGGTGATTTTTGATAAGTTTATGTATGGATGCCACCTCAACATCAAAATTTGATCTCTTACCATGACAAAATCAGATAACTTTAGAGGCTATTTAGTCTAATTCTTTGCAAATTTATGATGAAGTCTCTCTGCTAGCCTTATTTGAAATGTAATCAGCATCTAAGCATAACTCAATCATTCTTCTGCTCGGTTAGGTGAAAAAGTAATTAAGTGAAGAGGCCAGATGCTTGAGTTCTGTTATTTGCTGTTCCATTAGGAGTTGGAGAATAAATGCATGTATAATGTATCTGATCACCTAGATAAATAAAAGTTATAATTTTTTTAATTAAATATTCAATGATAGCTAAGCTAAAATTAGTATAGGATTTTCTGTTTATCTTGTGAAAATTACGTTCTCAATAACTGCCAGCTTTAAGCAAATCGTGTTTTTATATACCTACATATCATATTCACTCTCCTCATTGTCAAATCAATCAAAAGCTTTATAATATAAAAGGTACAAAATACAATATGGCAAAGAAAATATGTCAAAGGCATTCATGAATTTAATTTTAATTTTAATGTTAGTTATTAGTAATTTTCACATTTCAGTGCTTTTGTAAATTTAATAAATCTTCTGCACACTTTATTGAGTGTTTGGTCATGTTCTTTATAAAAGACTTAATTATGATGGTTGGTCTTTCAACTCAATTTTCTTGAAACGCAGAACTACAAGAAATCCTCACGCACCTGATAGGTATATTGGTGGATCTTCTTCAGGTCCAGCTGCAATTGTAGCTTCTAGACTATGTTCTGCTGCACTGGGAACTGATGGGGGAGGTTGTGGAAATACATGTAAAATTGAATGTTTTATCCCCATATTTCGTATGTACTGATTTTAATGTTTGGAAATGAATGAGATAGGCAGGTTCAGTCCGCATTCCTTCTTCCCTTTGTGGTGTAGTGGGGTTGAAGACAACATATGTACGGACGTATACGAAAGGGTAATTTCTGATTCCTTGTGATGGATCATATGACATCATTTTCAATATGAATTGTTTATGGTTTAATAATACATTTTAATCCATGGTAAGAACTATCAACATCTTTAATTTTATTTAGGAATTTGGGTGAGAATACTTGGATATATTCCGCTGTATTTTATAGATGTAAATCTTTACTCTTTACTCTAAGGAGAAGACTATTGTTTGGACTATGATACTCAATAAATTAGTATGGATAATCTTCTGCAGACTATTAGGCTTTAAAAAGCTATTTCTCGGATGTGTTGTGAGATTTTGGATGATAAAATAAACAATCTTATTATACACTGTGAAGATGTCTCAATTGTGGAATGGACTTGTTGGCAATTTTATTAAACAAGAAGTTTGTCCAGCCTTAGATAACTTTTTTTAATCAGGTTTAGAGGCTATGGTAGCAATAAGAAATGTAAGAGTAAGATCTTTGGAGATTTGATGTTTATGCGGGCTTGTGGGGTTTATGGACAGAACAAAATTCAGGAAATTTTAGCAAGAGCTTTCTCACATTGATCTGTTAATGGCATAGAGTAGTGTATTTTTCTGGACTTTCTGGGTTTGAGGTCATGATTTATTTGTGGGGATTCTTGGGATTGGAGAGCTCCTGTGTTTATTTCTGCTTTTTGTTGTTGTATATTTGTTTTGGAAGGAGATTTGCTCTCCTTGCGCATGCTACTCTTTCACTTGATAAAATCTTTCTTATCAATAAGAATATTTTCTTACATTCCATAAAAAAAGAGAGAATATTTTCTTACAGAATATTTATCTCTCTTATGACTTTTGGTCATAGAGAGGAATGAGATGTGGTATGCTTCAATGAAGTTTCTGATTGATCCATGTAGAGTATACTGCAGAAAGAAGAAAGAGAAAACAGAAGATTTTTTGTTTTTTGTTTTTTTTTGGGGTGTGGGTAGTGACAGGAATGATGAGGTCTCACACAATGAGAAGTCCCTTGCATAACTAACTTCACATGGTGCATGGTTATGAGGGAGGAATAGAAGAGAGAGAAATGCTACTAACTGGGTTTAAGAGCTAGAAGGTAGAGTGAAAGGTGAAGGAACAAATTATTTCAGTTGACAGAGCCTCTAAAGTCTAACCTCTCAAATGCAGAAGAATTTTATTTTTCTTTCTACTTTCTGTTTTGTATCCATGTAAACGTCCAAGACTGCAATTCATTTATTTATTGCTGTTAAATAGAATTTGCAGCTCATTATACATAGAATGAGAATATCCAGAAGTTCCCTCTGTCTCCAAGAACTAATAAAATATTATTATGCAAGGCTCTATTTTGTGATTATGTTTGAATTTTCAATCTCTCTTTGCAGGTCATTATGTGATTTTGGGACTGTGGAAATTATTGGACCCATTGCTTCGGCAATGGAGGATGTCATGCTAGTGTGCGTAATTCATATTTCTGGCTGTGTCTTTTGACCATTTCTTCATTTTACTTTATGGCTTCTGGTTTGCATTACTTGAAATCAAGCTATTCATCCTCTTCCATCTATTTATGTTAAACTTTTCTGTATAATTTCCCTCACTTTCCATAAATTATTTTGTTGCAAGTCCCAAAATTTTCCTAGTAACATAACATGACATGTATATATAAATACTTGAAAGCTGCGCACATACATATCTATTTCCTAGATTTTCTACATCATTAATAACTTCTGCACGTGCAAAATAGATTTCCCTCCCAAAATTTAATTCCCTTTTCTTGCTTTCCAATATGAACACTTCAATGATATTAAGAGTTTATGCATATGTCCCTTCAATTGTTTTTGTCAAATACTAAAATCCTGACCATGATGTCATCCTTTTTTAACATTATATGCCAAACCTTGGAGTTCTTGCATGTAGATAATTTTTACTTTATTAATAATCCTTGATCAGGTCTGCAGCAATGTTGGGTTCATCACTTGTGACCAAAATCAGTATGAGACCGGTAATTAATCTTTAAACCCTTGGTTTATATTCTTACAAAACAAGTATAGAAGATTGAAATTTAACAATGAACTTTCTCTGTAATGATTATATGTTTTTTTTTGGCAGTCACCACCTTGTTTGCCAAACCTGTCATCCTATGATGATTCAAATACTTTGGGATCATTGCGACTAGGAAAAGTACACTCCGGTAATCCCCCTATACTTTAAAAGTTGATTGTATTTCTAGTATAATATGATATATTTTCTTGAAATAATATATTTTAATTTCTATAAATAATATCATTCATTAAATATTCTTGAAAAAATATGCCCTTATAATTTACGTTAATTTTGAATTAGGACCTTGGTTTATTATGTTTGAATTAAGCTCTTATTATTTGATCTGATAATTTTAATTTATAGCCTTTATGAAATTTCATATATAGAAATGTACAAGTATTAAAATAATGTTAAATGAAATGAAGAAAATTTCATAAAGCCCATGAAATTCTATAAATTAAAAATAATAATTTTTACGCTAAAAAAATGAATGCCTGTAACAGATGAAACTATAAGGGCTAATTAAAAAAAAATTAAAAAAATACATGGATTTAATTTAAAATTGAGGTAAATTATGAAGTTCAGAATAATTACATTCACACACTCTTAATTAAAAGCATTCTTTTTAGGGGTACTTTTGTAAAAGATATTAATTACGTCTTGAACTTTGCAAATCATCTTATAAACAAGAACACAATGTGTAAAAATTATTTTATAAAAATTAACGGAGGAAATGCATGCAAGGATTTTGTTTTTTCAAACGGCGAAAAGACTTGTCATTGTTTCGGTACAAAACTAACAGTTTTTTAGAAGGGTTAAGTTTAGTTTGTCACCCTAAAGTATTAAAATATTTTATAGTTTATTTAACATTTTAAAATATTTTTTTAGATGCATTAAATATTCTAATGTTACTATTAAAAAAATATTTTTAGGTATTAAATATATTTTTATTTAAAGATTTTTTAGGAGTTAATATTGAGATTAAAATTATTTCTAAAAAATATTTTAAAGGCAAAGTTTTCTAAAATTGCACTACAAAATTCTTTTTAGCACTTGAAAAATATTTTAAGGTTCTGTAAAATATTTTAACATACTAGACACATCTTTAAAAATATTTTAGATATTAGACGGACTTTAGTTGTTTTTTAGGATCATGATTTTTCCCCTTTAAAAAAGCTGATTTCTGCGCTTAAGATGGAAATATCATTGCATAATAATGGAGTATTTGAGATCTATTCAGAAACTCAACGTCTCAATGGCCTGAAGTTAATAGAAGTAGAGGAACCAGGCCCCTATTTTTCTTTGTCCTTCTCATCAGCAACATCACTAGGGAGATCCCGTCCAGAAGGCATATTGCCTGGATAATTAGTTGCTGACGCATGCGAACCTGTCATGCTGGAAGCAGAAAGAATTTAATTTTGAAAATCCCGATTGATTAAAGATGAAAGCATCTTCGTCAATTGTTCAAAAGTTGTAACCTCACCTTCCATCCACAATGACCATGGAGCGAAGCTCACAATTGGCAAAACTGCAAACGCATATGAAGAAAGCAGTCAACCACACGCTTCATCATAGGAACGAAAATTATTGCAATCATGATAACTTTTACGCCTCCTATTCTTAGTTAACTTTTTTATATAAATTAATAAAATCAAATAAATAAATTAATTATAATTAATATAAAAATTAGTTGATTAATTTAAATATATTAAAAAGTATATAATAATAATTTATTTTAAGAGATTTAATTTAGTTATAATTAACTAATTTATTTAGACTTTTTAATATATAAAAAAATTTAATTAATTTTTATATTAAATATTGGAGAGAGTATTACAGAGTTTCAAAGGTTCAATTTCTAGTACAGGAATATATTTTTGTGAGAAATTCAAATTACATGTGGGCTGCAAAAGATTATAAATCCAAATTAATTATATAGATGTATAAGTATGAGACACTGTTTTTAGGATGGTCACTCAGATGGTCAGGTCTACTTGCCTATAGTATAACCAGATCTATTTAACAACCTCTTCTATTTTCTTAAAAAGGGAAATTATGGAAATAAGTACATCAATCAGCCTAAAAAGAAACCATTCACATGCGACTCATTTTATAGGGGTGTGAATCACAAGTAAAATTTCCAAGATTGAGGCATCAATAAGCTTACTGTTTGCATATTTCCTTCTTCATGACAGGATGGCAATCATTTCCAAAATAAGTATTTAGAGTGTGAAACAAGAATCCACTATGCGTCACTATAGCTATCTCCTTCTCCTTGAGAGTCAACAACCTGTGATTGCGTAGAAAACAGAAGGGCTTTATATAATTCGATTCCAAAGCATTTCATGCAAGTTTCTACTTTCTGACTGATAAACTGGAGAGCAGGCGCAAGAAAAATGAATATAAGAAATTGATTTTCTTTTCTTTTCTTTTTTTTAAAGCACAGAGAATTACATAAATCTTCAAATACTTGTTACTGGCTCTTGAAACAAATGCCATTACATTGGTTCAATGATCACAAAAACTTAAAATAAATAGTAATCAGTTTATTTCTCACAATTCTGAGATCAAGATAATTTCTTAATTATTAAGGGACCCACTCCAACAAACAAATGAACTTCTCTTTCAACTCAAAAGCTCAGAAGGAAGTTTAACTTTAAGGAACTTAGATTTTTATTAACCAGGATTCAGCAGCTAACAATTTGGCATGACGACCAACAGATATCACAAGACTTAAGTGGATCTTAATCGTTGAACTACATTATACCTAGGTAGAACCTTGAAAAATAGAAAAACAAAAAAGCGATTCACAAACGCAGCATATCACTTTGTTAAGCTTTATATGGTCCTAACAATCAAGAATCAAGATCACTATTATATTTTCATACCAATTCATGAATTCCAAACCCCTTTTTGCAAGTTCTTCCTTTGTTTCCCTAACATCGGCTTTCCACATAGTATCCTCATCACTATCTATCTGAAGAGAAAATTCAAAGGCATTTGGTATAAACCCCAAGAAAGCAATAAAACTAGCCTGATTTTAAACTGCTTAAGAAAGCTGTCAAGCATCTGTTAATATTTTAAAATGCCATCTTTGATTTGCAAGAAATGTAATATTTACCAGTGAGAAATCAACTGCAGGGAAAGCAAACTCATATTCGCTGATGCTTCTTCTTTTGTCACAGGGATGAATTCCCTGCAAAAGAAAACACATGAAGAAGTATGCAAGGGTTTTCAAGTCAATGTATGCATTAAGTTTAAGAAAACTTGTATAAAAGGAATGTTAAAATTATTTTTACTTGGCAAAAAAGAAACTTCTGGCAATTTCATAGAAGAGGTGAGAAAATGATGAAGCAAATGCATCTCTTTTAATAATTTATACATAATGATTCTATTTTCTTGCATATGATTTCTCGTTCAGTTTTGTTACTTTAATATAATTCAATGGTCTTCACATTTTTGGTTCAGTGTTCAATATTCGCACGTCAGACCATTATATCTAAAACTTTCTAATACATGGTAGTGGACAGATTATCCTGGCGATTACCTTTTCTCCTAACTATTATTCTTTACCAAGACAGTGCCACATGTAAACTCTAGAGCAAGGAATAACATTAAGTGAATTATTTTCAAGCGGGATGGGTGATGCCAATAGGTGTTAAAGGGAGTTCAAATTGTAAAATTACCCACCAAATGTTCACGACAAAGTTCAACAGCAACTATCGGTGGACAATTCAGACTCGAGATTGCTGGACGGTTACTGTTTCCTGCATTTGCCACCATGAGCGGCAATACATCCATCTTATCCACGTAGTCCTCACCACCAAATACCCCAACAGCAGTTTGTAGAGTCCTTGAATGCCAAAGAAACCCTAAACCATGTTAATCCATGCTGTCTCTGCCTCAACTCAGTTAGAAGTAATTCAAACATGCAAAATATGTCTCCAAAAGGAATCCTAGAAGGACCCATGTTAATTAATGGCGAAACACAGGATATGAAATTATCCGTAGTATAAAGTCATATAATATAAATGAATGGTGATTCCCAAACTCTATCATGCAAAATGCTACTCAATTCATTCCCTAAGCTAAGTTTGCTCATACGACAAGTGATGTACCCATTAACCAGCAGGTGCCAATCTCTCATTTGTAAGTTCTTACATCAGGTCCCAATAATGGCATATTTAAACATACAACAACAACAGTAACAACAAGCCTTATCCCACTAGATAGATTATATGGCATATTTGAACATGCAAAAAAAAAAAAAAAAGCATCCCAAATCCATATAAAGTGACCAAGGATTGAGATAATAATTAATGTTGAATGGTAATTACCTGTTTTATTTATGCTAAGCAACACATGCTCTCCGGTGATCGGGAGCAGTGAGAGATTTTCAGCTAAATAGTAAATAGTAAGTAGCATATATGTAAAAGTGGTGTTGCCAATCTCTGGTAAGTCACCAGCCTTTTATCTTATTCATCTCCAGTGATTCTGATCCGGCCATCCACTCTTTATAGAGCCAGAGTGGTTATTTCTGTTAAAGCAATTAAGCATCTCTAGCAATTATAACAGCTACTTCCTAGTGGCCACTGTTTCTCCAACCTAATTCTGCTATTCCTGTTCCTCCTATTTCTAATTGTTACTTATAGCAATATAACAGTCTAAGTCCCGTCCTCCCCCTCATTGGTTTCACATAACACAAAATCTCAATCTCCAGCATGTTACCCATCGTAGGATAGCCAACAATATATAGAAGCAATCCAATAAGATGTGATCTCTGTATATCTCGCAGCAATTGTGTGTGATTTTGAAAGATAGTACACCAGATATATGAAAAGGTAGTACCATGCTATAGCATGTCAACAAACATATTTTTTTAACAAGAGTTTCACCAATGTTCCATACTAGAGAAATCCGTAGTTGCCCTCTAGTATTGCTTCCTAGGTAGTCAGACAATTTAGTATGTAACTGATTAGATGACACTGATCATCCAGGAAAAGCTAAGATGAAACATAATCATAATATAAATATAACGTCTAGTTGGGAAAGAATGTTACAGAAAACATTATCAGAAAATCTCTGGAAACCAGGGCAAACTAGGCACATTTTCAAACCTATCAATTTCAAAAAAAAAAAAAGAAAAAAAGAAAAAAAAAGAGTTTCACTAAATCTGGCTTGATAATTGGAGTTAATAGAAAGTGAAAAAAAATTGTAGATTACTGACGTTAAGTCTTCAAAATCAAGTTCAATTTCCCACCTTTCTCTTAATCTCCAGGTTCCTCACCTTCAGCAATATTAACAGAAATGAACTAAAAAATCTTTCAAGCAAAGGAGAAAGCCGTATGACTTCTAAAACCATAAAAGAAGCACCAGAACACTGATATCACTAGATCAAAGCACAGGTATTATTACCTTAACAAAGGAGATGCAATTACTAGATCAATCCTCTTTATGAGCCCAGAAGCATGAACATGCTTATGCAAATTTTCAACCTGCCAGTGTAGAGAAATTATCGTTTACTCTCACAGAGTAAAATGTCTTTTTCTTCTCTGAAAGCCACAAAAAATGCAAGCCTTGGTTTCCAGAACAAATTCCACATGATAAGCTTCAAAATGACTTGAGCAGTCATGCTTTACCTGCTGCCAGCCTAATGGAGTAAGATGTGCATCAAAAAAATCAGGATTCAAGTATGCTTTGTAGTTCTTATCTCCCTCAACATTGTGAATCCCCTGAGCATGCCTGACCTGGATGTATGGTTTTATAAGTTGGAAAATCTTTGACTTGCAGGCAAAAGACCAAGAAAGAAGGCAATCTTGAATGTCCTTTAAATGAAATATATAGCAGCCTCAAATCCACACTGGATATAATGTGTTGACAGTAAAGTGGGTTTGATACCAACCAGGTGAATGGTTTTGCACCGATGCAATGGATACAAACTTGAACCAGCTCTACAATCCATATTTCCAGATGAACCTGATGAACATTAGAATTCGGAATAGTGATATCACACGTAAAGTAACAAAGCACCAGATCTCCATCACAATATTGGCAATAACAAAATGTATGTGTCAGAACATGAACTATGACTAGAACAGCGTGCAGTTATTTATAGGTACCGCAAGATTGTTATCCTTTAACAATTCAATTGCAATTATCCATTCTCTTCTCTCCCCCAATGCTTTTATATTTTGTCACGGTCTACATCTTATGCTTGGTTATTTATAGTTTCACTTGCTCCGTTACTTAATTCTCACTATCGACATATTCTACAGTCTACACTTGTTAATACGCACATACAACCGGTCTCCAGCATAATCAAGCAAACTGTGACAGACTCCAAGCCTCAATCACGATCTTGAGAAGAGTTCGTTAGTTCGTTTAGCATCAACATCCAACTAAAAACTTCCTTCACAAATACCTTTACTAAATTTTTTTTTTCACAGTTCTGAAAATGGCGGAATCTCATGAACATAGAATTCAAACTCAATACCTTTCTAAACCACAATTTCAACAGTATCTAACACAAAACACAGAGAGTAACCACAAACGAACAAAGAAACTACTGAGTCATAACGGAGCTTCCGAAGAAGAGAATCAAATTGTACGACGTCATCTAAAAGAAAAACATCTCAGTCGAGTATCACGCAACGTATAAACAAGCTTAGAGATCTGAGGAAGTACCAGAGAAGCAGAACGCAGAAGGAAGCAGATGAAGCTCAAATTTGCACGAGCTCGGAGAAGAACAAGAGCGATGACGCAGAGGAGAAAAAGACGAAGTAGATCGGAATGCTGCGAGAGAAACGGAATGAGGATGAGTGTATGTGAAAGCACAAATAAAGCCCATTGGACATTAGCGAGGTACAGTAATATATATTGTTCTGTTCTTCGCTCTATTTCTGGTAGTTATGTTGCGTCGAGTTGTGTCCAGTCAATTCGCTCCTCCAAATTCATTCAATTTCGATAAAATTTCCAGCGGCACAAATTGCGTTTTGTCCGAATTATGAGCTCAAATGACGGCTTTATTCTAACCAAAGCAAGCTTATCAAAAACAATTTTTCTTCATTTTTTTTAATAATACAAGTTGTCCACGTGCTTTTTATCTCCCGCGTCGGGTCTGATGGAGGGATTTTTTATTGGACCAAAATAATTTAAGGAAATAATTTTAAAGAATATGTTTTTATCATGTTTTTTTTGTTCTTACTGATTTTATTGTACTTTGCATGGATCATATAGATCTTTTAATTTTTAAAACTATAAGGATATCATCATTTTTATATACTTTCTTTAAAAAATAAGTAATTATATAACTTTTAAATGCTTATTAAAATATATTAACTTTTAATTTTTAAAATTAAACCATTAATCAATGATTAAAATCATCTCTTATTGGTCATTTAGAATAATTTATCATTTATAACTGACTTAAAGCGTAACTTTGTCTTAAAAGTTATCATATAGGAGTAATATTGCTTAAAAAATTTTATGATTTAATATTGCTTAAAAAAAAAAGAGTAAAATCACTTTAATTATTAATATTAATCGTTAATGTTTTTAACGACCATAGATAAAATTGCTCTAATTTTAATATTTTTGTGGTGACATTGAACTCAACAATATTTTCGGACACCATTGATCATATATGACAATTTTTGGAATATAATTATACTTTAACCCATTATCAATTATCTAACAGAACATCCCATAAAATTAAAATTATCAACATTATATGAGTATAAACCCAAATTTAATTTTAAACTAACAAATTTCAGTTCTATTGGTAAGAATTTAAATTATAATTCATAAATTCATGAATTTAAATCTTATTTATAATGTAAGGATTTATTACTTGGCGATGTAAATATTTTAATAAGTATTTTTTGAATTTAAAGATATATTTTACCCTATAACTTTATTTGTCTAAATTTCTTCTTGTTTTTTTTATTAAAAAGAATTCAAAATGGCAATGAAAGTAGACGGCTCTTGGGGAGTATTTTATCTCTTAGGTATCTAGGTTTATACTTAAGGATAATAGACGGCTCATCTTACCCGACATTGGTATCGCCTAGGAGGAAGGAAGACTTTATTTTACTCTTAAATGGTGGATAAGTCTAAATTTTTTAAAAAAAAAATTGTATTGAAAAAAATGGCAATGAAAGGAACATTCCTTGAAGCACGGTATGGTTTCAAAGATCTGGATCTACCAATCAGAATTTACAGCATGATCTTAAGGTCTCAAACTTCATTTTGCATGATCCTTGTTATTGGTCTGCCCCTAGATGGGAGAAAAACTTAATCAACTCTCTTTACAAGAGACAAAAGCTCAGATAATTTTGAGCATTCCTCTTCCACTCACACCAATAGTGTGATTTATTTTTAGTATTATGTACCAAATGAGGATATATAATAATGGGACTCACAAGTAAATTTAAACATATATTCTATAAATATATTTAAGGCATTTGAGGACTTTTTTAAATAGGTGAAAAGGACTTTTTCAAACAACATACAAGAACGGGATTTTTTTTTATAAATTATTTATGAATATTTTTATGAACGTATTTTAGCCGTGCCTCTATCGAGTTTTTTTGCCTAGCATAATTCATTCATAGGTTAATGATAAAAAAAATAAATAAAAATGATAAATTCTAAATCAAATATATTATTAAAAATAGAAAAAAAATCCTCTCAGCTTACGCGGTCATCTTCCCTTCATTATTCATTAGTCATGAGCTCTGTTTCTAAAAAAGAATGAATTGATTTTAGAAAAACAAAATAAACGATCCTTTTGGCTCTCTCTGCATCGTCGTCCAGACCCTTTTCACTCTCCTGAGTCTGCTCTCCAAAAACGCTGTTATGTCTCCGAAACTCCTTTCACCGCTCTTCCCATGGCTCATCTTACTGACCTTTGCATCACTCTTTTTCTTTTATTCATTTGTTTCTCTTCAAAGACCCTCTTCGTCAACCTCAAGATCGATTACAGTTCACACATCTTCCTCATGTAATCTTTTTAGAGGTAACTGGGTCTTAGATCCAAATCGCAAGCCATTGTACGATGAGACTTGCCCATTTCACCGAAACGCATGGAATTGTTTGAGAAACAAGAGGGAAAATATGAGCCTAATCAATTCGTGGAAATGGGTGCCTGAAAGTTGTGATCTGCCGCGAATCGACCCGTTTCGATTTATGGGGTTGATGAGGAATAAGAATATTGGGTTTGTTGGGGATTCTCTGAATGAGAATTTCTTGTCTTCGTTTCTATGCATTCTGGGAAATGCTGATGAGGGTGCTAAGAAGTGGAAAAGGAAGGGGGCTTGGAGGGGAGCTTATTTTCCCAAGTACAATGTCACGGTCGCTTATCATCGTGCAGTGTTGCTTTCCAAATACCAGTAAGAATATTGTTGCGTAAGTTATTTCATTTTGAATTATGCATTAGTTTCTTTTTGCAGTGCTTTCTCGCAAAATTAACAACTAGCACGAACAACTTTATAGTAATATAACAATTTTTACTTGCATTTTTATGTCTATTGAGATTCAGTTCTCGAATATGTAGTGAGTAGAATTCTCAAAAATAACAAATCGTCGCACATCAGTTTTTTGAGGAAATCTCTAGGTCATTTGGTAGGAGGACTACAACTAGTTTTTTAGTTTCAGGTGTATTTTACTAGTTATTGAAAAAGAACGCTTATTCATATATATATATATATATATATATATATATTGAACTCACTAGAGGAATTAGGCATATAAAAAGTGTGTTTTACCTAGGAAGAGGAACTGGCTTTTTATCAGAATTTAGATCTTTTTTTGGATCAGTCCAAGGTAGCACTAGAGTAGAATATGAGATCTTTTATATACTGAGCTTCAATCTTATGTGCTCATTACTGATTTTTAAAAGGTGGCAGCCAAAGCAATCTGAAAACGGACATCAAGAGGGATCAGAAGGTATTTATCGAGTAGATGTTGATGTTCCTGCAGATGATTGGGTTAATATTGCAGGCTTCTATGATGTCCTTGTGTTTAACACTGGCCACTGGTAAATTCTTGTTCCCTATGCTGAACTTTGAAACTGTTAAATTATGGAATACGAACTGCTTATATGCATGTAGAAATAGCTGTTGAGCCTAGACATCAGAAAGAACACAGAGATTTGGCTAGTTGTAACTGTCTCAGGTTTCTAAATTCATAAACCATGAGTTACTGAGCAATTCTTGTCTTGAATAGGTGGAATTATGACAAATTCCCGAAAGAGAAGCCTCTTGTCTTTTATAGGGCTGGACGGCCAATTGTTCCTACACTTGAAATGTTGGATGGAATAAGAATTATTCTTGACAACACAGTTTCATACATAGAAAACAAATTCCCAACAAAGACACTGAAGTTCTGGCGTTTACAATCTCCAAGGCACTTCTATGGTGGAGACTGGAATCAAAATGGAAGCTGCTTGTTGAGCAAACCCCTTGAGAAAAATGAGGTTTGTATTTCTGTAACCTGCCTTGGGTTTATGCCCCCAACTTTTCTGTTCCGATTTATCGAATAATACATATGATCTTACTTTTCTGCCTCTTGCTTGCATTTAGAAATCATCTTAACCAAGAGACTTGAGAACCTTGTTAGAGATATAATAAAATTATTCCAAGCTCTCACTTAACAGCCTAAACTTTGAGTTGAAATTATCATTGATACTTTTGTTTCATGCATTAGTTGAGAGAAATAGATACTAATATCTGAGCAGCTTGACTCATGGTTTGAACCCAGGAACAACGGAGTTAACAAAGAAGCAAGGCAACTGAATCTTCTGATTGAAGAGGCGTTGCAAGGCACTGACATCCAAGTGCTTGATTTAACTCACTTGAGTGAATTCAGAGTTGATGCTCATCCAGCGATTTGGTTGGGAAGGCAGGATGCTGTGACAATCTGGGGTCAGGATTGCATGCACTGGTGTCTGCCTGGTGTCCCTGACACATGGGTTGATATATTGTCACAACAGATCCTTAATACATTAGGGAGAACCAGTAGATCATGAGAAATGGAAAGGTTTTTATGTAGACCCAGTCTATAAAAGATAAGAGACGAAGACGAAATGAAGACAGATGCGGAATTTTTTCCATAAAGGTCTCAACTTTTGGAGTGGTTGAGTTTTTCCCTTGACAGATCAAATTTTTAGACAATGTAAATGATACAAGTCCAAGAGGGAAAAACTCAACCTCAGGCATGTCAAAGGTAGGTTCCATTGAAAAATGTACAACACAATTTCATGTCTAATTATAATTAGTTTAGTATACTTATTTTTTAGATTGGGTCTACCTAAATTTTTAAGAGAAGCCCGATTAGACGTCATGAAATCCACTGTCATATGTTTGAATGTTATGTGGCTTGTTTATTGTGGAGATGCGGGAATAGAGGTCTTCGTTGAGGTGTTTGATGCATGATCTTAGTATCGTTTTCAATTCAAGTGCTTGTACAATGTCCCATTTGTAGCCACATGGATGAAACGCATCCCACTTGTAAAGTTCTTAAACCAGCACGTTGAGAGAGACCAAATTGATGTGATTTTTATATGTGAAACACTACTTTGAGAGCAAATTGTGCAATTAAATCTTACATTTTTTTTCTTTTTTTACACGGAAGAAAAACAACTCGTGAACGTGATCAAAAGTTTGCAAACCGGCAATAGGCCAAAAGCAATTTGAAAAGCCCGTTAAAAGTACAGGATTAACATTTCTTGTGATTCGAGATAAAACCGAGACTTACTTCCCTAATCCAATATCTAATTAATCATAAACAACTGTAGCATTATACCAGAGTTTGTAATGTCTAAATATGAATGCAATTACTCAGCGCAATTTTTTTTGATACTATTACCCTGCAATTTTATAACTTGCAAATGGGCATAGAATTGCCCTTGGAACGTTCTGTCAGAATCAATTACAAAAGTGATTTTCACACAATCGAGAAAAACTCTTTTTTCATACTTTGTCCATTATAAAATCACTTAAATTAAACTAATCCATTATGTCAAAAATTCTGCATGCGGAATTCACAAGACTATAATGACACTAAATTAATATAGAAAATAATCATTATAATGAAGAGCGGTTTTAAAACAAACATGCGAGTTCTCAATGTAGGGGCAGGTACTTGAATGCTTTAACAATGCAGTTACAAGTTGATCTAACAGGAAAACAGGTATGATAGCACCAGGATATGAACAGTTTTTTTGGATATTTATTTACTCCATTGGTCTTGTAAAATGTAACAGCGAATCTAGAAAGAAATTTTATATACAAACCATCAGGATTTGAATGCTAAAAATGCACTGCAGACACTAAATTTATGATCCTGTTCATCAACACAAATCAGAAATAGATCTGTCTGCACTGTGCAACTGTAGCTTGTGCAGGACAGTAAGGACACTTGAATGTTCGGGTGCTGCTTTTCGACAACTTCATGATTGATTGCTTGCAAAGAACATGTAAACATGGAAGCAACATTGGAGGATTCTCTTCACTCGCTTGATCCCGACTCACAGGGCAGACAAAAATAGAATGAAACTTAAATTCCTTCCCCAGGTCTACGGGCACTGGCAACTGTTTCATTGCCTGCCACTCTTGCTTCTTTGCAGCCATTACATTTGCCAGCTTCAAGAGTGTAGGCAACCCTTCAACTCCGGCTGCAACTGCCACATTCAATGGGCTCTCGTAGGACTGCCCCAGGAGAATGCAGAACTGCCGGGTCAGCTCTTCAGTAGTCTTCTCCCAATGGATTTGGGACATCAACTCAGAATAAGGGGAGCTGTCAAGCCTTCCTGCATACAAGAGGCAACCCACAAGCTTTTGGAACTCATCCTTGTGGAGGGAAGCAAAAGGAGCAAGATAAGTTCGGGCATATTTTAAGGCATCAGCTCGAGTTCCATTTTGCAAGACCTCTACAAACTGCATCGTATGAAGCTTAAGCTCGAGATTGGAACCACTCTGGGCAAGTTTAGCTTGGTTGGCAGAGATCCATGCGAGAGCAGGTTGAAGGTTCTTAACTCTCATAGCTTCAAGAATCTGATGCATTTCCAGGAATTGAGATCTTAGTGAATTTGAATTTAATTCCCCAGCCTCATTTATAATTCTATCTCCAAGATCAAACAGCCCTTGACGGTAAAAATGGTTTGCAATAATCTGATTCACAATGTGAAAGTCGAAGTCAACATTTCTGTATGCCTTGGATACATCAGGATTTAAGGATTTCTCCAGAAGTTTTTGGTACTTGGTAAGACTTATGTTCAATTCTTTCTGTGGTCCTTCTAACTGTTGAAGCGCCCCAATAGCATTTAGTTTAAACTTAAGATCTGTAAGTATAGATTTCTGGTCTACAGGGGCTGAGTCTTGAGCTGACTGAATTTTCGCCAAAGCCTGTTCAATTTCAAGCCCCACCTGATCAATGACTTCTTGGAACTTAGAAGTAGATAACTTTTGCTTCTTAGATACACGGTCAAATGCGTCTCTAATGCTATTCATCTCCATATTTGGTGCTTTGGTAAGAAGCTACTGCAGAAATTTAACAAAGAAACCAATTTTAGACAACAACAACAAGTCTTATCCTATTAGGTGTGATTAGATACACAGATCGCACAATGCCATTATACAAATAAACTAATTAGACATGTTCCAAAATATACAGTTAATGCTTCTTGTGTAAAAAATAACAAGTATGATGAAAAAACCATTTATTATATATACAACAAAGTGAATTGCCAGCTACATCACATTAACGCATCTTGCCTTAATATGAAGACAGCAAAAATGAAATACTGCAGTTTTGTTCACTGTTTGCGCTTGAGTTAGAGATACTTTTCCAACCATGCAAAGAGAATTGTAACTAGGAACATGTATGGTGAATAGTTATATGCAAGAACATCAATACGTTATTTACTTCTTTTCATAGAAAAAAAATTATTGAAGATTACTGAAGAGCAATACAAAAAAAAAACTGAGAACAACAGTTCTCCAACAACAAATAAAAAGAAGTTACAAACACGGAATCACTGTATCACCAATAAACGACACACAATGTGTACAAGTCACAACACAAAGATTTTGAAAGTTCTTTATACCAAAGAATAAAGAAAGGTAACTTTTATTGTAAGATGCATTCTTCTGAAACTTTTGCATAACCAACAATTATAGCAATAACAGGTAGATAAACATAAAGGCCTGAATTCTCTAATTAAAATAGTAGCCCCAAATATGGATCTTCCCAAAAAACAACAGAAAACCCTTTACAGCTTTAAACAATGAGCATAAGAATCATCCACCAAAAACAATATATAAGCTTCTCCAAAACTAGGAAAAAGTATGAGCCTATATACTTGTTAATTGTTATGCAAAAAAGCAGGTCTTTGTCCCACAAGAGATGTCAGAATGAAGCTATGATGAGTCAATTTCAGAAGCAATCACCACTACTAGACTATCAACATAATCAGATCATTTTCAATTAAAAAAGAAAAAAGCCAATTTGTTTCCTTACAGATGGTACTTTCCCAATTCCCTATGTTCGCATATGCAAATTAATTGGCGGTTTCTCTTTCACATTTTGTAAGAGCAATTTAAAGGCAAAAAGAAAGAAAGAAGCATTTTGAAATGCACCTGTATGAATATTTTTTACATAACAAGCAAGCACCAGGACATACCTCTTGCATTATGATCAAGTATTAAAAACAGAGAGTGAAAAGAAGAAGTCTATGCATGACCAATCAGTAAGGATATCTGAAACCTTAAGCAAATAACCTAATATAATCAGTTATCCATTATCCATTACTGGTAAACATAGATTACAATGTTTAAAATAATTATATTTTAGAGAGTTTGTCCTCCAAAATACAAGATCGGAATCAAATACCCAAACGAAATTCTCATAATTAACCCTCTTCTCACATAAGTGCGTAAAAAACAAGGCTCTTAAACAGCACGAATCAAGCTCCACAGGATGCAATCACGAAAGACAAACATGAACAATTCACTTTCTTCTCAATTGCCCAATTCTCAATTGATCATAATATCTGGCTGCCTACAAATGCTTATAATAATATTACCACGAACTTCCACTTCTTTGGTACTACGGATTCAATATGTATGACAACTCAGAGAAGACAGAAGCAGAGAAAACAATCAAAATCTATAAAGAAATTCAATTCAACTCTTCTTGAATTTCTCGAACAAAAGAAAATTGAGATCCATTCTTTGAACCATTGAATAAAGTGAGCGTAAAGAAAAAAAAAATTAAATCAGAAAAAGAATCTCGAAAGAATTTGGAGAAAAAGAAGTAATTGCAAAGAGCCTGTGGTTTTCTTCTGTTACCTGAAAAACAAGAGAGAGCAAAGCGTACGAGGGAGGCGAGGAATGCAGGCTTGCAACTTTGCAAGTGCGTGTGCGAGTAAGAAATCTGAAGGGGAGACCCCCGCACGTGCGAGAAGAAACTTGTCCAAAACAAAATCAAAATCCGAATGGAAAAATTTTCGCTGGAAGTCAATTATGATTTAAAATGATTTTTCTGGCGAGAAAAAATTGGAATGATTTGGAAGATGGGAAAATCTTAAAAAATATCCATTTAAATTTTAAAATTTTAAAATAAAATTTTTTATAAAAAAAATTATAAATAGTTTTACCAGAGTTATAAATAGTTTATAAAATATAGTAAATAGAATTTTAAAATTTAAATAGATATTTTTTAGAATTTTTTTTAAAAGATTATTATTATTTGTAATATAATTTAATGAGCATATACTGCGGTACTTTGATATAAAGCTATCTCGCTAAGAAATTTAAATAAATTAAAAAAATGAGATAAATATTTAATTATAATAAATATATTAATTTATAAATTAAATAAATAAATTAAAAAATAATAAATATTAAAAATAAAATTAATTGAAATCTATCAGTATGAATTGACTATAATAAAAGAATTTTTTACTGTTTAAATGTAAAGTTTTAGACTCGAGTTTATATTAATGTAAAAAAATAATTTTAAAAAAATTATCCTAATTATTTTAAATAAATAATGCTCGTATCAGATAGCATGTAAAAAAAATGTATTGAGGATTATATGAAATAAATTTAATATATTAAAAAAAGTGAATAAATATCCAGATATTAATTAATGAAGGCTTAAAATTATACATATAAAGTTATGTCATAGGGTGATGTGATCTTCTTAACTATATAAAATTATAAAACAAGTGATATTGATTAATTTAATTAATTTCTTTAATCAAATATTCATTCGATCTTTAATATAAGATATATATAACTAATTTAATTAGATTAAAAAAATTAGTTAAATTAATTAATATAATATTTTTTTAAAACGTCCTAATTATCTTACTTAATTCCCGCTCTCTTCCTTTCTTATTTGATTATTGTTGAGGGAGTATTAATAAAGATAATTTAAAAAAATTAATAAATATAAAAAATAATTTTTATATCTACAATTAACATCAACTTTCTAATTAGATCCTTATATAAAAATATTAGTTAAATAGCTTCTATAATAAATACCGATATAATTAAAAGGAGTTGAGTTTAGTAAAAAATATTAATCTTTTATAATATAACGAACAAATATAAAATTAAATTTAGAAGATTTACTCATACTTAATACTCAACTACTCGAATTCACTCTTAACAAAAAAAAAAGAAAAGAAAAAAAAAGGAAGTACCGATATAAAACATAGCAGAAACCGCATTATATATGCTAATTTCTGTAAGACTCCCATGCACGATGCAACAAATCCAAATCCAAATATATAACAGAAAACGGCGTCTGCCACTTGGACAGCTATCCAGCTTCAAAATTCCAACTATTCCTTTCATTCCCTCACAAACACAGCATGATTCCTTTAACGAAATTGAAGTGCCAGTATTCGTTCAGATGATTCCTTTCTACGACGCTTTCGCTTTCCCTAAAACTTCGATGTCTCTGTGTTTGGACGTGTGCACTTCCCGTCCTCAAAATCGGGTTCGATATTTTTGGTTTTGGCCCTCTCAGTATGTGACGGAGACACACTTGAATTGAATCCAAAAGCTCAACGTAACTTTTACTGAAATTTGCAGATTATATCTTGGTATAATGGAATGTAAATGAGCTTCTTCCTGTGGAATTTCATTACTGCTTCATAATCATGTTGGAGTCGTCAGCTTATTGCCAAAGCTTTAAGGTAACGTATTGATTACTCGACTTCTCTTGTTGTTGTTGTTCTTCTTCTTCTTTATGAACTTAATGTTCTAGAACTATGGTTTACAAAACATGTAATTTATATTACTTGATGCAAAAATTTTATGGATTTTAAGAACTCCATGGTAAAGTATCTTATGCTATGACTTTTTTCAATGTACTCTGTCTATTAAATATATTTGTGGCCGTATTACTCTATGCAATTTCATTTTAAATTGCTAGTTCTCTATGGGTGAGCAACTGAACTGAGTTATTTGCAGAAAGCTTGAGAGATGGTAAATTTCAATGTCAGTGAACCTGTTGTTATCCTTGGATTTGGACAAATGGGTCAGGTAGATCAATCACTACACTTCACAAACTGTTGTTCATATGGCACATGTTCTGAACTTTCTCTTTTTTATTCTTGTATTAAGGTCCTTGTCAATTTCATGTCCAACCCACTGGCTTCTGATAAAGATCTCGGCTTGAGGTCCGATGATATGGCATTTCTGAGTCAGCTTAGTTGAGACTCCATGGAGCTACAAGCTCAAGAAGCTCTCAGCCAGTCTGAATATCGTGAACTAGATATGATGAAACCCCTGCAAGTACTTAATGATATTGATTTGGATTGTGGTCAACATGAAATGTTCCTGTATCTGAAGCCTGAAATTCCGAGTGAGTCCATAGAATATTTAACGAACAAATGAGTTTAGTTGAATACTTGAAATGTTCACTTGGAAATTGTTGGCTTTGGTACAACATCTTTTAAATTCTTGCATAAGTTCAACCTATTTAGTCTAACCCTCAATTTTTGCCTCTCATGTTTTCAATTTTTGCATAAGCATAAGCCTCCACTTAACTTATATTCCTTTCGCCTTATTTATTAAGTCATTTCTAGTATAGGCTAAGAAAAATTGTAAGTTTATTAACTTTATCTTAAAATTCAATAATTTTTTAACCTTATCCCTATTTAATATACGTTATACTCTATCCAATCATAATTATATGAGTTATTTTATCTTTTTAGGCAGATTAAGGAAACTAAATAAATCAATTAATTATAATAAAATCTAATCTCTCGAGATGAATTCATATTATATACCCATCAATTTATTTAAATTAGTCAATTAACTCTAATATTAGTTATAATTAACTGATTTATTTAGTTTCCTTAATTTATCTAAAAAATCAACTAACTCTTATAATTAGGACTGGAGGTAGCATCTTATAAGAATAAAGTCAACACAATAATAAATAAAAGATAAAATTGTATATTTATAAAAAAAATAATGATGTAACTTATAAATAGGATCAACAAATATTTTCTATCTACCTAATAAATAGGATTGGATGTACAGTTTTAGAACAAGGTTGTCCCAAAAAAAACAAAGCTTCTAGATCAAGGAACTAACGTGTCTTATATTATTAGGTAAGAGTTGATGATTTGATGGAGACACGTGAACCTATGGCAACATCTTCAGCAGATTATGAATTATCAGAACTGAACAAGATATATAAAGCTTTGTTGGGTAGAATACAGACGGAAGGAGATTCTGATGAACAAGATTTTGATCCTAAGCAATCTGTGAGCTTTGAAGGACAGGATGTACTATATAGTCAACAAGATACTGAGGAAAACTCAATTGCTGGATATCCAGACGCTTTGGAAGAGAAGAATCTGGTGGAGCCATCAATACCTTTACATACAGCCATGGAAGAGCTTCTCCTTCTTTTTTTTTTTATATTATATAACTTGTGGATAATATAGCTTATTATAGATTTTAAAGAAAAATTAGTAAAATAATTTTATTTAAAAATTTATTAACAAAAAAGATCTGATATATTTTTATAAAAAAAATACTAATACTCAAACTTATGTCATTATGATCAATAAAATTTTTAAATAAGATATTTTATAAGTAGTAAATAGTGCAGCTCATTACTTCATATAAGGTACGGATAGTTAATAATAATAAGAATTATTATGAGATCTCAACGACAAATTTTAGTATAAGAATTAATAATAAGTTTATATTATTTTAAGATTTTTTAATAATTAAGTTTTTTTTTTTTGAAGACTCATGTTAATTCTCTTGGACAATATAATCCACAGTGTCTTCAGGTTTTTATTGGAAATTGAATTTTGTCCTTGGCCAAACCTAAGGGCTCAATAGCTTCTGTTGAGGATGTCTTCATTTTACATTGCGGCCCGTAACAATGTATGTATAAGAAAGGTTAAACTAATAAACTTGCACTTTTTGCTCTTAAATTATGTTTATGTGGTTTTGGTTTTCTGAAAATGAATGGATGTACTAATTAATCATATAAATTAACAACATTATCATTCGTTAATCCTTCTGTGATGATTTTGTGAGTTATGAGTCTTTTGTCAATTGTCAGAAATAGAAATAATAATAATAATAATAATTGAGACATCAAATTATTAGTTTAGGGGTACAGAAGGAAGAATATAATTGAATACAGCTTGTTGGACACCACCATTGTAGCTGAGATGCCTACTTTATACTTGAAGATAATATTATTCTTTTTAACGATTGTTCTCCAATCATTCAATACAAGCTTTTTTCATAAATATTTTTTTAATACAAAAATTTAAGTAAATTTGTCACCGGTATCTCATTAAAATAAAGGTACAACTTTAAAATTTAGATAACATTTACAAATAGCTTATAACATCCCCTATTAAATGAGCTTTTAAAACCATAGATAGAGTTAAATTTACATCCTTATAGAATATAATTATATTTTTTACTATCACTTCTTATTAACATTTCATTTTTAGCATCACTAGCCATCTTCTACATTATGTATACGTAATTTGTATAGACCCAAATTGCTCAATTCAATATATTAAAGCCAGAAAATAGAAGTGGAAATGGGAGAAACAAAAATAAAAGAAGTGGAGTTTAATTAATATCTACCTTCTGGAAGGAAAGAGCTTTATATGTTTTTATTGTTTTATAATATTATTATGTTCATGAAATTTTTTTCTCAATATTTTTTTGAATCGAACAATAAAATCGGAGCCCCACAAAAACAATTTCAAATGACCTAAAATAATGTTAAAAATTAATTAAATATTGTTGAACTTTGAAAAGCATTCATAAATCTAAGATTTGTCATATTTTTTAAATGATCTAAAAGAATTATCCGACTTGTTGGCGTGCTTAACTCGTTTATTATTTTAATGTTTTAATTCATAACTGTCCGTGAAGGCCCCTATTAACTCGTGAACTTAAATAAACAGATTAAAAAATTACGCAGAGAAAACAACATTTTAAAAAAAAAATATAAAGAAAAATAAGATAATTTGACTAATTTCGGCCACATTTCCAACTGAAATTCCCTTCTTCTTCTTCTTGTTTTTTTTTTTTTTGACTAATATGCTGTCTCTAGATCTCACATATACATACATAAAAATGGCCACAGATGACAGATCTATATAATATAATATATTATTATATATTTCTTTGTAGTTTTGTTTTCCATTTTGTATTAAAATATTTTAATAATTTAACTCCTTACAGGCGTTATATTCAATTAAACGTTTATATTTTAATTAATTATATTTATTTTTAAAAGACAATTAAACTGTATTATTATTGTAACGAATTTTTTACATATCATTTATATGCTATGATATGTATTAAATATACAATTAATTATAACAAATTACATTTATATTTTAACAAAAATAAAATTTAATTAATAATTGTAAAAACTAGAAACATCTTAATTATTGTAAAACTAACAACAAAATTAATAGGAGAGAAAAGATGAAGATAAGAAAATACGACAAATATATTGTATTCTTCTACTTATTTTATAACACAAATAGCATGCCCTATTTATAGGTATAATATTATATGTAGATTACGTTTAAATTTAAATGACAAATAGTAGATAATAAATTTTATAAATAATCTAGTGGAAGTTACAAGTTTAATGTAGTAACGGATGAGTAATAGAGTAGTAGAAATTGAAGTTAAAGTTAAAGAGAAAGAGGGAGACTAGATATCCACATTCTAATATTCATAATATTAATATTAATATCAATATTAATGGGGTTAAAAAAGAATTAAATTTTTAATTAAATCACTTTTTTATTTTGCCAAATTTCCTAAAAAGTATTAGTTACACGAATCCTAACTTCCGAACTTAATTTTAGGAAAGACTTCAACAATACACGCTAGTTTCCATCTTAATTCCTTACCGCTCGGAGCATATTCGTGTTCTTAATTATTATTATTATTATTATTTTAATAGCTTGTTCTTATTAATTTCTAGTTTCTTACTCTTATCGGGGTCGCTCAAAACTAGTCCCTCCCACTATCGTCCAAATTGTAATCCTATTACTACAAGGAATAGGAAATCAGCAAAATTATTATATAAAGCGTTGATATTACTATAGAAAGGTGACGAGTTCGGCTCCCGAAGGAAAAAAACAAGTATCTTTCTTCCTTCCGTTCAACTACAACCACCATTCAATTCAATTCGTTTTTATCTGAGTCAAGATTAAGGCGTTGTCGCAAAAAGTATTTGACGCATCGCGATGGAAAATTGTGAGGAACCAAAGCCTAAACCTTCTTCCTCTGAGCCTGAGCCTACTGGGGTGGTCACAACAGAGTCTCAGCCCACTGTGGAGACATCTATGGCGGGAGCTTCTTCGTCAATGATCCCGACAACCTCATGGTTTACCCCGAAGAGGTAACTCTTAACCCTTTTTTTCCCGCGTTCTTGTTCCCAAATCTGGGAATGAAAAATGTGGGTGGAGCAGGGGAATTCTGGGCGTCTTTGAGAATCGTTGCTACTTTGTCTGTGGACCACTAAATTGAGATCTGGCGAACTCCTCCCCCCGGGGCGTTGTAAATGACGCAATATTGAGTGGTGTTGACTTTTTTTTTTTTTGGCGGATTACGTCTGTACTTTTTCTTTTTTGGATATTCTTTTTGGTTTTTTTGGGGCGGGGCGGGTTCAAGATTTCCTCTTTGTCCATTTGCGTGTATATATGATTCCCCAATTGATATAAAACAATTACCATTCCTCATCAATTAAAGAAAAGAACATTTAGTATTTCCATGTTACATAAGATACAACGTACAAATTTTAAACAAGTTGGCTCATGTTGGGAAATTGAACAGTTCATGTACCAAACATCAAGTTTACAAGTTGATAAATTTCACTTAGTTGTAATACGACTGCCAATATGTAAAAGCGATGGACACTCATTCGTGCTGATGTGAACATCTATGATATGTATCCCTCTTAATATTCTTTGACTGTGAAATTAAGTAGGATTTCAAAAACATTATTATCCACTATAAATTCAACGCCTTAAGCTCTTGTATCTTTTTCTGCAGGCTACTTATTATATTTTGCCTGATCAACTTGTTAAACTATCTGGACCGAGGAGCAATAGCAAGCAACGGAGTTAATGGAACTCGAGGAACTTGCACAAAAAATGGTACCTGCACGGCTGGTACCGGAATACAGTACGATATAATTTGCTTGCTCTTTTTTCTTTTGATCTGGATTTTGTGCTTGTTCATGCTATCAAGAATTGGTATTCTTGGGAGGGGTTCTAATAATGTGGAAATATCTGATGTTGAATATAATGTTTTCCTTAAACATAGGACGAGATAATGTTGAATAGGAGTGAGAATTGAAGGGGAAGGGAATAGTCATGGTGGAAGAGATGGGCAATAGCAAATATTTGGGCAAACTCGAATGGGAACAGGAAATTAAGATGTTTGCCGCAGTAGTAATATAATAAAAGGCATTTCTTAGATAATAGGAAACCAGACTAACTAATGAAACTAAATCCTTAATTATTAATTATGTTTTGCATGGGTAACCTTATTTGCTGTCATACAATAGAACCAATTGAAAAAAAAAACAATACTAAATTTACTGTGTTATCAATTGTTCTTACTATATTTTTGGCTTATTTTTTGGTCATAAAATACTGCAACATGCTTTATGTGACTCTCAGTTTAAGTTAGTTATCTATTTATTATATTATTAACTGCTACAAGTTTGTTAAACTAATGCATTGTTCACAACTTCCCCCGTCAGAATTGATTGATGTCGTGTCTTGGTGATGAGCTGGGGGCATCCATATGGTTTATCCACATAAATTTCTATTAAAGAGGGGTGTCTATTGTTGAGAAACTTTCCACATTGTCATCTTTGCTTATCAATATGGCGTGATATATCAATCTCCTTTTTTGTAGAACTTAGTTCTCTAGACTGCAAGATAAACTATATCTGTTGCATGTATGAATTTATCCTGAAGTTCTGTTCTACCTCATTTTATATTGGTTTATGCATCACTGAATTTTCAGGAATTTATTAGTCAATGTCCCACTTACAGTTTTCTTATGTAGGGGTGAATTTAACTTGAGCAATTTCAAAGATGGAATTCTATCCTCTGCTTTTATGGTTGGCCTCCTAGTGGCTTCTCCAGTATTTGCGTCACTAGCTAAGTGGTAAGTCTATTCTATCATACTAGTTGTAAATCTATGGTCGTTATGATGCTTTTATTGGTGAGAGAAGCTATTTCAATATTTGAGTCTTGTTATGGGATTAATGTATATGGGCATGATGTCCCATATGAATATATATATGCAAGTCCTTTGGCATTGGGATTGGGACAGGGAGTTTACTTTCCAGTTCCAGCCATTCAGCCAGCTTTGCACTAAATTCTATCATTAACTTTCTCCCAATAAATTCTTACATGTTTCTTTTATTGTGCAGTGTAAATCCATTTAGACTTATTGGAGTTGGGTTGACGGTTTGGACTCTTGCAACCATGGGTTGTGGTTTTGCTTTTAGTTTCTGGTTCATTTCACTCTGTCGCATGTAAGTAGTCTAATCTCATAGTTTTTAATGTTATCTTTTTTTGTCATTGAATTTGAGTTCATAAAGAAGAGGACACGGTCTAAGGTTACCTGTTTCATTCTGGGTACATGGGGGAAGAGGATCCAATCTAGGAATTGGCTTATATTTTTTCCTTGTGATTTTGTTGTTCTGTGTAGGCTAGTTGGCGTTGGTGAGGCATCATTTATAAGTCTTGCAGCTCCTTTTATTGATGACAATGCCCCATTTTCTCAGGTTTTTTGTTTTCCCTCTTAATCATTTACCTTTTTGGATGTGTAAATCTCTTGTTTGTTTTTCACTTTTTCTTATTGTTCAGCCTGTATTTCTTTCATACATTTGAACATAGACGCAATGATTTTGTTAATGTTGGGTGGGTTGTAGCTCCATCCACAAGTATGTTGTATTTGTTATTACTTATCATAATTACACTAACTTTCTCTGAGTTTTGCTAAACACAAAAATTTTCTCTCTATTTTAAAATATACTCCCTGGACCAACTTAATTTTTTTTTAATAAAATACTGCATTTGAAAAAAAAAATATGAATAGTATGTATGACTGAATGGTTAATAGTGAGGTATTTTATACTGTTGCATGTGTCAGAAAACAGCATGGCTTGCAATATTTTACATGTGCATACCGGCGGGATATGCTCTTGGCTATGTTTTTGGTGGTCTGGTAAGTATTTCTCTAACTTGCTGTAGAAAAAGATTGTTTTTCTTGCCCTTTTTTCCTTGTTTATTTGTCATATCATGGTTGCATTTTGTGTGGCCTTCCAATAACTGCCTCTTTTTGTCAATGAACAGATTGGAAATCATTTCGGGTGGCGTTATGCATTCTGGGTGGAGTCTGTATTGATGATTCCATTTGTCATTATGGGATTCTCTATGAAGCCTCTGCAGATGAAAGGTGCACTTTTGTCTTGCATTGATGTTTCTGATCCTATTAGAATTGTTCAGCTCTAAACTACTTGTGAATCCAGGTTTTGTTCCTGCTGAATCAAAAAAGGCAGTGGCGCCTGAGACAGTTGTCTTACAAGCTCAAGGTAAATACTATTATAGATTAAGGCATAGTACATACTTTATCTGATGACAATATCTTCTTTGTTAAAGTACCCATTGCATTATCTTATGATTGGGAGTACAGAACAATCTCCATCTCTCACTATTGGCAATGGTTATGCATAATGCATATTTACTGCAATTTTTTATTATTGAAGTTTCTGTTAAGAAATTTTGTCTAAATATTTTTAACAAATCAGCTCTCATGGAACTTAGGTTTAGTTTTTTTGGTTTTTATTATGCAAAGTTCTTTATTGGCCTTGACAAAATCCACTTATTTGATGTGAAGATACAGAGGCTTCAAATGGCAAAGATGACTTGCTGTCCTTGAAGTCAAAGTTTGAACATAAAAGCTCACATGAACCATCCAAGTGGTAACACTTATCCTTAATCAATAGAGTGGCTTTTTCATTTTTCCAAATGGTTGATGAGTTATTGTGAATTGTGATGCCTAATTTGCATTGAGGGCATTTTTTCCTGCATATTTATTTGTAAAGTGTGTCTAAGCATAAGACTGTTTTCTTTTTTTTCAACTGAGCAGATTAATCTGATTTCTCTCTCTAATAAATGTGTTTGTATCTTTCACTGTCTGAGATCCATAATATGTTTTTGATGCATATAAGTATTTTTATCAATTATTATCTTATTTCAGGTCAACATCAGCTAGCAATATATGGGATCAGATCTTACTATTTATGAAAGACATGAAAGCGCTTTTGCTCAATAAGGTTTATGTCGTTAATGTTCTAGGTACTTCTTCCTAACTGATATCCTGTGAATATCATGTGCTTAGATTCACTATTCTGTCGGCACATCTGCTCAGAAACTGCTAAAGATATAATGAATTTGTGTCTGTATGTGTTGTTTCACTATGTCTCTTAATTTAATTCCCTGTTATCTGTGGAAATATTCTAATATTTGAATTATTAATGTTAGGATATTATAGTTAGAGATATTATTGTTATTAATTAGAAACAAATCAGATTTGATTTAGAATTAGTTATTAGAGATCAGATTTGATCTAGGAGTAGTTATTGGAGATTTGATTTTATCTTAGTGTATCTCATCGGATCCCCAAGAATTGTGTATATATTTGATGCATATGCCAAAAGAATGATTCATTGGACTATTTCAAATCATATAATTCAGCATGGTATCAAAGCCAGGTTGCCTAGTGGCAGTCCTCTGTTAGTCCGATCTATATCCAGCCAGCGCCGTCGCTTGCTGTGTTCAACAGTACCGAGCGCTACAGTACTCCGAGCTACAGTACTCCGGGTCGCTACAGTACTCCGAGTCGCTACAGTACCGCCTAACTACAACTAAATTGCTGCTACGGACCGTAAAGTCTCTACCCCAGCCATGTCATCTACAGATTCTAACCAGAGGAAGAAGTTTGGCAGTCACCACGGATTGAGTGCAGGCTTCGATGGGACGTCTAGTGTTCCTGTTTCCATTGTATCTGATAAGCTCACCTTGACAAATTATCAAGACTGGGCTCAAGCAATAAAACACGCAGTCGGTGGGCGCGGAAAACTTGCTTATTTGACCGGTGATGCAAAAAAACCAGCGAATGAAGCTTCTCCTGAGATGCAACAATGGACAATCGATAACCATTTGGTCTCTTCCTGGCTTATCAACTCCATGTCTCCAAATGTCAAAAGAAGCTTCATGTATCTACCCACAGCACGAGATATTTGGGTAGCTGTTCGTGACTCATATTCAGTCACCAAAGACCATTCACGTCTATTCAATCTGCAACGTAGTACATGGCGTTGCATTCAGGGGACTCGTGGGGTGCATGAATACTGGCTTGATCTCGTTGCATTCTGGCAAGAGTTGGATCTTCTTGACGATGATGAGTGGGATACTCCTGCAGATGTCGTCCGCAATCAGAAAAGGATTGAAAAGGGAAGGACACTTCTTTTTCTTGCAGGTCTCAATGCTGAATTTGATGCTGTAAGGGCCAGAATTCTCAGCAATACCACACTACCATCACTTCTGGAGACTTATGCAGAGGTACGTAGGGAAGAATCCAGGAGGGAGACTATGCCTGTTGAATCTAAACAACCACTTCCTGAGTCTCCTGCCTTTGTTAGCAAGCATGACAACCCCGATACCTCTAGTAAGACTCGACCCACCTGTGAACACTGCAAGAAGGTGGGACATACTCGTGAAAAATGCTGGGATATCTATGGCAAGCCAGTTGATTGGAAGCCTCGTAAAAATAAGCCACGAGCTCACCAGGCCTCAAATGAATCGACGTGTGCACCGTCCCCATCTGAGCCATCCACATCTTTCAGTCAAGAGCAACTCAATCAGATTGCACGTATGTTCAGAACTCTTCAAGCTGAACAAAACCCCCACGGTTCTACATCTATGGCCAATAAAGGTACAGTTCCCATTGCTTTACAAACATCTCTCATTCCATCAAAGTGGATTGTGGATACAGGGGCCTCTGATCATATGACCTCAAATGCAAAGATGTTTGTCCGCTACCATCCCTTAGCAGGAAATAAGAAAATTACTACTGCTACAGGCATTCCTTCACCCATAGCAGGCATTGGTTCTGTAACTATCTCAGACTCTTTGCATCTTGAATCAGTACTTCATGTTCCTCATTTAGCCTGTAACCTACTGTCTATTAGTAAATTGACTAAACAAGCCAACTGTTCGGCTCATTTCTACTCTACCTATTGTGTTTTTCAGGATCTCACATCGGGGAAGATGATTGGTTCTGCTAAGGAGTATGATGGCCTTTACTGTCTCGACACATCTACCGTGAGTGCATTATGGTCTAAGATCACCACCTCTACGCCCCCACCTACCTCTGATGAGGAGTCTTTTCTTTTATGGCACAAAAGACTAGGTCATCCTAGTGTTACCTATTTGCAAAAGTTGTTTCCCCAGCTATCTATTAATAAAAGTTCTTTTTTTTTGCGATACTTGTACTCTTGCTAAACATCACCGTGTTTCATTTACTCCGGTTCCATACAAACCGTCTTCTCCTTTCTCTATTATTCATAGTGATGTTTGGGGTCCCTCTAAGATTCCTAATCGAACTCGGTCCAAATACTTTGTCACCTTTATTGATGATCATACCCGTATGTGTTGGGCTTTTCTCTTAAAAGATAAATCTGAGGTTCCCAATGTCTTCATCAGATTCTATAATTTTGTCCAAAACCAATTCAATACATCCATCAAAGTCCTTTACACCGATAATGGCACTGAATACTTCAATCATTCTCTTAACTCTTTCTTGTCTGCTAAAGGAATTGCTCATCACAGCAGTTGTCCCCATAGTCCTCAACAAAACGGGGTCGCAGAACGTAAAAATAAACACATTCTTGAGGTTGCAAGAGCTCTCTTATTTCAGTGTCATGTTCCTTTGTTTTATTGGGGGGATGCCATCCAAACCACTGTCCAGCTCATTAACCGTCTTCCTAGTCTCATTCTTTCCTTCGTCTCTCCCATTGAGGAGTTACAAAAAACTCACGTTGTCTCTCACTTACAGTCTTCTCTTCCGCTACGTGTCTTTGGCTGCACTGTTCTTGTCCATCTTCACCATCCTCCCTCCAAGTTCAATCCTCGTGCCACAAAATGCGTCTTCTTGGGTTACTCCACCTCTCAAAAAGGTTACAAATGTTTTGACCCCATCTCCAAACACCTGTTTGTTACCCGAGATGTAATCTTCAATGAGCACCAGTCCTATTATCCCAAGTCTTCGATTCAGGGGGAGTGTTGGCATGAATCTCAACCTGTGGAACCCATTGTACCCACTTCACCTACCCCACATGAACCACCTCCAGACAGACCTGAACAACACAGATGGGGAAAAATGTACTCACGTCGACTCCATAAAGACCACCAACATCATATCTCTGAGGCAGAGTCAGTTCCTGAACCGATTGTAGATCCTGAACAAGGTGAGGCTATTGACACTGATCTAGATCTTCCCATTGCATTGAGAAAACCACCACGGACATGTACAAAGCATCCTATCGAAAAGTTTGTTTCCTATGCATCCCTTGCACCCAGTTATCATGCTTTTGTGACTAACCTTGACAGCATCAAGATCCCTAATAATGTACATGAAGCATTGGCTGTCCCGGAGTGGAAACAAGCAGTGTTGGAAGAAATGCAAGCCTTGGAGAAAAATGGGACGTGGGAGATAGTGCAGACACCCTCAGGAATAAAACCTGTGAGCTGCAAGTGGGTGTTCACTCCAAAATATAATGCTGATAGTACTCTAAACAAGTTGAAGGCTAGACTAGTTGCTCGTGGGTTCACTCAAACGCAGGGCATTGACTACAACGAAACCTTTGCACCGGTTGCTAAACTCAATACCATACGGGTTCTTCTCTCGGTAGCAGCAAATCTTGATTGGCCCCTAGAACAACTGGATATTAAGAATGCTTTCCTCAATGGAGATTTGAAAGAGGAAGTATACATGACACTCCCACCGGGTTTTGAAGAAGGAAGAAAGAACCAGGTGTGTAAACTAAGAAAATCCATCTATGGGCTGAAACAATCACCACGTGCCTGGTTTGATAGATTTTCAAGTGTTCTCAAGGTTGAAGGGTATAAGCAAAGTTTATCTGATCACACTATGTTTGTATCTCGACGTAATAACTTCATCACTATTATCATTGTCTATGTGGATGATATTATTGTTACAGGAAATGATACTAATGAGATTGATCGAATCAAGGTGGCATTGAATCGTGAATTTGAGGTCAAAGATCTTGGAAAATTGAAATACTTCCTCGGTATGGAAGTAGCAAGATCGAAGGATGGTATTTATGTATCTCAGAGAAAGTATGTTCTTGATCTGCTCAAAGAAACAGGAATGCTTGGGTGTAAACCGAGTAAAGTACCTATCAACACAGTGAAACACAAGAACAGGAAATCTGAGGCAGAAACTGATAGAGATGTTAAAAAACAGAAGAAACAAGAGAGGGATGAAATGAGAACAGACAAAGAAAGATACCAACGGCTAGTTGGGAAACTCATTTATCTCTCCCACACACGACCTGATATCGCCTTTGCGGTAAGTGTGGCCAGTCAACATATGCATGATCCAAGGAAGAAACATATGGACTCAGCCTACAAGATACTGCAATACCTAAAAGGTACTCCTGGCCGTGGTCTATTCTTCAAAAAGAGCAACAATAGATCAGTAGAAATCTACACAGATGCTGATTGGGCAGGATCACAAGAAGATAGTCGATCTACTTCAGGCTATTGCACATTTGTATGGGGAAATCTTGTCACTTGGCAGAGTCAGAAACAGAAAGTAGTGGCTAAAAGTAGTGCAGAATCATAATTGCGAGCTCTTGCTCAAGGAATCATGGAGGGTTTGTGGCTAACAAGAGTTGCAAAAGAAGTTCATTTGAAGATAGATGCTCCATTGAAGTTATTTTGTGACAACAAGGTCGCCATAAACATGGCCTTAAATCCTATCCAACATAGTAGAACAAAACATGTGGAAATAGACAGATACTTCATTCGTGAGAAAGTAGAAGATGGGATTATGTGTCTCACCTACATACCCACAAGGCTACAAACTGCAGATATCCTTACCAAGGGACTATCAGAAGAAATATTTGAGCGACTTGTAGGCAAGTTGGATATGATCAATATCTATGATCCAACTTGAGGGGGAGTGTGGAAATATTCTAATATTTGAATTATTAATGTTAGGATATTATAGTTAGAGATATTATTGTTATTAATTAGAAACAAATCAGATTTGATTTAGAATTAGTTATTAGAGATCAGATTTGATCTAGGAGTAGTTATTGGAGATTTGATTTTATCTTAGTGTATCTCATCGGATCCCCAAGAATTGTGTATATATTTGATGCATATGCCAAAAGAATGATTCATTGGACTATTTCAAATCATATAATTCAGCATATCATTTATGAATGTCTACTTGCAGGTTACATAGCATACAACTTTGTCATAGGTGCTTACTCATATTGGGGACCCAAAGCTGGTTATTCTATATATAACATGGTGAGTTTCTTGCTTCTTCTAATGACCACATATACATCTGAATATGATAATATTTTTGTTCTGTCTCTTTTATATCAATTTAATTTTGTGAAAGTAAAGTTTACACCTGGCAAATCAACACACTTTCTGGGTAATATTATCCCATTGTTAAAGTCTGGTTTGTTTGGCAGACTGATGCTGATATGATGTTTGGAGGAATCACAGTTGTATGTGGAATATTAGGCTCATTAGCTGGAGGTTTCATTCTTGATTACATGAATAACACCATATCAAATGCTTTTAAGGTTGGTATTCCTAGTTAAGAGAAAATTTTCTGGGCATTACTTTTATGCCTGTTTTTGAGTTGTCCAGAGTACTATTTTTACCTGTTTAGTTAATGAAGCATTGAAGACTAAGATATGTTAGATAGCTGAACTTTCATCTTTAAACTGTCATTTGGTTTGTTTCTTTCAGCAACGTCTGCTGGGTATTTATTAGAATGCTAGATTAGATATAGTTCATCTAATCATATACTGAGTTGTTAAAAAGAATATATTTGTCATTCTTTTTATTAGAGAACTTGATGACAAAAATATAAAAACTGTGGTTAAGTTTTCTCAGGTTAAAGCTACCTATAGCCGTCAAATTGGATTTGATTGGCTCTAAATATTGGTCAGCCTTTTAGGTGAGGCATGTGAACCAACAAAAAATTTTTGGCATCATGGCAGCAGTTTTTAGCAACAAGAAGTTATACTTTCAAAATATTGTATTGTACGGATTTTTTGGGCACGGGCAAGAAAAACTGTTTGTCATGCATACCTCCATTTAGCATATGGTTTGCATTCAATTGCTCTGTCTTATCGAACACCTTGAATCTTTCGCAGCTTCTTTCGTTTTCAACAGCTATTGGGGCTGCATTTTGTTTTGGCGCATTCTTATTTAGAAACATGTATGGCTTCCTTGTTCTTTTCGCCATCGGTGAACTACTTGTTTTTGCCACTCAGGTACTTTTCTTCTCTATGTAATGAACATCTCTTTCTATGTTTGGCGGTTCTATTAAATTTACTTGACTGGTTACCTCCTTGTCATTTAGAACAATGTGCTGACCTGGACATGATAGATATGATAGAAATGGCTACCCCAAGTCCCATTCTATGGATGGTCATATTTGTTTTGTTTTAATTTGTCAGCTGTGACTTGAAGCTCGTTCTGCGTGTTTCAGGACTCATTTCTTCTACTTTGTCTTCAAAACACTAGTATACAGAACACTATTGTTTTCCAATTCTTTACATCGAAATTTGACTGAATTATGTTATTCTTTTCTGGGCCAATGAATAAAGTTACTGTCTCATGACCAGCTTTAGATGATTCTGCTATAGCACAAACCCATATGATCATTAGGAATGATTTTCTTGTCAGTTTACTGTGAACTTACCTTGTTGCTGCTTTATTTTTAGGGTCCCGTGAATTATGTATGTCTTCATTCTGTTCAACCAAGTTTGAGGCCTCTGTCAATGGCTATGTCCACTGTCGCCATCCATATCTTCGGAGATGTGCCATCTTCGCCACTTGTTGGAGTTTTCCAGGTTAGACTTCCAAAATTACATTTCTATCTGATGAAAATGATCCTTTGAGGAAACTTGAGTAGAAGTTGCAATTTCTGATCATTAATAACTGATTTGGCAGGATCATGTTAACAACTGGAGAACCACCGCACTGACTCTAACTGCTATCCTATTCCCAGCAGCTGGAATATGGTTCATAGGTAAATCATCATATTCTTGTCCATTACCCTTTTTTTCTGAAGTTTTACAATAAATCAAGAGATCATAAAGAAGAGACCAGGTTATCATTGTTCGTTGGGCATATCCAAATCAGCTTATCTTGATGATGCAGAAAAAAATAATTATGAGCTTTTCTGAATTTGCCCGTTTGCTGATTTAGTTCATTGTGGCAGGTGTATTTTTGCGCAGTGTTGATAGATTTAACGAAGATTGTGAAGTGCAAAGGTCAAACACAACTCCATTGCTTAAAGAGAATAATAATAATAATAATAATAATAATAATAGTACTGAAGATATATCAGCATCTCCACCTGCTCCTCAAGACCAACAATGATGATTCCTTTGTATCTTCCTAGTGTTTATACGGGTACCATTCAACTGTAAATAGCATTCGTTTTATTCTTTCAACACTTTTTTGTTGTGTTAAAGGAAAAGGAACATGCTAAGATTCAATATTATAATGTATCGTTGGTGTGATGTTTAGCAGCTTTTATGATTTTATTCATTTTTTTATTAATGGACAAAAAGAAAAAAGGCTCTTCCAATCAATATCAATATCAATATTGAACAAAGTGAATGAGGAAATATGTCTGATTCTTGCTAAATAAGCCCTCCTTGAGAAGTTTGAGGGCAAATTAATTGGCTTATCAACACAAATTGGTATTTCAAATTTCATGAATACAACTATTTTCTTCGCATACGTTTGGGGATTGTTCCTTTTTAGAAAATAACTCTCTGAAGGCAATTGTGTAGTTCTGATTGCTATGCAAAAGCACTGACAGGAAAATGTTAAGGATGACTGAACCATCAAGAAGCTTTTTAATCTTTAATTCGTGCTCCACAGTCTGCATATTAAGTATGCGATTTTTATACGTGGGTAATTAGACAGAATAGCCACCACTGACAAGGGAGTTGTGCCAACTTAATTAGAGGTCTTGGGTTTTGAATCTGGGGGTGCAGTAGCGTAGATAGTAGAGCTTGTCGTAAAGGTTTTACCACCCGAAAGAATTCTAACTTGGCTTAATTTTGATTAGTCTGAGTCCTAATAAAGTTCTCAATTACAGGAGACAAGCTGGGTGGTTATTAGAAAGAATATATTATATATAGGATTAAAGTTATATAAATATTTGGACAAAATTGAATGAAAAACAATTTAATATGTATGATCTCATATTACTAAAGACACGCAATGTATAAATTACTGTGGCACGTTGTTAAATGTGTTGCTCAACAGTTTCCAAAACTTTCCCATGGTTTGAAAGCCCTGTGGTTTTTTATCCCAAAAAACATCCCTAGGATTTGACGCTTCACGCAGGGAAAAAAACCACCAAAATCAACGCCCACAGAGTCTTCCACAGTTTTTGCCAGAATGATTCCTTTTCCTTCCTGGTTTCTGCTGGGTCTTACTAACTACAAATAGAAAATGTCTATGATACTTTCTTCCTTACTCATCACACATACTTCACTTTATCTTCAGCTTCTTGTTAATGGCGCCCACAGCAGCAATGCTACTTCTCTGCCATCACGGCAAAAGCCACAACATTTCCCCTGTCTCAGCACCACAACAACGCTCAAGCTCTGCAACACAAAAATGGTGGGCTGTTAAATTAGACAATCAGATCTTAAAAGCAGGAGGTTCAAATAACATCAACAGTAGTCTTGTGGATCATAATTCCGATCTGGAAAAGAGGTTTGAAGATGCCCTTAAACTCTGCAGCTGCTAGTATCAGTCTCAAAGTCAATGATTTTCCAGCATTCTTCTTCTTTTCTTGTCTTTTTTCTTTTCCTTTCATTTTGTGTATCTTGTCAGCCCTTTGTAAAGAAAAAGAGGCAATCTTGATGATACTGTGTTGTGATTCAGACTTTGTTCTGTATAGTGCTATGCTACATCTCTTACTCCCTTGCATTGTAGTAGTGCAAATAGGATTTACTGACTTATCAAGCCAAGCACCGTGAGTAATACTGTGTCCTCAGAATGAAATATGGTGATATCTTAGAAGGGAAGAGAATCGCTATGACTACTCCTACATTTAAGAATTTATATTAGCCCGTATCCATGTTGGTTGAGTTTTTAACTCGAAACAGATCTTGACAACAGAGAGAAGGAATAATAGTAACTGGAAGGAGAAGAAACAAGGCAATAGTCCTTGAAGAGAATATAAATCCCAACATACAGAAGCACTGACCATGATTACTAATCAACAATAGTACCGTTAATTAAATATAGAACATTAAGTATTCAAACTTCTTAATGCGAGGATCTTCCTTGGAAGAGTCTCTTCAAAAATAGGCGTATGCCGCTTTGAGCGGCGAGCACACGGTATTCTTTAGTAAAAGGCGAAAGAATAGTTCGCTTTGTGCTCACCACACGGCTCCATAGCTTCACTTACTCCCATGCGTGGTTTTATATACTGGAGAGATGGCTGACGCAAATATATCTCGGACGATGTGGGACTTCTCTCCAGCTGATTACCCATTTCTCTCTCTCCCTTTGTCGTTGGATATTTTGACCAACATTGTGCAACTTGTTTGTCTTTTGTGCGCGATCAATCTTATTGATATTGTTTTGCGCTTAAGACTCAGCTTTTATCATGACCAAAAAGAAAGTTCACTCCTCCGTCTATATCCATTTGCCTGAGTTTTTCAAACAAAACAGATCCAATGTCGTTGAAAGGGGAAAAAGTATATACAGTCTCATTCTGATATATATACACACACTAAACAGAGAATGATTCGAACTATGATATACTAAGCATACATACTAAACAGAAGAAGATCCAACTGCGATATACTAAAGAAAAGGATTTACTTCCTTGCAATATAGCAAACAGCCTTTGAGATACACTGAATAAAAAAAAAGATCCAAACTAGGATATACTAGCATAGAATGAAGGAAACTGTGATATATCACAGTGGAAAAGTCCCAACTATGATAATGATAAGAACCATATGGGACTTATCTGATCCTTAATTTGTGTTTTCTCATACAGCAGTTCAGCACAATACGATATGTTTGATTTGACCCCTGATTAGCGTCTCCAGAAAAAAATTTCTTTTGGTTCTAAAGTAACATACCAGAGAAGAATTCTTTCTTCTTTGAAACCCGTCCATATGATTCTATCACTTAAGCAGACATATTGAAGTCACTGTCTTAGAAAAAGAAACAAACAAGAGTGCCATACGTTTGCCCTAAATGGAAGGTGTCTTTGTGTTTATGGGTAGAAATTTTGGAATTGTCTTGTGCAGATTCTGTGCATGGTGTTGATATCTGCATGATGTACTTAAAACTGAATGACAAGTGCCACACAAACTTTTGTAGCTTCATTAAGTTTCACTTGAACACCCACTTTGTACCAATAGCTACAAGTGATAATGTGTCAGTTTTTACTACCATATTAAATTCTTCCTCCATGGCTGCTGTCCATCTTAGATACTAAAAAGCTTGATCAACTGTGGCTTGGTTCAAATATAGCAACATTGTATCAGCTGTGATATCTTGTAAAGCTCTAGTGCCTTATATAGCATAATGCTCATCATCAGAATCCTCCTCCTCTGAAGCTTCATTATGAATCTGAGGTGCATTTACAGCATTAGAGTTTTGGTTTGAAGACTCTACAATAATCTTCTCTCAATTTTAAGCATCATTCTCGTTGAACTTCACACTCCTACTTGCATAAACCTCAGTTATGGGATTTAAAATTCGTTAACCTTTTCAAACAGTACTATAACCAACAAAACAACATGAAAGACTACTATTGGAGGCAATCCTAAGTATATGGATGTTATGACATTCACTGTGAAATTAAGATGATTCATTAATCCTAACACTTGTGCGGCTTACGAATAAGTAAAATGGAAATACTCTAGAGACTTAGTAGTTACTGAACAAAAATTAATCTCAGCATTTTGGTTCTGTGGAAATATCTAGGTGTTAACTAAAGATCCAAATCTAAATCCAAGGCGGCACTCCTTTGCACATATGCTGGTTGCTGGAGTTTCTAAATTTAAACAAATCTTACGGGAATCAGAGAGAAAAAGAGAAAATAAGAAACTTGAAAGGAGGAAAATTAAGAAAGAATCATTGAAGAAGGGAAGTACTCCAATGTACCAAACAGAAGGAAAATCCACCCTAAACAGAAGGAGTTCCCCGTGAAGCAACATCCCGAAAGTTCTGGCCATTGTTTAAAAAGATTAAAAGCTTCAATATACAGTTAAAACCTGAAACGAACAAATGCAGATAAACAACAGAACCATACAAGAACTCTGATAATGACAAACACTCTTTAAACTTTGCATTGTGAGAGGCTTCCAAAAAGAAACCCCTCCCCAAAAATAGGCGTATGCCGCTTTGAGCTGCGAGCACACGGTATTCTTTAGTAAAAGGCGAAAGAATAGTTCGCTTTGTGCTCACAGCACGGCTCCGTAATTAACTGTAACCTAACGCGTAGGCTTTATATATAGGTTAGGTGGGTGACGCTTCTGTATATTTATCGATGTGGGACTTTTTTCTGATTCTTAATCTATGTTTTTAATGTAGCAGTTCAGCCCAATACGATATGTTTGACCCCTCAATAAGTATTGCGTAAAGAATTTGCATTCGGTTTGGAAATAACATAACGAATCAATTTTCTTGACAACTTTGTAAGCTTTGAATTTATAGGTGTCACTTTTCTTAAAAGTTTTTCATTATGAACAAATACAATAAATCATTTGGTGATATTTTTGTCCACTTGAACGCGCTCTAAATTTTATCCACAAATATGCCTCTCTGATTCTTTAGTCTTTCTTTGATTTATCATCATCAACAAATGACAGATGGAGACTCTTGCCTGCACTGATTCAGTGGAAACTTTCCAGCTGATTATGAAAGATGGAGGCTCTCATCACCCTCTGTGTCAAAAATCAACGAAGTACGTATCTGAAAATCATATACACGTTGCTTTATGTACTAGAGAGATACCTGATGCTTTTTTTTTATATATAAAAATACAAAATGACAGCAGTTAAGAGAAGCCTTACAAAGAACTAAAATACATACAACATTAACAAAAATCCTAGAATAAAAGTAAGAAGATATAACATGAACTACCAAAAAAAAATGGAAAGGCCTTGATCAAAGAGAAAGCTTCTTTTCAAGGTATTTAAGACGTCCTATTTGAATCCTTTACAAAGTCAATGAATCAAGCCCAACACAATTAACATTAAGGTGTAGTCCCAGGTAGTCCAGCAGTAGATTTGATTTGTGAATCCATATAAGGGAAGCACGGAAACATTTAACTAAGAAATGCTAGCCACGTGTAGCTTGGTTCTTCCAAATGAATTCAATGAAGGGAGATCCTTGAAAGCATATATAACTCTGATAGAAGTAAACTCTAAATTTCTTAAATTTATGTAAGAAAATGTTCCATCTAGATAAATTGAATCGATATGCTTGTACATGCTTGTCGATGTGACTCTTCATGTTATTTCAATTTATTCTATTAATTAATTATTCTCTTGGACTTGAAATTTACTTATAGACTAAGGAATTTGAGGTGACTATTATTATTGTTGTTATTGTATTGTATTGCACTTAATAACTCAAGTTTAACGTATTCATCAAATTTGCCATGCATGCATGAAATATACTATTAATTCAGGTCAAAAAGAATAGAAGGATCGAGCTAATCATAAAACAAATTCTCTAGAGCTGCTAAACTCACCTCTAATTCTCTGTGATTTTCTAACAAACATGTGGAATAATTCATTTGTGAGACTACACAAAAACCTTCATTTTACACAATTTAGAGTTGATCCATAGTATTTATATATGATATTTGAGCATAGATCAGGAATTTAAACCTATTAAACTTCAATTTAAGTTTATATAATTATAATCAAATCATTGAATTTAAGTTTAACCAATAAAATAATTATTCCTTAGGTCTTCAATATATAATCTAGTAAGAGAGTTGATATTGGTTTTCAATATAAAATTTATTTCTCATATTTATTATTTTTTATAAATTACTTCTATTGATATTTCTTCAATAATAGTCAAATAAGAAAGGGACGAGAAAGTTAAAAAATATGATTATGATATTTTAGAAAAAAATATGCTACATTAACTAACTTAATTAATTTATTTAATCTAATAAATTAGTTAAATAGATCATATATTAAGGATTGGAAGAGTATTATCTAACTTAAACTTCAATTAATCATTAAAATCCTAATTCTAATTCATCTAAATCATATGCTATAACAAATTTAAACCAATTAAACACTCTAACTATTCCATTTTCTAATTATGTATTGTAGTTTGATTCAAACTAATCTAACCTAATCCAAATCAACTATAAATCAAACCAAACCAATTTATTAAAAAACTAATTAACTGGTTGGTTTAGTTTGGTTCTATATATATTTGACTAAATCTAAAACAAACCAAACTTTTGAATGTTTTTAATTACATATAAAAAAATAATATTAAATCATATACTAAACAAAATTTGACAAATATTATTACCTCCAATTCTAATTATAAAAATTAGTTAATTTTTTTAGATAAATATAAGAAATTAAATAAATTAGTTAATTGTAACTAATATAATAGTTAATTGACTAATTTGAGTAGATTGAATAATATACAATATAAATTTATTTTAAAATATTTAATTTAATCATAATTAACTGATTTAGTCAGTTTTATAGATTTGACTAAAAATATTAACTAATTTTTATAATTAAAATAAAAGGAAGTAACTATTAAATCTTCAGTTCCTTCCATCAGCAGCCAATGGAGCCATTCTGAAATGCGGATCATAATATGTTTTTTGAGATCATAATATAAATAACTTCCTCCCATTGAAACAAAAAAAAAAAAACAATCATTAAATATATATATTGTTGAACCATGTACAAAAAGTTAGTTGACAACTTTATTGTTTTGTCCCAATAAACTTTTTTTTTTAAATAAATACTGTAATTCATTGCAAACAAGGTAAAACAGTACAAGCAGATCAATCACCTTCATCAATATTTCTCTAAAACCATAAGCAATAATTATTTTTTATAAGAAGTCATTATTTTTATCATGTTCAATATAAAACCATAAACTTACTGATCTCATGCGTTTTTTTTAAATAAGTTTTAAATATTAAGTTATTCATGTGAAAGATAGGTAACAGTTAGAGAAATTAATTTGTACAATGATTTTTTTACATAATTTACATTCCTTTTCTTTCTCTTAAAAGCTCAAACATATATATTCAGAGAAAAAGGAATGCGCTACACGTCACTTGATCGGCCGCCTCAGTTGGAAGAGAAGCCGACACGAGAAAAGATGAAAGAGTGGGCGGAGCTGGGAATGTTATCAACAGAAGCTTCTGCGACGCCCCAACAGATTCTAAATTCCTCCCTCCCTCCCTCCCTCTCCCGCAAGCAATCACCAGTTGGCAGTTAGGTCTAATCTTAATCCGATTAGCTTTTGAAATTCTGTTTTTTTCTGTCGAATGCTATAGACGAAATGGTTTCGTCGGAGATCGAGGTGGTGTCGTCGGACTCTAAAACCCCGAAAACTCTCGATGCTCCTCGCGTAGTAGACGTGTTCTCTGCCTGTTTTTGTGGGGACTTAGAGAAATTGAGGTGGTTTGTGGAACAAGAAGGTGCCTCCGTTTCTGTACCTGATTCCAATGGTATTATGCACTCCAATGGGCATCCCTTTATAACTTCCCAGATATTCTGCAGTATGTCATTAAGGTACTCCCATGTTTTTTAATCATTTTTCTTAGTAAGTGATAGTGCGGATGTGAGCTCAACTTTGGTGATAAAATGTTGGGCTTGCTTTTAGATTTTGAACTGACTATTCACTTTCTTATGCATAAAGAAGGGAGTTAACTTTTTTCCTCATTTGTTTAGTCGTCATGATTAATAGAAGCAAGAGTTGTAGCTTTGTAAGGGTGCCTGTGTACTAAATTGTTTTTCTGACAAGGCATACATGGTTATGTTACGAATCGGATTACATTTTTTTTCCGCCATCTAAACTCTATCTGGCTGTTATCCTGATTCTTGAAGCACGGGGGCGATGTCAACGCTACTGACCACATGCAACAGACGGCACTACACTGTGCGGCAGTTCGTGGTGCAACTACAGTGGCTGATTTGCTCTTGGAGAACCGTGCTCGGCTTGAGGCTGCTGATATATATGGATACAGGGTATTATTTTATCTGTTGTTTGGAGAAGTTTGTTGTTTTACGTGATTTGTTCTTTTTCTTTTTAGTTTTATTTTGGTTGCTTGGTCACGGAATGGAATATATAAGATTGCTTTTAAACACATTAATTTTCTGTTGGATGTAAAATGCCAGTTTCCCTGCGTTCAATAAGATAGAACCTGCACTGTCGCTATATGTTGATTATATTGTTTATTGTATGGTGCAGGCAGTTCACGTTGCTGCTCAACATGGACAAACAGCTTTCTTAAATCACATCATTGCAAAGTACAATGCTGACTTTGATGCACCCGATAATGAGGGACGAAGTCCTCTTCATTGGTATGCCATAAAGCTTTGGATTGTTATGCTTGGTGACAGGCATTAGTGCCTTGTTTTCATAAATACCTGGCTTCTAGTGTTGTTTCTGCCACATCTAATCTTGTTTAAGAGAAATGTGACCATGTGGAAAATTCTATTTCCATTTATGTGTATGTTGAAGAAATCATTTCTAAGAAGAAAAATTATTAATATCCATGCAGATGAAGTTAAATAGGACAGCATGAAATGAATAGAGAGGAAGAGGGAAAACCCTCCGTAGAAATGTGATGTCTGAGCCGCATGAAATTCTGTGTATAGGTTAAGATGCAAGAGAAGGTATTAAAGAATCATTAAGGACTGACTAATTACAACTTATGCAGACACTATCTAGTCATCCCCCCCCCCTCAAGCTCAAACACATGTAGTTGGTTGCCAATGTTGTGTCTGTCACATATAATCTTGTTTAAGAGAAATGCAATATAATGGCCGGTTGGAAAATTCTATTTTTATCTATATGAGAATTATGTGCATGTTGTAAAAGCTATTTCATCGGAAGGGAAAAAATGAAAATCCTTGCAGATGAAATTAAGAATGACAAGATAATAAAGTGGTTCTTTTCTTGAAGGAAAAATTATATATTTTGAACTTTGTGCAAGTATTGAAGCTTTGGAAATTGAACTTTCATGAAGTGCTGATTAAGTATAATGAAACTATTTCACTGGACATTTACATGTTTTTTTAAGGTAGAATTGCTCAGAGGTCCCATGGAAGGGATTTAATCCCTAAAAAGTCCCAATGACAAGTGGACAACATGAACAGGTTGTCATTCTCCACCATGTGACTTGTTATTACAAGTTACTTAGTTGTCATTGAACGTTAGGGTAATTAGTTCTCTTCTATGGGACATCTAAGTAATTCTCCTTTTTTTTTTTACCTATGTTGATCTTCACTATCTCTCTCATCATTTTTTAGAGCTAGCGCACAACTTAATTAATTCTATTGTTCTGGGTCATAAATCTGAACCATAATTGTGAACCAGAGAATCCAGTAAACATCATTTCCCCTTCATTTCAAAAAGTTTTGTTGTACTTCTGGTTGGTAAATGTAATGCACTTTTTTTTGGGTAATAACCCTGTCTGTATATGAATAAGACTAATTTTGTTTCAGATGTTGACTATCTTCTTTGTTGGCTTCTTGTATCCTTTGTTTATTCTTTTACCTCTTCAAACAGGGCTGCGTATAAGGGGTTTGCTGATACAACCCGATTGCTTTTATTCCGGGATGCATGCCAAGGGAGACAAGATAAAGATGGTATGCCAAGCAAATCTTTGGTCTCTGGTCATTTGTATAATTTCTCAATCAAATGTTCTGCACATTATAAGCCTCTTATAGTTTTTATTTTTTGGTGAAGTCTGACTGATTTGAAGTTGGTGGTCAATTTGATGCCGAGGTGAGCTATCACCTACCAGGCAGATGTTATCTGTGGTCAATATTTTATAGTGGGTACTAGATAAACCTTGCAAGAATAATGGTATCAAAAGTAGAATCATTTTATAATTTGCTGGTGTAAAACGTTCTAATGTATTCTTTCACGTTTATCTGCTAATGCATCCGTTTTATCATAATTCTTCTGTTGGGGCTATGGTTTTGTATTTCAAGAGGCTGAGAAACTCTTTCTGTTGCTAGATTTATTTTTCTAATGCACGTGAATTTTTATAATGTAGTTCACTTTTATATTTGATGAAGACTGTTTCATACGAGTTTGAATGCTATAATTATTTGTTATACTGGATTGATGTTGCTTTTTTAGTTATTATATTTGAAAATGGTTGTTTGTTCCCAAATCTATGGTTTAACTTAAAGTTATATTAGTCATTTTAGTTTTAAAGGAGATGGTACTCAATAAAACTGGTATAGGTTGTACGCCGTTGCACTGGGCTGCAGTAAGAGGAAATGCAGAGGCATGCACTGTGCTTGTACACTCAGGCACAAAGAAAGAACTGATGGTGAAGGACAATGCTGGATCCACTCCTGTACAGCTTGCACATGATAAAGGTCGTCAGCATGTCGCCCTTTTCCTTGTACGTAACATTGTATTGATGATGTCGTTGGATGTATATTTTCTCACTAAAACATCATTCACGGGACTTGCAAAAATGAGTAAGAGTAACCATTATTGCATGTAGTTCTGCTGTTGCATACTCTTTAAGAAGATTTCAGAGATACATGTTTTATTTATACATATTTATTTACTTAGTATAGAAGGAAACGGAGGTGTCAAAAAAGAAATATAGAAATTAATGAAGGCCTCATTTGCATGAGCTTGCGAGCGACGATCTTGACTAATGTGGCAAAAAAGAGCAATTTCTGAAGTTAAAGGTTGAGTAACATCTGATGCGTAAATTGTAATTAACATAAGATATTAGTTAATGGTTAGTTAGGAGAATAAATAATAATAGCCGTTAGTTGAGGGAGGTTAGAGTTTAACTCCAATACTAAGGAGTCTAGTTGTAATCAGATGGCTCATGCTTGTTGACTAATCAGAGTTCTATTCAGTTTAATCTCTCTCCCGTCTCTTCTTTCCTCTTTCTCTCTACCACTATCCATCTATCAAATTATTCTCCAACTGGGAAAGCCTGAACTTGCTGATTTTATTGATTATAGTATTGATTTTTAAAATTTAAAATTCCAGATGATAATTCAGAATTAGACATTATTAAATTGATCCTGGGAATGAAATACAAGGCTTTTCTTATTTATTATAATATGTTCTTTTTCGTGTTGGGTTTGTTGTAGCTACCAGTGTTAAAAGGGTCTTAGTGAGGATATGCGAATGTCAGATAGTTTTAATATTAAATGCATTAATCTAAGATACATTTGTAGTTAAGGATAACTGCATTTCAACACAAGTATTGGCTTTTATAGCTGATAATGGTCTTATATATTGCAGTCTAAACAACAGAGAGCTCTGAGCAACCACTGGAGAGACAAAATTTGTAGTGGGAGGATGACAGATATTGGTTATGCCCATTTTATTTTGTATTATAATCTTTGAAATGTTCCTCTTCATCAACTCAGTTGTTGCAGGTCTTTCAAGAACATTTTACTAATTTTTACATATTTATATTTTTATTATAATATTTCCTTGAATATTTCTTATTGAATCATTTCCTCTCTCGCCAGGTTCTAGTTTTCAAAAGATTACTGCTGTTGTTGGTCTTTGGGCTTGGACAGCTCTTTCTCTGGCAGTTGGTAGCTTGATTATGTTCTATAGGTGCAGTAGGTAAAATTTCTGTCTCATAACGAATCTTCTTTCTTCTCTTCATTTTTATGCATCTCTGTGGTTTGAACATATATTCTCTGCCGATGTGCCTGTTATTTTCATGTGAATGCTTTGATAAAAATTCAAGAGACTAAGATGTTGGTTCCAGGTTCTGTGGTTTGGACTTGGCACTGTAAAACTTGACTTGCATGTATTTTGTATTTTCATGTATTTTGTGTTTTCCCCCCATTTTGATGTGTTATTTGAACTTAATTATTCAAAGATGAGTTAAAGAACCATGTCTCCTAATCCTTTGCTTTTGTCTTCTTTTTGTGTTGTGGTTGTTATATGATTTTTGGTACTACTTTATTCTTCTCTTCTTTCTCCCAATTCACTATTATTTTATCTTTTTAATTTTTAAAAGACTGGTTGTTTCTGTTAGTCAACATTCAACACATTACTAAAATCCGTTGGGATTGATGCATACTTCCTTTTTATCTACTTTGTCTTTATCTTTTGTTATTTAATTATTAGTTTTTGGCTTGTATTATTTTGTGATTTTAAGTGCTTACAACTGATATATCATCAAATAACAATGTACAAAGTACTGAAGTTGGCCTGATATAAAACCTATAACCGGTGGCCATGGTCTTTGCCACTTTAGCAAGAACTTAATGGCAAATAATTATGAGTTTCAGCCAATCGCATGATCTTAGATTCTTTTCATTTAACTTATAGGACCTTCCCAAACTTTCAGGTTATTACCATGTCAAGTTCTAGAACTTTGAGACGGGATAACTAAAGATCTAAAATAGGAATTTTCATTTTACTTGCACCAACCAACAATGATATTGAGAGGACATGTACATCAATGTGTGTGTAATAGGAGGACTGCTTAATGCTTATTGGTAAAGTGCCTTTTTCTTGTGTATTTGTCTTACCGGTAAGAAATTCAGACAGTTTGTTTATTTGCATTAGTTTTAATCTTTTGACTTTTTCTAGACATTCATATGATTTGCATTGCTTTATGCCATACTATGCCAACAGGCTTAATGATACCAATGCTAGCTGAATTTTTACCATATATGCATGTTACATGATCTAAGAGGGTGAGCCTCAGAGCAACTATAAAGGTTGTTGTCATGTGACCTAGAGGTCACAAGTTCAAACCCTAGCTGCAAGGGTAAAGCTGTGTACATCTGTCATTCTCTAGACATCACCTAGTGTGGGAGCCTTGTACATTGGGCCTCCTTTTTATGCTTGTTACATGATCTAGTTTTGCCAAACGTGTGTTTATTTAAAGTTGCCGACATCAGATTTTTTTAATGTTATTTGCACTTTTGTGCAGTAAAGATCCTGGTTATATAAAACGACCAGGAGATTCAGGTGCTCATAGTGATGCAGAGGTATGCCAATTTTCTCACATGTAACCCCTATTGTCTATAAAAAAAAGGTTGTTTCAAATTCTGATGGTCATGTTTAAGAAATAGTTTGCACCAGAGTCAGGTCTTAGGAAGAAATAACCTTCAAATTATGTGGGTATCTTATCTAAGCGTAATGTCTATGAGTTAGGAAAGATGTGATTTTGTGAACAATAGAATTATATTTTATATATTATCACCTAGATAACATCTAGTTACAAGGTTCTGGACTGCATTTGGTTTGAACGATCAATGGATTTGACCATGCATGACAGTTGATATCTGTTCCTTTCAGACAAACTAATCATTAATGCAACTCTAGGTTTTCATTTGAAACTCAATGGGAGATTATGATTATTTATATCTTGATATGAATTACAGTTTTTACTATATTATGAACAAATCTACTGTTTTTATTAACTAGAAATCTGTTAATATTATGTTTGGCGTTTTGCAGGATCCTTTATTGAATATTGACATGAACAGCTCCTCTGTTTGGACAGGAAATTGGTCTCAACTTTGCCCTACCTGCAAGGTTTATTTTTGTTCATTTTTTGGGCATTTGATGGAAATACTGTTGAATGCTAATTTGCAGTTAAGAGTTTACTTTGTTAAGAGCTTAAGTTTTTAGTAATACTCATTGTGTTCTTTTCTGGAATTGCATAATCAGATCATAAGAACTGTCCGATCCAAGCATTGCCCCACTTGTAAGCGTTGTGTGGAACAGTTTGCCCACCATTGCCCATGGATATCTAACTGTGTGGGAAAGGTCAGGAATTGTGGTATTTTAGTTTTCCCCCCACAAGAACAAATAATTCTTATGGAGAACTTTTGCTGATTGCTTTTTCTTTTTATTTATTTACAAAAGATGGATGGCTCATAGAATCAGGATTGTCCTTGTGGGTACTTTTGACGTGGAAATAAGATGCCCTCTTTAACAGTCACTAAATTATAAGGGAATCATTTTATTTATTTTTCCTTTGCCATCATTTCCAGTTTGCCTTAATGTCATTGCGATTGTGCGTCTTGCAGAGGAACAAAAGGGATTTCTTTATTTTTGTTTGCATGGCAACTGTGACATCATTCATTAGCGGTGCTGTTACAGTTCAAAGTACTACTTGAACTCATTTTGCCTTGTCCTACATTGAAATCATATTATATATCATTTTATTTCAACTTGATACTATCCTTGTTTCCATCACAGGAATTTGGACATCATCAGTAGGATTGTCAGAAGGAGAAACATGGATCCATCATTTGTTAGTACAGCATCCTGGTGCTATTGCATTTCTGGTGCTGGACACTTTTATTTTCATTGCTGCTGTAACTTTGACGTCAACACAAGCTTCAATGGTGAATGCTTAAATCATTATCACGTTATTGTCATTATTATTTTATTTGTAACACACACACACACATATTATGTTGATTAGATTTTATTGCATAATGAAGGTACAATACCCTTGATTCACTATTATGATCTTGGATATTCGGGTGAAAAGTTGATTAAGCGTCAACAAGGAGATAATCTGACCATTTCAACATATATCCTTAATGTTTTCTTCAATTTGATTGTGAATTTATTCAGGCTATAGAATTACAGAAACCAATCTAAAACACCACACACATTTCTACCCTCGCACCTTATAAAATATTTTAAAAGATTTGAGTTCAAGTTAAACTTACAGAGACTAAGATGAACCCACAAAGAATGTGAAGATAGATTAGAATAGGACTAAACAAATAAGCGCACAAGATCCTGATCTTTCAACACTCCCCCCTTATTACAGTTATCCTAGCATACTCATCATTGCCCGAAGTGAAGATTATTCAGATTTCAGCTTGCTACCAAAAAATCCCATAAATCCTAAATCGAGTAACAGCACCACAACTCACAAGTCTGCTTCCTGTGAGGGGACTTCTCAACATTTTCCTAGCACACTTCCTTATCATCCAACACAAAAGCAGCTCCCTCAAGTATTCGATAACAATTTTAAGAAATAAGACTTCTAACCAGTGGTAAAACCCTGATCCAGTGACAGCCCTCTACTTTGTAGCACTTAACCTAGGTTTCTTTACTCCCCTTGATTTTTTTTTAAAACTTTCGGCTGTTAGAATATTTTAGCACCACTACTCACAAGTCTACTTCCCATGAGGCCCCCCACATTCTCCTAGTTGCTTTTCTTCGCAGCATCCTCTAACGCAATGAACTTGTGAATAATCTAACTTATTAATTTTAAACATTTTGAGGATGTAGTGCTTGATAGAAAATAGCTGATACCTTATCATCAATGAGTTATTTGCTGTGAGTGAAGCAACTTAGCCGCACACTTGTCAAATGAGAAACATTTGAAGTCATCTGATATGCATGTAGTACAATTTATGTTTCTTAAACACCTTCAACATAAGTAGCTGATGGGAGACCTTTTATGCTTTGTGCAGATAGCTCGGAATATCACCACAAATGAAGTAGCAAACTCTACTAGATATGGGTATCTTCGTGGTCCTGATGGGAAGTTTAGAAATCCATACAACCTCGGCTGTAGGAAGAATTGTTCTGACTTCTTTTTTCAGGGATATACAAGTGATGATGATATTACTTGGCCTCCATTACAGCGGGTGGCGACGTAGAACAATGTCCTTTGTGGCATCAGCACATCTTGTAAGATCATTTCGTTCTGTATTTCTAAATTGGTAAACTTGTCTATTGATAGTAATTTGCGGATATGTTGGTCATGCTCTTCAACACTTGTATGTAAATTGGAATGCAGAGCACAAATAAACAAAGCATCCCCTTTTAAGGGGCCTTATTGGATTGACATCAATTCTATGATTTTCCCCCCTGCATTCACCGGTGGCTTTGGGGAAATATTTTGGTGGGGAATCAGATATTTGTAGGAAATGCATCCAAGAGAATCGAACTAAAGTGAGTATTGATTTGTGTGTGGGGGCCTAAAGAGAGTCGAACTAAAGGGAATCGGATCATCATTATTTGCATTTGTTTATGATTTTAGGCAATTTAATTCCATTGTTTTGGGAAAAAATATTTTATTATAATGTTGGTGCTGATGTGGACATGTGATTATACAAGAAAATATAAGATTCATAATTATCTTATAAAAGAAATGGTTGGAGTGGTGTCTATTGAAACAAAAATTGTTGAAAATTGTTTGAAGTGTTTTGGACATATACAAAGAAAGTCATTAAATGAATCACTGAAGAGAGTAGATCAAATAGTTTAAAGCCCTATAGAAAGTGATAGAGGAAGATCAAAGAGAGTATTCAATGAAGTTATTGAATATGATCTCTTGGCTAATAATTTATTTAGGATGGTGTTTAGATTAGCTTTTTAGAAATGATTTTGTGCTATACAAGATAAATATGTGAAGAAAGTTTTGTTTCAGCTTACATAATAATATTTTTGAAAATATAGTTTAGTGGTTTCTCAAACAAAAAAATTTAATTGTTTATAGAATTTAATAGCATCGCACAATCTATACAGTTGCTCTCATATGATAGGACTCTCATATGATAGGATAAGACTTTTTGTTAGTGGTGATGGTAGGGTTGATATGCTAGATTTTACATCTTTGATGTGAAAACTTGCTATTTTAACTACCATTGCAATTTGCAAAGTATCTTAAAAGTTAAATATTTCTATTTATAGTAAGTTTTCCATAGAAGCTCATTAATTATCCTAATTTCTTTTGTCTACCGATATCATCGTCAACACATATATAAAAGTTAAATAATTGTCACTACATATTCCTTGTGAACAGAGGATTTTGTGCTTTTAAAATTGATGTGCATTTAATGCGCTAGAGTATTTTAGATTAAGCTTCTTGCAACACTGTATCTTAATAATCTGTGTGTATGTGTACGCTACATACGTGTATATGCATATGTAGGTAACAAGTGGCATGTCATGAACAAATCAATAATCTTTTTATAGAAGAGCCACCCTGGCTCCGACTTTTCAGGAATACAGATTAGAGTTCAGAATTTTATAACTAGTGTTCCGACTGTCAAGGAATAAGCCACCTGATTCATGTTTGGTCAAAGATAGTTAGGAATCCACCAAAAAAAAAGGATAGTTAGGAGAAATCATTTTCGGTGTGATTGGATGGAGTGTACAAAAAGGGTTCTTTTAATTTCTTACTACTTTTATCTATTAAAATATTTTTAAACAAAAAGTATACATCCAATTCTACATATTTTAACTTTTTCAATAGTACTGTGAAATAAAAAAATATATAATTAGTATTATCTATATTAACCCCCCGCTCCAATTAATTATTAAATTAAAATATTATCATATAACCTTGGCCTTGTCCTATTCCTTTGAAATTTGAAGTTTGAACACGCTCAACTAGACCCGACTTAATTAAATTTAAATAACATTGGATCATATAATTCAATTAATACCCCCAATTCCATTCATCCAAGTTTTGTTATTGTTCTAAAATTACTAAAAAAATTGAACAAACCCCAGAAACTCCTGCAATAAATAAGCTTAAAAAAATATTAAGTATATTTTATTTCATGTGCTAAACAAATTGAACAAGCTTAAAAAAAAAGGGATTAAGTATATTTTAATTCATGTGCGGACCCTTTAATATGGCGGTTTAGTGGCCGGACCACAAGTGATAGTGAACACATGCCACTTGGGAATTGGCTAAGGACTTGTATGGTCAAAGGAAATTGTGAAATATTCACCTAAAAATAAGGGAAGCTGTGGAGAGTGAGGCTTAATTATTCACATTATTGAAAAGGACAACCAACCAACACTTAACAGTCTCACATTATTTCATTGCCTTGTTCTGTTCTATTTCTTTCTTTTTTATGGATGAATAGGTTGGGAAGATGGGTTGGCTAATCTGCTCTTATTGGTGAGTTATTCATGGGATATGATTTGATTTGATCTTCTTAAATCAAGATCCAGAAAATGGGAGATTGATGTGAACAAGACAAGCTCATAAATTGATTGAGCCCAAGGATAAAATCAAGAAGGATTTTATTTTTTCACAAGGAGGGTTTGATTAAAGAAATTTACCTTCTGCCCGTCACAAAGTAGATCCAATATTTGTTAAAACGACCATGGGAGATTAAAATAGCATATATTTGATGAAAATTTAACTGTTACTAATTTGTTACCTAAAAAAAATTTATCCACTTCTTCTTTTTTGGGAACTTGTCTCCCTTATTTAGAGGAACTAGTCGCTACTAAAAATTTGAGAATTGTTTCCCTAACTTAATCTACCTTGTATCTTAAGTGTTTCTCTCATTGTATTAAAAAAAAGGAGGGTTTGATTTTTTTTTTTCTAAATATAAGTATCCTCTAATACAATCAATTCTATTCAAGACACTATCAAATATTAAATACGAATACATCTCTCACTAGAGATTTGAACTTCGCTTTGTCATGTTACAGGGAGTTAGCCCATTCCCATACACTACTCCATTGTCCTTATTATCTACCTCTTTATTATAAGAGATGGTGTTTATCATAAATCACTTGAGAAGATATTAATTAAGTTTTGTTTAATATTGTCCCTATTTAAAGTTATTAACTATGAGAGAAAATATAATATAAATATAATTTTTTTTATTTAAATATGAATAATATTTTTAGACAAAGTTAATAATCTAACTCTCTCTCTTTAGTTCAAAACTTTAAATAAAATAATCAGAAGTGCCTTATAATAAGAATAGAACGGAGTATGATTTAAACTAGTCTCATGCAACACAAAAAGCAATGTAAACAATATTATTTCTATGTCAAAATAATGACAACTTTTTGGTTTTCTCTTAAAATAATTATCACTTTAGTATTTCAGTGAAAAATTATTTATTTTTTAACATTTTACTTTCATTAATAAAAAGGAAGGTAGATGAAGCCTAAATGTTTGTTTATAAATAACTCATTGATAAAAGGTTATTTTAGTCGGTTACCTATAATCTAGACTATTTGATAATCATTTTAATATGCTGCATAACCTTAAACAGAAATTACATTGAAACAATGATTTATTGATCATACAAAGATTATATACTGTTTAAAAAATATGTCCCTGAAAAGGAAATTTTATCTGACAATAAAAACTAAATTGATGGTTTACTTTTTCAAAAACAAAAGTTATCTAACAATAACGGTGCAAAATTTCGAGGCTGGAGATATGGTGAGGGGGGGCCACATGCTGGATTGATGGGAAGCTTCATTTACAAAAAGCTTGATCAAAATTTCAATGGCAGGTTGGTGAGATATTAGAAGAAGAACTTGAAAAGTCCAAATAACAACAAAAAAGTGAAGACATTAATTTGTCAGCTTGAAGCCACCCTCCTAAATTTAAAAAAGGGTTCTGTGTCCTTTATCTTGATTAAAAAAATTAGTCATCAAGGTTCTCTACCCCTTTTCACATCAACAACCTCTGAGACACTCATGGCACTGTTATAAATTGGGACAGATATAGAAATGTTTCAGTGGGATAGGACAAAAAGGGTATTCATGTCTTGAATCCTGAGCTTCCGTTCCTGTTAATGAGTATGCTTCTTCCTCTCTTCTTCTTCTTCTTCTTCTTCACCTCACAGCTTATTGTCAATTTCAGTAACTGAGATCTATGAGTATATTAATTGTAGATTCGTGTGGGGGGGGGGGGCGTTGTCTGCCATGTGTTTGACTTAATGCTTGTATGAAGCATATTCATATCAGATGATGAATTTTTAGTAAAAATTAGACCTGTTTAAGGTTGTCCCTCTTAACAGGATAAAGGCTTTGAGCTGTGTTTGGTTGAACAAGGAGTTTTCTTATGGAGATTTCATCTATGAGAATGTTAACTGAACTGGTAAGGCGTGTGTGTGTGTCTTATACCTCTTCTCCTGAATTGTGTTATGAAAATAAGCTAGTGGTCACATATTGTGCATGTTGATTTTGAATCACTTGGTGATATGAATCTGGTAGTAAGTAGAAAAACAAGATAAAATCCACAAAAAAGTAAAGAAAAAAGAAGTTTAGTATAGATTCATGAAATCCTTTTGATTAAAGATTGAGATCAATAAAGATTTGTTAATGGAGATTTTTTTTTTTCCCTCAATTAGAAGGGTAGGCACTAGACCTATGATTTTCTACTTATAGAGGAACTTTCATGCACAGAGATTTTGAAAGTTTTGCTGAGAAATAAGCGTTTTAATTTTGAAGCAGGAAATAATGGAGGATCCTACCTTTCTTCATCAATGGCACTTGAACTCTCTGGAAGATCCAAGCTTACTGCCACTGGCTGCTGCTTTTGGAGAGACCTTACAACAACAACATTCATTCTCAAACCCAACAACGTTGAATCCCAAAACTTGCATGGAAACTACACTTTCTGGCATTGAAAGGCCCCAGAAACAGATCAAACCCAACAATTGGAGCCCCAACACAAGTGATCAGAACCAGATATTAGACACAGACTATGATTATTGCTCCAATCTTCTTTCCTTTGTCAATTCAAGTTACATAAGCCAATTGGGGACAACATTAAAGCCTAATAAGGAGCAGAAGATCCCATGTCCTGAAATCAACAGCACAATTTCTGCATCAGACTTGTTGGCCTCCTCTCGCGGATCTTTGGAAAATCAGAACTTTGTCTTCAATGCCAGCCAAGATCCCAGAAAGAATAATATCGGAACAAATCCTAAACTTTCTCAACCTCAAGATCACATAATTGCTGAAAGAAAGCGACGAGAAAAGCTCAGCCAACGCTTCATTGCTCTATCTGCTCTTGTCCCTGGCCTAAAAAAGGTACAAGACAATGACGTTATTAACGTACCTTTTAACTTTTAAGATTCTGAGTTCACTGTTCTTTGCCTTTCTTGTCCAACTTATTTAAGATTCATCAGGTTACTTAAATACTCCTACTAATTTTTAATATAAGAGCTAAATAATTAATTTATAAAAAATAAAAAAATTAGTTATATTAGATATTTATAAAACAAGTGTGTGAATTTCTCTAAAGTATCTTTTTAATCGTTTGTATAAGATACTACTTCCTTGATAAAAAAATCCCTTTAATATATGCAATTAATAGGGATAGTTAAGGGAAAAAATTATAAATTTAAAAAACAAAATGGCTTGAGTTCTTATATTTAAAATTGAGACGAACTTTTCTACTAACTCTTATAATTAAGGACTAGAGAGAGTATTATATTGAAAAAAATTGTTCTTTTTCATGTTTGAATTAGCTTTTAGAAAATAGTTTCTCAAGAAAAGTGATAAAAGTGATTTTAAAATAGAATAATTTTTAAAAAAGTAAAAAAAAAAAGTCTTTTTGAAAGCCATGGTTTTTCTACCCCCAAACTATTATTTTGAATGATAAAGTGTTTTTGGAAAAAATAGGATGTTAAGCTAATCGACTTTTAAAACTATGTTTTGGGCCTGGTTTTAAAAGTTGCCCCAAACATGCTCCTAGTCTAATATCAAGAAACACACATTCTGACAGACATATTCATGGGGCGTTTCCTTAAAGTGTCTGAAGAGATCTATACATGAAGTTCTAGTCAGTTATATCAAGCTGCAAAATTCTGACCTCTTCTTTCTGAGAACACAGAGCTTTTAATGGAAAATTTTGATCTTAGTTTAATAATTTGTTACTTAACAGACGGACAAGGCTTCTGTTCTTGGGGATGCTATAAAGTATTTGAAGCAATTGCAAGAGAGAGTGAGGGTCCTTGAAGAGGAACAGAGTAGAAGGAGCACTGTGGAATCTGTGGTGGTTGTGAAGAAAACTCAATTATTATTAGCTGATGAAGAAGGAGATTGTTCTTCAGACTCTTCTGGTGAGCCCAGTGAGGAGCCATTACCAGAAATTGAAGCTAGATTTTGTGAGAGAAACGTCCTCATTAGAGTTCACTGTGAGAAAACAACAGGAGCCATAGAAAAAACTGTGAGTGAGATTGAGAAACTTCATCTCATAGTCACAAGTACTAGTGTCATGACGTTTGGCAGTTCTGCTCTTGATATAACCATTATTGCTCAGGTAATAATTAACTCCTTATCTTGACATAGATAAAAGGGTTAAGGTCCAGTTTAATCCGAAAGTTTTTGCGAGTTATAGATATTTAAAAATTTTTTTATATCAATATCAACCCGAAAGTGTTAAAAAATGGGCAATATTGGCCTGACTGTTAAAAATGTTAACGGTCAATATTTATTTTTTAATAGTTGGTGTGACTTTGCTCATTTTTTAACACTTTCAGATGATATTAATCTATGAAAAACTTTTAGATACCCATGAAATCTTTTAGAGCAAAATTAGACCTTAACTCTACATAAAATAATCTATTCAAATTCCATACCGTAGTTCTGATGATGCATGCACTAGAATATGTCAAATGTTAATTTCTTAATTATTTTCTGCAATATACAGATGGATAAGGAATTTTGCATGAAAGTGAAGGAGCTTCTAAGAAGCCTACGCTCAGCTTTTGAATCCTTCATGTGAAGAAGTTTCATGTTCAGTTTTCATACCAAAAGCTTCAGAAGAAAAGAAGTTATATGCAGTCAATAATATGCATGTGTGTGTGTGTGTAGTCTTTCAACTCTATATGTTGTTTACAAGGCTTGTTGTGTCGGGCATCTTAGACCATAGAAGTTGTGTTTTTTTTTTTTAAACCCAAAGACGGTAACACCTGCGGGCTTCCGGGGTTTTTTCCAGTCCCTATCGGGATCTGACTTTGATACCACTACCTCGCCTGCGGGCTTCCGGGGTTTTTTCATCGTCTTCACACTAGATGGGTTTTTGGGAGAGTTCAATTGGGGTCCACTGCGCTGCAACAAGATGCATGGAAGTGGCATCGAATTTATGGGTATTTTGCAGTTATATACCTCTTTTTTAACCCAACTCTGTTCGACGTGGGACTTCTCCTCACCCCAAGTTAGGTCCGCTCAGGCCTGACATCCCAACAAGAAGTTCAACTATTCGTGTTTTCTGTCACTTTTCTTGTGAGAAAAGGGACAATGGTTTTTTGGGTGCAATGACAAATAGGCCTTTGTTTAAGGTTGTTATTTTGGTAAGTGTTTTTTTCCTTGTTGAAAAGACCAACAAAAAAAAGCTTCGCAATAGTAGTTTGGTTGTTATTTGTATCTTTTACGGCCTCTTGTAGTTTTCTTGTTCAATTCATGATTGCTTAGATAAAACCTTCAATAGTACTGCCTTCATTTGCTACTATACTATAAAGCATCTTTATTATATGATTTTACGTTTCAATTTTTATAAAGCATTTTGCCAAATATTAAGTGTAATTATCTGACAAATAAAAAAAACTATCTGACCCCATTTATTTGGTTCATTCCCATTAAGAGAATCAAATATATATATATATATAACAGGGGTACATTTAGAAAAATTATAATGTTTTAGGGATATTAGTTAATTATAATATTGGTCAATGGTTTTAAAGATTGGAATGTTTCAAAACTGCTTAAAAACTTTTTGTTCTTATTCATAACTTCTTTGAATTAAAAATATGCAGAATTCTTATGTATACTATTATTTACTAGACGATTCCGTTGCTTTTACAAATAAATAACTCCAGCAAACATAATATTCTATAAGAAATGTTAACAATGTATAAGAAATTTTCATATAATATTATAAATATGGAAAATAGTGGAAACTAAATATAATAATTATATTATGTTAAAATTTCTATGAAAATAATTGATAATATCATTCTCATATTGGGTTTCCCATGTATTTATACAGACATACCCTTTGAGTCAGAGTTTGGAAAATAAGGAATTAGTGACTATATATTTTCTTCATGTTCATAATATCATTTTTTCTTTATGAGAATATTTATATTATATATATATATATATATTTAGAATAAATATTCAAGATAACATAATATGTATTAGCATGAAAATTAAGTTTGAACTTTTAAATTGTGAGTGACGACCATATATTTCAGGTTCTAGAATAACATAGTCCGATTAATAAACCAATTTTGGTTATTTTAATTATATCAGACACAATCAATTGGCTTGGAATCAATCAACTTGAACTTGTTGGCGTCAAGTCAAAAGCATTAAGTATCCCTAAGTTTGATTAAGAATTAATTAAGATGAACATTTTATATGATTTTCGTTGTCAAGGAACGCGATGTAAAAAGAAATGTGACCCTATATTTTGAAAAAACCAACTTATCCATTTCATTAGGGATATTCATAATTTTTTTTAGTGAGTTGGCTCCTTTAATCCCACGGTCCACTCAATTTTGATTTTCTATCTATCAATGTCAATTATAGATATTAATATTTTATTATTTATTTATTATTATGTCGATCTTATTCTCATAGTATACAATATATATTAAATAGAGATAAAATTAAAAAACTGTTAAATTTTATGATATAGTTAATTAAGTTTAAAATTTTTCTTAATTTATATAAAATATATTAGAAGTGACTTCTAAATAGGAGTAGAGGAATATATTCTTCCACTCATTAATATAAGAGTTATTTATCAAATTATTTATCTAATTTAAAAAGATTAAGGAAACTAAATAAATTATTTATTTATAACATAATTAACCTAATCTCTTTAAAATACTCATGTGCAATAATATATTATATATCACTTATAAATAAAGTAAATTATTTTAAGAAATAATGATAAATATTAGGGGTGTCCATTTTATCCCGTCCCGGGGTGTCCCGACCCGGTCCCGATGATTTCGGGACGGGTCCGTCCCGTCCCGAAAGGGACCTGTCCGGGACACTACCGGGACGGGATAAAAGGAGGACCGGGACGGGTCTCGGCCCGTCCCTCTGGAATCTCGTCCTGTCCCAAAGTACTTTTTTTTTAAAAAAATATTACATTATCCTATCTTTCTCACTCTTATATAGATATTTTTATTCTTATACAGATATTTTTATATTGATATTTTTATTCTTTCTTACTATTATTTTTTTTCTTATATGAGTAAGTTATTATTTTCTATTAGGGAAGAATGTTGATATTTAGAGGAAGTTGCTATGGTATTTTATATGGAATAATTTATTGAGATAATTTTATTATAATATTTAAAAAAAATAAATCGGGAATTCCCGTCCCGTCCCGATCCCATCGGGACCGGGACAAATTCGGGACCGGACGGGACACGGGACGCATTTTGCGTCCCGTGTACTGTATCGGGACGGGACACGGGACGGAGTTGTCCCGGTCCCGACCCGTCCCATGAGCACCCCTAATAAATATAATAGATAAATTGAATTAAAATTTTATATTTAAAATTAAAATTCACCCCAAACTTAATCATTTATTTAATATTGGAGAAGAGGAGTACAACACATCCATTTTATTTAAACAACTATATAATACTCCTAATATCTTTAATATAAGATTTATTTAACTGATTTGATTAGATTAATAAAATTAGTTAATATAACATATTTTTTCTTAAACACTGTAATCATTTTCTTTAATTCCCTCTCTACCTCTCTTACTTGATTATTGTTAAGTGAATATTAATGTGGGTAATTTAAGAAAAAAATTAATAAATATAAAAAATCAGTCTTATATCTAAGATCAAAATCAATTTTTCAATTAAATCATATATTAAATATTATATGCGTAATATAATTTCATGCCCTTTCGCTTCTTTCTTCTTCATGTGTACAACTACTTGCTTAATTGAGAAGTGGGATTAATTAAAATTTAAAAATTTTGATATTACTGATAATCACAAGCCTTTAGTAGTTAATTATTACTATTAAAAAAATAGATAATTATTATGTAGTAAAATATTAAAAATTAGACCAGTCACTAAACTGATCTAGTTAGTAGGTTAACTTAAAAGTCAAATTAGTTATAATTAAAATAAAAATATTATATTTAAATATATTTTTATTTGTAATTAATTTTAAAAGTGTACTTGTATGAGAGTGGAGTGTTTACGCGGAAAAAAACCATATGTTATCGAAGGTAAAAATATTTTTGCTGAAATATTGAAGAGACATTAATAAATTCATAAAATGATAAAAGAAATGACCCTAAAAATTCCGGACATCTTTGACTCTATTATTCTCTTTCCCTTCTCTACTTTCGAGTAAGAGGGACAGCTTTCACGAGGCCTCTTTTCTCTCTCCCTTAAGGCTGAATAATTTCAGAACAGAAGGGAGAGAATGCAATGTTGAGCCTGTGTCTCAAACTCCGTCGACGCCCATCACCATCAGTAATGGCAGATTTTTATCTCATATCTCAACAACCCAATAAAGGTTTTGATAAATTTTTACCTTAGATTTTATATCTCCTCCCTTTTTTTTCTTTTTTCTTTTTCATCCTCTCGTTAATTTTTTTTTAATTTTAAAATAAAAAATTAAATTTACCAACGATTTAAAAACAGATATAAAACTTTTATTCTTCCTATATAATATTAATATTAAATAAAACCAATCATCAATTATTTTTAAATATAAATTTAAATACAGAAAAATTAAAATATATTTTTAAATATTATAAATAAAATCATAATAAAATAATAATATGGAATACCTCCATAGAATAAACAAGTGGTTCACTTAAATGAAAAGTTTGCAATCAAACCACTCAAAATATAAACAAATTGACAGTTTAGAATAATTATAGTTTCACCTATTGTTTGAGTTTAATTAGCGAAGAGATGAGACATATGATTATTTAGAGTATATTCGATCTTTGAGGAGTATTATTTTATTATAATTTTAGTCGCAGTATTTAGGGAGACATCCTAATTTTTAGGTGCCTAAATTTACGTTTGAGAGTAATAGACGGCTCTCCCTACCCGATATTAGTATTGCCTAAAAAAAAATTTATTTTACTCTTAAATCATAGATGAGTTTAACCTTTTTTTAAAAAAAATTTATACTTAGCAAAAAAAAATAATGATAGTTTCATAGGTTAAAAAATTTACATATTTTGTTGTCTTCGTTAGGTGTCAAATCTATTATTTTATAATCTTAATTAATCCTCACTGAAGATCGTGATCTTTGCCTATGACTTTCTTGTCTATCCCTATCCCAGGAAAAAATATTTTCTTAATAATTTTGAATATTATTAATGAATTCATCTGGAAAAACGGAACAAACGAATGACATGACATAACTGTTATGCACTAAAAATAAAAATAAAAAAGGAAAACCGTTGTTTGCCTGATAAGATTCCACGTCTTAATTAGTGGAAAGGCATAACTATTATTGTGTCTGTTATCCATTCATAAGTATTTTATATTTTAACAAAATAGAGAAAAATAAGAACTTTATAAATGAAAATAATAAAGTGAAGTTTTGGGACTTAAACAAGTATAATCCACTCAAACCAACTATTATTGGTTACTTAAAAATCATTCTAACAAGCCTGAATTTCTTACAAAAAAAATTACATATACTTTATTTTTATAATTCTCTTATATTTAAAAAAAAACATATTATCATATGCCGGTGACATAGTTAAAAAATGAAATAATAGTTTTTTAATAGTACTTATTTCATTTCATAAATTAAATTTAATATTAAAAGCTGGCACTGACTAAGATAGGAGACTAATTTTGATTTAATTTAAAACTTCAGAATAATTAATTTGGTCTGGAAACAAATATAATTAATCAAGTTGTTCTTTTGGCTTCTGTTCATGGATAACTGGTGACGATGAAAAAACTTAATCTATTTTGCAGCAATTTTAGAATGCCACCTCGGCATCACATCCTTAAACAAATTTCTAACATTGCTCCTATAATGCCACATCCTTAAATTCCATAGTTATGTATTCTCTTTATCTTTCTTCGGCATCACTACCTATTTTAAATATATTAATAAAATTAAATAAATTATTTAATTATAATATCTATATTAAATTATATGTCATCATTTAGATAAATTAGTTAAAAAATAATAAATATTAAAAATAAAATAAATTAAAATTTTATATTTAATATTAAAAGTAATCTTTAACTTAATAAATTTCTCTAGGATTTTAAGTATTATATGCAAATAACCCCAACTATCAATGATACGGATCACCTCTTAAATTTTATTTTTGTGCGTATAATAGAACTACATAAATCATCAATGGAAAGATTATAACCCTCATAATTAACCAAATAGTGACTAAATTATTTCATATGATTTTGTATTATACTGAACAAAGAAAAACATCTCATATACATAAATACACACATAAAAATCAATTGGGTGTTGGTTACAGTTTGCATAGTTATTTCGTAAATAAATATATGCTGATAACATATTTTCATGCCCATTTTTTATATTATTGAATGATTATATGCATGTGATAAAAATTGATTTCAAATATTTACATTTATTCAATATACAAAAAAACACAAAAACATCCTGTGCATCGCACAGATGTGTCACTAATTAAGCAATTAATTTTCAAGTTAATATTAATCTACATATCTACATACTAATAAAAAAAGTAAGATTTAAATCGAACACAGCACTTAGTGTTGAGATGGGTGACTACAGAGGATGCTTTTGCTGCAGAAGTAGTTATGAAGTTTTGAAAGCTGGGAAGGTTATTTTTGTACCTACTGATACACTCTATGGGTTTGCTTGTGATGCTTGGTATGCTATTTGCGTTTATGTTTGTTTATTGCTTGCAATGCTTTGGTTTCTAGCCTGTAATTTCCGGAGGGAAGGATCGGCGTCGAAAGACCCCGTTGAGGGTGTCGGCGATAAGGTTGCTAGAGCCTAGAGGAGGGTGAGGGAGGGCAAGCGGAGTTGAGCGCGCAACTAGGGAAGACGATGAAACTCTTGCTTATGTGGCAATTTTAACTGAGTCAAATTTTAAGTTGTCACTAGTCTTTGCTCCGAAAGAGAATTTTAACGTTGTTTGTTCCCATTTATCAGGAGGACCAATAAATTTGAGGGGGGGAAATTAAAAGGATTCAATAAAAAAAAAAGGTCCGAGGGCTTGATTCAAAATTAAATGAAACTTTAAGGAACTCCATATTAATTTTCCCTTTAATTTCTTTTGCGTGTTTCGAAGAGCTGACATGGCACAAATCTTCTGGAATGTCTCAGATGGTCCACTATATATATAAACGAGTAAGAATGACTTGCGAATGGAGCTACTAGGCTGGTATACAAATGAATCTCATAATTGAAAAACAAATGATGAAAACTGCATAAATAATTTGATAAATAAAATCATATCAAAATGAGTTGTTATGTGTACGTAATCTCTGTAGGACCTCCAACACTTTTAAATATTTTTTTAATAATATTTAATATTTTAAATAAATTTATAATTTTTTAATAATACTTAATATCTTAAAATATTTTTTAATAATTTTTATATCTATAATATTTTAAATTATTTTTTAATAGTATTTAGTATCTTAAATTTAAAGTAATATCAAAACTATTTTAAGATATAAGTTGCTACTAAAAAATATTATAAAATATTATACGAACTTTAAATTAGTTTAAAATATTAATTTCTACTAAAAAACAGAACATTAATTATTAGTGTAAATTTTATTGCCTAACATTAATTCAATATTAGGTTATTAAAAAGAGACAATATTATACCATTTTTTTAAAAAAAATCGTATGCTTGATTGATGTACAACTAATAAATATCTTATATTTAAAATAAAAATAATATATATTATTTTAATATTTTTTAAGGTGTTCAAAAATAGTTTTAAGACAAAAATATGCTTTCATCCATAAAAATCACATGAAAAGAGTCATTTTTTGGAATCTAATAATATTTAAATTTTATTAGTAGATAATATTATAAATCAAATTACATGTCTTATACATCCACACACATACATATTATATAATAATTTAGAAAAAATATGTATAAAGAAACAACGTGAGGGATGTAATTTTTGAAGCCGGCGGCAAAGTCCACAAAATTGGTCTAATTAGTATTATCTGCTTATAATGCTTGCTTCCCACATGACAAAGACTCTCCTCATTATAATATATATATATATATATATATATATATATATATATACATTTCTATATTTTCCCGTCCTACATGTCGAAATCTACAGTAGTCATGCTCACTTGTGTTTCGATATTAATTTAATTCAGAGACATTTCTTTTGTCTGAACATAATCAATTTTGTTTTTTTTTATAAAAATTTTTAGAAAGGGGTTGGGCTCACCGATGATCTAAGGATAGGGCGAAGTCTCCCTTCCTCTTAAGTAATATCAATGTCAGGCAGGGCGATATGTCTATTATCTTTAAGCGTAAACCTAAACACCAAGTAACTATGAAGCTTCCCCAAGCACTGTGACTGAAATCACACCAAAGTAGTACTCCCTATAAGTCAAACACGCTCTAGATAGTGCATATCTCACCCTTTCGTTAGTTAAATTTATGAACAATAGGTATAATTAATTTTGTTATAATAATAGAAGATGACACAACAACCCAACCCAAGCTCTAAGGAATGTTGCCATCAATGGAATTTCTTATTAGCATCGATATAATGCAATTGAGTTCTTTTTATACAAAAAAAATTAGATAAGTTTGTCATTGATTCCTCACCAAAGTTAAGACATAACTATGGGGCTCAAAGAGTATTTATAAGAGACTTACGAGATTATCTATTAAAAAAACCCTCATAATGATAAAATGAATCAAATTTATGTTATTATTTGATATAAATTTATTCTTTATCATATGTAATAACTCTTATGCATAAATGAGTTTTTTTTATACAATCATTCGGAAATGAGTTGAAATGATGTTAAGACAAACTTAGTTTTTGAAAAGAAAGAGGCCCAAATCAATTTTGTGTATATGGGCTTCTTCTCTACCCAATATACTAATAAGGATATTACTTTTATTTTTAATTTATATATATCTATATATCAATAAAGGTTAAGTATACGGAAAGAATTAATATCTTATAATATAGTAAAATAATATTTAAATTTTTATTAAGATGAATGTTTATATTTAGTACTCGATAGTGCCTTGAACATAATTATATCAAACAAGAAGATACTTATACTTAGTAAAAAAATGAACAAAAAAATTAATGTGTTTCCATATATTTTCATATCAAGCTTTAAATTATACACTAATTAATTATTTAATTCTATGTGACATCCTCATATTATCCTTAATATAAAGCATAATTTTTAAGTCTTAATATACTACGGACTAAATCTTATTCCTATTATACTTAATATATGATCTAATTGAGGAGTTTATCTTAATTTTAAATTTAAGATTTATTTCATAAATTTATCAATTTTTTTAAATTACTCATATTAGTACTTCTTTAATAATAATCAAATAAGAAAATGATTGAAATAATTAAAGAAGATGATTAAAATATTTTAAAAAAAATATCATATTAACTAATTTTTTTTAATCTAATTAGTTAATTATATCTTTTATTAAAAATTAGAGGAGTATGTTATTGAATATGGGGAAAAAAGAACCACACAACCTTTCTTTTATAAAGGTCAAATTAAATCATAAAAAAAGTTAGCACATAAATACACATTAACACACCCCACCACAACATGTTTAAACCTGTGACCTCTTGTCAATAGACGATAGGCTATAACACTGGACCACTGGCACCACACAGCCTTTAAAAACCTACAAGCATAGGAAAATTTGTCATAAACTTTTATATTTTATGTTAATATTGAGAAAGGCCAAAAGATAATAGTTTTCCTTATTATTAGAAAACCAAAATAAACAAACAAGGGGTGTCGTGTTGTAGTTGGTTATCACGTCAGTCTAACACACTGAAGGTCTCCGGTTCGACATTTTACCTGATGCCCTGTCCTACTCGACATTTGGCTCAACCCATCCCTACCTAAATATATTTTAGACAATATTTTTTATGTTGAACTAGATAAATTTTTTTTAAACTCGGGCGAACGGACTAAGCCAGGGGCATAATAAACATCCTTAATGTCCCTGACCTTTTCTACCAAACAACCAAGGCGGCGATTTGTAATTTCTTCCGGCTGATTGTTTCCATCGATTTTCATCATTTGTTGTTGTTTTTTTTTTCAAATAAATATGTATTTTGTTAAATAATTAAAACAAAGCAACAAGCTTTTTATTTTATTTATTTTAAAGTGGTCCCCTGATTTAATTCTTCCAAGGCCACTCTTCATTTGATCATCTAAAGATATATATAATGCGTTGCCATTAATGAAATACCTATTTTTTCCGTCATCCTTCTTATTGAACGGAACTCATGCCTATGTCTATATCTAGAGATTTTCAACTCGTCCTTTAACTTATGGACGAGCTAACCCGAAAGGAAGGGACAAGGCCATTCGTTTTCAGAACGGGTAGAGAGTAGAGTCAAATTAAATGAGGACCTATGTAAGTTTAACTAGTAAATTAATAAGATAAATAATTATTTAAAATATATTTGATTATTATAAAATATTATTTTATTATAATTATAGTTTTAGTGTTTAGGGATATACTTTAATTTTTTAGTATCTAAATTTATACCTGAAAATAATTGATAGTTCGTCTTACTCGATATTAGTATTATTTAGGAGAAAGAGAAATTTCGCTTTGTTCTTAGATAGTCGACGAACCCAACCTTTTTTTAAAAAATTTTAATATCAAAAAAATAAAATAAAATAAATTCTTGATGAGGACACTTTAATTACCACACATTTTTAATACAGATATGTGTGTCTGAATTATTTATTCCAGCAAATATTCTTATTTATTACTCCTCTTATCTTTAATATTATTTTTAATATAAAATTTAATTAAAAAATTTATATTAATTTTAACTATAATATATATTTTTTATATTTATTATTTTTTTAAAAATTACCTATATCGATATATTCTCAATAATAATTAGAATAGAGAATAAATAAATAAAGATGATTATAATATTTTATATAAACTATGTCATATATATTACTCTCCTATTTTCTCTTTTTATTTTTCTTTTCATCCTAGGGTGGTATCAAATTCGTTGGATCATACACAAAAAGTTATTGGTCTTGTTTTTTTATTATATATTTAGGACAACAATTAAAATTTTATATATAAAATAAATTAAAATCTTATTATATTTACAATTAAAACCAATTCCCTTGCTACTCCAGTAGTATTAATTTTCCCATTGAACCCACCCTGTCCGGTCAGAAAGCTACGAAACGCAAGGCAAGGCAATGGCCCTTGAAATCATTTGATCTTTTTTTCAAGTAAACAGACAGAAAATTAATATTATAGATATTGGTTCTTTATTTTTTATTATAAAAATTAAATAACCTTTTTTTTTAACACAAATCCTTAATTTTTCTTAAAAAACAAATTTCCTTTTATTCAATCCAATCACTACCGTTATGTAGATAAAATTTATATAAATGGATGGATGCAATAATTGTTAATTACCACACGTGCTCGGCTATCGAAATATGACTTTTTACTGTTTTTTTTTTATTCAATTGATTTTTTTAACGTTATCAAGTTTTACTCAGTAGTAACTTTTTCAGTTTTTTTTTTTTTTAATTTTCAGGACCACTCTCAAATCTCAATCATGCTTAAGGAGAAAGACAAGCCTTGTGTCACTGACTTTTGCTACCAAACAACCAAGGCGGCGATTTGTAATTTCTTCCGGCTCATTGTTTTCATTGATTTTCATCATTAGTTTTTTTTTCCAAATAAATATGTATTTTGTTAAATAATTAAAACAAAGCAACAAGCTTTTTATTTTATTTATTTTAAAGTGGTTCCCTGATTTAACTCTTCCAAGGCCACTCTTCATTTGATCATCTCAAGATATATCTAATGCGTTGCCATTAATGAAATACCTATTTTTTCCGTCATCCTTCCCTTATTGAAAGAAACTCATGCCTATGTCTATATCTAGAGATATTCAACTCGTCCTTTAACTTATGGACGAGCTACCCCAAAAGGAGACATATCTAGAGATATTCAACTCGTCCTTTAACTTATGGACGAGCTACCCCAAAAGGAAGGGACAAGGCCATTCGTTTTCAGAACGGGTAGAGAGTAAAGTCAAATTAAATTCTTGATGAGGACCCATATTTAATAGATTCACCTAACTAAATATTGAGATATAGAATTATTTAGAGTATATTTAATCTTTAAAAAATATTATTTTATTATTATTCTAGTCGCAGTATTTAAAGACGTATTCTAATCTTTAGGTGCCTAAATTTATATTTAAAAATAATCGACGACTCGTCTTATCCGATATTAATATCGTCTATGAATAAAGGAGATTTGACCTTATTTTTAGATCGTATGTGAGTTCAACTCTCTTCAAAAAATTTTAACATCAAAAAAATAAAATAAAATAAATTATTGACGAGGACACTTTAATCACCACACATTTTTAATACCGATATGTGTGGCCTGAATTATTTATTCCAACAAATATCCCTATTTATTACTCTTTTTATTTAAAATTTAATTGAGAAATTGATCTTAATTCTAAATATAATATATATTTTTTATATTTATTAATTTTTTTAAATTATCTATATTAATATAATCTTAATAATAATCAAATAAGATAGAGAATAAATAAAAATGATTATAGTATTTTATATAAAAAATATAATATTAATTATTTTTTTTAATTTAATATATCATATATTAAAGATAAGAAAAATATTATAAAATAAATGAATGAAAGATGAAGCAATGGTAAGTATTCTCACCAGATTAATTAAATCTTTCACACAAGTCGCTATTATTTTCAGTGAAGAACAATGACTTTTTAAGAAGAAGAAAATAAGGAAGCCGACGTTCAAAAGCAAAGACTTGGGTAAATTCTGACAAACATATTTTTTATATTTATTAATTTTTTTAAATTATTAATATTAATATAATCTCAATAATAATTAAATAAAATAAAAAATAAATAAAGATAATTATAGTATTTTATATAAAAGATATAATATTAATTAATTTTTTTAATTTAATATATCATATATTAAAGATAATAATAATATTATAAAATAAATGAATGAAAGATGAAGCAATGGTAAGTATTCTCACCAGATTAATTAAATCTTTCACACAAGTTGCTACTATTTTCAGCGAAGAACAATGACTTTTTAAGAAGAAGAAAATAAGGAAGTCGACGTTCAAAAGCAAAGACTTGGGTAAATCCCGACAAACAAATTTTAGACTTCAAAGTCAACACTTGCTGGTCAAGTTATATAGTCAGTCGATTTGACAAAACAACGTACACACGTATTCGTGGTTTTAATTTGACGTTGCTTGCTTTGTAGACCGACTCCAATACTCCATCTCTCCAATTGGCTCTTTTATTATCTACGCAACATGCATAAACAAAACTCAACCCATTTCATAGTTCACATCTTTTAATTTATTTTTCAAATAATACTCTATTTTCTTTAACATTAGATTTAGTTAATTTTTTATATATTAAATAAATAAAATTAATTAATTAATTATAAATAAATTTAATTTCTCAAAATAAATTTATATTATAAACTCTTTAATCTACCTAAATTAGTTAACTCACTATAATATTAGTTATAATTAATTAATTTATTTAATTTTTTTAATCTATAAAAAAAATTAAGTAGATCTTATATTAAGAAACTAAAGTAATACCTGCCAACTATAAGTAATTTTTCCCCAAAGTCTATAGGGTCTAGAAAATAAATAACCCATATATTACTTTTCATCAAATACTTCTTTTGGAAATCCATAAGCAAAATAGAGAGAAGAATTAATTATCAAGGATGAGTTTGAAAAAAAAAATCAGATTGGAACACATAACTAATTTAATTAATTTTATTTAATATACATGTGAGGTGTGAGATAAGGACGTGACTGACTATAGTTGGAGTTGGGGGTAGAAGTTTGGTATCATGCATTAATGTCATTAATTCATTGGAGTTGGAGGCAGCAATTTGGTATCACGCATCAATGCTATTATTTCATATTTGAATTTTATTAGTATTGTACGGAAGTAAGTATCCTCTAACTTAATTTTTTTATTCATAATATTTGAGCGCCAAATTTTACTCAAGAAATAATGAAATTTCACGTATCTTCTTTTTTATTTTGAATTACAAGGTTTTGAAGCTACTTTGGGCGACTAATCATTTTTTGATTGAAACACATTGAAAGGTTTTCGTATATCTCAAGTATATTTTTAGGATTTAAATATGCGTTCTCCTCTATATAGGAACGAAGCTGCTACCAACCTACCACATTAACTAACAATTTATTGATATCATGTGTATTCTTTTTAATTATTCCCTCTGATCTTAAATATAAGAGTTATATAGAGAATCTATTTTAGTTATAAATATAAGATTTTAATCCATTCTGTCTCTAAAAATTATAATCTTCCTCCTAAAGTACCCATATGTGATTACACATATTGAGATAATTTTTATCAATGATAATTCAAGCGCACATGATTGAATGGGCATTTTAAAGAAATTAACATATAATTATTAACAAATAACTAATTTAACTATTTTCTTTAATCTACCTAAATTAATTAAATATATCTTATATTAAAAATCGGAGGCAGTAGTATTTTTCTCTTTGATTCTCTTTTGATAAGGTTTATTTTCATAAACATGTTTGTATTTGTATTTTGTTAAGAAATATTTGTATACTATAATAATATGTTTATCTATGGTAGTTAGATTGACTATAAGAGATTTAATTTTGTTCTTAATTTAAAATATGGAAGGTTTCAACCTTAGATTGGGAAAGGGAAACAAAAAATCAATAGAAAGAGCCATTTTCAACTATTCTAGATAATGCTGGATTATAAATTTTATCACATAATCTAATAATATTTCTAGGAAAAAAATTTAATCCTTATAATTTATAATTTGACTTCAATGTATACTCAGTATTTAAATTTTAACCCAGTACAATTTAATTATAATAATTTTAATTTAATTATAACTTATTTTTTAAATTTTTACTATATACAACATAATTCTTATAATTTAACTGTTTAAAATATTAAATTTTATATTTAAAAAAAAATTATATTTCATGAAGCTCAAAGATTAAAATTTTAAATAGTTAAAATTATAGGTACTGAGTTACGATAAATTAAAATTTATTGATCAAAATTTTGTTAAGTTAAAATTATAAAGATTAAATTAGTCTAAATTAAATTTTAAAAATTAAATTATAATTGAGTTTGAGTTATAATTGCCCGTACGGGACCCACACAACGCCCATCACCTAAAGTTTGACTAATTCTAATTGACATTGATCTCACTACACCTCTTCAATTAATTATTATCACAAGAACATAAACAATTATACACCTAAAGAATGCAATGAAGTTAAATAAACAGTAATTTTACAATAATAAAAAAGCAGTATTAATTTACTTATCTTATTTTAGTGTTTTCATGAGAAATAAAGTCATTTTTTTTATTTTATCAATTTCAATTACGTGTTTTGAATATTGAAGATCCCATACAAAACCAATCAACTGGCTCTGAAGACTCCCACGTAGCCTTAAATTGACGGCCAAGCATTCGCCTCTTTCTCTCTCTGTTTTTTTTAAATACCAGAAGTAAGGTATAAAAACAAAATATTGCCAACTCGTGTAAAGCGAGAAAGAAACTATAATTATTATTTTTTTTTCACGCATAGCACGCGTTTATATTTCAAAATTAGTTTCTTTTTATTTTACTTTTGACCAAAAATATAGAGCACATATTTATAATTTAAAATATACTTATTAATTTTTTTTTTGTAGAAACGAACAATATCCTATATGATAGTTTAAAGACTAATTATCTTAAAATATAAAAATTATTAAAATGAATTTTGTCTTTTTTAATAAAGGAGACACCAATCATTAAACCGGTTAGTAATAAAAAATATTTATATATAATTTTTAAAATAATAATATTTAAATATAGAAGGTATTAATTCATAACTAAATAAAATATTTTTATATATATAGTTGAACTGAAAATTACGTAAGAAAAGTTATTAAAGCAAAAATTGATGGATGCTATTTTTATTTCAAAACTCAAATCAATTTGTTTCTAGTTTTGACGTGGGAAGAAAAATATAAAATTAAATTTAATTAATCTATCTAAAATTATTGTTAGCTTTAAATTAATTATTAAATTAATCTCTATATAGTATAAGAATAAACTTATATCGTATTTTTTATATGGAGTCAATGCGTAATTTAAATGTAGATTAAATTAAATATGAGAAGGAGGAGTAGTATAAGAGAATTTTATTAATAATTTTTAAAAAGTAAAATGAGATAATACTAAAAATAAAATAAAATAAAAATAATGGTATAGAAGAATATCCTAAATATGAATAATGCTTACAATGATTAATATGTAGCTATCACCGTTCAATATGACAATTATATATACTAAATTTCTAATATACAGAACTTTAAACAATCGTCATAGTCATAATCATAAAATCTATAATTATAAATATATAGTATATAATTATATCAAGCATAATTAGTGAAGGTCTATGTAGCATATGATAAATTAAACGATAAATGATTTGTTTCTCTAACATAGATATTCAATAAAAAAAACTCTGTAAGTAAATATGTGAACCCAACATAAATAATTATAAAATATAACATATGATATAAAATAGAAAAATATCAAATCATAAATTAAAATAATAAATCACAAAGATCCGATCACAAATATATCTTAATCGAAATCTAGGTTCAACATATATAAATCTCAAAATTTAAATTTAGAAAATTATAAATTTGTATAAAATAAGAAGATCAAAATATAAAATTGTTTAACTCCTAACTTTAAAAGACAATAACTCAAACTACTATATCTCTCCCAAATAACTTAAAAGGAAATGGACATAACTGTGAGAAAATACGAAAAAAATGATTATGATGGTGGTGATTGGTGATCAATGAATAGCTCCAAGGTCCTCCTTTTATAGACTTAGACTATGACCTTATTGTTTTCCTTGTAAATGTTCGATGATTGACTCTTTAAAAGATAATAATAATCTCATTTATCTTCAATATCCTTCTAAACTGTTATATTTTTTAATATTTTTAGAGATAATCATTTTAACTCAAATATTATTTTCTCATTAATATAATATAATATAATTTTATAATAGTTTATATATACTATAGTTATTATTTATTTATTATTTTTTTTTTAATATATATAAAGTTAAAAATATCTTCATAGAAATTAATTCAATAAAGAGAAATAATAAAATTAATAAAAATATAAAAATAATAATATTTTTATTCATTTAATTTATATAATTAATTAAAATATAAAGTAAATAATATTATTATAATAATACATATTAAATATGATAAATTTTTTAAAATAAATAATATGATAAAATAATAATTTATCTGACTAATTCGAATTAAGTTTTAATATCCTTTTTGCTCATCTCGGTAATATTATAAAAGCCTTGCAAATATAAAATAATATTAATTTAATAATACTGGCATGATTTGATTTTATATATACTTTAATCTTATTCCTTTAAAGAGGTAAAAACAAACACAATCAGTTGACCCATGCCGATGACGCTTCTGACTCCTCTATGTCATATTAATATATTATGGTAGCAATGTAAAAAATAATTCTCTTACACACGCGGCACACAAAATTGTATATAATTCTTATATATGTCATTGTATTGTTATATACACATATATCGTGTATATATATATATATATATTTATTTATTTTTACCCCCACTTAATTTTTATATTATATTCTTGTGGTTAAAAAAAAAAGTTTAAATGCTCGCTTTAGTTAACAGTCTCACTTAAGGCTAGAGTCAACTATAATTGAACGAAAAATTGAATAACACATACAGTAAAAAAAATTTATTTTACTAGATTATTTTTATAAATAGTATGACGCAGTGATATTTTATTAAAAATTAAATTTTTAAATAAATTATTAATAAAAAATATTATTTAATAATTTTGTTGAGTATTCTATCTCTACATATAATGTTTATGAAACTTCATATGTAATTATAAAAATCCACATTATTTTATTATCAAATAATAATAAATAATAAAATGTAAATTATGTATTATAGTCACTCTCAGTATATATATCTGTGCGCAAAAATACGGTGAAAAGTTGAAAACTCACATTGCGCAAAAATCTCCAAGAAATACTGCCGGAAATAGGACAAACACTGAGAAACAACATTTGTCTTCTCTGTTGTATTTGCACGATAACGGAGTACGCGTTTTACAGTAGCGAGAGAAAATTCACAAAAAAAAACGAAAATCTACCGGGAGTGGATCCAAAGTGTCTTGATTAAAAAGAAAAAGGAAAATTGCACCAGAAAAAAGAAAAAGGAAAGAGAAAAGAAGCATGTATTTAGAATTTTGACGGCAATTGAACATGAGCTATTTCCTACTGTGGGGGCAGTTGCTATTTGTTCCGTATAACATGAAGCCCCACATTGGATTGCAAAAGCTACACGTCAAAGCTTAGTCAGACACAACCAGAGCCGGAGAACTTTCCCGAAGGAAAGGAGGAGGAAGAAGAAGAAGAAGGATCCGGCTTTCTCATTTTCCTTTTCTCCCTTCGTATTCTATTTGTTCGGTGTTTCTCCCAAGCTCCATTTGCGGCAATCTGTGTAGATGGAGGATCAGTTCATTCAGGGGGGATTTATAGCTTCGTTCCTGTTTCTGGTGTTTCTCCTTTCTAGATTTGCCGTGAAGAGGAAGAAATTCTCAAAATCAAGAAGGGTAAACAGCGGTGGATTTGCTGAGGTCACAGAAAATGGAAAATGCGAATCCAAGGATGCGGGAGATGCAGAAATAATCATTGTGGGTGCTGGTGTTGCTGGGGCGGCTCTTGCTTACACACTTGGGAAGGTGAAAATGTTGCTTGTTTTGTCCTTATAAGATCCCCATACCCTCCATCTGTATGATGATTTTCCTGGCTCGTTATTTATACAAGTTTGAAATCATGCATCTGTTCTTGTTTTGGATGTTCCTAAGTAAAAAGAGAAAAATTATATAGAGAGAAATCGTGAATAGTTTGTTTTCGCTTGCAGGGAAAGCTTCGAAGGTTTGAAAGGAAAGTAGTACTAATATTTTTCAATGAAATTCAATGGGGCAAACCAGGAAAAGCTTACACAAAATAGAAAAATACAGTTGCTGCATAATTTTTATTTTTGTCAGTGATAAATGTCATTATCTTTCTTTTTGGTTCTCATTTTATTTTCAATCATCCGATGAGAGAAAGCAACAAAATCTGTGAAATTCATGTATTTTTTTTTGTTTCTAAAATCTGTTTGCCCGCCGGAGTGGGGGAATCACAATAAATACCAAATTTTCTCAGAGTTTTTTCGAAACTTTTTCTTTCGCATTTTACCATCAATCAGACGAAGACCAAAAGAAAATTGTGAAATGCCTTGGATTTCTGGGTTTTCAAAACCTGTATGCTCACCGTATTTCTCTTGACTTCTGCCATGGAAGAATCTGTAAAATCAGGCGAACAGAGCATCAGAATCTGTTAAAAGTATTGTATTTCTTTCTTTCCAAAATCTGTTTGAGACCCTCGAGATTAGGGAAATAACAAAAACCTACCCACTCTTCTATTTCATTTTACCATCAATCAATCAAAGAAGGCATCAATCAATCAGTGAAAAGTTTTTATTTCATTCTTTCAAACTGTCTGTGGTACTCACATTGTAAATCACAAAAACCCACCAGAGTATGGAACTCACAAAATGTTTGCAATTATTCATCCAGATTTAGTTCAGATATGGGATTGCAATTATTCATCCAGATTTAGTTCAGATATGTGATTATCTTCTGTCTCTGAGCTTCTGTTGCATGGAGGCATTGAGCTGTAATAGCTGCTAATGATCTTGCTCCATGCTGCTTATTGCAGGATGGACGAAAAGTGCATGTTATTGAAAGGGACTTGAATGAGCCTGATAGAATCGTGGGTGAATTGCTGCAGCCTGGAGGGTATTTGAAGTTAATAGAATTGGGTCTTGAGGGTAAGGAAGAGTCTGAAAGACCTTGGTAGTTTAGTTGTCTTAACAGATGAATAAGGTTACTAATTTGTCGCAGATTGTGTGGAGAAAATTGATGCTCAGAGGGTCTATGGCTATGCTCTTTATAAAGATGGGAGAAATACAAAACTACCCTATCCTTTGGAGAAATTTGATTCTGATGTTTCTGGGAGGAGCTTTCATAATGGGCGTTTCATACAGAGAATGCGAGAAAAGGCTTCATTTTTCCCAAAGTACTTTTTTCTTTTGACTTCAGGCTTCTGTTTTCATTCAACTGTTACTGTTTCTAAATCTTTCAATTACTATGGAGTTCAGAAATATATTTTTGAAGTTGTGTTGAAATCCAGAATCCTTCATTTACATCATGTTATCTCCAATATTTCTGTAGTGTGAAACTAGAACAAGGAACGGTTACATCTCTAATTGAAGAAAATGGAATCATCAAAGGGGTGCACTACAAATCCAAGGATGGGCAAGAGCTCACAGTGAGCGCCCCCCTCACCATAGTCTGTGATGGTTGCTTTTCCAACTTGAGGCGTTCTCTTTGCAAGCCAATGGTAAATATACTTGGTTTCTTTCCCAGTCTAACAATCATGCTTATCTTCCAAGCACAGATGCTACAACCAAAAATGGACAGGACTCTATAATATATGAAATGTATTTAAGAAAATATGAAGAGTTAATATGAATGTCAGATATATGCTGAAGACACAGACCAATTTTTTTGAAGTATTTGGTACTGCATAATAGATTTTCACTCTACTTGCACTGCAATACTTCTTGCCTTTTGTTGCTTAACAGTCATAACTATTTCTCCAGGTTGACGTACCATCTCATTTTGTTGGTCTTGTCCTGGAGAATTGTGATCTTCCATATGCAAACCATGGACACGTTATCTTAGGTGATCCTTCGCCCATTTTATTTTATCCCATCAGCAGCACTGAGATTCGCTGTTTGGTTGACGTACCTGGCCAAAAAGTACCTTCTATTTCCAATGGTGAAATGGCTACATATTTGAAATCTGTGGTAGCTCCTCAGGTGCCAATATCATAGCTCACTCTTCTTTATTATTATCTTAAATAATGAACATTCTTAGATATTCATGCTAGCTAGATAAGCTTTAGGCAATAAGGTATGTTGTTTGGTTTCAGGTTCCACCAGAGCTGTATTATTCTTTTCTAGCAGCCATTGATAAGGGTAAGATAAGAACCATGCCAAACAGAAGCATGCCCGCCTCTCCTTACCCCACACCCGGTGCCCTTCTGATGGGAGATGCCTTTAATATGCGTCACCCTTTGACGGGAGGAGGAATGACAGTGGTACTGTCAGACATTGTTGTGCTGAGGAATCTCCTTAGGCCACTTCGTAATTTTCATGATTCTTCTGCTCTATGCAAGTATCTTGAATCATTCTACACACTGCGCAAGGTAAAAGTGATATAAATAAGAATCCGTCTTAGGCTTTCACTCACAAGACACAATATGACGTAGAAAAACACTACACTGCAAAGTAAATGTGATATGAAGCTACTGGATGACTGTTTCTTTAATATTAGTGTTGGCGGTAAATGATATTAAGTTGTTAGATAACTATTTCCATGGCGGTAAACTATCTCTACATCTTGTTCCATTGCTAAGAAACATGGACATAGGCATAATATATGACATAGATTTGACAGGGACACTATAAAATCTGAAGCTTGTATAATTGGCCTAGTCATGTAATACAAGTGCTAGATATGGCTGCCACCTATTTTTATCTAGAGTCAGTGTTTTGTAGTTTTAATGAAGCTTGATTTGAAGGGAATTGATAGGTAGTGGCTGATTCTTTTTGCAGCCAGTGGCGTCTACGATAAACACGTTGGCAGGTGCATTGTACAAGGTCTTTTGTGCTTCCCCAGATCCTGCGAGGAAAGAGATGCGGCAAGCATGTTTTGACTATCTCAGCCTTGGAGGCGTTTTCTCGAATGGACCAATATCCTTACTATCTGGTTTAAACCCTCGTCCACTGAGCCTGGTCCTCCACTTCTTTGCGGTGGCTATCTATGGTGTTGGCCTTTTGCTAATCCCATTTCCTTCTCCAAAGCGCATGTGGATTGGAGCTAGATTGATTTCAGTGAGTATTTTTGGTTGACAAATTTAAGCATGTTAAATTTAACTCGGGAAAAAAAAAACAAGAAGCTAACATGAATAAGTCTATAAGTGCGCTATAGATGAATCTCATTGAAAAGTGAGTTTGACTTGTCTGACATCTTTACATGTCAATTCATAATTACTTTGTTCTACGGGTCTACTCAAGAATTTTTCTTTAGATTCTCATCGGGATAACTAGGATCTACTTTTAAGATATAACTGCTTAATCCACCGCGATTATGATATATGTATTCTGTGTTATATTTTCAGGGTGCTTCAGGAATCATTTTCCCCATTATCAAGGCCGAAGGAGTAAGGCAGATGTTCTTCCCAGTGACCGTGCCAGCATATTACAGAACTCCTCCTGTTCAATTACATGCCTCAGACTGAGACCGCATATAGAATGAAGAGAAATTTTCAAGTTTGTTCCTACATATGGTTTCTGCTGTACTTTTCTTTATTTCTTTGAAAAAAAAAACTAGTTACAGTTCTTATTTTCTTCCCCCGGATTAAGAACAATAACTGTGGACAACTGCTGCTTCATTTGTATTTTGTTCTCTGAATTGGAGCAAAAGAAAATTCCATGAGCCTATCTTCCAATTGTAAGATTTGCAGATAATAATGTTATGCTTCATCCTTCATAGCTAGGGCTAGATCATGTTTTAGGCTGCTATTATGGTTTATCTGTGTTCATAAAAGTAAGAAAATTGTCTGGAGAATAATTGATGCCATGGTGGAAGGTCATAAAACGGAAGATAGTGGGCTTGGAAAGATGCCTACTTTAGGCAGGTAAGAAAGATTTTGATGGTAGCTTGTGAAGACTGATTTTTTTTTTCTTTTAACATTATTTGGATGATAAGGATCAAAGGGCAAGATTTTGATTTTGGAGGAAAAATAAATTCTGGATCAGATATCACCGAACTTCAAACTTTTCTGTTCTGGTATCAGGAATCCATTTTTTACTTTTGAGGAGGACTTGGCCGTGAGCGAAGAAGATCTTCTGCAGTTGTGATTGGGAGATTAAAATAAGGATGAATTTGATAACAATAAAATGATTTTCTGCAATGGAAGACTTAAAAACTACTCTTTTTATCTTTTGTTAATTGGGAAGTTAATCTTAATTTTAATTATAAGATATATTTTTAATAGTTATCAATTTTTTTTAAATTACTGATATTTTTTTAATAATAATCAAGTAAGAAAGGAATAGATGGATAAAGAGAGTTAACAAAAATTATTAGGATATTTTTAAAAAAATATGATATATTAACTAATTTAATTAATTTTTTTTAATTTAATTAAATTAATTTAATATATTTTATATTAAATAATGAATGGTTAGTATTTTAAGTTCTATAAGCGCTCTATATTATCAACATGTCAACTATAAGAAGTCTGCGTTGTTTTTGTTTTATAAATTTGGAAAAAAAATTATCAATGATAGCTTGTTTAAGGGCTTGTTTGACACGGGGTATTTGGGGGGAGGGATGGGGGAGGGAGGGATTTTACTTTCCTCCCCTTATTTGGCTCATTACAAAATTTAGGAGGGGAGGTAAAATTTTTTAAAATTTTCTTCCCCCTCCAACTTTACTTCCCCTCCAAAATTGGAAGAATTTAGAGAGGAAGTGTGATATTATTATTATATAATATTTATATACCCATAATTTTTTTAATATCCTAATATTACTCTTATATTATATTTTATTAAAATATTATATAAAATAATATAAGGTAAATTTGTCTATATAAAAGTATTTTCCCTCCCTTTCTTTCTTGAACCAAACAAGGTAATATGAAAATCCCTCCCCTCCTCTCCCTTAATGTTAATCCAAACAAGGTAATAATAAAATCCCTCTTTTTTTCTTCCTTTCTATTCCTTTCCTTTCCCTCTATTAAAATCCCTCCCCTCCGTTGAGCCAAACACGCCCTAAGTATGAAAGTTCAAGAATTCCTCTGTCATGATTGGAATTAACACACACTCCATTCTTATTTACCTGTTCTCATAAAAAAGCATACATAGTTTTCCCTCTTAGCACGTGTCTTGTTTGGTTTTAACAGAATTTTATATTATTAGACTAAGGGCCTGTTTGGATAGGATTTTAAAAAAGGGCTTATGAAAAAAAAGGGTTTATGGACAACTTATGGAAAAGGACTTTTGGAGAAGAGTTTATGAAAAAAAAGTGGTTTTGAATAAATAGGTGTTTGGATAGTTATTTTTAGAATGACTTTTATGGTGGTAAATTACCAAAAAGGGTATGATTTGATTTAAAGTAAGAGAGAGGAGAGAGTTAGAGAAAAGAGAAGAGAGAGGTAAGAAGGAAGAGAGGAGAAAGGAGAGAGGGTGTAAGAAAAAGTAGGAGAGAGGAGAGAGGGTGTAAAAAAAAGTAGGAGAGAGGGTGTAAGAAAAAGTAGGGATAAAATAGTAATTGGATAGTCCATGAAAAAGCTATTTTAAATAGCTTATTCAAAACCATGGTTTTAAACCATGGTTTTGTCCAAAAGCACTTATGGACAAATAAGCCTGTTTGTTTTAAAATTTTCCCAAACCGAGATTTGGGCCAAAAGCCCTTTTAAAATCGCGATTTGGGTGTTTTCCAAACACACCCTAACATTTAGCTATAGCCTTGTTTGCCATGCAAGAATTCCTCCCTTCCTCTTTCACCCTCATTTTTACTCCAATTTTCATTTATAAAAGACTTTTTCTGCCTATCAAATGGACCCAATGTTTTCTCCTTATTTATCGGCGGTTCATTTTATTTTGTTTTATTTTTTTTAAACATAGATATTCTATTTTTTAAGGTATTATCAGATATTAAATATAAATATATCTCTCAATAAAAATTTAAATTTTAATTTATTATATTATGAAGGACTAATTTTTTTTATTAGACTTAACTCTTGGTTGTCATTTCTTATTTATTTTATAATTCTCAATTGTGAAGCAGAGAAGATAGATGGGTTATATTGAAGGTTTAAACTTTCGAAAAAAAAAAACGTTTTAGTTAAAATAGATTCAATTTATCATCATATTAAATTGATTATGAATATGGATACTCAAACTCAATCAAGTGAATAGATATTCTTTTCGAAAAATTAGCTTTCAAGTTTTAACAGGTTAATATATATTTTATGGGTTGTATGTATAAAAAATTCGATATATATTTTGATAAATTATACTTAAATTAAACATAATTATATAATTTTTCTAACAACAAAAATATAATTATAGATCAAGTCTGCGTCAAAATATATACTAAAAATAACTGCACACCATTATTCTCTCTCTTTTACTTGATCTGTCGAAAATTACAGAAGTTCCTTCAAGAAATAAAGTTTTCTTAAATTGGCACGACATGGGCGTTTGAAGATAAGGTATGTCCCTCGTTTATTTGTGAAATGACGGCAACACCCTCGAGTACCAAATCAACCCTCTTCATCTTTGTCTGCTTCTTCATCCACTGATACGGCATCGCGGTTAGTTCGGATCCGCCCCTCTCCGTCTCTGAGAAGCCTCCTCTGTTGATGCTCAGGTCATTATAATATTTATTTATGCGACAAAATCTCTTGCGATTTGCGGGTTTTCTTAGCAAACCAGCTCCGGCTTTGGATGCTTTCAACCAATTCTGATGCTTGTTTGAATTTATTCTGTATAATACGAATTATCGTTGAACGATTTTCTCATCGTCCTGTTGAATTGAATTTTCCCCTTTGTCTTGGCTTTTGTCATTTTACCGTTTACAAGATGCCAAATGTTTTAAAATATGTATCATTCCTTTGGTAATATTCTACTGCAGACGTTTTCCATTAATATATTCCTAAATCTTGTTACAAGACAGTAGTTAGAAGTTGCAGTAATTTTGTGATTCAGCTATACAAGTTTAATGGTATCATTTTGGCAATGGGAAGTGGCAAAAAAAAAAAACAATTGTACTTCAAAAAGGACGATTGTTCTCGTCATCTGAAAGTCCAATCAGCATTGGTCTTATTGCCTTTGTTTTTTATTACGAGTATCATGTGGCTGTGGGATGCGCTCCTTGCTCTAACAGTACGAATTGATCTCATATGCTACTTTGTTTATAAAGATTAACAAAATTAGATAAATTAGTTATTTACAAAAAAAATTGTGTTCCTGTGGTGGTGTTGGCATCTGAAATTGTTTGAACTTTTGTGTTTATGATGTGATAATTTGCTTAAGAAGTTATTATTTATTACCTTTTTCTGTAGAATCATCATGCAATCAACTTTTAGATTTTTTTCCTTGGAACTAGTTCTGATGTATTTTGATAATGTTATACGGTAAATTATTGCAGGTTGTTTACATGAGAAAACTTATTTTATCGTGGCTGGTCACATTTGCCAATATAGTAGAGAAAATGGCCTCCTTATTTTTTCCTCCCATCTGATGGAAAAGGTTTGAGTGGTTAATGAGTACGTCATAGGAGTTTACACCCAAAACTTCACCGCATGGAAGATCACGCATTTGCTGTTGGTCAAGAATTCCCTGATGTAAAAGCATTCCGCAATGCAATTAAAGAAGCAGCTATTGCACGGCATTTTGAGCTTCATATCATTAAAAGTGACCTGATTCGTTATTTTGCTAAGTGTGCATCAGATGGCTGTCCATGGCGCATTCGTGCCGTCAAGCTCCCTAATGCTCCCACCTTTACAATTAGAAGTCTTGAGGGGACACATACTTGTGGGAGAAATGCACATAACGGGCACCACCAAGCTTCTGTTGACTGGATTGTGAGTTTTATCGAGGAAAGATTGCGAGATAATATCAATTACAAACCAAAAGATATTTTACATGACATCCACAAGCAATATGGGATAACAATACCATATAAGCAAGCTTGGCGTGCAAAAGAACGTGGCCTTGCTGCAATATATGGCTCCTCTGAAGAAGGATATTGCCTTCTTCCTTCATTTTGTGAGCAGATAAAGAAAACTAATCCTGGAAGTTTTGCAGAGGTGTTTACTGCAGGCGCAGATAACCGTTTTCAGAGGCTTTTCGTTTCTTTTTATGCATCGATATATGGCTTCCTCAATGGTTGTTTGCCCATTGTTGGACTTGGTGCAATCCAACTGAAAAGCAAATATCTTAGCACATTCCTTTCAGCAACTTCGTTTGATGCTGATGGCGGGTTGTTCCCACTTGCATTTGGTGTTGTTGATGTTGAAAATGATGAAAGCTGGACTTGGTTTTTGTCTCAGTTGCACAAGACACTTGAGGTAAATACCGAAACCATCCCACCAATTATATTTTTGTCAGATGGACAAAAGGGTATTATGGATTCAGTAAGAAGGAAGTTCCCTCATTCTTCTCATGCATTCTGCATGCGTCCCTTAAGTGAAAGTATTGGCAAAGAGTTCAAGAATCCTAGGCTTGTCCAACTTCTGTGGAAGGCAGCGTATGCCACCACAACCTCTGCTTTTAGAGAAAAAATGGCTGAAATAGAGGTGGTTTCTCCTGAAGCTGCTAAATGGTTGCAGCAATTTCACCCTTCTGAGTGGTCCCTAGTACATTTTGAAGGAACTCGATATGGTCACTTGTCCTCTAATGTCGAGGAGTTCAATAAATGGATTCTTGAAGCCCAGGAGTTGCCAATTATTCAGGTGATTGAGCGGATTCATAACAAGCTTAAGACTGAGTTTGATGACAGGCGTTTAAAGAGCAGTTCATGGTTCTCGGTACTCACTCCATCTTCTGAGAAACGAATGATAGAAGCTATTAGCTGTGCATCCACATATCAAGTCCTTAGATCAGATGAAGTGGAATTTGAGGTTCTCTCGGCTGATCGCTCGGATATTGTAAATATCGGTAGTCATAGCTGTTCTTGCCGTGATTGGCAGCTAAATGGAATACCGTGTTCTCATGCCGTTGCGGCTCTGATCTCATGTAGAAAGGATGTGTATGATTTTACTGAGAAGTGTTTTACTGCTGCTAGTTACAGGGAGACCTATGCAGAGGAAATACATCCAATCCCTGCAAAACTTGAATGGAAAAAAACGGATGAGGCTTCCATTGATGACAAAGCCCTACTTGTACGGCCACCCAAATTTCGGAGACCACCAGGACGCCCAGAGAAGAAAAGAATTTGTGTCAAGGACCTTAATCGAGAGAAGCATACAGTGCATTGTAGTCGATGTAATCAAACCGGACATTACAAGACAACGTGCAAAGCAGAGATTAGTCATAGTATAGAACAGTTTTAGGTGTCTAATTTTGTACTCTTAGGTAACATGAACTAGCATGGTTAGCATCTAGGGACAAAATGTTTAGGATATACACGTTATTTAGGAGGCTGTGTAAGAAATTTATTCCACTCTATTCAATCTGCATGTGTAAACTAAAGTAACTCTGTAAGATTGTCAGGTTTGTAATCAAAAGCCTTAATGGAGACGGAGCATGTCAAGAATGAGTTTAGCAGAAACAAAAGGGTTAGAATATCCCCCAAGTGCCTTCCTTACCCTTTTTCAAATTCATTTGTCTTGGTCAACAAGTTCTAGCCTTGGCTTGGCTTATATGTTAAGATTCAGTATCTGTTCCCATGCATTAAACATGAATATTTAACACCCGCACATTTGCACGTAGTGTTTTCAAACACGTATATGCAATTAATAGGAATTAAATTTAACCGAAAAAATTAATTTTTTATAATATAACGAGTTAAAATTTAAATCCCTAAGAGAGAGATACACACATTTAATATTTAATAATATCTTGAATAAGATTGTCTCCAAGATACTTATGTCTATAAAATAAACACGCACATGCAGCAACAAAAATAAACACAACTGGTTCCTCTGTTAAAAGAATTGATTCAATTGATATCTTCTGTCGAAGCTCTACGGAAGATATGAGGAGCAATTCATGTCCAATACATGCTTTTAATTTCCCTAAACAAGACTAGATATTCATGGCAGACACTTAATTGTCTGCAAAACCTTCTCTTTGACCCATGGGGGCCATTTCTTACTTTTACCTCCAATGGCCACAGCAAAACCCACATAAATGGAAACAGAGATAAGCCATGAAGAGAAACAGAATGAGGATAAACTTAGTTTATATATAACCATAAATAACACACGAGAATATATTATTTCAAGAGATAATTTGAGGCCAGTCTTCTCCTCAGTCCAAGAAGTTACAGCATGAAACCAATGAGATAATTTAAGTTCAACTGTATAGCTCCTTGAATCTTCTGCAGGCCTCCAAAATATTTTCCCGGCGACCAAATGCACTTACGCGAATAAAACCTTTGCCACCAGGTCCGAAACCACTGCCAGGGGTTGTAACCACATGGGTCTTCTCAAGTATCTCGTTGAAAACATCCCACGAGCTTTGTCCGGGGAAATGGACCCACACATATGGTGCATTTTTCCCTCCATATACTTTAAAACCAAGAGATTCAAATGTCTCCACTATGATCTTGGTATTCTCTTTATAAAATCCGATGACTTCCTTCATAGCCTGCATTCAAATTTAGGGAGTCTATTATGTAGCTTGTCCAAGAAGTATTCTACAAAAGGCCAAACCAGCTTTCAAAAACGAGTCAGCTCAGAGCCCACAAAATCTTCAAGCAGTTTCTGTTTCTTCCTCGTTAAGGCAAGCTAAAACAGTGTATCATTAGCTACAAAAGTTCATGCTATGTGACCCAGCAAACCTTTTCTTTTATCTTTTTTCCTTTTTATTGGGTGAGAAAGTTAATTTTTTCCTATAAGGTATGAAGAACTGTGAAGAAAATGTAATGTTTTCAGAAACTGATACAAAAACAATAACTGACCTTAAGACCTTCTGGTGAAAGGCAAGCTACACCACCGGCTTGGGAAATATTGGATGCACCGTTGAAGCAAGTACTTATAACTCGGCTGAAATCCTTGGCAACCGGAAAACCATCAGAAAACACTAACTGCTTTGGAATCACGGTCCACCCAAGCCTAACTCCGGTGAATCCGGCATACTTGCTAAATGATGCAGTCTCGATGGCAACCTGCAATCTCAACAAGGTTTCATACAGTCATGAGAGAAAAAACATAAAGCAAGTATGCCTTCGCTGTTGGTAAGATACTTGAAGGAATGCAAATATCACATTTGAAGTTAGGTTGAAAAAGCTACCTAAGCTGGTAAGGTTTTTGACCAAGTAAACATTTTGATGAAATGAACCTTCAGATATGGCCTAATGTATTGTGATTTAGAGACTTATCAGCTAAATCAATATATCAATGTATCTGATAGAATCTATCACAAGACTCGTTCACCAAGGTATGAACGGTGTGACTCATTTTTCATAAACAATTAACATTTATAATCAGAACTGTGTATGTATCATGTTAATAAATGACAATGCTCAAAATTATGATCAAGACGGTGTAAGATTGAACATAAAGCTCAGTAACCTCTTTGGCTCCTGGAATTTCGAAGATGGAACGTGGGCTTTCATCTGATATATACAATGCATATGCAGAATCAAACACTATTATTGACCCATTATTCTTAGCAAACTGAACTAGTTGGCTTAGTTGCTCTCTCGTTGCTACAGCGCCAGTAGGATTGTTTGGTGAACAGAAAAATATTATATCTGTTCTCGAAACACAGGATAAATCAGGGAAGAAACCATTTTCAGGACTACACCGCATGTATTCGATTTTTCCATACTTCTGAGCATTCTTCAGGTATTGGTCAGTCTGACCCATAATAACACTTGAGTCTACATAAGCCTGCATCAAGAGGTTCAGCTATAAGCAAAAATCAGCTACAAATAATGTTAATGAGATCATGTTAATGCAAAATAAAGCATAAATTACCGGGTATGATGGGTCTTGCACTGCCATCGTCACATTCGATCCAAAGACAACCTATAAAAACAGTAACGAAAGAACACGTTAGGATTTGAAAGATCCTGCTGTTGAAAGCTCCCCATTAACATCAACCATGTTAAGAAAGGAAATTATTGACAAATAACAAGTAAATTTACAATCCAACCTGGAGACGAGATAAGTCACATTTTGCTCCATCTGAGACAAATATATCAGCTTCCTCTATGCCAAGATCCCTGTAAAATGTTGAAGCAATTGCCCTTCTTAATGGCTGCATAGATTAGAAACACCTGTCACTCTTCAAATATCTTAAATTTTGACTTAAATGAAAATCTAAATAGGGTATCTATGTGATTCTATGAACAAATTGCTTCCATCTTTATCTGATTAAGTTTCTGGAAGAACCAACAATAAGACTTGCCCTAAGGATTGCATGAGTATTCAGAGCTTTTTTATGAGCAGAGAAAACAAATGATATTAAACAATTAATAAAGAAATCCAGATGTTTTGCTAATTTTTTTCTTGGTTTAAGTAAGAATTTATGTTATAATACACAACTTCCAAGCACACATTATGACACAAGCTCAATAACAATCCACAAAACAGGAGTTCTTTTAGGTAATCAGATTTTACTTAGGGCTTATAAAATTTCTTTCCGAAAGTCCTTGTGAAAACTCTCATTTTTCACTTGGCTCTTTGAAAAGTAATGTCGCAATTAACACCAGATAATAATGCACAGGATGTATTCCACTGAAAATAAGAGAAAGATTAGCCTTCCAAAACTATCAGCATGAGTAGAAATCTTTGGCATCGCCACAACTTGCATTCGATTTGTAAGAAAAAGTACTGATAAATAATGCCTCTAGATCAAGTCAATGCAACATACCTCTTCACCTCCATATTCTCCATAACCGCAATAACCCTCAATGGTAGCTAATGAATTTGCTTTCTGAGGAAAAACGTTTTGATGCCCAGTTAGCTACAGGCAAAGCACTGGTTTTATTTATAACAAAAACATCACTTATCAATTATCATGAGTGTTTTTCTTGAATCATATAAGAACATTGTATAAAGCATACCTACATCACATGTAATTTCTATACATAACTACAATCTATAAAAGAACTTGAACAGAATCAATAAAAAATAGAATGGGGTTATAAAGAAGGCACTTAACAATTGCTTGACTTGATCTATTTCTGTGATAAACATATAATTAATGAACAACCTCCAACTTAAAAAAAAAAGTAGTTGCTTATAAAAGAAAACAGGGTTCAATGATGCATAAACTTCAATTAAGCACAAGCTGTACCATTGCCAATGCAGAAGTTATGACTTCAGGAATGGGTTCAGTAGTATCACCAATTCCAAGGCTTATCACTTTTGAGTCAGGGTACTTTAGCAAAAGTGCAGATTTTCTTCTTGCAACCTAGTCTCCATAATGAAATTGAGGATAAAGATTACAATAAACTAAAATTAAAAGGTGGAAAGAGCGATATCACATACTCCCTTCTGTCCTTAATATAAGAGTTAGTTAAATTTTTTAATAGATTAAAAAACTAAATAAATCAATTAATTATGGCCAAATCTAACTCCTTAAAATGAATTCATATTATATACCTGTTAATCTACCAAAATTAGTCAACTAACTCTATTAGTTATAATTAACTGATTTATTTAGCTTCTTTAATCTATCCCAAGAAGTCAACTAGCTCTTATATATTAAAGGAGAGGAGGAGTATCATACTAGAGTCAAATGAGATAAATAAAGTTTTGAAATTCAGATATAGAAGCAAAAAAAAAATAAACCCAGTGGCATTACAGACCTCTGGAAAGAGATAGCCAGCTTGAAGTTTAGCCATGTTTGCATTGCGAGAGACATTAGTCCTGTAGCCTTCAACATGAAAAAGGGGAAAATCATCTTAAATTCCAGATGATAAAAATAATCTTTTTTTACATATATACTTTATAAACATTTCTCCAAAAAGTTCTTGAAACTAAATAGTCGATCATTTCGACAGAGAAGGCTGAAAAAGGAAAAAAAAATTGGGAACATTTATATAGAACTACTGTAGATCAATCCCTCGAATTTATAGTATGGGGTTCAATTCTACAAGTCAGTGACAAGTAAAGAAATGAAGAAGCATCTGCATGAAATTATTTCATAATCAAAATGATGAAACAATTGCATGCAGATTATTATTTCATAGAGAAGGTTTCCGGGTACCAGTCTGCAATTCTTGGGGTGCTTCAACGCATTTACAAACGCCCAGGCTTTTCGATGGCAAAGAGACATTGTGATTCCTGAAATAGCCAAAAGAAGGGGAAAAAACAAAACCTTTTTAAGTTCAAACACAAGAAAGTTGCACAAATTTTGATCGATATCCAAATTCAACGTTGGATTTTGTGGGTAGTTCGAGATATGAAATGAGAATGAGAAATAGAAGCGAAATACCGTGTATTGATGTTCGCGTGATTCAAGAAAGAAGAGTAAGACGAAGAATAGAGTGGAGTAGTCGTGGGGTTATTGATCATAGCCATTCTTGAATGAAGCATTATACAATGGTTGTGCAGTGATCTCTCGATTTATACTCAATAATTTTAGTAGTCTACGTCTCTCTTCTCCGTAGTTTAGGAGATATATTTGATTAATTTAATTTAATTTAATTTAATAAATAAATTAAATTAATTAATATATTATTTTTTTAAAATATTTGATATTTTATTTTCTCAATCTCTTATTTAATTATTATTAAAAAAATATCAATATAAATAATTTAAAAAATATTAATAAATATAAAAGATAAATTTTATATTTAAAATTAAAATTAATTATTTAATTAAATTATATATTAAAAATAAAAAAATATTAAAAATTTATTTTAATAATTATTAATTTGATTGGTACAGAGTTTGTTATATGAGGATTTTATTATTAAGTACTTTTATAATGTTTTTTTAAAGTATAACTAGTTACTACAGATTATTAAATAGAATATCTTTTTTAATAATAATTTAAATATTAATTTATAGAAATTAACATTTCAGGATACCTGATTTGTGTTAGTCTTTATAATTGTTTTTTTTTTAATTTAGAGTCATAGTCTAACCTCATAAAAGTCTATGAGCTCATCTATCCAACTCATATAAACCTTTATAGTATAAAAAAAATATATTTTAATATTAGATGTTGTTGCTTTCAAGAAATGAACTCCGGTAGAACTCGAGGGCCTTCTTCTTTCTTTTTGTGTTAGTTCTTCATCCCAGTATCCCAATGTATTTGGAAATTGGTATGGAGTTTGGACTATGGAGAATGAAATAAAATAATAAATTTAAAAATGATTTTATAAGTGTATCTTTTATCTTTTTAGTAGTATAATAATGGAGCCTAAGCACGTTTCTATTGAAATGGGTTGTGACAAATGCCACCAGCTAAACGGGGAGAGAAGACGTACTTGGCCCAAATACCCGTTCGGATTTCAGGTCAAACTTCCAGAGTTCCGCCAGAGTCTTAGGTTTTGGCAGCAAATAAATAATTTTGCTAAGTCTAATATAATAACAAGCGATTAAAAATATCGTTTTATTTATAATTCAATTAATAAAAATACTATATATATAAGGGGAAAACATGATAAAGTATAAATTCTTATTTTTTAGTGTCTGTAGGCACCAACGCAATTGACATCAGTAATAATAATCATCCATTATCAATCAATGATCATTATCAATATCTTTACTAAAACTTGTAAGATCCCCTTAATGTTTCTAGATCAGACCCCAATTAATATTCTAGGAGTAGAATTGTTATTTATTACATTTCATTTTGTTTTCATAGGTTGGATTGCTACTAATATAATTAAATTAAGAACATATTTATTTTTAATTAATCCCTCTAATCTTTATTATAGAATATCTTCTAAAAAGATATATTGATCCTCAATATAATTTAATAAGAATAAAATAATTAAATTTAAAATACAGATAATGATCTAATTAATACTTTTTATCTAACCATTGAATTATCTTGCCATCTCTTTGCTTTATTTTTTCTCATGTGGTGCATCTGTCATGTTACTTTTAGGCATTGTTTGGTTGGGGGGTTTTGGAGAGGAGGGGAGGGGAATATTTTTGTCATTTTCTGCTCCCCTACCCCTCTCTCTCTCCCCTCCAAATTTAGAGATGGCAAGAATAAAATAATTAATTTTAAAATACTGATAATGATCTAATTAATACTTTTTATCTAACCATTGAATTATCTTGCCATCTCTTTGCTTTATTTTTTCTCATGTGGTGCATCTGTCATGTTACTTTTAGGCATTGTTTGGTTGGGGGTTTTGGAGAGGAGGGGAGGGGAATATTTTTGTCATTTTCTGCTCCCATACCCCTCTCTTTCTCCCCTCCAAATTTAGGGTTTTTTGGAGGGGTAAGAAATATTATGTATGATCCTGACTAAATTACCCCTGCCATTTTTTTGATTTTCCAGGATTGCCCTCAGGTGTAAAAACCCTTTCTCCCGTATCATTTTCGCCATTTCAGCTTCCGCGTGTGCTCTGGCTCCTTTTCCGTCGGCGCGCTTCTGCAACAACCGCTGCCGATCGCTCGACGTACTCCGGCAACCACCACCGTCGACTTCGTTCAGGTAACCTCTTCTACCCTTCTCCTTCTTCGCTCCTTGTATCTTCTGTCTGTCACTCCTCTCTTGCCGTTTTGCTTCATCCGTGTGTGCTGGTTGATGAAAGGTTTTGATTTGAGTTGCTTATGAATTCAACTACGCAGGTCAGTTCCATTCAACTCTATTTCTTATCTATCTGAGATTGCTTGTTTCAATAAGCTTCTCAACTTCGTATGTGCTACGGTTTGGTTCATCTTTGCCATTTTCGTGAGTGGAAAATCAAAGATTAATGGAGGAAATTTCATTATAGTTATATTTTTCTGTTGCTTCATTTGCTGCCAAACGGAACAGTGAGCCCATCCCCCTTGGATTATCAGTGATTTTGCCATTTTAATTTGGCTATGCGTCCAGCATAAGACGAAGGTACTCTTTTTCTATTAATTTTCCCCATTTTGCTTACTTCTTCTTGTGGCTTGTTTTGAGCCCTTCTTAAGTGTAACTAAACCAGGACATATTCATAATTGGGTTCGTGGATTCCTTCGTGTATCATTGTTTAGCTGATCTTAAAACTCTTCTTGGCATTCTTGGGCATTAAATACCACACTTCACCTTTCTTCCTTGTGTTTACTGTCACATGAGCATGGACCCATTTTCTGGCCCTGGACGAGACAATAAAGATTCCTTTATTGATATTGTAAGTATGATGGCTTTCTCCTCCTTTTATGTTGGGCTGTTAAGGTTTAAGATAGTGTATTCATGCTTCAAAATTTACGGTGTTATCTGTTAGATGTTTGGGCAATTAGTCTCCCCTTCTTCTATGGGGATCCTTTGTAATTGTGGGATTACCAATTTAAATATTTTGCTGTGTTTTTCAACTTTTCTTGCCCGGTAAATAATGTCAGCAGCATTGATTGTCAATATTGTTGTAGTCTTTTCTGTGTCTTATAATTGTTATGTTTTTTTTGCAGTGTTCCTTTTTATTTGACTGTTAACGTCAGATACGGAGCCAAAGTTTCAAAGGAATTAACTCCTTTGTGGGTTATAGGGCCCTTAATTGTGGCTCTGTACGTTGGAATGCCAGCATGTGTGTTTGTTTAAAAATGTATTTGATTTCTTCAACATTGTAACATTTTGTTTTGACAAGAACTCATGTTGATTTTGAAGATTTTCGATCATAAGTTTGTTTTCCACATTGGATAACTGCAGTACTTTAACTTGATACAAAATGTGCATTGCCACTATGATGGAACAATGATAAAAATATTCGTGTTAAAATTGCCTTCCATTATTGTACAGGGGGTGGATCCAGTACATATTGCCAACAATCTTAGTGTTCTATGCGAGTCTTATGCTGTGGCGCAGGCATTTCAACAGTAGAAGACAAATAAAAGTTTGTAGAGTAACATGTCCCCCAAATGGAAATGCAGCAGAACAACTATTAACATTACAGGAAGGCATCGCCCAAGTTAAATCACTTATTCAAGCTGCAAATATCAATCTTCTGAAAATGAGGGCCCTTCTACTTGCTCTGTTACCACAAGTGAGTGTCCTAGTCATGGGCAAATATTATTATGATGTGGATAACCTTGGTTTAATTATTAATATGTGGTTTTAGACTACAGAGAAGGCTGCATTATTGCTGGTATTAATGGCTGCAGTGATAGCTCTTGTTGTAGTGAAACTCAACTGATCCATGTTTTCACGGTTTCAAAATATACTTGTATTATTATTCATTAACCCAATATTCAGATTTTCTTATTCTTGAATTTAAAAATGTTCATTCTGGGAAGCATTTTTACTTACATGTTGTAAAAAATATACTGGCGGGTAAATGTTGTAGAAAATCGTTGAAATTGACAATTCAGCAATTTAAACTAGCTTGATAAATGTAGAAGTGGATTGGTGGAAATGTATTGGTATGAATTTATATATATTGATCATGAATGTTGAAACAAAATAATATAACTCTGCGACTAATGATGAAGTTGCTTGTGATAACTTTATAAGCACATAAATAGGAGAACCAAACCAGAATTATGCAAAGTGGCAAGTTTTGAAAATGTAAGAATAGGATATGCAACTGAATTCATATAATATTAATCTAAATAAAGTAATATTAAAATCCTTCATCTTTCTTTTCCTCTTTTTCCCTTTATTAAAAATTAACAAATTATATTAACAACAATAATCATATAATAATAATAAATCGAAATAAATATTAATAACAAATCGGAATAAATATTGAACTCAAAGATAAAAAAATAATTATTTCATTTAACGTGATATTCACTTCTTTATCATATTAAAGAGGTATATTATTAAAATTTTATCATTTTTTTATTATATATATAAATGAGTAAAAAAAATTTTAATTTATAAATAATAAAATAATAATTCTAATATAAATATTATAAATAAAAAATAAATAGATTTAAATAAAAGCATAGGAGTATAATTGTTAATTTTTTATTACCTATCCTCTCCTCCCTTCCTGAACCAAACAAGAAATATCATATCTACTCCCTTACTTTTATATTTATAACCTCCCTTACCCTTACTTACTTTCTCTTAAATTAACCTAACCTACCCTCCTTATTGAACCAAACATAGCCTAAAGATAAAATTATTTTATTTTATCTACCCTCCAGCCAATTGAACTTGCATCAGGGTAGGAAACTTCGATCGAAAAAACCGTAACCCCTCCTTCCGTTGATCATCCTCTTCCCGCGATCAAGCTTGTGCTCTGAAGCCTAAGGTCACTCGGCGAGTTTGTGGCGGGTAAGTTGCGATTTTTGGTTTCCTCTTCTTCATATGTTTCTGTTCGAAAAAGAGGCTATTTAACCTCATCTTCTTCCCCTGCCCGACGACTCTCCTAGAATCGGCGGCCAGGGATGAAGCTTGATCTCCGAAGGTTGAAGTTGTCTCGGAGATCCTCTTCTTATCGTGTTTTGATTTGATTTGTGGCTTCCCATTATTCTCTGGGTCTCCGACAAATCTGAACTTTGATTCGAGTCATGACCTGAAGCAAAAAGTGTTTATTTTAACTTCAAAGCTTTTGTTATATTTGTCATCGTTTATCACTGACATTTCCGCCTTTTATGTCATTGAGCCAATTACTAAGGTCGTTTATCTGCAAACCTGGACGTTTTTCAGAATTTTTAGATTCGCGAGAGCTATACCATACCAAATTCCATAACTTAGATTGGGGCTATTTTTCTGGGTAGTTTTAGAGTTTGTTTTGTTTAATACAATGTAGTTTTAGGGTTCTTTCGCAACTTCTTAAGGACATTTCAGTTGGTGCATCTATCCCGGTTAGCATGGGATGGCTTCTCCTTTATGTTAGGTTTTTGGAAACGAATATTATCTAATTTAATGGTAATGTGCTGTCTGATTGGAGTTTTGCTGTGTTGAAAAGTTCAAATTGTTAAAAGGGATGTTGGATTGGACAGTAAGATAGTATTAGGTCTCGGTTATGTAAATTACTTGAGATTTTTGCTCCCTCTTTATGTTGAAATCATAATTCACCAATGAAGTGAACCGTCACTTGTCACTTTGGATGCTACCTATATTTCCACCAACCTCTATAGGATTAGCAATTTTGCGTTCACAGTTTGAATTGGAGAATTAGAGTTCTTCACAGGTTTTTTGTCTTTTGGCAGTGGCTATATCAAGGAATAGGGGAACTGAAATGTACATGGTCCATAATCAGATGCTTTATGGTCTTTTGATTATATATTCTATATACATATGTTATATTTGTCTTCATTTCTTCCTTTTCATAATTATGCCCTTACTGCTATTGATATTGAGGGTTATGAGAAATTATAATCCCGTGGCCTCGTTAGGAACATAATTGGATAGGAATGAAAATTAAAAATAGACAGGAAACAGGAAATGGCTCTTGTGTGATTGTGTCTCTTTTCTAAAAGAAAGATATATAATATTGAGTAATGATAGCAAGGACTATTAAGCATTACATAAAAAAATGGCCTTTCTAGTGATAACTTTTTTCCATACTGTCAACTGGTCATACCAATCATGTTTCTTGTTCCCCATCCTTTAGAACGACTCCCCTGAAGTGTATTGTTTTAATTATTGATATTTTTTTTTCATATTCTCATTTAATTAAGCTGTTCCCCTTTCTTTTTTCTCCTTGTTTATTTGTTCAGCGGCTAAATGGATCTGAAGACTGAAAACCGACTAGCTGCTCTCCTTATGAGAGAAGCAGCTGAATTGCGACGACAGGCTGAAAAGGAAGGCGTTCTTGCATATCTTCAACAGCCTAATAAACGGCATCGGCCAAATTCACGCTTCCTCACAGCAACTGTACTTGGGGTACAACAAGGTAGGTCCTATTTACTATTTTAGAAATAGAACTTGGTGATTGCATTTGATGGCAGAAATTTTATCAAATGAGTTTAAAATTTGCTAGAAGACAGCACTTACTCTAACAGCAAGCCATTTTTTCCATCTGTTGGTGGGCCTTTATTAGTGTGATTCTTGATTACTGTTTTCTTACTGAAGACCATTTGTTCTTAATTTTTCTTTCTAATAGTTTGTAGAACTTCTGGATGACTACCTATGACAAAAATTGGAACTGCTTTCTTTTTTTGAATTGTTTGACCTGAAGCAATTTAACACCGCATCTCAGTCCACAACAACTTCTGATTGTATTGAATGCACCTATTTCTGAGTTTATAAATCTTAGTCTGCAAATGAGTTTGAGCTGGGTTTTCTTGTAAACTGTATATATGCAAATCATTATCTATTTCTTTGATATTTTAACTGAGACCCTGTTGATTTTGCGAAGTAGTACACACGTTCAGTCTTTGATTATTTTCTGAAGTACAAGAAAAAGATGATAATATTTGCATCAAGACATCATATGAATTTATTTTTTACATGCTTGAACCTGCCAATATTTGGTACAAATCGTCATAGGATCAACCCAATAATCTCAACCTTTAACCATTCTTAACATCAGTAAAACCAAAGCTTTGGCAATCTTATTAGCTATAGATGTTAGATTTGTCAAACCTGTTGCAATTTAAATTTATTTATTTTGTGAATCATTTGAAAATCCTCCTCTTCCTATGTGTCTGGTTGTTATTTTGTTCAGCTCAAACGTTTTCTTCTCTTGAGCTGCAAGTTTATATTCTGTTCTTATTTTTCAGCAAATCGAGCTGTAGAAGCAAATGAAATGTGGCGAGTGCGGCAGAAAGAAATAGAGCTTGATAAAAGGCGTGAAGGTACATCTAGAGACCAAAACTCTGGCAACAGAAGCCATAGGGATGGTAACTCATCAAGAAGCAACGGAAGGTTTGCCATGGATGATAATAGTACTACTGCCTCTGCTTCATGCTCTAGTAAAAGAGAACCTTCTGACCATTGCCCCGAAGGTTTAAGGGATGAAGAGCTTGAGATGTTTCTAAACTCTAGGTATTATTGCTATTTGATATTTTATGTGCATGGTGCTTTGATATCGACACACTGATTAAGATTGTAACTGAAGATACTCCGTCTTTTGCAGGACCAAGCGAGGCAGAGGAGCCATTGGTCCGAGGATGGACGAGACAGGTCCTTACCTTCCACGTCACTCTGATGAGGAGCGTATTACAAGCTCTGATGTAAGCAACCGTCGTGTCTATGGTCCAGAAAGGCCTGCTTCACTGAAGTCATATGAATCTTCCGAAGAGGAGGAGGTCCGCGTAAAAAGAGCGAAAAAGGCTAAACAATCTCACTCAGGGAGCTCAGACAAGGAGCATTCTAAGAAGCACAAATCCAAAGAGAACTCTAGACATAAGAAAAAGGAGGAGGAGAAAAGAAGCAAGCATCACCACTGAGGTGTATTTACCGGGAAATGTTAAAACTGTCAATTTCGATTTTACTCATGCTCGAGTGCTTGCGTAGATATTTTCTGTAACATCAAATGCAATGTATTTACAACTCGAAACCGATCTTCAAACTTTGTGTGTAAATAAATTGAGCTATGACGAAAATGTCTACATATTCAACTATTTAGATAATGGTGGAAAATACTGTTAGCCGCCACCGGCTGGCTGGGTTGTGGGCCATGCGCCGCAGTCTTTGATCATAGCCAAGTCCTTCTGAGTATTGACAACAATGTTGTGTAACTTCTTAATGTTCAATTTAATTTAATGGCCACCCAAATTTCTGGGAGATTTGACCTTGGAACCCCAAATCCTAAAGTAGGTTACGGAATTGGGTCCAAAAGTTCTTGCTGGTGACAACCGTGTCACTTGGAGTTTACTGTTTAGAAATTCGCATAAAAAAAATAACCATGACATGTATAAACTTGGTTCGCACTTTTAGGGCCACAAATACATAACCATCTTAAATGTAAATCTTAAAATATATTTTTTTTAAAAAAATAAAAATAAAATTTTTACAGATCGGACTATGACAATAACAATATTAATCACCCAATTCTTACTTTCCTTCTAAGTCTGATTTCTTAAAAAGTTTAAAAAAAAATTAGTGTGATTACAATTGTCTCAATTTATTTATCATCTTTAATTACAGTGTATGTAGTTGTCATAATGTGGTAATTTCTGAATACAACTTTTTCAACGGCAGCAAAGAAATTAAAGGGGGAGGCACCGGTTCAAAACTACGATTGAGATATTGTACTTTCTAGCCACTTGTGATGACACTTGAATTAGATGTTTTTCATCGGTTCTGTTCATATTATGAAAATAAACACTTCAGATGTCATATTACAGAAAAATTGTCCATGAAAAGAAAATGAAATTGTAAATATATATATCACCATATATATATTTACAATTTTTTTATATGTTTATAAGCATGGTACGCCTCATCTCAAACACTATATAACTAGATGGCTACATAATTATATAATTAGTAAATAAGTATTATATTTTGTATAAAGTTTTAGACAAGATATACTGATAACGTAATTTTTCATACATACATACATACATACATACATACATACATAATTAAATATAAAATTGACAACAAAGTTACTTTTTGTAAATAATGGGGAAAAAAAGTTATTCTTCTGATCTGTTTTTTTTTACCAACAAACATATATTTCTGATTCTGATGGTTTTCTGATCTCGACTCGAGTACGTGCAAAATCTGTCAGCTTGTATTGGCATTACTTGTCATGCTGAGGCTAAGGCCACTAACAAAGACAAGATATTGACAATTATTCGCTTTAAACAGTCATGATTTCTTTATCACGCGATATAAAATCTATTTGTTTTTTTAAATAAATTAAATAAATTATTTAATTGTAATTAAATCTAATTTATCAAAATAAATTTATATTATTTACTTATTAATCTACTTAAATTAATCAACTAACTCTTATATTAATTATAATTAACTAATTGATTTGACTTTCTTAATTTATCTAAAAAATAAACTCCGTCTTATATTAAATAACATAAATAGTATGTGATTAGAATGTTATATCCATATATATGTGTATCTATTCATTCATCCTAATCTATTTGTCCTTTGCAGATAATTTTTTTAAAAAAATAAACTATTATTTGAGGTGATAAATGACTTTATTTTGTGAAAGAACATAAGTTTAAATCTAAAAAATATATTTATTGGGAGAGGTGAAAACCTTTACATCCTAAAGCTCGAAAGAAATTAATCTCAAACCAAAAGTAACTTTGAGATACCCTTAAATAAATAAATAAATAAATAGTTAATACTTTCCCGATCTTTAATATAAGACTTATTTAATTAATTAAATTAAATTAAATAAATTAGTTAATATAACATATTTTTTTATAAAATATACTAATCATCTTCCTTAATTTCTTCTTTTTACTTAATTATTATTAAAGAAATATCAATAAAAATAATATAGAAAATAATTAATAAATATAAGAAATGAGTATTATATTTATAATTAAGAACAATATCTCAATTAGCTCGTAAGTAAAAATTGGAGTACAATCTTTATTCTTCATTGATTATTCAATAAGAAACTTACAATTGAATTAAAGCGATTTTTTTTTTTTGGCTAAGCGGGACAATGGCGCTTCTAATAAGAAGTCCATAACATTAATTACACTTTATGACATAACTTGCCCCACCCCAAACTCATCTGGTGGGGTGGTGGTTGTTCCTCTGCAACAAACTGAATTGATGATGATGATGATGATGCAATGCACAAGAGTAGCTGCAGTTTCTCATACCTACCCCTATTCCCGATCATGGCTTTATCATCTTCTAATCTAAATCACATTTCTGAATCCTCACCTATCCGATAATAAAACAAGAAAACGACACGATTATTTCGTGACTTTGTACATGAACACTGGATCTGTTTTGGTCAGGAGTCCTCATAATGATGATCCGTCTCGTCGTATATCTCCTCCTAAAGAAATAGTAATGTGAGTATGGTTTTTCTATAACAAAGTTTTGTGCTGTGTGCTTGGCCTATATACTTTGAGTGCACTGCACCGTATTGTGAGCAAAAACAAGAAAGAAGAGAGCAAGTTCAAGATGAGTGTTGATTGATACCTGTAAAAGCTCTTCAATAACATCTTCCATTGTGATGATCCCAACTGCTTCTTCTTCTTCTGGGAGCCTTGGAAGTGAACTTCCATTAATCTCGAGAATGTCTGAGTACATATTCTTTGACCATTTTTTGGATCGAGAACCGAGCCTGGGAGAACTATGTGAATTTGGAAAGCTTTTCCACTTATGGAGTGGCTTCTTTTTGAAGAAAACTTTTTCAGCGAGAGGCTTAACGCCATCTATATCCACGGCCCACTCTTTCGTTGAGCCTAAACCAGAGGTATGATAGACGGTGGTTGAACCTATGCCAAAGGTACGATAGGCGGGGAGAGATTATCAACCGAAATTAACCGTTTGAATTGGAAGGACTCTATATTAAACGATGGCAAAAGATAAATATAATAATCATAGTATTAGTGCTTACCATGTTTATTGGAAGATTGTTGTGATGAATTATCACGCTGTTTTACAACAACAGCCATGTGGCTATGGCCCTTCTGGAACTCATTCAAAATGTCATATAATGGCATACTACCTTGAACCCTGTCAAAATAGGTGATTTTAAGGCATATATTTATACATCAGATTCTATATGGGATCAACACACCTTTCCATCCCCAAACTATTAAATATATACCTTGGAATCCTTCGAATGGTTACACTCTTCACTGGTGCTTCATCTTCTGGGTGAATTGTCAATAAGTTCTTGACCTAAAATTAAGCAGCACAGATTTTAGGAAATACATTGCCAAGGAAAAATTGAGGAGAAAAATAATTGAGCAAAAGTAGAAAGAACGTAAACCAAAGAAAAATAATACAGATTGATTCATAACTGAACAACATGCAACAAGTATCTCATCTAATAGTGAAAAACTCAATCCCATAAATGCCATAAGAACTTGTGATTTACAAGAGCTCCTTTTCCGCTAGATAATTTAGTACTGATCTCATACTCTTTGACTCTGAAATTTATTCCTCTATTGGCGAGAAAAGGGAAAAGTTGTCACCAGAATAAGTCCGATAATGTTTGTAGGTCGCTCATAATAGACTGGCACTCTGCTATGCCCTTTCTCCAATATTAAACTCATCAATTCCCTGCTTATCACCAGACATTCAATTAGATTGTCAACGGCTGCATGACATACTACGGGAAACTTGCATTCCATAACAATAGATTACCTGTCAAGCCTTGCATTAATATCGATGGCAAAGGTTTCAGATATAGGGGTCATAGCATCAACAGCAGTTTTCTCAGTTAGTTCAAGCGCCCCAGCAATAATTGTTGTTTCATCATGTGTAAGTTCTCCACCTTTTCCAGCCTAAATTTAAACAGAGGACCATAATTTCAAACAGAAGATAAGAAGAGTGCATTTATTTCAAAGCAAATGAGTTGAGCCTAAATAGCCATAAGAAAAAAAAGATAAGATAGCCTTTAGTCACATTATTGGAAAATTGTATCACAAAAAGGTCAAAAAGTGCAGCGTGATAATGAAATAACAAGAGGACAGATAATTAGTTTGTTCAACTTCAAAAGAAAGGAGCAAAAACAAGATTAAATACATGAGTTGTAAAACAATAGCAAAAATACAAAATATAGCTTTGTTACATACCTCATTACCGTGCATATTTACAAGTGTTTTTAACTCAGCTCTGTGGAAAAGGGCTGCATTTCGGTGACCCAGCAAAAAGTCTAAAAGCTGAAAAACCACGTACATTAAAAATGTGAAGAATGGAAAAATTAAATAAGAAATGAGAATATTAAATTTCTTAGCTTGCTAGTAATGGATTAACAGAATTTCTACATGATTTTTCTCACCTTGCTAATTGGAAAAGCAACTGGAAAACATATCCATACAAGCACACGAACAACGGGAGCCACTGTTGCTCCAATCAACAGCCCATAACGAGAACAAATAGACTGCGGAATAATCTTTATACAAATAAAATTAAACAGATGTCAGAGCATTTCTATGCACCATGCTGAATAATTCGGTATTAAAATTCTTCATATGATATGTAAGACGTATGCTAGACAAGCAGCAATCATGCAAGGAGTGATTTATTTACAGAGTGAACAAGTCTACAGACAAGTCAAATTTAGTTTAGAAGCTTCAATTGCTTCTTATGATTCAGTTTAGCAAATTATTATCATTAAGGACAATGATTTTTCAAATTACCAATCATCAATGTTGAAAGACATCGACTACCTCACTAAGAACAAGGTGAAGCCGTGGACAATGAGGACGATTTCAAAATTTTCATATGCTTGCATTATCATTAATATATAACGGGGGGAAAACAGAAAGTCATACTCACCTCACCAAACAGAAGAATCAATGTCACTGAAATTAGAATAGCACCCCACCAAGTAACGAGACCATCAAGAAAAATAGGAAGTGCCTAAAAAACAATTACCATCTAAAATTAGCTCAGTTTTTAAGCCATTCAATTAAACAAATTACATAATAAAACTTAGATTTTTGTTGTACCTCCATGGCCGCAGCATTGCAAATTAGCAGGCTACAAAGCAATAAATGTTGATTTCTGACAACAGGCAATATCTTCTCTGTAAAGACAAATCATAGAGCAAATGAATTGATTGCTGCACAACATCCAACACAAAAATGTATTTTCCATTTCTTGGAAGCCAAAGATTTATCAGTCAAGTCAGTTAGGAGTGCACAAAAAAAAAACACTTAGAGCAAGGTTATTAAGAGTTTCAAACGGACAACCGCGTTTAATTGGGATTCCAAAACAGAAATCACATATGAAAATTTTTCAGAAATTTATGAAAAAAAAAACTGCAAATCACCAATTGCAGAAGGCAATTTTCCAGAAACATTTCTAGTGTGACGCTCAAAAGTTGGAATTATAAAACAAGTCATTACATAAGGAAGACTCTTTAGTTTGATCGCTACTAGCTTGACAATTAGCAGCGCGAAATGACGAAACTAAAAATACAAAAAGTGCACAGGAAGTAAGGAAAATTAACTAATCAATTAAAACTAGAAGCAAGAAGCAGAGATAATCGGCAAAGTAAATTTTACCAGCATATTGGCGATCCCTAGGGGTACCAGACTCAGCGAGAACTTCAAGATCAACAAGACTCAAGGACATGAGGCCCAAGGTAAGGCCAGACATCAATCCAGCAAACAGGACGAGAAGCACAATTACAGCGAGGAAAAGAAAAAACTTGGGTTCACAGCAGTAAATATGCTCCACCATCGAAGCGAACTCTCTAGGAACTCGAAACCACCACTACTTTTTGTTGCTGCTGCAAGGAAGCTATAGAAACAGTAAAAAATCCAATGCAGAAAAAGCCACAAAAGGAGAGCTAGAGAAGGGAAAAGAGGGTGAGAAGAAGCGGTGGAGAGAGAAGCTTAGGTTGTGACGGAGGAGGATATTATCGACGATTTAAGAGGTAATTACTGATACATACATATATATACACACACACACACATATTCACACATACATGAAAAATGGAATGCGAAAGACGGAGGGAGAGAGAGATGGCAGGGATTGCTTTGCTGCTTCGGATTTGGCGTTGATTGTCTTTTTTGGGTGTGACGAGTGGCGCGGTGCGCTGTCTTCCCAAAAAGGGAAACTGGTTATTTATATTACAAATGGAATTATAAAATAAATTATAGATTAAAAAGTCATTTAGATCTCTATCATGTATTCATCATATCGGATTCTTAGATTAAATATTAATTTCATCTGTAAATATTATTATAATCATAAATATGTATAATATGAATTATTTGGATAATATAAATTAAATCACTTATTTCATTTATGTCGTATCCTTTTACTCACGTTGTTGGTAGCTTTAATGTGGCTAGGAGGTTTCTATGTTATGTATTGTGAACTTTTTTGTATGACGTGTGACGGTGTCGTGTGTTTGATTAGTTTTCTATACTAATCCTTTACCTATAATATTATTGATATTTTATCAAAAAATAAATTAAAATGGTTTTATAGAATTAGATAATGTTGTCCAATAAATAAAAATAAAGGGTTTAAGTAACAGAATTATAAAAAAAGAAACAAAGGATATTATAAAATATTCATTTGGCGATAAATTAACTTTTTTAACGAATAAATAATCACTTGATAAAATTATAAAAATCAATATATAATACTGTAAGTACTCTTATCAAATGACAAATTGAAATTCTGAATTTACAATATACAATAAAATATTAATTTTCCTTTCTTATTCACATTATTGGAAATTATATGAATACAAATTCAGAATATGACACTTGTGTCCAACCTGAAAATTATGGAATACTAACACTTTATGGAATGGTGACATTTAATGAATGAGATTCTCCAGTTGTCAAGACAAGCAATTATAGGTTAAATTATCACCATTACGCCAAGTAGCTTCATTTGAAGCGGCTTAATAACAAAAATAGGGGGAATCCGAGAATGGAAAATACTTTAGAGTATTCTCCTATTGATCTTAATAATATTATTTATAAGTAAATATGATATTCATATATAAATTATATATAATATAAAATTAATAAAATATAAATATGATAGATTATTATTTTTCTTTTGTTTAAACTCAAAATGATATTTTAGACTAAATAATAAGATAAAAAAATTATATAAAATTTAATGCGGTAAATCGGTCCAAAACTCTTGATTAAATTGGTAAAGAAATTAGTTTATCTGTTCATAATCAGCAACTCCAGATGAGTTTTCATACTATGCCACTATCTTTCGATCAATTAAATTAATTAAACTTTTGTAATAAATATAATTTCTTAGCTCATGATACATGTTGAGGCTTAAAATATTAAGGTCTTGTTTGATTCAATTCCTAGATCTTCATGATCCATCTAGATAGATTTTTAAAAAAGCACTTATAAAAAAATATCTTTTAGAAAAAAGTTTCTAGAGAATAGCTTATAAAAAAAATAATTATGAATAAATGAGTATTTGGATGATTATTACCATAAGGACTTTTGTAATTGATAAATTACTAGAAAGTGTATGAAATAAAAAAATAAATGATTTGCTATCATTGTTCACTCGTCTTGTTCATCTTCTTCTCTCTTCTTCTGACTAGCGAATCTTCTGTGCACCACTGTTCATGTTCTTCCTCTTCTTTCCTCCTCAATCTCTCATGCGAAGCAACGACCTTAGATCTAGACAACCATCTCCTCCATCCCTCCTCCACAGTCAACCATCAGAGAGAGCAATAAAGGCTGACAGAGTATTTTTCCCAAACGACGGACGACGACTGACGGAAGCAAAGACAGTGGAGGCAACTGACAGAGCAGTGATGGCGATGCAGAGGCGAGAAGAAGAGAAGGAAAGAGAGAAGAGAAAAGAAAATGTATAAAAAATAGTAAAGACAAAAAAATAATTGGACAGTTTATAAACTATTTTATTATTCTAAAAATTATTTTTAGTAGCTTATTTAAAACTATGATTTTAAATCATGGTTTAGTTTATAAATTTTTTTGGACAAATATAATTATTTATTTTAAAATTTTCATAAATTAAAGTTTGGCAAAACATCCTTTAAAAATTTTAGTTTAGAGTGAATCTAAATAGGCATTCAGAGATAGTAATGCAATGCAGTGTGATAGTGGGTGTAATGCGATATCTGTTACCATCAAATATGTTTGGTATTCTATTGAGAAAATTTTTATTTTATATATTTAATCAAATAAAAATACAAATAAAAAGTCTATAATACCCCTCAACAAAAAAACACTCCCTCCATCGTCTCTCCAAATTCCTTGTCTTCCCCGATAACAATCACAAGCACAGCACGATGCATCTGGGGAAAAAACAGCAATCACAAAAAAATCCATTATGCTACAATGAAATTCCTCCAGCCAAAAGCTCATACCTACGAATTTAACTCAGAATATTAGTCGATACCCAAACCTTAGTAGATCTAAAATGGCCTCCATCATCAAGCCTTCGTGGCGTTACAGTACCTGCGATTCACATTCTTCTATCCCTTACTCTCACTTCTCCGACCCCTCTTCCTCTTCTCGAAACCACATGCCGCAAGAGTAGTAAAACAGACCTGAACTTGACTACAATGGTGAGAAAGCTCATGGAGAAGAAATCCACTGTGACAAACCCCAAGTCTGGCGGAAATCAGACAGCTTGCAGAGAATTTGAAGAAGAATGCACAGAGCGCGACGGGATTGTCGACGTTCCAGAAGAAGCAGTTCGGAAAACCGTAGAAGACAAAGGGGAAGGAGGTGAAGACTTTGATGGAGGCGAGTTTAAAACCGGAGGAACCAAAGTAAGCGGCAAAGATGGTGTAAGAAGCGGCGGCGACAGCGGCAGGCAAGGTGGGCATGGGAGATGATGGAGTTCTTGGTTTGGAGGGCTGGAAGCTTCCGACTATCTTGTTGCTGCATTTGTTTGAGGTCAAACGTTGTCATTTCACTTCGATTATTGAGCATAGAATTGACATTTTATAAAAGATTACAGCATGCAATAAACATTCATAGGGGAGGGAGTCCCCTATGAAAAGGAATTACTAAAAAATGTGCAATTTTTATTATCCGAGAAATCTTTATTACCGTTAATAAGGATTATCAGTTGAACCAAAAGGCCCTAAATTATGTGATAATTAATTCTAAAGAGATTAATTTTATTTTTATGTGATTAATTAATATAATTATAATACAATTTTCGGTAACATTCTATTTAAATGGAGTCTGATCTAAGACAAGGTTTTTGTTAGGTCACGCCAAAAATAAGGTTTTTTTCTTCTTTAAGAAAAGTATCTTTGTAAAAGAGAAAGGCACGCGTATAAGGGGGCTACATTTATAATTTTATACTCTTTTAACTCTAAATATAAAATATAAATAAAAAATACTTTTAATATTTAATATAAAATATTTTTTTTAATTTATTAACTCTTTTTTAAATTATTTTTATTGATACTCTTTCAATAATAAAAAAAATATAAAAATATAAGAATAGAAAAAATATTAAAAAAATTATAATATTTTAAAAAAATATACTATAATAATTAATTTAATTAATTTTTTTAATATAATTAACTTAATTAAATATATTATATATTTATGATGAGGAGTATATTATATTTGATCGAGGTTGGTTTGAAGTAGCGATACGTAATCAGCGCATTATTATAAACTACTTTCCAGCCACACAAACGCACCTCCACAAAACAGCGTTCCCGACCCACCCCATTTTATAGGCCTTCACGTTGCTTTTTGTTTTTATTATATTAAATAAACAAAGTTTAGTTAATTAATTTATTCTCCCACAATTGTTTATACTTTTTTTAAGCGATTCTGTGCATATTCTTTTAGAAAGACTTTCGTAAACAAGTGTTGCAAATATAAAAATTCTTGTTAAACTTTCACATTCTGGCGATTCAAACTAACATCATCAATATAATATATATATATATATATATAATTAATTCAGGTGCTTCATAGCATGGAATTGATCAAGTTCTTAATATAATTGATGATTTGTAGTTATTGTTATATAATTAATTTGAAAACATATTTAAATTAGTAATTAGCAGCTCTCATTGGATTCTTAATTAATTTCATGTGACATCGTTATCAGTAACAGTCCTGAGATCTAAACATGTTTTAATTGAAATAATTGACCTAAACCTAACATCACAGTGACTGCTTCCTGTCCTTAATATTAAGTCTCTTTAATTAATTTATATAGATTAAAAAAATTAGTTAAATTAATTATTTATAATAATTATTTATTAATTTTTTTAAAATATCCTATCTAGTTATATATATTTGAACAACTATTATAAAAATTATTTTATTATGTACAATTATATAGGAACACTACGAGGAGAAAATTAATTTTAAAAAATAAAATAAATTAGAGTCTTATATTTAAGATTAAAATTAATTTTTTATTTAATTTTTATATTAAAAAATACAGATAAAAAAGTAATTAATTAGAACTTACCAGGAATGAAACCTGAAAATCACATATATGATAATCAAAATTGCCAGAAATGCAATCTCCATATCAAGGAGGCGGAAGCCCCTTGATCTATTTTGTGGTCCATGACATAAATGAAAGTATGGACACGCATATTCTAATTTTTATACTCATAATCATAATATTAGAATTCTATGACTATTTTTTAAAAAATAAAATTCTCTATCATTTACATATATATAATCCTCCCACCCTAAATATACAACATAATTAAATTAGGGGTAAATTTTGGTTTATGTATAGATCAATATACATATATAGAATGTGTAACACGATGTTTGTAGTACGGCCACGTCAGCAGGCAGTCGATAATGACTAATTAAATATGATGTTAGCACTTAATAGGGATCGATCTGTTCAAGCGTTTAAATTAGCGTTAACCCTTCCAAATTCGGAAGAGCCATTTTTTTTAGTATAAAATTGTTTAGAAAGGAGTTGTGCTCACCTACGATCTAAGAGCAGGGTGAAGTCTCCCTTCCTCCTATGCCATACTAATATTGGGTAGGGCGAGTCGCCTATTACCCTCAGGCGTAAATCTAGGCACCCAAAAGTTAGGATACCTCCCTAAGAGCCACGATTAGAACCATAATAAAGTGGTACTCTCCAGAGATCGAGCACGCTTTAAATAGTCGTATATCTCACTTTTTTGTCAGCTGAATTCACAGACGATAGATGAAAGAGCTATTTTTAACCTTATCTCAAACATCCTTCTTAGCTCATTAAACAGTGTCCAGTCCACTTCGTCTCTTAATTTTTTTTCTTAATAATATACACTAATTAGTATCAATCTCTCTCCGAATATAATATAGATAGTAAAAGATACATTTTTTTTGTATAAAAAATATGTTTTTTAATTAATCGAATTTGTTCTATTAAAAATGTGCAACCCTATATTAGTTACATCAGCCTAGCTAAGTTGATTTCTTCTCTCTCTTAATTAGCAGAAAATGATCGGAGTGTCTAGTAGCTAAATAATTATCCTTACCTTATCATCTGCATCATTGCCTGCTTTCCACATTTTTAATAATAAAATTCTCATAAAAGAAAAAACCCGATTTGTATTGTATAACTTCAAAATAATCAAAATTATTAATTAGTTCCAACATGGGCTACTTGTAGCATTTCAAAAGACAAAAGGAGAAAATATATACTTAGTTTGAATAATAAAATGAGAAGGGATCACGATTACGAACACATATACGAGGAAATTTAGGTAGAGTGAAGGATCAAGATACAAGATTTTTTTTTTGGTGATAAAATATCTTAAAAACTAAAAATTATCTTACAAAATCAGAGGAGATTTCTTTTCCATTTTTTCCCCAAACTTATATCTAATTAATGTGTAACCCAAGGAACAAAAACGTAATTAAAATTACAAAGCATATATAACCTAAAAATTTATGGTAAGCAATATTATATATTTATTGGATGAGAGTTCGTAAAAAGTGAAGAAAATTGCTGGAAACCAAGACTTCGACTAAAAGGCATTTCCGTCATTTCAAATGTTCTTTTTTTTTTTACCATCATGTGAAAATAATTTTAGCTTTTAAGAAATTTAGTTATAAATTAAAACTACTAGTAACTTCCTCCATCTTAATTAATTGCTATCGATATTGGACCTTTCCCCACTTAAAATGGTAAGTCGACAAAAATGATATGCTGGATCGAAGATTTGTAATAATATAAGACGGCAGTTATATGTTCTTCATCATTAAATTAATGAAAACAAAATAAAATTGAATTTAGAATATGTATTTTTTTATATCGTAAGAAGACTTTTCTATGTCATTTATATATAAGAAAGCTGTTTTTTTAAAAAAAAAAATTCTTTTCCTACATCATCTTAGTAAGTTTTTTATGTAGTTTATATTTAATTACTGTTGACAGTAATACCAACAAAGTTTAATTTTATTACAAAAATGTTAAATGTTTCTTCTACGTTAATTAGTTTATTTACTCAATAGCATAGATTAATGTAATCACTAGTGTTTTTTTTTAATAGTGTCTCTTTCACGTATTCAAAATGTACATAACCCTAATGTGCTACCGGGCCCTCGATGGCGTACTTGCCTAGACAAATTTCCTAAGCATATTCTCAGGCATTCTCTATGCATCGCTGTCAAATATTCTCTCAAATAATAAACAATAATTATAAGAGTTAATTAATTTTTTTAAAAAATTAATAAAATTAAATAAATAAATTAATTATGATAAAATTTAGCTCTTTTAAATAAATTCATATTATATAATCATTAATATCTATTTAAATTAGTCAAATAATTTTTTATATTAATTATAATAAATTAATTTTTTTAATTTATTTAAAAAATTAATTAATTTTTATAATTAAGACCGATAATATTACCTAACATACCGAAATATTGTGCTCGAAGACAAGAACGAAGAAGCCTAAAACCCTGACGGCCTCTGAAGTAATCTAATAGAGTGACAGAATAAAGATAACGCCGGGAATTACTGTCAAAAGCCAGCGTAACAGGAGGATCATTGTACTTGTTTGGAATGACAAGTATGTCTATATTCTTGTGTACGAGGCATTTTGCTACTTGAGTGATTCCACCACTTAGTTGGCTTCACGACTGCAGTGTTCCATCTCCCCCACCCACTCTCGTTCAAGCAATTGCTGAAGCTTGGACAAGGGTGTAAAGTCAGGATGCTCAACGGGAATGGAAAAGCGAATGAATCCAGCAGTGAACGTCTGATCCATCAAAGAACTTCCTCCTCCAGTCATCCGGCAGCAAAGAAATCCAAACCTGTTTAACACGGGAGCAATCTGTCGAAGAGCATGGAGGGTCGACTCTTTTTCTTCTTGGCAAGCATCGCACAGACCAGTATTATGTAGACCACGCCTGCACCTGGAAAGATTGATCAGAAGTCGATCATGGGCACTTAACCATAAGAACATGAGGCACCGTTGTGGAACCTTCAACTTCCAAATGAGCTTCCAAGAGCTATTGTTATGCAAGCAGTTTTGCCCGGATATATGACCGTAAGCCGGTTTAATTGTGAATGACCCATTATTGGACCATCTCTAGCTTGGGAGATCATTCCCTCCAAGGGAGCTCACATGTACCTGATTAATGGCACTAAGAAGAACATGTTGGGGTAGATAGTCACTGAATTTCTGCCACTCCCAAGCGCCTGATGAAGAAATGCAGTCAGCAACTGTCCGGTTCAAAAAACTCGAGGGGACCTCGCGGGTAGTATATGTTTCCAAGCTATCAAGATGAGGGACCCAAACAACCTTCCAAAAGAGAACATTTCGACCGTTTGAAACCTGCCACGAAAGACCTTCCATGACTAAGTTCCAATTTGAACTAATTCCTTTCCAAAAAACTCGAGGGGACCTCGCGGGTAGTATATGTTTCCAAGCTATCAAGATGAGGGACCCAAACAACCTTCCAAAAGAGAACATTTCGACCGTTTGAAACCTGCCACGAAAGACCTTCCATGACTAAGTTCCAATTTGAACTAATTCCTTTCCAAGCCCGAGATTCCGACCGTCGTTTTTCAATTTTGGGGACGATATCCTCACCCATTTTATATTTCTCCCTTAGAAACCGAACCCGCAGGGAGTCCCTTCATGTAATCAGAGCCCAGCCCAATTTTGTCATATAGGCTTGGTTTTGAAGCTTCGCTTGCCGCAAACCCAAACCTCCCGCTTCTTTTGTACGACATGCAGTATCCCAAGATACAAGGTGAACTCTCCGAGCAGTAGTGTTAGAACCCCACAAGAAATTTCTGCATCGCTTATCAATCTCCCCACAAGTAGAACTAGTAAGAGTAGTCGTCGGCATGGCATAAGTTGGGATAGTCGAGGCTACCGACGAAACCAAAGTAATACAAAGATGCAGACTCCAAAACAAATGAAAGACGCGCCAAACTTTTTTAATAAAAAATTTGGGTGAATTGAGTTTTGAAAACTCTTCCAAGATTAAAATATGACTTTAGACTAAAAAAGTGTTTAAATATTTGTTTTTTATTAAACTTTTTTTGTTAAATATAAACATTATTCTATTAGAGGTAATCTTATTCGAAATATTATCGAGTACTAAATATGTGCATCTCTCTCAGTGGAAATTCAAACCTTGACGAAGAGCCCAAATCTATGTTGCAAAGCCTAATGTTTAAAGGAAATCAATATTACTAATGGGGATAGGTCTAACAGAATGAAATAATCTTTTATAATGTGATAAATTAAGGTTTGGGTCCTCATTGTGAGATGTGTTTATATTTAGTACCAAATAGTATTTTGAATATTTTTTTGGTACAAAAATTTTTGGAAAGGGGTTAGGCTCACCTACGATCTAAGGGTAGGGCGAAGTCTCCCTTCTTCATAGGCGATATCAATATCAAGTAGGGCGAACCGTCTATTACTCTCAGGTGTAAATCTAGACACCTAAGAGCTAAGATGTCTCCCCAAGCGCCGTGACTGGAACTACAACAAAGTGGTACTCCCCAGGGATCGAACACTTTTAAAATGATCATATGTCTCACTCTTTCATCAATTAAACCCGGACTGATGGTTTAGTATTTCGAATATGATTGCTTGATGTGTTTACCAAAAAAGCTAAGTCAACGTTGATACAATAGTCAAAGCCCAATTGTTACATCTCGGGCCTGATAAGCCCAATAGTATTTAAAATGAAACACCCGCTTAGTTATTTTATCTTTGTGCGTTTGATCTTAATGAAGCTATTTTACTCAATTGTACGTGATTTAACTAGCGAAAGGGTAAGACATATGAGTATTTAGAGCGTATTTAAATTTTAAAGAGTACTATTTTATTGTGGTTCTAGTCGCGGTACCTAGAGATGCATCATATCTCCTAGGTGCTTAGGTTTACGTTTAAAGGTAGTAGACGACTCGCTCTGCCTGACAGTAGTATCGCCTAGGAGAAAGAGAGATTTCGCCCTACTCTTAGATCGTGGGTGAGCCGAACCCCTTTTCAAAAATTTATTTATCATAAAAAAAATGAAGCTATTTGCGTTATAAATAAGAACATATTTATTTTGAGCTTTGTGCCCACCACGAGAAATATATTAGTGGTTTCATAATTGTCCAAAGCTTATAGAGATGGGTGAAAGCATGAGAGTAACATTAATTTAAAATCATGTTAATCATTTAATTAATTTATAGAGTTCAGATTTGCGAAGACTATCTTTTATTTGTAATAAAAAATATAAATAATTTAATTTAATTATTGCACAAAGATTCAAATGAAAAATGAATTAGTTTCACTTTTTAAATAAAAACAATTAGGGCACATTCATAAGATATTTCTCTTTTTAGAGGAAGAAATCATGTGAAAGCTAGTTGAATTTGATTTCACGTTAGTTTGTGATGATTTATAAGGTGACTTTAAAGAAAGAATAAATATCGTTACAAAAATTATGAATTGAAAATAAATTGAGATATTGAGAGTATGCTGAATCATTAAATCTATAGGCGCTTTTGTTTTAGGAAAAATCTCTCAGAAAAATCATTTGAATTATAAAATTCTAAAAAACACTTACTGAATATATAAAATGGTAAATTTATTATAAGTATTAATATGGGATATTAATGTTTATGAAAAAAAGATAAAATTATCCTGAAATTTAAAAAAAATAATTAATCTTATTATTAAAATAGTTAAAATTATTATAGGTGTTGTTGTCAATTTTGTTATTAATGTAATCAATACCTATATACTATTAAGTTATCAAATAGAGTAATCAATCTTATTAACAAAATTATTAAAATTATTATACATATTGTTAATTTTATTATTAAAGTAGTTAATATTCTATAACCTAATTTAATTATTTAAACTACTAACTTGTTAAAGAAAATATTTAATTTTATTATCAAAGTGGTTAAAATTATTACACATGTTATCAATTTTATTACTAAAATAGTTAATGTCCATAACTTAGGTGTATTTTTATTTTTTTACATAAATATTAAAATTTTAAATTGATACTTATAACTCATATATCTTTTTATATATTCGCATAATATTTTTAAAATTTTAGAATTTATGTGGTATTTTATGGAGATTTTTCCTTTTTTATATATTTTGTAAATAAAATTTATATTTATCACATAATCTTATAGATTTGTTTCTCTCTATTTTTTTTTAAACCTTATATCCAAATTGACATGCATTATCATAAATATTGAAACAAGACACTCACTCATAGGATACAATTTAAATCAAATTTCTTACATTTATTATGTTAAGTTATCTAATTTTAATATTTTATTTTTTAATATTTTTATTTAATTTAAATCTATAATAACTTGATATAATAGATATAGGCTCTGTTTGGCAAAAAAAAAAAAGATATATATGAAAAAATTGATGCAAGTATATTGCTCAATATTTTAATCTTCAATTCAAACACTAACCACCATAATTTTATATAAATTTATATCATATTAATGCACAAAATAGGTTTCATACCTCCAGAACAAATAACGATAATAAAATTCGTCTAAGGTGAAAATTAATTCAATTTTTAATTAATTAATTTCTTGGTTCTTACTTCTTAGGAAGGCACAGAAAAAAATCTTAAGTACGCGCAGGATAGCAGGCGTATATGGTACTTATCTACCATGCACCTTGCGCGCCATCACCATTTACCTAATAGAACCTCCCAACTCTTTTTATCTTCCCCCTCAGTTTACGAATTCCTCAGAATGTTACTCTAAATTATAAAATGCGATTTTGGACAATCTAACGAATCAGCGTCGCTGCATGGTTCATAGCATCACCCAAAAAAAGGAATCATATATTCAAATTAACACAAAATTAATTAATTAATGCCCTTGAGTTCTTAGTTTGCATCACTCTCTGTCTCAGTGTGAGCTTCGAGGACGATAACCGTATATCTGCGTCGTGAACGAAGAGATTTACCTTCTTTGATTTTGTATCAGGTAAACTTTTTCGAGCTTCCGAAATGATTAATCTTCAATTTCCGCTATCTTTCAGATGATCAACCATTTTCAGGGCGTATGTGGATTTGTTATATAACTTGGAGCTTGAATTCACTGCAATAGCTAAAACTTTGCATTATAACATAATTACTTTTGTATTTTTGTTTGATATATTCTGAACATGTTTCTCGATGTCATGAGCTGTTTGTAAATTTGTGAGAAAATATGAATGCATAAAAGTCTTAGATGGAGAACACTATATTGAACTTGCTGCTAAAATATATGCCGCTAGGTTTGGGAAGCTCGTTGCTATCATCATGTCAAGGAGGTCAGTATATCCTGCTCGCGTTTCAGCCGGTGGAGGAAATGTACCTTTTGTGGCTTCAATTCGGTCTAAATCTCGCAACTCCCCCTTCTTATTCATTGGGCTTGTTGTTCTGGTAATTCTTCTAAGTGCTATTCTATTTCTGTTAAACGAGTATCTGAATTCACAGAATACCTGGCATCTTTAGGTTTGGTATGCTATATTTCTAATGGCCTGTTTGATGCTACTCTTTTGTACTGAACAATTCCTACATTTGTCCCTTCCATCCCTCTTTCCAAAAATTCTGCGTTGTTATATTTTATGGTGTTTGATCCAGAATTTTTGGCGGGGCTTATTTTCAATAGATTGTATACTTGATTGATTTATTTTTTAAAATTTCAGGGCTCAATCCTTCTTCTCATTGGTTATTGTTATAGCAATTCAGGTTTGTAATTGACCTATTAATTGAAATCCTCACAATGATCTTAAATCCATCACTCTCCCATTCTTGTGCATCTTCCAATCATAGAATTTCAGGGCTTTTTTCTCAATATTCATCGATGTTGTTTGAATTTGGTTTTGTCAGTCAAAAAGCTGCTAGGGGCAACGCTAACACAGTTGAACAAATATTATTCTATCACCAAATAGTTTAAAGAATAAAGACCTTGGGAGGTTTTCGTGGCTTTATGTAGCCAAAAGCTTAGAACAAGTTAAATTGGTATGCTTATGCAAATGCTCAGCAGCTTATGTATTAGCCTCACAGATCTGGCATCATCATGCAATGCTCTGTTTATTATTCTCAAATTGTCAACTTCATAAAAGAATTAAACATAATGCAAATTTTGTGTGAGATCTGAGATGAGGTGAAGATATTCTGAATCCTGAACTTCCCTTTGCTCTGAAATTGCAGGTGGGGAAAACAGTGGTCTGAAGGGGTTAAGTAAACTTGAAGGTAATTAATTATACCATTTTTGTGACCTTGTCGAAGCTTTCAAAACATTTTTAATGTGGGACAACTTGGTCAAATGCTTATTTGAGGTTGTAATACTGAATTACTTCGATTTCCCTTTCTTCCAATTTTTCTTATTAGTATGTACATGCAGGTGGTGCTTCATGCACATTAGAAGTTATAAAAGCATTGCCTGTTTTGAAGAAAGCATATGGGGACGGGATACGAAAAGTTTTACATGTTGGTGCTTATACTTGCTCTGTGGTGTCTAGTTTGTTGAAAGAAGAGGATAATGAGGCATGGGGGATAGAACCATATGAGTTAGATGATGTTGATGCAGAGTGCAAGAGTCTTGTCCACAGGGGCATTGTGCGCGTAGCTAACATAAAGTTTCCTCTACCCTATCGCGCAAAATCATTTTCTCTTGTTATTGTGTCAGAAGCATTGGATTACTTATCTCCAAGATACCTTAATCAAACTATGCCAGAGTTGGTAAGGGTATCCGCTAATGGTGTTGTCACCTTCACTGGTACATGATATATTCCCTTTTGCTGCTTCTTTTCTTCCAATTTTATATTTTTAAATTTTGCTGCTTCTTTTCTTCCAATTTTATATTTTTAACATTAGAATCTGACAAAATATAGTTTTGAACTAGATTTTTGTTGGGCATCTTCTTTGGCATATTTATTTGACCAGTAAAAGGAATACATTCACGTAGACTACTACAAAAGACCTCTTTCTATGAGATTGGGAAATCTATAAATTCCAACCATATAAACAATTAAGTGTGTGATGACCTGCTGATCATGGCCAATTTACAATTTTGTCATGGCTCAGTATAAGTGTGCATGATTTTCTTCCTCCTGTTATTTTCTCTTCCTTATCTGAAGTAGTTAATTATTTTATTGATATCAATATAAGTTAGTCCTAACCTTTTGGTGCCCCCCCCCCAAACAACAACAAATTGTGTTAACTGTGCTGTATAGGAATGAACTTTTGATCCTTTTCTTTTTCCTGATAATTCATTTTCATGCAGGTTATCCATGGGAGCTAAAAGCTGGAAGCAGAGATGTGGCCAAGTTTGGCCGTCCGGTAAGTGACTTATTGGATTTGAAAGGGTCATTGCTAAAAATATACTTTTTTCTTACTAGAAGATAAGGCCCTAGTTTTTTTAAAAAAATATTCTTTTCAGTTTTAACATTTTTTTTAAATTTAAATCTGGAAGGCAAAGAAGCCATTAATGGGTGATTTTGGATGACACTTGGTACGATGATATACTTTGAAATCTGTAATTTATATGTGATGGTCAAGGGAATGACACTGATCAGTTCTTTCTATGATCAGATTCAAAACCTTCTTAAATTTTGTCGGAAATACTGAAAAGTTTGACTCTTGAAGTAAATTACACAGCTCTGATAGGATTTTGTTTTTATAGGCCAAACTGCGCAGCCCATCTTGGTGGATAAGGTTTTTTGTTGAGAATAGTTTAGAAGAGAATGAAGTTGCAGAAAAGAAGTTTGAGCAGGCTTCACTCAAGAGTTCATACACACCAGCTTGCCAAGTTTTTCACCTCAAATCATTCCCCTGAAAATTTTGCTCTCATATCTTACAACTCAACTCATTGTTAGAAACGATGCCATCAGAGAGCATACCGGACACTCAAAGGGTAATCTCCTTACTTCCCCCTTATGTGCTCGTGTGGGAGCACTTAAAATAAGTGCTTTTGCATTTTACAAGATAAAACTCCTCACACATATTTATCTTATTTATCTTGTAAAGCGCAAAACTTGTCGAATACAGGTCTTTTATTTTCGTTCTAAATTGTGATGCTGATGAGACAATATAGGCATTTAGGCAAGTCTTTTGTGGTTCTATCTAGGTTAGTTAATAGGTTGATGCCAATGCTGCCGACTCCATAGTTTTCATCGTGGGTATGTAAAGTAGCTATGAAACTTTATAAGAATATCGTGTGTTTACATGCGTTTATGATTTGTTGTGTAAGAAGTTACTGCAAAGTTTCTCAGATATTTGTTCACAAGACTGCCATAAAGCGAGCTAGGAGCAAAGGAGAATCTCAACTTGTGAGTTTGTATCAGAATTTAGGTATTGTAAGATCGATTCCATCCCTAGTGTATTGAAACCTCTTCTTATTTAATACTACTATAATTATAATAGTTGGAATTTGGAAGCATGATGCCATTAATTATCAAAAACAATTAAAAACTAGATTGTGTGCGTATTTACAAGCATATGGATTTCCGTAATTTGTGTGTAATAATATTGCGTGTAAATTATGAAATAGAATCAAATATATACCGTTCAAATATTATCGAAATTTCATCAAGAACTTATTATTGTGTGTAAATTATGAATAATCATCTTTGATTGGTTAACATGATCAATCCGGATAAGGAAATAGAAATTATGTTGAATTGCATCAAGAATAGATAAGCAACAAATGGAACAATTTTATTTTTTTTGTAGAAAAGATATCTGTTTTTTAACTACAAAAAGGGCAAAAGGTGCTTCAAGAAACCTCTGAAGTAGACATGCAATCTACTGAAGGGCAAAATAAGTAATTAAAGGAATATTTAAATATTTTGCAGAATCATTTTTCTTAAAAAAAACAGATGATAGGGTATTGTTGCAACTGAGTTTATATTTTAGTAATAAAATAGGTGATTGAAAATGTCATTACATATTTTATTTAAAACGAGTTTGTAACTAATAAAATTTAGTATAATTGATAAATAATTAAATTTTTTAAACATGATATTATAAGTTAAAATTATGTTGTTGGGGATATAGATTAAACTCTATAAAAAATGAGCTTGTAAATAAAGAAAGAGAACATGTAACTAGATGTAATTTTTAATAATTTTTTAGAGATTTCAAAATAATATTCTTGAATCTTAATCAATTAAAAAAAATACTAAATCAATGTCATCATAAGAAATTATAATATATGCTTTATATTTATACTTTCTCTCTAAAAGTAAAATAAAGAATTATCTGCATAATAATCTACATAATAATTAAAAAAGGAGCACTATTAAGTACAGAATACATTGTGTGGAGAAATATTGTTATTTTGTGCCACAATTAGTAACGCGATCTTTGATCGTTATACTGGCCGCAATCAAGTAAGCAAGCGTGTGGACAGTTCCCACTACTGAACATGTTCCATGGCCGCAAGAGATCCCAACCCCATCACCAGCGCCAAGAAGGTCCCTCTCTTTCCCCTTCTCTCTCTCATTTGCTTCACTTCCATCTTCCTCATTCTCTCCCAGTTCCGAAAGGCTTCTATTCCTTCGGCATCAACTTCTCCTCATCGCAGCTTCGACATCGCCGATGAGGAATCGCGGAGCACCGTTCGGGTCGGGTCATGCGACTACTCCGACGGATCCTGGGTCTACGATCCGAAGGCGGAAGGTGCTAGGTACGACCACACGTGCAAGGAGATTTTCAAGGGCTGGAATTGTAGGCTGGGCAACAAATCGAACGCCGGAGATATTGTCAAGTGGCGGTGGAAGCCTAACCGCTGTGATCTTCCGCAGTTTGACCCCATTAGGTTTCTTCGGGATTACAGAGATAGCAGCATCGGTATTCTATTCTCTTTTCCTTTTTGTAGCTTTAACAGTATTTTTACTTGAATTCATTTGCATTTGGGCCCCTTAGAAATAGAAATCATGTTAGTAAAGTGAGACATCACTTGATTACTTGGCATCCAGTTGATCTGCATTGCCTGAATGTTCTAATAAGCGAGTATTAACATTCTTTTTGTTCTCAAAGGATCCTAACTAAAATGGAAGAATTTAATCATGTTCTTTTAATTTAAAATGAAATGGAACAAATAAAGAGTTTTTCCATAACAGAGAAACTCAAAGTGTAGCCTTCCTTTTAATGGAGCAATTATATTTATTCTAAGTAAAAAAATATAGCACTTTAGTTCTTGGAAAATTGTGTGAATGTGATTGTCAATTTGATATTGTGTGTGTGTGTTTCGGGAATCACTTTGATATTTGAAGGTACAATTTCGTTTCATTTTCACCTAGAGCTACTGAAATTAATGCAAATCGAAACAAAATTATATTGTCGTGTATTAACCTGATGATGATACAGTCTTTTAAAAGACAATAATAGGTTCCGTGGGCTCCTAATAATACCAATTTGGCATTTTCAATGATTTATGGTAGCTTTAACTGGTTTTCGCACTGCAGGTTTTGTTGGGGATTCCTTAAACAGGAATATGTTTGTGTCACTTTTGTGCACTCTTAAAAGTGTGTCCAAGGAAGTGAAGAAGTGGCGACCAGCTGGTGCTGACCGTGGATTCACATTTCTGCAATACAATCTCACCCTTGCATATCATCGAACAAATCTCTTGGCTCGTTATGGTAGGTAAGCTTTATTGTTATGATGATTTGATGTGTAATTCTTATTTTTTTTTTAATTTATTGCAACATCTTTTAAGTTTTAAGTAGGTAACTCAGAACGGATCATGATATGTTTTTTAAGAGAAGCTGCATGCAATCCATTCTCATGGTGTGACAACTGTTATTAGATATTAGTTTATCTATATGTGTTGTAGATTAATGAGTTCACGTTTTCAGCATTTAGTAGGTGTTGTTTCTCCCTGCTTTGTTTCGTTTATGTGATTTACTTGCTTTTATGCTATTTGTTAGACTGTAATATTTTTGAGCTGCTTATAAACGAAAAATGATGTTCCCCTGTTTCATGCAGATGGTCAGCTAATGCCAATGGCGGTGCATTAGAATCTCTTGGATTCAAAGAGGGTTACAGAGTTGATGTTGATATCCCAGAAAGCACATGGGCACAAGCTCCAAGTTTTCATGATATTTTAATTTTTAATACTGGCCACTGGTAATTTTTTATTATATGCATATTTCATCAATTGATGAGGTGTGATTCTAGTTGCTTTCATATCTAATTAGTTGAGCTGATGTTGGATGGGTTATTCTTTGACATTTTAGAATGTTTCATGCGACAGATTTTATGATTTTTGAGATTCTTTTTTGGTTTATGTGAACAGGTGGTGGGCCCCTTCAAAATTTGACCCTGTCAAGTCACCTATGCTTTTCTTTAACAAAGGTCAGCCAGTAATCCCTCCATTGCTTCCTGATCGTGGCCTTGATATGGTTTTGGAGCACATGGTATGGCTAATGTATTGCTTTCTTATCCTCTCTAATGATCAAACCACACATTCGATATATAATACCAGAGCTCCAAAGTTAATATTAACCATGGTCACCGTGGGATTTGTCCAAAATTAAATCCCTTTCTTGGACAATTTTAAAACCTGAATTCCTCACATCAATTTGTTGCATATGGCTTTCTGTCACTGTTGAATGTCTAATTCTGAAGTTCTAGTTCCCAAATTATGAAGATGAAGAGAGCTCTTTTAAGGTGGTCTCAGTCTTCAAGAGATAGGTGCTTATTGGATAGTAATAAAATCTGGTTATTGAGTGCAGAATTTTTCACCTGGATTATTGAAAATCTAGAAGATGCTTATAGTAGAATTCATAGTTATTGATTTATGAACAGACTCTGCTGTTGTCATCAACTCTCTTTTAGCCATAAATTTGTGGTTGGTCATCATATTTCAACATTTTGGGATGGTTTTCTTTACAGATATCCTATGTGGAGGAAGGGGCGAAACCAAATGCAGTAAAATTTTTCCGTACTCAATCACCCAGACATTTTGAAGGTGGTGATTGGGATCAAGGTGGTTCTTGTCCAAGGCTCCAACCTTTATCAACAGATCAGGTTCTTCCTCCAAATACTGAATCTATTGATAAAAAATTTATAAGGAGCGAATTGATATTAGGCGTATCTTTTGTGGAAGGCCAAAAATTGAGTTTACTGAATTATAATAAATTATCTATCTGATTTACTTAATATTCTGATTCAGCTAGTTGTTTCCTTTTCAGGTGGAAAACCTCTTCTCAGTGAATAATAATGGGACAAACGTGGAGACTCGATTGGTCAACGAACACCTCTATAAGGCACTTTCAAGGTCTGGTTTTGTTGTTTTGGACATAACTCACCTGAGTGAGTTCAGAGCTGATGCTCACCCATCTATGGCCGGCGGAAAGAAACACGATGACTGCATGCACTGGTGCTTACCAGGACTCACAGATACCTGGAATGACTTGTTCATAGTGCATTTATATAGTATCAAGAACAGAAATTGATATTTGGCTCATTCATATTCCACTTATAAAGAAAAGAAAATTGTTCATATGTTTCTCTCGTACTACGCAGTACGCACGTGTTTTTTATGACTTTGATTCAATTACTCTAGTTCGGTATATAGATTACAGTACTAGTTTTATCCTCAATTTTGTCTGAAGTTACCGTGTCGAATTGATGATAAGATTATATGGTTCGCATGATACAAGTTTTAATCTTTAGAGCAGAAGTGAGTTCGAATATAAATCTTTTATCTTAACGTTAGCTATTTGAAAATGATTAAAAGGGATTAAAACCTTATTTTGATTCTCTGAAGGTTCATCAATTTTCATGTTACTTTCTCTCAGACTCTTATTCTTATTTGGTCTTTCGCAATTAAGGTGTACAGGTGTGGAAAATAGATTTTTGAATTAATTTTTTGGAGAATAAATTATGTGAAAAAGTGATTTAAAATAATAGATTTTAAGTTGAATAAATTTTATAAAAAAATAATTTTTGAGTGGAGTAGATTTTGTGAAAAAAGTGGCCATTAGTTGTTTTTTTTTTTGGATTATACAAAACCTTGGTTTTCTTGCCTAAAAGAGATTTTGGGAAAAAAAGTGTGTAACTTATACCAAACTATGGTTTAATTAATTGTAAAAAATAAGAGTGTTTGAGTAGTTTGTACAAATGAAAAAATTAATTGTAAAAAAAGTGAGTGTTTGGATTATTTTTTTTAAAATTATAATTTTCTCTCCAACAACAATAAGCTTTATCTCACTAGGTGTAGTTGGTTACATGGATCGTACAATACTATTATGTTATATTAGAAACTAAATTTTTCGATAAATTGTTGATAAAAAAATTCCACTCAATAATCTCATTAAGCGTTCTCTAATTTCTTCTATCTTTTTATCAAACCACATATTATTTGATATACCCTATTCACCTGCGCATCCAATGACATTTTTTACATGTGTCCAAATTTCTATTCTTTACCATTTTCTCTTCACATTCCAACTCTTTCCTGTTCATTAACAATTTTTTTTTTGTTAGCGAAGTTAATTTTGAGCACTATCCAAACACTCTAATTCCTTGGGTTGGTAACGACTTGTTGGCGAATTTAGTGATCGAGCACACCTGATTGTGGCGTTATCATTTCGTGTTTGCTAAGATTATGCCATTTCACTAAATTTGGTAGCATATTAATTATCCAGAGAAGGTTTAAGATTAGTAAGAACATCCCCACAAAAGCTATTCATTAAATCCATCTTGTTCCTTTGCTCAACTAGCATGCATTAATCATCATTATTTGTATCTAATTATTACAAGTTTACTATGAAAGCAAATTAATTAATCTCTCAAAGTTAATTACATATAATAATCCAACCTTTTTGTGGAAAATTGATTAAAATTATCTGTTTAAATTTTTTATCAATCATAAGAAGCTAAATTCAAGTATCGGTATTTTTTATACCTAAATTTTTTTAGAGTACTTGTGTATAAAAAACATATCATAGCTAATAAAATTTTTTAGACAAGAATTTTTTACTGATTTGCTGTTTTTTTTTTCACTTACAGGAGCTACTATAGGGCACTAATCCAAGGTGTAATGCCAAGAAGCAAGTGGAAAGATGCAACGAGGACCCAGAGACTCTTATTGTCACTTATGAAGGGCTTCACCTTCACTTTGCTTATCCATATCTGTTGATGACTCAGGCCCATGAATCCCTCCCACCACCAACAAAGAGGCCCAAGACCAACACGGCCTTTTATCAGGACCATGCCCATCAAGGCCCGCACGCACTGCAATCTGATCAGGCCCATCAAGGCCCGCACGCACTGCAATCTGATCAGGCCCAGGTCCATGAGATTAGTGGGGGATCGCAAGGTTTGCTTGAAGACATGGTGCCTTTGATGCCTAGAAATCCTACAATTAGAAGTTTAAGTCCTTTGCAGTCTAAAAATAACTGCATAGTCAAATAGAGATCAGTGACAGCTGGGGAATAAGGGTCTTGAATAAAGAGAAAAAAATGTGGTCTTAGATCTCACTAAATATCGTGTGTGTGTGTGTGTAACAGGAACTTATTCACTGGATTCTATGAAATAAAACTATCACGTCCAAAGGAATTTTATGGAGAACCAATAAATTAATAGTGAGTTCACATGATATATGTCAATTGTCAGAGAAACTGAAGGAAAATGAGTCACTTGATAACCTAAATCGGTGGCAAGTTCAATTAAGCTTTTTCGTGTGATCCCTGGCAGAATGCTTCCATCTACTACTGGGGTGCTGATAACGTTACCCTACATCAAGAGATAAAAAGAAATATGAAGTTAACTAAAATAAAAATATTTTTTAATTAATATCCTACATTCTTTACACATGCATCATCAGCTATATATGTAAAGATTGTATAATGAAATGGGGGTAAAACAATCTTAATTACCTAGGCGTGGTTTCCTCTATTTATAAAGCTGGAATTTAAAATATAGATTAAGGTATAAATTTGTCATAGAAATTTTTGCTTATGAGTAATGTTATCCAGAAGTGTTTTTCGTTTCAATATTACCCGAAAGTTTAACATGTCAATGTCATCTTATCTCGTTAAAAAATTAACGTTGACTGTTAAAATTTTTAACAATAAAGAGTAACATTACTCAATTTTAATACTTTTAGGACAATTTAAATTTAAAAAAATTTATAGGACAGTATTACTTCTAAATAAAAGTTTTGAGGACAAATTTAAACCTTAACTCTTTAAAATACAGATGATAAAGACAAATGGAAATCAATGAAATGATGTGAAACTGAGAAAGTAGGGTGAGTTAGCATACCATGACAACAAATACATTGCATGCAGAAGTTTCCTCTATATAATTTGCAGTTGCAGCGTCCAAGAACAAGACATCAGAGAACCCCTGTGATTTAGCTTTAGTGATTACACTGTAGATCTGCAGCAGCAGAGGAAAAAAATCAAAGAAAGAATTGGATGGATGATAATGGTGAATAGATTTAAAATAAAGTGAGTGATTAATATTGCGCATACTAACAGGTGCATAGTTGGTAATGCTCTTGACCCCGCCAGTTCCACCGTGTCCAGGTATTGCTCAGAACACCTTATTCTCCACTTTTAGGTCAAGTGGACCCTGTAATCACCAACTTCAATTGATGGTAAAAGATACACACACACACACATATATATAATTGTCTTTTTTGTGTGTGTAATAAATGCTGTGATATTGATGGAGTACAAGTAGCGTGGAATTAAGCAATAGAGATAAATACGTTGAGATAAATATATGGTTATATAAGGAAATACAATATTCAGAATAATTATATAAGAAGAGTAGACATAATTGAAGGGAAACTTATAAAAAATCATTTGAGAAGGTACGGACACATACAAAGAAGGTAGTTAGAAATGCCAATGAGAAAAATAAATCAAACAAGTCTTTGAAAAGGGCCGACAACAAAAATGTTCAATAAAATCTTTGTCATTGAACAATGCATTTTGGTTAACAGGTCACAATGATAAGGTGCTATCCATGTAACTAACTTTACGTTAAAGTTAAGCGAGGTCTCGAGTTCGAGCATTGACGAATGCAGAAAATCCCTATTAGGAGACTCATCCACTATAATTAGGTGCGCGACGCGGGTCAGATCCGGATATAGTCGGGGCAAAGTTCCGGTGAACATAGTGAAAAAAAAAACTTTACGTTTTGTGTGTGATTATGATTTGAATATAAATATTTGAGAGAAAGAAGAGAGAAGAAGGAGAAAGAAACCTTGCGGTAAGAATTGACAGGAGAAGCATAAGTAAGGAAAGTGAATTCAGGCGGCGGTTGGAGTCCTAAAGCAACGCCACTGGCTATCAGCAATGGCCTTATATACAGTGATCCTTTTCCTGGCGGAGGTATCCAGCGACGATTCGCAAGAACAGTGTGCTTCACGGCATTCACAAATTGCTCAATCGAAGGCGAAGGCATGCACATTCTTTCTGCTCCAATCTTCATCCTCCTCGCATTCTCTTCTGGTCTGAACAGTAATATTCTTCCCTCTTCACTCCTATTCGCCTTCAATCCTTCAAACACCCCCTGAACATTTCGCCGTCAAACTCCACAGAAAATGGGGGAAATACAAATCTGATTTCATCGGTGTGAAATCCGCGTGTGTAAGAGTAATCTTCTAAATTCGCCTCTTTCAATTACTTCCATCTAAATACTAGTTTCTAACACCATATATGTGTGTGCGTGTATATATATATATATATATATAGACATATACATGCCTGAGCGTAGTTCAAAATGGAAGCACAGGGGTTGATGGAGACGCTTGAGAAGGGCGTGAGAGATCCCTGAGAGAAATGATGACCGAGCGAGCATTGCATGACGTACATGAAATCTGTTTGGATGGATCCGAATTCAACTTCCTCCCATTTCACGTTTCTGCACTTCTCTCCTTCTTCTTCCCTGCTTTTTTCTTACATCACTAAATGTGCATGTTCCCGTACATTCTTGTTTTGGGATAAAATAAAACAAAACTAATTCCTCATTTCACTTTTCAGAGGAACAATGTTACTCCAGAATTCTGTTTTCCCCTTTTTCTCTCCAAATCTATTCTCCACCATCAAACACAAAAATCAATGGCTTGAATTTAATATTTCATATTTGGATCTGATGGTGGAAATTGGATTTTGAGAAAAATAGAGAGTAGGATACTAAGAAAACCGATCTAAAAAGACATACAAATGGAACGAGCTAAAATATTGAGTTTTTTTTAAAAAAAAAGAATTATTGTTGTCTAATTGATTGGAGGGGTAGCTCATGAAACAAAACATAATCACATTCACAGTAATAAACAAAATGGGAAAAGAAGAACAAGAATTGTGTCTGTTCAAATGAGAGGAGAAGAAATGAGTTACCGAAAGGCTTGGGAAGTTGCAGGAACAGGAACAGAAGAAGAATCCATACCTTATAATTTGTTTGGAAAATGAGATAAATAAAGAACTCACTCTGTGATCTTCTGCCTCAAACTCAAACCTTCCCCAATGCTCCTATTTATCTGTATTCCTCACCCCCTGTGTGTGTTGTGTGATTTGGGGTTTTTTGAAATGAACGAGGGGTGGAGTTGCATGCTACTCAAGAGGGACGCATATATCGGGCATCCTCAAGGGGCGCCGTGAGGCACAGGAATGTAGGTTGGGCCCCACTACTTCCTAACTATATGTAAGTCTTTTGTCATAAATCAAAGATATTAACTCAACTACTGTGAATGTCGTGGCCTATGGAGATATTTTTACAGCTAGGTTAAGATTAATGGGGTGTATATACATCCTTTCTTAGCCCAATTTCTATAGATCATATTATGAAATTTACTTTTACATTATGGGTGAATTTAATCTATTTTTTAAAATTTTTATATAAAAAAAAGATATTAATCACGCGAGTGTGGTCTAATTGTCATTTTATTTGATTCCTAATTAAGTGATGGGGTTCAAATCACACCTTTGGGTATTGAAAATATTTGTTTACCCTTAAGTGGAGACCTCGTAGTAAAGGGATTAGTCACTATTACTAACTGATGATAAATACTTTGATCTATATAAAAAAAATAAGTCAAGGATATTATTGTAATATTACCCGTTTTTTGGAAAATCAAGATATCAAATTATCTTTAACTACTTTTTTATTAGTCTTTATAAATTAGGTAAAAATATCTTATAATTTGAAATAGAGGGCATAATTGGTAACAACTGCATTTATGCTTAACAGGACCATATGCTTCGTTCTCCTCATTGGGTTGGTTTCTTTATATAAATGTTTAAACAATCTTAGTGTCTATTTGGATTAAATTATTTTAAATTTTATCTATTTAAATTTTACGAGATAAGTATGGTAGAGAATTTATGTCTCAGGTTATAGGAAAGCACTTTTTTAAATACTTTTGAGATTTTCCAAATAAGCACTTAATTAATTTTCTACGATCATATTTTCTTAAATTGTGCTATATCCTACTTTTTGACTTTTAATGTTATTTCCTCACCAAAATTTGTTAAAAACTTAAACAAAACTAATGAAGAGAGTTATAAAACTGACACCCCGTTTGGTAGAATTGATGGAAAATGAATCCTTTGCCGTTTGGTACTTATTTAGTTTTAATTTTTTTTATGAGTTAACGATATTAAAACAAAAATAGTTAGCTACTCATAACATAATTAATTAAAATTAAATTTTTTACTAAAAATAGTATTTATATTTAGTATCTAATAATATTTTTAATAGAAAAATATTTATATTTAATATGTAAAAAAAAGGGTAAAGATAGTATATTGAACACATTTCCCATCCACAAAACACTTTTTTTTTTTAATTATTGTTTCCCTCATTAATCCATTCAAATTCATTCCACGTGTCAAACGCGGCCTAAATTCTTCCTTCTCATGAAACATGCATTGTCTATTCTTATGGTATTTCACATTAATTACCGCTTCATGATTGTCTCGGAGAAGTCAAAAGACCATGTAACACATCTTTTTTTCTTCCCGTAAAAAAAGTGTTTAATTTACTTATAATATACTAATAACAAAGCTAAAGGAAAAACAAGACAAGAACGTGGATTTTACTTTTATGTTATTTTGTTTGCGAATCCCAAAGTATAGTTTTAGAAATAGTTTGTTTACGTAAGTTAAAATAAAATTTATCTCACATCTTTATTTTGTACCCGTAAAATTATTTTTAAAAAAATTAATCTAAACTCCTTCAATAATGAGTATGGAGCGCTCTTTGGTTGCATGAGTAGCTAAAATTTGCACTTTTTGATTTTTTTTCTCTTATTACTCTTAATTAGAATTTATTCAAGAAATTAATAAACTTTTTACAATAAGAAAATATTACAATACATAATACTTTTTTTTATCCTTATTGTAAGAATCTCCTATATGCTTAATATACCGGTATTTTGTCTAAAGTAAATCATTAATATTTCTAACTATAAAACTTCTTAAATAATTAACTAAACTTCTCTAGCTATTAGCTTTTATTGACTGAGATTTTATAGAAAAATGACTAATTTTAAATATTTTTTTTAAATTACATAAAATAATTTATTATAATTTATAATAAAAGTACTAGAGGAAGTATATCATTTTTTTTTTATAATAGGAAGTATATCATTAATGTAATGGCTTATTCAATTTGTAGAGTCCAACCCCTTGTGTCCTGAATATGTCCTCTTTGGATACCAACTAATGTTTGGAGGAGTTTTTGAGAAACTGCTGCGGGTCCTGTTTTATATTCAGCCCTGCATAATATAAATCGCCAAGTTAAAGTAATTTATATGTGTAGAAAAGTATACATTTTAATATATATATATATATATATATATATACTCTCTCTTCTATTCCTTTTTATAAGTTACCTCAAGCATTTTTACCAAAAATAAGATAAAAATTAAAAATAATTAATTCTATTTAAAACTTGACAAAGTATATTTATACCTGATGTTATTGTGAGTGATAGAAGCAACAGGATTGACAGCAACTGCAGTTCCAGTGCAGAAAACTTCGTCAGCCTCCATTAATTCATCCACGCCTACTGCTCCTTCCATTACCTACACAGTTATAATTCGTTAATAGTATATAATTTATCATAAATTTTATTAATATATACTGACTCTATATTAATAATAGGAAAGGAAAATAAATCACCTCATAACCCAAATCAATGGCAATTTCAATTATGCTTTTCCGGGTGATTCCAGGCAGAATATTTCCTCCTGCTGTTGTTGGAGTTGAGATTGCTTTACCCTTCACAACACAAATTAAAAAGTTTGTTTGTTATGGGATTAATTGAAGACCTTTCGAAATACTCCCTTCAGTCTGAAATATAAGAGCTAGATAGGGAATATATTTTAGTCCTAAATATAATATATTAATCTATTTTGTCTCTCTAAATTTTAATTTTTTTACCAAAATATCCTTATATGATTACATATATCAATAGAGTTTTTATCAAGGGTAATTCTAATACGTAGGATTAAATAAGGCATTTTAAGAAAACTAAGATATAATCATTACAAATAACTAATTTAATTAATTTTTTTAATATACTCAAATTAGTTAAGTAGATATTATAATAAGGACTGGAGATATTAGAAATCTACTATTATATAGAGCCAATATATTGATTTTCCTCCATGAATACATGTCTTTAATTTTCTCTTTTTATTTTTCTAAAACATTTTTCCTTATCATACAATAATATACCTTGACAAGGAAGATGTTGCCTGTAGAAAGCTCCTCAATAAATTTTCCAGTTGCTGCTTCCAAATACAATATATCCGAGAACCCTTCAGCCCTAGCTTCCTTCAGTGCCTTATAAGCCTTCAAGACATCATATCGATTCCATTATTCAATACTTTAATTTCTGATTAGCAATGATCCATATAACGGCAACTATAATTATATGTTAATATTATTATTATTCTTCTTCTGCTTACTTACTGGAGAATAGTTAACCACACTCTTGATCCCTCCAGTTCCTCCACTCCCAGATATGGCCCTGTACAGCTGATCCTTGATCACCAAGTTCAATGGACCCTGGAATGATAGTAATTTTCACATTTTCATTGAAGAAATTGATAAAAGAAGAAATATTTGAATGAGTGAAATCAATTTCCAGGGTCGATGAAACTCACTTTGTGATAGGTTTTGACAGGAGTAGCATATATAAGAAATGTGCATTCAGGTGCTGGATCTAAGCCTAACACACTTCCTGTTCCAATAAGCAGGGGCCTAATATACAGTGACCCTTTCCCCAGAGGAGGCACCTGTCCCACAATAACATCTCTTCTGTATATAAATCTGAGAGAGAGAGATTTGAAGGCATCTATGATAGAAAAAATCATTATAACGGAATAGATGTAATCACTAAAAAGTCCCACAAATAGCTTGCAATAACAAGTATATGTATTTGTGACTTTTTAGTGATTTTATTCCTTCCTTAAAATTTTATAGTGATTTTCTTTATAAGATAAATGTGGAGTACCCAACGTTTATTGGCAAGGACGGTTTGCTTCACAGCATTAACAAATTGTTCAACAGATGGGGATGGCATGCACATTCTCTCTGCTCCGATCTTCATGCGCCTGCCATTCTCCTCTGGTCTAAACAGAAGTATTCGCCCATCTTTGGTTCTGTTTGCCTTTAGCCCTTCAATCACTCCCTAAACAAATCCATTTATATTTTTTTTACCAGTGAACAAATCCATTTATAAAATTGTAGAAAAACTTAATTATGCATTTCATTCTGCAGAACTGGCATCACTATGACCCTTAGACTGAGATATATATCACTCTAGGTGTCTACTTTTGATACACTACTTTCAAAATGGGAGGTACATATGACCCAAGATACAAAGAAGAAGCATATTATGATACCATTTTGTACTAATTATGAGTATATGTATCCTCTGTAAAACGAAATTTCATGGTGGTATATCTAGGATATAGAGAACATGAGATATCAGTATAAGGAATGGTTTAGGAATAACCTGTCCATAATTTAAGATTCCGGCAGAAGGGGGTAGGTGTAGATTCGCATAGGGGACGAGGGTTCCTTCTGAGAAAGTATCTTCTTCTGTGGAGCATTTCATCAAATACATGGAGTCCGTCGGAATTATGCCAAACCCAATTTCATCCCAATTGATTTCCTCACTACTTCTGTATCAGATATACACAGAAATTTGAACATTGAAAGAAATTAAAAGGGTAATCCATCAATCAATCAATCAAGAACATAGCAGAACAAGTTAAAGCAATAACATTGATTACCTATTACCAGAAGATTCAGATGAAGGTGGAGCCATAGTTGCGTTTGGCTTTTCTTCAACTACGTACTTTGACGAATGATGAGGCGGAAGAGCGTGTGTGTGTGTATATATATAAAAGATGAAGGGATTCGTGCATGGTAAGGACAGCGGAAAGAGCCCAAGAAGGTGTGCCAGAGAGTGATTATTTTTTCTCGTGTGTCAAAGCCTTCATGTGTATTTTTTTTCTCTTGTTCGTTCAGTGAATCCTGTAATCTACTCCTTTCACCTACCAAAGTAGTTGGTGCTTGAAAGAGTCTCTGTGAATTAGTATAATTTTTAATTAATGCCCCTTTGCTTCCGTTTAGAATTATAATATAATTGTTTTGGTAAAAATATTTTAAAAACGACTGCTTCTTGAGTATTGACTTAGCCTGCGGAAAGCAAAAGTTTTGTATAGGATTGTTTCATCAAGTTTCGAAACGTGTTGGTTAGAAGGAACTAACGACTCTAGCGTCTGGCCAACAAAAGGAAAACCATATTCCATAGGTTTAACTAACGTGACATATACGGTCACATATATAATTATTTAAAACGTATTTAATTTTTATAAAATATTATTTTATTATAATTTTAATTATATTGTTTAAGAATATATTATAATTTATAAATACTTAAATTTATATTTGAGAGTAATAGATAATTTATTTTATCCGACATTAATATTGCCTAAAAATAATAAAGACTTTATTTACTATTAGTTTCGTAAGTTCAATCACTCCTCACAAATTTTATTACCAAGGGAAAAAAAAGGGCGAAATGATAAGAGTATTATAATTAATTACCGTATTAAAGTGGGAGGAGTTCTTAGGTACTCTGAGTACCACGTAATTTGTACTCTAACCAATGGAAAGCCCCCAAATCACATGGTGGGACCCACGCTTTTCGCGCACACCCTCCCTCTCTCCATTTTTATTTTATTTCTCGGTCTGTCAACTCTCTCTCAATTTTCAATTTTTAATCGGACCAGCTGGGTGCTCATTTTTTATATCATTACTCAAAACTCCTTCCATCTAAATCGTCCGAATCTGCTTAAGAAAACAGTACGGAAATACTAATAATATTTTAACAAGGAGGTTTAGGTATATTACCACTCAACAAAGTTCCTATCTAATTCTCCCAATTTCCTGAATTATAAAAAAATTAAAAATTAAAGTTATATCTATCACCATAAAATATTTTTCTAGTAATAATTAATATTTTAAACTAATTTTTTATACATCCAATATTTTAAAATATATTTTAGTATTAGTCAGTATTTTAAATTTTTATATATCTAGAACCATAAAATATTTTTTTTAAATTATTTAAAATCTTAAATTTAGGGTGTTTATTGATATTAAAAAATATATTATAAAACTATAATTATACCAAAAGCTATTTTAAAATACTATGTATTAATAAAAAAGTAATTTAGGGTGTTTAATATATTAAAAATCAACTTAAAATAGTGAGTGCTTTTAAAACGAATAATTTAGAATGCTGGTATTGTAAGGACTTTTCTTATGGGTTTAGTTTAGCCAACTCCTGTTGAGATAGTCGGAGAAATTTTAGGTCCCTCGAACCTAAATTTTTAAAAAAAAAAATTGGCATAAATTTTAGTTTAAAAAAAATTAAAATAAATAGTTATATTCATCTATAAGTGCTTTTGAGTTAAACTATAATTTAAAACCATGATTTTAAATAAGCTATTGAAATTAGTTTTTAAAACAGTAAAAGAGTTTATACACTATCCAATTACTATATTACCTTTACTTTTTTTATACCCTCTCTCATCTCTCTTTTCCACCATCCCTCCTCTCTATTCTCTATCATCTCTCCTCTCTCCTCTCTCTTCTCTACCCTCTCTTCTCTCTCCTACTTTTAATCAAATCATACATTTTTTTTAGTAATTACCAATATAAAAAATCATTCTAAAAATAACTATCAAAATACTTATTTATTCAGAACTACTTTTTTTTATAATCTCTTAGCTTTTTTTCCATAAATTATCCAAAAAAAATTATAAACCTTTTTTTTAAATTTTATTCAAACATACACTTAGTTGAAAGAGAATAAAAATTGGGAGGGAGGGAGGGAGGGAGAGTTGACAGACCGAGAAATAAAATAAAAATGGAGAGAGGGAGGGGGTGTGCGTGAAGACATAAAGCTGAGAGATAAAAGGCTGCAAAAAGCGTGGGTCCAACAGTGTGATTTGGTGGCTTTCCATTGGTTAGAGTACAAACTACGTGGCACTCTCAGAGTACCTAAGAATTCCTCTTAAAGTAGGTGGTTAAAATGGACAAAACTTATTTCCAGTCATCAGTGTGCCAATCAGATGCTGCCGCATGAATCATTTTTTACACATCAGCACTCAATTCCAAAGTCCTATTAAACCACTGTTGGGGCCCACTAAAATTTCTTCTTCTCTACGATTTCCAGTGAGATACCATAAGAGCATTAAACAGAAATAGAATAGAATCACGGTACGATTAATTTATGTAGTTATCACTTCTCATATTTTCTTCTTAAAATTGCTCCTATCATATAGTTCCTATAAATGCAGCTCTCCCTCTTCCTCACTCATCAAACAAACCAACCGACAACGTCAAAAACACAGAAACAAATTAAACGGGTCCTCCTCCTCCTCATCAAACCTCAACAACATAATATCTTCACCGATGATTGCATCTTAAGTTGCCCTAGCCGGGAGCTCGCCTTAAGACTGGCTCAATTCTCACAAGAAGAAGGCTCGAGACGAGGTGGGCGTGCCGCCGATGACGTGGGATGACAAGGTGGCAGCCTACGCTCGGAGCTACGCCGATAAGAGGGTCAGTGACTGCGCACTGGAGCACTAAGGTGGACCCTACGGTGAGAACCTGGCTGAGAACTACGGTGATATGGACGGCAACGACTCCGTCAACTTCTGGGTGTCGGAGAAGCCCAACTACGACTATGAGTCCAACAAGTGCGTAAACGACGAGTGTGGGCATTATACGCAGGTCGTTTGGCACGATTCTGTTGTCTTGGGTGTGCTAAGGCTAAGTGCAACAATGGTTTGATGCTTCTAATTTGTAGCTATGATCCACCAGGCAACATTGAAGGCCAGCGACCATATAATAATAAAGGCATGATTAATCACTATTAATTTACATATATACATTCATCTATCTATATAATTATTATTGTTAATTAGTCATAATTACAGGATCTTGAATTGTCGTTTAGAGAATGATGCGAATGGAACTGGGAAAAATTTTAAAGAATGATGTAACATTCAAGGTAAGATTGGCTAATGGCTTGACTTATTTTCCTTTTTTTATTTTATCTTCTTTTGTTTTTTGGGTCACCAGCCAAAACTGAAAATCTCATCACATTTTTCTTTTTTAAATATGCGAATTTTAATCACCAGAGAAAAAACTATATAAGAAACATGATTCGACCAGACTAAATGTGAGTAATCGTTTTTATTTTGCTCTCCTAATGAGACATATAGAATTATTTTTTACTAATAACCCTATAGCCAAGAGACATATAAACTTCAATGTAAGTGAGGAGTTACCTACTGGTTTAATTTCGTATGTGACATCATACCATTAGTAACTGCCCATTTAATTAAAAACTTATAATTAAGGGCATTTTTACATTTTCCTTGACACAGAAAGAAGATGTACTATTTATAAATTATCAAATAAGTGCAGCTCATTTCAAACTCTATAATATATATAAAAATGTGTATAGTTTTAATTTATATAGGATGAGGAAAAATATATTTGATCAATTTTTTTTTAAAAAAATTGATATATAGGCACACATGCATTCTGTTAATTTTACATTCTCTTTCAATATTAACCTCTTACAAGTCAATTAAAAAATATTACTCCACCGGCCCTAAATATATGACATATTTAATTAATTTGATTAGATTAAAAAAGTTGGTTATTATAGCATATTTTTCCTAAAGTACTATGATCATCTCCCTTAATTCATTTTCTCATTTTCTTCCTTAATTATTGTTGAGAGAGTATCAATAAAGATAATTTAAAAAAGAGTTGATAAATTTAGAAAATATATCTTATATTTAGGATCAAGATCAATTCACCAATTAAATCTTATATTTAGAACTGGAGGAGTGCTTGCTTTCAAAGTATTTCTTTTTTTATTTTTCTAAGCTGGAGGAGCACTAAATATAGGTACTTCTTACAGTGAGGATTCAAACATTAATTTTCTCTATTGTGAAGGACTAGCGCAACCCCTTCTGCTAGATCCAAATCTTGTTGATCAAAGTAATTCAAATTAGTGGAGAAGAGTAACTAAGAAGAGGTCATTACGACAGATTAAGACTAACAAATATTGATATGCCCAAATATAGAAGCCAAAATAATAGAAGATGACCAAAGTTAACGAGCAGCTCAATTAATTCTTTGTATATATTTCTATAATTAAACTAGCTTGTTCCTATAAATACCCCCCAACATTTTAGCTCATCGATCCCTATTACTTATTATCACACAACAAAATTCCAAAAAGAACAAAACATGATGAGGTCCTCATCGTCAAACCTAAACAATGTTGCGGCTATCTTCGTCGTGTGTTTATTCACCTTATCGTTTGCTGTCGTAGCCCTCGCCCAGGCTGAAGTACGTGCCTACCCTAACGTCCAAAGGATTTTCTTTTTTGCCAATAAAAAATTATTTATTATGTAATAATATATAACTAGACTCAGAATTATTTTTAATATATTAGGATGACCTGTTCTAACCAAATATTAAGTTATTTATCAGGATCAACCGAACCCGCCTAAAGAACAGGACCCATCAGCACAGCCTAAGGCACCAGCTGGATCTGGCGTAAGTTTCTTCATTTTTTTCTTCTCTTATACATGTTTAAATTTAGATATGTTTGATTAAATGATTATTATATCTCACATTTTAATACGTCTTAATCCCAAGCCCAAAAATTTGGTTTAGAGAAGATAATACCAGAATTTAGGAAAGATAATTCTAGCAATGATATAGCTAGTAAATTATTGAATATAACTGAATTATTGTTCGATGCATGCTATGCATCCATATAAAACCTTGGTATATATGTATTGCATGTGTTGTTGTCAAATAACTTTACATGATTAGGATCTTCTTCCACATATCAAATAGGAATCACCACTATGTGCGTCTCTTCTGGCTGTGTGAGATTATAAACAGAATGGAATCCGTAACTTTCTAAATACACGGGAACTTTCATGTTATGAGGCCATAAAAACATGCGCGATTAGAAAGAATAGGATTATGAATGCTCTAGCTAGGGCTTGTATGGAAAAACACTAACATTGTGTTCATCATGATCAGAGCACTCCTCAGGCGTGGCTGGACGCCGACAACGAGGCACGGGCAGAGGTGGGTGTGCCGCCGCTGGTGTGGGACGAGACCCTGGTGGAGTATGCTCAGAAATACGAGGACTCAAGGCACGAGCAGTGAGAGTTTGAGCACTAGATGGGGCCATACGGTGAGAACCTGGCTGATGAACTACGAGGAAATGGAAGGCACGGACGCCGTGAAGTTCTGGTGCACCGAGAAGGCGGACTACGACCACAAAACCAACACTTAATGCAGAACCGGCGAGTGGAAATGTGGACACTACACTCAAATGGTTGCACGAAAATCCACTTCTGTTGGTTGTGCTAAGTCAAGTGCAAGAACAATTGGATGTTCGTGATTTGCAGCTATTACCCGGTCGGCAACATTGAAGGCGAAAAACCTTACTGATCAATATATATATAAAAGCCCCTGATTCTGATGAAGTTCTGATGATGATGATGCATGATATCACCATGAGGTTGATGCATAGAAGCAAACGGCTCATGCATGATGAGTTAGAATAAGAACTATGTCGTTGCATTAGTTTAATTATATTATGTGCAGTGTTGATTAACTGTTAGAATTTGTGTAATGGCCAGGATTATAATGATGGCCAGCTAGCTGTGTGTATGAATTCATTTAGGGATTTTATTATCAGATTTAATTATTGGTTTTAGTTGTGATCAATATAATTACATCAGTTTATGTTATTTCATTTAATTACTTTCCTGCCTCGCTATATATAAACCAGATTATTCTCAATATTTTCCGTGTATATATAAATATAATTTTTATAATATATAATAAAATTCATAAAAAAATTCATGATATATGAGTTATGGATAATCCCATTTATTCTAAGTTGGGAAGGCAAGTTAGACTTCTTGAGAAATAGTGAAACACATCTTACTTGGTTCGCAAAAATGCTTAAGAAAGTACTTCCTCCGCAAAACCCAAGTAAGTTCTATTTTTTTAAGTATTTTTGTCTTTCAAATCAAAAAATAATATATATATATATATGAATGTGTCTGTATATATATATTTTAAAAAAAAATAACTGTCTGAGAAATACAAAATAGCAACTTATAATATATTAACTTTATGACATTTTTTAAATAGGATAGAAATAAGTCAAGTCAGATCATGTTTGGCTAAATAGATCTAAGCTTGTACCAAGATTTTAAAGCACGAGCCTAAGCATATGGAGGCTTTTTTTTGGCTCAAGCTGAGCCTTTAAAATGCTTACTAGACTTAAAGCTTTTTCTCTAAAAATACCTTATACTTCAAGTTTTAAAAGCTATACTTTAAATCTATCAAAATCTATATTTATGTAGGCTTTTAATATATTTTAAAGCTTACATATTTATAAATATAATACCTTTAATATACTTTGAATCTATTTATAACCTATATATAATTAAATAGGTTAAATTTGTAGGCTTGTAGACCGTAGAAAGAAAACACTGACCTATTTAAATCTATAGACTTTTAAATAGGCATAAAATTTAGCTTATTTATCAACATGTCAAGCCTTATCAAACTCTATCCAGACCAAGCCATAAGCTATTATTAAATGTCTGACCTATTTTCAAACTTAGTACTAAATATGTTATAGGTAATTGAATTACTTCCTTATTTCCAAACCATAATGGCTTACTTCCTTATGTAATTGAATTAAGCAAGGTCTTAAAAAGTATAATACATTATATTTAGTTTATGAATAATATAACTATAGTATAATCCTGCTTGCCTTAAAAAACATATATTATATACCCAATATATTAATATAAGAAAAAACTTATATGGTATTACAAATTATTAAATATTGGGATTGATTAATTAGTACATATACGTATATAATTATTAAAAAATAAAATAAAATATTTTTACAAGGCACAAGCCATTTCATAATTCCGTTATTAAAATAAATCCTCATGATGGTTGATTTAAAACTGAAAAAGAAGGCCCCTATCATTATTATTATAATAATAAATTGCTGACCAGGAATAAACGTGATGATCAGAAGTTGAAGCCGCCCACGACCATAAAGCTTATCTTATTATGAGCCCCCAATTTTATCTACAAAAGTTCCATTTTCGAAAATTGAGACTAAATTAAATATTCTTTTAATTACTGTTTGCTTTGAATGGCATGTGCTTTTCTTTTCTTTTCTTTTTGAATAAAAACAATATATAAATTATATAAAACCACACAACTTTTTTTTTTTACCCACACGGTTCACCAGAACTTTATCCCGACTACATCCGGATCTGACCCGCCTCACGCACCTGGCTATAGTGGGTGAGTCTCTCAACGGGAATTTTCTATATACGCCAAGGCTCGAACTCAAGACCTCACTTAAACGATACCGAATAACTTACCACTCAGACTAACCCCCGTTGGCTAAAACCACACAACTTAGTTGAATGGCATGGGCTTTTCTTAAGTAATTTTATATCTTCTATGCAATATCAATTATAAACTAATTAATTAACAAGAGTTAAGTTTAGTTAAAGACATTAATTCTTCAAAACGTAATAAACCAATATTCAAGAGAAGATCAATGGCAGTCGTGGGTTCAAGAGAAAACAAGTTATACTCATTTAAATACAAAATCTCAAATTTAAATATACGTGAATATAAAAAGTTTATTTGAGAAAGTTTCATTCCATTTAGAGTTTAAAAGTGGTCAAATATAATAAAAGATGTTAAAAAAATGAGAAGTTCCCTTTATACTCGAAAGTCACTTGCCAAGCAGCTTGCAGATATATGGAAAATTAAGGACTTCCTTTCACAACAAAAAAAATAGACACATTTCCTCTATACTATATAGAGAATTAATTTGTAATTAATACAGCTTGTTATAATTTTTTTTTATTTCTTTTTGTTTATAAAGGAAAATACATTATATACTGATATATCCACAGAACTCTTTGAAAGAAATTATTTTTGGATTTGGTGAAAGGGTTATATATGCTTACATATTTTTTGAATATTCCAAACACGCAACTGCATTTCTTGGACTAACTTTTTTTATGCAAGAAAGTGACCTATATATGACTTTGAGTTAATTGAATAAGGACAATTCCATTAGGAATGCATGGGCAATAATATCCATTTAAATGCGTGGACCAACTATATTATAAACTTAAGGTTCAAATCTTACATTGTTAAAAATAGCCTATAGGGGGAAGCATCATGGTCGCAAAATTTAGATTTAGATTAGTTAATTATTCAGATACCTAATAATAGGATATAGAAAAAACGTCGGATATTGTGGTGGCCCAAGGGGTTATAAAAAAATAATATGTATTTAAATAATATAATAGCTATGAATAAAAGTTGATCCAATTAGCAAAAAGTTAACTTATAATCTATAAAATTATGAGTTTAAATTTTGCTATAGATATAAGCACTTTATTAGCAGACGATCTATAAATACTTTTATATAGAGGCTGACATGCCATGGCTCTAATTAACATTTGAGCACCAAACTCAACTGAACTTTTTATTAACAAATAAAAAAAATAATGTGGCGGCTGAAGATCAAAGCGGCAGCTACCGGAGACAAAACCTTTCTTAATAACATGTTGGGCATGTGAAGATCCGTGGCCTAAGTAAAAGAATAACTACTTAACTCCGTACCTCGTTGGGATTTTTTATCTTTGGTCAAAGCCATCGCATCGAAATTCTTTCCTGATGAAGAAATGGAAAGTTTACTTAGCTTTGGGCATATTCCATATGAATTAATTAATGGCAATGTCCATATATCAATTACTACATTCGCAAGGTTATTTCAGTGCAGCAGTATTATGTTTCAATTTATATAAGGCTATTTACATATTATTATGAATAATTCATATCTTTTGAATTTATATATTCTATTATGCTGCCTTATTAAATACAGTCTATTTCTTTTATATATTTAAATAAAAATAAAATTGAAAAATAAAATTAAGCCCAATATAAAAAAAAATTGGATAATTAACTATTATGGATAACCATATTTGTAGGGAGAAGGAAAGTCGTTGTTAAAGAAAACTAAAACACTATCAAAAGAAATAAAATAAATAAATAAATAACCAACATCTTCATGACGTGTTATAACTTGCGATTATGCATGACCTTCACATTGTATTTAAGTATTTAACTATTCATAGTGAATCAGATTCAATAATTTTGAAAATAACGTTCATATATTAATCCACAAGTTGACCAATAGGGCATACTGGATTATTATTGTTCTAAGTGTCCAAAAGCACCGCAATATCAATATCAAATTTAAAATTTATAAAGTTTTGTCATTCATAGATTATAAATAATAATGTTTTGTTATTTTAGAGTTTTGGTTTTGTTACAAAATATTTGTTGCTATATAAACCTTCAATAAAGTATTACTTATTTTTTTAACTATTTTACACTTTGTTAATACAAATGATATAGGAGGAATATTAACAAGTGTTGGTGTTGATTCTAGTAAAAATATCGGTTCGTGTTTAAACTCGTGTGAATATATTCGATCTTTTATATGATTTGAGTTGTATACTTAGCTTGTTGTCAATGGGACAATCTATAATGAAATCATTATAGATTTATTTTCTACGTTTATAACTATTTTTTTAATAAATTTTTAAATAATATAACCGATTTAAAATTAAATGTAGCATTCATAATATCTATATATACTCGCATCCCATCTCTTTTATCTTCACCAATAGCTCCTCAATCACCATGGGACGTAACCCTATCATTTTCTCAACCTCACTTCTTCTCCTCATCGTCTTAGCCATCACGCATGTCTCCGATGCTCAAGACTCGCCCCAAGACTTCGTCAACGCTCAGAACGCCGCCCGTGATCAAGTCCGCGTCAGACACATATCATGGGATGATAGGGTGGCCTCCTTCGCTCGCAACTACCTGAGCCAGTTTAGAGACAGCTGCCAGATGGTTCACTCCGGCGGCCCCTATGGTGAGAACCTCGCCTGGGGCTATCCTGACCTCACCGGCACCGCCGCCGTCAAGATGTGGGTCGATGAGAAGAAATTTTACGATTATAACTCAAACTCGTGCGTTGGAGGAGAGTGCCGACACTACACTCAGGTGGTTTGGCGGGACTCGGTTCGACTCGGTTGTGCGAAAGTGAGGTGTAACAACAATCGTGGGACTCTTATCAGCTGTAACTATGACCCTCCGGGCAATTATATTGGTCGGCGTCCTTATGATAATCCTCTCTTCCAAGTTCCCCTTAGCTTTAGAAAGAATTTAAAAGATGATTAAGTGGGACTTCTAAGGTTTGTGTTTGTATGTGTATGAATAAAATGAAGTCGGTCTGGCTGTGCGTGAATATGTACGTGTGTTTCAGAAGGTTATGTTCGGTTGTGTGATTTGGTTTTGGATCACAGACGAAATAAAAATAGAGTTTGATGGTGTTTGTTTAATTTCTGTACTTCTCACCAAGAAGAATCATAATCTTTTAGTTAATAATTTATTTAAAAATTTAATTATTAATAAAATATAATAATATTATATAATTTATATAACTGACTTTATTTAGTAGGATAATATTTATTATTACTGTATGCTTGATGAGGATGAGCAACGTTGAAAGATCTAAAGTATTACAATTAGTCAAAATTAGATAATTGTACGTCCTTTTCATTTTGACCATTTCTCTTATTTTTGTAAATTACCGTGCGATATAATTAGTGGATATTGAGGAAAATTTTCTTTTTAAACATTAATCCTCGTAATAAACTAGATTTTATATAAATGTTAATAGGCTTCTTAAAGTGTGACTGTGTGAGATAAGGAAGGATTGATGGTTCATGGTCTTGTATATAACTATATATGCCATTTTGGCTCCTCTTGAAGAAATTTATGAATGGTAATTAGTGAACGTATCATGCTGTTAATATCAGTTGGCACATGCCCAAGGAGATGAGGAACGTTGAATGTAGTATTCCTATTAATCAAAATTAGATGCATGTCACTTTCATTAATTTGACCATTTCTCTTATTTTAATTTGTTTACCGTGATATATATATATAGTGCTTAGAATTAGAATTTGCCTTGTTAACTTCACTTAAGTTCCTGTTTAACGTCTTAAACAGGAAATTATCTGTTTTTTTTTCATTAAAAGAAAGTGACCTATAGATGAGTTAGAGTTAATGAATTGAATAAGGAACAATGCAATTAAGAATGCATGGTTAATAATAGGCATTTAAATAATATGGCGGCTGAAGAAGAAGCAGCCATTACTAAAGACAAATCACCTTTCTTGGTTATTACTACAAGCTACTTCACTCAGCGCCTCTTGCTCCAATCTAATTAATATTACTACCTCATGTTCTACTTTTTTTTATCTAAAAAAATTAAATAAACTAATTAATTATAACTAGTATAAAAGCTAGTTGATAAATTTGGATAAACGACTAAAGAATGTATAATATAATTATAACTAAGGAATGTATAATATAAATTCGTCTAAAATCATACTTTTGCCTTAAGACTCACCTGGAGACTTTGTCAACGCCCACAACGCCGCCGTCAGGCAAATTGGCATCGGACACTTTCATGGGACGAAAAGGTGGCCTCCTACGCTCGCAACTACTTGAACCGGTTGAGAAGCAGCTGCCAGATGGTTCGCTCAGGCGGCCCCTACAGCGAGAACCTCGCTGCCGTCAAGATGTGGGTCGATGAGAAGAAATTCTACAATTATAACTCCGACTCGTGCGTGGGAGGAGAGTGCAGGCACTACACTCAGGTGGTTTGGCGTACTCGGTTCGACTCGGTTGTGCGAAGGTGAAGGGCAACAACAATCGTGGGTGGGACTCTGATCAGCTGTAACTATGACCCTCGGGCAATATTATTGGTCGGCGTCCTTATGATAATCCTTTCTTCCAAGTTCCACTCAGCTTCAATAAGGGCTTACAAGATGATTAAGTGCAACTTCTAGGGTTCGTGTGTGTGTGTGTGTGAAAATAAAACGACGAGCGAGGTTGGGTTGATGATCGCATAGGTGTATGAGTTTCAGATATACATGTCTCCCTATGTGCTTTGGTTTTGATCATCAATGAAATAAAAACGGAGTTTGATTATGTGTGTTTCCATGCTTCTCAAGATCAGTCTAGATATCTTTGATAAATTAAATAAGGGTTAAAGTCTAATTTTATCACAAAAATTTTTTCCGAAAATTTTTGTTGGATTAATTTTTCTTTAGAAAATGAGTAATATTACTTTTCATTATTAAAACTATTAACAATTAACATTAGTTTTTAATAATTAGCATAAATTTGTTTTGTTTTAAATACTTTTGAGGCAAAATTAATTCAATAAAAATTTCTATGTACCCATAACTCTTACGCAAAAATTTATAGGATGAAATTGGATCTTGTAGGTAATATTACTTGTTCAAAATTTCAAGCCAGGTTATTATCAAAAAAAAAAAAATTCAAGCCAGGTGAGTACTTCAAAAGATTTTTTTTAAGTGAAAATCCCATATAAATAGCATTCAAATTTCAAAAACTCAAATTAATGATTCTAATAACACAAAGGACATGTCGGTCTATAGGTATTAAATTTGGATTTGTAAGTTTTAGCAAATTACTTCCATGCCCTTTCTCTCGCTGCTAAAGCTCCCACCGCCCTCTCTCTCCTGCGCTCCACCAAATCATCTTCCACCAACTCCTCCATCGTGTTAGGTAAATATCTTTCACCTCCTTTAGTCAATTTATTAATTCACACAAATTATTAACATGGTTAGTTAAGTCTAGCGAAATGGGTCTATGCATGTATGTGTTCCATAAAAAGGAAAACAACTTTGCATATGAGCATCACTATTTTTTTGCATAGCCTAATTCGACCTATAATATTGTATTTAAAAGACTAGTTATCTATTTTTTTTGTTGTTGTCCACCTGGTTCACCGGAGCTTTGCCCCGACTACATCTGGATCCAACCAGTTATCTATTAGTTATACTAATTGGTGATACTGATTTTTTTTTTTTGGTACAATGGTGATACTGATATCGATATTCACCATGTGGGAGACGAGCTATGGGAACATTTGTGGGCTTTGATCGAATCTTTGTTGCCCAGGGGACTGGATTAAAGGGCCCAAAACTAAACAAGAATATATTTGTGGACTTTTTGACTCTGTTGTGAATATGATTTTTTTTCTTTTGAGTGGAGAAAGACATTCTAATTTTGATAATTTAAAATTTTAGTTATTAAGCTTAATAAAATATATAAGTTTATTTTTTAAAATATAAAAATTAATATTTTAAATAGTTAAATTATAGTACTAGGTTACATCAAGTCGAAGACAAAAAAATTAATTTTCTTAAAAGTATAGGTGGAAACTTCAGATTTTGTTGATGGATTTAAAGAAGTCACGGTGCCTGTGATTGTGTAATTCATATTAATAAAGATGGTAAAGATATATTTATCACCTTACATTAATGTTAAAATTATAATTAATACTTTATAATATTTAAATTGGTATAATTTTATTTTTTATTAACAGAATCACAAACTTTCACCTGATCTATGGGATGTAAATTTTTTATTTTAACGTATTATTATTTAAAAATTTATATGTATAATATTGTTTTAAATAAATATCCTGAATAAACTTTTAAAATTTTTTAATCTTTAGATATGAGTTCTAAACGAGCTCAATTTTAGAATTTATTGGATGTCTTTTGTTAAACAACACTTACACATATAGCCTTCCAAATAATCACATGCATAAATAAAAATGGTTTGATTCGAAGGAAAGTAAGCTCAAGACTTAGTCAAATCTTGACCCAACATGTGCTCTCTATTTAATATTGATAGTCTTCCGATCTCATTTGCAGTCAATAATACTCAACACAATGAACGAGAAGGGTATGAAATAACTGGGAAAATAAAATGTAAATAGTCCTATTCACACCATTTGGATTTTAAATTATACTCTTGTTATCTAAATATAAAAGTTAATTAATTTTTAAAAAAATTAAAAAATTAAATAAATCAGTTAATTATGATCAAATTTAACCTTTTAAGATAAATTTATATTATATACTTCTTAATTTATTTAAATTAATTTATTAACTCTTATATAATTAATTGATATTTTTTTAATCTATTTAAAAAAATTAATTAATTTTTATATTTAAAATTAGAAGAGTATTACAAAGTCTTTGACTTGCATTGCGGTTCTCTAGATTTGTGACACTTCATATAAGAGTTTGTCTCTGTGTTTAGCTGGTAATTACATTTGTATCAGACAGGCATATCACTAACTGTATTTCTGTGGATGCCATACTTGTTAGATTTTCATCTAACAAACAGTAGCCCTGTTATAATCTATATAATAATTATCCCTTCTAATCTTAATATAAGAGTTAGTTTATTAATTTAGATAAATTAAAAAATATATAATATAGAGTTAGTTTATTAATTTAAGTAAATTAAAAAATATATAATATAAATTTGTTTTAAAATTATATTTAATTATAATTAATTAATTAATTTAATTTTATTAATTTATTTAAATTAGTTAATTGACTGATATATTATGAAATGGAGGGGAGTACTAAACTTATAATAATCAATCTCTTTTATTTGTTTATTATTGTCAACACACCAAAGGAACTTCTACGTAACTGCTACGTAGGTGGGAATTAGAAGTGTTCAACCCTGTTTTTTTTTATTGAAGGACTCCGACTGAGAAATTAAAGATAAAAAAGCTTATTACTTTCCAGGCCATGTCAACTCATTCATCAAATAGAGATCTCATCTTCTGAATCTTGAACTCTTTCATCTTTGAGCATTTGCAAAATGAATCCTGTTTCAGTTTCTTTCAGTTTTCTCCTCCAAATCTTCGTGTGGTTATTATTATTGGCCTGTCTCTTTATAACAACAACATGCCATGGTTCTGAGAGTGATTATGAAACCCATTGCTTGAAATCCGTCAAACAATCACTTGATCCATTCAATCAGTTATCTGACTGGGATTTCAACACAAATTCCAAAGACTCCAACTTTTGTGGATTCTCTGGTGTTCAATGCTTCGACATCGACGAACAGAGAGTAGTATCAAGTCTCAATCTTTCTAACATGGGACTAAAGGGACCATTCCCTAAAGGTATTGAAAATTGTTCATCACTGCAAATTCTTGACCTTTCCAAAAACGATATTTCAGGTGAGATTCCTAAAGTTGTTGCCAACTTATATTCACTGGTCAACCTTAAACTTGATGACAACCAGCTATCTGGTGAAATCCCTCATGAAATTGGGTTGCTTCCTCAAATGGAATCTTTTAATGTTGCCAACAATTTTTTGTCAGGGGAAGTTCCTGTCTTTACCAGAAGTGCTCATTTTATGTTGAGCTATGCCAATAATAGTGGGCTTTGCGGGTATTCTGTAGATCTAGAACCCTGTGATGATGACAAATCTTCTGATAGATCATTCTGGTACAGTTTTGCAATTGCTTACGTTTGTTCTGCAACCTCAGTCATAGTTTCTTTCATGTACTATTGCCAACCTTGGAGAGTACTCTTGAAGAAAAGGAGGAGAAATGCTGTGTCTTCTTCTAGAAGAAAGAGACAGAACATTATTCAAACTCGTACTACACAAGTTGCTGAGTTGCTTCCCTTTGCATTGCAAGAGCAAGGAATCAAAGAGGTAATCTCTGTCTTTCTTCCCTCTGTTATGTTGTACTTATGCTCAAGTATCAATTTCGTTAGCAATTTTTATTAATATTCTAATAGATTCTGACAATGTAAATTGGTAAATTATGCATTTTTTATCAGCCAATGGTTTAAAATGTGTCATTCTACTTTTGTGATTTGTTCTTATACCATCAAACCTCTATATGTTAGTGTTATTATTTTCATACATTCATATACTAAGAATCATGAGAATGTTAAAAAAAAGGGTAAAAAGTCCCTATTTAAAAATTTTATTTACCAAAAAGATTTGATATGCTTTTTATATACAAAAAGTACTGATATTTTGAAGATCATACATAGAGAGTTCTAATACTTAAACTCATGTGAATAAAATTTTTAAACAGTAACTTTTCACCAATTTTCACATATTAAAACAATGAACATAATTTTCAAAAAGATATGGTTTAAAACCTTAAATTTGTTCATTTATATCTTGAATGGTCTCATACTGTTTTGTGGATGCTAATGTCTGATGAATTTAAAGTAATAATTTCAACTCTCAAAACCGAACCCAAGTAATGGTCCTAATGTAGATCTGAAAATAACAGCGATTAAGCGGCATAGCCAAACAAATCATAAGGAGTTAAATAACATATATAGAGTAAAATCAAATCAGACAAACTAATTGTCCACCTAATCAAAGATATTTTCAATTTTATTATTACCCATTATCCTTGCTAACGCATTTTGGGATATCCGGCACACAGCTCTCAGCAATGTTGGAGAGGCTGATTTCAAGAATAAACTTTGGGGAACTATGTGAGGCAACTAATTACTTCAGCACAGACAATGTCTTAGGATTTGGAAGAACAGGGATCGTGTACAAGGCCAAGCTACCAAATAACAACTATTTCATGGCGGTTAAAAGACTCTATGATTCTCAACTGTACAAGACAGAGTTCTTACTAGAAACTATGGTCCCAGGAAAACACAGACACCACAACATAGTCCCTCTTGTCGGATTCTGTCTGAACAAAAACGAAAGGCTTCTGGTTTATGAATACATGTCAAATGGAAAACTCCAAGATTGGCTACAATCTGAATCTGATGATGGACCCCAACATCAAGCTATGGTATTATTAGAATGGCCTATTAGGGTTTATATTGCTCTTGGGTTAGCTAGAGGCTTGTCTTGGCTTCACAACAAGTGCAACATTATTCATCTGAATCTGAGTTCTGAGTGTGTTCTTCTCAGCAAAGATTTCGAACCCAAAATTTCAAACTTTGGCAAGGCCAAGTTCATCAATCAGAACATGAACGATCATTTGAGGAAGGGTTCCGTGGAGAAGGATGTTTATGGTTTTGGAGTAATTCTTTTGGAGCTCATAACTGGGAAGAGATTGAATGATCCAACCACGGATTCTTCTTCTTTGATGAAATTAATCAGTAGTTGCGATTTTTATAATGGGATTGATAAGTTTCTGATTGGGAAAGGATTTGATGAGAAAATATTTGGTCTGATTGAAGTTGCAAGTGATTGTGTCAAGCCTTGTTTGGCGCAGAGACCAAAGATGGTTGAAGCATACAGAAGAATCAGAGCTTTGTGGGAGGGCTATGGGCCCATGTCTGCTTCTGCAAGTCTAAAGCTATCTACGGTTTGTCCTATGGAGATAACATGTGAACATGAAATTGAATGCCTTCAATGAGTTGTAAATTTACTTTCTTTTTCCCTATAATTAAGAAATTGTACCTATATATTAACAATAACATCATACAATGTATGTTTGTGGAGGGCATTACCCTCTTCTCCTTCTCTTACTATTTTTTTCACCTCTACGATAAACACAAATGAACAGTTTAGATTAATTTTTTTTTATTTCTTTTGATAAAAATGCACCTTATCCTTTAACTTTATTTTTTAATTTTATAACGTATATTTTAGTTGTCTAACTCTAACATCGTTTTATTAACAAAAAAATGTGTATATTGAAATTTTAAATGTGGATAAAATTTTCTTGTATAAATAATTTTTTAAAATAACAGACATAAAAAAAGTGATCATTTGAGTCTAATAGTGTTAAAGTTAGAGGGTTAGAAAAATATTTTATAAGATTAAGGGACTAAAATAAAATTTTATATAAAGTTAGGAGACTAAATTTGATTATTCATTTTTTTAATACAATATTTTAGTAATAATTTTTAAAAAGATAAAATTTAAACCGTTTAAATATTAATCTACTGATTAAAAAAGAAACAAGAGGGAAAGGAAGAGGAAGAGGAGAGAAACCATAACCTTGTTTGTGGTATTTCTTATAAATATAAATTAGCACTGCAATCTTCAACCTCCTCAGAATTTGCAAGTGGCTGCGCTGTGTTCGATTCAACACTTGCCAAGTTGCCATATCAAATATGACGTCTTCTTGGAATTTAAATAAAATGGGCAGAGTGCAAGATGGAAATGAGTAATATTTGTCACACTTATTATACCAAATCTGAATAATTTTGCATTTTGCTGGGGTATTTTATCTGAGATATAGCCCTATGTATAATGTAACAGAGATTAAAAAAAAGGGTTTTTTTATTATATCTCTTTGCATCAAGAAATATATATATATGTAGTGGGGGATGTTGAAAGCAATATTTCTGTGATAAAAAATTATGTCGGATATTATATAGACACTTTGATGTACAAGTAAGTTTGAATCAGATAATACATCATAATCATAATCATAATTTAAGTAACATGCGATTCATGTTTTTGAGTTTTATAAAACCACTATGTGTTAAATTTTTGTATCAAAGAAACAATGACTTTAGTTATTTAATTGTTTATGAGTATGGAATAAACTTTTACCACTAGGCTCTTATTCTATGAGACTTTTGAATACCTCTCTCTATACGGTTATACTACTGTCGCCACTCGTCACAAAGCATATATGTTCTCACGACTCAGTCTTTAGATGTTTCGCATCAACTGCCATGGGATGTGACAGTTGGAGGAGATATATCCCAAGCATTCCCTATTGTCTCGTGCGATCTTTAATTTATTACTCTAAACTATGCAAACTAATTTTGGATCTCTTTGCTGTAATTTTGGTATTGGTGAGTTCGATGGTTAATTTAGTTATCAATAGTTGTCAAGTCTGTTTACTAGTTAGATGCTAATAGAATATTTTGAGTTCACTGATAACCTTATAGTCTAATAGCATCAAACTTCTCCTGTAATTTTATGTTGTTAGTGCCTAACCTTCCAATTTAAATAAATGAATGTTACTGAGTCTTTCTAACTAACTCTCTTTTGGATACCAAAGGGTACTTGGTTTAGTGGTGAATAAGTTAAATTACAAAATGAGCGAATTGTATTCATCTGATAATAACATCTTAAAAACGCTCTAGATATTAGGTGACTCAAAGGGTTACGTTATGGGGGAAAACTCTTTTAGGATTTAGTGTTGCCCTATATCTTTATTGAAAGTTCACAATCAGTGTTTTTGACGAACTTTCTTTGCAAAAATCCGTTAATTAGAACGCCAAAACTATATTCATACGTAATTAAGCTCTGCTTCATTACCAATATAATACTGGTTGCAGTTTAAAATCAATGCATTATTGGCATCGGAACAACCTCATCTTCTTCATTCATCTTGAAGAAAACTATCAAGACATGGCTTTACCTAAAATGGCCTCAATTAGCTTCCCACTAGTGCTGACTTTGATCGTGGCCACGGCCTACGCCCAGAACTCACCCAGAGACTATCTCAGGGCTCACAACAGTGCTCGAGACCACGTCGGGAATGGTCCGATGATGGGACCCAGACCTAGCCGATGAGGCGAAAGACTACGCCGACAAGCTCAAGGCACGTTGCAGGCTGGTGCCGTCCCGTGGCCCTTATGGCGAGAACCTCGCATGGAGCCGCGGCGACATGACGGAGGCCGAGGCGGTGAGCAGTTGGGTGGAGGAGAAGCCGTACTACGACTATATATGATTCGAACTCTTGCAAGGGTGGTCCGTGCCGGCAGTGTACTCAGGTGGTTTGGAAGAAATCAGTACAGAAAGACTGTGTTGGATTTCTTGTCTCCGACGCGGGTTTGGTAGAAGTCGTGGCGGTTGATTACGTTATGAGCAAGAGAATCCATGGTGGTTCTTAGATTGATAAGAAAATCATTGTCGTCTTCGTTCAATGTCGGCGGCGAAGCTCAGGCCATTCGGAAAGAGCCGCAGAAGATAGAAGAAGACAAGACAGAGAAGAGAGAAATAGATTGGTTTCCAGTCTTTGATGAATTGAATGAATGATTTGGTAGAGAAGAAGAAGGAAGAGATTAGATTGAGGGGGTATGAGTTCATGATTACACGCATCATCACCTTTTATATTTTTTTAATCCAAGCGTACATAGTCAGCTCTTTCGATGAATTAAAAAGTCAAATAAACTTTATTGTCCTTTGTTTAATGATTAGATTATAATCTTATCAAGAGAAGCAGCAGAAAGAAACAGTGTAAAATTTGAAATTTTCTATAAAATTTTAAAATAAGCTACATTATCTCTTCACAACAATAAATAGGGTATTCAAGATGTCCAGTGCCCGGAATGTCCGCTTGAGCCTGGAGAAAAATAGTCCTGCCTAATCCGAAAAAATTAGCCCAAAATACAGTTGGGCAAATTTGGGCCGGGCTAAGTGTCGGGTAAGGTAAGATACTGGATAAGATATATAGCCCTGCCTATTTTAGCTCGGCCCGAGGTATATATATTATATATATATATATTTTTTAATTCTATCTGATTTGTTTACGTTTGCCCAATGTCCAGTTGCCCTAATTTCTAAAAGTGTATGTTCCAGTTCAATCTTAGCTCTCCGCCTACGGTATATTTGGCGACCAGTTCAGTTCCCCACCCTCTTGCTCCTGTGAGTTTCCAGCGACGGCGTTGTCCATTGTTGTCACCGGTGTTCAAATCTCGTTCTTCTCGTGCCAGCTTCAGGTTCTTCTTTTTCTTTGTCTAGATCTCCATCTCTTTGCGATTCCTTTCTTTAATTTGACTGCAATCCGCAATTTTTCTCACAGGAAACTGCAATTTGCAAACTTTTTCCTTTCTCTCTCTCTCTTTATGTTCTTCTCTCTCTTTGTCTAGCTGTCTGAATCTGCATATTATTCCTCACAGGAAACTATGAGATTTGTTTGTTCTGGAAATTTATGGGTCTTGCTAGTATATTTGCTTTATTCTATGCAAGTTTCGTTAATAAAATTTATGCGTCTTGCTTGTATATTTGCTTTATTCTACTAACACGACTTAAGTACTGGAGGCTCATAGTTGCGTGCCTTGATTTCTCGTCAATTCCAACGTTCCTGTCAACCTTTTTTCTTCCTCTGCCTCTTCCTTTTCTATTCATTATTTACCTTTCCTATTTATTCTTTAGTTCAAGTGGTTAACAATTATTATCTATCTCCCTTCAAATTCAATATCTAGCGCATGTGTTCTTCAAATCCATATATACTCTTAATTGAATAAAAAATGATGATCATATTATTATAAGTAATAAATTGTATGTAATAAAGATCTACATGCACAAGCTTCTCCCAATTAATATCATTTACCTGATTGGGTCTAGATTTAGCTTCATTGAGAACCACACTAATGCCTCTTTTACGAAAAAGTTGAACTAACCATGAATTCAACAGATTCATAAAAGCAAGTATAGGTGGCAATCTGATGAGCTTATCCCAATTTGATGTTTTAGTTATTTATTTTTGGCAGTACAGCATCTATAGTTATTCTGTGTTAGTAGCGGCTGTCAAAGTTCTGCATTGCATTTGAACTTAAAGTTAAAAATACTTGGAGACCTGAAATTGATGTATTTTTTACTTGATAGAACTTTTTTCTTTGAAATTTATGAAAACTATATGTAAATGCAAATATTCCTCTGCCATTTGCATTGTTGTGACGAGAAAACACAATTTATTGAAGTTGTCATATTCTTTCCCGTCAACTGTTTTTCTCTATTTCATATCCCATGGTTTATTATACCCTTGTGATTTTTACATAACAGTTAATCCAGATTCAGCAAGGGTTACAATTTATTCACAGGTTTTCATTTATGTTGCATACATCACTTCTTCTATTCCTTTGGTCTGTAAGGTGCATGGATATCTGTTACTGCATGGATATTTGATAAGGTGCATGGATATCTGTTACTGCAAGAATTTCTCATTTCCTTACGTGTCAACTGTTTTTTCTCATACACCATATCCCTCCTCACTGGTCAATCTAGGGAAAATAATTGTATGATGTGGCATGGCTTTTTTGTTGCCTATTTGTTGTGACTTCGTGGTATCTTGTCCTTCTGCATCATTTCATTATTATACATTGAAATTAAATCTGTCAAAGAATATCCTCTTGTCATTTATAAATAATAAATTGTATGTTTTCGATTTACCATCTCTTCTCTTCTATCTCCCTTTAAAATTGTATGTTTTACAGACACACAGAGGGAATCAAACACAAGAATATGATGATTATATCATGTTTGAATGGATGATCAAGCTTTATGAGGTTTCCATGGCTAATTTCAAATTGAAGATACTTTGTTTGAATGGAAGCCCGCCTATGCTCAGCCTGAAATACTTAGGGATTTTATCGGGCAGGGCTGAGTACCATACTTTCTTTGGACAGGGCATCGTGCAGGGAGTTGCCCTGCCCAGCCCTGTCCATGTATACCCCTAACAACGAACACCTTATACTTATCGCGTGATGGAATTTAGACCATCTAAACTCTGATTTTGATGGTCTAATTTTAAAATTTTTAATCTACAATTTTTTTAATAGTAAATTTATTTTTTAAGAAAATATTATAAGATTATCTTTATTTTAAATTTTTTATTTATTAAAATAAAGTAATAGTCGAGATTATTATTTGCTGAAATATTTGAGGGAATTAATTTCATTTCTTTTTTTTCTTTTCCTTTTATAAGTATGGTTGGTTTTAAGACATAGTGTTTGAATAACAGTTTAAAAAAGGGTTTATGAAAGAAAAAAATTGACAGTTCTTAAAAAATAGTTTTTGGAGAAAAGTTTATAGAAAAAAAAGAGGTTCTGAATAAATAAATTTTTGGATAGTTATTACTAAAAAAATTTTATAATTAGAAAATTATTAAAAAATGTATAATTTTATTAAAAATATGATAGATGACAGAGAAATGAGGGTAGAAAAGAGAGATATGAGAAGAGAGAGGGGAGAGGGTATAAGAAAAAGTAATAATAAAATATTAATTGAATAGTTCATAAGTTCTTTTACTGCTCTAGAAGCTAGTCGTAGTAATTTACCTAAAATTTTAGTTTTAAATTATAATTTAATCTAAAAACTCTTTTGGTAAAATATGACTATTTATTTTATTTTTTTTAAATTAAAATTTAGGTTAAAAATACTTTAAAATTTTTTTTTCTCGAACAAGTACATAGTAGAAAGAAAAGGTAAAGTAAGTGATGATGAGAGAAGATGATGAGCCGCCATGAGCACTATGTGAATAAGCTGATTGATTGATTAATTAGATCAAAGTAAAGTTGTCAATAAGAATTAATACAGATAATAAAAAATAGACTCGTATTCCATAATAATATAGGTTTAATTTTTACTATTATCGTGAAGGCTCATTTAGTAGGTAATCTCATAAATCTTTTATAAGTACTCTCTAAACTCTAAGATTATGCCTTAATTTTGGTGGGAACTTGTGCCAAATTTACTTAAACGTTTTTTATTTTAAAAAAAGGGATCAAAGTGGATCTCATTAGCATTAAACTTTCTCACAAGGGTCCAAAACTTTAAGGAGTATGTAGATTGCCATTTTAAAAGAATTATGTATGAAAAAATATGCTATTTTAAAAAAAATAAATTATATTTATTATAAATAATTAATATAATTAATTTTTTTAATATACTTAAATTAGAATGATGGTGTTCCTCTTAACACTAATTAAGGATATACATAAAGCCCGCGGCTTGGTATATCCGCTCGAGCTCGCGATAAAAAATCCTGCCCAACCTGAAAAATATAGGATCGATTTGGGCATCGAGCTACAAAATACAGCCTATATTTTTTTTGGGCTGGGCACCAGGCAGGGGGTTGTCCTACCCTGCCCTGCCCATTAGCACTTATTCTTTTATTTTTTTATTTTTCCCCTTAGATGCTATACTTGGAAGGGAGAATATGATGTCTACTATGACTAAAGGGTCATTTTAGAAATATGAGTAGTTAAGTAGGTAAGTTATATCTTTTAAAATTTATAACTATATTAATTTTTTCTTTTTTTTAACTTTATTAATCATCATACGATTACATTACAAATTATGATTGTTTATTTTATTTTTTTCAAATATTTTACCCTTATTGATATTAGAAAAATTGATATAAAGTTGTAATTATAAACTATTTAGATTTCAAGACTTTTTTATATATATATGCACTAGATTTCAAGATTTTAATTATTATCTTTTTGTTACTTTATTCTTAGTGGATTATAGATATTATTTAACTCTTGAAGACATATGAATATGGTATTATTTTAGAAGTTCATAATTTCATATTTTTTCTCATAACATGATAATGGTATCACTACTTGGGCATGCCTAACCCTATATAATTATAACTTTTACTATGTAGAGTTGAGTATCGGGTTACAAAATACAGCCTATATTTTTTTCAAGTAAGGCACTAAGCAGGGGGTTACCCTACTCAGCCCTGCCTATATACACCCCTAACACTAACGAGCCTTATCCCAACTATTTTTGTAAATTACCATTACCCCCTCTTTTTCAATTTATAACACATTTTCTAGAGGAATAAGTTTATATTTGCTAATATAATAACTCAAATTTTTATATAAAAATTAGATAACTAATTTATGTAGATTAATTTTTTTTATTATATTAATTATTTATAACAAATTTAATTTAATTTTTTAAAATAAGATATTTAATCTTAGATAGAAATACATTCATATATATAATTAATAGAGATATTTTATAAAAAAATATAGATTTAAAAAATAAAATATATTAAAATTTTATATTTACAAAAATATAATTTATCAATTAATTTTTATATTAAACACACGACTCGAGGGAGTAATATGTTTTGGTGAAAATAATTCATTAGCGACCTTGTTTTGAAAATACTATTATGTGTCGATTAAGAAATTAGTTAAAAGGAACTTTTGCACTATAAGTTTTTTTTTTTTGCCCTATAAGCTAAGCATTCGCATAGGAACAATTGCCATCTGAAAGCTTTTTGTTCTTTTTTAGCACAACGTCATCCAGAAGTATAAAAAACCGTGCAATGTGGCCTTATTTTAACCCCTAAGACATTTGGCCATTAATTTTGTTTTTTTAACACTAGGCTCTACACTATTGGCTTCTTTGGATTCTTTTTCCCTTCTCACCTCATTTTTTTTATGGGAAAATGATTAAAAAAACTTTAAAAAAATGATAAATTCTAAATCAGCTGTTAACAACGAAACTGGAATCTCTCTGTTGACAACTCTATCTGCTGACCCTCCTATCCTCAAAATTATACCATTTTAAAGTATTTTTTAATAATATTCAGTATCTTAAAATAATTTTTTATGTTCTCATAATCCTAAAATATTTTTGGGATAATTAAGAATAAAATTACACTTAGTATCCTAAGATATTGGGTGTTAATAGAAAATATTTTAAAATATTAAAAATACTAAATATTACTTTACGATACTGAGTATTATAAAAAAAATATTTTATAGTGTTGAGAGTATAAAGAATTACTTCTAGGTGTTATTAAAAAAAATATTTTAAGATGTTAAGTAAACAAAAATTTTATTTTAAGATATTGAATAATATTAAAAAAATTTAAAATATTAAATATTTAAAAAAAAAATCCACCACCCTCATTTTATACCCAAAACGGGGTAGTTTTGGGTATAGGAGAGGCAACCGATGGAGCTTGGCCGCGGAGAGAAACCAACTCCATTAACAATAATATGATATTAATAATATCAAATTTTGCTTTAAAATTTACTAGAGTATTTTTCTATAATTTTTTTGTTTTGCTTTTTTTATACAAATGTTTTTGAAAAGGAGTTATGTTTACTCATGATCCAAAGGTATGACGAAATTTTTCTTCCTCCTAAGTGATACTAATACTGGGCAAAGTGAGCCGTCAATTATTCTTAGACATAAATCTAGGTGCCTAAGAGTTAATATGTCTCCCCAAACGTCGTAACTAGAATACAACAAAGTATACTTTTTAGGGATCGAACACGCTTTAAATAGTCGCATGTCTCACTAATTCGACAGCTGAATCACGGACGATGCATTTTATTATTATAAATAAAAGTTAGGTGGGTTTGACACCGGTCCCCAACTAAGGTCAATGCACAGCCCTAAGATTCAGAGAGTACTTACAAGGGACTTACGAGATCGTTTACCAAAGTAGTCCTCACAATAGTAACAAAAATTAAACTTGTATCTTTATAAGATACGAATCCGTTTCTTATTATCTATACTAACTTTTATTAGCCCTTTTTTATTAATATTATTTAGCTAAGGAAGCTCCTTTTTCTTTACTAGGCTCTACCCACACACACACAGATTTTGTTTGAAACAAAAAATATATTATTATTATTATTATTATTATTATTTTATACAAAAAAATTTAAACTTTAACTTTTTTTTGCTAAAAAACAGAAGACATTAAAAATATGCTGAACAACAGATTTTAGATTATTATAAAGTTGGAGTTAATTTTCTTTCAAGTTTCAAGAGCATACCCAAACAGATTTACGATTTGTACCAATTTTTTTTTTTAAGATACTGTCTGTTATTAAAAAATAATTTAAAATGATAAATATACTAAAAATAAATTTAGAACCAAGGGATATAAAAAATACTTCACTACTACCCATAAGTAGACCTTCACAATGATATTGCCCTCCTGCACATCTTCTGCCACTCAATGTGTCGCCTAACTGAGCATCCAACGGTTTGCTTCTTCCTTTGCTTCTTCCTTACGTGCACGGTTAGAGCTGGGAATGCGGGCTGACCCGCCAAAAATGGGCCAGCCCGCTCCCAGCCCGCCAACAAACGGGGCGGGCTGTGCAGCCCGCCCCAAAACGGGCTGGCAAAACGCCAGCCCGCCAGCCCGCCACTTTTTTATTTTTTTTTAATTTTAAAAAAAATATTTTTAACATTTTTAAAATACTAATAAAAAATTTCTAATGTTATATTAGTATAATAAAAAAATTACTCATGTTATACTCTTAAAAATTTTTATTTTTTATAAAAAAATCTCAAATTTTATAATTATAAATCTAAATAAATATTAACATAATATTAATCAATTATAATATGTAAACATATATTAACAAATAAGTAATTATCTTTACTAGTATTCGATAATAGGAGTATTCAAAATAACATTTAAGTAAAATAAATATTAAATAATAATATTAAATTTAAAAAAAAAAAAAGTGGCTGGCCGGTAAATTGGCGGGCTGAGGGGGGGGCGGGCTGTGCAGCCCGCCCAAAAACGGGCTGGCATTTTGCCAGCCCGAACCCGCCCCCCCTTAGGGTAAAACGGGCCCAGCCCGCGGGCTGGGCCCGTTTTACCAGCTCTATGCACGGTGCATTGCTTTTTGTAAGGAAACATTGAGTTCCACCTATTCTAAATATAAAAATTAAACAATTATTTAATAAAAATAATATATATATATTGATTTACTTGCAATATCACATTTAGCTATTTATAATAAAAAATAAAACAATTTTTTAATATATACAATTAATTAATATAATTCATAGGCAACATTATAATTATAAATTTAAGAAAAAAATAAATTTAGATTTTATATTTAAAATTAAAATAAAAACATGTTCATTATCTAGTTTTTATATCTGAGAAAGTAGGAAGTAACATGTAAAATTGAAACAAACAATTTTTTTTGCTAGAGGACCAACAATATCTTAGTCAGGGTTTTTTTTGTTTCAATTTTATATAAATACATTGATATTGATTTTTTAGATTTGTTTATTATATTTAATTTAGGTAATTAAAAAATAAAAAATTATTATATAATATATCAAACTCAACAAACTTTTCAGGCTACACAAATAATTCATTATAAATCTTTTGTTATTCTATGTATTTATACCTGTTTTTCGACATAGCAGAAGCAGAACCAAGTATAGGGTCTGCTTAGAGATGATTTTAAAAAAGGACTTATGAAAAAAAAAGGTTTATAGACAGCTTATGGAAAAGGGTTTTTAGAGAATAGTGTATGGGAAAAAAATAATTTTGGATAAATGAGTGTTTGGATAGTTATTTTTAGAATGACTTTTTATATTAGTAAATTACCAAAAAGGGTATGATTTGATTTAAAGTAAGAGAGAGGAGAGAGTTAGATAAAATATAAGAGAGAGGAGAGAGAAGAGGGGTAGAGAGGAGAGAGGAGAGAGGGTGTAAGAAAAAATATGGGTAAGATAGTAATTGGATAGTCTATAAGCTCTTTTACTGTTGAAAAAACTGATTTTAATAGCTTATTCAAAACCATAGTTTTGCCCAAAAGCACTTATAGACAAATATGACTGTTTATTTTAAATTTTTTTCAAACCAAAGTTTTATCCCAAAAAACTTCTAAAATCATAGTTTAGAAGATATCCAAACACACTCTAAAGGTGGGGTTTCTCGCCTCCCGTTATTTTTTTAAAATCAAATATATTGGTGGATTTAAAGTATTTGAAAAATGAATTAAATTAGAGAAATAATGCTATTTGTTATAAATTTTAAGAGATTGTGATCTAAAAAAAATGCAAGAACCATTAAATCAAATCACAAACTTTTAATGGTTGGCATAAGAAAATGGACACTATATTTTGTCTTTAGAATCATTAAAAGTGGGTACCAAAGTGATATGCACTAGAAACATTATCTGTCTTTATTAAAATAAAAAAGATTAAAAAAGAAGAAGAGGAATAAAATTATTATATTACTCCTTCGGTCCTAAATATAAAAGTTAATTAATTTGTTTAATAGATTAAAGAAGTTAAATAATTTAATTAACTGTAACTAATATAAGAGCTAGTAGACTAATTTAAATATATTAAAGAGTATATAATATAAATATATCTTAAAAGGATAAATTTAATAATAATTAAATAATTTATTTAATTTTTTAATTTATATAAAAAATAATTATCTCTTATATTTAGGTTAATATTGGGGGAGTATTACCCCCCACTACATGTATATACGAACAGATAATTACCTTATCAAAATTAAGTTTTTTTTAAAATATGTCACGAATTGAAAATATTCTCACAAATGCTCACAATTTAAAAAGTCTTAATTGAAAATAATATAATTGGTTCATTAGATATAAGCTCTTTGTTTTTTATAATTTAAAACCGAAAAAATTATGGAAAAATCCTCCATTATAAAACTTATTATCCAAATATAGATAAAATTTATTTAAAGATTCAAATATAACATATATTTAACAGTATAATTTTTTTAACGGTGTGCAACATATTTTTAACTTTGTATAAAATGAGAGATGTTAATATATTATAAAAAATATGTTATAAATAGTTAAAAAAATTATAATTGATAAAAATAAATTATATTAGTGAGAATTTGATCGTTAGGTATATTTTTACAATAAAGTTTATAATAAAAGATTTTTTAGTAATTTTTTTAAAATTAAATAAATTCTCCCAAAATTCCACATCTGACCCGATCGGTCGAGTAATATTACTGTTATTGTCTGGTAATCCGGAGAGCTCCACATTTAGGAGTGTTTTTGGGAAAAAATGTTGTGGGTTAACGTGGCAATAGCACGTTAAAAACACTTTAATCAGACTATAATGATGTCTACTTCTTATCGTGAACTACCAACTTAGAGATATTTTCACAAACTAAAGCGATCCCTAAATTATTAATATTTTGTAACACTGATATTCAAAACAAACATCATTAACAACGATGGGAATCAAACTAATGTTATCACTAACTAAGATTATCTAATAATTTAAATACTGTTGATATAATAGACACGTAATCAAATGAAAAATATCGCTTTTAGGGATAGAATTTATGGCATCAACCTATATGTTTGATAATTTTTTTAATCTGTTTTAACGAGATGTGAAAGATTTGTCAAGAATAACTATAAACTATTTTATAGAACCTGAATTTTTAGCCGTTAATTAAACAACTAAAAACCCAATATTTAATAGTTAAAAATATCATAAAATAATTGTTAAAAATATTTTTTTTTTGTGGTGCTAGAACTAAACAAATTTAGTACTAGGTTGTCAAATGGAATTGAATATTCAAATATAAAATTTGGTCTATTTCACCTTGTTTATATTTAAGCTTATTAATTTTTTCATTATTTGAAACAGTTTTATTACTTGTTTGCAGTTGGATGTTTGATACCGTTTTGCCTTTTATAAGACATTCCAAAAGTGAAGATTAATGTAATAATAATCCATCATTATCATTAATATTATTAAATTAATTTATTATGTTCAGATCTTACCATTCTCTACAATATAATACTTTTTTTATGACTACATTATATCCATACCGTCAAATTAGATTAGAGCATTTATTATTATTTTTTTGGCCAAAAGATATATTAGAGCATTATATTTATCAGAGTTTTGGAGTAATTCTACTAAGTACAATTTATTTTATTTATTAGTTAAAGGATATTTGTTTGGTATCAAATTATATTACACTTTAGCCTTTTAGCGGATAAAACTTGGCAGGATCATAATAGGACAAGAAAGTTCTCATAATAAAATTTGAACATGAACTAAATATATATTTAGGATTTTGCGTTGGCCTCTTCGATAATATTAGTAATTTCTAACATGAAACAAAACAAAACCCACCATTAATTAATTAAATTGATTAATTATAAACGTAAAAGAGATATTAGAGTAACATAATATTCTTTTTGGCCACCTTATATATAATACTTAAAAGAACATTATCCAGTGGCATTACAATAATTACGGTTTAGGTCATGTTATAATTTAATTGACTAAATTAAAAATTCTTATTGATTACCTAACTCATTAAAAACTTATATATATATATATATAGAGAGAGAGAGAGAGAGGTATATACGATTGTAATTAAGTGCTTTGGAAAGAAAGAAAATAATGATTTTAAAAGGATTTTTAACCTAAATTTTAGTTTAAAATTTTTTTAAAACAAATAACTATATTTGTCTAAAAAAAATTTAGACCAAATTATGGTTTAAAATTACGGTTTTGGATGGTCTACTAAGATTAGTTTATAGAATAGTAAAAAAATTTATAGACTATCAATTATTATTTTACCCTTATTTTTTTTATACATCTCTCCTCTTTTCTCTCCACCCTCTCTCCTCTTTTCTTTATCCTTTTTTTCTCTCTTTTATCTCATATTTTTAATAAAATCATATATTTCTGATAATTTTTCAATTACAAAAATCTTTATGGTAATAACTATCCAAATACTCATTTATTCAAAATTATTTTTTTATAAGCTCCTATCTAAAAATCCTTTTCTAAAAATTGTTCAAAAGTCTTTTTTTTTAATAAGCCCTTTTTTAAATTATTTGCCAAACAGACCCTAACTGTGGATCGAATTTGTAATTAAACCCGGTGAAGAGGTACATTTAATTTATTATTGCGGATGATCAACTTGCTAAGTGGGTAAACATCTAAATCATTATCTTGTCTCTAGTTGTTAATTAATTTTTAATTGTTAATTAAATTGCCGTGGCTAGATGTACATTACAGGTATGAAAATATTTTAAACAAAAAAAAACATATTAAAGACTTGATAGAGGTTACACTAACTTAACAAATAATCTCAAATTTTAACTGTATTCTGAATATATGTAACTATGTTAGGCATTTATTACTATAAGAGCTTTGCCATCCTTATAATCCTTTAAGTTTTAACTTACTAACCAGGCTTACAAATCTAAAACCTAATGTTGACACGTTATAACCTAGCTAGAACCTACTTTTAACTGCATTCTTAAAAGTGAGAGGCAAGCAAGATGTCGGTATAGGTTCAGGCATTTTTTTTGTCAGTACACATATATATATATATATATTTTATTTTTAATATAAAATTTATTTAACTAATTTGATATTTTTTAAAAAAAATATCATAATCATATTTTTTAACTGCATGACTCTCTTTTACTTAACTATTGATATAGAGTATCAACAGAGATAATTTAGAAAAAAAATTAATAAATAAATTTTATATTTATGATCAAAATTAACTCCCCTATTAAATCTTATATTAAAAAACAGAGGAGTATATATATCCCTCAAGTTGATTATAATTTTAATTTAATTACATTGTCATGCCTAGTGGATGATCATATATAAACATAACACATATAGATATAACCTCGATTTGAACCAAGTAATACACATGAAAAAGACTTTATTAGAAGATAATATAAAACTTATTTCAGTAATATCTATATCTTATTAGCATTAATTTGTAATTATTAGCATATGAAGTGGAATAAACAAATTAAAAAAACCTATATATATATATATATATATATATATATGAGGTTGGGACTTGGAAGCATTTTGTGAGCCCCCCATGTGAACAAAAATGTTATCCCCTATCATCTTAAACTTTTTTCCTAGCATTATGCCCAACAATATAATTAAAGAATCCATCTAATCTAATCTATCAAACACAGAAAAGAGAGAGCGTCAAAATTAAGCTACACGTGCTTCCATTCAATGCCTTAATGAATGAAGCACCACCTCCGACTCCATTGAAGAAGCATCCATATATAATTCAAGTCCTTCCACTCTAATTCGATAACAACGGAGGTTTCAGTTGAGTTGAGTTGAGTTGGAAGAAATTTTACCATGTGGAGCTGAGTTGGGAAGTCATCCTTGCAACATAGGATGACTCAAAAGATGAAGAGGATAATAATATAAAAACAGACAAAAAATAAAAGATTGTGTTATATGCTAGTTAAAAGTTAAAAAAATTAAAAAGTGTAATTTTTCTATTAGTTAATTATAAAATATGGAATATGATATTTTGAAAATATCTTTATATGATATTAAATTATATATTATTTTATAAATTAGGTAAATTAATTTTAAAAAAATAATAAATACGAGAGATAAAATTAATTAAATTTTAATATTTAAAACTAATAAAAAATAATTTTTCTCGTTAGATCCTACACTAGGAATAACATGGTAATAGTTGAATTGTGGATTCTCATCTTCCTTTTAATTTTTGTATATTTTATAAATATGTCTTGGTCCTATCATCATTTTGTTCGATTCTACGTTGTGTTGTGTTGTGTCTCTATCTATGGCTTCGCTTTATCTGCCTCTGAGTCGTCATCTTCAATTTCCTTTTGCTCAAATAAAGTCCGTCTATAGAAACTACTACTCCTGAGTAGGAATCGTTGTTACGAATGATGCTATATATATATATATATTATTAACAAGAACAATGCCTGCAGACTCCTGTTAATGCTTTAATTTTCTCTCTCATTCTAATAAATGTTTCCTCCGATACATACTTATAATTCTTATTAGCAATTTTTTAATCCTCTTAATTAAAGTCATTATATATTGTGAGGATTAACATATATATATATATATACACACACAGATAACATTTGCAAGTTGAAATTATCAAAATTATCTGCAACTTTGCAACCATCCTAAAACCATGACGAACATGTTAATTAATCATACTTTTAATAAGAACAAACTTTTTATCCTCTGTTTATGTATATCTGACACAGACCCTCCTTTGTTATAACCTAATTTTAACTCATTCATAAGCTGCCTACACTTATAACCCACCCACTTTTAACATATACTCATCTAGTTTTAAATATAAGAGTTAATTAATTCTTTTAGAGAGATTAAAGAAATTAAATAAATTAATTAATTATGATTAAATCTAACATCTCAATATGAATTTATATTATATATTTTTTAATCTATCTAAATTAATAAACTAATTTTTATATTAGTTATAATTAACTAATTTATTTAGTTTTATTAATTTATCTAAAAAATCATATACATATATAAACAGTTCCACCTTGTCCCCATATAAATAAAGCCATTGAAGCAAACATATGCTCTCATCACTATACATCCCACTCTTCAATAATAATCTCTGACATTAAAATGACTAGCCGCAGCCTCACAACTTTAATCCTCAGCTTCATCATCATCATCTTCATCTGCTTCTTCTTTCCTTCTAATGCAACTCAAACCCACGAACCAGTTTCAGAGATTCTCAGAACCCACCATTTTTTCCCTGACAAACTTTCTGAATTGAAAGCCCAATTACAAAAATTCCAAGAGACCCATCAACTCCAGCCATCAGCCCATTTAGTGATAGCCGGAATTCTCTGCTTCATAGCTTCCTCCATCTCAAGTGCTGGTGGAATCGGAGGAGGTGGGATCTTCATACCTATTCTCACCATTATCGCTGGCTTAGACCTCAAAACAGCTTCGAGTCTGTCGGCTTTCATGGTCACAGGAGGTTCTGCTGCAAACGTTGTCTGCAATCTTTGTCCCAAGTTTGGTGGCGGTGGGAAGCCATTGGTTGACTATGACATAGCTCTGTTATCAGAACCTTGTATGCTGCTAGGAGTGAGTGTCGGCGTTATCTGCAACCTCGTATTCCCCGAGTGGCTTATCACTATTCTGTTTGCTGTTTTTCTGGCTTGGTCTACGGCCAAGACTTGCAGAAGCGGGGTTATGTTCTGGAAGATTGAATCAGAAGAGATTATCAGGAAGAATATTATTGGGTTTGGCCAAGAAGTTGATGAGAAAGGGATGGTAAGAGAAAATAATAATGCAGATTTGAGGAGTTTTGAAGAGCCTCTTTTGGGTCATCATCGTCATCAAGAGAATTCCAGATTGAAGCTTCCATGGCTGAAACTAGGGGTCCTACTTTTGATCTGGTTTTCTTTCTTCTCTCTCTATCTTCTTCGTGGCAACAAGTATGGGCAGGTACGGCTATTTTACCTTTCGTTCTTCCTCTTCTTCTACCTTCATGAGTGAAAATTGAGAAAGCAATTATTAATTTAATCTAATCTCTTCATTGTTAAATATATTATTATCATATTATGTCATCCAAATTCAAAATTTATTTCTGAATTACTTAACAGTTTACTAATTTAGTTATTTGTTTACTTGCATCTTATGGTTGGGGGTCTACATCAAGATACTGTGATTGTTTGCGTTAAATTTTATATGAAAATAAAGTTTACAAAAAAAAAATTGCAAGTGCTATAATAATTAACCAATTTAATTAAAAATGTCATGTGAAAATAACCTGAATAAGTGATTTCCCCAAAAAAGAATGTTCATCTTTATCTTTTGATCATATGTGACAAAGCTTTATGGATACTTGAGACCTTAGTTTCAGAGTTGCGAGCTTTCCTTCTTCTTTATTGCTTTTTTTTTTTTTTTTTTTTTGTCGTTTTTCATTGACGCAGAATAATCAAGAGGTGGTGAGCCAATACCAAAGCAATGAAAATCGGCCACTTGTTGAGTTGATCAAGACAATGATTCAAGGTTAATAAAACTGTAGTTGAATTAGAGTAAATCAAATTAGGATTAAAATAATATAATTTAATTAAAATATATAAATATATATATAATCTTGAAAAGAGTAATATTTAATAAAATAGGGCTCACAAGAAAATCGAACATTTATTTATAAATCTTATATAATACAATAAAATAGAATTACTAAAATATAAATATGATAGATTATTATATTTTTTTTATTTTTAACTCAAAATGATGATTTTTAAATGTTCAAAATAAGAGAATATATATATAATTTAATCTGGTCAATTCGTGCAAAACTCTTCTCACCGAACTGATTAGAAGACTAATTTCCTGATTTACCAGTGTGATTAATGAATTCAAATTGAGTTTTAATACATTACTGATATAATATAAAGTGAGTGGTAGTGTGGTAGTGAAATGATTTTGTCGATATTAGGAGTGGGCATGCTTCCCTTTAACGCGGTGGTCCCACTGTCCTATCAGCACCTATGTAGAACCTCTTATGTACGCTACTGCACATGGTTGGTTGGCATAATAAGCTGCGCACCCTTGTTTGTTCATGAAGAACAAATTCACAACAGTAAGATCCTAAAGCACAAGCTTTAATCTTTTTTCCCTTAAAAAAGTAACTGGGAATCAATAGACTCATTAAACTGAGAAGCATACTTCATCATTTCAAATATATTGCGGGCGGTTCAAATAAATCAATTGTTAAGAATTATTTCAGTTTAATTAGAGGTGTCAATTTTAAACATGAGAATATAGCAACGTAAAGTGGTAAAGTAGTCCCTCAAATGGGTCTGCATTAGTCTGGTCCCGTGAAGTCCTCGAATAAAAAGAGGCAGGCCTAGATACTAGGTACTTACGCAAAAAAAAAAAAAAAAAATTACTTATGACACGTTTGGAAACAAAAACAGATGTGGAAGAACCAAGTTTATGTGCATGTTTTTGTTTTTTTGGTAGGAGCCAAGAGAAAAAAACACACTCTGACTGAAATTGATGGTCTGGTTTGTTTATTCATTTTTGGGAAATGCCAGTGATGGTAGCTAAATGATAAAACTATGTGCAGAGTATAATTCCAATGGAGTCATGTGGTGTGGGATATTGGATTCTGTCATCAGTTCAAATACCTCTTGCTGTAATTTTCACTTATTGGATTGTCTCCAGGAAAGAAAGCCTTCAAGATCCACCTCTCATAAGCCAGGTAGCTAGGTTCATAAAACTTCATTGCCTTTAAAAAAACAAATCTTTTCACTAATCTCATTCAAATCGACTTTACAGGGCCAGGATTTGACTGGAAATGGACCTTCAGATAAGCTTATCTTCCCATTAATGGCACTATTAGCAGGTGCTCTGGGTGGTGTCTTTGGAATTGGAGGTGGAATGCTAATCAGCCCCCTTCTTCTTCAAGTTGGAATAGCCCCTGAGGTAAGTCCAAGAATTCACACCAGACAGAAGGCTTATTCCCCAAGCTGGGGCAGTTAAATGCCATTGTATTTTATCAATAACTAATAATTTAGATAAATTATTAGCTACAAAGTCATGTTTAATAATTTTATTGAGCGTTTTCTTCGATCTTTTTCTTTCATTTTGACTCAATACTGTATGTTCTATCCTTCTTACCAGCGTCTCCAATGACCTTCTTTGTACATGTTCGAGTCACCTCAAACGATTTTCTACTATTTTCTCTTCAATTAGTGCCATATCTACTCTTCCTCTTATATGATCATTTCAAATCTTTATCTTTTTTTGTATAACTTCACATATTCATCTCAACATCTTCATCTCTATTATCCCAACTTCATGCTCTTTTGTCCCTTTAAAACCTAACATTTACTACTATAATACATTATTGATTTTATATCAATTTAATAAAACTTCCCTTTAAGCTTCTTAGATACTTTTCTATCACTAATAACTCAACCTTTCTCTGCTTCAACCACTTAGCTTATATTCTATGTATAATATCTCCATCAATTTCACTATCCTTATATATTATTGATTCCAAATATCTGAACTGAGGAGATTTTTGCTTGTATAGGTAACAGCAGCAACATGTTCTTTCATGGTTTTCTTCTCTTCGACGATGTCAGCATCGCAGTACCTGTTGTTAGGCATGGAACATACAGAGACAGCAATAGTATTAGCAGTTATATGCTTTGTGGCATCAATTCTTGGGTTACTAGTGGTGCAGAGAGCAGTTCAGAAGCATGGAAGAGCATCTTTGATAGTTTTCTCAGTTGGCATAGTTATGGCTTTAAGCATTGTTCTAATGACCAGCTTTGGAGCCATTGATGTTTGGAGAGACTATACTTCTGGAAAATACATGGGCTTCAAACTGCCCTGTTAGAAGTTCCCACAATTATGTTTACTTTAGTTTTGTGATAACCTTCTAGACTTTCAACTCTGCACAATAATAATACGTAGTTATCAACTCTGCACAATAATAATACGTAGTTATCAACTCTGAATGAGTAATAACATATAAGAAAGGATAATCTTTTAGCACCGCAAAATTTGTTGATCATATGTTTGTGTTTAAGTCAATCCACAAAATGGTACTCATTACTCATCAGCGAATGAGCATTAACAATGTCAATGCTGGCTAGAACTATAACTACAACCAGAATCTGTGCATTACAGAATATATAACACTCTGAAATCAGTGGGAGTTCTTCCATTGCAAGATTATAAATTTTTTGCGAATGTGCGAGAAAATTTAAATTCGCAGAGATTAAAGAAGAGCCTTTTTTCTCTCGGATAAGATTGAAAGGTCAGAATACACGGCCGTTGCCGAGTTTTAGGCAACTGGGGGGCGAAGTACATGGTCCTGTGAGGTGTCGACAGAAGCAGGGGGTAAGAACTGCCACATTGAAACTCCTGGGTAACCGATGAATGGCACCATCTTGCTCCCGAGAACTTGTCCTGGTGCTGGAAATGGTGCTGCTGCGAGGGTGGGCGGATGAGGCAGGAAGCCTGGTTGTGAATTCAAGGCTTTAACTTTCCACTCAATGTCATCTTTCTCCGATTTTAGTCGCTGCTTCTCATCACGGAGCTCATTTTTCTCAGCCTGCACAAACAAACTCACATGCATAAGGAACAAGACAGATTATGTATTTTGTTCCTCTTTTGTGACATAATAGTCATGTGAACAGAGTTGCATTATTTGTTGTCCTTTCGCAATTGACAAAAGTGTTCATACTTCATACCAAGAATCACACACGCGCACACACGCACACACACACCTTTAATTCATTTATTTTCTTCTGAAGATTCTCGTTGGACTCTCTAAGCTTCTGAGACTCTTCTCGTAGCTGAGAGAGCACTCGAACTGCATCGCTTAATATGACAGCCTTGTCTGTTTTGGTAGGCCTGCCAGGATCAAGGACAGAACCCAATTCTAGGAACCTTCAAACATGGCTTGAATCAGTTGCATGACAGAGATTAGACAACGTTAAAACAATAAACATCATGATAGAAGAGACATAGAAAGGGGATGGAAGATTCGAAGATGCCTGTCATTCAGTCGACCCCTCCTCAATTTCTCTCTGCATGCTTTGGAACCAGATGAATTGCCAGATCCTGACAATAGCCTGAGATAGTAATATCACAGAGAAATGAGTTGATAGGAAAGGGGAAATACGAATGAAAAGGGGATAGATCTATTTTGCATTGAGGATGAATATGAGGACTATTTTTTGTCAAATTCAAAGAAGCAAAAATTCCTCAAATTAAACTAAAATAAAAAGATATTGGTATATTATGCCTTTAAGATGGTGGGGGATCCACATATTTGTCAAGTATCCAATTCCATGGTTAAAATTGATCTCTGACCAAATTGGAACTAACAATTCTATCAAATTTTCTAGTAGTAAGCAGTACATAAACTTTATTAATAAGATTTTACTCATAAAAAAACATTTTTAAAAGATTGTTGCATGCTAATAATAAGCATAAAACATTTCTATCCATATTCTTCGCACACATCCAAAGGGGTAAAATTGATAAAAGTATCCATCTGAAAGCCAAAACTTAAGTATCAAGATAGCACGCGACAACCAAACAAAAGGAAGGCATACTAAAAAATGAAAGTGATATATGGGAAATGATTTTCTAAATGCATGAAACAGGAGTAAACTAAAAGCAAAACAACAGGTATGTAACAATGCATATAGTTTACCGTTTTCTTGATCCAGGTTCCTTAAGACCGTCAGAATTCCCATAGGTATCGTCCAACTCCACACTGGAAAAAGTCAAAGAGAAATGAATAATAAGTTCGAATAGAAGACAAGAGGAAAAGGAAAGTAACAATTTCGAATAACCACCAGTCAACACATCTGAGGATAGATAGCACAGAACAGAGTCCAGTAAAGAAGATATGAAAATCCGATCTATAGTCTAGAATGGAGAATTTTCTCGGGAAATACTTAAATGGACGTCCTAAGGAACAAAAATAATTCCACACGCAGGAAAAGAAGCCGAATGCATTCATCTTTAAGACGATGTTGGAGTCCCTCACATGTTAATGACAAGGAACTCTTTAGTTCTTCATAGGGATTCATAAACCAAGTAAAAAATGTCAAACACTGTACAATGATTCAAAAGTTATTCTCAGCATAGTGGACAAGCAGTTTGGTTACTCAGAGTTGTAGCTAACCCGTCAACAATACGGCTACAGAAGCTGAACTCAGTTTTGTTTTTATTAAGTCCCAACGAAACAGCCATTTTCCAAATCAAATAGTGATTTTTTTTCCCTTTTGGAACAAACAAGCCGTGTTTTTATTTATTCAAAGAGTTATTTGTCCCATAATATGCTGAACTGAGACTCAATTGCAAAAACAATTGTTCCATAATTCTCCTTAGCTTTGTAAAGAATACAGAAAAAGTTAACAGCAAACTAAGAACTTCTTGTGAAATTAAGCCGGTTAGAAACAGCCATGTTTGTTCCTTAACATTGTTGTTGATCCAAAAGAACTCAGACCCAAAGAAAATTTGGCCATAATTCCCCACAAAATCATTCAGCATTTTAAATAAGACAGATGACATAAACAATACACAATGAAAAGTAAAGAAGTAACCTGAAATCAGCAGGAGGAGCAGCGAGGGAATGAGAGGGCCAAGCAAACTCTGGCGGGTCAAGGGAAGGAAGGTCACCGCCAAGGACGGGAATGTCGTCTAAATAACCGTAATCGAATACCCAATTGGGGTTCTCCGGAGAACCCATGCGCGACGGAGTGCCGAAATTAAGAATTTCCGGCAACAGGGCACCCGGAGAGTGAGGCGAGAGAGGGGTTAGCGTCCGTGTTTGGGAATAAACGAGAAGAAAAAGGTGAAGAAGAACGAATGAATTAGGCAGACCGAGGGAAGAATGAGATATAAAAGAAGCGTAAAAGGTGAGAATCAGAATATGAAGAGACAGGGATACGAGAGATATTGAGAGAGAAGCATCACCACCACAAAAGCGATTGCCTTGTTGCCAAATTCCAAAGCCATACGCACACGCTGAACCAATTCTCTGCTTAACCTTTTTGGCCAGATAAAAATTTAGAAAATAACTTGTAAAAAAAAAATTTTAGGTAACTTTTATCGAGGAGTTTTTAAATAAAAATTTATAAAAAAAAATAATTATAAATAAATGAGTATTTAAATAGTTATTATTATAATAATTTTTATAATTAGAAAATTATCAGGAAGGGTATGGTTTTATTAAAAGTATGAGATAAGAGAAAATGAAGAAGATAGAAGAGAGATGAGCGAGGGTGGAAAAGAGAGAGAAGAGAGGTAAGAGAGGGTGGAAAAGAGGGATGAGAGATAGTGTAAAAAAATAAGAGTAAAATAGTAATTGGATAGTTCATAAACTCTTTTACTATTTCAGAAGTTAGTTTTATCCAAAACTTTAGTTTTAAATTATAATTTAGTCTAAAAGCCCTTTTGAATAAATATGGTTATTTATTTTAAAATTTTTCTAAATTAAAATTTGGGTCAAAAGCTTTTTTAAAACTTTAGTTTGAGAATTTTTTAAACATACACTTTATCTTGGGTAAAGGAGCACCAAGACTAATTTTAAAAAAAATAATTATCACTTTAAAATATTTAAGAATATAATCAGCATCTTAAACTAATTTTAAAATATAATTAACACCTTAAAATATTTAAATTATTATAATTTTACCCTTTCGCTAATAAAAATATAAATTTTTATTTAAAACATACCACATAAATTTTTTATTTCTATACATTATTATTTAAAGAATATAATATTATTTTAATAAATTATACTAAATAAATTATAATTTTTTTTAATATTCACATATAAATTTTATATAATGTCAATTTTAAAGTTTATTCAATATTTTTTTTAAAATATGACACGTGTGATATTTTAAATAATAATATGTTAAAATAAAAAACTTACATGATATAGGTCAGATATAAATTTATGTTTAATAAAATTATATTAATTTAAATATTTTAGGTACTAATTATACTTCTAAAATTAATTTAAAATATTAATTATATTTTTAAATATTTTTAAATATTAATTATTTTTTTAAAATTAATTTAGATAGTAGATATATCATTATTGTTTATCTTTTCATGGCATCAAAGCTCGAATCTTATGGTCCAATATAATACCCCGCTCGCTAGTCTTCGCCTTGCGCTCCCTACCCTTTTCGTAGATTCGGACAGAAATGATGATATTTATTTTTGGTACATTTATCTAGAATCTAATTTAATGACTAATAATACATAGTTTAAAAAAATAATTGAACATTGTTGTAAAAAATAATATAAAATCAAAGTTTTATATTGGGTATAAATAGGGAAATTTTTTAAAAAATACTACTTAAATTTTAAAATTTTAAAATAATTTATTTATTATATTTTATTAATATTTTCTCAATAATAATTAAATAAAAAATAATTATAATATTTTAAAAAATATATTATATTAATTAATTTTTTTAATATAATTAAATAAATTTGATATTAAGAATGTCACAATCACCATTTTGTTTTTATAGTTTATGAGTTGACACGTCAAACTGTGAGAAATTCGCTCACTACAGAAACACAATCCTGCTTGTCATCAGTAGATTGGCGGAGGCCACATACAACTGATCCAAGGGGGGAACGGGCAGATAAGTAGCTGCACGTGACGTGACTCCCCAATTATAATTCATCTCTTGCCCTCCAAATCACTCTTCAGAGATCGCTCGAAGGAAAATGGCTCAAGTCTATATCTGGCCTACGCAGTTCCTCTCAACTTCAAGGTAAGGTACCCTCCAATTCTGTGGCTCCACTAGCCTCAGCCTTCACGCCTTGTCCAGGTTGGTTTTGGGCCCGACCCGTTCCTCTGGGCTCACTCTCCGAGCCCAGCATGTGAAGCCCGACACTGACACTAGCCGCCGGGCAGTCCTCGGTCTTCTCGCCTCGTGCTCTTTCGTTGAAGCCGTCCTTGGCGACGCCAAGTCCTTCAAAGTCGGGGCTCCGCCTCCCCACTCCGGTGGATTGCGTGAGTCTTATCTTCTCCCTCTCTGTCTCCCTCGCTAACCCTATCGATTCTGATTCTGAAATTTACTTCAATTTGGAATAAGCGAGCTATTAATCAAGGAAGAGAATAACTGGAATTTGATCTGAATGGTGATGATTCTGGAAAATGGCAGCTGGAACACTGAACTCAGATGAGGCAAGGGACCTTAAGCTACCTCTGAAAGATAGGCTCTACCTGCAACCTTTACCTCCGAGCGAGGCGGCACAGAGAGCGAAGGAATCAGCGAAGGAGATAATAAACGTGAAGGAATTGATCGACAAGAAGGCTTGGCCTCACGTTCAGAATGATTTGCGACTGAGAGCAGAGTATCTTCGTTACGATCTTAACACCGTCATATCTCCTAAGCCTAAGGACCAGAAGAAATCCCTCAAAGAGCTCTATTCCAAACTCTTCCAGGACATCAACAATGTAAGTAATATGTGTGTTTAATGGTTAATTAACTACTAAGTGTATGTTTAATCGTATTTGATTAGTGAATTAAGAGGTTGATTTTGTTTGTGCAGCTGGATTATGCTGCAAAAATTAAGAGCACACCACAAGCTGAGAAGTATTATGCTGACACTGTCTACTCTGAATGATGTTCTTTCGAAGCTGGGTTAAAGAAATTGAATGTTTTTGTTCTTGGCCTCTCTTTTGTAATCTTTGTTTATCAATATAGGTAATACGTTAATTGTTTTGGATGATCTTTGATTTTGACCAGGGATAACAGAAAACGACGACGTTTAAGATGATCTCCCGGGATAACTCGTTGGTTAGTTGAGCGGGAGGACGCGGGGAACGGGCCCAGGGATAACAGAAAACGACGACGTTTAAGCCCTTCTATAGAAAGAACTGGACTCTGCTCCTCTCCCAAAACCGGTCATCTCATCACATCCGTTTTTCAGGAAAAAAAAAAAACAGAGACGGCATATATAGTGTTAGATTGTAGAAGAATGACCAGGCCAATCTTCTAATTAGCTTCTGAAGAAAGAAAACCAGATCCAGGCGAATTTAAATTTGTCTTCCACTCTCATTTCCTCTGCATTTCTAACTCGAGAAGCTCAGGTGCTCCTACGAAATGTCAGCTTACCGATGGAAAAGTTTCGAGGAGAACGAGGATCGCCCAGAAAACCCTCGTCGCTACGGTGTCACTGAGATGAGAGGTCCTCATTATTCTCTCTTAAATCAGAATGTTCTTCAGGTACACTATTATTTCAGCTTTTAATCGACTTTATGACGATCATGAAGATCTTTTTTGAGGATTGATTCTTGAGATTAGGGAACGGATGTTGTTGGAGCTATATACCTTGTTACGTTTTGAATATGCTTTTGGTTTTACCTAAAAACAAGTGCTGAACTGTGTTTTTTCCCCTGCCCTTACTGTCAATTTTAAATATTTAGGAAGTTTTTGGAATTATGTTTGAGCCTATATCTTGCTAGGATATGTTTGAGCATCGCTGTCTAGTACTTAAACTTCTTCCTGGAAAGTAGTTTTTCGCTATTTTGGATGAGGCCATGGCTCGAAAATAAAATGTATTAAGCCGATAGCAATAATGCTATGCAGATGGTTCTGGGGAAAACTTTATAGCTTTTCCATGAAGAAGCATAAACTGGTTAAGATATTTATGAACTGCGTTACAGAACTCACTACATATCTATAGTGTATTATAAGTCTAATTAATTTTTGCACCTGGTTCATTGTCACTCTCTTGTCCTAATTTTTGAGCAACGAAAATATTCTGTTTCACAGGATATTTTTAGTCTATGGGAGAATTTGTTGATGGATTGAAGTTTTCTGGAGGTTCTCACAGCCTTATTCCGAAGACTGTTATTAAAGAAATTATTGACATGGCCCATCAGCATGATGTTCATGTTAGTACAGGCAACTGGGCTGAACATATGGTTGGGAAAGGGCCATCAGCCTTTAAGGAATATATTGAGGTCTTAGCTTATTGCATATTTATTTTGTAATGAATTTGCATTTCTGATTTCTATATCAGTGATGGACTTGGTTTCTTATTTATAATAGGAATGCAAGCAATTGGGTTTTGATACAATTGAACTAAATGCGGGCTCCTTAGGAGTTCCTAAAGAATTTTTTTTGGGATTTGTTCGCATGGTTAAAGGTGGCGGTCTGAAAGCTAAGCCCCACTTTGAAGTGAAGTTTATCAAGGCTGATATTCCCCAAGGTCGTGATAGGGCTTTTGGGGCTTATGTTCCCCCAGCACCTCGATCATCTGGTATGATGCAACTCCTTATTCTCTCTGTTTCTTTGCGTGTTCACAAGTGTGGTATGCATGCGTTCTATCTATCTCTCTTATATGATGGGAGTAGACATATTTAGGATTCCTATCAAAAATAGCTTTTGGTGTTTGCTCACAAAGGAAAGCATGAAAACGCCAAAACAAACACACCCTAACAAGCTCCTTTCTTCAGAATTTTAATATAAAATATGATACATGCAATATGCCATGATTGCAGAATCAGAAAACAAGTACCATCTCCTTGATATGGGACATATTATTGATAAGTATGCTCATAGCTTTAGCCACGCTAGTTTAATAATTCAATTTTCATTAGGTGTGCAGTAATGGGTTTCACTAATCATGAAAATATGTCCCCCAATTTTGAGAGACCAAGTTCTGCAATTCAGAAGAATTAATTAAAGTATATAAGTTCAGAATTTATAAATGCTTTTGATATGAATTTGGATAAACTGGATAATTAGATGAATGAATGAAGATGGATGGATGTCTTATCATGGATGTATTCACCTCCTTTCTTCCAGGTAGGTCGGGCTAGGAATTTCTGTAGTAATAAAGGGGGAAAGGCCAGGATAAGGGATCCCATGTCACCTAGAAGTAAATAGAACTTATTAAAACTTGATTCAGATTCTACTTCTACGTCCACAGAAACTTACAGTTACAGAGAGTACTGATTTCTGCAGTCTTAGCTGGTGGTGAACAAACTCTAATTAAACACCAGGTGAGGTGGTGCTTATAATTTATCAAAACTTCAGAGTAGAAAACTTGACTTTTGATGGGAAAAAATGGATTCCGAATCATTGTCTTTACTTTTTTCAGTGATCTTAAATCTATTATAATAAAAGAAACGAAGTGGTAGGACAAACTTAATTGACATTGCTTTGTGTTAAAAATCGCAGAATTTGTAGAAGATGTGGATCTCTTGATTAGAAGGGCAGAGAGATGTTTAGAAGCAGGTGCAGACATGATAATGATCGATGCTCTGCACACATGCTGATTCTATGCGCGCGGACATCATCGCAAAGGTCATTGGGCGCCTTGGTATTGAGAAAATTATGTTTGAAGCATCAAATCAGAGAACATCAGAGTGGTTTATCAAGCAATATGGTCCCAACGTAAATTCTCTATCGAATAATCCTCACCATAATTTCTCGTCTCTATTGTATAATTAAGAAACATATCGTATCAGCTTCGGCCTTGCTAATATCATCACTCTCTTCAGGTGAATCTCTTTGTGGATCACTCCCACTTGATGGATGTGGAATGCCTCCGAGGAATCATTCATCTGTTCTTGGTTCATCATATTTCCCGTTCTAAAGTGATTGCATGTATATAAATATCTGGCCTTGTGTGACTTGTTGGTTTGGCTTATGTAACTTGTGTTGTAATAGTGTTGTCTCTTCAGTGGCATGTAGTGATAGATTGTTTGTACTGTTCTCTTGTCAAATAAAGCATATTCCTTTTATCCCTTCGTTTTCACTTTTCAAAATCACTAAATGTGTGGTATGTGTGACAATGAACACTATCATATAGAAAAAAAAGCTATAAACTATATGGAATATTTTCAGTAGTGCGATCTACATAATTTTACGTTTCTGAAAATTTTTGTTTCAAAAGCTTTTTTAATGAGTAATATTTCAAATAATCTATTTGTTCTAATCTGACGAGAAATTTTAAGAATAAAACTTGGGTTCATTTGTTTATCTTTAGCTCCTTCTCTATCAAAACTCGAAAGTCTGCATCTGAGGTTGATTTTTCTAGACTTGGTCGGTCTACTTGACATCTGGTCTTTCCTTCCACATTTGTTGAGAGAAAATTGGATTTAAACGATCGAAATCGAGATGAAATATAGTGATCGTTATGTGTTTAATATCATTATTTAATGATGTCTTGGTTTTTTAATTTTTATGTTGAGGTGGGGAAATATTTTTATTAAATTTTCATTTATTTTTTATTTGGTGTTACGGATTTATTGATTTATTCCTTTGTTCTTAATATTGCGTCTTCCTTCCTGTTCGGTTCATTCCATGAAATCACACTTTTTTTAACCAAAAAAAAAAAGGAAAAGGGAAATAAATAATGCGGCGACGTAGAAACTAGAGACAATTTAGAACGTGCTTATCATCGAGGGACGTAGATTAACAAATAAAATAATAAATAAATGTTTATCATAAAATCCTCAATCATTTGTTACATAAATAATTCAAGAGGGAAAGCGTAATTAAGAACATTTCAAACTAGTCCAATGTAGTTCTGGCCGAAAGAAATAAAATTATTCAATGTAGTCCGTGCACAGATAGCAAGTGCTCAAGACAAATTGTTTAATCAAAATTTCTGAGCTGTGAAAACAATTTTTTTTTTTAAAAAAAAAAACTTTGTTTATTTCATTATTTTTAATTTTGATTATGTGATGTTGTCATCATCCGAGCTTTGTTTGATTCATTCAATGTCAAAGAAGAAGATGATGATTTTCAAAGATCAGAGGCCAAAACCCATCTAAAAAGGTACAACCTCGGACGCTGCTTGCCTGTTTGAACCAACAATGATGAATTGGTATCCTCAAATCTCAAGTCATTGAATAGCTTAATTAAATTTTGGAAATTCCATGGCTGGTCAAAAGTGTATCTTGCTATAGATGGAAACAACATGCAGATAAAATAACCCTATAATTGAGAGGAAATGTCTTTCCATGATGGCTCACTTTCCTTTGAAACTGGAGATATTACGCATATTTCATCTCTCTGAGTTTAGAATATTCATTGAACTTTTGAGAGCAAAAGTAAAGCTGAGGAAGAAGAAGAAGATGCGTGACGATGTTTGGCTTTCTCTGAAGAGATCAATTCACTGCAAACCAAACCCATCAGAAGTTCATGAACCAGAAGCAACCATCCAACACAGAATTCCTCTGAAGAATTCAAATTCAACAGATTGCTTCCAAAGAACAAGTAATATGCTACCAGAGAAACCTAGAAGTAGCAGCCTAATCAAATCCTTAAGGAGCAGTGACATCCTTAACCCCATAACCCATAAGGTTGTCCTTGACATCTCCACCAGTGGATTTCGAATTTGTCGATGTTGTTCCCGTCATTTAAGTAAAGGAGTGAGAGGCCCTCATGAATCAAGAACACCAACAACTACAGCTTCAAAGACCCATCATTGCAATGAATGTAACATATCCTCCTCAAACTCAAGGGTTTTGATGCAGACAGATTCTAGTAATCATAATCCTTCAACTTTGGTTTGTCTCAAGTGTGGTGAGAAACTAAAATTTGTTGATGATGCTGTTGAAGCACACCATGTCTCCCAGCATTCAGGTATTGAATTAGCATGTTCTGAGTTTGAGGTGTTTCTGCTTTTAATTTCTTGTGCCAATGAGATTTTTCCTCGACTCTGGGGGATTTTTCTTATATAAACTTGGCCTATCACGTTATTCCATTTTAGATGTTATTGGTTTTCATGTTCTGAGTATGAGAATGATGAGCGCTACTTTTGACGCGTGAATCTCACAAAGGTAAAATCCATAATTCTCTTTACTTAGCCAAATTAAAGTCATTTTATGGGATTCTTTACCCAAAAACCTAATATTTTCAAACACCAACGTATTGCTTGGTAGTGGAAGAAATGTATAATTAGTAATTGCCCCACTCACAAGGCTATGGTCCTTAAATACAAAATTTTGAGTTTGAGCTGTGTGAATGCAAAAAATATTGAGCTCAATAATACTCGAATATAACCCAGTCAAATAGCTATATAAAAAGAATGTTCTTTAGTATTTTTTTTACAAATATTATAGTTTTAGTATGATGGCCTGAATTAGACTCCAGGAATTTACTGTACTACGGCTTCAAAATGTTCTTTTGGGTTGGCAGTGATTGAACTTGATGAAGAAGATTCAACAAGGAAGATCATAGAAACAATATGTAGAACAACAAGCAGTAGTAATAATTCCCAAAGCAATTCAGGGAAGATTGAGTCCGTGCTCAAAGTTCAGAACACCCCAAGAACATTTGCTAGGTTTGAGGAATACAGGGAAATGATAAAGAACGATGCTGGAAGGTCAGACATTAAGAAGCAACCTCGTTGCCTTGTTGATGGCAATGAGCTTCTAAGGTTCTATGGCACAACCCTCACATGTTCACTGGGCACCAATAATAATGGCTCTTGTTCTTCTGGTTTGTGCAGTTCAAAACATCGTTGTCTGTGCCAGATTCTGCGACATGGGTCCTTCAACACCAAAGAGTTTCATGGTTCATTTGGCGTTCTCACCACTTCAACTTGTGATAAGGCCTTTGAATCCATAGGGTCAGTTGAGATGGGATCATCTCAGAGGAAATTGGTTATGTTGTGCAGAGTAATAGCTGGTAGGGTTCTGTAAAGCTCTGTGGAAGAAATTGAAGAAGGGGAAAATTCTGGGTTTGATTCTTTGGCAGAGAAGAGAAATAATAGCGATTCAGAGATTGAAGAGCTTTATGTGTTGGATCCTAGAGCTATTCTTCCTTGCTTTCTGGTAATTTACAGACCCTCAATGTGGAGTACTTGATCGAGAGAAAGTTGAGGTAGAATTTCGGAAAAATTAATTATTCTCCACTTATATTTTACATCAATTTTTATTTGCGTTAATACTTCCACATTTTGGTCTGATACTTTTATCCGTATAGTTTCTTTGGTCCAAAACATTAGTTCTTATCATTTCATAAGAATTTATATCTAAATTTAATAATGTTAACTTTGTTAATACCCTTAAATATATAAATAAAAATAAAACTTATTATAAATATAGATATCACAGCTGAGACTTGTTAAAAATATAAGGACTTAAATTAAAATTTTTAAAAATATAATTTGAAAAATGGCAACGTAAATGCATAATAGAAAATAAAAAAATCGATTTTGAGTCAAACAACCGATTTTCAATAATAAAATTTGATTTTTAATATTTAAGTTTATACTCTGTTTTTTTATTTTTAAATTTGATTTCATTTGAGAGGATACAATTATTTTTAGGGGAAGCATTTTTTTTCAGTTAGCTTCAATATATGTTTAGGTAGATGCAAATAATTAGGCTACATTAAATAAAGAAGAAGAAGAAGAAGAAGAAGAAGACGAGTATTTTTCACTGAACAATAAAAACTAGCCTACGTTTCTTCCTCCTCCACATCCACTCTTCACGTCTCAGTTATGTTCTCTCTCTACCCTTTTCCAAATAAGAATCTGATGTGGATCTTATTAAGATGCCATCTCAGCTTCTTTCACTAGAGTCAGCTCTCCTTTCTGCCACATGGACGAGTTTCCAAGGACTGACTCAGTGTGGGCAAATTTTAAGAGTTGAGTCGTAATAAATTAAAAATTAAAAAATTGAGTAATAATAAGTTAAATTTGAGAGATTGGATTGTAATTAAATTAAAAGTAGAGCTGAGACAAAGTTGCGGATTTAAAGTTAAAAGTTTAAGTTTTAAAAAAAGTTAAATTTTAAAATATCAAGAGTTATATATAATTAGCTTAAAATTTAAAGGAGATTTATAAAATTATTAAGTTGAATGGGAATTTTTTATTAATCTAATATAATTTTCATCACAAAGATAACAAGATAATGGTAACTTAATAATAAAGGGTCCATGATAAAGAAATAAAAAATTAAGAGTTAAATTTAAAGTTTAAAATATTACACTGTTATATGTAATTAATCTAAAATTAAATAGTTTGTATAATTTAAACTATTTTTAAATATTATATTTTTTATTTCATTTAATATAAAATATGTCTCAAAAAATACTATTTATATTTTAAATTTTTTTATAAAAATATATTTTTATTTATTTTATAAGAGTAAAAAATAGTTTAAAAAATATAGGAAATAAATTGATTTAGAATTCTGAAATTTAAATAATATTTTTCCTTTAATACACATACAAAATCGGCTATTTGCCGTTGTCTTCTCACGTTTGAGGCGTCTCTTGTATTTATTGCCTAAGGGTTCCTTCTAGAAGTTGTGTAGTCTGGTATCATGTCAATTTCTTCCAATTTCTAATTTAGTTTCTATATTTTGGAAATGTATAATTGTAAGTTGGGTTTTATAGTTCCAAACGTGTTAACTTTAGTCTTTGGTAAAATTTTGATGAAATTATGTAATTTTATTTGTTGAATGTTTAGTTGGTCGCATTGAAAAATTGATCCATAGACTATAATTTTGACATCATTAATCTTGATAATTATTTTTATAAAGAATTGGTGAACAGATAAAAAAATTAAAATAAAGGAATAAATCAAAATATTGCCCCTTTATACGTATTTTTTTTTAATTTTTTTTATCGTTTTTAATATAAATCAATGGAAAATGTTTGAAGCATTTATAAATTTATTTTATTAGAATACGAAAAGAGCCGTGAAGCAAGCTTAACGAATCGCACTTGACATCGTACTTCAATTCTATCCAGCCCCACATGTCGTTTAATGATTTTAAGGAAGGTTAATTTTTTTATATAAAAACTTTTAAAAAAAAATTAGATTCATTCACGATCTAAAAATAAGATAATTTTTTTTAAACGATACTAATATTAGATAAGATAATAATTTTTAATATTATGATACTTTAACAAAAGCTTAAATATACATATCTCCGGTCTAAATATTGAGTCAATTTCATATAACTTTCTTAATTTTTAAAAATTTAAATTAAAAATTTTACTATTTTATATTTTAATTATTAAATCTCTATTTTTAAAGTTAATAATTTTTATCATGTAATAATATTTATATTTTTTTATTATCTATCATACTATTTCAAAAATAATATTTAATAATTTATATATAATTTTAAATAGTTCATATTTTTTATTTACATAATATATAATTAAATAAATATTTTAAATATTTTTTTAAGTATTTTGTATTTTTAAGTATTTAAAAAATATGTAAAGTGTTAAATTTTATTTAAATATTTTATATTTTTAAAGTATTTAAAAAACTTAAAATTATATGTTAAGTGTTAAATATTATTTTTAAATAACGTGATATATAATAAAAAATATAAAAAATTATAACATAATAAAGACTATTAATTTTAATGATAGAGACCTAATAATTAAAATATAAAATATTAGAGTTTTTAATTTAAATTTTTAAAAATTAGAAAAATCATGTATATGGGAGCCAAAATTCAAAAGGTTTTATATATTTTAGGCTTTTAACAAATAATAAAAATTTTGTTGACCCTGCATGACTTTACTACAAGGTCAAGGTAATCTAAATATGTGGCATTTTTTTTTTTAACTATGCTAGTGTTTTGAATGGTTAACAACCTCTTCTCTACTGTTGTTGTTTGTTTCTTTTCTATTATAGTAAACTTGTGTAGGTGATTTTTTTTTTTACCATGTTACAAATGGTTAAGTGTTCAATGTACAAGGATGAATTTGATAAGTTGTTAAAGAATTAAGTTAGTGGTAATTAGAAAAACCATTTGACATGTTAGCTACATTTTTTCTTAATTCTTAAAATAAAAGCGAGGTAAAAATAAAAATGGCGGGCCTGGTTAATGTGGCTCGGAAGGCAGTGGCTACAGAAGAGAGTGCCGGCAGATAGGGGGTGTGAGGGATTTGGAATCGTAGATTTGGATTCCCAAGTGTTGTGTCTGGGTAGCTGAATCGGTGAATCCCAACAAAAAGGGAAAAAATCAAATCCTTTTACCTCGTTGGAGAGAGTTGGTGGCGCCGTGGCTCATCACGTGCTCACCTAAGTCCCCTGCTACCTCTGTTCTACCACTCAACTCAACAACAACAAAGCCACCACCCCCAATCCGTTGTTATATTAATTCTGCCGTTATCAACCAAACCAAATGAAACCGCCTCCCTGTATTTAACTGACTCCATTGTTTCGTTGAATCGATCAAATCGGGAAGAAGAAGAAGATGAAGGCTTGCGTAGTGGGAGGAACCGGGTTCGTCGCTTCTGAGCTAGTTAAGCAGTTGCTTCTCAAGGGATATGCTGTTAATACAACTGTTCGAAATCCAGGTTCATTCTCCTTTTCTTGTTTATTATTACCCTAAATGCAACAATTCTGACCGGTACTTAGCAGCAGCGATCTTCGGTTTGACTCCATTTTCAATGGGTTCAATTGAGTTTTGAACAAGTGCTTGTTTGATCATCAAGACCATGTTTGCTCAAAATTATCTTCATCAATCATCATTATAGAAAAATAAAATAAAATTGTTAACTGCGGTTTTGACATTTCAAAATTTTCTCCATCAATCATCATTAATTACAGTTTAAATACCTCTAGCTTACTGTACATTCATTTCTTCTATTCTAAATAAGAAGTCTTAGATGAAAAACAGTTAAGGACCTTTAAACACGAAATAATATAGTAGTAAAGAAACACTTGAAGAACGAATAGCCTTTTCAAATGTCTTGGACTTAAAGCAAACCCAGTGAAGGCCTGAATTTTATTGATGGAAAAGAGAAGATGGGTTCATATTTGTCGTTCTGTTCTGTTTTTGTCATAAAAAACTACAAGATAGTTAGGCTTTGGACGCTGGAGTGTTCAGATTTTGTCATGAACTGAAGTCCTAACACCAATGTTTCGAGCAGATGATAGCAAAAAAATTTCCCATCTCATAGAACTGCAAAAATTGGGAAAATTGAACATATTTGGAGCAGATCTGACTGAAGAAGACAAATTTGATGCCCCTATAGCTGGCTGTGAACTTGTCTTCCATGTTGCTACTCCTGTGAACTTTGCTTCCGAAGATCCTGAGGTATAAATTACATTAGAAACCTGAAAATCATACTATAGATCTCTGTATGCTTATTTGTGTGTCTCTAATTTAAAGCAAGCATTATTTTGCTAAACTCGGTACAGAATGACATGATCAAACCAGCAATCCAAGGCGTATTGAATGTCTTGAGAGCATGTGCGCGAGCAAAAGCAGTTAAACGAGTGATCTTGACATCTTCAGCGGCTGCTGTCACAATAAATACATTAGAAGGGACTGGTCTTGTTATGGATGAAAACAACTGGACTGACGTTGATTTCTTGAGCACTGCAAAACCACCTACTTGGGTAATGATCCAATGAAAAATCTTTGTGTATATATATGGTTTACAACAGATAGATGGCTTGAACCAATCTTAAAATGATATGTACATATGTTAGATAGATTTTTTTGTGGAACTTTGGTAGTTGAATCTTATCAAGAACATGTGATTATATATATATATATATATATTTTTAATTAAAGGGGTAGCTAATAAGTACTAACAGCCTGAGGTTATAAATAGAATCGAACCTACAACTTTTTATTTACATAGGAGCTGACATGTCACTAGGCTATTGGCGATTGGGCTTATACAGATAGATGATTCAACAGCATTCTAATGAAAAAGCTTATGCAAACACAGGGATATCCTGCCTCCAAAGCACTAGCAGAGAAGGCTGCATGGAAATTTGCCGAAGAAAATCATATAGATCTCATCACTGTGGTACCTACTATGATGGGTGGTGCTTCTCTCACTCCAGAAATCCCAGGCAGTCTTGGTCTCGCCATGGCCCTAATTACAGGTATAAACTGTCACACCCGTCAGGTTAATGGTTCTATCTCAGTTTGTATTCTCACATACGAGTATATCAAATAAGAAGATCCAAATCTGCTAAGCATTAGGAGTGATTGGTGTTAAATTGCATTGCAGGCAATGATTTCCTCATAAATGCTTTGAAAGGCATGCAGATGTTGTCAGGTTCTATATCCCTTGCTCATGTGAAGGATGTTTGCCGAGCGCACATATTTTTGGCTGAGAAAGAATCAGCTTCTGGTCGATATATTTGTTGTGCTCACAACACAAGTGTTCCTGAACTTGCAAAGTTCCTTAGCAAACGATACCCTCAATACAAAATCCCAACCGAGTAAGCTTCTGATCGAAATACTTTCATTTTTTTATTTAAAAGGATAGACTCTAATAGCTTGGGATTACAAGCGAGTTTGAACCTGCGACCTCCCACTTATAAAAAAACTCTTATATCACTAGACTATCAGACCATTGGTTTTTTATCCAAATACTGAAGCCAAAAAAAGCTATTCTTAAAGTGATGATGTATCATGTTATAACTGCAGATTTGATGGCTTTCCCTCTAAGGCCAAGTTGGTAATCTCTTCAGAGAAGCTTATCAAAGATGGGTTCAATTACCAGTTTGGGGCAGAACAGATCTACGACGAGACTGTGGAGTACTTCAAGTCCAAGGGAGCCCTTAAAAATTGAATTAGTAGAGGTTCAAAGCTCTAGCAGAAGCTCCACTAGTTATAATTATGTAATGATGATAACGATGTGGAGCGGCAGTTTAGTGTGATATATGCTGAACTAGTATTTTTATATGATGGTATTCTACTCTTCCACCTTGTTCCCTGTAATGCACTTTGTGATATGTTAGTTAAAAGCCGAAGAAGAAAAGAAAGAGAATATTATTGGAAAATAAAAAGGGTTAATAGAAAATATATATATCAAATAATAAATAAAAATAATATAGGTATGAGGGGTACGACAGGTCATAAGGACTTTTTGCTTTCCATTTTGTCCTAAACTAGTCTTGGCTTTGTGTGCGGCAGGATCGATTGGGACAGATTAACCAATATCACTTGTTATAAGTGTCATTTATAAAAATTATGATCATACCGCTAATCTAAACGGGTACGAACTCGTTGATTTCATTAGTATTTCGCTGTTAATGGGGTCCACTTGTTCATAATTAGATAACTAAATGTTACTGTTAATGGGTTCTTGTTCGATAACCAAACGTTATTATCCCTATATAATTAATTTAAGTAAATTAAAAAATTAATTATATTAATTATTTATAATAAATATAATTTAATTTTCTTAAATTGTCATATTTTATTATAACTAGAAATCTCTTAATTTATATAATTAATAAAAGTATTTTAAAAAATTATAAATTTAAAAAATAAAATAAATTAACATCTTATGTAGAATTAAATTTTATTTTTTAATAAATTTTTATATTAATTAATTAGAGTATTATTTTTACTAATGTTTGAAAGGATCTTTCGGCCTCAAGAATTTGACCCCACTACGCTGCTAAATCTGCTGATGTGGCAAAATTCTATGAAGTGAGATGATTCTCTTGTGTGTGGAAAGACTTTCGTCAATATATTACCATAAAAATATCTATTCCTTCTTATTTTTTTTTAGTACAATAAATTTTTAGAAGGGATTGAGTTTTCCAACTATCTAAAAATAAAATAAAATTTTTCTTCCTTCTAGACGATGCCAATATCAGATAGGGTAAGCCGTCTATTACCCTCAAATATAAATACCTAAGAATTAGGATGTTTTCTTAAGTGTCGCAACTAAAACTATAACAAAATGATACTCTCTAAAATTTAAATACATGGAAATCTATTCCATCTAGATTTTTTTCCTAGGAATAGAAAAAATCTATTCCTTCTTGTTTGGCTATAAGAACCTCGTTTTAGTGGCTATATGAATCCGGTGATAGTTGTCATAACAAAAACAAATAGTTTTTTTTAAAAAAGTATTTTAACGTTTTCCGGTATATATAGCTAACGAATTTTAAAGGATTTTATTGTGTTTACCACATAACACAGCACTTGACATTAATTGATATTTTACATTTATTGAATGTTGGTTCATAACTACTAGATAGTCTAGATTTAAGAACTGTTTAATGTGAGAAACAAAATAGAATAAAAAATAAAAAAATAGTTATTCAATGAGAAATGCTTTTGACATACTTGAATGAAAAACTAGACATTCTTTTCCCTTGTCATGTAAGGAATGGAGTAAGTAATAGAAGTTGGCCAAAATATGTAGTAATAAAATATTAAAGTAGAAACTTTTCGAGAATCATACCTATCTCTTTAATGTTTTTTTATCTCTTTAATATTAAACTTTATTTAGAAGCGTGTTGAAAATTAAGGGAATACAAATGGGGAAAAAATGTAAGGAACTAACTAGACTGAGAAATAATTTAGTAGCTAACAAATGTAGTTTAGTAGATAAGGGGTTGACTCTTAATTTATAAAATTATAAATTTAAATTTTATCATAAATATAATTTTTTTATTAATAGATGTTATGTGAATATTTTTTAAATTTAAAAGATATGTTCTAATCTTAATGAACTGTTGGCGAAATCTATGAACGGGGAAAACATGATGGAATGAAAAAGAAATAACTAGATTTGATTAAAAAGATAAAACAGAAGAAATGTGGGTGGCTATTGTTCTGCCCACAATCTAAGAATAAGATAAGGTTGGATTTGGATTTGTATGCCATTCAAATTTTCAAAACTTTATAATTGATGTCCATGTGTTCTATTAACTTTTGTACGAAGGAAAACCTATCTCAATCATTTTTTTTAATAAAATTCCTTCTCCACCTTATTTTCTGATTTTTTTTCAACCCTTTGTCCTTTTTTATATGATTTATTATTGCAAAATCAAAAATTTAGGATTAGAGGGATAAACTTTTAAGATATTTTTATTAGAAAGATAAATAAACTATTTTTTTACCCTTAATATAAGAGTTAGTTATAACTAATATAAGGGTTAATTAACTAATTTGGGCTGATTAAAGATTATATAATATAAATCCTTCTTAGGGATTTTAATTTAATTATAATTAAATAATTTATTTAATTTTTTTGATCTACCTAAAAAAATACTAACTCGTATATTAATAGTTGGGAGAATATAATATTATAAACATAATAAATAAGGGGATACAAAGAAATTTGGACAAGGGGAGAAGTGGCCACCCCATCTGCCCCTCCTTAGATTCATTCCTAACCGTGTTAATGTGCTTTAGTTCTTCACCATAACCACAGCAACGCCCATGAATATGCTTTTCAGTTTGTCAATTTGTTCAAAAGTAAGCCATTTAAAAAGTAAAAATGAAACCTATACACAAGTATGAAGTAAATGTGGTTTCGCTTTCGTAATTTGAATGATTGCATTTTCATTTATAAACGTTCATTTCTTCTTCTTTTTTAATTTTTACAGGCGCATGTATCTTCTTTTTATAAGCAATTATATTCAAAATTTAAACATTAAATATGAACACAGTTCAATCAAGATTTTAACTTTAGTTTACATCACACTACCAAGGACTAGCCAATCATATTTATTTATCATTATTAAATTTTATAAGTATAGGTTATTAAATTTTTTATTAATAAAATTGGCCGAATTACATGAAACTCTCATAAACTTTAAAATTTATACCGATAACACCTAATTAACTATTTAAAACTTAATAATAATCACCCTAAACTTTTAAAGGTGTGTAGATAACTCCTAATTATCAATTATATATCCTTTTAATAACCCCACAAATTGAATTATATGCATATATATATTTTTTAAATGTTTAGTGATGCGCAAATAAGTAATAAATAAAACTAATAACATAGGAGTTACATAGATAAATATAAAAGTTTAGGGAGATTTATTGTAAAATTTTAAAGATGAAAAAGATTATATATATGTACATGACATAAAATTTAGGATAATTGTGTATAATTTAGCCTGCTCACTCATTCTTTGTACCATAATCTACTTTTATGTTTTCAACTTATAAAAAATATTTGACCGAATAATACCCTCTTCACACTCTAAGCTTGCACTCACTCCGATCCGTACCGAATTCAGTGCCAGTTGAATTCAAAATGGTACAACTAAAAATCTTGTTTAGAACGTGTTAAGGATGGATGAGCACTAAATGACCAAATTATCCCTCAAGTAAAATAATAATTTCCCCTTTCTTCTGATCTTCATGCATGTGGGGCTAGAATTCTCCTATAAATGTCTCTGCGAATGCTTCTTTTTCTTACAATAATCTAACAGAGAAGAAGATATTCCATCCATCACTGAAAAGTAGTTAAGTATTTTCCATGGCACTGATCAGTATGAAATCCTCCATTATTCTCTCCTTCCATCCCCAGTTTCCTTCCACAAAAGCTGAGCTTTCTAACAGATCTTCATCTCTCAAACTTAATTCTCTTCCCACTGCTAACAAATGGATCATCGCTGACAAAAGCCCTCCTACAACCCCTCTGAGAAACTTTGTAAGTCCAAACTTAAACCTCTGAGTTTTTTTTTTTCTCTATATAGTCTTCTCGAATTTTTAGTTATTGAGCGGGATCAACAACTTATCCAGTGACTTAATTTTTGATACAGCATAATAACATTATATGATTTATATAGAGGACCCCGTTTAGTGGAATAAGACTTCTTGAACTTTTCTTCATGAACTTTCTTTCATGGCAGGATCACCTCTGCAATAATCTGGAAGGAGAGCTGAGACTGTATAAGAATGTTCTTAAGAATGTGGGTGAAAATTCAGTGAAAGGTTTATACATGGTTGATGCCATGCAACGCCTGAACATCGATTACCACTTCCAAAGAGAAATTGACGAATTCCTAGCAACTCAATACACCATTTTCAGCTCTCATGGAAGTGGCTATCGTCATGATGATCTTCATGAGCTTTCTCTTCTCTTCCGACTTCTGAGACAGCAAGGTCATTCTGTACCTGCAGGTGGGCACTGATACTTCAAAACCAGAAACATATATATATATATATATATATATCATGTTATATTTATACCAAAAGACTGATAAAGTAGTGTTTTTTCTTCTTACTCGATCTTGTGTTGCAGAGGTGTTTGAGAAATTTACAGGCAAGGAGGGAAAGTTTAGTGAGAAGGTAGGTGGAGATATGAAGGGGATGATAGATTTATATGAAGCTTCACAGCTGATAATGGAGGGAGAAGCGATACTTGAAGAAGCTGAACAATTTAGTGGGAAGATGCTGAAGGAAATTATAAGTGGTTACATTATTGGTGTTGATAAAGCTGAGTTTGTGAGGAGTACTTTGGAGCAACCATTTCATAAAAGTCTTCCAATTTTCACTTCCAGAAACTTGTTTCAAGGAACTCATCATGGCATGAATAATGGATGGCTCAATGCCTTACAAAATGTGGCCAAAATGAATTTCAATATGCTCCAATCTTCATACCAAATGGAGATTCTCCATATTTCTAAGTATGCTTCTGAAATACTTCAAAAAGATAGTTTTTTTCTTTCACACCATTAAATATTTACGAGAAAATATATTTATTTTATTTTTATTATTTTCAGATGGTGGGCTGAACTTGGTTTAGCAAATGAGTTGAAGTATGCTAGAAACCAACCATTGAAATGGTATATTTGGTCATTGGGATGCTTGACAGATCCATCATTGTCAGAAGCAAGGGTGGAGCTCACAAAACCAATTTCCTTCATCTATCTAATAGATGACATTTTTGACGTGTATGGGACCCTTGAAGAATTGACTCTTTTCACAAAAGCTGTTACTAGGTAAACACTTCAAAAATTGTCTTCTCCATCTTTCGAAAGGACGGAAGGGGTACTTAAGAACTCCGAAATTAGATACCTAATAATAATAAGATCCACTAAATAGTATAAAAAAAGATGCCGCCACAAGTTAATGATCACAAGTATTTGTTTGAATGCAGTTGGGATATTGAAGCTACAGAAAAACTGCCGGATTACATGAAGATATGCTTTAATGCACTCTATGATCTCACGAATGAAATCAGCTACAAGGTGTATCTGAAGCATGGATGGAACCCCAGTGTGTCCCTGCGAAAGGCTGTAAGTATATAATATTCAACACTATCACAATCCTTGTTTTTTTATTATTCAAATGTTTGAAACATTGTTCACTGGTTTTGTTTTTCTTTTTCTTGTGCAGTGGGGGAGTTTGTGTGAAGCATTTCTGATAGAAGCAGAATGGTTTGCTTCAGGGAAGATGCCCAGTGCAGAAGAATACTTGAAGAATGGGATAATAAGCTCAGGAGTTCATATAGTTCTGGTTCACATTTTCTTTCTCTTAGGTCAAGGAATCACCAACGAATCAGTGCACAGAATAGACAACAACCCAACCATCATCTCTTCAACAGCAACCATTCTTCGTCTCTGGGATGACCTGGGAACTGCTGAGGTAAAAACATGCATTATCTCATAGAAATATCAGTTCAAATGACGAAGTTCACTGAAGGAATGAATGATGAATTTGCAGGACGAGAATCAGGAAGGGAAAGATGGATCATATGTGGAGTGCGCGATGAAGTCCGAGAAGATGAGCAAGGAAATGGCGAGAGGGGTGGTGATGGAGAAGATATCAGAAGCGTGGAAGAGTCTGAACAGAGAGTTGATAAAGGAAAACACATTTGTTTCGCCATTTACGAAAGCGTCTATGAATCTGGCGAGGATGGTGCCATTGATGTATAGTTACGATCATAATCAAAGTCTTCCAAAACTAGAGGCCCAAGTCAAGTTTGTGCTTTATGATCATGTTCCTTTGTGATTGATTATCCTACTCCGCACTCGCGCCGGCGAAATTATAAGGGGCTTTAGATTCTCATTCTCTCTCTCTCTCTCTCTCTCTCTCTCCATGTTCTCTTCGTGCTACACAGTGATTTTGTACGCATAAAAAATCTTCAAAGAGAATTATATTGATGTGGGACCCTTGTTTCTCTCAACCACTTGTAATCTTTGGGTCCTGACTTGTGAGAGGGATAAGACGTATTGGGGTCGGGCTTGAGACAAAAACAAATCATAAATAAATAATTTCTTAATACGACGTGTTATTTTGTTTGGTAAGAAATATTTCGAAGCTGCTTCAACTTTCAAATATTTTTTATTAATTTCTAATTTTATTCTGTTTAATAATTTATATTACTCATATATCAATACAAGAAGTTTTTCGGCATTCTCCAATGCCTCTTCATTTAGTTAAAATAACGTATTTTTAATTCTAAATAAAATAATAAATATTCGTTAAATAAGCATATATCTATGCCTCTTCATGGAAGGCTTTTGTATTATTTTTTTTATTTTTTAATATAAAACTATTTTATTAGTATTTAGAATTAAAACTACACAATTTTAATTAAATGGACAAAAGGTTCTCAATAAAGAGGCTCCTGGCCGATATCAATGTATTTGATTTCTACTTTTAATTTAGATTCCTACTTCACTATATATTCTCTTTCACATAAACGAGGGATTTTTTCCCAAAAGAGTTATATGTTTTATATAAATATTATTTCTACTTAGGTTTAATTAACTTTTTAATTGACCTAGTTTGATTACTATGATTCTAGCTCGTGTTTTGGATTTTGATCTGACTTAGATTTTGTTATCCTTACACGGTTCTATACGTGGCCTTGTACTAAAACGACACATTTCGAAGTTGTGTGGCCGTGTGACTACTATGAAGAAAGCTGGAAGGTAGGGTTGAGCAACGGGCGGGGCGGGTTGGCCCGATGGTCAGCCCGTATCCCGCTCGTTTTATCTTAACTGGGCACGGGCTAGCCCATGCCCGTGCCCCAGCCCGTATTAAACGGGCTGGGCTGAACCTGTTTAGGTCAAAACGGGCATGGGCAGCCCGTTTACTAAAAATATAAAAAAAAATCTACTTTACCCTATTTGAAGTTCACAATGAACACATAATATGATTATTTATCATAAAATTACTAAAAAAAATCATAATCATAATGTTTATCAATTATCACTATAAGTTTATAAACACAAAGTCCATAATGCATACATAATATGATCATTCATAATTTTTATTTTTTAAAAAAATATTTAATTAATTAAAAAAATAAACGGGCGGGTTACGGGATGCCCGATGGTCAGCCCGTAACCCGCCTGTTTATTTTACTACTTTAGCCCGTTTAAGCCCGTCCGTTACGGGCCCATTTTAGGCGAGTTTAAAATGGGCAAATTGACACCGGGGTCGGGCCGGTACACTGGGCTACGGGTACTTTACTCACCCCTACTGGAAGGGGTCCCACCCTTTCTTTAATTGATGGGGTCATGCGGTCAACGGAATGCTCGCCATCGAAAGGCAACGTCTCCTACGTATAAGGGATTCTTCAAATATTATATCGCTCCCTTTTTTTCAAGGGGTCAACACTTGTCTTCCCCTTCTTTACAATGTCAATTTAAGATGTTGACGTTTTTGTATGTTTATTCATGCATTTGCAGGGCAGGCTACGTAACCACTATATTTGCTTGTTTGGAAAGTTTTTAAATTTTAGTTTTATAAATTTTTTTAGATAAAATTTAAATTTAAATTTTTTTTAAAATAAACAGTCATATTTATTTAAAAGAGTTTTTAAACTAAATTATAGTTTAAAACTAAAATTTTAAATAAGCTAGTGAAACTAATTTCTAAACTACCTAATTACTATTTATTTTATTTTATTTTACTATCTCTCATTTCTTCTTTTTCTCTCTCTCTCCTACTCTCTCTGCTTCCTCTCCGACTCCCCGTGATCTTCCCAACCTCCACCGTCGTGCTCTTCCTTTTCTATCGTCATCCTTTTGCAAGCTGCTGTCTCTGTCTCCAATGGACGAAGAAGACACATAGGATGATGATGAACAGACGTCACCGTCGCAAGTCTTCAGGCTCTGTCGCTGTTGCTGTGGACGAAGAAGACGCATGGAGAGAGAGACGTGGAATAAGACGAAAGAAGAAGATGAGCTGGCGATCTGAGGAGGAAAACAATGGATGACAATGATGAATAGTACAGAATTAATATTATTTTAGCTTATACCCATTTTAATAATTTATTAATCATAAAAACTCTTATGACAATAACTATCTAAATACTCATTTATTTAGAATTATTTTTTTTCCATAAACTCTTATCCATAAGCCTTTTTTAAAAGCTATCCAAATTTTTTTTTTATAAATTATTTTTTAAAAATTTATCTAAATAAGCCCTATATCCATTTAGTAATATTTGTAAGGGAGAGGCGTATCCTGGTGGTATTATACGTTCCATATTGCAAGCACCGTTATTTATGTTTTAGCTCTCAACCACCAATGAGTCTTCCATTTCTGCCTTTCATTTTCTGACGTGCCTAGTCTTCGAATTTCAAAAAAAAAAAAATAGAAAATAAATATCTTACCTACATTATTGTTTTAAAAAACGTGGTTAAATATCAACCATCTCTTTTCGGCTTTGTCGACATACAATACTCCCCAGTCCTAATTATAAGAGTCAGTTGACTCTTTAAAATAGATCTAAGAAGCTAAATAAATCAGTTAATTATAATTAAATTTATTTGAAGATGAATTCATATTATATGCTATTCAATCTACCTAAATTAGTCAATTAACTCTTATATTAGTTATAATTAACTGATTTATATAACTGATTTATTAAAAAAAACAAAAAAGTTAATTGATACTATTATAAAGAAAACAAAGGGATCAATAATGGAAATGATACTATTATAGCCGCAAAAGAAACAGTTGATGTAAGGGGTCCATACATTATTCATTTATTTCAAGGGAAAGTGGGGTTGGGTCCCTATAGTGATTCCTCGTTCAAAACACATAGTTGGCCATAAAGAAAAGTTAATGTCTTTGATGATAACGTTTCCCTAAAAAACCAAGTTTGTACGATCTGTCACCTTAGGGTGTGTTTGGATTAGCTTTTGGAGAATAGATTCTGGGAAGAATAGATTTTGGAGAATAGATTTTAGGGAGAATAGATTTTGAGAAGAATAAATTTTAGGAATAGAGATGTTTGGATGATTAGTAGTAGAATCATTTTTTATATTGGTAAATTACTAAAAAGGGTATGATATGATTAAAAGTAAGAGAGATAAAAGATGATAGAGAAAAAAGAGGAGAGAGAAGAGAGTGTAGAGAGAAGAGAGAAAAAGAGAGATAAGAGAGGAGAGAGGAAAGAGAAAAAGAGAGATAAGATAAGAGAGGGGAGAGATAATAGAGAGGAGAGAGGAGAGAGGAGAGAGGGTGTAAGAAAAAGTAAGGGTATAATAGTAATTGGATAATCCAAAACCTAGGTTTCAAAGAAAAAGCTATTTTCAGTAGCTTATTCAAAACCTAGGTTTCAAACCGAGGTTTTGCCCAGAATCAATTCTCAACAAAAATGGCTGTTTGTGTAAAAATTTTCCAAACCGCGATTTTGGCCAGAATTAATTCCTAAACGTGGTATCCAAACACACGCTTAGTTGTGTGTAAACATCAATGATCTGGATCATATATTCACAATGAATTATTATCTCTATTTTGTCTTTATTTAATGAATTTCTTAGCGTTGGATCAGTCTCATAAGAAATTGTCATGACATATATATATATATATAGTTAATTAAATAGATATGAAAACCCAAGATATATTTAACACAATACTTATCATACTTTTCCCATTATTTTCATATTTATTACTCTTATTTTTCACGATTATCCATTCAATTTAGTTCCTAGCTGCATTGGCTTAATTTTCAATAATATTAAATTAAAGTTAGCTATATATAGTATAATGCAATAATGTTTTGTTTGATTTAAAATGCATGTACTTCTCGTGAAATTTTAAATAAAAATTTCAAAGAAATATATACACATTAATCTTAAAAGTCAAACTGAATAGACATTTAGACAAATTTTCATTGGGGAAACACATTCTTAAAATTGAAAGGGATTACTTTAGACTTCATAATCTTGCCGCCGTCCAACGTAGTCGCAGTTCTCACCGGACGGTATTTGTCTTGTTTGCTAGTGAAACATGCGCAATAATGCAATCCCAAAATTTCTTCCTTTTTCTCCCATCTCTTAAAAACCAATATAAAAGAAACATATATGATGCACTGTCTATTCTTAATAATTCATAAAAATTGTAACACATTTCTTTAGTCCCATGTAATGTATATGAACATGTGTTGAATTATATAAATATTTGGTGTTACTATTTAAGGATGTCATTAGATAATAAATAAATTGAACTCTGATCCCTTGAAATTGGAAACATTAATTAATACTACATCTTATCCTAATTATAAGAAATAATAGTTAACTTTTTTATATATGTCAAGAAAATTAAATAAAGTAATTAATTATAATTAATATTAGAGTTAGTTAACTAATTGAAATAGATTAGAAAATATATAATATGAATTCATATTGAGCAATTGTATTTTGTCATAATTAATTAATTTATTTAGTTTATTTACTCTATAAAAAATATCAATTAAATTTTATAATTAGGATCAGAAATAGTATATTAGAAAAGACCTCCCACTTATAATTTTTTTTTTTATATCACTAAGTTAAGATGATTAATATAGCAATTTAATTTTAATGAGGTTTAAGGATTTTCATATTCCATTGCCCGACAAAAGGGCGTGTTTGGTACAGCATTCTTGCCCACTAAACCGACTTATCTAACCCCAAAAGTTAGAAAATTAAGCTCATTTCAAAAGCCACTCTGTCCAAAACCCCACGATGAAAATGAAGCTCCCTTTTGAGCTTCTAGATTTCACTGCATTGCGGTGTGAATTTCTTTGCTTCTCCTCGTTTCACAGGGCACCACGTCATCCTTCTCTGGAAAGGGGGAGATGAGGGATTTGTACCACTTCCCTTATTTAGCTTCTGACAATTTGTAGGAGAGGAGGAATAAAATTTTCTGAAAATTTGACTGTATTTTTCTTTAACAGTAAATATTAAGTGTCAAATATAAAAAATTATTAATAATTAGGTAAAAACAATATTTACATATAATATTAAAACATAAAGAGAAAAGAAGATATAATATCACGCCGACGATCGATATTATTCTCCGTACCAACAAAACAAAGAAAATTGTCAATAACCAGACTAATTAATTAGTCATAGGTAGTTAATTAAATCGTTGATTGGACAGAACAGCTTCCAGCTTTGTGGGAATTGGGAAATATCATCAATCCTATGGCCAACAAAACTCTTGGTACAATATTAACGTACTTCTTCACCATAACCACAAGAACAGGAGGCAATAAATTATCTTTGATTCAATCTACCAGATATGAAACATAGAGACCCACCACCATAGAAGAAGCTCTGGCCAATGCATATGCCCATTATCTACTTACATATGTAAATAATATTGGATGAAATGTTATTAGGGAGTCTATTATTATAATGACATTAATTTGAACTCATCTCTAGAAATTGAAGGCAGTAATTATATTAAATAATGCCAATTTTTAAAAAATTAATTAGATATTGAATCGGGGCAAGAGAGTAGTTCAAGAATTAATAATTAAAATGATCGGTCATAATTAATTTTAGTTTAATATATTCATAATTTTATATGTTAAATATAACATCAAAGGCAATATTTTATAGAATATCATTTTACAAAATTAAATTTATAGTATAGGTTCCCGATTTTACCCCAAGTACCAAATTAGACGGTAAGCTAGTTCTAGTTTAATTGGTTAGACCAGCCTAGTCTGGGTTATTTTTTTAAACATTAATTAAATGGTACTCCGTACTCTTTTTTGTTGTAAATTTAAGGTCATTTTAACTAATATTGACACACAACATTAATAGAGGTTTGCAAGTAAGTTCATAATAATGAATATGAAACAAACATAGTTTCATAGGCTGTGTAGATATATTTCTGCTTCTAAATCACATGCTGTGATTGCAGGTGGGAATTGAAAGCTCCGAGAAACTACAACAACACTTGAGAATATGTTTCAATGCTCTTCATGGCATTACAAATGAATTCGCCAAAAAGGTCTATTTCAAGCATGGATACAGCCCTTGGAACATCCTACAGAAACTGGTTAGAAAAACAAAGCTTGAAATTCAAAAGTTGAATAGTTTCATTATTTTATAAAGTTTGTAACTTGAATTATTCCTCTTGCATGTTCCTGCAGGGGGTTCAATTGTGCAATGCGTTGCTTGTAGAAGCAATGTGGTTTGCTTCTAGTCATAAACCAAGCAATGAGGAGTACTTGAAGAATGGGATTATCACTTCAGGAGTGCAAGTGGTGCTAGGACACACTTTATTTCTCCTTAGTCATGACATAACAGAAGAAACTGTAACCATTATGGATGATATTCATGGCCTTGTTTCTTCAGTAGCCTCCATTCTTCGCCTCTCTGATGATTTAGAAGGATACATGGTACCAAGCCAAGTTATAATCTGACAAGTTTTATTTGGCTGTCATTTAAAAAAGGGAATTAAATGAGGTTTTGTTCACATGCAGGAACATGATCAGAAGAATAAGAATGGTAATGACGGGTGTTATCTGGAGTCTTACATGAAGCAGAACAGAGGCATTTCTGCTGAAGAAACACGACAACATGTGAGCGACATGATCTGAGAATCATGGAAACGGCTCAATCAAGAATGTCTTGAGAAATTCCCATTTTCATCAAACTTTAAGAAGGTTTGTTTCAACACTGCGAGGATGGTGCGTCTCATGTACAATTCTGATGGCACTTACAGCTTGTTAAATGGAGAAAATCTTAGTATCAATTTAATGATAGACTACCCCCTGAAGAACAGATAATACAGAAAGACATTGTTCTTTACTTCTGCTCATAAGGAGGGAAATGTCATGGTTTCCCTCTTTTTTCTGGACAAAGAGATATGGCTTAAGATGAAGGGAAAATATTAATAATGTTATAGTACAAAACTAGTAATTTGGATTTTCCCCATGATTATTTCATTCTATTGAAAAAAAAATACTCTCTCCATTCTTTTAAAGCGTATTGTCATGGACTCATGGTCCTTAATATCAAATGGATTTTAGTTAACTATATCTTTTAAACGTGTAAACTAAGAAAAAGTTTATATCATACATTTTATTAAATTAATAATGTAAAATAGAATGTATCAAAAAAAATAATGTAAAATATAACGAGTGTAAAATAAGAAAAAAATTAGACCTTATTTTTAAGACAAAAGGAAATACACTTATCGGATTTCTTTAGTTAAATAATAAGTCACTTTGAGAATTATATACTCTATTAATTATTTTTTATTTATGGCCTCAGTTTGCAATTAATGTAATTAATATGATGGAGCATAGTATAATTAATTAGGGTATTGGTACAGAGCATTTAATTTTTTAAAAAACAAATTTAATGATTCCACTCACTTTTAATTCATTTTCTCGAAACGTGTGAGGTGATTAAAACTGCACCTTCTCTCTCCACATATCGCATATGCATATAAGTATCTCAAATTCTCTATCACAATGCAATACCAGCAATTCTCAAGCAAGAAGACAACCATAGTCATAATATTTTTAAGTGCCTCAAAAAATGTCAAAATCACACCATCTTGCTCTGTTCCTTGCCCTGATATCCGCATGCTTCTGCAACACAATTATTACAGCCATGGATAGCACCAACGAGGAGACACAAGGAAGAATTCACATCCACATTGCGTTGCCAAAGGAAACAAGGCCGGTGAGCATAGCATGCAGCTCAGAAAGCTTTGTGGGCCTTGCAGGACAAGATCATGAATGGAATGTTCCGTTCACCACATTGAATCATGCCATGCACTTTGGGACCATTCATCTTCATCTTTTAATGCTTTTGAGCCAAATTCTGACATAGGCCATGAAGTCATCTATTGGATGGCAAAGCCTGATGGTTTCTTTCATAGTTGGGACCAGGTCAACCGGGATAAAAGATCTGGTTGGGTTGGATTCACTGAATAAATCCGTTGGCTCAAATGATAATCTTAATTTAAGTAATATCATTCAGAACTAGATTAAAGCTATTGCCTGTTAATGGCCCTCCTTGTTATCCATTTTACTTGTCCTAAAACAAGAATCAACATACAGAAATCATACACAAGTGAGATATAAACAATGGTTACAGTGTTCTATACGCTTGTGTTAGGAACATTCAAGAGGAGACAGTCAATAGGCACTAAAATCTCGAAGAGTTAATTTCATGTTATTGTAGATCCCAGTTGTGTCAGTTCTGAGGTCAACTTCATTTCACTAAAGACAAAAACCTGACCACAGAATCACATGGTAAAATACTTCAATTACGTGCTCAGAATGCACCAACAAAATTAAGGGTCATAATAACAAGAATAGTAAAACAGAACACCAGAGACAATGCACTAGCCTACTTATCTTCCGGCAAAATTAGCTTAAAACGATTTCCAAGTTTCACTATCTTCTTTGCTTCTAAAATCCTTTTCTTTTCCGCCAGTTTATTCACCACAAGCTGCGGAATTGATGGTTCAACATAGTTCCCACTCTTGAAAATATCCTTGCATACCTTGTATGCAGAATCCAGATCACCATTCTCACACAGAAAGGGAATAAGCAGTTTAAACGTTGTGTTATTCGGGTTGAAATCGGTGTTCGCTATTTCACCATACCACTTCTTAGCTTCATCCAAATTTTTCTCCTTGACGGAACCTTTAATCAGAACATTAATGCTATAAATATCAGGCTTGATGCCCTCATTTCTCATCTTCTCAATCAATTCAATCGCTTCTTTCATTTTCTTCTCCCCAACCAAACCCTCTAATTTAGCATTGTAGCTCCTGATATCGGGGATAACGTTGTTCTTCAGCATTTGGCTCCATATTTTGTCACCATCTGAAAAACGACCATTCACATATAACCCATCCAGCAGCGTATTGAAAGTTATCAAACCTAGGTTTACGCCCTTCTCCTCCATCTCATCAAGCATGGCAATGGCGGAATCAAACGAACCCATTTCACAAAATGCTTTAATGACAGTATTATAAGACACCAAATCCGGTTCAATGGACAGCTTTGAGGGCAGCTCCTTGAAAAGGCGATCTACCATGCCAAATTTTTTAGAACGTAAATAAGCAGACAAGAGGGCGTTAAAAGATAGCACCGTACGGTTACAATTTCTCTCGGGCAATCCATCGAACAGCTTGTGCGCATTTTCGAACATGCCCGCTATACTATACAGTCCGATCAGCCGAGCCGAGAAGCCTTCTCTGGAAATGTCTTTATACTTCTTTTGGTCTTCCAGGATCTCTTCGACCAAATTGAAACGCTTGGCAGAGGCAAGGCGCCGAATCGTGAGTTCGTAAATGCCATCTTTGGTTCGGAAACGATCGACTTCGGAGGCTTCCTTGAACTTCTGGACGAGGAGGTTGTAGTCCCTTTCCCTGTAGAGCTTCTTCGATAACGACCGGACGTTGGTGGTGGTAGCGGCGGCGGCGGAGGAAGAGAAGTTGCGCTGGAGAAGGCGACAGAGAGACGACATTGTATTTGTTGAAGGCGTCTCGGATTGATGCTTCAGAGCAAAGTGCAAATAGAAGTTACATGCAGAAGGATTAGAGGGGATTTTAGTTTGGCCACACACCTTTCGTAGCTTTTCAATTAAACCTTGCGTTTCATGTCTTTACCGTTTTGTTTGGAAGCATTTAAACATTTTGATCCCATCACACTTTTAATCGAATAATATGAATTAAAAAATATAGCTAAAAATATATTAGCCAAATTTGTCACCAAAAACATATAGGGAAAATCCCCAAATAGACTTTGAAAAATAGACAAGTTCAATTTGAGACTATAAAAATTGTAATTGATAGAAAAGGATGAGGATCAATCTGAAATTTTGCAAATGTTAGTAAAAAGACTTGAGTGCCCTTAATTTTTTTTTTCTCACTCATCTTCCTTCCTGCCCTAATTTCCATTATGTAAATCGAAGATGATGATTTGAAAAGTTATCAAAGTCGGCTGCAAATCATGGGGACGCCACTCGACAGTGACTCGCTCACCGTGTTACACCCACCATGAGTCACGAAAACTCCCACTGTTTCATGAGCTAAAACTAGGGTTTGTGGGGGCCATGGAACTACCTTCCCCTTCATGCTTGTTCTTTCCAGAAACTCCTTTGGAAGAAAAGCCTTCAATTCGTCTTTAAGGGACCACAGAAATTGAACATCTTCGTGTGCTTCTGCAATGGCGGCGAGCTCGTGAGGAGGAGGTGAAACCACTGATCCTAAGCTAATATATACTAATGACTTGGCACTCTACTGGTCTAGCCACCTCAAGTTTCCGGTTTGGTCGGGGTTCGCCGGCGGCGGCGTCGGAAGGGGAGGGAGAGATTCAGAAAACCTGCGTAGATTAGAGACTTCATCTTGGATCTCAGATCCTGAACCATTTCAGGTGGGTCTAGTTCCTCGTAGAAGTTAACCACCACCCACTTCAGCTTCTGGAAGTACCCTTCCTATGGAAGCTAGCATTATGGAAAACGCAGATTCTTGTTCTTCATCTTCTTTGAGGGTCTACACAGACAAGAAGAAGCTGTTAGTTACTGATAACGATTCATATTATTTTTAAAATTGAAGACAAAAGTGCTTAAGTACAATAGTTTTTGATAAATCCTGGGTTCGAAACTTGGAGAAGCTAGTATTAATGAAATGAAGGCCAAGCTTCCATCGCGATACTTTTCATTGATCAATTGCGTGTAGAAGGGATCAGAGAGAGAACAAGTATGCGAAAGGGGAGAGAGGGAGGGAGAAAAAATCTGGGGCATTCATGTCTTTTTCCCCAGCATTTATAAAATTCCGCATTGGTCCTCATCCTTCTCTGTCAATTGCAACTTTTATAGTCTCAAATTGGATTTTCTTATTTTCCAGTCTTTTAGGGAATTTCCCAAAAACATATATTATCCGAATAGATAATTAAATATGTGGACACTTTTTAAAATAACTCATAAATATCACTAAATTTTATAAAATGTCTTATATTAATGCCTTAGAACTTTTAGAGGTGCCTTATACTAAGAATGAGAGGGAGATATAATGGGATAATTAGAATGATGATTAATTGAAAAAAGTGAAGGGATATTAAAAATTTATTAGTTTGATCTACATGATCATCTAATATATTTATTATGAAATCGAAAATAATACTTTCAACATTAAAATTTTCTAGCAAAATATTTTCAGCAATAAATTAATCAAAATGATTATGAAACCTTGGAATAATTTAAGATCTCGTTATATAATTTGAATTAAATTTTCTTGCTCATTTCAGTGTCCATCTTTATATCATAGCTGAAAGTGGAAAAACTCATCAGAAATGAAAATAAAATCACTACTACTTCTTCCCTTTATCTTACAATCTTTAACAAGGCATGACAATCAAGCATTCATTCATCATATTAACAACTCTATAATAAACTTTTCACCAACAAAACACTATTATTATATCCTCAAAGATAAAATCCTGAAAACAAAATGTCATTATCTACAGAGAATGATCACAGCCCACCACAGCTTTCCAGTTTTCTTCTTATCACTCTTTTCACCTGAGAACACCTTTCTCTACAAAAGGAGGCGCCTCATTAAAAGATCTCTCTCTATACAGAGTCAACTGCCCCTTCAACCTGCTGCCTTGCAAGATACCTTTCCCTCCTCTCTTTCTGGTAAACATAATCAGCCATTAACACAGATTAAGCATTGGTCAGATGTAGAATTGTACGTTGCAACATAACTAGTTTCACCTCAAAAGCCAACTAGATGTACTCACCCATTCATCAATGACAAGTCCTTCCCCAATAATCTTAGCACCAGCATCTTCCGGAGGTTTCTTTCGTGCCTCGAGCGCAGCATCAGCATCGGCCAACTGACGCTTCAGTTTTTCCAAGGCCTTTAATGAGACACAATTAGAAAGCGGGGAATCACATTGTTACAACGTGCAGGCATATGCACATTAGGATAGCAGATGCAGAATGTCTAACAGATACACTTCAGCATAAAGAACATATGAACACAAATCCATGTACTTACTGAACTAGGATGCTCAGGATCTAGAAAAACAACACGCAGAACCTGCTCTACTGCTGCTTGGTCCTTTTGCTCATCAAACTGTTTCCAGAAATAATGAAAAGCTTACAAGAGAGTCAGAATCACACGAGGTTGAACTGAAAAGGTGAAAACCAAGTGACTTCCAGAGTACAGTATAAACTTTTGATTTTGCAAGAGAGCATAAGGATTAAATAGGAAGAATGAATTTTACATATTTAAAATATGTTCGAAAATGTAACCAAAATCATTTATTCAAAAATATATACTGTCAGTAAAATGTAATAAAAAATCATGAAATAAAGTAATCTTATAAGTTGAAGTAAAGCAAATAGAGAATTTACGATATTGCTTAGGGTAAAAATAATGGCAAATTAGCAAGATTGTTAGGTTCCATTCAGAGGGGTAGGAAGGTTGGTAAGACAACATAACATCAAATAACTAAAATCAACAACTGTTTTAATGGAAATTGTGATTACAGTGAAATTAACTAACCATCTCAGGAACGTAATCAATTGCTCCTTTGACCTTCAAGCTCATTATTTTAAATTTCAGTCTGCTCTTCTCTGGCCTTTCATTATTTTCCGGAGGCTCAACAAACTTGAACACTAGCAAATTGAACAAAAATTGGTGAGTTCATTTCAACCAATTACGTTATGCATCCAAACAAAGCCTATAGTTTCAAAAAATGAAATATTTATTACCAGTTGCTATGATACTTTCACCAGGTGCAAGAATAGCTCCAGGAGGACGCATGAAACAGCTTTTGGGTGCAGTTGTCTGAAACTGTATAATCCATATGAAAAGCACAACAAAGAAATCATGTTAAACAGTTAAATTTAAGTACTAGAGAAAATCATAGGCATATAGCTCAGTTATTGAGAAGGCATAAATAGATGTGATCCTAAGCAGAACTATGTGAAAAGTAGCAGCGATAAAATATAGTTGAAATCAAGATTGATTTGACAGCTTTGTTGACAAAAATGGCGAATGAATTATAGAAATTCTGAAGGTGTATATGTTTAACTATACCTTGAAAGCTACATGAGATTTGGTAGTGTTTTTAATCTTTATAGCACTCCTAACCTGCTTGCCTGGTTCATCTACAAAAAGAGTGATAGCAAATAATGAATAGACAGAGTATGAGTCCGGCAATCTTGTGGGCGCACCAGAAGAAGAAATTCGACAAAATAAAAACCATGCAGTATATGTGGATACCAAAACCATACATACACATGCATAAAATGAGTAGATCTTCATGTGCGCTCATGTGTGTGTCCATGACTGCACATGTTAAAGTGCAACACTCAGTGCAAAAGAGGCATTGTGAGTTTAGTTTTATTTGTCATGTAGCTCGGCTGTTCGATATACAGTAGCCTTGTTAATATAACCCTTACAAGAAGAACAAGTTTTCATTATTTAATGCTCAAGATGACATTGAAAAACTTCGGCAGCACATGAAAATCATTATTGCCACATGAAAATTTATCTTCTTTGTTGTGATGCTCGATCATTGGGAGCTTTATTTTCTTCTACTGAACATCAGAATTTGTTATACAACCTCTTAAGTCACGTTAATGGCCAATAAGATTGTTACACCAACCATGTAAGTCAATCTTATTTGTTGTGTTGCTTAGCAATGACGGTTAGAACGTTAAGCTCAATTTTTTTATCTTTTTGCTACACATAAGAAAGCCGTTAATGTATGTCTTTTCAAGATAAATAAGTGTTTATTAATCCAATGCTCCCATCAAAAATATTCCACCGCTTGTCAGGTAGGTTAAGATTTATTTAGCGACCATACAAATTAAATAACTTAGAAGGGAGAAAAGGAAAATTAGAAGAACTCGTAAGGAGTTAACAAGTCATCAAATAATAAAGATGAAAATATCTTATGGCATTTTTAAGGTAAGCAACCCCTCTGCATATGGATGATATGAAGTTAATGGGCAAGATTTAATGACAATAAATGCCCAAACAAGAAACTTTTTAATGCAGCTCTAAATGTAATTCAAAGAAAACACTTGATTGACAACGTCCAAGTTCCAACCATAGAAAACCATAAATAGCAGCAGCTACCTTTGATTTTGTTTATTTTGAGGATATAAAAAATCATTTAGTAAAATCTAAAAACTGCATTGCGCTCAGACTTTCAGCCTTTTGGTCCGTACAAATTTCCAATTTTAGAATAACTTTGATTGTTATAGACAACCCTCCTTTACCTAACAGAAAGCTCAAAGCATCGACGACAATGAGCCTTTTCAGCTCAGATTCAAAAGAGGGACGATTAACAGCTAATTGCCCGACCGTTTCAATTATTTCTAAGCAGAGAAAGCACTACAATACGTGATCGAATTGCTATTTAAACCCTAACAAATGAAGATCACAATCAAGGCCCACATTTGATCATGATCAAAGCACAAGCACAAACATTGCCACAAGCCAAAAAAACAGGAAGAAAAAGAAGAAGAATCCTTACAAGGCAAGTAGAGCTTATTGGCGGGATCAAGCTTGAGACGACGTCGAGTTGGAAGAAACGACCTTGCAACTGAAGAAACCGAATTGGAGCCATGAGACGCTGAACCCTCAATCGGAGGAGGATTATGGTGATGGTGGACGGCGGTGGACGGCGTCGTATTAGCAAAATTAGTCCCCGAGCCACGAAAGGGAAGCCTGAAGAAATTCCAGGCCTTGCCATCGGATTGTGACCTCTGGTTCCCTATCGCCATCTAGTATTGTCTCTTTGCTTTAGACGCGGTAGGCTTTCACAGAACACGCCGAGGAGTAAATGGCACCGTTTACTTGATCCGGGGTCAACTCATGAGAATCAGAGTTCTTCAAGCTGGACTGGAGTTTACTTGTAGGGAAGAAATGAAATGAAAACTGAGGTGGGAAAACTGAAAGAAGCCGGATCCGAGGCGGGGATTAATGGGGAATGGAGAAGGTGGTTTCGTGTCCGGGCTTTCGGTGGTTTTGATTTGGTCTTTTGGGCCTTCACAGTTCACACTAGGGATCCCGAAGAAGGAACACGGTTAGGGATTAAGGAATAAGGAACACATGGGACGACGTCGTTACGATGGGGAGAAAACGTGGTTTGAGGAATTGGTGGGCCCCAAAAAGTTGACTTTTGGGAGAAAGTGGAGGGGAGGGTGGTGGTTTTGGTGAATGGGGGTTGGTACTTTATTGAGTTGATGATAAACGAACAAGGATTTTTTGTTTGGAGGGGATTACTTGTGGAAAATGTTGGAGGATTCTGAACTAATTAAAGATGGTTTAGTAATTTTTAATTATGATAATGACGACTTAAGTTTAAATGGATTAAATAATTAATTCTATAGTGACGCTTGTGCGGTATGATATGATGGACATGGATAGGATGATGTTGTTCGTTGAGGAAACAATTCATGCAGTTTCGAACTTTGGGCTTGATTCTTTTCTCTCGTCAACAAACGACAAAACAAAACAATGTATTTCTATCTTTTTAAAAAAAAAAATTGAGAACTATTTTTTTTATAATATTAACAATTTTATTATAAAAATTTTAATTTTAAAATTTATAATTATTTTTCTCAGTATAATATATGTGTCTTTTTTAAATACATATAAACCCTCTTCTAATATTGAATTACACGTGTATATTTTCCTGCGTGTAAGATTGTATCTTGTCCCTAACATATACGAAACAAGTAAGCTATATTATCACCTTTTTTTTATGACTTTTCTTAGATCCCTGAATTATGAAGATAACTCCAATAATATTTATATCTATTTGGCTAAACGGAACACGAGTAACTCATAAAATGAGGCAGTGACGGACCTATTAGAAAGTTTCAACTTCCCCCAATTTAATAAATATTTAAAATTATATTATTAAGAGAAAATATCAAAATATTGATATTTATCTTAAGTACAAATTTTGCCCCCACCCACTAATTTTCCTAGGTCCGTTATACTATGCATAGGGTGGAGTGTGGAGGTTCAATCTTTTTATACATAAAAACTTTTAACTCTCTTGATGTTTTGGAAAAACTTAAGTGATTACTGGTATTCAACGGAAAAATATAAAAAAAGATTATGTGAATTTAAAAATGATAATTTAGGTATATGAATATCTAAAAGATAAAAAAATAGATAAGACAAGAAACTCAATCTATTATTTGTAAATTTAGATAAAAAGATTAAATTATTCCTGAAAATATTTGAAGAAAAATCACGAAAATGAAGCAGGAGCAGTAGGGTCATCTTCTCTATTTTTGTCCATCCAAGCAACGCCGTTTACTCCAAAAATCATTGTGAAATTCTTCACTGACTGAAGTTTTTGGCCTTTTGTTCAACGAAAAGAAGAAGAAGAGGCAAAATGGGGTGAGTAGCTGATGTTGAAAGAAGAAGAAAGAGAGTTAATGGAAGAGGACATAGTAGAAAGGAAAAGGGCATTGTTTTTGTAACTTAATTATCAAACGATTGTGACAAGCAAAGGATTGTCTGCGAGCGTTAAAAGTGTACACTGCTTCTCACATCCAGCGAGAAATTTCCCAGCAAAAAGGTTTTTCTTTTGCCGATTGAATTTTTGTCGAAGCTCACCGTGCAAATCAAACATTGAGAAATTCTTGATATAACGGTGTATTATCAAGAACCAATATGTCGAGAAAGAATATTTCATGAAGCCATCGACAAGTCAACATATTTATGGGACAAACATAGATATGGTTAATGTGAATTACAATATTTTTGTCAAATGATTTACGCATCGAGGCATTCCTCTTCAGCCCAATCAGATTGAGTAAGAAATAGTAGTCATTAATAAAATAGCAGTCATTTACTTTTCGCATGACTACTTACAAGTGATTAAACTAAGTAATTGTTGTTATGGGCATAATAATTTTTTATAAATTGCTATCATGGGCAGGATAATTTTTTATATACAAGGGTTCATCGCTAGTTATAGACGTGTGTTGTATATTACTGTCATTTGATTATATGTAATATCATTGCTGTCATGGGCAGGATATTTTTTGTAAATGCCATAAGTAAAGTAGTCAATATTATTAAATGAAATTATGTACTAAGTTATGACTATTTATGAATTGCAATTTCAGTTATAAATATTTTTAGAAAAATTGTAAATCCCATTACAAGATTTACAAACCTGAAAGTTATATCTTATAATTTGAGAGTTGTAAATTTCTTAAGGAAAGTTACAAATCCCATTAGAGGAGCTGTAAATAGAGGAGTTACAAAACTTGAAAACAATTGCAATTACTTTGTTAGAGTTGTAAATATCTTAAGAAAAGTTGTAAATCTTATTAGAGGAGTTGCAAATACTGTTAGAGGAATTGCAAACCCAAAAGCAATTTTGTAATTTTAGTTGTAAATATTTTAGGAAAAATTATAAATTCTATTGTTGAAGTTACAAATTATATTGGAGGAATTGTAAATACTATTATAAGAGTTGTAAAACTCGAAAACAATTACAATTCTTGTAAATATCTTTGGGATAGTTGCAAATTCCATTAGAGGAGTTGCACACCCAAACGCAATATCTTACAATTTCAATTGTAAATGTCATAGGGAAAGTTACAAATATCATTAGAGAAGTTATAAATCCTATTGTATGAGTTATAAACCCGAAAGTATTTTTTTGTAATTGCAGTTATAAATGTCTTAGAAAAAGTTACAAATCCTATTACTGAAATTACAAATACTATTAGATGAGTTACAAATCTCATTATAGGAGTTATAATATATCATATATGCATCACAACTCGCCTATTATAATTTGTTCAATATTATCAACTAACTGTTATTGAATATTTAAAAGGAATTTCACTCTATTGACAATAGACACTGAAATTGTGATAAAGACCATATATGCTGTAACCTAAATATTAACTTGTATGTTTTATTACAAAAATTCTATCGGCAAAAGAAGAAACATTTTTTTAGGAAATTTCTCACTGGATGTGAGAAGCAGTGTACACTTTTAATGCTCGCAGACAATACTTTGTTTGTCGCAATCGTTTGATGATTAAGTTACAAAAAGCCAATGCCCCTTTCCTTCTGCTATGTCCTCTTCCATTAAACTCTCTTTCTTCTTCTCTCAACTTTAGCTAATCACCCCATTTTGCTTCTTTTTCTTCTTTTCCCGAACAAAAGGCCAAAATTTCAGTAAGTGAAGAATTTCACAACGATTTCTAGAGTAAGTGGTGTCGCTTGGATGGACGAAAATAGAGAAGGAGACAACCCTATTGCTCTTGCTTTTTCTTCAAATACTTTTAAAATAATTTGATATTTTTCATTAAAATTTATAAATGATAGATTAAGCTTTCTACTCAATCTATTATTTTAGATATTCATATACTCAAATTATCATTTTTAAATTCAAATAGTTTTTATTGTCTTTTTCTCTAAACATTTTATCCTTTTTATAACATAATGATGATAGTAATAAAAAAATATTAAAATATGTCAAATATTTTAAAACATTTGTTTTAAATACATCTAATATATTAAAATATTTTATAGTTTATCTAACACCTTAAAATTATTACCGAACAAATATTTTGGATACTAGATAAATATAAAAAAAATATTTTAAAATATTAGATGAATAATAAAATATTTTAGATTATTGGATGTAATTTGAAAAATACTTTGACCTGTTAGAATAATAATAAGTATAGGCTTATTGGTAGAGCTGGTAAAACGCGGGCTGGGCCCGGCCCGTTTTACCTTAAAACGGGCCAGAAACGGGCTGGCATTTTGCCAGCCCGTTTTGGGGCGGGCTGCACAACCGGCCCCCTCCTGGCCCGCCAGCCCGTTTTTTATTTTTTTTTTATTTTTTTATTTTTAATAATATTATTTATTTTACTCAAATATTATTTTGAATACTTTCATTATCAATTACTAGTAAAGATGATTACTTATTTGTTGATATATAATAATTGATTAATATTTTGTTAATGTTTATTTAGATTTATAGTTATAAAATTTGAGATTTTTTATAAAAAATATGAATTTTTAAGAGTATAATATGAACAATTTTTTTATTATACTAATATAACATTAGAAATTTTTTATTAGTATTTTAAAAGTTTAAAAATAATTTTTTAAAAATATTAAAATTAAAAAAAAAAGTGGGCGGGCCGCGGGCTAGCCCGCCCCTAAAACGGGGCGGGCTCGGGCTGGCAAAATGCCAGCCCGTTTTGGGGCGGGCTGCACAGCCCGCCCCGCTAGCCCGCGGGCTAGAAGCGGGCCAGCCCGCTTTCCCACCTCTACTTATTGGGGCCGACGCTCCATGCAGAAACCATCGTACTTCGTGGAAAGCGTGGGAAAACCGACACTTGTACAATGTGTGCGGTGGGATGTGCGTGTAAAAGTGGGCCAATCAATGGGTTTGTTTTGCTTTGACCCGGCCCAACCCATATATTTGCTTTATTCTTTTTTCTCTATATTGGAATTACATGGGCTGGACCAAAACCAATGAGCGAATTGTTTGTTCGTCCTAATCATATCCCAACCTAATCTTTTTTTAAAAATTTTAGTATAAAAAAAAAATTATCTTATATTAAAGATTAATTTTGTAAAATAAATAGTGAAAGGAAAAGGCTCAAATTTTTTTATAGAAACCCATCATCCACTATTCACTACTATTCCTTATAACTCCAAGGCGAGAAATAGTGTGTTTGGATAGAAGGGAATTGCTGGATTTATAAAAGGTCCGTTTTAGGGAGTTAAAACAAGGTACGGATACTTTACCCAGCAAAGTAAATCCTGAATTTGATATTCATTTATCCAGCACAGCACTAGTTGCAAAAATCAATCAATCCAGCATATATGGTGTTTCCATCACAACGATCACTCACACTGTGATGCATACACATTGGTATATATATTCTTGAATTTACAAGATGTTACAAATTAAAAGCCCAAAAAAAAAGCATGAAGAAGAAAAGGGATTGATCATGAAGGGGCTAGATCGGATCAATTAGGGCCCCAACAGCTCAAGTACAAGATGGTTCTGAGAGACTCTTCGGCCTGCTTTAGCTTATCGGAATTGGAAGCCTTCAAGGCGGAAGAATCGAAGGCATTAGAGAAGCGCCTCGCCTGCTTGGGGGAAGAAGACGAAGCAGAATCTCGGAGAGATTTGATGGTGGAATCGCCGCACTTGGAGCCCTGATCTTTCATCACTTGCAACACGCGCATCCCTGTCTGGCACCCTACCCTCCACATATAACTCAAGCTCATGCCCAGCGATTAATCAATCACACAGAAGTACGAATTGAAGATCGAGCTGAATTATTAACGGCGTCTAAAGGGAACTTGAGAAGACGGAGTCGAAGAGCAAGATCTTTTTATATAGAAAATTGGGGAAAGGCGGATCAAGGGAAAACAACCGGCAGCGACGTAGGCGCATCGGATGACTTCATTCACAAAACCGGGAGCTCCAGGGTTATTCCTGAGGGTGCATCGACACGTGGCGGTGCATAGACTTGAATTAACATTTTATAATATCCAATTAAATTAAAATTAGGTCTGAGTCTAAATCGAACTAATTTAATATTTTTAATTTATTTATTTATAAATCATAATAAATAATTTTAATTAGTAATTATATTTTGATTTTTAAAGATTTTAAACCTCATTTGAATAAGATTATTGACTAATTACTATCATGTTATTTAAAATCTTTCTTTCAAAGATTAAAATTTAAATTTTTATGATATTTTAAATTTTATATCATAATTAAAATTTATAATAATTAAAAATAATTAATTAATTATAATATATATATTTTTTACCCATGCAGAAATCTCTAGTTTTATTTTGTAAATCATGTACAAATAATTTGAATCCATTTTCTTGCATACTTTTATGTGTGGCAGTGCAATCGTTTTGTTGGCAATCTTTTAACCTCATATCGGGTACGAGGGTTTTAGACTTTTGGTTAAGTTTATATAGAATGAAATAAAATTAATGCTTTTTTCGAAAAAATTAATGTTATGATCGAATGTAAAACAATAATAATGTCCTTATATAAAAACAAATATTAAATTATAATAAATACTTAATTTAAAAATTCTTGCATTTTAAGAGTATAAAAAGTTATACACAGTCGTCATAATGTACAGCTTAAAAATAATTGAAGAAAATAAAATGAATAAGATAAGCCTATGGTATTCTTATTTTATTTTGTTAGGAATATAATTGATTAATGTGATAATATTAGAGGATACAAATTGCAGATGAGGACAAACTTATACACGTAGGATAAAGATAGAATAAACAATTGAAATGATTTGGGATGATTTGGAACTTGTGTGCATGCGCAAAGATAAGATATTTTGGTGTACAAAAAAAAAGATAAGATATTTTGGTGTACCAAAAAAAAAGAGAAGATATTTTGAAGCATTTGATTTTTTTTTTTTCGATTTGACAATCTCATGTTCATCCACAAGAACAGGGAAACTGTCTTATCTTAGAATTTTCTATTTTCATTTTTAGGATTAGGGTTAGATTTTTTCGGAAAGAAGAAAAGAAAATGGTAAGGATGGTAATTAAGTTGTTCTAATCTGCTTTTCTTTGTGCTTATCGGCTTATTTATCCACAGGCTGTGTCCACGCACAGGCTCATAGTTTTTGTCCAACGAATTCGTCACGTTGAAGGTTCTGGACAATGACACCATAAATCTTAACTTAATTAATATATTAATATAATTATTCAGTGGGCTTCTTATTTTTTAAGGAAAAAGGCAGTGTGAAACTAAAACTTTAATAGCACCCGTGTAACCCCTAAATTTAAATTTTAAAAAAATTCTAATCTAAATTTTAGTTTAAATTTTTTTTAAAACAAATGATTATATTTATCTATAAGTATTTTTAGGCTAAATTATAGTTTTAAATAAGCTATTAAAACTAGTTTTTAGAATAGTAGAAGAGCTTATGAACTATCCAATTACTATTTTATCCCTACTTTTTCTTATACCCTCTCTCCTCTCTCTTCTCCACCCTCTTTCATTTCTCTTCTCTACCCTCTCTCATCTTTCTTACTTTTAATTAAATTATACACTTTTTAATAATTTACTAATATAAAAAATTATTCTAAAAATAAATATCCAAACATTTATTTATTCAGAACTATTATTTTTTTATAAATTTTTCTATAAAAAAAATTTTCTGTCTACTTTTTTTTTATAATTTTTTTAAATTTTAACTAAATACACCAATAGTAAAATAAAAACTAAAAACTAGGGAAACTTTAGGTTTAGCTGAGTGTTATTTATTTAAGTTTAAATTAGTACGAAATTATTTTATGTGCATGTTCTCTCTTGTCTGCTTTTCTCCATAGATGACTATGATTTGCAAAGATTGTGAAGCATAAAGACTAGGGCTCTTTCTTTTTTAATTTTTTAATAACAAAGACATTATAGGGACTGTTTGGATAGGATTTTAAAAAATAGCTTATGAAAAAAAGGGTTTATGGACAACTTATGGAAAAGGACTTTTGGAGAAGAGTTTATGGAAAAAAAAGTAGTTTTGAATAAATAGGTGTTTGGATAGTTATTTTTAGAATGACTTTTTATGGTGGTAAATTACCAAAAAGGGTATGATTTGATTTAAAGTAAGAGAGAGAGGGGAGTTAGAGAAAAGAGAAGAGAGTGGAGAGAGGGAAGAGAGGAGAAAGGAGAGAGGGTGTAAGAAAAAGTAGGAGAGATGAGAGAGGGTGTAAGAAAAAGTAGGAGAGAGGAAAGAGGGTGTAAGAAAAAGTAGGGATAAGATAGTAATTGGATAGTCCATAAGTGCTTTTACTGTTGAAAAAGCTATTTTAAATAGCTTATTCAAAACCATGGTTTTAAACCATGGTTTTGTCCAAAAGCACTTATGGACAAATAAGTCTGTTTGTTTTAAAATTTCTCCAAACCGAGGTTTGGGCCAAAAGCCCTTTTAAAACCGCGGTTTACGGCCTTACCAAACAGGCCCATAGACTTTTTATTATTTTATATCAAGTTATAAAATAAAATTAATATCACCATTCCTTCTAAATATTACTCCATACTAAATTTAATTTTAAAGCCCCATTCTTACTCCCAATCCTAGTTTATCATCAAAATTTAGTATGATATACCAAACGGGGCTTAATATATTAGAATACTATATCTGGTCTTAAATATAAAATCTCACTTATAATGTAATTTGTAGTTTATACTACAAGAAAGATTTTATATATGTTTAGGACTAGATGGAGTAAACTATGTTTGATTACAAGTGTAAAACTCTACAATTTTTTTCTATATACAACACTAGAATTTGAGACATTGATCAAAGGAAACAAGTTAACTATTTGAACCAAGTTATCCCTGCATCACCAATACCATATATATATATATATATACCTATTCAGATCAACTATGTACAGATATATAACAAGGTTCCAGGGACATTGAAAGAGGAATCTGATCGTGCGTTGTGTCTCTATTAGCCATGTAATTAATAAGAGGTGTCAAAAGCAGTATAGAGGAGCAATTGCAATAATTTCTGCCGATTCACAAATTTGACTGAAATGATTGAAACTGATAATGATGTTGTAGAAACGCGTAGTTGAAGAAGGTGGAGACAGAAGTAGATTTTGGTATATATATATATATATATATATATATATATATATATGAGGAACATTTGGGGTCTCTGAATAACTCTATGGTTTAGCATATATTTGAAATTATTCTGAAAGCTTTTATTGGTATTACTTATTAAACCTTTCTTTGATCTATCAAGTGGCTTTAAAAGTGCATGACATCTTATACATATATAGGTGGAGGCAAGTGAGTTGTTACTGATATTATATAATCATTCAGCTTTCTCTCCCCGTGAACAATTCTGCAGCAGATCAAGTTGTCACAAATCGTGCAGATTATCTCTAATAAGTATATATCATAGCATAATTTTGATGGTGGGCAATCCATAATAATCTTTGTCACATATTCTCCAATACTGATTTCCCACAGATAAGAGGTCATGATGGATGCAGTTTTCTATGGCTTGGTTAGCAGCTTGGAATGCATATCATTTTCCACAAATCCTGCATTCCAAGCTGCTAAAGTTGCAACATACACTACTACTATACATATAACAGCACCCCTACATACTTCAACGTGTTTAATCGATTTGAAAGGCACACGTCTTCTCTCTTCTTAATTTCTTTTCCTTTTTCTTTTTTTATAAATCAAAAGTTTAGGTAGATCGGTCAACTACTAAAGTTAAGGCATAGCCCCAGGACTCAAAGAACACTTATAGGAGACTTATAAAATTGTCTACCAAAGGAGCATTCATAATAGTAGAGGAAATCGAACTAATATCCTTTTGGGATATGAACTCATTCCTTATTATTTGTCTCAGCTATCATTAGCTTTCTTATTTTCTTTTATTTCCACTGTTTCTTGGACTTTGGAATATTGTTTCCTTCGTCTGAGCCGCAAAAAGCTCTATGAGACACTTGAAGAGAGCTCGGCCCAAGGTCAAATGAGGCCTTGAAGACCCAAACGAAGTTTATCTAATTGAGGCCATATATATATATATATATAAATATACACCAACGGAGATTGATCCGAGTGGTAAGCGACTTAGTATCGCTTAAGCGAGGTCTCGAGTTTGAATCTTGGCGTACGCAAAAAATCTCCATTGGGAGATTCACCCACCATAGCCAGGTACGCGACGAGGGTCGGATCCGGATGTAGTCGGGACAAAGCTCCGATGAATCGGGTGGACAAAAAAAATATATATATATATATATAAATATGCCTAGTTTGTTACTCTTCTATAATATAAGAGTTAGTTTGATAGTTAAATTTAATTTTAAATATAAAATTTTAATATATTTTATTTTTTAAATTTATAATTTTTCTCTTTAAAGTATCCCTATCAATTATACATATAAAAATATTTTTATCTATATGTAGTCATAATAAAAAAATTACGTTTTAGAAAAAATAAACATATTTATTATAAATAACTAATTTATTTAATTTATTTAAATTAGTTATCTATTATTTCCCCATTCATGAGTGAATGAATGAGACAAAGCCTGACACTTAGAAACAGAAAAAAGAAAGAGAAAAGAAAAGAACAAAAGAATGCATGCGTGGGCTGCTTATACGCCAAGAAATAGTAAAAGCCTCACAGCAAAGCATGACCGGAACAGAACCAATTTATATCTGACACGTAATGGTCTCGTGAATCTGGGTTTATCTTATCGACACTCAATCTCAAGAACATGATGCTTCCTCTTTATTTTATGCTCTCATAATTCACTCTCTGTCTACATTCCCTTACATCCATTGCACTCAAGTTACATTTTAAAACCCTAATCAGGGAAAGTTCTGGAGCCCTAACATGCATGAATCAGGCCTTATATATATATAATTGATACTAAAACGCATTCAGCTTTCGGCCCCGATCTACGTTAGGAGAATACGACGATAATGGAGATTTAAATATAGGAGTCTTTGTTTCCTCCAAATGGAAATGCTGGCGTTTTATTCGCTCAAGCTTTGGATCTCATATCTGCAAAATAATACTAAACAATAATAACCACCCAAGAATTGTCTTCAAACAGATAAACTAATGGATAATAACCACACATATACTCTTATTGTTGGAACCATGTTTAACAACTCTGGCAACAAAACATTAACAAATTTATGTGCACGAGCACGTCTAATTAGTCTCCACGTGGGCACCATCATCTTGTGAGTGATTAAGCCATAAAACGTGGGAAAAGATTAAACAAAAACATAGTTTAAGCTGCCAATAAAAATTGATCTAATTGGTAAAAAAATGATCATAATTCATAGATCGTGGGATTCAAATCCTGATATTAATATGAGATTTTGTTGGTGGATGATTTGTAAATACACATATGAATATTTTTTGAGTTGGGAGGAATATATTATTGGCTTTGGTGACTCTTCGAAACTAACTCACCTAAACTTTTATTTATAATTTAATTATAATTTAAGTGCTTGTTTAAGTTATTGGCAATTTGAAGCCCTAACTTTTCAATTATAATTTTATGGTTTACGAAATGAGTATATGAAAGGAGTTTTGTCTTGGCCTATATGAAGGTGTTTATCATGACCAAATCCAAACAAACACTAAGCCAAGTCCTATAGCAAATCTGTGACACAAGACTGTGTATCTAAAATATGAAGCAAGCAAGGACATAGTCCAGATCTTATGATCTTATTAATTATTCTTGATCAATTCAAATAAGTTCTCTCAAAGTTTGATTCTCAATTAAAAAGATATGACTAATAATTAGTTGTTAATTACATTATGTTGCTCTCATATATCACAGGGTTTAATTAATAATAACCTACTAATTAGTTGTGGTTGTGTACCTGGAGGGAAGAAAACGTGGAGCCAAGAGCATGGCTATTCTGGGATACAAATGTTTTAAAAGGGAAACAAATCCAGAAAGGGGGAAAATCTAAGTGAATGATTAAATTAATGTTTGACTTTCGAAGTACCAAGTTGGAGTTAGACCTAAATCAAGACATGGTTTCCACATTAGCCAATACTAATCACACATGTTTACAAGAGGACTAAATAAAAAAAAAAAAAGTTTCGAATAATGGACTTAATTGAGAACAAGTATATATCAGATTTACGTTTACCCTAATCCTTTCAATGGTTTTGAAAATTAGATAAAGACAAAAACATCAACCTCAAAACATTAGAGTAATTACCAAACATATACATATGAAGAAGACCAAGACTTAATTTAGTCACCAAAATCTCTTATGTTGGCCTCTTTTATTTGATTTGTTCAAGTAAAGTCGTATTTTTCATGTTTAAAAGAAAAACTTTAGAGTCCAGCTTCACAGCACTAGCTACCTATATACTGTAAGACAAAAAGGCACTCATCAAATAATAGAATTGTATTAATTAGGCAAAACCCGATAATATAGTTGCCTGCTTTTATAAAATAATCACCCTAATTTTGATAGATCAAAAGATTTATTTATTTTTATCGTTAGGCTCTTAGCCTACCTATTTTTAATATTCCAGTAGAATTACACGTCTCAAAAAAGTAAAATAGAAAAGTGTAAATCAAGTATAAAAAAAGGCTTAACTCGGCTTAATTACGATATTTGTTACAAAACTAATTTAATTATGTATAAAAACAATAGAACTAGGACTTGTTTTGTTAATATTGAGAAGACAACATAGGCTCAAGGGTTGATAACGTGGCAGTGTGAATATCGGAGGATTTGTTGAATTTGTTAACTCAATGACGTTCGTTAAGGACACGTTTCGAGCTGTCTTTCTAAGCAATCTGATTAATCATTAATTAATTGATTAATTAATTTCATTAAATCCACAAACTTTCTGATAGCTACTACTGAAGTATATATAACAGTATACTCCGTACAAGCTTCCCTGTCATTCATGTAATGTAAGAAGAAATAATTAATTCGCAGCATATCTATTACAGTATAATGATATTGCTTAAATAATACTTAAGTCACAGTTAATTACTTGAAGTCATCGGAATATTGTAGAAATCTCAGTAATTATTAATTAAACTAATGAAGTGGAAATGCATATATACTCTTCTAATTCTATTTATAAATTATTTTTAACATATTTTATCAGAATAAAAAAAATTTTAAGCATCATTAACTTCACTTTAAAATTTAATAACTTTTTAATTTCACTCATATTTAATATACACTATATCTCTTGAGAATAAAATTTACACAATAATAAATAAAAAAATTATATATTATATTTATATAAAAATTTAATGATATGACTTGTAAATAGGATAAAATAATCTTTTCTCTTTACATTATAAATAGGACTAGTTGATAATTAGTTTATGCTATAATATATACATTAGCTGTGTTATTATTTGAACACATGATTATGTAAAAACCATTTCATTAAACTTTAAAACAAGAAAGTGAAAGAGAAAAAAATAAGTTAATTTTGTTATGATATATGCACATCCATGTAATTAATTAAGGATCGGATAATTAGAAATTAATTAGTGGGACATGTATGATTGTATATGGACTCTCGTTTTCATCTGGAAAGTTGAGGTTATGGGAATCACATTTTCCTTCTTTTTCTTTGAGCTCTTTCTGACTTTCACGGTATCTGTCTCTTTCCTTTTTGAATTGCGCTTATATCATACACTTTTACGCTTGACATTTGTTTTTACATATAGATAGATAACTGTGCATTGCAAGAGGAAGATAACTTATTCATTAATTATCTGTAATTATTTACAATAAAGAACATATATTTATACATAATTAGTCTTCTAAAAACACAGAGACTTCTAAAAACAGAGAGACAACTAAAGCTCTCTACTAAGGGAATGACATCTTAACCTCAAAATCTTAATTTGGATTGGTCGGTTGTTCATATATCTTATAATATGATCTAGAAGAAGTATCGGATACTTAGAGGATTAATTTTTTATTTCTTCCAGTCAAACTCAACTTCGGCTTCTTCAGTTCACACCTGGTTGCAGTCACATGAAAGTGTACCATAATATAAATTGAATCAAAGATGACAACCTTCTTCATAAAAGTACGTAAACTATCTGGCCTTATTACATCAGCGCAGGAATATTTACCTTTAATTTGATTCTTCTGATATATATTTATTGTTTAGAATATGGTTTTGTTTGTGTAATGGTCTAAAGGGGTTAATGAACTAGGTAAAAGGTCGGTGATTGACTAGACAGCATGGTGTGTATGATTGGATTCTTTCCCAAAAAATCCCAATTATGATGTACCTTCTAATCAATTAAACTTAATTGTATAATTAGTCAACTGAAGTATAATTAAGTTGATTGGAAATTCATTATTGGTTTGAATCATGAACTGGCATTATTAAGGGGTAAAGTCAATGAAGAAAAAAATGACAAACTACTTAATATCAATCATGTTTCCCTGCGCCGATTTGTTCTCACATCTCATCATCTCATCATCTCAATTCACCAATAGGCGATGTCCTCTTTCTTTCTTTTCTTTTAATTTTTACTGATTGAAAAATTTTCGCTTATAATTTTTTGCGCAATCTAGAACATGACTTTTGTCACACGCTAGCTATTATATATCTTTACAGGAAAAAAAAAATAATTTCAGTGTCAAATCTGTGGGACTTCAATGACGATATATATAATTGATAAGCTGAATAACATGTGGAAAATTACAAAATCGACGTATGTAAGAAAAGCTTCATTTTTTGCAGAACCCAGAAAAAATATAAAACCTTATCGCATACAATATTATAAATGTTATCATATGTATTTTCATCAAAACACACCCAACTCTATTATTGCCATCTTCTAATAAATGCTCGTCCTCAATCTTCTTTGCATTTAATACACACACATTCAAGATAGTGACTCCAAGAGAAATAGTCACAATATACCAGCTTATATATATGACATGAATAATAGTTATATATATATATATATATATATATATATAATTTGTGTTGGAGCAGGAGATGGGGCACGTCGCGTTTTCATAGTGAATACAGCTAATATGAATCCAGAAAGCTAGCAAGGAGTCACACACTCTCCGGAAAACGATAGCTTCAGTTTTAGTCTTTCACAATATCATTAATCAATTATAATTAAAACACATATACATACGAATTTCCATGGAGAAAAGGTGATGTAAATCAGATAATTTAGTGAGATATCGTACATATATATGATTTTGTTAGAGAGAGAGAGAGAGAGATTTTATGTGATAAGAGGGGACACGTAGCCAAAGAGATAACATAGGACGGCACCGAATCCATTTGACTTGCCTCTGTTTCTTCTTCAATCTCCTTCCTTCTCACCTATTTATATACCTCCTCCTCCACGTCCCATTACGTTCCATGCCCTCCTCTCTCCCAGCTCCTTCTTCTTCTTCTTCTCTAGCTATATATTCCCTTACGTACGTGGAGGAGTTGAAGCAAATTAATTATAACATGGGGAGATCACCGTGTTGTGACAAGAATGGCCTCAAGAAAGGCCCCTGGACTCCTGAAGAAGACCAGAAACTCATCGATTATATTCAGAAGCATGGCTATGGCAACTGGAGGACTCTCCCTAAGAATGCTGGTATTTAACTATATCACGTCTCTCTCTCTCTCATTATTCCTTTCGTCTTCTTCTTGTATATTAATGGCCGTATTGTTTGCTTTTCAACATTAATAGGGTTGCAGAGGTGTGGAAAGAGCTGTCGTCTCCGTTGGACCAACTATCTCCGACCAGATATCAAACGAGGTCGTTTCTCCTTCGAAGAGGAAGAGACCATCATTCAGCTTCACAGCATTCTCGGCAACAAGTAATTCTCAATATTCTTCACTCTCTCATACTTCATTATTTGCTGTGTTCATAATTACATATTGATGGTTCATGAATTTGCACGTGAAGGTGGTCGGCGATTGCTTCTCGTTTGCCGGGAAGAACAGACAACGAGATAAAGAACTACTGGAACACTCACATACGTAAGAGGCTTCTTCGTATGGGGATTGATCCCGTGACTCACTCCCCACGCTTAGACCTCCTGGACCTCTCTTCCATTCTCTATGCTTCTTCTTCCTCCTCCTCACACCTCAACAATAACATCGATCTTTCAAGCCTGCAAGCTCCTGTACTTAACCCTCACCTTCTCAAGCTAGCCTCTTCCCTCCTTTCATCTCAACGAAGAGACCAAAACCTCAACTTCTGCAATCAACAACAAATCCCAGATACTTCGATGTTTCAAGAAATGCAGGCCTTACCTACTGAATCACAGCCAACAATGCTCCAACACGATAATGTGGATCCCTATGACATTCCTTCAAACTTCCCCGAGTTTGGCGATTGGCAAAACAACAACAATACTGGGAATACTCTAACACAGGACTATGTTCCTGGGTTGTTACCGAACTTCCAATATTACAGTTCTGATGATCAGTATCAGAATCTTATGGACCTTCAGAATCATAATAACAACAACAACAACAATAATTTGAGCTTGGCTTCAGTTCAATCCACTCCGTCGAATTCGAATTCGACGTACATCAATGGAGGATGCAGCAGCACGGAGGATGAGAGAGAAAGCTATAACAGCAGCAACATGTTCAAGTTTGAAATCCCTGATATTCTACATGTTAATGACTTCAATAATGTAATGTTGTAATTAGCAAATCATTTAAAGTCAACCAACAAAAAAGGTTGATTCTTAATCCCCCTCCTAATTTTATGGGCCTATATACCCAAATATAGCTTTTGGATAATATTGCCACTGCCGGCGGGTTTCGATCATACCTGTAACATTTTCTAATCTTTTCATTAGTATTATTGAATTATTAGTTTATATTTCTTTGTTTGAGAAAGTAACAGCAATATCGACCGAATCTTTCCCCCTCTTTTTTTTTTATTAATTAAAAGTTTCCATTATTGCCATGGTACTGTAGACGATTGTTTTCTCCCTCCTAATGTGGTAACGCATTACATCAACCAGATTACTTGAACAAATCACTAAACCCAAAAAAAATTTATAAAAAGAAAAAAAGAAAATCAATTACATCACTTTGAAGCACATGCATGACCTGCTTACCCATCACCAAAAATAAAATCAGCAAATAATTAATATTAAAGTTCAGGACTCTATATATGTGATGTGTCGATTGGATGTGTTAACTTTTATATAAGTGGTATCTTGGTATCACAATTATTTCCTATTTTTATATCGATAATTTCATAACCTAATGGTATGAGTTTTTATAAAAAAATTAAAAGTTCAATCAGTTTATAATTTTAATTATTAGTATCAGAAGGAGATTGAAGGAGATAAACTGAAGTATAAGAGATCCCGACAGGGAGTCCATGATTCCGGCGAAAAGTCACCGGAGGGTTAACACGTGTCCAGGACAGGTGGACGTAAAGTGTCGTATTGGCTTACTAACAAGTAATAATGAATTGGAAAGTATAATATGATTTGCATGGGGATTATTATTATTAATTTATTTATAATATTATTATTATTATTATGGATCCACGGAGGGGGCTTTGACTATGTAACTTGGATGCACGTGGCGATACAGGAGTTGTGACACTGTGAATCATTGTGGGGTCCACACAAAAGCGAGTCTGCTTTTATTGAAAAACATGGCGTGCAGCTCGCCTGCTTGCGCTCTCTTTTTTGGTCCTTTTTTAAATTCATTTTTGTTGGATGGCTTAGCGGGTAACTAATATTAATTGCGTCAGCATTTGGAGACACGTGGACTCAACAAGACATGTGTGGGCCCGGTTCGACGCTTGAGGAAACCGGTAGACTCGGTCACCCGGAAGGTCCTATCCGGTTCCATCGTCGAATAAGAGACGTGGGGTTTTGTATTACTCGCCGAGTTTTTTATGGACAACGGCACGATCACGAGGATCTTTGTAATACGGTGATGAGTGAATGGATGAAGAAGAAAGTAGGGCGTCAAGTTTGGTTCTTTGTTTTATCGTTGGATTTGGTTTATCACAATTTATTTAATTTCTGTATTTATTTATAAAAATAATTATATGCTTGTTATATGAAAAATTTTACAAAAATTGAGAAATGTTCAAAATAATTATTAAAAGTAATTACGGGTTGATTCTCTCTCTTGATTTTGACTATCTTCCTTCTTGACTCAAAAATGAGAAATCTAAAGGTGGTAGAAAAGATTTGGTGTGTGTTCAGTTTCATGTTAAAAGCTACTAAAATCATGATATTTTCACACACACACATATATTGAAATTGAAGTTCCTCAGGAATCGTAAGGGTAAAAGTTACGTGTGATGGAGGCAAGTGGGAATTTAAGAGAGGAAAAAAGACTCAATAAAAACATGCAAAGGTGCGCCGAAATTTGTGCTGTACAAAATCTTTGAATACATAGGAAAAACTATGCATCAGTGTATCCGACAAAAAGAGTATACGTAGTACATACGTTGTATGAATGGTGAAGAACAAATAATATAGCTCACGAATAACGATCTCTTCGTCGACAGAAGAGAACAAGAAGGTGTCTCCATGCAATTCAGTGATCATAAAATGTGGGTCTACGTGTCATATTCCTGCTCAAAGGCCACTTCACATTTGTGTTTTGTTTTGCCTGTCTTTCATGTCGTTTTGTTGTTGGAATTGTTCTCCAACACACACACGTCTTTAATTTTGTAGCACGTTTTAATTATGTCAATACCCCTTTGAGTTCATAGCCCTGAAGTTAATTATGTCTCCATGCATGCATGCATGCATGCTGCCTTTTTATTTTTGGTTTCGCTAATGCAGGTGCACTAATTAATTTCATTCTTAGACGTAACCAAGTCGGTTTATCCCTGTTGGGAAATCATTAATTAAGAGATGAAAAGTACAAGCTGTGCTTTTAGCATATTAGGAAAACTAATTATATCCAATAGGTTCTGAACTTTGATGTGATCAAAATTGACTTTTTTATCATATTAATTAGCATTTTGGAATTGAATTAAGTCGGTTTATATGTTCAGTTCGATTTTGTTTTGGATAATTTAACTAAATCTCGGTGTTATTTTACCCCCATTTGCATCATATCGTCAAATCTCCAGCTTGGAGTAGTTAGATTTTGGAGAATTTGTGGTGAATCAAATAATTTTGTCTGCTGCATTTGTACGTACAAGACAGACTTAATATATTCACCGTTTGACCCCTAATGCATGTCTGCTGCATTTGTACGTACAAGACAGACTTAATATATTCACCGTTTGACCCCTAATTTACAAATTCAACAAAAATACATTATTGGGATTTCATCCACACATTTATGTACGTATGTGTGTGTTTATAATGCATGTATTTAAGAAAAAAGGATTAATATAAATATAAAATAAAAAATACTTTATTTGTAATTTATATTGTTAAATATTAATATCTTTTTTAAATCCATATGTATAATTATGCATAAATTAATTAATATTATTTTTAATAAAGGGTCATTCCCTCTCTAGGTTTAAAAGCATAAATAACTTTTACCTTTTCTAATAAATATATTTTTTATATTTAAATTTATATATTTTTTTATTAGATTGATGTCACTTATTACCTCAATAAATATTTTATTGATAATTAATCAATATATTTTATTTGATAAAAGCGAAGCATCTGTGTGTTTTTCTTATGTGAAGAAGCTCAATCATTTAGGCATCAAAGAAATCTAGAATTTGTAGATATATATACAGTGTAATGATATTCACGAATCATTTCATTAAATGGCCACCTATTAAGCTCCCAAGTCATGTTGTTGAACGTAAACTCGTACCATTCCAATGTCCCTTTCGTGCCACTGATTCCATAGGGCAGAGGCAAAGCCTCTTGTGTGCCCGTACGTAAGCTGTCCGTCACGCATACGTAAACAGAGAAATTATATTAAACTCTTTCCTCCTATTTTTAATATAAAAACTAATTTAATAACTAAATTTAATTTTAAATATAAAATTTTAATCTATTTTATTCTTTAAATTTATAATTTTTTTCTCATAGTATTCTTATCGATTTAATGAAATGTGACAGTTTGAAAAAATTATACTTATTACAAATAACTAACATAACTAATTTCTTTAATCTACCTAATTAATTATCTAACTCTTATATATTAAGCACTAGAGGCGGTAATATTAATTAACTTTAAAATTGGATTTTGTAACAAACACAAGTCTCCAAAAGAAGCAAATCCCAAAGGCTAACCATTGAGAGAACTATTATGGACATGGATAAGAGTTTCGAAAAGGGTTTACGAAAAAAAAAATTAGATAGCTTTTAGAAAAAGGGTTTTAGAGAAGAGCTTATAAAAAAAAAGTGATTATAAATAAATAAATATTTGGATAGTTATTACTATAAAGACTTTTGTAATTAAAAAATTACTAGAAATGGTATAACTTTATTAACAATATGAGAGAAGAGATAAGGTAGAGAAGAGAAAAGAGATATGAGAGAGGAGAGATGGTGGAAAAGAGAGAGAGGAGAGATGGTGGAAAAGAGAGAGGGTATGAGAAAAAATAAGGGTAAAATAGTAATTGGGTATTTTATAAACTATTTTACTATTTTAAAAGTTAGTCTCAGTAGCTTATCTAAAACTTTAGTTTTAAACCATAGTTTTATTCAAAATCCATTTTGAACAAATATGACTGTTTGTTTTAAAATTTTATCAAATCAAAGTTTAGGCCAAAAACCTTTTTAAAATATTAATTTTATATTTTTCCAAACACACGCTATAACAAATACAAGTTCTTAAAAAACTATAAAGCTAGTTAAAATTAAAGAGTTTAAAGCTTTTACTATAAAATAACTTTTCCTGAACTCATGACAGAATCACCATTTGAAGAGGATAACAAATACACAATGTGTGTGAGGGTGCACATATATTGATAAATTGATATTTGATGAGTTTGACTAGGAAACCGACCACATGAAAACCATCAAAAAGCCAACCAAGCGGCAGCAGAGAAGAAAGCGAAACAGAAAGGCAAGGGCCTATCCATCATCATCATCAACTTGTTTTGTGTAATCATATATTCGTTGATTTTGAATCTACGTGAGACTTTCGTTTTCTTTTCCTCGACCGCCCAAAAAAAAAACCCTCTCCATTCAAAGTTTTTGACTTGCTCCTTTATATATGCTCTCCTAAAAGTGCCTTTCTGTCTCCCCTTCTCTCTTCTTTCTATTTAATTTCCCTGTTTTCTTTCTTTGTTGATTATACCTTCATTTCCATCAAACATAGTGCCTTATTGTCTTTATTCAGATTCCCAAGTTTTGGATCTATTCTTCTTTTTAGCTTTAACATCTTGTTTGTCACATGGAAATCTAATTAATATACATGCTCATGTTAATTATATTCAGATTTTATATAGAAAACACTATATAATTTGAGCGAGGTTATATATGTGTATATACATATTAGATCTCTGTATACTATATTTAGTTTTCTTAGTTAACACACTCCAGCTTAACTAATTTCTTAGATTCCACTATTTTTTGGTCATAACTCATGCACCCACACTTATAGAGGATTTGAACTTACATCCCCACCCACGCTTAAGGAAAACTTAATAAAGGAGTTTGATGTCATTGGATTATAAGACCGTGGCCCCACCATTACTTTGTACTTGGGTATCATGCATGATTAGGATATTTGGGATGTGATGAGATAATAATGCATCAAATGCTTCCCAAATCCCTTGGATTATTAGTTCTAAGAAAGTATTGAGACCTAATTAGCTACAGTATGTATATCAAGTTTGAAATGAACTCAAACACCCAATGAACGTACAACTATTTGTGGTACCACGACGGTAGATATGAGTAGGATTATGTTATTTAAGCCTTAATTAGTTTGATTAAGATATATGATATATATACAAATTTTGGTCCAGAAAAAAATATTAGTGTTTTAAGAGCTGATACACTCGTTAAAGTCATAACAAATACGTAATTGAAGGGGAAAACAGTATCCAATTCCAATTCCCAAAGACGTTTTTGTCAAATGTATCTGACACACATGTGGAATTTTAATCTAAATTCTCTTTAAACGATTGATTTAACCCTGTTGCTAACAACCTTGTTTTATGTGTCTCAATACTCTCTCTTTTTTCAGTTCAGAGTCTCGAGTTATATTTTTAATTGATAGCTAGAAATTATTTTTTTTAAAGTATAAAAATAATTAAATAAAATATTTCTTATATACATAGTGTTATTTTGAAAAAAAGAAAGAAAAAGAAATCCATATGTTGTTGACCAAATATATAAAATAATTAGTAACTTTTTTGTCTTGTTGTAGATCTAGAAGCAACGATAGACATGTTGCTTCTGATCTTGAGACTGTGGGGCTACTCCCCAAAGTGTGACCTAAGTTTTTTAAAACTTCTGGTCAGACTTACTTTCAGAACACACTCTTCCATTAGAAATTTAACTTTCGTATGATTTAAAAATACATATACCTAATCAATTAAGCTTTTGGACTTGGTGCAATAATGGAACATGCTTTAATTTTCTTTTTTGTTTCCTTTTTCCGGCCGCTTTGATTTTTTTGCGTTTTATTTGATGGATTAGTCAGAAAGTTGTGTGGGGGGGGGGTTGTTAATGTGGAAAATCTATGATATATGCTTTGCTTTTCATATGATCTTGCAAAAAATAATATAATAATTAAGTTTAAAGATAAATATGCCCAACAGTTATGAAGAAAATATGTAATGCTTTAAAAGAGTAATGTTGTTATACTTTTGGGGATACCATATTATTTATCAAAATAAGCATGAAAATAAAAACAATTAACCAAAACGAATAAAATATTACTCTGTTCGGTCTTTAATATAAGACCTAGTTGATATATTATATTTAGTCTTTAATATAAAATATCAATTCACTTTTGTCCTTCAAATTTATAATTTTTTTTCTTAAAATATCTCTATTAATTACACATATAAAAGGGTTTCTATCCAATAGTAGCATGATGAAATATGATATTTTAAAAAAATTAAATTATATTTGTTAAAAATAACTAATATAATTAATTTACTTAATCTATCAAAATAAGTTACCTAACTCTTATCTCATGTTTAATGATGGTTAATGGGAGTAATTATGACATCATTGTTAAAGAAAAGGAAAAATCATTGAAAATTTTTTATTTAAAGATTTTATTAGTAAAAAAGACTTGAGTTTGAACACCAAAACTTTTTTATGTATAAATTTTTTAAAATAATAATATTTTCTGTGTATAAATTTTTTTTGCGAATAAAATTTTTAAATAAAAAAATTGTCCCAATTTTCTTATAATTTTTTTGAAGGTAATGTATATTGCGCAAACATTGACAATATTTTTTAATAAAAGGTAGATCTAATATTAACTCGAGTGGAAATGCATGTCCCACAGCTAGACGACCACGATGCATTATACAGCAAAATGGTCAAATTCCTCTGTGATTTGGAAAAACTAAATCGAGCATCAAGCTTTCACAGTCAATTGCCAGCGCCCTATGGATAAGATCATCATTACAAAGTCTTCATATTTTACAGCCGACTTATAGGATCATGTTTTTTCAACAAACCATCTATTCCCCTCACCTCTTGTTCTTATTATAGGGTGTATCTAAAAGGATTTTTTTAATCATGAATATAAGTCATTTTTTATATAGTTATTAATATTTATTTGTCAATTTTATCCTATAATTAATATTTAAATATAAATAGAGATAAAATTAAAAATTTTATTAAATCAGAATAAATTTAATAAGTTAATTGTCATTCTTGATTCGTCTTAAATTAGTTGAGAGTGGCGTATAATAGGAATAAGAGGGAGTAATATTTATTATCATTAGTTGTTACAAATTCAAGTGGAAAACTTAGGAAGTCTGACATGATTTTTTTTAACCCATTGTGCTCAAATTTGAGACTTTTCTTAAGCAATGTTTAGTCTCTTATATTACTCAACTTAACTGTCTTTAATTAGTAATTGAGACTCGGATGAATTAATGTTGGAGGGAAATAATAGGATTTTCAAACAAAGACTTCGTGGCATCACTCTCACCCCTCAAGTGGTGGTGTAAAACTTTTTTGAAAAAATATCCTTTTTACGAGGAATTCACATCGGATTTTTCATTTTATTGGAGTTATTAGATTAATTAATTTGTTTTGTTGCCCACCCGGTTCACCGGAGCTTTGCCCTGATTATATCCGGATTCGACCCTCATCGCGCGCCTGGCCATGGTAGGTAAGTCTTCTAATGGAGATTTTTTGCATACGTCAAGGTTCAAACTCAAGATCTCGCTTAAGCGATAACGAGCTGCTTATCACTCGGATCAACCCTTGTTGGTATTAGATTAATTTTTTTTTGGTTGCCCACCCGGTTCACCGGGGCTTTTTTCCGATTATATCCGGATCCGACCCGCGTTGCGCACCTGACTATGGTGGGTGAGTATCTCAATAGGGATTTTCTGCGTACGCCAATGCTCGAGTAAGTGTTATTATATTATATTGTTGTATAAGGCCTTAAGCCCATATTGTATTTAGGCCCAAGTTGTATTGGATTACTGTACAGTCTACCTTGAGTTATAAATAAAGATTAAAGAGTAGTCTCAGTCAATTAAGGTTGATTGGGCATTTCCAAATACTTGTTTCTCTCTGGTTTTCATGGCACCAGAGCGTGGGTTAAGCAATCCCTTTGGCCCAGTACCGCTCCAGTCATCTCCCAAGCCCAAGAGTGCTTCTTTTATTACCCTACATTGCCATCATTTTAATTATTACATAATAGTATTCCCATAAAATAGAAATCGCATCAGACGCATTCCCTTAATTAGTTGCCAGCAGTAAGGATAGAAACACATCATACGGCCTGTGATTTAGTCTGCATTTGACATGATATATTTTGAAAAATACGCATGCTCATACACGTATAAAAACATATTTTATTTAAAAAATCAAACTCAAACTCTTTAAAAAATATGTTAAATCTATCAAGCAGCTTAGGTCTATTATTTTAAATATATTTTTATATGAAAGTGTAATAGGTAGGGGTTAAACCTCTACCCCTACCTATTAAACATGATATAATAATTAGATTATGAGACTAAGGCATAATGTTACAAATTTATTCTTACTATTATTTTAATAACAAGGAGAAACAAATTTTAACAGCTATTAGTTAACCCTAAATCCCTAATCGCGCTCTATGTTTGTGGCACCTTCTCAAAATATGTCTAGATCGCGCTTCTTCTCATTACGGCACATTCAGTCTTCTCCAGACCAAATCGCGCCTCCACTGTCTCTCAGTTCACTCGCCGTCTGGTTGCGTCTCTGCCTTCTCCAGGTCGCCGTCGCATCTCTATCTTCACCAGTTGGCCGTTGAGTCCCCACTTTTCGTCCATCTAGGTTTGTCTGCATTATTTGAAACTCTTCCTCTGAATCTTCTTCCAACTCTTCTTCTCCCTCTTTAACACTGTTGTCGTCTTCAGAAACACCGTCCACTTCTTCATCGCTGGCTTCAACCAAATCCCTATCCCATCTTTTATTGGAACTATCACCATTGAAACTCCACTTCTTCACCGACCTTTTTTGTATGGCCAGCCTATTAAGCTATGTAATTGTTTGTTTAGGCGCTCTTATGAACAATACCAATTTGCTTCGCGTTTTGTTTTGTTGTATATGCCCCGATTGCACATGCTTCTACTCTTGGTGGTTGAGGGAAGGATTTCGATAGAAGTGCCATAGAAGTTGGAAACTGAATTCAGGGTTTATAGAAAAAATATATATTTTTGGCTTGAACGTTTCTTGAGTAGAGAGCTGAGTCCATTTCAAAAGTCAGGACTTTTTATGTTAAACGTGTGAATGGGAAAAATGATTGTAAATGTTGAGGTTTCCTCTGTTTTTCTTTTTATTCAATTTACACTTATATTAAATTATTTCCTAGGAAAGATCAAATGCTCCTATTATCTGCTTAAATTTTCCCCCCATTCATCTTGGTGAATTATTTTCATTAATAGTGGATTCTTCCTCAGAAGTTTACAGCCATGGTGTTTTGGGTTTTTGGCTATGGTTCACTCATGTGGAACCCAAAATTTAAATACGATAAGAAAGTCATTGGCTTCATAAAGGGCTATGGACGTGTCTTTGATTTAGGTAAGGCTCTTAAGGTATTCATATCTACACTGTTATAATCTTATTCAGCTTTTACCATTGCTCAAGCATGTCATTTACTTGTTGCAGCATGCATTAACCACCGAGGTACACCTGAAAACCCTGCAAGGACTTGCACATTGGCAGAGAAAGAAGGGACCTTTTGTGTAAGGATCTATTTTATTGCAAAAAGAGTTAAGATTGTTTTTCCTTGCCTTTTTAATGACTTCTTTAATCTCATTACAGTGGGGTGCTGCTTATTGTATTCGAGGAGGCCCTGAAAAGAACAAATTGGCTATGCATGTATTTGGTTCATTGATGCAATCTCAGCATTTTTCAATGACCTAATTCAGTTATTTATTCGTTTAACATCATTTCCCCTTACTTCTGTCATTTGATGCAGTATTTAGAGCGAAGGGAATGTGAATATGATCAAAAGAAGCTTATAGACTTCTAAAAGGTGAGATTTTCAATAATTACCTACCAATCATAATTTCCTAACTATTATTATCTATATTTAGATTTGGTGCTAATTTGTGATTTTTTTTATAGGAAACTGATACGTTCAACCCTGCTTCAAAAGTACAAATTTTGTATCGTAAAAATAATACTATATTTTTTTAATTATTATTTGTTTAATTATGGTATGATATAATAATATATATTTGATTTCTTCTTTTCAAGGTGTTCGAGCAAGAGGAAAAAATTATGTCGAAGATTTACTTTGATCTAGCCTAAATTGTTATACTTGTATTCTTTAATGATCATTGTTCTATTTGTTTGGTATTTGTCTTGTTGGTTGATTAGATATTTTTTAAACTGGCTAATATTATGAAAAATTTATTTATAGTTTTTTAAAATATAATATACAAAAAGACATGTTAGGGGGTATGTTACGAAAGTCTGTTAGGGGTCTATTACGAAGGCATATCAATATAACTAAAAAATAAACTCTTGTAACAAGCTTTAGGCTAGGCATGTTTACAGACCAAGCTTAGATAAAAAAATTAGTTTACAATAAGTTATAGGTAAAATTCATACTAAATTATCACTAAATAGATTTGACTTGTTAAGGTCAAAATCTAACCTAACTTAACCTGTTTCTACCCCTAACCAACAGCTTTGCAAAAGGTTTGTTACCAATACTAAAATATATAAAACTGTGGAATAGGACCCTCTAATTAATTCATTGACCAGACTAATAAGGGATCTATCTATAGAAAAATGGGGAAATTATTTGCAATTAAATACAAGTAATATTTGTGGAAGTAACTCCTCATAAAATAATACTTTTACTGAAAAAAAATAATTTCAGTTTCCTGACTCAATTCGATCAAGTCGCTCCCAAAGTTATATTCGTTGGTATAGTAGTAACACTATTTTTTTGTTTTTTTAAAGAAAAACACTATTATTTTTCTCTTGATGCAAAAGCACGTGTTAGGCCTGAACTACAGGCCCAAGCAAATTTCAGGTTTCACTAGACCATAAAAAATTTACTAGTTATAACAAAAAAAAAAAAAATTTACTAGTTAATCTAACTCTTTTTTAAAAATTTCAATATTAAAAAAAATTATTGGTGAGGGATTTTTTTAGCCATGTTCTCTTTTAAATTTTAAGATAAATAAATATTTGTAATTTAAAACATAAACACCTCTACACGACTCTCATGCAAAACTCCAAAAACATTGGACAAAAGTACAAAACTACGGTCTCTGGATCACTTGGGATCATACTGCATGACCAATATAACAAAAACTTTGCATCTTACGTACCTTTCCTTTTCTGAAATATTGGTTAATGGTTAAAAGTGCCTCTTCACAAATTGTATTGATCATAAAGATAAAGATGTGAATTCAAAATAAAAACACGTGACGTTTGAAAGAATTCTATATGAATTTTCTTGTTAAATTAATCACTTAATTGTATTATCTATTTATTCGCCTAAAATTTATGTGTAAGCATACATATAATTAGATATACGGTAAAACTAATATAAATGGATAATAAAATTATAATCATTATTATGAGTAATTGCAAATGCCGTCTGATATATAATAATTAATAAAACTATTCAAAATTTTTAAGTCAAAATTTATGTTTTTGGTTTATCTAGAGAATAGTAGTAAGAAAATTTAAGGTAAAAATATTTAATTTAAAAATAACTTAAAAATTAGGAATATTTTGGTAAAAAATTAGAAACAATTTGTTTGGATTAAAATCTTACATTTTAAATTTTGATCTTGAAATAAAAGAATACTTAAATTCAATAAGATGAGTATAATTATATTTTTCTAGAAAGAAAATTTATTTTAGATTTTATTTTAGTAAATAAAAAGTTTAAGTAGGTTTCGTTAAAATTAAAGTATAATTTTAAGACTTATATAACATTTAGACAATATTTATAAAAAATTATGAGATTATTTATTAAAAAAATTATTATAATAATAATAAAAATTGAAATCACTTTTTATGAGATACGAAAACTCTTTGGCTAGATTTTAGATTACAAGATTTTTCCTAACCTGCTAGGGTTTGTGTTATGGTTCGGCCTTCAGGAATCGCGCCAAGTCTATCATGCTCCACATCGTCTCAGGTCGTTAGACGTAGCTTTTTGTGAACCCTCCGACTCCCAGATCTTCGCGTGCCTTTCTCTGACAGCCATTGCCTTCTCTGACTTCTTCCCAGATTCAACCATTTGTTCCTTTTACGTTCTCATTCCAACAACCGACGCCTCCTTCGTCGCTTCGCCCGCTCTCTTCTCGCCGTCGCCGCCCCGCGTCATCTCTCAATAGCATGCTCGCTTTCCTCCCAGGTTCTCATCTCTTTTTTTCTTTCTTTACTTTCCTCTTGTTTATTTTAAATTCAGCTTCATTTTGGGCTTCTTCTCTATTTTAATTTGCGCCCCTTATGTCTATTGAATAGTTTCTTTAATTACCTGAATACGGTGCTTTATTTGATTAATGGAAGAGCTATTATCGAGGTTCTTTAGGGGAACAATTAAGCTAAAAGTGGGAGGAACACCCGGGATTTTAAGGGAAAGTGCATTTTGTAGATACTGTGAATTAATCGTTTTATTTCCAATGCTTTTCCGTTTTCTGGCCATTCGACAGAGTCATGGTATCCATTAGCAGTGCCCGTGTCTGAGCAATTTGGCTACTGTCTTTTACCAAATGGCCTGGATTTGGCCTTCTCCTATTCTGAGTCATGGCAAATTTGATCTCTAGGTTCCATTCCTTTCCCAATTCCTTTTTTTGCCTCCAATTACTGTTAGGTTCCATCTCTCTCTCTCTCTCTCTCTCTCTCTCTCTCTCTCTCTCTCTCTCTCAATCTCAAGATTTAAAATTACCTGCCCTTAATTCTTCCAATCCCTGTATGCTAATGGCTAACTTCAACTGCTGCCAAGGGCATATGGGATAAAAGCATGTTTACTTTCTAACTTGTACCAAAACCTTCAAAACAATGACTTCGTTGGTAATGAAATCACATCATACTCAAAGGGGGCCATAACTACATGTGCTGGTCGTTGGTAATGAGATCACATCATACTCAAAGGGGGCCATAACTACATGTGCTGGTGGTTAATTGCCTCTGGACTAGTAACTTAAAGGGTATTGCACGTAGATTTTTTTTTCTTGGACCTTGACTAGTTATTGTTGTCTAAAGCTGTTAGTTTTCATCAATCTCTTCTTCTTTACTCTGAGCAACATATTGTGCTCAATTGGGTTTTCATGACTGCTTGAGTCATTGTGACCCCACAATGACTAGTTACAAAATGAATCGCTTAATAAATACATCTTCACCTCACCTAAAATATCTACCTGCATTAGTTCCCCATATAACTATTAGCTGATGAGGACCATGATGGTATGTTACGCATCAAGGAGGTAAAAACTGGGAGGAGAAGAAATTTATTAGAATTCCTATTGGTAATAACGAAAATGGATGGAGACTGAGAATCAAGAAACACATTAAATGAAATGTATGGACTATGGAGATTTTAAACAAGAATGGACGCAATTAGCTGTTTTTTTTTTTGTGAAATGAATTTCACAGTGATGTTTTTTCCCTTTTATGTCAATAATCCTAATCATAAGAGGTAAAATTATACTACCTCCGGCTTTTAATATAAGATCTACTTGACTACTTTGGGAGTATATTACAAAAATTAGTTAAGTTAGTTGTTTGTAATGATTGTGTGTTGGTTTCCCTAAAATGCTCTATTTAATCATGTGCATTTGAACTGTCCTTAATAGAAATCTCCTTAATACATGTAATCATATAGGGATACATTTTTTGGGGGCGATTATAATTTTTGGAGACAAAGTGGATTGGGGTCTTATATTTAGGACTAAAGTAAACTCCATATCTTGCTCTTACATTTAGGACTAGAGGGAGTGATAGATTTTTTGATAACTCACATATTGTGCTTGCTCCTAATTCAGCTAATTGACAATAACTGCTAAAATGGAAATTTTAGAATGGATGGATTTTGCTGAAAGTTAGGGAAATAATGAACTTATGAGATGTTTCATGATGCCATGAACAGATTCTAACATTGTTGTAGGCGACATTATTTTTGCTTTGCAGATTTTTGATGCTCGGATATATAAAGAGTGTTCGTCAATCTATTCTTAGGAACTGTAGGAGTAGGCATATTGAAGGAAGTGGATATGGGGCAATAGCCTCAGTTGGACCAAATATCCACCAATGGAGGTTGTACGTGCAATATAAGTTTCCTAGTGAAGCTCGTAGTTCATTCTTGCATGGGACGAAAGTGAACTTTTACCAGAGCTTTTCTTCTAGGAACTTCACTGCAGTCTCAGCAAGTAATATAGTGACGAAAAATTCCCAAAATGCTCGGAGAAGGCTACATGGAAAGTATTCTTCCAATGGTTACTGCACTTTTTCCTCCGTAGATGTCATTGCCCAAGCAGTCAGCTTGGCTTTGGCCCGTTCTTATTTCGTAGTTCCTGGTATTTTTGCTTTTGCATGCGGAGAGCTAGCATGGACTCATCGACAATGTGCAGATGCAGAATGTTACCCATCACAGAATGCTTTGTACACGCATGCACAAGATGGGTACACTTACTTCTCATCATTTGTATTTCTGGCAATAGATGGCCTTGTCTTGTTAGCCAGAGCTCTCTACTTAGCTATACTATTCTCCCCGTGCATAATAATGGCACCAATTGCAGATTCTTGTGGACCAAAGTTCAGGGAAGCATGGCTGCAGGTTGTTCACCGTACGCTAGAAAAAGCAGGTCCAGCATTCATAAAATGGGGTCAGTGGGCAGCTACTAGACCTGATCTTTTCCCTCAAGATCTTTGCACCAAACTTGCAGAACTTCATTCCAAATCTCCCGAACATAGTTTTAGCTACACAAAGAAAACTATAGAAAGATCATTTGGTCGAAAAATTTCTGAAATTTTTGAAAATTTTGAAGAAGCACCAGTTGCATCTGGAAGTATTGCCCAAGTTCATCGGGCTTCACTAAAATACCGTTATCCTGGACAGCAAGCGAAACCTCTTATGGTTGCTGTGAAGGTCAGGCATCCTGGTGTGGGAGAATCAATCAGGATGGATTTTGAGATTATTAATGCGGTAGCTAAAATTTCAAACCTTATTCCAACACTTAAATGGTTAAGATTGGATGAAAGTGTGCAGCAATTTGCAGTTTTCATGATGTCTCAAGTTGACCTTGCAAGGGAAGCTGCCCATTTGAGCCGCTTTATTTACAATTTCCGTCAATGGAAGGATGTTTCTTTCCCTAGGCCTGTCTATCCCCTTGTGCATCCTGCTGTTTTAGTAGAAACCTATGAACAGGGAGAAAGTGTCTCGCACTATGTTGATGACCTTCAAGGACATGAGCGGATTAAAAGTGCTCTTGCGCATATAGGGACTCATGCTCTTTTGAAGATGCTTCTGGTAACATGTGTACCATTCGCAATTATTTCAATGCTGTTGATGTTTTCAGTATTTAGTAACTGCACCCCAAAAAAAAACAAAGAAAAAGAAAAGAGCTGCTAAATCTAATATATAATTTATAGAAAAATGCTTATTGCTGCTGCAATCTGAAATAAAGTAGCTAGAGTTAGCAAATTTTTCTTATGAACTAGATGAGAATACCGAGGTTGCTACCCTGGCTGAGCTTTTTTCCTAAGCATGTACCTACCGAGGTAGTTTCTACTTGCCTGTTTCCTTGAGAAAGTTTTACACCCTACCCTCTGCCTCAGTGTTTTTTCTTTCTACTTGAAATATTGCGTAATGTAGTGCTATTAGAGTGTGATTTGTTTTATAAATATGAATGCTATAAGAATCTCGCTTTGTGCAGCATATTTATCTTATAAATTAATAAGTTACGCATTTTCTTTCTTGCAAAATTACTTTGGTTCCTCCTACTATATTTCTTTGAATTATAACATTTATACTTCACAGTTTCTGACCACAATTGATCCATCTATTTATAATCATACATCCTAATCAGTAATATGAACTAAAACAATGGGCCTATGTTAGATTTGATCTTAAATGTTTTAAAGATCTAGTTTCCAATATGTTGGGTGTCTTCTTTCAGGTGGACAATTTTATTCATGCTGACATGCATCCTGGAAATATCCTTGTACGCATGTCTCAGAAGTCACCTAACAGACGGTTCTTCAAATCAAAGCCTCATGTGGTTTTCCTTGATGTAGGCATGACTGCTGAACTCTCTGGCAGTGACAGGCTAAATTTACTGGAAATTTTCAAAGCTGTTGCCTGCCGAGATGGCCGGACTGCTGCAGAGTGCACTCTAAGGTTATCAAAGCAACAGAACTGCCCAAATCCAAAGGCTTTTATTGAGGTGATTGTTCAACTGGTAACTTTTTGTAGGAATTGGTTATTAATCAGTGTCTTCATTATGTCATTTCTGCTTTATTTTGGGGGAAGCACATTATGTAAGGGTCTAAAATACATTTTTATCTAGAGCCAGCAAATATAAATCTAGATCTTCCCTTCCCTCTGGCTTCAGTTGTTCATCAATCAGCCAATAATTGTTAGTAAAAGCACACGGATTCTGACATTTGTGAACGAGTGTTGCAGTTCCTCAGTTTGTTTCTGTATTAGCACAGTCAAAATTTTGGAACATCCACTGAAATAGACATTTTCTCGATTTGCAGTTGGCAAAACCAGAACCGTCTGGAAGTCTTATTTCTGTAAACTAAGGCTAATGAAATACACTTCTACCTCATTTCTTTCATGCTATGGTTTCTGAAGTAGTTGTGTATTTTGTTTCATGTATTTCTGAGAAACTTGCACATGATTTCAATCCATGCCACTTCATGCCTTAAGTCCACTGTTTGTTTTATGACAGGAAGTGGATGAAGCATTTGCTTTTTGGGGTACCGCAGAAGGTGATCTTGTACATCCTGCCGAGTGCATAGAGCAGTTACTTGAGAAAGTTAGGCGACATAGAGTTAATATTGATGGCAATGTCTGTACTGTGATGGTGACAACCTTAGTTCTTGAGGTAATTGATTCCTAGTATATTTGCTAGTGTGACATGCCACATTGTTGTGTGAGCGGATGCATTGTGAAACACCCTGGTGAATTAATTTGTCCCCTTAATTTCACATTATGTATAGTATACTGTACACTGATGTCATTAAGCTGATTTTGGTTCTTAACTTTGTAGGGATGGCAGAGAAAGCTTGATCCTGGATACAATGTGATGGAGACACTACAGACATTGGTACTTAGATCAGATTGGGCAAAATCTCTCTCTTACACAATTGACGGGCTGATGGCCCCTTGAGAAGGTTCCGTGTTTTTTTTTTTTTTGAGGCTGCTGATAAAAAAATTTTGATAATACAACTCAATATCATGAGTCCTAAGAATTTGCGGTCTTAGGGAAAAGAAAGCTATCTGAATTTCTTACTTGTTTGGAAGCTCAATTCTGCTCCCTGTAGTTATCTAGTTAAAATTTTGAAGTTCCAACAGTTAAAACTGTGTACCTGAGTTTCACAGTGGCAGCATACCAGAAATGAAAGTATAAAGAGAATAAAAGTGAATATTTCTTTTGTTTCCCATTAGACTTGGTTGTACCTGCATTAAGAAAGCAAGAAATTAATTTTTAAGGTGAGTGCTGATTTATTTTATGTCAAAATTGGCCGCAGTTATATTAGAAGGTTGAAACATGTGAAGTGTTTTAAAGTGTCTTAGAAATGAGATGGAGAAGAGAGTGCGCGTGAAAATAGTCTCTGTTCATGTGCAACCTTGCTCTCTTTGGCCCGAATCATGTTCATTCCTACACATTGCGTTATTTATTTATTTTTTTAAATACTTAAGCAGCAGCTCTTGAACTTCTCGCTTCAGATTATTTAAATTAATATTTGAGCCATCGAAATTGAAGTTTTTATTTTTGCGGGTTGAAGTCTGCATTTCGACATTTATTTACCTGTTAACTGAGTGGGAGTTTATGTACTTCTAGCGTGGTATTGCATCTTGATAATTCTGATGCATCGTCACCAAACATGACCTCACATGCTTCCGATGAGGTGAACTATAATGTTTTGAAATAGATGTTGAGTTAGTTGATATTTTTAGATAGATTAAAGAATTTAGATAAATTAATTAATCATGACTAAATTTAATATATTCAGACAAATTTATATTATATATTTATTAATCTATTTAAATTAGTTAAATAATTCTTATATTAGTTATAATTAACTGATTTATTTAGTTTTATTAATCTATCTAAAAAAATTAACTAATTTTTATATTAAGAATAATTTTGTTCATTCACCAAGGAAAAAAGTTGTGAAGATTTGACACCTTATAGCCTATATTAGAAACCATGAATTATTCAATTTTGAGTCTTAATCTTCAGTCTAAACGACAGAGTTCCTATCAAGTAACCTTACCTTCGGTCGTTGCAATACATTTTCGCATCGGTTAGTGTTGTTTTGCTTGATAGCTATCAAATATTTAATATAGGCTGTCAAATATATATATATATTAGAGGTCGTTACAAAATAGCTTATATAGAGGGAATAGATTCTAGAATTGGGGTTTTAAATCTCTTGAATGAAGCATTGTGTCCCGTCGCCCTTCTACGTAGAAATTTTCTGAAATGGAAGTTGGTTTGACGTCAATGAAATGATTACTACGTCCTCCTATTTTTGTACTGTAAGCACGTTTTTTGGTTTACTAATGTTAATTCACTACCTATCTCAAAGATTTTCTTAATTAACTTGTAAATACGGAAGTTAAATTTGTAAACATAAATTAATTTGACTTGTAAATATAATTTTTTTTCGAGAATTCTTTATATTTAATATTCTTATCTGAAATTTATGAGTAATTTTCTCTTCTTTCATCCCATCAAGAATGAAAAGCAGTGCACAACCCCTTAAATAGATTCAGAGTTTCATCTTGTCCCATGTTGGTGGTTTGAACTGACAGTAAAATATGCAACAATCCTTCATATAAGTTTAAAGGGATCTTTTGACGAATTATATTCATTTGCAATATAATTAAAGCAGAGCTTCCCATCTTTCTACACAGAAATGCATTTTAAGGTAAAATGGGGATGGTTGATGCTTCATGTGACTTTGGTACGTTCTTGCAATCGTAAATTTAGTTCTTGTAGGATCAACCATGCGTTGCTGCTACTTGTTCTGATTATTTATCAAATTTTTCTTCAAACAAACAGTTTAATCGGAAAGGCATATACATTACAGTTAAATTAACCAATTCACAATGTGTTCAAGAATTAAATATATACATCACTTGGAAACCAGAGAGTAAGGAGAAAAATACATGAACACATATCAGTTGATTGATGCAGTCACGTTTTGGAGGTTAGTTCACGTATCTCTTTTATTGCTGAATCGATGCTATCAAGAGCCATTTTCTTCACCTGTTTTTCACGACCCATGACAGAATAAATTAAAAAGTTGTCAACTTTATGTGAAGGAAGCACTAACAGAAAAAGGCTCACAGAAGAAACAAGGGATAGTGAATCATATGATTAGGAAAAACAACCTCAAGATGGTCAACTTTTGCTTCGTGGTTTTCTGGAAGCTGACGTGCTTCATCGATCAATTGAATACACTCGGCGACATTCTCAGGGGAAACAAATTCCAACACTACATGAACACAACACTGCACATCAAGAGAAAAATACCAGTCAATTACTTAAATCAATTAGATTTCTTCTAAATAAACAAACTAGGAGGTGGAGAAGGAAAACCATTATTTAATGTGAAAGAGACCTTAGAATTTCTAATCTGGTATGGACATCCAGCAGGAATAACGACAGCTTCGCCGACATGTTGCTCAAAAGTCCATGGTTCAATTTCTGGAAACATTACTGCCACTTCAGTGTATACTTTCAACAGGTTATAAAATACATAGAATTATGGAAAATCCAAACATGCTTACTATATTCCTCCTTGAGCCTCATCTTGTGAGTGTTGTTAAGAAAGAAGCTCTGATCTAAAAGCGGATGATCCACCTGCAGAAATTTTACAACATCAAATTCCGCCAATGCCCCAGAAAATTACTATCTTCAAATAAAATTACCTGCTTGTGATTGTCATGGGAAGGAGAAAATTCAGCAGAGTGTCTTTTAAGGTATTCTAAGAGCTTTGGAACATCTTGTCTGCGAAAGACATCCCACTGGGCACCAGAACGTTTAATAAACTTTTCATTTCTATTATTATTTGAACTTCCATAGGGATTTTCTGAATCGGAATCAGAATCACATTCTTCATCCTGGGAAATTTTGCCGTCTATACTCTGATAAGCTACATCTGTTGCTTCAGTAGCAATGCAAGCTGTTCTGTTGACTCTCCTGAAAAAATGCTTTTCTTCTCTCTCCTTTCTATGCAACCCGGTTTTTTCAATGTCTTCAGCAGGCAGTAATGAATTTACTTTCCCTCTCTGTTCCTTTAATTGTTCAGCACTAATTTCAGAAGAATCCCTTCGACACAGACTTTGGTGCTTTTTCAGCAGCTTCCTTATTTTAGCCAGCTGTTGTGTAGAGAGAGGGGCATCCGTGGTGTGAGCCATAATATTAACCTGGAAGAAAAGGCAAATACAGTAAATGACACAAAATATTTTCTCCTCAAAATCCTCAATATCTTTCAGCAAATTCATCATTCACTAAATGATTACCAGCAAAGATAAAATCAGCCACATAGGTTGAATGTTACAATTTAAGAACATAGAATCAAGCTTTAAATGGACCAATTTAACTGATAGTTATGAAGCTACACTGCTTACAAGAAAAACACATTATTAGTCTGATCAGTTACTTGGCTAAGTTGGGCTGTATCATTAAGATCTTGACATAGTTGATCAATGGTGTATAGGATAAATTTGAACATCAAGAATACTGTTACATGGACGATTAGTAGCCCGTCAGTTGGTTTGTTTTATTAGTGAATGGAGTCAGTCAGTTGGTAAATATGTCAGGTAGTTAAGAGTAGTTACCTGACCAGTGTTGTTCACCTTATTAGTAACAGTACTCCTGGCTGTAGGAGTAGAGTGGGGCCTGTTTTCACTTAGTCAGCGAACTTCCTTACACTATCATTCTCTCCTCACATCCAGCTTCCTTACACAAGCATTGATCTAGGCCTCATGATGGTGCTTGAAACTTGAGTTTAAGATCAAATGACTGAATTTCATGAATGCTAGGAACAACGGACGCTGGATGTGACAGAGCTGAGACAATCAATTGTTCTCATTGAAGGTCTTATGGTTGAAATGGCAATCAAAAGTTACCCTGATGATAGCTGCAAACAATGGTAGCAAAGGATATGGTAGATCGCCGAAACAATAGGTGGCTACTGGTTGCTCACAACTCAGATGATTCCCAATCACTAGAATGATTATGTGTTTTCAAAAAAGATGACTGGAGCCTTTAGCCATCAACTATTTCCTTAGAAGCCTTATTACAGACGCCCAAACAGTTGCAAGACTGCTCAATCCTAGCAACCCCGCTAACACTGTCTACCTTGCTCAACTACATGAAAGGTCATAATGCAGCTTCCATCAAAAGAAACTATTCAATTTTTCCCATTAATTTACGATGTTTCAAGTCATAGAACCATGTACAGCAGCCAAGATTATTATCCAGAGACTAAGACCAACAGGACCTTTACTTTTACCCAAAGTTCTACTCACATCGACAAATATAGTACTAGTGCATGCTCCAGTGCTGTACAATAAGCAGATCATACAGTTTACAAAGAAATGGATTAAATGATGGATTGCCTAAATATTATATGTCTTCAATTCGCATAGGTGGTTGATAAGTTACGTAAGGCAGCTCATTTTATGGCTCTTCAACACCATTGTTCAGACGTAGACGTGGCCCAAATTTTCTTGGATAATGTGAAGTTTCATGGGTTCTCTAGGTCTATTATCACAGATAGGGGGAATCTTTTTTTTTTTTTTATGGGAAGTTTAGGGACAATTATTTGGGCTGTACAAGGTTAAATTTATGTCACTCCTCAGTCTACCACCCTCAAATGGAGGGCCAGAGCTGAGGTGAATATAAGAGGTTCGAAGTGCTATCTTCATTGTATAACTGGGGACTGTCCAAACTCCAAAAGAGCAGTTGAGGTACAGCAATCCTTTGGAGGGCAAAGGGTAATTTGCAGGGGACATGGTTTATTTGAAATTACATCCTTTTTGAAGGAATTGGCTCAATAATTCCTCTTTGCACAAATTGACTGCAAGGATTTTTGGGCCTTATAAAGTGGTTAAAAGGGTGGGGCCAGTGGCATATCAGTTGGCATTTACCTGAGAATTTTAGGCTACACCCAGAGTATCTGTTTCTCTGTTAATTCGACCTGGGGGAGATAACCTTCCTGTGAGTTCTGCTCGGCCTCAAGTTGATATTTAGAGGCAATACATCATGGAAATAGAGAAGATTTTGGCCAGAGAGGTAGTCAAACAATAGAATGCAATCAAAGCACATCAATAATAAAGATGTTTCATAAAAAAAAATCTCCCCGCTATCAAGCACCAGTTTCCAGATTTTCCAACTACAACCTGTCACTAATCCTTGAGGTCAAGGACAGTTTTTAAAGGGGGAGAAGGTAATTGTTACAGGGGCAACTATTAAACTGTTGGTTTAGGTACTCAATCAATGGAGTCAGCAAGTAAGCAAATCAAGTCAGGTAGTTTAACTAACGGACAGGTGTAAGTCACATTGGAAGTCTCTCTATAGCAGTAGAGTGGGAAATGTATCGTTTTGTCAATGAATTGAATCTCTTCCTTACTTTCTTTCTACAGCTACTCTCCTCTCTGTATTCTCCTTTGGTGTAGCTCAAAATGGATATTAAACCAAAAACATTTGAATATTATGGGTAACTACAAGCATCATGATCCATGCCACTCGCAAAAAATTGGAAGTTTCTTGTTATTTCTGGGTTTACCCATTGGCTGCTACAGGCATATTTAATGAACAGAGTCTTAATGAGTCATGACTAAGAAATGATCCTGCACATGCTTATTTCTTTAGATGATATCTCATCCAAGTTATCCCCTATAAGATTACAAGCATTAAGATATATATGGCAGTTCTGCTTTTGTTGAAAGGTACATATAATGTTGGTCATTCACTTTACCATGATCAAGTTTCAGTTCTTAAAAGTAGAAAATTGACTGAATGCATGGCCAAGTATTAGTTTATAAATATGCAAGATGAAATTAGAGGCAACATAAGAAGAGAGGTAGCGTACCACATCATATGAATCATAAGACAGTTTCGTCACAAAGTCACTCTGTTCATCACCACAGCCATATGAAAGATAGATATATGGTCCTAGGTCATGCTTTGCACTCCCCTGGGCCGTATTTATGGCTAAATTCAGAAAACCAGATGTAGGATTCATGTATTCTTGAAGCGGTAGAGCATCAATTACTTCCGCAAAATGAGCTGGAAACCATTCTTTGAATAGTCGGGAAGACAGTAACCACTTCAATTTCAGCATCTCATGGCACATGTTTTTATGTGGCTGACATTTAAGAGATCCAGTAAAGCACTGCCTAATGTTAATTTCCACCTGTAATAGAGAGAGAAAGCAAAAATCAATAGAAACATAGTGCGCATGTATGATTGTTTATGTTCATGTTAATTACTACAATAATAATTATGAAGATTAAAACTAGCAGAAAATACAAGAAAGCACAAAGCTATTATATGACATATTCAGTTAATTGATAAACTGACCTCACACCAATCTAAACAAGTTTCAAGTTCATCCTTGCCATTCTCATATCTTGAGATGCTACCCTCAAGATAAGTACAGAACATGACCCGTGGATCCCAACTGAGGTTTGATGTATTTTGGAGCACATCTCGCACCACTACCGGATGGCCTTTTCCCCAGTGCTTCTGAAAGTGTTCAAAGTTATCATCACCGATGTCCAAAACAGTGGGATAAAACAACCAATTGTCTTTTGAATCTTCTCTAAGAGCTGCTTCTCGTAACTGCTTAAATCCATCAAGTTTATTAACCGTGTCTGGACACAATGAGCAGCTCAAACTTTTGTCCAAAGTTTCAGGAAAGTCGTAGCTGCAAACTATTTCTTCTGCTGTTACTTCCATCTCCTTGATCGAGCTTAAAGGAAAAATACATCTTAATTCAAGAATATTATCACCACAACCACCAAGTTCTTTTGGAGGACAAGATACACTGCCAGTACTGTCAGAGTTTGTGCATATATGCAATGAAAAAGTAGCTACTGAATTTCCGTTGGTGATGGCCTTCTTATCCAAAAGATGATTTTCGCTGGCAAGACAGGCATCCATCCCATCAGATGACCAGGGAATAGATGTATTAATTTCTTCAGAGCAGTTCCTTGGATACAATTGCCTGCAACAAGTTATGCAAAGGCTATAGGAACAACTTGGACAGCTTCTATGGAGATCCAAAAAGGGTGTTTTGCATTGATTGCTGAGACAAATGCTAGATTAGTTACAAAGTAGAACCAGAAAATCGCACAAACTTTACCACAAGCATCAATAAAAGAGGCATTACCAGTAAGTCTGGTCATTGCTGGAAAATTCAACTTGCTTGATGTGAATATCAGATTGTCTTTTACCTGTTACACATGAAGGTGACTAAGATGCCCATTCTATAGGAAACAAAAGTTGATTCAGATGTCAACAATGTAGAAGCAATGATGACTATTATTTACTACCTCTGATTTTAGCTTCTGTTTCGACCTCAGCATTGAGATCTTCATTTATTTGTTTCAGTATGGGAAGGAGCGTGCAAATCAAATAATGAAAATGCAATATTCTATCAACTTTGCTTCTACCAGCCAAAAATTCCTGAAAAAGCAAGGCATAAATTGAAGGGTCAGCATATGGTTTCATACAAACACTAGTTCATCCATCTGTAAAAAAACATTTAGTTTTGATATCAGACCTTAGTTTCGTTGTCTTTACATTTGCTTCTCAAGCAGTCTTTACATGAGCAAGTTCCTCGACAAACTGGACATGCCATCTTAACTTCATTTTGAGTATCAAAATACCTAGATTGTTTCAAGATAGAGATGACAAACATCTCATATACACATCCTTAATAAATAAAAGAGCAGACAGCAGAAATCATGACCGCTATAGATCGTCCATGTGATATTATCATCCACCAAAAGTTGCCAAAAAAGCACAGAGAGAAGAAAAAGTACTGAGATTTACAGGATTAACAAGATTTATTGACTTATTTGTATGGTTGTTTATAACTTCTCTTCACAATGATAGTTATTCTGTGCATATCATGACCAAGCAAACAGTGTATCCTTTCATATAAAAAGCCAAATAACCAAAGACAAAAAGTGTTATCTTGAAGCAGCAGGTGCTGGAAAAGCACTCATAGGGAAATAATTTACAAAAATTAGGCATCAAGAAAAGTTATATGTAAAATAACCAAATTTTAACTGTGATCCAATTATTAAATTAACAGTTCAAGCATTAAATTTAGATAAAATAGTAAACGTAGAAGATTGAATATAACAATAAGCCATAAATATTCATATTTTCTATCAAAAATAAGATGCAGCAGTCCCACACTTATGACATCTTGTCACGACACCTTTTGGCGCCTTGCCTCAGTAACTTATTCTTCAACACTAAGTTCTAAAATTGTAGCAAGATTAATTGCTGACTATGGGATTTTTACGTTATGGTTATAGTTTTTGTGCAGGAAAATTAAAACTAAGTTAAGGGGTTTGACTAATCAAATGATGCATCTCAAAATAAAGTTTCAGCACCGCCCAGATTTTCTATTGAATTTCCAATCCTATAAAAAATCATAATCACTTTTCAAATAGCCATAGATACAATGCAAACAAGTATCCTGAACACAAGGAATGGCAATAATCAAGAAGTTCAACATTCACTACAAACTAGAATATAAGTATACGCAGGTTCTAGTTTATGATTGAATTGAGAAAAAATATTTAACAAACCGTTCTTTAATGCAATCCATGCAGAAAAACTCTTTTTGACAGCTTGAACACTTTATGAGATTCCAAGAATCACTTCTCTGACACCAATGACACTTCTTCCTCTTACACTTGCGTCCATACGGTAAAACCTAAACATGACAAGTAATTTACTCAAAAAGGAAACATATAAATCACCAAAAAGCCTCAAACTTTAGAAGAAATACTGCTAATTAGCTATAACCCACAGAAGACACACCTGCAACTTTCCCCCAGGCAGCCTCTCGACATTCTTGGACCTGAAGTAACGTGGAGTAATTGCCTTATGATCAACACATAATTTGACATCACATTGGGAACCTACATTGCAGTATTCTTGGGCCGTTGATGCCCTAGAAATTGCCATTAAACCATTGGGCAATTCTTTTGTTAACTCTCCCTCACCGTAATGCAATTCCTCTTCCTCCTCCTCCTCCTTCTTCCTCTTCATCTTCTCTCCCTGCTTCTTCTTCCTTTTCTCAACCTCTCTCTTCAGCACCATCCTTATCAACTCCAACTGCTTATTACCCTGCTTGGACGCCTTCTTCCCCACAGGAGCTTCCATTGCCTCCGAATCATCTGACACTTTTATCCTTTTTCTCATCATCTTCGCCATCTTGACCACTTTCCGTGCCTTCACTTCCGCATTGTTGAGAACAGATTCGTCCTTATTAAGCCCTTTCTTACGCTTTCTCTGAAGCTTCAGCGACTCCGGGACCTTTTCCTTGTATTGCCGATGGCGGCCTTGAAGATAGTGAATCTCACAAAGCTTCACGTTGTCCATCACTCTCCGGCTACACCGCCATTTGCGCCCGTCGGTGCGCTTGCAGCGCAGATGATCCGGCAAAACTTCCTCCTCACCCATTTCGATTTTCCCAGAAAAATCCAATCTTTCTGGAAATTGAGATTTTTCTCGAGAAAATTGGTTAAGAAAGGTGAAAATACCCCATATATCTCGCAGAGCACAGAGAAAAAGAAAAGGGTTTTTTCGGGCCCAAAGAGGCGTATCTATTGGGAACACGAAGAAACAGTGGGGATGAGAAGGGATATTCCAATAAATATTGGTAAAGAAAGTCTATTCAATATCGTAATCTACAACATAGGAACCAGTGAAATCATGATTTATGAGGGAAAATCAGGAGTCTACAAAATCCTTTGATCCGTCAGTGACCTGATAGAGTTAGCAAGCGCCTCTGTCAAAAGCAGGCTACGGGTTTTCACTCCTTTGTGGGCTTGTTTGGACCAACTTAAGGAAGTAACTTGAAAATTGCATCAGAGATTTTAAGGAATTCTTGTTGCGGGAGAATTTTTTTTGGGACAATATCAATTACAATTGCTATTCAAGAAGTTTCTTGTGTGGGAAACAATCTTATATGCATTGAAGTTCCTGAATTTTAACATTCAAACTTTGATACAATGTATGTTGTTATTCAAAATCTTTAAAAAGGCATATCAGTTATTGAACAATGTGGTCTGGTTGATTAAGTGATGCTGCTGCTGTTTTTATACATTTGTTTTGTAAGTTTCAAAACTTAATTATTCTGCGGATACACATCTGACTACGGAAGCATCCAAGATAAGAATGAAACCAAACAACATTTGTATATATTATGGGATTTCCATCAATGAAATTGCCACAATGATATAGGGAAATTCTAAAAAGTGTGATTTTGCACAATCGAGAAGAACTGTAGAAATTTGAGGTGTGGTTCTGTTGAGTAAAGATGTGTAAATAACTGACAAGGAGATTTAAATTCTGTTAAAAAAAATAGTATAATTCACAAGTCTGAGCTAGAAAGAGCTAGCTGCACTAACAGAAAAAATAATGTTCATGTTTTTTTTTTGTTTAATAAGGCTTTTGGAGATTAGCTGCACAATTAATGTGGTTTAAAGTATGATCAGAACCAGGAGTGAACTTGTTTATTGGGCTGAAATCTTCAACTCTTTGCTTAGCGAAGCCCATTAATCTTTTCCTCCTCATTGCCTGTTGTATTGGGCTGGTAAATTCAGAAAGAGATTCTATGATGTTTCTGTTTTTGTTTAAATACAGTTGATGAAAAGGGAAAATGTCATGATGAAATTAAAATGAGTAATCTGGTCTGCCATGTTTCTATCTGGTACATTCATGTACATGTATATATTGAACCAAGGATGATTCTTTGGTTTAAATTCTAGCATACAAATGAGTAATAAGTTAACCATGGTAGCATTAAAGAAGGCAATGGATTCTTTCAAGGAACTAAAATTGGCATCAAGCTGGTCTTCTGATTCCTCATAGTTGTGGAAAGTAGCTAGTCTTGCAGCCTCAATCTTCATTGAACATGCAATAAATTCAAATTAAAATATGAGCAACTTTTTCTCAACTTTGTTCCCCTTGTACAACTACCATATACCTACCAAACCTCCTTTTCTAGCAGCTGATGTGTTCTATTTCTTTTATGTAGTTATACCTTTTTCCCAAAATCAAGTAGCTCAGTTCAAACTTGATATAGTTAAGTTGCCCTCTATAGAGTTATGCTGCTTTATTAAAAAAAAGTGAAATAGTCTGTTTTTCTTAAGGGCATAAATAATATTGGCCTATGTGATATGGAAGAGAAAAGAGAGAAATATTTCTCAAATCAACTTGATTCCTCAAAGTTCTGCAAATAATCACAGTAGCTGAAAAGGGTGATATTAAAGAGTATAATATGGCTGCAGAATGTTTTTCTTTTGTTTGCAAAGTTCAGATTAATTACTGTACATCTATATATTTACAATGATGAAATTGAACTCATAATCATATGTAAAAATAAAACACTAATTATGAATTTACACCAAGAAAGCCGCTGATCTGAACAAAGATTATTAAGATTCTAAATAAATCGAACTCGAGAAGCAAAAAATGGGAAGAAATAAAGGAACTCAACCTTTCATCATCACTTTCATGCTAATATATATATATATATATATATAGTTTATTCCACATTGTCCTGAAAAACACATGATTGAGTGCAGTGCTGATGACGCCATCTCCATTAACCTCGAACTGGAAACACATCAGATCTCAAATGAAGGATCGAGGAGTTCATCAACGCTGCACTCAATGATGTTTTTTGGACATGGGACGTTGTTTTTGATACTTTCTATGAGATCCACAAAGCTCCTCTTACATGAGTTTCTGGACGAGGGATGCATCTCTTATCTAATGTTACTTGTAAAACAAGGTTGTAATATGGAGTACACCAACCTCCTTTGATTTGTTGTACCATCATCTTAATCACTTTCACCTTCTGTATAGTTGTTAGCACGCTTAACCAGCTCTCTCCCTCTCTCTATATATAATAATTTGTACTGGTCAATTGTACTGGACAGGAATCTATATTTATAGTACTATGTCATTTGTGACAGGTCCGCCGCGTTACATTTTTCCTCGTATGCAAGTTTATTTAGGTTTTCAATCAGCATGTATAAAACAATTTTACTGTAGAGAGCCCTTTTATTGGAGAAGTCATTTTGCATGCACGTATGAATATTTATATATATAATAATAATAATTTAATAGCCAATAGAGTTTTATATATAGCTTCGACTTAATTAATTAGTTGCTGCTTTGTGTTTCTGGTAAAAATTAGAAACATCATATCAAGATCATGAACAATTAGTTATGAAGTTAATGTTTTAAAAATAAGTAGAGTAATTAAGAAGTGATTAAACTTGTGATTAACTTAATGCACAAGTCACTTCCATTAAACTCCTTGATTAAGCTAATTAAACACAACCAACAACTTGATTATACAGATCGATTAATTCATTTTATGTTTCATGCATAACCCAACTTATATCAGTCATTGACCAGCGCATACAAACAGTTGGCACGTTGGCAAAAGTTCTTCATTTGACAGTTATGTTTTTTGATATTATTCCATGCACATCTCATCAATTATTTCACAATCTTGTTCATGTTTCTTGTGATAATCATCCAATTCTAAAAATCAGGTAAGTCATAATTTTATGTTTCAAAAAACACAATAATTTTTAGTTATGACGATACAATCATTAAATATATCAAATAATATTTTCTATACTTATTACTAAATAATTACCTATTAAATACACATGCATATATATATATGAGTGTGAAAAAATGATAAAAAAAACTCTAAAAAATAATAAATGCCAAAGTAGGATTAATTATTTTTAGGGTCTGTCATTTTCCCTATATATATTGAATTGATTGCATGTTTAAGTACTAATTATTAACTAATTAACATTTTAAGTAATTATATCTTTGTAAGAACGTATATTAAAATTATCACTCTTTGAATAACGTGAACTTATAAGAAAGGTATGTAAATTTTACGTTAATTTGATGCTTGCCTTGTAGCTTAAGGACACTTGGCGGCGTTTGAATATGCTTCAAACTTAGCTGGTCGTTATACGCGATCTGAATGAACAAATATTATTTACAAGCTTGTTGTTCAAAGAATACAAGAGCCCTAGCTAGCTATTTGCACATGTAGAGCAGCAACAAATTAATAATGGTAAGAAATGAATTAACCTAGCTATCATTTTTCGTACAACAACAATAACAACAATTATCGCATCAGATAGGATCAACTTCACAGAACCAAATTTTTGAATTTGTCAACCAAAAGCTCTCCGTGAATAACTTCTATTGATTTTTTTTTTTTGTTTGATCTAACTATCGTCTTATACGAAGAACAATTTTACCTTGGGCATCGTCCTGCACAATAGCCAAAACTTCATGAGGAGGAACATGTCTCCAAATTGTAGGGTGCTCCAAATGATGTCCCATTTGAGCAAATTTATCAGCAGCCCTATTACCTTCCCTATATGTATGACTCACAACCACGTTATTCAGCTCTGGTAGCATTTCATTTATGTGACTTATATGTTTCTGCACCTCCATGCATTTCACTTTCCTTCTCTTCAATATTATCTCCACCAACGTCTTTGCATCTCCTTCGAGCCACAGGTTGTCGTTCCAGCCATTCTCGAGCACGAGCTCGAGGCCTCGCCGTAGGGCGGTGAGCTCGGCGATGGTGCTGTTGGCTTGGCCTATGGACTCGGCGTAGCCGAGAAGGAACTCGGCCTTGTGGTTCCTAACAACCCCTCCTATGCTAGCTTTGCCATTGGTGCCTTTGCATGAGCCATCAAAATTGAGCTTTGTCCAACCGATTCTTGGCTTCTTCCATTCCACTGGGATTGCTTCCTTATGCAAAACCCTAATAATCAGATTATTACACACCGGACTTATGCATGGCACTATTATTCTTTGCGATCTGATTATGTTCACCACCTGTAACATTGTTTCTCAAACCAATGGGGATGAATGTGGGGAATTAATGAAGAGTCTTGAGAATGAATTAAAGAGGTTTGATTCTTATAATGAAAGGGATGCTGAGAATGAAGAGGTTGGAGTGAGAAGAAAGGAACAGGGGGGAGAGAGAGGGAGAGAGGGAGAGGTTTCTTGAGGAGTTCTTAACGTAATAAAAAGAAGAAGAAGAAGCATATTCTGTGTTGAAACGTTTGGTGAAGAAGATTCCGTGCATGAATACTGCAATATAAAGCCTGCACCTGAAATGAGAAGCTTCAAAAAATCAACAACCCATTACTGCTCATTCATTATAATTAGTTCTTTATTTATTCCCAAACGTTAATTACATTAATTACCAACAAATTGTAGTCCGTAAAAACTTTGATGTTATTCCAATTTGGGAATCTGAATCTTGACTATATTTGTATACGCTGCCAACCACCATACACTATAACGTGGGCGTATCAAAAATAAACAGGTAGAAATTGAGAATACTCCATATAGTGTTTAATATTAAAAATTAATTATTTAATTTGGATAAATTAATAAAATTAAATAAATTTATTTAATTATGACTAAATTTAAAGTCGTCATATTATATATTTTTTAATTTATCTAGATTAATTAACTAAATTTTATATTAAGAATCGAAAATAATATTATCTACCTGGGAGCTAATATATATATATATATATAAGTTTTGGTTAGACCTGGGAAAGTGTTTTTTTTGTAACTTTTGATCGGGGCTAGAAATTGTCTTTTATACCGTTTTCATATTTAATAAAATTGATGTAGAAAGTCAACGGGCACATTATTTCTGAAAAGTGTTATTAATCTACTTTTCTAAACCGTGCTCCTAAAACGGATGTAAACTCCTTGCTGTAAAAAGCAAAGAAGAAGAAAAAATCGGCTTTATCCAATTATATGAAATGATATAATATTATTGATGGCATTTTGATGGAGTTAGAGTGCCTTCTGGGATTGGGCTCTCTTGTAAACTAACTTCGTTTTAAATTAGGACGAGTTTGTTAATTATTATTATTACTGTTATAAAACTAACAATAAGATTAAAAAGAGAGAAAAGATGGAGACAAGAAAATGAGAGTAGTATATATTCTATTCTTTCTTCTTCTTTACAATACAAATGGCATGCCCTATTTATAGGCATAGAAGTTGAAGATGAAAAGTCTAGTAATTAATGGAGGAGTAATGAAGAGTCTAGTAATTAATGGAGGAGTAATGAAGAGTCTAGTAATTAATGAAGGAATAATGACCTAGGGAATTTGAAGAGGTAGAGGGAGATGGAGATGGACATCTATATTCTAATATTCATAACACTCCCCCTTAGATGTCCATTCTTTAATAATGTGCCTCATTAAAAAATTTTAACTAGGAAAAACCCTGTGGGATAAAAACCTAGTAAAAGAAAAAGAGTACACAATTAATTGATACACTTACAGAGCTGCCTCATTAAAAACCTTGCTAGGAAAACCCAGTGGGACAAAATCTCAGACAAGGGAAAAAGAGTACAGCGTGTATCGACTCCCCCTTTTTGTAACATCAATTGATATCTTTGAATCTGCGAAGTCCGATATCATGTATGAGCTTCTTAAATATTGTTGCTGGAAGTGACTTGGTGAACAAATCTGCTAGATTTTCTTTAGACCGGATTTGCTGGATATTAATCTCACCATTCTTTTGAAGATCATGTGTGAACAAGAATTTTGGAGAAATATGTTTTGTCCTGTCTCCTTTGATGTACCCTTCTTTTAGTTGGGTAATACATGCAGTATTATCTTCATATAGAACTGTTGAGATCATTTTACTAGATGACAATCCACAAGTAGTACGTATATGATGTATTATCAATCTTAACCATACACATTCTCGACTTGCTTCATGTATCGCTATTATTTCTGCATGATTAGATGATGTGGCTGATATGGTTTGTTTCATTGATCGCCATGAAATAGCTGCACCATTACATGTGAACAAATAGCCTGTTTGCGATCTACCAACATGTGAATCAGACTGAAATCCAGCATCAGCATATCCGACAAAGCCAGTCTTATGTTCATTTGAATAAAATAATCCCATATCCATAGTACCATTCAATTAACGAAAAATGTGCTTAACCCCATTCCAATGTCTTCTTGTTGGTGAAGAACTATATCTTGCTAATAAGTTAACAGCAAATGATATATCTGATCGTGCGTGACTAGCAAGATACATAAGTGCACCAATTGCACTAAGATAAGGCACTTCTGGGCCAAATAGTTCTTCATCACCTTCTTGAGATCTAAAGGGATCTTTATCTTTCTCCAGAGATCTTACAATCATCGGAGTGCATAATGGATGTGATTTATATATAAAGACGTTTTAATACTTTTCTCGTGTAAGTTTCTTGACACACGAAGATCCCATATTTCAGATGTTCAATTTGTAGTCTAAGGCAAAATTTTGTTTTTCCCAGGCCCTTCGTTTCAAACTCTTTCTTTAAGCAATTCACCACTTTGAAAATCTCTTCAGGAGTTCCAAAGATATTTATGTCATCGACATAAATAGCAATTATAGCAAATTCATTTCCAGATCTTTTTATAAAAATGCATGGACATATCTGATCATTCTTATATCTTTCTTTCAATAGATATTCACTAAGTCGATTATACCACATGCGCCCTGATTGCTTTAATCCATATAAAGACTTATTTAACTTAATTGAGTACCATTCTCGAGAACTTGAATTATATAATTTTGGTAACTCAAATCCATCAGGGAGACTCATATAAATGTCATTGTCAAGTGAGCCATACAAATAGGCTGTAACAACATCCATTAGACGCAAATCGAGGCCTTCTTTTACTGCCAGACTAATTAGATATCGAAAAATAGTTGCATCCACCACTGGTGAGTATGTTTCTATAAAATCAATACCAGGTCTTTGTGTAAATCCTTGAGCAACAAGTCGTGCTTTATATCTTACTACTTCACCATTTTCATTTCGTTTTCTCACAAAAACCCATTTATATCCAACTGGTTTTACATCTTCAGGTGTAAGAACCACAGGGCCAAAACTTTTCGTTTTTCTAACGATTTTAATTCAGCCTCAATTGCGTCTTTCCATTTTGACCAATCATCTTTGTTTGCATTCGCTAATAGATCTTGGTTCATGATCCTCATCATCTTTTATTACATCAAGCGCTATATTATATGCAAAAATATCGTCAACGTTGACTTTATCTCGATCCCATCGTATTCTATTGACAACATAATTTATTGAGATCTCATTATTTTCATATATTTCAGGTACCTGAATGTCTCTCGAAATTGAGACATTAGTGTTGTCAAAGGACTCTTCTAGAGTCACTAAATTTTGTTGAATATCCTCGACCTGGCCATCTATATTTATAGCTCTTTTTTTTTTCGAGGATTTTTATCTTTGGAACCGATGGGCTTGCCACGCTTCAAGCGTGCTTTTGATCTATTAGATTGTCCAATAGGGACATCAATTATGATAGGAGCATTTACAGCTGGAACATGTGACTTGGTCACTTTCTTGGGGTCAGTGAATGCGTCTGGCAATTGATTGGCTAAACTCTATAAATGAATTATCTTTTGAACTTCTAACTCACATTGTTTTGTACGAGGATCAAGATGAGATAATGATAATTCATTCCAACTAACTTTATTTTCCAGCTGTTTATTTTCTCCCCCTAATGTTGGAAAATTTGATTCGTCAAAATGACAATCAGCAAATCGACCCGTAAATAAATCTCCTGTTGTTGGCTCTAAATATTTTATTATAGAAGGAGATTCATATCCAACATATATTCCCATCTTTCTTTGAGGACCCATTTTAGTACGTTGTGGTGGAGCAATCGGAACATATACCACACATTCAAAAGTCCTTAGATGGGAAATATTTGGTTCCTGACCAAAAACCATTTGTAAAGGGGAGACCTTAAGATAACTAGTTGGCCTGATACGAATTAATATTGCTGCATATAAAATTGCATGTCCCCAAGTATATATTGGGAGATTTGATTTCATAAGCAATGGTCTTGCAATCAACTGCAAACGTTTAATTAATGATTCTGCAAGACCATTTTGTGTATGAACATGTGCTACAAGATGTTCAACATCGATTCCCAGAGACATACAATACTCATTGAAAGCTTGTGAAGTAAATTCACCAGCATTATCTAGACGTATTTTCTTAATAGGATAATCTGAAAAATGTACTCTCAATCTAATTAGTTGAGCAAGTAATCTCGTAAACGCCAGGTTACTAGAAGATAATAAGCAAACATGTGACCATTTTGTTGATGCATCAATTAGAACCATAAAATATCTAAATGGTCCACATGGTGGGTGTATCAGCCCACAAATATCTCCCTGTATACGTTCTAGAAAAGTGAGAGACTCACTTTCTATTTTTATCGATGAGGGTCTAATAATTAATTTTCCTTTAGAACATGCAGCACATGAGAAAATATGAGATTGTGGAATTGATTCTCTTCCCAACGAATGTCCACATGAATTCTCAATTATTCTTCGCATCATTATTGTCCCAGGATGGCCTAACCGGTCATGCCAACTATTAAATTTATTCTCACTTGCAAACTTCTGGTTTGCAATAGCATGTGTTTCAATTGTACTAATAAATGTGTAGTACATTCCAGAAGAAAGAGCAGGGAACTTTTTCAGTGTGCATTTTTTACCAAAGATAGATTATGGCAACATGGATGTGACTCATTTAGATATTGCTGATTTCTTTGCCGATCCTAATGAAAGAATTGATCACCTAATTGGTGATGGGAGTGTCCAAAAAATAAGCTAAACTTTTATGATTATGTGTGTTTTCTTTTTGCTATAATGAAGTTATTTTCTTTTATGATTATATTTGCTAATATATTTTTATTATAGTCATATGTGTTATTTTCTTATATATTATTTTGGAAGTATAAAGATGATTAAGGGGTTTGGAAGAGCAAATATATTGTTACTTGGAGGAACACAATTATACATTGCTAGTGCATTTTATTCCTCCAAATCTAACAGGAATTTGTTGAGTTTCAAGGATATCCGCAGAAATGGATACCATATTGAAACAACAAATAGAGAAAACCAGGAATATCTCGTTATCACAGATATGATTTCTGGTAAAAAATGCACACTGAAAAAGTTCCCTATTCTTTCTTCTTCTTTACAATACAAATGGTATGCCCTATTTATAGGCATAGAAGTTGAAGATGAAAAGTCTAGTAATTAATGGAGGAGTAATGAAGAGTCTAGTAATTAATGGAGGAGTAATGAAGAGTCTAGTAATTAATGAAGGAATAATGACCTAGTGAATTTAAAGAGGTAGAGGGAGATGGAGATGGACATCTATATTCTAATATTCATAACAATTACCAATTTGTGGACAATTATTGGACAAGCCGTGTGGTCTTCTGTTGCGTGCCTTTCTTATTCTTATTGGCTGTTTTATAATTATATCATGTGATTTATTTGGCCTGTCACGTGTGTGTGGTCTATATATAATCAAGGGTATTCAATGAATTGTTATTTTGAATGCATTCTGTTTTAAGTTTTTGGATTTATTTCAATATTCGTGTGAGAGTGGACAATTAATTAACACACGATTTTCTTCATTTTCTTCCCTTGTTTTTCCTAATTTTCTATCGGAGCGACCTATTGCTCACCTCAAACATATTAAAATTTTGACTTTTTGACGCTGATCAACATGATTATCTGTATGATAAAAATGTCTCACGTTTTTTCTAGATTTTAATATCAGTATAAGAAATAGGGATTTAAGTTTTAGTTCTCTCTCTGTATAATCTAATTAATATACCTCTAATTCAGGTAATCTTAGGTATAGAATTTGAAATAAGTTGTATTGTTTATAGTTCATGAAGAATGTGACTTTTTGATATATAAAAAAAGAATACGATTTTAGTATGTTTGAAAAAATAAAAATAAGCGAGTAAAAAAACAAAATAAAATCAATGATATTTTATTTTTTTATTTTTTTTATAGATAAAAATTTAGGTAAGTTTGACATCGATTTCCTATTAAGATCAGGGTATGGCCCTAGCGCTTAACAAATATTTACAAAAGATTTATGGGATTATTTACTAAATAAACCCTCACAATAATAAAAAAAATTAAATTTATTTTTTTATGAGATATAAACTTAATATTTTAGATATTGAAAGCCGTAACATTGTGGAATCCCCGTTGACCTTTCAGTTTTGGACTTCATCGTAAGGAATTGGGCCAGAAAATACAATTCAGTGAATTTTATTTTTACATACTATTTCATTAAAAAGAAAATTGGAATTGTAGTTTCCAGTTCGGCTTTTCCGTTGGGCGTTTGATCATATTTGGGCCAAAGCTATATGCTTACAGAGCGCCCATATTTGTAACGACAAAACAATTATAATATACAGTTGGTGTAGGCACAAAATATTCATCATACTCCCCTATTATAATTAAATACGCGATATAAGTTAAATATAGATATAGTTAAAATAAAATTTTAATAAATCAGGTGAATAATAAAAAAAAATTATAATATATAGTATACCAATAAAAACTGACACAATTAAAAAATAATTAGATCATATAAAAATGTGAGTTCGATTCCTACTACTATTATAAAAGCTTATTTGATAGACAATCTCATAAGTCCCTTGCAAGGACTCTCTAAGTCTTATGAATGTACCCTAACCTTAATAGAAAATCGGTGTCGAACCTACTTACATTTTTTTTACCCAAAAAAAGGATAATTGAGTCCCTTAATTATGATATCCTAAATTTAATCAGTGATCTCTATATCTTGAAATGACTAATCTCTAGTTATTGGTTGGAAGGTATCGCTTGGAGTATAAAAAAAATTATAGTATATCATAATAAGTGGTATTGTTATTTACTAAGGTTAAAGTATATATTTAGTTATTTATATTTACATCAAATTAATTGCATAATTATTATTTTTATAAGTCAGTATTTTTTGTTAACAGGGTTAACGATATTAAATTTAAATAACTATAAATATATTTTTTAAATTTAAATAACTAAAATAAGATGTGATTCAAACAAGATCAAACATATACTTTAATTATTTAATAATTTTTTTTTGCTATTTGTTAATTGTCACCTAAAAGCAGTATTGTTAATTAATATGTGGCAAGCTCCATTGATGGGGTAATCAGATGTGTTTGTTAGTGTAATTGTGATGATTAGCAATAAAAATTTATTTAAAGGCACCGCCCCAGATTGAGATACACCCCACAAACGTCCCTTTAATCACATCAACTTGCCAAAAATATAAATTATACCCATTTTTTAATTCCCATAAATATGTTATATTTCCCCATCAATTGCCTAGTGGATTAGTCATTCCATAATTATTTATATGACATATACTATTCCCGGAATTAGTACTTGCTTTGCCCCATCGGCGATTAAAGCTTTTTTTTATTATTATTATTATTATATATTATTACCTGTAGGCAAATATGGGCCCCAAATTAAAATAAACTTTTGACCAAGCCTTCCCATTGGAAATATAATAAAAGATATTCCCCCCTCCCTATATTTGTATATATTGGTAAAATTAATTAGCGACACAGTCCTAATTAACCCTCGCTAGAGTTATAAACGTTTAATGATGGATTTCTGTCTATTAATGAATTTTGCTAACTAAATTCAGTTTTTTTTTAGTAGCTTTTCCACCCCACATTTTCCATTAAAAGTAAAACTAATTTTTTTATTGAATGTATTAGCACCCTCATTTTCAAGTTATATATCGGATACGGAAGAAAAACAATGATAAATAAATCAATTTATGTTGGTGGGAGTAGTTGGGGTTTTATTTTTTAAAATAAGTGGATTTGAACTTCAATTTCTAATTATTGTTTCCCCCCAATTTTTTCACATATTTCACAAATTTCCCCCTAAATTATATAAGAACAATGAATGTTGACTAGGGTACAGATAAACCCAAAAACTCTTGAAACAATAAAATGTCTTAAAGACTGTAAAATTAAAATATGAGACTTTGAGAGAGAGAACAGCGCAGTAGTTGGTGATATAATTGATACTTTATCGTGCTCGTTACTGATCTTCTAGTTTAGCGGTATATAAATTTGTGTAAGTAAAAAGTCACTAATTTAATTTGACTTATAGTTTTAAATTGTTAATATTTATCCTTTTAAAAAACTTATATAATGATAAGTTATTTTTAATAGGAACTTTTTTTCTAATCTTGTAGTGAATTTTTTAAAAAATAAGAAAGATTATTAAGATATAAGGTGATTTTATTTTTGTACAACAAAATTTAGAAATAGGATTAGGGACTATATAAAAGTAGGGTGAAATTTTTTTTTAAACGATACTAATATCAAATAGAACGAGTTATCAATTATCTACAGATATTAATTTAAATATCCAAAAATTAAAATATTATTATAATTAAAATTATAATAAAATAATATTTTTTAAAAGTTAAATATTTTTTAAATAAACGTATATCTTACTCTTTTTTAAAACTCACGCATGTTAAAATGTCATTTTCGGGTTGCTTGAATTGAATCATGATTAAGAGGGGGCCAAATGGAAACAAAAGCAATATTGGGACTAGCTATCCGGCGAATCTTATAAAAAGAGTCTCTTAAATACTGTTTATCCTTTTTTGAGCTCTTAGAACCAACCCCCCATTTAGGGGCCTTCTATTTCTATGTATCAACCTCAAGACAAATGAATTCTTAAAAAGAATATAATTTATCAATGTTTTTCCATATTATTATTTTATTGTTGTTATATCCAAAAATATGAATTTTTAAATTCCCCGTAGCCTAACGCTTGCCCACTAGACCTTCAATTTGCCGACCAGCAATTTTATATGATACCCCCGTCATTCCAAACAATAATACTAGCCACCCATTATTTCCTAGCTATTTTCCCCTTCGGTGACATTTTCTTTTCTTTTAAAAAATTATAATAAAAAGCCTTTTTTTTTTACTTCTAAATAATTGGCACCACTTTTATATATCACCCATCAGCATTTCAATATATATGTAAACGTGAATGTTAGGCCACTCTCTCACTTCAACGCTCATATATAAAACAATTTATAATTGAAAGAGCGTCCCTATCTATCTATCTTTTGTCATTAGTAATTCGAGAGAAAATATTCTATCTTACTTTTATTTATATATATAATAATTTAGTTAGAAAATAAAAAAATATTATAATATTTTTATCTTTATAATTTTGACTTAGTTATAACTGAAATTTTAAATTTTTATTTGATAAAAATCAATTTTTATAATTTAACTGTTGAAAATATTAGTGGGTATAATTTAAGAAATAAAACTATACTCTTATGATCTTTAATATATGATTTAATTGATAAATTAATTTTAGTTCTAAATATAAGTTATATTTATTATATTTATCAATTTTTTTTTAAATTATTCCTATTGATATTCCATAATAATAATTAAGTAAGAGAGGAAGAGAGAAAATTAAAGAAAATGATCAGGATCTTTTTAAAAAAATATGTCATATTAACTAATTTAACTAACTTTTGTTATCTAATTAAATTAGTTAAATGTATCCTATATTATAGATTGGAGGAGTATATTTTATGAATTAAAATTTTAAATAATTAAAACTATAATAATCTAGTTACAATAAATTAAAATTTAAAAATAGAGTTTTAATTAAGTAAAAATTGGTCTATTTTATAAAGAGTTAGCTTATAACCCATAAAATTATGAGTTTAAATTTTATTATCAATGTTAGAATATTATTGGTGAGCAACATATAAATATTGTTATAAGAGTCTTTTAATTCTAGAAGTATAACCAAATCCTGGTCAGGCTTTGGAACAATTCTCCTAAATTAAATATCAATATTTTCACTCAATAAATTTAACTAATGAATAGGTGAGATATATGACTGTTTAGAGTATGTTTGATCTCTAATAAATATCATTTTGTTATGGTTCCAATCGTGACGCTTAGAGAACATCTTAACTCTTAGGTATTTAGGTTTACGCCTGAGGATAATAGACAGCTCGCCTTATCCGATATTGGTATCGTTTAAGAGAAAGGGAGACTTCGCACTATATTTAAATTATGGGTGAGCCTAACCCCTTTTTAAAATTTTTTTTATGAAAAAAAAATATATCAATATTTCCTAAAGAAATATGAAATTAGATCTATAGATCCCGAGTATACTTCTTGTGCCCCTGTATACGTGAGCGTCAATCCTGTATCGTCTTCACGTCCAGTTCCACACAGCTCCACTCTCTCTCTCTATCACGCATCGTCTTCCACTCTGGGTCCCCTTATATATACTCTTACTCTTTCTCTCACTATCCCACACTCTCCACATATAGCTGTCTCTAACTTTTTCCCGCTTTTCAGGTTTTTTACCATTCCACCGGAATTATGGCCGCGCTCAATCCGGTGGAGTACGACGCCGACTCCGTGGCTTCCTCCCCTCGCTCCGAGCATTTTCACGAACTCTTGCATCTTGTCCGCTTCATGTGCAGCTTCGGTGGTAGGATATTACCTCGCCCCCTCGACAACCAGCTCCGGTACGTCGGAGGTGATACCCGAATCGTCGCCGTCCATCGCTCCGTCTCCTTCTCCGCTCTCCTCCTCAGGCTTTCTAAGCTCTCAGGTACGGATCGATCACTGATCGGAATGACACAGCTGATCTATTTCTTTGTATTGGCGTACGTTTTCGATTTAACTCTGGGCGATGAAATTGGATACAGGCACTACCAATATAACAGTGAAGTACCAGCTTCCCAATGAGGAGCTGGATGCCTTGATTTCAGTGACGACCGACGAGGATGTGGGGAACATGATGGAGGAGTACGAGCGGGTGGCGCAGAATCAAAATCCGAGGTCGGCTCGGCTCCGGCTATTTCTGTTCGTTAAGGGAGAAGATTCTAGAACTAACAGTATCAGCTCCCTACTGGACGGCTCTGCTAATCGCGAGAGCTGGTTTGTGGACGCCCTCAACAGCGGCCGGCTCGAGCGAGGCCGCTCCGAGGCGTCTTCCATGGTATCTGAGGTGCCTGATTATCTCTTCGGCTTGGAGAACTCCGACGAGGTCCAAACGCGAGAACCAAGGTTGAAACCCCGAATGGTCCTCAACGACACCGTCTCCTGTTCGGATCCTGGTTCGCCCGCTCCGATTGTTTCATCTCCGTTTTGCTCCACCTCATCAGCTGCAAATGTGCCGTCCATGCCGAACCTCCCTCCAGTTAAAACCAAACCGGATAATCCGGTTCCTTTCATGGAATTGAAAGAACTTCAAATTGACGGATTTCAGAGAGGAAATCCAGGTGGCCAGAAGCCTCACTACCCGCCGGATTCTACTTATCCCGGTCCTTCTGTACAACCCGTTCCAGTTTACTACATTCCAGGTCATGTTCCAGTTCAGCATGGGCAGGTACCAGTCCAACCAGTCACAATTCAGGCGCCTTATGTTCAGCCATACCCGGCGGTGGTGCCAGCTCAGGTGCCGATGGGTTATCATCATGTGGTTCCAGGTTCGGCTCAAGCATACGCCGGAGGGATGAGACCCGTCGGTGGTGTGCATCCATACGAAGCGGTGGCGAGGATGGTTCCAGACAGCGTGCAGAGGCAGCACGCGTATCAAGCAGTTCCGAATTCCGGCGGTGTCCCTGTTTATCCGGTGATGGCGATGGCGATGGCGATGGCAAGTGCAAGTGGGGACGAATCTCAGAGAGGTGGAGCGGAATATGGGACGGGTCGGGGCCCCAACATGGGTGATTGAGCCACAATCTGTTTACCATGTGATGAAATTAGATTACTTCTGAAGTCGAAACTTATAAACATAAACAGCTGTGAGGCGTTGGAGTTTTTAAAGAACACAAAAAAAAAAAGGAAAAAAAGAAATTGCGATTAAATTTAAGTTATGTGCAAAGTTTGGCAGAAAGATTTGTATATATTGGAAGAAGAAGCTAATAATTGTGTGGAAGAAAGGTTTGGTCATGTGTGAGTCGATAATAATGTGGTTCGAATTATTTGTTTTGATATTGTGTTATATATACATATCTGTTTGATTTTCATATAATATGAAAAATATAATTTTTTATCTTTTTGTTTTTTTACAATAATGAAAAGAAGAATGACGTCAAGTTGGTGGGAGTGGGCCACACATATGGGAAACTAGAGCAAGCCTTGGTGCATTATTGAGTAGGTAAATTAAAGTAAGAATATTCGCATTTATTTATTTTTTTATTGTTCCTTAAAGAAACAAGGAGGGCATCTTTTTACTAATCTCTAATCTCAGATTCTCTAATTAATGCCACAAGGCACAAGCTTCACGTTTTGTTTTAAAAATTTGAAGACAATTTGTGGCTTATTCTGATTTTTTTTTTTGCTTAGAGTGTCTGCAAGCCCTTGTTTGTTACTTGTTTTCTTCTGTGTAGAACTGATTTGTGTATGTTTTGTATATTTTCGGTAATTCTAACAGTAAAGGTTATTTCTCTCTCTCTCTAAGTATAAATATCTTTCTACTAAAAATAATCATATTTAAAATATTAATAAAAATTTAAATATTAATTTATTATATTATGAAGGATTATTATTTTTGTTAAACCCAAAGAAATTTTATTGGCGTGTGAATTAGTTTTGTTTGTACGTGGGTGGCTAACTTAAATAAATATTAGGGTAAACTTTTAAGGAGATTTGGCAGGAATTATTTATTTATTTATTATTTGTTTAATGTAGTAGTAGATTCTTAAGATATATAAACATTCTTTTAATTAAGATTTTTTGTAAATAATAAATAAAGAAATATGGGAAAGAGAAAAACAATATAACCAATTATCTTTACTCGAAATAAAATGTCTTTCATTTTCGAAAATAAAACAAGATAATCGATTTTCATCGCAATGATGAGAGCTGCAGTCATAAAAGGATACGATGCAAGCAACTTGCAGCGCATTGGCAAGTTAGATGGTAATGGAATGATACTAATATTCTTCTTGTTTGTGTTATGTTTAAAAGTATTTTTATAATTAACTCAATTATATATATCTCTTATTTCTTGAATTGATTTTATTTCATGTTTGAATAAGGATGGGAATGATATCATTTATTTTTATGATTGTTGAATGATGATATGTAAGGATTTGTTTGGTACAGGGGAAATGGAGGGGAGAAGAAATTTTAAGGGTTCGATTTAAAAGTAATTATAGAAATAGAATTAAAAGTTTTTAATTATTTTTTTACTGTTTTATTTATTAAAATTTTATGACCTCATCTATCCATTTTTCTTAAAGTGAACTCATCAAAATTTTAACACCCCTCTATTTTCTATTTTCCTCGTACCAAATAGAGTTTTTTTTAGTTGTCCACCCGATCCACTAGAATTTTATCCCGACTATATCCGGATCTGACCCGCGTCGCGCACTTGGCTATGGTGGGTGAGTCTCCCAATAAAAATTTTCTGTATACGCTAAAACTTAAATTCGAGATCTCTCTAACCTCCGTTCATCAAATAGATCCTATTAGATATAGATTACTATGCGTGTTCTGTGGATTGTTGCAGATCGTGAGTCATGACTTGTGCTCGTGGACTGGGGCAGATCATGACTTGTGATGGGCACGAGCACTACTCATATTTATTTTGTGGATTTATGAGTATGGATAATTATATTATGATATGAATTTTAAGTTATATAAAATATGGGCATGTATATAATTTTTAAAAAGTAAATTGAGGGAAAAAAATAAAAATAAAAATTATGTGTGCTAACTGGTTTAACTCACCAATTCATACAGTCTAGATTGGATTAGAATTTTTTTAACCTATATAATAATAGTTCTTAATATATAATTTATTTAATTAGTTTGATTAAATTAAAAAAATTAATTAAGTTAGTTGATAAGTATGTTTATTTTTCAAAATATTTTAATTATCTTTCTTAACTCTATCCCTCCATCTCTTTCTCATTTTATTATTGTCGAGAGAGTATTAATAAAAATAATTTAAAAAAATTAATAAATATAATAAATAAGTTATATTAGTATCAAAATAAACTACCCAATTAATACAGCCGAAGAGGAGTTACATCTGCTAGTTACAATGGAAGATTAAAGAAGGTGAGCTTAAAGCAGGATTCCTCTTTGTTTCAGCTTGAGAAACACAGACTGGTCAAAGAGAAGAAAGAAGCTAAAGATATATTGACTGTCATAATTGAAAGGAATATAATTCTCTTTCCTTTTTCTTTACGATCCAAAATGAAAGGATTCTTCTTCCCTAATTCCATTAAACATGGTTCTTCTTCTACACCGGATTCTGTTAAGAACTATTCAAGCATTAATTAGCTCTCACCCACTTTGATACAGAAAAACTGTTCATCATCGAATAACATTACAGAATTGGCTAGGAGCAGAATAAACATTGCTGACCAAGCATGTTGTCACTGCTTCGAATCTTTGACGATTCTCAGCAAGTCAATTTGTTAGATTGTTGTCTGTACTGAGTACTGACTGAAAAAAACTAATCAAATTGCAATAATGACTAAAAAAAAGAATGCAAGAAAATAGATAAATTCCAGGGCAATCTAATCTCCATTATGAGTAGACATATATATAATAATGTAATTTTACCGTTTAATCTTTGCCTAGAATAGCTAAGCATTATTATTAGTTCAAATTTGTCAATGGGACCAACCCAATAACTTAGTCCATTTGGGAAATATAATGGTAACATTTTGACTAAGATGACATGTTAAATTCTCTAGATACTTCTCTCTGTCTTTCCCTGACTTCAATGCGAAAAAAGCTGGGACAGAGAGGAACAAAGGATCCAACTAAGAAGGCAACCATACTTTTCTTTTATCATTATCATCAACAGCACTGAAAGAGAAGCTTCCCTCTTTCTTTCTCGTTTTCCCCATCATTATTACAAGTTCCATATCATTTGATGAACTAGTAAAGAACATGAAAATGGAGTTTGATCTTGAAGACCCACTTGCCAGCTTTGAAGAACAGAAGCAAAACTGTAGCATCTCTGAACTCTTTGCCCGTCAATCTGATCATATGCCCACTCCAAATTGCATTTCCTTCCGTTGTGAAGCTGTTTCTCTTATATCACAGTTGAAAAAAAAAACAGTTTAATTCCTCTGAATGATCTGGTTTAAACCTTGTCTGTTTTCTTAACATTTGGTGTGGTTTGTTTCTTCAGGTTCAGTTTTCCTGCAATTTGGACCCTTTTGGAACTCAACTTGCTATAAATTACTTGGACCGGTTCGTTTCCAGGCAAGAAATAAAGGTATTATGGGCCTGTTTGGATAGGATTTTAAAAAAGGACTTATGAAAAAAAAAGGGCTTATGGACAGCTTATGGAAAAGGGCTTTTAGAGAAGAGTTTATGAAAAAAAGGTGGTTTTGAATAAATAAGTGTTTGGATAGTTGTTTTTAGAATGACTTTTTATATTAGTAAATTACCAAAAAGGGTATGATTTGATTTAAAGTAACAGAGAGGAGAGAGTTATAGAAAAGAGAAGAAAAGGGAGAGAGGGCAGAGAGGAAAAAGGAGAGAGGGTGTAAAAAAAAAAGTAGGAGAGAGGAGAGAGGGTGTAAGAAAAAGTAGGGGTAAGATAGTAATTGGATAGTCCATAAGCTCTTTTACTGTTGAAAAAGCTAGTTTTAATAGCTTATTCAAAACCATGGTTTTAAACCATAATTTTGCCCAAAAGCACTTATGGACAAATATAGCTGTTTGTTTTAAAATTTTCCCAAACCAAGGTTTGGGCCATAAGCCTTTTTCAAACCATGGTTTGAAAAGGAACCAAACAGGCCCTATATGGACAACTTCCTGCTTGCTTTCATAATTATTTAGTTTCAATTGTAGGACTATCCTCCATTTTCTCAGTAACCAAACATGGCATTGATTTTCCTTGTGAGTTTGCAGCAGAAAGGGAAGCCCTGGTTTCTCAGACTCATTGTTATCTCCTGTCTTTCTCTGGCTTCAAAAATGACCCACACACCCTTCTCAATTTCAGATTTGTAGGTGAGCCCTTGAACTAAATGAGTTTTTTCAGTGCAATATATGAATAGGAACTTAAACTAGTGATATTATTATGTAACGAATAAATCAGATTGAAGGTTGTATGTTTGAGGCTGGAAATATTCAGAAAATGGAGAATCTTATACTTGGAGCTTTAGAATGGCGTATGAGATCAATTACACCTTTTTCTTTTCTGCATTTCTTCATCTCTTTAGCTGAGATTGAACTCAAAGACCCATCATCATCATCATCAAAACAAGCACTGAAAGAGAGAGCTTCACAGATAATCTTCAATGCTCATTATGGTACTTTACTTACTATATACTGTGTTTAACTTTAAATTAAATCAAACCCTGACATTTCCAAGTCCTTTCTGGAGACATCAAATTTGTGGGGTTCAAACCTTCCACTGTTGCAGCATCTGCACTCATTTGTGCATCTGGCGAGCTACTACCACAGCAATTTTCTGCCATGAGAGCTTCAATTGTAGCTTGTGAGTATATTGATGAGGTAAATAATAGCATTAAATCGCTATTCTCTCAAGCAAATGATTTTATCATTATCATTCAGGCATAATATTAAGAGTTCAGAGGGTTTATGGTGGTTACTATAGGACAAAATATGCAGGTGCTTCAATTTGATGAAAGAGATGAAGAAGATGGAGGCAAAAGACTCAGCCTTTGACTATTATACGAGCTTTATAAGCACAGAAAGTCCAGTGAGCACTGAGTGAGTTGAAAAGGAACATCAACAGAAAGAGAATATGATTTTTATGTGACACTGAACATTATTATTATCTTCCCAAACTCATGAGGGATAAAGAAGCTGAGGATAAAAAGTTATACATCTATCTGGTTCAAATGTTTTCTGGGTCCAAAATCCTGAACCGGCAGAGAGGGCCAAAATGCCTCTCTGGTCTTCGTTGGTTATTTATTACAAGGACTTGTTCCATTCTCTTACATAAATAAAAGCATGAAGTTGTGAACTCTTGTGGAGATATTATGATTATGATTCTATATGTTATAGATTGTAACTGAGATTATCAAAATCAGAATCCTGTGGTTTACACATGGATATAGTAAAACGGTTTCAATGGCGAAGTTTATTAGTAAGTCTGTTCATAAAAAAAGCACCGCACTGGAAAAACCCATTTGGATTATTTTTCCTCTGATTTTTATTCCTGTATTCAGTATTCTCTCAGGGGTATTTATCTCAAATTGTTTAACTCAAGTTAAGTTAGACCACTTCCTGCAAGTGCGGATGAACAAGTTGACAAAATAATATAATAAAAACTCAATCCATTGAACAAATGCAGCGCCTTCAATTGAAAATGAAAGACCATATGTACAATGATCCAACTCACATCTCATGGGATAACTTGAAGGACAAACCTTGACTACAACTTGTAAAAGTATTTTCTATCAACTCTAAACTGATAGCAAACTCTTTTTTCCCCCTTTCCCTTTAAGAAACCAAATCTTGTTCTCCATCTGATGGCATTGTTTGCTGATGTGGTTATGCCTGCAGTTACCAATAAGACCTGAGAATGTGAATTCCGGCGATGAAACCCTTGTCGCGTTTGTATCTTGGGCGTGATACTCCATGGAACTTGGGAGTGAAGTTACGTTGCGCAGACACGTATAAGAGTGGAATTCAGAAGGGACAGCACCGTTTTGAAGTATTCCCCAAGTCTTTAGATTCAAGATTGATACCTAGCATCTGTGCTCTTTTCATTGCCAGTTTTATCGTTATTCTGCATGGAGACAATCGGGGGCGGATGTAGATCAAAGAGCACTTTACTCCCTTCATTAAAGCCACCTATGTACATTGTGTCACCCCGACCGTGCCAAGTGCCATCTTGAACATTGTTCATCTCTAGGGTTCTTGATTCCTGCATCACATTTCAGGGATACCTATCGTCAATATTCGAATATGTCCCTCTAAGAATTTTAAACACATTCCATTGTACATAGTTATTTCTCCAAGTAGAGAGGAGAAGGAATTTTGAAGATGACCTGACATAATGTACAGCAAGGACAAATGAGATGGTAGATGCAATCATCCAAGGAACTATCCCTATCCTGCAAAGGTACAAAAATGCAGAGAGCATTACAGACATTATTCAAAATCTATTTTCAGGAAAACACAAAAGCACACATACATTAAATTAAAAGTTACAAAATAGGAATAGGAAGTCACAGGGCACAGTATCAATATTACCTAGTCTAACCATTATACAAACTGTTGTACGCAAATTATATCTAACTTGTGTGAAATATGCAAAACATTTCTTTTTTGGGGAAATATGCTAAACCATACGAAAGTTAGGACTACGAAACGAGTCTATAGAGAAAAAACCCACCTTGATGTTAAATGTCTTTCGTATACGTGTTCGGAATAAGCCTAAATATACTCCAGTAGTAATAGCGAAGGAAACTGACAGGTAGAGAAAATGGTGCTTTCTTGTGGCAATAAAAGCAATCAAAGCGATAACGACACCAATTGTTAGAAGAAAGTAAACTATTCCCTGCAAAACAAAACAATTCAAAGTTCAGATTCAGAGAGAGCTCACATAAATTGAATTTGTCAAAGTTTGAACTCAATTTCAATTTTTTTGCCGGAACAGAGAATTTTGACATCTTCAAGAAAAAAGTAAGCATACCTGAACATAAGGAAGAGCAAAACCAGCTCTCTTCATGTTCTTCCCAAATCGGTAGCAAGGACAACTGCAAAACCAAACGAGCTGTTATTCACAAATTACAGGCACTATATGTTATAAGAATCATCTATAACAACAAGCTTTCAAGCTAATCCCTCACCCTCTGGCCCTTTCCCTTTTTCTTCCTCTTTACTCTATTAAGGCGTTTTAGTTTTTTTATTGACCACAAAGACATTCATACAATTATGAGGGTCAAGGCAACAGGTCAAAATGATTTAACTTAATTTGTCAAGAGTACCCAACCCAGAAAAAACATATGGGAAGATAAAGTGTCTGGGTACTGTTCGAAATAGAAACCCAAAAGGGAGAAAGACAAACAGAACGTAAACCTTCAAAGAATCTAAAGGCAAACAGAGAAATCTAACAACTAAATTCCCGATCCCTCAAAACCCTTGCCTCTACCCAGAATGTCAAAAATCCAAAGCCCACCAACCCAGCCCCCAAGAAGAAGAAGAAGAACGAAAGTTACCATGTGGATTCAAGGGCGATTCTACGGTCTTCAAAGCAATCGAGAAGTTCACCTTCCCACATCCTGAAGACCCCACCAAATTCCGGAGCCTCCTCTTCGTCTCCAACACCACCAAGCTTCCCCCATTTGCCGTGAGTCTGCAAGGCCACCGTGGAACAAAGCATGTCGAAATCCACAACAGCCATACCGTCTAAGAGCCTCTCCTCCTCCTCCTCGCCGCCGGCATTGGCCTCCTCAACCACCCTCAACGTCTGCTTCTCCGTTTTCGCCATGGCCTAAAAGCTTCACTAGGGCTAATTCCTCCCACACACCCTTTATTATGCACAAAGATCCCCCATTGGAATCCTTACCCCTATACCCACAGGGAAAAGTTGAGTTTTTTTTTTTTGTTATACGCTGTTTTGTTATTTCAACTTGTGCTGGCAATGGGTTATATTCCATTATGAACATGAACAAGTTGGGACGCCGTTTCGCTAAGGGATCCTCACGCGGTGATCTGGTAGGCGCTGATAATAATGATCGCGGGCCCCACAAGTTGTCCCATTATGAGAGATAAAGGTGTCGCCACGTGGAGACGAGAATATAGGGGAAGATACATTATTGCCCCTTTCCGCGGCTAAATATACTTACTAATTATTATTTTTTTGTAATTTTTTGTTGGTCTGAACTACTAACTAATCAGAATTACTACTAACTAATCCAGAAATTAACGGTCTGCTGGCAATGACAATTCTTTCCGTATAATCCAACTGACAATCTCCATCAGTTTTTTCATTGTGGGCGAGCTGACAATAAAAAGAATCTAAAGAAACCAAACAAAGTACCAAAAATAACACATATGTTATCTTTTATAGTTTATTAGGTAAATTTGTTTTGATGAGGAAAAATAGATAAAGTAATCTTATTGTATAAGAATAAGGAAAGAATACAGAAGCTTTAAATTTCTGAGAAGTAGGTGTTTCTTCTATCTTCCTTGTAGCAAGAGTAGCTCATCTGTAACTTTAAATCATGTTTAAACATCTCTACAAAGCCTACGTTATCACATTAGCTATAAGTCGTGAAAAGTCTAAGGCACCAAATAGGTCAAAAGAACAAAAAAAAGACATAATTACTTTCTTCTATAGACATAAAATTCCGGTAATCTAATGTTGGCATATGTTCAGTTCAGAAAATTAATTATAAGTGACCGGTGTTTAAAAGTGTGTAGGCATTTTTGGCTTCTTCTTTTTTTCTCTCTGCTTTGAATTACGCTGACCGGTTGAAAAGAGACAAAGAGGGGCGAAAAGATGGAAGCAATAATTAAATAAAATATAATATATGGAGGGGAGAGATAAAGTGATTGGTATGCAGGTAATTAAAATAGAGAATTAGCAACAATGCAAGTTGACCAGGTGGGATATGGTTCCACAGGGTTGTGATTGGGATTAGGATCTAAACAAATCTCTTTCCAAATGTTGAATAAACATTCAGGTCCATTCAATTAAAGAGAGAGAGAGAATAAAAAAGTGTTAAATATGAGAAAGGGACACTAATAATTAAATATTATTCAAAGGAGATGGTATGAAGATTTATTTTCATCGTAAATATAATTTTTTTAATTATTTTATATTTAAAATCTATTTTTTTCTCAAATTATTAATATTAAAAGAGTTTTATCGATGATATTAATTTTAATATAAATGATTAAAAAATATTTAAAAAAATAACGTATATTTTTTATCTAATTAATTTTTTAATTTTTTATAAATTAATTATTTAACTTATATATTAATATAAAATAAAGCATAATATGGCACATATAAAAATGTGATATGGATGAAGAAAGCAAGTGAAGGATGGTAGATGGATGAAGGGGACAAGTAAGAAGAAAACATGATGATGGGAAAGTTAAGTGGGTAAAAAAGGTGGGTTTGATTGATGGTTGAGGAAATGAAGAGGGTAAGTTAGTGGTTAGGTTTTGTGGGAAGCATCAGCATTGTTGGTTGTGTCATAATGTAGAGAGAGAGATGGGGGATAAGGGCAAGCAAAGAGGTCGGCGGCCAAGGCCCCACCCCCAGAAGACACTGACAGACAGCTCCAAAGGAAACGAAGGTGGAATATGCACGTTTGGCGTCTATTGTGGTTTCCTCCATTTCTCCTCTTTCTTTATCTTTTATTATATTAAGCCTTCTCCATTCCCTCCCCTGGCCCCTGCAGTACATTGCCCATGACAAAGCAATCTTGTATTATTTTATTATGATTTTTTTTGGTTGCCCATCTAGTTATCGGAACTTTAATTTGACTATATCTAGATCTGACCTGCGTCGCGCATCTGGTTATGGTGGGTGAATCTCCTAACAGAAATTTTCTGTATTCGCCAAGACTCGAATTCGAGACCTCGCTTAAGCGATACCGAGCCGTTTACTACTTTGATCAACCCCGTTAGTATTTTATTATGATTTATGGTAGGTAACTTATTTACATGTATGTGGGTTGCCTCCTAAGATTCCTCATTAGGCCCCCTAACCTCATCTATCTGAATGGCCCCTTTCTGAAGTTTGCACGCAGCTGAGTTAAAGCTGTTTCTCTATATATCCTCCCAACTCCATCCACACCCCTCCACATTTCCCATCCTATCAAAACCAAACATGTATGGCGACATAAAGCCCGAGTAACTTTTGTTAGGAAGTTCATCCGTAAATAAGAAATCGTATGTTTGTAATTTGTCTATTATATTAATCCATGTTCCTTTGAATAAAAAGAGGTTCGGCTTAATTAGCAAGTAGAGGGAGGGAGATTTTAAAGACAATCTAAGAATTCAATATTGTTATAGTAATACTACTAGAAATATATTAATTAAAAATCTCCCCCAACAAAACCTCATCTTTGTGGGGAGGGAGCGCTCGCGAAAAGAGAAACTGGGCTTTTGGGCTTTCTCAACCCTCACATGACTAAAGCTTTCTTAATTCTTGCCATCAACATTGGGCTTAGCCCAATTCATATTTGGGTCAGACAATATTCGGTCAAGGCTCGGCCTAGTTAAAGAATATATCAATCCATGTTTGTTCCTAACTCCCTATTCTCAATCATCCCCGCCCATGTAATACATATTTTTTTTAAAAAAATACAATACTACTTACATAACACGTGTGTGTATGTGTGTGCCAATGCAGCGTTATGATAATGGAAACATCATAGGGAGCATCGAGTTGTAGATCAAGACCCGATAGATCCCTCTAAATTTTAAATTTAATTCTTAGATAAAAATTTTATGCTATGAGAGATTGTCGCAAATATCAAAATTAAATATCTAATAATAAAATTAAATAAATAATATAAAAAAATTACAAACTAGAAACGAGACCAATAACACAAAGCCAGAGGCAGAAAATACCATAACCTTCCCCCTCCCAAAAATAAAAAAAGTTATGATAAATCAACCCAACAAATGAATCTTTTCATAACAATATTAATCAATAACTTGAACCCTACATTTCATGCTTTAAATTATATATATGTGGATGATGATTAGGAATAGAAGATTGTAATTATTAGGTATATAGATTTGAAGTTGCATCTGAGCCGTGGGTATTGAAGATCCATTAAATAAAAAAAAAAAACAATTTAAAAATGGTGCATGTTGCAGTTCAAGTCAGGAACCATGGAAGTTTCGTTTGTCAGCATTGTTGTTCACATGCTGCTGCAACTTTGTCCTCTTCTTTGCTTCCTTCACTTCCTCCAAATCTTTCCTTTTCTTGTCTTCATTTCAATTAATCAAATTCATAAGTAGCCAAATTGTGGATAAGTCTCAAAGGCTTCATACAATCATTATATATCTCTGTTATTTTTATCAGAATACAAATCCTACCAGCTTGAGATTGTAAAGGGATTAGCACCCACAATATAAACTTGAGCAAATAAATCCCTGACATTGGGAAATTCCAACCTTAATATGAAACAAAACCTGAGGAGGGCTATATATATTGTTTAGACCCAAATAAAAGTGCCCCTTGCTCCATATCTTTTTTCTCATTCGCAAAAAATAAAATCTCCTAACAGAAAAAGGAGAAGTAGTAATTAAAACGACTTAGAAATAAGCAAGAAAAATTATTTTTAAAAAAAAAATCTGACTAGAAATCTGCCATTACAGATCACAGAAGAAGGACCATAATAGAACAGCACCGAGGAAGAAGAAGATGATGAGAACTAGGTAAAACCAAAAGAAACAAAAAAACAGAAGAAGCTCAAGCTTGAGTGAAAATGGCTTCCTCCAAGAGGGACTTAGAACTGTTCATCAAATCAGGACTCAACCTAAACATAAGAGTGCAAAACTCCATCTCATCAAGAGCTCCATCTCCGTCCAAATCACCTTCCCTAAGCATGCACATTAACTCGTCGTCGCTCATCCCCTGCAATCCCAGCGAAGCAGAGTTCTTCTTCAAGCTCTCGAATGTTATCACCTCCTTCCCTCTGTCCATCAGAAGCTTAAACCCATTCCTCAGTTCCTTCATGAACCCCTCCGTCCCCAGCTTCTCCACCATCGTCGGAAAGTAGTCCTGAAAAACCAGGCCATTGTTGTGGGACGCCATTGATGATACTGATAATGATGACGATGAAGCGAAAAAAGAGGATCTCTGAGAATATATAGTGGTGGTGAGAGAAGTTGATGGGGGGAGTGAGAAAGAGAGGAGTGAAAAGGACAAGAGGTGGAGTGTGTGTGATTGGGATGAATAAGACATATTTCGTGGAAGTTGCTTAGGAAGCTGGAGAAGGTGATGGGTAGCGGAGGGATTTTTCCTTATTCTCAATCATTATATAAAAAATAAGCTAAAATTAGTCTATAAGTATCTATAATTTCACTTTATTTTCAATTAGGAGGATGTAATTTTTTTATTAAATTCTTATAATTTTATTAATTTTTAATCAGGTCCTTATAATTTTATCTAATTTTTAATCAAGTCCTTATAGTTTTATGTGATTGAGTAAAAAAATTATAAGAACTTGATTAAAAAATCAAGTGAAACTATAAGGCATAATAGGAAGAAAAATTACATAGACCTAATTAAAAATTAATAAAACTATCCAGACCTAATAAAAATAAAAAAAACTAAGAATTTATTAAAAATCAACTAAAATTATAGAAACTTACAAATTAGTTTTCCCTGAAAAGAAAATTGGAAGCTTTTGGGGGAGTTTGGAACCAACTTACAAATCAACTAAAACTATCCGATATTTTGAGTTGATTTTTTTTTATAAATATATATACTATTCTATTAAAAATAAATTTATTTAAGTTACCATCGAACACTAAATACATATATTTATTATAATGAAGATTTAAATATTAATTTGTCAAAATTAATCTTTTTTTATTATGTCTAATTGCTGTTGATTATTTTGTTGAGTTTTGTATACCATGTAGGATTGATGCCTAAAAGAGCCAAGTTTGTATTGAAGAGCAAATGATGAGGAAGAATTGGAGGGAAGAATGTTGTGGCAGAGGAAGGAGCTGAAGTGATGGAGTGGCTTTTGAAGCTTGGAGAGTGATGAAGAAAACAACAAAAGGGGCTGGCTCGTAGAAACTTCATGGGAGTCATCCATGTTTTTGGATTCAACTTTCTCTTCACACAAGATTGTGTGTCCTTTGTTTTGGATTCCTGTTACCCTGTTGCTTTCAAGGAGCTCTATGTTTATCACTCCCCACTACTGGCCCTACTTTGTTATTATTGTTGTTGTTGGCTCCTCTCAAATTTTAGTCACCAACAAAATAATTATTCTCAACATTTTCCTTTTTATTGCCTTGCCACTGCGTGCAGGATATCTGTACAAATGAAACGTTTAAAATGTAATAATGAAACTAACTTTACTAAATTAATTTTAAAGTTGAGTTGAAAAAAAAAAGATACCATCTCTGATCCTAATTATAAGAGTTAGTTGATTTTTTTGGATAAATTAAGGAAACTAAATAAATCAGTTAATTATGACTAATGTAAGAGTTAATTGACTAATTTAGGTATACTGAGGAGTATATAATATGAATTCATCTTTAAAAGTTAAAATTGATTATTATTTATTTATTTAAATTTTTTAATTTATCTAAAAAAAATTAAAAAAAAATTATAATTAAAACTAGATGGAGGATTAACTAGTACTATCTTAAGGTTATTTTTTGGATGGCATGACGTGAAATGACTAAAGGGTTCAAGCTATTTGGAAATTTTTTTGAAAGGAGAGTGCAAAGAAAATGGACGTCTCTTGATTACAAAATTACCCTCAATCTTATTGAAACACGTATATTCTCATATTATCCTTGCATCAAGCTCTCCTAATAATTGGTATTAGCACTTAGTTTCGTCCGAGATTTGTGTGAAAATGACGTTGGAAGCTTGGGAATGCATATTGATTGAAGTCCAAAAGTTGGGCTACCTCAATTTTGTATAAATATTTTTTTGTTAGAAACAATATTATTTAAAATATTATTAAATATCTTTTAATAAAAAATTAAATTTAAATTTATTATGTTATAAGAACTAATCCCTTCACTAAATTTATTTTTTTTTTTGTATAAAAATTTTTAGAAAGAGTTTAGGTTTACTCACGGTCTAAGGATAGAGGAAGTCTCATTTTTTCTTAAGCGATACTAATGTCAGGTAGGATAAGCTGTCTATTATTCTCAAACGTAAACTTAAACATCTAAGAGCTAAAATATCTCTTTAAATACTATAATTAAAATTATAATAAAATAATATTTTTTAAGAATTGAACACGCTCTAAATAATTATATATTTTATTTTTTATTAGTTGAACATGAAGGGTAAATCTAACCCCACTGATAGCTAGCGTAGTTTTGACTGGAGGAGCCATATCATTTGAAGCCCACGCAAAAATTGGGTTAGCCTTGATCCAATTTTGTCAAAAATTGGGTTAGACTAAAGTAACAGTGGTAGAAAGAGAAAGCTAGAGAGAGAAGCTCTAAATGTTTTTCCTGAGGAGAAAAGTGCAGCTCATGTGGGGAAAAGCTGGGAAAGTGGGCCTCCATGACATTGGCAATGGGTATATGACAGCTACGTTTCAGGACTTAGATGATTATTAGTTTGCGCTTGAAGGAGGGCCGTGGCTGGTTCAAAACCAATACTTGACCGTGCAAACTTGGAAAAGAAACTTCAACCCCTGGAACGAGAATCTGAGGCAACTTGCAGTTTAGGTAAGATTACCAGGTCTACTTGAAGACTATTATGATAAGAAATTCTTTTATCATCTAGGAAACAAGATAGGGAAGGCAATCAAAGTGGACGACGTGACGTTAACAAGGGCTAGAAAAATGTATGCTAGGATTTGTGTAGAAGTGAATTTAAATGCACCTCTGTTGCCTTCCTACTCAGTTAATGGAAACAGCCTGAGGATTGAATATGAAGGTCTGAACCTCATATGCTTTAATGTGGACGTTTTAGGCATGACACACAACATTGCCCGTAAAAGCAACAATAGGGACAAAGCTCCCAACCTACAGGAAAGAACAGAAATCAGAAGGGAGAGGTAGGGACGGAGCGGCAAGAAGATCGGAGAAGTCGTCGGAGAATGTGTATGGTGGATGGATGGTGGCGCAGAATCTGAGACGAGGAAGAAGACCTGGGATGAAAGGAGAAAAAACTGGTGAGGTCAGAAAAAGGAGGGAGGAATTGACAAGCAGATAGGGGTCTCCTCGAGATTTGCTATTTTGGTGACAGAGACTGGGGAGACCGATGGAAACAAAAATGAAGAGTCAGAGCGAAGACCATTTCGAATGTTACTGAAGGGAAGGAAGAAGCACAAACTGAGGGTCGAAAGACAAGGGATCAAATTGGAGATAGGAAAGGGCAACCTAGGGGAGTAGAACCTAGGGTTAAGCCTAATGCTAGGACGGAGGCACAGAACGAGTCGAGTAAGCAGGGAGTAAAAGGAGGACGTCAGAGTGGGGTCAAGGAGCAGAGCAGGAACGTTTTGGAGGAAAACAATAGTGGTTTTGTGGGCCGAAATGAGATGAGCATTGTTGGGCCAAGGCAAACTAGTGAGAACAAAATGGCCTAATACGACCAAGTTTTTTTTATTGCTCACCCGATTTATCGGAGTTTTATCCCGACTATATCTAGATCCGACCCGCATTGTTCACCTGGCTATGGTGGGTGAGTCTCCAACGGGAATTTTCTATTTACGTTAAGGTTCAAACTCGAGATCTCGCTTAAACGATACAAGGGGAGCTGAACATTTGAGCATTGGGCCAACGAATGATGAAGATATGGGTCTGGATGATTTCATGGTGGATCATTTCTTGGATAATTTATCACCCCAGGAGACATGGTCATGGAATTAGGCGCTTGAGAACCTCCGGACCCTCATGAGCAACACATTTTTATGGGCTTATCCGATGTGGAGAGGCTTTTAGAAGACCAAGGCAGTGTGGAGAGAGTCTCAGAAGATGAGTTTGGAGATAGTTGTATGAATGGAGAAGATGACGCTCTAGAGCGCCTAGAGAAGTAAGTGTTATTTTTTTTTCATTTCTATGAATCATTTTTAATGATTATGGTTTGGGATGCCAGAGGGGCAGCCGGAAAAGCTTTCGGTAATGCCGTTAAGGAATTAATGAGGAGATTTGCTCCAGATTGTGGTTTTGGTGGAAACTAAGTGTAGTGGAGAAAATGCTAGTCAGGCTATCAGGAAAATAGGTTTCAAGAACATGATAATTAAGGCCCAATGTCTAGCCCAGTCTCTCGGGCGAACGAAACAGCTAGCCCATTCTTTTATAATAAAGTTTTTTTTTATAAATAAATTTTTGGAAAAAGGTTAGGCTCACCCACACGATCTAAGGGCAGGACAAAATTTTCCTTCCTTCTAGGCGATACCAATGTCGGGTAAGAAAAGCCGTCTATTACCTTCAGGCGTAAACTTAAGCACGTATGAGTTATGATGCATTTTCAAGCGCTGTGACTAGAACTACAATAAAATAGTACTTCTCAGAGTTTAAACACATTCTAAATAATATGATGTCTCACCTTTTTTCCAATTTTTTTTTATAATAAAGTTGATGGCACGTATTTAGCATTTTTACAATTTATATAATTTATATAATTTGGCAAGTGGAGCAAGAAGATTATTTTTGCCAACCAATCGTATTCTAGAACACACTCACTCCAATAGCAGTAATTGTTGACTTGGACTATAAATTAATTCAAAAACGTGTGGCCCCAAGGAAAGCAATAAGACACAAATAATGCTTCGGCCTAAAATGAGGGCCTTATTAACTTTTTTTTTAAAATATATATAATGATTTATAAATCCTAGGATGATTTCAAGTATTTTTTGAAGATTGATCTCATTTCCCGACTGAGAAATGTTAAAAAGATTATATATGATACAAATAGTTTGACTTTATCAACTTAAAATATAATACATATCATACAAAGTGATGCCATTCATGTATTTATTAAAGATTTGAAAAAAAAAAATTAGTTAAGACTTCCCAATACAAAACTTGTAAACAGATAATTAGCTGTGGTCTCTATCAGTCCTAGTTAATAAGCTTTATGAAAATCATTTTCGGGTAAAGATTCTTCAGAAATACCCACCTGAAAAATATTTGTTTGGCTGAATAAATTAAAAAACTGTTTATTTTAAAATTGAAGCTTTGACTAATAGGAACTAGCCCAGCAACTTCTCTATCCGCGAACGCCGAAGAAACAGTGGTGGTTGACTTTGAAATTCTTGCCTTGTTTTCTTTGAGCAACAGTGATTTGCTGACTTGACGTTCCAGACTCTAAGAATTTAAGTGTGGTAGATTATCACTCTAATTATTGATAGATCGGCTATTGAATGAAAGTCAAGGTGTACTAGGATGCTGCTGAAAGACACAGAACAGATCGTCATTCATGGCAAACTAGAATCGACAGTTGTGCGGATTATGGGATTCAGACATATTCTTAATTTGATTAATGTTGTCTTCCTAATTTCCATCTTCTGTGTGGCTTTAGTCTCTGCCAAAGATACGATTACATCAGCCCAGTTCATCAGAGATTCTGAGACACTGAGCTCAAACAGCACTGACTTCAAACTAGGATTCTTCAGCCCTCCGAATTCAACACATCGCTTTGTGGGAATCTGGTATCTCTCTCGAGACAACCTCGTATGGGTGGCTAACAGAGACCAACCCATCAACGATTCTTCCGGGGTCATCACAGTTTCCCAGGACGGCAACCTTGTGGTATTGAATGGACAAAAACATGTCGTCTGGTCGTCAAACGTGTCATACATTGGCACAAACACGACAACGGCCCAGCTTCAAGATTCTGGCAACCTCGTCCTCCAAGTGTTTGATGATAACACTGGAATGAAATCACTATGGCAGAGCTTTGAACATCCCGCTGATGCAGCAGTTCCAAACATGAAGATCAGTGCCAACAGATTCACAGGGAAGAAGATAGAGTTTGTGTCATGGAAAAGCCCTTCTGATCCATCACCTGGGTTCTTCTCTGCGAGTCTCGAACGCCTTGTTCTTCCAGAAGTTTTCTTGTGGGTCAATAGAACTCAGCCCTATTGGCGAACGGGTCCATGGAATGGAAGGGTCTTCATCGGAGCACCACTGATGTCAACTGGGTATTTATATGGATGGTCTCTGAGAAATCAAGATGATGGAACTGTTTATGTAACTTACAGTTTCATTGACCATGCTGCTTCTGGAATTCTTCAATTGAACCCACAAGGAAAGCTTAGATTGGTAAGGTTCTACAACAAGAAGAAATATCTGGATGTGGTATTGGATCTAGAAGACTGTGATCACTACGGCATGTGTGGGGACTTTGGGAGCTGTAATCAACAGAGTACACCAATGTGTAGGTGCTTAACTGGGTTTGAACCAAAGGTTACAGAGGAATGGAAAAGACAGAATTGGACAAGTGGGTGTGTGAGAAAGTCAGCGTTGATGTGTGAGAGCTTGAAGAATGGAAGTTATAAAGCTGGGGAAGAAGATGGGTTTCTGAGATTTCAGAATATGAAAGTGCCAGATTTTGCAGAAAGGTCAGGTGTTGACACAGAAGCTCAATGCGGAACCGAGTGCTTGAAGAATTGCTCTTGTTTGGCATATGCATTTGATACTGGCATTGGATGCATGTATTGGACTCAGCCCTTGATTGACATACAAGAATTCTCTAATGAAGGAGTTGATCTTTACATTCGTGTGGCTCATTCAGAACTTGGTAAGCTGTTTGCATCTTCCACAATTCTTATGAACTTTATGTCAAACCATGATGACATCAAGTTTTTCGTTTTGGAATTTATCTTGACAAGCAGGAAACGGGTCTGAGAAAAGCACAAATAAGAGAAAAATCATCGCAGTTACAGTATCGATAGGAATGGTTATCTTAGTTGCATTTGTATGCCTATTAGTCATCTATACCTGTGGCTCTCGGAGCAAAACGGTCCATAAGCAAAGTGGTAAGCAAGTCATATTTTCTATTCTTCTCTAAGGACTATACACATTCTCATATTTGAATAGAGTGGGATACCTCAGAACTCAAAGCTTTATGGTATTATGAAAACTTAACCAGATGGAAAAAGTTATCACTAATATAATCTAAAACTGATATGATTTATTAAGGATTGAATATTTGAGATATTGATTAATGCATTTTGTAGTGGGGGTGGAGGGATTACAGATGTGAAGTAAGAGTCTTTTTTTTGCCCCCATTTTTTTATTCTTTTTCCTGAACTTATAGAAGCACTTCCAGAAAATCAGAGTCAAAGAGTGAATGACGGCAACAAACGAGTTAAGTTAGATGAGCTTCCAGTATTTGATTTTGAAGAGGTTGCATCTGCTACAAATAACTTTCACTTAGCTAACATGCTAGGGAAGGGTGGTTTTGGTCCAGTTTACAAGGTAATTTTTTCTATTTGATCTGTCATCATCTTCTATATCATATTCGAGTGTAGCAGCTACTGATTTATTTTTCATTCGTCTTTGATAGGGAACATTGCAAGATGGTCAGGAAATTGCAGTAAAAAGGCTGTCCAGAGCATCCGGACAAGGGCAAGAAGAATTCATGAATGAGGTGTTAGTCATCTCGAAACTTCAACATCGCAATCTTGTAAAACTTCTTGGTTGTTGCATTGAAGGAGATGAAAAGATGTTAATATATGAATTTATGCCAAATAAAAGCTTGGACGCTTTTCTCTTTGGTTAGTTCTTGTTTCTTGTTTTTCACCTTTCAAACATTATGCTTCCTTTGCATCAATAGAGGATGATCACTTCTAGAAATATGCTATTTTCTAACTATTTTTCATTTCATTTGCAGATCCAACCCAAAGAAAATTTTTGGATTGGAGAAAACGATATAATATAATTGAAGGAATAGCTCGAGGTTTGCTTTATCTTCATAGAGATTCTAGACTAAAAATCATACACAGAGACTTGAAAGCAAGTAATATCTTGTTGGATGGGGAAATGAATCCAAAAATATCAGATTTTGGTCTAGCTAGAATTTTTGGAGCAACCGAAGATGTAGTAAATACTAAAAGAGTCGTTGGAACATAGTAAGTATTATGTACTCTTCAATCTTAATTTCATATTATCCTATTTTAGACAATCACATATCAAACCTATTTTTGATAATTTTTATTACTTATGTTATTCAAATACAGTGGTTACATGTCTCCAGAATATGCAATGGAAGGTTTGTTTTCCGAAAAATCAGATGTCTACAGTTTTGGAGTTTTGTTATTAGAGATTGTTAACGGAAAAAGAAATAGCAGCTTCCACACTGATGAAGAGTCTCTTAGCCTTATAGGACTTGTAAGTACACTCTTTTGATAGTGTTATTAGCCAATACAAATGTTATTTACCATATTAATATCTCAGATAAAACGTAGTTTTATGTATTAACTAACTAGTTTTATGTTTGTGTTAATGAGGCATGGAGGCTATGGAATGAAGAGAAAATTGTGTCTTTAGTAGATCCAGATATATGGGATTCATGCAATGAGAGCGAAATATTGAAGTGCATACACATAGGGCTTCTATGTGTGCAAGAATCAGCGAAAGAAAGGCCAAGCATGACCAATGTGGTTATGATGCTTATAAGTGAGAATGTTCATCTTCCTCCTCCAAAGCAAGTAGCATTTGTGCATAAGCATTGGGCTTCAAGTTCAGAGTCCTCTAATTCTAAGGAACGTGAATTTAATTCCCTAAATAATGTAACTCTTACTGATATGCAAGGTAGATAGGATTGTGATGGGGATCATCACCGTCACTTACAGTGAAACTTGTTGCCGTTCTATGTGCTTATGATGTTGAACAGAGATAATTTTTCTACGCTTTCTCTGATTCTATTCACATATATAAATCAGCTTTTTGAAAATATAATTAAATACTTGGGCTTGGGGGTTACTGTTTTCAGCTTCAGGCATGAAAATTATGGAATGAAGATCGACTTTCTTATAAACCTAATTGAAGCAGGGGGGCTAGGGGGAGATTCCAGGGCTTGCAGTCCACCAATAACGTTGTTGTCAGAAACTTTTGTGATTGGTAATAATAAACTATTTATATGTGGGGATTAGTATATTGCTTGTCACCTTTGATAAGCACCAAATGTAGCTTAGAGTGGTCTCCTAAGCCAAAATCTACAGTGTGAATAGTTAAATTCTCAAATCTTTCACTATCAAAAGCACCACAAGCATATATTTTTATTTAAAGGGAGTCCTTTTCAACCAAAGAAAGCAAGTCTGAGAAAATAAAGAAAGAAAAGAGAAAGATAAAGCGTTCTATGTGGGTGGAATCTTTGGTTAAAAAGGTTCAAAACAAAAGAGGCAATCAGTGAGATGAACAGAGACCCAAGGAACTCGTGCATGCATGCTTACGTTCTAATTCTATGGAGGAGGAACACGAAACTGGAAAAGTTGCATCTTGCTCTAGTTTATCCGAGCAAGGGTGGTTTTGGCTCCAAAATTTAAGAACTTGGTCTTAAAAGGCTTAGAGCCTCCAACCAATAGATCCGCCAGAACACTAAGGCGCTGAGGCATAGCGCAACTCAGTTCTGTGATTGATCCTGATATGTAAGCTCTCTATTTTTTATCTTCCTATTTCAAAACATGGGAACTATGGAATTAGCTTCGATGTTTATATATGATGTATGGGCTGCCCAAATTGGGATAAGCTGTATTTGTTGACAGGAATTTTCTTATTATCTGTTTTGTATTTGACCGTTCAAATGTTCCGTAATGCTTGTTTCTGTCGGTTTCTGTTGCTGATTTTGCTTGGTGCCATTTGTGTTTGGTGATTGGCTTCACAATATTTCACAAGGTTTACAGTTAATTCTATTCCTGATATACTGAAATTCAGTCTCACAACACTGTATCATCAAAACTGGGATTGGAATGAAAAACTGATGAATAAAGCTTTGAAATGATCGCAATCCTCTGCATTACGATAGGATTCTGATTTTGCAGGCATGAACTTGATAGTTGACAATTATAGTTGTTTGATAATATCAAGTGCTGGAATGCTTGGTAATGGGTGAAATGTTAGTGCATCTGTGTGAATTTCTGAAGAACAATATAGTAATTACATTTTGATAATCTATGTGAATATTCCCCTCTTCAGTTGATTCATGACTACTTGCTGGGCATGTAAACCAAGCGTGTGTTTGGATTAACACTTTGAAGTCTCAGACTTGATTTTTCAAGGAGTTTTTTTCAGCTTGTTTGAACTTGTTTATCATAAGCAAATCCAAACAAGTACTAAAAAACTATGTCCCTTGTTGTAATTACTCTTCTTTAAGCTTGTTAATAGCTTCAGAACATACTGTGTCTTCCTGTTAATTTTCTAAATTATGTGGATGCTTCAAATGTAAGGATGTTGCATAAATATATTTCAGAGTAGGTGTATGTGAAAACTCCAAAGTCAAGAACGATGAATAAAACCTCTGGAGAAACTATATCAACAAGGTAAGTTTCTCCTTCAAAAGCTGCAAGAATCCTGTCAAACTTCATATCTGCAGAGAACGGTGCTTCAGAGGTCATTAGTGCATACCTTAACCGAGCTTCTGCTTCTTTGAACGAACTGAATCGGCTTCATAAGGAGTTCAAAGGGAACAGATCTCATGATTATGAATACAAGGAGAGAGTTATGTCAAATTCTATTCACAACCTTATAATAAGGCATCAGTTAGGGAATTGAAATGCTGATCAGCAAAAGAAGAAAGAGAAGCGAAAGGTTGTTGGATTCTTTGAAGAACTCATTGATGGTTCTGGGTATAATGCAGGAAATGAGGTTGATGTTGAATTCCTTGTAGTTGAATTGATTTGTTCTTGTAAATAAGTTCAATCAAAAAACAGGGGTAGTCCGAGTGGTAAGTGGCTCGGTATCGCTTAAGCGAGGTCTTGAGTTCAAGCCTTGGCGTATGCAGAAAATTCCCGTTGGGAGACTCACCCACCATAATCAGGTGCGCGACGCGGGTCGGATCCGGATGCAATCGGGGTAAAGCTCCGGTGAACCGGGTGGGCAACTAAAAAAAAATGTTCAATCATAGTTTCAAGTGGCCCATGCTTTGTTTAATATTTATAAATACTACCTCCGGTCTTTAATATAAGAATTATATAATTAATTTGATTATATTAAAGAAATTAGTTATTTGTGATAAATATAATTTAGTTTTTTTAAAATGCCATTGTTAATCATGACTACCGTTAGATGACAACTTCTTAATATGTACAATCAATATAGATATTTTGGAGGAAAATTATAAATTTAGGACATGTGATTAATATATATATATATATATATGCTGTATTCATTTTTCCATAGTTGCAGTGTGAATGTTGAATTGAAGAATGGAATGTGGGCAGGCATGGCATGTTTGAAATGAAGAGAGAGGGATGGAGCTTGTGGACCCCACAATGCGAGATTCGACACCGAGAAGCAAAGCATTGAGATGGATACAGATAGGGATGCTGTGTGTGCAGGAGTCAGCAGGTCAGAGACCAAAAATTTCGAATGTGGTTCTGATGTTGGAGAGTGAAACCACGGCTCTTCCATGTCCCAGACGACCTCTGCTGATTTTCACGAGTTCTGAGGATAAACATGTTCATATGGAAGATCTGCTTGATGCTTCCTCAAATGGTTTGACTATTACAGTGGCTCTTGGCAGATAGCAGAATTTCTTTTGCCCTTTAAGCAGATGATAGAATCGCAAGATTGAATCTGCTTTTGATCTTTAAAGATGATTAGAGTGGATATTTAAGAGGTATTAGTTTTAAACTGTTATAAAGATGCGTGAAACTCATCATCGTTCAAGAAACTCTTAGTCAAAATTGTGATGAGAAGGCAGCAAGTAGACTTTGTTAGTTTTAAAAAAAAAAAAAACAGAAGTGTTTTTTTTTTGGTCCATTTCAACACTTTTTCCATGCTAGAGATATTCTTTGACCATATAGATACAATGAACTAGTTGATGTATATGGGCAAACAATTACAAACAGTAAAATTTCGATTGAATTATTTAAAAACGTGTTTGTGTGGGAAGAAAATTAAATTAGGGGAAAAAACTGAAGAACATTGATTGAAAATGAAAGGTAAAAAACTTGCGCCAATATGTGTGTGTGAATGGTATTAATATAAAGAATAATGAAATATATATTTGGTAAAATATTCAACGGGTGTGTTTGGAAACTTTTTAAACCTATATTTTAAAAGGATTTCTGACCCAAACTTTAGTTTAAAATTTTTTTAAAACAAACAGTCATATTTGTCCAAAAAAGTTTTTGGACTAAACCAAGATTTTATATAAGAGTCTATGAACTAACCAATTATTATTTTATTTTTACTTTTTTTTACACTCTCTCTCATCTCTCATCTCTCTTTTCTCTTTTCCACCCTCTCTCATCTCTCTTATTTATAATAAAATTATACTTTTTATCTTAATTTGTCAATCACAAAAGTATTTCTAGTAATAACTATCCAAACACTTATTTATTTAAAATTATTTTTTGTAAGCTCTTCTTTAAAAGTCATTTTCTAAAAACTATCTAAAAACTCTTTTTTTTTTTACCTTTTCTAAAATCCTATCTAAACATACACAATAATATGGGAGACGTATAAGATTTATAAGGTTGGTAGGCTCATGTTGATACATCGACGGATAGTCACATGTAAAGTTTTGGATATTTTTTTATTATTTAATTAAGAGTCCCTATCCTTGTAAAATTAGAAGTGTAAAAAAAATTTCCATCTCTTATCAAATAGACTTCTTAAGAATTAAGATTTAAATTTATGTTCTTATTTTTATAAGGTGAAATCGCTGACCAGTTTAACTATCAACTTGTTGATAAGTTTTGGAGGGTTTTATTTGAGGAATGAATGAAGACAAATGCCACCTCCTAAAAAGAAAATAACATTGCATCTTCCAGTTTGCTTAAGCATTCTAAAGTTAATTTAATTTGCTGATTCCTTACTCCTCAGTCATGCATGTTTATCAAATGAAACATATTCATAATCACACTGCCATATGTATGTGATGAATGTACTTCATACATCATTCTATATTGTGTGTATAAGGAGGGAATATAAGATATCTTTAAAATATACGAGTATTAAATTTTTGTTATTAATGTTTATTCATTAAAAATAATATGGTATTTATTAAGGCTTGATAACTTAATAACTTATCTAAATATTTAATTTTTAATATAATCCAATAACATTATGCTATATATATATCACTTTCAAATCAATCTTATTACATGGTTTTATCAATAGAATCGGTCCTACCAAAAGAGACTCAGCTTCTCTCAAATATAATTATTTGAGTTAGTTCAAAATATGTGTGTCTGTGTACGTGTAAATGATATTTAGAGAACGTCACCTTCTATCTAGATCCAACAAAACTTAATCTGAACCGATTAGGACCCATATGAATTGAGATACAATGTGATTTGTTATTAAAATTTAAAAAAAAAATTAATAGCTAACCATTATTCCCTTTCCTCTTTCCTCCTCTCTTTTTCATAAAAAAAACGTCCTTTTCAAATAGGGAGGTGGAGTATAATATATTAGATGCAGACTTGTAAAGAGGATTTTTCATGGTCATACCCAGAACAACAAATAAAAAAGATATTATTATCATTAGATGATCTTTCTAGAAAACACACTGTAATTTCTTAGCTAGCAGCATCCAATGCTTTATTATTATGATAATGAAAAGTCAAATATGTAACGTTTTACCATTCAGCAGAATAAGAAAATGACTTACTATAATTGTATTTCTTGCCATTTTCATGCATTTTTCAGTCCGGAAACATCCATTGATTCATTCAGTATTCAAAGTTCAAAAATAAATAAATAAATAAATAAATATATTAATTGCTTGAAGATATATTCTACACTTCCATTAAACTCTCTCTCTCTCTCTCCTCTCCTAATGCAGAGATTCAACAGGATGATGCTCTGCCACAATATTTAAGTCTAGGTATATGTTAGATTTATTATATTTAATTTGTTTAGATTATCTTAATTGGCAATTTCAATTGAAAAAAAACGGGTTGATTGATTTTTTAAGTATAATGTGCAATTAAATTGGTATCAATAAAAAGTTTACATGGTAGAATAATTTTTATAGAGTCATTAATTAGTGGCCTTCAAAATCTTTCAGCAAGTCTTTCAAACCACTTGCATAAAGGCAAAATAAAAATTGAAAAATCTTTTTTAATATATATGATATTAAATTTTTATTTTATAAAAAAAATTTTAAAAAGAAGCTAGGGCTTACCCACGATTCTGACAAGACACTTGCTCCAACAATAATATATATAATGGTTTTGATTATTGACTATATATTAATTTCCTTTACATACGTATAATTCAACACATGTTCTGAATAAAATGATGAGTATCATAATAAATTTTGTGGTACTTATTATTATTATGATAAGATCTATATCGTTTAAATATAATTTTAGTTGTTTAAATTTAAAATTTTTAATTAATAATTTTTAAATAAAAAATATTATTTTTTAAAAGAACTGACAATTAAAAAATTATTTTTATTTTAAATTGGCTGCTACTTGCTCTCATATTTTTCTGCCCCCTTGTAAATTTGTGTAGCCATTCCCTCCTAGGCTCTCCCACGTTTCTTCACTATTTACGTGTTTAAGTTGAGAATCATTCTTTAGCCTTATTAGGCACTTGCCTAGTTGCTTCCTATATATATATGTGGGGGGGGGGGGAGCAGCTTTTAAGTTAACTTTTCACTAAATTGTACTTTGGATTATTTTGGGGCCCACATAAATTGCTTATTATTAAGCTAATTGCGTTTGCTTGCGTCATTCTTTGCAGACCCCATTTCTTTATAACACAATACCTGCAATAGTGGTTCAAAAGGGCTCAGTGAACTTTTTACAAGAAAAATAATAATTAAAAAAAGAACCACCCCTTTTTTCTCTTTCAAACTTTTCTCTAAATATAATTTTGTTTTTTTCAACATAGGAGCCTAAGAGAATAAAATTTGATATATTAAAATTCAATAACAGTGACAGTTTTTAATCTAAATAGTATTTTTAATTTTTAATTAATAGTTAAAGACTAATTTATTAATTTATAAAAATAATTAAAATAAATTTTATCTCTGTACCGATATAACATAACAGTGACATTAATTGTGGTAGAAGAGAGGGTGAACACATTGTGAATGGGCCCCAGCCCACATACGGAGAGAGTACACATTTATTTATGAAGGAAAACAATTGAAGATCTTTTTATTTTAATGAAGGATCATATTAACGTATGATCTTCTCATTACTTAGTCAACGGATGAAAAAAAAGTCACAAGATCGGCAAAATTAAGCCGGATTCCATGGATTATTGCCGGCCTCCAAATTTTGCTTCCTTTAATCTGATAAAGACAGGAGAGAAGAGAATATGGCTAGATCCTAACCCAAAATGAGGCGCCCGCCATTTATGAATTATCTTTGCTTTAACCCCTCATTTTCAGACTCCAAAAACAGAGGAGTACATCGATATTTGAAAAGTATAATGACATTAATTAAATAAAAATACCAACTTTTTATTCCCGTACCTCGAAATTTACTGCTGAAATTGATTCTCCATTTCCAGAATCAATATTCAAACAAACAACGCCCCTTTGCCTTGTTCAAACCAGAAATGACAGAGACCATGAAAAACAAGTAACGATAGAGTAGCCACCAGGCACCGTCAACTGCCTCACTCATTCAGTCCACCTATCCCTACTTTTCCCAATAAATTTGTCTTCGTCTTCAAAACCTCATCATTTACTTAACTTTACTGTCACTCCCGAAACTCTCCCTTCTCTCTCTCTCTCTCTCTCTCTCTTGCAGAGAGACATGGGAGGTTTTTCTAACATCCTCTGCTCCTTCTTCTTCTTCTTCTCTGCCTTCTTCTCCGCAGTCTCTGTCTCACAAGATACCTTAACAGCGACTCAATCTCTCGCCACCAACCAAACCCTTTTATCACAGAACCAAGTTTTCGAGCTGGGTTTCTTTCCTTCAAGAAGTTCCAAATGGTTTCTGGGAATCTGGTACAAGAATATTGAGGCTAAAACAGTGGTTTGGGTCGCAAACAGAGACACCCCACTTGACAATCCCTATGGAATTCTCAAGATCGGAGACAGAGGAAATCCTGTTCTTCTGGATCAAACTGGAAATCCCATATGGTCCACGAATCAAACAACATCTTTGCCTTCAAAACCAGTTCTTCAACTTTTAGATTCAGGGAATTTGGTCCTCAAAGAAGCAAACCAGAACGACCCCAGAAATTGTCTATGGCAGAGCTTCGATTACCCGACAGATACTCTGTTACCGGGCATGAAACTCGGCTGGGACTTCGACACCGGAATGGAGAGACACATAACGTCGTGGAGGCTCACCGGAGAAGACCCCTCTACCGGAATATACTCCTTCAAGATCAACTACCATGGCGTCCCCCAAATTTTCTTGTTAAACAAACAGAGAATAGTGTACCGAAGTGGGCCCTGGAATGGCGAGAGATTCAGCGGAGTCCCCGAGATGCAACCGGGCACAGATTCCATCAAGTTCAGTTTTTTATCCGACGAACACCAAGTATACTACACGTTCTCGATCGGAAACCAATCATTGCTCTCGAGGCTCTCTGTGAACTCCAACGGCGAGCTTCAGAGGATGACGTGGATAGAAAGCACACAAGTGTGGACAAAATTCTGGTACGCTCCGAAAGACCAATGCGATTACTACAAACAGTGTGGTCCGTTCGGGGTCTGCGATGCGAATGCTTCGCCGGTTTGCGTGTGTATGAGAGGGTTCAGGGCGAAGAACTTGCAGGCGTGGAATCTGAGAGATGGGACAGATGGGTGCGTGAGGAACACACAGCTGGATTGTGGGGGAGACAAGTTCTTGGAGATGAAGAACGTGAAGCTGCCGGACACAACCTCGGTGTTTGCGAGCAGGAGCATGAACATTGTGGAATGTGGGGATTTGTGTCTCAAGAGCTGCAACTGCACTGCTTATGCAAACATAGAAATCAGCAATGGCGGAAGTGGGTGCGTCATGTGGAGTGGCGACCTCATTGACATAAGGCAGTATCCTCAAGGGGGACAGACTCTGTTTGTCAGATTAGCAGCTTCCGATGTCGGTATGCATGTTTCTTCCTTCCCTGTTTGTGTTCCTGGATTCACTTCAATTGTTTATTTATTTTTTAAAAGAATATTTTATATTCATTTTGTTGTGTGATACTGTAGTTAGAAACATGAATCCACCTTTTTTGGGGGTTGAAGGGAATAGAATGGAAGGAGGGTCTTCTTGTTGATAAAGATGGGTTTAAAGATTATTTTATTTGGGATGAGCTTGAATAAGGTCGGTAATGAACAACATGAATGAAGGAATAGATCAGGCGGTCAATCAGGAGCTTATAATTTAGTTTGTATTCGGCTTAGTCTGACCTAACCTGTTTAAAAAAATATTTAGGCTCATGCCTGTATTAAAATATATTTTTTTTAATAGGCCAGATTCAAATTTTTTAAAAAGCCTGATAGACTTGTCAGGCGACTTGAGTCTGTTATCAAAATATATTTAATATAAATATGTAATAAGTGGGTGTTGAACCCACTAACTATTGAATATAATGTAATAATTAAACTACTGAACTAACTCATTTTATTATTATTTTTATTGTTACTCTATATATTATAGCTTATATTTTATTGTTATGTTGTAGTAAGTATTAACAGACTTTTTTAATAGGCGTCAGGTCAGGTCAGATATTTATACATGCCAAGTTTATGCAAAAAAAATAACTTATAACAAGTTTCAGGCCAAGTTTAGGCCAAATTGTTATTTAATAGGCCTAACCTGTTAAGGCCAAGGCTAGCTATACCTAAAAAAAACTATCTGCGTCTCTTCTTAAATAATTATTTGAATCATGGCTTGTGTGTGTGGAAATCTGCTAGTTACATTTTTTTAACAGCAATATAATGTGAAAAATTTGCCTTGATAGTTGCTAAATAAAACTCGTTGATACCATTACATAAATTCAAATTGAAGGATAATACTAGTTTATATTTCCTCAACTTAGTTAATCTAAATATAAAATTTTAATATATTTTAATTTCCTCATTTAATATTTTACTCCCACATTACTCTTATTAATTTCATTTTTTTGCCACTTTTTTGTTGCGAACATTAGTATCCTCCTTAAAAGAAATATATTTTAATAAAATTAATACACAATTTCAAAAATTGTTTGTTAATACATAGAGCACCTATTTTATATAACTAATCTTTTTTTTAAATTTTATATGAATTAGTTAATTGTATCTTATATTCAGAATTTGAGGGAATAATAATTTATCGATCATATTTCATCATCTTCTTCTTTACGTGAATTCTGAGATAAGATTGGATTTCAGGTTATCAGAATTAAAAAAAGAAAGGAAGAAAGAAAAATAAAGAAGATTCTTTTTTAAATGCCTAGGCTTTAGGAATTAATGGCCCGGATTAATTGCATAATTGAGGACTTTTTTAAGAAGTTAGTGGGCCCACAAAATTTAAATGTTTTGGTCTGAAGCGCCGCATTTTGGGCCGACCATTTTGACTCAAAAGGCTCTCCTCCTTTTTTCCACTCCCGGCTTTTCTGTTTTTTCGGTGGGATTAGGTGCCCCTCTCAACGCCCACTTTTTCTCTTTTCCATACATGTTCATATTTTTTCCATATAATTATCTACTCATAACACTCCAAATTTTGACCAGAAACAAAAAAAATATATCACTCAATTTCTAATCATAGAATTTAATTTCAATGTTAAACTATATGCGCCTTTCTTGTTGCACTTCCTAATGGTTGATGCATAACATGCAGTGGATATGTCTACTAACAAAAACCTTCTTCTCTAATATGACATAGGATCTGCAAATGCTTCTCACAGCACAAATGTAGCTATGGTTGTAGGAATTACAGTTGCTGCTGCAGCTATTATACTTTTGGGATTGGGTCTCTTTTTCTTATGCAAGAAGAAGAAAGTGCGACGCCTAATCAAAGTGAAAACTGAATACAGAGGTAATTTAATAAATCTACATCACATGCAATGCTTCAATATAATGATGTGCAGCTGAGGTGTTCGTTAAAATGTTTTGCCTTTTTGTGGTTATATACCAGGCTCCATAGAGAGAAGCCAAGATTTGCTAATTACTGAGGGAGTGATTTCAAGTAACAGAGAGTACTTATCAGAAAGGAAAAACATGGATGATCTGGAATTGCCATTATTTGATTTTAATACTTTAAGAATGGCTACAAACAACTTTTCTGAATCAAATGAACTTGGACAAGGTGGCTTTGGTACTGTTTACAGGGTAAGTTGCTTCAGTAGTTGGCAATATATCCATAAACCATCCTCAAGTATTACACTCCTAACATGAATCATGGTTCTTTATCAGGGTAGGCTGGTGGAAGGACAGGAAATTGCTGTGAAGAGGTTGTCAAAAAGCTCTGTGCAAGGGATTGAAGAGTTCAAGAATGAGGTCATGTTAATTGTTAGGCTTCAGCACCGAAATCTTGTTCGGCTGTTTGGTTGTTGCATTGAGATGGAAGAGAAGATGCTGATTTATGAATACTTGGAAAACAGAAGCCTTGATTCCATTTTGTTTGGTGAGTTGTCTTAACGTTCTGTATCATTTGACTCCATTGAAGATTAAAAATTTACTCAGCTTTGTTATATATGTTATAATGATCCAGACAAAGAAAAAAGATCTTTGTTGGACTGGCAAACCCGATTCAACATTATATGTGGAACAGCTAGAGGTCTTCTCTATCTTCACCAAGATTCCAGGTTTAAGATTATCCATAGGGATCTCAAGGCAAGCAACATTCTACTTGACAAAGAAATGAATCCAAAAATATCAGATTTTGGAATGGCTAGAATTTTTACCACTAACCAAAAAGAAGCAAATACATTGAGAATTGTTGGAACATAGTAAGTTTCACGATAACTCAACTATTGCTAAGTTTAAGCTTTTAGGTGAAGATCCAACAGTGATATTGTTTTATAATATATATATGAATTCTTTCTATGTTCCAAACAATATGAGCTCACAATTTATATGTTCTTTTGATTTATAGTGGCTATATGTCTCCTGAATATGCTATGGATGGAATCTTCTCAATAAAATCAGATGTTTTTAGCTTCGGGGTATTGGTGTTAGAGATCATTAGTGGCAAAAAGAACAAAGGGTTCTATTACTCAAACAAGGAGCTGAATCTTCTTGGACACGTACGTGAAAGTTCTACTATGGCTGAAGTATATATAACTTCATAATATCATCTTCTGCCAAGAAAATATTCATTGTTTTCTTGCAGGCTTGGATGCTATGGAAGGAAGGGAATGCTTTGGAACTGGTAGATTCATCCTTCGGAGACTCATATGTGGAATCTGAAGTTCTTAGATGCATACAGGTTGGACTCTTGTGTGTCCAAGAGCGTGCAGAAGATAGGCCAACAATGTCTACAGTAGTGTTGATGCTGAGTAGTGAAACTGCAACAATGCCACAGCCCAAAAACCCAGGATTTGCCCTCGGAAGAAATCCGATTGAAACCGATTCTTCTTCAAGCAAGATAGAAGAATCATGCACTGTGAACCAAGTTACAGTCACAATGCTAAATGCCAGGTAGTAGTAGAAGTATCCTTTGGCATATCTGTACATTCCCAAAAGAAGTTTCAAAAATAGTTGTCTTCATGTTCCTTCTTCTGTTAGCCGCGGAAACTGCAAGGTCTATGTTGATCTTGTTTTGCTGTAACATTAAAGAGATACATTCATTAAAAAGTATTACTTTTCTTCAAATATAGTTCAACATCTATTTGTTTTATATGCTCTCACGTGTTGTCTCAATGGTGTAAATTAAGTTGCTGGCTCACACTGCCATTAAACTAATAACTAAACTCGTTTTCTCACAAGTAGGTCCTTACAATTCTTTTGGTTTTTATTGAAAATGATCTCCATCAAATTAAGGTATGTGCCAGAGTTAGAAAATGCTGGGGTTCAATTCACTATCTAATAAAATTATAAGTTTTCAAACCTCTGGTTGATGATGGTCAATCTTGAACATTGATGAAGATAAAGTTATCTTCTCGTATATCCCATGATGATGCCACTTCGTTTCCTCATATTCTGCAATTTGCCTCATTCAGGATCTGAACAAGGTAAAAAACAGCTCACTTAGAAATTACGTTACTGATTAGAGGTTGTAGCATAGTACATATTGATGAGATATGTGTCCTAAGAACACAACATTTTTGCAAAATTAAACTTAACTCACAAACTGTGGGAACCTCATTAATTGACTCTGAGTTGCCTCTCTTTGTTTGAGCTTTTATAGCCTTTTCACAGCTGTTTCTTGGCCTTGTTTTGTGCGAGAAGTTGTTTATCTCAGTTAAAATTGTAACCGATTAAATAGAAGCATTGCTGGCATTTTGTTTTCATGTCTATGTCCTGCAGGTAGAATAAATACCTTTCATCGTAGTGATGACAGAAACTTATGACACTCTACACATGTTGGACCATTTCATGAGTCATCTCACCTCGGAAGCTATCCTAGGACCTAAATAAGTTTCCTTCACAATAGCCCATGATGATGACATTCTGAAAATTTTCCAATAACTTGTCTTCTGCTTACTCATGTTATATATAGTATTTAGATTAATAGACTCAGATGGGTGGTGATTTTGTTTGAATCATACTTTTATCAAGTTTTCTGATTAGACTAAGCATCTAGTCAATTTTGAAAAACAAAAGCTCCAACTAAAATGAAATTTGTGATGAAATGAAATTCTATTGAAATTCATACAGAATATGGAATCCTTGCAGACTCTTATCCAGATTACAGTACTAGCGTAGCTGAGGAGAGAGAGAGAGAGAGAAGAAGAAGAAGATAAAATGTAGGGTGTGATGATTATTAGGTTCCCGTCTTAATCACAAGAGTGGGAGCCATCACCATTTATGGTAAGCTGAATCAGTGCAAGGTTGTTGCTATCATACGTGCTTCAGACTTCAGTCCAGACCATGACATATATGCGGTCATCTTTATGTAGTTACCATAAATTAAACCATCACCATTCCAATTTCAGAAACAACCTCTCAAAGCAGACCAAGTCTTCCACATAACTTCTGTTTTGTGGATCGCACATTGTTCATAGAGATGAAGATCATCTTTCAAATAAAAAACTTAACTGTAAAAAAGGAAATCCTTAGATAATGAATCATCGGATTCAGAAAAGTGCGGTGGAAGAGATAGGTTGTGTTCAAAGGCTTCCTCATAGCTGGCCTGCTAATCAGGACACCTGACCCATGAGTAGGTCCAACCCTATAATATTAGATACTGAAACCAGTCGTCCAAAAACTTCATACATATGTCTACATTCGTAGAAATTGAAGGAGCTCATTGTAAAAAAAAAAAAAAAAGCCGAAGAGAATTAGGTTGATTAAGATGAAACTTTTCAGAAAAGAGGAAGCTATTATGTGTATTTTATTTTAACCTGTCACTATAATTTTGAACTGGACCACCATTTTGCTGGTTAGTTAAACCATTTTGAAAAATAACCCCAAATAAAATCCCCATCACTGGGGTCCTGTTTATTCACCTGTATAAACGGCTCTAACGGCCTTACACATGGCACTTCTCTTTGCATAACATCTCTGTCTTTTTTATGACAAATACAAACAAACATACCAGAAGAAACCCCACATCCTTTTTTCCTCCTCCACCATTATTATTATTATTATTATTTTTCCTTCTGAGCAGTTAGTTATGAGCACGTCTTCACTTGGCTTTGAGGTTGAGATTTCAGAGCCATTCTTATCCACTCAAAAGGAAAAACGCGCATTGTCTCTTCCTCTTTGTTTTCGGCTTTTTTTCTTTTTGTCAAAACAGTCTCAAGTTCGTCGCTTTCTGTACAGCTGTCGCAGCATGATTGTACGGATTCCTCATGCCCCTTTAATATCTTCTCGTTTCTGGTCTGTCCTTTTCAAATCCCTTGTCATATAATATTATTATATAGCTCAAAGATAATGCACTTCAAGTTGAAAATCAAACCCTTTCTACTCATGGATATATACAGGCACTTGTTATATATATATATATATAGATATATAGATATATATTAAAAAGATTTGGCTTTTTGGTTCTTCTCCACTAAAACTTGCTCTGTTTCAGGCTCTGTAATGGTACCGTTTGCTAGGATAGAATATTTTTTTTATAGGAGTATAAATGAAAATAAAATTAGAATTAAACTAAAAATAAATTTTAAAAATTTATTTAGTAGGATATAAATAAGTATAGAATTGACGTATATTTTTTTTATAACTTGATGTAAAATAGTCTAAAATATTTTTTATAATATAGGAAGGATTAAAATTATCTAAGAATTTTATAACTTAGAATAAAATAGTTTAAAATATTTCACTTCCACTTCTATCATCTAATTTTTTAATTTTTTTTTATAGAACTAAAATTGCTAAAAATATTAGTAGGGGAAGTGAAAGTAATTTTTATTGTACTAAATAAAAATAGAAGATTTCACTTATATTTCTCTACTTTCCCTCCTACTTCCCTCATAACGAACATGCCCTAGGTGTATGTTTTGAGATTGGTTTTGGGGAAAAGATTTGAGTAATTTTTTGGTTTGGGAAAGTAGAACCAGGTGGGGGTGGGGGTGAATAAGGTTGATAATGATGATAGGGACAAAAGAGAAGCACGAGTTGTCTAAATGAAGAGCAAAAGACCAGTCACTTTGATGCTTTCTTACACTGATATAGGGCAATTGAGAGCTTGCCTCCCACTTGCTCACTTAAACCATGTATATAACAAAGATACAGAATGAAAAATAAACAGTAAACTTGTTTACTTGATTCATCAAGTTTTGACTCTTGGTAAATAATTTATTAAAAAGTTGACTACGGATAGAGCACCATATTATCATATGATCCGTGTAATCGATTTAACAGAGCATAATAATATTATAAAAATCATATAATTAATTAAATTTAATGAGATTAAATTTGTTGTTGTTAATTCGTCAAGTAAAATGTTTGATTTTTTCTTGATTAAAATAATCTAAGAATAGTTTTGCTTTAAATATAAAATTTTATTTATAGTAGAAATTATATTACAAATGAAGTATTAATTTAAGAATGAAGTAGTATTACAATATTTTGAAGCTTTTTAAACTTAATTTTTTTTGTTGTTTAGTATGAATTGTGTATATACAATCAAGCCGGGATCAACGTTGGAAATGGAAATTAAAGGGCTCATTGCAATCAACAATTTTAATTGTTGAGATTGAGGAAAATAGATGGGGTGGTTTGGATTTTTGTTATGTGGGTATGTGTTTGTCGGAAATATGCAGATTTGGGGAACAATCTAAGGTAGTTTGGATGCCTAATCTTATACACAATTATGAATGTGTCATTTTCTGATCTGTCCCTTTTTAAACACGTTCTCGGCAGCACGAAGCCATAAACGTCATTATATTCCACTGCAAAATTGTTTATACTTTAAAAAAAGAAGAAGATAATATACGTTTTAATTTAAACAATATGAAATGCAGCTTCCAGCTTAAAATGGATAACTTTAATAGATTAAGTGGCTGTTTGGAAAGAAATACAATTAAAATTAAAAAAAAATTGACAAAATTTTTAATTCTAAAAAATTTTAAAATAAACAGTCATATTTGTCTAAAAGGATTTTTGGACTAAATTATAATTTAAAACTAAAATTTTTTATAAACTACTGAAACTAACTTATATAACAGTAACAAAACTTATGAACTACCCAATTACTATTTTATCCTTATTTTTTCTTATACACTCTCTCTTCTCTTTTCTCTACCCTTTCTTCTCTATATTCTTTATTTTTTACCCACTCTCCTCTCTTCTTTCTCATATTTTTAATAAAATCATAGTCTTTATGTTAATTTTCTAATTATAAAAGTTTTTTCAATAATAACTATATAAACACTCATTTATTCTAAAACTATTTTTTTTTATAAATTCTTATTCAAAAACTCTTTTTTAAAAGTTGTTCAAATATTTTTTATATATAAGTTATTTTTTAAACTTATTTTTAAATAGGCCTAATAATATAATTAGTGTGACATTTGAGTTTGGATTGTTACGAAACCATCACCCCAAACTAGCTATAACTGTATAAGTTATTTTTTTTACTAACAGGAGTTGAATATAGTAAAAATAATTAATCTCTTATAATACGATGAATTAATATTTAAATTTTACTTAAGAGAAGTGTTTACATTTATCTATATGACATATATGCTTACAAAAAAAAAGTTATTCTTTTTATAATGAACTCTAAAAGTTACTTTAACTGTGATAATATGTTCAATATACTTATAATATGCAAACAAGGCATTTTTCATATACTATGTATAATTAATTTGATATAAAATATGTTATTTATAATTTATAAATAACATCTTTAAAGTGAAATGTCACATGCACGGCGGGACCAAGTAATAATCTAGTGATTTTGTGCTTGCTTCTCATGAGGGCAGGCTCATGTTTTATCATTTTTTTTTATTTTTTTTATTTTAATAAAAACATTCGATATCCAGTGAAGATTTGAGTGATCCACTGATTAAAGGGTTTTTTTGTTGTTGCCAACCACTCATTATATTAAAGGTTGGATATATAACTTAGAGAAATAAACACGTTCATGATTTTTTTTTTTTTGCCAAAGTTCATGATTCATCTAATAGGTAAGTATGGAATTTACGAATATGGGTTCAAATCTCATTATACATATATGTTTTATTAATATATATATATATATATATATACACTCCAATCAGGTCTACTTATATGAAATAATTTATGGTTAAATTTTAACTATCCCTTGTTTACCGAATTTAAAAAAAAAAAAGAAAAAGAAAAACAAGTTCATACGGGCACGACAAGTGTCATCATGCGGGAGGGTGGCTCACAAATGAGGACTTTTTGTAAAATTGTTGACTTCATCCTCCACCTTCCACCAAATCTGTCTCAATCAATTGGGGAGTGCTTTATTCGTTATTCCACTCACTTTTTGATATTTTCATATTATTTTTTACCCCACAAAGATAAACAGTACTACTTTTTTTTTTCAAAACATATATACTATAATATTTTAATTTATTCAATATCTATTTAATAGATTTAATTGGGACATAAAATTCCTTCAAATAAATATTTTTGAATTAAGTACAGTAATGTTTGCGTTAGTTGTGTTAGTGCTAATTTTTTTATTATTATATTCTTAAAATAAATGTGATATAAGTATATTTTATATCTGAAATTACTTTTACCATTATTTTTTTTTATTTAACAGTTTGTTATAAAATGGAAATAAGAAAATGTAATAAACATAGAACGTAGAAAACTTTATTTTAATTAAAACTATTTTTTTATTTATCAAACACGAAAAAATATTTTTCAGAAATATTTTTAAAAATATTTTCAGACTCAGGTATCAAGAGGGAACCACTTTTTTTTTAATTATAAAATGAGTAAGTTATGTTATTTACAACTTATAAGCTAGTCTTAATTTTGTGCACCTGCACACAAGATTTATAATTTTTTTAAAGCTAACGGCTTTAACAATTATTCAATTAGTTGAAAGAAAAATACGCAAATAATTATCCCGGAAAGTAATTAATAAATAATAACATTAAATTATTTTTAATATAATAATTTGATCGTGGATCATAGTATAATTTAGGCTAAAAATACACTCAATATTATAAACTATTTTTAGAAGTATACTCAATATCCTAAACTATTAAGTAGTACAATTTTATCCCAATCTAATCAAAGTGGAACAATTATATTCAATCACTAACGGATGTTAACCTCTCATGTATTTTATTAGATATTTGAATATTATGTTTTTTTAATACTTATGCATAATTTATAGGATAAAGGTATGTCTAATATTTTAAATTAATTTTAAAGGAGTAATTAATATCCTAAAATATTTAAGGGTGCAATTAGCACCCCAAACTAATTTTAGAGGTGTAACTAGCACCTTAAAATATTTAAATTGGTACAATTTTATTTTTTTACTAATAAAAATATAAATTTACGTTCGATCCATATCACGCAAGTTTTTTATTTCAACATATTATTATTTAAAATATCATATATGTCATATTATTTAAAAAATAATAGTGAATAAATCCTAAAATTGATATTGTATATAATTCATATATAATGATTGAAAAATTTTATAATTTATTTAGTACAATTTATTAAAATAATATTATACATGTAACTTTTTAAATAATATTAAAATTAAAAATTTATGTGGTATGTATCAAATAAAAATTTATATTTTTATTATTAAAGTGATAAAATTATAATAATTTAAATATTATAGAATATTAATTGTACTTCTAAAATTAGTTTAAAATACTAATTATATTTTTAAATATTTTAAAATATTAATTTTTTTAAAAAAATTAATTAATTTAAAGTGTTAGATATATTTTTATTCTCATTTAAAACCTATTATGGTGTGGTGGTGGGGAGTGTTTTGAGAGTTGGTAATGGGGCCAACGGGGCAAGGATGGGGTTGAAGAATTAGGAAAAGCGGTGGCTCTTTATTTCGGCTTTTCAGATGGCAATTTTATAAATTATGCATAAGTATTAAAAAAGTAATGCTCAAATGTCTGATAGAGTAAATTGAAGTTAACATCAGTTAGTGTTTGAGTGGAACTGCTCCACTTTTATTATATTTATATTATGAGTAAAATTATATAATTTAATAGTTTAGGATATTGAACGTATTTTTATCCGATAATTTATTATAAATATACCAATTAATTTATATTAAAAATATATAAAATTGTAAGTTGGTTCCGGGAGAGGCTGACGTGACATAATTCTAAACCATGGCTGAGTCTCTCCGAAAAAGAAAAACACAACTCTCTCTTCCGCTAATGGTTACCCACCGGCTCCTGAGAAAAGCCTCGTTGCCTCGTGTCTAATGTCCTAAATACCCTTCCATTGTCTCTAAATTGAAATTCTCCATCGATGATGCGAAGGATATTAGGGAAAGACAAAAATAAAAAATTACATTCAACTTTTTACCAACACTTCACGCTATTATAATCATCTCTCGTATAAATATAACATGTTAGATATTTTATAATTTATTATAAAATATCTTATTATTATTATTTAATATAAAGATTATATTTTGATGTTACAGATAATATTAAGATTATTTCTTACTCTTTAAGACATTAGAGTTTCCTAATATCAAATAAAATATTTTTTAATTATAATTCTTATATTAGTTGGATCAGAGTCAACTTTAGAGTTTATACTCAGTCTAATTATCTATTAGTAATTTTAATATGAGGTTATAAATATAATAGACTGAATTATTACATACAAAATCTATTCACTTACTTTGAGATTCCCTGATTATATTTTTTATTTTTAATATTTCTATTTTAGATTATGAGTTGACATCTCTTCTATTATTTAATTTTATGATTTCAGTTAATCCTATTAAAGACCATGAGTACAGTAGATTGTAGTTTCAAAGCATGAAGAGTAGTATTTATTAAAATCTTCCACTGTTACTATGATGATTTAGAATTTTTATATATCGGTGTGTGCTTAATATAGATTTCATTTAACACAATATATATATATGTGTGTGTGTAGTGTGTAACTTTTCGCTTTAGTATTTCTTATTTGTTATGATATATCTTATATGATGAATTGATTTTACTATTATTATGATTACTTTTTATGATCACAATCTTTTAATTTTATTGTGGAATTTAATTTAATTTATTAAATTAATATTATGTGGAAAATAATGTATAATTCTTGAGAATACATAATTTCAGAGAATGCTATTTTTTAACGCGACACTATTTTTCAAAGAAATAGGGGTTGTTATATGTTTTATGGATCTATCTATTTAACAAACTACACCCAATTAACCATAATTAATTACTAAAGCTGATTAGGTCATTTAAATTAAAACCTACGCCATCACATTCACTTATATCCATATCTAATCTAAATGTATTTCGTTTGATCCATAGTTATGTATCAATTGATGTTGGTTCAATTTTATTATAACATGCTAATGAAAAGTTGGTATAAATAGTAAGAAACTGTCTCATATTTTATAAGAACGCGAGTTTAATTTTTATTGTTATTATGAGAGCTCATTTAATAGGCGATATCGTAAGTTCTCTATAAGTGCTATCTGAATCCTGAGACTGTGCCCTGTTTGGATAGGGGACCGGTATCAAATCTACCTAAATTTATTTGTAACAAAAAAATTTGTTAAAACACTAATTTCAATCTTGTTACATGCCCAGTTGATTGTTATATGTTTGATTGGTCATGTTTACTCTTTCATGCAAATATTATAAAATGAGTAACATTCACTTTATCTCAATTAGGAAATCACGTTCATATAAAGATGTAAGCCTCCAATATAAGTGCCTTTTTATTGGGGGAAAAATAATAATAAATTGATATAATGTATAGAAATTATTATAAAATATGAAGTTTATGGAGACAGAGTATTATTTGTAAAGTAGAAGATCATAACTCATTTGAATTCATATTTATTGACCCTTGCTACTATTAATGTACTAAAAGATATAATTAATGCAATAGATATAAACTCTTTGTTTTTTTTTTTTTATAATTTTGATGCCAAATGTATCAAAATTATCTTATATTCAAAACAGAACAGAATGTAGTCCTAAATTTAGGTTGAATAATGACTTCTCTAGTTAATAGTAATAATTGCACTTTAATACAGGGAGAGACGTTACAGTTGATCCGCTGTAAATTACATCATACGATGAGGGTAATATGGCCATTAAAGTTCATCCATTTCGCAACGCATCCCGGAGCTTTAAAAAAGCGAGTAGCCTCCAAAACGAGAGAACTTCTGAGCCAATAGCCTCCCAGAACCTCATAAACCCTCATCTCTGAATCTTCACTGCAACTCATCAGCTTCTTCGAGGGAGAAAGTTAGAGTGAGAAAGAGAGAGTTTTTGATATCAATGGCGACTCACCTTCCCGACCACCTTAAGTGTCCGATTTCCCTTGAGATAATGTCCGACCCAGTTATCCTTTCCTCGGGTCACACCTTTGACCGTGCTTCTATCCAACGGTGGCTCGACGCCGGTCACCGGGTTTGTCCAATTACCAAATTACCCCTCCCTGATCACCCTTCCCTCATCCCCAACCATGCTCTCAGGAGCTTGATTTCCAACTATGCTCTCATTTCGCCTCTACAGAAGCAGCTGCCTCCCCAACCTGAAACCCTAATCTCCTTGCTCACTTCTCGGTCTTCACCCTTGGAATCTAAAATTGAATTACTAGACCAACTCACCCGTCTTTCCAAGCGTGACTCGGTGTTTCGCCGGCGGTTGACTGAGTCAGGGGTAGTGTCGGCGGTGCTGAACTGCGTTGACTCCCGTGATTCTGGTCTTCAGGAGAAGGCCCTCTCCTTGCTATTGAATCTAAGTCTTGACGATGATAACAAGGTGGGCTTGGTGGCGGAAGGTGTGATACGTCGAGTTGTGGCTGTTCTGCTGGGGGGCTCACCGAATTGCAGAGCGATTGCAGCAACTATGCTGACAAGCTTAGCGGTTGTGGAAGTTAATAAAGTCACGATTGGTGCATACCCATGTGCGATTGAAGCTCTGGTTTCGCTTCTTCGGAATGGTAAAGGAAGAGAGAAGAAGGAAGCTGCCACGGCGCTTTATGCCATCTGTTATTTTGCTGATAATCGAAGGAGAGCTGTAGAATGTGGGGCTGTTCCCATTTTGCTCGGAACCGCTGATTCTGGGCTTGAGAGGGCTGTTGAAGTTCTAGGTATTCTGGCTAAGTGTAAGGAAGGTAGGGGACAAATGGAAAGCTACCATGGATGCATACAGATTATGTCTCGGGTTTTGAGGAATGGAAGCTCGAGGGGAATTCAATATGCGCTGTTGGCATTGAACTCTCTTTGTTGTAGTAGTGAAAAAATGAGATTAGAGGCCGTAAAAGAAGGAGTTTTGCAGATCGGTCTTGCGTTGCTGGATGATGATAACGAGAAAGTAAGGAGAAACTCGGCCAATTTGATTCAGGTTCTGCGTGGAAACCAGTGGACAAGTTGATATGAAAATAAAATCAAATCAAATCAAAATATTTTTAGATGATGAAAAGATACAGTTTTGAAAAGAAGATTTCTTGTCCCCTGTGAAGGTGAGTTTGGGTTTCTCTTTGTTGACTCTACCCTGTTGGGGAGTTCCTGTACAAAAAGAAGATAATTTTTTTTGTGGTAATAGGGTTCTTTTGTGTCTTGTACATTTGAATAAAGATCTATGTTGTTGGCTGTTAGAATGAGAAGGTAGCCAACCAATCCTCTGAACTGTAATCTTTCAAAGTTACAGAATTTTTCTTTCAATCAAGGCTGGTATGCTGGGTTAATAATATCTGGCTGTCTTATTGTTTTCCAGCTACATCAATTACCCAAGATTAATTGTCAATGGGAACATATGTACCTGCTCATTTTGATGTGCTTCAAATGATACTTAGAGTAAAAACTACAATCTCCAAACATAATTCAGAAGTAATGAGACTCTTGGGACAGAAAACGGTCAAAAAACATCCAGACATGCTTGCTGACTAGACTATCTTGTAAGAAAGTTAACTTCAACTATTGAACTTTAGCAGGAAGACTCCTGCTATTGAAAGAGGATTATGTTACTGGAAGATCAAATTTTCAGAGTAATCTCTGCTTTAACCCAGAGGATCACACGGTCTGTGCACTCATCTATGGCATGGATATAATAACTCTAAACATGAATTTTGATGCCCAAGTCATAACGGAAGTACGTTTTTATATACGAAGTAATATGCTGCAAATTGATAGTTTTTAACATTCTCATGGGATAATTCTGATATGTTAAGTAGTTGTTATTGACAGAATGTTTTCTTGAATTGTTCACACATCATGCACAATTCAAGTGTTTATTTTTATACCCTCATTATATAATGCGTTACTACAATGGATTCCATATCTGTGCTTCGAATTATTTATCACATAATCATGAACAGTCTAAGTTCCTCACAATATGAAAAGATAAAAATCCATCTCATATAATTAATTATCTTTTTTCTTATCCATAACATGAGAGAGATATTCCTTTTGTACCATGGTAGAGAACAAATTGCTGGTTTGGTCTACAAGTGTTGCCAGTACAAAGTTTTGTGATCTTATGGTGGCAACAAACTTCAGCTTGTTGGTGAAAGTTAAGTACAAATACCAAAATTGAATCTCCTGAATACCAGTACACTTGAGTTATTTTTAGACTAAACGGCATTGCTATGCTCCCTTTCATTGTTCATCTCATCTATTATTCTTTTTCTTGTTTAAAATCCTTTTGCTTTTGTGTTAGTGGCGTGCCGTCACCATGGAAATTCTTTTCTTTTACTGAACAAAGAGCACTTTGTAGTGTCCCTCTTGAGAAATTCTTTTCTTTTACTGAACAAAGCTGTGGATGCTCTCTGCTCTGGTTTCTGTCATGTCACATCATATCAATCATTCTGAGTTTCTCCCCGATATGAAGTTATTGAAAAATGACAAAGCTCCAGGAAAAGGGCAGCAAGTCTATGGAAAAAGACGAGCCATATAGCCTATAACCGTTAAGTCACGTAACTTACATCATCATGCACCTGAAATTTCGTACCCTAGTAGTGGAGCTATAACTGCCAACTCTTTGAAATTCAAGTTTTCCAGTTTTGTTTGTAAAATCGCGTACATTATAATGACTTTGAACTGTCTTGGATATTTATTCAATACTGTTATGCACCATTCTTTTTGACTTTGCAGGGTGAGACCTGGTCGGAAATCTGATATCTCTCGTTGGAAATATGCTGAAAAGTCAGGTTGCTGCACCGTTCATTTTAGGGGTGTGTGTGTGTGTGTGTATCTTAGTATCTTAGTTAGCTTCCCTAGAAGAAGCATGTTTGACCTACTTGATTGGGAGATATTTATCTTTTTTGTGTGATCCTGTTTGCCTTGTTTGGCAGGTGATTATATTTATATTACTCACCTATTTAATTTTATTTTAAACTATAGTTTAAAAAAGACTTATAATTTAAATCTTAGTTTAAATTTTTTTAAAAATAAACAGTCATATTTATCTATAAATATTTTTGAACAAAGTTATGGTTTTGAATAAGCTATTGAAACTAACTTTTAAAATAATAAAAGAGCTTATGGATTATCTAATTACTATCCTACTCTTACTTTTTTCTATACACTCTCTCCTCTCTCATACTTTTTCTTATACCCTCTCTCTTCTTTCTTCTCTCTCCTCTCTCCTCTCTCTTCTCTTTTCTCTACCTCTCTCCTCTCTCTTACTTTTAATCAAATCATACCATTTTTTATAATTTACCAATATAAAAAGTTATTCTAAAAATAACTATCTAAACACTTATTTATTCATAACTATTTTTTTTCATAAACTCTTCTCTAAACGCCCTTCTTTATAAGCTGTCCATAAACCCTTTTTTTCATAAGCTATTTTTTAAAATTTTATCCAAATATATCTATAGTTGTTTAATGTCCATGTGAAGAGACTTTGGAGCTGCATTTTCTGTTTTTTTTTAATGTAGGTAAGTTGAATCTCAACAATCTACTAAGATCAAATTTATCTCTAAATTTATAAAATATTTATAAAAATATTTATAAATTATATATTAATAAGTTTTTATATTATCAATGAGATTTAAATTCGTAATTTTACTAGCTATATTAATAAATTATAAGTTAATTTTTTGTTAGCTGTCTTAATATTTGTTGACAATTTTATAGCTGCATTTTACGGTAGTTGTGAGTTCTTTTTTTCTTTCAAGTTAGACATAGAAGATATCAATCATAATAATGAGTTATATTCTCACAAAATAAAAGAACGTATGACCGACATGGATGATGATAATGATCTTGTTTTTCAACATGTGGACGCAAAATTTAGTTTCATGGAGAAGGACAATGTTATATAATGTCACGAGAATTAGTTTGGTCAACACCTAATTTCTATGGTCTTTGGTGGCTTTTTTTTTTATACGTTTGCTTCTTTTCATACTTTGCTTTTTTTCTTTTTCTTTTTTGTTTTGTTAATTGCGGAATGATTCCTTGCCCACTGGAAGAGTCAAATAAAGATGAGGCTATAATAAGAAATATAATATAATATTTATTAAATTTTAATAGAAGATAAAGTTAGTTGACTTTGATCTGTGGAGTAATTGACCCTTGATACTAGGGCTGTGCAAGATGCCCATGGCCCGGTGCACCCACCCGAGCCCAGCCAAAAAATGCCCTGCCCAGCCCGGTAAAATATGGCCTAAAAAAAAATAGGCAATTTCGGGCAGGGCTAATATTCGGGCAGGGCTGGGCATCGGGCAGGGGTTACTGCCCTGCCCATTTGGCCCGGCCCGGTGATATCAAAATGCTTCTTATCACATTCAGATTTCAGATTTCAAGGTGCAGTTCAAACATTACACGAAAGACGGAAAGAGGGCTCGCGCTTTAGGGTTCATTGTTTTCTCTTGTCGGCTATCAATTCCTCTCCCTGAGCTCACGAATCGTGATCGCCAATCTCCATATCTGCAGTCACAGTTTTGCTTCTACAGTTTCGTCTTCCAGTTCAGCACTTTACGTCTTCACCCACAGTCCCACACCACACTTAAGCTCTGCCAAAATCTCCTCTCTTGATCGCCATATCTGCAGTTCTGCACAAATCATTCAAAGGAAGGAGAGCTCAGTTCAGCTTTTTCAGGTACTATATCCCTCCTCAAGGGTTTTTTAAATTTTTGAACAAGATCCATAGTTTTTAACAGTTTTCAAATTACATTGCAGTCTGCGTTTGTCTTGAGTTTTCTGCAAATAGTCAGTCGCTGTGTTCTTGTGTCGCGACATTGACTCATTGGTGTCGCGACCTGATTGTTTTTGTTCTGTGAAATACTGAAATTTAATTACTCTGCGAAAACAAGTCGCGACCTTTGACACATTTAGACGCGACTGCTGCTCTCTGTGATTTTGTGTCGCGACATTTAAAACTCGTCGTCGCGACTGTTTCTCTCTGTCATTTTGTGTCGCGACCTTTTAGACTTGTAGTCGCGACTAATGCTCTCTGTCACTTGGTGTCGCGACCTTTTAGACTTGTAGTCGCGACTAATGCTCTCTGTCACTTGGTGTCGCGACCAAGAAACATTTCATTGCGGCTAAAAACTAAAATGCAAACAAGAAACTAAGGAAAATAACTCAGGAGACAAACAATTACTAGGGAACTAATTACTTGGCTCCCCGGCAATTCTGTATTTTAATATTTTAATTATTAATTTCAGGTTAAATGGATGATCAAGCTTCTCATGTTTCACCATTGTCTCTTGAAGATACTTCAACTTCAACCTCTTTTAAAAATTCTAATACATCACCAAGTGAAGGTCTTAATACTCCTACGCCTCCTCTTCCTCCTCCTCCTCCACCTACCTCTCAATCTCTCCTCCCCCATCCCCACCCTCCTACTTTTCATGCTCCCACTCCCACCACCACCACCACCCAAACACAAGCAGAATTTGTCACACAAGAAACAAATATTGAAGGTGGGGGTACAAAGAGAAAGGAAAGAGAATCCAAGCACACATCAGAGGTGTGGGATCACTTTGTTAGATTGCCATTAGAAGAAACTAATGGGAAGCACTTAGCAGCTTGCAAGCATTGCCATACGACTTATAAGGCTGATCCAAATCGCCATGGGACACATTCTTTGTTGAGGCATATTCCAAAATGTAAAGCAAACCCAAACAAGGCCACTACAGATAGAAGGCAATCTATGTTAACTCTTTTGTCTGGGGGGTCGAGTGGTCAAGGAAGATCGGTGGTAGCACATCTATATAATGAGAAGCGATGTAGAAGAGCTTTAGTTGAATTCATTATATCGGATGAACAACCATTCAGAATTGTTGAGAAGCCTGCATTTAAGAAATTACTGAATAAGTTTGAGCCCCGCTTTCCAATCCCTTCAAGAACAACAATTGGAAGGGATGTGTGGCAGTTATATCTTGGGGAAGTTAAATTATTGAAGAAATTCTTACAGCAAAGTGCTAAGCGTGTTTGCCTTACCACAGACTGCTGGACATCATGCCAAAATTTTAATTATATGTGTTTGACAGCACATTTTATTGATGAGGATTGGAAGCTTCACAAGAGGATCTTGAATTTTGTTATGATTGAAAATCATAGAGGTGATACTATAGGGAAGACCATTGAGCAATGCTTGTTGCAGTGGGGGATTGAAAATATCTTTACCATAACTATGGATAATGCCTCGGCTAATGACACAGCTTTGGTATATTTGAAGAGGCGTTTAAGGAGTTGGAAAGGGTTACTTTGTGATGGGGATTATATACAATTAAGGTGTTGTGCCCATGTCCTTAATTTGGTGATTAATGAAGGTATCAAAGAGATGAAGGATAGCTTTGAAGCCATTCGAAGTGCTGTTAGATATGTTCGTTCTTCTCCTTCACGCTTCTTGAAATTCAGAACTTGGGCTGAAGCTGAAAAAATAGACACTAAAAGCCTTGTTTGCCTTGATGTAAACACTCGATGGAACTCATCATACTTGATGTTGGAAGCTGCTATGAAGTTTCAAAAAGTATTTGATCAGATGCTTGATGAAGATAATGACTATATTTTCCACTTCAGCTCAAGCACTTCAATCTCTAGGCGTGGTGCTAGGCATGGCCAAGATGACTTCTCTGGTCCGATTAGTGATGATTGGGATAATGCTAAGATCTTCATCAAATTCTTGAAGGTATTTTATGACATTACATTGAAATTTTCAAGCTCCCTTTCTGTAACATCAAATGAATGTTTCCACCAGATTGCACGTGTTCAGAAAATGTTGCAAAAGAATATTATGAACAGAGCTAATAATTTTTTGGGAGACATGAGCATCAGTATGCAGGCAAAGTATGACAAGTATTGGGGTCAAGCAGATAATATGAATCCGTTACTATTTGTGGCTGTAATTTTGGATCCTCGTTATAAACTAGCCTATATCAATCATATGTTTGACGTCCTTTACATTGACCCTGAAGTATGTTCACTTATGAAGGAGAGGGTCAAAGATTGTTTGTATCGGTTGTTTGATGAGTACTCTACAAGGGTTTCTACTGAATTAGGGATTGTTTCAACAGGTGCAACAGGTGCAATTTCATTGCCATCTTTTGATGATGATGATGATGATGATGATGATGATGATACTAAGGATCCTGGTCATAAGTGGTTAAAATCTATAAAAATAAGAACATCTACTGATCCTCAAACTGAGTTAGATAGATATATTGTAACTGACTCAAGAGATGAAATCCCTTTTGCATCTGAGTTTGACATACTTTTATGGTGGAAAGCTAATTCTCAAAAATATAAAATTCTCTCCCACATGGCACGAGATGTATTGGCTATTCCAGTTTCTACAGTTGCTTCTGAGTCTGCCTTTAGCACTGGGGGACGTATAGTTGATCATTACAGGAGCTCTTTGTCTTATAAAATGACAGAAGCACTGATTTGTAGCCAAAATTGGCTACAAGCTGGCCAATCTATCAATGATTTAGCTGACAAACTTCGGGAGTTCGATAATTTTGATGAAACGGAAAATGTCATTCAGCTTGCAGGTAATTTTTTTTTTAAGCTCATAAATTGTTGTATATATTTTACTTTATAATATGTATTATGTAACGCAGTTTTTCTTTTATTTTTTTTTCTGGATGCTATGATTGGAAGGGAGAATATGATGACTACTGATGACTGAAGATCATTTTAATTGTAATGGACTTCAAAACTTTAATTACCTTGTTGTCGCCTTGTTTTTTGTTTATTATAAATATTTTTTAAATCTTTAAGACATAAATATGGTATTATTTTAGAAATTTATGATTGCAGATTTTTTTCTCACAATATGAGCAGGACATCACTATCTGGGCATGCCCAGCCCGCCCATGCCCAGCCCGACATAGTTAGGGCTTTTACAGGGCAGGGCCGGGCACCGGGATGCAAAATGCAGCCCATGCATTTTTCGGGCAGGGCACCGGGCGGGGAGCTGCCCTGCCCAGCTCTGCCCATGCACACCCCTAGTTGTTATGAATGCAAATGTGGAGTGTGAGTGACATAAAACAAATGAATAGCAAAAAAGAGGAAACATTCAATAATGGTATGGCCCTTTGAGGCTAACATTCTGCTCCCATCCCCTATCATCACCGACTTGAATGCTCTCTCCTCCCTCCACTTCACATTCCCTTCTCTTCCATTGATGAGAAAACAACTCATACTCTATGAGAGTACGTTCATTTGAATCATGCTCACTTTGTCTGTGGAGAATTCTTAAATACTTCCATAAGCATTTTTAAACATCAATATTATTTAATGGATTTGACACCTAACTCATTTAATAAACTTTCACTTGACCAAACAAAAGCTATCCATAAAATATGGAATTTGTAGGTATTTTGTTGTTGAGGGCCCCATTCCCCTAAGACCTCTATTTTTTTTTTGTTACAAAAAATTTTAAAAAAAAATTAAGTTTATCCACAATTTAAGAATAGGGTAGATTCTTCATTCCTTTTAAATAATATATATATATATATATATATATATATATAGTGAAGGATAGAGATCATTGATATTGGAATCCAGCGGAGTCCTTTTTTAGTTGCATCCCACTCTAAAGACTTTTTATTCCCATCACTCAATATTCTTCCTCAAACCCAATCCAAATCCAAATCCAAATCCAAATCCAAATCCATATCAAACCAAAAATACGGGCCATTCACAAATGATGGAGGCTTCTTTATATTCACTCTCTTGATCTTTCTTACTACACACACACATGTAATAATTTTGTATACCAATAGTATTCTCTGTCTCCATCAAACCACCTCTTTTCTTCTACAAAGTTGTCAACTCAACGAGTAGATTAATTATCCTATGCACTTGCATAATTTAGTTTTCAATATCATTTATATATATAACTAAAAGTTAATATAATTTTGATCTCTCAAATTTATCTTATTTTATTTTTTATTTCTCAAATTTTTTTTATTTAAAATATCAGTTCCTATAATTTGATAAAAACTCGTACCTTTTTGTCTCTAAAAGTACTAAAACCTATAATTTAAAATTTAAAAAATTAAAACTAAAATAAAAATAAATTTAAGAGATCAAATATTATATTAATTTTATAATTAAATATAAAGTTACAACGAACTGGGTTGAGTGTATCGAAAAAAAATTATCTTTAACAATATGATAAATAAAAGTTTGAATCTTTATGAAAAAAAAATGTCCTACAATACCCACAACATGATATTTCTATTATGAGAATACCTACTTATATTTAGTCAAAAAAATATGCTAAGTTACAAACAACCAAATCACGCAACCCAACAAGCACTATTTATAATTAATATACATATTTTAATCTCTAGCAATTAGTTATCAGTTGAAAGATATGGCGTAAATTTTTCAAAAAAAAAAAAATATTTTGGTTTCAATTTATGTATTATTAGAAGATATTAGATAATGGAGATATTGGCAGGAGTAGACGAACAAGAAAGCCTTGTCCTTGGTCTACTTTGGAATGTTCATGATCTATTAAACTATTGACTAATCTTTTATACTTCAAGAAAAAAAAAACGATTTGTTTTATAATAACAACGACGAACTGATGCGACTTCAACAACCACCCCAATAATATGATGTAACTGACCCACTAATCATGCATCACCCACCATGAACTTGAACAAATCATCATATTAATATTTTACGGGATAAAGAATATTGTCAATAATGACAAATAAATAAATCAAAGAAAATGATTAAAAAAAATCTTAGCCATATATTGGGTCACTTGCAAATGATTTTACTTCCTTTTTTCTAAAATAGGTGCAAGCACCATTAATTTTCAAAAGAAATAATTAATTGCAATTGGTTTAGGCTACTAAAGGGAAGGGAATTCCATAAGAATTAAGATTGAATTTGAGTGTTATGAATACAAAATTAATTTTTTTTGTTTATTATTTAAAATTTAACACTTTATTCCAGCCTTACCAACAAAATTTAACACGACTCTTGAGATCAATTAATAATAGAAAAATTGTTGAAAGATTCTTATTAAAAAAATCCCAAAAACATTTATTGCAAAAATTTCTCCTTGGGCAATATATTCTATAGTAAAGGATTTTTAATTAAATAAATAATAATAAATAGATAAATTAAAAGATGTAGAGACGAGAGAGATTGTCACAGACGGCATAAGAATATAAATACAGGTGCTCTTTCTTTCTCAGCGTCGTCAACGTTTGATTCTCCAATACAAGCTTTTGGTGTCTTCGAGCAACACACAGAGCAAGATGGTTACTAAAGTTTACATTGTGTAAGTGATTCTTCCTCTTTTCTATTTCTTTCTTTTGTGTTTGTTCTGATTGAGCACCATCAGCTCTTTCGAATGTGACCGGAATTTCATTTCGTTTTCTTGTTTTCCCGATTCTTTTCGCTGCACTTCTATAAAGTTCATAGATTTCCTCGTACTGGACTCTGGGTTGTTTCAGTTTCTCCGTCGATTTCACTAGCGAAATGATTGATGGGAGGATTGTTCTTATTAACTAGTTGCGGAGTTACTGTCCCTTCTCGTTTTCGCGCGCTGTGTTATCATTCTGAACATCGGCGATGATGTGCTCAGAATTGAACGCAAATTTTCTTGGATAGAGTAATTGCGAAATATGAATTGGGAAGTAGGTCTTTCTTGCAGTAAGCTTTTTCTGCATTACATGTCTTAAAATAGAATAATTTCCTGGAGGAAACTAAACTATAATTTCATATTGTTCGCCATCATCTTTTTCAATGGTGTTTGGATCCCATGGAATCGCATCATATTTATTTGCTGTTTACCATCAATTGAATTCTTGAATGAAGTGGTTCTAGTTCTTGGAGTTGTGTGGAACCGGAAACTAATGATGGTATCGAATTAAAGAATCACCCGGTGAACTATGAATATTCATTATGGTGCTCAATTCTTCTTAAGGTCATATCCAAAGAAAACAGATTATAGTTCAGTTGTGTATTCATCTTGTAATCGGTCATTTCTTCTTCATGGTTTCTCTTTTATCCTTTAGGGAGCCTTCTTGTCCTGTATGCTACAATTCTAATGGTTATTAAGATTCAGATTCTTGCTGCTCTGTATTGACAATTTTTAGATTTTCCACCACGTCCAGTGCACAAACACAAGGTAACAATCCAAAAAAGATGGAAAAAAAAGCAAGAGAAAGAGAGTTTTGACCTATTGCGTGGTGCTGGTTGTTTCACGGGTAATCAGCTGAATTATAGAGAAAGTAAGACATGATTGTGAAACCTGACCTACCTTTTGACAATAAGGTTTATAAAGTGTGATAGGCATGGTGGTGAGAAGAACGCAAGCCTCCTTTTTAAGAAAGTGCGGTCGTGGAAACAATCATCATTGATGGTTGTTCCAGCTACATAAACTATAATGATTGGTCTTTATTTCCTTGGATTGCAATTCTGCTAATGTTATGTCTCTTTAGTCTTTATTTCATTCCTGTTTATTTTTTTTTTCTAACAATGGAGGAAAGCTTCACCTGATAATTTCTTACTGTAGGGAATGTAAAGTCAATGTCATTCTGTCTTGGCAGCTACTAATGTCCTTATAGTTTCCCCTACATGATAACACTGTTTCCTGTAACACACCATAGATCCTGGGATAAGAAACACACTGTTCCTGATAGGCTTATTTATCTTTTATGATGAGTTTCTAGATCCTCGGTTTCAACTAAAATCAACATCTGTATTTTAATTGCTTCCTATATGGATAGTTTCTACCATAAGGCCTATAAGAACACACTTATATTTTCCTTCTGAAGTTATAATGGGTGACTCATTTGAAACTTACACTATATGTTTAGTTACTATTCTATGTACGGACATGTTGAGAAGCTGGCTGAAGAGATAAAAAAAGGAGCTGCTTCTGTGGAAGGAGTAGAAGCAAAACTCTGGCAGGTATTGAATGATTTTGTTTTGTTTGAAAGTATTACAATATACTTCTTATAAGTTCTTCTTTTTCCTTTTTCTGTTTCTGTTGGGCTGGTGTGAGGGGAGAGAAAAGTACTTATTGAGAACACAGCTTTTAAATATACTTGTATGATTGTATGACAAGTATGTATGTGTGCAGAGTAAATTATTTTAACAATATACTTCATATTCTTTGTTGATTGTCTTCTAGTCACCAAAGTAACCAAACAATCAAAGTAAATTATTCAATTAAGTATCATAATCTATTACAAACTCATGAGAGACCATCCTTATGGTTATCTGAACTGAACAGGTGCCTGAAACACTGCCACAAGAGGTACTCGGGAAGATGGGAGCACCACCAAAGAGTGACGTGCCAATTATAACTCCCAATGAACTAGTTGATGCAGACGGGTTGTTGTTTGGTTTTCCCACAAGATTTGGATTGATGGCCGCTCAATTCAAAGCCTTCATGGATGCAACTGGAGGCTTATGGCGAACTCAGGCTCTAGCTGGAAAACCCGCCGGACTTTTCTACAGCACAGGATCTCAAGGCGGTGGACAAGAAACTACCCCGTGAGTTACCAAATCTGTATGATCACCAAAAGCCAATTATAACACATGATCACTAATATTGTGCTTCTGAATTTGTTCAGATTGACATCCATTACTCAGCTTGTTCATCACGGGATGATTTTCGTGCCAATTGGATACACATTCGGTGCCAGCATGTTTGAGATAGAGAAGGTGAAAGGAGGGTCTCCATATGGTGCTGGTACATTTGCTGGGGATGGCTCAAGACAGCCTTCTGAATTGGAATTGGGCCAAGCTTTCCATCAGGGCAAGTACTTTGCAGGCATTGCCAAGAGGCTCAAGGAATCTTCTTCATCCGATTGATTTTTTTGTTTTTGTTTTACTGTTACATATTCTGCCTTGTGTTTCAGTTCCCTTATATTGTGAAACAGAATAAGATGCTAGCTGGGATTAAAAAATGAGAGTGAGAATGTGATATGATATTTTGTTGAAAGTAATTGTTGTCACAGTGTAACTTGGAATACAATATATTTTTTTTTTTGGTTGCCCACCCGGTTCACAGGAGCTTTGCCCCGACTACATCCGGATCCGACCCGCGTCGCGCAACTTGGAATACAATATTTACTACCACTATCAAGAATTTGTTTGCTTTGTATTTTGAGTGGTTGGGCTTTTTGGTTCTACTTGTTCTGCATAATATTAGAATTTCGAATCAAAGTGCTACTTGTCCATGGGCATTTTTAAGATCATTGGTCTGGATCCTTAATTGGACATGAAAAAAAGAAAAGAAAATCTTTTATTTGTTTTCTTGATTATTTTGTTTTATTTTACATTCTCCCAACATGTTTTTTTTTGGCTAAGCATAGGTATCCCTTTATAAGTAATCATATTCGAGACACTGTTAGACACTAAATGTGAGCACTTCTCTTAGTAAGGATTCGAACTTTAGTTTATTGCGTTGTGATGGACTAACCCTTTCTGCTAGACTCATTCAACTACATCCACAAGGGTTAAATAATGGTAGTGGGCTTTCAAGTTATTTTGAGACATTGAAACTATTTTGTTTTGTTTTTTTCTTACAAAAAAAGTTTAGGTGGGTTCGACACCGGTTCCCCATCAAAGCCAGGGCACAGCCTCAGGGTTCAAAGATCGTTTACAGAGGACTAACGAGATCGCCTAATAAAAGAGTCTCGCAACGGTAGCGGGAATCAAACTCACATCTTTATAAGATACGAACCCCGTTCCTCACTATCTATACTAACTTTTATTAGCTGTTTTGTTTTGTTAAGTGCAATGGAAGAGTGATATTTAGCTGTGGGTAAAGAAGTTAGTAATGGGCCGGCCCGTATCTTCTTGGGCCACTTAATCTTCATGGTCCTTTAAATTATTTGTTGTTTTTAGGCCCATTTAAATTTTTATTGACCCAAAAACAGAAAAACAAATCCTTACGTCTTGGTGCTATTAGAAATATTCATTATTCAATCATAAAATATAAAGGATACTTGTAATATATATATATATAATCTCCCGCACTAGTGCAAATGATTTTATTTTATTGATTAGAAAAAGAATTCTCCCGCGCAAGTGGAAGTGAACGTAACAGCGTTGTTGAAAAGAACATATGTTTTCAGGAACAGAAAAGGCTCTTTTCCTTCACGGTTGAGAATATTTAAAAAAAATAAAGTACTATCAGATAAATCCATATTTATACTACTTTACCAGTGAAAAGAAAAGACATAATAGAAAGAGAAACTTTAATTAGTATCAAATCTGAATACTTTATTGATTAATTAATATCGCCATCATCTTTTACGTATCTTCTTTTTCATTAAGAAGCATCGCTGTCCCTTAGAAAATTATGATTATAGTAATCCCAAAAACGCTTTAGTGGGTGGGTATAATTAATATCCATATAATACTCATGTTGCTTATTACTTGATTGAGTTTATCCACTCCAATCAATTGCTCAAATAATTAGACTTTTCAATAAAAAAACAAAAAAAAAATATCATACGGGATAAAAATGTGTGTGTTCTAAATATAGCATATGCACTGTGCAATGTGTCACCATATAGCACTATCTGAAAAGAAATGGTGATAATGAGATAGGAGACTGCAAATTAGAGACATGCACGCTTGCCCCCGCATATAAACATTAGTACAACAACAAATTAACAGAGCAAAAGGAAAAACAATTCAATATTTCACCAAAACATGGATAAGAAGAACAATGGAATACAACATATAATAATAAAATGATATACATACAGATTCATAACAGGAACAAAGGAGTTCTGTATTAGCCCCATCTCTGATAAATTCAGTTATGATTATGTGAAATTGAGCAGAATTTAGCAACAGTTACAAATGGCTCATATATATTCATCATATATCAGATAAAGTAGATTGCTTAGTCGTCATTATATTTATATATTCTCTTCCAGTGGTCAATAATCATCTGCCAGCCTGGTCCAGTATATTTGCTGTCATTCTCTGTAATTAGGTCACAGATCCTTTTCTTTCGATCTCTTTCTTCTCTTTTTTTTCTACGATCACCTCCAATTTCAGCTTGGATGTTGCTTCTTCCATTTTCCAAATAGTTAATAATGTCAGTTCTAAACCAATTTGAATCTTCTTCAGTGTGAAGCATATTTCTCAAGCGAGAGGAAAATGAAAAGAATATATATTGCTGACAAGAGAGAAAATGATCATGAGCTTTAAGAAGCCTCACTTTCCCTTCTTATATTATTATATATGTACTTCACAATAAACCTTCATACTTTAGAAGATTCCAACTGAATTTTTGACAGTCGTCTCTTTGGTGTGTGATTCTTCATCTTCTCTCTCTCTCTCTCACTCTCTCCCTCTATATATATATATCTATCCCATGAGATTGAGAGCTCCTCCATATGCAGTCGGCCATAACTCATTAGCCATCATCTCATACTTAGCAAGTGTGAATGTGCTCGATATCGGTGCCAAGCACAGCCCTTGGCTTCTTAAATCTTGCTTTGATTCTTTCTCATCACAACCCTGTTCCCCAATCAAACAAAAAAGGTTAATTGTTTAACCTTCCGATTATATATATAATAGGGATAATTATTGTACAGTCGCATAAATAATTTAATAATAATTAAAAAGTTCTATAATAAGTAAAAAGAATATAACATGTTGTCATTTCTTGTACTATATCGTATCATTGCATGATATTAACTTGTATTGAGACTTTTTAATGATTAAATTGCTTTTATGTAACTGCACACTAACTTGAATATTGTAATACCTGATAGTGTTGGACAGGAGTTCCGTTATTGTTCAAATATGAAGCACTCAAAACCTGAAATTTAAGACGGGAAAGTTCATATCAGAGTTTGTTTTTTATTATTTAGTTTGAATGCATCAATGAATTAGGGTTTTGTTTGAAGCCAGGTTATATATAGGAACATACACTGACTTGATCATGAAGATACTTGATGTACTCGATGGCTTCGTGGAGAACAGATGCTGTGTCAGTCTGTAAAAATCAACAAGAATATGATATATATAAATATATATATCGATCTTTCTTCTTACATAAAATCAAAGTACGTATGTATATATAATAAAACAAAGATTCAAATTCTGTCTCATAGCACACATGCGAGGAGGGGGGAAAAGTGAAAGGAAACAAACAGAGAAGGAAAAAAAAGCACCCACCTTTCCAAAAGGTGAAACCAATTGCTGAAGAGCAGTTATTCGGTCCCCTAACTTTTCTTTCCGAACCTGTCAATACAAATATATAAACTTGGTTTTATAACTACGACCAAAGTTGAATAAACCTCAGCCATCCCATCTGCGTCTGAAAAGTCAAAAAGCCTCATATATATATATATATGTATGTATGTTACAGAAAGCTAAGTACCTTGAAAGTTGGCAGAGGTGATGGGGTTTCAATTCTGGGCCTTTTGAATGCATCAGCTGATGGGTCATCACTAACATGAGCTTCTTCTCTTTTGTGCTGTAAATGGATCGTCTCAACGTTTAGTTGTGTTTTGGAAGTCGACAAAACATCCTAGCTAGACAAGAAATCAGATTCCAACATATTGTAACTACGAACTCGTACGTACGGCGCCACAAATATGCTCAGCTACAATACATGTGATATGCGTAAAAGTCTAAACGAATTTTTTGAAATACCATTAAGTGAATTGATATTTGTATTCTTGAAAGATGCACTTCGTTGAAAACATCAATAATATAATGCCATATCAACTTTGTAGAAAGTATCTCATTTTATTAAGCTCTTTAACGGATGAATACACACACACACACACGCATACATATCATGATTATGTGTAATTGAAACCCTAATATAATATATGTCACTTCAAGTATATATTCAGTTGTTATTAAGACATATTACTCTCTTCGGTCTAAATTATATGAGCTAGTTAATTTTTTTTAAGAGATTAAGAAAACTAAATAAATCAACTAGTTATGATCAAATCTAACCATTCAGGATTAATTCATATCATATGCTCTTCAATCTAACCAATTTAGTCAAATAGCTCTTATAGTAGTTATAATTAGCTGATTTATTTAACTTCATTAATCTATCTAAAAAATTCAACTAATTTTTATAATTAAGATATGAGGTAGTATAACAAAGTACTAATGATGTGGGTAATGTTACTATTTCAAGAAATATATTCTCTCTATATATATCATCATGACTATTTTTACTGAGATAATTAAACATTAAGAGGAACAAAAACAATAATTGGAATATATATAGATATAGCTATATATAGTGAATTAATTTACCTTGGTTAAGAGAGGCGTGTAACTGGTGGGTTTGCGTTCAAAAGTTTGAGATTGTGGGGATGAAGCCAAAACATGTGGTGGTGGTGGTGGTGGTACGTCATCAGCTGAAGCGTTATTCCAAAAAGGATTATTATTATTGTTGTTGTTTGAAAAGTGGAATCCAGCGAGCTGTTGCTTTGGCATTGAAGAAGGCTTCAAAAAGTGATCATGATCAGAGGGTTTGGACCAAGTTGGCGAAACTTGATTGGTTGAATTATAAGTAATGAAAGCCACAGAAGGGTTGGTGAAAAAGAATTCCTCTGGTTGAAAACGATGAAGAGGATTGTTGTGTTCATCATCATACAGGCCGTAAGAACTCAGATTCTGTTGATAATCTATGGCAAATTCCTGGTTCATGGTTTTCATTTCTGAATTCGAAGAATCTACACCACCACCCTCTTCTTCAAGCACAGATTGGAAATTATTGCTTTCTGGTCTCCCACTAGCAACAAAAACAACATAATTTATTCAAAAGATAAGGATAACACATATTTCTGGGAGAGGAAATTATTGAAGACTGGTAAACTTACAGTAAATTGGAAGAAGGAGAGAGGGCAAAGGCCAAGGTGGAATCCATTAATATGTTTCCATTATTATTTCCAGAAGCTGATGGTGATGATGATGATTCATTCTGGTTTTGCTTCGGCTGAACGAGAAAACCCAGAGAATCATTAGACTTGAGATCCACTAGATTATGATGAGTTTGCCATGAGCAACTAAAGTAATTGCCTCCGTCGTTATTTGCTGCAATAGAACAGAGTGATGATGATGAACAAGTATTCATCATATTCCACCAATTCCCGCCATAAATCATCCCTGCAGCTTCAAACTCTTCTGCCATGGCTCAATCTGTGTGTGTGTGTGTCTATATATATATATGCGCTCTTCTGAGATTGTATAGAATCTGAGGTTTGAAGAATGGGTAGGGAGGGATGAGACTTTTATATGTGAAAAGGTTATACAAGGGTACGAAAAGTGGATATTACCGGAACCTGGTTGACATAGTTATATATAATAAGGGCATGATTGCACAAATCACATAAGGATTACATTGATGCTTCGTTTAGTATACGGAATCATAAAGATATAATACAGGTACACTGAAATAATTTTAATAATCATAAAGAGAGAAGAGAGAGAGAGAGAGGGAATATTTTCCTACCAAAGAGAGAGAGAGAGAGAAAGAGAGGGAGAATTCAGAATTGTGAATCCAATTCTAATTCTCTCTGGTTAAAACTGTAATTTACAATAATGATTTTAGGAGTTTCAGACATTCTCTTGTGGAAAAACTTGTGTTCCTTATATGCAAAGGGATGTTTGATCATGAAAAGTGATAATGACCACAAACACACACACACACATACATATATATATATATATTATTTCAATGACACGTCTTGATTTTATTAAAATTATTTTAGATAATGAGTAGCTATATAACTTTCCCCCCACTTTTTGGTCCAAAAGATAAATAGTGAAATAATTATTAAATAAAAAAGAAAGATAAAAACTTGCGATATAAAGATGAAACTAGAGGACCATTTGATGGTCCATATCTTCACCTTCCTGGACCTCCTAGAACAATCAATCACGATCCTCATACCCAATAGATAAAAAGTCACCACTTTATGTTTTTAAATTTTAGATTTAATATATATATATTATATTGTATTATTGATTTTTCAGTAAGTTAATCAATTGCATTTAGTAAGCAAGGAAGGTGAAAGTGATAAGAAATGATGGGTCAAATATTTTCAACCAATTGAGACTACTTTCAATTTCAATAGAGGTCAACGGGTTAATGAGTTGCAAAATGCTTACAGTCAAATCCAGCAACGTTTGAGTCTCACCAAGTATCATTATAATCGAGCTGAGGAAAAAAGTGGGGAGAAAAAACAACTAATGTATTTAAAAATGTAAAGAAAAAAATTATGTTAAGTTGACTTTGGTTCTAAAAGCGTAGTTGGCGATGTCGTTCATATACGTTCCCATATAAAATTAAACCACGTATCAACAATATTGTTAACTCATAATAATATGATTTGAAAAATTGTAATTTTATATTTAAGCATTAATTGTTAAATGCTTAAATATAACGTTTAAAGTAACTATTAAGTGAAACATACCATTCATATTTTACAAAAAAATTATAATATATATTTTGCATTATATATATTGACAAACAACTATTTTTTACCAATTACTTTATTTCAGCACTAACGATCATTTATATTTGAACATTGTTAGATATTATATAAAGACAGTTCTTTGCACATTATTTTTTCTATACACAATATTTGAATATAAGGCTGTGCTTAAGATAAATCTAATCTTACATAATTAACTATGGCTGGTGGTAATATAGTGGTGCTGTGGTAATACTAATAGTAATAAAAATAATTATTATTGGCATTGTTAAGTGAGAATAAATAACATGTTATATATATATATTTATATAGAGAGAGAGGGAGAGAGAGACTAGTAGATAATACATATGAGGATGGAAATTTGGAACGGGCCTGGAGTTAATTTTGGAAGATTATGGGCGTCGTGTTGTGAATACAAAATGTTAGAATGCACATCAGGTACACCCAATAAAGCTGCTGTGCTCATGTCATGCCTCACGACCCTACTAGAATCCCCCTTTTTACTCTCTTTATTATCCTCCTCTCTTTTTTTTATTATTTGATAAATAATATAATTTTTTAGAGGAGAAGTGAAATCTTACACTTATTTTATTTATGGCCTGTTTGTATTAACTTTTAAAAAATAAATTTTAAAAAAAATAGATTTTGGAGTATAGATTTTGGGAAGAATAAATTTTAAAAATAGAAATGTTTGGATGATTAGTAGTAGAATCATTTTTTTTATATTGGTAAATTACCAAAAATGGTATGATTTGATTAAAAGTAAGAGAGAAGAGGGAAGGTAGAGAAGAAAGAGGAGAGAGGAGAAAGTGTAGAGAAGAGAGATGAGAGAGTAGATAGGGTGGAGAAGAGAGGGTAGAGAAGAGAGAGGAGAGATAGTGTAAGAAAAAGTAGGGGTAAAATAATAATTGGATAGTCCATAAGCTTTTTTACTCTTCTAAAAACTATTTTCAGTAGCTTATTCAAAACCATGGTTTTGTCTAAAATCACTTATAGACAAATATTACTGTTTGTTTAAAATTTCTCTAAATCAAAGCTTTGTCCAAAACTATAGTTTCAAACCATGGTACCAAACAGGCACTTGGTATAATAGAAATTATTTTTATTTTTGCTTTTATTTTTATTTTTAACATTTTAGACAATTTTAATTCTATAAAAAAATTATAAAATGAGATGATAAAAGTTAAAATAAAATATTTTAAACTATTTTATCTTAAGTTATAAAATTTTTGGACAACTTTAACTTTTTTTCATTTATAAAAAAATATTTTGAATAATTTTACCCTAACTTATAAAAAAAATATACATTAATTACATACTTATTTCTATCTTATCAAACAAACTTTTAAAATATATTTTTAACCTAGTTTTATTTATACTTCTACTTTTATTTTCACTTCCATTCCTATAAAAAAAATTATTTTATCCTATCAAAGGTACCGTAAAAGAAACATAATCATCCAATTTCACTGTCCTCCTCCACTAATCTTCTCCATCTTGGCCTCATCACGTCTGGCCATCTATAGCTTGCCGCCATTGACTCCAGTCCTTTGCCGTCATCGTGAAGCTTGCCTTTAGGTTTGCATTAATTTCAGCTCGCTTTTAGGCTCCAAGCTTCCAAGCTCACGTTAAGGTTTTGTCATCATTTCGTATAATTAAAGTTGTTATTTTTTAAACTGATCGAAATGGTTATTCATCTCCAGGGCACCACTGAAACTTAAAACTTCAAAACAGTAGTTGTCATTGCTTAAGGTTTTGTTGTCATTTTATATAATTACAGTTATTATTCTTAAATTGAAGTTGTCATTCATCTTAAGGTTACTATTTCCCAATAATTTTCCAATCGGGGCCTGGCTATCGAGAAAGTTTTTTATGTTATATTTTGACCTATTCATTTTGAACTTTTAATTAAAATATTCAAAGGGAAGAATGTGTGAATGAACTCTGCTTATGGGTTGTTGGTAATGGTTGTAAGCTCTTTTTTGTTTAATTTATTTTGGACAATAGGTAATGGTAAACTTATTTTAGTCAACGATAATTATGTCATTCAATATAATATTGTTGTTCATCTTCGTCTTTGTTATATATACATATATATATATAGTGGAGTTTTATAAATTTACATCTTGTGTGATCCATACAATGCACTATCAAGTGGTTCCTAACTAATCAATTTTATATCGATCTAGAATTTTCACAAATGAATAACATTCTTTTATAACTTATGAATTTAAATATTTTAAGAAATAATACATTTAATATATGATATAAATAAATATACATAATAGAAGGCCGGATATATATTTAAGATATTTTTTTGTTACAAAATTTTTGAAAATGGGTTTGATTTACCTACGATCTAAGGGTAAGGCGAAGTCTCCCTTCCTCTTAAACGATACCAATGTCGAGCAAAGCGAGCTATTAATTACCCTTAAATATAAACCTAAGCACTCAGGAACTAAAATGTTTTTCCAAACACTGTGATTGGAACCACAATAAAGTGGTACTCTCTAAGGATCTAACACGTTCTAAATAATCGTATGTCTCACCTCTTCACCAACTTAACCCAATTTTAGAAAACTAACTTATCTTTGGAATTCAAATTTTAGTTCAACCCGTGAAACACAATAAGCTTCTAGTTGATAATAAACCAAAACCAGGTGACCAGCATAGAATAAAAAGGTGGATTATATTGTTGTATATACACCTTTGATCCACATAATAAAGTTATTCTTCAACTCCATGATGAAATGAACTAAAGAAACTGTTTCCACTTGGATACACACCAACAATGAGTCAAATAGAATAATTGAGGTTCTGGAAGAAAGAAAGAATAATGGCACAGAAAAGTTCAGGATTAAATCAATTAAGTGGGATGCTACCAGATGGTTAAAGTATCAATGGATGAGGTCCAAGAACAAGTTGAAGATTATAAAATAATGGTATAATTGATATAGATTTCGCGTGGGCAATAAAATGATTATGCACTATTCTAGGGTACTTATGCCTAAATGTTCCATCATTTGCTAATTAGCTTTAATAATTAGTTTAGTCTTCACCCTCAAACAGTTCCATTGATTCACTCACTTTCGCTATATTTATAATTAATTAGATATATAGATTGTTGGTTTATTTATAAATAATAATACAAGTATATATACTAGCTACATCTTTATATGAATCTTGTATTGTAAATATTACACAATCATATAAATTTAATTGACTGATTGAAATGTGTGTGAAACGCTTGAGAATTTTCAGAGTGAGGTGCTTAATTTCAAAGAGAGAGAAAGCCATTTAGGATTGGGTTTGTGGACTGAACTGATTAATCTTGTTCATTTATATTGTTGGGGTTGACAAAGGAGACAATTGACTCTTAGTTATCAAATCAAAGTAATTAATAAAAGCATTATCTCTCTCTCACTCAAACTTAGCATCATGAGGTCCCCTTTTGTCTTATCACGCGCCCTTTAATTTAAAATTCAATTTTATACTTTTTCGCTTCGTAATATATAAATATATAAATATTTTATAAATAAAAAATTCTAGAAAAATACAACTTAAATTTCAAAATATGAAAAAATTCATATAAAATAAAAGTGTTTTTATTTACTTTAAAAGTGTAGAAAATAAACTGATTTAAAATTTTAAATTCTAAGTAGTATTTTTTTTATAATTTTTCCTATATAAATCTGATTTAACTATTTTATGTAGATGAAAATATTAATTAAAAAATAATTAGAATATTAAATATGTAATAAATTTGTAAAGTTTTTTTAAATATGTCCTTGACAAAAATCAATTCTATATTAATTATAATAAATTAATTGCTCATACTCCTCTAGTTCTATTTACTTCCTCTACTCTATAAAACATATACTAGAAAGTGTTTTTAATCTTTATTATAAGGTATTAACAACCCCATTAATTATTTTTTTGTCATTTTGCCTTTGTTATTAATTGATGTTTAATATTTTGTGAATGAGCCTCTTCAAATTTTATATTTTAAATAGAGATAAAGTTAAAAAAAAATATTATTTTTAGACAAATCTAATGACTCAGTTAATTTTTATTTATTGGTATGTGAAAAGTAGTTAAAAATACCCTATAATAAAGATCATAAGGAGTATAAGGTACTTCATTCCAACATTATAACTAAAAAAATCTTAAACTTTATTAACTCTGTCTTTAAATTTAATAACTTTCTAACTTTATACATATTTAATATATACTCTATCATAATACAAAATCTACATAATAATAATAAATAAAAAGTAAAATTGTTTGTGCGTGCATGCAAAAAATTGGTGAAGTGGAGTTGAGAAATGATTTATACCTTCCAAATGTGATGATAGTTATTATTGAGGGGCAGATTAAAAAGACCTTTTAAATTTCTTCCTGCTTACAAAACCAGTAACCCTTTCGTTGTCATCTTTGTTTGCCTCTAGCTGATAGTACTTGCTCCTCAATTTCTACCACCCTCTTAATTAATCCAAGAAAAATATAACCAATGAAACGTAAAGTCAACAAATCATATATGCAAATGCAGACACACACACACACACGAGAATCATGGCTGTGTTTAAGAAGAGAGGACCTAAAGCAGTTATGCTATAATAGAACTGGTTTAATTCTGGGAAGGTGATTAATTAATATGGAAGTGTTTATTACGCTTTAATTTGTTTGTTTTCTGGTGGATCATTTAAATAATCTTCTTCTCTTTTTTTGCATGCTCGATGTAGTATTATTTATTATATATGTGTGAATTTATGTTGAACCACTTATACAATAAAAAGATTTGGTCAAAAACTATGATAAAATAAGCAACAACACGTTTTGGGGACATGAGGACCAACTATTATTGACACATTTTAATGTTTATATATATATATATATATATATATATACACTTTGTAAGGATTCATTTGGTTACAATCATTCTGTAAGAATCCTGATATAACTTATTATTCCAACTCTTGGGATTTGAGAAATAAATATAATCTCTGACTGATTAATGTTTAATATATATGATGATTATGATATTCTATTAGTTAAGACTACTAGCTCATTTGTTGTTTAGATCATGTTTGGAGCTCGAGTCAACCACATAAACAAAACATTCTTTTGCTTTGAGTAAGTTACTTAAACCATGCATCCCATATTTGGTTGTGGATTGAAAGAGACCTCAAGGCGACTCAATAATCATGTTTATATATATATTATTACAGTTAAGTTTGATGATATAAGCACCAAATGTTTAAGTTGACTTGTTTGATTAAATGAGTTTAATATGTTAATCAAGCTAATCCATGCAATACGTAAATCAATCTTAATCAATTCCAGCTTCTGCCTAGTGAAATCTGAACTTTTAACAAAGATCTACAATGATTTAAAAATAAATAAATGTACGGAGTTGATGATGATGGAGAGGTTAGAGGTCTGATTGAGTTTGTTTTTAGTACAAGAGATGGCTATTGCCCATAAGTATTAAAGATTGAGAAATTAAGGAGAATTTAATTCCATATACTCAAGATCAATAATAATCCGCTGACGTGGTGGACAAGAATCTTGTATAAAAGAAATTGATAGGTCAAGCATCAGTAACTCGATCATATTCTTTAGAATATGTCTCACTTGTGGACTCCATGTATTTCTCTTTTCATGGGCTCCTACTCCAGTTAGATTATTAAAACTAAATAGTTTCTCATACGTGGAATAGAACTTGAAAGCCAAACAAGATGTGTTAATTCCCAGCCCACTTTAACAACTCTTCTGATGCTTTGAACTTTGAAGGGAATGAATATATATATATATTTGGTATACTCTAGAGCATTCCTCACCTGATCGGTGAGAGACTAATCTCCCAGGTACTATAGAGGCTAAGTTATGGGGGCGACCCTTCTAAATATAAATTTATCTTTAAATCTCTGGATGAGAGAGGTTGAGAGTTTGTATTTTTTTTTAGTTACCCACCCGATTCATCAGAGCTTTGTCCCAACTACATCCGGATCCGACCCGCATCGTGCACCTGGCTATGGTGGGTGAGTCTCCTAATAGGGATTTTCTGCATACGTTAAGGCTCAAACTCGAGATCTCGCTTAAGTGATACCGAACCGCTTACTACTCGGACTAATCTCCGTTGATGGTTGAGAGTTTGTAGTTAGACAAGATTCAAGGCTTAAACTTGGGCCAATAAATATTAGCTAACATGAAGTAAAGGCCCAATTCTTGTTGTGGGTTTTATTCTGACCCAATTAGTAAGAGATATGTATGAGCTTGAGAAACTAAGAGTTTGCCCGATAGTATCTTAACTAGCTCGGGTCTGTTATTTATGATTCTAGCGCCATACCAAATGAGGATTAAGTCTATTAAAAAGGAATAGTCTATTATAATATAATAAATTTAAATTTAAATTTTTAATAAGAGAAATAACCATATTTAATGTCTGAGAGCGGAATAGGATTATCTCGTAGATATATCTCTCAATAAAAATTTAAATATTTATTTATGACGAAAAGTTAATTTTTTCTGCTAAAGTTAACCCCAGTTCTTGGTAACTATAGTTGTTGTGTTGAAAGCCTTGATTATGACCCATCTTGCATCACTAGGACACTATCCTTTTGGACCACAGTAGGCTTCAAAAGTTAAACATCTCTAGTCATTTTCCCTCTTTATATGCATTGTCTTCCCTTCTTCACTCACATCATTGCATGGGCCCACTCCCCCACAACCCGCCCCCCCCCCCCCCCCCTTTTCTATTGCCATTGAGCTGTTTTCATACCATTCCCCCAACACACCCACGTCTCTTCAAAAAGTATACAAAAAATTAATATTTTAATTTCTATCTTGGTTTAGTATTTTCAAATGAAATTAGTCGAGTATTTCTCAACACATTCTAGTTCCATGAAAATAATTATTTTGAAAATCATCTTCAATATTTTGAATCCACTAACACATGTGTCTCATACAAAACCGTAGTTGAAGATATTTAAATGAGATTATATTATTAGTCAGTAATCCCATGATCTTTTTTTAAACTTTTTTTAAAAAACAATAGAGAAGTTTACCCCCAAATCAAAGTAATAAAGCAGTGTCATTAATAATTTAATATATAGGTGCAGAGGTGAAACTTAGGGCCGGCTATTGAAGGGCTGGGCTAAAAAATCTAATCAGGCTCAATTATTCAAAACCTGACCTTTTTTTCTTGGTAAAAGAGAGGCTAGCCGCCCAAATAATAATAAAAAAAATCTACCAACGGAGGTTAGTCTGAGTGGTAAGCGGCTCAGTATCGCTTAAACGAGGTCTCGAGTTCGAGCCTTGGCGTACGCAGAAAATTCCCGTTGGGAGACTCACCCACCATAGCCAGGTGCGCGACGCGGGTCAGATCCGGATGTAGTCGGGGCAAAACTCCGGTAAACCGGGTGGGCAACAAAAAAAAAATAATAAAAAAAATCTATACGGAGATTATATTCTAAACACATGTTTAAAATAAGTTAGCTCATAAGAAAGATAAGAATGCAATATCTCTGTGTTATTCAAATATTTTTTTGCAAGAATGTTAGTCAGTATGTTGTTATTTCTAAATATATGTTATATATTCAATTCTTATGATGGCTATAGTAGTCTATGAGATAATAATAAATTACATCTATCTTATAATAATAAACTACATCTATCTTCTTTTAGATTTAATAACATGTTAATTATATTTTTTATATCAGATTCAATAATAATTTTTTTAATTCTAAGATATGAAGTCAATTTTAGTCTTTTATAAATTACCTATTACTCTATTTTAAATGTACTGTATAAACCCAGTTAAGAAGTAAAACCTGACCTTAACTTAAAGGGCATACACGCTTAAACAGCCCGTCACACACATAATTATTAAAATTATTTTTATATAAAAATTAAAAATAACATTCTTTTTAAATGTACCCCACCAAAAATAAATAATTTAAAAAATGTGGGAGAAAAAAGTGTAGGCAAAAAAAGGTGGGAGAAAAGAAAAGAGTGACTTTTGCTTGCAATGTCCTCTAGCTTCTTTTTGGGGATGGGAGTATGATAAAGCAAATCCTTTGCATATTCATAAGGTTTTGTTTGTATAGTATATATACATTCTTTAAGACTTTAGATTGTTTTAATTTAAATTAAATATATACTTTTAATTTCTTACTTAAAAAAATCATAAAGATTAAATTCTAGGGAAAATTAAAAAGAAGGACCTAGAGAAAATAATAGTTATTAAAAATTGTATTTATTTAGAAGGATAAAAAATTAAAATATAAATTTAAAGTTACTTAATTGTCCTCGATTCCGTCTCCTCCCTTCTCGCATTCTCAGATTTGCATCCCCTGTTCCTCAGTTATTTGAATATTTTGTTTTTCCTGAAAGAAGGAGAAAATAGTGACAAGAGTAAAAAAAAAAAAAGAAAATACAAAAAACAGAAAAAGAAAAGAAAAGAAAAAAGTGACTTTTGCAGTTTGCTGGCTATGCACAATAGCTTCCTTTTTAGAACGGATATTTAGGAAAAAATTAAAAAAAAAAAATAACTCGTTGAAATTACGAGCGACCGTGCTGCAAGCAGGGCACATGGTAGAACAAAGCAAGCTTTACCTCAGCCCAAATCTTCAGTGTGCTTCAACAGTAAACTTGCACGTGCCCATCTTATTATTTTATCATTATATAGATAAGGTTCAGGCGGTTGGTGAGAGCCATGACGAACCCTCTTTCTTTTTAATGTGAGAAAGAAGAAGCCTTCATCTTTGCAGATATAATAATTCGCAGAAGATATCTGAGCTTTCAATCTCTGATCAACAATGGCCTTTTACAGCTCCTTCTATTCTGGGTCTGGTGAGTACAATTACAATTCTTATGCTGCAAACTACGATTATGCTCAAAATCCAGGCTTTATGGCTTATAATTATCACCAATTCAATCAACCTTATTATGGGTATGATCCAAGTTTACGTTATGATCCTGCTCCTACTTACCCTACCGTATCATACTCTGCTTTTACTTTCAGTGAACCGAAATATATTGTATATGATCCGAATTATGACAAGTCTCAGCTTGTTATTTACCACTCTAATTTGGAATTTAATGAGCCTGAATTTGAAGAATATGATCCAACCCCTTATGATGGTGGGTATGATATTGTTAAGACCTACGGAAAACCTCTGCCCCCTTCAGATCAAACTTGCTATCCTCGTTCTGGGCCTGTAGTAGTGCCATTGCCTGCTGTGGAAAAAAAGGGAACTGATGAGAAAGCAATCGTACCCCCCCAGAATGAAAGTGCAGGCCAAGTTACTGATAAAATGCCTCAACCACAAATTATCCCTATTACGGATCTGCCTGATAAACCAGAGGACAAGATCCCTGACACTCGGGATCTCATTCCTTCTGGTGGTGAAGACGTTAACGAACATGAAGCAGAAGAAGAAGAAGATGAAGATGATGATGATGATTCTGGGTCTGGTTATGGCAGTGGGTACAATGGAGGACAGTATGATGGGTATGAGAAGCCAGTGCCACCACAATATCCTTCTGGGTATGGCTTGGAAGCTTTGGATATCTGTGAAAGTTTGTTTGGGTATTGGCCTTGTTTGGCAAGAATGAAGAAGAGAGAAAACTGTTGTTGTGAGAGAGTTAGTGATGATGTTGAAGGAGACTACTGTTACAGAGAAACTGCAGATTATCTGTTTGGGAGTCCAAATCCGTATGGTGGTGGAAGAGGAGGAGAAGGAGGAAGCAGCTATGGAGGAGCAGAATTTGTCTATGCCTACCAAAGGCACTATCCAACACAAGCTCAATATAGGCAGGTTCAAAATTATGACAATAATTCATCACGGTGGTGATCGATGCATGTGCTGAAGCATTTATTGAAAATTAATTACCTGAAACTATGTCATAAAGTGAAAGAATCTGGGCTGAATCATTTTGTAAATAAAATATAAAGCCCAGCGTTGTTTTAAGCTTTTAATCCTATCTAAGAATTGTAGATATTGTAACCAAAAAAGAATTGTAGATATTTGCTTGTTTAAAAAAGATATGCGTTGTGTTTTTCTCTTTTTTCAATTTTGAACTATTTTTATGATCTCTATTGAGAAGGATTGATACACTCTATAGAGGATTCCTCGGCCGTGATCGGTGTTCTTGAGTGCTCCAGTTGAAATTAATGATAAAAATTGGGCTCCACCTTTTCTTTTCTTTTCTTTTTTAAATTGAAAAGGCTATAAAAAAACCATACAAAGGAGAAAAATGCTAGACCCTTTGTTTTATCCAAATCTTCTAACCTCCTGGAACATAACGGGGACTAAACACGGCTGAATTCTTTTAGAGTGTGTAATTTTAATTTTTTTTTTCTATTTTTTGTTTTCGCTCTTTTTTCAAGTAGCATAGGTTTTTTCTACACTCAATTGCCAATTAGAATTAGAAGAAATATATATATTAAAAAAATGAAGCTATCATTAATCTCATAGCCAAACAAAAATTAAACAAATAAAATATAGTCGAACTTCTAATAAACTACCTAGTGAACTGATGCACTTTCAGACCCTAAAAAAGAAGGGAAAAAAACTATGTAGTGAACTGAACTGACCTAAACTAAACATCTACTGAACTGAACTAAACTAAACTAAATTATGGTATCTACTACATATGAGGATTTCTGAATGCCATCGTCATCTTGGTCGACGAATCTAGACCAGAACCAGTGTGTCCTCCAAATCCTAGCCATCTCCTCAATGGGAATGCCTTTAGTCTCCGGCAGCAACAACTTGACAAATATGGTCATGGCCACCACGAACGCGGCGAAGAAGATGAACAGCCCAAACTTCAAGTGGCAAAGCATGGTCACGAATATCTGCGCCACCACGAAAGTGAACAACATGTTGACAGCCACCGTCACGCTCTGCGCAGCCGATCGAATCTCCAACGGGAAAATCTCACTCGGCACCAACCACCCCAACGGACCCCACGACCATGCAAACGCGGACACATATATGCATATGAACAGCACCACCACTACCGCATACCATATCGGCAACATTCCCGGATTTCCATCGGTTCCGAACTTCACTCCGATGAAGACAGCAACTACAATCTGTGTCGTCCACAAACAACACAACACTCAGAGAAAATTCAAATTTGATAAATTTAAAAGTAAGGACCGTAGTTATATAATATATATATATATATATAGTACCTGGCATATGAGCATTTGGATTCCTCCCTCGAGGAAGAGGGCTCGTCTTCCCCACCGGTCAACGCCATAAATGGAGACGATGGTGGCGAGAACGTTGACTAAGCCGGTGATGACGGCGGACATGAGAGAAGCGTCGCTCTTAAACCCGATGGAGTTAAAGAGAACTGGTGCGTAGAACATGATGACGTTGATGCCTGTGAGTTGCTGGAAGAAAGGGATCATGATGGACATAACGAGTTGGGGTCTGTATTTTCTCTGCAACAAATTCTTCCATGGATTTTCAACTTGCTTGGATGCATCGCTAGCTGTGATCAGATCATTAAACTCCTCGTCAACCTCTTTCATTCCTCGGATCTTCTCGAGACTCGCCCTCGCTTTTTCGCGATCACCTCGGTCGATCATGGAGTTTGGAGTGTCGGGAAGGAAGAAGCTGCCGACGGTGATGATAAGTGCAGGCACCATAGCGCCACCTAAGCTCAAACGCCACCCTAAACCACCCAACTCGGCAAAGAAATAGTTTAACAAGTTCGCAATTAGAATACCAATCGTGATTGACATTTGAAACATAACGTTGAGACTTCCTCTGTATTTATAAGGAGCCATCTCGGAGAGATACAGCGGCACGGATTGATTGCAGAATCCGACGCCGAAACCAAGTAACATGCGACCAACGATCAACATCCAAATGGCTTGAGCTAAGCCATTTAACAAAGCGCCGGCGAAAAAGAGAAGACCGCCGATGAGCATGGAGTTTCTGCGTCCGAATTTACGGGTCATGATGGATGCAAACAAGGAGGATAAGAGTGCAGCGAGATACAAAGAAGAAGTGAACGAAGTCAGAATTTGACTGTCATATTGGCAGTATTCATTCGTTGACGTGTCCAGATTTTTCTGGCGATACACCGAAGGGAAGAATTTAAGTAGGAATGAATCCATAGAAGTCACTCCCCCTGTTGCAGAGATTAACAAGAAATATATGAGCTATATTGTTAAAAATGAAAAAGCAAGAACAAGAAGAAGATAAAAGAGCAAGATGATTACCAGAAATTCCAATGTCATAGCCAAAGATTAAGCCACCCATAGATGCAACAATACAAGCTTTGAAAACAGACCATGTTAGCTCACCAGGGTAAGCTCTATTGTTAGCAACAATGGCTCCGCCAACTCCCATGATGAAGAAGAGAATTAACGAAACCCAGAAGATTATTATAATAAACACTCTTAATAACTCACAAGGCTTTCAGATCTTTAGATTTAGGAATGACGAATGAAAGGGTAGCTAGGAGAGATTTATATAGACATTTTAGTCTTAGTTGAATTAGGAGAGTGATGTATAATTTTTTAAAAAGATTGATTGGATTGGATAAGATTTTATCTTGTTAGGAAATATGAGGATAAATAAGTATATTATAACACACTATTTTTAAAAAGTTTGATATTTTTTACCTGTATTAAATAAATGTGTATTATAATAGTTTAATAATTGTAATTCAAATAGATATAGATATTATTCCTGAAAAACTGTGGTAACTTACAATTTTGTTAGATTAATTATTTTGAATTCCTAATATTACTGTAAATTTTAGTATCTTATAAATGTAATTGCATATTAATTAATTTTCTCAAATAATTTAATTTCTGAAGTAGATAATTTTTTTGGCCAAACTAAAGATAATTATAATTTAAAAATTAAATAGACAAATCGTCAACAATATATTTGTGGTGCAGTATCAATAAAACTGAGCTGGCAAAAAAATATCAATAAAATAGAGATATATTGAATATCAAATAATTATACCAAAAATTTAATGGATTTAGTAAATGATAAAATTTATATATAAGATATACATTCTATTTCATCAGTTTAAATTTATACAAAATCAATCTCATTATCTAGAACATTTCGAAAACTATCACATTCATTATTATAATTTAAGAATCATATCGGATTATTTTCATTTAAGGGAAGAAAATCTAAATCAACTATACATTTAATATTTTATAGTTGTAATCATTAATCCTAATCAATAATCATATTTTGATCTACAAAAAATTTTGAGCTCTATTTTGATAGGATTACAGATTTATCATCATCATAGTATTTAAATTTTTTTAAAAATCAAAATAAAAGTTTAAAATCTTTCAAAAGATCAAATTTTAAATTTTTAACTATAATAAAAAGTTATGATAATAAATTATAACATATTTTCTTGGCCAAAAAAAAATTGTAACATAGTTTTTCCTACATATGGAGGAATCTCTAGTTGTGATAAATAAACTTTGTATAAAGATAATAAAAACTAATTCAGAATAAATATTTGGAGACTCTTTTTAGTAAAAAGAATTATAAAATAAGAAGTATTTCTTATTAGACCCCATATTTCTCGAGGCAAAAAAACAAAACAAAACGTATCTATGTCTGCTATGACATCGAGGTATATAAATTTTTGGGCCAATATGCTTTCAGAAGAGTAATAAGCCTTTATTCTAAAGCCCACGCCTTTTATTTTTGGTCGTGGGCTAGCATCTATTAACCTTACAATTATAAACATGTGAACATCAAAATCTGAGTGTTAAACGGCTTAGTATCGTTTAAACGAGTTCTCGAGTTCGAATATTAACGTATGCAAAAAAATTTCGTTAGGAGACTCACCCACCATAGCCAGGTGTGCGACGCGGGTCGATCCAGATATAGTTAGGGCAAAGCTCCGGTGAACCGGGTAGGAAAAAAAAAAGTGAATAATACCTATGCTTAACACACACAAAATTATTTTGTATACAAAAAATTATTGACCAATGAAAATATATCACACCAATGTCTCTTTTGCTATAGGGTAAAATTTTAAATAATTTTCTTTTAAGAGATATACGTGGAATTATTATGAATTTTGAAAAATTTTCAAATATTTATTATAACTTAATTTATTTAAACTAAAATGAAAAGAATATTGCTTTTCTAGTGTAATCAGAATCAAATTCTTCAACTTACAATGCACCTTCCGGTCTTGTTGTATATACGTTATTTAATGGATCATTATTTTTTTTTAAATATTATCCCTATTTCATTTATTAGGAGGATACTTAAATTTGACACACACACACACACATATATATAGTATTTTTCTATGTTCTTAAATTGGGGTAAATTGAAAAAAAAAATTCCAAACAAAGTTAATGAATAGACAATCACTGTTGTGATGAAGTGGTTAGAGATAACTTATACTCCTCAGTTTTCAAATTATAATAAGATATTTTTAACTAATTTATAAACATCAATAGAAGTAGTTAAAAATAGTTTATACCTTGATTCTTAAAAAGATGATGACATTACAATAATATATTTGATTTATATGATTAACCTAATTTTTTTCTTAATATATATATGTGTGTATTCTTATCCAAAATAATCTTATTCAAAACAGTTATTTTCAGAGGATTAAAAGAATTTTTTTTATTGCCCACCCAATTCATCGGAGTTTTGTTCTGACTACATCCGGATATGACCCGTGTCACGCACCTGACTAGGGGTGTTCATAAAGCCCACGGCCCGGTATGCCCACCCGAGCCCGCGAAAAAAAGGCCCTACCCAACCCGATAAATATAGGGCAGGGCATAGGGCTACAAAATACAGCTCATACTTTTTTCGGGCTAGGCACTGGGCAGGGGGTTACCCTGCCCTGCCTATGAGTACTCTTTTTTTTTTACTTTTCTCCCTAGATGCTACACTTGGAAGGGAGAATATGATAATTACTAGTGACTAAAGGGTTATTTTAGAAATATAAGTAGTTAATTACGTAAGTTGCGTCTTTTAATATTTATAACTATATTGATTTTTTTAACTTTACTAATCATAATATGATTATATTACACATTATAATTATTTATTTTATTTTTTTAGATACTTCATCCTTGTCAACATTTAAAAAATTGATATAAAGTTGTAATTACAAACTACTTAGACTTCAAGGTTTTTTTTATATGCAATGAATTTCAAGACTTTAATTATTATCTTTTTGTTATCTTATTTTTAGTATTTATAGATATTATTTAACTCTTGAAGACATACGAATATGGTATTATTTTAGAAGTTTATAATTGCAGATTTTTTTCACAACATGAGCATATCATCACAACTTAGCCACGCCCAGCCCGCCCATGCCCAGCCTAGCTTAAAATGGTTAGGGTTTTTACCGGGTAAGGTCGGGCATCGGGCTGCAAAATGCAGCCCATATTTTTTTCGGGTAGGGCACCGGGTAGGGGGTTGCTCTGCCCAGCGCTGCCCATGAACACCCTTACACCTGACTATGGTGAGTGAGTCTCCCAACGAGAATTTTCTACATACGCTAAAGCTTAAACTCAAAACCTCATTTAAACGATATCAAATTATTTACTATTCCGATCAATCCCTATTGGTGGATTAAAAGAAATTGAATGAAGACACATGGGCTTCCTGTGCATTCCTCTACTCATTAATACCTCCCCACAAGCCCCACTCTTTGGTCCACACACTCATATGCTCTTCCCAATGTGAAGATTCAGTAGCAACGGGGTTAATTCAAATGGTAGTCAACTCGGTATCGTTTAAATGAGGTCTTAAGTTTGAGCCTTAGCGTATGCAAAAAATCTCCGTTAGGAGACTTACCCTCCATGGATAGGTATACGACACGAGTCAGATCCAGATATAGTCAGGGTAAAACTCTACTGAAACGGGTGGGGAAAAAAGAAGAAGCAAAATGATAAAAATAGCATAAACAGAAGGCACTCATTCACGTGGCTTCTTAACCTTTGTTATTTATCTAAGAATTCTCAGACAGCAAGCACGAGATAAGGGATTGGCATCTTTAACATTCTTCATTAAAACATAGAAAATGACTCAACAAGAAGACACTTGTCGCTACCAGACAAACACACAACAGATGGAAGCTTCATCTATCGCTATCTTCCTTTATATATATTGCAAGTTAGAGAAAAGAAACATTATCCCAACTCACATGCCTGCATTCCCATGTGGTCGCACCACCCCAATTCACAAGCTCATCAACAAAATATAATGTTATTATTATTCTGGAAAACTTCAAAAATCCAAACTCATGTATTGTGAATAATAACTGTAAGCAACTGAGTAGTAATTACATTCTTTTTGGCCATATAATAATTCTTTACTTCTTTGGTACAGATCTGCCATGGCTAAAAGTAATGCCAGAGTTGTATCCTCAAGAAAATCTACAAGCAAGCTTTTTTGTTTTGGTTTTGGTTTTGGGGGTATCACTACAATTTCTTCTGGTTACAATCTCTCAACAGAAAGCTGAGCTATTTTCTTGTCACGGGGGAGGACAGAAAATCAGACTGGGATTGGGGAAAACGAATTAGCAAAACTTGAAAGACAATTATGTAAATATACAGTTTTAAAAGGTGGTGGGGAAGAAAGAAAAAGAATTACATTCATGAGTGCCAGATTCCACTCAACATACTGCGGAATCTGTTTCTGGATAGCTTCCTCACAAGCCTCTTGGCATCTGATGAAACTTCAGCTTCTGCAAGTTTCTCTATGTTTTTGGCATAACCAGAACTCACAATCTTTTTTCTCCCACTGTTACAACTTGTTAATGACATTAAGATAGAGATTAGGAACTTCTTGTGACTTGAATTTCCCTCTTCTGGATCAAGCAGTTGGAGAAGAAGAGCTATGTTTTGATCATCCTGCACAAATTTCTTTCTGTTCTTGGGCACCATAACCAAGGCAGAGAGTGATTCAGCTGCGATTTCACGAACTTCGAATTTTTTCGCATTTAGAAACTTAACAAGCTCTGGCATGAAACCTGCATCGCCCATGGCTTTCTTAGCTTCCTCTGATGTTCCACAGAATCTGAAGGCCACTTTCAGAGCTAATTCTTGGATTGAAACTTCCCCATTACGAATATAATATAGCAGTTGATCCACAAAGCCATAACTCATTAATATACTTACAGAACTAGATGGAGAAAAACACAAGTTTTCTATAGCTCTCATTGCTATCTCCCTGGTTTTGGAAGAACATGAGCATTTAGGATCTAGAATGCGTAATAAAGCCCGAATTCCACCTTCTCTAATCACCATTTGCCTAATCTGTTCATCTCCAGAGGCTATGCTTTGAATGAATTGTATGGAATTTACCTGAATCGCTTCGTCCCTGGATTTCACAAGCCTGATAAACGTAGAAACCGCACCTTCTTCAATCATGAATCTCTTTATTTCTTCAACACCTACAAGATTTCTGAGTACCCCACAAGAAGGACCAACCAATTCTCCTTTGGGTTCTCCATTAGAGCAGGTTTTGAGCAAGCACGTGACTCCCCCATGAGCTGAAACCGACCAAGCATTGTCTGAATTGAACGTTAATTTCATCAAACACCTGGCAGCCCCGATCTTCCCTGACTCACTCCCACATTCCAAAACTCGGATCAGAGGCGCAATAATCCCTGATGTGATCAAAAACCCTCTGTAGGAATCAAAGCCTGCGATCACAGAAAGCACCTTGGCGGATTCTTCTTGGATTTCCATCTCCGGTGAATCGAGAAAATTTACCAGAAGATGAACAATATCTCCTATTTCCACAATCATTTTCACATACCTTTCGTCTTCCGCTACAGCCTCGTGCAGATTAATCAGAGCCTGTCTCTTCATTCCCACATCGCCAATCTTCATTCTCGTCAGCAAGTCCCTCATGTAAAACCTCATATCATCTTTGCAAGCTCCGAGAATAGGCCTCGAAACAACGAGGGCATACTTGTGAGTCAAAATACCAGTTGAATATACCTCTGATAGCTTCCTCGAGTGAGAAGCGAACCTGGCGAACATCACATCCAAATCGCTCTGCATCAAAAGCTTCCCGCTGTACGAAAGATCAACGCACCGGCGAACGAGATCATGGCAGTCGTTCGCGGTGGCCAGTATCGCAGGAACCAGACCGGAGAGCGATTGGTTCTCGCCGGAATCGCAGTTCTCGGAGGCGATTAGTCCTGAATGGAGCTCCTCGAGCTTGTTCCGAATCAGTTGCCATTTTGCCGCGAAGACTCTGACTGAATGGGAGAGGGAAATCAAGGAAGATATAAACTTGACAGCTCGAGGGATACTGGAACCACCTCCGGCGAACGATTCCAGCGAATCCTGGTCTGTTATAGCTTTTCTACCTCCCTCTCCTTCACCCATTTTTCGTTCCTTCTCACTTGTTCTGAAACAAACCCATTTCCAGGGCCAAGTCCCAGTGAAGATTCCGGCGAGAAAAACGGCAGCTTGAAAGAGTATGGAATCTATGAATAACGATCTTATAACCAAGAAACAAAGGGAGAGGCTCTGACTTTCAGATCTATGCTTATCCTTATAGCAGGTAAAGGGTTGGTCTTTGGTGTAGTAATTTACAAATATACCCTTGAGCATCGACGATAAAGGAGCTAGCTGGCCAAAAAGGTAGGGGCAATAAAGTAATTGTGGGTGGTGAATAGGCTACACGATCTGTTAATAGTTGGAAGTTTATTTAAAGACGGAGAAAGAGTGTGGAATGGAGTCAACAAACAAAGGAACAGAGTAAAATATTAGAACACTGCTTAAACATAGGACACGAAGTGAAGTAATTTATGAATGAATCGAGAAAGACAAGGGAGGTGGAAGTAATGCATGCATGATTGTACATTACAAAAATCGTATATACATGAATAAATAATATATATATTTTTTACGTGTTATATTGTCACACACACGTGATGAAAGTTACATTAATTAACAGTTATATTTAATAGCAGATTTCATTAGTTAACGGTTTCTTTTATATCCGTTGGCATATTAAAAAGTTTACTTCCATTGCACCCTTGTAAATTACTCCCTCTAGTCTATATTATATTACAAAAATATTTCTAAAAAAAATGTAGATCTATATTATAAAAATCCAACAAACTCATTAATATTTTTTTTAAGTTTATTTTTAGTTATGAATGTAAGAGAGAGAAAATTATAAATATAGAAAAAAGAGAAAATACTATATTCTTAATTAGTATGAATAGATTTAAAAAAATTTGATATTTTATGAAAGATTTAATAATTTAATTGTTATTTTTTATTTTACGTGATTTAGTTAAAATATTTTTATAATATGGACAATAGGGAGTAGCTAAAAAGTTCAAAGGAAGTGCTTATGGTAAACAGCACTTTTGAATACTTATAGCATGTATTTTGAAGGAAGTAGCTAAAAATAGCATGTATTTTAAAGATGTCACCTAGAAGACATATGTCCAACAAATATATTGTGAATGTGACTAATTATTAATTATTCATTAAAAAGTTGTTATTTTGAAGAAGAAAAAACTTGTATATAATCCTTTATTTCTAATCAAATTTTTTTAGTCAACATTTTTTTTAGTTTGGAATCTACTGAAGCTCAAGGCCAAGGATATTATAAATAGATTTCCTTTTCAATACAAAGAGGCAAACTGAAATAGTTTTAAAAAAGATTGATCAAACCCACAAGTGAGAACAATTGGTACTGCTAAACCTAAACCACATTCAATAGTTAATACCATACATTGCCAATAAAAATTAACATATTCTACTAGCTTCTAAGTTCAAATTCTATTTTTAATATAATAATATTGTTAGTAGATAATTTATAAATATTTTTATAGACGCTCTTTGAGTCTAGAAACATAGTTTAGTCTTAATAAACCCCTGAACCCAACTCATATAATTTTTTTTTTACAGAAAAATATTTAATATAATATATTGACATTATATTGATTAAGTGAAATAGGCGCGTGGGGGCTAGTTTTTCTTTTTGGCGAGAAATGCTTTACCTGCTCACATGACCAAAAATCCAAAGACATAGAATAAATGAAGTGAATACAATCAAATTCCTTATGGCATGTAGAATTTACAGGATATGACATTATAAGATCCAAGAGAGATGAAATGAAATTAAGAGGCAAGAGAGTTAATGGAAGTAGAAATATAAAGATGGTCCACTCTCTCTAATGAGGACACGAGGTTTGATTAGGTGAACTAAAGCAAATGGAATGGGTTGCTTTCAATGAGAAATCCCCACACCCCATCACCATGTGAAGAAGAACCTCTTTCTGGGATGCCTTGAGCCCTCTCCCTCCCTCCCTCCCTCTCTCTGCCTTTTGCATTGGAAGTGGCACTCAATAAATCTGTTAACTAATTCAGAGAAAATTGCTTCCTTTTTCATCCCCTTTTTGTGCCTTGCGAGCTTCCCTACCCAACAAACGCCAAAAAATTTAAAAAAGGGTTCTTCTCTATCCACTCTTAGACTCTACACTACCTTCATCCTCACTAAACAGAGGTTCTCCCAATCAATCACATCATGTGATGGCCGTATCTTAAAAAGGGAGCATCGTTCATCATGCAATTTCTTTAGACGAGTAGACAAGGAGGGTTCACGGGAGAGAGAGAGAGGTCCAAAGCAAAAGAGTAAAGCTGCACCTTGTCAATTTGTCATCACAATCCCTAGAAAAGCATGAAGATATTGACTATTTCCCACCAAGAACATTAACTTTTGCAGGATTTTATGAGGAGAATTTTGGCGCGGTAAAGACTATCACGGCACTTCGTTTTAATCCTGGGCAGTTGGGACACAACCCATGAGATATTAGGTACACATTTTTCTCCTTGAATGACCCTGATGTGATTCTGATCTACTTCTATAAACTTTGCCCACACTCTGTTCGATTAAATGACAAAATAAGAATTCCCGTGGCCTTGTATGCTTTGCCTTTCTTAGGCCAATCCTTTAGGTATAGGCTATAGAGTCATCTGGTTAAAAGTAAAATACGCTTGCTTATTGCAAAAACTAAAAAAAAAGTTGAGCCTTTGTTTGTGGTCACTGGGCCAAGCGGCTCAATGCTCATGAAGCTAGAATAGTAAAAATCCCCATTAGAAAATATTATTTCTTCCTCATAAAGCATAATTGCTTGCTGTATGCAGTTTTGCACATGCCTCAATCCAGGGGTCAGAGGGGCCCGTATATTGCACAAATGCCAATCTGCATAGATTTTCTTTAAATAACTCCGGTCCATAAAACATGTCGACAGATTTGTTAAATGTGTAAAACATGTCTTTTTCTTAGCATAGTTTATTTCTTATTTCATAAATCAAATTTACAAAGATATTTCCCGTTCACTTTTGTATTAGCTTTTATATTTCATTGTAGACATTGGTACTTATTCATCTGAGCTATCCTAATTCCTAAGTTACTATTTATCATCCAAAGTGGTCGTCAAAAATTCAAATTTAGCTGCCCATGGCTTCTTTCTCTTCACAGTATATTTGTAGTTTGAAAGTTAAACCAGTAGTAACGATGATCACAGATCATTAGTTGGGTCAGCTGGAGAAGTTCAACATTCACTACATGACCAATAGGGTTAGTGTTCAAGTCTTCCAACTTTGTGCTATTTTTCTTCTTCTTTCTTTCTTTTTTTTCTTCCCCTTTTGATATGTTAGGTAGAAAAGGCCACTCATAGGCAAAAGCAATATACTATGTTGTTGTTACCTTTGAGTATGGAAGAAGTGAAATTCAAGGATATGCAGCTAAAGACTGAAAATACCTTAGCTTTGAAGAGAAAAAGAAATATTAAACCATCTCTTTTTGCTCAGAGGGGGAAAATGATTCCTAACCAATATAACAAAAAAAGAGTAAAAACAATGAAATTGGCAATTGCTTGATAAGGTTGTATGGTTTTTTTGAAATAGTTCTCTATGATGAAAGAAATGGGTCATATGATAATCATTCCACCTATCACTGAAGATGGGTGCTTATTTAAAAAAAAACAGCAATAATTGTCATTATGAATTGATCTGAGGATTAAGCAATGGAAAATAGTTGAAAATGATGCCAAATGTTGTTATAATAAAAATTCACATTAGATTATATAGTCTCTATTATTAGCATTTTTCTTAAGCAGGTTGCATTGCTTGAGATTGATATAATTTGTATCTTGAGCTAAAGACATGCGATCAGATTTGAGAATCTTTAGGTTTTCAACCTCAATTTGAAGCATGAAAGGAGCTTATTTGGATTGAATTGCTCATTGACATTGACATTACCATATGATACTGTTGCATATAGAATCTTCTTAATGCCTTTTGGACCCCATAAAATAGACAGAAACCTTAGAAGGCAAAAAAAGTGGAGATGGAACCTACCCCGCTTATAGTCTCAGCTGTTAGGTATTACTGTGTTTCTTTATTATAATCACTTTCACATGGGACATTAAATAGCGTACTCATGTCTCTATTATATATATGCTTAACCCCCAAAGTCAACAAAATTGCATTCTTAATTACTCAAAGTTTAGTTTAATTAATTGAAGTAATAAAGTTATGTGAACAGAGAACATCTTGGAATTTCTCTTGTTTTTCCCACTTTCCTATTCTTCTTTTAATAGCCCTGTTTTTAGCACATGCATAAAGCATGATGTTTAAAGCAGTAGCAGCAATAACAACAATAAGTTTTATCCTATTAAATGAGGTTAACTATATAAATCACATGACGTTATTGTGTTTTATTGACAACTAAATCTTTGAATAAATTGTTAACTGAAGAGATCCCGCTTAATAATTTTATTTATTCTCTTCAAATTTTCTCTACTCATTCTTACATAACTCTAAATACTTGCTCTCCACAGCTTAAAAATAGTGACTTGAACTTGATGAGTATAAACAATTGAATCAAAAGCCAGTCTCTTTCACTGTTTTTGACCAATAATCATCATCATCATTATAATGGCTGTGACTAGGTGGAGATAGTGCTTTTTCTGTTTTTACAACTTACACTGCAAGGAAATTATGTGTCTTTGAGAGATCATGGGATGGGGCCTGCATAACCAAAATGCTGATACGGTTATTATTAATTATTAGCTAGAAATGTGATTAGGATGGCTTACCATAAGTATACTTATGCTGTCATGATTCATTAAACAGTGATGTGTATATATATATAGGGATAATAGAAGTAGTACACGCTTACAGACGATTAATAAATTGTTGCATGATCAAATACTAAACATGCATATCAGAAAATGGACTTCTTGTCTAACCAGATTTTGAAGTTATTATGGCTTTAAATTTGAGTTAGATGATGAGATAGATTTGTGAAGCAAATTGATGATGATGATGATGATAGTAATAGGCCAGTTGTAAAGAAAGTGGGGTCTACAGATATTAGCATAGCAAGTAATAATCGTGTGGAAAGTACAGAGCTGCAATATTTGAAAGACCTGTTTTGATGTTCTACTTGCTTAGGGCAGTTAATTATGAGAAAGTGAGGGCTTTTGTTTCCTTTAAGATCATTTTTAGGATAAGCAAAAGATTTAAAAAAGAAGGCGCCAAAAGGCCATTTTTAGTCACTATAGTTTTACCCCCCAAGTTCTGCTTTGACCTCAAAAATTAATTTTGTTTTAATATTGTCTTTGAAGTCCCATATTTCCATTAACTGCTTCTTTTAGTTAGATTATACATGCCTAAGCCCAAAGACAAAATTAAAACTGCTTTTTTTTCAAGATTCAATTTTTTCAAAGATAAAGTAATTTTGGTATGAAATTTACACACACGCACGCACATAATTTATTATGTTAGATGCATACATGTATGAGTTATGCAGGCCCTTGTGTGAACGAAATTTATATAAAAGGCTATTATTGGACATTTATTAAAATTATGTGAAGGCACCGTCGTGTTGCTTAGGATAGTAGTTTTGAATTCCATAGGAAGCATGAAGCATGAAGTCGTACCACTATAAAATAGAAATTGTTAGAAATTTCCAGTGTGATTTTTTTTTCCTGGAATTTGGGACTAAAAATTTATTCTGAAGACTAAACAAATTTCAAGTGTGATTTATGATATCGATAATATAAGACTAAACAAATTACTAAAAAGAGGATATGCTTTATGATTTTAACTTTTGTAGAGAGCTTCTAAAAGTTTAGATAGCACTTAAACTTATATAATTAATAAATACTGTATTCCTTCAATCAAATTATAATAAGTGGATTTGAAATTAAAAAAAACAAAATGATAATAACAAGAATTAGTTAAAAAAATACACATTCTAATTTAATTATAAAAAAACTTAGACATATAAACTTGAAGTACCTAAATTTTTCCCCTAATGTTAGTATAATAGTGTTTATGTATTTTGAGGATAAGTCTTGGGGTAAGGATAAGATTGTTACTATGTAATATGTAGCTTGTCAATTCAAATTCTGAAAATAACATACATATTGTGAAGTAAGATTGCGAATGTCCATTCCTCTCCAAACCCCACCTAGCCGAACCCCCATGCATTGGGCTACTTTTTTTTTTTTATATATAGTATTTATGCATTTCATGTAGTTTTACCTTGTGAAAGTCTATTCCAATAAGAGGGAAGGATGTGAAAGCTGGATGCTAGAAATCACAACAGGACATTCAAGGTAAAGACAAATGGCACAACTTTGACAGCTACCAGAGAATTTATTCAACATTTCTTTCATAAATAATAGAAATGGGAATTGTTTCTCTCATGACATGATGCTCTTTAAGTTGTCTAGAGTAGTAGGATACATTCTGATCAACCATAAAGTCCCAGTAGATCAACTTTTTCTCCATGGCATCTTCTGATATCAATCAATCCCCTTTTCTTTTCTTTTCTTTTTACTCTCTGATTTTTTACAGCTGATCAGAAGGAAAAAGTTGATCTTCTCTGCATTGAGATGTTCATCTGTCAACCAAGTGTCTTCATTTACGGAGTACAAGCCTAAATAAATAACATCCTTAATACTGCTCAAGGAAAAGAATTTAGTCTTCAAGGTAATTAAAAAGAGGGGAAAAAGTGTTTTCACTGTGAAACGGGCTTATATATATTATTGACCTCAATGAGACAACCAAGCACCATCACATATCAGCCTCCTTCAAATTCCTTCGTCAGGACTTGATATTGTTGTCGGTAAGCAATAGAAGGACTTTCAAATGTCATAGAGATACTGTTGTGGCATGATCATCAGTGCTGGTGTCTGCACGCAGGCTGTGCCTCTAGGATCTTCCACAGGCTGAAAAACAATTTTTTTTGCAAATGGGATTAGTTGAAACTGGTACTGGAACTTCTGAATAAAGTAGATTGAATCTTAAGACTTGGAGTGTTTCAAATACCAAGTTGGCTCTCAGCCTCTTACTAACACTTACTCTAGCCTGCATGACAATTAAATCAATACTAGAATAAAGACATTAATAGAGACTTGGTAGTATGGATACCATTTAAGTGGGTTGATTCTTCTGCTTCAACAGTTAGCTTTTCGAATAAGATTCCCCACCTTTCTTAAGTACTAACCAGATGCATACATATCTATACTGAATTAAGTATAAATATGCCCAGTTCATTAACTCACAAGACAATAGGTGAATTGAAATCAAGGCTTTTATTTTGTTGCAAAAGAAAAAAAAAACATGTCAGCTTTTAACGTAGTCATTGGTGTACTTAATGATTGTTCATCAGTTGTGTGTCTGAGCGGGAAATAGAGATTACCGAGCACTTCATGATCGTCAAAGCCGTACATGTATCATTCAGAGGGTGAGAACAAAGGGAGGGGCATCCCTTCTTTGACCAGCAACAGAACGATAAACATAAACTCTATCAGCTTTACTGGTATCAATTCCTTCTTCCATGATCACTTCAACATTCAACCTGGGCATTTCTTTGGCCAACAATCTAGCACCAGTCAATGTCACATTGCAGTCTGACATCCACAGCGATCTCATTGATTCGTACTTCTCCAAACCCGATAAAAGCGCTGCATTGCCAAATGGACTATCCCTTATCTCCAGTTTTCTCAGCTTTGGACAACCTTCCAGCACACATTGCATACCCCAATCACTGCTTCCAGCAAATGCCACTGAAAGTGCTTCCAAGTTTTTGGCATACTTCCCTACATACTCAAATGTTAGGTCAGTCAACAAACCTGATACTGCAAGCCTCTGGAGTTTCGTACAAGTCTTTACAACTGCCCCGAAAGCCTCATCCATAGGCTCATCTGTTAGGTAATCTGGCTGACGAGGGTTCATTATACAAAGCCGAAAATGAGTGAAGTCTGGACAGTTTTGAACAACAGTAGCTACAGCAGCGTTAGTCATCTGACGGCAAAAGTAGAGAACATAATGTAGTCTCGGACATCCACAAGACACGGCAATAAACCCTGCTTCAGTCACTCCATGGACAATACCTTCATCAAAGGGATCTGCAGGAAAAACACGCAGTTCCTCGAGCAAAGGACAGTATGATCCAACAGCTTCCAGCCCCTTGTCTTCCACTGTGTCCAAGACCTGTTTCAGATATTCAATCAATAAGGTAGATGTTCCTGGACCTCTGTGTGGGTGAAAGAGAAGCACACAGCTATACTGACTCGGGAAAGCAGGAACACACATAAGAAAGAACATGCATGGAGCTGTCTTTGAAGACGTGTGGTAAAACTTATATGGAGAATGGTTTTGGAAAGTACTATCACTATTTTAAGGGGTTAAACATGTGTCTGTTTAATTGTTTTATCAAGCTATCTTTCTCAAATTCAATGCTAGTTAGCACATTAATTAATTGCAAGGGAAAGAGAAGGCGTGCTGATTTCTATTTTCTGAAAGTTCTGTACAAAATAAAATGATATGTGAAAGAAGACAGATCAAATTACGTACCCAGAGGCGCCTAAGATTTGGACAGAGAACAAGGAGCTTAGCAAGATCATCGCCGTCAAGGGTAGAATAACTCAAATTCAAGAAAGTGAGATTTGTGCAAGCTGGGTACAGAACTGGGAGAAATTGTGCTGTAGCTGCCCATAAACCAGAAAGGGTGTGAATATTTTTACAATTGTTGAATGCAGTTTCCAGCTCAGAGTACTGCTGCACTGTCAGCTCTTGTGAAAATGTGCCAGTACCGAGCTCTACTAATTGAGGAGCATGAACAAGCAACCTTTGTAATTGTTCCAATGTTATGCTTTTATTAACCTTCAAAGTCTTAAATGATTTGCACCTATTGACAAGTCTCTCAAGTGCATCGAAATTTACATCACTATGCAGGTTGGAAAAGTTAAGTACTTCCAGCGAAGTGAAGCTCTCAGGGAAACAACTCAACCAATTACCACTTCTATCTTCAATGCCATTCTCCTGTATGTCAAGCTCTGTTAAGTTCCTGCAACCAAGTAGAACACAGCTCAAGGGTAGCAGTGGGTCCATAAATTAAGAGGTTTATAGAAATAAGTTAGATGAATAATTAAAGTTTTACAAAGCCTTGTGAATTTCATTTTAAAAATAATTGTTCAGCCTACACAAGATGCCATGTCAAAGCATAACTTTATGACTAGACATTTACAAGTAAAATGCACAACACTTACTTTTAGCATATTAACAGATATATGTTAGTTAGAGCTTGACAAGTTAGTACAAATTGCAAGTCAAATCAGGTAGTTGCTTGCATATTACTTGCATATCACTCTATTAGTATGCAATTTGAGATTTTAATTGCTAGGAATGTAAAAATTCTGCATAACATTCCACGGATTCCCTATATCTAAATGCATTCCAACTAATTGACCGTTAAACTAATGAATTCTTCTCTCTTCTCACTTAATGATTTATAGAATTAAAACACAATGTAAGAGTGATATCAACTTTATTCCACCTGCTAAGAAATAACTAGATTCTCAGTCATACAACATGAAATGACTCAATTAAGCCTATTCTCATATCTAGCAGGAATGCCATCACCTTCTAGAAGAATAAATATTAGTTGATTCCCTGGGCCTTGACTACAGTTTTTGTGGGCACAGATAAAGAATATTACCATTTTGCCACTCAGTTTATTCCCAATCTCCAAATTACATCATACAGAAAAGTGCGCCCCGCCCTCTTTATGCTTTTTTTTTCAGCGTATCCAAAAGGGAAAAACTTTACAGAGATTCTGTTTCCACTATCAAAGTTGATGCATAAATATTACACCAATAGGAAATGATATTTAAGCACCATCATGGCAATTAAGCGTTGAGATCAAAAAGAGAATCTCAGATAAATACAAAAATTATGGAGAAAAATTTGCAAATCAATATCAATAGATACTATATAACGAAATTTTATTGGAACATGAAATGCAAATATGGATTAGAAAAAGTCAAATTCTTGAATAGTAAAGGCATCAATTCGCTTTAGTGCACCATCCAAAATCACTAGTTCCAAAATGGTAATTTCCAAGCCAATAAGGTTTTCAAGGGAGGAATGTGAGAAGAGAACTCAACAATCATACTCATACAACAAAACTAGTTTTCATGCATATCAAAAGGAAGGGAAAATGAATCATATAAAGTGATAAGTTACACCAGAATCCTACTCTTGTGGTGAAAACTAGAACAAAAATTCACAAACTGATTACCAACCAATTTGTCCTACTACTACATTAAATAAGAACTTTGTCAAATGATAAGTGAGTTGACCACTTCAAAATTTGGAAAAGAAAAGGAATCTATACACACACACATTATATATATAGAGAGAGAGTTGAGGTTTGTTTGTGTGGATGATATTCCTTAATATACTGTTGATGTTACAAAAGGCACAAGATAAGGAGAACAAATAAACATATAAAGCATAAAGAATATGCGCATCAATATGTCACCTTGTTGGCTCACTGGATTCATGACAACAGCACTATACAGTAGCAGAAGTATCAGCAAACCAGAGAAAAACTCCAATTCAATTTCAAGTAAACCTATTGTGAAATTTGCCAAAGCTTATAATTCTTTGATGGTTGATGGGACACAATTAGATGCAAACCATAAGATTCGTGTAATCTGTACCTCGTAATCTCATTTAGTGCTCCAACTATTTCATGAAAGCATGGAGCAGTGATAGCTATGACAAAATATCTGAGACTTTTGAAGAAACTCACAACTTTGACAGTAAATCAGTAATGTAAATCACAAGCACGCATAAAACATATAGATTTCTATCATCTTATCGTTTCATCTTCTAGACAAAAACAAGTGGGGAAATTTAAGGGTATATCAAGATAAAAATATATATATCCATCAAATGTTGCATTACAGGTAAAACGTCCCGTCAATAAGGAAACTGAACAAGGAGTTATGTTACTAAATAGTATGACTGATATCTTCATATCCATAACTGTAAGCAGGGAAGCCAGCTTCCTTCTCCATATAATGAGTAAGGATTTCATATGAAATCAATAATATCACCAGATTAATGAAAACAAGAAAAGTAAAGCAAGTGTGCATCAAATGGACAGGTGATTTATTAATATTGTATTATTCTTTAATCTCAGCGTTAAACTATTCAAAAGGAAACGAATGACAAACGAGGCAAAAGCAATATGTTAAACAAGCCTAAAGGCTCAGAAATGAATCTTACAATTTATATTTACTGAACAAGGACTTGAAAATAATTCTTACTTGCAATTAGTGGCAATCGCAGCCAATCCATCGGTGCTGAATCCATCACAACTCAAAAGAGAAAGAGCTTTGAAATTGGGAAAGGACAGAGACAAAAACTCAAGGCTCTCATCAGTCACAGTCATCCTCTTGAGCCTCAACTCCTGAAGCAATGGATATTTTTTGGCAAACACCATAAGCCATGAATGAATATCAGCTCCCCAATTAGGGGGAACCAAGTTGAAATCTGAGAAACGAGGCTTCCCTTTTAATGTCACACTACGTATGTTTGGGAAGCGACGGGTCAAGATCTCAGGAGACACAGAATAACAGTTTCCAATGAACACATGACTTCTAGACCATCGTTCAGCGTTATACCAGTCTTTGCAAGCCAAGGAAACAGAGCTTCGATCTTTGGGTGATTTTAGCAGACTCAGAACTCGTTCCAGAACCTCATCTGGAAAAGTTGTAGCTCGATTTGAATAGTTTGACTCTGGCCATTCCTTCTTCCTCTTGCACTCCATTTTCAAAGAACCACAAGTTTCAAAGATGAATTGGCAGAGATGTTCCTAGTTTATAACTTACAATCAAGCTAAAACACCTGCTGGAGTAAAGGCAACAATCGAGAGGATAAGGGTATGAAATGAAGAGAAAAGCGAATAGCCAAAAGAAGAGAAAAAAAATTCTAACCCCCCCAGAAAATCAAAAGCAATCAATCAGTATAAATAAAGCAATGTACGAAGTACTTGCTTCCACTTTTTCAAGCTGATAATTTCCCGAACACAGACAATACGCGCTTTCCTCAAAGCTCTCTCTCTCTCTCTCTCTGAAAACTTGAAACCAGCTTTATGAGCTTCCAAGAACCACTTGGACAAAAAAGAAATTTGGAGAAGAATCCCAAAACCGAATCTGAGATCCACTAAATAGTAAGACCCAGAAGATCTAACACATATATTTAATGTGTTTGTATAGACAAATAACGATTTGGGTCACTGAAGAATAGGATTTTTTGCATGAAACAATCTACCATCACTTTTAACCGATGAGGAGGAGAGCGAAGGAACAAGGAACTAGGAACTGGTAATTCGCAGCACAACCCTGAAGCTCATCATAGCAAAAGCAGCAGCAGCAAAAGAGCAGACGAGAGAAAGAGAGAAAGAGAGAATTTTTAATTAAAGTGGGTTTAATTATTGCAATTATTTATTTGAAAGTATTATCTGTTGTCAGCTCTCCACCTAAGCTAAGCCGATGCTGCGCAGTCCGCACAGACATGGCTGGCTATGAAGATAACGAAAATAATGAGAGTGAGGAAATGAAGAAATCGGAGCAACCATCACTAACATGAGCCACGGATTATGTAAAAGACTAAAAGAGGGTGAGAACGCCTTAAACTAAATTGAGAAAGTATGTGAGAATTAATTTCAAATACATCAATATGAATGAGATCCCTTATAAAATTAGAAGCATCAATAAATTAAAGTGATTATCAGACTTAGTATAGGTACTATATATGTTCGTGGAAATTTTTATTAGATATTATTTAATTTTATTGAATGAGCCAACACTTTAGGCATTGAGGGATTTTTTTTTAATATTGGAGCTGGGAAATGGGAAAAATATTTGTGTGTTATGTTGGGGTGAAACTTTTTTTATTGATTTTAACTGCATATTAAATTGGGATGATATGGATGGTTTTAGATTTGATGCATAAATCTTTTTCAGATATTAAATTAATACAAAAAAAAAATATAGGCTAATGACCAGGCAACTCACTTTAAGTTTTTTTAATAATTTTTATCAGGGATGGATTTGGAATAGGAAACCAAATTTGAGTTTTTTTTGTTTATCTAGATCCTCTTTTACTTTTATTTAATAGTATTTTTTTCATATTCTTTTTGTGTGTGCAATTAGTATCTTTGATTTCTCTTTTAAACTCAAAGATTTAACGAGGCTAGATAATCCAGATGAGGTCATAATATGACCTATTTGGGCAACACCCTGCCACCTTACACTATTATATTTTTATATTTAAATTTAATACCTCTAATTAAATTATAATAATTTCTATCAGTTGATTTAAATGTTAATTATATATGCTTGAGGTTTACCTATTTTAGGTTTGATTACTAGTACTTGTTCTTTGTCGTTGTGTGAGTTTCATTTTGTCTTAGAGTACTAGATATACTTGGTCTCTCTTTACTTGTTGCACGGATGTGATAGGTTTCCGATGTTTGAACTATCCAACTTCTTCGATCTCGTATACTTCTTCAAACTCTTTTGCTTCAGTAGATACTAGATAGTCGTTGTTCTTAAATTTTATGAGGGATTCCCTTATTGTAGCCTTTTCGTTTGGCGTAGGATCACAAGCTTGCTCTAGTGGGCCTATTATTATCTAGTTCGATGTAAAGATGGTTCTTCCTCAATTTCTTGATCAGAGTTTCTTTTAACTAATAAGAATTAATATAGATAATAAAATAAATACTCGTATTTTATAAAAATATAAATTTAATTTCTACTACTATCGTAAGACTCTTTTAGTAGACAATCTCATAAATCTTTTATAAATATTCTCTAAATTTTGAGGCTATATTTTGACTTTGTTGCAAAATTAATATCGAATCGCCTAAATTTTAAAAATTGTTAAAAAAAAACTTTGTTCCAGTCATATGACATCTATCATGATCTTATATGGATTTAGCACATTACATCTTTCTTTGATTTCCAATATATTTTGCTTAGTTTTTCTTTTCTTTTGTTTCTAGTCCATACACATTCAACCCTCCATTGCACGAGTTGAGCTTTAATAAGCATAATCGTTGCATTTTTAATGAAGTTTGATATTTTATTTACAGATAGAAATAGGTCATGACATATGCTAAGCCTTTAATATAGGCCTATAATATAGTTAAAACTAACATGTTTAGTAAAGAGACAAAGCTTCAAGCCTATTTAAAATGTCTATTAATTTAAATAAACTAGGTTTTTTTTAAGACTTGACATGTTTAATATTATATATATACTTTAAATAGATTCAAAGTTTATTTAAAATTTTTTATTTGTAAATATGTAAGCTTTACAACTTATTAAGAGTATATATTTATGTATATTTTTAGTCTGTTCAAAGCCTGCTTATAACATTCAAAAGCTTAAAATACGATATATTTTTAGAGATTTATATTACAAATAAGTCATCAAAAAGACTTTAAGTCTAGTAGGCCTTCTATATGTTCAAGCTTGAGCCTAAAAAAATCTATATACAAGTTTAAATTTTCAAAACTTGTTACAAGTTTAGGCTAATTTAACTAAAGTCTAGTTTAGTTTGACGTTTTTGTCCTTACTTTTATTAAAATAATAATTTTGCATCACAATGCGTGTGCCACTTTAATTATATGAAAAATAGTATCATATAAAATAAAAATGTAACTTACTAATTTTTTTTTGAAATTTTATTTATTCGCAAATTTATTTTAATCTTTAAAATATGCAATTATTTCATTCTAAAATATTTTATATTAAATCAATTTCATATTGATAAAGTATATTCTATTTTTTTGTTCAAAATAAAGTATATTTTATTAATATATTACAATTTCAGGAAACGAAACTTTTTATTATTTGGTGAATTTGTTATTTTCTGAAATCATTTTTATTATATAATTTAAACACTGCATTAAATTTAAAAAGAGAATGAAAAACACTCTATCATACTCAGCAATTCAGCCAAATTATACTGGAAAATTGTGACAATAATTTATAGTTATTAAGCTTTATCAAATTTCTTTAAATAAAATGTTACTGAGATTTCATTGTAAGCGATAGTTACACTTCTCGACAAGAATCTTAAAATGATTAATATAACAACCAAACATTAAACTCTTCTACCGCGGGAAAGCGACACACTCTTTTGATTTGTTTTCAGAACTTATTGTTTTATATAATTAAATCCATTAATTAATTAATGTAGCTGAATTTATTTTACGAAGTTTTTGCAGTAATTTCAAGTGCTAATGATGATGTGTGGAAGGGTTTAATTAATTAATCGGGGTCTCCATGAATTACGAAACCTGCTTTGAAGATTGCGAAGCACTCGATGTTTTCACCAAATTCAATTCAATTTGCCACTTAGAATAATGGTCAAAGATATGCCCCTTGATGAATTACTCATCATTGAACAGTAAGCAAAAGTTTTATTTTTTTTTCATTTTTTTTATAAAAGAGAACTATCATACTCCCATTTTTTTTAGCTTAAAATAAAGAGCACATATATTTTTTTTTTCATACAAATAAGTTTAGATAAATTCGACAATAATCTCTTGCTAAAATAAGAATATAGCATCATGGTTCAAAAAACACTTATAAAATACTTATGAGATCGCTTACTATAGTAACCTTTATAATAATAGAGAGAATTAAACTTATATTTTTATAAGATATAAATATATTATTTATCATCTCTACTGATTGGTGGACGTACATATATATATATATATTGTCATGATTGAGAAACAATGAAAGCCTCCCACTTTTATAAAGAAGGGAAATGAGAGCTACTTGTTAGATTTTATTAGCATGCTTTTCGGTGAGCTTATTGCACTATGCTAATTTTCACCGCGTTTTTAGTGATTTTGATTCCTTTTAATTAACACCTTTGTCTTTTCTTTTTTGATTCAAGGTCGTACCATGTCCATATATGTTGCTTCAGAGGAAATTGATATTTAATTTAATAGAATAAAAAACACGAATTGTAGTGTGTACGTCAAAATCATGGAGATGTGATTACGGAAGGGATGATTACCAATAGATGTGAATATGAAATTATAGTTTTATTTATCCTTAGAACTTATTTTCGGTGGGAAAATGAAAATATTTTTAGAAAATTGAAACAAAATATATACACACGGGGATAATTTTTAAAATAAATATAATCCATATAAAACTATTTCGATGGCATTTTTTTGTTAAAGCACTTAGCATATGTTAAGTCACATTAAATTCTAAATAATCCAAATTAGTTTAGATTATATTTTATATAAAAATAATTCTATGAAGGTAAAAAAAATATAAAAATAATTCTCTAAAAAAAAATAAAAAGTATATCCCACACACATGACTTGCACTGGAGTCAATGTGTTTAGGCGGAGCCTAACTCCTTCTACGTAATATCACATTAATCAATATCAATATCTTATAATAAAGAAAATTTGAGCGGTGGACTATATGTTTACAAGTCTGATATCACTGTAATTATTATAATTTGGTCTTTCAACCATAATCTTATATAACTCAATCCCTATAATTTAATTATTTAAAATATCAGTTCCTATATTTTAAAAAAATAAAATTATATACTACCTCTATTTCTTAATATAAGATGTAGTTAATTTTTTTGGGTAGATTAAAAAAATAAAATAAAAAAATGTCAACTAAATATTATATTAAATGACGGAAGTAATATTTCACGATACTAGAAGAATTAAGTTATAGTGCGTTAAAATTCAGAGATAAAAATTCAACTAACTTAAAACTATAGCAACATACTAATATCAAGTTAAAAGTCAAAATTATAACAACCTATGAATAATTTTTCTCATATAAATATGCGCTCTACAAGTTAATGGTGAAGTTCTATCTACCATACTATCTTTCCATTGTACTTTGCTTCTTCCCTTGCGGATCATGGAATAAGAGAAGTTGGTTTGAAGGAGTGGGGAATTTAATGGAGGGTGGTGGAGGGACTATCTGTTAAAGTGGGGGCCTCATCATTGAATTGTTTAGGGGTTAGGTTCAAGATAACACATGCTTCCTCCTCCCCACCTTCTTTCAACTTCTGCACACTTTGCCTAATCATGCTCCCCTTCAACATCACCCATTTTCCTAATATCTTTCTCTTTCTCTCACTACACTCTACAATTTTAGTGCTTTCATTTCACCCTCATTTCACCATGCCTTGCCCCTACCTGTCATTTCACCACCAATAATAGCCTAACCCAATTTGTTCTTCATTATAGATAAGTTTGTCCTTGAGTTAAGTTAAATTCTAAAATGAAGATAAGAAAAATTGGTTAAAAGTGTATAGTTAAAAATTTTATTAGTCAAATGATTTGATACAACTCATTTTCAATTATCTACAACATATATTTAAGTATGTACAAATGTCTTTAAAATAAAAATATATTATATACAGTTAAAAAAGGATTATATCCGCTAAAAATGAATTGTATCTACTTGATTTTAAGTTGTTCTAGCTAATAAAATTTGTAAATGAGTACTTTTAACCAATTTTCTTATAAAATTATTGGATAATTAGATTATATGTTATTGTTATGGGAAGGGAAAGTAAGAGATAGGGAATAGAATTGAATGTAATGAGATGAGAATTGAGGGAAGGTAAAAGAGGTTGATAGGTTAGATACGAATGGGTGGGGAGAAAGAGAGGGTTCAGAGTATGAAGTTTCATATATAGTTTGGTAGAGAAGATAAGAGAGGAGAGGGGCTAACATGGGGGGAGGTTGGGCCACAAAGATTAATAATGCAAATGAAAATGGACAATGAAAACAGCGTCTGATTTCATGTGATGGACCCCACCCCCCATGGTTGTGTTCCCTAAAGCTAAGGAACCCCATGTTCCTCACAGTTCTCTCTTTATATCCCTGATATGCCTTTGTAATTAGGGAATGCATATTGCCGAGTCAAATACTAAACAATAACAAGTTATAGTAGTAACATGTTGCAACCGTTTTCGTGGGGGGCTCCATTTCTTTAGTTTAATTGCATTGCACCACCGGCTGTTGATATGTCATTGTTGCTGCATTTAGTCATTGTCACTTTCTTTGCCACTCGTATTTACTCAAGTTCAAACCTAACCAAATTCCCCAGGCTTTTTCTAATAGTTGTTATGCTGGTGTTTAAGGCCCGGATTATTAACAAATAGTTAGGAACGGTTCCCGGAAGGAATTGCTTTGATTACACTTTATGGCCAGGCATGATTGCGTTTGACCCAAGCACTTGCATTGGATTCTGAGAACTTTGCTGGGCTTCTAACTTTGGGTTCTCATGTTCATGATGATGGTCATCCAATAAATAATGTTTATCATATTTCAAAGCCGAAGTGGCATTGTGCGTCATACTGTTATAATACAGTCGAGCTTTGACTCAAACACTTCGTAGATAAGTACAAAACCATATTCCTACCTTCCTGAATACAAATTCTCCCATTCATGACGACGCTTTTGCTTTTAAGGTCGGCTATTCACATAATATTTCCCCTGTTCCACCTCCATTACTATTTGGGTTGGCCGAACAATCCAAAACATTTATTTTTCGCCAAAACTTCATTGGCCCATGTCCTGAGATTAGAAGACACACCCAAGCCTAATATGTCAATTCTAACAAAATAAACTTGGATTGATTCTCAAATTCAATGATTAGCCCGAGAAGATTTCGGAAAATTGTGGACATATAAAAGAATTCAATGACATGTTGTATGATCAAGTACGAGGGAGTCAAACACTACCTAAGTATCATCTCCAAAATGAAGTTTAATCAGCAAAAGAACCAAAGAACGAGTAGGGTGTTCAAAATTGGAAGTGGCTGTGGAAGACTCAAAGCCATCAGAAAGTGTCTGCTTTGTGTTGTTTATTCAAAGAATTGGGTGTTCGAACTAAAGATAAACCTCAGCTCTGCAATTTTAGCGATGCAAGGCTCCCTCAGATGCGACTCGAGTCCCTACCGTAGACAAAGCATCTCGCCCAGTCTGACACCACCAAGGCCCTCGTACGCCAGCTCACTTGCTTGCTGTTCAAACATGATAGAATTAAGCCTCATAACTTGGTGAAAAGAAAGCCTTAAACTGCACAGAAATAAGCAAGAGAGAGAGAGAGGAAGGTTAATTACCTTGCATAGACAGAATACCATAACCATTGGGAACTGTGGCCAATTGATACCCAATCCCCAGGAAGCTGTGCTGCTGTCTGCTCTCCTCCCAGGGGAGCAAATTGTCCAAAATGCTTGTACCTTCACACAAGAACCAAACATCTTATTCATTTTATTCTGTAACAATCTTTGAATATTGCAGCAAAGAGGATTGAGTACAAGATATATACCTAAAGGGTTTGAAGCGGTGGCGACCTTCTCCTCTGAACCTAAGAGGACCCTCTGGATTCTTTTCGCACTCCTCCATGCGGTTAAAACACTTGGCCAAGTATGCGCCTTGCTGAGATGCAACCTGATATATTCATGCAGAGATGCATCAGATAAAAGCTTGTTTCAATGTTTGTTTTGATATCATGATATATGGATATTAATTTATCACTATGTATCATAGTTTTATTAATTCTTCATGACACGACAAGCACCTGTGCTGTCGCCGGAAGGAATTTCATCTGGGAATCCACTTTGGACAGTGCTGCTTTGAAGTCTTGGATGTTCAGTTCAGTTGATTCTTTCTTAACATCTCCCTTAGCTTCCTTCAACAGATCAACAATGCTGCGCATCTGCTTGCTCTTCAGATATAGCTCCACCTGAGGGTACCTTTCACAGATATCGTCAATCACCTCTTGAAATTCTTTCACCGTAAGCGTTCCTGAGTTGCCTTTATCTGCCTTCTTAAAAATCGCGGCAATATCTTCCTAAAACCACAAAACACCCGCCTTTGCAATTAGCAGGAAAAGAGAGATTGTTTAAATTGAAATATATGCTTAACATGCATCAAACAAAACAGTTACTTCAGATCATCAATAAACTTGTATTGTAATATGAGCAATTAGGTACCAACCATGACTTTTCGCTGGTTGATGGTAGCACAATCACCAAGAGCATAAACATTGTCACACCCTTCAACTCTCAACCATTCATCAGTAGCCAAGGCACGCCTGTTAGCCTATTATCAAATGAACAATGTTTCAGCCAACAGTATAAGAATTAATATTTGTAGACTGAATAACAGATGATAGAAAGCAAAAAGTAAAAACAAAAAGAAAAAATGGATGCATTGGTGTCAGATTTCCTCAAGGCACACCTGGTTAATTTGCTTCATGAAATCTTTGATAAATGGACGAGTGCCTATACCAGTTGACCACACAGCCATTCCATATGGAATTGTAGTAATCTCTCCTCCATTTTTCAGTTCCTTGGTAGAAATTTCTTTCTCTGACACCTTCACAACCATGGATCCTGTTTTCAATTCAATGCCATCTCTCTTGAACTTGTCTTCAGCAAATGCAGTAATTCTCTTGTCAAACCTGCAAAACAGAGCATGATAATATATCAAGTTTCATGGGAATTAATAGCTAGTCTAGATTATGGTATATTGATCACGAATGATTATGAAGCACGGAGATTTCAGCATATAACCATGCATGTCTCTAACGTGCGTGAAACACTCATATTTGACATATCAGAATTATTGAACTTAGAAGCTCTGATCCATTGTTACGATCAGAGATTCAGAGACTTACATGCTCAGAATATGATCTCCAGCCTCCAGAAGCGTGATCTTAACTAAATCTTTGATCCCAGGATATAACTTGACCAAATCCTTATTGACAAAGTCATGAAGGGAGGCTGCAAACTCCACCCCGGTTGGGCCACCTCCAACTATTGCAAAATGAAGAATCCTCTTCTTCTCTTCATCACTTACATTTGGCAAGCTTGCTCTCTCAAAGCAATCAATAACTGTTCTTCTAATCTTCTGGGCATCTTCTACTTCCTGAACATACCGCAGGATTATCAATAAAACAAAATCATGCATACATGTGCAGGCATCATAACATAGCCAAAAACAAACATGATGCATCAAATCAAAAGGATTTAGCTTAAGACTTTTCAAAATATTAATTCAATTACTCTAGTGTACTTAAGATTGTTTGGAGATGGTACCTTCAAGAAATGGCAATGCTCCTCAACTCCTGGAGTGTTAAATGTGTTGACATTAGCCCCCACGGCTATGATTAGGTAATCATAGTCCACAACAAATTCTTGTTTCCCGTTCAAATTGTTGTTTATATTGGATCGACAGTAAATTTTCCTGTTTTCTGAATCAATCTTGAGACACTCGGCTTCACTATATTCAATGTCCATTCTTTTCTACTCCCAAAAAAAAAAGACAAAAGAAACAGAAAATAAGCCAGATCAATACGGCATCGAGAGTGGTGATCGGTTACTAAGTCTGAAAACCTTATAGGTAAACATGAATCATAAAAATATTAAACGTCTTTTACATGCTTCCATGTTAAATGAAAAGTTGTCATCTGACGGTTATCCCAGAATATTGGAAAATACTGAGATGAATGAATATAAGACTATGTGTACGAGTCTCTGTTTTTAAACGAAACAGAAGAAATATATGATGCTTTTTTTCAATACCTTCCTAAAAATATTGCGAATAGGTTCAACAATGCTGCGAGCTTCGATAGTACCGCTAGTGACGCTGGGCAACAGAGGAGTGAATGCAAAATAGTTACGAGGCGAGACCACCAGAACCTCATATCTGGGGTTGTTTAGGTTCCTCAAGAAACTTGTGCCGGCCCAGCCAGTTCCCAGCACCACCACCTTTTTCTTTTCCGGAACTGTTTCTGATGATGAAGAACCAATGTATGCTCCATTATTGCTTCCATTTGCTTCTGCATAAGCCACAAGGGCACCTGTTCCACCACTGCACCAAGCAAATCGTTCGTGTTCATGTAAACTTCATAAATCACCACGCCCTCTAACAAATCCTAATGAATAATATCGTATGGTATACAGAATACAGAGTTATATAAAGAATGAAAATATATACCTTACGGTGAAAAGCACAAGAAACTTGGAAAGGGAAGAGGATTCAAGGAAAGCTTTGGAGACTCGTTGATAGAAAGTGAAACCTCGCATTGTATAGAGAAATGGCGATATGTAGTAGGAGATCGGAGTCCAGCAATCAGGGAGAGAAAACAGAGAGAAAAGTATTGAGAGAGAGAGAGACAGACAGAGAAAAAGAAAAAGAAGAGGGTTTATGGGAAGTTGGCGTTGTAGAGCAGCAGAAAGAGGAATATAGAGGCGGAGAGAGGTGGGTCAGAGAGAATCCGGGAAGGTGGGAGAGAGAAACATAGGGAATGACGGTGGGAAGGTGAGGTGTGAACAAGTGTTCTACGATTTGCCCATTTTTGACTTGGCGGCCAAGAAAAGGGCATCACGTGTCAAAAGAGGCCCCCCTTCATTTATTCCAATTCCAAGTCTCTTTCTTTTGGAATACTACTTTCTGACACTACTCCCCGCAATTCCTATAAATTGTAACAAAATCAATTTTTTTGGTATTTCCTCCTATGATGGACTAATTAGGTTACAACGTGAGAGTATTAAAAAAGGCCCCTAAGTAAAATGTCGATATGAAAAAAAAATTGTTAGATATCAAATGACCAAAGGGTTATAAAAACAATTTTTAATGAATAAAAAATTATTGAATAATTTCAAATTTTATAAAATTAATTTACTACATTCTTAAAATGTCTTGATCTTCTTTAAGCAGATACTACCCCTAATCTTCATGAAAAACAACATTTTTATTGTCTACTTATGGTTTTGATGTCAAGTGATTAAAAATTTTATTTTTAAAGCTAAAATAGTTGTTCATTTCCAAACTCCAATGACATCCAACGAAACTACTATTATTAATTAATACTAAAATAATAATAATTAATAAGAGAATTGAAATTGAAGAGAAAATTTTGGGTGGCGTATCAGGATGGTGGGTTGCTTCTCCTGAATATTTGGTGTTGGGTCGCAAAGTCTTACCCGCAATTTCCATGCATGAGCTGTTCTACATCCTATTTCACGTTTCTCCAATTCTTCCTTCTTTTTATTTGCTTTTGACAGCTGCATTTTAGTTATTTTATTTTTTAAAAAATTTAACTTTAATTTTACGTAAATCTTGTTACGCCTTTAGTACCATATTTCAATAAATATACTAACTTTATATTAAATTATACAAAAGAATCATATGCATAAACATGATAGATATTTTTTAATGGACAATGGGTATTCTTTTATTGCAAATATAGAATAATTACCCTTTAAATATTGAAGAAAAATAGTACTATACGACTAGATTCTTTTAACTAATTAGTTCACTCAATAATTGGAAATCAAATAAATAACGCATTTTCCATGAGTCAATTTTGGCGAGATGTCTGTCATGTAATTTATTTATTTATTTGAGCATATGTCCTATAAGAATATATTTAAGGAAGGTTCGTTAGAAAAAAAAAGGAAAGTTTAAATACTAATATAAAAAAAATAAAGGGAAATTTTCAGTAAAAGACCCCTGTAGGATTGAATAATTCTAAAAATACGTTATAAATCAAAATGTTCTCTCCATGGATTAAAAAATCCTTCCTCCACTTTGATTATTACCCACTAAAACATAATTATAGGAGTCCCTTAGTAAAATTCGGCCAAAAGAATATAAAAGAATAATTATATAAAAACTTATTGGTAAATAAATAAAGAGTGAAGTGAATGGAGGAGGAGAAAAGGGGGCAGAGGGAGATTCGGTAATAGATCGGACGGTTGAGATTGACCTAATGAATGACGAATGAGGCTGCCATACAAATTGGAGAAAGAATTGTCTACACTCAGTTTTCCTCATCATTTATTCTAACACTTCTAGAACAACGTTGCTTGTGGCTGTTTTTTTTTGGTCAAATACTTTCTTAGTTTGTTCAGATCTAAAACTAAAACACACAGGCTGTTGATAACATTTCTCACATGTGCTTAGCATAATTATACTATTATTCTTCCTTACCAACTTGTAATGCCCTTTATTTCATAATCAAAGAGTCTAGGATCTGGCAGAGAGGCTAGTGATAATCTTTCTTAATTTAGTAAATTAATGTTCGAATCATCATTAAAAAATATGTTAACATTTAATGTTTGATAGTACTTCAAATAAGATTGTATCCAATAAAATAATTTATATGTTTATAAAAAAAATGCCTTTCATGGTCTACGTTCTACATTCCTTATTTTTTATTTTTTTTTAATTACATAATCAACATTTGAAGTAAAATATAACAACCTCTCAATTATATTGCCTTAATTTTAAAAACACATTTTTTAGAATCAAATATTGCATCCCATAAACTTTTAATCTATTTTTAAGGTCTTTATTTTCCTCCACCCATCCATTCATTTAATTAGTTCTTGGATAATCCAATTTAATTTTTTTTTCAACCAAAGTACTCCTTCTCAATAAAAATATTATTTAGTAATATTTTAAACACATATTTGTCAACAAATTTATTTAAATACATTTGCTATTAATCTATTTGACATAGTAAAATTAATTAATTTTACAATTCAAAATAACTAGATCTAACCCCAAATAAAATCTACACTTGTGTTACAAATATATTTATTTATTTGCTTACAAAGTTTGAATTATGGACTTATTTGAGAAGAATATACCGTTTGAGAAGAATAAACTTTCTTCCGAATCCAAATCCTAGATGTTAACTGATTTTCATGCAAGTGGTCAATACTTAATACACCTCTTACTTTTCCTGTTTCATATGTTAGAATTAATATATTTAGCAATGTCAGCATTATTGACCAATATATTGACTAAAACAGCTATGTGGAAAATGAGAAAGACTGAATTTTCAATTTCACTTGCAATTAAATTTGAATCTATTTACTTCGAAAATGAAAAGAACGACTTTTAAATTTTATTTGAAATTAAATTTGAATCCTTCAAAATTCTCAAAGAATTTTTTTTTGAAAGAAAGAAGAGATCGATAGGCATCACAACTTACAAACTTGTCTAACAATATAAACATGGCAGTCTGACTTAAAAAAATATGGTTGAAAATTAGAGTTTGTACTTCAATAAGGCCATTCGCAAGTTTTTTTTTTGAAGTCTAAGGTATTCACTATTAAAAATAGTGACTAATTTTCTCATATTGTAAATTTTTTGAATAATTTTTAGTGTTAATTATTATACTCTTTTTTTTTTGTTGCCCACCCGGTTCACCGGAGCTTTGCCCCGACTACATCCGGATCCGACCCGCGTCGCGCACCTGGCTATGGTGGGTGAGTCTCCCAACGGGGATTTTCTGCATTCGCCAAGGCTCAAACTCGAGACCTCGCTTAAGCGATACCGAGCCGCTTACCACTCGGACCAACCCCCGTTGGTAATTATTATACTCTTTTTATACATATGGTTAAGGATTAAACCCTTGATATAACATTTGCAAGATTGCTTCAAAAATGAGGGGACTAGTGTTATGGGGACTTACAGGCCCAATATTCCATGGGCCCAATGTGACCTGACCCGTTGGCCTAAAATATATCATCTGGATTAAAAAGATCAAGGCAATATATAGATGTGTGAGGTCATCCAACGGGGGTTAGTCCGAGTGGTAAGCGGCTCGGTATCGCTTAAGTGAGGTCTCGAGTTCGAGCCTTGACGTACGCAGAAAATCCCCGTTGGGAGACTCACCCACCATAGCCAGGTGCGCGACGCGGGTCGGATCCGGATGTAGTCGGGGCAAAGCTCCGGTGAACCGGGTGGGCAACTAAAAAAAAGATGTGTGAGGTCAGTTCATCATCATGGAGAAGAACTTCAAACCATGCGAGGAGACATTTATAAGAGATAAACCTTCAGTATTTTATTTCTCCGCTAAGCATAAGTTATTAGATAAATTCTATTTAAAATATTATCAGCTACTAAATATTTACACATCTCCTAACAAAATTTTTAATTTTAATTCACTACGTTATAAGATATTAGCTCTTTCTGTTAAACTCAAATTCTATTAATGAACATATATTTCTACGATACTTTTTACTAGTATGTCTTTGACCATTATTTTTTTGGATTATCAGTAGTATTTATTCTTGTGAAAGATTGGCTTTTCAAATCAGAATTGTTTGCCATAAACTTCTTAACAGTCTTTTCATGAAGGAAAAAGCATAATCATTTGAATATAATGTTTAATATTTCAAATTAAAGGACGATGTAGTAGATCTAGTTTTAGTCTCATTTATATAGTCCCAAACTTTCTGAAGATCCTAATGCAGCAAGACATCCTAAGATATTCACCTCCTATTTTGTAGCATGTGATTAATTTGACTTTTTCCCTCTCTTATTATATACTCCTTCTAGTCTTAATTATAAAAATTTCTTTAATTTTTTTATATATTAAAGATGTTAAATAAATCAATTAATTATTATTAAATTTAACATGTTAAAATAAATTTATATTATATATTTCCTAATCTATCTAAATTAGTTAATTAGTTTTTATATTAGTTATAATTAATTAGCTTATTTAGTTTCCTTAATATATCTAAAAAAATTAACCAACTCTTATAATTAGACCAGAGGTAATATAAAAAAATTTCCTTCTCTTCTTACTCCTTATTAGTTTCTAGTGATATTATTCTACTCTGCCCCATGGCCTACAACTTTTATTTTGCAACCTTATTTTTATCTTGTGAATATATATATACATATATATATTGATGTTTTTATTTCTCAATTTATATATATATATACATTTAGTCCTAATTATAAGAGTTATTTAACTTTTTTAGATAGATGTACGAAGTAAAATAAATTAGTTAATTATAATTAATATAAGAGCTAATTAACTAATTTGAGTAGATTGAGGAGTATATAATATGAATTTATCTTGAGAGATTAGATTTAATTATAATTAACTAATTTATTTAATTTCTTAAATATATATAAAAAAAATAAATGACCTTTATAATTAGGAGCAGAGGGATAAGAAGTGTTCATAGGATGTGTTGGGCTTGACTTTTGACACCAAAACTTAGCCCATAAACTCTTGGATCAAGCTAATTTTAGGCCATCATATTTATATAATACTCTTGACTACTGAATATGAATACGTAACTACTAGTGTAAACGTAGTATGAATATGAATCACAAACAATAAAAAATCATACAAGTTTGGTAATAAAAAGGGAGATCAAGTGCAAATAAGGAAGCAAGTGAAAGTGTTGTGAAAGAATGCAGGAATGTGGTCATAAAAGTACAAGTGGTGGAGCGAATGAACTGGTCCCTTAGCTCGTGCAAGGTAGGCTGTGGTCTCTTGACTTTCAAGTGTCTAGTCCCTTTCCCTATAGCTACTTTTCAACCACCTTTGTTTCTTTATTGCCTCTTTACCAATCACAATTCTCTTTCATTTTTTTAAAGATTTATTTTATTGCATAGAATATTATAAAATAAAAATTATTTTAATTGATAATAACAATAATAATTTAAAATAAATATATAAAAATATTTCGTATATCATTTTTTACTTGTTTACAAGAAAAACTAATTTTTTTTTGGGTGGACAACCTAGCATATCTTTTTTAGGACAACCCCTCCTCTCCTTAGTCATTAATGTCACTATTCTCCAATGTCTACGTGCCATCTACAATTTGTATGTTTAATATCTAAAGTACCTTATGGCCGCATGTGTCATGTCATGTTGCCCACTAAAAATATCTTATTTATTTATTTATCAGTTATGCACTATCCAGCTTATATTTTACATTTCATGGAACACATTAGAATCTCATTAATTAATATGTAAATATATTAAGTAGGTTTATTAAATAATTAATAAAATAAATTACTGATTTAAATATAAATTAATTTTTTGAATGTCATACTATTCATAATTTATTTTTTAAGTTGCCTACAACCTCACCTAATTGATTAGAAAAACTTCCCAATCAATTAAATGATTTTACTATGGGAACATTTTGTCCTTTTCCCTTTTTAACCGTTTTTAAATAAGATTATAAAATAAATTTAATAATAAAAAATTTGTTCTTTCGAAAGATAAGACTCATCATGCCAAATTATTTGCTTTCACTCATGACCAATGCTAGCATATATGTTTTAATCCTTTATGGATTTGATATAACTAACAAAATATTTCTAAAATTATTCTCTGTGTTTTATATGGACAAACATATAACATATGAATCAATATTAAAATATTAAATTACAATAAATGTTTCCCCCCACTACTGTATTGAAGGAAAATTGTGTAGATATAGCCAATAAAAATTAATTCAGATGATAAAAAATTAACTGTTGTTGATATGTGAATTTTATTAGTAGACGATTTATAAATATATTTATAAATATTTTTTGAGTTTAAAAATATATCCAAACCCTTTTAAATCCTTAAAATTCAACTCACCTAAATATTTTTAATATAAAAATTTTGTAAACATAAAAAGTTACAGCTGAATTTTATACATAAATTGTACCTGTGAAATTTATCTCATTTAGTTAGGAAGATGAAATTTTGGCATTCTCTAGTAGGTTTTAAAATAATTTATTTTTAAACTAATTATTGCATACCTACTTACTAGCTATATGTTTTCATGTGCTTTATGGGATTGGGAAGATGAAATATCAAACAACACACTAAAGTTATTATTTCACTTACTTTCTTAATATAAAATTTAATTTATAATATAAAATTATACTATAAATTATATGTGTATTTTAGATAACCCCTAAATTAAAATTTTAAAAAAAAATTCTAGCCAAAATTTTAGTTTAATTTTTTTAAAATAAATAGTTATATTTGTCTAACAAAACTTATATATCAAACTATAATTTTAGATAAATTCATAGGAATAACTTTTAAAATATAAAAAGAGTTTATAGACTGTTTAATTATAATTTTGTCCCCATTTTTTTCCTCTATCTCCTCTCTTCTTCGTCACTTGTCTCTTATGTTGCTGTTGGCTTCTTCAGTCTTTTTCTCTGTCGCCATCATCAGATAAGTTCCTCTGTCACTTCTCTCACTGTCAGAGAGGAGGAAGTCGTTATGGATCGTGCTCCTCTCTTCAAATTTAGAAGTCGTAGCCATGGGATATGGGTCGCAGATCTGAAGTGAGGAGAAGTGGACGATAGAAGAAGAGGAAGAAGGAGAGGTGGAAAACGAATGACAGTGTCAGCATCGTCATCGGGGCTTAACAGTGTCAATGTCGTCAACATCGTTGTGGGGGAAGAGCAACGTCAATTGCTAGTGGTAGGAGAAAACATGAGAGAGAATGAAAAAAATAAAAAATATAATTATTATTTTTATAAAATTATATAATTTTTAGTAATTTATTAATAACAAAAGTCTTTCTATTAATAACTATTATAATACTTATTTATTCATATTTTTTTTTATAAGCTCATATTTAGAATAACTTATCTAAAAATATTTTTTTTCTATAAGTTATTCCCTAAAAACTTATCCAAACGGGACCTATATTTTATATTAAAGATTGAAATATATAATATTAATATTAAATGAGTATTTTAAAATAATTGTTTAATCATAAACGAAAACGAGTGTAATCAAACATTTTATGGCAAAAAAAAAACAAGAAGAAGAAAACGTAACCAAACATTTGGATATTTCGGTTTAGTGATTAATTAAAGCATAGATACATTTGGATAAGTAATCATACAAGTATTCGACGTTAATCCAAAAAGCCAGAACAAACAAACTTCACAATATCCCAAAATCTATATTCTTCCCCTTCACTTACCCCAAAAACCATATTACGTAAATCATTACGTTAAAAAGATCTTCCGGGGAGGGATAAAAAAAGAGGACTTTGACTAATCTCACATCAGTTGCCACTAATAATCTCACAGGGAAAATCATCGCGTCTCGTCGGAGAAATATCAATTTCAATTAGATTATCTTCCTCAAACTGAAAATCCATAGGCATCTTCTTCGCACCGTCTAGAGCTATTTCAATCAACCCTTCCCTGTCTTCTTCGTCCCACTGGAAGCCAGTGTTCTCCGGCGACTCCCCCTGCCCTATCGGTGGAAACCCACCGTCCGATGAGCTATCCGACTCCGACTCCGATTCGGATTCTGGGCAATACGAAGATAACGAAGGATGCTTTGGGTGATCAACGTATTTTCCGGTGTCTTCTTTCTCATTCGGATTCTCCTCTGCTTCCTCGCCTTCGTATTCCTCGTATATGACTTCCAACGGCGCTTTCACATCCCATGATTCGACGAAACACTCTGAGCTGAAACCCACCTGGGATTTGAATTCTGTTTCGGAATGAGTGGTGATCCATTGCCGAACTTTCTCAAGGGAATTCGATTCCTCTGGTTCAATGCCAGAATTCTCATTCTCCTCTTTCTCCTCTGCAACAGCTCTGTTTTCTTGGTTCAAACCAGGTTCTGGTGTGGAGGTGATTCCCGATTGTTCATTTTGGGATCTCTGATTTGCTCCAAATCGAAGTATGGTTAGAAGGAGAATTCCAGTGAGAATCAGAACGGGAGAGAGAACGAGTTTCCAGAAAAGGTGAGGAAGATAAAGGAGAATGAGGGTGCATAAGGTAACAGTAAATGAAAACAGAGGATGTGAAGAAATTCCGAAGGGAGAGAAAAGTGTTTCCACGCATATGAAGTTCATGAACTTCAATTCCAAGGAAAACTCGCTTTCCTCCATGGAGGACAAGTTTTGCTTCCCCTGATAACTACGATTGCAACACATTTAGCTGTAAGAGAATCACACCCATGAACAGAGAAAGCAGAGTTGTGGACGATGAAAAGGAAAAAAAAAAAGAGAAAAAAAAATAAAGTTAAGGATTTCGATAGGGATTGATAGGAAAGGAATAAGAATACAGTGCACAAGAGCTTTAGGGAGAGTGCAATGCATTGTGGGGTTTATAAATATGGGCTTTTGGAGTGAGAAGAAGGCATAGAATAAGGAAGAAGGGGAAGGTAAAAGTAAGGTGGTCCTGTAAAATGCAATAACCAAGACGATCTTGAAAGTGTAGATTTCCTAATTTAAATTCCACATCAAGCACCGTATTGGTTTTTGTTCAGAGGATCGGCTTTTAAGTTTCTGCTGATGGAGAAATCCAAGGCATTGACTCCAAAAGACGTAAGGCTTCTTTGCAAAATGGGTAAATGAGAGCTTGATTTCGTGAGTACTAACAGTCCTTTCAGGATAATTTTGCGGCTAAGTTGCTACTTTCAACGCTTCTTACTCATTTGGGTCATTTCCACCATGCGTAACTGATATTGGTAATTGTGTTCTTACTTTAATAGAATTAGAGGTACGGTTTCTTTTATATAATTATATAATTGGGTTAGATTCAACCAGATTTAAAAATAACTCCGAATAATATTTTTTATTTTTTTTATATTTATACAAATTTAAATTAAAGACTTCTAACTTTATATTTAAGTGACTAAAATCAGCAACACTCGTTGGTTAGAAGGGACGGATTACTTTGAGTTAAAATTAGGAGGTGGGTCCCCTACTTTTTTGGAAGTTAAGGTACAACTTACTTCACAGTTCGCATAACTTATCAATAATTTGAGTTTTTGTTAATTTTATAATTATACTCCCTCTAGTGCCTTGTATCAGACATCTTGATATATATATATATATATATATATATATATATTAATCCAATATTTAATATATAATATAATTAATAAATTAATTTTAGTCATAAATATAAAATTTATTTTTTATATTTATCAATTTTTTAAATTATTTTTATTAAATTAATAGTATTGATATTCTCACAATAATTAAGTAAGAGAGGAAAAATGAGATTAAAAAAAATTGTTAAGATATTTTAAAAAAATAAACTATATTAACTAACCTAATCAAATTAGTTAAATATATCTTATATTAAAAATTGAAGGAGTAAAAGTTATTTGTAGAGTTATTAATTATTATTTTTTAACTATTATTCTAATATTAGAAGTGACTTGTGAATATAATCAAGAAAATATACATATATATACAAATATTATATATTGATATACATAACAGTTAGTGTGATTAGCTACCAGTTTCTAAAACTCACTTTTTGTTTGCAAAACGTAATTCCTTAAAATCAACTCTTTTTTTATTTGCAAAACCTAGTTTTGGGTTCATATTTCATTTGGCAAAAGTCAATTTTGAGCATCCATACAAATATATATATATATATACACGCACATGTGTGTGTGTGATCTAAGTTCTGTAATAGTCAATTTAGGTCAAATAAGTAGCAACTAGCTAAACACACCCTATACTTCCCAAAAGTTACTTTTTAGAAAATATACATTTTAGAAAATTAAAATCTCATGGAGTTTATGCATATCTTTTTTGTTTAATATATTTTATTTCTTGAGAAATTAAATTTATTCTTTAAAGAGGCATAATTATGAAAGGTATTTTTAGAAATTAATATAAAATATTTAGAAAGTACAACTTTTTGATATTTTATTTGAAAGATTTCAACTTCTCAAAGGTTATATTGTCCTTTGAATCAAGAAGCAGAAGCAAATCACTCTCTTTAGATTTGAAGAAGGAGGCTAAAGGCATTGCAAGATTGTTTGAAGTGGATTATCAACCTTTTTTATAATGTAATTCATTTATTCTACTCCTCATGTCTTAAATATATGACCTAATTAAAGAGTCGATCTTGGTCATAAATATAAAACTTATTTTTTAAAATTATAATTTTTTTAAATTATCCTTATTGATACTTTCTTAACAATAATCAAGTATGAAAATGAGGGAGGGAATTAAGGAAGATGATTAGGGTGCTTTAGAAGAAAATATGTTATAATAACTAACTTAACTAATTTTCTTAATTTAATTAAATTAGTTAAATATGCCATATATTTAGGATTAGATGAGTATTTTTTTATCAATAAAATTAATTATTTTTGTATGTATGAAATGAGACCTAAACCTGCTTGTTGTGGTGGTTTTAGCAATATTTTGGAGTGGTGGGGAAAAACTCAAATGTGTCGACAAGTTTGAGGGGATTTACATGAATTACCACAAATTTCAAGACACAGCAGGGTCATGCTTACATCAGTTCAGCATGCGTGCATTTCACTGATTAAGATTAAAACTTAATCATGCATTGATCCAAAGTTAGCCTAATTAACACACCTCATTTCAACTTTGAAGTTATAACAGTTAATCCACCTCGACTTCATCTGCTTTCTTCAACTATATGTGGTAGGACTCATCCTTAGCTTTTACATAACCCAAGAACTTGATGGTTTAATGGCCTTCATATTTTTTAATTTGGTTATAATTTCTCTCATAAGATATTAGTTACTTTTTCTCTTACCCTAAATATAAGAGTTAGTATAATTCTAAATATAAAATATCAATCTACAATATTTTTTAAATTTATAATTTTTTCTTAAAATCTGTTAAATATATATTAGGAGGTTTTTATTAATTAAGGGAGTGATTTCCTATATAAATAATTAAAAGAAGTATATTTTACAGAAATCAACACATATTTTTTTTATAAATAACTTAACTAATTTTTTTACTTTGTATAAATTAGTTATCTAAAACTCCTATAATTAAGATGGAGAGGAGTATTATTTTGTGTTCACTTAGAGAGCACAGGATTTTGAGACTCAGAGACAAGTCGGATCACTATAATTTCCTCAGTGTAATCATCAATTAATTATATTAGTGATAGGAATATTTGAATCCTCCATCGTCTCGTTGATGTAATATAACTTGTAATTTTTTTACTCTTCCAGTAGATTTAATGCGAACAAGTATCTTGCTTTGTCTTTTCTCAATTATCATAATTCTTATATATTAAAAAACACAGAAAATAAAGTCAACTCAAAAAGATGTCAAGTGGAATGAATTAGGCAACAATGTCACATGACAGAGAGACAGACGGACGTACGATGATCCCAAATTCATCTAGTAGCCATCCAAAAGCAATTGTTGTTGGATTTAAAAGTGTGAATTTGAAATTTTTTTGGTGAAGATAAAAATTGAAGAGGAATTGATTATTTCAATATACTTTCGTTTTTTTTCTATATGTACATCTCTTTACATACGATTTATTCCATATACCTATTTGATTGTTGATCTATTGATTCATTAGTTGTACATTTATTATGAACACTTCAATACTTTAAAAAAAAAAGATTATAATGCTTTTTCATACAGGGATTACATGAGTAATATATTTAGTTTAATATCACAATTAGTAATTTTTTATAGTTACTATCGAAAAAAAGTTAGTTTTTATAGTTAAGTTAAATCAACAATTAAATGAAGGGAGGAAATCGAATATAAAAAAGTAAGGAAAATATATTTAAGAGCATCTATTTTCTAATTAAAGTGTGACATTTGTGAAAGCTCCATGTCCCACATTATGTTTCTAATATTTTTTTTTAAATATAAGTATTTTTTTATCTAAAATAATTCTATTCAAAATATTATCATATATTTATTAAGTGTGAGTAGATTCTCAACAAAGATTTGAATCATATTTTAAAAAATCTTGTGGGTTCAGTTACTTGCTTTCAAGTAGGCACAAGGGCATTGTCGAATTCATGAAGCCTTAATTGTTAGATTCTGAATATTCATCCGTTAATTCGGTTGAAATTATCAATGAAATTTACAAAGAGTACACTAGGTTTGGTACCGGAGGTACGCAGTAGGCCTTTTAATTATGTGGCTACTAATTAACTTGTGATTAGGTGTGAGAAAGAAGCTTTATTGGATAATATTGGTACTTTTTCAATTCCAAGCCTTCGTTATTGTTAGGGTCTGGTCCACAACAAATTAAATCCTTCTTCATTACCATACACAGGAGCAAACCATGCATGCATGGCATGGGCTGATTAGTACTAATTTGGCAATGATTATTTAATATTACCGATCCTGCCCTATTCCACATTTTAGAAATAACAGTTAAAGCTACCTATCACAATAATTCATCAGTATCTTTCACTACCCCACTTGTGTCTCATGAGTTTCATGTTTTGGATGGTTGAAACACATAGGCGCGGGTTCGAGCTGATACAGCTTACGAAAAATTAAATTAATTAGTATCTTTTTTGTTAATCACAGTATCATCCTATTAAAAATAATTATGTTTGAGACAAAGTCTAATATTAAATATAAACACATCTTTTAACAACAAAATTTAAACTTAGGTTCACTATGTTATAAAAGACTAGTTCCTTCTATTAAATTTAATCTTCGTTGGTCAATAATATCTTTTTAATATGAGCCATCATATTCCAACCAATAAACAAAATATCTAGAAGTTAATAAATAAAAAGGTAAACCTATTTTTTTTAACGTGAATCATATTTTTAAGTCTCACCTTATGTTGTTGGGCTAATTAATTAACCTAATGTTCTTTTTTTGGAGGATCTAGAATTGACCATATTAAAGTCTCGAATCATAATCCTTGGAAAAATGGACTTGGTTTGATGCAATTATATATTGCTTATGTAATAATGTTGGCCTAACCAAAGCTTAAAAAACTATAGGGAATGTACCGACAATCTATTAGTTGAGATAGTAAACGATCTTACTCTTATAAAAAAAAAACACAAGTTAAAATCTCAAAAAATTTACTTGTCAAAAACGCTTAACTTTAGTGCTTATGGCTTAATAGAGATTATGCTTAAATTCAAAGTGATTTAAGGATACTATGAGTTTACACAAAAAATAAAAACAATTGGGAATGTGTTAATTTTTTTGCCCCAATCATTATATGTGTATATATAATTAATTACAATTTTATCATCCTTAATAAGGCATACAACAACAATCAACAACCAACTCCTCAAATATATCATGGATGAAGAGATCAGGTTTGATAACTTCCTTAAATATATTCTTCTTGGTCTCCCACAATCTTTATAGAGGCTAAAGATCATCTACTTAACTTCACTGACTATATTTTCTGTTTTTTTTTCACCTATCCAACTGAGCTCACACCTTAAGCAAGTTTATATCATTTTCTTTGAGAGATATCACTTTAAACTTTCTTCTATTTAAGTTGATTATAAATATTATCTTTTCTTATACGATAATACATATATTTTAACACTTTATTATCCAAATTTTTTGCTCTTTTTATTCCTCCAACGCCTAATAGTTACTATTATATAATATTATTAGTCTCAGATATTTTGTAAATACTTTTTTAGTGGGTATTTTGCGGTCACAAAATGACTTCTAATATCTTCCTCCATTTCATAGCCATCTTTGTAAAATCAATTTCAAAACTTGAACTTTGACACTCGTGGTAAGTTATAATTAATTTTTAATAGAGCTATTTTTTTTAAAAAAAAACTAAATTCCAATTGGAAACTAAAATTTTACCAAAAAAAAGTTTTACGTACAGGAGAATTAAAATTTTACCCAAACAAAACAAAAGAGAATAACTTCACATGGTGGTTTCTTAAAAGGCTGAGACGATATGATCTCTGGAAAATTTCTCTCTCACTCTTCAATTATGAAACCAAACGCACGTAGTTGTAGGTAAAGCATATGTTCCATCAACTGATAACACACCCCACAGCTTAACTTGGAAGAAAATAGGGCATGATTGGACGTTAAATTCAAGCCAGAATTTCCCATCAATGGGTTCTAATAATTAGACCATAACCAGTAGAACTGAATAAGAAAAAAGAAAAGGTAAAAATGAGGATGTACGAACGTAAATAGAGAGTTCAATCTCATAGCTTTTAATTATCACCATCGTCTTCTCTTTATATCTTTCTTTCAAAGCCTTCTTTTAGTTGTCTGCATAATAAGGGAAAGAAAGAAATCGAAGTGGATCGCAAATGGATTTGGATTTAGAACAGATGTGGGTGGCAGACAAGTAACCTAATTATCGATAGCTAGGTTCGATCAAATATCAATGAATCGAAAGCTATAGAACATCACCTTTGGGAAGCTTTCCACATGCTCTGGGCCCCTTTGCATGGCAGGTTCAGATTATCAGATCCTTATTCCTTTTCAACACCTAGCTTTTCCCCACATATTGCATATATATATATATATATATATATATATATATAAACATACACAAGTGTATATATTTACGTATAGGTCCGTGTCTTGCGTATATATTTCATATTCATCATTCCTTGTGCTTCAACCGTACTCCCTAAGTGTCGAAATCTTAAAGTTCTCATCAGGAGGCTGATGGGTCCATGTGCATATTAGTTTGAATTTATAGGCCAGGCTTAAATTCTTATCTGTTAGTGAATCAGAGGGTTGGGAGGACCAAATATACGAAACTATTGAATGAATCTGATCGACCCAAAGGGATAAATTAAATGAGGAGTAAACTATATATTGTGCTTCACAAGTTGATAATTTTCAAGGAAAAAAGATGATAGTCTTGTTTAGGAATTGCTGAAACGGGACGGAACAAAAAGCGAAGTATAACATCTCAATTTTTTATTTCTAAAACTTAAGAAGTTTTGGGCCTCAATGGTACATGCTCTATCTCACTTATTGAAATGTTGTTGATCATGTTTTTTTTACTAATTAAGTTAGACTCTTCTATACTATAGTAAGCTATTGAAAAATGTACTTTTTAAATGATGTTTTGTTCTTTTTTATTATGGATAAATCGCTTAAAATTATGTTCTTCAAGTTAGGTAAGGTATTACATGAAGCCTAATAGGAGAAGATAACAAATGGACGATGAGGAGTGCGTGATACCATATGCCAACCAAAAATCTTAAAGGCTCAAAGTTTATCAGTTATTTTTTTTATTATATATCTATTATTTTCTCCAATTCTTAATATAAGAGTTAATTGACTAATTTAAATAAATTAAAAAATCTAAATATGACCAAATCCAACTCTCATGCCAAATTTATATTATATACTCTTTATTCTCTTTAAATTAGTCAACTATCAATTAGTTATAAAATTAATTAATTTATTTAGTTTTTTAATCTATTAAAATTAGTTAACTAGTTCTTATATTAAATACCGGAGAGAGTATTAAGCCTATATGTGGAACTTCTTACAGCTCAAGTACGTTGACACTTGAACAACATAACAAGTCCTCCTAATAAAAAAGGAGAACAAAGATATTTTCCTCAAAAAAGCGATAGCAAGTGAAGGGGAACTGAGTTGGTTGATATTCTCCACAGAATTTCAAATGGCATTTTAACTTTTCAGAATTACTTCCAAGCCTCAGAATTATAACAATTGGCCATAAAAGATCCCTTACTGATTCTAACATTTATACTCTACAGTCATATATATTTCAAGAGAGAATAACAAGAAGTACATGATGATATGCTTTATCTGATTAATTTTTTAAGCTTTGTTTTTTCTTTGAATTCGTTACATGTGAATCAATATCAACATAACAGTATAACGTACGTAAAATCTATATGAATATTTCAGCTCCTTTTTAGACTCCATGTAATTTTTCAATCTACATTCATTCATTCATTTTTATTTTAAGCTATTATCTAATTCAACCAACAGTGTATTTTGATTCATACAATTTCGAACACGTCACTTTAATTGTGAACAAACTATTGAAATGTGCTGTTATTACTATTATTCTTTTTTTTAGACAAAATTTTTTGGAAGGGAGTTTGGACTAACCCACGATCTAAGGGCATGATAAAGTCTCCATTCCTTCTATGTGATACTAATATTGGGCAGAGCGAACCGTTAATTATTTTCAGGTGTAAATTTATGCACCCAGGAGCTAGGGTCAAATGTTGGAACCACAACAAAATGATACTCCTCAGGGATCGAATACGCTCTAAATGGTCACATGTCTTATCCCTTCGCTAAATTGAACCTATGGATAATGGGTTATTGTTATTCTTATTTTTTTAGTATAATACTATTTATTCTTTTAATAAACCACTCAATATCTAAAGTCGCATTAGACTTGACTGAAGTTGGGTTGGGCCAAAATGAATATCGTCTGTGAGTTGTGTTCCAACAGCCAACGGTTCAAGTTTATTTTTTTTTTTTTGTACAAAAATTTTTGGAAAGAGGTTGGGCTCATTCACGATCAAAAGATAGGGTAAAGTCTTACTTCCTCCTAGGTGATACCAATGTCAAACAGGGTGAGCCGTCTATTACCCTTAGGAGTAAACTTAGACACCCAGGAGTTAGGATGTCTTCCCAAGCGTCGCGACTGGAATCACAACAAAGTGGTACTCCATAAAGATCGAACACACTCTAAATAGTTTAAGATTTCATTCATGGTCTAAGATTCTTTGTAATTGTTTGGGCCTAAGATAAGTTGGATTCTCTTTTACTGGACTTGGGCTTCATTTGAGCTTCCCCTAGTTTCAAAATTTAAGATTCTTTGTATTCTCAAACACAAATAAGATCGAACATGTCAAGCATATAACTAATAAATATTGATTTAGTTAATAAAAAGTTAATTTATAACTCATAAAGTTATAAGATCAAATCTTATTGTCAATATGATAACCTTATTGGTTGATATTTTGTAAATATCTCTATAAGCGTTCTGAGCCTAAATGTATATTCTGACCCTAGTGAGACATCAAAATCCAACTCACTTAAACTGTTTTTTACAACAATAAAAATGTCAAGCACATACAAAGAGAGTTGTCATGGCCTCCACTTGAAATTTGGATCATTAGGCCATGAGACTGATCAACACATAGCTAGTATTGTGATGAATGTTTATAGCAGCTACAATGGCTAAAAGGTAATTGTCATGGTGATGAAAAGGAAGAATTTAGGTTCTTCCGAAGTGAACAAAAACCACATTGCTAAGACTTTTGGGTTGAAATGTAGAATATTGAACATGATTTTGTCGTCCTCTTTTGAATTTAAGTAGAGTCAGTCACATGGTGTGTTATTAGGTTAGAACAAAAGGAGTTTTTCTTTTGTTTTTTTTTTATAATGAGAAAATAAGGAATTTGAATATGCGTGGTTTTACTATTTTGGACATTAATTAGTGTGTGACATGTCCAAGACTCAATTAATTAAATTGTGCCTATCGTCTTTATATAAAGTATAAACTACACACATGACTCTTGAGTTAAGGGGTGACTATGGGATATATAGGGGATGAGAGAAGCCAACCTCTTGCACCCTATATATCCTTGTTTTTGCCCCTAATTAAATGTCTCATATTTATATGAAACATATATATATTTGCTTATACATTTATGATTATATCGAATATGACAATATTGCAAGTGGAATCACATTATTTATAGAATTATAAATTATGTGGTGCTTCTAATTGCACAAGATCTAGTCAAATTTTGTTGACCCTTATTTGAGCTAAGGGTTGGCCGAAAAAGAAGTTTAGAATTCAATCGGCACTATTTATAGAATTACAAATATTGTGATGTTTTTTTTATTGTACAGAATCTAGTAAGATTTTGTTGACATATATTTTTTTTCTCTAAATATATGTATATTTTTATTAAAGATAATTTTATTTAAAGCATTATTATGCTCTAAAAGTAGGTACCTTTTTTAACAAGAATATTCAAACTTTAGTTTATTATATTATAAAGGATTATCTATTTCTACTAGATTCAATCTCTATTAGTTTGGTGACACGTTTAAGTTGAGGGTTGGAAAAAAAGTTGCGAATTCAATCGGCCCTATTGCTTCATAAAAACATGCAATATGCTATATGCAAACACAACTCTAAACTCTTTTAATGATCGATCCAAATAAACAGAAGGAACATTATAATATATATTTTTTTATTCATAAAATAAGGAAAAATACAATCAGTTTTGTAACTGTAAGAAATGAGGTGGTATGCTCTGTTCATTTTTTAAGGTTTTCACTTGAACTAATCTTTCGAAATTGCCCTTAAAATATTTTCTCCCATGCATAAACGTTAGCAGCTTCTATGCTTGTCACATTACTAGGATTGGCCCCAACATCAAGATCTCTGTAGTTCAAGAAAGCCTCCCTCGGAGATTTCGAAACATAAGGAGCCATAAATTTGTAAACCAACCTTGGAAAGTTCATGTAATGATCAATCTCCTCAGATCTTTCCTTCTTCCAATGCATATAGTATTGAACCAGAAACAAGTTTCCAGCTATGTGAGGAAATGGAGTTTCTGATGGAGAAATCTCACTCATCTTTCCACCATAAGGATTTCATTCCATCCTCATTTTCTCACCTTCAATTATCATCTTCACATGTGAATTCTATTGCAGTCTTCGGAATAGGCTTCTTTACATAATCTTGCTTTTGAAGAACTGTGTTGGTGGATTGTGCTTTCCAAGTAACTCATCAATTGAGGTTCCAATTGGGTAATCAGCCCACAAAAGAGTAGGCATTTCAGTGCAATCACTTTCTTTAGACCTAATTCTGGGAAGCTCTTATTCATCAAAGGCATTAACCTATCAATTTTCCCTAAGAATTGGCCAATAAGAACAACTTGTATCTTCTTACCTTCTTGAGTTCCATTGATGACTAAAGACCTTGCCCTTATGAACAGGTCTTTGTCTAATTCACTCGCAACTAGCTGCCATTTATAAGCAAGATCAATTGCACCTTTTTGTAGGATTTTCTTCACTGCGAACGCAGTCACTTGCGGAGGCACAGAAACCAACTTGATCTTCCATGAAAGAACAACCCCGAAACTTGCAGCGCCACAACCTCTTGTGGCCCAAAATAGATCTTCTCCCACCATCTTCCTATTCAGGATTCTCCCATTAACATCAACAAGCTCAGCGTCAATGACATTATCAATGGAAAGACCATATTTATTTTCTCATCAAGAATCTAATATTAATAACTCATTCTATTAGGATTAATGCTAGTGAGTGAATCCAAATTCCTTTTGAATATGCATTTCAAGTGGTTTAATGAACTTAACTAGGCTTCACTGAGGTTTCCATTAGTTTCAGAATTTAAGATTCCATGTTAGCATTTATTGAAAAAGAAGAAGATTCTTTGTTAGAAATTGGGCTTATATATAAAATATAAACTAACATACTCCTCAACCCTTAATATAATTTGATTAGATTAAAAAAATTAGTTAATATAATATTTTTTTTTCTAAAATACTTCAATCATTTTCTTTAAGTCCCTTCCTTCCTCTTTTACTTGATTATTGTTGAAGGAGTATTAATGGGGGTTTTAGGAATTTTTTTTGATAAATATAAGAAATAAATCTTATATGTAGAATTAAGATTAACTCTTAATTAAATCCTATATTAAGGACAAGAGGAGTAATATATATTACTATTTATTTATAACAAAGAGAGGAACCAACTAACTAGTAGCTAGCTGGTGGATTACGGGAATCCCTATTCAAAATAGACAATAATCTAATGATATATATATTATTCATAAAATAAGAAAAGCCACCATCAGTTTTCTAACTGTAAGAAATAAGGTGGTATGGTCTATTCATGTTTGAAGAAATTGTCTGGATCAATCCTGGTTTTCACATGAACTAATCTTTCAAAGTTGTCCTTAAAATATTCTCTCCCAGAAGTGCTACTAGCAACATCTATGCTTGTCACATTATTTACTAGGATTGGCCCCAACATCAAGATCTCTATAGTTAAGGAAAGCCTCACTCGGAGATTTCGAAACATACGGCTCCATAGATTCATGAAATGACCTTGAAAACTTCATGTAATTATTACTTTCATCAGTTCCTTCTTTCTCCCAGTGCGTATAATATTGAATCAGAAACAAGTTTCAAGCTCTGTGAGGAAATGGAGTTTCTGATGGAGAAATCTCACTCATCTTTCCATCATAAGGATTCCATTGCATCCATAAGTTCTCACCTTCAATCATTAACTTCCATATGGATTCTAATGCACTCTTTGGAATAGGCTCTTTCACATAATCTGACTTAACTTTATAAAACGGTATTGGTTTCTTGTGTTGTAATAGTACTAACACATCAGTTGAAGTTCCAATTGCATATTCATACCAGAAAAGAGTTGAATTCACCCGAGGCATTTCAGTGCAATGACTTTCTTTTAGACCTAATTCTGGGAAGCTCTTGTTCATCAAAGGCAATAACCTATCAGTTTTCCCTAAGAATTGGCCAATAAAAGAAACTTGTACTGTTTTCTTACCTTATTCGGTTCTATTGATGACCATTGGCATTACCCTTATGAACAGGTCATTATATAATTCAATCGCAATTAGTTGCCATTTGTAAACAAGATCAATCGCACCTTCTTCTAGGGCTTTCTTCACTCTGAACACAGTAACTTGAGGAGGCACAGAAACCAACTTGATCTTCCATAAGAGAACAACCACGAAACTCGCTGCCCCATCTCCTCTTATGGCCCAAATAGATCTTCTCCCATCGTCTTCCTATTAAGGATTCTTCCATTAACATTAACAAGTTTAGCATCAATGATATTGTCAACGGAAAGACTATATTTTCTCATCAAGTTTCCATAGCCTCCACCAGTTCCCAAAGTGACACAAACACCTGCTAGGAAGGCATGAACGTCACTTTGTTTGGCGATATTGTAGTAAACTTCACCCATTGTTGCACCTGCTTGAACCAATGCCATCTCATTTCTTAGGTCAATCTGAATAGAATTAAGATTGAACATGTCAAGTACAATGAATGGAACTTGTGAGGCATACGAAAGGCCTTCGTAGACGTGGACTCCACTTCGAATCCGAATCTCCAGGCCATGATACTTAGCACATATTATTGTGGCTTGAACATGTGATGGATTTTGAGCTGCTACGATGGCTAGAGGTTTTGTTGATGTGGGTGTTGTGTATCTTCGGTTAGATGTACGATTGAGCAAGAGAGATGTGAATGAGGAATTGTTTGGTGCAAAAATCACTGAAGAGATTTGAGTAGTATTGGGAAATATGGTTTTGAAAACATTGAAAAAAAAAATTCAAGGGACGAATCTGAAGTTGATGAATTTACAACAAATAACAAAATTGATAGAATCGCTAAGGGAAGAGAAGGGAGTTTCATTGCTTTTGAGATGAAGGAAAGTCCTTAGTGATGAAATTGAGTGCATTCGAATTGTGGAAACTGAGCTATTTATTACTGAATGCTGACGGGTATGTTTGGGTCAATTGATAACGATCATTTAGTATGTTATGAGAGAGAATTAAAAGTTTCAGGTACTGCAGAAACCCGTTATTATATTATTTCATCAAGAATAAATCCTATTGATGGATACGATATTACAAATCTTATTGTTTTATTTAATTTCCATTTTATACACACGTTCCATTAATTTCTATGGGTGCTGTATGTTACGTTGTTTCTGGGAATTATCTTTCTATTGTAAGGAAAAAAATCTTCATCATATTCCCTTTTGCTAATGAGTTGAATTTTAAATCAAGATTTTCTATAAAAATTGACTGACACATATACGTGACTTTTGAGATAAAAAACTCGGTTAAGGAAATTACGATGCGACGATATACGTATTACCCGAATTGGTAGTAACAAGTAAGAACACTTGTTTACTCGATCTTAAGATTTTCAATTAGGCGATTCATGTTTTTACTGAAAGATTAAATTAATAGATCGCAAGAATAATTGAAATCTCAAGTCCAATGTGTGTGTGGGTTTAAAACACTTTATCTTGGAGTAATGGAGTGTGCGTACTACAATAAACCAAGATATAATTATGCATAGGTAAGGGAGTATTTTTTTTTTTTTAAAAATAAGTCCTATTTTATATGGTTGATGTTATTGGCTAACTTTAATTAGCTATAAACTCATTTCAACTAAAAGTATGTGGTGTGGTGGTGGTAATAAGCAAGGCAATATCAAACCTATAAGTTTATATTGGAATATTTATATAAAAATTATTGTTCCTCGCTAAAAAAAGTATATTTAAATTTAACAAGGTTTTCTTCCGTCCAACCAAAATTAAGCAAGGTTACATTGCACTTGAGATTGAAATTATTGTTGGGTTCGATAAATATAGTAATGTGATACTAATAATGTTATTAAATTTTAAATTCATGTTTAAGGTGCTAAATATGGATACTTCTTTTAGCGAGAATTTAAATTTTAATTCGCCATATTATGAATATCCACATTTAGTATTTAAAAGTACTTTAGATAATATTATCTTTAATATGATAATACTTATGATTAGTAAAAAAAATTAAATTAAATTCCTAAAGATTACAATGTTTAATTAAGTCTATTTTTATCAGTACTTTATCTTATATTTAAGTTAACTTTATTTCCTTATTCAAGGATTTGATTACAAAATTGTAAATTATATTAACAAAATTAAGGGAAAAATTAAAATATAGTATTAAAGCATAATTCTTCCAAACACATTAATATTTTGCACGCAAAAGCCTGGCCCAAGCATATCATAATTCCCATTTAATTAGCGGGTCATTAGAAGGTTTAGGCCCATCAGATAACGTGGAATATTAATATTTTGTGTTTAACTGTCAATTTCATAACATCTTTAACTTCAAAGGATTCGAATTCTTATTTGTTAAATATGTTATACCACAAGAAAGGATGGATATTTTTCAGCTCAAGGATATAATATTCTTTCTCTTTCCAATTTTTGCATTCCCAACCTTAGGAACAGGCTTCTTGAAATGATCTTCCTCGCCTTTGTTGGATTTTTCAGATAAAAAATGCAGTTAGTAGTCAAGCATATATTATATCTCAAGGAATAGACTTTTGAGAGTCAACGATGGGGTTGATCATGTCAATAGATTTTTTTGCTTGAATTGACAAAAAAATTGCTTATAAGTAGAGATCGAAACATGGTAATTACAATCAAGAGGTTGCCTACGTGGCACTGCACTACAGAGGTGCTGACTCAATAGAAATTTTTAAAAAAATAGAAACAGGGGACTAGTCTTCTTAATATCTTTATATCTATATATTTTTTGCCATCTATTTATATCTAGACAAGACTTTGGGATAAGCTTCTAATTATTACATATTAATTGATACATTAATTGCATTATATCTATACTACTCCCTCATCCGATCCTAATTATAAGATCCAGTTATTTTTTTAGATAGGTATAGGAAGTAAAATAAATCAATAAATTATGATCAAATCTAACATCTCAAAATGAATTCATATTATATATTTTTTAATCAACTCAAATTAGTTAATTAAATTTTATATTAGTTAAAATTAATTGATTTATTTTATTTTTATACCTATATAAAAAAATTGACCGTATCTTATAATTATAATTGAAAGTAATAATATTTATGATGTACATTGCTCAAATTCAAAGAATCATGGATGTATTTGGTATATATGAATAATTTTTACTTAATAAATTGGATTCATGAATAAGAGTTTAAGATAAGATGATTCATGAAAATCATAATTAGGTTCATTGAATTTTAAGGGCTCATAATTCAACATTCATGAACATTCACAATACATAATTACAGACTATTATTTTTGGAATTAATTAATTATTACCTATTATATGAGAAATGGTTCTAGACCATTTCCTTCATCTTTGACTCCAATATTAAATGTTCTTAAAGCCATAAATAAACAACAAACTAAATGGCGGTTTAGATTTTTTTTAAATTTTAAAATAATACCTTTGGTCATTAGTAATCGAATCAAATCACATAATCACCCTTTTTCCTAAAATGTTCCGTGTTAAACTTTGAAAAAAAAATGTATGCATTCCCTAGAATGTGCAACCATAATTCAAAAAATATATATGATATATACATGTGTGTGTGAATTTTTTGACAAAATATAAATTTAAAACTCGTAATTACATTAATAATTAAAACCAAGTTAAATGCGTTAATTTAATTACATTGAAACCTTTTTGTTTTGGGTAAGAGTATTCATTTCTAGTGAATAGGGACGGGACAATCGTCCTATATTTTCCATTTTTTAAAAAAATTAATATAATTATTATATCATAATAATATTTATAATTATTATATATACACACATATTTAAATATAATTATAAAATGATATATACATTATAAATATAGTTAATAATGATAATACTTATATATCTATTATAATTATTATTATTATATAAAATAAAGTAATAGAATTAAAATATATATATATATATATATATATATATATGAATAAAATATCCTCTACGAGACATCACTTATCCTGATTCAGTATAATTTTTGTTTTATCTTGAATTTGTTCTGTCCCGTCCCGATATAATTGGGATTAGGACGTGATGGCATAATGATGAATGCTCCTAGTTTTAAGGGTACTTCTTTAATTTTATTTATAAAGTTATTTCTAACATATTTCATATAAATTAAGAAAAATCTAAAATCTCATTAACTACGTTATAAATTTAATAATTTTTTAACTTTATCTCTATTTAATGTATATTATATCTTATATAAATAAAGTCAACATAATAATAAATAAAAGTTAAGATAGTATATTCATATAATCTTTTTTTCTCTATTCTATAAATGAAACTAAAATAAACAGTCTCTCTAGGATCAAAGAGTATAATAGTAATGAATTGATTAAGCAGCAAAGGAAATAAAGGGCGAATTTAACTTCAACGCACAATTTCAAGATCTCACATAAATAAAGAAACGATTGAAACTAAAGATCTGTTGGCAACCAAATAAGTCGAATTACACAACAAAATAAAAGATCTAGTCCAGCAAATTGTAAACAGTCAAACGCAAAATGACGAAAACAGAAATATAAATCTCAGAATACAAGTTTTATTTAGTCTGCAACAACTCCAAAATATAGCAACTAATACACTTGTTATTAGAAGAACCCAAATGAGATCTCAAGCCTGAACACCAAATTCATTTGATTGCCCCACACCATCATTTTTGCACAGCTTTGGTTAGCTAGCTAGTTCCTGCATTCATATATACAATGAGAGAGTAACTTCAGTACGCAAAAGAAGACAATAAGCATCTGAAAAACTTATAACCAACATCTTTGAAAACTAGCGGAACAAATCTTCGGACCTAGTTTTATTGGATTTGGCTTCTTTGCTGCTGTAACAAAGAAGCTCGCTTGGTGATGATCAGTATAATTAATATATATATAGGGGGATTCTCTCTATCTCTCTCAAAGTTTCTGAACTTGAAATACTAATTTTCTTACTTCACTCAGCAAACAAGTTGTGCATCAGAGAAGCAGACGAGTTATGCAGTACGTAGAAAGGCAGATTCAGTTTTTTTATCAGCATCTAAGAGCACACCATGCAATTGTGTATTATATATCTTAATGATTCGAATGAAAAAAATTTAGTAGTGAAGCAAGGGGATTGCATGTAGAACACGTTTCATACATATTATAACAATGCATCAAAGAAGTTACTGCAAGTTGAATTCCCTACTTTCTAGGGCATCAATTTTTCCGTAACCATACCGATTAATATCCTTCAGGCATAGAGGTTATCTTCACTATTAGAATTAAGGCAGGTCTCATACTCTAAAACCACATACAATAGAGTTCTCATATCACAATAGGAACTCATGCCTTCATAGATATAGATTAAATCCTTTCTAAGTGAACCAACATTCATGTATTTTAAATTATATTATTCTTTAAATACAATGACTACCTTAATTCCTTTTAAATTCAATTTTCATAAGTAATATTTTCATTTTCTATTTCATGTTATCTTTATTATTCAATGTATGTCTCCTATTCTTCATCTTTTTTCTCATCCTTGTCTTCTTGTTTATCTCTTATGCTTGTAGTCACTTAATTATCACAATTTACATGAATATATATATATATATATATATACGGAAAATAAAATTTTCAAACAATTGATATAAAAAGAGCCAAGAGCTAGTAATTAAAAATCAAATTCAAGCTACATAAAATATCTTATCAACAATCCAGTAATAAAACCACCATTAAAACATAGATCTCTAATCAAATAATTTGGATCAAGAGAAAAGGTAAAAAAAATGGTAATAGATTCTTTGTGATGAGCCAAAACTTACCCCTCTCCCTCTCTGCGTAATTGCTAGCTGCTTTATGGTCCTCACTGATAATCATCTGTAGACAATTTTAAACGACAAAGAGGACAAGTGTTACGATTTTTTAACCAATTCATGATGCATTTGTTGTGAAACAAGTGCAAGCAAGGCATGCGAATAGCTTCTGAATCAATTGAAAAATCTTCCAAGCAAATTATGCAGTTACAATGTTTTCCCACCATCATACTAGTCCCTTCTTTCTTTTGTTCTTCTTCTACCTTCAGCCTTTCCAATCTCTCAATCGATGACTTACTCACAGGAATCGATCTCAGATGATGATCTTCAATTTCGTAACTCGTAAATGATTCATCCGAAAACCTACGAAGAAGATAATCGTACTGATAAACTTCAGTAGTACTTGTTATAATAACACGCATACCCATAATCTTGTGGTTCTTGTGCGTCACATTCGCCATGTGATGTGCACATGCCAAGATTTTTGCCGCCGTACGATTTCGAGCATTCTCAGGAACATTAAAACAAGGCAAAAGCATATGTATGAACTGTTCTATATCTTGCTTTCGGATATTTGAGAAACCACACTCTGTCGCTCTAGTGAAACGGTCTAAAACGACACGTCCAAAAGGAAATAGCTTTTGCATTCGACTTCGATCCTAAAGTATTGTTCACTTGAAGAAGATGAGATGAAATGATCTGCAGAAATTGGGGTGTTGGTGTCTGCTGGGTATACTTCACATGAATGTTCAAAATCCTCCATGTTATGGAGCAGGAGGAGAGATTTGGAGCACTCAAGAAAGAAAAAAGGCAAAGCTACAAGGGGAGATCTCAACAAAATACGACCTGAAAAGAAAATGAGTTGGATTTGGGTAGATTTGCGTGTAGATAAAAAGTTAAAAGGATAAGTACGAGTCTCATTTCTGTACATCTGAGTCCTACAGGATTGGCGTAATTGTATTGTGGGTCTCATATCCTTTTTAATAAATTTAATTAATATACGCCAAAAAAGAGGGACTGGCAGCTAATCACTTTATAGTTTAATTGTATAAAAGCTTGCCTTTATAAATAAGAAATCGTAGATTCAATCCATTTATAATATATCTCATGAATAAGGAAACAAAAAAGAAAAGAGTGAGACGGGGTTTCAACCCGCCCCCATCTCTCTCTATATGAAGGATGGTACATTCATCAAAAATAGTCTAGGGAAATTTTTCTATCTCCACTATAACTCATAGTTGGTAAGAAAGAATTAAATATCGTCTCAAATTCAATTGTTGAAATAGGAATTGGAATTGAGATGCATGAGCGTCTTTTTGCATAATGTGATTTAATTTGGCAAAATAATTTATGATTTTTCAAAAAAAAAATGAAACAAGGGATGTGATGATGATTAATTATGAGGATACGATATAATTAAAACCTATAACAATTAATATTTGGAAGTTTTAAATAAATCAAATCCTTCAATTTGTGTGCATGGAACAAGTTTATCTAGTTTAGGGAATATAGTATAAAGGTTATCTTAATATATAAATGTATTTAATAAAAAAAATACTGTAAAGCATTAGTGTATTTCCTTTTTAGTTCATTTTTATATTTCCTACATTTTATTTTATTTTTATTTAGTAAAACATTGAAGAAAATTTAATGTCATCTATTTTTACAATTTTTGTTTCTTTATGGTCTTTTAATTACTCCTTCCTATTTTCATTCAATGTACGTGAAAATTAATTAATGACAACCTCCTGTTTGAATTTAAATTTCACAATCACATGCACCATTTTTTTTTTGTATTATATATATATATATATATTGTATATATGATTCTATGATCGCCCTCTCTCTTGTCTTTTGTGCCTGTACTTCTTTTAGGAGATTTTACGCTTGTACTTGTTACGAGATTGACTTATTTATAAAAAATAACAAGTTTTTTTTTATAAAATTGAAAACCTAATTAATTCAATAATATAGCTTTTTGACCAGCTAATTCAACCATATATCGTTCTGTGTGTTCAACGTTCACCCTCTCGAAAGCCTCAATTAATTATTTACTTTGCAGGGAACAGCTCATAACCGTAAATAATGTAATATGTTTGTGTGTGACGCATTGACATAACAATCTTGTGGTTCTTGTGAGTAGCCATGTTTATTGCACAAAGCCAAGATCACAATTCACACTCACACGTACACGCACACATGCTGTTTCATTGATTGCTTCCCTTGGAATGTTTGAGAAGACATACTCAATTGTAATAGTAAAAGCATCTTAAGCACCATTCAAACTGAAAGCAACGGTATTGATGTTTTCTGAAAAAGCTTCATTGGAGTCCTTAGGATCCATGGCAATATGAAACAAGATGAGAGATTTGGAACACTAAAGAGAAGACTGAGCTATAAGGAAAGATCTCGATGGAGGAGCAAACAAAATGAGTTGGCGTCCATGCATATATAGAAATGTATATGTGAATCCCGCCGTTTTATGTATTTATCTTTTTTACATAACTGCATATAACATGTATTGTGGGCCCCATTGTCCATCCTTAGAGAGAGAGAGAGAGGTGTTCATCCTCTTTCTGATGATATTAAATACTCCTCCGGTCCTTAATATAATACCTATTTAACTAATTTAATTATATTAAATAAATTAGTCAATATGATATTTTTTTTAAAATACTTTAATCATCTTTTTTAACTACTCCCTCCCTCATTCCCTCCCTCTTACTTGATAAATTGTTTAAGGGTATCAATAAGAGTAATTTAAAAAAATAATAAATATAAGAAATATGTCTTATATTTATAATCAATATTAAATTCTTAATTATATTTTATATTAAAGATTGCAGGAGTATTTTGTATCAAATTCAATAGCCTAACTAATAGTAATTAGAATTGAGATGTGGGTTGGCATCCATGTATGGGCCTGTTTGGATATGATTTTAAAAAAGTACTTATGAAAAAAAAGGGCTTATGGATAACTTATGGAAAAGGGCTTTTAGAGAAGAGTTTATGGAAAAAAAGTGGTTTTGAATAAATAGGTGTTTGAATAGTTATTTTTAGAATGACTTTTTATGGTGGTAAATTACAAAAAAGGGTATGATTTGATTTAAAGTAAGAGAGAGGAGAGAGGAGAGAGGTAGAGAGAAGATAAGAGAGAGGAGAGAGGGTGTAAGAAAAAGTAGAGATAAAAGAAGAGAGAGGAGAGAGGAGAGAGAAGAGGGGTAGGGATGAGAGAGGAGAGAGGGTGTAAGAAAAAGTAGGGGTAATATAGTAATTGGATAGTCCATAAGCTCTTTTACTGTTGAAAAAGCTATTTTAAATAGCTTATTCAAAACCATGGTTTTAAACCATAGTTTTGCCTAAAAGCACTTACGGACAAATATGACTGTTTATTTTAAAATTTTTCCAAACCAAGGTTTTGCCCAAAAGGGCTTATAAAACCTTGGTTTGGGTGTGTTCCAAACACACCCTATATATAGTATGTATATATGTTGCTATAAACTTATAGAAAGCAATGGAGATACTTCGCATAATATCTATTTAAAAAAAAATGACAAAATGATCTTTAAAATAATATCAAGCCTTACAATGAACTAAAGGAGACAGAACTAAAATGCTGCAAATGTAGTTGCGGTAATAAACTAGAAGAAATTCTATACAGACATCGAAGGAAAAGGAATTCTCTGAACAATGCATGGCGGATATCCTTCATTATGAATGCATGGCGGATATCGCATAATATCTATTTAAAAAAAAATGACAAAATGATCTTTAAAATAATATCAAGCCTTACAATGAACTAAAGGAGACAGAACTAAAATGCTGCAAATGTAGTTGCGGTAATAAACTAGAAGAAATTCTATACAGACATCGAAGGAAAAGGAATTCTCTGAACAATGCATGGCGGATATCCTTCATTATGAATGCAATTCAAGCCAAAGATATGAAACTTTTGTCAATCCACCATATTTTGATTGCATAATATCTATTCAATACACATTACCACATTCTTTTTTAATTTATTCTATTAGCTTCTTATATTCCAAATAACAGATAAAATGGTGGCGAAATTAAAAGCTTAAAATTAGTAATTGAAGATCAAATTCACATATAACATGAGATGGTCTCATCAATAAGGCAGTAACAAAACATTATTTTAGAATCTAGACCTCCAAACATATAATTTGGATTAAGAAAAACTTCAAATAGAAACAACACATATTGATTGTAAAACCCAGCCTACCTTCTCTCTCTAAACCACCAGCTTCATCTTCATTCATCATCTTCTATAGGCATTTCAAATCGACAGAGAGGACAAGTATTTTGAATATGCAGCCAGCCGGTGATGCATGTTTTGTGAAATAAATGAAAGCAAGGCATACGAACAGCTTCAGAATCAACCGAAAAATCTTCCAAACAAATTGCACAATTACACTTTTCCTTTGTATTATTCCCTTCTTTGATCTGTTTGAAATTCACCTTCTCCAGTCCTTCAATGGATGACTCGCTTGCTGGAATAATCCTCATATTTCCATTCCCGTTCATCGATTCCTCCACAACCGCACCATAATAATCATCAATATCATCACCAGCATTATAGTGAGGAATTTGACTAGTATGCGCTAAAATAATATACATATCCAGAATCTGCTGGTTCTTGGGAGCCTCATTCATGATTTCTTCTGCATATCCCAAGATTTTTGCTGCCATGCGAGCTTGAGCATTCTCAGGAACATCAAAATAAGAAAAAACCATGTATATGAATGGTTCTATGTCCTGAGTTGGGACAATTGTGATACCACACTCAATGGTATCGGTAGCACCATCTACAATGACACCATTCAAAGCATAAAAGACTTTGCATTCAACCTCAATGCTGAAGTATTGATCATTGGAAGATGATAGTGAGGTGAAATCATCGGAAGAAACAAGGGTGGTGTTGGAGTTTGTTGAATAAGCTTGTTGATTGGAGCCTTGAGGATCCATGGCGATATGGAACAGGAAGAGGAGAGGTTTGGAACACTGAATAAAAAGGCAAAGCTACAAGGAGAGATCTTGGCGGAGGAGTCCTCCAATAAAATGAGTTGGTTCACATGTATTAGAAAGTAACAGAGATAGGCATGAGTGCCATTTCTGTATATATGTTGGATCCCACCGTTTTAAGTATTTATCTTTCTTGACATAGCCGTATAAAACATGTGTTGTGGATCCCTCTCATCCTCTATTTTCTTGATGTAACCTACAAGAGAGAAAGTTACACCTTGGTGTCCGTTGGCAAAAAAAAAAAAAAAAAAAACAGGTTACACATTGGTGCATTCGTTGGAGAGTGTAAGGGACCATTTGCATCACTAATATAACTCAAATAGTTTACAGGGAAATATTAAATATTTTTTCAAATTCAACAGTTAACAAATAGCAATTGGAAGTGAGATGAGGATCTTTCAGCAAAAAATATAAGTTGGAAAGATGATATTTAATTTGGCAAAGATATTTATAAACATTTAAAAAGAAACAAGTATAAATAATAAGAGATACAAGAGGGAGAGTATGGAAATAAAACGTAAAACCTATATATGGTAAGCCACAATTATATGTTAATTTATGAATACCGCGGCTCATTATTATTTAATCTATGTGATCTATTCTTAACTTTTAATTTTTCCCCCTTTTGGCCTTTTAATTCAGATCACGATATCCATTTTTATTTATGGCCAACGTATCTACCGCACCTTCCTTTACAATTTAGATCTCATAAGTGCTATTTTTAATTTCTATGTAATGTTATATATATTATTCTCTGGTATGAGTTTCCGATATATATATTATTCTATTTCTGTCTCTTATTCATTTTCTTTTGCACTATTTTATGTTTGCACTTGTTTGCATTAATTATATGATTTTTATAGAAATATTTTTTTACAAAAAGTTAAAATCTAATTTAATCATGATTTAAATTAGATTATACAACTTCAATAAAAAAACTAACTTAAAATACAGGAAAAACAAAAGTATATCGCAATGAATACATGAATACAGAGAGAAAGAAATACGTTGACGACCAAAAAGGCCTAACAAAATCCTAACTGCTTTCAATCGCTATTTCATAAGTCTAAATATTCTCATCTCTTAGGGCCCGTTTGTTCAAAATTAAGGGGGGAAAAGTTATTTTGATAAGTTAATATGAAAGAACCGTAACTTGATTAGTTTTAAAAATGATGAATTTTATGCGAACTAAATATATTACCAATCTAGAATATACGAACTATATAAAATATTGATTATCAATTTATGTATTACCAATCAAGATTATTCTTGTTCATCATAGTGATAAAAGTTGATAGTATGGGCCAGAACAATATACTACCTCCAATCCTAATTATAAGAGCTAATTGATTTTTTTAAATAAATTTATAAAACCAAATAAATTAACTAATTATAATTAATATAAAAGTTAATTGACTAATTTTTTTGGGCAAATTGATAAGTGTATAATATAAACTCAACTTAAATGATTTGATTTTGTCATAGTTAACTAATTTATTTAACTTAATTTATAAAAAAAAAGTCAACTAGATCTTATCATAATATTGTGATTATTATTGGGGGTCTCATTTACAATGTTTTCTGCATATTCCAATATTTTTGCTGCCATGCGAGCTTGAACATTCTCAGGAACATTAAAATAGGAAAAACGAACACATATGTAAATCTTTCCATATCTTTCCTTTGAGACAATTTGTGATAATACCACACACGCTCAATAATGGTACCCGTAAAAGCATCTAAAATTTCGAAACATTAAGAAGCCGTTTGGTCATTGGAATTGATGAGAATGGAATATGGGGGGGGGGGGGGGGATAATTTGAGGTTGGTTATATATGGTGAGTGTGTTGATTCTCACATTTTTACTATCGAGCTTTCCCATGAGAATGATGATGCCAAGATAAATATGCAACCTACATATATATATCATGCTAAAATATGAAGACATCATTCCCATTCTATAAGCTTTGGATCTAGCAACCAAAGCTTTTGCATTCAACCTCAGTGCTAAAGTATGATCATTTAGCTTGATCATGAGATGAAATGATTGGCATTGGCAATAACAGCGTTATTGGTGTTTGTTTAGTAAGGTTCACTAGAGTCTTCAAAATCCATGGTAATTAAGAGGAGATATTTGGTAAAGAAAAGAAACGAGCCAAAAAGACATATCTCAGTAGATGAGTCGATCCTCCAGGACAAAATGAGTTGGCATACATGCACAGAATTTATGTTGTTATAAACTTATAGAAAATCACAAAGATAAGCATGAATGTCACTTCTGTACATATGGACCCTACCAAATTATCAAGATACATCTAAATCTCACTATTTTATGTATCTGTCTTTTTTTATAGTCGTATAAAACGTGTATTGTGGGCCCTCCTACCCTCTATTCTTCATGGATTTACTATCCTATGAGAGAGATAGAGGAGATATATATGTCCACCCACTCTCTCTCTTTCTTACACAATGGTGTATTTGTTGGAGTGTAAAGACTGTATCACCAATATAATTCAAATAGTTGACACGATAACATTAAATATTTTTTTCCAAATTCACACTATTAGAAAGAGCTTTTTAAGATAGTCAAAAAGAAGAACTTTCTATACTGGTTCTGGAACCGATTAAATGGCACATGTATACTTTTCTGTCATATGCCCTTCTTGTAGTTCAATACACATATTTTCATCCTCTCCAATCCGTTGATATTGATAATTTATTTGCAAGAACCAGTTCATAACATTCGTGTTCGTTTACAAAATTCCTTCATAATATATAGTTATTAACCTGCAACTGATTGAGTACATAACCACACACATACGCCGAATATCGCGTGTGGTTCTTATGAGTGATATTCTGATATTGATCATGCCAAAATTTTCAAATAACTGAGATAATTAACAAGAGATAAAATCTAGTAGTTGAAAACCAAACTCAAATTACATGAAACATCTTATTAATAAAGCAGATCGCAAAACAACCTTTTACAATCTAGAACTCTTAAACATAAAACTATTGCATTAAGAAAATATCGTAAAATTGAAACCCAACTTAATAAGCTGGGGGCAACTCAAACCGACAAAGAGGACACGTATTGCAAATATGGAGCCAGCCAGAGATGCATTTGAAGTGAAACAAATGCCAGCAAGGCATTAGGGTCATTTGAAAAGTCTTCACGGCAAATACAACAGTCCAACTTTTCCTCTGTGCTTCCTTCTTCTTCTTCTTCTTTCTGTTCAACAGTCACCTTCTCCAATTCCTAAATGGATGATTCGCTCTCCGGGATTGGTCTCGTACGACGAGCTTCAGTATTTTCATTCCTCATCATTGCTTCACCAACATGCCTAGTCACTTCCTCCAAAAAACCCCACCAAATTCATCATCTAATTCATTATTATTTCCTTCGGTCCTCACCAAATATTGCTCCATAAATTCAGCAACACCACCATTAAAACATGTCCACCATCATCAGCAGGCTGATCAAGTTCACTTGTGACATCTGAAAAAAAAGCCAACATATCCAAAATGCCAACCAGATCAGAACCTAAGGCTGCAGATTCGTTGTTGAATTGATCGGCAGGGTCATAAGCGGTATAGTTGTTGTTGTTTGTTGAATTATTACCTCCATTGAAGTCACCACCTGCAGTATCCATGCCGATATGTACAAGAGGAAAAGATTTGGAAAAATAAAGAGCAGATTGAGCTATATGGAGAGATTTGGAACACTGAAATGATTTAAGTGACATGGAAGCACAAAATGGATGTTCTTATATAAACCTGTAGGAAGTAAAGGTACGAGCGTTATCTCTATATATGTGGGTCCCACAGAGACAGAGACAGAGACAGAGAGATACATGAATCTCCCAGCATTCTATGTATCTTTTAACGAAAATATTTATGGGAATTAAAAAGAGAAGAATCAAGTAAAAGAAATTAAGATATAAAAAAGAGTATGAAAATAAAATATAAAATTTACTGTAATTCATGATATTAAATATCAATAATACAGTTCATTCACAAAACTCTGTTATGCATGAACCCATGTCGTTACAGAATAATAGGGTTATCTTAATAAATGTATTTTATCCAAAAGAGGAAAAGTGGTAAAGGAAACTCATGCATTCTTTTTAACTCTCTCTGTTTTTTTTTAATAAGGCTAGTCAAGGGTACTGATTTACCTGTAAGTAACACAAGTCTCCAAATAACTCAATTAAGCCTTTAGGTGTATTTGACTCAACAGAGGAGAGGTGAGAAAATATGAGAGGTTTTAATGGAGGGGGAGGGGAGAGCAAGGAAAGGAAAATATTTTAATATTATCTCCTTTGGATTGATGAAAATGGAGGAGAGAGAAGGGATTTTAGGGGAGGGGAGAAATCTTTTTATATATAGACAATTATGATATGAGTAAGGGGTATTTTGGAGATATTAAAAAATATTATAGATATAATAGTTAAAATAATCCAAAAAATTAATTTTCCTTCCAATTTTGGGGGGGGAGGGCAAATCTTACTAAATTTTGCCTGCCCTCCTAAAAGTTTTGTAGTGCAAAACAAGAAAAAATGGGTAAAATTCCTCCCTTTCGTTTCCCTTCCTTCCAAATCCCTTATACTAAACACACTCATAATCTCTTAATTAATTAATCAAACTCTAATTTTTATTACAAATCATATACGATTATATGAGGTTAATGAGTATATTTCTATCTCATTAACAAAATCATCCATTTAACTTATAAATTTTAAGTTCTCACACGTCTAAACTCAAGTTCTACACTTAATGTAATTTAGCTCTCTCAAAAGCATCAATCAAGTGAACCTAATAATCTCTTTGGTGGACAACCAATAAGAAGAATTAAGCATAAACTACTTGTAGTTGACAACATAAATATATAAAGGGGAATGAGGGTTTAATCCATATAACGGTTCAAAATAATCCTAGAACAAAGTATTTAGCTTCTTGTAGTCAACCACAAACTACAACAACATTGGAAAATCACAGCAATATCATATTACATGAGAGGAAAGGGAGAAGAAGTAGGAAAACCAAGCAAATGGGGTTCCAAATCTGTTCAAAGCACAATCTCTTGCTCCAAGCTCTTCAACCCCAAACCATAGCACAACTTAGCTCTAAGAGTGCCCAAGAAGTGAAGAATGATGCTCGGGTGAAGTTGGGACCAGTATATGGCCCTAGAATCAAGTTTGAAGCTCAAAATGTATTGTTTCATTTTTACAGGTTCGCTACGGCGATGGGTTATGTTTGCTACGGCAAACAACACAATGAGATGCTTATGATCGAGTTTCTATATTGTTTGTTGTGGTGAAGGGTGGCGTTTGCTGTGGCGATTGGTACAATGAGCCCTTTCTTCAATCTTTGAGCTCAAACTTACTCCCTTTGCTTCAAGCTTTCTTCCAAACCTTCAAGATATATTTGTGATTATACTTCAAATGACTCCTTGAGTGCTTCCAAAATCAAAGCTTAACCTTCACACACAATAGAAACATTTGTAAAATTCCCAACTTCTCTAAATAAGCAAAGATATCCACACTTAAGTCAATAATTCCTAAAAGTTGAGTATCAGTAACAAAATGCACATTTTCTTATATTTGTATCCAAAGTATTCACATTTCAACTAAAAGAGTATGTAAAAGAGTATGAAAATGTGTTGAAATGACCTGAATTTCAATAGGTTATCAACATCTCTTTGAATTTAGATTTCATAAGTGCTGTTGTTGGGAAAAAAATAACCATGAGCGGTTTTATATTCTATTTAATGTTATAGATGTATATATTATCTCTATTCCTGCCTCTTTTTCTTTTTATAATTACTTTTTATAGGAACAATTTTTCTACAAAATTTAATTTAAATTGTAATTGAATGATTGGATATCTTAACAGCCACACTCTTCATAACTTGAACGATTGTGATATGTGTGTGTGTATTGTATTCGTAGCTTTGGACTAAAAGCTGTGGTTCATTTTTGTGCTTTTTACTAATGCGAGTGTCAACAAAATATATGCCTTAAAAGTTAAGTAAATAATGGTTTTGGGAAATCATTTTAGAAAAAAAAAAAAGATAAATTTAGCTCTCATTCACACTAATCATTAAGTTTCCACCATAGAAATAGCTGTTCAGCCCCTAAGCATTTTTTAAGGTCTCAACTTATTACCCACAGTTAATTTCTCAGACTCTCTTGAGGCTCTTGCACTATGAGTTCTCTGTATACCACCCCCTCTAAACCACAATCAGATGGATAAGGGAACTTCTTAAGTAAAAATTAGACAGTCTAAACTAACATTTGCTCTCACTGAGCGTAGATATGTATGACTTGATCTTATTGCTTTCTTCTTATTTTTTTTATAATATTTATTAGATCTTATTATCAAATATCTAATTTCAGAGTTTATAATTATCTCTCCTAGAGAGATTTAACAGTGTTTTATACGATTAGACTAACTTAATAGGAAGAAAAGAAAAGAGATAAATTTAGCCATCAACATAAGTATTAAAAAGTCAACTCAAATTTATATTATACGCGTACAAAACGAAATTTAAAACTCCCAAGTGATATATCGTAATTAGGGGCATTTCTACCAATAATTGACTATCAAAATTTATCTTTCCCCCGACTTTTGCGCAGATAATTTGCATAGTTATACATGAGATAGGACCTAGCTGTCTCAATAAAATATTAACAGCTGTTTTCTCAACCGATAAAATATCATAATCACAGCCTTTTCTCAATCCTTTGGTAAAACTCCTCAAAATATTGCATTCGTAGCAACTTTCATGGGAAAATCTCGAGCATTCTAGTTCTAGAACAATCTCAATAATTTTCTTTCGGGGTAACTTTAGACTAACATAATTGACAATGTTATTTCACAAAGCCATGAGTGATAGATTACTCTGTCAGAACAGATTCCAAAGTCCAAACAGTGGCGTCCTATCTAGAAGTTCTTAAAGTTCCCTGCCATAACCATCATTTCTATTATTAAAAAATTAAAATGAGCATGTATCTGTTGGAAAGTTAATTGATAGATATGTCAGTTGTTTCAAGTAATTAATAATATCTGGCTTCTCAAACAAGAAAATCAAAACTACAGCTTATAATCAATTTTCCTTCTTGTAATACTAGTTATAAACTATCAACATAATAATCGCCATTTCATAATCTGTAGCTGCGAACGATATACCCAGAAAAAAATAAAGGAAAAAATTCTTTAAAAACAAACAGTATCCAAGGAAGTTCAATCTTAAAAGTCGGAAACTAGAATCATCATTAGGTACAAAGAGCATGCAGAATCAACTGTACACTCCCAAATTTATCAGACAAGAAGGGCCTCGCATTAGATTGCCCTCCAAATAAAATCCCCACAAATCTCTCTTTCTCTCTCTGCCTATACACTGAAAGTCCTCAAACATTACGCACTGCCCAAACCAACGCAATCTTCAAATGAAGGATTTGAAGATATGGCCGGCTTGTGAAAGATTTCTTTTAAGTGTAAAATCAGCTATGAAGATCTGATCCAGGAGATCTTATCCTCTCTAATATATCCCTGTTTAATCTCTACAAACAACAGATTCAACCTATCTATTTGTTATATACACAGAATCTTTTAACTCCTTGATCCATCAGTGCTCTAAGCAAATAAGGCAACTGAGATGTCAGATAGCCTCTTCCCATTTAGCCTTGACTTAAATTTCCTCAATGGAGCTTTTGGAGCTTCTATTTCTGGGATCTCATTTTCATCATCCAACTCAATTGAAGTTCGAAGAGCGAAAGTCTTCTTCGGAGTACTGTATTCAAAATGCCATTGCTTCGCAATTAGAGCCTGAAATAGCAAGAAGAAGCAGAAGCAACCAATAAGAACCACTGATGAACAACTAAATCAATTACAGTGAACACGAACAGTGCTATTGATACTCACTGCTTCTTTTATTGTTTTCGAAACATGATAAAGCTGCTTCAAATCTTCATGATCTACCCCGCACAAAACCCTTATCTGCGATTTAACAAGAACACAGAGAAGTTTCAGACAACCAGTTACATAAATTAGAAACGCAACCAAACCCGAGCTTGAATTGTTAACTATGGTACTTACCAGAATGTCCTGAGGCAGGGCTTCGAGACGAGACCTTTCAGAGTTCAGAGTGAATGTCCCGCTACGCATTCTCTTCAACGGAGCCACTGAACTCGAGTCGAGTGGAGAAGCTTCCACATCGGTTGAAACCACAATCCTCTTCCTGCTAAGTGAACGAGTATAACCCCCAAACCCTAGAGCCATATTACCAAAAGCGAATTTCACTCAAATAGAGTCAGAAGCAGAACACTGAAATTTCACCCAGTAAAAACCTAGTCGTTCCAATCTGCAATACAAAATTGACAATAATATAAATGATCAGAGACTTAATCACAAACCTTGAGCATACATTCAAACTGACTGTGAAATCCAATTTGGGGAAACAATTAACTATTAACTAATTTCCAAAAACGATTTGATTCTTCCGGAGAGAAAATGGAAAGAAAATCCCCCAATAAAATAAGACAGTATACGAACCTGTTTTGGATTAGAGGTGCTAGATTCAAGAGAGAGAGCTTCGACTTCTTCTAGTTGCTGCGAGAGGGGAAACGAGAACCGTCTTTGTTAACTGCGCCAGTTGCGTCAAAATGAAGAAGAAGAGCCTTTTATATTTCAATCCCAGCCAACGGTTTGTTTATTTCTTCTTTTTTAATTTTTAGTCATTTGTAAAAACGCGTGAGGAAATTACGGGAACTTTCCTAGAAAAAATCTTGGCCCCTGCGCTGTGCGTGTTGTACTGTTCCGGGTTTTATGTTTATCCTTCTAACTCTGGCGGTTAAAAAAATTGGACGGAGGGGGAAAAACTAGCCGTTGTAATGGGACACGTGGCGAGGATTGAGGGGGCGTAGTGTGCAAGTGGGAGCTGACGTGGTGGTTTGGTCGGTGGCTTCTCGACCATGTTCCCTGTACGTGGACGTGTTCTCGAGTAAAGATATGGTGACGGTGAAAGCGCTGGTGACAGCAGGGAGATGCAGGGTAGTTTCGACACGTGTAAAGTCGAGAGGGAATGAATAAAGTGGGTGAACAAAGATTAGAAGGGAGCGGTGGTAGTTTTAGTGGGGCGGCTGACCCAACCCAACCATGGTTTGACGGAGAATTCTAAATAGACGGCTGGCGGCTGTTGCCAGTTTGGCGTCGGCTTGTGTTTTACACGATCCAAATAATTCGAATCCGAGGCGTATTTTTTATTTGCTTGTCTTTTTATTTCCTTTTCCTTTTCCTTTGTTTTTTAAGCAAAATGGGTCAACTTTTTTATTTATTTGGTAGCCACGCAATAAAATGAGTCAACTTACGTCAAAAGCAGCAAGTACAGAAGAATATTACTGTGATCGAACCGCACGAAAGGCGTATATTTTCATGTTGGGAAAAAGTGATTCTATGGTCAAAGTGGGAGGGCTTTAAGATAAGATATGAGATATCTATGTTATAGTAGGGATCAAACAGAGTAGATTAGCATGCTCAAAATTTATTTGTTAAAATATTATATTTAATTTTTTTTAGATATAAATATTATATTTAAATTTGATTTCACAAAATTATTCCCATAGGCCCAGCCTGTCTTTAACAATTAAATTTGTTAAAATATTTAGTTTACTTTTTAAAAATACTCTTATAAAGAATAAGTGATTTAAATTTTTTTTTTAGAGAATAGTTTATAAAAAAAATAATTTTAAATAAAATAAATATTTAAATAATTATTATCAAAAAAAATTATGATTAATAAATTATTAAAAACGATATAAAATAAAAATAATAATAATAATTTATTACTGTTCATTATCATTATCATGAGCTATTGCGTCCAGTTCCTTCCACAGCCACGACCTCCTCCATTCATCCCACCCTCCACCTCCATTCTTACGATGGATGTGAACAGAAAAAGAAATAGAAGCAAACAGAAATAGACACAATAGTAAAGAAGAAGACAACAACAACGGCATATGTAAGATCCAAACTAGATTTGGATGACGAAAAGCGATGGCAGTAGAAGAAGAGAAGCAGAGGAGAGAAGAGATATGGACGACAGAGAAGAAGACGACGAGAAGCGACGGCAACAGAAGTAAAGAAGCAAGCAAAGAAAACTTCTAGACAATGGCTGACAGCAGACAAGATCTGGATGATAGAAGCAAAGCATTAGTTATGACGGAAGAAGTGAAGGATAGAGAAGAAAGTGTGAAAAAAATAGTCATTGGATGACCCATAATTTTTTTTTCTACTCAGAAGCTATTCCCATCAATTTATCTAAAACTATAGTTTGAGATCATGTTTGATCTATAAATTTTTATAAATATTTTAAAGCTGTTTATTTAACTTTTAGTCCAAACTGAGATTTGTATCATAAGCTCTTCTCTAAACCATAATTTATAATTTAGAGTGTATTCAAACCGGCACAATAGCTGTTTCCTCACCATGCAGATAACAGCTTCTTTTTTGTGTCCTGCAAATAACAGCTTTTGCTCAGTCAGGCAAACTCCATATATAAAATTATGGTCTAGGGCTGAAAATGATATTGAAACAAAAAATCTCAAGGGGAGAAAATAGTACTCCTCCTATTGTACTACAAGTCTTATATTAAAGATAAGATGTAATATAACATAGATAAGAACAGTTTAAATTCAATCATAGAATAGAGAAACTTGAATCACCTATTAAGTTCAAAGAGCAAACTATACACTTAAATTTATCAGACCAGAAGGGTCTTGTAATAGATTACCCTTCAAACAAAATCCCCACAATCAGTCTCTCTCTCTCTCTCTCTCCTAATTCAAGCAGGCAATGCAGCGCAATCTTCAAATGAAGGATTTGATTTGAAGATATGACTGGCTAAAATTAGCTAAACATATCTGCTCGAGAAGATATCAGATTCTCCTTAATATATTCCTATTTAATGTAAACAATAGATTTAATAATCTATCCATTTATCTACGCATATCTCCACATAATCTATCTATTTACCTACACATATTTCCTCAATGGAGCTAAGAGACATTCATCTTCTATCTCAATCGGAATTTCAAAAGCATCAAAAGTATTCTTCATAGGGGTAACAAACTCAAAATGAGATTCCTTCGCGATAAGAGCCTGAAATTGCAATAATCAAAAGTTACCAATTAGACACATTAATTAATGAAATACTAGTTCAATCACAATTAACACGCACAGAACGGCACTATTGGATACTCACTGCTTCTTTTATTGTTTTGGATAACTGATACAACTGCTCCAAATCTTCATGATCTAACCCACACAATATCCTTATCTGCGATTTAAAAAAGGAAATTTCAAGCTATATCCATCGCAGGTGCGTAGCAGTGAAAAACACGATCAAACATGAACTTGAATTGTTCGTAGTACTTACCAGAATGTGCTTAGGCAGAGCTTCGAGACGAGACCTTTCACGGTTCATCGGAGACAGAGTATCGCTAGGCATTCTCTTCAATCGTATCGCTAAACTCGAATCCAGTGGAGAAGCTTCTACATTGTCTGAAATCGCAATCCTCTTTCTGCTAAGTGATCGAAGAGAATAACCAGAGGCCAATTTACTCATAAGAATCAAAACCAGAACACTCAAATTTCTGGAAATTCCAGTCGTTCCAAGCTGCGATACCAAAAAAAATACAGTACTATTAATTATCAGAGACATGCAGAGCAGAAATTCAAACCGAGTGACGAGACTTGAATCTAAGTATGGAGAGAAATCAATTCAATTTTTCCTGAGAGAAAACGGAAAGAAAATGGCAACCAATGAGAGAGGATTCGAACTCGTTGTGGAATTGAGGTCCTAGTCTCATAGATACAAGAGAGAGAGAGAGATTCATCAATTTCTGCATTCTGCTTGCTGCGAGTGGGGAAACGGGAAACCGGAATCGCCTTGTGAGCTACGCAAGTGGATTTAAAGGCGCAATTTGCTTTGCGCGGTAGTTTTCGCACTCAATTGCATTTCAAATGAAGAATGAAATTTTAAATGAAAATAAGTTTTAATGAAATAGAATTATTATAAGGAAAATGAGAGAATTTTTTTTAGAAAATAATAAATTTTAAATTATGACTATTAATAATAATAGATATAATATTAATAACATAAAATCCTACATTAATATCTATTATTTTTTAGAGTATTTTTCTGTTATTTTTTTATTATTATATTTGGTCCCTTGAAAACAATTAACTTTATTTGATATTTTACGAAATTTTATTTTGAATCTCAACTTGATTTTTTTGTTTGCCTCCAAAACTTTAAACTCTTTCAGCATGTATTTGGAATATATATATTATATATATAGATAAATTGTTATTTTCATGTGCATTATATATATAAGTAAGGATGTTCACACTTGCCCGACCATCTATTCCGATGATTTTGGGATGGGATGGGCTTCAGAATGACTTTTGGAATATCTCGTCTCAAATATTTTCAATTCCTTTTAATACTTGAGTAAAAGAATTAACATTGCAAACTCCAAGTTGTCTTTTTTCTTTTTTGGGTTGAATACAGTTTAAAATATCTTTTTAATCGAAAATTATAACTTTAAGTTGTTTGAGGCTTTTTTCTGGTAGGTAATTGCAAATATTTATATTTTATGTTTGAAATATACTTGTTAAATTTTAAATTTACTATTGAGTTGTTTAGCGTTTCAAGTCCGATTATTAATTTTTTTGTATGTTTTGTGTCCATCTGTGACTTAGTATATATATATCAAAACATAAATCTTTCTTTTTTTCTGAACATGTATTGCTAACTAAAAATATAAATCTCATTTGATACTAAAATATATGGGATTAAATTATTTCTCCACGATCTATATATCATTGCCCCACAATTAAACGTTCTTGAAGGTATCTTTAGCTTTTAAGACTTAAAGTGTAAATAATTTTTATATTTTTTAACAAATACGTTTTTTAGATTTGAATTTATATTTTTTTTAATAGAGATAAAGTCGCTCTATATGTATGATTGAAAAACACCAGAAGATGTAAAAATCACTTGTCTCTCTCATGATCTCTCCCCACTTCAAGATGCAAAACCCACAATATATGACACTCAGATTTGTTGTGATAATATTGAAGCACAATATGATCCAGAAGCAGAAGGTAGATAGATATTGCAGTTTTTCTGTTGACAGCTCCAGAGACAAGAGAGAGAAAGTAATGTTCATAACAGACAATATGTAGATATAGAACAGCTCAGTACAATAATGGACACTTAACACAGTTTCATCATCATCATCATCACTGTCCTATGTTCTCCTAATTAAGATCATAACAACAACATACTAATTAAACCTGCAGAACAATCTAAATATTAATTAAAACCCTTATCATTCCTTATTATTGAGAGAGACCAGCATAGAGGGAATGAAATCCCCACGAAAATTAAGCAGCAGCCCATTTGTTCATGGATCGAGAAGTCTAATACTTGGAATGGGAGGGAGACATGTTTTTATCATTACCATGTTCGTACACAAACATTCTGGCTCTTGGGGACACAATCCATGAACGGAAAAGGTTGTTATAATGTGTTGCATCTGTTGCACGAGCCAACCTCGTACGGTGGTTTCTGGGCAGCACGAAGACCATAGCCTCCAGATTCACAGACTTCTGAAGCAGCACTTTCGCCAATTCTATTTCATAGTCAGCAAACTTGAAACCTAAGAGCTTCACGAACCTCAGCCGACTTAACTCATGTGGGAAGTTGTCCAGCATAGGTTTCTCATGCAGTTTCCAGTACAATCCACATTCTAAATTGTAATTATTCAGCTACAAACCACAATTCAACACGGATTAACACAAATAATTACACACAATTCTTTCTTCTTGCTCTTCTTTTAAAGAAAAAGTTTTGGCGAGTTGAGTCTACAGTACTCACCAAAATATGCAACCTTCACGTGTCAAAAGTTAAAAGAATCTTACATACATAAAACACGGATATCCGCATATTTATTTGGAAGTGGTTTCAGTTCTCATCAAGGGCGATAATTACCAGAATCCAGGCTGTCCAAATTTATTTTTTTTACTTTTATTTTTTAAATAATTATTTAATAGATACAAAATTTAAAATAAAGACAATGTCTTAATTGTCTGTTTTTCAAAAAAATAAATTTTTATTTAAAAATTCCTGTTGAAAATGTGTTTGGACGGTGAAGATGTCGTTACAGCAATAAGCACCCGATAAGCACCGAAACTGGTTGTATTTTCGTATATATATGAAATGTTTATAGGTTGTAAAATCATTTTGAGCGTTGAAATTATAAAATGAATTAGTGTGGGTTGAGGATATTGAGAGTAATTAATACTCACGTCGATGAACAAAATCTCCAAACTTGGACAACTTTTCAGAAACACAGCAACATCATAAGGATTGCAAAAAATTCCTCCCTCCATGAAAATCTGAAGTTCCCTCAGCCTCAATAAGCAGTAAAACGCCTCTCTATATTGTCCATTTCTCATCCTCGGAGCCAAAGGCTTCAAAAACAAAACAAAATCCTTAAAAAAAAAACAATCATATGATTAAAAAACTCAATAAAATTATAAATACGTACCTCAAGAAAAGTACTGGAGATTGTGAGGACAGTAACGTAAAAGAGGTCGATGACCAAACGATCCACCTTATGAGAGAGCAAATACCCTCTGGTAGCATAAAAATTGAAAAAGGCTTCATTCAAATTAGGCAAAGCCCTTTCAAATTGAATTCTGACGACAGCCCCCTGATAAAATAAGGATATAAGGCTTGGCACATCGATGTTGATATCTTCCACGTTAGTGCAATACGAAATCTTTAATTTCTTGAACTTGTTATTGTCCCTCGCACGTATATTCATAACACTTATTCCAAAACACTCTGATAAATCTAAAGTGCTGACAAGCTTACAGTTTGATAACAAAGCTTCGAGTTGATTTTCAGTGAGCATGAGTCTTGCAAGAACAAGAGTGTTCAGGAATTTCAGGCCATTAAAAACCTCTGGTAGTTGGATTTCACAGTGGGTGAGCTTTAGGGTTTCAAGGGTTGTGATGTCGAGATGATGAGGTTGAAGAAGAAAAGGTTGGGAAAATTCGAGTTCGAGTTGTTTGAGGCGTTTGAGAATGCAGATTCCAAGCCATTTCTCGATCAAATCTTCTATTCCAACTGGATCTATGTGCAAGCAGAAAGCTTGGATTTCTCGAGCCTTATTGAATCTGAAGACTTTTTCAATCAAATCCACGAGCTCTTGTTGATCAAATCTTATGAAGTCTGAGCCAAACAGCAACATTCGATTCCAATGCCAGACATTCTTGAATCTTCTCGATACAGCGCCGGTCTGAACTGCTTCTTTGACTGGTAAGAAGGAAAACAAGTAATCAAGAAGATCTGCACTAAGCTTAGAAACACCGTGTGGTGATGGTGGAGGAGGAGGAGGAGGAGGATACATTACAATTTCTTCATCACTCTCAATTTTTATTTTCTTTTGAGGTTGGTGTTGACGACTCATCATTTTGGGAATTGAATTTTTTCCTCAATTCACATGAAAAGGACAGTGAGAGAGTGAGAATGAAGTGGGGATGAGAGGAACTATATATAAGCCCCAGTGGGGAAAAAGTAGGGCCGTTGGATTTTTCTTGTTTTGGAAAAAAATAATATCTGAGATTTGTTTGTCTGTCTAGAAAGAATTAATTACTTTTTTGCAGATTCATTGAGCCTCTCTCTCTTGGGGGTTGTTATTGTTAAGGTGAAAATGAAAACCACTGGCCTAGGGATCCTCCCATATCAGACATTTCTATGGACTGAATGAAATTATACTTAGTGCATACATAGCATTCACACCAGACAGATTTTTGTGTACAATGTACAGAAGAATCTGAAATTAAAAATGAATCATTTTATTACATTTGACTTATGAATAGTTTGACTTGGACGTGAGAGGGGAGGATAAATTAGTTAGTATAGAGTTTTTGGAAAAGAGATAGTAAAAAATTAAAGAGAACACTGATAAAGTTATTGAATATAACTGTTTAATTAATAATATATCTAAATATTTAGTTATCTGTATACCACAATAGCATCATATAATCTATATAGTCGACTATATCTAGTGAAATCACGCTTCTTCTTCTTCTTGTTTTTATTGACTTATGAATAATGTGACTTGTTATACTCCCTTCACCCTTAATATAAAAACTCGTTAACTAATTTAGATAGAATAAAAAAATGAGATAAGTTAATTATATAATAAGCACGACAAATCTCTCTAAAAATTTTCTTTGTAACATTAGATTATATATTAGTTTATAAGTTAGATAAATTAATGTGAGAAAAATAATAAATGAAAGATGAAATAGATTAAGATTTTATATTTAAAATTAAATTCAATTTCTTAATTAACTCTTATATTACTATTAGATTTTTGTTTATTATATGTAATGATATTAATATATTGGTTACTATAGAAGAAAAAAGAAGGTTGAGGTAATTTTTTGTGTTTCACTGAACTAGGTGACCCATTTAAGTTTAGGGTAGGGAAAGAAAAATTTATTTTCAAGTTGACTTTTGTAGTTTGCAAGCGCCAAAATTTGCTATAAGAGCAGATTATTATAAAGTTTTTTTTCCTAAAAAAGTTTTTCTTGTGATTTTGAATTTTCATTTATGGCTTTTGCTTTTTAATATGGTATTAAATGCTTTAGATCTGTTGCAAAATCTGAAATAATTATTGTCAATGAATTTTTATTTTTGGTCAAATATTTACTCAGTGACTGAATCTGGGGAGATGCAAAATAGATTAATTACTAAATGACAAACTCTGTTTGGTAACTTTGCATATGCCTGAAACTGAATTATGTTTGTTGGGGAAGTAAAGGTGCATCATGTAAGTGTATATCGACATTTTAGATTTAGGCCATTTACTTGAATATTGTATATTATTCTTCTAGAAACATATGAGCCCTTTTACGTGATTCTAAATTGTTCAAATCAAAATGTTAATGATATAATAACGAGATTAGAATTAGTAAAAAATATTTATTTATTATGATGTGATAAATTAAAATTTATTTTTTTGTGAAAAAAAATACTTATATTTAATACTTAACAGTATCTCGAATATATTTACTTCTATTAAAAATATAGATATACTTAACAAAAATAAAAATTTAACGACATGAATAACTTTATATTTGTAATAGTTATGAAATTTAAACCATCTTTAATTTGATGATCCAAGAAATGTTAGTTTACGTTTCTCTCTACTTATTTAAAATATATAAATATTGCTCTTAGCATATATACACTTTTTTATTAGAATAATTTAAATTTTATTTTAAGTTTTTTCTTAATACTTTTTTACTTTAAAAGACAAATACATAATAAAATATCGTGTTTGAATTTTTATCCGACATAAATAATGAAAAATAAAATCTAGATTATCTAAGTGTATATAATTAAAGTGTATAGTATAGTATACTAGTATTACATACATTGCGTGTTCCACATAATGCAATAAAGAGTTCAGATTCTGTCTGAATGGTCTCTCCCATACTAGCATTTCGTAATAAATAGGTGCATTTCAGACATTTTATTAATTAAGTTTAATAAATAAGCAGTCATATTATATAATAATTTATAAATAATACAATTTATTATATCAAAGCCAACTAACGGCAAGGGAGACGACGATTAGTTTGCTTCGCTACATGGAGGTCTTATATTTAAACCTCACATTGATTGACATGGTTGTATTTAAGTTTAATTAAATTTTCCTTAATAAAAAAAGAGAGAGGAAAAACCAACGGTAAGGGCACCACAAATTGATGACATGCAAACACAACTTAATGTAATTATGTTGGGGAGAAAATATAGATTAAGTTTCTTATATTAATTTTGTTAAGTTTTTTAATCTCATTTTATAATTATTTTATTTTTTAATATCTTTATTTAATTCAAACTCACATTATTAGCCAAAAAATCAATTTACATATTATTTTATTTTTACTTTTTTCATAGTTGACTGCCTTAATGAATACAATATTGGCCAAAAAAATCAATTTATATGTTGGTTATTTTGCTAAGCATATGTAGAGACAATCATATTTAAAATACTGTCAGATACTAAATATAGGTACTTATTTCATAATTTCTTTTTTATACAAAAACACAATGGAGTTGATTTTCTAGTAATTTCTTTTATTTTTTATACAAGATTTTCTAGCAATTTCATGTTGGCATTTTTTTTTTTGTTACAAAAACTTTCAGAAAGGGGTTGGGCTCACCAAGATTTAAGGGCAAGGTAAAGTCTCCCTTCTTCCTAGATGATATCAATGTCGGATAGGGCGAGCCGTCAATTATTCTCAGGCGTAAACCTAGGCACTTAAGAGTTAGGATGCCTCTTTAAGCGTCACGACTAGAACCACAATAAAGTGGTACTCCTTAGTTATTGAATATACTCTAAATAATTACATGTCTCATTATTTTACCAGCTGAATCTACAGATTTTCATGTTGACATTTTAATTAATGTTTTCCGCCCATGTTGAAAAGAATGGCCCAACAAGAATGACTTGATCCAATTGTATGTTCCTGAATGATGAATGAATTCTCAACAAGCCCATTTATAGTTTTGATCTAATAATCCAAAAGTGTGTCAAAGTATCTCTTTAAGTTTAAATTGTTGAACCCATTGGGAGACTCACCCACCACAGCCAGGTGCACGACGCGGGTCGGATCCGGATGTAGTCGGGGCAAAGCTCCGGTGAACCGGGTGGGCAACAAAAAAAAAATTGTTGAACCCATCGGCAATTGATTCAACTAGCAAAATAGTGAGACATATAATTATTTAAAGCGTGTTCGATTCCTAAGGAGTATCACTTTATTGTGGTTCTAAGCACGATGCTTGGGGAGACATTTTAACTCTTGGGTACCTAGGTTTACGACTGAGGGTAATAAATAGCCCGCTCTGCCTGACATTGGTATCGTTTAGGAGGAAGGGAGACTTCGCTTTACCTTTAGATCATGGGTGAGCCCAACCCCTTTCCAAAAATTTTTTTACAAAAAAAAAATTAAATAGTTGTGATTTACCAACACACGTTTGCACATATAGTCAAGGGTTTGTGTTCCTTAATCAGCACTATCAAGTTCGATTCTTGGAGGATGAGAATAGAGCTGGTGTGCTTGGGAGGGTCACTCCTATAACTGGGTCTCTGCAGTACCCGGGAGATTAGTCTCTTAAATATCGTGTGGGGGATACTCTGGTATACGCCCAAAAAAAAATTGTGATTTTGTTATTTATTTTTCAATCATAATTCTAGTACAAATAAATCAAATAATCATATCATCATCAGAACAATCAACTTATATATTGAAAATATATTTAACTAATATCCTAAACAATTTTAGAATAGTTTGTATTTGTCGAAATAAAATGGGCATTTGTGCTCATTGTTTGGATCAAGAAAAAAAAAAGTTAATGTTGATACGATTTCGAAGGACAAAATTGAGGTCTGCCTATGTCTATTATAATCAATTCTCTAATCAAATTTCAACGCTTCGATTTTACCATAAACATAATTATAGTCCATTATATTTAAGTAAATGATGAACTAAGAAACCAAATCTCTCTCCAAACATAAAGATCACATAAATAAATTTTACCTCATAATAAAATATTTTTTATACACATAACCTAATTAAAATCTAATATATCATATTTAAAAAATATAATTATCGACTAACTATATCAAATTTTATTAGTATTATACTTTTGATTGACCTCCACCTTGTCATCCCATGGAAGTAGGACATGATTAATAGGTTAAACTTTTTGGAAAGCCCGGGATTTAATCTTGTCTAAGATGTTCTCTTTTATAAAAAAAAAAAAGGAATAAACTTTTTATTTAAAAAAACATAACCCTTCACTTTATTTCTTACACTAAATTTTTGCCTAGAGCTATTAAAGATATACCACCAGGCAAAACCACACCCATACGAAAGTCAAATAACGTGATTTTTATTTATTTCTGGATATGCATGTTCCATAAATCATATTGCAATTTAATGAGCCTGGCATTCAAAGAGTTTGATATGACTTAGTTTACAAGGAAGAAGAGACAATTTTATTTTATTTGGTTACAACACAAATTTTAAAACTAAGAATAAATCAATATTTCTATCCCAAATACCAGCCTCTTTGGGACAATAAAATCCGAGAGCTCAAAGGATTCTTGACCAAGAGATTCAACATAGGTTATCTTGTGAAGCTCATGAATGACCTCCACCACATGGCTATGAGCTGCTCAAATATGGGTCATTCTTGTAACTTGAATACAATGGAAGATCAAGGGCTCTTTCAGCAATTCTTCCATCTTCATGAATCTTAGCTACCAGACTTTCAAGGGATGGAAAATTGGCCTATCATTCATCATTCTTGAAGTTCAGTGAAACTATGAAAGCAGGACTAGGACAAGCAAAATGACAAGAACAACACTGAAATTACCTCCGGACGTATATAACCAACGATGACAAGACGCAGTTTTTCCCCATAGAAATCCTCCTTAAATTCATGTAGTAACCAGGGTTCCTAAATCACAAATGCACCATAAGAAAATTCTTAGGATAAAAAGGTAAAGAGAGAGGTGATGTGTTGGTCTCGAAGCACTTACTATGGTCTTTTCCTTGTTGTCGAAATATGGATTCCAGCCTATGCTCATGACCATTTTATAAACACCTCTTCCAGATAATCCAGCCCAACCAAAATAAACACCCGCAGGATGTAGCGTAAGGAGATCTGAATAGCCTTCAGTTGACAAATTAGCTGGAAAAACCAGTGTGCCAAAATACTATTACTACATTAATGAACAAAAAAAATGCTTCAGGATAGTTTACTCCAAATACTTCACGGGGCAAATGAAAAAATCATGGTCTCCACAAGCACCCACAAAACAGAATGGCCACAAGCATAAATAAAACCTCAGTAGGTTAGATTTACTCGACCTGTGCTTTTTCCACTTTTAAGCTCTATGTCATAATATCATATTACATAATAGGCAAGATGTATAGCTCAATTTCAATCCAGATATCCTAAGAAGACACAGACATTTGTATAATAGAAAATTTTCAAGTGTTTTACAAACCTGTAGGGATCCCCAGTACCTTTGAGCCACGACCAAATCCCTTGATAACAGGACCACCAATACACCAAGGATCTATTGGCAAAGTACCCTCCACCCCTGCAAAAATTCAGAATACCAGCTCAAATGTGAATGACATAAAAAAAACAAAAGTTCTTTTTTTTTGTGCTTTTTGGGGGAAGAACAAAAGGATCTTTTGCATCCCAAAATTTATTGACACCAAAAACTTTTTCCTGTCTTCCTGAATGCTAATAAAATCCAATGCTGGAGGCAAGTATGGCTTGGAAGGGTGCCAGGGAAAAGGATGGTGGCTCTTTCAATCTACAGGTTGTATGATGAGTTTTGTAAGGAGACGGGGAAGTCAAACCTCTGGAAAAGAAAGGTACTTTTGCCAAAAGATAGAAGGCCAAAAAAAAAGGAAAAAGAAAAATAATACATATAAAAAGGACAATCTAAGGACTTTGGAGCTTACAATCTTCGAATGGAGGCAGACCCCACTTCTCAAGGTGTAAATCAAGTAGGGAATTGATGACCTCATCTGCAGCAGTGTAGAGATGGGACTGTTTAGGAAGTGATGGTACAGCAATTACTTCCATTCCAGCAGCTTTACCTGCAGTAACACCAGGTCTGAAGTAGCCAAATATACAGGCACTTAGAAAAAGATTAAAGAATAAAAACAATCCCTACAGAAACAACTTTAGTATGAAAATTCCTTTAAGAAACTCTTGCAAAAGTAATAATCAAGATCTCTTCAATAATCCCAAAGCGAAAGCCTAAAATGCGTAAAACAAAACAACCACAATAGATCACAGTAGAAAGGTACAAAACAACCACAATAGATCACAGTAGAAAGGTTTCACCGAAAGCATAATCAGGACAGTTAAAATAATCAATGTCTGAGTCTATCATGTTAACAGCGAAGATACACCACAGATAAGTTCTGGAATAATTCTTTGCAAAAGGCTAAGCTTTCAAGACAACTATTACTCCTAGTATCATATCAAGCATTTTATCGTATTGATTTGAACAGAGAAAATACATATATCTACGGAGGGTTGGCCACAGAAAATAGCCACTCAAGACATGCAGGAAAAAAGATCAGGAAAATAGATGAGCACTTTTTTGGGAGTTTTCCCTCCTAGTATTCTTTCCCCTCTAATTTTCTTCCCATCCAAATATAGAGTTAGGGTTTAATGGAAAAGTACCAAACCAAAGCAAAGGATGAAACTTACATATAGTTTTCATTGACTTGGAAAAATCTTATGGTCATGTACCAAGAGAAATACGTCAGTAAGCCTTGGAGATGAAACGTGTGGGTATTGCGTATATCAAAGTCATACAAAATATGTATAAAGGGGTAACAACTAGTGTAAGAACGCCTAGAGGTGACATAAAGGAATTTCTTATCAGGATTGGCCTACATCAAGGATTATGTTGGTTTTAAACTTTCTAACCAACCTTATACAAGAAGAAATCCCTAAGTGCATACTTTTTGCTAATGATATAGTTCTTTTGACCGAGTCGAGAGAAGAGATTAACTCTAAACTTAAGTTATGTAGAAGAACCATGGAGTTGAAGAGTTTTCACCTGAATAGGAGTAAGACATAATATATGCATTGCAATTTTGATAAGAGATGAGTTAGAAGTGATTTGGAGGATAAAATAGGAGATCAAATCATTCCACAATGGCAAAGTTCATATATTTGAGATCAATTATACAAAAAAAATGGTGAAATTGATTATGTTATTCAAAATTCAACTTGGGTGGTTTAAATGGAGAAAGACTATTGGAGTTATTTATGATTGGAAGTACCTGATAAGGTAAAAAGAAAATTTTATCGTACTGCTATAAGACTAGCAATGTTATATGATAGTGAATATTGGGCTTTAAAGGGATAACAAGAGCATAAAATAGGGGTAGCTAAGATGAGGATATTAAGATGAATATATAGTAATTACAAGAAAAGATAAGATTCATAATGAACATATATAGGCAAGAGTTGGAGGGCATTTATTGAAGAGAAAATGTAGAAAATCGTTTAGAGTGGTTCGAACACGTACCAAGAAGGCCGCCATTGAGAAGGGTAAATCAAGCACTATGGAGCCCTCTAAAAAGGGATAAGGGAAGACTAAAGAGAACACTCAATAAAGTTATTAAATTAGACATTTTGGTTAATAATCTAAAGATTAGGTTGTTGATAGAATACAATGGCGTCATGCAATCAATGAAGTCAACCCCGCCAAGACTTCTTGTTGTGTTATTATTATTTTGGTCTAGACAACTGTCTTTAAAGTTTAAACTATTGGGAAGTGTAGCTGAAATAAAAAGTACATAAGAAAAAAAAAACGCTCTAATCCAATGGCAAGTGTACCTTAAGAAAAGGACAAGAAGCAAGAACAAGAAATCATTTGTGAAAATTAGTACCAGGGAGAAACCAAGAATAAAGCAACTTACAGAGAGTCCTCAATGACAAGACAGCTGGAAGGCTCAACATTTAACCTTTTAGCAGCTTCAAGGAATCTGACACAATTAAGCACAATATTTGAAAGTTTATAAGGAAAATAATCTGAGACGAATAACCCTCAATCAAAGGACAAGAATGAAAAAGACTTCATTGTATCTCACATTTCAGGAGAAGGTTTCCCAGTTCTGACTTCATCTCCACAAATTATAACAGAGAAAGAATCTTTCCATCCTAAATGTAAAGAAAGGAAAAAAGATTATGAAGACACACTCAGAAAGATAATAGAGCACAATAAGATAAAGGTTTCTAAATACAAATCAACCATCATGGAAAGATATTTTGTCTTCTACGCTTTCCCTTAGAGAGTTTGATGCCAAGGCCATTGGAACACCATGTTTCTTCAAATGTTTAATCAGTCGATTGGCCCCAGGAAGTGCTTTGATATTGCCCCACCTAAAATAAGAGTAGAAGAAACTTAAAAGAAAAGGTACCTAATAGTGGAAAAACAAGTTTACCAACCATGTAAAAGGATCTAGGGGTTAAACCGCCACATCTTACATCAAGAAGCTATTGACAAATATAGCATAGTCCTTGAAAGCCTCTTTAATAGAAAGCCACAAATTAATTTTGTTTAAAAAAAAAAAGACTAACATAATTGAAGAAAAGGTCATGAACCTGGCAAATTCAAGCCTAAGAACATTGGAGCAAAAAAGTAAGTATATTTTTTGTGTGGTATTTTTTCATTTTTGGTTCAAGTTCAAGCTCCAGTTTAAGAAACAGTAACATTTTCACAGCAAGAACATCTGAAGTTTTAAATTTGCAAATTATAATCAAAAAGAAGAAAAGAATTTTAATGAAAACAAAGGTAGAGTCGACCATTCACAGGTTACCAACATGCAGAGCAGGACAAAACTTAGGTTGCCTATCAAGGAAATTATGCCTTAATTGAAGCATAAATAATGAAGTTTAGGAAGATGTTCTAGCTTGTTCCCAAACATTTACTTAGTTTGTTTAGCTCTGCAAACAAATTGAAAATAAATAAACCCTGGACAATGGGGGCCAGTTACACCCACATATCGAACTATTCCTAGGTGCGGAGAGTTAACTAAAGAGAGAGAAATGATGGCATCAATAATCTGAATAGGGCTCTGTAGTGTATGGTTGTGGAAACAAGGCCGCAATCTAGAGCACATGAGATGGAAGAAAGGCTCGGCAAAATTGAACAGCAACTTGCAAAGCTGGATACAGCAGATGAGTGGTGGAATAACACTAGCTTCCATACTTCAACTAAGGAACCCCATATGAGCTACTTTATGGACAGAAACCTCCTAAATATACACCCTATCTACCTTGGGAAGCAATAGTAAAAGCTGTGGACAGTAGTTTTGCAGCCAGAGAACAGATGATTACTGTGTTAAAACATCATTTGAACAGAGCAGCAAATCGAATCAAGCAAAAAGCTGATTTAAAGAGATCTGATCATGAATTTGGGGTGGGGCAGTGGGTTTGCCAAAAGCTATAGCCCTACAGGAAAATTTCTGCAGCTTCCAGGAGCACTCAAAAGCTGGCACCACGGTATTTTGGACCATATAGAGTGCTAGAAAGAATTGGGCCAGTTGCATATAAGTTAGAATTACCTCCTCAGTCCAGAATCATCCAACCTTACATATATCATTACTTAAACTATGCCCAGATCCCTTTGTTAAGCAGATGCATCCCCCAATTGATTGGCCAGCAGTCCCAACATCCTCAATTCCTGAGAAATACTGAATAAAAGGATTGGCAGGAAGAAGGGAAGAATCAAGGTTTTCTTTTGTTTTTTTTTTGGGGGGGGGGGGGGGGGGTTGGGGGGTAGTTGTTGGCGGGGGTTATTGATATGTAAAAATAAAATAATAGGGGAACCAGTTGTTAGTGACCGTTATGACTAGTGTTCTATAAATACTTAATGTAATCAGTTTTCGCGTTAATCAGAAATCATATTCAGCATACTTGTTTCTCTCAATCTCTTCTCTTCAGCTCTTCTCTCCCTATTTCTCTGTTTCCTCTCTACCATCCCTATTTCTTTCCTCTTTCCCTACCTTCAAATATTCACATAAATGAACTGCTCATAGGATGTATTACAAGCTAGTCTTGACATACACAACAACAGAATTTCAACTTCAATCAATGGCATCTCCCCCTACATTTTTCTTAAAGGATAAGTAAAAGTCTTTAACACAATGGTAACTGGAAGCATCAAGCACCACAAATTTAAAATATAAATTACATGATATCATATCTCTGGTCCATGAATGAAATGCATAGAAACAGTGGAATAACAGCTACATACTGATCAGAAAAAATTGGTTGAATTCCAGAAAGAAATTCACTTGCTGAGCAAGGAAGACCATAATCTTCCACTGTTATAGCAGAACATTCAAGTGGTGTCTTTCCTACCATCTTATGAACTTCCCTTCCATCCCATTGCTTTCCATACTTCGCTAGGAAAACGTTCAAGACATCACCTAGGATGCCATCTGTCATCAAAACACAATTAAGAATCATCTGTGTTATTTAACAACAGAACACCAACAAGAAAACAGCACCGATTTACTTGATTCTATGTCAACATCAGTACTGTGAAGAAAAATGTAATCAACAGAAATCATTATGAATTGTATGCTGTCTCAATGTAGAGAATAGAAGGACTTGAGACTTTCTGCGAAATAAATTGTTTTAAGAATTTCAAATCAATAAGGGTACGTTTGGTAGAATGGAAGAATTTTTTATAGGAATGGAAGTGGAATTAAGCTGGAAATGGGCTTTAAAAGTTTGTTTGGTATGATGGAAATGAGTATAGAATTGATGTATATTTTTTTTATAATTTAGGTAAAATGATCCAAATTTTTTTTTATAACTTAAAAAGGGTTAAAGTTGTCCAAAAATTTTATAACTGGGGTAAAATGGTCTAAAAAAATTTCACTTCCACTTCCATCATCTCAATTTCCAACTTTTTTTATGGACTGAAATGGCCTAGGGAAGTGGAAGTGGAAGTTCCTTCCATCCCATCGTACCAAATGAGAAAAGTAGAAGATTTCACTTTCACTTCTCCTTCCCTCCCACCAAACATACCATAATTGCTTCTGGAGGCAGAAACCAGTGAACTGAAAGGATACCTCTTCAACACCCCTACCAAAATGAAAAATTGGAAGAGGAAGAAGCTACCAAATCCAAGCACTGATCACACAATGTAAGCATAATATAAGGACTTATTTACAATTATAATTAAAATTAGCAAGCAGTAACTGACCTGTGTTAAGCAAAGTCCCATCCAAATCAAGGATAACACATCTCATTAATTTCTTAAAAGGCTCGGTTATAGACATTTTCTCAGCCATAAGACTATCTAATGCTGAGAGACAACGCTCCTATTGAAGGATCCTGAAACAGAAAAGAATCTAGATTGGTCAATGACAGGAGTACAATGAAACTTCTAATTCCATACACAGTCCAATACTTCATATACAGGAAACTAGTCCACTTTACTGCAAACGTTAGTCGTTACGAATTTCCTTGCTGATTAGTGTCACTCAACATAGCACTATCAAGAAGTCACATAATTGTATTTCACAATTACATCATAAAATTTGCACTCAGAGAACCATATAGATTAGTTTTCAAAAACAAAAAATGTAGACTATCTTAGCATAAACGACAATCTTGTGTCTAAGTTCACACAGGTTAATTGGGTTGCAATACAATCAGGGGAAGAAAGAATAGCCCAGTAATCAAAAAGGAGTTCCAACCCAGAGTAAAAACGTTATATGCGGATTATAGAACTGAATTTCTATACACTGCACAACAATGTTGCGAGTACCCTACATCCTATAACCATTCAGAGATCGTAGTTAGACGACGACCCCAAAACAATTCAAAACATTGTTTGGTTGCAAGTAAAACCGAGCGTAGACAGAAACGTTGACTGCACTTAAACCTCAAAATTGGATAAGAAACACGGAGGTACTGTCCAGAAGCAACAAACAACATTAAGATTGAAAGCAAGCACTGAAGGAACAGCAGGAAGTGCCGGAGGAAAGATTTCTATTAATCACGAGATTCCAATTTCAAATGCTGCCAGCTTTGTTTTCAACTACTGAGACAGAATATCACCTACTGCGACCTTTCTGGTTGAGCGGGGCCGAATGTACAGCACATCCCATGGAAGCTTCCGGATTTGGGGCCTGGAGGATCTCTCCCGACACCATGCGGGGAGGAATAAACGACATCGATTGGAGTCTTGTAATCGTCGTTGAAGAGCTGAAGTCAATCACAACCGTCCATCGAATCACATTGCTGGCGGCAGATGGACTCCCGAATCTGGATCACTACGGCGTATAAAGAGAATGTCCTATTGTACTTTAAAAAATGCCAGAAAATGCCCATTACCCTGCTCCGAAGAACCTTTCAAAATTTTTATTATTAACCAAAAAAAAATCAAAAAATAATACTACTCTAATTTTAACATTTTAAATCATTTTATTTACTATATTTTATAAACTATTAACTACTTTTATAAAAAAAATAATAATATATTTTTATAATAATTCTTAATATAAAATTTTAAAATTTAAATAATATTTTTTTAGGATTTTCTCTTAACCAAATGCAGGCACGAGGCATGACCAAACATTTTCTGTACATGTTATTATTATAATATTTATAATTTATCTAAATTAATTAATTAAGTATCTTATAATAAAGACAAGATGAGTATAATATAATTTTTAACAGAATAAATATTTTCTTATAAAGTGAGTGTTAGCATTTAAAAGAATGATTTACATTAAATCTCAAAAGAGATTTAAGATTTAATAGTCTTAATAATTGAGGATTAATTTATGGATGATTCATTTGACTCAAATTTTGTGAAGCTTATAGATCCTTACTCAGTCATTATGTATATTTGGAAGAACTTTATATATGTTCAAGAGGATAATTTAACCATAAAGGTTATTAATTCTAGAGCGTCTAATTGGCAACCTCCTCTTTTAGGATGGCTCAAAATAAATATTAATAGTACGTGTACAGCAAATGGTACCAACACGGGATGTAGTGGATTAATTAAAAATTATCATGGGAGTTGGGTTTCTAGATTTACAAAATAAACTAGGTTTTGTACTATGCTAAAAGCTTAGCAGTGGGTAATGTTTAAAAGTCTTAAAATAGCTTGGGATCTTAGATTTAGAAAAATTATTTTTAAATTTAATTTTAAGAATATGATTGATATGATGTCCAACAAAAATAATGAAAAATGCAGTTTGTTAGTTGTATAAATATAGAGTCTTATACAAAGTTCTTAAGATATAAAGTTCTAACATATTTATAGAGGTCAAAATAAGATTATATATAGTTTAGCTAAATAGGATCTAATTACTATAGAAATATTAGTTTCTTGCCCTTTGTTCTTAATAATTGTCTGAGATTGAATCCTCTTCTCTTCTGACTTAAAATTCCTTATTCGGGCGATTCGCCTGTGAAAAAAAAAATCCATTTTACGAGAAGAACGATGTCGCTTTAAAGCAACGGGTGGCAGGGCACGCGAATGGCAGTGGAGACAAGCCCCACCCACAAAATGCGGGCACGTGACTAAACATTTTCTAGCAAAATATCCCGGTCCATAAAAAAATACCTATTATTAGTCCAATAATTTGATCGAATGATTATTTTTAATGACAAATTCAGGAAAAAAATGAAAAGAGAAAAATATGTTCCGGCATTTAATAGCAAGATTTATGTCCAATGCTGGTTTGATTAATTAAACCTATCCTATCATAGAGATTATTACTCCATATATTGTGAAAATACTTCCCAATGCTTCAACTTATTTCTCAATATTTATCATCCTAGTTCTGACACCATTGATATCATTATTCACTAGTCACATGATGAAATCTTATCTCAAGTATTACCCAGAATTTCAACATGATAAAAAATAAAGTAATTTGATTTGATGAGAGCTGAGAGCACTGATAAAAAAGGGACAAGAGTGGCTAAATGACACCTAAGCCGATTGAATACAATCTACGTCAAAAAACAAGCAATCCAATCTATGGCATCTGAAACTAGGCTCATTGACATAAAGCAGTAGCACAAGTCGCCCAACAAGATGACCACTTGAGTTCTGGGGTTCCTCGAATAAAGAGGTTTTACTCAGCTGAAAAATTTGCATTTGTGAAAAATGTAGGCGCAGAACTTTGATAAGCTTTTAGTTTAAGAATCTTCGGTCAAATGAGAAAAAACTATTGAGAAATCAACTATTTCCATCATTAATTACAGATAAATTGCAATTTCATTCCCTTGATTGAAACAAGGTGAATGCAGCAGATGACAGATTGACAGAAAAGTTATTCCATATTTCCATGCTCAGGCTGAATATTGCTGACACTGCCATCATCCATCATTGAACCACAAGTGAAACTCCACACTGAAGCACAGGTTTCACTACCTACATTAAACAAACAGATTGATTGATAAGTGCCGATAAAACTTGTGAAACAACTTTGACAACCATAAAATGAACCAGAGTTAGCTTGGAATTGTTGAGTCATATTTAACGTCACAATATCAAGCCAGGGGAATGAAGCAAAGAAAAATGATGGGCATAACTCCGAATACCCCCAACAGCGAGGACAGGCTTTAATTCTGTCCCAAAAAAGAAAAAGAGAAAGAAAAGAGTCCTGAACATAGGCCAAGAGAGGTACCACTCAAACACAAATCCTCGTTGTTGTAATCAGGGATTACAAATCTTCGGTGACCTGAGGAGGATACTGCAACTGGCAGAAATGGATGGAAAGAGAAGTCATTTACCGTGTCTGCAAAAGAAACAATCAAAAAGAGCTCATTAAGTTGGAATTGACAAGGGAACCAAGTTCCAACCGAATTTTGTACTCCTCTTCACGCAGCTTCTAGATTGTTTAGATCAAATTTATAAATTTAATAGTCTATATTTGATATGAACAATCTGGAGACCGCTGAGTGAAGAGGTTTGTAGAGAAAACAATTTAATAAGTGATCATCGCACAAGCAACAAATTTGAGATCAAAGCCAAGTTTGAGAAGGCATAAAAGCATATAGCCACTAGCATTCTTTAAGGATATAAGATTTCAGTACCTGATGCAGCTTGGAAACATGAAACCCATTGCCCAGTTTGAAGATCATAGATATGAACTAAGCCATCCTGACACCAAAACATGCAAAAATTATTTACAGCACCGAAATGGATTTTAAGGCAACATTGTTGCTATATAATACTAGGAACAATTAACATTCAAAAGATACCTGACCACCTGTGCCTAGATGCTGTCCCAAAGGCTCAATATCAAACAGTATCCGCTGATTCATGTTTTCTGATCATCTGTATAACCTAGTAACAATGTCCATACATGCAGTCATCTCAGATTTCAACAAGCATAATAACAAAATAAATGACAAATCTCTTAAACAAAAATACTATAATGTCAAATGAAAACCAATGCAGTTTAATTACAGTTCAAATTAATTTTGGTCATTGTAGGATACCAAAAAGGACATTAATTTTAATTACATATGTATCTTTATGCCACATACCCGTATTCTAACATTTTAAAAATTGCCAGTATCTTATATATCAAATCTGATACACATACCCATATTACTGTTACATAGCTATTAGCAAACAGAAAGTAATATGGAACTTCGGATTTCAGTTTCACACGTCTAATTGATAATAAAAATATTTGAATATTATTGACAAGCATATGTTCCCTGTTTAAAAAATACGGGAAGTCTAGATTGTGGTTGAAGTTCATCATGAAGTTTGACATAAGTTTCATACATTCCCAATTATTCTGCATGTTATCTACATTCTTGACACTCCCATACATATACCTCATAATTATCTTGTATTCACATAAAATATACATAGATATACCACATTAGGTGTAGTTAGAGAATAGTACTTGTAGACACAATCAACAGTTTTGCGAACATCCCAGCAGAGTATATAAGGGTCCTTCAAGAAATGAGAGTGTTAGAAATAAGTTAATAGGATATAAGAAGCTAAATAATGCTGACATACAAAAAGCTATATTTATGGTCTAAGGACCAATTATCTGTAACAAGAATATGATATGCATAGTTGAATAGGATTTTAGGCTGAGAGTTTGCAAATGGCAATCAAATATACTGCTTTGATCCTATTTATAAGTCAGAGAGAGAAGAAATTTTTTTGTCCTATTTATGAGTAACTTCATTAACTTTTTTATATGAATGTACAATTATACCATTCATTTATTATTATGTTAACTTTGTTCTCATGAGGTATAATCTATATTTAATAGGGATAAAATTGGAAAGTTGTTGAATTTTAAGGCAAAGTTAATGAGATTTAAAGTTTTCCTTAGTCTGTGTGGAACATGTTGGAAGTAACTTATAAATAGGACAAGAGTAATTGACAATCAAAATTCAAATTGTTGTAAAGCAGGATAACATCTATAATCCATGCAACTAATAATAAGAAACTATGTATTTTATTTCTACTGTAGCATTTTATTATCCTTAGTCTAGATAAAGTGAGAAAAGCAAAATAATTAAATATTACCTTTCAGCCTCCAGTGTATAAATAGTTTCCATCTCTGGCGAACTGGACCTGAATGACGAGCAAGTTTTTGCTTACTTTGTGATTTTATCAAAAGAACCAGCTATTGACAAGGAATTCTGACTTACATGAGTAATCCCACCTTCTTGCCCATGCAAAACGTACAAGAGTTCCATGTTATCTTCCCTGTATATAGCAGCACTTTGATTGTATGAACCCATAGCTAGCATCCCCGTATGAAACGGAGAGAAAGCCATTGCAGATACAATGCCTAGTTAATAAAAAATGGATTATATCTGATATTTTTAGCACATCATCAGAAAATGTGTCCTAAAATAATTCCAAGAAATACATCAGTAGCTACAATTAGAAAACTTACCCATTTGGCCTTCTTTGTTATCTTTCACTGTAGAATGCATTTCAAAATCTCTGCCAGGGCGATGTAAATCAAACACCCTAATACATTTGTTGTATCCAGCAAATATCCTGCACGATGAAGCAAGAGCAATAGCGTGTATATATATATATATAGAGAGAGAGAGAGAGAGACCAAATATCGTAAGAAACTTGGAAACTAAGATGACAACTCAGATAATTACAGGACAGTTTTAAATGGAAAAATATATGATGCTAAATATTGTCATCTACGTGGAGTAAGGTACATATCTTCTTTTTTTAACAGCATTGATAATTGATATATCACCAACGTAAAACCCATAAAATTACATATATAATAACTCCTTAAATTTTATTGATCCTTGAAAAGAAATATCTTCCATACTTAGTCCCTGCAGGGTTAAATGCAATGGAAAAGGCAGCAGTGATTTCATCCATAGCATCATAGGCCCGGTATGTGCAACGTAGCTGCAAGTTTCAGTGGAAGCAGCAGTCAGAAATCATAATACCAATGACAATACAAAAACCACATTGTGGCTTCAATTTTGTTTATAACAGCAGTGAGGCCTTCTACTTTAAAATAAGGGGGGTAAATGATAAAACTTCAATATTCAACACTTGTTGAACACTTTCTAGATAGACATGATTTACACTGCTTTAACACAATATGCTCATAAAACTGACTGGCACATTACAAGATTCCTTATCTATTGAATAGGTAATGTATTACAATGGATCTCATCAGTGAGTCTGCTGGATAGCCTCTGTACTACACAGAAGAACTTCTTTAAAAAATCGACGACAATGACAACAAATGAATGGTTGGATGGAGTGCTGCACAAAATGGAGAGTCTTCTGCTGCACACAGAAGAGCAGAAGATCCAAGTCCAACACAATAGTACCTGGCCTGAAGTAGCATCCCACAGATGTATCGGATGGTCTCGGGTAGTAGTTGCAAAAACATTGGTCACCATATCTGCAACATAACCAAACTTACTAGATATGTCAGTTGAAGACTAGGGAATGTACTTTAGTGTCCACTAGAAACTAAAGTGTGCATATTCTCACATTAAGAACATTCTATTGAAGCACCTGAGGCAGACATGTAAGGGTACCAACAATAATCATATACAGACTCTCCTTCAACCATGACTAGATTTGCAGCAAATGAATCTGCAGGCAAACAGTAATCATAACACAAAGTTGTAATGCACTTCCAAATTTTCAAAGTTTAGTGAAATTTGAAATTTGAAATTGAAATTTTTAGGAAGGTTTACCATCTTCTGTAGCTACAGAACAAGGATCAAGAGGAATTCCGTTTTCATTATCTGGTCTGTAAGAATACAATACTACGCCATCACATATACTAATATTGAAACAAACAGATACTGCGAATAATAAATGCAATTGAAAAAGACAACAACTCGAATTAAAGAATTCAGGCATTAAATGTTACAAACAATAAAAATATCTGAACCATGCCAGGACGAAGCGTTGCCAGTGCTATCAAATATCTGCACTGATTACATTTTAATTTTCTTTAAGATAAAACAAACGAGCATAGTTGCATCTAATTGCATCCACTCTTACCAGCCAAAAAATAAAATAAAAAATGTGAAAAAGACGGTAGTTAAGCAGACTTACAGTATGAAAAGTCGGAGAGTGTTATCGTCAGAACTCGTAAGAAAGCATGAACCATCAGGTGACCTGAGAGCAGAGAGGAAAAAGTAAAACAACAAAAGCACGTTTGTGTTTGCTTATGCCACAAATGGCTATAGCAAAGAGCGAAGGAATCGAAGAGTGTAGTACCATTTAACGCACTTGAGAAAATTGTTAGGGCTTGTAGGAGTCACGAACTGTTCGTGAAAATGGTAGATTCTCTGAGGAGGGATGTTGAAGTTAAGCACAGGCCAGGAGTATTCTTGCTTGGTAGCTTCGTCGGCCAAACTGTGGTGAAGGTTCTCTTCTTCCATCATAGTTTTCTCCTGAAAGAGCCGAAACGCCGATGCACAGACGACCCTCGACTCCAACAGTGAAAACCCAGTATGGGCGCCAAATATTGGGCTCCAAATGAAGTTCCCCGCTCAGCTTCCTTCTGTATCCCTGCGAGCGGGAGGGACGAAGAGACGAGTCAATAATAATGAATAATCATTAATCATGGGGCTTATTTATTTATTGGTTATTTTTAAGGGCATATTAATTACAATAATGTCTTTTTTATTACATTACAATAATATCTTTCTAATGTGAAAATGTTCATGTAGGGCTATGCCTTATTAAAGTAATATAATTTTTTTTGTAAAAATTAATTTATTATAATTTATCAATTCTTAAAATATTTTTCTTTTAATCTTAATTATAAAAAATAATTAATTTTTAAATATATTAAAAAATTAAATTAAATATAATTAAATATAATCATCAAAATGAATATATATTATATATTTATTAATCTATTATAATTAATAAATTAATTTTTATATTAATTATAATTAAAAATAATAAAATGTATAGCGCACATAAGCCCAGCCCATCAAACAAATATAAGATGACGGTCTCAGGTTGGTGGTTTTCCAACCCGCCAACATACGGGCTGCACGGACCTGCCCTATATAGCCTATGGGTTAGCCGCCCGCCTGCCTAATTATTTTTTAAAAAAATAACCTTGCTTTTTATGATGATTACCAAAAAGTTTATCATATGGCCACATTCAATGTACAATAATCATGCAGTGTATCAAATTAGAGTTGATCTAAGTGATAAGTAGTTTGGTATCACTTAAATAAGGTATTGAGTTCAAGCTTTAGCGTATGTAGAAAATTCTCATTAGGAGACTCACCCACTATAGCCAGTTACAAAACGGGGGTCAAATCCGGATATAGTTAGAGTAAAATTTCGGTAAATCGGACGGATAACTTAAAAAAAAATAATCATGCAGTGTCCCACGCGCCCTTCTCCTCTCATTCCATCCTATAAATTTAGTCCGTCCTGCACTTGCCCCAGTTTAAATTTAGGGTAAAAGTGCATCCAGCACCTCAAACTAATTTTGGAGGAGCAATTAATACCCTAAAGTATTTAAAGGTGCAATTAGCACCCTGAACTAATTTTGGAGGTGCAACCAGCACTCTAAAGTATTTAAAAGTGCAATTAACACCCTAAACTAATTTTGGAGGTGCAATCAGTACCCTCAAATATTTAAATTGGTGCAATTTTACCCTTTCACTAACAAAAATACTTACTTTCATTTGATACATATCACATAAATTTTTTTTTTGAATACATTATTGTTTAAAAGCTATATGTATAATATTATTTTAATAAATTACACTAAATTTTTTTAGGGTGCTGATTGCACCTCCAAAATTAGTTTAGGGTGTTAATTGCACCTTTAAATATTTTAGGGTGCTGGTTGCACCTCCAAAATTAGTTCTGGGTGCTGGCTCCACCTCCAAAATTAGTTCAGGGTGCTAATTGCACCTTTAAATACTTTAGGGTGTTAATTACTCCTCCAAAATTAGTTTGGGGTGCTGGATGCACCTTTACCCTTAAATTTATAAACATATTACTATTTATATATTGTTTATGATTTTTACATAATATAGTTTTATAAATTTGTTTTATTATTCCCTCCCTATCATCCTTTCAAAATGTGTCAACTTCAACATGTCTTCCATATAAAAATCACATATGATGCGTCACTGTCATGAAAGTTAAAGTCAGATGGATTTTATAAAATTACTCATATAAACTATATTAAATTACACTTTAATACTATTTATTATATTTTTGTTGCATTTTGGATTAAAATAATTAGCACAGGCATGTCTTATTAATTAAATAAAAAACAGGTTTTTTATTATTTTTTTTTTTTGAAGGGTTGGTCATTTATTTGATTATCTATGAATTTAAATAAAAAAACAACACTTTAGCAATCTAAATAAAAAAAACTAAAAAATTTATTTTAAAAAAAAAATTAACCATGCTGGTGGGTTAGAGTGGACTAACCCACCAGCACATATAAGAGTGGGTTCAGGTTAATATTTTGTCAATTTGTTATAGTCCGCCTTCCCTAAATCGAGGGCTATGATATGCTAGTTTATTTTTTTAACTATAATTATAATTAATTTTTTTATTTAAATTTTTTAATTTATTAAAAAAAATTAATTAATTTTTATAATTATAATAAATACTTTCGAATCGAATTCACTCGATTAAGTACACTTTGTATCATATACATGTAGTTACTTGTTAAAGTATATAAGATGTGGACAACTTTCAAAAACTAAAACGAGTGTAATTTCCTGTATGATCAAATACCCTACTTATCGTTTAACATTTGAGCTTATTTAATCTATTATAGTAAGTACATATTCAAATAGTGTTTTTTTATTTTCACCGATATTTTTTTTAATATGTCGTACTCTCACCTACTTACTTACGAAGATTTTTTTATTTTTTTTTTATAGACTTATCTATATTTTTTTATTAGAAATAATTCTATTCAAATTTATATCAAATGCTGAGTACGTATATTTTTTGACATGAATTTAAATCTTAGTTGAAAATATTGTGAGCGGCTAGCCTTATAGTAAACTAAATCTCTATTGGTGGATTATTTGTTTTATAAATGCATTGAATTCTAACTCCTAGGGCAAGAATCGAGTAAACACTGGAAGTTTTATTCTATGGAAACTTGAGATTACATGAGATCACAGATGACGTGAGGAACAAACAGGATCTATGAGAAACAAGAGACGATACTAAGAGCTTGACAAATGAGAACAATGAGACATACTGAGACAAACTAATTGGCATTTTATTAATTTCCTCACATGATATCCAGCTAGCTAGTTTGTTGTGGGAGCTCAATTCACTTTACCAGCAATGCACACCCATTGCCCCACAAAAATTTGGTTGCAATTTATGTTGGGGTTGATCCCAAGGAATTGACCTACATCCAAGCCGAACCTCTGAGCAATGGAGGTGCAAGATTCATCTTTTCCCACTCCATGAATGCTGGTACATTGCACTGCAAAAAGTCATGCAAGTTTAGATCTCATATGCACACACAATCATATTTTGCATACTCTTAAGTCTACTGTAACTATATACTGCTATTTTTTATTATCAATATAAGACTTAGTTAATAGATTAGGGGCCTGTTTGGTAAGGCCTTAAACTACGGTTTTCAAAGGGCTTTTGGCCCAAACCTCGGTTTGGGGAAATTTTAAAACAAACAGGCTTATTTATCCATAAGTGCTTTTGGGCAAAACCATGTTTAAAACCATGGTTTTGAATAAGCTATTTAAAATAGCTTTTTCAACAGTAAAAACACTTATGGACTATCCAATTACTATCTTACCCCTACTTTTTCTTACACCCTCTCTCCTACTTTTTTTTACACCCGCTCTCCTACTTTTTTTTACACCCTCTCTCCTCTCTCCTACTTTTTCTTACACCCTTTCTCCTTTCTCCTCTCTTCCCTCTCTCCTCTCTCTTCTCTTTTCTCTAACTCCCTTCTCTCTTTTATTTTAAATCAAATCATACCCTTTTTGGTAATTTACCACCATAAAAAATCATTCTAAAAATAACTATCCAAACACCTATTTATTCAAAACCATTTTTTTTTCATAAACTCTTCTCCAAAAGTCATTTTTCATAAGTTGTCCATAAGCCCTTTTTTTTATAAGCCCTTTTTCAAAATCCTATTCAAACAGGCCCTAGATTTAATCATTAATATAAAATCTTAATTCATTTTGTTTATTATGTTTATCATTTTTTTAAATTAATTTATCTAATTGATAAGTATATAATATAATGTTACACATAAATATTTTAAACAAATCATATTACATTTGTTTAAATTAATCAATTTATTTCATTTTCTTAACCTGATCAAATTAATGAAAGTAACTTTTATATTAAGAACAATATAGAATAATATACTGTGTGATGAATATACTGAATTTAGGTTATCCTATATGAAATGATATAACAAATTCAAGTTTCTATAGAGTAGACCTACTTTTTTGTATGCTTCAAAATGGGTTTAGACCAAAAAATACAAGAAGAAATTAAAAAAAATTGAACTAATTACATTATTGGTTTCCCAATAATCTTCACTACTTACCTTTTGGTGTTGGCTTACACTCAACAATGAGTGACATGGCAAGAAGGAATGAGAAAAGCAAGGCATGGATTATGTGAGAAGACTTGGCCATTTTAATTTCTTCACCAAACTCACTCTTCAATATGTGTAACTCTACTAATTAAGATGGCTTTCAAACGTTGGAGAAGTTTTAGCTTATATAGGAGAGGAGAGCCATTTTACCTTAATTAATTGAACATCATATGTACTTCCAAGGTAATAAGTGATTACTAACAACATTGGAGAGTTCGTTAAACAACGTGGGATTGCAATGATATTGACCTTTTCGATACCTCTGCAAGCCGACTTTCCCCGGTTTGAACCTTTCAAAAAGAAAAACGATGCAGATGCGTGTAATTGGTTTGAACATAGGAGCTAGCTTATAATATTCATCATCATGTAGTTGTAAAAATTGAATTTTATTAATTGTGAAATATATGTATGGACTTATATAGTTTTTGTTCCTAAATCAGAAGGATCCCAGTTTTGATATACGATATAAATCAATTCCCAAACATAATCCAAAGAAGTATTCGATTAAGGAGAAGGGTATCTATTTGATTATCATCGATCGAGGTTTAAATTTCGTACTCATTCGTTATGAACAAAAATTTTAACTGTAGTAGGTAGTCCCTTAAAATCGTTTGGAAGAAGATAGATATGTTGTCAGTCAAACTCTCAGTGCATATGACACAGTAAATTTTTCATGGATACCACGGTACGCATAAATATTCCTCAAATGGAACAAGTGTCACCTCCATTATGTGTTGTGCTACGTGTAAATAGGATAGGGGCTAAAATAACTATAATATATATGCTATGGGGTAATATTATCCATAAACATAGAAAAAGAAAAAAATTTCAATGCGTCATAAAGGGCATATGTTGACTAGCGCATTGACTATAAATACAAGAATATTGAATACAAATATTTTTCATATTCAAATAAAATATTTCTGACATTTATGATTAATGCTTGCAAACGTATGCCATTTTGTTACGCGTTGAAAATTTTTGCACCTTTTTTTAGGTTGATGGGTAAACTTGTATAGTAGTATAATACTTTATGAGTATTTTTTTGTCCTAACTTATTTACAAGTGGCACAATATTTAGGGCACTTCTTAAAAAATTAGGATATATGCATTCTTTCCTAAACGTTATGGGTAGTTAAGAACCCCCCCTCCCCCCTTTTTGCTAATGATACTTCTGGGGTATTTTAGCAAATTTTGTATTATGGACTATTGGACTTATAGTTTATCACACTTTGAAGAATTTCTCAATTTTTAGATTGATTTTGTATGTAAATTACCTCACAGTGACTCTTGTATTTGTGCCAACCTTTTAATGAAATTACTCTTTTATTAAAACAAAATGTCTCCCTTTCAAAAGCGCGCCCCAATTTTTTTTAAAAAAAAATTATTATGAAGTCTTAAAAAAATATATTTAATCATCTAAAAATTCTAATGACAAACGAGTAACATGAATTTGTTATTATTTCTTATACTGTAATTTGTTATTATTTACTCTTTAATTGTCATTATAACTTTTGGGTGATTAAAATTTTTTTTAGACCTTATAATAATTCTTAAAAAAAGAACAGCTGTTATGCCCAGTGTTTTGATTAATATGTTCATCGAAAGATAGACAACTCATCTCCAAATACTATGGCATATAAGAAGATCATATTCATGTTACATTTGTTGATTAATTAATTTATTCGTACAAGCATATATGGCTTGGAATTACATATGAAAACAATAAGTGACGATGATACCACGATTAAGAAAGAAAGTAAACTTGGATGCTCCTTAGATTATTGTTACTGGCATCTTTTTATTCCCTCGCAATTATCAAAGTGCGTACGTAGCTAGTAGCTGTTTTTTTGTGAGCTCAAGCGGCTTTGCCAGCAACACAAACCCATTGACCCACAAAGATACGTTCACAGTTGATGTTGGGATTGATCTCAAGGAAGTGAGCTGTGTCCAGCTGGAAACTTTGGGCGATCGACGTGCATGTTTCACCTTGTTCCACTCCATGAATGCTCCTGCATTCTGGGCCTGCAACTGCCATATTCATATAATATTATTTGTGAAATTTTGTAGTGGAAATTAATAAAACTCTCTTTTGAGGAAGAGCAATATGAGTAATAGGATTAACTCAGAAATTTTAAAATAACAACTTTGAGTTATTTTACTTATATATAAGACCCCGTTTGACATAACTTTTAGAGATTTTTTTATAAAAAATAAGCGATTTAAAAACTCTTATAGATAAAAGTTTATAATAAAAAGTGATTTTGAATAACATGAGTATTTGGATAGTTTTGATAAAATAGTCATTGAACAGCCCACAAGCTATTTTTTTCACCTAGAAACTATTCTTAGAAACTTATCCAAAATCATGGTTTGATCCATAAATTCTTTTAGATATTTGAAGGTTGTTTATTTTATTTTATTTTTTTCAAACCATAGTTTAGTCTAAAATAATTTTTTAAACCATAGTTTAAAGGAAAACCAAACATACACATATATTAATACGCATAGCTATTCACCACGGAAAGGTGTAACTAATCCCTCACACCTTTTATTAGTATTAGTATTTGTCATAAGACTATCTCTTTACACATTACTAAGAATCGAACCCCTAATTATATGTTTAAAAAATTTAGCTAAGTGTTAACTGTACTAGACTCACGGTTTATTATGGATTTAATATTGAATAATGTTTACTTACCATTTGGTGTTGGTCTGGCCTCGGCGATGAAAAGCGTGGCAAGAAGGAAAGAGAGAAGCAAAGCAAGGCCAATATGAGCAAACTTAGCCATTCTGATTTCTTCCCCCAAACTCGATCCTCTTCAATATGTAAGCTAAGATGGTTTGTAATATTGGGGGCATGGTTTATATAGGAGACGACCGGCTTTACCTTGATTAATTTAATTTAATTACCTTGACATTGTTAATTACAGTAAAATATATTGGCCTCCTCTTTAATTCATCTATGCGGATTTGTCTCTTCTATTTTTAAAACATATACAAATTTCTCCTTGAATCAATAGTTATATAACAAGAGTGTCCTTTTTATTTTTAAGATTCTATTTTCATCTTCCTAACCGTTAATTAATTGTTTCATATATTGGATTAAAATAACCTCTTTAATGTTTACTAAATTTTAATGCGTATATTTATTACTTTTTTTTTAAATCACATTTTGAATCTTTTTGTTAAATTAATTTTTATTAATGCCATTAATACTTTAAGATCTACTTGTTTTAATTTGATTGAATAAAAATTTCTGTCTTGATTTAATTAAAAATAAATATTTTAAATATATAAAGCTAACATTATAAGTTTTTTCCCCTAAATATAGGGGGCATTGATTGAAGGGTTGGTCAAAACATTGTTGCCATTGCAGGCTTGCCGGACTCGATGATTCTGCCCCTTATTTTATTTTATTCTCCATTTTCCCCTCAAGCCGTCCATAGACTTCCCCCAAAACTTTGTTGATATATATTTTTTTCAGTTTTTTTTAGAGTTTTCAGTTCTAATTATAAGGCAAATTTTACTAACTTCACGATTCACAATTATTCTTAAAGAGTGGTGATTGGTATTCCTATATATATATATATATCTGATATATATATATATATAACAAATTAATAGCTACCCTAAAATGTTGTTTAGGATTTATGAATTAAAAGAATACCAACAATTTGCAATTAAGAAGGAGCAAGATTGGAAAAGAAATTAACTGTCATGTTCTTCTTTTATATTTATAATCAAATAGGGCTTTAAATTTTTTCTCTATAATTAGAGCCGGAGGAAGGATATAACTTAAATATAATGTTAACTATAGACTGGTGTTCCCCGAGTTGTAAGAATTTAATTTCATTTGTGATTGTGATGGGTCATTCTTTTTCTTCCTAATTTTGTTCATAAGAAAATGGCCCAATAGAATATCTGGTTATGGAGGAGGGTTATTACAATCAATATTTGATTATCAAGTTTGACATTACTTAAAACTTTAAGGCCATTTCTTAGGGAAAACATTTTTTAGAAATTAATCCAGCTGATATATGAGTCTAACAATGCTTAATTCCTTTGGAACAAGGTCTAGTGGACTTTATACATTAAAAAAAATAGTTAATATAATTTTTAGTCTATTGATTATGTCTTTATTTTAATTTTAGTCTATTGATTTTTAAACATATATGAGGTTTTTATTCATTAACTATATGCTATTTGAGGTATTTGGTACCTATATTTTTTATAGGATTTTATTTTCCTATGTAGTACTATGTATTTAATTTTCTTATGTAGTATTAACACTGTTAATTGTGCTCATGTGGCATGCTGATAGTACAAAATAAACCTAGGAGAAATTTTAGGGTGCACCCAGAGCACCACCTCACTTGTGCTCTGGTAAATTAAAACACACCAACTCACATTCTAATCTTATATGGCATCCCCTTAATTTACATTTCATTTTAAAATAAATTAATTATTTAATCTTTGTAGTTTTACTTAATTTATAATTCAATCTTTATAATTTCACTCGGCAATTCAGTCCTTAAAATTTCCTAATTTTTATAAAACGATTGAGTCTCTTCTAACTAGTCTTATGTAGCACTTATTTGGCATCATAGGCAGTGCCACATCAGTAAAAATGGGGCTTCTCACTTCTCTCTCATCCTTCACTGTACCATTTGCTTTCTTCTTCTTTTGGGCCTTGTCATTTTTTTTCTCTTCAACCGAACTCTTTTCGACAGTGGCAACTGGCAAGAATCTCTCTTTATGCATTCCCTCGCAAAACCCACAAACGCTCAAACACTTCCTTCATACTTCGAATGCTTCTCATCTCTTCACAACATCTCAAAAAATTGTGTGTTTTAGCTCTGTTGAAAAGTTATGAGCGGTAAAAGAAGACGAAATGGAACAAGAGGGAAGGTTCTCAAAAAATTATAACTTGAAAAATTCTAATCCCCAAAAACTCATTCCCTCGAAGAGAGAAAAATTAAAATCTCCAAAAACAAATGCATACTCTTAGAGTTCCAGAGATTGTTCCTTCTCCTACGTACCCATGATTGTAAGCGACTCCTAAACGCTTTCGAAGGTCTCTCTTCCTTCACTATTTCTCGGGTTTCTTCTATTCTATGGAAATGATAGAAAAATATGAAACTTCCGTTGTTTTATTTAGTTCCTATAAGATAGATGTTGTAATGAAAATACAAGAATTATCAACACAATTAACTAAGCTCACCAAAGGATTATATGGTTCATGTTTAAAAAAAATTAATGGTGAATCGCTGTAACTAAATTAATAGATCACGCATGTTTTAAGCATTTAATGGTAGTTTACTCTTGTAATGATTCATGGGTATTATTGGGACATGTGCCCAACAGCCAATACCATCCCCAAAGGGTTTCCACTCGTTTTGTGGTTTAAAGATGTTAAGGGGTCTCTATTCTTAGTTGTGAAAAGATGAGAAGCATTCAAAGCAGGAAGGAAGTGGTTCAGTGTATGTGGGTTGTACGAGGGAATGCTTGAAGAGATATTCCTGCAATTGCCGGAAGATTAAGGCGTAGAAGAAGATTCCTGCAATTAACCCTTCAAAAAATTACGTTAAAAAAACTACTTTCAATTAATCTTAAAAATACTTAATATAATTCAACAACATTAAATTGCAAACATATAATATTACCTCTTATCCTTAATATAAAAAATAATTTTAAGTTAAATTTAGTCATAAATATAAAAAGAATAAAGAGAGACCATCTATTCCCAAATAAAAATTGATGCTTTCGCTGTCCACTCCTTAATCTATTTTATATATAATATTTATTATTTTTAAAAAATTAATTTATCTAATTTATAAACTAATATATAATATAATGTTATACATAAATATTTTTAAAAAATTATATTGCATTTATTATAATTAATTAATTAATTTATTTTTTTTAATTTATCTATATTATTAGTCAACGAAATGAGCATATAAAAAAAGAATATGGTGTAACTCCACCGCTTTTGTTCCTTCCATGTTTTTAAATAGAGGAAAGTTGTTCTCACATAGGAGTCAATATTTATTAATACGATAAATCATAAAAATTAAAATTTGGCTTAAGAAATCAAATTAAAAGACACCAATGGTCAGTGATAGAAGAACATGATCCCAGAATGAATGGCACATTTATTTCATACATATCACCTTAATTAATTTGTATAAGATGATACAACGACAACTAGAGAGCCTGTATGATCTTATTAATGGGAATTTTTTTTCCTTAGTACAGCACACGTGCACGCACGCACACATTAGATGGATGACTCAGGTCACTGTGCCCTCGACACAGACCCATTGTCCCACAAAAATAAGGCTACAGTTGATGTTGGGATTGATTTCAAGGAAGTGAGCTTCATCAATACTGAACCTTTGGGCAATGGACAAGCAGGTTTCACCTTCTTCCACTGCATGAATGCTACTGCATTTTGGCCCTCCGACTGCATAATCCATAATTAAAAAAATTGGTATGATTTATTATTCCATAATTAATTAATGATAACTTAAACGGGAAACAATATTTTGATGGTTATATATGAGTCACATACACACGCTTACTAGTTGGGGTTGGTCTAGCCTGAGCAATAGAAGTCATCGTGATAAGAAGAAATGAGAAAATCAGAGCCAAAACGACAGTGGAATGAGGGGTTTATATAGAAGAGAGGCCAAATGCAGAATATGTATGAAGGCAAAAAACATAACAAGGAGATTTAAATTTATTAGATTTTAAATCTAGGGTTAAAGGGTAATTTTACTTTACAAATTTTTACCTATGAACGTTGGTTATTCGAAAGTTTTATTTTAGAGTAATGTCGCCTTGGAAGTTCATAAAATGTAGCAATATCACACTAACTATTACCTAAAATTAAATTTGATCATTAGTTGACTAATATACTGACGTGGCATGCCACTTGGCATTAACATCATTTTTTATTTTTAGTTAAAGTATAAATTTACCCTATAAGTTTTCACTCGATAACGATGGGTATCATTCAATATTTTTTGACCATTATCCATATTCAATTTGATTATTATTTTAACCAAATATGTTAAGCTAGTGATTACACATGTTATCTATTTTATTTTTTTTCCAAATCATATTTATAAACAAGAAAAAAAATTAAAAAAATGTATCATTTCAAGCTCAATCGTTATCAAAGTATCGCTCTCAGTAAACCATACTCTAGCAACTTGTCAAGAAATAACATATTATTTCTAAAATGAAGTATGATCTCCTGAAAGTAATACTCTTTTAATGACATAACTTAGAGAAATATATATTTTTTAATTTTTTTTTATATATAAATTTGACCTAAAAAAATGAAATGGATAGCATATGGACTGGTCAGTTCAGTATATTTAGTCAAACTAATAGCTAAATTGAATCTAGATAACTGTTGTAGCAATATTGAAGTAAACAAATTTTAGGATAATTGCTATATTTTGTTAACTTTCGAGACAAAATTACTAAGAAAAAAAACTTCAAAACAATTAACGCTCTTAAGTGAAAATCTTATAAAGTAAATTTACCTTTTAACCCTTAAATCAACGTCAGCCTCGTCTATCTTAGTGTGTGTTTGGATGTTAGGTTTTAAAATTGATTTTGGACAAAATCTCGGTTTAAAATTTTTTTACACAAACAGCTATTTTTGTTGAAAATTAATTTTAGGCAAAACCTTGGTTTGAAACCATGGTTTTGAATAAACTATTGAAAATAGTTTTTGGAACAGTAAAAGCTATTATGGACTATCCAATTACTATCTTATCCTTATTTTTTCTTACACACTCCCTCCTCTCTCCTCTTTTTTCTCTATATCTCTCATCTCTCTTACTTTAATCAAATTATACCATTTTTTATAATTTACTAATATAAAAAGTGATTCTACTACTAATCATTCAAATATCTCTATTTCTAAAATCTATTCTCTAAGATCTATTCTTCCTATAATCTATTCTTCAGACATGTTAGTATCCAGCGGGCATATGCTTCTTATTAGCATCCATGAGTTCATGACTACGTTGTGCCTCGTGCATTATTGGATTTAAATTTACAATGAAAAACTTACAGGAAAAAAAATCAATTTATTATTAGTTGCAAGGATGGTACATGCGTATAACTTTTTATTAACCAAAAGTTTAAGGTAAGAGTAAAATACAATTACATTCCCCCATTTTATCCTAACTACAAATACCTCTCTTTTATTTATAAAATCAATGTAAATCTTCTTTAAAATTAAAAGTTATATAATATAAATCCCCCCCTATTTTTAAGATTTTATTTCAATCCATTCCAACCATTAATTGATAATTTTAATTAATAAAATTATTTTTTATAAATTTTAACTGAATTAAAATGAGATGATTGCATTTTAATTGTTAAAGTAAAAATGAAAAGAAAAAAAAAAGGAATACTTTCAGATAAAATTAAATAAAAAAAATTATTCTTGAGATATTTATAATTTTTTTAATTTTTAATTTAATATATATGTGTTTTTGTACACATTATATTATTTAATTTTATTCTATTAACATAACTAACTTATACATATAGGTTAAAAATATTAACAGAATAAAGTTAAAGAGAATAATGATACTAAAAATAAAATTAAAAAATTTGGTAAGAAAAATTAACAGACAAGCACTAAATTAAAAAAAATTAAAAAATTCACTTAAATTTTAAAATTCTAAATTAAGAATTTTTATAAAAATATATTATTATTTACTTTATAAATATAAATCCCGCCATTGTTGATTGGCCACCCCAGCCCTCCCGCTCTTCTTCAACTTTCCATCAAAGCTTCTGTCTCCAGGTAATGAATTTATCTTCTACTTTCAGTTGTTTACTTTCTGAAGTCTCACAGATTGCACCACCTTACAGCCATTATGCTTATGTTATTATTTCTTCGCTTACTGATTTCTTAGTGAGTACCTTAGTTTATAACGTGAATTTATCTTTTTAGCGACATCAAAATTCACTCTAGTCAATGACCTCGTTTGGATTAATGTCCCGGCAATATTAACCATCATGACGAGTCATTGTAACCAGGAATTTTGGTTCTAAACATTTACAAAAGGAGGAAAAATGAAATAAAGATATCACTGTTCCCACCCTCACTTTCCTGTCTTACCAGAACATCTCGTCCAATATTGTAGTGATTTTTTGTAGCTTCAATGTAGTTCATTTATGGCTTCCAAAGTATTGTGTATATCCAAAAGTTGTGCACTTTAACTGTTCGATATAATGATTCAACCACATTCCCTTGATTCCATCAGCCACTAGGCATGCCACTTCGTAGGTACGATAAACTGAAGTTTGTAGGCAATTGATTTTGGATTTCTGCTATTTGCTGACCTTTCAAGCTAGCTTTTAATTTTATTAGATAAATGAGTAGGTGGAATTCTGATTTAGGAAATGTAATTCGAAAGATTACTTTTATTAGGGATATTTGATTATAGCTTTTTAGTTTCTACCGTTTCAAAAACTTTTATTCAAGCTTTTGTATTTCATGAAGTTCAGTGTTAGATATGGAAACGGATGAGTCGTCTCGGGTGGTTCCTTTTCAGCTACAATTTGATAAGCCTGTTGCTTCCCAGGTTTTCTTTTTATCTTCCTAACATGTTAGCTTGACTCTCTTCCTACATTTTTCTAATGTTTTATATTTGGCTCAAACATAAAAATTGCAGAGTGGAATCCACCTAATGGCCATGGTTACTGAGGACTCAAAGATCTTGCTACATCGTTTTAATTGGCAGAGGTTGTGGACTATAGCACAAGGTGAGCCCCTCTTCTTCAAACTTCATTTTGTTGATTCAACTATAGTATTTCCTAACATGTCTGGTAATGAAATGAGTTTATTGACACATTGATTTTTGGGTTAGTATATTATTGCAATTCCCACCAATTTGGCTCTAGTATGTTATTTACCTAAGATATGACATTGATGTTGAAGACCAGAGCGTTAAGCTTCTTTTCTTCCCCTTAGACTTAATCCTTGATTACATAATTTGCTTCTATTATTGTGATGTTTCCAATGAATTGCAACTGTATAAAATTGCCTAGAACATCAAACACTTGGTTCTGTGCTGCTCTAATTTTCTATTTGGAATTTGAAATCTTTGTTGCATATCAACTGTTGCTACAGCTGCTAGCTTGTATGATAGATTAGTTACCTAGACTCAAATTTTAGGAAAAATACTTTGTGAGGATTCGCTTCCACTCTTACCTCTGTCATCTTTGCCAGAAGCTTCTTCATCCATTAGAATTCCTGCTTCAGTATCGTATTATGAGGTACTTGTTCATGATATAATCCCTTTAATAATTTGAGTCTAGGTCATATGAGGCCTTTTCTTGGTCATCATATTTTCCTATGATTTCATTCCAATTTGTTGTCCTACATCATCGGTTAAATCTCTCACTTTCTTTCTGTAGGATTTCTCCAAAGCTTCTTTGTCACATCAAACTTGTGAACATCAGTTTATTGATTACATATCTTTCAAAGTAACTGACGAGTCTTTCTCAGATATTGAGAATTGCACATGCATAGTGCGAGCGTTTATGCATGACCTGGAATGTTTAAAAAAGGGCTATAGTTCTTTGGAAGCTGTGTTGTTATGCATTCCTAGTGATTATCAATGCGTGGATCTGTCTTTGTATAAGGTAAAGACCTGATAACGGATATAAAACCTATCTAATAGCAGTATGCAATTTTATTTGGTTGAAGTCGCAGTTTAATTTTGCTGTTTGAAATAGGATGCTCAAATCGTCTTGTTACTAAACCAAGCTACAACATCAGAAAGCACAGGAGATGGTTGTATGATGATTCTGCAAGCAAGTGATTTGCCGTTTGTTTCTACATCAAGATCTGCTTACACAGATGTCTGGAGGTTAAAAGAACTCAAGGCAAGTCTCGCACTTCCATTCTTTCATTCTATCCAATAGGACCAAAGTTATTTACTTATGGGATAAAATCACTAAAAATAATATAACTAGGTGGCATTTGGATAGATGGATTTGGCTTTTGATTTTAGATTTAAAATCTCATTTAAAATCCATATATTTAAAATCCTTTGTTTGGGTAGTATAAAACATCCACACCAACAAAAATGAATTGTCCTACTTGTGTGACTTGTCCACATATCTATGTGCTTAGTATTGAAAGAGGATGGTTGGGACTTGAAATAATTAGGGTAGATTAGGTATTTGAAATTCTAAAGATTTCTATGTATCCAAATAATGGATTTGGTTCAAATCCAAATCCACACTAATCCAAACATAACATTAGGGTCTTTGAACTCCAGGAAAAATATTTATACTTTATAATTCTTTGAACCATGCTTGATATGATTTGTATTTAGGACTCTGTTGTTCACCTACATGTTGAGGATGAGAAAGCTCGCACCATTCCTCATTCTCTAATAGCTCCCTTGGCAGTTAGCCGTAAGTAGTCTCATTCTTTTTACTTGGATGCAAGATTCTGCTTGTTAATCCACCCAAAAAACCACCCGAATGCTGATTTTCTTTTTTCATGATTTAATCATTCATTTGGAAGAGTATCAAAATTTGCTACTTTTATTTTCAAGTTAGAATAATTGATCCCCTGCATAAACAGTGAAATTAAGAAGTGTTTAAAAGTGCTGTTTGGTGTGACCTCAGGAACAATAATCTACAGTATGAACAATATCAATTATCTACACACACACTAATTCTGTATTGTCCAATGAATCAAGTTATTATTATCTATGCATTTGTGAATATATTTATCTATTACTTTACTTTGCTAACAGCATCAAGAGGCGTGACTTGTGTATTTGCTGCAAGAAAACGTGCCTTGGTTTACATCCTGGATGAGGATGAAGACGAAGCTTCAGATGCGGAATATTAGCCAACTTATTTTGTTTCATTTATTTGTATGATCTTTGGTTGGAGGAGAAAATATGTAGAAAATGGATATCTGCCATTTTCCCATCAACACTTCACCTATCATGGTCGTATCCGATGCTACATCGCTTATTTATTGTAATATATCAAATTAAAAAGAATGTAATTAAATGGATTATTTCAGTCAAAAGGGGTCATAAATATTCAATAGGAAACTTTTTCTCATTTAATTGTATTTAATAATTTTCCCCCTATTCTCACTGCTCTCCAAAGAGTACCAAACAATGCAAGACGTCTTGAATGATGGAAGATATATAAATAATTAAACATAATTTATTTTGTATTATATTACCCTGCACTTAATATATGATCTATTTAATTAATTTAGGTAGATTAAAAAAATTAGTTAATATAGTTATTTGTAATTTTTGTATATTAGTTTTCTTAAAATATTCCTTTTAATCATATACATTTGAACTACCCTTATTAAAAATTCCTTTAATATATGCAATCATATAAAAATACTTAAAAAAATTCTAAAAAACAACCACTTGAATTTTAAAATCCCAAATCAGGCTATTTACTACATTTTATAAACTATTGACTACTCTTATAAAGTAAATAATAACTTCTTTTTGTGGTAAATCTTAATATAGGATTTTGAAATTTAAGTGGTTGTTTTTTGGGATTTTTTCAAAATACTTTAGAAAAAAATTAAATTTTGAGAGAGAAAATAGATTATAATTTTATATTTAAAACTAAAATAAACTCTTTATATAACTCTTATAATTAAAACGCGACTAAATTTGAAAAATAAGTTGCACTAATCATAATTATTAAATAAAACATTAAAATTCCTCTAATTTCACTATATCTATTGAAAATTAATATATTAGCGTATCCATATTTTCTATTGCACCCTTTAATTGAAATGTTTAACTGTCATTTTATTTTATTTTATTAAAATACACATAGGATAATGTAGGCCACAGAACGAGAAAACATGAAATGCGTATGCACAGCCCTCAATTAAAAGTTCGTTCAAGAGACCATTCGAGCACATAACATTCGAAACAAAGTAGGCACCTAAAAGATACAATCTCTACACACATAACTTCAATCCTAGCAACTTAACTACTAATGGTGAATTAGTTAATTATTGAGCCACAAGGCAAACTACATAAAGCACACACTAGTTGGATATCACCTAACCTACACCACAATTCCATAGGTCACGTCCATTTGCAGTCCCATCATTTATGGCCACAGTTACTTCAAACGTAAACAAAAAGACCTGAGTTTTCCGTAACTCCACAGAGAACTTGTCAGTTTCCAGCAGCTGCAAGCATTTTCCGTCGAGACAGGAACCTGCTAGTCTTCGAAAGAAGTTGCAGACTTTGATGTGGAGGGGAAAACAAAGGATAAAACAGCTAAAAGAGTTGTTGCAGGGTGGTGATTACTCCTGTAAAGCCAGATGTCTCAGCCTAATTGTTTAAAAAGAATTAAGGCATAGTCGAAACTCTAAGCTAAGATCCTGCACGCCACCATTCAATCCCGGATTATCGCCCTTTGCTTCATGCTATAAAACTTTAGCACCCCAGCAATTCCAAATAAGGAAAGAGGAGTCTTTTTTTTTTTTTTTTTTGAATTTTTTCACCCGGTATCCTGGCCAACCCCTCAGGGAAAGAGGAGTCTTTGATGCTATATAACCAGACAAGTTGTTCAGATCATTTTAGCTTATGCCTTCTAGATTGTGTTCTATGAATCATCCAACTCAACGAGTTGGGCCCGTCTTTCAGCAGCCTTCTTCCGTATAAAAATGCCCCATCTCAAAGCCGCCTTGAGCTTGAGCCAGCCCACAACAGCTTTCCCTGAGGAGCGGTTTCGGTCATCGTGAAAGTTATAGTTCATGGGGGAAGTTGGCACGTAAGCAGATGTACCAGGGTATCCATATTCAGGAGCATTAAAGGGAGTATGAGCTTGGCCTCCCATGTTAAAAATACGGAGTAGATGTTGCATATCTTCATTTTCAAGCATTTCATGGCTTCTAATACGAATCTCCTCCTCAGGGAATAAGTCTTCAAGGCCTCTAAAAGAAGGATTTGACATGCTGACATTCTGAAATCCTGGTGTAGCTGACTGTGGTGGATCAAGAGTCAGCCCATCTTCATTTCTTGGAAGTTGAGGATGGTCTGAAGAACTCATCAACTGATTTTGTAGTTGCATATCAGTACTATCAAACTGAATTGAAGAATTAAGATTAGCATGCTGTGGCAGCATTGAAAATCTGGCAGCTGGAGCGTCGTGATAACCTGTAGACATTCATAAGTGGCCAACAGAAACTACTCAGTCCATGCTCATTGGCTCACTTCTATTTTTCTTTTAAAAGTGTGTCAAAAAGTGAGGGTAGAATCTGCATGGGCTCGTAAGAAAACCTTGTATGTGGTGGGGGCCAAATGAAATAAAATAAGATAAACAAATTTACACGCATATGTGATCTCAATCCCACCACCTCAAATACGCGCAATTGCACACAAAGAAGGGTAGGGAAAGGACAAGAAGTTCAGAAATTATGTGCACAAAAGACAACTGCAAAAGACTTTGACCTTCTGCTGCGAGTATATTGTAATGATGCTTGGAAATATATACCTCCGATTGCTACTCCTGAATCCATTGCAGTCTGCCCTGCAGGTACTGTAACAGGCAAACTTGGGATGGAGATCTGCTGATCAAGTGAGTTTGAATAATCATGGGAGCCCATCGGAAGCTGAGGTTGAGAATCGCCCAAAGTCTTATTCTGATTGTAATTTATTAGAGACTGTCCATCATACTCTACAACATGCATCCAATTGTCATATGCCTTCTTCACCAATGTGTCCACATAAACCTGCATATAGTCAAGAACATTGACCATGTGTATTTTCACCTTTCTTTCCATAAATTTCAAGAGAAATCCCAATACAAAATTTACATTGTTTTGCATTATAGAATAGAATTCATTCCATCAATAAAAATAACATATATAGACACAAACGTAAACATAAATTCAAATTAACTTCGCAGTTCTCCTTACCTTTTGACTTTCAGAGAGATAATCGGCTGAATAATACTGTCCACTAGTAATTAAGCCACTCAATTCGTATATGTTGTTGAAAACAACACCAACATTCCTTGCATCTTCAGGATAGTATACATAAAGCTTTCCACTAAGAACACAAGTCTTTGCGTGCTCAACAAGAATCTCCCACATTTTATTAGACATGCCACTCCCAAGAATCTACATAAAAATATAATGGACATGAAAAACCTTGATATTAGGAATAATTTCAAATCAGAAGGGCAAGCACAGAAATTTAAGGCATAGACAGTTGATATTTGAAACCCAAACAGTCAGCAAGAATCTACACTTACATTTCGCAACCTTTGAGGATCCCTGACCACAAGTCGTAGGAAGCCTTCAACAGTGAATATTCCTGCTTTGTTTAGCCTCTTGTGAAAAGACCCATCCTTTCCAATCTTCTCCAGCCTCCAGACTTCATCATTCAAGGCAGGTGGGTAGTGTTTCTTGTATACTATAATGTAATATTAGAATTGTCAGGGAAAATACTAGAAAAATGGGTGAAAATAAGTACAACGTTAAGAACTTACATTCTCCACGGTGATCTTTAACAGTGAAGGCTTCTGTTTTGGCTTCACGAATACAAATCCCCTCACAGCAACCCGAGGCAACTCTGAGCCCCAGCCTGAATTTCCTACTCCTTATCCAGCTAGAATTGTCAGTAAATGTGAGCTCACCTAGTGTTCCTACACCCTCTTTCAGAGTGACTTGCAAATCGCCAGTTAGGAGAGGCCTTTTTCCTTCCCTCTCCTTCACGACATGGCTCTCAAATTCTTCTTCACTCCAATTATCATCATCCTCATTGTTGAAATCCCCTTCAAGCACAATAACATCTAGTCTCACGGAGGACTCTGGGCCAGATGTGACAACATGGCCAGCGCTTCCATCAATCAAAACAATATGAATGGCAGCACCTTGTTCCCCCTCCACTTTCCCTCCAGTAAAGAGGGGAAGGGATAGCCTGGTCTTAAAGTGCAACTGTAAATTTCTGCCATCAGGACCTTCTATACGTTTAGGAGATGTCCTGCATTATAATTTGTTCATTAGAAGAACATCATAGATATACATGGGCCATTCAATTTTGCATTTGAAGGGAAAATTATACTCAATAAGTTAGACTTCAACCATATGTCCAACTTTAACTTCTAGCAATAGAAGTTATTGTGATGTGAGAATCATGCCATGAAAGTAAAGATTCAAACAATGATGGAGTGGAATAACTTCAATTTCAGTTACCATCATGACCCTTCAAAATGCATCTTTAGGGGGAATGCAAATCAGTAATGGTATGTTTGGTAGAGTGGAACTAGGGGTGGGGAAGTGGAAGTGGATTCTTCCACTTCCCTCGTTTGGTACGATAGAAGTCACTTCCACTTCCAACATTTTTTGCCATTTCAATTCCATCAGAAAAGCTAGGAATTGAGATGATGGAAGTGGAAATGAACTATTTTAGACGATTTTATCCCAGTTATAAAATTCCTAGATAATTTTAACCCTTCCCAAATTATAAAAAAAATATTTTAGACCATTTTACCCCAAGTTATAAAAAAATATATACATTAATTCCATACTCATTTCCATCATACCAAACAAACTTTTAAAACCCATTTCCAGCCTAATTCTACTTCCACTTCCATTTCCATCAAAAACTCTTCCATCCTACCAAACGTACCCTAAGTAACCATAATAAAGCCATTTGTTATGAAAATGTACCTGAGAAATTTATTGCTATATAATAAAATTAAGGAATTAAAAATACCTCCCAGTTAGCTTGGCAGGACCTAATTTTGCTAAAGCACGCTCCACTTCTTCACTAACCTGTTCAGTAGCAAGCAGGAGTAAGAAAAGAGATATGCCCAAGGCTTATACATGCTAAGTGGCAAATGTACACATGATTCACAAAGGTTTTCCAATACATTATTCTTGACAACACCAAAACAAAAAGAAATATCCGGGACGACTTCACAATGATACAAATAAACCTGAGCGAAGCAAATAAATAAATTGTCATGCAAGTCTAGTTTTCCTTTCGTCCCAATTAAGAGCAATTAATAACAAAAGTTTTTGTTCTTCCCTATTTCAGTTCAAGAAGGTTTGAAAATGAGAGCTCTACCCCAAGAAATATACTTAAGGCCTACCATCCTGAGGGGTGTAAGACTTTCTGTTTATTTGTTTGTGGATTTCAAGACTATTTTTAGCACACATTGGAGAGTAATAGATGCAAGTAATTAATTCAGGTCATATGATTGAACAATAAACATGAAATCATGCCCATCAGATTTCCATATTCAGGATCGATACCACAGTGAACTTAATTATCTTACAACTCTCCGTAGAATTGGCTCCAGTGATGAGCAAAGTTTCTGCAAACTGTCCACTTTGAGGGCTTCAACAATTACACTGCATATAAATTTATACATAAAAACAATAAATGAATTCATCAACAAATTCAAGACATCAATTTAAACATTAACAAATGAATAGCTTAAGTGCTTAATATTAAATTTTAGTCTAGCTAATTAGATCCGGTGCTCTATCATCACAAGGGGGTGTATGTAAAGCAACATCAAACATATAACACTGCATACAGTGGTGGTATGAAATGCATCTCACACTTTACAGGAGATTGATTACACTTTCATTTTGCTTTTTCACATTCTTCATTGATTTAATATTCTCCCATAGTTGTCGCTCTCTCTCTCTCTCGCTCTCTAAAGTGCTTAGCTTGAAACCTCTATAAAACTTTTAAAAGAGATGTCAATGAAGTTGTCCCATGCATATATTGACATGACATTATCAGAATGAAAGAACTGAAAGACCCCAATCCATCCGATTTGTTGAACTAGAATGCACATACCAAGATTCGAACATTCCTACTTCCTCCGTTTTTTGTTACAGAGGAAAAGTAACTTTTAAATTCCTGCTTCCTTCTTTCATGTTAACATTTAAGCTAAGATTTGAACATCAAGTCCATCGCAAACTAACAACGGCCAGTAGCATTAAAAGACCTATTAAGCAACAAATAATCAGGAAACTCAATGCATTTTGTCAGACTTTGCCAAAGCATACAATTTAAATAGGTAGCACTCTGCCGACTGCCACTGGTAACACACTTTACACGCTATCTTATACATGAGCATGAAAGCCAAGACCATGACTACGTAGTAAATCATCACATTGACCAATAGAGTACAACTAAAGCCACATATTAGTAAAAATAACAGAAAACAAGCAAAAAATCACATAGAACCCGCGAAGTGTTCACCATGCAAAACTTAACAAGATGGAACTTCAAAAGTGAAAAACAATTTAAGAAAGCAAATCACCTAGCTAAAGCCGGCCGCTTCCTATCAGGCTGATCTTCCTCAACCGAAGTGGAATCCAGACCTCGTTTTTCTCTGGCCATACTACCCGATCTCTCCAAATATCTGGTTTGCATTTCCCCGTCAAAACCCCTCCAACCCGTCACCTTCCTGTTTGTGTGCTGAGAAAGTGAAAGAAAAGAGCACCGGCAGCAGCAGCAGAAAACAAGTACCTTTCCGAGTCACGTAAGCCCCAAGAGTTCAGTTTGACTCAAACTCTCGAGCATTCGGAGAACAAAAGACAAAGAAAATCTCAAGTATTGGACTTTTCTTTCGATTTCTCAGCAACCAAACAGCAGACGAATTTACCCGTTCGGATCGTCGAAATAAATAAAAAAAAGGAGAGAGAAGGAAAACCCGAAGCTGAAAACGAAAGGTATAAAAAAGTAGGAAAGATGCAAAAAGATGAATGAAGGGGAATATGTGAGAAATTTCGCCGAAGGGACTGCGAATTTTCTGTTCTGTGCGTATTTGTATGTGAAGCTGACGCTTATTTTGTCGCAGTTGGGGTTAGAGAGAGAAAGGGGTTGCTTTATTTTCAGAGAATACACGGGGGGATAGAGAAAGAGAACCGGGAGTGGATGAACACTAGCGGCTTTTCTTAACAGGCTCGAGTCTGAGCGAGGTGGGGTTGGACTTGGGGGCTAGGTTTGGGTGTTGTAGGCCCACCCGGATCCAGTGATCTCAGCCATTGGATTTGGGAATCTTTTTGGAATCTTTTATTATAATTGCCACGTGGGTTTATCAAAATGGTTGGGTTGGGTTGGCTCTAAAGCTAATTATCAATGCCCATCAATACCACGCACATTATTAATTATAATATCACTAGATACAATTATAACATCAAATTGTTGGCGAAAAAAAGTTAATATTAAATTATATTGTCGTAAGATTGTAAATATAAATTATTTTGTTGGACTTACTTTTACCATATTTTTATTTAAACGCATCTTTTTCTTATTTCTCCCAAAATATGTATTGGAGTGAGTTCTGAAGAATATCCAAACAAGCAATAAATTGATTTATTTTCTCCTATTATAAATGTGAAGTTCTTTTAACTAATTTATAAAATTAAAAAATAGTTAAGATTGTTTTGTGATATTTTTTTAAAATACTCCTATCATTTAATTATTAAAATTTAATATATGACAAAAATACAGAAATAAATAATTGATATAAGAAATAAGAGGAAATTAATCTTTTTATACATACAAAAATTTGAGTCAATTGAGTTTCAATATTTATCAAAATTAAAATATGCATTCATACTCAAATAATACTATTTTTTTACTAAATATATATATTTTTTATTATATATAATTATATTCGAGATACTATTAGAATACTAAATATAATGATATATTTTAATAAATATTTAAATATTAGTAAGAATTAACTCATTTTGTAATATTCAACTCTTATTGATTTAAATAATGCTTTTTAAGATTGGAAGGAGTAGTTTATAAAAAAAAAATCAATAACTAATAAAATTTGATATAATTAACAAATGATTGAGTCCATGAATATAATATTATTTGCTCAAATTAGACTTTGTGTATATAAAGAATGCTGCTTAGAGAAACAAATCTTATTTCCATTAGTTTTTGGTTATTGACATTTAAAATAAAAATAAAAGAGGATGGCAAATTCCCCAGAGAGAGAGAGAGAGAGAGAGAGAGAGAGAGAGAGAGAGAGAGAGAGAGAGAGAGAGAGAGAGAGAGAGAGAGAGAGAGAGAGAGAGAGAGGACTGAAGTTTTATTCCATCAACTTTTTATGATAAAATGACGGGTCATGCCAAAGCTTGTCCTTTAATGGCCAGCACTCTTTTTTTTTTTTTTTGAATTTCTTCACCCGGTATCCTGGCCAACCCCTCAGGGAATTACAAACCAGACTAATCCGAATCGAGACAATGACAGGAACCATTAAGGTTGGCGCCCCTGGCCCCTAGGGTGCTGCATTCCCAAAGGATCGAACCCGTGACCTTTGGTTAAGTTAGAACAGCCCCAGCCAGCTGATCTAACCCGTCGGGGTTTAATGGCCAGCACTCTTTGCAAGCCAAATTTACATTTATATCAGTTTTTCTACAAATGTGTTTAAACTTGACATCTCAACTACCCAAGTATTTGAATTGTTATTATCTAATTTAATATTTTATAAGGTAAATATATATCTAACACTTAAATTAATTTTAAAAAAATAATTAATATCCTAAAATATTTAAAAGATAATTACTATTTTAAATTAATTTTAGAGGTACGACTAACATTCTAAAATATTTAAATTGATATAATTTTATCTTTCACTGATAGAAATATAAATTTATATTTAATTTATATCACATAAATTTTTTATTTTAATATATTATTATTTAAAAGGTCATATGTATCATATTGTTTAAAAAAGAATAATGAATAAACTATAAAATTGATATTGTATAAAATTTATATATAAAGTTGATAAATTTTATAGTTTATTTAGTATAGTTTATTAAAATAATATTTTATATGTAGCTGTTTAAACAATAATATATCAAAATAAAAAATTTATGTGGTATATATCAAATAAAAATTTATGCTTTTATTACCAAAAGGGTAAAATTATAATAATTTAGATATTTTAAGATGTTAATTATACTTCTAAAATTAGTTTGGGATGCTAATTGAACCTTTAAATATTTTAAAGTGTTAACTGCTTTTCTAAAATTAGTTTGAGATGCTAGATACATATTTACCCTATTTTATTTATTTTTTAATATATTGTGAAATTTTTCATTGTTATGTTTTTTTAATTGGGAACCCCCCTCCAATATAACTTAGGGGACAAATTAGTATACTCCTCAAATTCTAATTGTAAAAACTATTTAAATTTTTTAGATAGATTAAAAAAATTAAATAAATCTAATAATTATGACTAAATTTAACAATCAAAATGAATTCATATTATATACTCCTAAATATATTTAAATTAGTCAACTAACATTATATTAGTTATAATTAACTAATTTATTTAGTTTCCTTAATATATTTAAAAAATTTAACCAATTCTTACAATTAGCTTGTTAGCTAATTTTTTTAAAATTAGATTTATTGAAATGTCATAGCTATTCCTTTTAATAACTTACTTTGTTTAAACAAGTTTGAAACCTAAATCCCACCAAGTTCTTTTTAATATCTGGATTAGCATTACTTGCAACAATGACTATCTTTCAAATACTAATAACTACCACTAGGAGTGAGCAATAGACGGGATAGGCTAATCTGATAATTAGCCTATTTATTATTAATTAGGCATGTGTTAACCTATACCCGTGTACAAGCTTATTTAAACTAATAATAAATAAGTTTGACTGAACCTATTTAGGTTTCAACGGCGTAGATAGCCTATTTGACAAGAATTGGGGGAAAATCTGGGTGAGGGGGAAACCAAACTAACCCAGATACAAAATTGCAAAAGTAGAGAGTTTGTTGGTATTTTCAGCCATTTCCAAAACCATTAATGGGTTCTTCTTAAGCTCTTCTCTTCTCTCTCCTATACTTTCTCTCTCGCCCAACATGGGTATGGGGAAATGCAAAGCTCATAGCTCTCATGGATATGAAGAAGTGGCTTGCAACGAGAAGGGTCAAGTTGCTAACATGTCGTTGCAAGGGAAGGGTCTCTTTGGGAAACTCTCGTCTGCCATTGATGGCCTCAAGCACTTAACTATGCTTTACCTGCCTTATAACTCTCTCTACGGTGAAATATCGAAAGAAATCGCTAACTTGCCTGAGCTCATGATTTGCATTTGAATGTGAATCACTACACTGGTGAAATCCCAACTGATATTAGCATGGAGAACTTACAAAAATATATATATATATATATGAGTGGGCAAGAGCAACCTGTGCTTGTAGTCCCGTCCATACAGTAGGCGGGCTTAAATCGAATAAATTTACTCTGTCTCCATAGGTGTACCAGTCTGTGAGCGTTTTGCTCAGCTCTAACCACCACCATATATAATGAATTTAAAATTTTAAGTACTCTAAATAATTCACTTGCATTTCAACAATCAAATAAAAAAATTACTTATTTTGCTCCAGTCTCATCATATAACTAAAAAACTAGGTGTGGTCTTGCCAATCATGATAAGATTAATTTATATATATTGATGATGATATTGATAAATTAATTAATGTAAAACATTAAATTTCCACCTCAAACAAATTTGACTCTTGTCAAGGTATCTAATTTAAATAAATTTGTCAGCTAAAATTGAGGAAAAGATCTAGCATAAAGTTTATTAAAATAGACAGCGCATAGGAATCAAAATCACAGCATAAAGCTCATGACAAAATTACTTTGTACATGAAGAATATTTCACTTTCTCTTTTGTAAGGAGCCTCTTTTTGGTACACAAAGTTGTGATAAGTATGTGAACGAGGGGTCCAATCTTTTTTGTAATTATTATCATCATCATAAACCTGATAAAAAGAGCTCTGTTGAATATTTATTTAGCACATAACATCACTTAATTGATTAATTGTTTTCTTAAAAAAGAATGTTGTTGTCAGATAAAAATAAGTATTTTTTTAATAACACTGATAAAACATATTCTTAAAGCCTCAAACGATATTTTACTCCTTATTCAATAGCATAATTCTTAAATGTTTTTTCTTCCTGGATACAATGTATTAATATAAGACTAAAGAGATTAGCAATTTAATATCACTGGTTTCATCTTTAAAGTTAAAGAACTCACTACTGCTACTTTTCCAAAGCAGCTCATAAAATGAATAAGAACAATTCTCACAGAAAAAAGATGATAACGTTGACATCTTAAACTGTAAAAGATGCTGAAATAGCATATCTTTATCGAACACTGTTTTTGTCATAATATTAAACATGAACTATTGCAGATAAGAAAATTCCTGCAACAGGCACACACACTATGATAGCTATTTCGCAGGGAATATTATTTCATCATCTCAAACACCGACACCTGCTTTTGATTCTTTGAAACATTCTTATCAGCTACTTAAACAACCACATAACTAATCGGTTCAGTAGATTTGTGTGAGTAGAATTCGATAAAGGCCACGTTCAGATGTTCAATGATGAACTTGGATGTTTAGTGTTAGAAGGTTGAATTAATTAGGTGATTAGTGTTAATCACTTGGTTACTAGATGACCCTAAGTCTATATAAAGGGTCCTAGTCTATTGGTTAAGAGTGTGAGATCATGTAATCTTCACCATAGTGAAGGAGAGGGTAACTTGGGTCTCTCCTCAAAGTCCCCAAGTGGGGTTAGTTTGTCTCCCTCAAGTGAGGGTAGATTAGTGTGTAAACCCAAGTGGGTTACCATGATTGTATGAGCATGTAGCTCATGAATAATACATATGATTCTTTATCTTTCTTCTCATTATTTCTCTTTAATAAAGTTAACATGGTATCAAAGCAGGCTGTGTTCTGGGCATATTAAATGTGATTCTTGTTTTCCCACCGTAGCCCAAGAAGCCCAGTCTTGAAGCACAACAAGCCAAAGAAACCCCGCTCCTCACCCAAGAAGGGAAAAGCTGCCTCCAAGAAACAGTCGAAGCAATCTTTTGAGGGATGTCAAAATAGAGCTGCCAGGAATATCATCGGAGACTGATGTTACATCATCCCGTGGGATCCAGAAAAAATTCACGTTGCAATGTGAGGGTTATGAATCTTGAAAGTCCTGTGAAGGATGAAGCAGAGGAAGCTTATGAAGGGGAAGATGAGCATGAAGATTCAACCTCAATCAGCATGGATCTCCAAAGCCACGCGAATGGAGCTGATGCCAGCAAAGGAGGATTTGACCCAAGAGATGATGAGATAAGTTTCCCCATTTTATATGAAACTAAAGCTACCATTGAATTCCAAGACAAGAATGATAAAGAGAGTCATAAGAGTATTGATATGATCCAAAATGGACATGTCAGCAAATTCAGTCGCCATAACACTTCCGTCCTTTGAATTATTCAGCAATGTCCAAGAAAGTATCCCGACGGAAGAGAGAACCACTTTTCTTCTCTAAAAAAAAAAAGCGCAAATAGCCCGACTCCTTGTTGTTTTTACCACGAAGAGAAGAATCTGAAAATTTGTCGGACTCCATGCATTTAGGTATGGAGCCAACAGATAAAGCCAAAATTGACGCCATTACCTACAGGAAGGGATGAGAGCGTGAATGGATCAAAGAGCAACTTACCAGATTTCGCTGGACGATAAAACGGCTCTATCCGGAAGAATGATCAAGAATCATGGACGCCCCCCAGTTTTACAGAAGCTCAGTGCCAGGAGGGGAGAGCCATCTACTATAAAGCAACCGAAGTTACCTGCCAAGCCTACTCCAGGTTTAGCAATGCCAACAAAGAGGGCCTCTCTTGGTGGTCTGCATGCTGGAAGTGAAGGGGACAAATCAAAACGAGTAGTTGGCAGTGTGCGTTCAGGGCCGAAAGCACCCACTAGTGGTGGTTCAGGAGGTATCGTGCCTAAGACCACAATAACATCCAAATCATCCTCAGCTCCATCAGTTGCAACCAAGACAAAATCAACATCCACGTCTTTTGGTAGAAACTCATCTGATAATACCAGTAAATCTCCTTTGAATTCCTTGAAAAGAAAAGTTGATGCTGGCACCATTAAGCCACCCGCATCTGGCTCAACTTTCAGGACACCATAAAAAAAAAAAATGGCTCCAAGAAATAAAACCGAGTCTGGGAATTGTAGCCTCTCAGGTTTGATGTCTGTAACCAAGATCTCAAGTTTATAGCTATGACAGGCCAAAGAGTGGAACGGGATTCAGTTATCAAGAAAGTTGCAATTGCTTAAGTATTGATTGAAGAGAGTTTTGAAAAAATATTCATATTGTATTTTGTAAAATGAGAGTGATTTGGTTTAATTCACCTTACTCCCATATGTGTTGTGTTGACAAGTTGAACACCTAGAGTTAAGGGGTGTCAACTTGAGCGGGGGTGTTAGAAGGTTGAATTAATTAGGTGATTAGTGTTAATCACTTGGTTACTAGATGACCCTAAGTCTATATAAAGGGTCCTAGTCTATTGGTTAAGAGTGTGAGATCATGTAATCTTCACCATAGTGAAAGAGAGGGTAACTTGGGTCTCTCCTCAAAATCCCCAAGTGGGGTTAGTTTGTCTCCCTCAAGTGAGGGTAGATTAGTGTGTAAACCCAAGTGGGTTACCATGATTGTATGAGCATGTAGCTCATGAATAATACATATGATTCTTTATCTTTCTTCTCATTATTTCTCTTTAATAAAGTTAACATTTAGACTTTATCAAAGACCCAGAACAGAACTTCATATGAAATTAGAGCATGTTTAGCTTCATATTGGTTGTGAAACCAAAAACATAATGTAATGCATATATGAGAATGAAAATTGAAGATACAAAACGGTAACAGTGCAAGTGATTTCAAAGAAACTATGGATCCTGTGATAACAGAGGCGCTTGTGTCGTGTGTCAAAATTTCTGCATATAAGCTTAAATCCATTGTAACTGGTAACACCTAAAAACAAAGAATTCACATCATCCACGTTTAACTAGTATAAGTTAAACTATGAAACAAGTTCAGACTCCACAATGTAAATACCCAAGCAGAAGTTTTCAACAGCTAAGTTCCTGAACTCAATAATTCTTCTGAAGGGGCAAAATCAGCGGTTACCGTTCATTGTTCTGTTTTTTCCCCTTCTTTTAACCTCTTTTTGTATTTGGCCGTGACTTGTGCTTGGTAACATTTTTAAATGGTTTCTTATATTTTACTGGTACGTTGTGCTTCGTATCGGCTCCAACAGGTTGTGACACAACTACCACCTTCCTTTCACTAGGATAACATTCTTCTTCATGGCCAATCTCACTGGTTATTACAGTGACTTTCAAATCATCATTTTCGTAAGTCCTTGTCCCTGTCAACAACATAAGGTAAATCTAATCATCAAACAAGTCTCTAACTAAAAGCTAAAAGAAAATCACAAAAATAATTGAAGGTGAAACAGAGAGGTTTTAGTACAACTTTTTTAAGCAATAAATGCCTCTATCATGATTCACGAGTATAATAATTAGAGTTTTGGGTTTCACGTAATACAAAATTTCAGAACAGGAATCAAAAGATATTCCAATGCAATTAATTGCACAATTCTTTAACAAACATGTGCAAACTTCCAGCTTTCCTTTCTTATGCATTTAACTGAAGGGTCAGACTAGAGATTCTTGAAGATAATGTTTGAAATTATATAGGAGTTGTACTGAATCACCTCAAAAAAGCCAAAAGGCACAGTACATGGAATCTTAGCATCAGAGAACAATTGAAGCATTAAATAGCAGCTTAACCAGACCAGCTGAGCCACTAATGTTTATAGAATCTCAGGAATCAGAGAACAGGTGGAACATACAAAAGCATCCTGATTCTAGGAACAAACATTAAAAAAAAAATCGACTAAATGGTTAGTGTTCATATACTCTTAACAGCAATGGATTCAACTTGCTTGCTCTCTTCTTCATTCTCATCAACTTCACCATCAGGCTCTGGGTCAGTGGTTGGCAAAACCCCACCATACAGAGCAAATTCTCTTTCCAACTTTCTCTGAAACAATAGCTCAATCAGAAATATTACAAACGTAAACATCGAATACAAACCTATAACTCATGTTCCAAATCTCAAGTGTAATACCGTTATCCAAGAAGACATCGAAGAAGGCAAGGCAGAATACTTCACACAAACCTTCGAAGAGGGGAATAAAGGGGAAAACTATATTCCATTTTTTTCTTCCACCGCATATTAAGAAAATGAGTTTTGAGCTTTTCAAGGTAAATTTGCTCATTGCATGCATTAGACGCCAAACATCTGACAGACATGATGTTATTGTCCAATGCCTTAATTGGAATTATCTAACACTAATGCTCAGGCAATAGCCTCCGTACCTCTAATGTTGACATATATGAACATACTTTTTACGAATCGAATATACTATAAATAATTATATGTCTCACATTTTTATTAGTTGAATTTATAGATATTGAAATAGTAAAATGTTATTGCTTGACTAAATTGCCTATTAGCTGAGTTGGTTAGAGCCTTCGTGGTGTTTTTTTTTGTACAAAAAATTTTAAAAAAGAGTTGGACTCACCCATGATATAAAGATAGGGCAAAGTCTCTCTTCTTTCTAAACGATACCAATGTCAGGAAGGACGAGTCGTCTATTATTTTTAGGCGTAAATTTAGATACTCACGAGTTAAGATATCTCCTAAAATATCACAACTAGAGGTTAAGGCCTCGTGCTAATAACGCAGAAGTCGCAGATTCAAGACCTGCATGACGTACGTCGGACTGCGTTGATCCATTTAAAAAAACGCCATGCATAAAGCTTTTTGGGCCACAATCCACCTGTGAATTCTACAATAGTAGTAAGCCCAAGTTCAGGCCCAAAAATAGACAATAATAAATAATCAATAAATATCAAATATATTCTACCAAAACAAAATTTATATGAGATAACAGAAAATCACATTGCATAAGTCATGAAAACAAGATCAACACAACTTATTTCTCAAGTCATGTATGGGTTGACCTGAAGCTTTTGACTTAAGCTTTTGACTTGTCACATGACTACTTGATACCTGCCGTCTTAGTGTAAATTCTTTTGATTTTTTTTTCTAAATTAATTTGTCTCCCTTATTATTAACAAGGAAACTAATGTTTTTAGGTCATACTTGCTAGACCAGTGGTATGAAAGGTTTTTCCATAACTAAAAAGTCGCGGGTATAATTCAACTTATAACACAGTCGATTGATACAAAATAAAATCCCTCAAATTGTGAAAATAGTCACAAATTTTTTTTGTTATAAAATTTTTTTAAAAAAAATTAAGCTCACCTATAATTTAAAGATAGGGTGAAGTCTCATTTTTTTTATACGATATTAATATAGGATAAGACGAACTATCAATTACCCTCAAGTATAAATTTAAATATTAAAAAATTAAAATACCTTTTTAAATAATGCCGAGTAGAATAACAACAAAAATAGTCACAAACTGTTAAGTTGTTCTACTTGTATTGTCCTCCACTAAACGGTTGGAAGGAGTGGGGGAGGGTAGGGCACCCATCCTACCTCACCATCATATCTGCGGGGGCAAAAAGGATATTTTCATATTTAAAAGATGGAAATAAAAATGTTTTTATAAATGTATTTTGGTTAGTAGTGTTTTGGCTTGGGTCGTTTGCTTGCTAATTACTCTGCTTGTCCTGTCGGAGTGTCGGTATAGCGTCCCACCTAAAAAAGAAGCTCTATCTCATTGTCGTTTATTCTTCAACCTTTGATATAATTTTTGCGTTGAATCATATTAATCAGTATTATCAATCATTAATATAAGATATAAAATTTGTAATACATTATTTCTCAAATTCCAAGCAACACCACAAGGGGGGATCTATGTTTGGGGTTTGTTCGTAAATATATAGTAAAGTTCCAACTAGTTGCACATGTAATCATCAATTTAATTAAGGTAACTCTGTCACATGAACACCAACTTTAATTAATAGCCTAATATCATGGAGTGGTACGTTTTTAGGAAAAAACTTGAGAGATAAGTCATACTATTTGTAGCCTGTGAGAGTGTTGCAGGTTTTTGTAAACTTTTATGCATATGATTATGATATTGATACGTAACGGTTAACAAATTTTTTTTCCTTTTTTAAATTTTAATAAAATAAATTGTTTTTATTTACACATGACATTTATTTTAAATATACATATATAGAGTAATAAATTTTAAACTAGAAGGCGTAGTAGTTTATATTTTTAATATCACTAAAATATTCTAACTACTCTTCAATTTTATTTTAATTGTACGAATTTTTGTTCTATTTTAAAAATTTATACAGATTTTTTTAATATTAAAATACATGTTAAATTAATATTCATTGTATATATAAAATTCTATTTTCATCAACTCAAACAGTTAGTTAACCTTTAAGTTTAATTTTTAAACTTTTTTTAACCGGTATTACCCCTTTTTTAATTAAATATCTATATTTCTAAAAACTAATTATACAACGAAAAATAATTATAGTACGAATTTCATTTTTTTAATATTTTAAAAAATTTATTAATCTTGAATTTATTGTAAAATATAATTTTAATATTTCATCATATTCTTTAAATTTATTTATTTTATTTTTTTAAATAGCTAAGAATATATATAAGCACATATTTTTATTCCACTATATATTATAAACTATGTAAGCTTGAGAGATTGCGAAAATTATTTAAATGTATAATTTAAAATTTTTAAACATATTTTTTCTACAATATTTATAAACACATGTTGTGAAGTGTATATTTATTCAAAGATTTGATTAACTTTTTAATCAAGTTTTTAATGTTTATGTTAAATGAATTACTTAATTTTACTAATAAGCAAATAACTATTTACAAAAATAAGAAAATAAAAATTAAGGAAAATAAATAATATATAATAATATACATAAAAATGTTAAGCAGTTTTTTTTTCTTTTTCGAGATTTATGGGTAAGGTTAAGAATATATAATCAGGGATTTATTAAAAGAGGATAAAATAGTAAATCAAATTTATTTTAATATAAATTTTAATTAAAAATCATGTTTTTAGAATCTTTTAAGAATATTTTTGTTAATAAATTAGATCAAACAGTATGTTTTTAAAACAGAGAAAATATCTGTGTAATTAAAATATAATTGAAGGGTGGTTAATATATTTTACTTTTTTAATATATCTAAAATTTTAAATTTAAATATGTATAAATATAAAAAAAAAGAGGTAAAAAAAATCAGCAAGTACCGTTAAAGGAAAACTTCAAAAAGAAAATAGCAACACAATTATAGAGATATATATTTGGGCGATATTGATAGTGCATCTTTTAAATTATCTTATTAAAAATAAATACAATATTATCTAGAGATTAAATACATTATCACTGTGGTATCTTGTTAAAGTTGGTTCTCGAGCTCTTTTTCTAACAAATATATGATGCGATAACTTGGGTGTCCAATGATTTTGGCAAGCGGTGAGAAGAGGACGGCAAGTTTCTTTTATTGGCGTAAAGACGCATTAAGAAGCGTTGGCGTGCGCTCTAAAGCCTCTGCTTTGTCGTTGGCATTCTATATATTTCCGCATGAGTCTTCAGAGTCGGCTTTGTCTCAGTTAATTTCACATCAGAAATGGACCGACCCGATCGCCAGATGCCTGTGTTCTCCGATCGGGTCCTAGTTAACGGCACTGTTACTCCGGTGTCTCTGTTCCGCGACGGCACATTATGGTGTTTGGACGGAGGTCAACGGTCTTTGCACCTCGAAAAAGATGTTCTCTGGTTCGTCACTGATGGCCCCGATATTAAGATAAAAAGCCTCGTTGATGGCCGGAGTGGCTGCTCTCCTAGGAACAGAGGGAAGCTTGTCAGAAAAGATGTCGTGTTTCAATCCTTGTCGGAGGAATCGCAGAGGCTATGGTGCCAGCATCTTCGCGAATTCCTCGAATCCTTCGGTAAACGTTCTGACAATTCACGAAGATATTTAAGCTGCTTTATGTATGTGTGTGTGTGACCGCGCGCGCTCGCGCGCGTGTGTGGGCCATAAGCTATTTAAGCTGTTTGATACTTGTGCTAAAGTGAAAGAGGGTGTGCTATTTAAGCACATTATTGGTGTGCTATTTAAGCGCATTATTGGTATTAGCTAGATTTTCAAAATGTTTTTTTTTACTTCAATCGTAGAGAGTGTGTGCGTGACTATTAAAAAAAGTTTAAATTTTGCATTGGGGAATGATTTTGCGATCCTCTGTTGCAATTGAATTGCTACTTCAATCACAGAGAGAGAGAGAGAGAGAGAGGGGGAGAGGGAGTGTGTTAAAAAGGCTTGATTTTGGCATTGTTGAAGAATAATTTTACGATCCCCGGTTGCAAATGAACTACCTAATTTGCAAATATCTGGTTTCACTGAGTTGGTTTTTCCTTCCATCTATTTAATGTGAAATTTGAACTACCTTGTCTGTTGGAGTTATGGTGAAAAAATAAGTTCTGCCATTTAACTTACGTTAAGTTCGAGCTCTTGGCAGTAATCCATTTAACTTGTCATCTTTATTCTTATTTAAGGATTAATGTGATTTTCACATGCTGGTTGAATTAATAGAGTTCCCTGGTTATTGTGTTTTGTTCTGAAATGCATAGATGTAGCTGAAGGTTAATTACCTCTATAACAGGTCGCCCTAAGAGACTTTTTATTTTTGTTAATCCATTTGGCGGAAAGAAAGCTGCTACAAAGACTTTTCTTCATCATGTGAAACCTCTTCTTGATGATGCTGCAATCCAAATCACTCTTCAAGGTTCTGATTTGTCTATTAAGCTTGCCCATTTCTCTCACACGGCCACTAGGTTTAGTAATTGTTTCTCTGTATTGTGTTTGGTTTAGCTTCTAAAGAATAGATTATTGAGAAAATTTATTTTAAAGTCTGGAGAATAAATTTTGCGTGAAAAGTGATTTTGAAAAAATAAGTATTTTAATAGTTGTTATCAGAATGATTTTTTTTATAGGTAAATTATCAGAAAGGGCATGAGGTAAATAAGAAAGTGGAGACAGGAAGATAACAAAAATTCAGAGGATTAAAATAGTTATTTTCTATGTTTAATATCTGAAAAGTGTTTCAAAAGCTGGTGAATCTTACTTATACAAAATTATAGTTTACAATGACCTAAATCATGGTTTTGCTCAAAAGCAATTCTGCCACTAAAATTAGTGTTTGTGTCCAAAAGAACTTTTTTTTCTCTTTTCCAAACACACACTATATATATGTATACATATTGATTTTGTATTATGTACTCCTCAGAAACCAAACACCAACTTCATGCTAAGGAAGTTGTTCGCACACTCGACATTTCAAAGTATGATGGAATTGTTTGCGTTAGTGGTGATGGAATCCTTGTTGAGGTTAGTTTCATTCACAATATATTTTTTGCAGTAAGTCCCATTATGGTCGTGGATGACTTGACAGTTAACATTGATAGCCCTTATTTTTTTCCCCTGTTAGTTTAAATTTAAAAGTTGTATTTATCTTCTGGGAAACAGAAAAGAAAAGGAGAGAATGAATATAAGAGAAGATTGGCGATGATATGGAAGTTGGTCAATTTTAATAGATTGAACTACTGATTGTGTATATATTGGAGTCATTCTATTCACAGACAATCTATAATCTCATGATAAAATCTGACATCCAAGTTAACCTTATCTATCAATTCAATGAAATTCAAAGTAGCCATTCACTGCTTTTACACTCTTGAGACATCCTTCAATTTATGCTGATGGAGTAGTGATATCTGGCTCCAGCCAATTGAATTATATTACATTCTAGTAGGTTGTGAATGGACTGCTAGAAAGACAGGATTGGGATACTGCAATCAAAATGCCCCTTGGAGTAGTTCCTGCAGGTTTATCACTCATCTGTGACCCTTACATTTCAAAATTTAATAGTTTAAGCAAGAAGTTAATATCTAATTGTTTTTATTTTTCTGCATCGTAATGGTCCCGGATGTCCGTGCCAATGAGTTAAACATCAGATGTTGAAGCATTTGAGCATTAGGCTTTTCCCCTTCATTTTTTATTATAGATGAAGAATAGAAATCAAAATATGATATTTAACATCTAACTTTTTCGACATCTACTAGGAGGAGGATACATGGACAGGCAGAACCATAGAGTTGTAATTAATTTGATGAGGAACCTTGTATTGCACCTTAGCAATCAGCTCTTTATGAAGAGTATATACGTTTTCACTTGTTAGCAAGAGCTTGTGACATTTTCTCATTCAAATAAACTTATATCGGTACATAGGGTGGTATGATGGAGCCGATATTATTAACTAGATTTTGCCAACAAATTTCATCCATTTTATAGACATTGACGGGGCTAATATCGAATTTTTTCTAATTTAAGTTTTCCCCACATCTTAAATGATTCTATCTGAAGGTACGGGAAATGGCATGGCAAAAACTCTTCTTGATTCAGTTGGTGATCCTTGCACAGCTGCTAATGCTGTTCTTTCCATTATTCGAGGTTGGAGATCATTTCTGTCCTGATATGTTATAACCTCACCCAATATTCTGTTTCTTCTGCTGATAAGGTTTAAGCACTGTATCAAATCTTGACAGGTCATAAGCGATCTCTTGATGTGGCTACCATCAAGCAAGGGGAAACCAGATTTTTCAGTGTATTGATGCTTGCATGGGGTAATTACAATATGTTGGGTTATGCCAATGAAGCAGTGGCTGACACTCAAACAAACACATCTTAACTAATAGTTTCTTTAATTATATATCACACACTAGTAGTATCTGATTTTGCCTGCGACTGTTACTTGTAGATAATGATGATTATTTACTAAAGCTATGATTCTTTTATAGGACTGGTTGCAGATATTGACATTGAGTCTGAAAAGTATCGATGGATGGGAAGTGCTCGAATAGATTTTTATGTTAGTAAGCCATATTAATACGATGACATGTTTATTTATGACGTTTCTCTGTTGTTGAGACTTGAGAGGTGTCTCTCTTCAAATTAACTATTTATGATGATATGTTTATTCTAATTCTTTGATTTTCTTTTTGGTCGAGATTCTAATACTTTTGATTTAAGTAAGGAATATATGACTGTTGAATTTTGTTGAAGTATGAGCAAATAGCTATCCTATTGCATGATATACTCATTAGTTTCTGATGTTTTCAAATACTTTAAGTTGATGCAGTTTTGACTAATTAGTCATTGACTTTACTAATTCTTGTCTCCTTTTGCTCATTGTCATTGATTTTCTGTATAGTAGTTCAAGCTCTATCTTCTGTTTTAGGCTCTCAATCGAATCATACATTTGAGGCAATACACCGGATGCATTTCATTTGTGCCTGCACCTGAGTTTGAAGCTTTTGGGGAGCCCACGATTTATACCGGAAAATTTACAGGCAAAGACAACAACCATGATCCCAAAGAAGCAGAACATATCAAGTCACAGAAGTCCTCTTATCAAGGACCCGATGTTAACTTAGAGGATTTGAATTGGAGAGCCATAAATGGACCCTTTGTTTCTGTTTGGCTCCATAATGTTCCCTGGGGTTCTCAAGATGCCTTGTCAGCACCTGATGCAAAGGTAGGTAGGCTTATGTGTTTTAAGAAATTTAGATTAGCTTCTTTGGAGTTTCAACGCATTGATGGGATTAATATGTATGAAATTGCTGGAGATTGGGTTGATTTAGAGTTTATTCAGTTGTTTAGATATTTTCTGTATCAGATTCTTTAGTAAACTTATAACAATTTGTTTATCAGCTCTGCACCATTCAGTTGATTATGTCAGAAAAGTTTCTTCATGTGTTATATTTTTATTAAAGGACACAAACATAGAAGAAACTGTACTTGAGTTTTGTCCTTCTATATGTCTGCATACTACCAAAATGTTTTTCTACATTCCATATTCTTGGGAAATACATCTGGAGGCAGTGAAATAACAGAAACTGTTATTTTCTACCTATTTGAGACATCATCAATTATCATTCATGATGATGATGTGTTGCTTTATTCATGAATGCAGTTATCAGATGGTTGCCTGGACTTGATCCTTGTCAAGAATTGTCCAAAATTAGCTCTGCTGTCGCTGATGTCAGAATTAAGTAGTGGCAGTCATGTGAAATCGCCATATGTAATGTACCTTAAGGTGAGAGAGTTCATCAGTTTGATACAGTATACTTTTCCGGTCCTTAATATAAAATCTATTTCCACTACAAACTAAATCTTATATTAAAGATTAGAGGAGTATAAAAAAACCCTAAAAGTCTCTTTCCCCCTCTCTCTGCCTTATATTTCTGCCTAAGAAAAACTTGACAGCTTCTTTATTTTGCAACAAATAACAGGTGAAAGCGCTCATCTTGGAACCGGGCTCGCGTGTGGCGAAGCCGGATAAGGAAGGTATCATAGATGCTGATGGGGAGGTTCTGGCAAGAGGGAAAGGAACACACAAGTGTGACAATATGACTTTGATGGCATATGATCAACTTCAAGTTACTGTGGATCAAGGTTTAGCAACAATTTTTACCCCAGTATGATAAACTTGTGGTTAAGTTGAATTTTCTTTCTTTTTTTTTCTTGGTCCATTCCATTCTTGTTCTTGCTTATGGTTTCACTAATAATGATAAAATAGAATCTTACATGGAATATGACATTGTGTATCCTGTACAGAACTGAACCAAATAAAATGGAAACCTGAGCAGTTCTCTCTGTAAGGTTTGTTTTTAAGGCCTTGAAAGTGGCAGTTTTGAATAGTTTTTGGATTTTTTTTTTTATCCAAAAGTTTGTTTAATCTTTCCCGGTTAATACAATCTTTAATCTCTTAAGTTTGTACAAATTTTATTTTTAATCCTTCAAGAGGCAAAATGGTCTAAATTTTTATCAAATTTTAATGACTAATATTTTAGACGGAAAAAAATTTAAAGAACTAAAATCTATAGTTTAAAATTTGAGGAGTCAAAGACTAGAATGAGACAAAATTTGATAGACTAAATATTGTATTAACATATCTTTCCCAATTGAAGAACTTTGTAAGGATTTAATTATCTAAAAGTTGCATCGGGCGTGAGTTTCAAACAAATTTTATATACCTCCTGAGTAATAAATTTTGCAATGTGAGGTTGTCTTGCAATTTTTTCCGTAAATAATTCAGATTTATTGACAAATGAAAGCACACTTTCCAACGTTAGAATTATTTTAGGTTATAGAAGCCCATGCTGCAATCAGAATATATAGAGAAGGATGTTTTCTACATATCATATTCTTATTGTAAAACATATATAGTAGAAAACGTTTTATAAGTTTGTTCATAAAATTTATTTTTTTTTTGGTAAAAAAATATTTGAAAAGGGGTTGGGTTCACTCACGATCCAATGGTAGGGTGAAATTCCCCTTCCTCCTAGGCAATACTAATATCTAGCAGGGCGAGCCGTCTATTACCCTCAAGCGTAAACCTAAGTACCTAGAAGTTAGGATGCCTCCCCAAGCGCCGCGACTGGAACCATAACAAAGTGGTACTCCTCAGGGTTCAAACACGCTCTAAAGAGTCGCATGTCTTACTCCTTCGTTAATTGAACCTACGGACGATGGGTTATTCATAAAATTTATAAATAAAAAACAAATGCAATAATTTGTTGTGCCATATACGTAGAGCATTGTCCAAACTTTCGCCATGTAGCTCCGGAAAATTGGGTCTGATAAAGCTGGTATTGTCTGTCATATATAGTAACGGTGATGCTCCTGAGGATTGTAACTTGCAAGAACTTTCCTAGAAAAATAGCTTTTCTTTTCGTTTTCAGGTTGCATTCAGGACAAAATGTCATTATAATAAAAGAAGGTGAAACACTATGTTACGTAAATTATGAAGAAAGTGAAAGGCAAATTAAAGTTCAAAAGAAGAAGCAATGTATTAGGTATGGCGGAAATTGAATTTGAGTACAAGTTTCTCTTATTAGTAATCCCCATATTTTTGCAAAATTAATTCATTTTGAAATATATTTGAATCTTGGAGTAACATACCCAAAAATGATATAAAGAACAATTGTAAAAAAAGATAAATAAATTAAAGTTGGGTGAAGAGTTAAAGAAAATTGATACATAGTTTATAAATATTTTGTAAGTAGTTTTCGAACTGTGATACCTGCTTTAATTCTGATTAATTTTCATAAACAACCTTATTCAAATGTCATTTTTATATTATTTATTAGATTATATTATCTGATATCTAATTTTTAAGTTCGTGATTTTTTCTCCTAATATAATGTCTAAAGGAGTGGAGATCAATATAAGAATCTCAAATTGGATTGTTTAAGCACATGATCTTAAATTTAAGTATGTGTGAATATAGAAAATATTTTTGTTTTGAGCGACAAAACCTATTTCGATAATTTTAATATTTTGGGAGAATTAGTCTCTAGCTATTGACTGGGGGATACCGCTCATGCTCTACCTTTGAGATTGTCACTTTCAATTAGACATGATAATACTCAAATTTAACCCAGTTAAATATTCATATAAAAAAAAATAAGAATTCCAAATAGGTAATGGCGTTAATTTTTTCAACAAAAACAAATCATATCCTCCAATAGGTATAAACATTATTAATCCAAAGACCTATGGATGAAGATGAAGTAGCAACAACCTCCTCCTTACAAATCATATTAAAAAAATAAAATGTTACAATATTAAGTTGCAAAATGTGAAACCCCCACAAAATGTTAAAATGTGACTTTCTATAGATTTCATATTATATATTAATATATATTTTTTGCCAGCGATTATATATTAATATATATATTTATTATTTTTTTAAAAAAGATGTATTATGAAAACAATCATTAATATCAATCTTATATTTAATCCTTTATTCCTATATTATTCTGCTCTCTCAATATATTTTTTATTTTTTCTCTCCGATCCCCCACACCCAAAAAAAAAATAATAACAATTATTGTGTTTCCAAATAAACAAATAAATAAGTAAGAAGAAGAGTATAATTGTCGGGGAATTTCAAGTTGTAAAGTGGCAGCTTTATGTTAAAATGACAAAAATAGGCTGGATCAATTATATCAGAAGCCATTTGCATGCTTCCTCTAATATAATCTGTTGTCACATTTCTATTATTATTTTTATTTATAATTACATTAATAATAAGTCCGATGCACATGGGTCGGACCCCCCTTCCTAAATACGGATATGGCTTTTCTCGAATATCCACATCTACAAATCATGCGCACATCGAATTATATGTTAAAATTAAAATATCACATTATCACTCTCCCACTTGTTTATATATAGAGAGAGAGTTTAATTAACATATGAATATAAAAAAACAAAATATGAGCAGACAAGTCCCCAAATGCCGCTGTGCCCCCACTCCATCATATCATACATAAACTCTCTTACTGATATAAAAAATGTATATTATTTTAATCTTTAATACAAGATTAAATAAATATTTTTTTACTATTAATTAAATTCTATTAGCAGATATTTAATTTTAGAATTTGTGACTATTATTTTTAATATAAGTATTTTTTTTATGAATCGAATTCAAAATTTAAAAAAATTTATTATGGTTTTACACCACTATATCAAATATATGTTAATCGATTAAGGAGTTTACTTAAATTAATTAATACGACATATTTTTTTTAAAATATGATAATTATCTCCTTTAACCCCTCTTTCTTTTTTTCACTTGATTATTGTTAGAGAAATATCAATAGAAATAAATTTAAGAAAATTTTTATAAAAATAATAAATAGATATTATACTTATGATCAATATAAACTTATCAATTAGGTTCTATATTAAAGATCATAAAATTATATATTTATATATATAATTATAAATAAATCTTAGGTTAGAAGTGATATTGAAAAACATGTATAATATAAAATACTGAAATTTTTATGTACAAATTTATCAAAATCCTCTTACCAATAAATTTTTTTATCCAATTGTTTCTATACAATTCTAATAAATTTTAAGAAATTAAAAATGAATAACACTCATGTCATGTATAATACTAAAAATTGAAAGACTAATTAGTTCCTCACTCTTCCCCGCCGTGTACGTGTAATATTTCCCCCATGATTCATTTTGGGATGTCGGTAGTATATTCTCAATTTATCTCACTTCTGTCTTTGAATTATTATTGTAAAATATATAATGTCATACAAATTAACCAAACGCAGTTTTTTCATTCTTTACTTGAAAATCTTATCAACAATAAGATACATACTAGGGATGATTAACAAGCGGGATAGGCTAATTTGATAGTCAGTCTGTAATTAGTCCGTGTACTATTAATTGGGCTGGGGTTAGCTCATGCTCATATATCAACCTATTTAAGCTTGTAATAAATAAGTTAGGCTGAACTTATTTAGGTTAAAGTATGTATGGGCAACCCGTTTATTGAAGATAAAAAAAAATCTGTTTAAGCCCATTTAAAATTTTAATAACAATAATAATAAAATAATAATAGTACATACATGATATGATTATCCATCATAAAATCATAAAATAAAACACTATAATCATAACTAAAAATTTATAACCACACAGCCTATAATACACACATAATATAATTATTTATAATCTTAATCTAATAAAATAATATATTTAATTAATTAATAAAAAATATAGGCCGGTTATAGAGTGACTATCTATATATTTTAGTATTCTAACTTATTTAAATTTACTTATTATAAGTTTATTTTAGACGGGCTCAAAATATATAAGTTAATATGCTAAGGTCGTACTGAGTTACAGACACTTTACTCCCCATAATACATCGTACATATATATATATATATATATATTGATATCATTATTTCATCTTTCTAGATATTTAGTCAAAGCCATCACCTTTATCTTGTTGATTATATATAATTATATATTCGATTATTATTTTACTTTTGAAATTTAAAATCGAGATATATGAGTATGATTATGAGCGATGAGGAAGAGGATGCAATGATGATTGATTTGCAGAGTCGTATCAGCCACCATTATTGTGTTAAAGAATCTCAGGAAAGTACCACTGTCCATGTCAACTTGGATCATGCCCATTTACCTAATTTATATTCTTAATTTAAAACTTAATTATTATTGTTATATACTACTAGTCGGCAAGCCAATAGCAATTATTATTAATTACTAATTAATGCATTTATTTGAGTACGTAACTAGCTCTAATCATACATAAGCACGTGTTATTTGTTGAGTACGTAAATTACTATAATGGGCCTTAAATTTGATCAAATTATACTTCAAATTTTTCGTGTCAACTTTATGATAATTTGACTTGACTTGTAATTACTTACACTCTGGTCATAATTACTTTTAATATAATATATGATGAAAATAAATAATACATCTTATTAATTATATAAGACTCTGTGTGGTACACGAGATTATGAAAGGTGGTAGTCAATGATGGTTAGTTTTCCTCAAGGGAGAGAAATTCAAAGTCCTAAAGATAGAAATGGCAAAAAACAAAATGATAAAGAGAAATTAAAAAAAAATATCACTTAAATTTTAAACTCTTAAATTAAGAATTATTATAAAAATATGTTGTTATTTATTTTATAAAAATAATTAATAACTTATAAAGTATAATAAATAAATTAATTTAAAATTTTAAAATTTAAATAATATTTTTTTGGATTTTTCCAACAATAAATCTCCTTATTTCTTGCTCTTTGAAGTTTAAACTTTTCATTAATATATATATAAACAATAAAACAAAGGGTTAATGTGTAATTTTATCCTAAAAATAATTTTTAGAAGTTAGATGTCTAAAATTTGTTTAGAAGTAATGTTCTTATGTAAGTATAAAAATCGTAGTAATATCACCCACATTTTAACAATATTAAATTACACCGTTAAATAAAAATATCTGACTAAAAAATGCCATATGGCAAGCTGACGTGGCAACCTTTTGTAAATATCTTTCTCTTCTCTCTCCTCACTCTTGTCTCTTCCTTCAAAGATGAAGAAAGCCATAGCGGCGACGGTGTGCACAGCACCAGTCGCGTCTCCAACGGCGTCCTCACTGGCTCAGTACGTCGACGATGAAGACAATGAATAGCGATTTGAGGCTTCTTCCATCCAAGCTAGCGTTCTCTCCCTGCACTGAAGAATAAAATGAACAGTGATAACGCTCGCCTCCCTCGCTTCCCTCTCCCTACTTCCCAACCAGCCGCCGTTCTCCGATGAAGATAGTGATGAATAGTAGTTCTAAAACGGCTCTACCCATTTTTTTCCCTTTGTTTTCCTCTCTCTAGCCCTCTCATTTTTCAAATCGTGGGGAAAAATTATCGCTAAAAATTCGCTAGCCCACTCACAGAAACAATTGTTTCTCTCCCTCTCTATAGAGAGAGGAGAGAGTTTTAGCAAACAAATATTCTTTTTTTCCTATCTTATTATTTCTAATTCTTTGTCTCCCTCCTTATTATCCCGCTGGAGAAATTGTCCTAATTATCTTGGGAAACCATGGGAGAATAGAAAAGATTTGGTTTTTGAAATGTGTATTGCTGGTTTGGACATGGGTCGTTACGTGGAAGGGCTTGGTGTAAATATGGGTACTCATGGCCGCTCATCAGTTGCCTCCAGACACGTTCGTTCAAATGTTGAAGGACAATGGAATTAAAAAAGTGAAGTTGTTTGATTTAGCTGATAACACTATGACTGCTCTACTTGGTTGCTGCGTTGGCCTCCTGGATGTGCAAAATCTCTCTCATGGTTGCAGCAAGAGGGTCGAACAAGGATTAGGAGGGAGATGGTTGTACTGTTACAGGAATGTACAGGGAGTGAGGAGAGAGAAGAGAAAGAGATTTACAAAAGGTTACCACGTCAGCTTACCATGTGGCATTTTTTAGTTAAAAAATTTTATTTAATGGTCACATTTAACATTATTAATAGGTGGAGTGATATTGCTACGTTTTCTATACTTTTAAAGAAATATTATTTCTCAACAAATTTTTGGATACCCAATATTCTTAAAAAAGTTACTTATAAGATAAAATTGTGCATTAACCCTAAAACAGAGAGAGAGAAAGAGTTTCTAACTTTTAAATTTTAAATATAATTCTCAACTTGCAACTAAGATTTCTATTTATAACAGTTTGAATGGATATTTAAAACTTATTTTGCAATTTTTTTTTAGAATTTAATTGTCATTGATCTTGCTTTTTAAGACTATTATCCTCCTTCTTGTTAATTATAAATAAATAATATGATATACTATATTAAAGTATGCTTTTGTCTCAAAATTTGGAAGTACTCTAAAAGAAGCTATGAACATGCCATAAAGAAAATTACAGAGTAATATAACACATAATCTTTTAGAATCGATGTAATATGTTATCATTTTTTTTTTATAATCTGGGCTAAATTAACCATTAGTGTAGACCATGGACCACTAGTCACAAGACCTTTTCGGCCTAATGTTGACTAAACATTCACGGTTAAGGAAAAATTTTTTGCACCAAATTTAAAATATTATGTGCTACATTGTTCCTCAATTTTATTTAGACGATCCATAAGCCCTCCAAGTAAAAACGCCTTTTAACCCTAACTTATTTCAAATTTTGTATCCTAAACATATAAACATGTACAATTTTTAACATATTAATTAATTTAATTTTATGCAAGTTTTGAATTTGTCCCAGAAACAAAGAAAAGTAAAATCATTATTCTTTTATTTGTTCTATTTATTAAATTCTATTTATAATTAAAAATTCTGCATTTTCACATCTTTTGAATATAATTAAAACTTATTGCATCATTTAAGAGTATTGAAGTCTTTCCCTCGTGCAAATTTCATTATTGGGAATTATTGTTCAATTGTTAAATACTACTTAAATTGTGAACTTGGACTCTGTATATATGTATGTATGTATGTATGTATGCATGCATGCATGCATATATGTATGTACGTACGTTATAGACATGTGGATGAACTACACGTCATGAATTTTGAGGGATTCTGGTTGGCATTCTGTGTAGTGGATGCAAATGGGTTCCTATTCTTATACAGACACCAAAGGAAAAGACATTTTAGAAGGGAACCAATTAAACAAAAAAAAAGCATGAAAATACAAAAATATAATATATGGACATTTTCAATTTATGGTGTTTTCCGCCCCTAGTACATAGAATTCAATGTATTATACAGCTTAGTTTTGTGATAAGTATGTTCCATATGTATGCATTTGGAAGGTTATCGTACATTCGTACTTGCCCAACTTTGTGTGTGTTTGGATGGAAGGAAATAAAAAAATGAAGAGAATAAAATAAACGGCGGAGGATGAAAAAATTAATGAATATAATTATATTGTTTTTAAAAAAATATATCATATTAATTATTTTTTTAATCTAATTAAATTAGTTAAAAAATAAAATATAAAACTAGTCGGTGGTGTATAATATATATTGTATATTTGCACCCATATAGTAAATTAAATTGAAGGCGCGACAAGGAAAAGAAGTGGGTGAAATTAATGATGATGAACATTAATCCAACTTTACGTTGTCGTGTCCGATGATTTTTCCGGGAAAATTATTGCATGGGAATATCATAGGAATCTTCGGGCCATACATAGGAACACAAACATCCACAGAAAAAGAAAATATAGCCATGTTGCGGATGACTCAGCATCACATGTGCCTCTCCTCTCATGCTTCTTGTTTTTCTCAATTCCACACACAAATACGATGCAGGTATTCGTAGAGAAAATGTTATATATTTGGATAAGGTTTACAGCTTTATTAGGTAATTACTAACATATATAATCAGATTTTAATACCAAATTAAACGTCATGAATATTTAATTAATACTATTACTTCTGACGTGAAACCAGTATGGAAGTAATTAAAGTCTACTCAAAAGTTAAACTCAAATGAAGCGAAGTCTATATATGAACATTACAAAATGAAAGAAACAAGGAAAAGAAAGAGGGGGTGTATATGTATGTGTCTTTTTGTTTTTTCTAACCTCGCATCAATTGGAATCCTGAATCTTTATGTGCACCAAGCACCATTATACATTACATTGTTTTGCCATCTGAAGTCAGTTAACTTAACTAATCATGCATGCATGGTATATAATTTTTCTTTTAAGATATGTGGGAGTGTGGTATGAAAACCCCGGATTGGCTTATCAAACTAAAGGACTAATGAACTAGTTTTCTAATTAGTCTAGTAAAGAGTTTTAGATTATTTAATTGAATTAAATTTTATATTTTTTTATCTCTTTTGTTGAGTTTGGAACAATATGGTTTTAAGTAGAAAGAAAAAATAGGGGCATGTCATATTTGTACTGTGATAAATTTGTTTGTATATGTGGTTTATGCATTCATGTTCAATTTACTCGGATTAATTTTTTATTTAAGTACTACTCTTCTTAATATTGTAAATTAAATATTTTTATATATTTTAATTAATTATATTATTTTCAATCATAAGTGGGTTGACTCAAGTTGAAATAGAGTTTAACCACTATCTTAATAATCAGTCCGATTTACAAAAATCACTCTTACGAAGTATTCATTTATCTTTAATATAAGATCTAATTGATGAGTTAATCATAATTTTAAATATAAGAGATATTTTTTATATTTATTAATTTTTTTAAATTACACATACTGATACTTTCTCAATAATAATCGAATAAGAGAGGAAATGAATGAGTTAAGGAAAATAATTAGGGTATTTTAAAGAAAATATATAATATTAATAAATTTAAATAATTTTTCAAATTAATTAAATATGTTATATATATTAAATATTATAGGAGTATCAATTTCCAACTAATGGAGACTAAAAATGTCTTGTTCTAGTGGACGAAGCGTAAATAAAGAAGATCTCTCATGTGTGCGGCACGATTTTAATAACGACAGGAAACATGTAGATGTGCAAGTGGTGGAGAATAATGAGAGAGAAATCAGAAATGCTGAAAGCGGGAAACAACGTGCTGTCTTAGGAGTCTCATAATAATCTGTGTCTGTCCTTGTGTTCGATCACATCCTTCCATCCACTTACATGTTTGTCTTCCATTCCTTCGTTCCCCCCTTTTCATTACCACTTGTTGTTTCTGCTGCGCATGCATCCATCTAGAATCTTCCCTCTCCACGCCTACCTGCCACACACACACACACATTCATGTCATTTTCAGTTTTGAGTGCATGGCAGTTTTGAGTGCATGCGTACGTACATTTTAAAACTATTATATAATTATAATAATAATAATAATATAAATTCCTATTTATGGAACACCCACTCCACAATGTTTTTGCCAATCGTAATTAACTGTCACGTTACATGAGGGAAATATAATACATCCTTTTGTTTACTTTTAAGTCAAGTCAACATAAATTGTACAGATTTTTTTTTTACTTTGGTAAAATCGACTATTAATATAATTTAGAAGAGAAATATACATACATAATATGAACTATAAAGAAAAACGTACGTATTCTTTTATATGTGGATGAAACTTGGGAGAATACTTTGATGAATCCATGAAAAACACTTTGTAAAAGTTCCCCTATGTACATAATAAGATCAAATTAAAATGGTATTTAAATAAAAGATCAGTTTATAATATAGAATCAGTAAAAGAATTGGAAAGTAAAATGATTATACCTGGGATAATGTTAAAAAAATCATGGTCGAATAATGTTAGAGCTCGTATGCCTTCACACCGTGTGACTGGAAACTACTTAACATGTATTATCTTTTTTGCCGACAATGACGTTTTCGATGCCTGTGCTTGAGGGACTGGACCATCATTTTTTATGTAATTATCTACTACCTCGTCTTAAATTTTGTTTATATAAATTAAAAAAATTAATTAATTATAAATAATATAAAAATTAGTTAATTAATTGAAATAAATTAAAGAACATCTAATATAAATTTATCTCTGAGAGTTTATATTTGATTATAATTAATTGATTAATTTTATTTATTTATTTTATCTAAAAAAATTAATTAATTTTTATAATTAGGATTAAAGAATAATAATTATGATTCTGGATAATATAGAGTGACAAGACTTGAGGTGTCTGGAGTTTAGCCTGCCAGAACTAATTAATTAAATAATTAATAGTAAGGAGATGTGTTATGGATAATAATAGCAAAATCGTGTAGTATTTTGGTTTGAACCATTCCTCCACAAATGATGCCGACTATCACTCCGTTTAATTAGTCCCCGCTTCCTCATTTACGTTCCACGTTTCTTCACATTCTCTCCCCCCTATTTTGTCGCTTCCCCATACTTCTTCGCCCCTCTTTCATTATCCAATTGACCAATTCCACGCCCTGCTCAGAACACCCCACACTAACAATAAATAAGTACGGTGCAAGAAGTTAGTCCTCTGCATTCATAATAATAATATTATGACAAATTAATATTTAAATATTTTAAAAATATATTTAAATATTTAATATTTTTATAATATTTTAAATATTATTATTTTTAATAAAAAATACTCACGATAATTTAAAAAACACGACGCCTGCATTCCCCCTAATTTTATTCCTTCGTATTTTTTCAATATTATTTTTTAATTTGTTGAAATTTATCCCTACTCTTTTAAAATTTAGAGTAGAACCAGTTTCTATCTCTTTTAATAAGTATAATTTTTAAGATTTAAATTTATATTATCTTTTTTTTCCTTAAGTGAGGCTATTGATAGCTTCTTAAACTCTTTCACTCTCTAAGTGTGGGTTTTGTCACCTAATTTTCTTATGTTCATTTTTATAAAAGTATTCTTATTTTTATTATAAGGCATTTTATAAAAAGAATGAGTAGTTCTTACTATAAATCACGATAAGGGATATTGATTATATTTTCTGAAAACAGACTCTATTTAAAGTCTAATACAATTTTTTATTTTTTTACTATTTAAGATATAATGCATGATTTTAAATATGGATAAATTTAAAAAAAAATCTTCATTTTAAAAAAATTAATGATTTAACTATTTTTTTTTAAGTTTTGGAGAGGTGATTGGAGGTGACTTGTAATATAGATTGAAGGAATATATTATCACCTATAATAAAAGGCTTTTTGTCGTTTTACAATGAATAGGAGGATTTTTTTCAGATATACCTCTAGTAAATGATGAGACAGAAGGCATATGAAATTGTTCAAAATCATAAAATTTAATGCAGGGAAAATTGAAATTAAATAAAATTTGTAAGATGTTAACGAATTTTATATATCTACTTCCTTAATATTTGTGAATATCAAAATTGGCTCTTATAAAAAAGAGATAAAAGAGAGTAATTTCATCACAACATCCAAATTCCAAACGTCAAAAATAACATAAGGGTCACGGCGGAACATGCATTTCATTTCCCAAATTACGTAAGCACCTCCCCTCTAGATAATAATAATAGATAATACATAAAAAAAAAAGGAAGAAGAAGAAGTGTGAGTTGCTTCAATGGTATCTTTCTCTATTCAATAAAAGGATCCCTTACCAATTAGTACTGCTCTAGTGGAACAAAAAAAATATTAAATTTCCCTAAGCAATGAATCCTCAGATACAATCAACTAATCATGTTCGGTGCCCAACCTAATTCAAATCCTAATTAATCAAGAGTTACTTTTGATACTACACACTTTGTCACCAATTTTTTTTTTTTAAAAAGTTTTTTCTCTCATGAAAAAGGATCTCTAGTAAATGATAAAAACTATATTTTTATTTTAATTTTATTTACAATTTTATTTTAATTATTTAATTATATAAAGTACGTTTTAATTTCTTTAACACAAACGCCATTAAAAAATATTGATATTAAAATCTTAAATTGACAAAACATTTTTAACTATTAACATGTTGAATTTAATTTTTAAAATAAAAATTATTATTATAAAAATTATCATAAAAACTAACTAACTGTGTTATAATAAGAGGATTCAAAATATATTTTATGAATTTATACTGAATATATAGTTTTGCCTTTTTTACAACAATTCTATGTGTAGAATATGGTTTTATTGAGAAAGACAAAATTTATTTTAGTAATTTATATATTTTAGAATGATTAATTTTTAAGCTATCAGTTAAGGGGTGTTTTTTTTTTTTAAAAAAAGATTCTGACTATATGGAACAAAGTTGCCTGGATTTATTCCAACAGTTGCTTTGGGTTCTCTTATTAGATGAAGTTTCTGTTCTCCCAACGGACAGAATTATGTTACTTTTTTTTAACTGAGAATTCTCCACGTGTCGATGTGTGCTTGTGTGTGTACGTTATTTTCCCCTTTGCTTTCCTTTTTATTGGGGCACGCATGATAAATACAATTTAATATTTCAAATTTTGAAATTATTACTCTGCTTTATTTCTAATTTTATCCCTGATTTTTTACCAATAGAGGAGTACGTAATTAATTACTCTCTCAGGCAGAAGAGGATAATTCTTATATTTAGCAAGTGCATAATCATAATTACGAATCTATAAATATAATAATTATCATCCCGGGTCAATAACGTAAAACCGCGTCAATCCCATAACTTTTATTGCGCTATATTCTCTCTAAATAGAATAAGCAACGTCTTTTCGAATTTAATTATATGAATAAAATTTGGAGGTCAATGATGTTATGTATTATTATAATTTACGTAATGAAAATAACAAAACTTCCGATAACACATCTTACACGCACACATGTTAAATAAAACATCAACCTATAATTAGATTTGACGTAATAACCTCCTTTGTCTACATGGAAAAAGTGTGTCTAATTATCTATTCATAATTTATATATCTATATGTATGATTAAAAAAAGAAGGCATGTTTGGATATACGTGGTAGAAAATATTGTTAGGAAAACTCGAGTCAGAAAATCCAGTTTTGTAAAATCAACCTATTCTACCTACATTGGAAAAATCAAGGTTTCAGGAATAAAACTCAAATTATAGGGAACAAAAAAGCCAAACAAGAATTCAATAATAGAAATTGATGAGTTTTTGCAAAATTAGGATCGTACCTCCAAATTGATATAGGTGTATATATATCTAAACGTATCACCCTGTTACAATTAATTTATTTAATTTTTTTAATTTATTTAAATTAATTAAATAATTTTCATATGGATATTAGAATAGTACGATGAAAAAATTTTGTGGGTCCATGAACAATGAAAATTGGGGCTAATTTGTCAACCATATAACATCATATATTCACACTATATCCATCCATTATTTCGTAAAGTTAAAGACAAGGGAATAGATAAAGAGATCCGTATTGAAGAGAGGTTCTGAAAAACAGAGGAAAAAAGGAACAGGGGAGAGGAACACAGAGTACGAAATGGTAAAAAGAGTGGCTGATATGTGATTGGATGAAAATGTGAGGCGAACTTGTCAAAGCGCGTGGACCTAAACGCTGCAGGCGAACACGTATTGGGGAGGGGGCTTGCGTCTTACGTGATTGCATGACATGAGCGGGCCATGCATGATAATTGCCCAAACTTCCATTCAACTCAAACTCACCCCCCACGCGTCTTCAATCGCACTCGCCGCGTCCCTCTTTTTCACGTGGCCTATTCTCGTAAATATCTTGAAGCCACACACACCGTAGTATTTCAAGCCCGCCCCAGTCAACCCACATTCAAATTCAATCGCCCAAAACGCCCACCTCGTGTTTCCTAACTGCCCTCCAAATCGTACTTATACAGTAATATAATAACTATTTCTTTCCATTTTTAATATAAAAATTATTATTTAATTTTTAATCAATTATAATTAATATAAAAATTAATTAACTAATTTAAATATATTAAAAAATATATAATATAATTTTATTTTAAAATTTAATTTAATCATAATTAATTAATTTATCTGACTTTTTAAATTTATATAATTTAACTCTTATATTAAAGATTATAAATATAGTATATAAATTTATTTTGATAATAAGAATTCAGTTCATTTTATTTTTTAAATATATAATTTTATCATAAATTCTCTATTGAATGCATATACTAAAAATATTTTTATTAAGAGAGTAATTTGTTATACAAGTGACTATAATAAGTATTTAAAACAATTAATATACATATTTTATGAATAAATAATTTAATTAATTTTTAAAATATCTGTAAATTTAATATCTATAAGACAGGAGGAGTGTTAAAAAATTTATATTAAACAGTGGGATAAGAGGAAAGTATCTAGCGAAAGGATGGCCCCATGCACTGAACTGGTGCACATAAGTATCAGGAGATTCGTTCCTATTATAAGGCCGATTCTTACTTCGTTTAGTTTATTTTTATTTCCATTAATATATTTTGACTATAAAAATAAAAAACTTTGAAACGTGACTATTATGTTATAATGTTTTTGACCAATTTATTCAAGAATATTTTTATTCATCAGTTTTAATATAATTTTTTCACATAACAAATATGAGATCCAGTTTCATAGTTCGTAATTATTTTTCTAAATATAAATATTTTTTTAAAAAATTAAATTTGAGATCTAAAAAATATTAATAATATTTTATATTATTAGACTATTTTTATATTAATAATATTATATAATAACACTGGATATCGGAAATTTGAGGTGTAATTAGGTAAGGAGTAAATAACTGTTTTCATACCGCAGAGGGCCAACGAGTACGAGGGAGGAATATGGTATCCATAGAAAGAAGAAAAAGTTTTGAAAAGGAGAGAAACGACGAAGCAGAATAAATGCCTTCTTCTTATTACACTTACCGTAGATATTCATATCACGTAAACGCGCCCCTCTCTCTTACACACATACTGTTACTGCAACCATTCCCACTTTCTCTCACCTCACTGCCCCCAAAAATAATAAAGCATTTTCTCACTCTAAAACCCTCCCCCGACCTCATCGCCCCCCTTTCCTCCCTCCTCTCACGCCCATGATTACAGATCAGGACGTTGAGCTTTTTCTCGCCTTTCTTCACACATCAAGCTGAGGTCTTCCAGAGTTTTTTCTTCGGCTGGATATTTACGTTGCTGAGTTCAATGGCCACTGTTGGGTCTTCTTCCTCGTCAAAGGTCTGCTACAATTCCGACTGCAAAGAATTGAAGTCAGACAGACCTAAGAAGGGTTGGAGACTCCGTACTGGAGACTTCGCCGAGCTCTGTGATCGATGCGGGTGACTAATTTACTATTTTGTTGACTCTTACAGTGTGTTTTTTTTGTGGTCATGTTTGGATTTTTTTTTGCCAAATTTTATGTGGCTCGCTATGTACGAGATTGGGACTACTCGAGGTTTCTGGGTTTTGGTATCGCTTTTGTTAAAGCTTACAGCTTCTCTATTTTGAAATTTTGCCGTATAGATGGTGTTTTAGCTAAAGTGCGCATTTTGCTTGTCTTATATTACGCATCACTTTTGCCAAAGGATTTAAAAATTTGATCTAGTGGTTTTGTTATTAATGCCTGGTGTCTCTTCTATTTTAGCTGCAGCAAGTCTAAAATTTGAATAACGAGTGTGGATTTTTTGCCCTCCTTCAACTTTTTAAAAAATGTTTCGGTTAGTTTCAAATTTTCTGGAATATGACTTCAAGGCACCCCTTACAAGGAAAGGAGCTGTTTTCAGTTATAAACTTGTCACTGGATGGTAGTTTCCCCTTTTCATTTGGCATAGTATTGATGCGAAATTCTTTACTTCCTTGGGAGTATCTCTTTTCCATTTTGATTTTATTTTATTTTTTAATTTCTGGAATATATTTTACTCTGGAGCGGTGGAGCAGTAGTACCATACTATCCCTTTTGGTGACGTTAACAATGTTGTTTTGCCTTCATTTTGTGCTCGGTTACTCTTGTATTGCTTCGTGAATGTAAAACAACACGAGTTTAGTGGTGAAACCGCGTCTTTATTTATTTTGCGTTACTATGTTGAGGACATAGATTAATAGAAAACAAGACGAAATTATCAAGCGACGGAAATTGATACATTTAGTTTCCTTGTCACTAGTGATAGTAAGTAGTAACTGACGCTTCTGTAAAATTTTCTATATTTCCATTAGGGGAGTGTGTTTCTGGGCGATCTCAAATTACAATTAGGAAAAATAATAGTGATTTGGAAGGAAGTTTTAACCGTTCTAGTTTTTCAGGGATTTGCATGAATGGCACTGATCAAGTTTTGGATTTTTGACAGTTTAGCATGCAGTGTATTTACTGTGTATTGCTTCTTGTCTCAGAGGATTAACTACATAGTCTAGTACGTGATGTTTAAGACACAAATTACTTTTTACTTATGACAATCCTTCCAACCCACTAGATGATATATCTCACTATCCTCAAAACTTGGATGTGTTAGCTTTCTCAACTATTTCATTAGGTTTCCTGAGCAGAGAAAGGTAGCAGAGAGGATTTGTGATAGATGTCAAGCCTTTTTGAAATGCAAATCATGCATGAGGGATTGCCTGGCAAAGGGACTCCTAGATAAATGAAGGGACCCTGTGGAGACAAACAACTTGCTACCTAGCTATGATGCTTGCAACACCTTATTGAAATATAAAACAGGCCACATTTAGCAAGACTAGCTTAGACTTTCTTATTTGACCTCAAGATTAACTGACTTAAAACCACTAAGATTTGGAAGTTTCGGGTAGGAGGGGTGAATGGTAGGAACAACGAGGCATATCCATTGAAATCCCAGGATAAGCCCTATTTGACTGTGACTACGCATATAAGAAAAAGGGTAAAACAGTAAACTAAATTGCCTGACTGTCTCCTCCTTTTTCATTTTTTATAAAAATTCCCAAACAGGGCTAACTTTCTATCTATCCATTTGGCCCCTTATTTAATCGACATGGATGCTAAATGATCATGCCCATTGATCCTTCAACTTTTTTGTTCTGATTTTGTTCTATATGCTATGCATATGTTATTGTCATTCATTTTGTAAAATTTGGCTTTGTTTCTGTGACACTTAGTTCTGCTTTTGAGGAAGGAAGGTTCTGTGAAATTTATCACTCAAAAGCTTCTGGTTGGAGGACTTGTGAGACATGTGGGAAGGTGAATTTAAATTGTAATAGGTTCAGTTGCTTTATATCTGTTAAATGCCAAATAACTTGACATGTGTCCCCCAGGTTGAGTCTTGAACTTTTATCTGATGATGAGTCTTCCTTTACAGGGGATTCATTGCGGGTGTATTGTCTCAAGTACAGCCTTTATGTTGTTGGATCCTGGAGGCATTGAATGCATTCCATGCGCAAGGAAGAATAGTATTTTGGTTGGTTTTTCTTTCATTCTAAGCACATTGATTATTATAAATGTAGTGTTAGTATGCAGGGATAAAATTATTACATACATATATTTGTTCCCTTAATCTCTCGATTTGATTCTAACTTTAAGCCTGTCTGGAAACAAAATTGTATTCAAGATGTGTAAGTTATATTGAGACGCTATTCATTGACACTTATCTTGAAGCACTGTCCCCCCTTTCTTTCCATTTCTATTGCCCCTTTGTGCATCTTTTACGATGCCTCATCTGTCATGGTGTTGTGGTGTTTATTTTAAAATATATTGATCTAGTTTAGGCTTTTGCTCTGTTTTTCTCCCTTAGGTTAACTTAAGAGAAAAAGATTATCACTCAAAAGATATCGTTCTCTTGCAATTTCTAGTTTATACGTCTTAATCTTCAACTTCTCCATGAAGCAAATAAGCTCCCGTTTGAGTTTTTTTGCCCCTTTTTCTTTTAAATAATGTTGCTCAGACTTCTTATAGCCTATTTGATTGTATCATCTGCACACTGACTTTATATTTTGTTGTCTGTATCTCAGTCATCTAAACTACCTTGGTCAGCACCTGTTTCTCTTCAAGCTCGTTTTAGAGAGATGACCGAGAAAAATTGGAGTCAGTTAGCTGGATCAGGTCCTGTGCCGTGGAAGCAAGCACCCACTCTGTTCAATACAACTTCTTCATCTGACCGGCACCCAGATGTGCCATCTGTAGTTGAAATATCTAGTGTTGACAACATTTATGGAAATGAAAGGATAGCTGCCTCATCTCTGGAAAAGAAAAGTGATGATCTTTCTGGAATACCGGCTAATTGGAACGTAAAGATTGGCACGCGGGGAATGATGTTTATAAATGGTAAGAATTTTGCATATTCTTTGGTGAGGTAGAAGAGAATGAAGAATGGCATTAAGATTGCTACTCAGCATGCTTTTTTCCTCCTTATATTTCAGGAATGCGGAATGATGAAAAGTCTAGTTCATGCTTGAATATGTGCCAGCAACCTTCCCTTAAGGAGGATTCATCAACCCCACCATTTGGTTTGACTGTACCATATGCACATCATCATGAAAGAAATGGTCAGGTTGGGGTAACTGGAAGTCATCCACAACCAACTCCACCTCCTCTTGGAAAGCAATTTAATGGCCCTGTACATGTTTCACTTGATTCATCAGGTGAATCACAGGCACGAAATGGACGGCCTAGAGTAGATGCCCGAGGAAGGAACCAGTTACTGCCACGTTACTGGCCCAGGTGCACTGATCAGGAGTTACATCAGATATCTCTTGAGTATCCTTTAAGTTACAAATTAGTGTGTTAGTTTATAATTCTCTAATGCATTAGCTTCTCCAATTATGTCTGATTACCATTAAGGAAGTTATGGATCCTTGACATTATTTCAGCTCTAATTCAGTTATAACTCCATTGTTCCAAAAAACGTTGAGTGCTAGTGATGCTGGGCGAATTGGGCGTTTAGTGCTACCCAAAAAATGTGCTGAGGTTAGTCCAGAGATTTCTTTCTTTAAACAATTAGTAGGGGAAAAAGGGTACTTTTGGATTCACTATTGCTTTAGTTTATGCTTCATGTTCAAGGTAAATTGAATTTTGCAAAAAGGCTATTGTGATTGTACACTATATGTGTATGGCAAGCTTGTAAAACATGACGTGACTCTTCAAAAACACTTGGATTCTCTAAATTTTTCCACTGTCCATGTTTTTGTCATGTCCCATGTTAGATGTTTTTTCAAGGCATTCTACTACACACAATGTTTTGCTTCTTGCTAGACATGTCCATTAGCATATGCAGCCAACTTAGATAATAATTATTATTGTAGGGTCATGTAGTAGAGTGCTGTATTTTTCCTTGTATTTTGCTTGGAAAGTCATGATGATAGTAAGATTGCAGAAAATGGGATGGGTGAAATTGCATTCACGGGATCAGGATTGAGGAGTAGTGTCTTAGTAAGAACTGTAGAGTCAAAATCAATATATTGGTGAGGCAGCGTGATCTTGTCCCTAGAAACTGATCAAGTGAACTGCAAACTAGTCAAGTACATCCCCTTACAGGGATACTGGGAAAAGGCTCGAGTGTAGTGTAATGCATTGTAAAATTGGACTATGCTTACTGTGAATTGGGTATTTTGTAAGAATATATGTTTTGAAAATCCGGCTTTTTTAGTATAAACCAATCACAGGCTCTCGCATAATAGCTTACTTTTGGAAGAAATAAAGTGGTTAAGTTTAAGAATTTGATCCTGGCTGACCCCCGTTTGGCATAATTAAATTGGATTACCAATACAAGGCGTACTGGGCGCATGCTTTATCCTCCTTCAAGTCTAAATTCGCTTTTGCATTAGCGTGCATGTTATGATATTAAGTCAATCTTGACCTTTCACATGATCGTTTCAACTTTTTATATTGTTTGAGATATTAATAAACCAATCGGGAATCTTTATTAGAGCCTCTATGCTCAGATGATCATGAATTTTGTCCTTACCGCGCTTCCTACTCAATGTCCTTCATGAATTCTTTGCTTTGTCCACATTTAAGCCCAAAGGGCTTTTTTGTGATTGGATGTGATAGAGATATTAATAAAACTACGCATGAGCTTGTACTTTGAACTTCTGAGTTGAAACAGTTTTTGTCAAGATAAATGTCCTTGACAGCAAGAACGTTTTTTTTTTGGGGGTTTGTCATGCATTCATGCTTTAAGAAGATTTCGTTCACTCCATTTTCATTCTCTTTATCTAAATAGGGTCTTTATTTTTTATTTTTTTGTGGGGTTAAAATAGGGTTTTTATTTTATTTAAAAGAACACAGAAGTACATATGAAAGAAAATAGTTTTATTATATGGCACAATATAGTCATGCTGTATCTTCTGACTACTAGATATGGTTATTCAGCTGTTACCATCAGATACAATGCAATTTATATATCCATGTGCATGTCGCATTGCACTCCATGAAGTAAAAGAACGGGTTGATAGCAATGGTGGTTGAGTTGAGTGGAAAGTGGCTCGATTCCCCTTAAGCAAGAATGAGGGTTTAGGGTTTAGAGGAATTGGACAAAATAATGCTTGAATTTGACCCTATAGTATGGGATATCAGATAATTGTATAAATAAAAAAGAACTAGTTGATGTCTGAATGATATAGTTTATTTTTAATATATAGCTTGATTTACCGTATACTTGTAATCTTGTAAAAATATTTGAGTGTCCTTCTTGTTATTCAAGTGCAGTTTCAATAGTGAGAGTTTTAATCTAAATAATTTTTGGATTGACGCGTGTCAGTGCCAGTACTTCATGGGCTTCAGTATAATTTAATTGAAGGTTATATAATACTATGCAATTTTCAATGTGATAGGCCTACTTTCCACCAATTTCCCAGCCTGAAGGTTTGCCACTTAAAATCCTCGATGCCAAAGGCAAGGAATGGATATTTCAATTTCGCTTTTGGCCCAACAATAACAGTAGAATGTATGTTTTAGAAGGCGTAACTCCATGCATACAGTCCATGCAATTGCAAGCTGGTGATACAGGTAACATGCCATACTGAAGGCAACTCATATATTGGAATATATGATTCAATACTCTTGGTCCTTGCTTACAGCATTTTCATGTGTTGGAATGGCTTAAACCTTCCTAGCCATCCCTCGATTAATTTAGAGTTCTTCCACTGAAATCAACGCTGCTTCATTTAATTCACATGATATTTTTACTATAAATTGTGTTTTGTGTTAAAAGCATAATAGTGCTCCGTTATTTATGCTTGTCCACAGGTAATCAGTTCTTCTAGATTTAAAAAATCAAAGATAAGCCTGCATTGATTCCTGTTGTCTTATGATCTAGTGCTTATGAGTTAAAAATTATCTTGTTTTGTCTTTTGTGGCTGATTTGAATTTATTTCGGCAGTAACATTTAGTCGGTTGGAGCCAGAGGGGAGGTTGGTTATGGGATTTCGAAAGGCTTCAAGTTCTACCCAGTCTGATCAGGTATGATCTTGGCCAATGCCAGAGTATAATGATATTCTTCGATGTAATTCTATTTTTTAGAGTGCCAATTATATGTTTAATTGAAGGCCTTCTTGCTAACTTAACTTCAGTTGGATGCCTGTACTGAAAATTATACACATGAAATTGGTTTTAGATTGTAACTGATTTTCACCCTTTAAATTGCATGAAAGACAATTAGATAATTCCTGAAAATAGGACTTAGACACACCATAAATCACATGGTTGACAGAGACTGAACGTTTTAAAATGCCCCAGGGAACTTTATGACTTAACTTGTGCCGCATTTGGATTTCAGAATAGTAACTATGTCTAAAAATCTGATTGTAGATATTTTATAATAAATAAAAGAAGGCGTCAATTTGATATAGCAGTGCGTCTTTTTGTTGTTACTTTGTTACACATAATTTATCCATGGATACAGAGTTTGCGGGATGCTTACTTTCAACTGAAAACTTACATGTGTTGCCTTTGTATTTCCTTTTAGCAGGACAATGAAACAAACAAGACTGGAAATGGATATTCTGCACATGGTGAAGTTAGTATTATAAAATTAATTTTATAGTAACGATAATGTACATAATTTAAGAAATTCTCCAACTTGGTTGTATTTTCATGTGCTATGTAGGTTGAATTGGATCCTAGCTCATGGTCTAAAGTTGACAAATCAGGATATATAGCAAAAGAAGCCCTGGGGAGCAAATCTTCCGTTTCTAGGAAGAGAAAGAGTAGCGCTTTGGGTTCAAAGAGTAAGCGACTAAGAATTGAAAATGAGGATCTAATAGAGTTGAATATTACATGGGAAGAAGCTCAAGGCCTGCTCCGTCCCCCTCCTAACCATGTTCCCAGCATTGTGGTGATTGAAGGTTTTGAATTTGAGGAGTATGAGGTACGTTGGTCTTGTTTCGCTTTAAATGATTTCTAATGGGGAACATCATTTTATTTTTTTAGCGAAAAAACGCTGGATGGCAAATTTTGATAACATCAATGCATCATGTGGTGCTGAACAGAACCACTGAAGTTTTTAGACCTTGTGACTCTGGAAACTTTCATTTCCAATTTTTAGTGATGACGATCTAGGATAACAATCTTAAACCAAGTTCTCGGACCTGTTTTTAGAGTGCGGTGAACACAAATCACCAACCTTCCTTTTCAAGTGTTCGTGTTAGGAACTGAAATATGTAAGTAGAATAAGAGGAGAGAAGTCCCTATTAAGTTATGAAATCAAGTATAACTTAATAAATTAATAAAGATGGAAGGAAAATCTCTATTAGAGTGTGAGCAAGGATCTTAAACTCATATAACTAACAAAGCCTTTAATAAAGAAAAGAGAGACAGGATCTTGCTTAACTTCCCTTTACTAGCCAATACTCAAGGAGAATCTCCAAAAGTCCAAATAATGAAACTCAAATATTATTCATTCAAGGACTAGCTTTAGAGGAGCCAGCCTATTTATACACAAAGGTCATAATAAAATGACCTAAAAATAATCCTAATATCTCTAATCAAATATTTGAATATTTGATTCAAGATAAACTAAGATAATCTAATTTAAACATTCAAAACCCTAACATTGACTTAATAATAAACAAATCCTAACTGAGATATTTATAAATAAAATCTCTTCATTATTTATAAAATAAACTAATAACTCTTAAAAATATTCTGAGAGATCAATCATTAACTTTATTCACAATACAATGATATCTGGTACTCTATCAGTTCGTAACCAATGATGGGCATATGCTTTCCACTTGCACAGTAATGTTGCATTTCCAAATGGCAATTCGGATGTGGTGGCTATGATGCGGGAAATATAGTTGGTTGACAATGAAGTTTTAGCGGGGTGAAATATAGTAAATCTAACTTGCAGTTTTAAGAATGATGAAATGATTTATTGGAAACTAACTGAATTAAAAATTTAGGAGGATGGGGCCATGTGAGAAGGGAAAGAAAATGGAGGAGAGGATTTAATCCGCACAACTACTTTTTTCTAAATCTATTATTGTTGCCTTGGTGTCTTCTAAAGATTTGGGGATCTTCATGTGTTGTAGAGGCCCTTATGCTGGCATTGTTGTTACAGGATGCTCCAGTGCTAGGGAAACCAACAATTTTCACTACGGACAGTGTTGGGTAAATCACTTCTCCTTGACTATTTTTTTTTCTTGGCCTGAATCACTTTTCCTTGATTAGTTACATATGAATACATTTTTATCAATCTGTTAATATGATTGCGCACTTTTTCCAGACGAAGTGGGAAATTTCCTGTTCTATAGATCGCATTGCTGATTGAAAGAAAAGGAAAAATTGTTCTTGTTAATTTAATGTGTAAATTCATCCCCAGTAATGAATATTATGTGTGCCAGTGAAAAGATCCAGTGGGCTCAATGTGAAGATTGTCAAAAATGGCGCAAATTACCAGCTAATGCTCTTCTAACATCAAGATGGACATGTTCAGATAATCCATTGGACCCAGAAAGGTACAAGATATATCTATTGCTTTACTTAATTTTGGTCTCTCATGCTGTCCATAGTTTTTTGTGCGCCAAATTTGCATGGAAACTTGGTTAGCATTCTCAGAATAATACGTTTCAGTCAGGACATTCATGCTGATCATAATTGTGTTAAGTGTGATGTCTGATGCCCTAGAAGTGTATTTAGTGTGATATACGATGCGCTGGAGGTTGTTTCCGTAAACCTCAAATATATATTCCTAGATTCTGGATAGTACCATGGTTTCTGACCATTAGGGGGAGGGATGACCTTTATATCCTTGATTTATTTTATATTTATTTGTCATTTGGTGGGAGTGAAAATGGAAGGAGCTCAGGAGAGGGAGATAGGGTTCTCTTGGGAGTTGGTGGAGGGGGGGATTTGCTATTCGTCTTTTTCTACTTGACTTGTTTCTTTATCAGTTATACTAAGCACACTATTAATCTACCCTGGCAGCCTCATGACGTAAAGTTCATACTTTTCTCAGTTATAAATCTATGCTAATCTGGCCATTTTCGTCTTTTGGTGAATCCTCCATGCCTCCAGATCATGTTCGGCTGCACAGGAGTTGACAGCAGAACAGCTTGAAGATTTGCTTCCCCCTTGTAATCCAGGTTTGATTTGCATGATTTCTTGAGTCTTCTATGTCTTAATTTTGTTGAGGCTTTTTGGATGTAGAATCCTCGTCAAGTCGTCATACATCATAGATGCCCTCTACGGAAAAATGGCAGAGCTAGTATTTGACAAATACTCTATAATAGCATAATATGAAATAATGAGAATATTTTGAAGGTTAATGTAATTTGGGAGATGTTATTCCTACCCAAGATTTTATTTTCATTTTCAACAGATGCATCCAAGAAAATGAAGACCGCCAAGCAGGATCCTGATAATGTCGAAGCTTTGGAAGGACTTGACACTCTTGCTAACTTAGCTATCTTGGGAGAGGGGGAGGCTCTCCCAGCATCTGCCCAAGCCACAACAAAACACCCTCGGCATAGACCTGGCTGCTCTTGCATTGTTTGCATTCAGCCTCCTAGTGGGAAGGGGCCCAAGCATAAGCAGACTTGCACATGTAATGTTTGCTTAACAGTGAAGCGCCGTTTCCGTACCTTGATGTTACGGCGTGAGAAGAAACAATCAGAGAGAGAAGCGGAGACGACACGTAAAAAGCAGCAGCCCCTGCCACCTCAGCCGCCACCACCTATGTCGGAGATATTGCTTGATGATTCTTCCCTGCCTTGCAGTAACACAGGAGATAGTAGTAGTCCTAATCAGAACAGGGAGGGCAATGAAGCTTCTGATGATGACCCTAACAAAACAAAGTCATCCGCATCGCCATTTAAAGGCCAGATTGACCTCAATATTCAGCCAGAGCGAGAGGAAGAGTTGTCTCCCAGTTCAGATTCTGGAAGTATGATTAAGATGCTCCATAATGCTACTGAGAGGTATCTGAGGCAGCAGAGTATGGTGAACTCTTTCGCCGGAGATACCACAGGTGGACAGTCGCAGGAAGTTGGAGACGACGCGATGGAAGAGAAACTCTGCAATGATGTAGCCCTTGGCAGTAGTAATCATAATTCTGACAAGGAACATGCCCAAACATTGTCTATGAACGTGTGAGCAGCTTCGAGCGAGATGATCTTGCAAAGCTACATTGGAAGTGTCGAAATTTTGTGCTGTACATTTATCCACTTCGGCTTCTTGCTTTTTTCAGGTTTGTACAGAAAGAGCGGTAGGGGAGAAAAACGAGCAGGTGGAAAAACCAACAATTTATTCTAGTAATATAAGTGGACAACATAGCGGTTTGTGTAGGGAAAAAACACACTGAAAATGCGGGTGAATGATGTAGCAAGTTGAAGCTATTTTCATTTGTGAGTTCACCTTGCCACCATTATTCGACAAGGAAATTGTAACTAAGCTTAATTTGTTCTTCCATTCTTATCTTTAGCTCAAGAAAAGTTTCTGATGATTTTAATTTACTCTTGCGGCTTTGCTTGCTTAACTGGAAGCAATAGGATGTATGCTCAGAAAGTTCCAATGTTGTCTTGTGGAAAGCTTAATTTAACTATACTGAATAATGGCAATTGTTAGTTCAATCCTTAAATCACCAACATCACTTGCTGTAATCAGAATTCTGATAATATGATGTCTAGAGTCAACAAACAAATACTCATGGGATTAGCTAATAATTGCCCATATAAAAAAAATAATTGTTGTGTAAAATCTTATTGGGTTCTAGAAGTACATATATTCTTGATGATATTTATTTATACTGCTAGTTTATCAGAAGTCACGCTTACAAGTCTGATGATCTGATCTGTCTAATTGTACTGTAGTTACTGAACAGACGAGGTGAACAGGCAATATATATATATTCTTGCGAGATGAGGAAAGCTGTGGTGCGTTTGGGGATGTTATTGCCTTATGGGTGTTTTGGGAGTCTTGTCCTTGTCCATTGAAGAAGAAAAGATGCAATAAATAGTGGTGTGGGGGACTAAAGCACGCAAGGAGAAAAGTCAGAGAGAGAAGGGGGCAGCGAATTGGGCATTAAATGCACTGAAGAATAGTAAATGGAACAGGAAGGGTTGGTTTGAAGTAAAGCGGGATGAATGAATGGATCAAGCACTTTATCAATTTAAATTATGGAATCCAGAGAGCATTCAGGGAGAAGACATTTGGAATTGACCTTTAAATACATGCCATGAAGAGATAAAGATAAATGCTAGTATTTTCCTATGTGATTTGTACCCTATTCTTGCATAATGCATTAAATTAATATAATTTTCCATATTAGAAAGGTATTAAAAAATAATTATTAATTATTCTACAAATTTCTTATATTTAATGAGTAAAATTAAAAAAAAATTCTAATTATCTATAAGTAACTTATATTTAAAAATAAATTTTTCTTTTAAAAATAACTTATATATAAAAATAAAATGATAATCAATAATATAGATGTCAGACTTTATAGTGTAATAGTGGCATTAAAACTCCAGTGGAAGTCACGAATGGGGTGTATTTATTATAAGGGAGAATCGTACTAAGTCCTTGTAGAAGATAATTATTTTTAAAAGAGTTATATAAAATTATCAAAATAATTGAATAGTCATAAAAAAATTTAAAAATAATTTTTTTAAATTATGAAATAACATAATTATTCTTATTATAATAAAACGAATTTCAAGGTGAAAACATGATTTAGATTTTATTATAGTAAAGACAATTGTAATATTTTATAATTTTAAAAATTACCCTAAATATCTTAAAATTATTTAGTTATTTAATAATTTAATATTATTATTTTATAATTAATTATTTTCTACAGTATTTCAATATAATTCTTTTTATTTATAACTTCAAGCAATTGGTGTATATCAGAATGTCCCTTTAAATAGAAAAAGAAAAAGAAAAATCAGTGAAACAGTTTTTACTTGAAAATGTTATTAATCAGAAACCCCCGAGTTTGTCCAACAAAAATTTTAAATTAAGACTTTTTACTAATTTTCATGAAATAGGGGCTAGGCAATGCGGAAAGCCATAAATGCAGAACAGTAATGCAGTGTTTTTGAGTTTTATCCCTGCAAGCCCATTTATAGGTCTCAGTAGCCTTCTGTCCACGTCGCACGTGCCCTCTTCTTCTGCGCCTAGCTCTCTCCCATCTCCAACATCACAACACGTGTTCTTCGGTACTCTTGGGCCTCAGCACCTCTTATATTTTGGTCAAAACACATTAAACATCACCATTCCTGATCCATTCATCCACTGGCATATCCAGCTAAGCGACGGTGAGTCAGATTCAAATATAATTAAGGTAAATTTTGATAAATCGGATAAACAATTAAAAAAAATCATTCTTGATATAACAAAAAAAATTAAGAGTTTAAAAATAAATATTCCTCCAATTTTTAATATAATTTTTTAATTAATTTAATTTAATTAAAAAATTAATTACATTATTTAATATGATATATTTTTTTAAAATATTTTAATCATCTTTTCTAATTTTCTTTCTTTATTTTATTTAATTATTATTGAAAGAGTATAAATATAAGTAATTTGAGAAAAAATTAATAAATATATAAAATATAATTTATATTTAAGACTAAAATTAATTTTTTAATTAAACTATATATTAAAAAGTAATTAATTTTACCTATGGTAATTGAATTAAGTGAAAGAACATCTTATTGATGGAGAAAAATAACTCTCAAGGAGCTATTTTCAAAAGCACAATTCCACATATTTTACTTTTTATGTAAAGCAAATAAATGCGAATAGAGTCTTAGAAAAATAAGTCAAAAGCATCTGTGTGAAAATTTTATTGAGAAGGAATACTTGAATTTCAACTACTTAACCTCCTTTTTTTAAGTATCAATAATATATTTTTAATTATATATAAATATTTTTTTATTTAATTAATGGCATCCCTATATTTTTAAGATCTAAAACGTGAATTTTTTTTTATCTCAACAAGTACATTTTTATTGGTGTACATAAATATTTTTTTAAAAAAATTATATATAATTAAAGAAGAACTATATTTGTTAAAAATAAGTTATAAATTATCTCTTTGACAAATAAATTTTTTAAATAAATTTAATTTTTAGGATCAGAAGCTTTATATCATTGCCAAAAGATTTATTTCACTTCATTTACTTTTGGTTCAGAGGATCCAATTAAACGGACTGCGCTTACTAAGTTACCTAATCTACTTGATTATGACAACGCATTAATATTTCGAATTGTGAGACAGGAAAGTAAGAACATACTTATTTATAAAGTACAAAAATAACTTAAACGGTTCGGTATCGTTTAAGCGAGATTTTGAGTTCGAGCCTTGACGAATGCAAAAAATCTCTGTTAGGAGACTCACCCACCATACCCAGGTACCCGACGCGGGTCGAATCTAGATGTAGTCGGGATAAAGCTCTAGTGAACCGGGTGGGTAACTAAAAAAAATAATAAAATACAAAAATAAGATTTTACTTGCGTTTGAATAATTTTGGAGGAAAAAGAAAATGATACAGGGGAGTTTGGAAAAAGGTTAAAACAAAATATTATACCTGAGTCATAATCCACAACGAGGAAACAAATCATTTCCGTTTTCCAAAAATATAAACGGCTACAATTTATTTTTATTAATAATCGTATCACTACAACTTCATCTTTTTCTCCGATAGACAGACTCAAACTCATCTTACAACACAGCCAAACCAAACAGTCATGCAACAATTTTCTTAACAAAATTTATCTTGAAATTTCTTTGACCATAATTATCTAAATCTTCTTTTTGTTATTTTAGTAAATCCATAAGTCAACAAGTCCAATTTTTTTTCATGGATAAGAAATTACTTACTAAACTGAAGATTTTTTTTCCTTAGTTGACTTAAAATGGGAAAAACATAACCTAAAGTAGGCAATCTCGTAAATCTTCTATAAACGCTCTCTGAATTCTGGTGTTATGCCCTAATTTTAATAGAAAATTAATACCAAACCCACTTAAATTTTTTCATAAAAGAAAAAATGCAATCTAAAAAATTTCAGTTCATCCAAATTTTTTGTACTCCTTGAATATGAAAGGGAGACAAATGTTTCAGAGGATAGAAAAAACAAGACCAAGTCATACAACAACTCAAGAGAATGGATTTTAAAGCACAAATCTCATTCTCTTATTGTGAATACCGATAATGTTGGAGTATCTTAAATTAATGATTTTCATCCCAAAAATAAAAGTAAAAAGAAGCAACGACACTTGTAAAATTAAGAGCAAACTAAGGCTCATTTAGCTCTTAATTAATATGGTTCTTGGTTTCAATTAAGCCTCTAAAAGGTTCAATCCTCCCTGCAGGCAAAACAAAGAGAGGAAATTTCACCTCAACGTCTTTGTTGGTGACAATTGGTTTAGCTTTTGTCACCAAAACCTTCCTCCTCCTCCTCATCATCACCCAAATTTGATATAATCATCGTAAACCCAGAAAGGCGGATGAACCATTTTTTTTTAACCTTTTTTTAAGTTAATTTTTTGTATATAACACAAGTTCAGGATATTTCTGTCACTGGAGGTATTATTATTCTTATTTACCCAGAACAGAGAAGAGAAGTAGGAAAGAAAAACCCATAATTGAAATTGAAATCATTACAAAAAAAATTTGTAAAAATGAACGATCTAATCTCAGGGTCCTTCAAGAAGTACACAGACCTGAAGCAACAGGTTTACCTGGACGATGTGGAAGCAGGGAAGGAAAGTGTAAACCTGGACAAGTTCTTCGAGGATGTGGAGAATGTGAAGGAGGACATGAGATCTGTGGAGAAACTGTACAGGAAATTGCAGGATGCCAATGAAGAGAGCAAGGTTGTTCACAATTCCAAGACCATGAAGGATCTTCGTGCCAGAATGGACAAGGACGTTGAACAGGTCCTCAAGCGGGTCAAGATCATAAAGGGCAAGCTTGAGGCTCTAGAGAGGTCCAATGCCGCCCAGAGAAACGTTCCCGGCTGTGGCCCCGGTTCGTCGGCTGACCGGACCAGAACCTCCGTGGTCAGCGGGTTGGGGAAGAAGCTCAAGGACTTGATGGATGACTTTCAGGGTCTCAGAGCTAGGATGCAAGCTGAATACAAGGAAACAGTTGAACGCAGGTATGATAAAACAGAACATGTCATGTGATATATATAATCATTCATCAATATGAATATAGTAAAGGAAATCATTGAACCGAAAATGCAGGTATTTCACAATCACAGGAGAGAAAGCAGATGAAGATACCATAGAGAACTTGATAGCAAGTGGGGAGAGTGAAAGCTTCTTGCAGAGGGCCATTCAAGAACAAGGGAGGGGTCAGATAATGGACACCATATCAGAGATTCAAGAGAGGCATGATGCAGTGAAGGAGATAGAGAAGAATTTGATTGAGCTGCACCAGGTGTTCTTGGACATGGCGGCTCTGGTGGAGGCTCAGGGCCAGCAGCTGAACAACATAGAGAACCACGTGGCGCATGCTAGTTCGTTCGTGAGGCGAGGTACCGAGCACCTTCAGGAGGCAAGAGAGCACCAGAAGGAGTCCAGGAAGTGGACCTGCATTGCCATACTTCTTGGACTTGTCCTCATCATTTTGCTCTTGTTCCCCATCTTGCTTCAACTTATGCCTCACTTGTTGATGTAGGATGGAGATAATAGAGCGTGTGTATATGGATCATTTGAAGAATTTTGAGAGTAGTTTTCATCCCCAAAAAATGCTTCTCAGATTTTGTATTTTGAAACATATAGAGATTCCTAGACAGACTCATTTGAGAATGTCTTGAGAGAATGTTCTTACTGTGAAATTAGCGTTATTTTTATGCCTTGGGCAAGAAGGCATGCCTGGAGCAGTGAAAAGAAGAGTTTGGCGATTTCACGTTGAAAAGAGAGAGATCATTCTGAAGACTTCATCTCAAATTCTTCAGGTAGATGGCCTTCCTCAGCCCAGAAAACTATATAGAAGAGAGCTAGTCTACAATTTAGATTCCTATCCACTTGTAATAGCGATGTTGTAACAATAGCTTGACAAACATGTTCTTGAAATGTAAACACATTTGAAACAGCTTTCTTTCTTTTCACCATTTCCTCTGTTTACATCTGCTGTTCTTACCCTTTTCACCTGTACAGTGATTATTCTATAAATATTTGTATTGAATGTATCTTTAGGCTGCTTCTCTTCTTCACACATATTAGTGTAGTGATATAAGGTGTTCTTTTTAAGCTTTCAACATCAGACTGAAGTCTTATTAAGATGACTATTTTAGCACTTCATTGCTAACGCCACATACAATCAACATCAGTTTGACTGTAATTCATCTTCAATAACATATCCTTCTACTCATGCTTCCATCATAGCTCTGAATCTGATCGAAGTTAAGTGTCATTGGTGGGTTGTTGCCTATAAATAATAATCATGACCTTCATTAGTAACTTAGTTCAACGAGGTAGAGAAAGAGAAAGGGTACTAACTTTTGGGCATAAGCTTGGTATATCTGCTCAAAAAAGATCAGAATAATCATTGCATGATGGAAAAGTTCTGAGGGTTTGAATATGTCTTGCGCACATGCATGCTCTCAATTATTTGGACATGTGGTTGTAATAAAGTTAAACTAAAACCCTTCTAGAATATATCAAATCAAGGTATGACGACAGACAACTGTTCTCTAACCCTTCGCAGAAGTACATGGAAACTCAAACCAAAGAATACAAGGACGAAACAGAAGCTTAAAGCTCAAATCATACTATGAAATAAAAGCTTTAATGATCAGCATAGAGCCATATAATGGCAATATTCAGCCTTTAAAGCGTATAAGTTATCACCAAGTAGCCAATTCCTCTCGAATCAACAAGAATAGTAATAAACCCAACAAAAAAAATATAAGACCACCAGAACAAAAGGAAATTTCAACATTATTTACAAGCATCCCCCACTCAATCATGTACCAGCATTGGGTAGAGCTGCCATAAAGGAATTATAAGAAGACTCAAGATCAAAGTGAAGCTGCCGAGCTTGTTGCTCTGTTAACTCATCTGCTGCCCCCATCTTGGCTAGCCTCGCAATCCATTCCTTCATTTTGATCTTCCCTTCAAAGTCCGGTGGCAAAATGCTCAACTTATTCAGTGAACCATAAAGGTCTGAGAGCAAAGGATGGACCTGATCCACAGCCACCATGTTAAGCTTCAAGGAATCCATGGCTGTTATAAAATTTTGCACACACTCTGCAACAATGGCAGCTGAGGTAGATGCAGAAGAAGCCGCAGCAGCTCGATGCTCGACGGTTGCAGGGACCCCGGATACCACAAGGCGGTTGATAGCCGCCGGGCAATCCATCTTGTATGTATCAGCAAATCGCTCAATGTTAGGCACAGTATCCTTGAGGGTAGATGCCAAAGTTTTGAAATGGGCTATTAGCTTCTGGCATTCTACTTCGTACTCCTGAGATGAGATCACATCTCGAATATAGGCCTTCTCAAGCTTCTCAGTGGCCTTGATAATGGCATAGAGCTCCGCAAAGTTCTCGTACATTTCTCTCTCGCGCTTGTCGCTCCAAAGCTTGACCTCCATTTTTTACAGTGCAAAGAGGATGAGAACGGTATAGGTAATGCGAGGCTTTTGTGATAGTGGAGGATTGGAGAAGAGGACGGGACACGCGCAAAGAGGAGGGTCCTTCTTTACTGAAGAAAAACCACAAATTGAGACATATTATAGTGAGAAATCTGCTTCTAAGATTACAAGCACAGATGGAATCTAAGCTCAATATATCTCAAAAATGAAAAAAAAAGAGCTGCTGCTCCAAAATCACAACTGCAAATAAATAAAACAATAACACATAACGCCAGAAAAACTCCAAATACAGTAACCTCCCTCCCCAGTTTCAGGATCGAGTTGAAATGGTCAAAATAATAAACCAGCTACAACCTTCAGCTTCCATGGGCACCTATGTTATTGAACAAGAAAGCAAAGAGGAAAAAAAGGTAAAAAAGCATCCTATAAATTTCTGGGTCTCTTTCATTTACCTCGAACATCCTCCACAACCTAAATGAATAAGGGGAACAATGAATAACATTCAGGAACCAACATAATCAGACATCCAAATCCAATCACCAAAATCAGAAGAAACCCGATGAAATCCAAAAATTTTAAATCACGAATCTCAAGATCGTTAATCAAAACAAACATTTGCACAGGTTGGGGGCAACTGCACTCGAGCATCGTAATCGTGAATATCGATATCTACAAAAAGAAACAGAAATAGAGATGGAGAGAGAGAAGCTAGGGAAGCAGAGGCTTACATACAGGAACCGAAACGCGTTTAAGAGAACTGTGAGCTCGGTGGCTCTAAAGAAGAGGAGAATTGCGAACGTGACAACCCGCGGTACAGTCTGAGAGAGAGAGAAAGAGAGAGAGGGAGCGGGGTTGCGTGTGGGCTCGCACATATTATTATTACTGCTTACGGCATCGACGTGTAGCAGTTGGAAAGGAGCACTCTTCCTTTTGGGACAACGTCACTTCAGGACGCAGGATGAGGGATATTGACACAAATTTGTGAAATATCACACAAGGACCGAGAGGAATTTGAGAAATACGAAAAAGAGGAAGGATAGTGAGGCATTTAATAAATCTTAAAAGATGAATATTAATAATAAAATTTAAAAATTAAATTAAATATTACATATACAAGATAAGATAATATGATGAATCTCATAAATATTAATCCAAACAAAATTTATTTAAAGATAATATTAGTTAAACATTTAAAAAGCCTGAAATGTACTATAAATTAAAACAAAAAAAAATACTACCACTTTTTGTTAAGCTTAGTTTTTTGTAAGTACAAGTATCATTTTATTTTTGAGATAATTTTATTTAAAATATTATTAAATTATTAAATAATAAATATATAATGAGATATGGGATGAAGAAAAAATGATGAAGCATTATCTTATCATTTTTATATTTTATTATTTCTAAGTTATTTGGGTTTATCTCTATTTTATTGTTATTATTTTTAAGATTCTAATTAAGATTATTAGTTTATTATTATTATTATTATTCATATAAGTAGTGTTATGGTTGTCAGTTATGAGCATACGTTGATAAATTATTGCTATTGAGATTATATATACTTCTCTCTCTTGACACTCTTCTTTGTTCTCTCTTTCCCGTCCTTTCTTTCTATTAATTTTTAACTCTTCCCTCTTTCTTCTTGTTTGACATTAATATGGGTTTGAAGCACAAGATTTGATGGCGTTAGAAGAAAGCCAGCCCTTGCTTCTGTGTTGGAAGTATTGAATGCATATTAAAATTTATAGTACTAAAAATAATGAGAATTCAAAATAAAAATACCAAAAAAACAATAACATCTTTCATTTATCGCGGATCCTGTTTTTTTTCACAAGTTCCCGGTCTTTGAGTGTCATTATTGCTCTTTTCAGGTCCTGATACGATATTTTCCATTTCTTCTTCCCTCCTTACCTTATATCACATTTCGATGCAACCGCTTCATGCCTTAGCGGTCCTTGGGCTTATCCTCACTCAAGCCCGATTATTTTTTTTGGTACAACTTAAGCCCGATTATTATTCAGTGGGCCCGTTGTTCAAAAGTCTGACCCAGTTATAAGCTTCTACGAGTATTTTCTTTTCTTAATATAACTTTCTTCGACCGGCGTCCGTAAGTTCAATTGACGAAAAAATAAAACATACGACTATTTAAAGTATATTCGAACCTTAGGGAATATCACTTTATTATGATTCTAGTCACAGTATTTGGGGAGGTATCCTAGCTCTTTGATACCTAAGTTTATACTTGAGGGTAATAGACAGTTCGCCCTGCCCGATATTGGTATCGCTTAGGAGGAAGAGAGATTTTATCCTACCCTTTTATATCATGGATGAGCCAAACCCTTTTTCAAAAATTCTTGTACAAAAAAAAATATATAACTCCCTTCTTTATGTAATGAGAGTCGACATAGATAATGGGCCTGTTTGATTTTGTTTCATACCATGGTTTGAAAAGGGTTTATGGCCCAAACCTTGATTTGGAAAATTTTTAAAACAAACAGTCATATTTATCCATAAGTGCTTTTAGAAAAAATCATGGTTTAAAACCATGGTTTTGAATAAGTTATTGAAACTAGATTTTGGAACAGTAAAAGAGTTTATAGATTATCTAATTACTATCCTACTCCTACTTTTTCTTACACCATCTCTCCTCTCTCCTACTTTTTCTTACACACTCTATACCCTCTCTCCTCTCTCTTCTATTTTCTCTACCTCTCTCTTACTTTTAATCAAATCATACCCTTTTTGGTAATTTACCAATATAAAAAGTTATTCTAAAAATAACTATTTAAACACTTATTTATTCATAACCATTTTTTTTATAAACTCTTATCTAAAAGCCCTTTTCCATAAACTGTTCATAAGCCCCTTTTTTTCATAAGCCTTTATTTAAAATCTTATCCAAACAGACTCAATAAGAACGGGTTCGTATCTCACAAAGACACTAGTTCAATTCTTACTGTTATTGTGAGAGCTCTTTTAGTAGACAATTTTATAAGTATCCTATACACGCACTCTAAACCCTAAAGCTATACCTTAATTTTGGAGATCAGTGCCTATATTTTTTTTTAAAAAAAACATTCCTTCTTTCTTATCAATTTCACCCCGGGGTTTTGTGGAATGTTCCATATGAACATTCTGTCATGCTACGGGTTCGACATTTGGTACCCCTCCATTTCCATATATATCAAACTTCCTTCTTTCTTTTTTAACACTAATCTTCATCAAATTAGGTCTAATAAAATTGGGATTTGGAAGCAATGAATATTGGTATGGCTGAAGGGAATAGTCTCTCGTTATGTACAGAATTAAAGTTTAAATTTTTACTAAAAAAATATTTTATATTTAGTATTTAACATTATCTAAAAAAGAGTTGTTTAAAATAAGAGGATACATACATTTTGAATTTAAAAGAAAAAAATTGGGATTTGGATTTAACGCTTGAGGCCCGAAAAAAAATCGACCTGAGGCAAAGATATATGGATCAACAGGTTTTGAAGAATTGCAACTGATCTTGATCGGTGAATACTTGCAACCTTTAACCTCCTGTAACAATTATTTGCCAAAATAAACCACTGACAATTTTAGTTTGACATGTGCAAATGGAAATTGCATAAGGAATTTTTGTTCTCAACTTTAATTTTTTTTACCAATATCTCCATATTTATTACATTGAATCAATTACAATACATTGCCATATTTATCTAATATAAAATAAAAATATATTTATATCACACATTATAATTACAATGATATATATCTTTAATATATGATTTAATTAAAAAGTTAATATTTATCTTAAATATAAGACTTATTTTTTTATATTTATTAACTCTTTTCTAAATTATCCCTATTGATACTCAATAATAATCAAATAAAATAAGATGTTAAGGGTTTAAGGTTTAAAAAATACATCATATTAACTAAAATTAATTTTATTAATCTAATTAAATTAATTTTATTAATTTAATTAAATTAATTAGATAAATTATATATTAATAATCGGATAAATACTAAGTGGTGAGGGAGACTCGGGGAGTGAGTACGAAGGAGAAGGGTACAGGAGTGATATGGGCAGAATACATATAAAAAAAAAACATAACACATAATTAAGTAATTGATAGGACAAAATTGTTCATAGAAGAGTACTGCATATCATGCCGATGATTTTATAGTATACTAATATATGGAAAAGTTTTCATAAGTAAAAAATTAATTTCGTATATAACTTCATGTCAGTTAACTTTTACCTCTTTAAATAAATAATAAAAAAAAAGAGTCGACATGGCACCCTAAGTTGAAGAGTAAGAGTTACATCGCCCATAGCCTAATATGGCAGACACGGACGCCACACTAAGAATCTCTTCATTATTGTTGGACTTTACAAGTTAATGGAAAGACAAAAATAAAAGAGTACATCATACAATAATATTATATATGGTTAAGATGTCAATTTATTTTTAAAATTGTTGCCCAAGAATAATGTTATCCCACTCGTTTGGTATGATGGAAATTATTTTTACTTCTGATATTTTAGATTATTTTAGCTCCATTAGAAAATATAAGAATTAAGATCATAGAAGTAGAAATAAATTTTTTTGGATGATTTTACCTCATTTATAAAATTTCTATACCACTTTAACTCTTTCTAAGTTGTAAAAAAAATTATTTTAGACTATTTTATTCTAAATTATAAAAAAAATATATCAATTTCATACTCATTTTTATCTTACTAAATAGACTTTTAAAACATATTTTTAACCTAATTTAACTTTCACTTTCTTTTCTACTTTCATATCAAAAAAAACCTTCTATTCTACTAAAATAAACCCTAAGTTGAAGAGTAAGAGTTACATCACCCATGACCTAATATGACGCAGACACACCACACACTAAGAATCTCTTCATTATTGTTGGACTTTACAAGTTAATTGAAACTTTCATAGAGATAAAAGATAACAAAAATAAAAGAGTACATCATACAATATTATATAGGTCAAAATATAAATTTATTTTTAAAGCTTTTGCTTAAGAGTAATCTTACTTAAAAAGTTTTTTTATTTTAATACTATCCTAAAAGTTTCAACACTATTAATATTGCCACACTTTATTAAAAAATTAATAATAATTATTAAAAAATTGGCATTCATATAGTTACTATTTTAATAGTAAAAGATAATATTACTATATTGTAACACTCTTGATGTGATCTTAAAATCAAAAACACTTCTAGGATAAAATTATTTTTTAAATAAAAATTTTTAGGATAAAATTATTTTTTAGACATATTATATATATATATATGTAGTCTTTTTATTATTTGTGTAGGCTAAACATAATTAGATTCTCTAATTATTTTCTTTTTTTATCTTATATTAATAATATTGTGCTCGAAACCATGACTTTTTACTAAGACAATGGGAAAAAAAGTAACAAATCAAATTAGTAATCAAAACATAAGGAACTATATTCCCCACATGCTGCATCATCAAAACAAGATACCCTAGATATCTTCAATGTGGTCAAACCAAAATTCAGTATATCAAACAACTAACGTACGCTTAGTCAAACACAAAAATAAATAGTTGAGAACCAAGATTGAAATTCACCTTCTTGGTTTTCTCATTCTCTTATTTCCCTTTGAATTTGGTCTTTCCCTATTCTTACATTTTTGCTACGAAGGAGTAATTTCTTCCTTCTTTCCCAGGAGCTATTTATTTTGTTTACCATATAGAGTAACATTAACATTAAGCTCTTTCCTAACATAATATATATCTTTATTAATAAAAATACATTTAATTTAAAAATAAACGAAGTGTCAAAAAATTCAATAAATTATTAAAAAGTCCTAAAAAAATTTGTCCCCACTGATTAAAGGGCCTAATTAAAATCCGCCAATGTTTAACATAAAACTTCACATTTTCATCTGCAAGGTATTGAAGATGGATACTTGCATTCCAAACAAATGGCGCCACAAGAAGATGACAAAGGTTAAAGTTAAATACAATATATCTAATTCTAAAAATACTTGGTTACGGTAAAGTAGGAAGGGGGCCGGCAAGGAAAGAAAATAATATATAAAGAAAAATAGTATTAAATTAAATAATTAGGTATCCATTCATATACAAGATGACCTATAAACTAATAAGCATTTTCTCGTACGACTTCTTTTTTCTTTTTACAAATTTTAATAAAATATGTTCAACTTCACTTTTGTATTTGACTATTTGGAAAATAAAATAAAGAGATTCAATCCATAACCCTAGTATTTATCTACTATCTAACCATCAAAACCTGACCCATAAACTTCTATGGAATTTTTTTAAAAAGAAAGATATTTTATAGTTTACTGTAAAATATCTTCCCGCTATACTTGTTAAGGGCTGCCATGGTTAATCATCTCCATGAACTGATTCCAAGACTCTTCCCTCTGTAACCTCATTTCTTCATTAAACTTCTGTATGAACTCTTCCGCGCGCCGGTTCAACTCGTCCTGACTCAGCGACGGCTCTTTCCTTGGTGGTGACGACGACGGAGATGGCTGATTCTTACGGTCCTTAAACGTCTCCGATTTCTTCACAGCCGTATCTTCCAGTGGGTCCACGTTTCCCAGATGTTCCCACGTGTCACTTTCCTTCATGTCCCTACTTAAAGGCATGGCCCTACCTTCTGTTATCGCCTTCCAAGTGTTCTCCAGCGTCTCATGCTGTTTCGGCTTCGCCACCCTCAACGACCTTCCACCTATCACATAAACGAAAATTAATTAAATTATATATTTTTTAAAAAATATATCTGAAACGAGTTTTTCGCTGCCTTTCTGGGAACAGTGACAAATACACCTATAGACGCCATTGTTGAACTCTGCTTTTTTGGAACGTAAAAATTTTCTCAAATTCGCTAAATGACAATATTAGTATCGTCGTTACTTACTGTACCTCGTTGGCGCCTTCGACGGTGTTGTCGATGACGCTTCAATTTTTCAAAAGTTTCGGAAGCGCCAAGAGGATTATACTTTAACGGTTGAAGTCAATTTCTAAAAATATAATAATTATCAGTCAGATCAGGGAGAGAGAGAGTTGATACCGTCCGGACTGGCTTTCGGTGGTCTCCGGGGACCAAATCTGGCGGAAACGAGAGGTTTCTCCGGCGGTAAAAGATAGTCCATGGGAATCTCAGGCGAGTCCATCCTATTCAACGGGGTCCACGTGGACTCTATTCCGTCGTCGATTCCTTTCTCCTCCACTTCTTCATCTTCGATCGCTTCTGAACCGTTCAACATGACGGCCTTCACTTCCAGAACCGGCGGTTCCTCTCTACGCTCATCCACGACCGGAAGTTCTGAAATCTCCGGCACCTGCGGAGACTTCAACTCGAAAGCAGTGACGGCATCGGCAGTGGAGTGCTGGAATCTGGAGGAAGCGACGATGCAGATGATGATGCCGTTGACGAGGACGTAGAGGTAGGGAGGCTTGAAGCACAAGAGGCAGAAGCTCCACATGACAGGCACGTGCTGTAAGAGCAAGGGAACAGAGGCTGTAAGTCCCAGAGCAGTGAACAAAACACCAGTGGAGATGGCTAGGAGTTTGAGAGACAGAATCCAGGCCATTTTTTCAGGTGACGGTGATGACGACGACGGAAGATTCAGTGTTTCGATGCTTAATATGAAGATGGAGAGCGTCTTAGAAGAGTGTAGGCGATTGTGGAGATATGATTAGTATAGGGTTGGTACGTGGGGGAGGATAGGGTACGATTTGGAATATTTATGGAAGGCGAGCATGGGGGATAAATTTGGGAGTGTGAAGTGGGACCCGCTCGTGTCGGAGCTTCATTTCAAGCTATAGAGGGCATTCTCATTCATGGTGGCCCACGAATTTTCTGCTAAAATAGAGAAAATAGTAGTAACATTGAAGAGTCGATATGGATGGAAGTGAGGAATAAAAGCAGGATGTGGTGGAGCCAGTCATAGAAGAATAGAAATCACACCTCCACAAATGTTAAACCCCTTTGATCTTTACCTTCTTCACTAAGCAATAAAAAATGGATTCAAAATTAGGGATGCTCACATGATTGGGATAACTCTGTCATATGTTTCATCCAGAGCAATTTTAAATTTAATTTGAGATAATTTTTTTAAAAATATTTTTATATTCAAGTAGACTCAAACTTTAAATTTTATATTTAAATATTTAAAGTGTCTTTTACTGATGTTTGTTAGTTTTTCAAATTAGTGTTCTATTCGGATGGGTCCATCATGAACAACCCTGCAATCGTGGAATCAATGATATGGAGTTGTAAATTGTAATCGTAAATTATTTTAACCTTTGCTTCAGGTTGAGGCACTCTCTTTGTCCGTCTATTTCTCCTTCTTTTTCACTTATTTTTTTTTTAAATAATTTACATAAGTTAAATTTGAGGGGTTCACTAGGATTAAGATATATTTATAGGCTCAAAAATATTTATAAAAATATTTATAAAATTTTTATATTTATAATAGGATTTAAATAAACTATAGATTATGAGTCAACTTTTTTATTAATTATATGAAAGTTTTTTGGCTCTCTTTCACTTGTTTAATTTTATTTGGTGTATAGTGTTTTGCGCGGGTGTAACTATCTGGATTGTGCTATTTTAAATGGCAAGTTATTTAAAACACGACTATATTTACTATAATAATATTCTAATTAACCAAATATATTAATAAATCATAAAAACTAAAAATAACTAATTTCTTATAAAAAAAACTCTGTATTTGTACATACAGTTAGGAAAATTACCCATGTTACATTCAATTAATCAAATGTAATAATTTCCACCTTGAAGGGTTCTGATTTTTAATTTTATCTTTTTTCCTTCTTATGATGCTAAGAAAACCCGGGACCATAATTAATAAATTCCCTACAGATAAAGTCAAATACATAACAAGACTATTGACTTATCCATGCATTTCCCATACACGTGGACGGATAACATTATGGCACCTACATATGCATGCATGGGTTTATATGTATGTATGTATGCATGCATGCATGCATGTTGTATAACTTTTTGTTTCGGGCAAAAAAGACTGAGACTTATTATTAACACAGCTTAATTACTTCTTGGTGGTGGGTCGCGGTTGGTGGGTCGCGATATGAATGATGAGGTGCCTGGAAAAATAGGGAACCGATTCATGTCACAGCTTAATATTTTTTAAAGTAGTTAGTTTCTAAGATAATTAATTTGAATTTTCGATTATTTGGATCATGTAACAAGAATTATTAAAACATAAAAATAAGAAATTCCCAAGGAACTGCCATATTTGCTTTTGTGATTATTTCTACACAAAATACTCTGCCACTATATATATATATATATATATATATATATATATATTAATCGATAGAGATAAAGCATCAATTTAAATCCTACGTCATAGATTATTCTGGTGAGTGGTAACATAAAACGCACATCTTGAACATAAAGGCTACTTCATTTGATAAGAGGTTAAATTAAAATTTTATTATTGACATGAGTATTTTATTTATAGACGATATATAAGTAATTCTATAAGATATTTTTTAAATTTAAAGATATGTCTTAATTCTAACTAATAAGGTCTCGGGATCTCTTTAAAAAAATAAGAGGCACATATTAAGCGTCAATAATTTATCTTAGGAGTTATTTAACAAATCACCCCATTAAAATTAAAGTACCTTTTTGTTCTTTTCCGTTGCCGGGACACGGTGGATGTCTCATAAGATGGAATACACAAACAAACTTTAGGAAATAATTATTTATATAAATTTAACAGAAGTTTTAGAGATTAAACAAATTATTATATCCATGACGAAAAAATAAAATGGAGAGAGATTATGTAAAATCAAGACAAAAAAAAATGACAAGGACGAATTAGGTTAACGGTTACAGTTAAGCCCGTTATACGCCGACATTATCCTTCCACTCGTTGTTGACTAATAGGAGTGTGCATGGACAGGGTTGGATAGGGCAGGCCCCATACTCGGTGCCCTACCCAAAAAAGCATGGGCTGCATTTTGCAGTCCGATGCCCGACCCTGCCCGGTAAAAGCCCTAACTACTTTGGACTGGACATAGGTGGGCTAGGCATGGGCGGGCTGGGCATGCCCAAGTTTTGATGTCATGCTCATGTTGTGAAAAAAATATGCAATTATGAACTTATAAAATAATACCATATTCATATGTCTTTAAGACTTAAATAATATCCATAATTCACTAAGAATAAAGCAACAAAAAGATAATAATTAAATTTTTGAAATCCATTGTATGTAAAAAAAAAGTCTTGAAGTCTAAGTAATTTGCAATTGTAACTTTGTATCAATCTCCCTAATATTGACAAAGATTAAGTATCTGAAAAAAATAAATAATTATAATTTATAATGTAATTATATGATGATTAGCAAAGTTAAAAAAACGAAAAAAAAATTAATATAGTTATAAATATTAAAAGATACAATTTACATACTTAACTACTTATATTTTTAAAATGAACCTCTAGTCACCAATAACTATCATATTTTCCATTTTAAGTGTAGCATTTAGGGGAAAAAGTAAAAAAAATAAAAGAAGTGGTGCTCATGGGCAGGGTAGGGCAACCCCCTGCCCGGTGCCCAGCCCAAAAAAAGCATGGGCTGAATTTTGTAGCCCGATGCTCAGCCCTGCCCTATATTTATTAGGCTGGGTAGGGCTATTTTATTGCGGGTTAAGCTGAGCATATCGAGTCATAGGCATTATGCACAGCCCTATTGACTAATAAAAGTCCAAAACTGACCCTGAAGTGAACAGACTCCTTTTTGTTGACTGCTTTAATGCTTATTATTTCCCAACTAATCACAATAAACGGTTATGCCACCGATATTACCCTAATAATTTATCCATTTCAAACTTTAAAACTTAATAATACATTCATAAAATTATTAAATTTATGGAGATAATTCCATAATCTTTAATTTATTTGTTATTTTATTAATAAAATGAATTATATATTTATGAATGATTTAAAGTTTACCCGGTTATTTAAACATAGAGCCCATTTGATTTAAAATATAAATACTCTAACAAAGTCACTTCATCATCTACCAAACACGAGAAAAATATTTTTCAAAATACTTTTTCATATATCAAATTCAAGGTTTAAAAGAGTCGGTTGACTATCTATTGGGTGTATTAAATTAGTTGTAACTTCTTATATATAGTTTGTGTGTTTATGTTTTGACTTCTTGTACTTATTTCCTTTGTTATTTTCTAAAATTGTCTTTTATAAAAAAAAATAGCACAAAAAAACCAAGGGAACACATGATCAATATCATATAATGCTATGATGTTAATTAATTAACATCGTACGTAATTATTACAATTTAAAGATATTATTTACGTGTAACTCAAAATTTAGATAAGTTTAAAAGAAAAGGAATTCTCCTTTCGGTGGACACACCCACTCTTATCAATATCATGATCGAGAAGCAACTAAATAAATTAACCCTATAGAAAATATGGTACTAGTGAGATTCTTTTTATACTATGTAAATATAAGGGCATTTTTAGAAAAGCAAACTCAATTCTTGACAAAATTAAAAACAATAATAACTTTTACTAAATATTCTTATTAAATATGAGGTAATTATTTTGTATTATTAGCTTATTTTGATTACCTAATATAAAAAAAATTAATTTATCTTATTATAAACGAAGACAATCAACATTCCAAAATATTTGTTCTCTATAATAAGAAAGTGAGAGTAATTTAATCTATAGTTACGTTGCAGTAGATGTGGATGTTACATCCAAACGTAACCCATTCAAATCAATTATTAAACCTTATCTCAAGTTAAATAATACGGGTCCCACCATATAGAAAAATTCAACAAATTTAATTAATAAATAATTAAATTGCAGTGGTGTGCATTCACATTCTCACTGGGTGTGATCCAACACGTACTCCAGTCGCATTTGCAAGCACATGAATACTTTTCTTTTTAATTAAGAATATGTATCTTATATTAGAGAAGCATATGGATAATTTTTAGCTAATAGATATATTAAATATAATTTTTATTATAAAATTAAAATGAAGTATATAAAAAAAGGCACGAGCCTACTGAAATATTTTGGGTAAAAAAGAAAGACCTTCAATTATGAAATTAGTTTAAAAGTCTAAACAATAAAAAGCTTCATCTTTAAGTCTCCGGAGTTGTTTTTGAATTAATAATATTTGTGTTGTTAAGTCCTAGTAGTGGTTTGATCCAATTAATAATACCTTTATTTTTTGGGAAAAGTTAGCTTATAAAAAGTTCATGTATGATTTTAAAATTATTCTTAAATAAGTATATTTTTAAATATTAAGGACATTTACACTCTTTTTATTTCTTAATGTCAATAACTACTAGTATTAATTAAATAATTAAAGGCACCATTTGAAAAATATAATAAAATATTAGAAAAGTATAATTTCTTCTTTTGCTTTCATTTTTTTTATTACTCGCCTGCATCATTCATTCTATTAGAGACAAACACAAATGATTGGGAGCGCCTCTCCTAAATTTCTTTAGAGGAAAAAATTGTACGTTTTTTTATTATTTAAAATTATAGAAACTTGTAGATTATTATTTCCTTGTAAATTATAAATTGTTTACTAAACTTGTAAATAAAATATATAAGGTGGTTTCTTTTCATATTAAACTAAAAATGATCTGTACATCAGCAAATTTCTCCCATTCATGCTTCAATTATATTATACCAAAACTGAGCCTTAATTTGTGGAATTAAATGCACACAACTGTTCTCCAGTTGGAAACATGGGAGTTGTTTGCCGACACTTATATTACTTTTTCTGTAACTTTTTCATTCTCCAACGTTCCTTCTAAACTACTCATGATTGCACAACACTCCAATTCTTCTTAATATATCCCCTCCTATCATAATTACAAGAACCATTTAATTTTTTAAATATATTAAAAAAATTAAATGGTTGTTTGCCCCTGAATATTTTTTTTTATTTTTTTTGGCCAAAAGGGGAACTGAATATTATTTTTATTAGCGATTCGAAGATGGTGACCTCATCAATCACATCGTTGATATTTCTGTAGGGAACTTGGCTGGATTTGGATTTACTACGTGTGGGAGGAAAGCGAGAGTGAGTAAGGTTAGTCAAATTTAAAGGGATTTGGATTTACTTTAGTATTTTGTTTCTTTTTGGAGCAAAGAAAAATTAACAGAATCGCATGGTGGATATTCCTAGTCCAGAAATTCCTTAAATTACGGTTTGATGTGTCCAAAAGCTACCTCTTTGGATTAGTTGTCTTAATCACTCTGTTAATTACCAGTCAATTTCTCGCGTATTACCCAGCAATAACCTCAAAAGCTAAAACCGTCCTCTTCCTTTAATTTATTTTTTAATGAGGGGAAGATTACATCTAGATTAAAGATAATCTTGACAAACCCAACTATTTACAAATGATAATCTATAAATATAGTACTATATGTGTTTATCTCATATTCTTCCAACTTTACATGAAACTCGCCTGATTCATCATGTACGTTAAGTGATCTTTAAGCAGTCATCTTTAAGGATAGACATCATTATTTGGTTATTATACCGATTAAAAAAATATTTTTTATTATGCAAATAATGATGTATATATAATATTAATTTTATTTTTTGACCTCATTGTTAATTAAACATATATTTATAATTTTTTTATTTAGAGATTCCCAAAATAATTTGATTTATAAAAAATATTTTTATTGTATTTTCTATTCCATTTCATCATATTAGTTTAAATATTAGATGAGATCTTTTTATAATCAAATTTTAAAAAATTTATACATTCGGATATGTTTATTAATTTCTTTTAGTAAAATGGTAGTTAAAACTTGGATTCGTCATGAAAATACCGTGATATAGAATAAGAGGGGGAAAGGGAACGAAAAAGAGAGTAGGCGAGGGATAAGAGAAAGACAGAATTGAGAAACTGAATAAACAGAAGGAAGAGGGAAGAACTTAAAGGGAAATAGGGAATAATCAAATATTAATATTATTTAATTTATAATTAAAGGCCTCTAATGGAAACAATTCTTAGTCTATTTACAGAGCTCTAAGCAACCTAACCTTAATTTTTAAGTAAACAATATTAAAAAAACTTCAATAAAAAATAATTTTAAAAGTCTAAACCTAATCCAAATCTAATATATATTTTATATTTATAGATCCACTTTTATGGAAAATAATATTTTTGTATACACCACTATTTCCTCTTGGTTACCTTGCTGAAATGTAGGAGCTCCCTTGGCTATTCTTTAATATTTCTCTTTTAATAAAATAATAAAATCAATAGAAATTGAGTCTTAGGGATTCATCTCTCACTAATTTTAGTTTAAGGCTTTAACATTTTGAATGGAAATAGAAGTATAGGAGTGGGAGTAAAAATAAAATTTGTTATTTTTTTTAATATAATAGAAGTCACTTCTATTCCTACTTTTAATATTTTGGGCATTTCAGTTATATCAAAAAAGTTAAAAATGAGATGATGAAAGTTAAAATAAAATATTTTAGATTATTTTACTAAAAATTATAAAATTATTGGATAATTTAAACTCTTCCTAAGTTATTAAAAAAATATTTTAGATCATTTTACTCTAAGTTATAAAAAAATATACATCAATTCTATACATATTTCTATCATACTAAATAAATTTTTAATATATAATATGCATAACAATCTTCCCCTTTCTAACATATAAAATTCCTGGTTTCCATCCTTGTCTTTTGCAGTGATATGTATGATTGAAACCCAGATACAGAATCATATCGGTACGTTCCTTCCTGGAAGCTTCCGTTGGGTACCGTGGCGCAACTGCATATGCCGCCAATGTATCTAAATCATATAAATAATATTATATCCTACAAGCTACCTAAAGATAATTTGATTATTATAATTGTCATGACCACCGCAAAGAATAGCTAATTTCAATATTCAAATTTTGATGGTTGAGTGTCATGAACACCAATATATCTAAATCCTATTTATTTTTCCCAATGAAAACAAAACAAGAAGAAATTATTGTAATATGGTATTTATAATGTACTACCTCATAAACTGATAAATGGTAAAAGAAAAATTATATTTAAAATGGTAAAGGAAAAATTATATTTAAATTTCATGTAAAGAATTTCTATAGAATTTAGGATTAATTTTTTTTGAATTGTGAAATGATAAAATTATCTTAAAAAATATCTCAGTTATTATTTTTTTGTCCCAAGTTGTTATTTTTTTTTTAGAGTTGTTATTCTTATTGTATGAGCTGTTATTATTTTTAATAGAGTTGTTATTCCTTTTGTATGAGTTATTTTTTTTCTACGGGTAGTTCTATTATTTTATAACTAGAAAAAAATTAATCTCAAATTCTGTGAATTTTATAGTCGTTTGATGATTTTCTGAGATTTTTTTATGATTAAATTTTTTACATTTGATTTAAATGTAATTCTTCACTTATTCATTATTCAACTGAGTTTCTACCTCCACCGTGACTAAAGAAAGATAAGCTTTGGAAATGATGTAGTTAGGGCCCGTTTGGTTCATGAGAATGATTGGAACGGAAAGGGATGGGATGAAGAGGAAGGGAATAGAATAAATTTTTTTTGATCGAGTGGATGCTTGGTTCACACTGAAAAAGAGAATGATTTGATATAAAATTTGATGTTTGATTGGTTTAAAGTAATAAAAAATTAAGTAGAAAAATATGTAAATGACTATATTGTCTTTAATGAGTATTTAGTAATCAGATTTATATTATAATTTAAAAATTCAGTTATTCATAAATAATTCTTAAAGATTATAATTTAAATAAATATAAATATTAATTAAATTCATATTTAAATTTTAAAATTTGATAGTCAGTACAATAATTAAATAAAAATAAAATGAATAAAAAGTAAATTATAATTTAATTAAATATAAACATCACTATAGATTTTCATAATCACATAGATATCAAATGATTAAAAAAATAATTAAATAAAAATAATAACCAAAGAAATAATAATGTCAAAATGATATTTTATTAAGATATTGAGACAAATCTTTCATTTTGAAACTTATAACAATAATAAAATGAAATAAATAATTAAATCAAACGTCTTGAAAATCTCTAAATAAATGGTGCTTAGTCATTTGACTTCAATTTTGATACTTTATCTCAGAGAACTTTTTCTTATATTACCTTGCTACTACTCCCTCTTTTAAATTCAAATATTCACTTTGCAACTGTTTCCTTATTGCTCTTTATAAACAAAATCGCTTTTAAGATAGCCTACGTTCTATTTTCATCAGAAAAAAATGAATTTAACAAAGTTAAATTATTTTAATACACTAAAATAGATTTTCGTGAAGGAAATCAATTTTTACTACTGTGTTACTATCAGTTTTTTGTCAAGAAAATGCTCTTTTCTCAATAGTGTAAAATCGGGTAATCAATTTATGTAACAAAATCTATTTTATATAAACAAAATCGATTCTATTTCTCATAATCGATTATAAAGCTGAGAAAATATTTCATTTGATTTGGCAATATAATACATAATTATATCCAAATTAATTTTTGCAGTGCGAAAGTAATTTCGAATGACACAAACCCATTTCAATTTACTATTTCTAGTTACGATATACATGTATTTCATAAACTTTAATATTTCTATAATATTTTTTAAATATCTCTTGAACTACGAATATATTTGATGTGAAACTTATTTCACCTGAAACTATATTTCAAACACTGTTTAAGAGTATCAATATCAATTTATATATTTTTTAAAAAATAGTATTGAGATATCACACATTGTCTCCGACCTCTATTTCTTCTTTCAATCATATCTTTTAGAATATAATAAATTTTGAAATGAGTTTTATTTATTTAGAAACTGAATTCAAAGAGCTCTATAGTGATAGGTGATTTATTAAATTTAGAGTTGAATTGAGAGAGTTATGTCTATTTTAAAATAAATTTCTCTAATTTAAAATTAATTTTTATCTCACAAACAGAGGAAGTCAACCATAAAAAGACACACATGCTCAGATAATGAAAAGGAAGCCAAAGATGAATTCAGAGATTTGTAAGTTTTGTGAATTCATGAGTTTTTTACACTTCAGTGACGAGTATGGAATTAAACCATCTACATAGTGAAAATAACACAATATTTCTTATTTTCAGAGGTCACATTCAAGAACACAAGCATTTGTTTGTGACTTTCTATTTCAAAATTACAATGGGTCTTTAAACAACTTTGTTGGAGGTCACATTCAAGAATCGTCGCCATTGCCGTTACTATCACCTCTGCATCTCAAGCTTCTGGCTTAACGCTTCTCACCCTCCGCCTACTGTCAACGTTGCTTCAGGGGGTAAATGGGTTATTGGTTCATTGGAGCGTGCGATGGAGATTCGGATCCCACTAAAATAGGTAGTATCATAGTTTCTCTTGTGCAATGGAAAATCACACTTTCTGATAAAATCACTCACCATCTTTTCTTCCAATCAGAACCTTGCCGCCAAAGGAAAGATCAAATTTTCCCTTTCCCTCTCATCTGATTTTCCATCAACTAAATGGGCCCTTAATGTGTACTGATCCACATGAAAAATTGTATTTATAGCTGAGAAATTATAAGGCAGTCATTAAACTCTACTAATTACGGTCATTATAGAACACCTAAACAGTTAAATTTACAGTCATATACTAGCCATAATGCAGCTAACATTCCCACCATTTACACATTATATCCAAAATCCACTACACATTATCATATTATATTAATATATTCCTACTCTTCCTCATCACCTTTTTTAATCAGGAAAACTTTAACCTCAAGTTTCTGTAGAATCACGCGGTTGCCATTTCCAATATGAAACGCACTTCGATCATGCGTTAATACCAAACTCGCCACTCCATTAACTGATCATGCTTGGAAGGTGGGCTGACATAATTGCAGACCTTCTTCCATTTTGACCCCCTATCTCCGGCGCGATGCATTTACGGGCGATGGCCGCAGTCGTGGTCGTCTTCTTATTTGATCTTGCTCCTCTGCTTGTGCATTCGGGTTTGAGAAACCCAACGGAGGACCCGTGCGACCCGAGAACGAAGCGGGATCCACGGACCCTCCGGTCCGATCAGATCACGGTCCTAATCAACGGCTACTCCGAGTCCCGCATTCCTCTTCTCCAATCAATCTCCGCCACATACTCTGCATCGCCGCTGGTATCCTCCGTGCTAATCCTCTGGGGAAACCCCTCAACCCCACACCAGGTTCTAACCCACCTTGCCCACAATCTCTCCATCTCCTCCCTCGGCTTAGCTTCAATCTCCCTAAATCACCAGCCATCTAGCTCCCTCAACGCTCGATTCCTTCCTCGATCCTCCATCAATACCCACGCCGTCCTGATCTGCGACGACGACGTATTGGTGGATCACAAGTCATTCGAGTTCGCCTTCCACGTCTGGGCATCCAACCCTCACCGTCTCATTGGCCTCTTCGCCAGATCCCACGATCTGGATCTGTCGAGGAAGGGGTGGATCTACACGGTACACCCAGATAAGTACTCCATCATGCTGACCAAGTTCATGATACTGAGAAGCGAGTATCTGTACAGTTACAGCTGTGAAGGTGGGTCTGCGATGGCGGAGATGAGGAGGACTGTGGATGAGATGCGTAACTGTGAGGATATCTTGATGAACTTCGTGGTGGCCGATCGGACAAATGTGGGGCCCATATTGGTGGGAGCAGAGAGGGTTAGGGATTATGGAGATGCAAGGAACGATGAAGGTGTTGGAGAGAAGAAGAACAAGGGAGTGAGAGATGTGGGATTGAGCAGTAGGAGAGGAGAGCATAGAAAGAGAAGAGGAAGGTGTATAAGGGAGTTTCACAGGTCGCTGGGGAAAATGACGTTGAGGTATAGTTATGGGAAGTTAGTTAATTCAGTTAGTGAACAGGGATTGTGCCAAAAGGGAGGGAAATTGGTGTACTGTGATCAATAATTTTTATTAAACCGCTAAAATTCAAGATAACAAAAATATATAAAGTCATGTTAAAAATATTTCTCTTCAAATTATTTTGTCATATTAAGTTAGAGGTAGTTTTTCTTACCGGGTATTCAATTAGAATAGGATGACCTTGTATAAATATTACTTGCTCTCAAAGGCTTGCCTTTGATATGTATTTTATTTTGTTTTACCAATGTGTGTACATAGTGGGGTTGATCCAGTGAATATTAAGAATACGATGAAATTAATATAATAAAGGCGTAATCAAAATAATGTACGTTTTCCCAAAAATGAAATAACAACAATTATATCCATTGTAGAAAAGAAATAGACCAAACTAATTGGTATAGTGGAATGTAAAGGAGGGCATCGAAAGAGATGGCATTTCTTAATACCGTTTATAATCAGTGTTCTTCCTAAGTTTCACTAACAAGAAGATAATACCGGACAATATCTTTATAAAATGATGGTTTGCTGTGTATAATTAAGAGATTTGTAAACTTCTCATCTGTGAAGCATAATTTTTTCAAGAAACGTCACTATTTTGACCATTTAATTGCATTTTACAATATTCAGAGTCATTTTCAGCGTTTTGAAATGTCTAAACCAAGTGAGAGACGCGTTTCGGCCCTTTTGCTTCAATTCAACCTAAAAATGTTGACCAAAATTCAAAAAGAAAAAAAAGATAAATGCTGAAAATATCTGTCAGTTCCCTCTTGGAAGCTTCAGCTGTGGAGTAGGATAACTGCACGAAATGTAGTGTTGTAGAATGCCACGACATGTTCCATCATATTAATAAATATATCCTATAAGCCCCAATAGATATTATATTAATCGTCTTTACCACCACAAAAAATAGCTAATTTCAATATTCAAATATCGATACAGCTTAAAACATTAAAGAGCAAACAGCTCATATTACCAAAAAAAGAAGAAAAGAAGAAAAGAGCAAGCAGCTCAGTGTAAGATGAGGTCCCCTATAGTAAAAATGCAGAAAGAACACATTGAGTTTTCATTACTATTATCAAAGCTCTACTATTTTTCTGACCATACTGTATCACTCGTTTTTCTTGAGTTTATAAGTGGATTCTACTTCTCCACTGTATGGTGAAACATGATATGCGTACTGCTGAAGAACAGAAAAGACAACCATCTCTAAACATATCAACACATTCTGAATGGCCTCTTCAAGGTGCTCCACGTCTAACCAGAAATGATGAGATCGAATAACCCCTAGTGCCACCAAAATCTCTAGAACCACTCCCTGCGTATGAACAAAGGACATCATCATATGTTAAACAGAACCCAAATGATGATGATGCCATATAAACCACAATGATTTCACTATAAACAACCAAGGAAAGCTGATATGATTCTGAAGAAGGGCTAGGCAGAAGGTAAAGCTATCACAGGGAAACACAGGAGACACCGACATAGGTGAATTGAAAGCTGAATTATAGTGAACTTTTATGCCATTACACTACAGCCATATCAACAGTTACAGATTCACATATAAAAGAGACTCAACTGCATGATGCATCTATGGAGCAAAAATTATACTCAGCACGTTTGCTTATCTACTACTTTAGAGAGTCTCTCTCCACAAGGAATAAAGAAAGATAAGTGTGGGAAATGTAGTTAGCAGGCACTGAACTACATGAAACATTATATTTATAGCTCGAAAGTAAAAAGACAGTCATTGAACTTGACTAATTACAGACATCATACAACATATAAGCAGTTAAAGCTACAGTCATATACTAGTCATCATGCAACTAACATCGCCACTATACATACTATCCAAAATCCACTAGAATGGTATGGCCCTTGTGGTTTTGCTTTTCTGTAGCATCATGTCTACAAGTCTGCTCTCTCATTCTTATACACATACAGGTGATCTTTGAACTCAGTTTACATGTCAAAAATAAAGGATAGCAAAATTACCTGCCAAAAGCTGAAGAAAACAATCCCTTTAATGCACATGAATTTTGCGAGTGGTTTGTGTGGTTCCAGTTCCTTTGCAAACACATGGTAAAAGACGACCAGAGAATACAAGGCCAATGAAACAGAAATGTTGAGAATGATGGTGAATGTCCAACTCAACCAGCTTGGATACAACCCAAGTAATTGTAATGTTATCATCAATATGGAACAAACTGGGCGGATGACAACAAACTGCCATGTCCAATATTTTAGAAGCTTCAGAGTGTTGTGGTTCAGCCGAACAGTGCGAGGCTGCAGAAGGTCAATATTATAATATGTTAAATTCTATGACATCAGCTATTACATAGAATTGCTATATATCTACTACACAGAAATCTGATGGGTTGATAGAGCTTTTCATCATAAAAAGGTACTAACGTTGATATAAATCTTCATGATTAAGTGTCAATAATAGATAAATTTAAGTAAATATTCTAAATAAATGCTTCTATGGATGAATGGTACTCACTGTAATAAGAAAATTCAAAAACAAAAGAATCACATCATAACACACTTTCAATGATTTTTTCTTCTTGAACAAATTTACAACCATATGGGTATAAATGCACAATGTACCTGAAAAATTGTCATTGGGAATGAGTGGTGAATTTCCCTCCCTTTAATTTCATCAGGGACGATGTTTCTGCTCATTGATATGTTCAAGTAACTATACATCAAAGCCATAAATTTAGCAATCACCTGAAGAAAGAACCACATAAAATGTTTAATAAGCCAACAAAAGTAGCATTTTGAAAGTCACAAAGCCAGATGTTGTAATCAGGAAATGTTACTTACCAGAGCTTCATAGCATTCTTTCACTGAGTCCAAGAACAGAAAAAATGCTTTGCTTCCCTGGACATCCAAGAGGCCAACAAATGAGTCAGCTGCATATATGGGAGCCATAAGGATAATAATTATGATGGCCTTTTGCTCTTTAGGGTTCTTCCAGTAGAAGAGATGTTGCGATAATAGCTGCACTGTGAAATGCATGGAGGCCATTACACAAAATGCAGACCCCATCACAGTTAGTTGTTCAGGACTCAACGAACTTAGATCCATTGCTTGGATAAAAGATGAAACGTGATGATAGAACCTGCACAAGATCAGTTCCAAAGTTCAGTTTATCAGGAAGCTACTCTAGTTTCAAATCTGCCAGCTCAAATTTTAAACAGAAAAACACATTTACGCGGCAACTATCTTCTTATGAGATTTATGTAATGGAATATATTCAACCACCGGGTTTCCTCACATTCACCTAATCTTTTACAGTTCAGCTACGCAGAGCTTAAAATAATAACAAATTAGAAAATGAGTTTGTGCCATCACTACTGTTACTGGAGAGAATTGATATTGTTTGGGAAAAAAAAGCCCTTTCATCTCGGAAACTGAAGGAGGATAATGCGTAATACGGTAGAACCAGAAAAATTAAGTACAGGGGCCCAAAATATTCGCATTGGCTTTCAGCATCAACATAGGTTGTGATTTGCTTTCAATCTTGAAACCATTAGGTCATATGTCAGGATAATTCTTCGTATAAAGTCAATTGCATCCAGTTTCTCTTAAACTAACCGAACATGATCTATGAAACGATGGTCATATGTCAGGCTAAATTCTTCGTATAAAGTGAATTATATCCAGTTTCTCTTAAACTAACCAAGCCCGATCTATGAAACGATGGAAGCGATTCTAAAGTAAGTTGAGCATACTCACCCTCTGACCCAGCTGATCGAACAAATTTCACAGTGCTGTGCTTCTTTTCCGCTCAGTGTGATAGAGCGAAGCAGCGAAGGCCGGTTTTTATTTTTTGGGCAAAAGGGCCAGGTAATTAGTCAATTTTAATTATTTGTTAAATATCTACTTGCGTAAGAAAGGCATTTATTGATCCCACCGCAACCAAAAAAATTTGCAAAATTTATTCTCTTAAATTTGTTTAAGCACTTATTAGTGAGGTGAAACCTATTTTAAGCGAGAGTAAAATGATATTTGCGAATATTTAAAGTTAATTACATCAGCTGAATTTTTGGGTAATAAATTTTGCAATAAAAAATTTGCAGTAATTTTCTCAAAAAGAAAACTTAGAAATTTAGCAATGGGATTTTTTTAGCAAATTTTTCAATAAATTTTTAAGATTTTCCCTATATTTTTTATTTTTTTATAGCATTATGTGCATGACACATGGACGTTTTCTAGTTTTAATATGTCATTGAAATTATCTAAAAATTTTCTGTTTTTAAAATCAACCAATTTTTTTGGTTGTGAAAATTATATTAAAATTTCCTCTATATTCAATACTTATACATACTTTCTACTAGTTTTAGTTTACTCTTATATTTTCTACGGTCGTAAATTGCAAATTGGAAGTCAACTCAACGACTTGAAAAGTCTCTTTGGACGACTAGGCTGACATAGATATATGGATAAGAAAGTTAATGAAAAATTTCAGAACCGAAGCAGAGCTGCCCAGTGATAATAAGTTCGAGCCATTTCCTGCAACTTGTTTGATATTTTCTTCAACGATCAACATTGATCACATTCTCAAGTAAGCTTAAAGCCGAGCTTTCTTATTACTTACTGTTAATCTAGCATTCTTATTGATCCTTCCAAAGAATATTTATGTTCATGTAAACAAGACCCATATATCAAGTGGATGCTAAAAATCCAGAAGATGTTTTAACACAAACATGATTGATTCCTTAGCTCTTTGCTATGTACTGGTCCCAAGGTTTCATGTTTCTGGAATTGTCTGCAACTGATCATGGATGTTGTTGGATCTATAGTAAGCATCCTTAGCTGCATGTGCTCTCAGAACTCACTGGAACAATCGCTTGAACGGCAGTGTAGGCATCTTAGAAGACCCAGAAAGAATTTGAACAAGTTAAAAGAGTTAATTGAACAGCTAGATGCTCGGAGATCAGATGTGAACACTAAACTAAATCAAATGTGGCTGGAAAAAGGAATGAACCCACGAAAAGAAGTGAAGCTGTGGATTGAAAGTGTGGAACGAGTTAAAATCCAAGTGAACAGCCTCGCAGAGAATAATAACAATGGATGCTCATTCAACTTTGTTTGTTCAAGAATAAAATTTGGAGAAGTAGTAGAAAAGAAGATCAGTGAGGTTAAAGAGCTTCTTGACAATGGTCAATTCTTGGACGATTCAATTTCAGTGGCTGAAAACTTGCCTAAGGTTGGTTACATTCTTCCTGCATCACCATTACTGGAGTGCGACACGACGATGAAGAGTTTAACGAGGTTAATGGAATGCTTATCAGAAGAGAGTGTGAAAAGGATTGGAGTTTATGGGATGGGAGGAGTAGGCAAAACAACTATAATGAAAGAAATCCACAATCGTCTTTTAGAAGGGAGAGATTTTGATCATGTCATATGGATTTCTGCATCAAAAGAGCCAAGTCCTGTGAAACTACAGAAGGGTATTGGAGAGAAGCTGGAGTTAGATCTTTCAATGATCAATGATGATGTTACTAGAGCAGCTAAGCTATTTGAGGCTTTAAGCAGAAGGAGGAGATACACACTGATTCTTGATGATCTATGGGAGCCTTACGCTCTTGAAACGGTTGGAATACCGATACCAACAACCGAGAATGGTTGCAAGTTGGTGATCACGACGCGATTGTTGAGTGTTTGTCGAGGTATGGAGACGGATGAGGACGTAGAAGTGAAGGCCCTTGAAGATGACGAAGCATGGGATCTCTTAAGGTATAAAGTTGGACCAGTAGTGTCAAATTCTGCGGAAGTAGAGATGATTGCAAAGGAAGTGACAAAAGAGTGTGGAGGTTTGCCTCTGGCTATTGTCACAGTAGGGCTAGCCTTGAGAAATGCTGCTGATGTATCAGAGTGGGAATGTGCATTAGATGAGTTAAGAGCTTCAACAGCAAATATTGAAAGAATGGAAGAAGCAGTGTTTGAACACTTGAGATTTAGCTATGCCAAGCTAAAAGATGATACAAGCAGGTCTTGTTTCCTCTTTTGTGCTTTATACCCTGAAAGTCATCAGATTGATACCAATGAGCTGATGGAATATTGGATGTGGGAAGGTTTATTGGGTTATGTTGGAGGAATAGCTGCAATCAAGAGGAGGGGGAAAATCATATTGAATGAATTAAAACATGCATGTTTGTTAGAGGGTCTAACTCATAATGCCGTGGAATTTGTTAGAATGCATGATTTGGTAAGAGATATGGCCATTACCATCATGAGAAAGAACCCTCACTGCATATGTAAAGCTGGAACTAGAATGACAAAACATCAATGGATGGAGGAATGGGCAGAAGATGTTCAAAGGGTTTCACTAATGAGAAATGATTTGAATTGTATCCCCTTCAACTACAACCTCATGTGCCCTAGACTTAGTTCCTTATTGTTGCAATTCAACTCGTTTTCTGAAAATATATCCCATGAGTTCTTCGAAAATATGCGATTTCTAAAAGTTCTGGACCTCTCCTACACTGGGATTGATTTCTTGCCTGATTCAGCCTCTAATTTAGAGAATCTATCTGCTTTGTTATTGAGCAACTGTTGGAATTTATCAGCAGTTCCTTCTTTAGCAAAACTGAATAAGCTGATGGTCCTTGATCTCTCTTGCTCTCCAAGAATGAAAGAACTTCCAAATGGGATGCAAAATTTGGGGAACTTGAGACGCTTAAATCTGTCCAAGACTGGAATTGAAATATTCCCATTTGGATTAATATCAAAATTCACCCTTTTGGAAGACTTACTGATAGGTGGTTGTGGTATCTTGTGGGGATCAACGACAGTCAAAGCCATTAGCGGTGGAGCTTCCATTGAAGAAGTCATTTCCTCAAATATATCTTCTCTTGAACTAGACTTGTGGAATGCAGATGTGTTTGATCAATATGCCAAATCTGATCATTGGGTTCAGCTGGATAAGTTCAGGATAACAATTGGGCAGCCCCAAGCACAGTTTTATGAAGAGAGAAGTTTAGCCTTTAGTGGAAGATTTTTTCTAAGAGGAAACCCAGTTTCTCTACCACCAAACACCTTGGAGCTGCATCTGGATGACTGTGCTGATATCAAGAATCTAAGCATGTGCTTAGTGAATGTGAGACAATTGAAATACTGTAAAATCAGGTGGTGTGATGATATTGAATGCCTAATTGACGACTCAGAGGAAGAGGAAAACACTTTACCCATGCTAGAAAGATTGGAACTTTTAGTTCTGGGAAACTTGAAGATGATATGTAGGGATGTAGTGAGACCTGTAACTCTTATGAGCTTGAAGATCATTACTGTGGAATATTGCCCAAAACTGAAGACTCTATTCTCAGGGCAGATTTTGCTTCAACTTAAGAATCTGGAAGAAATTAGTGTCCGCAGTTGTACTGGTATGGAGTACCTAATGAAAGAAGAAGAAGAACAAGAAGAAAAAGAAGGAGATCACATGAGAGATAATGCTTCTAGAATTGAGTTTCCAAAGTTGAAGAGGATGAAACTGAAGTCCATGCCCCTCTTGAAGAGTATATATGGTGGAACCATTCTCTGCCCTTGTTTAAGAAGTATTGAAGTAGCATCCTGTGAAGCTCTGAAGAGGCTTCCTCTTGATCTGTCAACTACACCTGCTCTTGAAGAAATCAAAGCAACCAAAACATGGTGGAACTCATTAGAGTGTGATCAACCTGATTCTAAAAATGTCCTGCAACGTTACCTTGTAGAAATTAGATTGACAAGTACAAGTGACAGATAGAAAGACCTGATGATCATGAGAGATTTGTTTTAGTAATTTTGTAACTTTTACTTCAAAACTTTCCTAGCATAATTTGTGTTAATACCTTCTATGTGCTTCAAGTTTGTACAATAATGTCTTATAAAAAAGGAAAAGCATTCTTTCAAAACAATAATAGTAAAAAGATAACGAAAAACATATTAGCTTCTGTACGGACAAGATAGATTTATTTTACTAATTTTATTGCATCCAGTTCAAGTTTTATAGACATTTTCTTGCATAATTTGTGACGACACCATTATGAGTTTCAAGTTGTGAAACATTGATTTATTAAAAGGGAGAAGAATTGGACCAGAGTCATGTTGGTTCAAAGGAAAAGAGAAGCTAAATGCAGATAAAAATATCCTCTGAATTTCCCTATCCTGGAGTTCTTGAAATCCGACTTGAGATAATTTTCTTTTTTCTTTTTTTAGTAAATAGCATCACTCCATTCTTTATATAGTAATACACACAACTCCATCAATTTCTGAACTTAAAATCACCTCAGAGAGAATCTTCACGGATACATTAGCTAAATTTGCTATCTCGTTCTGAATCAATTAATTACGGGGTGCTTTATTTTTAAGAAACCACCATGTAGCTATAAGCATTACAACTTCTTATATGCACGGCACTAGTCTCCTTGATCATAGACAGAAAGAGGTTCGAATTCTAAAGGCCTGTTATGAGCTTGGGTCGAAATGGCTTGTCCAGGTTCATGGAAGAAGCAGAATCTTCCCAATATGTTTGCTGCTTTCCATGAGCCAATGAGCCTCCGCTGCTTCGGATAGAGGAAATGTTTCGTACACCACTGCCTTAACCTTGCCTGCTTCAATTGCTGGCCACACATTCTTCTCCAGTTCACTAACAATCACGGCTTTATTTTCAGAACTTCTGTTTCGCAAGCCAGCACCTGCATAGAAATTGACCATGTGATATAACTCGGGTTCATCGGTAAACTCAGACAGAGTGCATAGTTTATAAAGCAAAAGAAGCATTATGAAAGGAGAACAAACATAAGATTGAAGTTACTTTGAGAAATGAATTAAATCACCCAGGAGTCCGGTTCCCTTATAAAGAACATGTCTTGATTGTTAAGATGTACTCTTAAGTCAAATTATTGATATCGTTTTTGCAGCTGTGGAAGTTAGCTTTAGCAGATATTGGAGTTACTTCTTTGTACTTCAACAGGCAAATTATATGGATTGAAGTAACGTAATCTTGAACCCAATTAAAAAAGCAAACAAAGAATCTGTATTACGAAGTGAAACTAAAAAATAACAAAGAAAGAATGAAACTTTAATTGGAGAAATACCTTGAACAGTAAGACGCTTAGCAACTAAAGAGGCAAGATTTACTTCAGTAGATGTACCCCCCTGAAAGCCAATTATAAATAGCCTCCCATCAACACTCAAGCTCTCAAGGTTCCTGCTATAATAGGATGCTCCCATACAATCAAGAATAACATTAACACCTGTCATTAAACATCAATCACACGATGTAAACATTAGATTAATCACACATCAAGGGGTACTGAACAGATCGATTATCAATGCTTAAGTGTTCGTACTAGAGATGATACCTTGACCACCTGTTTCTTCCTTTACCCTCGCAACAAAGTCCTCTGTTTTGTAATTGATGCATACATCAGCACCAAGATCCTTGCAGAAAGCTAATTTCTCTTCGCTACCTGCTAATCCATATCTAAAAAGATGAGTGCTTGGAAAACACTACTTGGAAATTTCAATCAAAGAGACGCATGGTTAGCTCCACGAAATGGGCCAGTTTTAATGGCCCTATTGAAGGCAGTTAATTTCCAAGGAAAAAGAAGTATAAAAACTACTGGACCTGCTGTGACAAATACTCTTACTCCATGATATTTAGCTATCTGAATGGCAAATGTACCGATTCCACTAGAGCCACCATGTACCTGAGAATTAATGGATTCAAGTTAACATAAACTATTATTAAGTCACAACTAGAAACTCCAGGAAGGTCATACAGCACCACCGAGGAAAAAATTCAGGCCATTTACCTGTACCTTAAGCAATCTATAATTTTGAAAAGGTACTCCAGTAAGTATAGACACATTGATAGAAGATATTTCAAGTTATGAATGGATGTTATCCTATATTATATTTACATTCTTGAGAGTCTTAAAACTAATTCAAACGTGTTTTGAATTCCCTAAAACAACGGTAAAGACCAAATATTACATCAGAGTTGCCAAGTTCTATCCATACTATTAACCCAAACAAGAGTTAACAAAACAGAAGAATACAAAAAAGTATTGGTCCACTGCATAGCTCCGTTTAGAGTGGTAAAAATTGACAAGATGTGAGTCACAAGATATGCTACATCCACTGACTTGGTTCAAAACAATACATATATTGAATATTAACTAAAAAAAATAATTTGCTCTTCATAGATAAATTACTAGACTCAAAATTTACCAAGAACGTTTCTCCTTTGGATAGACGGCTCATCATAAAAACAGTAGACCACACAGTACATGCAACCTCAGGAAAAGCAGCTGCATCATTCAGAGAAACTGCAGGGGGAACCGGAAGAACTTGCCCAGCATGAACGGCAACTTTCTCAGCATAGCCCCCTCCACCAAGAAGAGCACATACCTATAAACCCCATCTTATGTATTAATGAAATTTCAATTCATTCACACACTGCAAGACTAACAGGTTTCGACCACTTCAGTAAAACAGAACCTTGAGGTTAATGCTGATCAAAGGAACATAAAGGACCCCAATATCCATATATTCGATATCACTGAGGTTAAACGTATTGTTTTGTTGAATAAGCTTCATAGTTCATTTGCAACAAGTAGGTAGAAGTAATTTCAACTATCAACCTGAGCATACAAGAGCATAAACAAACACAAAGCTTATTCCTACTAAAGGCATATGAAAGTCCATAATTCACAGAAACCGTGAAGTTATCAAAAGACGAAATCGAAGAACTTTCCATTTTTGAGAAACCCACCAACTAGGCAATCGGAATGCAATGTTCCTTTGATATCATTCTCATCGTTTCCTCAGAAACGTAGATTAAACGTACCTGATCACCGGTTTTCCACCTGGAAACATTTTTTCCGACGGCTTCAACAGTTCCAGAACACTCCAATCCTGGGTAAGGGCTCGCACCTTTGGGGGGAGGGTATGCACCTTTCCTCTGAAGGGTATCGGCTCGATTCAGCGCGGTTGCTGCTATTCTGATGAGGACCTCGTTGTCTTTGATATGTGGGTCTTCCACTTCTTGAAGTTGCAACACTTCTGGGCCACCCGCAGTAGTCATCACTATGGCCTTCATTTTGAAAAAGCTTGAATTAGCTTCGTCGTCTGTCGCTGCTAAGCCACACGCAAGAACTCACCAGCAGCGTTCCTTGTATTCCTCGGCAGTCGGCACACATCATGGCGAAGTAATACGGTGTCGTTTCCAGATGAATGATTACGCCATCCTGATCCTGTGATACGCTATATTTCAGGCTCTCACAATCGTCATATTTTACGCTTGTTTAAAACAATGCCCATACTAGTTTCATTAGTGAATATATATTGTACAAATTATTGCTATTTTCAAGAAAAAAGAAATCAATTCAAAATTAAAAGGATTCCATTATATAGGAGATGATGTTATGACATGGAAAATGTAAAAAAGATTAGTCGATGTAGGGAAAGGAACATTAGCTTAAATATGTATGTTTAGCAATATTTTTTAAAAAATATTGAGATTTTATTTTTAAACTCCACATATGTTTCGTAGTAGGTTCCAAATCTAGATAGAGGATGAGAATATAAATTTGGGTAAAGGTGCATCTAGCACCCCAAACTAATTTTGGAGGAGCAATTAACACCCTAAAGTATTTAAAGGTGCAATTAGCACCCTGAACTAATTTTGGAGGTGCAACCAGCACCCTAAAGTATTTAAAAGTGCAATTAACACCCTAAACTAATTTTAGAGGTGCAATCAGCACCCTCAAATATTTAAATTGGTGCAATTTTACCCTTTCACTAACAAAAATACTTACTTTCATTTGATACATATCACATAAATTTTTTTTTGATACATTATTATTTAAAAGCCATATGTATAATATTATTTTAATAAATTATACTAAATTTTTTTAGGGTGCTGATTGCACCTCCAAAATTAGTTTAGGGTGTTAATTGCACCTTTAAATATTTTAGGGTGCTGGTTGCACCTCCAAAATTAGTTCAGGGTGCTGGTTGCACCTCCAAAATCAGTTCAGGGTGCTAATTGCACCTTTAAATACTTTAGGGTGTTAATTGCTCCTCCAAAATTAGTTTAGGGTGCTGGATGTACCTTTACTCTATAAATTTTTGTTAAATCTTCTAGTAAATAATCCTATTTAGTACAATAAAACTTAAATTTCTTAATAATGAGAGTTAGCACAGATAAAAAGAAACATATTTATATCTCATAAAGACGTGAGTTCGATTCTTATTATTATTATGAGAGCTTTTTTAATCGGCGATCTCGTAAATCCCCTGTAAACACTTTCCAAGCCTTGGGGTTATACTTTAATTTTAGTAAAAGATCAGTGCTAAACTTTGATATACTAAAAAAAACCCTTAAATCTCTTCATATTATTACCATGTCATACAATCATACTGACGGGTCTTCTTTAGTAATACTTATCGCTTTTTGCTATAAAATAGGTCGAGTTGGAGCTGCCATAAGTTTATTAATAAAAATTAATCCCATGTTATCACTTAATGCAGAAAGCCGGGAACTAGCTAGAATGTCTCATTCATCATCAACATGAGATTAAGTTTTTGCATGGAAAAGCTCAATCCATCCATGCAAGCTAAGCCTTTTAATTAAGTTGATGCCCGGAGCAATATCTTTCCAATATGCTGGCTGGTTTCCATGAGTCGATGAGCTTCCAATGCTTCAGACAATGGGAAGTACTTGTACACAACAGGCTTCCCCTTCCCTGAAGCAATTGCAGGCCACGCATTTTTCTCCACCTCTCTTATAATCTCCGCTTTCTTTTCTGCACTTCTGAATCGCAACCGAGCAGCTGTGTTCTAAATCATCACATCAAACATATATAGACCCTTATTATCATATATAATAGACAAGACATAATGTTAAACTAGATCGTGTCCCATTTATGTTTTACACAAAATTCAACAAGTAAACCATACTGTTCACAGCTTGTTGAAAGCAGGAGACTTGTGAAGCGGAAGTGAGATTTAAAAAAAATGCTGAATAAGGGATAATAAGAAACTCCTTGTAATTTGATGAATACTAAGTAGTATGAAATACTAAATCTAAAGCATATTGACATTGATTGTCACTTTGTCCCAGACAAACTTAAATAAAACTTTATTTTTATTAGATATGTAAGATCTAGTGATCAATTGTATGACCTCTTTACTAAAGCTCTAAATGAGGTTCATTTTGACTATTTGTATAACAAATTAGACATGATTAATAGTCATGCTCCAACTTAAAACAGAGTGCAGAGATATATAAATATTATATAATTAGTGTAGGATTTGATATGGTATTATTTACTCATAATGAGCCATTAATGCATATGCTTCTCTCTCTTGTATATATATGCATAGTCTGATCATGAATAAAACAAAGAATTATTTCACAACTCTCTAGATTAATAAGTAGTATATAAGATACTAATAGTATTTAAATATGTTAGTTCTCTCAACTCAATAGTTAATTTTTAGGGTAGAGTTCTCCATCCTACTTAATCATCCATAATATAAAATACAAATGCATTCCACTCCAATCCTATATAGAAACAATATGCGGCATATCATAAGAATGGAAGATTTTGGTACATACCTTGTACAGTGAGGCGCCTTGTGAGCAAACTATTCAGATTTACTTCTCCTACAGCTCCACCCGTTATACTGATGAGGAAAAGCCTTCCATCAACGTTTAAGCTGTCAAGGTTTCTCTGCAGGTACGATGCTCCCAGGTGATCCAGAATCACATCAACGCCTGCAATTGCTAATTCACTATTCAATCTTCTCTATAACAAGCACTAGGGAAGTAACCTTCACAGTTAAAGAACAAGACCATGAGGAGAACAATAACAAACTTTATCCTACTAGGTGAGATTAGTTAAATAACATGACGTGTAAAGAAGATAAAAATGGTGGGCTAAATGCAGAAGCTTCAATAGTTTTTTTCAATTTGATACAGAAAATTGAAAAAAGGTTGTGATATACCTTTCCCTCCAGTTTCTTCCTTTACTCGAGCAACAAAGTCCTCTTTCTTGTAATTGATAACAACATCTGCTCCAAGATTTTTACAAGCAACTAGTTTTTCTTCACTTCCTGGGATTCGACATTAAGATGCACGAGTATGTTAAAAACTCGAAATGTGCAATGAGATATAACACAAAACAGAAGCAGTGTTTTAGACATGCTGTAGTAAAGACTTTTGCTCCTTGGAATTTAGCCATTTGGATAGCAAACGTACCAATTCCAATGGAACCTCCATGAACCTAACCATTTCACTCATTGGGTCAAACCATTCATTCAAAAACTATATATTCTGAGTTGGGGCACAATTAGTTACCAAGAATGTCTCCCCCGCTGATAGTTGACTTGTCATAAAAACAGTTGACCAAACAGTGCATGCCACCTCGGGTAGGCTAGCAGCATCCTCCAAAGAGATACCAGGTGGGACAGGGAGAACTTGTTCTGCAGGAACAGCTACCTTCTCTGCATACCCTCCCCAATGGAGTAAAGCACATACCTCCACAAAAACGGGAAATAAAAAAATCATAAGGTTCCTGTATACAAAACTCAATTTCAATCGTCCCTATCAAGAAGCTCAGGCACATCGTGATCTTTCAAATTACATTATTTACGTTAGTAAATCTGGTTTACTTTAGCAAATATGATCATATAAGTACTAGGGTCTAGTATATGGGATGATCAGAAGTGAGAACTTTGACGAGTGAATTTAACAAGAAAGCAAATGAAAATGTACCTGATCACCAATTTTCCAGCGGGTAACGTTTTGACCGGGGCTTCAATGGTGCCGGAGCATTCCATACCCAAAAAGGGGGTGTTGCCGCTCGGAAGCTCGTATAAGCCTTTGCGGTGGAAAGTGTCGGCGCGGTTCAAAGCAGAGGCAGCAACCCTTATAAGGACCGCAGGCTCCTTAATTAATGGCTCTGGCACATCCCTCACCTCAAGCACTTCTGGCTCACCTGGACTAGTGATCACCACCGCCTTCATTGCTTGTGTCGCACAAAAAATGGAATTTTCAACTGAATTTTCTCTCAGTTTTGTGATATGATCTTGTAGGAATATGGAGTGCAAGAGATTGTGGCTCTTGAGTCTAGAGGGGGTCAAGTCATGCGACTTGTTTAAACGTCCAACGTTAATATGTAAGAGGAGCCAGATGGGCATGATTAATAAGTTTCACTATTTTTAATCGAGTCCCAATATTTTATCCCCTTAATTCCTGTAGATATATTTTGTCTTGGTTTATGATGTTCAGGGGCATTTTGTAGCATGGGTGCAACCGCTTGAAACCTTGTGTGAGGGTTCTTGATCAATTAACCTGCTTTTCTCATGGCTTCTTGTGCTCTCCGTTCTCTACTTGATCTTTTTTCAATTGACAATTACATTACAGTTATGTTCCTTCTTCTCTCCCTCCCTATATTTAGAGAGACAAAAGTAGATGAGAGAAACAATTAAAAATTATGAACAAAGAAATTCAAGTTTGTTGAAAACTTAAAGATAATCAATCAACACCACCAAACCCCTAGAAGCTCAGAAAAGTAGATGAGAGAAACAATTAAAAATTATGAACAAAGAAATTCAAGTTTGTTGAAAACTTAAAGATAATCAATCAACACCACCAAACCCCTAGTGCAGGACAGAAGCATCACCTTCACTTTTAGCCCACATAAGTTGAGTAAACAAGTTCAAAAAAGACACTGACTTCTGATGTATTGATGATGATAGCACTGTCCTGTTTGATGTTCCTGGACCAACGTGTGTCACGAGTTGTCTGATATTTTGGTAACCAAATGTAGTAAACGGGCCTATTATCTGCGGCTAGAATTTTCCCTTCCAAGCATATAAGTTACACCAAGCCAAGCTCAGTGTCAATGATCAGTTCTTTTTCTTTTAGACATGGGCAAGCCACTACTACTGTTCCTGTTTCTGGTGTTTATACCAGCGGTTCTGGGTTGGGGAGATGAAGGCCACTATGCAGTTTGTAAGCTAGCAGAGGTAAGCTTAATCTTCATTATTTTCGGTTCAAATATAGTCTCCAAAGTGGTGAAATTTTTGAACTTTTTATTACTGAAAAGAGATGTTTATGGTGATTTGAAGGCTTACCTTAGTGAAGATGCTTTGTTTGCTGTGAAAAAATTACTTCCTGAATCTGCAAAAGGTGATCTTGCTTCAGTTTGCACTTGGCCTGATGACATTAAACGTCAACCTGAGTATCGCTGGAGCGCTGCTTTACATTTTGCTGACACCCCTGATTACGTGTGTAACTATGAATAATGCAGCAAGTTCTGGTCTTTTTCGAAGTGTTGCTTTTGTTTTATGACTCATTTACACTGCTTTCATTGCAGTGAGCTTCTCAACTAACTTAAGGGTGTGTATATATGTATATACACACACACACACACATACATTAGAATGCTTATTATAGGAGACTGCCATGATTATTATGGAAACAAAGATAGAAGTGTCACTGGAGCAATATTCAACTATACAATGCAGCTCAATCAGGCGATTTGAAATGTAAGCACTTTGTGGGAGGTGGATTTGTAACTTACTCATTCAGTAATTAGTTTATTTTATAACGTGCACTGTTCTTGCTTTCTCAATTACAGACAATTTGACTGAGGCAATTATGTTCTTGGCGCATTTTGTTGGGGAAGCTCATCAGGTTTGTTCTTCTTTGTCCTTACCTCTTCAAGCGACTTTCTTCTGCAAACAATTCAAATATGTTTTCATTGGAACTCTAATGAACAACATAGTATACTAGTTTTAAGTATTACTTATGCTATCTTACCAGACATGTTATACAATCAAGCTTGTCTTTGATTTATTATTTTCATTTGCTTATTCTTGTCACCCAAACTTCTACTTTAAAGGATATCCTATTTCCCATTTTCTGCTGCAGCCCTTACATCTTGGTTACATTGGAGACTTTGGTGGGAACACAATAAAACTTCGTTGGTACGACGTTGAAACAAATCTTCATAAGGTAAGTGCTAGTTTATTTCTTGATACATGGAGCAGAATGAGATGAAAAATAGTTGTGGATCTATCGTCTTGTAGGTTAAGTATCAGTAGTGAAAGATTTTTCATGATTCATATGCTTTTGAACTTGTGTGTTAATTACACTGCCTTTTTTTTTATGTGTTGGTTATATAAGGATTGAGCGGTGTGTTTCCTTATTAATGCTACAGAAATTCAGTCAACTTGGTTTTGGTCCAGGTATGGGATGAGATAATCATTGGTTCTGCTATGAAAAGGTTCTATAAGTCAGATCTTTCAACTATGATAAAAGTCATTCAAGCAAAGATGACAGTAAGTGTTATGCTCTATAAGTTTGTGCATTTATTAGAACAGCTTATGAAATGTAATAATGCTCAGTAAGATATTTGAGAATATAATCTTTTCAAGTTTCCAATTTTGTTAATATATTCTATAAGTATGTACATTATCTTGTTATGCAGGTTGTTTCAAAGGGAAGTTTATGCTTTATTATCATAATAATACTCTGCTTTGACCTTGACTTGTATGTGGTACACGAGATGACTTCTACTTGCTTTCTGCAGGGTGTTTGGTCCAAAGGTGTAGGGATTTGGGAAAAAACTGCCGATACCGAATGGTATATATAATTTCCATTATAGAAATTATGTGCTCATTCAAAAGATTTCATTGTCACTCATAAGTAACTCTAAAAGTATTAATTAAACTATCTGCTGCATTTTTCTTTGCTTCAACAGTTAAAGGCTATATATATATAATCCTCATAGAGCCGGAAGATGTTCATTTGTTTAGATTAGAAAGTTTGTGTCAGATATTTTTTCATCTTATAACTTGGTTGTTAACTATGAATTAGGTACGCTTCTGAAAGCATTAGTTTAGCATGCAACTTTGCATACAAAGATGCACCAGCAGGAGCCAATTTGAAAGGTATTTCCACTTTCTCACCTCCATATATATATTCTACATCATGAACAACCAAAGATTCTTTGAAATCTCTAATATGGGATCTAAGTTCCATACCTTACATTGTTCTTGTTTTGATTTTTTTTTCTTGGTGAAATGGATCTTGCTAAGAAGTTTTATAATCTCTTGATAAGCTCTCACATACTGTTGTGTATTTGATAATGTAGATGAGTATTACAATTCTCTGCTTCCTATAGTGGAGAAAAGCTCAAGGTGGTGTGTGCTTGGCTGCAATCCTAAACAAAATCTTAAATCCTCAGACAAGAACTGCTCAAGCTTAAACAAAAACATGCACAATGGCATTTCTTATTTTATCATCGTTGAAGTTATTAGAGTCCTAGTTTTAATTTTATGTGCCTGAAACTGTCTATGAAGTCATGTGGGTTGAATGTACGCATTTAGTATCGTGATTCAGTATATTATATAGGGGGGAGAAGAGTGGGCTTGCAAGTTTGGAATCTGGTTTATATCTTATAAGGATATAAATTCGATTCTCTTATAGATATTTTTTGAGCTAAGGCTATGCCATAATTTTAATAGGAGGTCAATTCCAAACCCACTTAAACTTATATATAAAAAAAAATCATATCATATGCTTTGATAAGTATTTCTCTTTTCTCAGTATCTTTCTTAAAAGAATTGAGTACATCTCAATTACTCTATTTAATTCTTAATATAAGAATTAATTTAGAGTTAGATTTAGTATTAAATATAATATATTAACTCATTTTGTCTCTTATATTTATCATTTTTTTAAAATTAATTTACTTAACTTATAAATTAATATATAATCTAATATTAATTATTTTATTTTATTTTTTTAATCTATTTAAATTAGTTAAATAACTATTATATTAAGTAGCCTGGAGTATTATTCTTCAATTTCATTATAAACTTCTGTAAATCTATGTTAGAAAATTAATTAACAAATCAACTACCTATTTCTATCTAAATAATAATAATTTTTTATTTAGCACTTGGTTTTTCTACCAAAAAAATGAAATACATAAATATAGAAATATCAATATAAGAAGAAGAATTTCCCGGTCTCCAATTTCCCAATTGGCTTGGGGTATTTCCCTCTTTCGGTAACTACAATCATGATCAAATTTTGAGACACTTCTTACATCGATCAAGCTTTTTCATCAGGTCTTCTCTTCTATCTATATTCCATTTCGCGATTAGCAGAAACCCCATGATTGTATTTCTCTGTTCCTGAGTATATGGTGTTGTTTGAACTGAGCCATTATTTTATTTTACTTTTGAAAAGGAGTACTTTTCCCAGATTATCGTTCGTTTGTATGATATGGGAGGGCCACTACTATTGTGGAATGGGAGAATGTTCACCCTTCTGCTGTTGATGCCAGGAGTTTTGTGTTGGGGAAATGAAGGCCACTATGCGATTTGTAAAATAGCAGAGGTGAGCTTAATCTTCAATGTTTTTCGTTCTATAGTGGTGAAATTCTACGTTTTTATCAATCAATTTTTGGTTCTAGACATTCTAAAGATGATTGAAAAGAGACCGGGATATACTGAAGATATGGACTCGAGATATTACTGAGTGACTTTTTAGATAAATTTCATGCGAACTGGTTCATGCTATAAGAATTTCCAGAATTTGGGATACTAAAGAGAGATCTTCCGGTGTTTTGAAGGAGTATCTTAGTGAAGATGCTCTGTTTGCAGTGAAACAGCTGCTTCCTGATTCTGCTGAAGGTGATTTTGCTGCAGTTTGCCCTTGGGCTGATAAGGTTCGGTTTCATTACCACTGGAGTGGTCCTTTGCATTATGTTGACACCCCGGATTTCAAATGTAACTATAAATACTGCAGTAAGTTATGGCCTTTAATTCTTTATCCGGTTTGAAAGTTTTGCTTCTGCTTTGTTATTCATTTTGACTGCTTAATGGAAATGAGCTTCTCAAATACTTGAGTGTGTCATAATTCTTATAGGAGATTGCCATGATTTTTCTGGACATAAAGATAGATGTGTCACTGGAGCAATATATAACTATACAATGCAACTCAAATCAGCTTATGCAGGCAATAATTCTGATTTAAGATGTAAGCACTTGCGGATGTAGATTCTTAACCTGCCCATTCAATAATCAAATAGTTTCTTTACATTTACTGTTCTTCCTTTCTCAATTACAGACAATTTGACCGAGGCACTTATGTTCTTGTCACATTTTGTTGGGGATGTTCATCAGGTTTGATTTTCTTAGTTTAGCGCTTTTGACTGCTGAGGACTTCAAGTCACATTAAAAAATACAAGCAATTCAAAAACGGAATAATGGAACTCTAATGAACAACATAATATCTTACCAGACTTGTTCTACAGTTGGGTTTGTCACTCTGTTGTCTGCATATTGGAATCTGATATAAGAATGTCAAAAATATTTGATAAGCGAAACCCCTTAGTTGGCACGTTATACGTTACCTTTTGAGTTTCCCTATTTGATAGTTGAGTTAAAAATGACAGCTTTCAACCCTGCAAAATATATTATACATGAAATGGAAGGAAATTTACATGTAACATAGTTCAGTTTCTTTTGGCTGGATTATCGTTTATTCCCTGGGCTCAATGTACAAATTACGTGCAAATTGTTAAAAATATAATTTACTTTGATTTGCTTATCCTTGTTGCCAAAACTCCTGCTTTAAAGGATATACCATTTCCCATTTTCTGCTCCAGCCCTTACATGTTGGTTTCATCGGAGACCTAGGCGGGAACACAATAATAGTTCGTTGGTACCGCAGGAAAACAAATCTTCATCATGTAAGTGTTAGTTTATTATCTTGCTATGTTGTTGCTTTGGGATTTTTTTTACCTATTTAATGAATGTGGGCAAAATGAGCTGGAAAAAAGTTGTGGATCTGTTTTGTAGCTCAAGTGTCTGTAGTGAAAGATTCATCTGCTCTTGACCTAGCATGTCAATTACTTTGTCATCAAGCTCTCTTTTGATTCTTTGCCTTTTCTTGTTATTTTTTAATGCTGCATAATCAGTAAATTTGATTTTGGTCCAGGTATGGGATACCATGATTATTGATTCTGCTCTGAAAAAATTCTATAACTCAGATCTTTCAACTATGATACAAGCCATCCAAAAGAACATTACAGTAAGTTTTATGCTGTATATTGTGTGCATTTATTACAACAGCTTAAGAACGTGATAATTATCTACTAAAGACTGCATGATATTGGGGATCCTTTTCACTATGCTAATTTTATTAATCCATTATTCCTAAATGACTTATGCTGTCAGATTTTTCAGATATCTTCTTAGGAAGGTTGTTTCAAAGTGAATTTCATGCTTTAATACCATGATTATATTTTGCCTCAACTTGTATGTGCTCATAAACAGCAAGAGACTGATTATTATTTTTACTCACTTTCTGAAGGATACTTGGTCCAACAATGTATCGACTTGGGGACACTGCGTCCATAACGACACTGCTTGTCCTGATTGGTATATACGCTATATAATTTCCATTCAACTTTTCTTGTCTCTTTTTCCATCTGAATGCTTATTGCTTTACTCCCTCACGACGTTGATATGTTAGTTATGTTTTGTATTGCCAACCTGCTATAGATATTTTCACATGCACTTTATTTTGTGAATTTGTATTGATAGATATTATGTACTGATGAAAGGCAGCCTTAGTTGCATTATTTTTGCTCATTTTGCAGCATCGATACATATAGAGAGACTAGGTTTGATCACGACCTGATCACTCCATAGTAAAAGGCCTAAAAACAAGGGATCCTAATACTTGAAATAAAACAGAATATTCCCTAATAGGTAAAATGTAAGGAAGCTGATAAATATCTATAAACATCATAAAGAAAAAATAACTTTAAGAAAAGCCCATTCCCAACATGTACTCGTTCAATACCTACTCTTGATTTGCGAGATTGACAAGATTATGTAAGTTATTTATTTCTATATATCATTCTAATTTTAATAAATGACCCTGAAGTGATGGAAAAAAAGATCTCTGTTTCTGTATAGATTCAAAAGCTTGTGAGATATTTTTTCATCCTGTAACTTGGTTACTAAACTATCAATCAGGTATGCTTCTGAGAGTGTTAGTTTAGCATGCAAGTTCGCTTACAGGAATGCCACGCCAGGAAGCACTTTGGAAGGTATTTCTACTTTCTTACCATCTGTTCTACATCATAAACAAAGGCAGATCCTTTAGCCAGAAAGCTTTTTCCCCATGTGGGATATGCTTGTTTTCTTATCTTCTTTGTGGGTTTAATCTCATGGATATGTTAAGGGAGTTTTCTCGAGACATACACGCATTTCTAAGTGTGTTCCACTGCAAAATATAGCAGTATGCTTAATGTATATTATTAATTGATTGTCTCACAAGTAAGAACCTCGGATAGACCTGCACCTCAAAAGTTAACTCTCCAGGTTAGAGAGCCAAGTCCATATAAACCTCATACTGAAATTTTGAAACTTTCTAAATGGGAATCAAGTCCCATGCCTTACAGTTGTGTTTAAACATTCTGCCGGGTTTTTTTTAAAAAAAAACAAAAATCTGTTTTGGGTAAACTGATTCTACTTAAGAATTTTTCTCATCTCTTGATAAACTCTGATATGTCGTTGTATCTGATTGCGTAGATGAGTACTTCCTTTCTCGGCTTCCTATTGTGGAGAAAAGACTGGCTCAGAGTGGCGTGCGGTTGGCTGCAACCCTAAACCGTATATTTGCTCCTCAGACCAGAATTGCTCAAGCTTAAACATAAATATGGATATTGGCATTTATCAGTGTATTATTCCCCACCATGATATGTAAATTAGAGACCGAGAACAAGAAGTTTTATCCTACCTAGTGAGGTCTGTAACACCACTGTCTTATATCAACAAAACTAAAACTGTTTGTATATATTATTCACTAATGAATTGTGTAAATCAGATACCAATAGTGTTAAATATTTTGATGCTTCTTCTTTGCTTGCCAAATGCCAAGTCTCGTGGACAAAGCCTAAGAATTAATTGGTGACCTACAAATTCAGCTGAGTGATTGAAAAACAGAAAAAGTGGATGTAATTGCACAGTGGATATACCAGAATATGCTCACCTTGCTTGTGCTTAAGGTCAACTGTAAAGGAATACCTTAATTTAGGCAGGTATTTGAAACTTGCACTCAACCTTAATTTGTTTGACATTTTAAGGTATTATAATTAAGTACTATAAAAACACCAAAAAAGGGATGTTCCATATAATTTACTTAAAAACATGATGACCCATTTAGTGATTTCGTTAATATCACTGTATACTAACATTTTATTGAAATGGATAATACGGAAATTGTAAATAATATGTGTTATTTTTTCAATAAATATACGTATATATATTTCTAATTACGAAAGTCATCAAATGATGAATAATTGTTCAGACACTTGTCAATAAGGTTTAAAAAAAGTGCTAGATATCGGATGCCCAAAAGCATATAAAAAAAATTAGCAATGTTCTTAATTTATTCTCTTCCAAAGTACCAACGATGTTACACCTACCAGATTAGCACTCCTTCACACAATATTCTATTTCATTTTCATCAGCTACGTACAAAAATAACGAAAAGAGCATCTCTACATTACAAGTCTCCTGTCAATTTTTTTTTTAATATTTTATTTTTACTTGCTAAAGTTGATCATCATTTTCTTTCTAAGCTGCTAATTGCTGCAACTTGAAGATAAAGAAACAGAATAACGCTTATTGGTTAGCCCCTTCGTGTTTCTACGTATAAGTCGCAATATATATATATATATAAAAGATATAATGATGAGTTTCCCTATATACGTAAATACAGGTTATAGGATAGGTTGGTAACCAATAAGATATGGATTGAGGATAAGAAGTGCACCATAAGTAGAGGGCTCTTGGATGATTAAATTCAACATAGAAACTTTGTTTTTTTAAACCTACAGTCAACTTTAATTAGTTATGGAGATCCATGTGAGCACTTGATATTTAAAACTTGCACTCAATCAATTGAGATCCCTTCAACGCTTTCTTCATCATATCACCACTCCATATGTATAAATTATTGTGACCTGTTATCATTTCAGTCTGATACTTAAAGATTGTTTCATCTTACATTCCAATAACTTGAAGAAGAAAGACATAGAAAGAAGCTGAGCAGAGAGAAACATAGAGAGATAATTATTAGGAGAAATATGGGTAGGTTTTTGTGGGGATCTCGTGGTAGGTTTTGTTTTGTTGATGACAGTGCCTGGAGCACTTGCATGGAGCAAAGAGGGTCATATGATGACTTGCAAAATTGCGCAGGTACCTACCTTCTCATTCTCTTTCTTTTTCTTAATGGATTAATTAACCATAAGGCTTTAAATCATGAATTACAGGTGAGTGATTGAAACTGTTGAATATATATCTGAAATTGACGTAAAGAAAATAGTATGCATGTATGTCTGTTCAGTTTTGAATTATTAGGTTGTCTCCATTCCCTTGTGGTCAATGACAACCCTTATAAGCATAACAAGCACTAGAAACCAGACATAATATCAGAACTAGTTTTGTGATCAACACCATGCTAATCGATCATCACTGCAATGAGATCTTATCGTCCAAATACTGTTTCAACTGTTCAGATGGAAACCACTTACCATAATAATATCTTAGACATAATAATTGAGTAGAATTTATAATGGAGAGGTGTTAATAAGTGGTATTTGACAGTCGCTGCTAGAGGCAGAGGCAGAGAAGGCGGTGAAGAATCTGTTGCCAGATTATGTGAACGGAGACTTATCAGCACTGTGCGTATGGGCTGACCAGATCAGGCATTGGTACAAGTACAGGTGGACCAGCCCTCTTCACTTCATCGACACTCCTGATAACCAATGCTCTTTCGATTATTCCAGTATGTTCTTCTTCTTCATCTGTCATTTGTATTACTCATAATCTCTCACACACACGTGTTGTACAGGGGATTGCCATGATTCCCATGGTGCGCAGGACATGTGTGTTGCTGGTGCTGTTCAGAATTTCACTTCTCAGCTTCTGCATTACAAAGAAGGCACTGGTGATCGTCGACGTACGTATATATGCATTCTTCTTCTCTTTTCACTCTCCCTAGCTCTCTTCTTGTTCTTAGATATTGCTTCAATTATTTTTCCAATGCTGCTTCTTTCTATGCAGATAATATGACTGAGGCCTTGTTGTTCTTGTCTCACTTCATGGGCGATATTCATCAGGTTTCATTTCTCCCTTGTTTCTCTTCTTCAACTTCCAATTTTCATGGCAATCTCTGAGCTTCTTTTTCTTGTTTCAGCCAATGCATGTTGGATTCACTAGTGACGAAGGAGGAAACACAGTAGAACTCCGCTGGTTCAGGCGCAAATCCAATCTCCACCATGTAACTTTCATCTTTATCATATCACTTTAGCTGATTAAAACTTACTTATATTTTGCCAATTTTCAAGTTACTTCAAGTGACGAGAGATTTGTATTGTGAGAGTTCAGGTGTGGGACAAAGAGATCATTGCTGATACTTTAAAAGATTACTATGAAAAGGATTTGGAGCTTCTCTTAGAAGACATACAGAGAAACTACACTGATGTAATTAGATACATAGTTTCTTGATTTGATTTATCCCATGACAAAATTAAGCAACCACTTCAAATTCACTTGTGAACAGGGTATCTGGTCAGATGATGTTGCATCTTGGAGTCACTGCAATGATCTCTCAAACTGTGTAAATAAGTGAGAGCTTCCTCAGCACATTGTCTCTCTCCCGCACAGATCCCAATAAAACTCCTCAGATTATAATGTGAGCTTGTGTTTGAATTTTCAGGTGGGCAAAAGAGAGCATACAAATAGCCTGCAAATGGGGTTACAAAGGGGTTGAATCTGGTATGACTCTATCAGGTAAGACAGTTACTGAACAATGTCAAGTTTACACCTTCACATCAGCAAAAGCTGATGAACACAGATTCATCACAACTCTGAGATGCTTATGTGTGTGTATGGTTATTATATATACAGATGATTACTTCAACACGAGGATGCCATATGTGATGAAACGAATAGCTCAAGGTGGGATTCGATTGGCCATGATTCTGAACCAGGTCTTCGGGGACTCCGAGGAAGGTTTCGCAGCTGCAACTTGAGCACTCTAACCACCAGCAAATACTAGTTGTCTAACCTTGCTAGTTTATAATTATGTCATTCCTTGTCGGGGAAAAAAAAAGTATGTTGTATTCATTCGTGTACAAGAAATTCATGACAAGAGGCATTTTATTGTAGTTGATCAAATAAAGCCATTGTTAATTACCATAGGCAACAAAGTTGTCGACCTATCTTATTTGATTGCTCTGAAACATAGACTCTCAAAAGTGCTAGTAGTATGAAAAGTATACATATAAATGAAACTTTTTGGACCAAAAATAAATTGGGCTTGAGAACGGCCCAAAAGAAAGAAAAGACAGTTGTTTTTGGGCTGCCCTTGAGAAGATACCTTCTAACATTACCATGTACCGAAACAAGGAAAGACTTAAAAATAGGGTTAGTCCGAGTGGTAAGTGGTTAGGTATCGTTTAAATGAGATTTTGAGTTCGAGCTTTGGTGTATGCAGAAAATCTCCCTTGGAAGACTCGCCCACCATAGCTAGGTACGAGATGCGGGTCAGATCCAGATATAGTAGGGGTAAAACTTCGGTAAATCGGGTGGGCAAAAAAAAAGACTTAAAACTTATTATAAATAACCAATTTTGCATGTGGTTGCCCGACGTTGGTATCACTTAGAAGGAAGGGAGATTTTATCCTGCTCTTAGATCGTGAGTGAGTTTAACCCCTTTCTAAAAATTTGTGTACTAAAAAAAATTGGCCTGTGGTTTTGTGGAATGGTCTTGATGAACATTATATAATGGTGCGGCTTCGAGATTAGGTAACTTCCTTCCCCAATTCATTCGTTCAAAAAAAAAACTTATTATAAATAAAAACAAACAAACTTACCTTTATTTAAACCCAACAAGAGGTAATTCTAGAAAAATGAACTAACATTAAATAAGAGTAATATGAATAAAATGTATTAGTTCCATTACTTAATATAAGACCCGGTTGATATTTTTTTATAATTAAAGAAATCAAATAAATCAGTTAATTATAAATAATATATGAGTTAGTTAACTAATTTAGATAAATTAAATAGTATATTATATAAATTCATCTAGAAGAAAAAAACTTACCTTTATTTAAACCCAACATGATGTAATTCTAGAAAAATGAACTAAAATTAAATAAGAGTAATATGGATAAGATGTACTAGCTCTGTTACTTAATATAAGACCCAATTGATATTTCTTGATAATTAAAGAAACTAAATAAATCAGTTAATTATAACTAATATATGAATTAGTTGACTAATTTAGGTAAATTAAAGAGTATATTATATAAATTTATCTTGAAATGTTAGATTTAATCATGATTAACTGATTTATTTAGCTTTTTTAATTTACTTAAAAAAATCAACTAGGGTTTATACTAAGAAATGGAGGGAGCAGTAATAAATATCTCATATAATGTCTTATAAAAAGGATGAAAAAATTCTTCTCAAAGGGAGTATGTATATGAATAGGATATGGATTGGAGAAGAGAAGAGAAGTGTGACATATAATAAGTAGATGGATATTGGATGATCATCTCAACATATAAAAACCTTTTTTTTTTTACCCACTCGGATTCGACCCGTCTCGCGTACTTGGCTATGGTGGGTGAGTCTCCTAACAAGAATTTTTTGTATATGCCAAAACTCGAACTCGAGATCTCGCTTAAACGATACCGAGTCGTTTACCACTCGGACCAACCCTCATCCCCTTAGATTATAAAAACTATTTTGAAACCTATTATATGACATAATTATGTTGCACATGCATGAACTTCTAGTCTACTATGTATATTATTTAGTTTTGATGATGCCTTATACGTACAAGAATATGCCCCCACATACATCAAAGTCAACATCGAGGAGTAATACTTAACAATTAAAAACTTGCACTCAATCAATTGATAAAATAATTCCTTCCTCAATAAATTAATTAACCATGTGGCTTGAAAATTAAAAACATTAATCACGATATAGAGAGAGAGAGACAATGTGATGGGGGTTCAATAGGATAAATAGAGAGATGTTAGAGTCATATTCAAATATTATTGAGTCTATGAGTAATTTTTCTAAAAAAAAAATTTATTCATATGAATTCGAACTTAAAATCTCATGTTTAAATGATTAAAACTTCTTCCACTTAAACTAATACATGTTGGTGGGATCTTAGAGATCATCTTAGTATATAAAATATTTTAAACCTAATAAGGTACGTCAACTTTTGTTTGAGATAATTATATTAATTATTGCACATGAACTTCCTGTCAACTACATATATTATGTAGTTCTGGTGATGCCTTATGCATACCAGAATATGCCCCACACCAGAGTCAACATTGGGGGATAAATACTTAACAATTAAAACTTGCATGCAGTCAATAATTGAGAACCCTCCAACATGTGTATATATTAAAACTTGCATGCAGTCGATAATTGAGAACCCTCCAACTTAAAAGATTGTTTCATCGTGCATTTGAATTTCTTGAAGAAGAAGAAGAGAGAGAGAGATGGACAGGTTTGTGTGGGGATCTCTTGTGTTGGGTTTTGTTTTGTTCATGACTGTGCCTGGAGCTCTTTCCTGGAGCAAAGAGGGACATACCTTGACCTGCAGAATTGCACAGGTACCTCACATAATTTTTCCCCCCTCAATAAATTATAACAGATAGATATAAATGCTATTATATGGATGGCAGTCGCTGCTAGAGGCAGAGGCAGAAGAAGCAGTGAAGAAATTGTTGCCAGATTATGTAGAAGGAGACTTATCAGCACTGTGTTTATGGCCAGACCGCATCAGGATTTTGCACAAATATAGATGGACCAGCCCTCTTCACTTCATCAACACTCCTGATAACCTTTGCTCTTTCGTTTATTCCCGTATGTTCTTCTTGAGAGCTTTTATACCATTAGGCTACGAGGCCATTGGCCTTCTTCTCCGTCTTATTTAATTCATCGACATTTCACACACATGTACAGGGGATTGCCATAATACCAAGGGGGTGGAGGACATGTGTACTGCCGGCGCCATCAAGAATTTCACTTCTCAGCTTCAGCAGTATCAACAGGGCACTGCAGATGATCGAGGTCTATGCTTCTTCTCTTTTCAGTCTTCACTCTCTATCTCCTCTGATAACTATGAACAATTTCACATTTCTTGTTCATTATGCTTGTTCATTCTGCAGTTAATATGACTGAGGCCTTGTTGTTCTTGTCTCACTTCGTGGGAGATATTCACCAGGTTTCTCAATTATTATTTCCCTTCAACTCTTAATTTTTTGCATAGCTTATTGCCAATCGCTGAGGAGTTCTTTTGTTCATTCAGCCACTGCATGTTGGATTCACTACCGACGAAGGAGGAAACACCATAGAACTCCGCTGGTTCAGGCGCAAATCCAATCTCCACCATGTAACTTTCATCTAATTAAAACTTACCATGTTTACATGATATAGCTACTTAGATTTTGCCAATTTTCAAGTTACTTTAAGTGACGAGATTTTTAATGTCTTGTGTGAGTTCAGGTGTGGGACAAAGAGATCATTGTGGATGCTTTAAAAGAATATTATGAAAAGGATTTGGAGCTTCTCTTAGAAGACATACAGAGGAACTACACAGATGTAAGACACAACCTGTACACTTAATAAGTTTCTTGATTTGATCTATCCCATGATAAAATTAACCAACAACCACATCAAATTAACTTGTACGATGAATTGTGAACAGGGTATCTGGTCGGATGATGTTCCATCTTGGAGTCACTGCGATGATCTCTCTGACTGTGTGAATAAGTGAGAGATTCCTCAACACATTGTCTCAAGCTCTCCCAGACAAATCTTAGATTCCCGTCACATTATATTCACATGGTCTTGTGTTTGAATGAACAGGTGGGCAAAAGAGAGCATAAATGTAGCTTGCAAATGGGCTTACAAAGGGGTTGAACCTGGTATGACTCTATCAGGTAAACACAATTATTCAACTATGTCAAGTTTACACATTCATTCACATCAGCAAAATAAAAGCTCAACACAGATTCATCACAACTTTGAGATGATTATGTATTATATATATACAGATGAGTACTTCAACACGAGGCTGCCATGGGTGATGCAACGAATAGCTCAAGGTGGGATTCGATTGGCCATGATTCTGAACCAGGTCTTCGGGGAATCCCAGGAAGGTTTCGCGGCTGCAACTTGAGCACTCTAACCACCACTGATATAGGGACTGCAAATGCTACTTGTCATATCCCAGTTTGTAATTATGTCATTTTCTGCATTTGGCATTTGTGAATCTTAGTTTTCATTTAGCCAAAAGAAACAAATAAATTCACAGGATGCAATTCATTGCAGTTGATCAAATAAAACCATTACCATAGGCAACAAAGTTATGTTGTCAACTTGAATTGAATTTACACTTTTTAATACCATGTAACAAGTTGAAACATGGTATAAATACATAAGTCTCACGGTCTAAATTAAAGATAACTGAAATCAAAGAACACAGTATAAACTTGTCAGGGAGTGCACAATGATAACAAGTGGAGAATAGTCGTCACTTACTTAGGGAATCCTCGGAGGGTTCTCATGAATGTCTGACGTTAACAGAACTCAAATTAATGATATTATCATGTCCTGTTTTCTCATGCTTGGGATTAGTCTCAGAGGTGCATGCGTGCTATGAAGATAATTCCAAGTGTCTGTGACTAAAATCATTAAACCTTGCCAAGTCTATTGATCTAAGCAGCAGAAGCTTATTTCTTTATAATGTTTGAACAGTACCTATTCACATAGTCATATACCTCTTTACAACAGATTTGATTGATCTGTTTTTAACGAATTTAGGATAAAAACAAGAAAACTCTCAACCAGAAAGATCCAATCTTTCATTTACAGCTCTGAATTTGCTCTCCCTCTCGTTATTGTCTTTGTATTGCTGGTGTTATATGAAACTTATACCAAGATCTGAAGATTCTGATCACTCAGTTTTGTATATACTGATATAGCACTTAGCTTAAATGACACGTGTACTGATAAATTGAAAGTTGAAAACATCACCTTAAGGAAGAAGAATGCAAATTGAAGAGGTGAATCGTATTATCTCACTCTACACGCCTCTCCTGAACAGAATAAGCAACGAGTGTTCATCATACGTTCGTAGTTATTTTATTCTTCTTTTCACAGGGCATCATGGTGAGGAAAAACTCGTGATATTCCAATTTGTTATCACTTTCCTTAAAACTGTGTGCTGGGTGAAATATATAAAAACAAAATACCCCTGATACAAATTAATTTAATTAAGAGAAATAATAAAATTAATAAAATATAAAAAAATAGTATTTTTAATCATTTAATTTATATAATTAATTTAAACACAAAATAACTACAACTTGGTGGTGCTATGGTGGTGCTAATAGGTGACTTGAAGGTGATCAAAAGAAGAATCCCTGATGTTGTACATAAGAAGAAATGCATAGCCACACTAATTCAATTTCCATTTCCTCCAAAGAAAAAACAAAGGGAATTACAAAACCACAAGTAAAGGAACACAGGACAAACATTATCAGAAGCTCACAAAGTCCCTCCGACAGAGAAATATCAGCTACAACTGCAAAACTATAAGCTAATGTACAACACAAACAACTCTCTCTCTATATATGTGTGTGTGTGTGGATTCGTGTAAATCTCTCTGTGTTAACAAAACTGGGGATGGGATCAGAAGCAGGGGAATGAATCAAGAGAAGTGAGCACATCTGGAAGTGAAGGAGACGGCTGAAGAGAAAGAGTGAAGAAGAGCCATCACGATCCCCAACTTAACTTGACCCCTTTGTGGAATCAGACGGCGGCCAGAGAATCTGTGCGACAAACAACCGCCGTTGATGATCACATTTCTTCTTGTCCTCATTTCTGCCATCTTTTACCTCTCTCTCTCTCTCTCTTTCTCTAGCTACAATTCCAGAGAGTGAAACAGAGACAGTATAATTCTCTCTTTCACAGATCGAAGGACACCGAAATCTTCGTAGAAAGCTTTGTGGGGTATGAAGGGTTTATATAGACGCCTCCCAAGTCCTAACCTGTATAAAATTTTCGTAATAAAAAATAGTAGCTTCGTTTTCCGCTTCAGGCGCGCGCGACTGTGGTTTTTGTTTGTATATCATGTTTGAGTCAGTGCTGTTTGTTGACGATGTTGACCTATCCTTTGCCACCTGGGACTGGTCATCGACGTGGTACCACGTGTCCCCGAAATGCAAAGTCAACATGGAATCTGCCAGTTGTATCATCCTCGTTTGTCATTTGTTCAATATTGTGAAAATTTACGTTTCTGACATGACCCACGTCATTGATGACGCTTTCTGGTTTTGGATCATATTCATATCTCTACTACACTCTGAAAATATTATAAATTTATGGTCAAGCATATACACATTAGAATATTTTCTTTTCTATGAACTCGCTAGAGGATTATGTTTGCATTGATATCATCCAATCCAATTTGGTGTTAAATTAGGAATAAGCAGAGATTGCCAGTCAAAGTAGAAAAAAAATATTACTTGTGGAATATGGTCAATAAAGCATCTCATTGAAAGTATATAATAACAATTATTTAAAATGTTTATGTAAGTTTGAAGTTATAAATAAATATTAAAGTTGGTGATAATCTGACTTAGGGAGAAAAAGATAAGTACAAGGCTAGTGACATGCGCACGCACCTAATTAAAGTTAATAATGATGATTAAAAGGGCATTTTCTAATATATAACATTAATACTATATCTGTTATTTAATATAAATCTATATTAATTTTTTAGATAAATTAAATAAATAAAATAAATTAGTTAATAATAATTAAATTTAATATCTCTAGATTAATTCATATAATATACTCTTTAATTTATCTAAATTAATTAATTAATTTTTATATTAATTATAATTTATTTATTTATTTAAATTTTATATTAAAATATGGGGGTAATAATAGGTTTAAATTAGGAAGAGATGGGGTCAAGAGTGAAGACCATAAATTTTTTATTTTTTGGTGTACAGAAGACTATAAATTATAAAAAGCAAAAGTACATGATGTAAAAGATGAGGACCCTTGATATGGATTTTGGAAGAAGGAAGGGTCAATTAAGGACGGCCCACACGCTCTGGTCAGGGGCCCACATGCCCAGCACATCCATAATTGGACCATCCTAGTTATTTTATCAATGTTTTTTTATTTTGTTTCTCCCTCCACACGTTTTTCCATGCAATGTTTAAATTAAACAACAACAATAAATATTCTCTCCCTATCCACGAGACTATATCTAATAAAAGGAAATAATTTCTCATAATATAGATAAATTAATGGTCTAATCTATATTAAGAAAGGTATAAAAGTTTAGTACTAAACAATATCCTAAAATTACTTCAAATATAATAATATATATGTTTAACAAAAAATATGTATCATCTCACTAGATAAAATTATTTAGCGTAGATTATAAGATATTATTATATTTTATTAATAATTAAATATTTAAAAAAAATTTAACTAAAAATTTTTCCTTAATACTTCTATGAAGTATTCTCTTTAGTTTTTCTATATTTTTTTTAGAAGACAGTATTGTTAGATATACGCTTCCCATCGATGCATAGCATTTTTGTAAAAAAGAATGGCATTTTAAAAATGAAAAGTATACTTAGCATATATTTTATAAAAATTAATGGAAATAATTGATTAAAACAAAATAAAAGAAAACAAATAAAAGCTCCAAAGAAAGGAAAAATTGACATTATGTTATTTAACTTCATGTAATAATTTATCATGAATACGGTACCCATAGTAATCCTTAATGAGTTATATTTTTTTTATCCTAAAATTTGTTGAGATAATAAAAAAAACAATTGTTGCACATGTTAATGAATATATATATATATATAGATTCATGATTGGATCTTTGAATAAATTCATTCACGTGTGGGGGCTATGATTTAAAAAATATTATAAACACCTGAAGATAGCGTTTGACAGACTGGAAGAGAGGACTTTAAAAAGAAGAAGTAAGGTTGGCCAAGAAAAGTAAGTAATAAGATAACCATTAAAGTCTTAAATAAAAAATTTGAGAAAATTTATATATTGATATTGATGTGTATGGCCCAAAAAGATATTATTTTGGCATCAATAATGATCACAACATTGTTTTTTTTTTTATCTTACAGCATCTTATGTCAGAAGGTTTCAAATTTTAAAATTATTATAAAAATTCAGTGACGCAAATTCAGAAAGTATATCATTATATATATCACCATTTAAAATAAAATATAAAATTATAATAAGATGCATTAATTGCAAATTATAAATAATATGATTCCTCCATTAAATTTTGGATATCACTATGCAAGAGTCAGTATAAAAATTTTATTTTAAGATATCCTACCTTGCTAATATTGCACAACTTGACATTTTTAATTATATATACTTACTTAATATAATCTTTATGTCTTCCTATAGACTTTATACGAATATATAAATGTACACTTTACTTATTATTATATTAATTTTATTTTTATAAAATATAATATATATTTAATAGGAATAAAATTAAAAAAATATTAAATTTTAATGTAGAGTTAATAAAATTTAATATTTTTTATATAAAATATATTAAAAATAATTTATAAATAAAATTAGATTAGAATTAAATAACAAAAATAAGAAAGTCCAAAAGCTAAATGACAAAAACACAAAAAGGAAAAGGAATTGTGCATATGCAGGCATAGACAGATTGTAATACTGATAAGCACTCTTGGCACGTAGAATATTCCAATATTCTTCCTGACGCATTATTATAATAACAATCCTCTTTTTCTGTGTCGCCCACTCAAGCAAGCACAACACGTAGCTAGGTAAAGTGGCTATCTATTCTTATCTACTTTGGTTTTTTCTTTTTACCTTTATTTGTTCAAATTTATCATTCAAATAATATTTTTTTATTACATAATTTTTTTTAAAAAAATAAATTTATTTTAAAATAAGATAAATTTTTTTTTCCTAAATAATACTAATATTAAATAGGATGAGATATCTATTATTTTTAAATATAAATTAAAATATTTAAAAATTAAAATATTTTTTTAAATGCCGTAATTAAAATTATAATAAAATAATATTTTTAAAAAATAAAATATATTTTAAATAATCATATATTTTTACTAATTGAACACGGTATAATAGGTTATTCAAATAATTGTTAAGTACTAATTTAAGTTTGTTGTTTGAATTGGATAAAGATACGAGAACTTGTGAAATTAAAGTTGATGCTAGTGATTAATACTCCTTCCTTATCCATTTTTTTTTTAAATCCTTATCCCTCTTATAACACATCTATTATATATATAATAGAACGGAACATTACAGCCAAATAAAACACCACGTGGCAATATCTTTAGCTAGATAAATTAACTATTTTAAAAATAATTAATATTTAATAAATGAGTACTACTTGCCTTTTTAAGTATTTAATAAATATTTTTTTTTGTTATTCTTTTAGAGCGGTCACTTTTCCATTTTTTATATTTCTCTTTTTTAATCATTATTTAACTTCCTTTTTTATTTATTTCTCAATAGTTTATACTTATTTAAATTACTGATTTTAGGGTTATGGGCTATTCAAACTACTGCTTTTATCATTATTTCCCATTATTTGATTTTTAGGGATATTTTATATTTGAAATTCAGATAATAATTTAAACCTATTTATAAAAAAGATGGGCTATATAAATTGCTACCTTTTGAATTATTTATTATTCAATAAATAGTAATTTTTTCTGTTATTCTTTTGAAGCGGTTACTTTTTTATTTTTGATACATGCAGTTACTTCTTCATTTGTTATGTTTTTATTGTTTAATCATTATTTTACCTCCTTTTTTCCATTTATTTCTCAGCGATTTATGCTTATTTAAATTGCTAATTTTAGGGTTAAAGTTCAAACTGCTGCTTTTACCATTATTTTCCATTATTTTATTTTATATCCGATATTTTATATTTGAAGTCTATTCAAACTGTAGCTTTTAAAATTATTTTCCCAATTATTTAATTTTGTCTACAAAATTTTATATTTGAAATATGGATACCAATTTATGGGCTATCCATACAAAAAGTTGGACCATTTAGTTTGCTCCTTTTAGGATTATTTCATGATTATTTAATTTTGCTGCAAATATTTTATATTTTGAATCCGGATAATAATATATGCCTATTTATAAAAAGGTTTATGCTTTTAAAATTATTTCCATATCATTTAATTTTGAATTATTTTGATTGTAGGTTGCATTATTATCTTGTGTCTTGTAGGATGCAATCCTTAGATGTGGATATGAAATAGGAGCATGTTCGCATTGGTCATCAACCAACCCTTTCGTCGGCTAGGCAAACGCTGGCCATAGATGATCGATAGAAGCTAGCTGAGCTGGACCAATATTTATTTATAACTTATAACTAATATTTGTTTATTATAAATTTTATAATGTTATTAGTTAAATTATTTAAAGTTATTCTAGATTTAAAATTTTAATATTTATTTTTTTTTCAATTTTTACTCGTGATTAGGTTAATTCTTATGTATTATTTAAATTTTAAATTTAAGAAGTAAAAAAAATTGTAACTTCCAACTCATGATAAATTATTTATATTCATATTTTATTTTAAATTATAAATTAAAAAGTAAGATTTTGAATTTTCTTTAATAGTAGTGATTTGTGAACAACTACACATTTATGAAAATTGATATGCCAACATTGAAAAATGAATGTGTAATATTTCCATGTATTAATAATGTGCTAATATTTCCTTCTTTAAATAAAAAAAATCACTCTATAACTGGTTATATATATTTTTTTAACTAATCCATTAAATAAAGCATGAAAAGGATGAACCCAATAATCAATACGAGATATGACAAACATATAGCAAAAGTTTAAAAATTACTCAATTTATAAATTTATAAAATATTTATTAAACCTGATAAAACATAAAAATGATCTCACTAAATGTAAAATAAATATACCCATAATTTTAAAAGATTAATCTTTCTTAGTGTTACTTAAATTATTAGACTGTATTATATATAAAATTTGACTTCTTAAAAAAAATAATCTCATATAATAATAATAATCATTTCTAACATATATATATTATGAAAATTATCTTAACACCCGTATGTAATAGTTGTTTAAAATTCTAGGGTGTTTTGTGAATTTTTTTTAAATATACCTTTATTTAATATTTTTGTCTCAACCTCTAATAAATGACTTTACCATCATAGAATATTCAATTAGGGATAGATTTTAAAAAAACATACGAATAAAACATTTAGATACAACAATTTTTTTTTGTTTTCATGATTTTTGACAAATGAGTACTAAAATATTTAGGGACCAAGACATTAAGTAATTAAAGAACATATAGGCCCACCTCGAATCCGAATTATTCGGATGATGCAAAATACTAAATATTAAAATGATTTGTAAAGACAAAAAAAAACAAAAAAAGAATAAGGGAGATGCAGTCAGCAGTCAACAGTGAACAGGACCAGACAAGGCTAGAAGACAATTAAAAGATGAGGAGTAGGGCCATCAATTTGTAAGAGTGGAGGGTCAATTAAGAACGGCCCCCACGCTCTTGCAATATCAATGTCTTCAATTACATTATTTCTGTTGGATTCAATATATAAAATAAATAACAATTCGAAAAAATATTAAAAAAATTAGAGCGAACCAATTGACGTTACTCATATGTCATTAAACTGTTATTTCTAGTATAAATATTTTTTCTTTACTCAAACTCAAGACATAATTTCATATTATCATATATATATATATATTTATATATACATATAGATGGCTACAAGATTAACGTATACGTACATCTTTGTTTTTGGTCTTACAAGCGGGCACCAAGAGAAATATATCTCCATCGAATTAAGCGATGTCATTATTTAAAGGAGAGAAAAAATTGTATGCATTGAATCTTGAGATAGGAACTGCCTCTTCTTCAGACAATGTTTTTGAATTGTCATCGTCAAGGAGGAATCGTGTCAAATTATGTTGGGTCTATTATATATTTATATTTTGAATATAAATAGTGAGATTTTAATATTACCAATAGGGAAAGTAAAAATCGGTCAAGAATCTTTCATTTTTTTCGTTTAATATGATAAAAATTATTTTTTATTTTTACTTTTAATATTTTATATCATTTTAGTTATATTAAAAAATTAAGAATTAAAATGATAGAAGTAGAAGTAAAATTTTTTAGATTATTTTACACCAATTATAAAATTTCTGTATAATTTTAACCTTTCCTAAGTTATAAAAAATTATTTTATACTATTTTACTTTAAATTATAAAAAAATATACATCAATTACATATTTATTTTTATCATATTAAATAAACTTTTAAAATTATTTTTATTTTTATTTTTATTTCTATTTCTATTTCTATTAAAAATACTTCTATTCTCCCAAGTAACTTTTTATATTTTTGTTTTTTCTTTAGGCAACTTGTGTCCTTGTAGGGGATGGCCCCATCTTGATTATTGACTAATACTCCATCTATCCGTTTTAATCTATGAAACTCTTTTGAAATTATTTTATATTTTATATATTTAATTGATAATAAATATCAGATATAATTAATGAATTAATATTAATTTTAAATATAAAATTTATTTTTTAAATTTAATAACTTTTTTTTAAATTATTTTTATTGATACTCTCTCAATAATAATCAAATAAAAATTAAAAAATATGATTAAAACATTTTAAAAAAAATATTATAATAATTAACTCAACTATTTTTTTTTAATAATTAAATTAATTAAATATATTATATATTTAGTATCAGAATATTATAAGATGAACATTTTTTAGTTTTTACCATGTTTTGATGAGATTCATTGATCCAAAAATATCTTATAAATTGGCAAAAGAGAGAGAGAGAGAGAGTAACCATCAATTTTGATAGACAGTGGGTTATATTGGGGGAGAAGTCAGTTAATAAATTTAAATTTGTTTAGGCTATATTTAGTTTAATGGTAAGAGTATGTTAGGTTAATTTAAAGGAGGATGGGGAAAGGTAAGAGAGGTAAGTAGAGGAGGGGATAAGATATTTTTTATTTGGTTTAAGAGGGGAGGGGAGGAGAGCTTATTATAAATTGATAAATATATCATTATTATTTTGTTTAAATTGTTTTCTTATTATTTTATTTCTATAATTTATTAATTTTTTTATTTTTTATTATTCAAGGGCCCATTAGTTTCTCTCCTTTTTTTTATTTCTCTTCTTCTTAAGCCATGGAGTCCGTGCCGCCACCATCATCATCATCTCAACCTCACCTTCTCCTCTCCACACCCATTCACCACATCATCCATAGGCTATCATCATCCATCACCCCCACGTATCATTACCTCCACACTATTTCGTTCCAGAGTTGCACATCATCTCCTTCTCCAATGGTCTTCGTCGGCGGTCTGGATGGTGGGTTTGGCAAAATTCTGACAAGAAGACGGTGGGTTTGTATGGCGATCTTCACAGCGATGGGGATCTTGACAGCGAACAGTGCGAGTGGCAGAACGTTCAGTGAGATGATCGAAGATAAAGATAATCAGAATGTCAAAAAATAGTACTGGAATATATAAAAATTATTATAGATAATTTTGTGAAAAAAAAACAAAAGTCTCTCACTATTTCAAAAACTCTCAATTTTAGAGGGGAGAGAGAGTGAGGAGAAGATCAGAAAAAAAAAAAATTCTCCACTTCTCTCTATTTTTTTAACCAAACAAGTTTCTTCTTTACCTTCTCCTCTAAAAACCTTCTAACTAAACAATAAAAAAAAAACAGTTGTTTTTTTGGTTTGCTTTTGAAGGGGGAAACCTGGACTTGAGTGGTATCGGAGTCGAACTCAAATAGAAAGAAGCTCTCCAAACCAAACCATTTTCATCGGCATAGCCTAACCGCCGCGATTGGAATTCAGTATTGGTTTGTTTTCTGTTCTGCGTTTAGCTTCTCATTAGGATCGGCACACGATGATTTAAACCTCTCAATCAAGATGATCGATGAACTTAAAAGAGAAATCAAATTCGCGAACATCAAATGGGCTCATTAATTAAACATGAACTAAGTAATCAGATTCATTAACCAAAACTGATTTTACAAAATTCTGAAAAGAAATTTATACAGAAGAGACAAAAATTTCTCATCGAATCAATTGCTTTAGCTCTCTGGATCTAATTTTAACGAGCGAGATGAGAAGAAGGACGAGCGCGGCAGAAGATGGAAGCCACCGAGTTCGCCAAGCCCACCACTATCGCGAGCTTCACCTGACCTCTCAGAGGAATCGGACGGCCAGAATCCCTCCGACCAAAGCTGGTTCTGCCGTTGATCACGCTTCTTCTTCCACCTTCCATCTCTATCGCTTTCTTCTACTTTCTTTTCTTAATCCGCTCCTGCAAGTAGCACGAGTTCGTTGCCTCGGTTATGAGATCTGAATTCAGAGATATCTAGACCGGACGGTTGTGTTTCTGAAATTGGCAGTGACGCTGTTTATATAGGAACTACGTTACAAAAATGACCTTCTTTATAGAGTTAAATTACAGATGCTGCCACTATACTATTTGGCGCGGTTCTGGTCCTTTGCTTTTTGAAGTCTTTCGGACTAATAATTTGACGGTTTTGACCTTGTGTTCTTTGTATTGGAAAATGGATTGTTTTTGGTCAATATCTACTGGATCCGCTTGAGAACTGCCGCAACTGTAAAATAAAAAGAAGCAAATAGAGCTGTTTCTGAATTTTTAATTGAGTTATATAGTATTAAATATTTTAATTTTATTTTTTATATATGTCTAATATTTTAATATTATTTATAATATAATTTTATTTATATATTTTTTAATTTAATATAATTTTTAATATTTAAAAAATAGAATTATGTATAAAATTATATCAAATTAAAAAAATTATAGATTAAATTATATTAAATTAAAAAAATTATAAATAAAATTATATTATAAATAATATTAAATATATTAAATATATATAAAAAATAAAATTAAAATATTATGTGATATATAATTTTTTTAATTTAGCTTTTAAAAAGTACAAAGGACGCATAGGTGGTTTGGTAGACAAGAATAATACAATCTGCGCATAAAATATATAAATTGTTGTGTATATTTAATTGAGGATATTGGGTTGGTTTTGTGGGGCACTCATGTCGCAGCCTCCCAGAACTTTATCTCCTAATATTTAATTAGGTTTAGAATCATGTTACAACATATAGTCAAGAGTATATATCCCTTAATTATCGCTCTCAAATTTAATTTTTAAAAAGAAAAAATAAAGTTAATATATTTAAATATATTATCCCTTTATTTTAAAAGATTAATTTTTCACTTGTCAAATAAAGATACTTTAGTATATAAAAAAATAGATTTAGAATCATGTTTTCTACATAGTTCTTTGTTACATAGCCTTAATTATTAATGTACGAATAATATTAGTTTCAATTATTAATTGTAATAACCATTGAACCACAAGATATGTTACATCCAAGGTATAGTTCCTGTTTTTTAGCTTTATCATCTTTTTGTAGTGCGAACACGTTCATATAGTTTAATAGTGGGAGGCATATTGATCACGTGGAGAATAATCTTTATATGGGTTAAATTAATGTCTAAATCAGCTTTTTGGTGGGGCCCTCGAGTGCTTAACACGTGTGGGAAACTAACATTATATGGATAGGTACATTCATTTATTTAATTTATTCCCTTCTCTCTCTCTTTTGCACTTATATCTTTATATCTTTATGTGAGCCCCATTTTGTTTTTCTTTTTAATTTTGGTCTCGAAGATTCCAAATAATGAGATGTGCTTTTTTTTTAAGGAAAATATACTTCACTGAATCATGGCTTAAACTATTTACATAGTAAAACACCACATGCCAAATGAAATTAAAAAAAAAACAATCACGCGTAAAATGTTGAAAACACAAAATAAAATTCCAGCATGAATTAAATTACAAAACACAAAGAAAGATTATCAAATATCAAGTAATAATTCAATTCCTTCTCTTTATCAGTGAAAGTCTAAATTTGCAGCATCTTCACCATCATCACATTCCAATTTTTTAATAAGAGAATACCACTTATACTGACTTAATAATAAATAAAAGAGCAAATTTTCTCCAAAACAAATATAATAAAACAACATGAATTCAATTAAAAGAGACCCTAATAAGTTTCACAAAAAAAAAAAAACAGAACAAAAACAGAGACTCTGATATAAGAAAAAAGATGGCTCTTTTTAAAAAGAGAGTTGGCCTCCGATAAAAATGTACAAGCTGCTTGCTTTTATTAGTTGTGTTCAATTTATAACAATTCGATCCACATCCAACTATGCATTTAGTTAGACAGGTTCCCATAAATTTTCTTCATTTTTTTTTTTTGAATGGACAAAAAATAATGCCCACCAATTACCAATATTAATTAAATATTGGTATAAAATAAAAATTAAAGTCATGTCAGTCTTGCTTATTAGTTATTACCCCTTGAATGTTGAAATTTTTTGTCTTTTCCTATTTTTTCCTGGAATTTTTTTTTAAGATACCCATAAATTATGAACGCCCATCGGAATGCCAAACAAAAAATTGAGGGGGAACAGTTTTCTTTCCCTCTGACCTCTGGGTTTCGCTTCTCAGTAGGATCAGCACGAGACGATTCTAACCTTCAATCAATACGATTGAACCAACGATCAGATTCACTAACAAGAGTAAAGTAATTAATTGTACAGAAATCTGAAAAGAAAAATCCCCCAATTTGTACATGAGAAACCAAAAAAAAAGTTCTCATGGGGAAGAACAGGAACTGCATTCGATCTTTGCATCTAAGATCAACGCGCGAGTTGAGAAGAAGGGCGAGCACGTGAGAAGATGGAAACTACAGAATTGGCCAAGCCCACCACTATCGCGAGCTTCACTTGACCCCTCAGAGGAATCGGACAGCCAGAATCCCTCCGACCAACGCTGTTTCTGGCGTTGATCAAGCTTCTTCTTCCACCTTCCATCTCTATCGCTTTCTTCTTTTCTTGATCGGCTTTGGGAAGGAGCAGAGGAGATCGAGTTCGTTGCTTCGCTTCTGAATTCTGAGATCTGGACGGTTCTGCTTTTGTAAGTGGGAGTGGCGAGTGGTTATAGGGGATCAGCTTGACTAAAATGCCACTGGTTTAGCCTAAAATTACAAGTGCAGCCACAGTCCATTTTGATGCCTTGGATCTTTACTCTCGAGGACTGATACTTTGACGGTTTTGACCTTGTCTTCTTCCATTGGACCCACCTGGGAAACGAGAAGTGTCCTCATCTGTGTGTGTGTGTGTTTTAATTTTATAAAATATTGTTATTTTTTTTATGTGAGAGCGTGTGTGGGGTAGAAAGTACAAAGCAGGAACAGATTCGCACATCGGCACGTATAAATAAATAGATAAATAGATAAATAAATAAATAAAAAGCATTTTTGGGTATATCTTATGAAGCGTTTGGGTTGGCTGTCTAATAGCACCCACGTTGAGTGAATCCACAATATCCAGCACAAAATCTAATATACAATATCCAAGATCATTGTTGACAGTCACAATGTGAAGTGTCGGTTTAGCTGAAAAAGCATTCAAAACTGTAACAAATAAACTAGGTTCCGTTTTTGTTTGGTATATGCAGGGTGAGTTAATTTGGGCTTAATTTTTATTCAAAATAAAATATGTTTTATATAATTATTTGAGTCAGTCAGATTCAATTATTACTAAATATAATTAAAAATAAAAATTTTAAAATATTAAAATATTTTTTATATTTATATATATTCAAATTCAAAATTTTATGTTTAGATGAGTTAAGTAAATAACACAAAATATTTTAATTATTCATATAGTAAATACATCGAAACTCAATACTTACTTTTAGGTTCATGTGATATCTCCCTTCCCTTCTTTAATTAGCATTATTTAGGAAAATAGAGGTTGCAATTATTGTGATTTTAATGACCACAAATATTAGCCTAAGATAATATATGAGAGAATCTAGTGGTTTAGAAGGAGAGGAAAAAGGAGGGAAAATAATAATGTAAGTACTTTTTTTTAACGGATAATTTCATGTAAAATTTGAGTAATTGTTGCTCATGAATGACGACAATAATCTTCATAGGAATTGGGATTTAGTTAAAGAATACTACACAATGATATAAAGAGAATGGCTTGTAGAAGTCCGTCATCTCTAAAAGGAAAAGGAAGAGATTCGAAACACGAACCCTACCCTTTTTACATTAATATTTTAAATTTTAAATATTTAAATTTATGTTAGACAAAAATAGACAGCTCATTCTATCTTATATTACTATCGTCTAAGAGAAATAAAAATTTTACCCTACCTTTAAATTTTGAATAAACTTAACTCTTTTTTAAAAATTTTTATATAAAAAAAATGCATTAGTCAAACCAGCCCTATCTTGCCATTGGGGTTTTATCTCTCTCATCTCAAAGGCTCTACTAATTTTGTTAGTTGTGAAGTTATTTAGCTTATTTTGTATTCCTATTATATATATATATATATATATATATATAAAAGAAGTAACTGGGCTGTTCCAAGTGGCCCTATGGGACGCAGCCACGCGTCTATTATTTTAAAAAAATTATAATTTTTTTCAAGGTATTAGACTCAATCGGTACCATTTTGGCTGCAAACAAACACCTGACTACCATTTTCATACTCTACGCTTTGTAATGGAAACGTTAACAATTTAGCTGCAGAATTCATAGTAATCGCGTGGACAACATCCTTCGCCTGCTCTAAATTGATGTCAAAATCATAATTCAAAGGGGCCGGCTTTTTTTTATAATTATTGTTGAGTTGAGTATCCACTAAATAGACGTGAAACGCACCTTCATAGAGTTATGAATGTGAGAATTTACAAGTATTTATTTTTTATGTTGTTAAGTACCATGTTTTAGTCTTAGAAGCTTTTGAGACCCAACTTATATAATTTCTTTTTAAAAACCCACATTACATTAATAATAATAATAATAATAATATTATTATTATTAAAAACGCATATTCCATCATTTTCATCTTTATATCTCGCTCCCACCGTCACAGCACATTACCTTTTGCTTTATATCTTGAATTCTACATGATGTGAGCCCCATTTGTGTTCTCGTTTTATGAGTCTCAAATCAAATTAATTTGATTTATTCCATTAGTAAAAAAAGATTCCAAACATGGGATATGTGCAATTCATTCCACTGAATTGGACCCCCACTAACCATTGCACTAGACAATTCCTATCCATTATATTATGATGTTTACTCTTCACGTGTGTGGGCATTATTTTTATGCAAAAAAAAAAAAATTGTATTTATTCATTTATAAACAGTAAAGAGACTAAAAATTAATAAGTCGAGTTTTTCATAATTTATGAATAGTGTTTGTTAGAATTTTTATATTTTTGCTTGCACCACATAACATTAAGATCATTGCACCTCTGGCACGTTTCTAGCATATGGCTAGCTCAGAGATAAATGATCAACCATAATTATATATGGATTGTAGAAATAAAAAGCGTTTTAATTTTGATTATTTGAATACTTATATATAAGTATCTGTTTTTCATTTTTAAACTCAAAACACGATGAATTCATAAGCTTTCTTTCACACTTGAAAAGGGATTCCATGTTTAATTTATTCCTACTTCCATGTGTCTTCATGGTTTATACCATTTATGACTAACATGATTAATTTTTGTTCATTCCTTTTGCTAACATGTTTAAAGCTACTAATGGAAAAATGGCTCTGAAGTTTTTAAGGATACACACACACATGTGAGAAAATATCAGTGCCCTTTATAAGTAGGATCCCTATAAGGCCTCTAAATATCTCCATGTATAAGCTCGAAAATACAAGTGCTAGATGAGAAGGGTAAACGAGCTTGGACTGAGAACATATATCCCATGCTGACTTAATCTGGTTTACATTATTACTTTTTGGAAGCCACCCCTGTGATATGACAACCCAACACTAGGACTAATTAATTAATTAACTAATTAAGTGACTAATGTCGCCATAAATTAGTTGTCAAATCTGATCTCTGAGTTCAACGTTCGACGAATGCGCAATCCCCACAAAGAAGTGGAGAGTTTCGATGAATTAATATAATAACAATGAATGCATTATTTGTTTGATTAGGATGTTACATTGAACAAAGACATCATTTTTTAATATTCTGGGGGACTGAATCATGGATCTCAGTCTCGATAATGTGATAATATTAATAATATGACAAGACTTTATTTTTTTTAGGTATTAGTTTGGGGTTAGTGGGAGAATCTCACTTCTTGGTTAAGTTATTTGAATTGTGCACTCTACAGGAGAAAAGCTAGATATTGTGGGATTTAATATGAAGAGAGATATGGTGGTTAGTGGGAGAACTTAGCTGGAAACATACAAGTAAATTTTATGACCGATGTGATATCATTTGAAAATCTAAGATCATATCTTTGTGGCTGTTAAATAGACATAACAAATCTTTTCTAAATTTGATCTGATAAAAAATAAATACTTATTAATTATTCATCCATATGCCTATAATCTATATTACTCCTCCAGTGTTTAATATATAATCTAATTAAAGAGTTAATATTAATTCTAAATATAAGATATATTTTTTATGTTTATCAATTTTATCTCAAATTATTTTTATTGATACTTCCTTAATAATAATCAAATAAAAAAAAGAGTGAGAGAGTTAAAAAAAATAGTTAAGGTGTTGTAAAAAAAATATCGTATTAACTAGCTTAACTAACTTTATTAATATAAATAAATTAGTTAAATATATTTTATATTAAAGATTGGATGTGTATAAGATATATAGAGTAAGAGAAATACTTATATAATAATTCTCAATTATTTCTCTATAGAGTTCAGTAAACCATACAAAAAGTTCTTGTATTCGTTGGAGCCTAGCTTGGGCAAGCACCACGCATGTCCTATATAAGACATGCCCGAATGGGCTAGAAGGTTACACGCGGGCCCATGCTAGTTATAGTAGATTTAGGAAAGCAGATCAGCTAATCATAACCCGCAGGTTGAGAAGGTAGCTCGTCCTAAAACGGATTGTCATTTTGTTAGTTCAAATCCACTCCTCTTTATTAGCGGGTTAGCCCGCCAGCTCACCACCTTTTTTTAAAAAAATATTTTTAAATTTTTAAAATACTAATAAAAAATTTCTAATATTTTATTAGCATAATAAAAAAAATTGTTAATGTTATACTCTTACAATTTATATTTTTTATAAAAAGATCTCAAATTTATAAATATAAATATAAATAAATATTAATATAATATTAATCAATTATAGTATGTAAACATATATCAACAAATAAGTAACCATCTTTATTAGTGTTCGATAATAGGAGTATTCAAAATAATATTTGAATAAAATAAATAATAATATTAATAATTAAAAAAAGGCGGCTGCCAGGCATAGCCCGCTCCTTTCTTTTGTGAAACGGGTTTAGTCCGTTTTACCAGCTCAACTCTATGCTATCAATTGCTAGAAATCAAGTAGAGATTCAACGGTGCCATGAGACCCTCTCCATAAACACTACTAGAAATCGAATCCCTAACTATATACTTAAAAAAATTAATTAAGTCTTAACTGTGCTAGGCCTCATGATTAATATTAAATATTTTTATTTATACAAAATATCAAATTATATATAAGTAGTAAAGAATGGTGAAGGGAAAAGGAGGAAGGCCCAAATTGGAATGGGATTAAACTTATATGATATATGTCAATTGGGCCTTGTAATATTACTGATTTACTGGGGGGTTTGATATTCCATAAACTTTTTTGTGCGATATTACTTTTAAGAACTGAACATATACATTTGAATGAAAAAAATTATATGAATAACGTTATCAATGTAATAAAGATAAAATAATATTGCTAATTAATATTATGTAAAGTTTATAAACAAATTGTAGTCTTAATTATAAGAGCCATTTGATTTTTTAATATATCTAATAAGTTAAATAAATAAGTTAATTATAACTAATATAAAAATTAATTGACTAATTTGGGTAGATTGAAGTATATATAATATAAATTTATCTTAAGAAGTTTGACTTAGTTATAATTAATTTATTTATTTAACTTCCTAGATCTCTAAAAAAAATTAACCGGTTCTTATAATTAGGACAATAAATAGTATTATTTATAAGGTATAAGCAGTGCAACCCATCTTAATTTTTGTAGTATCACACCTAGTCATGTGTCAGATGTATTAACACATGTTGACTAAATCTTTGTAAAGGAAGCCAGATTACTTTTCCTATAGGAATTGGCAAATCTCAATGAACTACATGTTAAGGGATGGCATCTCATATGCTGATCAATTAGCTAAGTTATCTCATGGATTCAAAGGGAATCTCCGCATCTTTGATCAACGTATGGAAGGAGATGGAGGGTGATGAATGAAGCTGAATCAACGGTGTTAGTATGAGTAATTGTTATCTGTGATGAGTTGTAAAGGCAAATTAAAAGCCAAATCTTCACTCTCTTCCGGAATGTAATGAGTAATTATAAACCAAAAGTTACAATTAACTCGATCAAAGAGAAGTAGAGAGATCGAGTTTATTCATTTTAAAAACTATATTATGACAGAGAAACTATAACTTGGAAGGCAAGTTAATTATAAATCTGAATGGCTTATAAGTAACTAAAGTCAATGAAGTGATATGTATAAAGCAAACTTGTAAAAATAAATGAACATGAACCAACACTGTATACTCAATAGAGGGAGCATAGATAAGATCTCTGCAATCTTCCAAATCCCACCACATCATGCTCACGAAAGCTGACCTAAATAATAACTATATTAACTGATTATATATACATATATATATAATTTATTATCTAGTAGAGACAGATAAATAAATAAATATGAGATCATAGTTGAGTATGCATGGCATCATGGAGGCAGGAATAAGAGCAGTTAAATTTGAAAAACATAAGGTGGTGATATCATTTTCAGATTGGAATAATTGAGCTCCAAAAGCAAAGAAGGAATAGCACCGCCCAATTAAATAATGTTCAAAGTTACATGGACAATAATATATCTATTTCAGCAGAAATATGATTACTGGGACTGGGTCGTGTGTTGTGTTATATATATTGTGGTGTATGTTGCCATCAAATCAATTCTTCTCCTGCTTTAATTTCTGTAAATAGCTGCGTTTTGCTTCTCTTTCATTTCACACTCATTCAATCAATCAACACACTTTTATGTTAAACCAAAAGATTTGAATTATCAACGTTAGAGTGATGGTTAGTCACATTAGCTCCAAGAGATAAACAAGGGTATGATTGGCACAACTAAATGAAGGGGAAGCAAGTGATTTTAATGGAGGAGAAGAGGAGAGAAAAGAGCTGACAGGATTTTAATATCATTTCATTTAGCTTGATGAAAATGAAAGGGAAAAAAAGGCAGAGATTTTTTTTTATATAGATAATTATAAGATATAGAAATAATATTTTAGAGATATAAAAAAGTATATAGATAGAATAGTTAAAATAAGGCAAAATTTTAATTTTTCACTAAAAATTTTCAATTTTAGAGAGTAGGGGATTAGGAGGCCAAATGAGGGAAAATATTAAAATATTTTCCTTATCCTCTTAAATTTTATTGGCCTCTTTAATTTGCCAATTGTTAATAATGGAGCCATTTGGCAGAGTTCAAAAGTGAAGGGTGCCGATTACGGCTAAGACACAGCATGAATCAATAATATCCCTCTTACATGACTACGATGTCTGATTAACGTCATTCTGACTTACTTATTACATCATATTTTATGCATATCGCTCCCCATGATATAGAAATAGAATTGCGTCCAAAAAAAGAGAGAAAAAGAAATAGAATTTATTCTTTTTTAAGTTTAAGGAATACTGTTTGTTCGAGAACCCTTCCCTCCCCCCCCCCCTATAATATCTTTTTCTTTTGGCTGATCCCCCCTATAATATCAAATCACCCTATATTTTAAAAATTATATTAGACTCCAATTAATTGATTAGACATGAGGTGCCATTGATTAAGCTACTACTAAAATCTTATTCTAGTTGAGTAATGTGTTCATTGTTAGATGAGTTTTTGGGTTTTTTCTTTTGCCTAAAAAAAAGAAAATGCTTTATTTGAAAATATGATAAAAATAGACAAGCATAAAAGAGAACACTTGTGCCTATGTCTTATAAATTACTCTTTTATTATCAATAAAAATTTAGATGAATTGAGTTTGAATAGTTCACCAAGATTAAAAAAGTGTTTATAAGATATTTATATATAATCTATTAATAAAATTTTTATATTAATAATAAGATTTAAATTTATAATCTTATGAATTATAGGTTAACTTTTTATTAGACTAATTTTTGTTGGCTGTTTTATAATTTTAGTCTTGTAATTAACATATGCCGACAAGTAAAAAGTTGGGAAATAGTATTTAGAAAGAATGATAAAGATGTCTCTCCAATCTTCGGTGAAAAAAATTTAAAAGATGTTAATTTGATCTCTTTTTTAAATCGTTTGCTTTAAGGAATAGACCAACAGCTTTCAGAGGCGTGAACTTGGAGATGTGATTGGAGCCCAATAAACGAAAGTGATGCCAGGCGCTACATACATGAACTTCAATTCAACCCATTATCCCTAAGTTTAATTATTAAAAAAGTTAGACATATAATTATTTGGAGTGTATTCGATCCCTTGAGAGTATCATTTTATTATAGTTCCAATATTGACATTTGAGGAGGCATCCTAACTCTTGAGTGTATAAGTTTAAGCCTGAGAGTAATAAACGACTCGACCCGACCTTAGTATCGTGTAAGAGGAAAGGAGAATTTATCAATCATGGGTAAGCCTAATTTTTTTCCAAAAAATTCTTTACAAAAAAAAAAAACTTCAACTCAGATTGGACCCTTTTTTTTTAAAAAACAAAATTAACTAAGGCTTTTTAAATACATATGTTTCATTAACTTTGAGATGAGTTAATAATGAAGAGTATCTCGTGGTTCTAGTTACGGTGTTTAAGGAGATATTTTAATTTTTAAGTGTTTAAGTTTAAATCTGAAGATAATTGACAGTTCGTCCTACCTAATATTGGTATCACTTATGAGAAAGAGAGACTTCGCCCTATCCTTAAATCGTGAGTGAGCTCAACTCCTTTCTAAAAATTATAGTATAACAAAAAAATTGAGATGAGTCGCCAAGGATTGGATATAGTGAAATTGACTAGTCCCTTATAACGTAATGAATTAAAGTTTAAATATTTTATTAGAGAGATTCTCATATTCAGTGCCCCATAGTTTCTCAAATATAATTTATTTTAATAGGATGATACATATACTTACGAAAAAAACTTTGAGATAAGTTATAGTTTATAATTTATAATTATAGTGTTAAGCCTAGACATGCATGGACCTAATATGATTGAATTAACTGAATCATGAGAAATCATAATTATATTTCATAGCCATCTAACCTTAATAATTTATGAAAAACTCACAAATGCTGAAATAAAAAAATAATAAATAAAACGCACATTGGCACACCTTGATTTGAATATATCTTTCTATCTATATATAACCATCTTCATTTGAGTGTTTGAATATACTTAATTTTTCTGGCAAAAAAAGAATATATTTAATTTCGCAGCCTTTTCCGTAAGCAGTGACCTTGACATACATTCTAATAATTAATTAAAGCCCTAAGGCCAAAGGATGCGAAAATATGCTTAAAGAATATGTCAAATTATTCACAATAATTTGACCGTCTCTCCATTATTTTGGATATAATATGAGATGAGTCAAATTATTTGTGGTTTATAAATAGCATAATTATTCATAAATTCTATCTTATACATAATTAGACAGATATATGGATAAGAATCTTACATATCTGCACAGGCATAGCTATGTATTGGTGTGTATATATATACATACATATGTATATAAAACTTTTTTCTTCGCCCGCTTGGAAGCTTGAATTAACAATTTTTTTAATTTGATTATCTTAATAGTTTAAATTTAATTAAGCATTGTCGAATTATTGAGAATAACTTTCTTAAAAACTTTTTTTATATTAATACATATACAAAGATACTTTTGGTTTTCTTGAACTCTAGACATACCAGTGAAGAAGAGAGTGACAACATAAATTCAATTAATCACCAAATTTTCAATTCCCAAGATTCAAAGTTGGAAACTTTACGGTCTTATCAAAGATTTTGGACAAATCTGGATTAAACCGTGCCTCTAAACTTGAAATTATGCTCGGTATCAGTGGGAAAAAAGTTAAGTTTAATTAGTTTGATCCACAAAAGCAAAGCCCCAACACCCAAGTTGGACCATCAAATCATCAATCAACCAATTATTGGTTTTATTAGGGGAATTTGTCCCATAAATAAATCCCTCTCAGAACTCTCAATCGGGGTCATTCGGAATCCGTTTTGCTTTCCTCTTCTCAACGTCACCCGCGAAACAAACTATCCATACAAACAAAATCCAGAAATCGTTCAATAATTGTCATGTCTTTATATTGTTCAAGCTCCGGAACAATAATCCCACGTACCCTCGTGGGAAAACGAAGAAGAAATAGCGGCTTCTCTCATGTAGAAGTACCCTGCTCCTTCTCCTTCCACTATAAATTACCCCATAACTTGTCAAACCACATTGGGTTTGCATCGAAATTCGACCACACTTCTTCTCCTTCTTCTTCTACTTCTTTTTCTATGATGGAGGAGGACCGTAAAAACCTCGGTCTTGTGTCCGACGCAGAGGAATATTCGGAGGAATTGGATGTTGCTGTCAGAGCGGTTCAAATGGCTTGCTCCCTCTGCCAGAAAATGCAGGAAAATTTGATCGTTAAGTCCAAGAGTGATAGTCAGGTCCATTCCAAGGACGACAATTCTCCAGTCACTGTTGCAGGTTATATATTTCTGAATTGGAATATTGTTTTCAAGTTATGTTTCTGATTCTTGATGGAATAGTACTTTCTGAATTATTTCAAAACTAGTTCTTTTAGAAGCTAATGGGTACAATTCAACCCATTTTTGTCGTTTGAGTTGCTTGTATTTGTGCATTTAGTATTATTTTAGCTTACGAGAAGTTTGGAGCAGACGTGGTTTCTGTAGCATGCAAGTATGGGGACTTTAGTAGTGTGCATACTAATTTCTAGCCAAACACGTGTTACTTGATTTTCCAGGAAAGTTCTATAATTAGTTTGTAGATAAAAGAAAGAAGTTCCAAAATCGCGTTCATACTGAGTTTGTTCATTATAATATGCAACTGGTTTATTTGTGGTCAGAAGTAGTAAAAGAGAAAAACGAAAACTTTGTCTGCTACTCAGGGACAAATAATCTAGTGAATTAAAGAGTTCTTCTGTCTTCTAAGCTGCTTTGAAGTCAAAGTAAAATTTTTGAGCTGGGGAACTGAATTATATGCGTAGTTTTCCTTTGTTTTCGAAAGTTCAAGTTCCAATAGAGGGGAAAAAATGATTGGTGAAACAAACTTTCTTCAAACTCTTTACCTGGGATATCTTTAGTAAGGAGTATTTTTCTGAGATATCTATGAAACTGTTCTTGTCATGATAACAGGTAAACTATTTTAGAATCTTGTGCTGAGTTGTTTGTCCTTTATGTGTGCAAAGTCCATGAAAAACTAAGTACCTGATTAATCTAGATCCCCAAAAAATTTACAGGACAAAACAGAATGCTTAATACAAAAATAACTATTGCATGTCACGATAGATGCCATATTTGCTTGCTATGATAAGATTTATCCTGTCTGCCTTGTTTCTATAAGACTTTTTCTGTCAGCTTGTTGTATTTATTTTCATACTTAAGATATTGATCATTTGGGACTCTTTCATCATCCCTGGTAAATCAGATTGGAGTGTGCAAGCAGTTGTCAGCTGGATATTGTCTGAGTGCTTAGGAGGTAACAATATCTCAATTCTTGCTGAAGAAGATGTTGAAACTCTCTCCAAGACTGGTTCATCTGAACTATTGGAAGCTGTGGTTAAGACTGTAAATGAATGTCTAGCTGAGGCGCCTCAATTCGGAGTTGAAGCCCCAAAATCAGCTCTTAGTGCTTCCGAGGTTCTTGAAATCATCAGCCGCTGCAACTCGGTTGGTGGTCCTACCGGAAGATTCTGGGCGCTTGACCCTGTTGATGGCACACTGGGGTTTGTACGTGGAGATCAATATGCTATAGCTCTTGCACTCATAGAGGATGGAGAATTAATGCTTGGAGTTCTTGGCTGTCCTAACTACCCAATGAGAAAGGAATGGTTAACCTATCATCATCGGTATCATAGGATCATATCTAAGTTGACTCCTCCAACATCTGAAACCTGGGACAAAGGTTGTGTGCTGTATGCTAGAAAGGGAAGTGGCAGGGCTTGGATGCAACCGCTGGTCCAGTTCAACAAGAAGTTTATGTGGCCAAATCACGCAAGACAAGTTTCAGTTTCTTCCATCGACAATCCGGCGTTGGCAACTTTCTGTGAACCTGTTGAGAAGGCAAATTCAAGCCACTCTTTCACTGAAGGACTGGCCCATTGTGTTGGTCTCAGGTACATTTCTTTTCCTCCAAATTGGCTTTTTTTTAAAGACATGGTGGCACATGATTTATTTCCTATGCTCTTTTGATATTAAATGCATATTGAGTAACAATGATGTTCTAAGGACATGATGGCAAGCAGAGAATCTATGTTTAGCTGGGATTTATTAATCATTATTCATTCACTTGTATGCAGGAAGCAGCCACTGAGAGTGTACAGCATGGTAAAATATGCAGCGATAGCTCGTGGTGATGCTGAGGTTTTCATGAAGTTTCCAAGGTGTGGTTATAAGGAGAAGATATGGGATCATGCCGCCGGTGTTGTCATCATAAAAGAGGCGGGTGGTGTGGTGACAGACGCCGGAGGCCGTCCACTAGACTTCTCAAAAGGCGCATATTTAGAAGGTCTCGATAGGGGAATAGTTGCTTGTGCTGGAGCCTCACTACATGAAAAGATCATAGATGCTGTTTATGCTAGCTGGAATTCTTCTTGCCTTTGAGCCTGTTATTATTATTATAAACCTAATAAGGTATATACAGAACGTACTAAAATTATTATCTTAACCTGTTTTTCTTCTTAAGCTTCTTCGGCATCAGATAAAATCAGCCTTGTTTTTCTTGTTAAGTGTTGTTGCTGGTGTCAGTTTGTGAATCTGCAATTACTATTGTTTGGCATTATATGGATAATGAAAGTCATTGTAAATTTATAATTCCATTGCATTCTGAGTTCTGAATGACATATGAACTTAGAACATCTGTTATGGACTTGTATACTACTGAAAATCTATCCAATTATCTCTATTTCCTAGTAGTAAACCCACCCCTCCATGTCTGAGACTATATCTGATGCTGAAAATTACAAGATGAAATGAAAGAAAAATGCTTCAAAAGATTAATGGAGAATTACTATATAGTCTTACATAAACAATTTAATCATTAAAAAGTCTTATAATAAGTAAATAACATGTAACATGTAATCATTTCTTAACCAGATTTTATCATTATATACTACTCACTTGTAGGACTTTGTAGTGATCAACTATTTATGTGGGATAACATAGTAATTTTCTCAAAGATCAACTGGGGTTTGAAGTAATATTACATATAGAGAGATGGTACTGAAAGATTATAAGAATTTTCATCTACTGAAAGATTATAAGAATTTTCTTCTATGGGATAGGTCAAATGTTTACAAAGGGAAAGATTCTAACTCAAGGGACAGTGTCACTAATAATTTCACTGTTTATGTGCCTTAATGTTTACCACCACGTTCATCAATATAGATTGGATAGACCTACTTGGTGAGGCTATTCATTTTGAATACAGATATTTGGGCAGAGTCAGTAAAACAACTATATCAATAGAGGGAGTCAATAGAGCAAAATAACAGATGTGTTTCATAAAGAAGCCATAAATGAACTGTGAAGTAACACATTTGATCTGCACAAGCTAGTAGGTATTTAAACAAAAGGTAAGCTTCAACCTTACAGTAAAATTCTTACTATGAGATTTGAAGGTTATAGATTCAAATCCTAGTAATAATCTCTCTCCTTAAAAAGATAAGCCTATTACATATTTGTCCCAGACCTCACTTAATGGAGGCTCTGGACACTGAGCCGCATTTCAATATGTTAGATACGTGGGAATGACACATGTTTGAAATTAGTCAATAAATGGCGAGGGGGTTTCTTTTCTTTTGTCCACCTAATTTACTAGAGTTTTATCCCGATAAAATCTAGATCCGACCTGTGTCACGTATCTAGTTATACAACAGGAATTTTTGTATACGTTAAGGCTCGAATTGGATACTTTATTTAAATAATATTAAATCACTTATCACTCTGACTAACTCTAGTTGGTGAGAGGGTTTCTTTTCTTCTTCCCTGGAAAAACATAGAACAGAAAAGTCAAGAATCATTTATTGGAGTGACTGAGCAGGGTGACTCAGCATTGGGATAAAATGGGCGAAGTCTTAGGGCTCTTTTGGTTCACGAGTTGGCAAGGAAAAGGAATGGAAGTGAATAGAATAACAAATTATTGATTAAATAAATATTTGGTTCGTACTATAAAAAAAATAGTTTAATAATTTTTTTTTATGTTTGATTGATTTCAAGTGATAGAAAATTAAGTAAGAAAACATGTAAATTACCATATTGCCCGTAATAAATATTTGGTAATCAAATTTATATTCTAATTTAAAATCAAAAGATTTAAAAATTTAATTATTCATAAATAATTCTTGAAGATTATAATTTAAATAAATATAAATATTAATTAAATTCATATCTAAATTTTAAAATTCCATAGTTAATACAATAATTCAATAAAAATAAAATGAATAAAAAGCAAATTATAATTTAAATAAGTATCAATATCACTATATGAAATAAGTAAAATAAATAATAAAAGTATAAATAATAATGAAAAGATGTCATTTTGTTAAGATACTTAATCAAATCTATTTTATTTTAAAACTCATAATAATAAAATGAAATAACAATTAAATTAAATATGTTGAGAATCTCTAAATAAATTGTGCGAGTCTTGTGGTTTCAATTTCAATAGTTTGTCCTAAAGAACTCTCTCTCCTATATTATTTTGCAATAACTCTTTCTTTCAAATTTAAAAACCTACTTTATAACTACTTCTTAATTGCTCTTTATAAACGAAATCGCTTTCAAGATGACTCAAGTTCTATTTTCATAAAAAAAAGAAATAGATTTGACAAAGTAAAATTATTTCAATACACTAAAATATATTTTTGTAAAGGAAATCGATTTTTATTACAGTTTAATATCAATTTTTTGTCAAGAAATTTTTTTGTTTTTAGTAGTATAAAATAGGGTAAAACAGAGTAATTTAGAAACTCAATGACTAAAATTTTTTATATAATAAAATTAATTTCGTACCCCATAATTGATTGCATAGATGGGAAAATATTTCATTTGATTTGATAATATAATGTATAACTATACACAAATTAATTTTTGGAGTGAGAAAACAATTTCTATTGACACAAATTTATTTTAACTTACCATTTTTAGTTATACTATGTTATGTGTTTCACTAACCTTGACATTTTTTAGTATTTTTGAAATATCTCTTCAACTTTTAAACCACGAATCTATTTGATGTAAAACTTATTTCATATAAAACTAGACTCTAAACACTCTCAATTTCAAATAGTTTCATGTGAAGGAAATATGCTTTTCAAAAATTTGAGAGATTACGCATTGTCTCCGATCTTTGTTTCTTCTTTCAATTATATCTTTCAGAATACACTAAATTTTGAAGTGAGTCTAATTTCTTTAAAAATTAAACTCAAAGAGTTTTATAGTGATATGTCATTTATCAAATTTAGAGTTGAATTAAAAGAGTTATGTTTATCTCAAGTTAGATTTCTCTAGTTTAAAATTAATTTTTTATCTCTCAAATAAATGTAATCATAAATCATAAGAAAACATACAAGCTCAAATGATGAAAAAGAAGCCGAATATGAGTTCAAAGATTTGTATGTTATGTGAATTTATTGATCTTTCACATTCCATTCCGGTGATGAGTATAGAATTAAACCCCTTTAAAGTGAGGATAACACAATATTTTCCAGTTGACAGACATGAAGGATGGGGGTCAAGTGGGTGCGTGAATCTCTGGTGGATGGGGGATTTATTGTCATGTTTATAATACAAGAATCAGTTGTGGGCCCATCCTTCAGTTTCGACCAATTCATTGCTGTTTCTATATAATAATATCTGCATTTTTTAGATTCATTTTAAATTATGCTTCAAATTTGTTGAATGCCACTCTTTGATGTGTAAGATGGGCTCTTAATGTCAAAAATTGATTCTATTGCAAACAAAATGTTAAACTCAAGACTAAGTAATAAAACCTTTTTTTCTTCTTTATTTTAACTTCTGATTATAGTGACATACCCAATAAAAAATAGATGTACTGACTTTTAATATCTATAGTTACTATTTTCTAATAATTAGCTATATTTTGAATAGTTTTAATATCTATAGACTATTTTTATAGAATTTTTTTATGTAGTCTGTATAATTTAAATTATTTATTTAGTCTATAGTAATCTAGTTTACTTTTGTAATCACGGTATTATTCTGTCACTTTAAGTGAGGGTATCTAATAAATGCTATAAGTACTATCTTCTTTCTAAAAAAACAAGTTGGTGTGATTATAAAAGGAAATAGAACCATAAATAAACTGAAATGATGTTTGAAAATGGAGAAAGATGTGTGTATGTGGATCCCATAACATTGTTGTAATGTCAAAAATGCTGAAAAATTGGGCATATTGTGTGATGCAAGATGAGAGAAAAATGAAATTTCTCCACTCAACCTTTTTGAAATCTACTAGAGCTAATGATTCTGCTTTTTTATCATGCCTTGTCGGAGGAGCATGGGGAATTTGACAAAGTTTTCAATTCCCTGTTCAAACAAAAACTATATAGTAGTAGTTTTAATTCAATGTTCTCCGCCATAAATATAATATATAGCCATCAAAATTATGCAGACTAAGGAGTCTATTTGTCTGAATAATTTTATATTCCTTTCAAATCTGCCCCTAATTAAATAGTGGTATTTTCATTTATTAAGGATTGAGAGGACATCATTAAAAAAGAGATATTTTTTAAAAATCTTTTAAAACTTCATAAAATTCTGAATTATGTATTATAACAAAATTTAAGTGAATTTGATTCTAAGAACTCACTAGATCCAAGTTTAAAGAGCGTTTGTAGATCGCTCTAAACAAGATTTTTATATCAGTAAAATGATTTGAACTCGTAGCCTATAAGTTATGAGTCAATTTTTTACTAATTAGACTAATTTTATTAGTTAAAAAATTATATTTAAAAATGAAGGGAGTGTAAACTATATATAGTATATCAGCTAAATGGTAAATACTAAATACAGCCGAGGATTTAAGTTCATTTTACTATTATTTGTGAGCCTAATCCTATGTAATTGGGCTTAAGAGCCCACAAAATGCTTGATTTATTCTCACCTAAGGATAGCAACATGCCATGTGGCTTTAGCTAAATAGATATGAGCCGATAACAAATGTTTAAAGCAAGTCTAGACCTACGGCTATATGTAGGATTTTTTTAAACTCAGGTTTGAGCATATAGAAGGCCTACTAAGTTTAAACTTTTTTTAGAAGTTTATTTACAATATATGTCTCTAAAAATATATTATTTTAAGTCTTGATCGTAAATAAATTTTGAGCTGACTAAAGTATACATAACTATAAGATTTTAATAGGCTTTAAAATTTATATATTTATAAATGGAAGATTTTAAATAGGCTTTGAACGTATTTAAAACATATGTATATAATGTTAAACAGGCTAAACTCATAGGTTTATAGGTCAGATTAAACATACTTGTAGATTTGTAGGTCAGGCTTTAAAAAAAATCTAGTCCATTTGAATTAACAGATCTTTAAATAGGCTTAAAATTTAATTTAATTTTTAAACGGGCTAAGTTTTAACTAAATAAGGTTATAAGTTCATATTAAAGATGTGACCTAATTTCACCATATCATTAAAGGCTAAAGAGCCTAGTGGGAAGCAAATCATTATTATCGCATTTGGTTAGTGACTTTGTGAAATGTTTTTATAAAAAATCAGAATAGGAATAAGGTTTAATAGAATGCAGCAATTTATATTGGTATGGCATGGGAAGAAATAGAAAAAATATTTGGACCCTCTCTTTGTCTATTTGTGGAGATCAGTGTTCTAATACTCCTGATTACTCAATTTGGACGATGGTAAAGGTTATACGAACTCAGAAATAGCGAAAAGAGCATCTGGATGGAATTTGGGAAATGGAGATAAAAAAAGTAGTTTTGTAGATGATAGATTATTTGGTGATAGAAGGCAACCATAATGGCTTTGGGATCTTGTTTAGCACAATGGATCCAAACTTATACTTTCATCTCCCTGATAATAATATATTACAAAATTTATTATTACTTTTTAATTATTTTAAGCACGTGATATTATTTGATAAAAAATTAATAAAATATTCAGTGGGAGTTTACTCATTCAAATATCGTTAATAATACCACTAGGGTTACTAACAAACTATTAGACTCGGTGATACGTAATTTTATTCTATAAAAAATAATATAAATTTAAATCTCAGAAAATATATTTATTAAAAGAAGTAAATTTTTTTACACTTTAAGTCTTAAAAAATAGATATATCCTTGATTAAATAAAAAAATATCAATAAGCAAGTTTTAATTCTACTAAAATATGTTTTAACCGTTTAAATATAAGATCATAAATTTAAATCTATATGAGTATAAAAAATAAGAGTTATTTCTAAGCCGGTAATACCTAAATCTATCCGTAGAGATAGCTTAAAAAATAAATATCATTAGTAAATGCCCTCAACGCTCATGTAGGGTTTGGTTACGCGTTGTTTGATGCAACTGGGTTTGAAAAATCGCCAAACATGAATTCTTGATAAGCTCATTGGCAATTAAATAATACTCCTAAGTCATCCCCCGTACTACAGTTGGTTTTCTTTTCTTTTTAATATTTTAGAGATATTGTTGTCTCATGATAAGATTTCTTGTCTTCTCTCTTAAGTCTTCATCCTTTGAAAATTATCCCACGTACTAAAATTACTCCGAAACTTATGGAATATTATTCATGAATTGATTCCATGACACACACATGCATATATTGATTTTTGTTTTCTTTTAATTAATGTTTCATACTTACTATAACAATTAAGTATCATTAACATTTGGATAATTATTTGTCTGTTTTTGGGACCATAGCTAGTATGTAAAATGGGCTAGGTTAGATAGCAAAAGGGGGATGAAATTGAGGTAATAATCAAATGTTAAAACCTTTCTGATATATACCCTACTTAAAATAATCAATTTATAAGAGCTTTATTAGTAGTAATTTAATTTAATATGCAAGTGATGTCTTAAAAAAAATGTTTTTTGAGCTGAAATCTACGTGCATGGTCCTTAATAGCCCTCAAAATTTAACTCACCAACACTTTTTTCCCCTTAGCGGAACAATTCAACACAAAATGAATGTGCCAAGTAAGGTAAGGAAATATAATTGAAAACTTTGAATTTATTGCTTTATTAAGAAGTTAGGCCTATTATTTATGGCTGCCATGTTATAGTAGCTTCCCTCTAGAGTATGTTTTTATGAAAGTTAAGGATGACACATGCAACGTGGCTTGGCCATCTTTCCACATGTTTTGCTCCCCCTCCCCCTCTAGCTCTCTACACATTCCTACTTATCCGATCTTTATTATAAAATATCTCTAATCATTTTACTAAAATAAAAAAAGGTGGTTAAATTGTTAATATTGTTTAAAAATAAACAAAAGTTAATAAATTGCTTATATTTAACACAATAAATCATATCTAGAGGCATTTGATCTAACACTAGACTAGTTAAATTATAAAAGTAAGACAACTAATATTCGAATTCTATCTCGTTAAAAAAATATTATAGGGAGAGATATCATAATCACAAAGCCTCAATTTAAATTAGTCAAAAGGTTATTAAAAAACCATAAATTATATCTAAAACGTCATAAAAAAATACCATTAATGAGATTTTAAATATGGTGATCTTAGAAAAAATATACTGCCTTTCTATTTTTTAATATAAAATTTAATTAATTTTTTTGAATAGATTAAAAAATTTAAATAAATTAATTATAACATGAATTATAATATAATAATTAATTATTTCTTCTAAAAGGTTAATAAGTACTTAAGGGAGTGTATTTGTGTGTGTGTGTGCATGGATCCCATTGCCCTCTCCATCATCATCCACACATAATTAAAACTCTCCTGTGTGATCTTTGCGTTAAATGTTTCAACTCACTGTACCTCACCGTCACATGACTATTCAATTCATGTACCTTCCTGATCTATTCATTCATTAACTCGATCACTTCCTGATATTCCATCTTCTTAATCATGGTGGTTTTTCCTTAATTTTAAGATTGCTTTCCAAATTTATCAAATCTGCTTCTTCTCAAAGAAAAATTGTTTTCTTTATAAGTTTGTTGTATTATTTATTTAATTTATCTCAATTTCCTATAGTCGGTGTTAACCTATAAATTTCTCTTCGCAAATCACAAGACCTGGAATTAATTAATTTGCTACAGCTCACTGGTCATTGATGGCAAAACCTGCTCCATCTCCCACCTGTAAACCAAAGTTGATAAATTGTTGTACACTCTTACTTACAGATACAATATAGAAATTATGGATACTTGAGTCATTATTAATTAATGCATATTTACCACATTCCAGTAAGATCTAGAAGTATCTCCCTAAAAAAAAATAATTTCAACAAAAATTTAGAAACATACGAATTCACATGATAATATTAATGAGTAAGGATGGAGGAGTAATATTAATAAGTTAAGGCAGATACAGGTTGAAAAACAGCACTAATTAATATATAGACGATAATGATACTAACTCATGTTAGTTTAAATAAAAAATATTTTTATTATTTAAATATAAATTTTAAATTTAAGTTCGTATAAATATTAAAAATATTTTTAAAAAATTTATTTTTAATTAAATTCAACACTATTCGAATTTGACTTAATAGAGTAGTTATATAAAAAAAATATAGAGGGAAGTGGTTGTCACTATCGGATAGGTACAATAACACGAAAAAGACACAAGACAATATCAAGAGAGAAGATCAAGGCCATAAAATAATTAAGTAATTAAAATTACTAAATCATCAATAATATATAAGCCTGTTTGGTTTGTTCGTAAATTATAGTTTTAAAAAATTTTTTAGGCAAAATCTCAGTTTAATTTTTTTTTAAAATAAACAGTCATATTTATTCAAACAGATTTCTAGACTAAACTATAGTTTAAAATTATAGTTTCAGATAAGCTGGTCAGAATAGCTTTTAGAACAGTAAAAATATTTTTCAACTATTCAGTTATTATTTTACTCTTACTTTTTCTTACACCCTCTCTCCTCTATCTTTTTCACTATCTCTCCTCTATCTTTTACACCATATTTCCTCTATCTTTTTTACCCTCTCTCTTCTTTCATCTCTCATACATACTATTTTTAGTAATTTTTCAATTACAAAATTCTTTTTTATAACAACTATCCAAACACTCATTTATTTAAAATTATTTTTTTCTATAATCTTTCCTCTAAAATTCTCCTTTTATAGGTTATTAAAAATCTATTTTTTTTTATAAATTTGTTTTTAAAATCTTATCCGAGAAAACACACACGTAATTTTGTTAAGTTCTGTCGCCTGATTCTGGCTGATAATGTCACACATCATCAGAATACTTGACTTACAACTTACACGTGTCCTCCATTGCTTTCAGAGATCACAGTATCATTTATGATCATTTCCCGATTCTTATGCTCCTTCATCCACCTGTAATCCCAAAACAAAAACACTCACTTTCTCTCTTTCTTTTATTTTCTTTCTTATTCTGAGATGTCAACCTATAACAGAAGAATTCAAACTGAAGAAATTAAAGACAGTGTCACCAAAGTTGCGCACAATGCAAGTTCACCTCAAAATAGGACCATAATCTTAATTAATTCCTTCAAGTTTTGGAGCTTTTCAAACTTGACGGAAATCTGCCATGTGTTAGGAAAAAAATTCATGGCACTCCGAGAATCGGAGGAGCAGAAAATTCAAAAGCTCTACGCAATTATTACACCCATATCCATATATGTTAAACAGAAACGATGAAGAACTATGAAAGTATATATCCACGTAACCAAGAAGGAAAATAGAATGACAAGCTTTACATCGCACATGATCCAGTTCAACATGTTTATCAGTTCATGGTAATGGTCCATCCCATTTTTCATATAAATTCTCCAGAGAGAGAGAGAGATGGGTAAAAGCGAGTATCATAATTGCATCCCACCAACTCCTTAGATAATAAATCTCTAGCATCTGTCCTCCACACCCTCCCAATAAATGTTCTTTAGCCATCTCTTCTTAATCACGCCACCACTAGCCATCTCATTCATCTATTATATATATATATATATATATCGTATCTCACTATCACTTCCTCTCTCTTATTACCATATATCCTGATAACACGCTAAACTACATTTTCTCATATAACAGTCACAAACTATATTTCAACTTTGGTACTCCAAAAAAATGAAGACTACCACCTTTCTCTTCCTCGTTCTCTTGTTCTTATCTTCCTTCTGTCTGGCGACCCGACCCGCTTCTGATCTCTTCAAGGGGGACAGCAACAAAGGAGGAGGAGGAGGGGATAACTATGGCGGTGCGGGAGGGTATTTTGGGCCTGGGGCCGGGTTTATACCCGGGTTCGGGAAAGGATTTGGGGATGGAATTGTGGGAGGAGGATACGGGTCGGGTTATGGAGGTCCGAATGGAGGCTACTCCAGAGGTGGTGTCATAAGACCAACCGTTGTGTGCAAAGAGAGAGGCCCTTGTTTCCAGAAGAAGGTCACGTGCCCGGCCAAGTGCTTCTCCTCCTTCAGTCGCTCCGGCAAGGGATACGGCTCAGGTGGCGGCGGCGGCGGCTGCACCATCGATTGCAAGAAGAAATGCATCGCTTATTGTTAAGCAGACCTTGGTCTAGCTTATATCTGGTATTATCGTAATTATATACTATTATTGGTACTCGCTTAGGCTACTTTATCTGTGTTTATCTCTTTTGCTCTCTCTCTCTCTCTATATTTATAGGTTGGCTTGTTTTGGGGCTTTTCTAATGATTATCTCTTTAGGAAGATTATGTATGGGAGATTATGTGATGACCGAGAGGGTTTGTGGACTCACTTGTGCCTATAATAAATTATATTAAAAGAGTATCTGTATGTTACTATAATCAACTATTGCATCTCTCTCTCTCTCTCTACGTATAATCTTCTCTTTGCTCATACACACTTAAGTGGATTAAACAATAACAACAGCAAGATTTATTCTACTATATTAACAATTAAATATTTGGATAGATTTTGAAATAAAAAGTATTTTTCAACGACTTTGAGCGGTCTCTTCGATTTTATTTAGCCCCATTCAGGAGATTACGTAGTGTATCTAGTCTGCTCACGGCGACTCCAACCGCGTTCTTGGGTGAATCAATATGTAACAAAAAAAAAAAAGTTCAAAGATGGGAAATCCGTATAGGTTTGGTTGTATTGTTGCCGAAATTATAGTATTTTGGTAGATGAGATGATCAAATAAAGAGCCCATGGCTTGAACGCAAGTTCTGCTTCTATGTTGATACGTCTCTACGTATAAGTCACTAAGATGCCTCAATCTAAGTCCTTTCGTATTCATGTGCGTTCAAATCTAGACTGTTTCCCTCTTCAGCCCAGTAAATTAGAGTTTCATATATTAAGTTAGCTTCTTCTTCTTCTTGTTTTTTTTTTTAAGAATGAACGGAATATCATACTGTTTTTGTTTAATAAAACGTGCAAAGTATGTGCTTTAATCTCATACTCTAATTCAAATCACGTGGAAAGCAAATCCAAAGAATGATAGATGACCAACATTTAATTTGAAAGATTGTTTTAAATCAGGTTGTTGGCCCCCTAAAAAGAAAGCAATTTAATTAGGTCAAGTATTCAAATTAGCCAAAAGCATCTTTTTCCCCACTTTTTTTCTTAATAGAAAAGATGGCGCCTTTATGCATTTTTCCACTTTTTGTGTTTCAAAAGAGGTAAATATAATATTTAATTTTTTAAATTTATACGAATTTTAATTTTAATTTTTTAAATTTTAAATGAAGTTTTAATCCCTCAGTCAAATATTATAAATTTTTATTAAATTATAAAGATTAATATTTTCTATAAAAAAGGTGACAGCCAACTAAGAATTAAAAAAGAAAACAAAGAAAAAGAAAACAAAGAAAAAGAAAACATTAACGCAGTGTTTGGTAGGATTGGTATGGATAATTTGGAGGGGAGGGAGGAGGAGGGGAGGAATTTTGCTCTCCTCCCTTTGTTTGGCTAAATAATTAAAATATTTAGGAGGAGAGGGGATTTTTTTTTAAATTTTCCCTCCCCTCCAACTTTATTTCCCCTAATAATATTAATATACCCATAATTTTTTTAATATCATAATATTACCCCTATATTATATTTTATTAAAATATTTTATAAAATAATATAAGACAAATTTGTTTATATAAAAATATTTTTTTTCCCTTCTTTTCTTGAACCAAATAAAATAATATAAAAATCTCTCTCCTCCCCTCCCTTAATATTAATCCAAACAAGATAATAATAAATTTTTTTTTTCTCTATTAAAATTTCTTCCTTTTCTTTCCCTGTTGAGTCAAACACACCTAAAAGTGGATACAAGTCAACAAGAAACGAATTTATAGCATGTTTCTACTAGGTGTTTAGGTATGGATCTGCATAATAATGATAATTAAAAGTTAAAAAACCACAGGTTAAAGGATAAAAAGAGGCTAAAAAAACGTTACAAACAAGATCACGCTCAAAACAGTGCTCGTACCCGCAAATTCTGAGACTACTAATTTACAACATAGATAGATATATAAATGCACATAGGCTAAAAAAGCATTACAAACAATATCACGCTCAATACAGTGCTCGTACCCGCAAATTCTGAAACTCCTAATTTACAACATAGATATATAAATGCACATATATATATATGTATATGCAAAAGTCAGCCATTCCCAATACACAGGGAATCATCGTTCATTACAGTGCAGCCCTCATTGCTCCTCTTGTAGCCTCCCGTTTCATCTCAGCAGCCTTTCCACTCCCACGGAAGTACATAAGCACTTGCTGTGTACACAACAAACCAGTTGTTAGGGTCAACATTCTATTATCAACATGACATCAGTAAAAGTAAAGAAAGGTGGTTCCAAGCTCCAATGAATCATGTCATGAATATAGACAAAATAATATCAGAGGTGTGTCATGATTAAAAATTTTGTTTTGTCTACCTATCCTTAGCTGTTTGAGTTTTCCTAAGAATCACTATCATTATATTGTGTAAAAATAAAATCAGTAAACAGTATATAATTACTGATTACTCTTGATTTATGTGTTTTTTATTTTGTATTCTTTAACTCCTATAACTACAGGGGAATTGCTCTAGTTTTCAAGTGTAAGATGCAACCTGAATGACCCAGATGCTGATCAATGATTCAAGGACGAATAATCCAAATCCGACGAAGTAGAAAATCTGCATACAAAATGTAGAAAAGAAAAACAAATGATCAATCATTCAAAAAGTGGAAGAATATGTTCCTTGGTTCCTGCATTATCTGCAAAAGACCATGTTTCATAGCTCTTTTGCTACAAATCTTGAATTAATTGAGCTACTGTGATAGTACTATAAAACTTGTAATGAATAATGCGTATAATTAAACAGTACAGAGGACTAAGAAATAAGAAATACTTTGCACAAGTATACTTACCCCAATCAAAACATGGTTGCCCAGCACATCTATTGCAGGCAGAATGCCTCTGTACCAATGAGTTCACAGAACAACGTCAGATGAAAATAGAGAGAAAAAACAAACAAAAGCAACTAGTTTACCTGATTATTATGGTTATCTTATATACAGGTCATGTTAAATCAAATTTGTATGCAGTTTTCTTTTGATGTGTGTATGTAGATAATAGATGTTATTTCATGATTATACTCCTCTTATACAATGTTAAAGAATTACTTAGAAAATATATTTTAAAGGTGGAACGTACGTGAGGGATTTTCCTTTGAAGACAATAGGAGGAGCAACTGCAGCAAATATGCAAAATACAATGTGAATCTGTAACCAGAGGAATGAGGATAATTAGCTTCTTTTTTCCCTTTCTTATTTTTAAGTTCCTATGGGTGTTAAGTATAATCAGTTTACCGCGTAGAACAGAAAAAACCATGCAAACTTCATAGCACCTTCAGACCTGGAAAAATAACAAAGAGCAACAGACATAAATTGAGTGAAGCATGAAACATAAGAAAACTGTGGTAGTGTCTGGAATGCGGTATTTTGAATTGCATGGAATTTAAGATGCAAGAAATTTAAATACCCACAATTCAAATTTGCAACATTTTTAACATCCATTTGTGCAATTACACGCACATGGATATGAGTATATACATACATGTTTATGTGTCCACACATGCACGCAGAGACACACATGTATACACTTTCGCACACAAGTTTTTCAACATTATTGATATCCATAATGCCTAGATCCAATAAAGGCTTAGTCGCCCAATCAAAATATTTTGAAATATAGTAGCGTTTCACTCAAAAAGGCAGTGTTTGATGACAGTAAGAAAGCCACATAGTTGTTCCATTAAGACCCCAAACTACCACAGTTTCTAATGAACATTTTCCCAGAGTGCGACAATAAGTAAAGATGCTTGATATTAGTTTATATGAAAATTCGAAAACAACTGAACGCATGTAAGACAGGAAATAAGTACCTGAAAGCACGATATAATGGCCGATACCACAGGACATAGGCTCCGGGAACCCCTGCTATGAAGTAGATGAGAGCAAGAAACCAGATTTTTACACCTACAACAAGCAAGGGAATGTTCAATATCACAGAATTTGAAAACACGAGATTTATTGTTCCCGCTGCTGAATAACCTGAAACTAGCTGCTTGTTCCACAAATAAAATAAACTAACCTTCGCCCTTAATCCAAGCTGCAGTGACAGCTATGATATTCCATAAAAGGCACAGCACCAAACCTGTATAATATCATTATTCGTCATTAAATATGGGCTATTCCATAAAAGGCACAGCACCAAACCTGTATAATAACATTTGAATGCATTTTAGCTCCCGTTGAGCTTTTACTTCTCTAATAGCACTTAAATTTGTGTTTTAGAAGAAAAATAAAATTTAATTGCTAGAAATCAAGCACAGGAAATAAAAATTTAATCCCTAAGCATAAAGAAACATTTTCTCCTCCTACCTTCTCGCATCAAATGTAAGATTTACAGATAGAAGTTGGTGAGGTGTGTGGGTTTCACAACCCTTTAGCTGGGGAGAAAATAACTAGAAATAACTTTACCCAATACCCTTCAGACTTTTGTAGGCATGCATGGATGAAATACTGAACCAAAAAGAAAAAAATCCAAGAAAAGCTTTTTGAAAACAGGAGCTTTCCCCAAAATATATTGTTCCTTGAAGTTCCTATAGAAGCAGTTTTATAAATTAAACAGTCATAATATCCATGTTGTAAAGCATTGCTGCACAAGGAAACCATGTCATATTTGTAAAAAAGAATAAAAATAATAGAATTGAAAATACTATACCTAAAAATGTAGTAAATGCAACATACTGCAGTCTTTGGAGATAAATTGGTATTTCATTAGCAATATCATGATGGATGATTGGGAAAAATGGTGGCCAGTTCTTCTCCTCAAGAACAATGCCCGCTGCAAAACAAAATTTGGCACATCACTGACTTCAAAAATTGACTCCACAGATAGTACTTTTTGTCCAAGCACAAAAAGTACTACTTCAAAGTTCTTTAAAAGATGATTTAGCATGTATTGAACAAGTTTATAGACACCAGCATAGCAAGAAGAAATATGTGTCCTTGCTGTTTAATACAAAATGACATAATAATTGTATGAAATATAAGGACCAATTAAACAATTGTAGGAAAATATGAATTAGCAAAACAATTTCAAGGAGTGATGTAATATTGGTAAAATTTGAATCATGGAATAACAAACGGTTGAAAAAAACTGCAAGAGGCAAAATGAGAATCCGCCAAATAATGCCAGGAATATATATATATATAACACAGGGCAGTTCATGGCAATGAAACTTTTCCCAGGAATTACAACAGAGGAGGAACATAGGAAACATTTTGTTCAGCTTATATTCAATAATGCACTGTCAACATTTTTTTCCCTTTAAGATCCAAAACTGAGTAAACTCTCTCCACCTTAAATTTCTACAAACTAGAAGTCCTTCACTGAAGATAAATGTGTGAACCCATGATGTATATCCAGTCTCTGCTTAGTCTATTTAATTAACAACAGGAAACTAACGCCTCTTATGAATTTCCCAGTAACTAATGTGGGCTGGTGAAAGCAACATAAGTCAAGTAGTCAGCAGCAGTAGTTTTCTTACACCATTTAATTCCACCCCAACATAAACACTGAATCAACAAAAGGAAAAAAAGAATTCCTACAGAAACACAATGCATAGTTAAGATTTAAAAGACATGATAAACAAGAGTGATCCTGCTCCAACAGGCCCAGAATGATGCAACCTACATCTTGAAGCTCGATAGTCAGATATATTTAAACAAGGAAAGTAAATTACCTCGAGCAGCAGCTTCCTCTCTACGTCTTACTTCCTACATTTTAATAGATAAATAAACAGTTATGAAAATAAGAGAAAAGAGAGATACAATTTGAATTTCCAGTCTCATTAATTAACAAGAAAGTCAGCAGACAAGACATTCTCAAGATAGAATACCAATTAAGTACATATGCAGTTTAAAAGAATAGAATGAAGCATTATAATGGAGCAGAGTTAGGAATATGCAAGGCTTATTTCACAGATTAGCCTGCTTTCATGTCATGAACTCATGATAATTTAACACTTCCTTATCAAATAAATACTTCGGGGTAAAAATAGTACTACTAGTAGTATCCACCAAGGCCAGTACTGACCATGAAGAAGAATGTATTCCAGTCTCTCTCTCTCTCTCTGATAAAGAAATTTGATAGATAGAAGAAAACAGAAAGATCATATTTTGGAGGATAAAAATGCCCTCTCCTAAGAAAAGGTTGCAAGAGAGGGAGGGGAGAAGAAAAGAAACAAGGAAACAAAAGACAACATACAACAAAATAGTGCCCCAGTCTCATTGAATATCAATTAAGGGAACTCCCACAAAAAAAGCGGAGCAAAATGGCAAACCTGCTCCCTCCTTTTCAATTCAGCCTCCTTGGCTTGGAGTTCCTTCTCCTTCTTTTTTATATCCTGGCGACGAAAGAGATGATAATGAGAAAAGCCCACGGCAGTTCTTCAGCAATTCATATTAGAGAGCAACAGATGGAACAAGACGTATAAGGTTTTCAACGACCTCAATTTTATTCATACCGTTGATGAATTATCAAGAGGTATATCAATTGTTGTGCCAAAGCCATAATCAGCAGGTTCTGGATTAAGAGGTGCAAGCCTTGAATTTGTGGCAGGGGCAACGCTTCCAGGATTCTAACAAGGTAACAAAAATAAGTTGCATGAGATATAGGGAAGCAGCTGGAAGCCTTTCACAGGGTTTTTCATCCATTTTGAAGGATTGGGCGCATAAGTACAATCAAGTATTGGCAGAGCCTTGAATTTATAAACTTACAGTTGTGTAAAATGCACCCCCACCATAGTTTGACTGGTTTGATGACTTACCCCTTACTGCTGGGTCCTGCAAGTTTATATCACAAAGGAATTTGCATAAGCATCAATTCGTTTTAGATCAACAATATCATTTACAAATGGAAAATTATGCTAAATATTATTGTCAGCTAAAAAAATAATATCTAGCATTGCATCTGAAGTAGTAAAACGTCCGCTCTCCATGAGCTATACCCAACCACCTTTGGTGCTTTGGAATAACTGAACCTTATGAAATCTCTGAGCAATGAAATTCAAGTAGATATTAAATTTTAGATAAAGTGGTGAGCACAAACACTGAACAACAATGGCCCAACAGTGATTGCGAAAAATCGTAAATTCATCATATCAGAACTGGATATGCCAACTGCTCAGAAGTGCTAAATAAGGCGTAAACCAGCAAACCAAACATCTCAAAGCATTTTTCTGCTCATATAAGATTGGTAAGTATTCAAAATATAGATCATTTGTCCATCAGCTATCCCAAATCTAAGTTAGACTTCCACAAAAATATGGACTTAAGCTTCAACTGAGTGATAATGTGAACTTTTCCCGAATATTACAACTATTCCAAAGGTATACTCTGTCAGTGGGGAATGCCTCGCACTCTCTGTTCATATCATTACCAGAAGAGTGTGATAATAAATCAATAATCAATATCAATAATTGACACTAAATCTTAAATTATAGCTATTTTTATCACGCGAATGAAATTTGAAAACCGGCGTGATTGATTATCTTCATGATGCATCACCGAAACATGTTAAACTTTGACGGCAACAGGAACTAAAAGCTGCGGCCGCAAGTTATGAACTTAATCCCAAAGGCTGGTCTCGAGAGCACAAACTTTAGCTAAAAACGTTAAATCCTAAATCGAGTATCAGATAAAACAAAACCAGACATAACTTGATTGATAGCAACATACAAAGCCCAACAATAAGTCATCAAACAAGTCACCCATAACTCAATTAGAGGAACAGTAAAAGCCTGAATCCCTACAATTATCTATCCACTGTTCCAAACTCAAAAACACCAACGAAAAAAGAAACAAATTTTCTCACACACAAAAAAACCACACAATTCAAAAGTAACTCCACCAGAAAAGCAGAAATAGACGAGAGGAAGGGAGAGGAGGACTCACAGAGAAGGGATTGACCTCTTCTTCATCGAAGGGGTTACTGTCGTAGCGACCAGCCATATCAGAAAAGGTTAACCGTCCCAGTTACGAAGTCCCAAGAATCGAAAGTTGAGAAGGCAAAGATCAGTGAGTTTACAGAGGAAATAAAATCAGAAGGCTCAAAAGGAAAGGGATTAGGAACGTTGAGATTTGGAATTTTAGATTTCTTCCAGTGCAAGAGAAAGGTCAAAAGAAGAAGAGGCGAAAGAATGAGAAGATCAAAAATTTTCTAGCAACGAGATGAGATGTCTTGGGTCAGCAATAGCATAATACACTTTCAAGAAATTACAAAAAACATAGGAAACAGCGGGAGAGAGAGTTAACCACTAATTTCAATTTCGGCTTCGCTCTCATTAATTATGCGTCTTTATATATATATATAGAAAAAGTTTTGAATTTATAAACATAAATGGATTAGTTGTTGATTAGTTGAAAGAACCAGGAATTCTTCATGCTTTGAATAATCAAATAAAATAACAACAGGTTAAATATGCGTGAATACAGAAAACTTAATTAAAATTGATAATGTTGGAATCTGACCTGCTTGAGATCACTATATAAAAATAAATAAATAATCAAATAACAATATTTCCTATTTTCAATTTAACTAATTTTCCCATTAATCATTTCACTTTTGGAAGCTTAATTATTTTTTCAGGTTCAATTCAACGAGGGGAAAAAAGCATCTTACCCAAAGTTAAAAATAAAACATATTCCGAAAAAAAAAGTTAAAAATAAAAATGTAAATATGTGTGTTCTTATCATCACGCATTTCCTAGAGACAAGCCAAAATAGCATTGCTTTGGTGACCGACAGGATTATTTAAATTCATAAGCTGTCAAAAACTAAACGATAGGATAAGAAATTCGAAGTTTGTAATGTTGTTCTTTTACCCAAAACATAAAAAATGTAATCCTTTTTACCTTAAAAGAATGTAGTAATTTATGAATTGTTAATATATAATAGTAATACATTTTCTCATGTTACACCTTTATATTAAAATTTGAAAATTATATTTGCAACTTTTTTTATTTTGGCTGAAATAGGACTAAAGTAACCCTAATCAGATTATCAAATCTCCACCTCATTCATAAAAAAAATATTTAATTATTAAACCGATTAGAGGTTGTACTTTTATTATAAGTATTGTGAAAAAAAAAATGGACTAGATATTCGGAGTTGATGTAATATTCAAAGGGATGAGAAACTCAAACGTGTCATGCTAATATATTTTATTATTTAATATTTATGTTTTGCTGTGTGTGAGGGCTCATGGCAGCCCATATAAATATTGAAAAGGGCAATGCTTCAATATATTATTTTAATTTAAATGTTATTTTCTTCTTGGCCGTAACATATGATTAATTTACATTAATCATATGCCAAAACCTCCTCTTAAATTACAGGTCAACTAATATGATTTTTTTTATTAATAAGAAGCTTCGGTTTGTATTAATTAGATTTTTTTGGAGGACAAGGGATTCAATTAGAGATGAAATTGGGAAACTTTTTTTTTTCTACCCGGTTTATTGGAGTTTTATCCCGACTACATCCGGATATAATCCGCGTCACGCACCTGGCCATAATGAGTAAGTCTCCCAACAATTTTTTTTTGCATATACCAATGCTCGAATTTAAAATTTCGCTTAAACGATATTGAGCCGCTTATCACTCAGATCAAATTCTGTTAGTGAAACAGGGAAACTAATCCCTCTTCCAAATTCCAATAACTACGTATGTACTTATAGTTAATCCTTTTTTATTATCTACTGCTCCGTTCGGTTTAGTTTTTAAAAAAAAAAAAAAAAGCTACTACGTATTTCATAATATAACATGTCTTATTTAAGACATTAATTTTTTACCTAATATCTTTAACAAATTATTAAAGGGAAAAGCATATTTATATGTACTTATAATTTTCCTTAATTTTTAATTTGATAATGATATTTTTTTAATTAATTTTTTTAATTTTATTATGTTATCACCATTAACCCCTGTACATAGTTAACTATACTAATAGAGTAAAATTAAAATTTTAATTAAGAGAAAAATAACACGCAGATATCAAATTAAAAATTTAAAAATTCTTTTTTTAATTTGATACATATTAATGAGCATGTGAAATTCTTTTTTATAAAGTTAGATATAAACTACCACTTCCTCTTCCTTAAATTAAGAATTAAAAAATTAATTTAAATAAATTAAAAAATAATTATTTTAATTATATATAACAATTATAATTTAATTTTTTTAAAAATATTATTTTTATCATAATTTCCTTTATATAGAAACTCTTAATATGTACAATCCATAAATATACTTTAGGAAAAAAATTATAAATTTGAGAAATAAAATAGATCAAAATTTTATATTTAAAATCAAGCTTAACTCCCCAACTAATTCTTATATTAAAGATATTATATTTTCAAAAGTTCTAGAAGAGTTGATAAAAAATAGAAGCAATTAGAAAAAGATTTCCCATGTCCCCATTGACAAAGTGGTCGCTTTTTTTGGAAGGTCGAACAATTTCATTAACCAAAATCATAGAATGACACAAACTTTGTTTGAATTGACGATTTAAACCCTTTAAAATTAGTGAATCAAGGGATGAGGAGGAGGACGAAAAAGTCAAAGAGTAAAAGAGACAATTTATTTATTTTTTCCTAAATCATCCCATGCTGCCCTCCATAAAAAAGCACCAACAACAAGAACAACAATAAAAGACGTGGTAAAACGTTTTCATTATAATGAGGCTACAACTATATATATATGACCATTATATGGCATAAAATGGAGGGAAGAGGGATGCCAAAAAAAAAAAGACAAAAATGCGATCTATCTCTCTGTTTTTTTTTTTGTTTTTGCTTTTCAAGAATTGAATGAATAAAAATTCATTGCCAGCTACCCAAACTAAAATTATGCCCTACTTATAAAGAGAGAGAGGAGTTAATGCCCTGTGAAGTGAAGCTTATAGCTTAAACAAGGGGTTAACGTCGTCATCGCTGCTGCCCGCGCCTTCTTCTCACTAGTCTTCTCTGACCTTTAAACGGATCAACCCAGTTTCTATCCTCAGCTACAGCTTGGTTCCATCGCTTTTTAAAGATTTCCAGCTCCCATGTTGACTGTCTTCGTATCTGCAAAATCCCGGTTTAACCATAAACAAAGTGTCGACAACTAAAGAAGACAGACACTTGAGGAAAACTCCGATGGTAAAAAGTGGCATATGTAAGCCTCACCTCTCCTCGCATATCGAGAGTTGTTGATGAACTGTGTTTCTGGTTGTGAAAGGAAAATCAGCAAAAGGAGAGTCAAAGACACCACAAGGTTGATGAAATAGTAAGCAAGAGTACTACTATACAGAATCATCTATAAAATTAAAGGAAACCAAAAACTGTGTACCTTGATTAGCTTTCTAGAATCTGAACCCTGTGATTAAAAAAGAAAAGAAAAGAAGCTATCATTTTGCAGAAATAGGGCATGACAATAACATGGTTGTGTGGTACCAAAAGAAATCTAAAGGAGAGAATAAGAAGCAGAGTACCCTTGTGGTGGTGGTATCATGACCATCCCCACCCAAAGTTTGTATTCCCTTGTGAACCACAAACACGCTATCGACAACACCCACGTTTTTCGTTCGGTCACCCTGAAAAACGACATTTATGTCAATCCTAATCATAGTCATGCAGCAAATGAAGCTAAGGGAAGCACAAGAAATGTAACTACAGGTTACAAAGTCTAAGGTAAATTGCACTTTTATTAACAAATTGTAAATAGTGCAGCTCATTTTTCAAAATTTATGCCATTTTGAAATGAGCATACTAAAGCAGACACATTAATGCTGTGTGCAGAAGAAATGTGCTATAACTCTCTGACACTTGTGGTTATAAAGTTATCTCAAAGAACGAAGAGCGGATGCAACAAGAAACAGAAATGAGCTCCTACCACAAGAGAGAACTAAGAAGGAAAAAAGTTTGCAGAATCATCACAAGCAATGAAACTTGTCCTAAAACTATGATTTTCTCACCTGTGCACAATATCCTAGCTTCATGTCCATTCCCCATCCATGAACAAGGTCATTCTGGACAAAAAGAAAAATGGTAATGATCAGTTTGCAAACATTCCAAACAAAAATGATGTGTTTTTATCTGTTAGCATGCCAAAGAAAATTTGAACTCCAGAAAATTACAAAAACTAAGTTTGAACTTGTTTACAGATTTCAAGCAAATATGCAAGTAAAACAATACATAAGCCTAGATAAAAGCCTTTTGGCACCTTTGCAAACTTGGATTGATTCATAGAATTAACTAATGAATTTGTGCAATGAAAAATAAAACACGACATATTTTGTCGTAGGATAATGAAATGTTTAAAAGCATTGACTTGTCCCAAGCAAGAACATACAACATTAATATGGACCGTGGGAATAAGATTACCTGAAGAAGATGCCAGGCACAGTACCAAGCAGACCGAGAAAATACAGGAGCCATACCTTCCACAAACCTACAAAAGTTGTGTTCAATGTTTTGTTTCAATCATAATGTCATTCTAGAATGTGCAAATACCACAATTTGTCATGACCCATCACATTATGAAGTATCAATCAGAGAGAATTTCAGTTTTTAAGTGTTCTTGTTCTTTCTGATTCTTCTTTTGAAAGTCTGAGATGAAGGAGAAAATAAACAGGATTGAACACAAAAATAGTGTACTCCAGAGTCATTTCTTCATCAAGTTACAGAACAAAGGTCTAACTTACAAGGAAATGAGTTCCCCCCCGCCCCCCCAACAAACCAAAAAAAAAAAAAATTGACACGTAGCCTAGCATATCAAAGATGTATTTGACAGCACCAGAATCTCCATGGCTATTAACTTGTGGGGAAACAGAAGGATGAATACAAGATATTTATCTTGACATATAATGGTATATAATGAAGTAAAGTAATTTACGCCAACATATGATAAAGCAGGCAGCAGAAGATGGACAAAACCACTCAACAAGATCTGGCAAGGATAACCGGATAACAAAAATTAAACTTGTCAAACAGGTTCAAAGTAACTATTTACCCCGTGCATGGTGGCCCTTCACTAGCATCTGAACATTTTGTACTGCCTCTGCGTTCATACACCCGTCTGCATGTATGTACAGCGTATACATTCAGTGTTTCGTATGACAAGCTTTGATTAGCATTTAAGAGGTGCCCATCACTAGTCTCTAGCAGCAACTAACCTATGAACTTTCTTGGTTCTTGCTCTAATAGTAATTCTATGATGTATCTCTGTTGAATTGGGGTCAAGAGCTGGTTGAGAAATTTCCAATCCTTCATCTTTTATAATTTCAAGGTATCTGCAAAAAATAAGACTACTATCAATTCTATCTCTGTCATATAATGAGGTGGAATATAGATTCAACAAAATAGTATATGACATGTTTTAACAATCTCATGAACTCCTTTCAGTAAACCAGAACATTGACCATAAGTGTTATATAAATAATAAAAATTACATTTTCAAACACGGAAAAAAAATTACAGGCTAAAGCATGTTAATGTGTCAACAATAAGTATAAGGTGCAAAAGAATCTTCCTGACCTTGATGGGGAAAAATGCTCTACCCCTAAATCTTCATCCCAGAGAAAGATATAATCATAAATAGAAACTATATCCGGATGTAGAAATCTTTTTGCAAACCACCTGAAAAGGGACACAAATACACGTATAGACATCAAATTATGGTGCTTAAATAACCTGATTAGCTCATTTTAAGTCCAAGAGATGTTTTGAATTTCAAAAAATCTCTTCCATGATATAGAACTAACATGCCCTATGTGTTCCTAGTTCCGTTGGAAGAGTAAAAGCAACCTCCCTCAGACTTCCACTGTCCATATGATTCAAAATTATAAGTTATGGAAAAACAAAGTCATCAGTGATCATTCACATCCTTACCATTTTGTTTGGTTATGAGCAGCTATGTGTATAGCCTTGCTACTCCACTGAAGATCCCACCATCCATTCACATTACCATCGTAATGGAACAAAATGATTGTAAAATTTGCTCGAAGAAACTGAAATCAATAAAATTAGATAAGTGATGGTAAATAATTTTGACCATCTTATGATTTGATATCATACCTTTTGCACCATTACATTGACATTCTGCTTTTGCTTAATACCAACGGGAATCGCCAGCAAGTTCCGGTTGGAGTAATCGCTAACCTGCACTTCCATAATCGCCACCAATTCACAAAATGATATACCATTCAGCTTAACTTATTTATTAGCTCAGATGACATAGCTCGGGGATGCTGACCTTTGACCTGGAACTACTTCTCGACCACAAAGGTCTTAACTCAAGATCTGAAGTAGCCTGTCTAATACCTTGTGGCAAGCCTTTCAACTTTTCAGAAGCTGCAGAATAACCCTGGACAATGACATAACAAGTGCCACGTGAATACGAAATATACATCCAAGTAACACATACCTTCAAATCTATGCAAAAATTTTAGAGATGCCATGTGCATCATAAATTCTAAAAGAAATTACTCCTCTAGTCCTTAATATAGGACCTATTTAACTAACTTGATTAGATTAAGGAAGTTAGTTAATATAGCATGTTTTCTCAAAAACACCCTAATCATCTTCCTTAACTCCATCTCTCCCTCTCTTACTTGATTTTGGAGAGGGAGTATCAATAAGGGTAATTTGGGAAAAAGTTGATAAATATAGAAAATATGTCTTATATTAAGGATCAAGATCAACTCCTCAATTAGGTCTCTATATTAAGGACTGGAGGAGTATTACATATCATTTGAAACACATTGAGTCTCAAACTTTTGGGGCAAAAGAAAATCACGAATCTAGTCTGGCAAGTAAAACTAAACTCAAAGTGATTACCTTTGTTTCTCCCCAAAAACTCCACTTACTGTCTATCTGATAATAGATCATTGCAAAGAAAAAGGGGAAAAAATCAGCACACTCAGAAAAAAAATCACATGTATCATTTTATTGTACAAGACACAAAACTTGAGCCATATGCCTTCTTCAATCAAATGAAAAGTGGCTTCAGATTAATCTAAAGCATGCCAACAGCTAGAGAAGAGGGAAAAAAATACAAATAACATCAAAGGTTTCCAAGCCGAGAGATACTTTGGTAGTAACATTATAACATTTTTCAATGATTACAAGAGTTCAGTTTATTAGTTTTCGGAACCCCTTGACACATTTTCAGATAAAATGAAGACCAAAACTGTACGAGGATTTTCAAAATAGAGAATCAGAAAGATACACTAACTAAAATGTCAGACCCTAGTTGAGACGTATAATGATATCCAAAAGATTTCTTATGGCACATACCTCTACTTCATGATATTGATACTTTGTAGTTCTGTACACAATAAACAACATCACTGTACACAGAATTGCCATAAAAGGCAACTGTCTCATCTTGAAACTTGATTTTCCCGGCTGCAAAAAATATGCATGCACAAACGTTAAAGTCACAAACGTGTCTCCAGAATCTAATTTTTCTTCTGGAAATAGTCCATCAAATTTAAAATGATTGCAAAACAGGAGAACCAACCCCATCAGATAAGCCACTCTTTTTTCTGGTCATCACCTCCATGATTTGATTGGCTTCATAGAAATCTGAATCTTTTATTTAGTCTTCATTACAAACTGCCGAAGAAGTAGAGAGTATCAGAAGCTAGTCCAAGCCAAAATTCAACATATTTAATATTCCAATCAAATCATTGACAAAACATCGTCATGATGCAAATCCCATGTGACTATGATCCGGTGTCAGATGCATAATTTCAAAAACCATATCCTAAATTCAGTTGCTTAAAACAGGACCCAGGATTGTATTTTGGCACCCCCCAACTTTTCTTTCTTTGGCCAAACTAGCACTGAACTGAACCACCTAGAATTTGCCAATTTCACCTTTAGTGCAGAAGATTAGGGATCAACGCTAGGAATAGCATGATATGATTGAAGCACGTGAAGTGCGTCAAGAAAGAAAGAATAAGAAAGCATGGGAATCGAGACAACAAGACAGGTAAAACTCAAGGAAAAAACATGCTTAAGATATATAGACAAAGATATCAGAAAGCGTGCTTCGGAATGTTAAATCAGCACTCGCAATCGAAACTAACAAAACTTGCAAATAAAATAACATTAAACCCCACCGCCATCCAAAGGAAGCTACCAAATCAATTTCTAAGACCGGAATCAAATGTCTTACGACATAAGCACCAAAGAACACGGAAACAGGCATACACACAACGAATTCTGCGGACAACATGGATCATTTAAAGTAAAAAGGGAAGAAAAGAGAAAGAAAGAAAGAAAGAAAGCAGTTGGCCTCAAGATTAAACGAGACCTGAAATCTTCAAAACACAATCGATCAGAAATAACTCTCGCCGAAAACATGGAGTCATGTATTTCACAGGAAGAAATCAAATAACACGTAAACACCGTTTCAACCATTTGAATCAGATCTAACCACTCTATGACTTTGTTGCTCGTCATTTCAGCAAAGAGTAAAGTTTTACCCCCACGTAACAGGGACTAATAAAAATCCTTCATTGAACGCTGTTCATTGATAAATTCAACAACCATTTCTCAGGGCTCAAAATTCTCGACGTTTGGTACGGTTTTGAAATCCGGATGTTCTGCCAGACCCCAGTATCGTGTAGGAAAAAAGAAAAGACGGAAAAGGCAAATGCCCAAATAAAGAAAAATCAGAAGCATCAAAGATTAATAAAAGATCACATTACATACCCCCAGATAGAGAAGGAAGCGTGGCAGCTGAACCCAGTAGGGAAAAATAAATAACAGAGAACTCGAACGATCCAAAACGATGGCGTCGCCGATTCGACACGAATCACAAGTGTCAAAGAGAGTGGAACCCAGAAAGCAGAAACAAACTGACAGAGAAAGACGAGGATGAGAAGAGGCCTCCTCTAAGGCTCCTGAGAGTAAGAAAGATTCCACAGAACACAGGAGTCGGAAAAGCCACGTTTAAAGGGGACGGAGAGAGAGACAGAGACAGAGACCCTCAAGTGCATGCGTGGCTTTGCTTTGCTATGTCTTTTGGGTTGAAGGGCATATTTTGGTTACCGACGAGCGACCAATTAACAGTTCAATGACACCTACCATTTCCCTCCCTCGTACTCGTGTCCATCATTCGTAATCTAAAGACCAAAACTTTAATCCCTAGCATACGCAAGAACCAAACTTCGAGACCTTTTCATTAACAAAGGACACAGTGGATCAAATGCTGATCCGGGCATTTCTTTTTCCCCTGACGTTTCCATTTTTTCCTAATCTTGTGTTTTCTATACTACTTAGGATCTATCTTGATTCTCTTTCACCATAGATTTCCATTTCTGTTTTTTACACTCTTATTTTAAGTCCACTGTCTGTGGTTCAAATGCGCCAGTGTATTAATAATTAAATACTATTCACAAGACTGAGAACTTACCACGTGAAGTTGACGACTTGCAGCTCCGTGTTTGAAATCTAGCAGAGACTCTTCTCTACAAAGTACTGGATACGAAATGAAATGAATATGATTCAGAGCACAACTTGCGATTGTGAAGAAATGGGTTTATGGAGAGAAACAGAGTATTGCTAATCACGTTAGTGCTTTCTTGCTTTGTTCCTTTTATAGCACAAAGAGTGGTCAATATTTCGCTCATAATCTGGAATACTCTAATATTTTGCACGGGCGTTGGTTGAGATTGAGATGCGTTTTATACTTAACTCAAATCCGAAAGTAGTTTTTAAAAACTTAAATATACTAAACCCGGTTAATTATACATAATCTCTCTAATTTTTTAAAATTTAAATTAATAATAATAATATTTTATATTTTGATTATCAAATTTTATAATTAAAATTAATAGTTTTTATCATATCATAATTTTTAATTATATACCATATAATTTAAAATTTAAATAGTTCATATCTTTTATTTAAATATCAAATGGTCAAATAAATATTTAAATATTTTTTAAGTATACCATATTTTAAATTATTTAAAAAATATTTTAAATTACATGTAGTAAAGTATTGTTTAAATATTTTATATTTTATAAATATTTTATTTCAAGTATTTCAAAAAAAATTAAAATTATATATAAGTATCAAATATTATTTTTTAAATAACATAATATATAATAAAATATTATAAAAATTATGGTATGATAAAAATTATTAACTTTAACAGTAATTTTAATGATAAATATTTGATAATTAAAATATAAAATATTATATTTTTTAATTTAAATTTTTAAAAGTTAAAAAAATTATGTATAACCAACGTAAAATTATGGGGGATTTTATGTATTTTAGTCTCTCTCTTTTTAAATTATAAACCCAATATACTTGAATAAAAAAAACCCAAATCAAGAATCGATTTATTAATTCTTACCTGCATGGTAAGGGTATCAGAGTGTTGGGGAACAAAAACAAAAGAATTATGCCAATAGAAAGTAAAAGAAAAGGGAAGAAAATTCATTTCTTAGGATGACTGAGTTGGAAGGGTTGACACGCGTACATATAAATGGGGAATTATTGTGAGGCGAACAATCTGAATATGGCCGCCACCAGTTGATTGAAAGCAACGAAGATGCATACCCAAACCTAAAGTGCTCTTAAGAATCACCGTCAGACCAAAACAAATCCCCTGATCCACCAACCCAAGTAAACACAGATGGTGGAAGGTATGTGTCTTTTAATTATCGCTTTTGAAATTTGATTTCTAAATAATAGGAATAGAGCTAATGTACTGGAGAGAATCATCTCTATAACTGAGCATCTGTAATATTTAAGAGATTAATTTCTCATAGGGGGAGGGATACTCTGATATAAAAATAAAGAAGAAGAAAAACCTGTGAATCCCACCGGCCGAGAAATATCCCCATATCCCTATCAGAAAATTTAATTCATCAATTCTTACAATTTTTAATCAGATTTTGTAATTGTTCTTATAAAAAATTATTATAAAGTCTCATATAAAATGATAAATTTAATCACTAAATAATTCCTAATGAACTACATGGACAATAACATTTTATTTTCGTGAGTAGAACTTGTCGTTATATGTTTAGATAAAAAAATATTATAAAAGAAAATTTTTAAAAATAATAAAATAAATAAATTTTCTATCAACTTCTTCCTATTTTTTTCATCTAAATATAACTTATATGCTTATGTATTATTTAGACTTTTTTGTTATTTATTTCTTAAAACTTTGTAATAATTGTCCCTATTTTTATTCGGTACATACCAGCTCCTCACTTATAGCATATAGGTTATTTGTATTTTTATTGTTCATGAAAGTATTGATCCAAACGTTATTGACATTTAAAGATATACATTAATTAGACAATACCGTTACCGTGTATTAACAACATCGAATACCCATGACTATTACTCGTATTTAGTAGGTTCTAATTATGAACTGAGGAGGAGGAGTGAAAACGTCTGCCATCACTTTTTGAAATAACCATTCTGGCACAAAAATGAAAATACCTTTGAAATAGTTGCATTAGACGTTTAAAATATTAAATATTTAATATTTTTTTAATTTTTAATATAATAATTATTTAACTAATTTAATTATATTAAAAAATTAATTAATATAACATATTTTTTTATAACTCTCTTATCATCTTTTTTAACTCCCCTCAATCCTTCTCTTACATGTAAATAAATAAATAAATGATCATGTATACTTACAGCCAACTTAATATTTAAAAAGACTTTGCATAAAATGCCATCATGGAATCCAAGTCACACTCTCTATTTCTTTTTTATTTTTTAGTGTAGGGTTTATTTAAATATATAATATATAATACAAAGGCCAACTTATAGTTTATGATGATCATGATTATGGTAGTTGTTAAAAATTTGTTAATATATACTTAGTATGTATTTCTGTAAAGCTGTGCTGCCCACCAATATCTGGACTATTCATCATTTAAGCAACTTAAAGTATATAAAATTATAAATACTGTATTTAGTTTCTCGCTGTAATGGGAATATTGAGCTGATTATAATATTTGCATGTAGGGTGAGGCTTGCCTGTCCTAAAAAAAGCTATTAACTGGGGAAAAAATTCACATGCACGTAGGAGATGGTTAATTAATATTACAAAAGTTGTTGCCACAAATATATATATTTTAGATATGTTTAAATATTCCAGATATATACTAAAAATAAATTTAAATAAGAATAAATATTATATATATATCAGAGCCTAGGCGAATGTGCCACTGTCATGCCTTGGAATCCGAGTATTTTTGTTTTTATTTTATTTTTTGAAATACTTAATTTGCTAACGTTAGTAAAATAGATGAATTTTTTTTTTGGTTGTTTAGGAAATTTTCGTACCTAAATTAAAAAAAAAAAATGTAGCCTAAATTTTAATTTAATTTTTTTAAAAAATAAATAATTATATTTGTCTAAATCTCAGTTTGAACTAAATTATAATTTAAAACTATGATTTCAGATAAACTGGTTAGAGTAACTTTTAGAATAGTAAAATAACTTATAAACTATTCAATTACTATTTTACCCTTACTTTTTCTTACACTTTCTCTCCTCTCTTCTCTATCTTTTTCATCCTCTCTCCTCTTTCTTCTATTTTTTTCACTATCTCTAATCTCTCTTATATCTTCTTCACCCTCTCTCCACTCTCCTCTATCGTTTTTACCCTCTCTCCTCTCTCATACATAGTATTTTTAGTAATTTTTTAATTACAAATTTTTTTGTAATAACTATCTAAATATTTATTTATTCAGAATTATATTTTTTTTATAAACTCTTCTCTAAAAATTATTTTTTATAAATTGTCTAAAAATATATTTTTTTTATAAATTTTTGTTTAAAATTTTATCAAACACTAATGCACTAGGGACAAAGATTATGGCGAACGTAGGAGTCAACGAATTGACGCAAGGTTCGAGGCCAGAAGGAGGGACAAGTGTCAAAATGAGCAGTGGGCCCCACATATTGGAAATCCCCACCCTAATTCCCTCGTTTCATATCCTTCGCCTCAATAATTGATATATTATTTCAATTGTCTATCCCGGTATCCCCTAGATTTTTTTTAGACATAACATGTTAGTGTGTTTGGAATATGATTTAAAAAATAAATAAATAAAAATTTAGTTTAAATTTTTTTAAATAAACAGTTATATCTATTCATAAATAATTTTAAGCAAAATTATAGTTTAAAATTTTAATTTTAAATAAATTACTAAAATTAGTGTTTAAAATAGTAAAAAAATTATAAATTATCCGATTATTATTTTACCTTTATTTTTTTTACACCCTCTCTCCTTTCTCTTTTCTACCTTCTTTCCTCTCTCTTCTCTCCTCTCTCTTTACTACACTCTCTCCTCTCTCATCTCTCATCTCTCTTACTTTTGATCAAATCATATATTTTTTGATAATTTATCAATATAAAAAAATGATTCTGTTACTAATCATCTAAATATCTCCATTTTAAAATATATTCTTCTTAAAATCTATTTTTTTTATAATCTATTCTTTAAAAACTAATTCAAATATATCCTTAGTACTTCACTAAATCGTACATACATGCATGTTCTTGGTAGTACTTTTTTTATGAAAATGTATTAAAAGCTTGAAATTCATTATTTCTGTCTAAAATTTTCAACCATATTTCTATTAAACTTTGTTTTATTAAGAAATGAGTTTAGAATTATAGTTAACTTTGGTCAAAATTTATAAAGATCCACCTAATTTTCTTCAAATTATCCTAATGAAATCAGGAAAGAGTCGTTTTAAGAAATTATTTTTACTATCTAAATATTTGTTTGGCATCACGTTAAAAAATTATGTAATGTCAAATTGATTTTCCTGTCATAAAAAATGAATTTAACATATCATATGATGTTTAATATGATTTCGAAGGCAGTTGATTTCTTATCTAGAAATTACAACTTTAAAATTAGAGTAATATTTCTTAATTTTTTATTTTTTGACTTTTTTTTAAATTCAAGTATTTTAATATATTATCTAAATAAATATTAAATTGATTTTTTTTATAGAAATATATCCAAACATAAATTATATTATTTAACTTTTACTATAATTTTTAATTTATAAAAATTAGTTGAAATAAAAGTCATTATTATCAACACTAATCCAAATATCCCTAAATTATATGATAGTAGTGGTAAAAGCCAGTGAATCAAGGTAGTTAAACTTTGATTATTCACAATCAATACGAAACACAATCTGGTGGATTTTCAACAACCACCACCAAACACAGGTCGTGGCATCTAATCACTCCAAACAAACAAGATAAGAATATTCCAAAACAATGAATAAAATTATTGGGCGAGTATATTGCAAGTTATTTTATTTTATATATACATTTTTTGTGTGTGTTCAAGTGAATATTTAGAATTGCTTTCATGCAATTTGGTTTATCTATAACTTACTCATTTCTAACTCTCAGCTTATCAAATTCTCTTTCATTCATTCATTTAAAACTATATATAATTTTTATCCAAATTAATAAGAAAACCTTCTAATTCTGTTTTTTTTTTTACTCAAAACCCAACCTTCAAATTTGTTTCTTCAAGTAATTTTTAATGGACAATAGAATTGTTAAACTGAATTTAGGCAAAAGTAGTCCTTGAAGTTTTCACGTGTATGTTTTAGTCGTAAAAAATTATTTGTTTCATATAAATGTTAAATACACAAATATATAATATTACTCTTATATTTCGTTATTTCCTAATAATAAACACTCACAATTTCCACATGAAATTAATGAGTTGATTTGACTTGAATCAGGTACAGTTTCTATGAACTTAATTAGGAAAGATTCCCTTCATGTTGCCACGAAAAAGGGGGGAATTTTCTCATGGACTTCATTTAATGCATGTATTGGAATGCCCTCTCCACATTTGATTGGAATATACTTTTCTGTTTTATAAACTACAAATAACTAAATTATTTAGATTAAAAAATTAATTAAATATATAAAAATATAACTTGTTTTTTTAGAATACATTTATTTATATAGAATGATATGAGAGAAAATAATTGAAAAAATATCATAAAAACATGTGATTAATTGAGATAATATTAAAAAAAATATATTAAACGTTTAGACATATTTAAAGTATAACTTATAAAAAGAATTATACCTATTTAAAAAATTGCAATAAGATAGAGTAATTAGATTTTTAGTGGATTGAGAATCATCCCCCATATCATATGGGTCAAATCAAACTCTTCCATACTCATGATATACCAAAATCACTATCAATCTCAATTAATTAGTTCCATATTGATTGGTTGAGACAATGGCCAATAAGAAGAATCAGCATTCAATAAACATGAGGATTTGAAACTAGATTTTCTAGATGTTGCTTGAAGCCTTCCACTCAACCCCACAAGATAACATACACAAAAGTCCCCTTGACTGACTGACTGACTTAATGCAGGTTTACTACAAGTAACTTTGCAACAATCATGGCACTCATAAGAAATCTCAAGGCGGTTAGTTTATGAGTGTTTTCATGAAGAAGTAGATACATTAGTTGAATTTAGAAAGTGAGATGATGTTAGGTTTAGGTTGGTGAACCCTCTCTAACAGCAATTGATTTTTTCTCATGGAATGTAAAAATGTTTAACTACAGTCAATTTTTTTTTTGTTTTTAAATTTCTATACATCAATATAAAATAAAAGCATTTCCCACTGTTATTTTATTTTTCTCTTGTTTCTTTTTCTTTTGTTACAAAAATTTTTAGAAAGAGGTTGGACTCATCCATGATCTAAGGGCAGGGCAAAATCTCCCTTTCTCATAGGCAATATCAATATCGGGCAGAGGGAGCCGTCTATTACTCTCAGACGTCAACCTATGCCTATTTTTTTTGCAATGTTCGTTAATTCTATTCCTTCCCACACCTAATTTTTTTGTACAAAAAATATGTTTTTAGCCATTTTTATCATACGTTCGTTTCTTGCACTCATTTCCCAACCTTTTTTCTGTGTGTGAACAAGAAATTTCTTGTTCTGAAAGGAATCATGTATCTTAAGTTCTCATTCTTAGAATGGTTACATCACGTCAAGCAAAAGAATTTTCCTCCTTAACAATTTACATACCCTTTTTTTGTACATTTATATATATCAATATAAAATTAAAACATTTTCCACTGTTATTTTGTTTTTCTCTTCGAGATGTGCGTTGAAATAAAAATAAACAGTGTAAAGAAAAACAAAAATAGGGATCTACATAATTAATAACTCAGTGAAATTATAAGAACTACCATATTAATTTTTTATAATAAAAAAAATTAAAGCTTATGTTTTTACTCTTATGAATAATTTTTTTAAATATTTCAATTATCAAATTTTGAGGATAAAAAAGAGAATTGCTCTGTTGAGAAATCTTCAATGGAAGATTTATAGCATGGATGCAAGAAAAATTTGCTTCATATTAAACTGAATAGTAAGTTTTGGAGAGAGAAAAAAGTAATTTTTATATATTTTAAACGGGCGTTGAGAGCTCTCGATGTAAAAGTTGTTCATGATTATCGATTTCTCATTGATAAAATGATCATATGTGATGTGCCTAATATGAACGAGATGGTTAAAATAAGTTTTATAAAATAGAAAAAAAAAGAATATGCACTTTAAATATTGTTAAAAAAATAATTACAAATTGAACCACACATTTTTTTTTACAAAAAAAAATTGGTGAGTTCGGCACCAGTCTCCCATCAAAGCTAAGATACAGTCTCAAAGCTCAGAGAGCACTTATAAAGGACTTACGAGATCACTTACCAAAAGAGTCATCATGAAGGCAGTGGAAATTGAACTTATGTTATTATGGGATACGAATACATTCTTTATCATCTGTGCTAACTTGAATAATTTTTTTTTTTATCACCCATCCGGTTCACCGAAGTTTTTCCCCAACTATATCCAAATTTGACCCGCGTCGCGCACCTGACTATGGTGGGTGAGTCTCCCAACGGAGATTTTTCGCATACGCTAAGGCTCAAACTCGAGACCTCACTTAAGCGATATCGAACCGCTTATCACTCGGATCAACCCTCATTGGTCTTGAATAACAAAATTAAATTTATGAGATTTTTTTTTGTTGCCCACCCAATTCACCAGAACTTTGCCCGACTACATCCGGATCCGACCCGCGTTGCGCACCTGGCTATGGTGGGTGAGTCTCCTAACGGAGATTTTCTGTATACGTCAAGGCTGAAGCTCGAGACTTCGCTTAAGCGATACCGAAACGCTTACTATCTCGACCAACTACTGTTGGTAATTTATGAGAAAATTGTAAAACAGGAAAATTACAAAAATTTGGGCTTGAGGTGAATGCCCATACTATTTCCAGTACATACACACTAGACAGTCCACACTATAGTCCAGTAACAATTGGCCCAATATAAATGGGCCAGGTAGATCCAAACACAAAAGATGCTCTCAGCTCCATAGAAAGATTTTTATTTTTTTAGACAAAAAGGGGGTATATCTAATATATCTTTATTATGCAATATTGAATAACAAGTATTTTCCATTATATTTTAGAAAACACAAGAAATAGTTTTTTTATTTATAAAAGCTTTTTTTCTGACTTATTTCCTCCCGTTTTTCTAATGAAGCTTTAAAATCCGAACAAATGCCACATTAGAAGCCTTTCATTTTAACTGCTCTATATTTGATTTGGTCTAAATTAAATTAAAATAGTCCCAAAAAATGTTAAAGTATAAAATTAATTAAATTTGAAAAAAAAAACGGTGTGCGTGTATTAATCATAACTAGCTAGTTGCAAGTTACTCTGGCTCTTTTGTTTGCCTTCTCAATGAAAGATGAATTACAAGTGAGTTTGCATGGGAATTTGTGATCAGCCGTCTTTGATGCTACGATCCTTCTATTTCCTGGTCTTATTATTACACTGCTCGGAGAAGCATTCATAATATCCTTTTGGGATGATGATTTGATCGCAAAGTGTTGAAGATTACTGAGTTTTAGGGTTACAAGGTCTCTGAGAATTAGGGCAGATTTGTACTCGCGAGTGGTGTTGGGGAAGAAGACGAGAGCATTGTTTGTGACAACAAGTAGGTCAACGAAAAGCTCCATCCTTGATTTTATGGCTTTGGTTATGATCCTATATCTTATGGTCTCCAAATCCATGTGCCTCCTTATCATCTTCTCGTACCTACGTCTCTTCTGTTTCATGGTCAAATTCAAAATGATCAAACACAAACACATGAATATGTAAAATTGATTTAATAACACATGCTCTCGCGCGCGCGCATACCTGACTATACAGGCGATGTAAAAAAACAGAAGCTACTTTATTTTCCATGATCGATTCCAAAATGGCGAGAAAGTTTTCCATTTCATCATCGTTTAAACTTTGATCCTTACAGTTTCTGCTAGATGAAAATTCTTCACAACCAGCCACGACAACGTGATCATCATCCGAAGTGTCCGACAAAAACTCTTTGTCCTCCACACGCTTGTTGTTTTTTGTCGGGATGCCAAGTGCGAGTGAACTTGAGTCGGCGTTTTCAAACCGACTACCATAGTCTCTGCTATAATCCTTCCTCTTCCTCTTGCTTCTTCTCTTCTTCATATTACTCCATCTAAGTTGTCCTATGTTGGCAGAAAAATAATATGCCGACATGTCCGCTGCATTTGAAGTTTTCTCGTACTCTTCATCACACGAGCCTGCCACTTCAGGAGAGAAGTTTTCTGAAATTTCATGCGTGAAGCTACCAGCAGATATAGTCTCTTCTGTGAAATAAGAACTATTATCTCTTTCTTTCTTGTTGGTCTCAGCCTCGAGAGATTTAATTTTTGATTCAAGAAAACTGAAAATTAATTAAGATGTTTTAATTCTTTTTCTTGAATGAATGAATGAATGACACGTCATCCTCAATCACATATGTTGCTATAATATTTATATAAAAAAAAAGACTACTAAGATGTACATGTTTCAACAAATATATAGTAATTAAGAGTTTTATTTCATATTATAAAACTGACCCAATTGAATTTTCAGAGAGCTCCAAAGATCTCTTCAACTCTGCTACTCTTTTCTTCCTAAGCTCCTCAAACCAAGTTCTTCAATTTAATAATATAATTCACCACAAAACTAGAGATTAGATCCAATATATGATACTCTTTTCTGTCTATTATATATATGAGAGTGCATGTTATTACCAAATGATGAATTTGATTTATTATAGGAAATAATTTAACACTGGAAGATAATTACCGCAGTAGGGCTGTTCATTGTTATATGGTTCTCATGATCTTCTTTTTTTTTCTTAAAAAAATAAATTATATATTCACATATTAATCTCGTCATTGTATGAATAATCTATACTATTATAATAATGTTATATAAATTTTATTTTTCATTTGCAAGCTTTTTTGCAAAAAAGAAAAGAGAGAGGAAAAAACCTTCCCGTATAATCGAGATATATAATTGTGCAGGATATACGTACAGCTAGCTAGTTTGCAATTATACTATATACACATAACCAATTATGACAGTAATAATCCATCTTTTAAATTATCAAAGAATTTTCTACAACACAGAATTGCTAAAAGTAAATATACACACACATGGATGCATATATAGATATGTATGTATAAATGATTCTTACGTGCGACCAGAATATCGCTCTTTTAAATCTTCATACTTAGCTTTACAAACCTGGAAAAAAAACAATATTATTTTATATATAGTTTTCTCGGAAGAGTATCATTATAATATTATATTACTTCTATTATACAATTTAATTGTTGCACCTATATTTATCAAAAGCAAAAACTAAAAAAAAAAAGCACAAAAAGAAGATTAAAAAGACACAAAATTTTATATTTTTTCAGGTTTTGTTGTTACCTGGGGAGTAAAAACACAATTGGGAATTTGTGTTTGGAGTTCTGAAGCAACGATATGCCAACGTTGAGTTCCATGTCGAAGAACTGCTCCTCCCAACAACAGCTCTTCCCACGTATTCCATATTTCTACCATTATCTGGCGTTGCTCCAACTGGAAGGAGTTCTGGCTATTTGCGAGGGATAGTAAAAAATAAAATGTATATAACTATATTTGTACTAAATTTAAGGCTGTAAAACAACAGACGAAGATAAAACAAACAAAGTAGTCTCTCTTTTGGATTCCGAGTTTATTTATATAGATAGAAGATAGAAGAGTATCTTTCAGTCTGGTTAAATAGATGTTATGAAAAACAATCACAAATATTTATGATGGGATTTTGATGAGATGATGAGGGATTTGATAATATAGAAGATTGGTGAATAATCAATATCAATATATATTTCTATGATGTTACGTATTTTTTGGGAATTTTTAGCACAAAAATATATTTGAATTATTATCTCATATGCTACAAGATATATAATAAGAATAAGATGAATGTTATCCTGGTATATAATTTTACAAGATAATTATAACAAAAAGATTTAAAAATTTCTTAATAGATACATCTTGTAAAATTAAGAATTTATATATCATGAGATCTGTTAGAATCTTAATATCTTATAATTCTAAGATATTATCATATTAAGATATAAAAGAAATTTAATAGATATCTCATATATTAATAACAACACAAAATTTAGCTATATAAATAATATAGAGGTGTGATAATTCTCCATCCTTTGCTCGCTACACACACATAATCTTTTTTGTTAAAAATAGAAAGTGAAGTATTTTTGGATAAAGTAATTTTTGCGGCTATGTTAAGATTTATGAGACCGAAACATATAAATTTGCAATTGTTCAAAAATAGCAATTATGAAGTTGGGTAAGACCATCAAGGGAATAACATCATTAAGATGTTTACTTAGAAACAACTGGCTTGAAAAAAGTAATTCCAAACAATAATAGACAATAGTTATCACTTGTATTAAAAAATATTAGTTTTGTCAATGAGAGTTGACATATATGATAAGGAACGAGCTCGTATATCATAAGGACATGAATTTGATTCTCGTTGCTATTACGATGAATCATTTGATAGTTGATCTTGTAAGTTCCCTGTAAACACTCTCTGAACTCTGAGGCTGTACTCTGACCTTAATAGAAGACCGGTGTCAAAAAATAAATAGTAGTTTTTTTCTTATATAAATTCTTATCGATCAAAATAGCTATTTATTTAATATTAAGAAATGTTACTATGTTAGATATCTGGTTTCACATTTAATTTTTATTTATTATCATATTAAACTTCACACATTGTCACGTAACAGAGTACTATAGAAAATCAAGTATTTATATTATACTGATGTATAATTTAGTTAATTCAGTCACCGAATCGGTTTAAACAAAAGAACTGACAATTCATTTCATTCATCATGAAGAATACATACAAATTTGTAAGGCTTCGGCAATTGCATCTACATGAACCTGACTGGTACATTTGCTGGTAAGGATTCAACCCACACTTAGATAACAATGAGGGATCAGAACAAGTAAAAGTAAAAGAACAATCTAAAAGAAAAAACAAGGAAATACGTACAAACAGATATACCCTTGAAGCCTAAGCTCTGAAGAAAGCTGCTGTGCCACTTCCAGAATATGTCTCCTTCAGCTCTTAACAAGAATCTCACAGCTGAGGACAAAGCCAAAGATGACAGCTAAAGGCACAATATTCAAGACAAGACTGTTTTGGCTGTGAGTATAGTAATATAACACATACAGGCTTCAAGTTTTGTATATGTAATCTTGCGCTCCGAAAGAGTAATGCGGCATGTGGCACTTCATGAACTAGGTCAAGTTTCATCAAGTGCAAATCTTCAGGATTGTTGAAGGACTAAATTTAACTCCAGGGCAGACCTAGCCAACAAACCACCTCTCCTGCAGCAGAAATCAGAACATCTGTGATTCTTGGTTGCATCGTTTTACAGGATTTTTTTAGTGTAAAATGCATCCAATTCCCACACCGAAGAGGAGAGAAAAGGTTATCCTTGATGTATTAGAAAGGAACCAGATTGAAAGTTTGAAATACCGGTTTACTTAAACAAAACTGAGGGATTGAGTATTGACCATTGACAAGGATCGTGGGCAATACATACACTACTAACATTTTTCCCCTACAAGAATTTCATTTTCCAGGTTATACAGTTCTTATAAAACGACATGCTCAACCTTTTAAGTTATAAAATAAAAAGTGGAAAGGACTTTCAATGCATTCTTCATTGGAACGCTTGGTCTGAAACATTGCTTTTGGTGCACAGATCGGCAACACTAAAGGCTGCATGCATGATTACCTTATTAGCAGCGGAAGAATCTTTTGGATCATTTGTAGTTGCATAAAGCACTGGTTGCAGTATTCCCGCCTGCCCTCAAGATTCCATATGGAAAAAAGTGGATCTCACCAAGTTAGTTTTATTCAAAAGTAACAAAAGGAGACACTAATAAAAATGTGGAGATCAAGGGAAAGCACCTCTGTTCGGCATGTAGATCAACCCCAACAGAGGGTGGTGCTCTAATAGTTGAATGTATCGTTGGTCCAAAAACTGCTACAAGCTTTACTTGCAAGTCTAGTGACAGCTTTACATGCCTGCACAATCGAATAATCAAGCAACCATATCTCGCTGAGGTTTAAAGGAAAGAGAAACTTCTATTAATTTCCTTGCCGAGGTTCTAAATGAAACTATAATCATCCATATATAACACATATTTTCCTTAAATACAGACACTCCTAGTATGATCAAGGCCCACAAATGGGGTCATACAAGAGTTTCCAGTTCCTCCATATTGTGAAATCTATCATGAAGAGTTTTCCTGCCACTATATTTTGTAATGAATTACCTTTCTATCTTGCTGTCCAGCAATCCTATGAGCACGGGAAACAAACAAGTAAACAACTCTAAGGAGAGAAGGTCTGTCTTCTCCACAAGAACACCAATAACATCTGCTTGCACCTGCATAGGGATTCAGAAGGAATATATATGCAAGGAGAAAACCATCAACGTATAGTTAGAAGCAACAAATATGAAAAAGGAAACAAGAGATTGGGACATAGACAATTCAAGATACTTACAGATTGATCTGGCAGCTTACTCAGAGCATTGATTGCACCTTTAACATCATTCCGCTCCCAAAAATGCCGCACCACCTGCAAATGTGCATTAGAAACACTCACTGATTATAAGCACAGAATGTCTTCAAGTCTTATTCTTTCTTTACTCCTGTGACGAAGCTTGTCAAACATATAAAAACATAAAAGCATGTTGCTGAATACTGTTGTTCTGTCTGTGATTAAGGTTAATGCAACAGGACAATGACTACAAAATTTTACAGTAAACTACTATGCAAATAATAGTTATCAATACCGACATGCAGCTAAAATTACCTGTACTTTTGTCAGGCGTGAGCGAAGATTACTTAAAGTTAGATCGTGAGTTTGCATGAGACCCTCAATGATTTCTCCTTCATTTGCAGAGTTCAAATCCCTTTCAGAAATTTGAGGCTCAACTTTCTGACAAAATTGTACAAAATTAATTTGACTGAACTCAAATTCAACTTTCTTAAATTTCATGAAGTTTCTTTCATGTGGTGCAGGAGTTTTACCGTGATTGAATGAGAATGATCAGCGCCTTCACATAATGTGGCAGGCGTAGAGAGTGTAACTTTTGGATCTTCACTTATGTGCATTCTTTCCACGCTTTCACTTATCATGTTAGGGGAGGGATTACTTCGACCATAATTGGCATTAATTATTTCTCTCGTTTCACATATGGTGTTGAGGGATGAATTAGTTTGATCTTTGTTGTTGGGAGTTCTATCTTTTCTTTCAAACCTCTCAACCAGAGAACGGGTCCTTCCTCGTACAACTGCAACTGCCAGAAGCAAAATTTAATATATCATAGTTTCTGCGGTCTTTTCAACGTAAAAAGCCACATCAGTAAGAGATGGTAAACCTCCATTGATATATTTAACTGGACTAATCTCCTCATTGCATGGGATGGAATCATCACCTGAATAAAAAGAGAAAATTACTTCAAGAGTGAAACCAAAAAACCCAGGTAATCAGCCAAAGTATACATGTCATACTTATAAGTTGGCTTATACTTGGCATCTCAGCTCTCCTTTTTAAAACTTTTCAAAAGAAAATTGAAGCTAGCCACAAGAAACAAATATCATCGAAGCTTGAGCTTGTTTGAGAAGGTTAATGTAGCAACTTCTATTGAAAAAAATATTGTTTTTCATTTTGATTAACATTAATAATTATTTAATTAATGTTATTATTTTACTTTATTATTAATTAATAATATAATCTATTTCATACAAATTAATAGATTAGTAGAAAAAATTAATAGAAATTAGAGAGAAAATATCAGCTCAAGTCGAGGTGAGAACCAATTATCAAATTAATGAGAAAAATAGATTAAGAAAATTATGTCTTGTGACAATAAACCCACGATATAATTAGGAAGTGAGAAGTAAATAGGATAAGGTAAGATAATAATGACATGTATAGCTGCAGTGGACCTGCTCTAGTGTAATACCAAGAACTTTGTTGGCAAAAAAAAAGACAAGAACTTACATGAATCCTGTTCAGAGAGTTTGTGTGGAGAAAACGCCTTTTCAAATTTGTCTGTTACACTCTTGATAGGATATTTGTCTTCACAAGAATCTTTGACTTCAACTTTAGATCCTAGCTTGTTAAGATCTTCTACACTTTCTAATTTACTTGCTGTATTGTCAAAAGTTACACAACCCATATCTGCTGAAAACTTTTCTACATCACATATTCCAGTTGATGCTCTCCGCATATGAGTTGGCTGGAATAGCATTCCAGGTTTTGTCCTTGAAAAATTGATAGTATCTTTCGCAGTTTTAGCTGAGTCATTACCACCAGAAATGTCCCGAGGTACAATGTTAGGCACAAAGAAAGACTCCATATGTGCTTGCTCATTTGATTTTGCGTGAACTCCAGTTGCAGGACTCTGCTTCAGCATTCTCAAATTACAAATTTCCTTGGAATCTTCCGTGAGATCAACATTTGGAGAATTAGAAGAGCCAGATCTCTGTAAGGAAACAGGTTTCCCTCCGGAAGCTAAACAAGAAAGAAAAGAATTTTATTAGATCAAGAATTTGGAATGTATTGAGAACTAAGAATCACAAATAATGGGATCTGCATCTATCATGCCAAATCCTTCGTGAATACTACTGAGTAAAATTAAGCTTCCAACTAAAGTCTCTAGAAATTTATAAGTAGAATCCTTCACCCCAAATAAAAAGATCTTTTATAAATTAATCTGCTAGGTACACAGGATGTATACTATATTTTGCAAGTAAAATTTCTAAAAAAAACAAATATTATATTAAATTATTCCTTCAACAAACCTTCAAACATGCAGGGAGGCGGATCTTACATCGCATCAAGATAAAATAGGTAATTGTGAAATTTCAGAAGATTAATACGAGCTGGGTTTATCAAACAGAAAGAGAGGGGGAAAAGGAAAGGCGGAAAGAGTTTAAAAGAGACTTAGGGAAGACAGAATATAGGCAACTCACAATCGATATATATATTCTTTATCTCTTTTGGTTCATTGTCAGGAGACATAAAGTGCAACCCAGAAGTTGGTCCTACATCCATCTCCAGTTGATTTTCTTGAAAACTGAGTTTCTGATCCACGCCACCTTTTTTCTTGGGTTCCAAACCAGTGCCATACGGCTCAATAAGCTAATACATATAAAACTATACTCAGAATAATAATGAAGGAAAGTTACGTAGTCAAGAAACTAGCACCCTGACACAGGACAAGCATAGAAAAAGGAAGAGAAGGGAGAAAGAAATAGGGAGATAAGAGGGGGAAGGGGGAGGCATATAATGTCATAAGGATTTCAGAATTTTGATTAATTGTTCTTGGTTCCTATACAGTTCTATATAAACCTCACTTTAACCATGTACAAATTATGCCATCATGTTTAGAAGTTATTGATGTCATATTGCCATCAAGTTATTGAGTATGACGCCAATAATTCTCTTAGCTACTTAAAGTGAATAAATGGTAAATGATAGTGGATCCTACTGATATATCTGCTGCCCAGACTCCAACAGAATTTCGGTAGTATGAGCAACCCAGAACTTTCCCATCATGTATACAGATGTCACCAAGAGTGGTCCATCCCATATCAACAGTATCATGGCATATAACAGGCTCCCACGAATACACCTGGAACATATAGGCGTCATAAATTATATTTCTGTCCTGTTCCAACTGCTGCATTACTACATAATCTTATTATCACAACAATCTGTACCTTTAAACCATCCTCAAGCCCAGCAAAAAGTGCCCTTCCATCAGGATGAAAAGCTATTGAGCGTACTCCCGTAGCCTATAGAAAGTAATTTAGTTTAGTTTGAATAAGAGAATTAATACAATTTAGAAGCCATATACTTTCATGTGTATGACTAAAGTTTCCCTATTTTACACAAGCACGCACATAACTAAAGTGCTCATGCATGCGCTTGCATTGGATAAGCATAAAGGCTTGAAGCATACAGAAATGGAGTGTGTTTTTGGCCACATACTGGTAATTTTCACCAAAGCTCATCAATAACTAACAACAATGAGATGGTTGGCCAAAAAAGCTAACAACAACATGATGACTCACTGGTAAAAATTGTCAAGAATCATGTCTCGTTGCTAAATTTACCAATTAGTTTTCATACAAATTAGAAGTGGTATACAACTGACATAGATGTTTAGAAGAAAATATGAAGGCATAAACTATAACATAACTGAACAAAACTTGTTCTTCTTAAACAGTAGAAAACAAAAATCAGAAACTTTAAATACCTCACACCGAGCAGATCCAATCATTTCAAATGATTCTAAATCCCAGAATTTCACTGTTCTGTCTGCTGAGCCTGCAAAATGTAATTTTAATTTATTATCCACTATGTTTCTTACCCTTTCAATACATTTATAATTGTAATACCATGTGTAGGGGTTATGGACCCAAACATGTGTAGGAAACCCCTATTGAGGTGCTACTCTCCTTCATCCAACCCCCTCCCCACAAGTGAGCCAAAAGCAGCATATTATATGTACTAAAATTGCCTGGGTTTTAATTAATTTTGACCAATAATACAAAGCAATTTACTTTTTCCATTTAGCACCAAGATGATATTAAAGAAATTCTTCGGGTACATTGCGTATATTTACATGCATCAGCTCAAATTTAATCTGAACACATAGGGCCCATGACCTGCCAATCAGAATGAGTAGAAAGTCGGGACATTCCACGTTGCATGAACATGCACGCAATCTACCCTAGAATTTCTCTTGACATACATGTAAACAAATTTAATAATATGGAACTGCCCCATAGAAGCAGCAGGTGATTATTCAACAAGAAATCCTCACAAGGATACTGCAAGTTTGCAACCGAATACGCTTCTACCTCACCAAACTGATCCAAGGTCACTCAGTCACTAACTCACCTGTAGCTAGAAGAAACTCAAGTGGATGGAAATCTATGGACCTAATAGGTCCTTCATGGAACTTGAAGTCATGCAAGAGCTTTCCAGCAGTTAGATCCCAAACCTGTGCAATGGGGAGGCAGATCCACGAGATTATTGATAGGCTTATTATTTTATTATAAAATAAAATAAAATAATAAAACAAAACAAAACAAAGCCAAAGAATTTGCATGAAATACAAGAATGAATTCACATAGCTACCTTTACAGCATTATCAACTCCACCAGAAACTACCCATCGGCCATCTGGAGTAAATTTGATAGTGCTAACACCTTGGCTATGACCCCTGTATGTATGAATGCATCCTTTTTTCCGTATATCCCAAATCCTGAGGTTAGTATCCCTGGAGCCAGATGCAAAAAACTCACCAAATGGATGAAACTCGACAGCTGTGCAGTTGGATCTGTGTCCAGTAAGAGTGCGAACCACTATACTTCAAGGATAGAAGCAGGTCTATTAGGAGCTTATTGTAAATTTTGAAACACAGAAATCCTATAGTAGGTTCCAATTTTAAACACTGAGACCTCAAAGTGATAACAGCACTCCTTAATTCCCCTATAAGGTGATGCATGCAAAGTAGAATATCTGGCGTGTATTTCATATAAGTTGAAACAGATAAAAGGTCTAAGTTTATGTTAAGCCAGTTCTTCCCTACTGTAAAATTCGAAGCTCCCAAAATAACACCACTATACAGTATATTGCCTAAAACTTCAGCTCACAGCCATTCACTTACTCTTTGCTTCTTCCAAATCCCAGAGCTTTATTCCTCCACTTGATGCCCCAGCAAGAACTAACACTTCTGCTGAATCAAAAGCCACAGATTCAACTGGACTAGTATGACCACACAGGCTCTGCAAATATTTTCATTTAGACAGCATTATTAGGTCAGAATCATAGTTGGCATTGCTTCCATCAAACAGTAGCCCTATACCATGATTAGAATCCAATCAGAAGAAATGCACAAATGAACGGTTTTTATGAGCAATTATGGTAGAGATTTCCAGCTTTAAATTGAGTTCATAACGAATTTCAATAGAACACAAACTATACAAGGAAACACACATTTCATCAGGCAGTATAGATAGCATCACGTGAGATGAGGTATAGATCTAGTCTTCATATTTAATATGAACTTGAGAGGGCATTCTTCAGTTACAAAAGATAACTCACAAACCGCCATAAAGTGCATATCAGAAATAGAACTCCCATCAAGGGCTTTTGATCCAGCAGTAATCATAAGTCTACACAGAAAATTTTGAAATCAAACTAACCATAGAAGAAGTTGGCTTGCCAATCGTCCATAGATTGACCTTTTGATCATCTCCTCCTGTAATAAAAAGACGACGTGCCTTCTTTCCAATACTTAGACAATTGACGCTCGCTGAATGGGCCACGAATTCCTCTATAGTTGTTTAGCTAAGGAAAGGAAATTTTCAAATAAACAAACATCTATATTCAACAGAGTCATCAACAGACTAACCAAGATTCAAAAAACAAGACCAGAATATATCGAACCAACAATAAAATGGCAGGAAAAGAAAAAAAAAAATGGAAGTTCTTGATAAACAACGTTTATTCGAACATTTTCTCAAGATTTCCACAATGCTTCAGCTGATCTAAATCATTCAAGGAAGCTAAACAGGAACTAAGATTTCATTAGTATCTGCCCCGATTTCCCAGCAAACAAGCATAGCAGCAAGACCTATAATTTTGACTTCATCATGATTTCCATTTTGCTTCGAGAGCTTCCTACATTTTCATTTTGCATCACATTTCTTTAGAAAACCAAAAGAGCATCCTTCCTCTTCCGAAAACAGAAAACCGATTTTTTTTTTTTAAATGTAGTTTAGGTCAGTTCTGCCAGATTTCAATAGAAAGAGTTACTGGTAACAATGATCTCAATAAATAAGACACAAAAACCAGCTCAATTCCAAGATTAGTAAAGCAGAAGCTGCTCCTGTTGAGCATTTTCTCTCAAACTATGTTTTGTCCTCAAAAAAACAGGATACGTAGCTTGTATCCTCGCTTGGCCATTTTCGCTTGGAGAAATCGGGAGCCAGCTTCCAATTCTGAAACGAAGATTCTTTTCGGGGCGACGACGTGATGATTATGACTTGGTTTTACTTCAAAATAAAAATAAAATAAAAAAGCTGCTGCCACTCTGCGACTGCAAGTGAGATTCAGACAAAGAAGAAGAAGAAGAAGAAGAAGAAATGCGGTAAATTCACATGGAAATGGACGTTAGGACGAGAGAATAATTTGGATTCAACATTGAAAAATGTTTTTCCTTTCACAGGAAGCAAAAGAAAAGCATGACAAGTCCTTTCTTCCTTTTCTGTGAGGGCCTTTTTATTGCTGCTGATATAAAAAGAATGCCACTTCAAATTCAGATTTCTGACATGAATCCAAATTCACTCCTATCCTTGTTCCTCCTTCAGACTAAAATGCCCCTGGATTCTTGCTGTTCTCAATCCGAAATTACATAAAACCTCCTTATTGTCTTGCTGACGTGTCAGTTATGGCCGCAGTCTTTTGTAGGTTAGCATTATTATTATTATACAATAAATCACCTAAAAAATATTTTGAAATGTATATTACTTCCATATTTTGTAATATATAACGTTGAATAATTATGCATAATTTAGTGTATAAAAATAGAAAATCATATTAATAAAAATTAATTATTACTCCTCTCCTCTCGTCTTTAATATAAGAACTAATTAATTTTTTATATATATTAAAAAAGTTAAATAAATTAATTAATTATGATTAAATTTAATTTTTTAAAATAAATTCATATTATATATTACTTTTTAATTTATCTAAATTAATCAACTAATTTTTATATTAATTATAATTAAATAATTTATTTAATTTTTTAAATTTATCTAACAAAAGCAACTAACTCATAACAATCTATTTTAAGTTAAAATGATAAATATGATTAATTAATAGTAATAGAAAAGTAAATATCATGATAATAAAGACTATATGGACACACCAAATCTTACTGGCACTTGGGTAGATCTTCATAGTTTCCTTTAAATGAGGGCCTTCTATTTTTTGCTTATAATATTTTTGTTGAGTTGGTGCTGGGATCAGATCGACTAATTTATCTACCTGAGTAAAATAAACTTTTTCTGTTTTACACGCCAAAATTGAAAAGATCTATAGTCATTTAATTCCAAAAATTAACATAACTGCTTTTAATTAGATTATCTAGCTTTCTTTAATTACCACATTAAACTACCAAAGCTTCACCGTTCTGGTTTCCGAAATTAACATAATCGCAGTTGCTTTATCTTGTTAATGTTGGAATAAAATCCAACATAGGAGCCACACTTGCGTAAGGGTATACTTGTCATGGAAATAATGTGTACAAACCGGAGTTATATTTATAATTTGTTGAGGGGTCAAATTGCAAATATCACAAAATTAAGATTATAAATAGCGCTTGTTAGTGGGTACTAAAATTTGTTCTGTTTATACCTAATCTAAGTTGATTAATAGATGTATTAGTCATATGATCACGTCAATTTCCAATCAGATGACGTAATGATGTATAATTAATAGAAGTTTCGTACGTGGAACTATTGTAATATGTTCCTCTATCTCTCAAACCTGGTTAATATAGTATGTGTTTAGATAAAATTTTAAAAAATAATTTATAAAAAAAAATTTATATAATTTATAGAAAAAAAGTTTTAGAGAAAAATTTATAGATAAAAAGTGATTCTGAATAAATAAATGTTTAGATAATTATTTTTAGAATGACTTTTTATATTAGTAAATTAATAAAAAGAATATGATTTGATTAAAAGTAGGAGAGAAGAGAGAAGATGGAGAAAAGATGAGAGAGAGGAGAGAGGAGAGAGGGTATAAAAAAATAGGGATAATATAATAATTAGATAATCTATAAGCTTTTTTATTGTTCTAAAAATTAATTTTAGTAGTTTATTCAAAATTATAATTTAGCCTAAAAATACTTATAGACAAATATAACTGTTTGTTTTAATTTTTTTTAAACTAAAATTTTGCCTCAAGGAACTTCTAAAACCATAATTTAACAACATTCCAAACACGCCTCAGACGAGTATAACAAAGTAACAAATTGTATAGAATATCATAAGGTCGGAAAATTGACGAGTATCAAACATTTTGGATATTCCTTTTAGCTAATAATCACTTGTTAATTTCTTCGTGTTTAATTTTTCATTATTTAATACAGACAGGAGCTTAGAAAGGGATGTTTATGCTTTATTTATTTCAACAACGTGGATGGGCACATGTCAAACTGCATTCTAATTTGGTCGTTAATCACTGTGATTAACAAGTCTCCTATAATTAATTTGACTCTTCCAGGTATCTGTATGTTTCAAACATCACTGAGTCATATATATACTCAATTAAATTGGATTGATTTCATAATTTTTTTTAATTATGTTTTCCATTAACCATAACCAGTGCGTTGCCATTAGTTTTTCATTTTCGTCAAAGGAACCCTGATTATTTCTACTTTCGGATTCACATGTATATTTGACCAATGTCGCTGATCAAGAGATTTAGTGCCTGTTTGGCACCATGGTTTCAGAATGGATTTTGGGGCAAAATCTCGGTTTGAAAAATTTTTACACAAACAACAATTTTTGTTGAGAATTGATTTTGGACAAAACCTCAGTTTGAAACCTAGGTTTTGAATAAGCTACTGAAAATAGCTTTTTCTTTGAAACCTAGGTTTTGAATTATCCAATTACTATTATACCCTTACTTTTTCTTACACCCTCTCTCCTCTCTCCTCTCTTATATCTCTTTTTCTCTATCCTCTCTCATCTCTACACTCTCTTCTCTCTCCTCTTTCTTCTCTATCATCTTTCATCTCTCTTACTTTTAATCATATCATACCCTTTTTAGTAATTTACCAATATAAAAAGTGATTATACTACTAATTATCCAAACATCTTTATTCCCAAAATCTATTCTTCCCAAAATCTATTCTCCAAAATCTATTCTTCCCATAATCTATTCTCCAAAAGCTAATCCAAACACACCCTTAATATATGGGGGAATTATACTGAGATCCAAACAACATAAATTATTACTATTAAGTCAGTCACATCATCAAAAGATATTAAGTTCTAAAGGACCTATGAATAATTTATTGAAACTATAAAAAAATAAATTTATTATAATTTATCAATTAGCAAGTTAATCTATTATTAATAATAAAGCAGGATGCCATTAATAATAAATTAGGGTGCCTCAATTAGAATGCCTCAATTGATCAGTCAATATATTACTAATAATAAATTAATATAAGATACAATTAACTAGTTAAAATATGATAAGTCATAGAACAACTAATAATAAATCAGGGCGTCATAATTAACAAATTAATATATTATTAAAGATAAATCTATCATTTTTATAATTCTAATAAATCTTTCACAAAAATCCTTTAGAACTTCATATTTTAATGATTTCACAAGATATTATAGTAATAATTTGTCTTGAAACCCGAGTTTAATTCCCTTTAATTTAACTAGCACTTGTGAAGTATGAATATTAAAACTCCAAACGATATCCCTGTTTTTAACTCCTAGGCCACGATTTTTTTTTTTTATTTTATACTCCTAAAAAAAGAAGATGATTTTTGTGATTGCATTGAACTGACATAACAATTACCGCAGTTTGTTTAAAATAAAAAAGATCTTTTAAAAAATATTTTAGTTCGGAGGGTTGGGAAAGTGGGGGGGGGGGACTTTGAAATAAATGATCTATTTTTAACTTATTTTGATATTAATTTCAACATATATCCATAGTTACTTTAAAGTTTTTCCACCTTAATCCACGATAAATGAGTTCAACATAAAAGTTTAGTTGGAGACCAAACATGTGACATGAAGGAGACACACCACCTCGGGGAAGGGTCTGACATGTTGCAAATGCGCCATTTACAATTATTAATTGTACTACGTGCTTTTGTTAATATTTTTTTTTAATCGTATGATTGCATATCTAGTAGTTTTATTTAAAATAATAATTTAATTAAATAATTGCTAAAGAATCCATTTTTTTAAAAAAATTCTAATAAATTTAGCATCAATCCCCTATTAAAATTAAAGTATAATCTTATAATTTAGAGAATATTTATAAAAAAATTATAAAATTATCTATTAAATAAATTCTCACAACAATAATAAAAATTAAATTTATATTTTTATAAAATATAAATATATTTTTTATTATACATGTTAAATCACATGGCATATAGAGAGAGAGAGAGAGATTACGAAGCCTGGATGACACAAAACGAAAGATCCAACAAGTGAACGAACGTTTCCCTTACTTAATAAATTAAATTCTGACAAAATATATGTACATTACTATATATATACATTCTCTATTTTATATATAGAACAAAATTAATATAAAAATACCTTGTAAATAATTTATAAAGATTGCGGTTCCATGCAAGACAAATTTTGCGCTTCTTGTCTATAGAATAATAGATTGTGTTTGAATGGACGTAGTTGAGATCAGAGAAGAGGAGGTGGTGGTGTCCTATAGGTGCCATGAAGCCATAACTTGCTCGTCGTTTTGTTGAATTTGAAAAGTAGAAATGGTGTTGTCGTTTTCAACATTTTGCCTGATGAATCATCCATGTACTTTCTCGTTTCAGACCCTCAAAATTCAAAAACTTTAATAATGCATCCACGGGGGCCATGGAATACGTACGACCCAAATTCGTAATATTGTTCACCACATGATCACGTGCTTCACACGTTATGCCATGTGACTCTTGCTAATGTATTGTTAACTGTCCTATAATTATGATCTTAAACTCCCTCTAATTTAAAAGATACACTGATATAATTCTAGAAAGTGAAAATGTCATTTAGAAAGCGTTTAAATTAGCTTCTAAGAAGTGACAGAAAAAATTAGCATAAAAAACGATGGTTAAATGATTTTCTGAAGAAGCTCTTAGTAGATTTTATAAATGAATACTTGTAAACATAATGAAGTGCTGAAATACTCGATCATTAAAGCTGATGTATATTGTTGAGGTAAGAGTTGTAACCTAATTTAAAAAATGATTGGCGCATTGAATTGAAATTTTAATTGGTTATATATAATTTCTTAAATATTTTAAATTCAAATACAAGATTGCTTGATGAGATTTTATGTCAACATTATTAATGTTCATATTAATCAAGTAGACCCCATGCATGCATGCATGCATGCATGCATGCAAATATAAATGAATTAAAGTGTTACTTAATAAGCAGATCAACAATTAAGGTTATTGAAGTCTTGATCTTTATAAATAATTGTTTGGTGCACCACTAATACTATGTAATTAAGGGCATCTCCTACATTTCATCTAATAAATATTATATTCCAGGCTTATTATTATGAATGTTGTTAGTATGTTATTTTCTCCACCATCAATAGATCTATGTAATACATGGACCCCAATTCATGGTTCACCAGCCACACTAACTTATTTTATTAAGACCATAACGACAAACTACCTGGGTGGTTGTTAATTTTGTTGTTCAGTTCCTACTAGTACTAACTTGAAAGCTAGTCTTTGCACGTGCCTGTGTGTGTTCAACTCATCTAAGTCTCTAACCGTAGTCCGGGGAGAATTAAAATTGACTTGACCTCGAATTGTTTAAAATTAAATTCAAATTCAATAACAAAGTTTGTTCTATAAATACGTCGTACTACATCTCAAGTCCATGTTTTTTATAACAAAAGGACAAGTTCATATTTTTGTCCTTAAGTATAGGCATAATCTTATTTAAAGCAATCATATTCAAATTACTATCAGATATTAAATATAGACATATCTCTTAATAAAAATTTAAATATTAACTTACTTTATTAGACCTAAATTCTGTGTTAGTGGAGAGAAAATTGTTTCCCTTCCCACATCAATGCTCATAGTCAAGAGACCAAATCCAAACAGTTATCATTGGGCCTACCCCAAGTATAGGCCCAAAAATAGTTTTGGATAACTACGGCCCAATTACAATACTCCTCTCTATTTTGACCCAAGTAATTTCAATCATCCGTCTTCTTAAAGGATCAATTTATATATAGCTACCAACGGGGGTTGGTCCAAGTGGTAAGCGGCTTGGTATCGCTTAAGCGAGGTCTCGAGTTCGAGCTTTGGCGTATGCAAAAAATTATCGTTAGGAGATTCACCCACCATAACTAGGTACGCGACGCGGGTCGGATCTGGATATAGTCGGGGCAAAGCTCCGATGAACTAGATGGGCGACAAAAAAAATTATATATAGCTACCAACGGGGGTTAGTCCAAGTGGTAAGCGGCTCAGTATCGCTTAAGCGAGTTCTCGAGTTCGAGCCTTGGCGTATACAGAAAATTCTCGTTGGGAGACTCACCCACCATAGCCAGGTGAGTGACACGGGTCGGATCCGGTTGTAGTTGGGGCAAAGATCCGGGAAACCGGATGGGTAACAAAAAAAAATTATATATAACTACCCATTGTCCGTAGGTTCAACTAATGAAAAGATAAGATATTCGATCATTTGGAGTGTGTTTATCTTCGAGGAGTATCACTTTGTTGTGATTCTAGTTGCGGCTCTTAAGGATGCATCTAACTTCTAGTTGTCTATATTTATGCCTGAAGGTAATTGACAGCTCACCCTATCCAATATTGGTATCGCCTAAGAGGGAATTTTTTTTTTTCTACTCTTATATCGTAGGTGAGTCCAACTCTTTTAAAAAAAATTTATATAAAAAAAAAAGTTTATATATAGCTAATTAGATGCTAACATTAAAATTTAATTTAATTGGATAGAATTACAGTAAGCCCCTGACCCACTTAACTTCTTTAGTATCTGTTTTGAGAGGGCTTCTAGAACTTGAGTTGTGTCAGAGAATGGGAAACAATTACTCGTTTGGGATAAAGCTAGAGTACGATGAAGATTTGAAAGTGGGGATGAGCATAGAAATATTTAATCAAAACGGAGAATTAATTAGGAGTGAAAATAATTAGATAGATATTAATAATATGAAGTTACGTGCAGATTTTGATTTGGGATATTAATAATTGCAGCACATATCAAGTTGCCCCATAGAGTGTTTTCAGTGGCGTAAACGAATACATGAAGAGTCACCAAACACTCCCTTCTCCATAACTGCTTGATTTTGAGCTCCCAACTCATACACTATTACTATATGCTTCCCTAATACCTTAATTATCATTATTAGTTAGTGGTTAATTGGACTCCTTACTTACTTAATTTGTATTACTAAAGATCAAAATTTGATCTAAACAATGCTTTTTATATATAACTTGTTTTTGGTCATATATATATATATAAGTTATGTGGTCATTATCAATGCCTTCAATGCGTTCCTACAACAGAGGACTGTGTCGCTATAAACCTTTGCCTTGATATTGACTGCTTTAATTAGTATCTCATTACGACTTGGCTCGACCCAGCTCACCAGCTTCCATGTCTCTATCCTTCAAGCACCACATTTATTTTTAGATTTAACCGCTCATTCTTTTTTTTTTTTCAAATTTGTGGATATTTTTTATTTAATGATAAATATTAAATACGTAAACAATAGTAATCTTTGTATATATGATTATCTGTCTGGATAAGATTCAAGTATTATCGGATTAAATTTGGAGTAATTTTTTTACAAGTATTTTTTTGTATTTACACAAATTCAAACTCGAGATCTGATCTCATGTTTAAGAAGTCAGAGTTTCTTTCACTCAAACTAAGTTGGTTAAAGTAGTAATTTTTGTAACCAATTAACAAAATTATAATTACTATTTAATAAGTTTTTTGAATCAAATATAAACAGCTCAGATTGTTTTTTTTTTAATCTGCAGCAGCAATAGAGAATCTACTCGCCTTTATAAGAGTTAATTAAAAACGTATTACTTTAATCACATCGTGGGCATCAATTTTGAAATAATTATGGCCCTAAACAAACAAATATAAATTGGAGGATGAGTGGATCTCAGAGATTCCTTCTGTCGCATGCTGCCGTTTATCAAACAAAGGATAAACGGTTCCACTATAGTTCTCAATGATCAATTTCTCCTAAATCCTTGTACAATCTGATTAATAATGGAAGGAGACAATTAATTGATTCTTAATGAATTAATTAAAGCCATGCCCCTTCTATGTGTCTTCCTTTTTTGTTCTCACTTCACCATTCAGAAGCTTCTCCCAAGTGCTCATAATTCTGAAACCGTCTATATGTATAATGAGTGCCATAAATAAAGTGAACTAAAAGATTTCACAATATTTATTCAAATGGTAGGATGAGATAATTTAAAGATAAAAACATTATCAAGTAGAATCATCATTTACTCAAACTTTAAAGAAGTCAATATAATTTTGGCATTATTATTGATACAAAAAGTACTTGGTATAGTAGTTGACTGATTAGATCACAAGATAAGAGCGAGGACTAAAGGTTTCATTCTTGCATTGTTAAACAAGATCTCTAAAAAATATAACTGATTACACAAAATCTCATTTTGGATGAATTGATTACTCAGATACCCGATAATAAAATAAAAATATATCGGATACTAGGTTATAAAATGTTTATAAACAAAATTAGCATTATTGATGCTTGGGCATGGGTTGAATTAACCAGTATTGGTCATAGTCATTATTATGACTTTAGAGATGGCCATGTTCAAGTCATATACTATGAAAGTAAAAATAATTAAATGAACATTAAATAATAATAATAAGTGCCCATGCAGGTGTGGGATCCACCCCAATTTATAAGGGACATGCCCCTTCACAAATGGTTAATGCCACTTATAATTATCTAATGACACTTCATAATAATATGGCCTTTTTGTCTCTTTGGTAATTTGATTTCTTGATGCAACTCACAAATTAAAGCAAGTGGTTGCATCCAAATTGGCTATAGCACAATTTTTCTTCACCAGACAAATGGTTTATACTATTTAAATCACAATTAATTTTTGTACAAAGCATCACATGAGGGTCAAAATCATTCATTATTGTGAATTTGTTTATAATTCTAATAGATCGCATCATTTATAAAAAATATAATTGCAAATAATATAATTTATTCCTAAAATTGCATGCAATTAGTGTGGGAACTTCTGCTCAATTGTTTTCAAAATGATACAACACAACCATGCAGGTCATATTAAGTATTCTATTGTTTTTAAAAAAATTAGTTAAATTATTTATTTATGGGGAAGAAGGGTTGTGATGTGAATGATAAAAAGTCGGTGTGATATAAATAAAATAAATGAGATGGGTCCTTGGTGCCAAAAGCTGAGAATAGAGAGCAAAAAAACAAGAACGCTTGATCAGGAGAAGACGATAGAGATGATATGTTGTGTCATCAAAGGTACAAGCAAAGCAGACTTCTTCTTTCTCAACATTAATTTTCTTTTTTAACTCGTTGCGAATAGTGCTACTGTAGCACACCCGATATATAGGGCCTATTTGGATAAGATTTTAAAAAAGTATTTATGAAAAAAAAGGGCTTATGGACCACTTATAGAAAAGGGCTTTTAGAGAAGGGTTTATGGAAAAAAAGTGATTTTGAATAAATAGGTGTTTGGATAGTTATTTTTAGAATGACTTTTTATGGTAGTAAATTACCAAAAAGGGTATGATTTGATTTAAAGTAAGAGAGAGGAGAGAAGTAGAGAGAAGATAAGAGAGAGGAGAGAGGGTAGAGGAGAGAGGAGAGAGAGTATAAGAAAAAATAGAGATAAAAGAAGAGAGAGGAGAGAGGAGAGAGGAGAGGGGTAGGGATGAGAGAGGAGAGAAGGTGTAAGAAAAAATAGGGGTAATATAGTAATTGGATAGTCCATATACTGTTGAAAAAGCTATTTTAAATAGCTTATTTAAAACCATGGTTTTAAATCATAGTTTTGTCCAAAAATACTTATGGACAAATAAGCCTGTTTGTTTTAAAATTTCCCCAAACTAAAATTTTACCTAAAAAAACTTCTAAAACCTTAGTTTAGAACCTCTCTAAACACACCCATAGTACTCAGCAGTAAATTTCAGAGTTTTGTGGTTTCAGTTTTGTTTTTCACTGTTTAAGAATCTTTTTTCTGTTCATTTCTTTCTCTAAATACAGTAAGAGAAATCTGCAAATATGCTTCACAGATTTTTTAAACTGAGTGCTTCCATCACAGCATCAAATAACCTAGCAGATCCTTCATCATCTTCCATTTCGTCCACCATTCTCTCTCTCTCTCTCTATAAATATATATATATATATATATATATATATATATAATATAGGCATGCACTACGTACAGCTATGTATGATTGATAATAAAGAAACCAGCACATATCTCTACTTGCAGGGTATCACACATGGCTGGCAAATATGGCAAACATACGAGATGGATGGAAACCAAAATTTCTCTCTCTATATATATATACACGTGTGTGGACATATATAATTGTTCCATGTTACCTTTCAACACACGAAAAGATAAGGTTTTTAAGGTATCTTAGAACCCTTAAATGATTGAGATCAGAAGTTGATAATGAAAAAAAAACAATATTTTCTTGGGTACGTGATAAGTATGAAATTACATATAAAAAAAATAGGCTAGACTCATGCTAATCAATATTGTCACACGAATATTTAGCAGAGAACATGATCGGTTTCCAAAATTCGGTCTTGCTCACGGATTTGATATCTGTAATTATTAATTTATGGCATTAATTTTGTTTCTAATAGAATACAACTGTGGAATACAAGTCATGATCGATCCATTGGAGATTATTATATATTTATAGATTCTAATTAAATAGCAACACATATATGGGGTCAGAAATACATTTTCATCCGTGATCTTTAAATTGCTGTTTTTATTTTTTTTGGTAAATAAATCTTTAGAAAAGGATTGAATTTATTCACGATCCAAAGGTAAGACAAAATCTTCCTCCCTCCTAAGCAATACTAATATCAAACAAGAAGAAACATCTACTACATTCAGGCTAGATTGCTGTATTTAGATCAAAGTCTAAGCTTCACCTCCACAAAGCTGTGGCTTATAATTAGGAACCCTAGCTAACTAATTTTTGTCTTTATTTAGGGAAATAGACACTAATTATTTGAGAGGTTACCAATTAAGTCACGGCCTTTAGTTACAGGAAATTTTTCATCTCACTTGCCTACAAGATGGATGACAACAGTCGTGTTTATTTTAAGGTATAGTGACCATGTCAAGACTTGTTTGAATTAATATTAACAAACATAACTATAGGTAAACATGACTTTCATTTTAACTGATTTTTGTAAATTGAAATTAAAATAAAAATGAATTATGCGAGTAAAGATAAGTTTAATATAATGTGATTTATATCATGATGTTATTATTAAAAAAAATTAGCTTGAATGATATATTAAAAATTTAATTTTATAAAATTTAAATCTAAAAAGAAGCCAATAAAGTTACAAGTAAACAAAAGTGTACAAGTCAATAAAAAGTTATTATTTTAAAATAAAAATCACTTTAAAACTGGATGATAGTTTTGTCATAAATAGGGTATAGTATTAATAATTTCGTGGAAGCCATATTAATAGACATAAAATCAAATAGGATAAAAGCCCTTGAGAGCTCGCTGTCACATGTGAGAGATCTGCCCTGTGTCATTAACATAGCCGACCCTTGTAATTACTTGCACACTCTAAATAATGGGCCCCTCGTACTATGTGAACATGAATTCTATTACTTCTCTTTTAATTTTGTATTTCTAGTACAGTTTTGCATGTGTTATTCCTATGATGTTTTTAAAAATTCATTTCATTCTTAACATTTACTAGCATATCTTTCATAGGCTCTTCATCACGAGGTAAATTTTTATAGCCGACCTTTTCTTTTTTAAAACAATTTTAAAAAACCACATAAACCCACCCATCATACGAACTCACACCGTTGTTTTTTATTATTTAGGATATAGAACTCAAGACCTTTGCTACAAGGAGATTTATGAGGCGCCATGATAGAGTTAGAAACTCTTGATTTTAAGGATTACTTAGTTATAAGCAAAAGTAAGAATATGGTAGTTAATTTTTTTAATCTTGCTCCTCCTTAATTATAATAAATCGTTGGTATATATACTTTTAATTTATAAACAACACTTTATTAGTAAATTAATTCAATGAGGGGCAAGATTAGAAAGTTGCATAGTTGTAAAAGTCCGCGGATAGTATATATGTTGAATATAGTTATTTGAGTGAGTGAAAATTGAATACTGTGAAACATAATTATAGTAGTTCTTTCAAAAAGTTTTTTTAAAATTGAACTCAATATCTCTCTCTGTTTTAAAAGCTCTATTTATAATTAATACTTGTTGATTAAAGATATTATATCTTACTCCTCAAGTTTTATTTATCGCGAAGAAAAAAAATTATTTTAATTTTATTTATAAAATAAATTTTGTTATATAAATATATTATTTTATCTTTTATTTTAATAGGATATAATATAATATTAAATATAAATAAAATAAAAAAGTTGTTAAATTTTATAAGATAATTAATAATATTTTTAATTTTTTAGTATATATAAAATATATTAAAATATTTTATAAATAAAAGTAGAGGAATATTGATGATAATAATAATAATTAGCCTATGCGTCACTGTTTTCTATTGGTACCCTTTTCTTCAAATTTTGGGCAAAAATGAATGCGTCTCAAGTACTTGCGTGACTGTGTTGAGTTGGAGATCTAAAATAAATGCCTCTCGTTGCCGCCAACAAATTCTCTCTCTCTCTCTCAGCTACCCGCGTCTCCGTTTCTTCTCTTCTCTCAGTATATTTCTTCACTTCACTTTTCTCAGTCTTGCGCCAAATTATCTGAGCTTCTCTTTCCCTCCACAATGTCTCTTCCTTCATAGAATCCCTACTCCTTCTTCCTCCTCCTACTCCATTCCATTTCTCAAAAGCCTCAACTCCGGAAGAATCCACATGGGTTGCTGTGTGAGTAGTCACAGAGATTTATCATCAGCTTCATCCCCACCAAAACATCAGAATTCTCTCGTCCGCAAGAACCAGGTGCCACCGGGATCTAATTCTTCTTCCTCTGCCAAAGCTTCAGAAAACAGAGGACCCCCTGAAGAGGAGACTGTCAAGGAAGTTCTCCCAGAAACCCACCACAAATGGAAGCCCCGAATTGCCAACTTGGACCCTCAGAAACCTGAATTCCACAAGTTTCCTGAAGTGAGCAGCAAGATCAACAAGGTGTCGCTGCCCATGAAGAAGGAAGAAGAGATCTCTGAGGTTTCCAAAGTTTGCAGCTTGAGCGAGAGCATGATGTCGCCCACTACAATAGCTGACCGGAAAGAAGACGATGACGAAATCCGCCTAAGGGTCAGCTCGTCTCCGGCAAAAATGCGGAAAAATCGATCTTTTTCTGGCGATAGAAGGGAGAGAATGGTGGGCAAATCGCCGTCCAGGAGGCCGGAGCAATCCCCAGGTCGGAGGAATATCGGGTCGGCGAGGTCAACTCCAAGCAGAGACCAACTAGTTCGGAGTCAAACAATGGGCAGCAGAGGAATGAGGAACGAGCCTCGCGGGAGGGACGCCGGCGAGAATTCCTGCCGGAGATCCAGGTCCGCCATGCGCACAGACAACGGAGCCACTAGATCCGTCGTGGGTCGGAGCCTATCAAAGAGAAGACCAAATCAGTCCCCTGCTCGAGCCAGAACCCCGACACCAGAGAATGGCGGACGGAGGAAGGAACATCCAGGAACGGAAGGCAAATGGCCATCTTCAGCAGCTAACGAATCGCTGGAGAACCCTCTTGTGTCACTGGAATGCTTCATATTTCTCTGAAAATTCATCTAATTCCGACAAGGCAGGTGGTGGTGCCCCATTGCCTTGCCCGCCGGGGAGTTGGTGAGCTGAACGACCAGTCGTATACAAATAATAACTTCAGTACTGAAATATTTTGCATTTAACGTCCCTTGAGGGGGTAAATATTTCTAAGTCAAAGGTCAATTGGTAGGACATAGAGGCCCTAAACAGTGAATTGAGTATCTCAATGATTTGTCCTGATATGAACTTTTGGATACTGGAATACGTAACTGGTAGTAGTTAGAATTGACCTGTTATCATTATTATTATTATTTTACTGCACATCCTTTCTCTGTTTTCTCTTCTGCAAGATGATTCCTTCTATTGCAGGGCTTGCCAGGTTAGGAAAGATTTCGTTTCTGCCATATAGGATTCTCTATGTACCAATGAAATACTATTTAATAGTTGCAATTATTAGTTTATTTCTGTATACACACAAGTTAGGAACAAGCATGAGATCATGAAATAACTCCAGTGAAGATCTTTATGCAGAGGAAAATTTGTACTCTGTATGAGAGTGAACAGGGTAAATATGTGAGGCTGAAAAGCAAAATTTCTAGGTCAGTCAGCGGTAAAATTTCTTATTTCCCATGTCATGTGCCGGATTTTAATTTTTTTATAAAGTGAAGTCTAATTTTTTAAATTTTATTACTAAGTATTTAAATAACTAATATCTCTCTCCCAACACACGAGTATCTGAGTAACCCTACGGTAGTTGCCTGGTGATTTGTGAGGAAAGAAAGTTAGAGATAAACAAAGTGGTTGTTATTAAACTGTTAATAAAAAGAGCAACTGGTAGTTGACGTTTTGAGGCCCACTCTGAAGAAGGCGGCAAAATGGCTGCATAATTTGCTGCTCAGAGTTGGAACTTTTAGAGAGTCATAAATGTAAGATAGGCCTATTAATTAATCAACTAATCAATCGCTTGTACTATGTCATTGAATTTTTAGTTCCAGAAGCTGATTTTAATGTATTAATTAAGATGATCTCATCTCTTTTCTCATTCCTCATCTTCTAGGTGAGATGAGTCCCTAAATCATGTTGATTAGTAAACCAAATTTGTTGTTATTTTCAGCAAATATGGAAAGAAGACTCAATATTACAGTAGCTTATTTCGGCCTGTACTATATTTGGTTGGGAGTTGGAGGGAAAATTCATAACATAGCCATTACTTGCGGGGGGGGGGGGGGGGGGGGAATCACTGATAGTGGTCCACTAATTTTATAATAATAAGGATAGTACTATTGATGGTCCTTTTCTCTTTGTGGTGGGCTTCTTCTGTGGTATTAAATACTACTCCTCTTATTCTAAATAAGATCTAAATAGAAAGTTACACACTCAGTAAATTTAATTAGTAAAAAGATGAGACAGAATTATTTAGAGCGTGTTCAATTTTTAGAGAGTACCACTTTATTATAGTTTCAGTTGCGCTATTTAGAGAAGTATCTTAGCTCCTTGGTACCTAAGTTTACACCTGAGAATAATTGACAGCTCGCCTTGCTTGACATTAGTATCGTCCAGGAGAAATAAAAATTTCACTCTGCCATTGGATTGTGGGTGGGCCTAACCCTTTTTCAAAAAATTTTATACCAAAAACAAAAATTAGAGAGTTAATTTTTATCATAAATATAAGACTTATTTTTTAAATTTATCAACTTTTTTAAATTATTCCTATTGATATACTCTCAACAATAATCAAGTAATTGAATGAGGGGAGAAGTTAAGAAAAATAATCAGTGTTTTAAAAAAAATATAATAACTGACTTAACTAATTTTTTTAACCTAATTAAATTAATTAAAAAATCCCTATATTTAGAACTTGAGGAGTATATTATTTTGAATTGTTTCACACGTGGCCTCTTTCAATCTTTTTTTTTTTTTTGGTTACACCTCTTTCAGTCATTTGGAATGTCCCATGGCTCAAAGCTTAAAATGTTCAAAAATTCAACCCAGAAAAGATAAAACCTCATATGATTTCTTTCTGTGGACAAACTATATACACACCCAAATTGTTTTTGGCGTTATTTAAAGCTTTGGGATTCCTCAGCTTGTTCCACTCCCACCACTGAAATTAAAAAGAAAACGTATCACGGGTTGTGGTGTGGCTACCATTGAAAATTGTCCACAGGGATTTGGAATTTTGATTAATAAAATGTCAGTGGGACAAGCACTTTTGCTAGTCCTAGTAAAGGCTCTATACTTAAATGTGTTCTTTTATTTGAACAGAAATGATTACTCCCATTGCACTGTTCTGAAAATATCAATTTGGGAACAATATGAAACAATCCTTCTTAGTTCGTAGAGGAATCATAAGACTGTATCAGTTGAGAATCTCCACAATCTTCTGGGCTCGGAAAATTGAACCCATATTCTCAAATTTCACAGATAGGAGTAACATAAATCGTTGCAGGAAGCTACTACATAGAGGGATTCTTCATAAACAATACCAATGAAGAAATATCAGAACTTAGAAGTCAGAATCACTGTTACTGTTTAGATTTTTTATTTTGGAGATTTTTTTTTTTATAAAAATTTTTTAGAAAGGAGTTGAGTCATGTGGTGAGCTTCAATCCAGAAACTGAGTTATCACCTCCCAGAGTAGAAGTTAGAAGGCCACAACTTGATTCGTTTTTACAATTTTGATGAGCAAGAATTAAATTATGGATAAACAACTTCACTCTCGTCTTCCAATTCCATGATCATGAACAAGAAAAAGGGTCAGAATTTGATCTTTAAACTTGATAGCCTCATTGTCAAACCCAGTTTTCCCTACTCTAAGTCCTATTTACATGCTATGAAGAGGCACTGCTCTGAGTAAAAATATAATTAAAACCTCAAGAACAGTCCCAATTCTTGTTTCTCTGATTCACACTTGGTTAATACTAGAGATGGGGTTGGAAGTGGAACAAGATGATGATTTATGCTCGTGGGAAGGCCACAGAACTCGTTCCGGGCAACATGGCATTGGAGCCGGGTGGGCGATGAATCTAGGAATCTCATCTCCAGGCATCAGAACTGAAACCCCACTGGAATATACACTCATCTGCAACAACAAAAGGAAACCAAAAGAGTTGATGAAGCATTACCTCATGAGTAACATCAGGAGATTATAGATTATAAGATGAACCAAACAAATGAATTTGTGGCTTCCTAACACAATTAACAACCAAAAAAGGGCCTGAATCATTTCACCATTCAGCATATGTTTAGACGAGAGTGAACAAGGGAAGAAAAAGTAAAAGTTTGATTAAGATCTTTCCCTTGATTAACACTTAAACCCCCTTCACTTCCTTTCTAATCCACTTTCCCTCTGATAACTTATGACCAAAAACACCCTGATCCGGAGCTGTTCTGACATCATCTCCCTTTAATTTTGCTAACAATGGAAAATTTTGTCCAACATGGTCTTCTCCGAGTAGAACCACAACCATAAACAACAAAAGAATCAATTTCAGAATCCCAAGTAAAACAAGCTTTTCCTCAATCTGTACTACATTAACACCATAATAAGATACTTAATGTAATGTAAATGTCAAACAATTAAACTAAGAAATTCTTTCCCATAAAATTAAAGAACTTTTTCATTCAAGGTCAATACTAGAGAATCATGAAAGCCATAGGCTATATGGATCAATCCTATTATTAAACAGAGGTTGGATATAAGTAAGTGGGCTTATTATGTCCCCATAAAAGACTGACATGAGGTAGCAACACAATGGTTGGAGACTAGTGGCTCATCATAGCATACTGCATTACAATTTTGAATATTAAAATGACATTCACACTTTTATCAACTAGTATGGTAGAGGTAGACAATTAATGTTATATAAGATAAGAAGAAAATAAAAATAGGACATTGCTTGAAATATTGACCATCTGTCTCCGACCAGAGACAGGCCATGCAGGGTATCATTAAAGATAGGGAGTGATGAGAGGGACGGAAAATAAGGACAATGGTGGGACTCAATACAAAGATGTTCATATGAAAAGTCCTAAGACTGATGGCTAGAGATTAGGGAGGTAGAAGAGAGACCAATCATTCAGTAGAAAACTCCAAGGGAGGACCGTCATCTGATGACTGAAGACAGCACAGTGTGCTCAATGAAAGAATTTGGCAGAACGTGTAAATGAAGATAAGATTGGGAATGAAGTTAAAAACATTTGGTGGGGTTAGGGTTAGAACTTAGATATCTCTCTCAGATTCAGGGTGTGTTTGGCCCAACGGAGGGGAGGGATTTTAATAGAGGGAAAAGAAAGGAAAGGAAAGGAAGGAAAAAAGAGGGATTTTATTATTACCTTGTTTGGATTAACATTAAGGGAGAGGAGGGGAGAAATTTTCATATTACCTTGTTTGGTTCAAGAAGGAAAGGGAGGGAAAATACTTTTATATAGACAAATTTACCTTATATTATTTTACATAATATTTTAATAAAATATAATATAAGAATAATATTAGGATATTAAAAAAATTATGGGTATATGAATATTATATAATAATAATATCACACTTCCCCTCCAAATTCCCCCAATTTTGGAGGGGAAGTAAAGTTGGAGGGGGGAGGGAAAATTTTAAAAAATTTTACCTCCCCTCCTAAATTTTGTAATGAGCCAAACAAGGGGAGGGAAGTAAAATCCCTCCCTCCCCCATCCCTCCCCCCCAAATACCCCGTGCCAAACAAGCCCTCAATTTCCATAAAAAAGTCACAAAAAGGAAAATTCTGAGGTTTTCAGATGCCATTCGGAATTAACATTGTTCACTTCCTTTCTTAATAATTAAGCGAGCATGGGGTTTGGTCGGGAGGCTTGTACCTTTCTTTAACCAAATCAATCAATAAACCAATAAATAAATATTATAGACACAGAGACACACGCGTATCAAAGTTTGGCCAATTGAAGAGAGGATCAACATGTACAATGGAGTGCCATTTTGTGTTTGAGCAGAATGATGGCAAATGAAACAAGAAAAGACAAGTCAAAGAAGATGGAGGTATAAATCCAAGAACAGAGATTGTTTGAATTAGACATGAACCTCAGAGAAAATACATTAGATTTCTTTTTTTTGGGGGGGGGGGGTTAAGTATCATAATTTTATTTACAGATCCAATATCCTAATAAATTGGGAGCTTATAGCTGAAGCAATTTATGAGATGCGGCGTTTAAACAGCTGAAGATTTCAAGAACAAGCAAGCATCCTAGAAATATTAAAAAAAAAAAAGCAACAAAACCTTTTGTCAGAGATAATTATCACTTCCTCAGAAACGAAAGTAACCAACCAAATTATCATTTCAAGCTAAACAAAGTATGCAGAATTTCCATAGGCAAGAAAGAGCATCTCGCATTTCCCAGTTAGGTTCAGGAGAACCTAAGCTGAAAAAGAAAGGACTAGCTAAACAGGAAAAAAGCTTTCACATGCTAAAAACTCAAAATCTAAAACGATTAACTCACTTTAGGGGATGGGAAACCGAGCTTTCCCATCGGCTGTGACTCAATATCCCCTCTGCTCCGGCTAGCTGGCAGCGACGGAGACGGCGGCGAGGCTGGTCTAAGGAATCTCTCGAAAATAGCCATAATCAAGAACATAGAAATGAGAATGGCAGTGGCTACAAAGCCAAAGGACACGGCATTGACAGAACTGTCGAAGCTGCTCCAATGTTCGTCTCTGGGAACGGTGAGAGGAGCCTCAATGGGTGGCCACCCAACATAGCTATGGTCCTCGACCACCATTGTTGCAGCTAAAGTTAGCAGCTTTTGACCATAGTAGTAGCGTAGGGTGGAAAAATTCGCAGGGAAGGCGAGGAGAGAAGACAGTGTTTAGACTTTTGCAGTGTTAGAGTGGAGTGTGGCAGGGGTTAAAGCTTTACGCCATTACCGAAGCTCGTCGGAGTACTTAAACTTGGAAATTAAGGGCCCTTTTAGAGAGAGAGAGAGAGAGGAGGATGGGGGCTAGCGAGAGATTAGCCGAACGGGGAAAAAAAGGAAGAAGCTTTGGAATTTGATGAATTCTTGGGCTTCGCGTTACCTCCATAGCGCGGAGAACTCTTTGACTGTTTAATTTTGACCTTTTACTTGCATTTTTTAAAGCAGTAGTCATCTTTGATTGTCTGTTTTTTTAAGTAATGAACTTAATATCCATCGTACTAATCTTAAAGTTTAGAAAATAAGTTATCTTATTTATAATTAATTACAAAAATTTGAACAAAATGATGATATATTAAATCTTCTATATTATATAAATTATATGAAAGATGTAATGCTTTTATAATATAGTTATATATATTTGTTAACTATATTTTGTCATGATTTCTATAAATAAATATTAATTATCAGTTTTAAATGGATGGTTTGAACTGCACATTTGTATAGAGTTAAGAATAAAATTTTTGGTATTTGATGATTTGAATCAATCTGACAATTTTATATTTTTTCATAGAAATATTTTTAATTCGAAACATTTTACCAAATTTTTATAACTTTTGTTTTTTTTATAAAATTTAAACAATTACAGAAAGCTCAATATCATGATATAAACAATATGAATTTTACATAAACAAAATAAGGAAAAAAAATAAAATAATGTAATGGTAAAATCTTAGCAGGCCTTTCTTATTGTAAGAATTTTAAAATATATATATTTTAAATTTTTAATATCATATGCAGTCTAGTTATCAAGCGCCTGTCTTTAACTAATTAAATAACTATATGAGTAATGTAACTTAATTTTTTTAAAATTCAGGTAATTCGTAAAAAAAAAACTTGTTTGATTATGGTATTTGGAGATTTTAACTGTGCTACTGAAATTTAACTTAAATAAATGTACTAAAATTAGAATGCAGGTCGCTTTTAAAATTGGTTAAAGCATTGATAAGGAAAGTAGTTTTTATTTTCAATTGATGTGTAATATTGAGATAAGAGGGACCTATTATTTTGCTTTTGAATTAATGGAAAATCAATTTTTGCATGTCTAATCAATTTCTGAATCATTGAAATTTGCATGGAGGATGGGAGCAAGGGATGGCCCGGAAAAATGCTTCCACTTAAAAAAAATTGTGCTTTTATTATTTAATCAATAATTTCAAAAGTGAATGTCTAATAAAAATTGGACAAACTTTTAATCAACACTTTGTAGCTAATTAGCCAGGCTCAAGGGGCATACCCGCCACCTCATTGAGGAGATTGGGGGTTCAATCCCCAAGTGGCACAATATAAGGGAAGTGTGTGTGTTTGTAGTCCCTCCTATAGAGTCTAGGATAGGTGTATAAAAAAATAAAATAAAAAATTTGGCATTTTATTTCAATCATTGGCATGTTTTAACACATATTAAGAATAAAATCATGTTTTTTTAATTTAAAATAATGTTGAGTGGAATTTAACCCAAACAGTAATAACCATGATGTCTTGAAGTTTAAATTTTTTTATAAAAAAATTTAAACGACTTGGATCCATAAGCTCGTCAAGTGTCAATATATATCTCTAATTTTTAAAAAATATTTAAAAAATTATTCATAAATCACTCATTAATAAAATTCTCATGTATGTAGTTACATTATAAATACTCTATTTTGTAGGAGGATTTTAGTGTCATTTGTGGTAGAATTCTTCAATTTGATTTGGATTAATTTAAATCTCCTTAAGGCCCTGACTTAAAAGTGGGACAAGTTTATAATACCCATATGATCTTTAATATAGGATAATATAACTAATTTAATTAAATTAAAAATTTTAATTAAATTAGTTAATATATTATATTTTATTTAAAACATACTAATTATTTTTTTTAATTTTTTTAACTTAATTATTATTGGATTATCAATAAGAATAATTTAAAAATAAATATAAAAAATATATTTTATATTTAAAATTAATGTCAATTTTATAAATAAAAGACCGGAGGAGTAACGGGGTGTTCTAATACAAACAAACCACATGCCCATCTTTACAAGCATAGTTGTCTTCTTATATATCCAGTTCAATTGCATGGTTATGATTTTTGTCACCCCATATTTTCAATTATGAGTATGAATTATATGATATTTCTATGAAAGGGGGAAAAGTGAGTAACTGTAAAAGCAATGTAGAATTAGTGGGGAGGGAATAATAAAGAAGACATCCCAAACCAAAGGCACAGCACAGGATCCCCCACCAAACCACACCTTTTGAATCCCTTCATTCTCTATCATGTCCCCTTCCTGTCCCAATTCAAATTTCGTTGTTGCTTCATACAATCAACAAACAGTAGCACTATTTTACAAAAACCACTCTTCTCTGAGCCTCCATCCTTCTTTATCATAAGAGATCCCAAATAAGCACTTCATATTTATCATCGCAATTTTAAATGCTTCCCTTTTTTTTTAAATAGAAAGCACACGCTCGCTGTTTACCTGTCTGTACCTGTAATCCAGCATCATATTGCCACGTGTCAAGTCCACAGTCATTATCCTAACCCGCCACGTGGCATGATGGACCGGTCCGCATTTCCAGAGGGGAAAAACGCTAAAAGGTCTCAAAAGGAAAATATAATTATAAAAAAGACTACATAACACATAACAAGGTGAGTCGCCTTATTGTCATTTCCATGCCTTAAACCTGTTTTGCATTTGCAGAATCTTTTTGATGATTCCGTTCAGTTTTTTCAAATAAATGATAAACTTTTTGCTTTTCTTAAAAAAAGAAGCTCTGTTCACGGTCCCTCCCTTCCTCTCTCTCCCCGTGTCGGCCTTTTCAGATCCTAAACCCAACAACATGTCCCTCCAGATTGTATCCGATCGAACGGTCCAGATCTTTCATCCAAACAAATATAACCCGTCCTTCTCGTTCAGTCGTCGTCAACCCGTCAAAGCCTTACCCCACGCGTCAAAGAAGCCCTCAGACTCACACATTGATTACCGGCTGACGCGTGCAAAGTGGCATCTCGCACGTGCGAATCCCTCCCCTTTGCTTGACCCAGGGGTTGTGAAGCGACGCCGTACAACAGTGTGGCCTGGGAAGTGTGGGGCCCATAAGTCAGCGAGGCTCGTCCTCGTGCTGCCAACTGAGCCCACGGCTCACGTGAACCAACCAACCGGCTCACTTTTTTCGGTTCCTCGCTTTACTTTCTCTTCTTTTTATGATCGCAATAACAGCTTTTTGAATGGTTGACCACATGAACCTCTCGGGTCCTTGTTGGGCTTTGAACCTAATAGGGCCTCATGCGTTTGTGTTTGAGCCTACACAAGAGAGTGGGTGGGGCCCATGTTTGTCTTCGGCCCACCAGGAGGTAACTAGTCTCTTCTTCAACATGTGGGCTTCTTGTCTAGGGTTTTTAAAGAGCTCCTTTACACATTTGGAATTTTCCCCTCTGTGCAAGTTGAGGTGGGAACCAACGGGGGTTGGTCCGAGTGGTAAGCGACTCAGTATCGCTTAAGCGAGGTCTCGAGTTCGAGCCTTGGCGTACGCAGAAAATCCCCGTTGGGAGACTCACCCACCATAGCCAGGTGTGCGACACGGGTCGGATCCGGATGTAGTCGGGGCAAAGCTCCGGTGAACCGGGTGGACAAGAAAAAAAAACAAGTTGAGGTGGGAGTTCCACATGCACTGGGATTTTTAAATAGTACCACTTTTTATGATTCTAATTGCAGTGGTTGGAAAAACTTTGGGTGTCTAAGTTTATGCCTGAGGGTAATAGACAGCTCGCGCTGCCCGACATTGGTATCGTCTAGGAGGAAGGGAGACTTCACCCTGCTCTTGGATCATGGGTGAGCTCAACCCCTTTCTAAAAATTTTTGTACCAAAAAAAAATAGTTGAGGTGGGACATTCATAAGTACCTGTAAATATTTTCTAAACCTTAGGGTTATGTCCTAACTTTGGTGGGAGACAGGTATCGAATCTACTAAATTTTTTTTGTCCCAAAAAATAAAAGTTGTGGTGAGACATTCATTTCTTAATTGACACTAAGCACGGTTTAAAAGCTATGTTTTACCAATAAACTGTTAGTTAATATGGTAATTAGTCTTATCCTCATAAAAAGGATAATATAAATTCAAATCTCGAGAAATATACTTGTTAAAATAGGTGATTGTGCTCTAAATCTCGAAATGATAGAGATACTTTTAACTAAATCAAAATAAAGAAAATATGTTTTAATGGTCTTCCATAGTTAAGAGTAAATAGTAATAATTTTATAGAGAACTTATTAAAGGACCCAGTTATAAAGTTGAGGGGAACATGTGCTTTTTTATGTGACTTTATTAATTAGGGTTTTTGGAGACAAGGTTTTTAAATAATATTGAGCAAAAGATATTCATGATTTGTAACACTTTCTATCTGATTGGGGATAAGCATCAATAAATACAGAAAAAAGAAGGGGAAAGGTTCTCTTACTAAAGGAGAAATTAAGATTGATTGATATGTATCATATATTACTTTCAAATGACTGCAATTTGAGATTTTAATTCATTATCTAATGGTTTTCTTTTAAATCAAAATGAAAGCATAAAAATTACCGGGGGGGGGGGGGGTTTAACTTCTTAAGTGATTGCATGTGCAACGAGTTTAAATCAATGAAACAAATTTTCTTAGTTAATAAATATAATATGGTACAATAAAAGTATAAGAAACGGTGCCTAGTGCATGATGATTCCACCCTGTGGGGTTTAATGACGGCAATTTTATTAATATGCTGAGGCTCACCTTTCGGTATAAATAAAAGTAAACTCATATATTTTTATTTACAGGAACTAAGAGTGTGAACATTCAAAAGACTATGTAAATATATTGCATTTCTAGTATTTATGAAGATTAAAAAGAAAAAAGAATGAAAGCATTGAAGAAGCTCTTTGGTTCCGATTTGGCAACTAACAAAGGGAGACAAGTGCATGTGGAATGGTGAATAATACACAGACATAGTGAATTAACATGAGAAGTCACTTCACTGTAGTCCAAGCCTCAAACACAAAATACTCCCACATGTTTTTTAACTCCCCAACAAAGCTTACAACAGAGTTATATATGCCTGCCTGCCTGCATGCAGCTCATCAGCCTCCATTGGCCCGGTGGCTCCACGTGTCCGTCCCCAGCTGAGCTGTCAAACCCGGGTCGGATAGCTGTCACAAAACAGGGTTTCTAGTTCTCTCTCTCACACATGCATGGTGGGAAAAATGGATTATGGGAGGCATGGGTTAGGTGAAGTTTGTTTGGTTGGGAGGCAAAACTTGAGAAAGTAGGGTTTCCAATGTTGTGGAAAAAGTGTCCATGATATGTTTACTCCATCAACTTCATTCCAAAGCTTCCTATCAGATCATATATTCATGACTATCAGCCACACAAATTTCAGTTCTTGTTTGTGTCATTTGTGTGTGTGTGTGTGTGTGTGTGTTATAGACACACCACCTGAACGAATTGATGTGCTCCATTTTTTCTTTTTCCCTAGTCTTGAATCAAAACCACATGTTCTCACTTTTTCTTGTCATGTCACACCCAAGTAATAGTAATTAATCCTATTTTAGATATTAAATCATGATGATGACTTTCATGTTAAGATATATTGTGGTCACAATCATAGATTTTTTTTTAAGTTATCACTTTTTATGAAATTCAATACTTTTAATAGCAATTTTATCAATTTCTTGTCATGTTAAGATATATTAAATCATGATGACTTTCAGTGTTGTAATGAATAAAGATTAAAATATTTAAATATATATATTTTTGAATTTCTTCGCTTGGTATCCTAGCCAACTCCTCAGGGAATTATAAACCAGACTAATCCGAATTAATACCCTTAGCCCCTAGGGTGCTACATTCCTAAAGGATCGAACCCGTGACCTTTGATTAAGTTAGAACAGCCCCAACTAGCTGATCTAACCCATCGAAGTTATATATATATATATATATATATATATATATATTACTCCGTGGACTATTGCTTCATTAAAAAAAAATCAAATTTCATGTGCTGAAGGAGTTTCCTTACGTACAATTTTAAGGTTTTTTAACTTTTGAGGTGAAATTATAATTCATAGGATTAAAATGTGCAGGCCTATAACAAACTTTTTAGCCTAACATGGCATATCATGATTATTGAAGCTAACACAGTCTCTAATTAGGGTTTGATGCCCCTAACTCAATTTAATTATACACGCCATATAGAAAACAACACACAGATGAAAATATAGGCTCTTCTTTTTATTCCATTTACTGGACAAAGGGATTGAAAGAAACTTGTCTACATCTATGATTAAAAAGCAAGAACGAAGAAGATATTGAAATTATGGTGCCTCGCCTTTGCAGGAAGCAACATTTAAAAACACACGAACCGAAAGAGAGAGAGACAGAGAGAGAAAGGTTCTGAAAAAGATAAAGAGGATCAAATCCTAATGAGATTCTAATGCACGATACTATAGGAACATGTGTGGATCTTTCGATCACACTTTCATTTCTTTAAATAATAATTGTTTCTCATGATCACACTCTAAGCATACGTAGGTTTTGCTTACCCAAGAAGAATTAACATATTAATTGATCCCTTTTTATTTTATTAGTCACATGCTTTAGTCTTTTTCGCTTTGGCAATCTCATACATATTTTGATCTGATTTTTTTAAGGAAAAAAGAGTATTTTTAATGTCAAGATTATAGCTTTTTTTGGGGGGGGGGGCATGTGAAGACTCCCTTCGGTCCTTGTAATAATTAAATGAAGAATCTACTTTAATCATAAATATAATATTTTAATCCATTTTATTTTTTAAATTTATAATTTTCTCTACACAATATCTCTATATAATTAAACATATTAAGGGTTTCTATTAATGGTAATACAAATGAACATGATTAAAGAGGTATTTTAGGAAAACTAATACATAATCACTATAATGAACTAATTTAACTAATTTGTTTAATCTATTTAAATTAGTTAAGTATTAAGGACATGAGATAGTATAATTAACTACTTGTATTATATTTATCTTTCTTTAATTACAAGTTTGTTGAGTTTAAAAAAAAAAGGATCTTGCTCCATGCTATTAATACCAAGTGAAGCAAGCTGTAAGCACTAATGCCTTGCTTCCATTCACATTGTGCATAGTTAGGAACCAACGGGTGCTGAGTAAAGGGAAAGAGACTTAATTTTTTTCTTATAAGATCATGTATGATTCTTTTTTTCTTCTTTTTTTTACAAAAATTTTTGAAAAAAAGTTGGACTCGCCTACGATCCAAAGGTACCAATATCGGGCGAAGTCTCAATTCTTCTTAGGCGATACCAATATCGGGCATGGCGAGTCGTCTATTATCCTCAGGCGCAAATTTAGCTACCCAAGAGCTAAGATGTCTCTCCAAGTGTCACAACTGAAACTACAATAAAGTGGTACTCCTCAGAGATCGAGCACGTTCTAAATGATCGTATGTCTCACCTCTTTACCAGTTGAATCTATGGACAATTGGTATGTTTGATTCTAACAAAAGAAAAAAGATCTAACATAATGAAAAAATAATGTTAGAAAAGGTAACAACAAAAAAATGTTAGAAGGGATACCCCTTAATTGAGGCCTAACATGCTAAAATCTAGATTAGTTGTTAGTACTGGATAATAGGTAGCCGTATTAAAAAAAAATGTTAGAAGAGTTACATTCACGAGGACTGACAATCGAATATGGATTAGCCGGTCATACTTGTTTTTTATCCTAAATGTACCAGTTAATTGAGTTGTTTGAATTAATTTTAAATATAAGATACTAAATTATTTTATTTTATAAATTTATAAGTTTTACTAAATTATTTTTATTGATTGCATAAGTTAAAAATGTTACTAAATTATCTTATAGATATACTTACAAATTACTTATTAACAAAGTCTATTAATAATAAAATTTGAACTCATTATCTTATAGGTTATAAGCCAACAAAATTTATTTATAAATAACTATTTTAACTAATTTTTTTAATTTTTATAAGTTAAATGTAAATATTTTTTTTAATAAGAATTTAAATATTAATTTATCACGTTATAAAATATTAATTTTTTTATTAGACCCAATCCATTGAGTCTTCCCCGTGCGCGCGTGTGTGCGCGTATTATTTTTGGTGAACGGCAATTATTTTTTTTTGTAGCCCACCCGGTTCACCAGAGCTTTGCCCCGACTACATCCGGATCCGACCCGCGTCGCGCACCTAGCTATGGTGGGTGAGTCTCCCAACGGGGATTTTCTGCATTCGCCAAGGCTCAAACTCGAGACCTCGCTTAAGCGATACCAAGCCGCTTACCACTCGGACCAACCCCCGTTGGTTGGTGAACGGCAATTATGAAATATGAAGTGGGAGAGGAGTGTTATTTTTGGGTTTTAGGGGAGCAATAAAAGCCCAAGGTCGAGTGGCAATACTGTGGACCACTGGACCATGTGGGCTGAGCGAGAAGCGAGTAGTTTTTGCAGTAACTACAAAGTAGTAGCATTTTTCCCAAACCTATTGTGAGGGCCCAAAGAGGCAAATAAAAAACCCAGAAAATTACTATAATTATGGAACAACATAATGTGTTTAAACCATTAATTTTAAATTTAAAAATCATTTTGTGTCACTAAATATTTAAAATTGCCCAAGTATTAAGTTTTTGACTCCCCTGAAACGAGTGTGAAACATGAAGTCCTTTGAAAAAAAGAGTGAAGAATTTAATGTTATGGTCCTAACAAGTAAATTTCCCAATAAAGGAAGAAACCAGACGTTGTAAAGATGGAATCATGAAAGTCACCTGAAGCAAGAGATATTATTAATTAGGTAGAGTTTTATATCTCTATGTGGTCCATAAAATAATTGTACGCATATGTTTTTTTTTTTGGAATGTACGTATATCTATCAGTTCGACAAACCACCAGAAGTAGGTGAGAAGATCGCATTATTAATTTTCCCCTCATCCACAAATACAATCTTCACATCCTAAGTATTGCATTAATGGAACTTGGTCCATAGGAAGAAGAAATATGATGAGTGAGAGAGAGAGAGAGAGAGGGAAGAACAACTAGAATGTGGGGAGATAATTGAAAGCAACAGTGCAGAATTAAGAAGAAAATTCAAAAAAGAAGTGGGCATAATGCTTAGCTTGCATGCATGCCGCAACCAGAGAAGATAATGAAGAAGAAGACGAACACGCCAATGAATTGTGAGTGATTGTGGGGTTACCTTCTCAATGACCAACCACTATCAAACTACAAACAAACAAATATACATATCAAGGATCAAATTAAAATTTCTATATATATATATATATATATATAAAGCCATAAAAATTCCAGCTATCACTGATAGGGATATGGCCTTCATAGGAGAATTACCACTCTCCCTTCCTCACTGCTTCCACTTACTTGTCCCCACCCACCAACTCATTCATTCATTTTAATCCCTTCTTTCCATAAACTCGCGCTATATATATATATATATAATATTCTATATTTACATATACATAGCATGCTAAGAATCCTAATGATAACAATGACACAACAAGATTTGACAGACACTCGTCCAATTTGTTTTTGATCCAACCAGCTGCTGTTGGCCTTTTAAAGCTTGGTTCAAACATGCCATAATTAGTGTAAATGAAATCAATATAAACATAAATTAATAATATCCGTGTGTGTGTGTGACTCCGCCGAACACACATACAAATGTAGGCACTGAAATTACACAAATGAGTACGACAGATCAGAGGCAGCAGATAAGGCATTGGATTCTGAGAAGAATGACAAGTCGTATGAGATGAGTGAGGAGATAAGCAAAGCAAAGCTGGAAGATGCAACATGAGAATACGAGCTCGTGAATGAGACAAAAGTGTTTAGCCAGAATTCAGTAAGCGTGTATATATATATCTGTGTGTGTCTAAAAAAAGCAAAAGTCAAAAAGATTAAAAGTTGAGAGAGAGAGAGAGAGAGAGAGAAGAGTTTAACTGATATATGTGTATCAGAAGAGAACAGAAGAGCACAAATTGATGGAGGTAGAGGGAAGAAGAAAAGAATACGAGAACCAATATGGGGCCTTGTGGGTTGGTTTGGGTTTGTGCAGTACAGAAAGTGGGTTGGAGTGAAAAGGGAAAAACGTTTGATTTGATTGATCATGGTATATATATATCATCATCTTTCATTAACTGTTTCACTTCCTTTTTCTTCACTCTTTCTTCAGAGTTTTGGACCTTTCTCTCATTTGTATCTCAATCCTTTTTTATTCTTTTGCTTCACTTTCTATCTGCTAATGAGCAAACAGGATTGTGTCCTTTGTTTAAACTGGGTATATCTCTAGGTTGTAGGCTCAGCCACTCTAATTTGCATCTTTTCCTGCAAAAGAAAAGGACATGCGTTTGTTTCATGCGCCCCATAACCTAATCACATATATGAACAAAAAGAACAAATTCTAAAATTTTCTATTGAGTTTTAACTCTTACCCTAAAAATCAGTATAAAATGCTAACAGTGTTAATTACAGTAAAAAAAATTAGTTTCTCTTAACATAATAAATTAAAGTTTAAATCTTTATTAGTATAAGTGCCCACTATTTGACAATAATTTGAATATAATTGCTTCCAATAAAGAAATATTTATAAAAATAATATAAAATATAAAATTGATAGTAAATCATGTTTTAAATAGGAAAAATTCTAAAAGAATACTACTTAAATTTTAAAATTTTAAATTAGAAATTATTATAAAAATATATTGTTATTTGTTTTAAAACAGTAGCCAATAGCTTATAAAGTATAATAAATAAAATAATTTATAATTTTAAAATTTAAATAGTATTTTTTTAGGATTTTTTTTTAAATATCTTGTCTATCAAAATTTAACGTGGAACATGAGACGGTGCTTTATGTTTCGAAATAATAGTTGCTAACTTAATTAACAGTAAGAAAAATAATGTCTAAATATCAACTTTTAATGGTGCGGTGCACATATCTAGGCACCAAGGTATTATTTTATTTTGGAAAAGAAAATAATAATTTTGCAAACAATATGCGAATATACATGTCGAAAGTAAAAGAAATAGGATAGGATTTTAATTACCAAAGGACTGAGTCCCATTTCTATCTGAACCGGAATGGGATTCATTCAGATTTAGTTGAAAAACAACATGGTCCATATTTTTAATGAGTGTGAAGTTCAATTCAACAAATGTTAATATTTTTATTATTTATTATTATGTCCCACTAAATGTAACTCAACAAGTCAACAACATCTATTATTGTATCAAAATTTGGACCTTTAAATTTATTTATTATCCCAGTGTGAGAGGGAATAAGTTAAAGAAATTGAAACTAAGCCAGAGGGATTACAGGAGAGAATTTGGGTGAGTGAGGGTTCATTTAAGAAGGCGAAAAAAACACAAAAAATCCGTTACTCTCTCTCTCTCTCTCTGAGTCCACCATCTTCTTCTGCCCATGGAATTTTAGCATCCCAATGTGACTCCACAGATCAAAAAAGTGGACATTGCAGCAATGTCCGCGGGTCTTTTTTGAAACCCCCCACCTTTTTCTCTTCACACCTCACTTCCCACTGCTTTATCTTCATCTTCTTCAAATTCTCCTAATCTTTCAACTCTCACCATTCTGCTAAAAAAATGGGTTTCATGGGAAGCTTGGAATGGCTGAATTACTTCGACAAGAAGCGATGCAAGAGACTTTTCTTCAGCCTGAGAGCTAAGCTCAAGAAGGCTCTCAAAGATGGGGCTACCCACAACAAGAAGCAGCCCAGGTTTCAGTATGATCCTTCCAGTTACGCTCTTAACTTCGATGACGGTTGTTTCAGTAACAACAATTTTGAAGATGGAACCAAGAAGAAGACGCTCATCGGAGATGCTCCAGTTCTGGGATTTTACACTGATGTCAACAACACAACCTGGGTTTATCTCGTTTGCGACCTATTTTAGGGCATTAAAGGCTGTAAAACCCCACCATCCCTTTTTCTTTTTTTCTTTTTCTTCTTCTTTCTCTGTTTACTCTGCTTTTCCACTCTGTATTTTCCCCACCTTGGCAAAAAAGAACAATACGACTTGACGATCATTCCAGCATTTTGTTCCCACTAAGTTTTTTGCTTGTCAAGTACTACTTCTTCATTGCCTTTTTCATTTTTGAGTACAAGGTTCTATTGGGTTACCTGTCGGATCACTCTATTATTAAAACCCAAGTTTTGAATTTTTTATGATTCTCAACATGAAACCAAATCACCATGCAAAGATGCAGGATGATTGCTTGGGCTACTATGAACAATGTTAGGTCAGCTATATAATGAGATTTCATTAATGAGGCTAACTAACATAATAAATATGACTAATGTATGATGATTTGTTTATTTTAACAAACTTGCTTATGTACATGAATTGAGTTAACATAACAATTTAGCAGTACTACTGTATGATAGCTGACGGGCTTATTCATTTCTTAGAGCTCTTTAGAGAGAGACATTAATACGCAACAGAAATCCTCAACAATCGGCAACTTGAAGGAAAGAATCAATTTAATGTATTCATAATCTTTTTGTACAACCGTATAACATTAACATCACTGAGGCAGCTATCTAAGAGAAACAGGGGCACGCCATTTTAGTAGGGCCACGTTTGGATTATTTATTAAAGTACATGCATCATTGCTTTTTCCCCTGCCCATGACCTCACCAATTTTTCATCTAAAAGCCCAAATAATGCTTCAAACAGCAGGGTCTTCTAAGGTGGCAGTGGATAGATCCTTTATTCGAGGATACGCAGCTTTCTCATCCAGCTGGTTTTGAGCCCATATCAGCATCTTCAAGCTTGGAGGTTTAGGATCTAATGTTAACCAAATCAAACATATGTTACTAGATTCCGGAAATTGTTCCCAAAATAATAATACAAAATTAGGCATACTGAGTTGAAGCTGTGCAGAACTTTAGAAGCAATCCATCTTTCGTACAATATAGTCAATAGGAAAGCACAACTTAAGTTCTAATGATCCAAAAGCAATCAACCAACCGAACGTACACATTCAGTATTTGAACCCATTATTTTACCTTTACATTTGCTGTTATCACTTATAAACTCTGAATTGAAATCCATCTTACAGAAATTCAATCATCATAGACTTACTGTAAACAGACAGGCACTAACTAAATTTAGATTGCCGGGGCCAGGGGCAAAGTTCAATCATCTTCCCATGTTCAGTAATACAACAGTTTGCTTAGGTGACAAATTTAACATAGACAAGGTGCAAGGCAAATAAAGTGAGTGAAACTAAACATTAGATCTAAAGGCAAACCTTTTTCATGACTCTGGCTCGAAAGTATGGCCGCATTCACCTCACTCGCTGTCTTTAGATGCTGTGATATGTCAAGAAGATCTCCAACAGGGCAGTTAGAGACATCTTCGAAGGCAAAAAGTGCAACAGTCCTCTCCAACTCTTCCAAAAAGCTTCGCTGACAGGAATCAAAATCGAAGGCAAGTATAAACATCAAGTCTAGGCAACCCATTGTACAGAATTTACCCCCCAAAAAACCATTTGATGCAGTTAGACTTGTTTCCATATATGAGGCAAACAAAGTAAATAAACAGTGCAAAAAATCTAAAGCTGTCAATAAAAGCTAGTAATCTTTTTAGGCTGCTCCATTCACCCCTAAAAGATAGATAGGGCCAGGCCAATAAATGGCATCATTTCGAAATAGGCTTCTTCTGGCCTGGCCCCATTTGGCCCTAGGGTTTTAATAGGGCCAGTCCAAGTCTTTAGTGCCAAAAAATTCTTCATCTTTTTGCAAAAATTCATAATTTAGTTGAAGTTGAAAAAATCAAAAGAAATAAACTATTTTATTCATAGTACTAAAAATCACTGATTGAACAAAAGAAACCAAAAAAGAATTAATAGATGCCATACATTTTCCTGCCCCCTTGGTGCAAGCTCCTCTTGAGCAAACTCTAAAGCCTCCTCAACTTTTCCATTCCTAATCAGTTCTATCAGCCGTTTTTATGAGTACACAAAATGTCCTCTTATACAATAGTCCCCGAGATTTTAAAGAGGAAGAGAAAAGATTAAAAGAAGGGATAAGACAATTTATCAGCAAGAAAAGTAAAAATGACAAATCCAAACTGAAAAACAGTTAGTTAAACTCGTAGTTAGAATTTGCTGCTGAACAAGAACAAGCACTACAGCTCTGCAAATATGTATGAAGCCGTACAAGAAATCCCTTGCAAGCCCCTTATGTTGCCTACCTATGTTGCTATGCAACTTGATGATGAAAACTTAGAAACATCCTCAAGAGATGCCCTCAACAATCTTTTATCTGGCTTCTACACTACCACAATAATGAAATTGTCCTGAAGTATTGCCATATTAGTTAAACATTACTCTTCCTTCAAGACCAGCTTATTATCTTTAAGGAGCCAACGTTATGTTCAATCGTTCAGGACTTCAGGCCACCGTTTATGCTCAGAAATAAAGGCTTGAAGCAAAATATCAAGGGCAATAATTTTTTCCTTCCTTAAGAAAAAGGGTATTTAGAGGGATAACAAATATAACAAAAACAAATTGTTGCCTGAAGCTTGAATTTCCTTCCTTTAATCCCCCTCCCTCCCTCTATGCTTCTGTAACACATACAGAGTCGCTCCCTCAGTCACTCACACAGACACATGCAAAATCACCAGAAAACATGAAAAGAGAGTACTAGGAGTTGCATGGTCAATCAGGAAATGGCAGCCTACCTCTGGGTTCAAGTCATTTACTTTCTCAATTGCGTCCTCTACATTGCCATTTCGCACAGCCTTCTTAACGGCCATGCGATCAGTAATGGTTGCAAGATCTATATCTGCTAAATATCTATAAGGAGAAGGGCCGCAGAATATTGGAGACAGCATAATTTTAAGGGAATAAAATAAAAAATTGACTGAGGATGAGAAAATACATTTGTTCAAGGATACGTTCAGTTCCAGACTCCATTCAGAATTTCTCAGCAGCTTCAACATAGCCCTCCGTGACAAGGAAATTCATCACCAATTTATTCATGTCTTCTTTCCTAATCTTCACGTCATTTAAGTTTCTTCTCCCACTCTTCTCTAGTTATCACTTTCTTTGAAGTAGCCTGTGCATAAATAAGTTTATTTTTAAATTTTTTTTAAAAGCACATTAATATAACATCAAATTGTTAACTCTAGTGCAGTTTCATGCAGTATGCTTGTGAGCAATTAGTCCAGATATAACAGCAGGAAGACAGAAATTGACTCCACAAGGAACAGCATTCTTCCCTCTGTCATTTTGTTGTCTAAAATAGTAAAAAGCATGCCAAGAACCAGAAATAGTCATCAGCAACTCTATAAATGTATCTCTTCGATTCATTCGAGGCGACTTTCAATTTGTAGAAGAAACTAATATACAAAGTAGATAAAGTCTAAACTATCTTTCTGAAATTGTTTACAGAATGTAACAAGCACACAAGATCATCTGCAGTTAGTCGACATGATCATGGAATTCTTCCGTGCCAAATTCACAGCAGCGCACCAGCTTAAGACCCATCGAATCTCAAACCGATCTCCCCGCAAAGAACAGCGAATTACAGTTCGCAAATCTATAATATGACTGCACCAATTATTCGAAATATAAAACTGTTAAATTTCGAAAATTGCATCCTTCTAACAGAGAGACTCACCAACCACTGGGAAACCCCCAAATTAAAAAAAGGGGGAAAATAGCAAGAACGGATCTTCCTCGTCCAATATGGGCTTTGGATAAGATTTTAAAAAAATATTTATAAAAAAAAGGGCTTATATATCACTTATAGAAAAGAGCTTTTAGAGAAGGGTTTATGAAAAAAAGTAGTTTTGATAAAATAGGTGTTTGGATAGTTATTTTTAGAATGATTTTTTATGGTAGTAAATTACTAAAAAGGGTATGATTTGATTTAAAGTAAGAGAGATGAGAGAGGTAGAGGGTAGAGGGTAGAGGAGAGAGGAGAGAGGGCGTAAGAAAAAGTAGAGATAAAAGAGGAGAGAGGAGAGAGGAGAGGGGTAGGGATGAGAGATGAGGGAGGGTGTAAGAAAAAGTAGGGGTAATATAGTAATTGAATAGTCCATAAGCTCTTTTACTATTGAAAAAACTATTTTAAATAGCTTATTCAAAACCATGGTTTTGCCCAAAAGTACTTATGGACAAATAAGCCTGTTTGTTTTGAAATTTTCCCAAACCAAGGTTTTGCCCAAAAGGGCTTCTAAAACCTTGGTTTGGAACCTTTCCAAACACACCCTATATTGACAGTAATAGTTAGTAAAAATAAAATCTTTTTAACCATCTCTTGTCTTATAATATTTTACAGGACATAGCTCCAATTTATTTGGATATATCGCAGTAACCTGTGTGCTGCTTTTATCATCTAACCTCTTCAAAAAATTTTACTGTGAAATCCGCATACCAAACTATTGAATATCTCAATTAGAATAATGTAGACAAAGTTTAAAAATAAATGTGGAAGCTACCAATGATACATCGTGTCAGAACCTTTACGTGGCTCTTACTCAAACAGAAGCTCCTTACAAACAAGGAAAGATATAGACGTAGGATGATAGATCACTTGAATTGTGAGTTTTGTCATGGGGGGATTTAGGATATTGACCATATTTTTAAATTATGTCCTTTGTCTTCTAGTATTTGGAAAAAAATTCTTCCTCGAGATCTTTGCAGCGATTTTTTTGGATAAGATATTGTTTAGTGGTTGAAGAAAATGATTCTAACTAAGCAACTACGTGTTTCTTGAAAGATTGGCATAAGCATTATATGTTAGAAATTGTGGGAGGCTAGAAATAGACAACTTTTTATAGACGAAATATATACTCTTAAAAAAATTTTAGCATAAGTTAGAGTTATTGTTAGTCACACTTTAAATAGTTTTAACATCTATAGATTATTTTTATAAAAAAATTTTATTTATAAGTAATCTTTATAGTTTAAATTGTTTATTTAGTCTATAATAATATAATTTATTTTAAGATATTCTTACTATTTTAAATAAAAATATCTAATAAATTTTTGGAGGTATCGTCCTCTCACTCCAAAAAAACAAAAGAAAAATGTTTGGGGGGAGATTCTAATTATTTTTAGGGGAAGTGAAACTTGGAAAGAGGTGATTTGACAAGGGGTGAGAGTAGACGTAACTTGTAAGTAGATTTTGCCATTTTAGAGCAGGGGGTTCCGGATCCCTCTCTTCTTCAATATGATTCGCGACTTGGGTTCGGAGAAGTATAAAATCTAGGTAAGTTTTTTATATAAATTTAAAAAATTAAATTAATTAATTAATTATAATTAATATAAAAATTTATTTATTAATTAATTTAAATAAATATAAATATATATAATATGAATTCATAATAAAAAATTAAATTTAATTATAATTAAATAATTTTTTTAATTTTTTTTAAAAAATAACTAATTTTTATTTTAGAATTAGATTTTAATTCTGCTTCTTTCTGCACGTGTTTACTTGACCCATGCCAGGTGTGATGTTAAAGAATTTAATATTCATAACATATATGTTTGGTATGTCTGTTGAGGAATTATAGAATGAAATTGACTGGAAAATTTTTAAAGAGACTGAAAATTGTCAAATATTAAATTGGGAATCTAACATTTATAAATAATATAAAGGTATAAGGATACATGCAGGCATTTTAAAGTTCAGCGTGAAATGACTGAAATGTCCTCTCTCTGTGTACTGTACATGGATTTTTTTTATGTGTTTGTATTATGAAAAGTCCAAAATACCCTCTAAAAATACATCTTCCCAATAGCAAATTAGCAATGCACCAGTACCACCACCTGAATTACAGGAAATCTGATGAGCAAGATAAATGGGAAAAAACAAGAATTTCCACTAATAACATTCGCCTAATATACCTCCAAATGAATGCAGAAATATCATATTGGTCTATTAGATCATTTTGAATTGATATTTACGGCTCTTTTTATCCTGGAAACAAGACTTTGTTTTGTGAAATTGCCATACCTAGCTATGTTTATTGCTGTTATCTCATGGTGTTTTGGTATTTGAAGAGCGCGCATGAATAGAATTATCGTCTGAAGCAATCAGGTTGCTTTTCTTCAAGGCACACAAAAATGAACAAGGAAAGTACTTTTTATGCTGAAGATGAAAAGTTTCCAGTCCGAATCACTAGAGCAAGGGCCAGAGCCTTGGGATCATTGGGAGGAATGCCTCCTTCCTCATGGTCTAGTTAGAAACAAAAAAACCGAACCCCATGGAAATCTTACACCAGAATCAACCAAAGACCAACATCTACTCAGAATCAATTGCAGAACTTGGAGAATTAAACAACATCTTCAAGTTGAAGCTGATTCCGTTGAAAGGATGAACCCAAGATCTAATGAAGCCGCTAATAGCCCCTTTCATACTCCAATGTCAGGAAAAATGGGGAAGGCAGGCAAAGCATCAAAGCTTACAAAATACAGCAAAGCTGGACCTCAAACCCCAGGATCAAATATTGTAGACGAGCCCCGACGACATCATCAACTCTGCAAACCGCGCCGAGTCGACTCCGTCCTCGACGTTTCTCTGGAAATCGATCCCCTGGCGTCGGAGTAGTTCGATCGAATCAGGGGCTAAGGCATCACGCGCCAAGTCGAACTCGCAGTTGAACTGTCGGGAAGGTTTCCATCGGCATCGGAGAGGTTGAGGCCTACTTGGATGAGATTCAAGCTGTCAACGTTGGCCTTCAAGAGGCAGTAGTGATCGGAGGGAAGGAGCTGGCGGAGGGGGTAATCAACTTCTTCAGATCTTGCCGTTGCGAGGTTCACTGGTTGACGTAGCAGCCTCGCCGTCGTAGTTGCAGAGGAGGTAGCCTTCGCCGGCTATGGTTTGTGCTCACGATGGGTTGTCTCGCCGGCGATGGGTTCTGTCGCCGTTGGGGTTTGAGTTTGGAATAAGGTTGAAGGAGATGAGAAAGGGGCATTTTGGTCATTGGGTTGTAAACTTTAAAATGATAGAACGGTCTTTACACACATATCTACATGACTACATGTTAAGAGTCCTAATTTGAGGTTTACTAATTTCCATACTTTTTTTTCTTGAGAGATTTTCCCAAATTTATATTTTATTTTAAAAAATAAAAATACGCGTGAAATGATATTTTTATCTTAGGAAGGCTAAAAAGGAGGGTTAAAATATACTCAGTGACTTAAAATATTATTTTTAGTTATACTTAGTATTTTAAAATAATTTATAATATAAAATATTAAGTCAGCTTCAGTTTAACTCCCATTTCTCTTATTTAATTATTATTAAAAAAATATTAATATAGATTATTTAGAAAAAATTGATAAATATAAAAAATTAATTTTTTATTTAAAATTAAGATTAATTGTAAATCTTATACTAAATACAAGAGTAAAAATTACTTAATTTGTTTTAATATATTGGCGTCATGATTATATTAATTATTTTACTGTGTCAACCAAAATCACCAATTGGCAAAATGCATCATGCAAAAACTTGAAGCAAACATGCCATTGCCCGAGAAAACATAATATAAAATATATAAATGTGCATGAAATTTAACTCTTTAATCCACATCCTTCACTTATACTGATTTTAAAAATCATAAATAAACATATAAGCAATTAAAATTAATATTTCAATAAACTAATTTTTTGTTATTTAGCAACTACCACAATTTAGTTCTAATAGTTTTGAGCTGACCAAAGCATCCCTCCTTGGATAATGTCCATCATATTGGAAAATGGAAGTTCTTTGTTCCCAAAAAACAATGAGAGAAGTAGGCATCAATTTCAGGCCACATTCAGTAGAATAGATATTAATAAGCAACACAATTCCTCATTGATCGCCAACTTTAAGGAAAGAATTAATCAATGTATGGGAAATCTTTCGTATAAGGGTATAAACCCACTGAAACATCTATCTATAAGAAACCAGACACAAGTTTTTAGCAGAACCATCTTTGAATAAAAGTACATACAATCATTTTTCAAGCCAATGACCTCACCATTTCCATATAGAAACCTAAATGCTCCAGACAACAACTGCAAGGTCACAAGCGTTCAAACTGCAGGGTCTTCTAACGTAGCCGTGGATAGATCCTTTATGCGAGGATATGCAGCTTTCTCGTCCAGCTGGTTTTGAGCCCATATCAGCATCTTCAACAAGCTTGGTAGTTTAGGATCTAATGTCACAAATCAAACAAATTTTACTTGGAAAAATTGCTCCCCAAAATAATACAAAATTAGCACAGGAGTTGATAACAATTATGGTCAAACCTTATCCAAGTATCACATGCCTACATTATCTGATATACAAAATGAGAGAGACCAAGATATCATGAATGAATGATATTGGTGTATAAACCACCTAAGGCCCGTTTGGTTGCATGAGTGAAGAAATAATGTAATATAAAAGTTTGGTGCTTTGGTTGCGTTTTTATGTGATGATCAGTTTACGTTACTTTGAAAAGCTTGATTAATAAACTCTTGTAATCCTCTTTACCTAAAATTGGTATAAAAGTCCTTGCCAAACGACTCCTTCCCTCCACCGGCTACCACCCTTCATCACCACCATCCATTGAGGTGCATTTTAGTATTTTTAATATTATTTTTGTTTAATTTAAAAATAAAAAATAAATTGGTTTACATAATTTACTAAACAAAATTAGATAATAGCCATCACATTACACTGATTTAAATTGATCTCCTAGCCAAATGGACCTTAAGTCATTATCTCCATATTCCCTTATAATCTAGGTTTGTGAAACTGGGCAAACACATAGAAGCGATTGTCAGGTAACCAAATTTTGCAAAAGTAGACATTGGATCAAAGTCACAATACCAAGTCAAACTTATGCCCCAAAACAGATTAGTGCAATGAACACAAACCTTTTTCATGACTCTGGCTAGTAAGTATGGCTGCATTCACCTCACTTGCCGTCTTTAGACGTTGAGATATGTCAAGAAGCTCTCCAACAGGACAGTTTGAGACATCTTCAAAGGCAAGGAGTGCAACAGTCCTCTCTAACTCTTCCAGAAAGCTTTGCTGATAAGAATCAAAAAGTTGGGTAAGCATAAGCATCAAGACCATCAAAATGGAACATGAAACAGAATTTCCCACGATGAAAAAAATATTTAACATTTAACATTATTTTCAATAGGCAAGAAAGTAAATTATCAGTTAAAAAAAGCCAAATGAATGAAACCAAACACAAAGTCAATGGATGAAATTTACATTCTCCTCCCCCCTTGGTGCAAGTTCCTCCTGGGCAAATTCTAAAGCTTCCTCTACTTTTCCATTCCTGATCAGTTCTATCAGTCGTTGCTGTTGGAGATGGAAAAACAATTGGGGGTTTGTATCCAGTATCTGCACGGAATTACAAGATCCAGAATCAGCTAAAAAAAATTGTCAAGAACATGAAAAGATGCACAAGACCATTATGAATATAATACAGATGAATGGACGCTATGATGAATATAAAATGTCCTTTTATAAGATGCTCCAAGCAATTCTTTTAAGAAAATGAAAAAACTTGAAGAAAATATAAACCTGTTTCTCTGCAAGAAACAAATTTATAACAAAAGGCAAATCCAAACTGGAAAAACAGCAACTTAAACTCTTACTAGAAACATTGCCTGCATATCAACAACAGCTACAGCTCTGTGAATATGTACGAATTATAAGAGAATTTGTTGAAACATCCAAAATAGATTCCCTCAATGATTTTTAACTCACTTTTGGGCTTTCACAATGACTTAATGGTCATGAACCTATTCATTACTCTACCATAAAACCCGCTTATCATCTTTAAAGGGAACATCATATTCAGGCTATCAGGACTCAGGAAACTTTCTACGCCCAGAAATGAGAGACGAATATTTGTTTGCATTATGTAGTAAGGGAAATAAAAATTTCCCCATCCATAAAACGTAAATTTTTCAAAGCAGTATATTCAAAGTAATAATTTTTCATTCAAGATACAGGACATCAAGCAGGAACAGTGAATACAACAAAAATGAGTTGTTGCTTGAGCGAGAAATTTCTTCCTTCAAACTCTCTCTCTCTCTCTCTCTCTCACAGAATCGACCAAAACCCAGTCAAAAAATGGCAGCTTACCTCTGGATTCAAGTCATTTACTTTCTCAATCGCATCCTCTACATTTCCACTTTGCACAGCCTTTTTAACAGCCATGCGATCAGTAATGGTTGCAAGATCTATATCTGCTAAATATCTATAAGGATAATGACAGCAGAACATTGGAGACAGCATGGCTGGCTTCTAGTGAACAAAATAAGAAATTGAATAAGCATGAGGAAAATAAACAGTTATTTAATGATACGTTCAGTTCCAGACTCCATTCGGAATTTTTCAGCAGCTTCAACATAACCCTCCGTGACCAAAAAATTCATCACCAATTTATTCATGTCCTCTTTCCTAATTTTCACGTCATTGAGTTTCTTCTCCCACTCTTCTCTTGTTATCACTTTCTTTGATGTAGCCTGAGCATAATAAGTTTTTTCTCGTTAAAAAAGCACAATATTATGCCATCAAATTGTTGATTGACTCAGGGAAGTTTCATGCAATATGCCAGTCAGCAGTCGGCAATTAGTTTAAATGTATTATACTTCCAGCAGGAAGACTGAATGCAACTCCAAAAAGAACATAATCCTTCGTTCTATCATTTCGTAGTAACAAGCAAGGACATAGTCATAACATCACAAATCCCAAATCCATCACCTTCCGCCTGTTCCGTAAAAAAATTAAGAGTAGGGCTGCAACTAGTTATCAGCTACTCTATAAATTTACCTCTTCAATTTACTTGAGGCGACTTTCATCTCGTTAGGAGAGATTGACACACTATAAAAAATAGATCAATTCTAAAGTCTAACCAATCTTTCTGAAATTATTAATAAAATATAGCTATTAGATAGCATAATGTCAAGCTATTCGACCTGATGATGGAATTCTTTCTAACCATGCCAATATCTTCAATGAGGTCATATATATAAATAAATTAAGCATGGATTGGGGGAACAATGAAATACCATTGCCTCGGATTCTGCAAGCTGACGAATCACAATCCAGAACAGGGACATCAGCTCACCTGCTTAATACCCATCGAATCCCAGGCCGATCTTCCTGCAAATCCGGAGGAACGACAAGTTGCAGTTCGTCAATCCATAATAGGATAGCATCAATAATTCGAAATCAAAACTATTACATTACCAAAAATACAATCCTTCAGAATATTCAAACACCTAAACTAACAGAATCCAACCTAAAAACCTAATTACAAAAGGGGGAAAAATTCCGCAAGCGATCCACATAGTAAAGAAGTAGAGGTGAATTTACCGCAATATATTTTCCCGGAGATTCTTGCGAATATTTTCCTGGGAAGTGGAACCAGAGAATGGAGTCTTGACTTGCACTGCTAAAAGCGACAGTAACTGCGCACAACAACGGTTCGGTGCAGAGTGTTCCGGCGATCTCCTCTGTTTCGTACGGAATGTAATCTAGAATTCTTGGACTGCTATCGGGCGATATTTGGAGGTTCGGTTCGGTTCGGGTTCTCCTCATTTCTCTACCGGTTCACTCGACCGGGCCGGGGCGATTAAATTAAATGGAGGCCCAACCCAATAGTAAAAACAAAAACAAGTGTTATTTTCTTTTCACTATTTTTTATAATAAATATATAATATATATAATAATGTAATTTTTAACCAATAAATACGTAATCTAAATTATTAATTTTATTAATATATTGTTTATGATATTTTTTAAATAATATAACTTTATTCTACGTTGATGCTAGGCATTTTGCTTGAAAATAAACGATGGAAAGGGGTCTTGATGTAATATTTAGGATTAAATTTCTTTATAATTTTCTATATCTATTTGGTTTGTTTTATTCCAATGACCCCACAAATTACCAGTAATTCCCTCACATATAGTAAACCATCCACTGCAATATAAGTTAAAACTGATATTTCTTTTCATAAATATCTATAGAAAATATAAAATTTATAGCATTGTCCGTTTTTTACAAAGCCATGAATGATATATTTCTTTCAATTCTAAATATAAGGCACTTTATTGAGGTATTTTAGTAGTTTAAATATAGGCTATTTTGTGGGTCGTTAAATATAGTTTTTTTTAAATGCCTACCATTAATCCCCATATGACAGAGGAATTTGGGATTTATAAGGAGGAATGCCAGCCGTTATTATTCAATACCAAATTTGAAAAAAAAAACAGTTATGCTTTGTCACAAATTTGATTATCTTAACTAATTTCATTGTCATGTGAAAGATAGGCATTAATGGCTTGTGCTTGATATCTGATGGAGTATCCTATTTCTGACACCAAAAAAGTGTATTTAGTTAAACGTGTTTTATGCTTTGTGCATATTTATAATTACTCATGTCTCATGATAAAATTTTAAAAAAAGATTTATAGAAAGATAAGTTTTTAAACAGCTTATAAAAAAAAACTTTTAGATAAAAATTTATAGAAAAAAAATAGTTCTAAATAAATAAGTGTTTAAATAGTTATTTTTAAAATAATTTTTTATATTAGTAAATTATAAAACATAGTATGATTTGATTAAAAATAAAATAGAGGAGAGGGAGTAGAGAAACGAGAAAAGAGATGAGAGAGATTATAGAGAAGAGATGAAAGATGGTAGAAAAGAAAGATGGGAGATGATAAAGAAGAGAGAATATAGAGGAAAGAGGATGCATAACAGATATGAAGACAAATAATATATTTTAAAATTATGTATTCACATTAATTTAAATTTAAAATTTTATATTTAAATAGTTAAAGTTATTTTTATTTGAATTAACGTCCATTAGTAATACTTATTCTTTTTTAAATATATATATTTTTATATAGAGATCAATTATATTATATACATTACAGACAATAAGTGCATGTTTAAATAGTTGTGTAATGATGATTTTAAATTTTTTTTAGCACAAATAATAATTTAAAAAAAATTAAATAAACAATCATCTAATGTCTATATAAATTTTTTTGAACCAAATCACGTATCAAAACTATAGTTTACTATAAAAAATTATTTTATTTATATTTTTGAAATACATTCTCTCCTCTTTTCCCCGGACACTTCCTCTTCTCCTATCCCGACTCCTCTCCATCACCAGATCTCCTATATTGTGCTGTGCTTTGTCTGTCAGCGTTTGTGTGCGCCGTTGAGCTTTGCTTTCCCCGTCGCCGTGGGTCTCCTACGTTGTGGTCTGGTTTTTCCGTCGGCGTTTGTCTGTTGCGCTAAGGTCTGGTTTCTCCGTCGTCGTGGGTCACCGACTTGTGATGTGTTATTCGTTGTGGTCGTTCAATTGTTGCTGTTCTCCGTCACGAGATCTTCCATCTTTGTTCAATTTAAAATTCCACTCCCTGTGTATTAATTAATTAGCGATAGATAATCAATAATAATTAATTAATAATTAATAATAACTAAATAAAAGTAATTATTTATTTACTTATTATTAATTATTTATTCTTAATTATCCAATAATTTAAATATATGTATTATTTACTATTTTAATATCAAATAGAAAATAAAAATTAAAAATTATACTTTATTTAATTATTATTTTACCTCATATCTTTTATGATAATTTATCAATCACATAAGTTATTCTAATAATAACAGTTCAAACACTCATTTGTTTAAAATTATTTTTTTATAAGTTATTCTCTATCTATAAAAATTTTTAAATCATTTATTCTCTATAAGAGTGTCTTAAAAAACTAAACTAAACAAACCTTAAATATAGAAACAATTTCATAATAAAAAATTAAATATTAATTTATTATATTATTATATATTATTATCTGAATTGAGGAGTGATTTAAAATTCTTTAACTCTACCTATAAATTAAATAATTTTCAATTTTGCCATTCTTTAAACACGTGTTATAACTTTAAAAAACTAATAATTTAACATCAAATAACAACAATATGTAAATTCATCCTCCAAATGCCTCAAATACCTCATAGAAAAGACTAGAGAGAATGCATTATAAATTTAAGTTAGTCTGGACCAATAATTACGTCCAAATACACTAATCTTCTCAATTTATGATAGTTAGATGAGGACAGAGAAAAAATGTTTAAAATTTATTTAAATTTAATATCATTAACTTTACTAAAAAAAATGACCCATACACATTTTTATAACTTAAATTTGGTGAGTAAATATTTTTTATTAGTGAAATTAACGGTGTTAAATTTTAATAACTAAAATTATGCTCTTTAAATTTAATGGACTAAAATAAAACTTGACATAAATATAAATAACTAAATGTATATTTTAACCTATAAATAAAGATAAAAGTCGGTGTAATTTCCATAATATCATGTGCTTTTGTATATATAAAAACAAATATTAATTCAATTACTAGTGATTTAGTCTAACTAATAAATACTTATCTAATTAATAAAAAGTTAACTTATAATTCATAAAATTATGAGTTTAAATCCCGTTATATATATGAATACTTTGTTGGTAGATAATTTGTAAATAGCAATATAAGTACTCTTTGAATTTGGTAGTATGTCTAAACAATAACGTAATATTCTCTTTGGTCTTAATTACAAGAATCAGTTAATTATTTTAGATAAATTTAAAAAATTAAATAAATTAGTTAATTATAACTAAATCTAACTCTTCAAAATAAATTTATATCATATACACTTCAATCTACTTAAATTAATCAATTAGCTTTTATATTAGTTATAATTAACTGATTTATTTAACTTTTTAGATCTATTTAAAAAAATTAATTAACTATCATAATTAAGACAAGCGATAATCATAATTTAATTTATATAATTTATAAGATTATGTATTCAAATGCTGTTCTTCTAACTCTAGGGACACATAATGAATGTTGATATCAACTCACCTAAAATATTCTTCACTTAAAAAAAGACACAGCTAATATTAATATTTGTACTAAATATAAATATTAATATATTAAAAATAATTTTATTAGAAATATTGTTATCATATCAATATATATTTGGGCCCGGCTGGAGTTTGATTTTAATAATGGTACTACTGCCAGTACCGACATGAGACAGAAATAGGACAGGCGCGGCCGCTTGAGCGACACTTTCCTGAGTCACACCCTGTCCCAAAAAGGAAGTTATTATTAAAAGAGGTAAAGGCCAAACAAAATTATGCGACGAAAGTTCTCAGCCTCGCCCAGAAAGTGCTCCCTTCCAACTAATTCCCATTCACTTTCCTATTCGCCCTGCACCCACCTTCACGTCCCCACCACAACACCCCCAACGCCCCACTCCGTGATTCCCGTGTTTCCTGATTTCCTCTCCCTTTGCCTTTCATCCACTCTCAATTCCTCCCCTTTCACTTTCCCTCTTTCTCACCACTCTTCATTCAACCATTCCCATAATCCTTTTTTTTTTTAAATTTTCATATCAAGTTTAATTAAAATTATAGCTCGAAGATATTTTCTGCCTCATTTACAGTAGATTACGAAGATACTTGATCATATTATATATATAAAATAGATTTTTAGGGACTTTCCTAAAATATTTGGTTGGTGAGGAAGAGTTTGAGAGAAACACTTTCTCTCTTCCCTTATTAGATTTTCTTTTCTTTTATTTTTTTAAAAGCTTACTGAGGGTTATTGTAGATAAAAAAATTAATTACTCCTAAAATTTTAAAAATTATCTTATATTCTATTTTATCCTTATTATAAGAAAATTTTTTTAGCTGTCTTCATTATAATTCACTTGATATGATATATGTTAATTAAAAATTTTAATATCACCTTTAGTTATAGTCATTAATTATTATATAATACAAATATAAAAAAAATATTTTAACATGGATAAAATAAAAAAATTAAACAAAATTAATGACTTAATCAGCATCTTTTAACTTAATTTTTATTATAAAAATTAGTTTATAAAAATCAGCTAGAGGTAGTTTATAAAAATTACTACCAGGAGTAGTAGTATATAGGAACACCTCATCCTCCAAAATTTCATCTTAATTTAATAATTAGGAAGGAATGGAATAATTAATTAAATAATTACGATTATGATAGGATTTGAACAAAAAAAATAGATTATGATAGGATTAATAACAAAGGCACATTTATTAAGGAATAAACTCATATCTTATAAAGACGTGTATTTGATTTTTATTATTATTATGAGAATTTATTTAATAGACGATTTGATAAATTTTTATAATTTTTTTTTAATTTTAAAAATATATTTTAATTTTAATAAGATGTTACTGTCGAGCCCATTTAAATTTTTATTTAAAAAAAATATCAAAGGCAGGCGTCGACGGGTGGCGTGAAGAGTGACGCTACCTCTTGGCTCTCATTGGTCAGCTTCACACGTAATAGTAATAAACTAAACGCGATAACTGAAAAGGACCCGCACTCCGATAAAACGACGCCGTACAGGCCTCTCTTTCTCCGTCCCGCGCGTAAAACTTGAAATCTGAGATCGCAATTTGCAAAGCCCCAAGCCCCCAATCGTACTAACGAGGTGGCACCCTTTGTTAACCTACGCACCCCAATCTACAAATCCAAACCCTATTTAAACCTACTCCACCACATCCTTCACGATCCACGACTTTGTCCTCTCTCGCTTTTACGGTTTACCTCTTCAATACGGGGGGCGAAAGTTGCATCACGAACCTTCTAAGAACCTCGCGTAGAGATTTCCGTTTCTCTGTCGTTTCGGCCTCTGAAATTTCTCTCTATGCGAATGAGATTGGAACTGTCGCTGCTGCTTTTGGACCGGCGGAATCGGAACGGGCACGCTTTACTTTAGGAGGGGCTGCTCTTTTTGTGTTTTTGCTTTTTGGAAGATTGAAAGCCAGTTAGGGTTTTCTGGTCGGACGGAATTTGAGGTTTTTTTTCTCTCTCCCGGTGTTATTGATGGCGGACGAGGGGTTCTATTACTCGGAACTGGTTGACGGAGATGCTGATGCTGATGATAAGTTGTTTATCGATCTTGTCACCTTTATGAATGTCCTTGATGAGGATTGTGATCCTTCGGAGGTACGGCTTCGAATTGGTTTGTCGCTTTGATTGGAACAGACTGGGTTGTGTGATTGGTTATCGGAGCTTTGAATTGGAGGTTACTTCTTTGTAAATAAGTCTGAAGAATTCGAAATTCTATTGCTGTGAGATGAGATTATTGAGAATTCGGATTTGGGCGCAGCCTGGTAGTGGTATTCAACCGTACAAGTGTCCTGTAGATATGTAGGATTGATTCCCATAGAACTCTCAAAACTAAGCTTCAGTATTCTATGCTGCATACCAGTCTGTACATATGCTCACTGGTTTCAGGATGCTCGTTTATAACGTTTTCTTCTGGACAGCATCAAATTTCCCATAATTTTTGTTTCAATTTCTCATAGATCGTAGTCTCAGCTGCCTGGGAGTTTAATGTTTGATTATTCTTGCTGATATTTACCATAAAGTCGTGTGATTAGTATGCACTATTGTAGAACTTATATTATCGTCAGAATCTTCCCTTTTTTAAACTAAAGCAACTTCACTAACGCAAATACTGTAAAAAGCAAAGATTTTCCATGATAAATGATACCTTTTTGGAAACTAATAAGAAAGAAAAGAGTAATGCTTCTATATAGTGTTAAACTTAAGTAATATAACAAATTGAACTAAAATTAGAATAAATGTAATGGTGGTTGACAATGAAGGATTACTTAATTAGTTATGACTCGTGATTTCCTGTCTAGTAGGGGTTGAATAATGTGTTTATCTTGCACATGCCGTTGACATGTTGGTATTAGACAAAATTTTGATGGCTGTTTATTTACCTTATTTTGATGAGATAAGTTTCTTTTAGTCCAAAATAACCACTGGCCTGTTTCTATGCTGCAAGTTAAACTCATTGGTAAATACCTACTGATTTTTTTGTCCTTCCATTCACAAAAATTAGAACATTCTGAGTTCAATTGCTCTGTCCCTACCTACTATTTATTGTAATTCTTCATTCTTTAATTTCTTGTGGTTGAGTTGCTTTGGAATTGGCAATCATAACTTAGGTTGCTTAATGTTCCTTGTATGAAATAAGATTTCTCAGTGCTAATACTTTCTGAAATAATTTTATGCACATCACAATGCAGAGTAGTCTGGAGGGTTTTTCGTTAAAAAATGTCTCACCTGGCGAATCCAGCATCCATGATAATTTTCAGCTTCAAAGTGGTATGTGGACTTAAATGTCTTTTTGGCCCTTTCTGCTTTTGCATTGCTCATCAAATTTATTGGTCAGTCAATATCTTTGGTTAGTGCTTTATCTAGAATTTAATATATGATTGCTTGTATTCACATTAGATTGCTTCACTTTCTTATTTATTAGGCCTCTACAATAGGGTCCCAGGTGTTAGAACAAGTTCTCTCTGTTCTGTTCTGCATTCTGAATTTTATTTTGTGGGTTCAGTCCTATGCTCTCCACTTAGCTTACATGCATAATCTATGGTCCAGACCTCAATTGGTTTATTATACTTTTCAGGAAATTCTGCACTTTGCTGTGATCATGAAAATCGTGGACCTTCTTCACAGACTTGCTCTTCCTCTCATGCCGTCCCTGACGGTTTTCAGCAGTTGGATCCTCATGATAGAAGTAATGAAATTTGCTACACAGAAAGGGAAGGAACTTCAGGATGTGAGATGCCAGCCCAATCTTTGGAACCTAGTGTCCGTGAGCCACATTTCAACAATATATCGGTTTGTGGGGATAATTTGAGTTTGAATCCTCTCTGGAAGGACAAAAATGAGAGCCAACTCAAGCATGTGGGAGAGGATGTTAAATCTGAATGTATGTGTAGTTTTCAATGTGGTTTAGGGTTTTGAATTTTGACCATTGTTTGATTTTAAGTTGGGTCCAGTCTGATTGTTTTTTTTTCTTACTCGCAGATGCTTCATACAGCCCCATCATTGAGAATGGTGATGTAAGTTTTGCACAATATAGAGCTTTTGATGAAGATATGTGTGAAGGCGCTTCTGGACTGGAAACGGACTCGTGTACATCTTTTGAAATATCATTTATGGATGCTAATGGAGGTTCACATATTGCAACATCAACCAATTCTACTATTTGCCAAGGCTCCAATGCTCTTAGTGATTCTTTTGACTACTTTTCATCCTTGCATGGTTATAAGGGTACAGATGATAGATTTCTAACTTCTGACTTGTCTCTTGCTTATTTGCCTAATGTTTTTGGCTCTCAATTTTGGCCAAATCAAGAAATACTTGATAATGTGAAGGGTGAAAACTTGGAGTATGTGGCTGATGCCTCACATGTGAGTAGTAACATGCATTCCAGTTCTACTGGTGGGATTCCTTTTCAAGATAATCAATTTATATCAGCAGATAGTGAATTTTCTTCATTTTTTCCTGGTAATGCTTCATACTTTCCCTGTGAATACCAAGTAGTTTGTGTCAAAGGTGAAAGAGATGAATCGATTGCACCTTACCAGAACTCTCTTTATGAAAATTACTCTAATGGAGGCCAAGAGATGAATCAATTAAATGGAGGCCTAGAGATGAATCAGTTAAATAGTTCTATTCCTTCCATGGGAAATCATAGTTTTAATTCGTTAGAGTGTGAGGATAAAGATGCTGATATATTATCCAACATACATCATCATTATCAAGAGATGATTGATGGTACTAGCTGTAAATTTCCAAGAGACACAGCTAATTTGAATAGACAAGCCTTAGACAAATCTTTGCCCTACGCCAAGGCCTCAATTGGCACTGAGGAGCAGTTTGGTTATGTTAAGAAGGAAGGGGAGGGAAAAATGATTGAATGTAGGAATTTTGATTCTCAATTCTTGAAAGCTGGCACTGAATTGGTTCACAGAAGTTTTTCAGAGAAATCCCATGTTGAGGATGATGACTCTGATGTCTGTGTGATTGAAAGCATTAGTCATCCTGCACCAACCAATAGATCAACAGACCATCAGAATTCCCATAAGATACCACAGTACTCTTCATATGGTGATTCACAACCTTACATGTCACGAAGCACAAGGCCGAAGGCCTGTGATGAGCAATATGTATTGCGAGTTGCCCTGCAGGTAAGCATTTTTACTTTTGGGATTATCACAACTCTTTGTGCAGTGCACATAACTTTCTAATGTTAATATAAATGTGGTAATCATGACTTCAAATTGTTATCGTTATGATATTTTCCTGTCTGAGTCAACAACCTCGTTTTCTCTATTTATACTTGACCACTCGCAATTGTAAGTACACTGTTGTCTGCAATTCAAACTGAGTGAATAAATTCTGATGTTAATTGCAGGATTTATCTCAGCCAAAGTCAGAAGTTATACCTCCAGATGGGTTGATGGCTGTTCCTCTATTAAGACATCAGGTTGCTTTGAAAATTCTTTTCCCCTCTTTTTGATGTGGCCCTTCCTTCATGAATATTTTTTATATTTGTTCTGCAGCATCTTTAATACTGAAACGAAGTTGGACCAGGGTCTGGATGTCTGGATCTGATCTGACCAATAATGTTATCTGCTAAATGATTGAATCGTGTCTATAATAATGTCATAGCATTTTTTGGCTCAGCTAATGTGAGTTCGATCAATCCCTTGTTTTAAATATGGGAAGTATCAAAGTTTTATCCTTCACTGCCTTGGGTTATGATTTCAGTTTCTAATATTTCGTATTTTTTTTATTGAATGTAAGCATAATTCATATATATTAGAAACTAAGATAATGTTTGTTCCTGGGGTTAAATGTTGTCAACAAATGAAAAATCTCAGATATATGTTTTTTCAAAGTGATATTTTTTAGTTGTGTGACTACAGAGCTTCAGTTTATTAGTATGATGTACCTAATTAAGATTCCTGACCTTGTCTTTTATAACTTTGACCTTTCATCCTTGATGTTTTGGCGACTTGTTTAATTTGTATACCCATCTGTCGTATGACTAATTTTAGTTGTTATCCACTTGTTCTGTTCAGAGAATTGCTTTGTCATGGATGGTTCAAAAGGAAACATCAAGTTTATACTGCTCAGGGGGAATCCTTGCAGATGATCAGGTAAGAGCATTGTATGTAATTTCCTCGTCTTTGTTGTTTGCCTAAAAAATCTATATCTTTTAGGGACTTGGAAAAACAGTGTCAACTATTGCTTTGATACTGAAGGAAAGACCTCCAACACTAATAGCTTCCACCAATGCACAAAAGGGTGAATTAGAACCTTTGAATCTGGATATCGATGATGATGTTCTTGCTGAGGGTGGTGGAGTGAAGGAAGATAAGCCTAGTGTAAGTCTGATTGAAAACAAGGATTTGTCAATGCAAACAAAGGGAAGGCCATCTGCAGGAACACTTGTTGTTTGTCCCACTAGTGTCCTACGGCAATGGGCTGAAGAGTTGCAAAATAAGGTAACCAGCAAAGCAAATCTCTCTGTGCTAGTGTACCATGGAAGCAGTCGAACAAAAGATCCGTATATGCTGACCAAGTATGATGTTGTTTTGACGACTTATTCAATTGTCAGCATGGAGGTACCTAAGCAGCCTCTGGTTGACAAAGATGATGAAGAGAAAGGAAATTCTGAAGTTAATGCTGGTCTACCGCCTAGTAAGAAAAGGAAATGGCCTCCTTCTAGTAGAAGTGGCAAGAAGGGATTAGACCATGCTTTGCTTGAGGCTTCTGCTCGCCCTTTAGCAAAGGTGGCATGGTTTAGAGTTGTCTTGGATGAGGCCCAGAGTATAAAGAATTACAGAACTCAAGTTGCAAGGGCCTGCTGGGGTCTTCGAGCGAAGCGAAGATGGTGCTTGTCTGGGACTCCTATACAGAATGCTATTGATGATCTTTATAGTTATTTTAGATTTCTCAGATATGACCCTTATGCTGTTTATAATACGTTCTGTTCTTCTATTAAGATTCCAATAAACAAAAATCCGAACAAAGGGTATAGAAAGCTACAAGCTATCTTAAAGACAATAATGTTACGCCGGACAAAAGGTTAGATCCAAGAACTTCACTACTACTAGGCCATAATGCACTGTTTCCCTTTTTTTTCCCTGACTCTGTTCTCTTAGTCCTATTGTAAAATCTAACTTTCTCTTAAATATGTTATTTACTTACAAAATTTACATTTTATGCTCCAAATATAATAGGAAGTAAATCAGGTATAGGCTCAGGAAGGTTTATTTTAGTTTTGGTAGCGGTTGGGGGATGCGCCTAATTTGAAGTTTAGACTGTTTATTCTGGAGTTGGGATATATGATTCTGTAGTATACATGAACATTTTATATAATTTTCTTCAATTTCAAGCGAATAATAATACTCCACCACCCTCTGTATAAGCTACTGCATATCGCATGAACTCATTTAATTCTATGATCATTGCTGGCTTTGTTTGAAATATGCTTCTAAACCATATCATGGTTACCATTTGGTAGGCACACTTCTTGATGGGGAACCTATTATTACACTGCCACCTAAATATGTGAAGCTGAAAAAAGTGGATTTTTCAAGAGAGGAGCGTGATTTCTATTCCAAACTGGAGGCTGATTCTCGTGCACAGTTTCAGGTTTGATCAGTTTTGAGACATGTGTTGATTGGCATGGATAATCCTTTTATTTGTATGTGTGCATGTGTGGATGTCCTCCCCTCTCTCCCCCTTCCTTTTTGGTGATTTTGCATTTTATTCCCTCCCAATCTAAGAAAGCTTCTAATACCTAACAATATGCCATTGGTTGCATATTTTGGCTGTAAACTACCTTAAATTGCATTTTTGGCATGTCCATGTCAGGAATATGCCAAGGCTGGAACTGTCAAGGAAAATTATGTCAACATTCTGTTAATGCTTTTACGCCTTCGACAAGCTTGTGATCATCCTCTCCTTGTTAAGCGCTACAATTCTAACTCTCTATGGAGATCTTCAGTTGAGATGGCAAAGAAACTTCCTTGCGAAAAACGAACATCACTTCTGAAATGTTTAGAGGCTTCCTTGGCTCTTTGTGGCATCTGTAATGTACGTATTGACTCACATCATTTCACACACACCACACATGGATTTTTCAGTTGTACTTGTCTATGAATATGAATGATTCAGCCTCTATATTTCTTTGCTTGCATATAATTTTGTTGGATTTGTGGTGATCTCTTAGGGTCTGTTTGGTATGAGGGAAATGGAGGGAGGAGAAATTTTAATGAGTTTGATTTAAAAAGAAATTGGAGAAGTGGGGTTAAAAGTTTTTAATTAATTTTTCTTACTCTTTTATCTTACATCATCTCCCCACTTATCCATTTCTTTTAAACTAAACTCATTAAAATTTCCCTTCCCTTCTCTGTTTGGCACCACGGAAATGGAGGGGAGGGAAAATTGAGTTGGATCTAAAAAAATTGAAGAAATAGGGTTATAAAATTTTTAATTATTTTTTCTTACCCTTTTATGTCACATCTAAAAAATTGGAGAAGTGGGGTTAAAGATTTTTAATTAATTTTTCTTACTCTTTTATTTCACATCTTATCTTTATTAAAATTGTATAACCCCATTTTTTCAATTTTTTTTAAATCCAACTCATAAAATTTTTCCCTCCCCTCTCCTCCAAATCCCTCATACCAAACAGCCTTTTAGGGAGTACTTCTAAGGAGAGATGTAAGGTGAAAGGTTGTCAAGAGGAGTGGAAATGAAGAGGTTTTTAATTTACTTGGTAGTTTGTTTTTGGAGGGAAATGCGGAGAGCATGGTTGAAACATGAGTATTGCTTTCATTCATTGTAATAGGCTGTCAAGTTCTGAGGAATGGGAGTCTGTTACATCATAATTACCATCTTATCTTTTTGACCAAATATCTTAAAATCTAGTGCTTTTGTACCCTTCTCCATTCCTACAGGATCCTCCTGAAGATGCAGTTGTTTCAGCTTGTGGTCATGTTTTTTGTAACCAGTGTATTTGTGAACATGTCATTGGTGATGACAATCAGTGCCCTACTACAAATTGCAAAGCTCAATTGAGTATGTCTTCGGTGTTTTCCAGAGCCACATTGAGCTGTTCTCTTTCTGACCAGGCTAGTAATAGTTTTTTTGGTTGCTCTGGTTCTGAAGTGGAGGGTTATGAGCCTTGTTCTCAGAGTCAGCCATCTGATTCTTCAAAAATTAAGGCTGCTCTTGAGGTATTGAGCTCATTGTGTAAGCCACAGGTTAATGCATCAAGAAATATTTCAATGCAGATTAATTCTGATGAACATAGTGACTGCCATGGGAATTCCTCTGATGCCAACAAGGTGAAATCCTTCAAGGATTCTCTTGAGAGTCAAAAAGTGTCGGATGGAAGCTCTAATGATTCAGTTGTTAGAGAGAAAGCTATTGTATTTTCTCAGTGGACAAGGATGTTGGATTTGCTTGAAGCATGCCTTAAGAATTCTTCAATTCAGTATAGGAGGCTTGATGGCACAATGTCAGTTGTTGCTAGGGATAAAGCTGTTAAAGATTTTAATAATCTCCCAGAGGTTTGTGAAATCTCGGGTCTCTTGATTGCATGATTTAAGTTCTAGATCTCCCATGTCATATTTATTAGGAGTGACATGGATAAATTGAATTATTAGCATCTATTAGTTATGATGGTGAACTTTTGCACTTTATTTTGCAGGTAACAGTTATGATCATGTCTTTGAAAGCTGCAAGTCTTGGCCTCAACATGGTAGCTGCCTGCCATGTACTTATGCTTGATCTATGGTGGAATCCAACAACAGAAGATCAAGCAATTGACAGAGCGCATCGAATTGGGCAGACTCGCCCTGTAACAGTTTTACGGCTGACTGTGAGAGATACGGTTGAAGATCGTATTTTAGCTCTACAGGTATTGGAAGAATTTTTCAATTTATTGATCCATCAATCACAAGTATACATTAAAAAGAGATTCTTTTATCATTTACTATTCAATTTGCCCCCTTTATTCTTACTTTTTCCAACTCCTTTCTATAAACATTAAAAAAAAATTCAGACCCTCCTATTAGGTTAAGTCCTCCATTACACTTGTTCTTTTGCTATTGCTAGTTGTTAAAATGTGTATATGCACTTATAAATTTACCTATGAACTTCACTTAATGGGAATAAAAAAACTTGTTATCTAGTCTACTGTCTCATAAGTGTGGATTTTACTGGTTGCTCATGCAAAAAAAAAAAAAAACTATTTATTTTACCTTGCAGCAAAAGAAGCGGAAGATGGTTGCATCTGCGTTTGGGGAAGATGAAACTGGCGGTCGTCAAAGTCGCCTCACAGTGGATGATTTAAAATACTTGTTCATGATGTGATTAGGCACATAAATTGGTACAGATACAAATTTGTTTTTGGATTTATTTTTTCCAAAAGGGGGTTAGGCTGTGCTGTTGGTGGCTCTGCAGAAGTCAGGAAACAACAAAACAGGACATATGCTAACCAATACTGACAGTAACCACAGGGGTTCTGGTGATTATAGTTTGGTTGAGACGATTCATTCTTTTGACTGGAAATTTTGGTGTAGTCTCTTAAATTTGTATAGGATGGAGACTAGGAGCAGTTGCAGACAGGAAGGAAGGTAGATAGATTCTCAGATTTTTCTTGTAAATAATAGAAAGTTTAGTTTTTCTCATAATGATTAGTCTACTAGCTCTTCTGTAGTTACAATCAATCATCAATCAATATATTATCATATTATTTATTATAATATAAAACTTATACTATTTGTAAAAAGGGAATTACTATGAGCTTGCAAACATATTATTTAGAACTTTTTCATCTCGTAGCAATTCACTTTTATAAAATGCACAATTCAACTGGAGGTCCATTAATTCGCGTTATATATCCAGCAGCTTCAAAATGTGAATTTTCAAGGATTTTTTTTTTTGGGGTTCAGTAACAATCTATTGAAATCATTTATGTTTCCAGTTTTACATCGTTTTGGATGACAGATCCATCGTGATGTTTTTGATAATTCATGGATTTAAGTAAAAGTACTACTTGGGGAAATTATTATATATGATATATCCAAGTTATGGAAAATACGAAGGAATGTTCGAAAATTAAATTGAAATATTTGAAGGAAATAAATTTTTAATTTAATGAATTTTACAAACCTATATCCTATAACCCTAATTTCTAAATGTTTGTCTTCTACAAGTATAAACTAATAAGAGGCGCATTGATGTTAGGCATGGCATGGGTTAGTCCAATAATAGTATATCGGATGAAACCGGTAGCACCAATAAACCTGGTGATTCCTTAACCTGCTCACACCAAAACCTGAAACTAATAATCTTTCTCAAGAATAACGAAACGAACATTATTTAAAAGAACATTATAAAAAAAAAGAATAACGAAACGAAAGTGCCATGTTTCTGCTTGCCCATTGGCCCACAAACTCAGAACATATGCTCACCTGTGCCGTCAGCCCTATGGAAGAAACCATGACACACTCCATTACGATGCTAATTGCGAAAGATTAATTCAAAGTATATGCCATCCATAATCATTATAACACACCATTACTATGCTCATTGCAAAAGCTTAATTCAAAGTGGAGTTCCAATATACATATGCCATTGATAATCATTTCATCACCGGCACCAAGAAACAATAATCAGATTCCCCACAGATGAATCAGTCAAAATAAAAACAATTGATCATTCAATCCTTAATCCATGGTGGTTGTTCTGCCGCATCTATCATTCAGCCACGACACGATATCATTGCGAACAATTTCTACATTCTCATCAGTCTCCCCAAACAGCAAAGAATGCATCATCCCTTCGTACACCTTTATACTCTTATCTTCACTCTTCGCCACTTCATACAACTCTCGACTCACATTCGGGTCTGTTACAACATCTGCACTCCCATGTAACACAATAAATGGAATCTTCACATCATACAACCTTTTACTCAAAGAATCAGTTACCCTCAAAAGCTCCACCACTGTCCCTAATCTGGGTTTTCCCCTGTACCTCATCGGATTCATATTTGCTATGACTTTTTTCTGATCTACTTTCACTGACTTGTACAAGAGATCAGGAGCAGGAACAATAGCCCAAGTGGGGAAAAATCTCGCCAGAAAAGTAAGAATCTGAGGAATCGGCCATTTGGGCCTGACATTGTCGGCGATTTTGCACATGGGTGCGGCCAATATCGCGCCGTCGAACCCTTTTGGATCGGCAAAATGGATGAGGAGGCAGATCGCACCGCCCATGGACTCGCCGTAGAGGAAACGGGGCAGGCCCTGGAATTTCGGATCTTGCTTGACGGATCCGAAGAAGGAGAGGCAGTCCTGGACGACGAGATCGACGTTGGGAACGTAGGCCTTGAGGCCTTGGGATCGGCCATGGCCTTCGAGGTCGAGAGCGAAACAGGAGAAACCCATCTGAACGAGGAAGATAGCAGTGGCTTGGAAGGTCCAGCTGATGTCGTTGCCGTAACCGTGGACCATGAAGACGGCGGCGCGTGGAGGGGTGAGAGGAAGCCATGAACGCGTGAAGAGGGTGAGGCCTCTGGGAGTGATGAAGGATGATGAAGACGATGAGATTCCCTGTTGAGCGTAGAAGTCTTGCTCAGGAGTGAAGCCCCAGTAATAAGGGTAAGCTGGAAGCAGATTTTGACGTTCCTCCATTGTTGGAGGCTGTGGAAGCTATCGGCCGCCTGAGTCTGACGATGCTGTTTCTCTGCAGATAGCGTCCACGGAACGAGTATTGGATTCTGGTATACAACTTTGATGTGACATTTGTACTGAGTCCACTCGAACGAGTTTACTTTGACACGGGTATCACTCGGTTAACTCGTAAATATGACAAATATATAACTTATTTAATTAATTTAAATAAATTAAAAATTTATTATAACATATTTTTTAAATATTTTAATAATATTTCTTAATTCCCTACCTTTTTTTATTTTATTATTAAAAACATATCAATAGATATAATTTAAAAATAATTAATAAATTTAAAAAATATATTTTATATATAAAATTAAAATTAACTTATTTATTAAGTTATATATTTAAAATTAAAAAATATTTATTTATATATTTATTGGACCTTATGGAGCTCAGCAGTTGTCTTTTTAACTGGCACAAAAAAATAATAATAAAGTAAAATATTAAATTACATTATTTATAAATTATAAATATTACCGCTCCTATTTTAGGCCACACCTATTTTTTATTTTTATTTTAGTGTTATATAGTACTTAATATTTTAATCTTATTTTTCATATATTCTTAGTATTTTAATCTTATTTGTAGTATAATTTTACTTATAATTTTTTTAATTTAGTATAATTTTACTCATAATTTTTTTAATTTAGTATAATTTTATACATAACCTTATTTCTCAAGTACCAATAATTACATCAAATTAAAAAGAGTATAGGTAAAATTATACTAAATTAAAAAATATTATGAATAAAATTATATCACAAATAATATTAAAATACTAAACGTATATAAAAAAATAAAATCATAATATTGAGTACTATATAACTTGTATTTTATCTTTTGATATGATTTAGGATTTACATACATGTTCAAGTTTATTTTAACACAATTCAGTTTCATGACTTAAAAGGTTATTTTACTAATTTAAGACATGGCAATACAATTTAAAAAGAGGCAGTACGTAAACAGCATAAAAGTAAATAATAATAAAATCTTATTTTTAGCTTTCCATTATCATGTTTTCCACTATGAAAATTATTGTAAGTTTTTTAAAAATAAATTTCTCATGTTATTATTCGTGGAGTAATGACATATCTTGTGGCAATTTGGTACAAGACTCGTAGGGAGGAAAATGCCTTTGAATATTTCATGAAAAGGCTTGGATTCCAGAAGTGGCGTCACTGTTGAGATTTGCAGCATTCAAAAGGGCTCAAAAAATTAGGAAGTAGATACTCTTTCTCATCCTTTTTCTCCTGTTTTTTTGGTAGTAGATGAATGAAGAAAGAGACAAGGTAAATGGGAATGAGAGGGATGCTAAGGAGAGGATTGGTATCCTAATTTTTTTTTTTCACCAGGTTCACCGGAGTTTTACCCCGACTATATCCGGATCCGACCCGCGTCACGCATCTGACTATGGTGGATGAGTCTCCCAACGGGTATTTTTTGCGTACGCCAAGACTCAAACTCGAGACCTCGCTTAAACAATACCGAGTCGCTTACCACTCAAACTAACCCCCGTTAGTTGGCATCCTAAATATTGATTGGATGAGTGGTTTTAGAAAATAGTTTTCTAGGCCCAAACCAAAAAAAAAATCAAAGGTTGGATCTAGGAGCTAAATATAATATATGGGTAGTTTGTATAAACTTTTCAAAAAAAGGTTTATAAAAAAAGAATTTTTAAAGTATTTTTACATAATTTTTTTTAAAAAAACTTATAAAAAATTATTTTAAATAAATAAATATTTAAATAATTATTATTAAAATAATTTTTATAATTAGTAAAATATTAAAAAATATAAAATAAAAAAATAATTATATCATCAGCTCACATTCATCTCACCCTGTCATCGCCTCCACTGTTCATCTTTCCCCTCTCTTCTAAACGCCGTGCTGGTGGGACAAGACGAGACGAGGCTGAGACTGAAAATCATCACAGAGGCCATAGAATGAATAGCAAAAGCAACACCAAAAAATTGGGATTGTATTTAAAAAAAAAAAAAAATAAATTTCACAAATAGAAAGAAAATGAAATCAAACCCACCGCAATGCCATGGAGACCCGACTGTGTTTTCACTTTTCATATTCACCCCCCACCATCTTATTATTCATGTCCTCTTACATCTTCATGTTTTATGAATGACGAACCAAACGCCATCTCCAATGTTCCAGCCCATTCATCGTATTACAACTTTAATTTCCCAAATTTTTTTCCTTACATATAAAAAAGTTAGCTTTTTTTGGTTCATAAAAACTTAAAGTTGGAGATGGTTCTGTTTTATGTTGTATCAAATTTCAACCTATGAGTCTATTTGCGTCTTTGCGAGACGAGAGTGGAGGATGATGGTGGGGAGGAGGAGGAGGTTGTGGCTGAGATGGGAGATGCATCGGCCAACGGGGACTGGGAACGTAGTCGGATGGGAAGGGAAGAGGGGCAGCTGACGGAGGTAGGGAAAAAACGAAGAAGTTGACGGAGGAGGTAGAAACGAGAAAAGCGAGAGGAAGAAGATAGAACAGAAATTTTATGAAAAAGTAAGAACAAATATGATAGTCTATAAAAAAACTTTATTTTAAAAATAATTTATTTAAAATTATATTTTGATCGATAAATATTTTTAGATTAAGTGAAACCAAACGTGATATAGAACAGGGTATACCTAAAATTACGCAGGTACATTTCTGACCAGGACCTACGCTTCTCCCGTTTTTTTTAATATAATGTAGGACCTACCTTTTCTAAAGCACATGGGAAAAATGGAGAATTTTAAGTCAAAGATGCGTAACTCGATGTACAAGATTTTGATGAAATTAAATAAGGTAAATATATATATATAAAAGTTCAAGAAATTACTTTATTATTCTTTGCTCTGGACCTGGGCTAGAATAGTGGCTTGTATAGATGATTGTTACATTGGATAAGATAGGGTGCAGGTTTAGATTGGATTTTAAAAAAAATTTATAAAAAAAAATTTTATAGAGAGCTTATAAAAAAAAAATTTAGGAAAGAGTTTATGGAAAAAAAATAGTTTTGAATAAATAAGTGTTTGAATAGTTATTTTTAGAATGACTTTTTATATTGATAAATTATCAAAAAAGGTATGATTTGATTTAAAGTAAGAGAAATAAGAGAAGTAGAGAAAAGAGAAAAGAGATGAGAGAGGGTAGAGAGGAGAGAGGGTGTAAAAAAAAGTAAGGGTAAGATAGTAATTTGATAGTCCATAAGTTATTTTATTATTAAAAAACCTAGTTTTAATAGCTTATTCAAAACTATGGTTTTGCCCAAAAATACTTATGGACAAATATAGCTGTTTGTTTTAAAATTTTTCCAAATCAAGTTTTTGCCCAAAAAGATTTCTAAAACTATGGTTTGTGTAGTATCCAAACACACCCAGAGTCTAATAAATAATAACTAACGAGCTTATATTAAGTGATAAATAACTCGATATCACTTAAGTAATGTCTCGAGTTTAAGTTTTTACGTATACAAAAAATTCTCGTTGAGAGATTCACCTACTATAGTCAGGTACATGACGTAGATCAGATTTGAATGTAGTTAGGATAAAATTTGGATGAATCGAATAGACAAAAAAAAATAAAAAGGTTACTCACTCACGTTATAATAAAATAATATTTTAATTATCATTAAAAAAAAATATTCACATTTATTATTTAATTGTGTATGTAATATAATTTTCTATATTTTTTTTTTTGAAAAAGTTGTTAAAAAGTAGAGGTTATAGATAATACAATAATAATAATAAGAGGTTATAGATAATGCAATGATGATAATAATAAAGCGGTCATATTGCCGTTATTATATTGGAAGCCTGTAATTTCTCAACATGAGAAAAAATTAATTAATTTAATTAAATTAAAAAAATAATTAAATTAATTAATATGATATATATTTTTTAAAATATTTTAATAATTTTTTAACTCCTTCCCTCATCCTCTCATTTGGTTGTAGTTGAAGGAGTCTTAATAGGTACAATTTATAAAAAATTAATAAATATATATCTTATATTTAAAATTAATATTAAGTCTCTAATTATATTTTATATTAAGGACATGATTAATACATAGTTTTCAATTAATGTTTTACAACAAATCATTTGGTATTGGAATTATTGTCTAATCCAAATTTTTAATTAAGATACAGTGTTGCTGTTTAACAAAGAAAAAATATATCTAGATTGATCAGGATAAATAAATATAAATATATATATACTGAGGAATAATTGGCACCTATTGAAGTACTGTGTGGTCATGCTCCTTGTCTCAGTGCGTCGATGATAACGTTTTTGGTGGAGCCCGCAAAGTAGAAGTAGGTCAATTTCGATGGCTTTCTGAATGGGATAAGAATAATTATTTTTATCCTCTTATTAAAAAATAATTATATTAATATTATTAGATATTAAATATAAATTTTTTATTAATAAAAAAATAATTTTTAATTTATTATATCGTGATAAATTAACTTCTTCAGCCAACTAAATTCAATCATAAATTATTGTTAAAACTTCTTTAGGGATTATATAATCACTATTTCTCAAATAAGATCATTCTCACTTGGTATTGAAACTTCTTTGTATTGCCTCTCTTCCCTTAAAGGATAGTTTAGGGTTATATTAAAATGATTTTTTTTTAAAAATTATAGAATAAATAAATGTTTGAAATAAAAACCACATAAAAAAACTTATAGTTAAATTATTCTAATTAAATCTATACAATCCAGGAACACCACCTCGAGCAGTGCTGAATCCAAATCCACAATATCTTCTAATTTCTATGTATCTTCCATCTTTTGTTGACTACTGATGGATGCTCATGCTCGCTACTATAGCTTCAAGAACTTTTCACACCACGTTAACTATACTATCTCCATATTTTACATTAAATTTTTTCTTATAAAAATTATATATCAGCCAATGAATGATCAATATCTCAACAAAAAGCTTAATTTGTTCTTTTGATTCAAATATGCGTATATATTTAAAATTTTCCATTTAATTAATCTTAACGAAATTTTCCAAGGAATATTTTAAAAAATGATTTAGTTTCAATCGTTGAATCTTGTTAATATATTGTTAAATTTTAGGGCATGTTTCAAACCAACTTTTCCTACAGTGATTATAAGCTGCATCGGTTATGTTGTACATATACAAGGTTATTTCCCTTATCATTATTTATTTTCTTTGATTTACAAGTTATATATGTCTAATGTCGAGAATATATAATTCAATCTCGTTGGAGGTCAAAGTATTTCTTATTACCCTTATAGGTGTGTGCTAGCTTGAATATGTGTGTAAAGCCATCTAAAATCCTATTTAGTGATCATTACTTTTTAGAAAGATCTCTTTAATTCCAAGAATTAATGTGAACATATAAAGCTTATCTGTTTTAATATTGCCCTACAATATGTTTCTCTGGTCAATGCAGATATCCTCACGCACAGTTTGTCCCACAATATTCATAATTCTCTGATTTTATCTATTCTTTTTTGTGTTTCAAATGGGTCTGACAACCGCTCAAAAAGAGACTAATCCCAATATTAACACTCTTTCGGTGGGTTTTAACATGTAATATATTTAACTAATTTAATTAAATTAAATAAATTATTTAATATAATATATATTTTTTAAAATATTATAATTATTATTTTTAATTATTTATTTTCTTTTTTTATTTAATTATTATTGATAAAATATCAATAAAAATAATTTAAAAATAATAATAAATATAAAAAATATATTTTATATTTAGAATTAAGATTAACTCTACAATTATATCTTATATTAAGAATATAAAGAGTATTATTTTATGCATAGTCTTAATTAATACGTTGTGCGCATGTACCCACCTTCTCATGAAGTATTTAATTGGTTGATTATTTCATATTTGCCGTTGGAATCATACGCTTTAATTTTTAACATTCTTTAGATACCTTAATTAGAGAGAGAGAGACCCTTATTATTGGGGTTCTTGCAAGAAACAAACGTGTGTGTGTGTGGATTATATATTTGTCTTATTTTTAGAAAAATAAAGTAGGCATATATATTAGGCAATTTCAAAGGAGGGAAGGAAATGAAAGGCTTTAAAGAGGATATTAGGCACATTGCCGAAAAGGAAAGAGTGAGCTAGGAAAGTGATAAAGGAAGTTTTTAAAGTCCGAATGAATGGCTACTTTAATAGTGGACATTGGAATGATACTCTCTGGCCACCTTATGATATCTCTCTCTCTCTCTTTCTCTATATATGTATAAAAACACTGTATTATCAAATTTAGCTGATTAATTTAAATAAATTAAAAAATTAAATAAATCAGTTAATTAATATATATAATATAAATTTATCTTGAGATTTTAAATTTGATTATAATTAACTGATTTATTTGACTTCTTTAATCAACTTAAATTAGTTAATTACTCATTCGGTCTTACCTAATTGAGAATTTGATATTAGTCATAAATATAAGATATCTTTTTTATATTTATATAATTTTTTTAAATTATCTCTATTAATACTCTTTCGATAATAATTAAGTAAGAGGAAGAGATAATGAATTAAGAAAAATAGTTAGACTATTTTAAAAAATATCTTATATTAAATAATTTAATTAATATTTTTTTAATTTAATTAAATTGATTAAATAAAATTTATAATTAATACTTGAAGAGAAATTATTATATATATATTAAGGGAGTACTAATTAGATGCTCGTATTCTTAGAAGACCTTGAAATTAATAACTTCTTTATAGGTATCCGCTGACTAGTCAACCTTTATGGGCAATAATAATCATCAAGTCTCTTCACCTATTCTACTAGCATGCTACATAATCAACTTATTCCCAATGTGCATGCCTTAACTTTCTAATAATTTCTGATTATAATTTGACACTGAGTTGACAGAAGCGAAGTTTTTCTTGGTAAAACTGATCCTAACCCTATCTCTTGCTACATAAAGTGCGCTTTATCCTACAAGTTTGGCTATAATTAGGATTGGTAAGTCGTTAAACCTTGGAACACATCACAAAAATGGAAGAAATATTCAAAGTGGAGAGACAAAGAAGATGAAGCCAATCAATCAATCTCAAAAATCAAAACCTGATCATTACTGTTCTAGCTCAGACCTGAGAAAGAGACAACAATGTTACATATGTGGTGTTTTTAGGTAAATTATGAAACGTGTCTCCTTGTGGACCAGGTTAATTGCTCATACAGTTCATCTCCCACAGAAGAAAAAAAGGTTGATGAAATTTAATTTAAATAATATTATAGGCCCATTTGAATAAATTTTAAAAAAAAAGTTTATAATTTTTTTTGACAACTTTAAAAAAAAATTATAAAAGAGTTTATGAAAAAAAATTATAATTAAATAAGTATTTAGATGCTTATTATCAAAAATATTTTTGTGATTAATAAATTATTAGAAAGGGTATGATTTTATAAAATAAAATTAATTTATTCCCTTTTTTCCTTTATCTCTCTTGTTCTCTCACACCACTGACAATCAATACTGTCTTCCCCCAAAACGACGCCTACAATATCTCCACTAGTGAGCCCCGACGACGATGTTGATGTTGACGCTGATATCGACTCTTATCCTTCGTCTTCCTCCTTTCCTTTATCTTCCTCCATCGTCCATTTCTTTTAGTTTTAAATCTGCGACCCACAACCGATAACGATTTCTAGATCTAAAGGGAGGAGCATGACCCACGACATACAACGACGACTAGAGAAGTGATAGAGGAGCTTTTCTGACGACGATGACGGAGAAGAAGACTAAAGACGGGAGAAGAGGCAAGCGATGGACAAGAGAGAATAGATGGGAGAGGAGAGAGTGTAAAAAAAAAAGGGATAAAATAGTAATTAGATAGTTTATAAACTCTTATACTATTATAAAATCTATTCTTATGAATTTATTTAAAATTATAATTTTAAGCTATGTTTTAGTACATAAGTCTTTTTTAATAAATATAATTATTTATTTTAAAAAAATTAAAATTAAAATTGAAGTCAGGACCCCTTTTAAAATTTTAATTTTAAGTCTATCCAGACATGCACTATAATGGGGTGGTGATTTATAATACATGAGATGAATTTACATTATTTAATTAAGCTAATGTTTTGTTGGGATTTTTTGTCGGGTTTATTAGAAAAGTATATACATGAATCTAAACAATGCGAGTCAAATAAAAAAAAATATTAATATTGTATTACCTAGCTGGTGTTTGTGTTGTGAATGACATTTTTGAAAGGCAGGATTTTGGTTTGGTTAATGTTTATTAAATTTGGGGCTTATTAATTTGGCCTTGGTTTGGTTTTCTTATATTTGTAAATTTAGTCTTACATTTGAATTAAGTAAAAAAATTCATTTAAACTTACTATAACAAAAACGATCGATATATTTCAAACAATAAAATGAAAGATGGGTCAAACACAAATATAAGATATTTATAAAAGATGGTTTTGTTTATTGAACACATACAGGCTGGTTCTTCATTTATTATAGGTTTCTTTATGAAATTTAATCTGAAAAGAGAGACTCGCGTAAGATTATTACAAATGTCTCTTATCAGAATAAGTTCCGCAATGTTTTTTTTAAATAAAAGATATTTCCTGACCTAGAAACAAAAAGAATATACTTTTAGAAAGTGACTTATTATTCAGAGGGGAGGGGAGGGGGGAATTGGTCTGAGAAAGAATAATTACAAGATAATGGTCTCCACTCATAGGAGTACATAGCTCTTTTGAAGGAATATCTCCTCTGGGAATTTGTATTTTTTAAATTATATTTTAAAAAATACATCATATAGATATGAAAGTGTAAATTTTTAAAATCGGTCATATGAATATATATATATATTAAATAAAAAAATGATGACTTCCATACCATTCCATATAGATATATCCATATATATATATAGAAAGTCGGATCTATCGTTGTGATGATACATATATTGAAAACATGAATTGAAGATTAATTAATTGGTCCAATAGATAATGTGAGAGCACTTACTTATATAGGGGGTTGAAGAGTCATAACGCACAGGTTCGCCACAAAACTCCACCTTTCCACTTTGTCATGATGAGATTCTTTAATTAAATAAAACAAATTAAAGGCAACAAAGCAATAGTAAACTCTTTTAATTTTGTGACGTTTTTTTTTGGGGGAAACCAATTTAATTTGGAATATATACTATATATGTACACTGCATTGTCCATTCATCAGCAGAATATATATATATATATATATATATGGCATGCCCTGTAACCTTATTTGTCTTTTCTCACAAAGTTCTGTTCATAATCGCAGATGGATTTTGAGTTGTAAGCAAGTATATATATAGTGACTACGTTATGTCCCACAAATTTATTTGGATTGATTTTAAAAAAAGATTTTAGATAATTTTAAAAAAAAGAGATTATAAAAAAGAGTTTTAAATAAACGAGTATTTAGATAATTATTATCATTCTTATTATTAGCAAATTGTTAGAAAGAATATGAGATTAAAAAAAAATTATCTCCCATCAGTATCATCTATCTCTCACCGACCACGAATTTTTAGCGACCAGGAAAAACAAATTTTTAAACCATCAGTATCATCATCTTCTTCCTCTTCTTTGACATTAAAAGGAAGAAGAGAAAAGAAAAAAGAGGTGAAGCAAATATGAACAGTGACAAAAAAATATAGAGAAGCGATTGTACGAATAGCGATAGAGGAGGACCAACAACTACCATCTTTCTCCTCTCATCCTTCTGATGACGCGGACCACGACCTCCCAGCGATGATGGCGATGATAATGATAGCAATGGAGATGACAGAAATAATGACGAGAAGAGAGATGAAAAAATATTAAAAAAAAAGTAAAATAATAATTAAGTAGTTTATAAATTCTTTTATTATTTTATAAACTATTTTCAATAATTTATCTAAAACTATAATTTAAAATTATATTTTTTAAAATAAATATAATTATTTATTTTAAAAAAATAAATCAAGATTTGGGCAAAAAAAAGCTTATAAAAGTACGATTATGTTTGGATAAGATTTTAAAAATAGGTTTATAGAAAAAAAATAGATTTTTGGATAGTTTATGGAAAATAATTTTTAGAGAAGAGTTTATAGAAAAAAAAATGGTTCTGATTAAATAAGTGTTTGAATAGTTATTTTTAGAATAAATTTTTATATTGGTAAATTATTAAAAAGGGTATGATTTGATTAAAATTAAGGTAAAGAAAAGAAAAGGGATAGGAGAGAGGAAAGAGGGTAGAGAGGAGAGAGGAGAGAGGAGAGAGGGTAAAAAAAGAGATAGGAGATGAGATAGGGTATAAGAAAAAGTAGGGATAATATAGTAATTGGATAGTCTATAAACTCTTTTACTGTTTAAAAATTAGTTTCATAAACTTATTCTATAATTTTATTTAAAAATATTTATAAATAAATATAATTATTTATTTAAAAAAAAATTAAACGTTCTGATGAATTTTTAAATCTATGGTCTTGAGGGTAATAAACAATGAATCTAAAGACGGACAAAGTGCTTTTTGATTCATTGACGTTGGAGAGATTTCTCATCCATTGGCTAAATCATGGCCTACTACTCCTAGCTACTTGAGCTACTTAATTCGCATGCCTTTGTTGATGAGACTTAACGCACAAAACCCAGAAATTTCAAACAATACTTCTAACATATATCTCATTTTCTTTTTGTTGGTATGTACACAGTAATATTATGAAATAATATTTGTTTATCTTAAATATAATAGTTAATTAATATATTTATTTTAATTTTAAATATAAAATTTCAATCTATTTTATCTATTAATTTTATAATTTTTATTAAAATTAATTTTATTGATCACATATATGAAAGAGAGTTTTTACCAATAGTATAATGATCAAATGAGATATTTTTAAAAACTAAAACATATTTATTATAAATAATTAATTTAATCAATTTTTTAATATTTATAAATTAATTATTTAATTTCTAAATATATAAGATGAAATAGTGAATAATAGTAGTAGAAAGATTGATTTCTTATTTGATAAAGAGAGGCAACCACGTCATCCTAACTAAGTATGAGAAATATTTAATTAATCAAAAATAAATTAGTTTATGTGATAGTATATATAAATAACTAGAATGTTAAACGCAGGGTGTGTTCTGTCTTTTTATTATATAATGATATATTAATAATAGGGTAAAGGTGCATCCAGCACCCCAAACTAATTTTGGAGGAGCAATTAACACCCTAAAATATTTAAAGGTGCAATTAGCACCCTGAACTAATTTTGGAGGTGCAACCAGTACCCTAAAGTATTTAAAAGTGCAATTAACACCCTAAACTAATTTTGGAGGTGCAATCAACACCCTCAAATATTTAAATTTGTGCAATTTTACCCTTTCACTAACAAAAATACTTACTTTTATTTGATACATATCACATAAATTTTTTTTTTGATACATTATTGTTTAAAAGCCATATGTATAATATTATTTTAATAAATTACACTAAATTTTTTTAGGGTGCTGATTGCACCTCCAAAATTAGTTTAGGGTGTTAATTGCACCTTTAAATATTTTAGGGTGCTGGTTGCACCTCCAAAATTAGTTCAGGGTGCTGGTTGTACCTCCAAAATTAGTTCAGGGTGCTAATTGCACCTTTAAATACTTTAGGGTGTTAATTGCTCCTCCAAAATTAGTTTGGGGTGCTGGATGCACCTTTATCCTTAATAATATGAGTATATTGATTGTCACCCCCTAATATGATGCAAAACTAGACGTTCCCCACCAAATATATGCCTCTTTTGATAAAAAAACATTAATTATGCACTAACCGAATGAGTTCCCAAAAGCTTTTTTGAGCTACTCAACTCAATAAAACCCCATATTTTTTAATGTTTGAAACTTGTATATGTATATAAAATATGTTTATATATCCAGATCTTGAAAGAGAAGAGGGATGACAACGCTTCTGAAAGAGAATTCAGACGTACGCTGAAATTGTTTTATGTATAGCCTACAGCTAATAATAGAACCATAAATTCTCTCTCTCTCCTGGCGACCAGTTTGTCCATATCATATTATATATGCGCTGTTTCCTACACCATCGAATTAATTGCAAAATAAAAAAAAGTAAAGAATATTTTGAAATTCTTTTGAGGGAATTTATTAAAGAAAAAAAAAAGGATAAAACTGAGAAACACAAAGGTTGGATCGGATGACGATATAAACACTTTGCAGGAAACAGAATAATAATTTAATTAATGAATTGTTTTTTCCCTTTATTCTCTTATGAACTCTCTATTCCATATCTATTCAACTATTTCTCATAAAAAAGAAAACACTTCATCATCAATCTGTGGGTAGCACCATCATATCAAATATTCTAAAAACAAACAAGTAAATCTATTACGTACGTGGAATTCTTATCTCTGAACTCATTCTAACGAATATAAAGGAGTAGGGAAGAAGAAGAAGAGGACAATCAATCATATCACATTTAGTACGAATAATAACTTTAGATTTCTTTGCACTGGATGGATTAAAGCTGAACCAAATGTGTACATGAGAATAATTTTATCGAACACACGAAGAAGTAAAACGTTTCCAAAAATCATCATATAATTTATTCATGTGACTACACCATTCAACCCCCCAAGTTGTCACTATTGGAAGTGCCATTCACTGGTCATGTTCATGCAGCAAATGATCTAGAAGCTACCTTACATTCACCACAGACATCAGAGAGAGAGAGAGAGAGAGAGAGTTGCCAGGTAGGACTCTTATCCAAATCTACTTTCCTGAATTCTCCACCCATGATGGGGTACAGTGGAAGCAAATTTTCAGTATAAGAAGGTGCATGCAGGTCTCTAGTTTTCTCATCCAGTAATATCCAAGCGTTCTCTCTTTTTAACTCGTAGCTAGTGTGGATATTCTGTTAAAAATGAATTTTTTCTGCAGATTGGCTTTTGTACTTGTGCTATTAAGTGCGAAGCCTGTTGTCTCTTCGAGACATAGGCAACTGAGTTCTGGTGTTAGTAATGAAGATCTTGTCACCAACTTGCCTGGTCAGCCTCAGGCGGATTTCCGGCACTTTGCTGGCTTTGTCACTGTGAATGAAACTAATGGAAGAGCACTCTTTTACTGGTTTTATGAAGCCATCACCAATCCTCAAGAAAAACCCTTAGTGCTTTGGCTTAATGGAGGTAAGCATATATATATATATATATATATATATGAAGCTTTTCGTGACAGTCATGTTACATGAGATATACAAAATGAGCTTAACGGTATTGTAGTTGTCTCTGAGAATTGAAAGATTATGCGAGTTGGGATCTGAATAATTTTAAAGCCAAGCTAATTGCACAAATGAAAATGAAAAGCCCAAGTTTGTAACTGTTATGGCTTTCATTATCTTCCTTTTTTCATAGTCTGAAACAGTTCAAAGGTTGCTGATTTCGTTATCTACTTTTCTTAATTATGTGTGTGTTCTTTGCTAAGGTGACAAGATGCTTTTTTGTCGCAGGACCTGGGTGCTCTTCAGTGGGATATGGAGCAACACAGGAGATTGGTCCTTTTCTAGTGGACATTAATGGACAGGGTCTTAGATTTAATAACTTCTCATGGAACAGAGGTATATATAACTTATATATGAGGACCACAAACCCCATTTCTGGTGCAACCCATCTCACTACTTTCTATGAAATAAAAAATTCTGATGATGATGATGAAGCACATTAATATGGTGTATATATATATATAGTGCTCCATTGTCCCCAAAATAACATTTGTTAATGTGACGTGTGTGATGATGCAGAAGCCAATGTTTTATTCGTGGAATCTCCTATTGGGGTCGGCTTTTCCTACTCAAACACAACCAGTGATTATGAACATATTGGAGATGACTTCACAGGTTAATTGTATATAATCACTTATAATTAACCTTACTATTACATATTTATTTCCAGCACATCTCACTGCCTTTTAGTTTCAATTGTTTGTAACAGCTAACGATGCCTACAATTTTCTGGACAAGTGGTTTCTCAAGTTCCCGTCTTACAGAGCCAAGGCATTTTACATAGCAGGAGAGAGTTATGCAGGTATATATATATATATATATATATATATATATATTTATCTGCATTAAGATCTTTAAACTATATATAAAACTCCGGTTTAATTTCTTAGTTTGATTTATCTAAGACAACTATTTGATAATGGAATATGCATATGGATATATATATATATATATATTTTCAGGAAAGTATGTACCAGAGCTTGCTGAGCTCATCGTTGATAGGAACAAGACCCTTCATATTGATCTTAAGGGTATCATGGTATGGTCCTAAGCATTCTCTAGCTCTGAAAATTTATTATATTATTAACACAAGACTTAACATAAGGAATCCTTCTTTACCAAGAAAATGTAGGTTTTGAATATTATATATCTATCACACACATCACATCCCACTAACACAAATTTAAACCGCTGAAAGCAAATATTCCTGTCAAAAAAACTTCCATGTGTCAACCTGATAAGTGACACTTTTGTTGGCAGCTGGGGAATCCAGAAACTTCTGATGCTGAGGACTGGATGGGGATCGTGGATTATGCATGGAGCCACGCGGTGGTGTCGGATGAAACTTACAGAACAATAAGAGAAAGCTGTGACTTCAAAGGCAGTGACCCATGGAAGAACCAAACTTGTTGTGATGCTGTGGATGAAGTTTTCTCACAGTACGGCAAGATTGATATCTATAGCATCTATACCTCTGTCTGCTTCGCCAGCACTGCTCGCTCCAATGATCAATCCCTTCAACAAAGCCTACGCGTAATGAAATATAAACGTTCTTCCAAAATGGTCAGTCTCTAAAACAAAGCTGTTATGAATATACTTGTTTTAAGGATGTTTTATTACTTGTAATTAAGGATTATTCTGAGAGATCGATGTAATGGATTTGGTTGATGAGCAGATGCCTAGGATCATGGGTGGTAGTTACGATCCATGTTTGGATGATTATGCGAGAGCTTTCTATAACAGACCAGATGTTCAGAAGGCTCTTCATGCCAGTGATGGTCATAGTCTCAAGAATTGGAGTATTTGCAAGTAATTAATTACTGTTCCTCTCAGATAAATTAAATCACCTTTTATTTTTGGGCCGATGGCATATAATTAATGAAAATTACATTTCACATGCAGCGACAAGATGTTCAACGATTGGGGAGATTCAAGAACATCTATGATCCCAATTTACAAGAAGCTTATTTCGGTAGGACTCAGAATCTGGGTTTATAGGTAATTAATTACTCCTCCCTTCTCCATCCTTAATATAAGAGCTAATTAATTTTTTTAAATAAATTAAAAAAACTATATAAATTAATTAATTATAACAAAATATAAATAAATTCATATTATATATTTTTTAATCTACTCAAATTAATATTAACTCAGATATAATTAATTAATTTTTTTAAAATTTTTAATCTATCTAAAAAAAACTCTAACTATTTTTTATATTAAGCATTGGGATGATTACTGTTTAGAGTTGATATATGGGTCGCAATCCCAGACATCTTAGGATTAATATTGACTTTTTATATATTTTGGATCAAATCTGTGGTACAGTGGAGACACAGATGGAAGAGTGCCAGTACTGTCGACAAGATACAGCTTAAGTACTCTGAATCTGCGGATAACCAAGCCATGGAGACCATGGTATCACGAGAACGAGGTGAAATATATAATTAACCTTAAAAAAACATGTTACTATGATATGTTTTTCTTTGTTCACACACATTAATGAATGTTGATGGAATGATATATATATATATATATAACAGGTAAGTGGGTGGTTTCAAGAGTACGAGGGGCTTACTTTTGCGACGTTTAGAGGAGCTGGACATGCAGTGCCTTGCTTCAAACCAAGCAATTCACTCGCACTCTTCTCTTCCTTTCTGCTTGGACAATCACCACCTTCTTCTAAATATTAAATAAGACTAAGATCAGATATATGATCAACAATGTTTCATATTATATATATGGGGTTTTGTAACTTCTTCATATAAAGAAGATTTTGGCCCTTTATTTAATGTAGCACTAGCATGCTAGTAGGACGTCTTGTGTATCCTATATATGAAGAGCGACAAAATCGATTATATATATAATGAAGAAGAGTTTAATGTCCCCAAAAAATCAATGTGTTAATTGTTGTTGTTCCCTTGGAGACAAAAATTAATTGGTCATATAGCCTATATGGTAAAATGAAAAGACATTTAAGGGAGAATTAGGTGACCGGAAAATAATTGCATAACAAAGGTGGCCAAGGGTGGCGGGGGGGGGGGGGGGGGGGGTTTGAACATGCCCCCCCTTGGCACACCAAAAAGCTAATAGCCACCGCTAGCCAGATCTTTGGCACTCAGTCCAGACGCCGACGACATTTAACCTTTTAAAAAAAGATATCAAGGGGTAATAATGTCTTTTCATAACTAAGTTTTAATTTCATTTTGCACCTGATCCTGCAATGAAGTTTCAGAATTTTTAGGGATCCTTGGCTGAAATTTCCCCCCAAAAAAAATGAAAAACGTGATATAGCGTCCCAAGTCCCTACTCCCTATGGCCTTGTACTTCTTTTAGTCTTTTACTATTATATAACATATTAGCCGCTATATACGCAGCACGCGAACATCAACTTTTCGGCTTTTTGCACATGCCAATATATATATATATATATATATAAAACATAAAGCATATGTTACAGAACTTCAACAATAACAAATGAGAAAGAAGAAAGAACTGATGAGGAGCCGGTGGAGACCAAGAGAGAGAAGAACACCACTCGCCATTAATGATTTTGTAGCTTAATCACATGAAATCTCTGTTACAAGTATGGAAGCTTGCAGGTTCTATCCACTTGTAAACTTAAAATTCTTAGCTTCTACCATTTAATTGAAAAGAGAGAGAAGTACAACAGAAATACGCAACTATCCTTCTTTGACCCGTGCGCTGACTGTGCATGAGGCCACGTGTTCATTGCACAACGTATTTACGCGCGCATATATATGGATGGTGAGACTCATCTTGAAGTTGCAGAGGTCTATATTAAAGACTTGGAGGAGTATTAATTCTTTTGTACGATTTATTGTATGACTTTTTTGTATCGTTGTATGAACTGTGATGAGTAATGTGTTTGATTAATTGTACAATTAGTGTGAATTATTTTCTTAATTTCTTTTCTTTGTTATATTCATATTTCTTTTATACCTTTTTCACAAGGTTCATACTCATAACCTCACATTTAACACTTGAGAAGATCTTAAAAGAGATCCTGATATTTCATTAGTATAAATTATTGTGGAATTTATTAGTATGACAAATATTTAGGTTAATTTAATCTTTGATTCTTTAAATTTTACCTATTTTAGTTTTGATTAATCAAATTTTAAATTCTAGGTCTCAATCAATCGATTTTTTTTCTGTCTAAAATATTAATCTCAATAATTTAATAAAGACATTAGTCATTTTACTCCTTAGTAACTAAAATCTATAATTTAAAATTTGATTGATGAAAATTAAAATTCTCGTAAATTTAACCAATAGAGAGTATATTAATCTAAAATATTTATGTATGCCTCATCATTGTATTAAAAAAAGAGTGGGCCCATTAGGCTTATCAACCCACTGAAAGTGGGTCAATTTAAGAAAATTTCCATCCACTTTCGTCCAATAGAGAATTGAGCTACTAGTGGGCCAATCGGGCTGGCCCATTTTCCTCGTCTAGTGTAGACTTCTTTCTTTACAAAAAATAAAAAATTTAAAAAAGAGATGCACCCAAAATGTGACATGTTTAAAATTGCGAATAGGGTAGCTTTTTGTTGACGAAAAGAGAAAAGGAGGATTTAAAGTCAAAGATGTGAAGCTCGATGCTGGAAAATAAAGTCAACGTATTTGTTATATCCTTAATTATTTGAGTTAGCGTGAAAAGAAGTGAAAACATGAAATTTCAAATTGCTTCTATATTTTATTCTTTCCTTTTGGCTAGTAGCAGTGCTCAGCAGCTGGTAATAATAAAAGTGGATGCTATTTTAAGCCATTTTGGAATAACAAACACTTCTTATTTATCTTTTGCATTATAAATATTGGGACTTAACAATCTTCTTTATTGTGTCATATATATATATATATATACGAGCTTTTAATTAATTTTGTTTTTTAACAATTTTTTTTTGCATATACGAGTTTTTCAAATGTTTTGTTATTTATTATTGGACAGTTTTTAAACTAAAATTAAAGGAATTTCTACCCTATATCAGTTACTTTTGCAAATGGGAACGGATAGTAAATAATTAATTAAAGTTCCCCAACACATTGCCTTTTGTCTTTTAATTTGTTGACTATTATATAGATTGTCTTCTGGGGACAAAACTTACTGCCTCTTGTTGACTATTGACTTTTCCCCCACATTCTGTTAACTGCTTTCAAATTAAGGGCTAAATTTGAAATTCTATTAATTTGTAAGAAATTTTTATAATAAATATGACATAATCTCTCCAAAATACTTATGTATTCTTCTAATAAGTGCGTTTTTTAGGATTTAAACTTATGTTTTTTTTTTATAGGGGTGAAGCTACTTACCACATCAACTAAAATCTTAATCATTGGTAGTTTATAAGTTATTTCAATTAGTTTCACAAAAATGATATATATACAAGAGATAAAATTGATTGAGCTTCTATATTTGTGATTAAAAGAGTAATAAATACTGATTTGACACTCTTCCTTCCTCTGGATAGCATTTGAATCTACAACACTCTATACTCAACTAGCAGGGGCTCATAATGGAGAATCCAACTTTGCCAATTTGTAGATGGAGCCAAATTCAACCAAATATTGCCCCATGAAAAATTGAATTTAATTGTAAGTGGTTGGATAAACTTATAGTCTAGTGTGTAATCAATTAAAATGATAATGTGATGAATATGAGAGGCTTATCTGAATTGGCCACTACATATATATGTGTGTGCTGTCAATGCAGATCCTGATCGGTGCACAGTTAATCCCACGCCCGTTCGTTCTCTATCATTGTTCGTGTTTAAAAAATATGGATAAGACAAAGGAGAAGATGAATTATAAGCCAATCAATGAATCTCATATATATAACCAAATAACTGTACTCAGAGGACTCTTAATTCAATGTTTCATGTGCCAAAATGAAAACGTGTCTCCTTGTGGATCAAGTTAATTCCTCATATATATACAACTTATGTCACAAATAATGTAATCTTTAATATAAGAATAAATTGATTAATTTGGATAAATTAAGAAAACTAAATAAATAAGTTAATTTGCCTAACTTATAAATTTAATGATACTTAATATATGTTATAATTAAGTCATTTATTTAATCTTTTTAAATCAGTTAACTGGGTCTTATATTAAAGAACATAGAAAAAAATATGTGTTATTTTTTTTAAAATATCCATTTTAGTTATGTGAATTGTACATAAATATGTGCAATCAATAAATATTTTGGGAAAAAAATTATAAATATAAGGTAAAGTTAAGTAGGAGTAGATTTAATTAGGGATATTTTTGGAAAGAAGAAAAAGGTTTAGATATAAACAACTTTCTTATTATTCTTCATGAATTTGATAACTATGTACTATATGAAGAGACGGAGTAGCTTATTATTATTTTATATTTCTGTAAAATATATTTTTAATTTTAATTGATCCTTGTAAAGTCTTTGTTCAAATTTGCTTCTGAATGGTAGTCAAATCTAACTTTTATCTATCGAGAAGAAGTAAAATATTCGAGGTTCTTTTTTGAGCTAAAAAAATTGAAGAAGAGAGAAATTGGTCAGAAAAAGAATAATTGCAAGATTATGATCACCACTCATTGAAGTACGTGGTCTCACTAGATAAGAGGAACATCTCCTCTTAGAATTTTATACGTCTTTCTTTCTTGAGAATTAGGTTTTAAATGCATCATTTGTATGGAAACATACAAGTTTCAATTTCTATAGCTATAAAAAATTGTTTAAAAATTTTATTAGTTAAAATGATTTAAATTCAATATGAAAACCAAAAACAATATGTATATAAAACTAATATTTTTTATAAATGAGAACATATTAAGTTATTCTAATTAATAAAAATTTTAAATAAAAACTTTTCATTAATTTTTCTAATTTCATTTAAAGTTAAATTAAAGTTAAAATTGCATCCCTCCTATTATAGATATATGAAATTATATTTAAAAATTTAAGATTTTTTAATAATATTAACTGAATCCTATGATTAAGTATTCTAGTTTAAGGGTCTATGACTGTTAGTTCCTATGAATTAAACTCGAAACTTAAAAGGGTTTAATAAGATTTTATACAGCTATACTAATTTTATGGTGATAAGAAAATTGGGATTCTTATATCATTATATTGAAAACAGAAATGGATTATCAAGTGGTCCAATATGTGTGTGTGTGAGAGAGAGAGCACTTAAAGGGTCATGGATTCAGGTTGAAGAGTCATAACGCACAAGGTTCGCCACAAAACTCCACCTTTTCCACCTTGCGATGATGATATTCTTTAAATTTATTAAAAGAAAGACAATAAAGCAATAGTTCTCTCTCTCTCTCTGTTTTTTCTTTCATATATTGTTTTGGGTTCGTAAACAACCAATTTAATTTGGAATATATACTATTGCCATTGCACTCTCCATTATTCAACAGCAGAATACGGCATACCCTGTTACCTTATTTGTCCTTTTCTTCCTTACGGAGAAGTTCCAATAAATTAATAATAGACTAGTTAATGGTATGGGGTTTTCATTTGTAATATATATATATATAGCTGCCTAGTTTTGCTTTCCTAGGATTCACAGTATCGTGTGTGTGTGTGTGTGTGTTGTGAAACAACAACAATAATCAAAAGGCTGATCTATTATGTATGTATCTTGCAAATCATTAGTAATCGCCAACTTCTCTTTAAGTGACAGCCTAGAGAAGGACGAATTCAGGCACTTTTACAATTGTATTTAGGTCCATTTTGCAAAGCTAGGAAACTGATTTTGTGTATCAAAATTGTAAGATTCTGACGCCCTCTCTCTATTCAAGGGAAATTAAATATTTTACGTATGTCTACATATATATTGAACCATTAAAGCAGTTTAAAATTTACATAGAATTGAAAAAAAAAAACTAAAAAAGCCATACTTCTGAAAAAGGAATTCAAAAAAACACGATTGACCCTGTAGAAATTCTTTTAGGATCCCATTCCTAATAATAGAACATAGAAACTCTCTCTCTCTCTCTCTCTGACCAGCTTGTCCATCATAATTATACGCTGTTTCCTACACCATAGAATTCAACCGCAAGATAAAAGAAAAGGTAAAGAATACTTTGAAAAACATTTGACGGAATTGATTACCGAATAATAATAAGAATAAAACAGGAGAAAAAAAAAGATTGATGCATGACGATATATATGTACTGTAATTTAGGACTCAACTAAAAATATTACTGTACTCCATACAAAATTTAATTTAGAGGATAATTTATACTATTAACTAGATTTTATATTAATTAATAAAATAATAATAATTTTATATTATTACATGCACATGTAAATATGTAAGTAGTTCTTATTCAAGAAGTCTAGGCATTGTTTGGTTAGAAATTTTTGGAGAGGAGAGTTGAGGAATGGAGGGGATAGGGGTATTTGGTTTAAAACACGGAGGAAAGGGGGGGGTTGTCCTTATTTGCTCCCCTACCTGCCACTTCTCACCCCTCCAAAATTGGGGGGTTTTAGAGGGGTAAATTTTTTTTTTATTTTTAGACAAAATTACCTATAATTTTTTTTTAAAATTCTAGTGCTACCCTCTGTTGTCTTAGAAAAAGAAGACGTTGCTGTCGCCGCATACCTCCGCCTCCTCAACTCCTTCGTTCTCTTCACACATAGTAATCGCAACTCTCATAAGAAAAACAAATATAGAAAGTAAACATCTAGTTTGAAATTGGCATACCTATTTTCTAGTCTAAGCTGCAAGTTCTTGGATTGAGAAAAAAGAGTGGTGAGAGAGATGGGAGGAGAGGACTGGGAATTAAGGGAAGTGATATCGGAAGTTGGTAATGGAGAGTTGAAGAATATAGCAAGATCCAGAGAGAGGAGATTAGAAAGGAGGATGGGTGTAAAGTTTGGATTATGGGATTTTATGATGAAGCTTATCTTTTCTCGGCTCCCTTATCTATAATAATATGTTTTTTTAAATTATCATTGAATAATAATTATAGATTTCATTTAAAAGATTGCTTTAAAAACATTTTTATTTTATAGATTTAAGTTACTGTGTCACATGCACTGAGCTGAGTATTTAGTTTAGTTTATTTTAAATAATTCTATATGATACAAAATAAATATATAAAAAATTACTTCATAAAATGTAAAAATAATTAAGAAAAAGATAATAAAAATGGTGATTTTTTTTTTCAATAAACTCTTGCTCCTTCATAGTTAAATCAATGATTATAGATTTTCTAATTTTCTTAATTTTATTGTGTGTGTATATATATAAATAAGATAAAAAGTTTGTTGAGATTCATAAATTAAAAAATAATAATTTTAATATAAATATTGTAAACAAATAATAAATAAATTTAAATAAAAATGTAAGGGTATATTTATCAATTTTTAATTAACTTTTCTCCCTCAAAATAAAACAAGAAATTTTATCTCTCTTCCCCTATCTTCACATTAGAGGGGGAAACGGGTCAATCTGTGGGTTGCAGGGGGCGGCTGGGAGGGGATGGGTTGTGCAGCCAAGCCTGCGGGCTAGATAGCCCGTCACCTTTTTTTTTAATTTTTTTAATATTTTAAAAAAATTATTTTTAAATTTTTAAAATATTAATAAAAAAATTTAATGTTATATTAGTATAATTAAAAAATTGTTAATGTTATACTTTTAAAAATTTTAAAATTTTTATAAAAAATATTAAATTTTATAACTATAAATCTAAATAAGTATTAACATAATATTAATCAATTATAATATTTTAACAAATATTAACAAATAAATAATCATCTTTATTAGTATTTGATAATATAAATATTTAAAATAATATTTAAATAAAATAAATAATAACATTAATAATTTAAAAAATCGCCAACCCACACTAGCTCTCTTTTATATAAAAATAGATTGAGCCTGTTTTATCATCTCTACTTCACACCCATAATCTCCCCCACCTTTTTTTATATATATATTTTTTAAATTAACTTAACTTACCCCATTATATTAAACCAAACATAGTCTAAACGAATTAATCTGGTGCGGCATAGGGAGAGAACAAATCAATCATATCATACTCAGTCCGAATAATTAACTTTAAATTTCCCTGCACTGAGCACACGTTCAACCGAGTGTGTAAACACGAATTTTTTTTTTCATTGAACACAACAAGTGAAACTTTTCCTAAAATCATTATATATTTATTCATGTGATAACGCAGTTCAACCACCCATGTTGTCACAATTGGAAAACTCCACTACGAACCATGCTCTTCATGCAGGAAATGATCTAGAAGTTACCTAACATTCATGACAGATGTCATAGCATTTTGAACAAAAGAAGAGAGAGATAAAGAGATAGATAGAGAGAGAAAGAGAGAGAATTTCCAGGTAGGATCACTCTTATCCTAATCTACTTTTATAAATCTTCTACCCACGATGGGGTACAGTGGAAGCAAAATTTTCAGTATAAAAAGGGCACGCAGGTCTCTAGTTTTTTCATCAAGAGTAATATCCAAGTGTCTCTCTCTCTCTCTCTGAAACTTGTAATATGGATATTCTATTAGAAGTGAAATTTTTCTGCACATTGGCTATTGTTCTTGGGCTATTATGTGCGAAGCCTATTGCATCTTCGAGACACAACAGGCGATATCAACCTGGGAGAAAAATGAGTTCTGAAGATAATAACGAGGATCTTGTAACCAGCTTGCCTGGTCAGCCTCATGCAGATTTCCAGCACTTTGCTGGCTATGTCACAGTGAACGAAACTAATGGAAGAGCTCTCTTTTACTGGTTTTACGAGGCCATCACCAAACCTCAAGAGAAACCCTTAGTGCTTTGGCTTAATGGAGGTAAGAAAACATAATGACAAAGTTTAACTGTAATGACTTTTATTATATATGTTCCTTTTCATCTGAAATAGTTCAAATAATATTGCTGAGTCATTAATTAGTTGCTTTTCTTATGTGTTTATGTTCTTGGCTAAGGTGACAAGTTGCTTTTTTGTTGCAGGACCTGGGTGCTCTTCTGTAGGATATGGAGCGACGCAGGAGATTGGCCCATTTTTAGTGGACACTGACGGTCAGGGTCTTAAATATAATAACTTCTCATGGAACAGAGGTATGACTTGTGAGGACCACACACAACTCACTTTCTGGTGCAAACCCATCTCTCAGAACTACTTTCCATGTAAAATTCTGATGATATGATGAACCACGTTAATTATTGTATATGGTGCTCCATTACATGTCCCCACAATTAACAATAATTATTAACATTATTGGTGCTGGGTATTATTCTTGACGTGTGTGATTACCGATGCAGAAGCCAACGTTTTATTCGTGGAATCTCCTGTGGGTGTTGGCTTTTCCTACTCCAACACGACCAGTGATTATGAACACCTTGGAGATGACTTCACAGGTTTACATATAAATCAATCAACCTTAACAATATTGCATATTTAGTGCCAGCCATTAATTAAACTTCAGTCTTTTAATGAATTCTTCCGCTATTTCATTGGTTTGTGACAGCTAATGATGCTTACAATTTTCTGCACAAGTGGTTTCTCAAGTTTCCATCTTACAGAACTAGGAAATTTTACATTGCAGGAGAGAGTTATGCAGGTATATATATTTATCTACATTATAATCTTCAAACTAACGCGCTTGTTTCTTAAATTCATTTATCTAAGACTATCTGATAATGGAATATCCATATGGATGTATTTTCAGGAAAGTATGTACCTGAGCTTGCTGAGCTCATCGTTGATAGGAACAAGGACCCTTCGCTTCATATTGATCTTAAGGGCATCCTGGTATGGTCCTAAATTATTTCAAAAGTATTCTCTAACTAGCCAGGTGCTAGCTAATTATTAACATAAGCCAAAAGCATAAGGAATCTTTATTTAAAAGAATATGTTCCTTAAACTTGGACATGAATGTCTGTTAGTTTAGTTCATATGTATGTAGGTTTTGAATATTATATCTATCACACACATCACATCCCACTAGCTAACACCATAAGACTAGCTTGTGTTCTAAATTGTAAGGCAAAGTTTCCACATTTTAACATTATTATCTTTCAAGAAAAGTTCTTACACGCGTCAGAATGTTATTGGCGCAGCTGGGGAATCCAGAAACATCTGATGCTGAGGATTGGGTGGGTATTGTGGATTATGCTTGGAGCCACGCGGTGATATCAGATGAAACACACAGAGAAATCAGAGAAAGTTGTGACTTCAAAAGCAGTAACCCGTGGATTAACCAAACTTGTTGTGATGCTGTGGATGAATTGCTTGCACAGTACCACAAGATTGATATGTATAGCCTCTATACCCCTGTCTGCTTTGCCACTGCTGCACGTTCCAATAATGATCAATCTACGAAAACCGTCATGAGTTATAAGCGCACGTTGAAAATGGTGAGTCAAGTGAAAAGCATAAATCTTTTGTACACTAAAACTTTGTGAGATTTTTTGGTGATTACGTTTTTAACTTGGAATATGATGACTTAATCTAACCCAGCTTCTTCTTCTCTCTTGTCTTCATCGGATCTCTATGTGTGCGGATTTGGTTGAGCAGATGCCTAGGATCATGGGAGGTTTCGATCCATGTTTGGATGATTATGCCACAGCTTTCTATAACAGACCAGATGTTCAGAAGGCTCTTCATGCCAGCGACGGTTATAGCCTTAAGAATTGGAGTATTTGCAAGTAAATTAAAATACTGTTCCTCTAATAATAATTCACTTTCTTTTGCCATGCTATTATCACTTAGTAAATAATACAATACTGTAATTATTACATGCAGCTACAACATATTCCACCACTGGAAAGATTCAAAGCCATCTGTTGTCCCAATTTACAAGAAGCTTATTTCTGCAGGACTTAGAATCTGGGTTTACAGGTAATTAACCACCCGATAAAGTTGATGTTTAGAATATATATTTTTAGATTCCACTTCCTATAATGATGATCAAATTTTATGGTATAGTGGAGACACAGATGGAAGAGTGCCAGTACTGTCCACAAGATACAGCTTAAGTACTCTGAATCTGCGCATCACCAAGCCATGGAGACCATGGTATCACGAGAACGAGGTAATTAATCAACCTTAAAAATATGGAGTAATTAATTAATTACCATAATGTTACTCATATTTATTCATGATTAATTATTTGTGGTTGGAACAGGTAAGTGGGTGGTTTCAAGAATACGAGGGGCTTACTTTTGCAACATTTCGAGGAGCTGGACATGATGTGCCTAGTTTCAAACCAAGCAATTCACTCTTATTCTTCTCCTCCTTTCTTCTCGGACAGTCCCCTCCAGAAACTATATAACACCCAACGCTATGATCCATATATATATATATATATAGTGGATGGCTATATATATATATAGGTTTTGTAACTTCATATATATAACAAGATTTTGGCCCTTATTAATAATATATAGCACTAGCATGCTAGTAGATGTCTTGTGTATCCTATATACATGAAGCATCAAGATCAGATATATATATATATATATATATATATATATATATATATAATGTGTTCTCAAGAAATTAGACCCAATTAACAACCGTAATTACTATATTTATATTGCAAGTTCATGGCTAAAATTCACAATATAGATTCATCTCCACAACTAATTAAAATAAAAATATACACTTTTATACCTTGTATCAAATATAATCCTTACTTCAACTTTGTCTTGCACAAAAAAATAACAAGGTACGTAACACACTTCCCAAGCACGTGTGTGTGTGTATGCATATACTAATATGCAAGTAAACAAATATATATCAGATATGGGAACACGTGACAGATACGTGTAATATCATATCTATCCATTTCTATATGAAGCCTGCCGCAACTTTTGGTGTCATCCCAAATATTCCATTTCTTAAGGCATACTGAAGAACTTGGTTAGCAGCAACACTTAAGCACTTAGATTTAAAGCACCATTTGACGTTGGAGTTTATTGTTGTTGCGTATTTCTTGTTTAGCCCTGAAGGAACAGGTTCAACGATGAAGGGCTTCTTATTCAACTTTGTGCTCAAAGGAAGATAGATTGCTTTGTTAATATCATGGAGTAGTTCTGTGCTCGAGTCATAGCTATTTCTCGAGTTGAAGAACATCTGAAACACTTTCAAGCATGACAGATGAAATCGCTTGCAAGGCTTAGGTCAATCACACATTTCACCCATTAGAACGTGCTCCATGAACTCTTTCTTATTTTTTCCAATCATCTCTCTCACAAAACCTATTGAATCTTCCATATCCAACTCAGGATTCTCGATCAAGTTTATCAGAACTGAGTTCGCTTTCCCCTCCTCCTTTTCCTTCTGCACTTATGCACAGTTAGTCAGTAACAATGAGTTAGCTAGGTTCCTAAAAATTCTGTAAATTATGAGTGTGCAAAATTAGACCCGGTAGCTTTTCATATCATTCAATAAACGACAAATAACCATAAGCAATTTTGTTATGTTTCATACTGGGATTGCCTGAGCTTGTCATTAGCTAATAGCTAAGCTGGGCTTCAGAAAGCAGGATGCTGGAAGCACCAAGGTGTGTACGGCAACTTGGAGATCATGCCTATCTTTAATATAATCATCAATGGAGGGTGTTTCTCCATTTCTGCTCCACGTGCTTCTTCCAGCCACGAGCTAAAAGTTTCGTTCCACTTCACAGATTTAATTGGATATGTTAGTTTTTGCCCAAAAGTTCAGCTGGATATTATTAAACTTCTAAAATTGACTCATTGATCTATATATGTAACTTACAAGATCTTGGAGGCTACTTGTTATATCAGCTCCTTCTTGTTGACGATATCTTTGAGCAGATTCACTGACAAGATCATCAAGAGCATCGAATATTACCTTGCTGTGGCTGCTTAGGCCCCTACTATCCCATCTACAAAGTATTAATTAATCAGTAAAATTTTTTGTCATAACTGATATCATGGTCTCAGGAAACATGCACTTGACTTGTAATTAGGTTTACCTTGCCATTGCATCTATGAGATCTTGCAGTTCAGGAAGAGAAGCTTTCATGTCAAAGAAATCATCACCAACGGTGCTTATGATGGCACTTTTTGCCAACAGCGTAGTAACAGTAAACGGTTCTCTCTCTGCCAAATCCCATACTTGTCATGCCCAAATCTTCAGAACACCTATTAATTATCAATTACATACTAATTAACTATAGTGCTAATGACGCGATTATGAAAGTGATTATTATGATTCTGGTCTACAAACCTTTTCAGCTCCTCCAACTCATTCTTGTAAAGTGATTGCCTAAACTAATAGTTTCGCACAGCAAGTTGTAGCAGTTAGTCGTTGCAAAGGCATGATACCCTACGTACACGAGAGAAAAGCAAATAAAACTAATTATCTTTATTTTAGCCGAAATTAAGAAGAACGAAGAATGAATAAATACCTATTATATGATGCCTTTGCTTTCCAAAGAGCATTAGCTTCATTTTCTTCTATAAACATTCGATGTTCCAAATGATCCAGCCGAGCAAGCCATGGAAGATTCAACTCATGTTCAATCTTCAAGTCAAACAAAATAATAAAAGTACGAATAGTCAATGACTTTTTTCTAATTTAATATATGGTGTATTTAATTAATTTAACTAATTTTATTAAATTAGTTAAATTAATTAATATGGTATATTTTGTCTAAAATATCATAATTATCATATTTAAATCTATTTTTTTTTTGTTTATTTGATTATTATTTAGGGAGTATCAAAAAGATAATTTAAAAAAATTAATAAATATAATAAATATATTTTATATGAAAAATTAGATGAATATATATAAGTAAAGTAACGAGTTCAGATAGACATAAAATATTAAATGTGCACCGTTCACATCAAGTAGCTTCCTAGCAAAGGGCCTTGCTTCCTCAAGTTGATATTCTCCAACAAACATAACGCAAGTGTTCTTCTATTTTATTTCAACATTCCTTCATTTATTTCATTTTATTTTTTCTATAACAAATTTATTTGTAATTTTTTATATCTTAGAATAGAAATATAGGGAAATTATTGACAAATTCACAATTGATTTTTTTATCACCCAAAGGTACATATATAAAATTTATTTAAGAACCTAATTTTATCTTTAGGGCGTAACTTTGGGGTGTAATTTTTCTTTAGTTGTGTATGTATATTTTTTTTTTTATTTTGAATATTTTTGCAAAATAAGTACAGTTAAAAAAGAGTTATATCTAGTAAAAATAAATCGGTATGTCCTATTTTAAACACAAAATAAAAAATATTTATATATAATTAAAAAAAATTTATATTTATTAAAAATGAGTTAGGATCTTTAAATAAATTTTAGATATTTTTAAGTAATAAAAAATTTAATTAAATTTTTTTCAGCAATTTTCTTAATAATAAATTTGTCTTCGTTTGCAGCGACTTTTCTCTGTGAGTGTGACTTTTGCCTTTTGTCTTGTAAACTTTATGCTGAGTTATATAAATGGAAAATTTTGGTTGTCGGGAAAAAATCACCCTAGTACTGCAAAAATAGGCTAGCCCGCTCGCCACAAACAGTAGACTGCACAACCCATTTATGGCATATTTGGATAGGATTGTGAAAAATAGCTTATAGACGACTTATGGAAAAGGACTTTTGGAGAAGAGTTTATGGAAAAAAAGTGGTTTTGAATAAATAGGTGTTTGGATAGTTATTTTTAGAATGACTTTTATGGTGGTAAATTACCAAAAAGGGTATGATTTGATTTAAAGTAAGAGAGAGGAGGGAGTTAGAGAAAAGAGAAGAGAGAGGAGAGAATGAAGAGAGGAGAAAGGAGAGAGGGTGTAAGAAAAAGTAGGAGAGAGGAGAGAGGATGTAAGAAAAAGTAGGGATAAGATAGTAATTGGATAGTCCATAAGTGCTTTTACTGTTGAAAAAACTATTTTAAATAACTTATTCAAAACCATGGTTTTGTCCAAAAGTACTTATGGACAAATAAACCTGTTTGTTTTGAAATTTTTCCAAACCGCGGTTTAAAGCCTTACCAAATAGGCTCTTAGAAATGAGCTAGTATTTCGCCTCCTTTTTTAATATTTTTAAAATTTTAAAATATTAATAAAATATTATATTAACATAATAAAAAAATTAAATGTTATACTCTTAAATATTTCTATTTTTTATAAAATATCTCAAATTTTATAACTATAAATTTAAATAAATATTAATATAATATTAATCAATTATAATATGTTAATATATATCAACAAATAACTAATCATCTTTATTAATATTCGATAATAAAAATATTTAAAATAATATTTAAATAAAATAAATAATAATATTAATAATTAAAAAAAAATCCGCTCCAAAAAATACTAGTTGAGCCAGCCTTTTTTCTTTGTAAAAAAGAATGAGCCTATTTTATTGTCGCATTTTAGTAAATTTTGTAGAGGAATTACGGTTAAATTTCTTAATAGGAATTTAATCGTTTTAAAATTTAATAATAATTGAAGAACATTCAATAGTTTATCACTGTATACTTGTCATTGATTCATTGTGACATTTTGATAGTTTAAGTTCTTTTTTTACGAGCTCATAATAATTATCCCAACTTTTGAAAGGGTTAAAGTGCAATCCACCAAGCAAAATTTTCAAATTGTCGCAATTCTCAACCATCTGTTTTTGAAGACGTAATTTTTGTCACGCTGTATTTTAAAGTGGGGCAATATTCAACATCGCTAACAGTTTGGCTACTGGGAGTATTGAGAAATTTCGCAAATGGCATAGTATCATGAAATCAATTCTAATATTCATAATTTGTGGATATTGTTATATAACTTGTAGGCTTGGTTTGGACCGAGGCCTGGCATGGATGCAATCAAAACACAGCCGTTTCTGCAACAATATATTTAGCAACAACTTATTAAGGGAGATTAACGGGGATTAGTCCGAGTAATAAACAGTTCAGTATCGCTTAAATGAGGTCTCGAGTTTGAGCCTTGATTTATACAAAAAATTTCCGTTGGGAGACTCACCCACTATAGCCATGTGCGCGACGCGGGTCAAATGGATATAGTCGGGACAAAATTCCGGTGAATCGGATGGACAATCAAAAATAAAAACTTGGAGTAGACTTCGCTCTGCCCAATATTGATATTACTTAAGAGGAAATGAAACTTTATCCTATCCTTAAATCATAAGTGAGCTAAACTCCTTTTAAAAATTGTTGTAACAAAAACAAGCAACAACTTCTTCCTTTGGCACAGTGATACCAGAAAAGCAGATACCTGTGTTTAATACATATACACATAATCATATATCATGCGATTTTTCCTTGTTAGTTTTTTATATACAAATAAGTTTAGGTGAATTTAGCACCGGTTTTCCACCAAGGTCAAGGCATAACCTCAAGACTCAGAGAGCGCATATAGGGAACTTATAAAATTATCTACCAAAAGAGTCTTCACAATGGTAACAGGAATCGAAATCGCATTCTTATGGAATATGAGTTAATTTATTACTATATGTATCAACTCTCATTAGCTTATTGTTGATTTTATTTTTTACACAAAAGTTTAGATGGGTTCGACACCGGTTCCCACCAAAGCCAAGGCATAGTCCCAAGGTCAGAAAACGCTTATAGGTGACTTATGAGATCATTTACTAAAGGAGACTACTTATTGTTTTTTTTTTTCATTTGATATAGAGGGCCCCATTATAATACGTATCACCTGAACCCATGCCTATATAGGCCCATTTCATCTCCTAGCCAGTTCTTTTGGGCCAACTCCTGGCCCAGTCATTATTTGTCTTTACTTCTATGAGCTTGTTTAGATAGGCTTTTACCAACGGAGGTTGGTCCGAGTGGTAAGCGGCTCGGTATCGCTTAAGCGAGGTCTCGAGTTCGAGCCTTGGCGTACGCAGAAAATCTCCGTTAGGAGACTCGCCCACCATAGCCACGTGCGCGACGCGGGTCAGATCCGGATGTAGTAGAGGCAAAGCTCCGGTGAACCGGGTGGGCAACAAAAAAAAAAGATAGACTTTTAGAAAATGGTTTATGGAGAAAAATGACTTTTGGATAGCTTTTGGAATAGGGTTTCTAGAGAAGAGTTTATAGAGAGAAAAAAGTGGTTCTGGATAAATGAGTGTTTGGATAGATATTCCTAAAATGACTTTTGTAATTGGTAACTTATTAAAAATGTATGAAATGAAAAAAAACAGCTTTCATCTCTTCTTCGCAGCGTTCTTCTTCCTCCATCGTCGCATCTCCTTATCGACCACCAGTAACAGCGACAACGAGCAAGAGCAGCGATGGAGGAGTACCACAACGCTGAATAAGATGTTGAAGACTACGACGGTGACCCCCAAGCAGCACGACAAAGTAGATATGCAATTTCTTGTAGCCACGAAGGAAGGAGGAGAGAGGAGAGAGAGAGGGAAAAATAGAGGTAAAATAGTAAATAGGTAGTCCATAAACTCTTTTACTATTCCAGAAGCTATTCCCAGTAGCTTATCCAAAATCATAATTTGATCTAAAAATCCTTTTGGATAAATATGATTGTTTGTTTTGAAATTTTTTTTAAACTAAAGTTTAGGCCAAAAACCCTTTTAGAACTTAGGTTTTTATTTTATTCAAACAATCACTATGCCTTCAATTGAAGAATATGATAAACCAACAGGATTAGTTCTAGTGAAAAGGGCTAGTTCCTCACAATATAACAAATTAAAATTTGAACCCTCACTGAGAGAGATATCCACATTTAGTGCTCGACGTCGTCTCGAATAGGGTTATCTCCAATAAAATAATATATATACTTAGAAGAAAAAAAAAGGTAGATAACATGCCGCAATTGTATTCCTTCAAGGAGAAAGAGGCCTATACTTGCAAAGTGGGATATTATAAAATATTAACAAATATTTACATAACATAAAACATATCAATTACATTATACTATAGGTTTTTTATATTTTTATTTAATTTTTTAATTATATCAATCATATAATTCTTTGGAGCTTATAGCTTATATATTTTATAAAATTTGGAGATGCATCTTAATTTTTATATTTTCATATGAGAACATATAAAAAATCATTAAAATTACGAATTTTTATAAGTTTTTAGAATTAATATATCAAATACATGGTTTCACTTCCTATGTTTTTGAGAGAAAAAATTGTATCATCATACACAATATTTTATCAAATAATTTTATAGGTAAAAAAATTATTAATTTTTGAAGGTATTGTCCTTGATAAATATTTAAAATTGCCTATTGTAAATATTTTTATAAAGTTATAAAGAGATAGCATAGACAAAAGATATTAAATTACATACAGTACTCATTCTCAAACTGTTCTGGCCAAATGAAAAATTCTCTAGCTTATGGCATTTCTGATATCCATTCCCGGTCAAGAGACGAAGATCTCACAAAGAGTAGTATTTAGAATCGATATATGTGTGTGTATGATGACGAAATTATATTCCAGATGAAGAAGTTAATGAAAAGGACTCTTATACCAGAAAGCTATTTTGTTTTGATTCTGGAAAAGGGCAAATGCTTATTCAATTAATTAAGGAGTATCCAGCTAATTAATTATGTTTGACTCATCAAATTTTATCTTAATGACGATGAGTCAGCCTGGCAAATCCATTTCTGAGGGAGCTCTCACTCTCAGTTCTTATCCGCTTCTTATGTAATTGATTATGCCCTGGTCCCATCATCACTTCTTTATTTTACTTTATTTTTTATAAGAATCATCACTTCTTTATAATCTATCTGTTTCCTCACTAACTATTTCAAGTGTCCTAATCAGCCCACAGTTTCATGCTCAATTTAGCCTCTTGTTACATGTGAAATATTTTTGTTGGTACACAAATTTTTAAAAAAAAGTTAGGCTCATCCACTATCTAAGAACAAGGCAAAATCTTATTTCCTCTTAGGTGATACTAATTTCTATCAGGGCAAGCCATCAATTACCATCAAGCGTAAATCTATACATCTAGGAGCTAAGATGCATTTTCAAACGTAGTAGTTGAAACTATAACAAAATAACACTTTCTAAGAATAGAACAAGTTCTAAATGGTAATGTCTCACCCTAGCTAAACTCACTATCAAAGGGTGTTACATGTGAAATACTATAGTCGCTTATATGCATCTTGCATTTTCAGACCCAAGCAGATCAAGGATTCTCAATGTGCCCAAACATATAGTACCTTTTCCCCTATTAAAATAACCATGACTATTTCACAAAACATTAAAAACTACAGATAGGAGGGCAATTGCTGAGATCCCAAGTAGTATATATATAAACTTGTTATCAAGTCTTTTATTAAAATTTGTCATTATTAGCTTTTTAATTGCCATTTAAATTTTTTGATAATTAAATTATTTGTTTAGGACCTCATATTAATTCTCCTAGATATAATTGTAAGCATCATGAATATAAATTCTAGGTTAAATTCTACACAACTCCAATGAACTTTATGTCATGTACAAATAATACTCCCTATCTTGAAACTTCACAATAAATCCCCTTAAATTCTTACATTTATTTAGATAATACCTCTTCTAATTCTATTCATTATTTATGGAGATGATGTTGGTGGGGATGGATGAAAAGAATGGACGTGGAGATGTAGATGGAGGTGAATGGTGGGTTCTCGGCAGCGTGTGTGTGCTGCAGGTTGGTGTATAGAAGGTCTTCGCGGCGTGAATGGAATAGAAGGCGCTGAAAGTTTTGTTTTGCATGGTTCTACATGCCTAGTGACCTAATGGGCTAAATAACAAGATTTAGCCTAATAGATCCTTTAATATAATTTTTGAATTTATAGTTCTTTGTTATCATTTGTAAATTTTAATTTTTTCTAAATTTCTAAAATACAAAATCATAATAATGTAATATATTTTATTCTAAAAATAATTATTTAGGAGAAATAATAAAAATATAACAATTATACCTATGTTAAATACTAATTCATTGTAAGGTTTAATAATTTAATTGATGCACAAATAATATAATTAAGGCCCAAAATAATAACAAAAGCCCACTAAAATAATATAAATAAATATATAAAAATATGGGTTTGTCATTTATCTACACGTAGCTTAAAATTTAAGAGAGTTATAGGCATATTATTTAAAGTTTATCAGTTTTATGTACACTAAAATAAAGTTTAATGGGAGATACAATCAATGGTTGAGGAGTTATTTGAAAATAATTTAAAGTTTATAAGAATTTTGTGTAATTTACCATATACTTTAAAAACTTGTCTTTAATTTGATGATTGTTTTATATATTATCTCTATTCCTTAATATAAGAGCTAATTAATTTTTTTAGATATATTAAAAAAATTAAATAAATCAGTTAATTATAATTAATATAAGAGTTAGTAGGTTAATTTAGGTTGACTAATTTAAATCGATTAAGAAGTGTATAATATGAATCGAGTTAGATTTAGTCATAATTAACTTATTTATCTGACTTTTTTAATTTATCTAAAAAATTAATTAAATCTTATATTAAGGATATAGGGAAGGAGTATAATTCAATTTCCAAAGTGTCAATAAGGATGGATAATATTAATGAATGGTCATGAGACAATGAGTTACAAAAATGAAATTTGTTTTTAGAAGCAAAGGTCACAGAATAATTTGTAGTAGAGAGGTTAAGAGAAGGTTTGGTAGGAGCCAATAATTAGGCGATAGGGAAACACGTCTAATCCTAACGTGCTTTCAGATCCTCATTAATCAAAACTTTGATTATGATTCCCAATTACACTAATCATATGTCATTTACATATAAAGCTGAGGCACTAATTCCCCTCTAATTATTCTCCCTCTCCTGTTTCTCTCTTCTTCTCATATCATATTACGTTATCCTCCTCCACACCTAATTAAAATCTTTTGTGCTAATAATTTTTATTTTGATTATAAAACCATACCCACAACTTTAATTTGCATATAAAAAGCTTTGACGTCTTTAATCTTCGTCGTCACCCATGGACCATTACTTTGAACTATTATTAACCTAACTAAAAAATTTTAATAATCGCTTTTATTTTCTATAATAATTATCTAATATCTAATACTTTACCGATCATAAATGTACAAATTAATTAAAGAATTAATTTTAATTTTAAATATAAGATTTTAATTTATTTTATCTATTATATTTATTATTTTTTTAAATTAATTTATCTAATTTATAAACTAATATATAATCTAATGCTAGGGATATTTTAAGAAGATTGTGTTATATTTGTTATATCTAATTAATTTATCTAATCTTTTTAATCTATTTAAATCAATTAAATAGCTCTCGTATTAAGGATTTGAGGAGTACTACTAATTCATTTGATTTGAATAGTGTTGAATTTTTTAATAAAAGAATAATGTTGAATTTTAAATGAGATTAACACATTTAACATGATAATATTTTTTGTCTTCTCAATGGGAGACCCATCGATTTGAATATGATATGTCGCTTTGGCCTTGGACGTAAAGTTCATTTCTTTGTTCTTATATAAATTAAAAAAAAGGTTAAATTTTTTTGTTTGATACTCCAAATAATTTTAAAAACAATGATTCCATTACAGCCTTTTTACCCCCTTCATCTTTTAGTACAACCCCCAAAAATGGTTAAAATCTCATGAAATATTGTTATAAAATGAGGCATTTTTTGAAATATTAGAAAATAATTAATTATAATAAATATGAATATAGTGTTGTTTCTTTCGATGAAATTGTTAAATACTGAATTTTTTAAATATTTTTAATTCATAAAAATAAACTTACATCCAAAATAAGCATATATCTAAAAATTGATATGGCGGCCTCCGTATTATAAGTAGAGCCATGTAAAGATTCCCACTTATGCAAACACGATTTCCAATTTTATACACTTTTAACATCTTTAATTAAGAAAGAGTTTTCGGTTTCATCCTCATTTTACTGGAATTTATTATATATAGTCAAAATCCCATGTTACTTTATACATGCAGCTGACATTTTCATGAAATTTAACAATATTGTTGCCTCCAGAGACAAGCACCAACAAGGATTTAAGAATATTATATAAATATATAAAAATATCGGAAGAATTTTTGTCTGCTCACTCTCTCGTCGTTTCTTTTCTAGTTTTCTTTTTATATCTCTTTCCCCGTGGGACATTGCTGAAAAGCTAACCAAGAAGCAGAAAAGCTTATGTTTATATGTATAAAACCTTATTGCCATAATTATAAAAAAGAAACATTAGCCAAACCATAATTTCCTTATTCAAAACAAAGTAATTCATGTATTATATCTATCTATCGGTATATATATACTACACACGCATTACCTAGGTATATCTATCTATCTATCTATCTATATATATATCCCCATCTTTGCATTGTCTAGTAACTATATAAGCTTATATTATATATATATATATATAATTAGAGTCGTCTATTCCTTATCTTGTATGTCATCATACCGTTACAGTGAAAAGAGGAAATGATTATTCATGAACATACCTACATTAATGGCGGCTACCTTATGAGGTCCAATTCAGGCTTGTTGGAAGTTGAAACTGCTGCCTCAAAACACCATCACCGACGGAGCCAAGAAAAGGAGTCGTATTATGGAGAGGAAACTGGCTTAGAAGAGAAATGAACGAACTGTTCTCCTCCGCTGAAGTAGTACTCATCCCTGTGCTGTTCAGATCACCGTGGAATCTCTTGCTCGACGAAGACGCCCCCGACGGAGACCCCACCGTCGTCTCGTTCCAAAACGGCGATGGCAGGTGTCGTCTCACGGCAGACAAGCGATGATCATGAGAATCACCACCACCACCACCTCCTCCGCCACCGATTCCCAGAAATCCATGGAACAAGTTGTCATCATTCTCAGGTCCTAATGGAGGGTTTTGGTGGGTGGCAGTATTAGCCATTGATAAACTTGAGATGGTCGGAAGCATAGCCTCAATACAAATCTCCCTCTCCTGCGCCATCAATGGCGGCCTTTGCAGACTCGTCTTCATACTACTATTGCTTTTCTTGTATATTCGACACAGAACCCAATTGTCAAGCTACAAAATAAAAACAGATCAATCCACAAATCAGAAACAATCCTGTTCAGAAAAACCAGGCAAACACACACACACACACAAGCCACGCATACCCTTAACGAGTTCTTCTTGGAGGATTGTGACGCAGGATCAGAAGCCAGAGGAAGAGGCTTAGGGGTAGAATTATTGTAAGAATTGTTGTCAGTGAGCCTATACTCATGCATGATCCAATTGGTTTTAACTCCTTTTGGGGGTTTCCCGACGTAGAAAACCAGAGCTTTCTTCACGCCGACTTTCTGGTTTCGTCCGTCCGACGACAAGATCGGCTTGTCCGTTCCGGTGGCTTTCCAATATCCGGAAGTGGCTGCCCTGTTTGGCCTCGCTCCATTTGGATATTTGCGATCCCTTGGGCTGAAGAAGTACCACTCTTGCTCCCCAAAAGCTGCCTTACCTGTGAAACCCAGAAAGACAGAAATTCAGAAATTACGAAGCGGGAAGGAAAATGAAGAAGAAATAATGGAGTGCGTGGTGAAAGAGAGTACGTACTTGGAAGCTCCCACGGATCGAACTTGTAGAGATCGACGTCGGCGATGATGGCGACGGGAAGCGAAGCAGAGGCGGCTTTTCGCTTGAGGTAGTGAACGACGAGCTCTTCGTCGGTGGGATGGAATCTGAATCCGGGAGGAAGCTGAGGATGCTGACACCCTGAAGATGAATCGGTGCTATCCATAACTTCCACCACCAACCTCCCCAATCTATATATCTATCGAAATCTCTCTCATGCACACACACACAAAATCTTTTCTTTTTGAATTCCTCTCTCTCTCTCTCTCTGGTTTGGGAATTGAAAATTGAAGGCTCTGTGTAAGTGGGAGTGGGAGCCAGAGGAAGAGATGAGAGAGGAGAAGGTTTTGGAGGGACCGATAAATGCAGCGGGAAGGTGACACGTGGGAATAAGGAGGGATCATGTGACATGGGTGAGTGGGGACCAAGGAGAACAAGAAAAATGAGGTGGAGTGGGGCCCTGGTATTGTGGGAGAAGTTTTGAGGTGAGTTTAATAATTTGGAACTGCCGAATACGTTTTTGATGTCCCGCTTTTCTTACACTCATCACACACACAACGCGCTTACACCACAAAACGTTTTTTAAAAAAAAAAAAAAAATCAACGAGTTGCACGTCAGGTCTCAAGATTCTTCCACGACTAAAAAAATCCAACAACTAAAAGCTGCTTACAAGAGGGGTAAAAAATTACAAAAAAAAATGCTTACTTTAATAATAAGATTCGTCGAAATCAAATAAATAATAATCATTATATAACTGATGATCCTGATCCTTATTTCCTGAATTAATTTTAATTAAAAATTGAGCTTAATTTGAAGAAACAAATTAGAGATGGAAGATGGATAGCACGTGCGCGCACGTGCGCTTCTCTGGCTTGATTTGCAAATTCATGACTTGTGCGTTGCCCATGTTTGTCTTTATATGTTGGGTTGTATGTGGTTTTTAACGTCACGCAGGATTGGTTTTACCAGCTCTAGAGGTATGGTCAATAATTATTATACTTTCTATTATTTCAGTAAATTTTAAATATAAAAGTTAATTAAAAATTTTATTTTAATTTTAAATATAAGAGTTTATCTATTTTATTTCATAATTAGTTTATCTTTTTTAAACCCTCTATTCTGATTGGACATGTCGATGGAGTTTTCTACCCAAGATTGATTTTCATGCAAATTAATAGAAGTGTTATTTTTAAAAAAGCTAGTACACTTTTTTTATAAAAAAATAAATAAACTAATTTTATTACTATAAATTAGTTTCTTAGCTATTATATTTTAATTAAATTAGGGAGTAATTTGATTCCTTTTGTTGTCTCTGTATCTTGAAAATGAATGAAAGAGAGTGCATATTCATTTGATAAAGATTAGTATCATATTTTATTCCGCCCATCTTTTTAACTATAAGTCTCAATTTTTAGATTTGTCATGCCTTTAATTATAAGTCTCATTACATAGTTATAAGTGTAATTTAAACATTTTTTATAAAAAAAACCTCTTATAAATCTTCAATAAATTATTGATTGGAGTAGTACGCGGTTTCACCCAGCAAAAAAGAAAACATAAATTCAAATTATAGCTGGAGCATATTTATTATGAGAGATAAAAATACTTTATTTTCTAAGTCTTAAAAGAGATTATATCCTTAATTAAATAAAAAAATAACTAAAAGGAAAATACATTTTTTACATATTAATTTAATAAGTTTTAATGTGTTCTTAGTATTTGTGTTTAAAAAAAGTGGCACTTATAAATTTTAATATTAACGCGTAATCCATGTGCCTTAATCTCAATTATCTAGATTTTATTTTACAAAAAAAAAAAAATAAAGTTAAGTGTATATGCTCGTGTGTGTAATATCAACAGTAAATTTCATAACATTTTAAGAAGGGTGCTAATTGAAGAAGAAGCCTAATTAATTGGCAATTATTTAATTTTTCTCTGAAAATAGAATTGAGAAACAAAAGTTGATTGGATTGCTTTGTGCTTCTCCTTTGTCTTCTAATCTTTGAAGAGAAATTGCAATTAGCAGCACACTTTGGTTTAATCTCGGATCGGTGCCTAATTAACAACTCTTCCATCTAAGCAATACTATCATCTAATAATTAACTTTTATGTCCATATATATGTTATATATATATATATATATATTCAGCCTTTTTTTTCTTTTTTTTTCTGTATTTAGATGAATATAAATCAACACAATTTACAATATTATATTCTCAGATATCTTCTGAAACGAATATTATATGCAAAAGGCTGTGTTGTTAATTAGGAAGTTAATGTTGAATTGTGGGCCATGATGAAATTATAAAATTATAAAGCATCTATTTTAAAAAAGGTATAGAAAATATGTGTGGTTATATTATATTGGCTTGTCAACATTATGCAGTTTTTTTTTTAAAAAAGTTAATTAATTATAGCTCACTAGGTAATTATATATAGTACTTTCAAAGTGGATCTCAATCTCCCTTAGAATTTAACCAAAAAAAACAGAGAGAGAGAACAATTTTCTTATACAATGTTATTATATATATATATATATCTCCTCATCATCACTCCTCAATAATATCAATGACCCATCATTTTCCTTTTCTTCTTCTGTTTAATTAATTAAAAACACACACACATATATATATATATATCAAATCAGATTCTCCAACTAATTTATTTTTTCCCTTTCTTTCTCTCTCTAATTTTCTCTGCAAATATTTGGACAGTGACAAATTGGATGACCTATGCATTATTTGACACATCAAGTATATTCCATGGCTCATTTACATATATATATAACACATGCCAAATGTGCACTCACGTGCATGCTTAAGCCTAATATTGCAAATACTTGTTTTGACTTATATTTTATATATATAACATAAAATATAAAAAAAAAATCCTAATTAATTATAAGAAAAAATTACAGTCTCACCCCATAATATATAACATCCAAATATTTTTAATTTTTTTAAACAACTTATTAATAATTTCCTTAAAATTCTTACAAAATTAAACAGTAATTTAATTAGTATTATATTTTAAATTTTTTTATTCAAATTGTGTAAGTGGTTTTTTAAATATAGAAAATTTCCAATATTATTATTAGACCCATCACAATCAGCAAAATAATATTATTTTTCCTACCAAATCTCTTTTAAAGTGGTGACGTTAACACATCACTGGCCACATCATGGTGGCATCCATCTGTACCACTTGTCCACTTTAGACTTGTTGATGATGGAATTTATTAGGCACCCAAAATACCATAGCTTTCTTATAATATATTATTGACCCCTCTGAATAATAATTATTAATTAAACTTCTTTAATTTGATACTAAATATTATTATTAGTTATAAATGATATATTTAATATCATTGTTAGTAGGGAGACTTATTATGTATTGTGATTGTTGACAGAATTAAAACTCCATGAGGAGCATGTGTTATGGAAGCATATGTAGCCTTACGATAGCTTTGATAGGTTAGAAAGATTTTTTATGGAAGTGGGAGTGGTAATATTGAAAGTGAAAATTGAATTGAATTAAAAATAAATTTTAAATGTTTGATTGATAAGATAAAAATGAGTATGGAATTTATATATATTTTTTTTTATAATTCTGGATAAAATAGTCCAAAATATTTTTTTATAATTTGGGAAGGGTTAAAGTTGTCCAAAAATTTTAAAATTAGGGTAAAATGGTCAAAAAAAATTATTTTTACTTTTATCATCTCAATTCCTAACTTTTTTAATAAAACTAAAATGGCTAAAAATATTAGAAGTGAAAATTACTTCCATCGTACCAAACGAGAAAAGTGGAAGATTATATTTTTACTTTCCACCTATCAAATATGCCCTTAATGACAAGATAAAATTAGGCAAAATGCCTACTCTGAAAAAGAGTGTTACTTGTCTTTGACAGCATTTCACCCCTATCCAACATGTGTCTTTCATCATTTTCTGTATATATAATTCAAAAGCCCTCTGAATTTTAATTGATAAAATTAAGTTCTTATTTGTCACCATCAATGGGGTATATATATCAGAACTCTTAAAACAAACCAACAAGAATTCAAGAGGTTTAATGCCTTTGAGATTTGAACATTATTGCATGTTCTGTTGTTCACAAGAATTTCCTTCAAAGAGTTAATAATATTCAGAGATTGAATTGTGCAACTTCATCTGCAGATACCAGTTAATTACTTCTAGAATCCTCTTCATCGTTTATATTTTGTAGTTAATAATCTGAGTTTTTCTGGAAATTAATCCAAATACTAAAACTCCTGGAATCACTGCTTGCTATTGAACAAGGAAGAAAGAGTTCAGATCATAATTCACCACTAATTACTAAATATAACTTATCTTAAGCAAAACTTGGGTACAACTGATACTTGTATTCAGGGCCATGTATATATATATATACAGCCATTCACCTTTTCTTTACTGATGAATATATAGAAATCTTCAGCAGAAAAGGGTAGAAAATGGATGACAAGTAACAATTTGAAAATTTTATTGGTAAGAATAACTAAACTCGAATACCGATACTCTCTGTGTATATATAAATTCTTCAAAAGACTGATATTTTCTGAGTATGAATATATATTTTGATAAAATTTTTAAACAGTGACTTTTTATGGATTTTTCAGAGAAGGGGGTCTATTGATTTATGATCCTAATCAGAAGAGAAAAATAAGCAAGAAGTCTAAACCCTACAAGCATGCTTAATATTGCTTCCAACTAAGCAGGTCACATCACTATGTCCTCCACAAGGGTTATAAGCGCCACTATTATTCTTGAACTGTGACCTTACTAAGAGCCTGAAGCAGTAATAGCTAGGCGATATGTTCTTTATCCAAAGAAAAATCAAAGGCATGTTTTCTGAACACAGAAGCCATTGGCAAGAACATATAGTCATCACTACTGATTCAACTGTTGCAGCAGACCTCTCATTATAAACCAGTACCGCATCAATGGCTAGTCCACAGAACTGGGTATAAAAGAATAGTAGTGACACCTGCATAAGAACAGATTTAATATCAGCATGTTTGGCATGGCTTAAATCTCATGAAAACTGACTTTTCAAACAGAAAAAGCCATTTTAGGCCCAAGATATATATGTATAGGGAAAATAACTTTGGGGCCAAAAGTCAAGTTGAAGCTAAGACAACTTTATCTAACTTTTGGCTTTTCTTTATATTTAAAACTTTTAAAATATATCTTCCAAACAAATTTCTATCAAAATGATTTTTTTACAAAAGTTTATCTAAATATAAATCACATTACACAAATTAACTTTTATCTCGACTTCAGTTTGTAAAAGTTAGTTAAGATAAAAGTCACTTTTACAAATGTTAATCCAAACAATCCCCCAAACAACTTTATTGATGCAATATTATGTAAACTACCTAAAAAGTGTTGCCATATAGAATAGGTAACAACCACCTAAGCAATAGTTTTTGACTCTTTGGCTATATGGTTTCTAGATGCTGTTAGAAGACAAAAATGTTATGGTGTGCAATATAAAAATGGAAAGGGGTTGCATCAGAATACCTACCTGATCTTGCATGTTATGGAATCTGGATTGCCACCAAAGAAGGCCTGAAACAAGAGAAATGGCCAAGATTTGGCAGATTTTAAGTAGTGAAAAGGACTCATGCTTTCTTTCCTTGAATCCTCTTACTATTTGAAATACACTTACCATTTGCTAGATCAAGTATGAAATCTGAAGGATTCATGGCTAAGGGTGGAACAAATCCAATGTTGGAGAAGTAATTCATAACATGTTGTCCCTTCCCAAACTAAAGACTATTACCATCAGATAACAGCAAACTGAAACATGTAAAATATCTTGCTAGAAGGCTGGTGAATGGTCACAACAATGGTTCTTCCACATTTTGCTAATTCACACAGAGCTAACACAATTCTTTTGGCTGTAGTTGAATCAACACCTGAAGTAGGCTCATCAACAAGCAACAGGCTAGGATTATGATTCCACTGGTGATACTTTCCCTGAGTCTACCTCCTAAAGCAGTAAGCAAAGTTGTTTTTCCACTTCCAGAGGGCCCTAAAATAGCTAGCAATTCTCCTGGTAAAACAACACCAGTAACACATTTCAGTATCAGCCTTTCCTCAGAACTACTTGCGTTTTGGTTTTGGTTTTGTACATGACATCTTCAAACTTCAAGGAAATCCAAAGCATTAAAGGATGAACAGTTTAGTTTTGACAGTTAGTTCAGAGAAACAAAAGAAAAATAAAACAAAATTGAAAGACAGAAGCTTGTGAATGAGCATGCTTGCACCTTGAGAGTAACAGGCTGGTTAGCTTTCATGTATATTTTTCTCAGTATTGTTTCTTGTGACTGCATTTTCTGGGATGCAGAGTTCAGTATCTCACTAGCCATTTCCTGTAACTGTATTGCAGATTGTTAGAATTTCACAAGCTCTTTTTTGAGCTAGCTTCAAGCATGGTACCAGAGTAGAGCAAGAAAAAGGATAGTTCATTTATTGATGAATTTTCCTACTTGTTCATATCTTTCGCATTATTAGCAGTTATGCTCTGCATTGAAGAAGCCTTCCCCTCTCATGCTTTCAATACTTTGCTTGATTACTGATTTTATGCTTTAGAATCTTGGAAACGAGTCACAGTTGATCATCATCTTTAAAGGTTAAAAGGCATTTCAATTAATTTGGGCATTCATTGAATATAACAGGGCCGTGAATTATCGTTTTGTGTATCAGATATTTTAAGAAAACTCTTCAATATATATATGATTCAAAGTGACAAACTTTTAATTTGTGATTCTAATTCCTTTCACTTCATAGATATACTCTTATTATTTTGGACTACCATTGTTCGTTGGCTCCATTTGTATCATAATGTTGTTGGCGCCACGTTGGGTTCGAAACCATTTTCTGAAGTTGCGTGCATCATAATGATATTACTTGTTGGATTTGAGAAGGGGAAATTTGAGTAAGCCAGATGCCCAGATCACCTCCACTTATCCTTGTCTTTTATCAATATATAATATTTACTATACTTTAATAATTATTAATAAACAACCAATGGTGTTTATTTTTATGGGAAAATTGCTGAAAATTTTTTTATCGGAATTTTGATTGCCCTTAGCAAGTAAGTTTTGACCCGCACGAAAAGGCATAATGATCTGCACTTGGGCTGAAAGACCTTGCTATCCTTAATTGTTTTTCGGGATTGACTTTGGGCCTTTCCTGAGCAGTTTTAGGTAGAAGGCGAGTTCTTCCGAGGGTGCCCAAGCTATAAGTGAGATCCACTTTGGCACATGTAGTTTATATTTTATTATGGTTCTAGGCCGTCACGACATTTGGGAAGATATCTTAACTCTTAGATATCTAGGTTTACGTCTGAAAGTAATAGACGGCTCGCCCTACCTGATTGGTATTGCCTAAGAGGGAGGGAGATTTCGTCTTACTCTTAAATCATGAGTGAGTCTAACCCTTTTTCATAATCTATTTTTAATTAAGTATAAAAGTCTTTAAAATTAAAAATAGAAACAGGGTGGTTAAATTTTACTATAATAAAGTAGTGTGAATTTTCTAGATTGAAGTCAAAAGGTCAAATATATTGGAGAGACCAACAGAGATTTCTTTGTTGACAACTTTCTATTGGTCAAAGGAGTCCAGGCAAATTTTGTGGCGTGTTTTTTTCTCATAGAAATCTAAAAAAAAAACACGGTTTGGGCCAAACTTGGGCCTTTACCAAATCAAACGTCGTCGTCTAACTATGAATACCGTTTACAAGGTCTTCGGCCGCGGGTTAGCATCTCTAGTTCTTCTCTCCCACATTTTGAAAATTAGCGTGGGCCCCAATACATTACATGATGTTTGAGAGATGAAGTATGATTTATAACAACTAGTTGAAGAAACACCATATAATTATTTTAGTGGTGTAAGACATATTAAATTTTTTTAAATTTTTTTAATTTTTATAAAAAATATCTATATTAAATAATATATACAAACATCTTTTTATTTATGATATAATATTTTTTAAATATCTATATATGATATTTAGGACTAGAGGATTATATATAAAGTAAATTGGATTGTTCAAAATAGATATGATTTTTTTTGTTTTTGGACAAATAAGCAACTGTTTATGATATTTATTTGATCAAAATGAATTTAATTTTTAAAAATTGATAACTAGTACTTATTTTTAAATGTACTATTAAAAATATTGCTATTGTCTTTGGAAAATAAAAAGTAAATAAAATTTTAGCCTTCTTCTGTTTTTTTTTTAATTTTGTAGCACTTCTTAATGAAATTGTGAAAAATGGGAAAGGCTTGCAACTGTTGCAACTTGCAACATTTTTTTTACTTTTTTGGGAAACAAGAAACATTATTTGAATTACTGAATATTTTTGTCTGGAATCTTCCATCATATAGTGGAGATTGATGGTTAGTGAGAGACCAGAATGAAATATACAGTATAACAGTATATAGGACTGAGTCGTGCAATCCCCACCATGAAACATATATATGTCAAGACAATAAGAGAAAATTACATTGAAGAGACTAATTTAATTTAATGATATTTATATCAATATTTTTTAAAAAAATAAGTCATTGTATAAAAAATTTTGAAAAATAGTTCTTAGATTTTTTTCAATATAATTTTGAATCTAAAATCTTTAAATACAGATTTTTTTAGGGATTAAATGTAATAATTCTTTAAACCATTTCAACAAAGAAAAGATGGTTTCACATATGTGGGCCGTTAAGCATACATCAAATAAGACCGAAGAAGCATGAAATGTCTAAAAAGTCCTCTGTTTTTTTCCAAACTTTGAAGCCTTCTCAATTAACAACCACACACACTCTCTCTCTCTCTCTTTGCCTGTTCTGATGTATAGAATTATTTTTATTACGTATATAAAAGAAAAAAGAAAATTCTGTGAAATTCACTCAACATTTGAATGCCAAGCTATACATATAGGAACATAACTTTGAATATTGTGTGTGGCCATAGGGAGGGTCAAGTTTGAAGCTTGGACATGAGACCGAATTGTCATGAAGAGTTGAAGACCATGAAATTCTAAAAAAATAATGGGAACTAATTAATTAAGGATTAATTAATGTATCAAGAATATTACAAGTAACATCCAAGCACATGCATGCAGTAATAAATTATAATTAATTAAGATTAATAGTCGCAAATGCAAAATATTCTTTTTGAAAAGTGTCTCTCTCATCAACTGAATTCTTTTATTGGTCTATTTTGACCGATTCGTCGGGGAAGAACAGTATGAAGAAGATCTTGTTAGTTCTGATTGGTCTATGTTTTAGTAAAAGACGCCCGCTTTATATATATATATATATATATATATATATATATATATAAACAAACATTGTGAGATGTAAAACAAAGTGGTCGATTGTTATAAAATTGATTTTGTTTTTGATCATTAATGAAATTAATTTGAGGAAAAAACTGGAACAAATAATTGAGATCAAACAAATGGTGAGAAGTAATGAGGTCAATCGTGTTTATAATTTTAGACTATTAGCGTCGGCTCTCTGACTAAAAACCAGAGATAATTGAGATCAAACTTATCAACATTATGATGGGCATTTCTTATTCCATTTGGCAATACTCTAGTGCATTAGGCACCCTGATATTAAGGGTGACATCTCCCATTAAACATTGTTAACTTGATTGTCAGTTGACTGGAAAAAAAATTATAGAAAGGACCCGAAAATAATTATAAATAGGTATTCTATAAGTAAATTAATGTTGATTAAATTCTCAAAATTACATATAAATGTCAAGAGTTTCGAAATTGTGCCACCTTTAACTTTAGGTGTCCAATGCGACTTTTGAAAAAAAAAATAGATATTTAACCCTATTCAAAATCCAGATTTAATTAATTTCTAGTGCTTTTGGGGTTTGATTCACGTTGTTTATTGGGTAAGGGGATGAAATAAAGCAACGGCCAAACAAAAAAGGCAATATGAAAAGTAAGATAGACGATTAATTAAAACTTAATCAAATCATAAACAAGGACATGAACCTAATTAATCAAGTGTTAGCGGCACGTGCTTGTCCGCGTAAACCTTGAAAACTTAAAAACACATCGTATTGTATTATTGTTCATTTCTTACAAATGAGAAGTGAAACAAAAAGGTTAATTTTGTCCTGAAGAGATCGATGATGGTGAATGTATAATTTCTATGAAAAAAATTATTTTTACAAATAATCCAACACTCTTTGTTTTCCAACAAGAATCTTTTATTGTAATTTAAAAAAAAAATCTCATATATCCTATCTCATTAATCTCGAAACTAATACTGTGTGTGTTTGGATAAGAGTTTAAAAAAGAATTTTTGAACAGCTTATGGAAAAGGGCTTTTAGAGAAAAGTTTATCCAAAAAAAATGATTTTGGATAAATGAATGTTTGGAAAGTTGTTACAAAAAGAGGTTTTGTAATTGAAAAATTACTAAAAAGAATATGTATGAGAGATAAGAGGGGAGAGAGGGTAAAAAAGAGAGAGGAAAGAGGAGAGAGGGTGGAGAAGATAGAAGAGAGATGAGAGATAGTGGAAAAGATAGAGGAGAGAGGGTATAAGAAAAAGTAAGGGTAAAATAGTAATTGAGTAGTTGAAAATGACTTTTACTATTCCAAAAGCTACTTTTACTAACTTATCTTAAACTATAATTTTATAGTATGGTTTGATCCAGAAGCCCGTTTGAACAAATATGGTTGTTTGTTTTAAAATTTCTCTAACCTAAGATTTGGGTCAGAAGTCCTTTTAAAACTACGGTCTGAGGATTTCCCAAACAGGCCCATAACAATAATGATAATGATACTTTTACTTTAATCACTATCATTGATTATTAAATGTTTGATTAAGCTAAGTTCTTAATTAATAATTTACGATTGTGTGGAGGATGCAAGTGGGCCCCAGGGTGGGAACATGGTGGGACAAGTGTGTCTTTTTTGTTATTTGAGATTTGGTCCACAAAGCAATCATATAAAGATCAAAGGGTTTTGATTGAATTCAAGATCTTAATTCGTCCATTTGGTTAAAAAAAAATTAAAAAGGTGCAATAGGCCTCAACTAACAAACTCTAGAAGAAGCTCTAATAGATTAATTAATAAATTATAACTACTTTTAAATATAAGGTTCTCTTTAACTAATTTACATGAAACAGTATATATATATTGGCTGTTCGTAATTAATATATAGAAAATTTGTGACACTTTTTTTCTAAAAAAATAACCTAACTATTTAATAATTAAAATTTATTGACCAGTAATAAAAAAATGATATAATAAATAGAGATTCGGTGTTATGGAAAAAAATTTAAGTTGGGACAGTTCAGTTTATAAATTATTTATGGGATTAAAAATAAAATAGAAGCATATTATATATTTTTCTCAACAGCATAGCTCAGATATTTGTATACTATTATATACATATATATATATATATATGTACCATACTAAAAGTATATGTACAAATATTACATGCTTGCATGATATTTCCTTTTTTGTCCCTATCATATATAATATATTTCTTATTTTCTTGGTGATACTTGAAGATTTTAGATTTTAGATTTGATGTTGGTAAGCGCCTTTAAGAATATATATATATATATAGATATATATAAATGAACAATATTATATACAATTCATTAAACTAATTCTTGGCCTCTCACATACTTGAAAATCAAACTAAAGGAGAGAATTTGGAATGAGGAATTGGAGAGTATTTTCTGGTTGTGTGGTTGGTCGGTCAGGCCATGAAGCATGACTCAGAATCTAGAAATGGTCAACCACCAACGTATATAACAAAATAAGCATTATTAGTTATTCATTATTATTTTAATTAGTGGGTATACAACTGCGATTTTTGTTTGCGCGTATAAAAAAAATTATTCTGTTTACGTGCTTCATAACCCTTGTCTCTCTCCTCTTTGATTTTGTTAATGCGTAAAACAAGTTATTAGTTATGGAGTATTATATATGCTTAATTATTCCATAATAAAATTCCTGTTAACTTCCCAATACTTTCTTGAAATTAATCACGACCTACGCTAAATATGACATGACTACGACCCATACCAACTTTTTTTATTTGTCTCTTTTTGTCTTTGTGGGCCACATGTCTCTCCACCTCAGCATTTTATTGCTTTGGAACTAATTAATTCAGCTTAGCGTTGAAGACGAGAAATTTCCAACGACATAATAACACTATTGCCAAATTTAATTTCTCGCACTTTTCGGCGGGTTTAATATTAACATGTCTTCATTTCTGTTCTTCCTCTTCTTCTTCCTTTTTTGCCCCTTTTGAAATTTGGTTACACACACAAACACACAACTAGGATCTTTCGGTGGCAGTATATATCAAACGTCATAGCTTAGTAGTTTAATCATTATGTGTGTGTGTGTGTGATAAGAAGCAGCCCAGAATTTACATGTAAATATGGCAGCTTGCGATGAAGGACCATTGATTAGAGACACGGCATTTAATTCTGTTTCAAGACTTGGTAGGCATTAATTACTTGAGGCTCATGTTGTGTATGAATAAGAAAATTTGTTAACAGTTTATTTGGTTTTCCTTTCATATTTAAATATTAGTTACACTTACGGACACACACATACACACTCTCTTTTTTATCTTTAATGTAAGAAATACTTAAATAATTTAAATAGATTAAAAAAATCAGATAAATTAATTAAACATAATAAATCTAATATGATCTTATAATAACTTAAAGTGTGAATAGCTGTTTGTATGTGTGTGTGTTTTTTTCTTGTGGGTGAATTGAATTATTATATAAAAAGTGATTACACCTAAAATTCTCAAAATCACTTATTAAAAAAATTATCCAAATAGAAATAACGATTAATCAATATCTTTTATAACCTGTGTCACTCATAAAAATTACGATCATTTAAAATTATAGTTGTTCACTACTAATCTAAACCAACTTTTAATTTATGTTAGTTAGGCATAAAGAGAGATGAACACCACTTTTTAGAATTTTAAATTTAAAATCAATATGGTTTGCGGCCAAAAGATTTGATTTCAATATTAGTCATATTTCTAGTAATCAATACATGATAATTAGTTGTAGTACTATGTAAGTCACTAATTCAATAAATATTACTTAACAACAATATTGAGATTTACATAATGCATGCAAAATGATCGATGAATGTCGAGGCTAATTGATGAACCAAGGGAAAAAAATTAAATTATATAGTCTGTATAATTTGAATGTGGTACAAAAAAGAGCACAACAATGTAACATTATGTGCTGAGATCTTTCAACGAATTTAATCAATAGAAAGATTAAATTAATGTTTTGCCGCCTAAACCAATAAATTAAGCTCATTTTGGCCGAATAACGAGTAATTACTGTTACGTACCGGGAATACAAGGGATTATTCTCTCTGCTTTCAATCCCATATATGCCCAAAGAATAACGAATTTTGATTAATTTATGTAATTAATGAATTAATTAATTTTGTCACTCCTCGTCCTCATGTGTTCTCTGTTCTGCATATTCACAGTTACAGTTGCCTAACGGCGTCGTTTCCGTTCTTCTTCAACCTCCAGCAAGTTGGCAATCACAGCTTCCGAAGAATCCTTCAGTAATTCCGACCAGTCCCTAAAAACCATCAAAACCCAAACCCGAATCAGACACAAGAACTCGCATTTGCTGTAAATTTAAATCGATACTCGTTGAATTTGAGAAACAATAAACAAGGAAAACGTACCCTGTGACAGGATCGAAGGTTAAACCCACAGTGTATTTCGCTTCTTCGAGTGCGTATCTGAACCTCCGAAGCTCCTTCGACGGACAAGTGCCATTGTCTCTGACCTGAAGCTGCGAGGGCTTAACGTCGAAGAAGATCGGAACAACTCGTTTCTTCGATTCCATCAGAAGAGCGAGCTCGTGAAGGCAGAAGTAAGAATCACAGTAGCGAGGGCTGAAGACGGCGACGCCGACCTTACAACCGAGGATGGCCTTGTCTATATGATCAAATAGCCGGTCGCCGGGTTTCATGTTCATACTATCGAGGAAGGACGGGACTCGCATGCCGGAGAGGTGGTTGTATATCAATCCGGCGACATTCTTCTTGGTGTCGATGCCACGGTGATTAATAAATACATCGCATGCCGGGCGGAGGATGTTGCCGTAGAGCTTGGCGGGAAGACGCTGCATGGCTTATCGCAGAAGGGATTTGTATGAAGACGACGACGATGGAGTAGGGGAGAGAGAGAGAGAGAGAGGGATCTGTTATTGTGCGTTGTTGTGAGGTTTTGTGACTTGATGGGGAAGGTAGAGAGATATGGGGAAGGGGAGAGGGGTTTTATAAAGAGGGAAAGCTTTGAAGTTTGAAGAAGGGATGTTCAGAAGGGGAAATTACAAGGCAAAGTTATTGACTACTTTGAAACGACAAAAAAGAGTAAAAAGGTTTGAATTTATTGACTACTTCTCTTTCTTTTTTTTTTTTTTTCCTTTTTTCCCCCTTCGTTTCTCCATTTAGAACTGTTCGTATTAGTCACTCCTTCCAACACGTCTTGCGCTGTGTTTTTTTTCCTTTTTATTTTTTTGGGTGTATAATTTTCATATATATATATAATATCACTCCCTCTTCATCTTCATGCTTTTGCTTCAATCTTTTCTGGAAATTTCAGAGCTGCTTCCTATTCCTAATCTACACCAAAATCTCTCTCTATAACACACACATCTTTTTTTTTTAAATCTTTGATTATATAGGTCATTATCACTAACTTTTCCCTTTTTTCTTCTTTTTTTTGTTTTTAGTTGTGAGTTTTAGGATTATCCATTCATATTTCTAAATTATTCACATCTATGAATTGAAAAGTCTATATATGTAGTGACACAAACACAAACATGTACAAACTATATATATGCATAGCATAGCATTGCTTTGCACATCTCTCTCTACCAAATGAATGCATAAATAAATTAAATAAGACCTAACTATATTTCAGTTTATTTGTCTGTGTATGTATGTATTTATGTATATATTGCAAAGTATGAATTTTAAAAGGTTTTTAAAGTAATAAATCACATAAAATTGGGGGGGGGGGAATTCTACAGTTTCATTTTTTTAACATATAATTTTTATTTATTTTGAAATTTTCAAGAACTTAATAGTAAAATGATCTCAGATAAACAACTTCAATTTGGTCATGTGTGGCAACCGGATGAATTCAAGGATAAGTCACAAATGGACTAATTTTTTAAATTATTATTACGAGTATCCATTAATATAAGTAAAAAACTTACGTCTATATGAACTGAAATGTCTATATATGTGCGTTATAAAAACAAACATGATCAATGTAAAGTATATATGTATATCCCATATACGATCTAATTAATTGGATTTAACATTTAATTTATAAATTAGATAATTTAAATCTGGCTGCTAATATAATTAAAAAACTTATTAGTATATGATAATAAATATTTTAATAAGTACTTTGTTAATATAACTCTTAATAAAAGAGTTCGTTATTAAGGGGGAAAAAATAGATGAGCTTTTAAATTTTACTATATATAAAAAAAAATCCCAAATTTTGGTATATATAGTTGCAAACTTGCTGCAGGTTAGGTTTGTTCAACACAAAGGAATGAAGACTGGTCATTTTCTTTGCACGTGCCTTTTCCCCTTGCACGCCATCTCAAAAATTTATTTTGATCAGTTTCCAACTTTCCATAATTCAGATGATATATTGTTCTGTCGTGGGCCCGGGAGCATATATATTAGAAAGTATTATGGATCTAATATATTATACTGTCAATTTTTTTTTTTATAATTTTTATAAACACCTTTTAAATTGCGAGGCTTTCTTTAATTTTAGTAAGATATCCAACTCACGCAATTTTTTTTGCATAAAATATATATTTTATATATTTGAAAATGTGAAAAAATACAAAACGCTCATTAATTTCTGCCCATTTATATATATATTGATTATTGACACACATTAAATGAAATTTTTTGTACATGACATGAAATTTTATATAAATAACACTGTTAAGCATCTTTCTTTTTTCTCCTTTTCGGAATTTCAAAAATGATGCTATTTTATATAGGTAACTAGGTAGGGATTAATAAATTATGGAAAAATAATAATAAAACACTTTTTGAAATTTAGAAAGATAAAAAAGTTTTCTAACTTTTAAAAATAATAGACTGGGTAGGAGGCCCAATTTATCATTTATAAATTTATGTACAGAGTTATAAATACTATTAACGAAGTTATAAACAGACTTTTATAAATTGGAAGTAAAAAATAAAATTATATTTTTTATAACTCTGTCAATAGTATTTATAACTTTTATAATAGTATTTATAATTTTATTAATAGTATTTATAACTCTGTCAATAGTATTTATAACTCTGTCAATAGTATCTATAATTCTATCAATAGTATTTATAATTTTTATAATAATATTTAGTCTCTGTATAAAAATTTATAAACGATTGATTGATTTAAAGGTTATTTTTATTTTTTTAAATTTTAAAAGTTTTATTTTGTATTTTTTTTATAAATCATCGTCCTTTTTCTTCACTAATCTCAAAAAAAATGAAAGTTGGACCAATAGGACACAACGACTCATGTCAGTACTCACGTGTTTTTACATTGTGTGCGTTAAACTTAAATTAAATTTTAAAAAGCTTAAACTTTTCTTTAAAAGTATATATTAAAATAAACAGTTATATTTATTTAAAAAATATATATTAAATTATAATTTAAAATTAAAATTAAATTTTAACATAATAAAAAAAATTATAAATTATTTAATTATTATTTTATTTTTTTATATTATTTTTTATCTCTTATATCTTTTCTCTGCCATCAGTTATCTTTCTTTTCTTATCTCTATTCTTATTTCTATATCAGCTCCACTTTCTGTCATATTCCATCTCTCATATTTTTAATAAAATTATATTTTTTTATTAATTTTTTAATTATAAAAATTTTTATAATAATAACTATCAAAACCCTCATTTATTTTAAAACTATTTTTTTTCATAAACTATTATCTAAAAGTATTTTTATTTTATAAATTATTTTCGAAACTTTTATCCAAACCAGCCCATTATCTTATGGAACTTCCTTAAATAATTTTTTTACTGAAATTTAAATACTAATTTAATAAATTTTAAAAATTTGTTTCTTATTTTTCTTTGAGATATATATGAGTAGTTAATTTTAATTTTTTCATTTATTAAAGCTATACTATCTGAATACAGTAAATTACTCATTAACTTATTTGTGGTCAGCATATTATAAGGGATATGCTTATTTTCATTTTAAACTAAAATTAAGAACTTAGTATCAAGTTCATAATTTGAAATACATGAAATTCTTTGATAAAATTATTTTGATTTTAGTATTAAGTTGGGCACAAATTTGAAATACAATAAATTCTCTGATAAAAAAGAAATACATCAAATTCAAAGTGTGAATTAGAACTTATAAATGATCAATAAAGCAACGGCAATATGATCATTATTGTTCTAATTCTGTTTGTTTAAAGGCGATAAAAACTTTTTCTAGAGCCATTACCAACAATGTAGACACGTTTCACAAGTATCTGCCGTAACTTTTTTCTTTTTGGCCCAGTTGGGTCAAATCAGGTAATATTTACTTAAAGTTAGGGACGAGATTATAAAACAATTATTTGTTTTTACAGTTTTAAGAACAATGCAGCATTAAATTTATCGTATTACTTCTTTGATATAAATACTAATTCATTTTTTAAATAGATTAAAAAATTAAATTAATTAATTATAACTAAATCTAACATGGATGAATTTATAAACTATATTTTTTAATCTATCTAAATTAGTTAATTTATTTTTATATTAGTTATGATTAATTAATTTAATTATTCTCTTTATTTAATTATCATCAAATAATAATTAGTTGCATAATTAAGAAATTAAACATGCTCAGAAGACGAAGAAGCTAAGGGCTTGAATCCTTTATTTGTTCTCTTTGTTTTTATTAATGAAGTGACAGTTGATGACCTATTCACGTTGTTGATACTATTAATCACGCCTGGTGATTCAATTCAACCAACCATTCCATATATATAAATGAACGCATGGAGATGTAACTTTTTTCTTTCCCTTTTCTGATTCAGCGAATACTATACAGATTTAGGGAATCTATATTAATTAATGGTGGTTCATAGATATCTAATCAAGAGATTAAAAAAAGCACGTGAGGTTGGCTTCTTTCGAGATTTGACTCGTTAAACGTTTCCGATGTGGGCTTCGTCTTCTAGTGTGTTGTAGAGCTTTCTCATCACACAGAAAATTCTGTCGCTGCAATAATTCATATCCACGCTCTTTCTCTTTTTGCCATAATTAACAAATCTTTTTTTTTTTATATATATCATTATCTAATCAGGTAATATTCAAATATTATCTTATCTAATTAGATGTAACGCACCCAAATCTCATATTTTGATCCTTTTAAATTGTACTCCATCCTATTTTAAACATAACAGATAGTAGTTAAAACTCAAAAGGGATATCTTTTGATTATAAATATAATATCACTTTAATTTAGCTTGTCTATTAAAGTTATATTTTTTTTAAAATTTTCTCTATTAATAATTACACATATTAAGAGAGTTTTATCAAAAAAATATTTTTTAATACAAATGATTAAAATGACTATTTTATAAAAAATAATACATATTTTTTTATAAATAATTAACTAATTTTTCATAATATTTATAAATTATAAATTATTTATTTAATTTTTACATTTAGGATTAGATTGGATGAAGTAATGGTTGAATTTTTTTTAATTTTTTAATTTTTATAATTAACCCTCTTATCATTAATTAATCCATCCATTATTTCATTAACATGATGTATCATTTTAGGGAAAAAATATTTGTACATTACCTAAATTATATTGGGAGTTGCTGTAAATATAACTGAAAAATTAAGAGAATTATCTCACAAAATAAAGTTAAAAAACTGCGGGGCCAAAAAAATGCAGTAATGTAAAGTTTAGCATATAAATATGTTGTACTCGTAATATATAAATATATCACTATGTTAATGAATAATCGGGTGAAAACACTGTCTTTTGTATTAAAATCCTTCATGTTTTCTTCCAAAAATTATGAAATAGATATAAATGCAAACAGAGACACCTTAATTATGCTAACCAAGTTAAGTTTGAGAGATTGAACAGGACTTGATAGTTTAATCAATTGAAGAGACTTTGATGGATGGTGTATATGATTATTTTATGGGCAAACTTAAACTATCAACCACATAAAAAATTATTATTATACGAGTATTATATTAATTTATATTATTAGAAAGAGTTTGAGTGATATCTATTTAGAAAAAAATAGTAGAGAATCGTTCGAGATAATTTAGACACATATAAAAAAGGCCATTGGATGCGCCTGTAAGGATGATGGATCAAGTGTTATAGAGTAATGTAAAAATAAATAGATAAAGATCAAAGTCAATGCTTAACAGGGTTATTGAGAGGAACCTCTTAATTAATAATTTATTTAAATATTTAATTTTTTATAGAGCACAACAATAGTATACCATCTATATAATCAAACTCACTTAGCGGAATATGACTCCCTATTATTGTTGTATTGTATTAATTTCTATTAGCATATACATATGAGATCCAGCTCTATCGTAATCAGTTTTGAATCCTAGGGCTTTGTTTTCATTGTTTTGATCTATTGGAAAGTACAAAGCAGAAGCTTTGAGAGGGTCAAAGAATTTGAATTTGAAAGTCTTTGTCCCAAAACAAAAACCAAAAAAGAAAAGAATTTGAAAGTCAGGCGACTGTTCAACATACACTTAAACTCACGTTAACTTCATTAATTATTATTGATCACATTCAAGCATTTAAATTGTCACTGTAACAATCCCATATATAATAATAATAATAATTAATAATAATAATAATAAAAAAACACTTTTGGATCGATATTGAGAAGAGTATATAATATAAGTCATTTTCTTGTTAATTTATGTCACAGCTGATTAATTATAAGTAGTCAAATATTTGTGTGTGTGTGTGTGTATATGGTTGTTTGTTTGACCGTACCGTTAAATTATGATATTTGGAATAGTGAATGTAATTTACAACTATTTCTAATTAAGCTCGATCAATTGAAATCAAAGTCTTCGCTACTATCTTAGACCACACCAGTCACCTATCGATCAAGCCTGTGACTAGGGTAAAATTAATTAAAAAAAATTCCTCCACATTCTTTTGCGTTAACTGTACTCATTCCCTTTCTTATGACAACAACATTTTTTTCTTAAAAAATTGAGTGTTAAATATAATTAAAGGTATCCTTAAAGTTTTTATTTTTTCTAATAAATGTATTTTCTAAAATTTGAATTTATATTTTTTTCCATATAAAAATAAAGCCCCTTACTATCACACCTTAACTAATAAAATGTTAGTTGTTGAGTGGTAAATATATTCCCATGTTTGAAGGTTAAGCGTAATGAATAGTCTTCGTTCAAAATGCGACATTATTCACTTGTAATAAATATATACGAAGCGATGCGTGGAGAGAAAGCAACGAAATAATCAAACATTTCAAACTCGTACGTACGAATTTTCTTCCAACAAAGATTCGTCATTAAATTCCTTATTTCGCTTCATGCAAGACTTCAAAGCCGAAGAAGAAGAAGAAAGTGAAATAAGCGAATTTTGGTGGCTGTAAAGAGACAAAATATAATATACGACAATTCTTTATGGCGCTAATTAAACTCATATTATATCTCAAGTGTGATTTAGACGAACCAAAAATAAGAAAAAAAGAAAAGTAAGGAGGATCTTGGTGATTAAGATATAGAGTTTTCAGAATTTTCAGTTCCGACGAAAAATCTAATCAACATAAGAACCCGTATATATAAAGTTTATATTTATCACATTTGATTAAGAATAGTGACATACTTTTTTCATAATTTTATTAATTAGTCCCGTTTAAATTTTTTTAATATCTCAAAGGAGAAAAAGTAAACAATATTAATATTCTGTTAATTCTGACTATATCACACTAATTAATACTCCTTGATTCAAAAATTACATCCCACCACCCTTTTATTTGAATATATATATTGTAAAAGATAATAAAAGTTACTACCTCTGGTTATAATTATAGGATCCAGTTAACTTTTTTTATATATCTATAACAAAATTAATTATAACTAATATAATAGCTGATTGATTAATTTAAGTAAATTGAACAGTATATAATATGAATTCATATTGAGGGGTTGGATTTGATTATAATTAATTTATTTGGTTTCCTAGATCTATCTAATTAAAAAAGTTAACTTGATCTTATAATTAGGATCGAAAAGAGTATATCATATGACTATTTATCAAAAAAGTTATACACCATATTACTACATTTTTATCCTCAATAATATACCAAAGTCATTAAGTAATTATATTTTTGGAAAAGTATATACCGTGCAAAAAATAAATTTAATAAAAAGGAACTGGTGTAACTTTATAAATTAGAAAAACATGTGTATCGGCTACAAGTCAGCAAACTTTTTAAAAGAATTGTATTTTTTTTTACCAACAAAAACATTCATATATTCATGTGTGACAAATTCTAGATTGAAAGTTTCAAAGTTCAGACTAGTTGATACAAAAATGGTTAGCAATTGTTCGTTAAGATTGCTTTCATTGAGAACAATACAATTCAAATCACACAATGGATTTAAATCTTAAATTTCATGTAAACATCTTATTGGCAGATAACTTATAAGTACTTCAATGATTTTTATTTATTTATTTTTTGCAATCATGAGCCAAGCTAGTTGACTCTTGCACTCTTGGCTAATTGTCGTTTTATTTGGGCTTGAGCCTTCTTTGGGCCGCTTAATATTGAGCCCAATGGTTTCAGATATCCTTAACCATTCGTTTGGGCTCATAATTTTCCTTTTTTTACTTTCTCAGTCCAATATGAAAGAAAATGTGCAGTACCCATTAATATGTATCTGGGCCCATATCTGTATGAAGATCATTAACTCATATAGCAGATCTGTTTAAGGTACAAAGAAAGAGACATTTTCTGTATTCATACGAATACAAATTCGAAAACTAAATCCTTTCCACTTGTACTTTATATGCACAGAGTTGTATTCTCTTGACCATAGTCTCTAGTATAATTGTTGAGCGTAAATTAGTAAATTACGCTCTGGCCTTCGCTTCCATTGTACAGACGTAGCTCCTTTTCTTGTTCTTTTGGTGGAAACCAACCGCAGACACAGAAAAGAACATGCAAAGTTGAAAATGGACAACACAGGGACAAAGGCCAGTTAATAGGCACAACATTCCCAGAGTCTGACAAAGCTCAAGTTAAGCAAGGTAAAAACTACTTTTGACTAATATAGAATTAGTTTAATAATATAAAGTTTTATCAGATCTCTGAGTCTCGTGTACGATTTCTAAAAAATATACTTGGGAGTATAGCCACAAATCCTAAAACCAGATACCTAGTAATAGGATATAGTAAATACTTTGTAGATTTGCCTTTTCTTATACGTGGAACAAACTCAGAGAACAATCCTTCACCCTCCAATTGAATATTGTCTTGCAAAGGAATGTTCTTAACCGTGAAAACTCAATAGCATAGCTGCTACATGTACAGAACAAGACCAAGACCAAGAAAAACCAGTGGAATCGAAAGTGTTTGCAAAGGAGGAAGAAGACCAGCACACAGCTAATTAACGTTTCTCACCCACTTAGACACAAAAGTATCTCCTCCTCATCATTAAATGAGTCGCTGCATGGGAACACAAACAAAAGAGATCAAAGTCAAACCTTCCGGTTGGTACATTGCAAAACGTTTATATATATATGGCTAAAAGAAAACGAGCATGTGATAAATATTTGTTATTATTATTATTATTATTATTTTTATAATTAATAGATCTGATTTCCAAAACTACAACATGGGTGGATTCTTAAGAAAACCACCCAAATTAACGAGTCAATCACTCTGTGGGCGCAGTCTATTAATAATATTCACGTTTACATTTTTCCCTAACCACTTTGCAAAATTGTATTACGGCTTGAGACGGGGAGTTCATTATCTTATATCATACAAAAACTAACTCAATCAGATCACACTATCAATCTATCACACACACACACATCATGCTACTGTGTGTGCATCGAATTACATTATACCTTTCTTTTCGATCGGCCCTGTATGTATTTGTATAGAATTCCAGATCATCATCATCATCAGATCATATTCATCATACATAATTTATAAATATTACGCATTATATTTCTAAAACTTTCATAAATATATTAATATATATGTTAATGGTTTTGTCTCTTTTTTCTTTATTTAATTCATGATTTATATTTTCCAGTAATGAAAATATATTTATATAATTATCTATCAATAAAATTTGTATCAAATTATACTATTATATTCCCAAACCTAAATAAGTATTATTCATGTTTTGGATTATGTACAATGGGAGCTTGTTTTTAGTTTTACACACACAAACATATTGATATTGATTTTACAGAAGCCTCATCATTCATAACTTGTAAACAATATAACTCATTTCAAATTTCGCACAAAATATAAATGAGGTCTACTTTTACTTTTATATATTCTTAATATAAGAGTTAGATAACTAATTTGGTTAGATTAAAGAATTTAATTATGTTACTTATTTGTAATAAATATGGTTTAATTTTTCTAAAATGTCATATTTCATTATGATTACCCTTGTATAGAAATTACTTAATGTATGTAATCAATAGGGATACTTTAAAAAAAATATATAAATTTAGGGGACAAAGTATATTAGGATATTATATTTAGGATTAAATCTAACCCCCTAACTATCTCTTATACTAATGATCAGAGGGAGTACTTAATTACATATATACTACCTCGGTTCTTAATATAGGACCTAATTGAGAAGCTGATATTAGTTTCAAATATAATACATATTTTCTATATTTATCAATTTTTTTTAAATTATCCTTATTGATACTCTCCTCAACAATAATCAAGTAAGAGAGGGAGGGAGAGAAGGAGTTAAGGAAGATAATTAGGATATTTTAGAAAAAAATATGTTATATTAACTAATTTAACTAACTTCCTTAATCTAATCAAATTAGTTAAATGAGTGATATATTAAGGACAAGAGTTGTACAAACTATATATAATATTAAAGTTTTTATAACATCACAATTATTTTTAGTATTATCAGTTTAATCATATCTTAGAGTTAGTTTAATTTGTATATATATAAGTAGTGTCCAATGATCTGAAAATAAACAAACAAGTAGGCAACAAAATGCATGCTCTCCTTATAGAGAGTTTGCTATTGAAGAGTACAATATTAATCAGAAAACTTGATGAGAAAACATTGATTTAAGGACTTGCTACTCACAAGGAATTGAAATATTACAACGATGGTTCAAAGCCTAAAGCCCTGAACTAGCCAAAATTTAGCTACTTATAGCTTTAACCCGATATTTTTTTTTGCCCATCCGATTCACCGGAGCTTTGCCCTGACTACATCCGGATCCGACCAGCGTCGCGTACCTGGCTATGGTGGGTGAGTCTCCCAACGGGAATTTTCTGCGTACGCCAAGGCTCGAACTCGAGACCTCGCTTAAGCGATACCGAGCCGCTTATCACTCGGACCAACCCCCATTGGTAACCCGACATTATTTGTTAGCGAGAAAGCTTCTAATAAACCCAAACCGAACTGAACTGAGGAACTTATGAATACATAAACAGAAGCATTGGCATATACGGTGGCCAAACTCATGCACTGATTTCTTCGTACAAGTTGCTCATCACCGCATTTGAAGCTTTACGTAACAGCTCCGACCAGTCACTGAAATCAATATCAACCCCACCATATTATCAACCCCACCAAGTTGCAAATCAAAGAAGTTTTATGTCAATACTATAGCGTTTACTTCTCCTTCCAATTGGACCTTTTATATGAATGATTGTTGTTTTCTTATTATTTAAAATGTTTACTATTGAGTGATTTGGCTTCTCTGCAAATTAAAACAAATCATCGACAAATCAATGCGTGTTTGTCTCTTCTTTTAGTTTGATCTCCTTGAAACTCAAGGACACAGAGGTACGAGCCTATAGAACACAGAACAGATCCTGTTTAAGTAAGGTCATACTATAGATGATCTATCAATGATTTAAGTACGAACCTATAGTTTTTAATTTGATCTATAGATGATTTATATTAATATGATCTATCTGTAGAGAAGTCATACTATATTGTTCACGTGAACAATATAGTTCAAGTTTGATAATATGGTGGGGATGATTTATAGGAATAGATTATATTAAAGAAGAAATCAATCAACCCCACCGTACAAATCATTCCATTGCTTATGCTTTCAAAACAGACCCTTAAAACATTCCATTCCATTAATTGCTTATATGTTTTCAAAACATTTTGAATTCTTTCTGTATAATGCATATGAAACTGTTTTGGTTTAATATCGATTTGTTCCCGTTTTGGTTTAATATCGATTTGTTCCCTACCTTTCATATATAAACTTACCTAGCTACAGCACCTAAAACTCCCATGAGATTGTAGGGAATGAATCTTCTGAAGTCGAGAATCAATGGATTTCCTAAAATTTGCTTTTTTAAAGAAAAGATCGAAGGATTTTATGTTTTATAAAACAATCATAATTAAAATGGTGAAACTATAAAAAAAATGAAAACTTAATAGAAATTCATGGGTCTCAACTTCAGAAGGATTCATTCGGGAGATTGTCATCAAGTGCTCTACAATTAATTATGAAAGGCTATTTAACATCTCAACCCTTCATCATCAAAGGGAAAAAAATGAGGTAAGTTATAAGATTGAAAGTCATTAATTGGTAATTGGATATATCGATCGAAGAAAGACAAGATTAAAACTAAAACTAAAAGAGAGAGGGAAAGAAAATATATATAACATACTCTTTGGAGGAGTCGAAGGACAGCCCCACAGTGGATTTAGCTTCTTCAATTGCCAAATTAAAATTCTTCATCAGATCTCTCTGGGAACAACTCAATATTACACTCTCCTTAACCTGAAGCTGCGATGGCTTCACATCATAGAAAATCGGAACGATTCGTTTCTTTGATTCCACGAGAAGTGAGAGCTCATGGAGACAGTAATAGGAATCACAATAATGAGGCGAAAAGACAGTAACCCCAACCTTACAACCTCGTATAGATTTATCAATGGTGTCCAACAACCTATCTCCAGGTTTCAGATTTTCAACGTCCAAGAACGGCTTGCATCCTTGCTGCCTCAGATGGTCGTACAGCAAGCGAACCACCGTACGTCTCGTGTCAACCCTACGGTGGTTTATGAACACGTCGCATGCAGGCACAGCAACGTTGTGCCAAATTTTTGCATGCAATCCCATGTTCTTCAAACAAGTTAGCCTGTGTCTATATACCTAGCTAACTACTGAACTAGGTTTGCCTTTTCTGTCTCTAGTTTTGTGAGCATGCATGGTTATGCGACGCTATATATTGAGGGAAAATGATGAAAAAGTCAGACCTGGGAAGATACCTAGTACTTGATCAACTTTTGAATATATGCATTTGGCGATCGATGTAGGGTTGACTTGCTGGCTTGGAATATCTTGTTCTTAAAAAACTTCTAAATATTTTGTCCGTTCTTATTATTTTAGTGGTGTCATCTCTTTAGATTGGAATTATGTAAATTTATTAATTTCATATAGTTTATTTCATGCTCGTTTCTTGGCCTAATCGAACACATGCATTCAAAAATTAATTTGTAGCCAGATATGAATGTGATGTTCGTATATTATGCGCACAATAATATAATGGATAGGCCGATTAATCTCCCGACCGAAGTCATTTTCACGGCTTATAGTGCTTCCAGCACTACTAATTAAGTTCTCCGTTGCTTCTTTTTCCCTACTATATACTTATAATTACGACTAACTAAATATTAATTTAATTCGTAGGTTCATTTATTGGATGTGTGGATGTGGAAAGAAATAAGAAAATAGTCCATATAGTTTTATGAGCACTTGGATGTAAGTTTAACAGCTTTATGTTAATGTCATTAAACATATGGACTAAACAATAATGCATTAAAAATATAATGACTACAATCAAAATTTGTTAAAAAGATCAATAAAAAAATTTAGACTTTATAGTTTTATAAGGAATTAGATCTGAATTTAATGACTGTTGATTTTAGATATTATATTTTTAATAAATCTTGATTTTAATTCCTATACTTAACAATATTGAAACTTATATCTAAATCCCTGTGAAACTATAAGAACTAATAACGTTTTGGATAGAATAGACTATAGGGATCAAAACCATTGCATTGCATTGTATTAAACTGCAGGAGTAGAATGGGATTGAACCAAGCGAATCATAAGGTTTTGATGTTAGGATATGGTAATCGAATAACTTTATATGTAAGCTTTATGTCCAAAAACATCTCTTTAAGGATACCCAATAAGTTATTTGTTTATCCATAAAGTTCCCGAAATGTTAACTTCTTATTATAATATTCCCCTATAAAATAGAATGCTGAATTGAAAAAGCAGTTATAATATATCATTGTAATTCTTGTACTGGGGTCTGCATCGTCCCTCCTTTTTGATCAAAATAATTTACTCCTACTTTTACTTTATTGCTCATTATTACTTCCTTCGTCTCCAAATATATTAAGTCCAAATGTTCACCTTCTTTTTTTGCTCTAGCTTTCGTCACAATTATGTAATTAATAGTAATGCTAATTGGGACACCCAAGTTAGTGCTCTTGTTTGTGTATATTTAAAAAAGAGTGAATCTTGTAAATGGGAAAAGGTAGTTGTTGTCTTTGAAAGAAGACAGAGGCAATCAATAATATTCAATATAAGATGGTTGATTTTACGCAACAAAACGCGGTATACATAATAACACATAGCTATGAGCCTCTGACTTGATATGAATTGCTTTTGTTTAAAATTGGTCCAATACCATTTTCATTTTATAAACTCTTCATTAGTCATAGATTGGGACAATCAAAGAGATAAATCAATATAATGATAGACTCACTTTTTAAGTCAAGATTCAGAACTACAATTTTTTTTTTTAAATTAGACGTACAACACATTTAAAGGGAATGAAATTGGTGCCTAGGGTTGAAATTATGGTTTTCTTTTGGCCTGAGTTGAAATTATAGTTTGAAACCTTGAATTTTCCACGATTTATTCCGCAAAACTTGAGGTTTCCCATTAAAGGCTGTAGGAGATAGAAGGAGCTATATATATATATATGATGGACACAAGACACATTGTGCGAGTCTTTAGTACGAGTAGATCTTAATTTGATGTAATTCTAACATAATACGAGTACGGTAAGCACCATTTTTTACGTGCATCATGGAACATTTTTATGTAGTCTTTCAAAGGAACTTAATTTCAAATGCAAACAAGGTATTGAAAAATAAATTAGTCAATACATCAATCAATCAAGATAATAATTCAAGAGTTAATAGTTTAAATTAGGGTCAGAACGGTCATTTAAAATATATAATTTAATTACAAGTAAATAGTATACATATATAAACAATCACATAATTCTATAAAATATAATTAAGAAAGAACAAATATGATGAATTGTTATTTTTACCTCTTTTCATTCAAAATAATGTTATTTTAAGCTCAATAATAAAAAAAATTATATAAAATCTAACACAGTTAACTGATCTACAACTCTTAACTGAACCGGTTAGAGAATTGATTCTTCCATTTGACTAGTCAGCTCAAATTAAGTTTTCATATGTACCATACATATAATAATAAGTGCTTATCTTCTGCATTAGACTTAAAAACGATGTAACTAAGACTTTCTACGTCGGCAATCATAAAAACAGAGACATAGGTGGGTTTTGATGATGTAGAAAATCCTTTCGTAATTTAACTCGTTATATTAAAAGTTAATTAACTATTATTTTAGGATATTTGGAAGAAATATAAATATAGAATTAAATTTTTTTATGCTTTTATCATGTAAGAGTGGGCCAAAAAGCTATATTTCCTCTCTCTCTCTCTCTACACGCACATGAATCTTTGTCATTAGTTTTGATTTTTCACATGTTTGACGTATACTAACATGGTATAGGGAAAGAAATATATAATTATGGAATTAAAAATTTAGACACTTCCATAGAAGACTGGACAAACAAACAATATATATAGACATATATATTTAAATCATTTGTCATTAGTTCAATCATATATGAATTTTATGATAATCTGAACCGATCATGAATTTTGCTAACAAACAAAAAAATTGCGGCCATTGGTTTCAACCATCTTTGAGACATAAATAAATATTTATCAAAATAATTTGATGAAACCTGATGCCACGTTTCTACAACGTAGCTGCCATATTTCATCTTAGCAGCTCAATATATATTTTATCACACAGTTTAATTTGCTTCTTCTCTCTCTCTCTCTCTCTTTTTTTTTTTTTTACTTTACGTTTCTTTATTTCCTTTTGAAGAATTAACAATATTCTCTTTAACGAGAGCCGTATAACTATATATAAAAATCAATCAAACTTCCAAAAAATGAAATAGCCCTCAATCCTTAATAAAAGCCACTTCAATAAATAAATTGAACTATAAAGTATATTTTATATTAAGGATTAAGGAATATTATTTTAATTTTGAATACATTAATATTAAAATGTATTACTCTCCCAAATTTTAAATATAAGACATGAGTAATTGACTAATTTATAAAAAATAAAAAATTGGTTAAATTTATAATTATATTGCTATTTTTATGTAAAAAATGAGTTTAAGTTTTGTTTTATAAAAAAAATACTCCTCTTAAGGGTATGAAATATAGGAAACAAAAAGGGTAAAAAAAAGTGTGAAATTAAGTAGAATAATTTGGGGAAAAAATAAATGAGGAAGATAAAAATGAGTAAAGTTCTACATGGAATACCAAAACAAATCTATTAAGTAGATTTTTTTTTGATACAATATTAAGTAAAATTTTGAAGTTTGATATTAAACTTAACTGCGACTTTTGCGGTCCTTAGGAGACGATAATCAAATTCTTTTGCCGTTTCGTGCCGTAAGCGATTAAGTCATAATGGTAAAAATAATATTTGTACATGATTTTCCAAAAATGTAATTAAACTATTCCTGGTCGACATGAAAGATTAATTAATTAACTGCGGCTTGATTTTCAGTTTCAGGTTTTCCCATAAATTTAGACTTGTTTGACCAAATTAAAAAATGTTTATCAATAATGATGCAGACGCCTATCTTACGTATTCTGCTAAGTCATTGCTTATTTCATTGCTTATAGTAGTTTGGATCCTCTATATTCATATAAAAAAAATTATATTTAGGAAAAACACAGAGAGAGAAAGGGGTGAATATTATAAGATATAGATTAAATAAAATATTCTTTTATAAGTATATGTTTCTTACTATTAAAGATACATTCTGTTACTGTTCAATAATAAATATAAATAATTTTTTTAATAAGAATTTAAATATGAGTTTGTCATATTGTAATTGTATTGAATTAGCTAGCTAGTTTTTTTTTTACTAAATATAAAACTATTTATTGAATTTATGAATTTTTGAACCTAAGAATTTATTATGAATGGAAATCAATCAAATCATTCAATCTAATGAATGGAATTTCTTACTAAATTTAACTTCCTTAAAGAGGCGGGTGTTGTCTTTTCTAACGTTTCATTATCAAAAAAGGAACAGAAGCTAGCATGCTAACCATATTGACATGACATGAGCAGTTGATTTATTCCACAGGCGACATCCCACACACATAATAGTAGTTCAAAACTTCAACCAACAGAAATTGAGATCGGTGATTGAATGGATGAAGATAGTAATTTAAATATTAGTGGTGGAGTGGTAGTTAAACTGGAATAATGTAAATTAATCAACAAATAAAAAGACTTATAATAAAGATTCAAGTGATAATACTTCGTCTAATCTTAAATATAAAAACTAATTGAAGGGTTTAATTTAATCCTAAATATAAAACATCAATATATTATATCCCTTAAATTTATAATTTTTTTAGAATATATATATTAATTATATATATTAAAAAATTTTCATCTAAGGATAATCTGATGAAAGATAATATATTAGAAAAATCAAACTATATTTGTCATAAAAAATTAACATAATTAACTTTCTTAATCTACATAAATTAATCATTTAACTCTTATATTAAATATTAGGTATAGTATTTAAATAAAAATAGTATATTAATCAACAAGTACGTGAAACATTAGTGATTCATGCAGAAATCTTACATATAGTATAATATAACAGAGTTATTGAATCACAAATATGATCAAATGCTACGTTTTTTTAACCAAGTCTCTGTAGCTGCACAAGTTTCTTTCTCTCTGTTTTTTTTTTTTTGCCTTTGCGTGTTCCTAATTCTAGCCGGCATGTATGTATGGGCTTGAATGCAATTCTGGTAAGGCCCAAAGTACAAGGTCGAATTTCGCATTCTCAAATGGGCTCTGGCCCAACCTTCTTATAGATATGGACTGAGAAAGGGCCCTGGTTTCTGTTCAAGGTTTTGAATTTGAATCCAACAGCCGGCGGCTTCCCCACAATATATAAGTATTCCCCTTATAATATTTTCTTGATGAATAAATTATCACTACTTGATAACAATTTTGTTGACTATTTTGATATTTAAAAATGTATTTAATTATTATTTATTTGATTACATCCAAGTATGATTAAATTAATAAATTTGGAATAAAAAACCATTTAGAAAAAACACTGTTAGAAGTAAAGCATTATTTACAATATTATCCAAGAATTATATCCAGAAATGAGTAAGATTCTATAATAATATTCAATCAATAAGACTGAACTTATAGTAGGACAAAGGCGGTGTGATCAAAAGAAGTTTGATTTAATTCTCACCAATGATCTTGTTACAAACAAAATACTAGTAGTAATGATAGCAATAGTGATAAATTATCCGAATTAAAAAAATATATATTGTTTAAATTTTAAAGATCACGTTAAGTAGATTTAAGTTTATAGACAACAATAGGCAATACACCTCATCTCACGAAAACTACAACCTCATAATCACTGGAAAGCTTCATTGAAGGGGGAGAAGATTTTAATGAGTTTGATTAAAAAAAATAAACAAGGGAGGTTATACAATTTCAATAGACAGAATATATAAACAAAAAGAGTAATAAAAATTAATTAAAAGCTTTTAACTCTTCTTCAATATTCTTTTAAATCTAACTCATTAGAATCTCTCTTCTCTTCCAACCAAACGTAGAGCCTCATGTCGATATGGATGCTCTCTTCGTGTCTCAACCTCGAACAAGTTCATAAGCACTGCGTCCGACGCCTTCCTTACCAGCTCCGACCAATCCCTGAAACATCCATATATATTCTCAATCTATCATTAGCTAAATCGAACATTAATTTTACTAATCGAACTAATGCACTCAGTTCCAAGTCCAGCTGAGAGTGTGGATGGAATTTGATTATGTTAGAAGAAAAGAAAGTGACGAATTTACCCATTGAGGGGATCGAAGGAGATTCCTGGAATACATTTAGCTTCTTCCAATGCTGAACTAAACCTTCGAAGCTGTTCATGATCGAATCTTGTGGTGGTGGGCTTAACCTGAAGCTGCGAGGGCTTGATGTTGTAGAAAACTGGGACAACTCTTTTCTTGGACTCCATGAAAAGAGCAAGCTCGTGCAGACAGAAGAAGGAATCACAGTAAGTAGGAGAGAAGACAGTGACCCCAACCTTACACTCACCTATCGCCTTCTCTATATGATCCAACAACCTATCTCCTGGTTTCATGTTCTTCGTATCTAAGAACGTTCTCACTCTCACCATCCTCAGATTCTCGTACAGCAACCCTACTATGGTTCTTGCTGTGTCTATCTTCCTGTGGCTCAAGAACACGTCGCATACTGTTCGCGCAATCCTAGGGCGCTGTTTCACCCCTAAGAATGATCTCTGCATGGCTGCAGGACTGGCCATTGTAATCAAGTTTCGGTTTTTCTGGTTTGTTAGTGGTGTGCCTTGATTTATACGTGTTTAAAGTTTGTTTCTAACCGACGTAAAAGACACGTCTATTTTGTTTTGTTTCTTCTTGTTTTTGGGTTGGTCTATGTAAATGTTGACGAATGACTACATTGAATACCTGATCCTTTATGTTCCTGCACATATATTTTTATAGAAACTCACCAAAATCAGTATATATTTTTAGGTTCAAAGAGTACAGGGACTCACAAATTGATCATCAATCAAATTTTTATATTAGAAACAAGATTTAAACTGTAATATTATGAATTATGAATTAAGTCCATACCAATTTGAACTAACTTTTGTTGGCTTCTACAATATATTCTACTCTTGTGACAGAAATGATTTTGGTTAATTAGTTTAATTAATCGCTGTGTCGGGGTTACACTGCTGATGATCCTTTGGACACTTTCGTTGTCATCGAATATTCTGTCGGCCGTCGTCAAGTCAAAAAGTTGGCTTTAACATCGATTATGTCTATTCCAGAATATCGAAAATTGTTTTTTTATGTAAGTGGGGTCGATTCTTTCTTTTCGTGCATGCTGCGTCTATAAAAGGTAATTCGCAGAGTTTTGCATGAATTAATCTGAAAGAGTCACAAGACTAGAACAAAATTTATATGAAACTCTTTTAATCAGATATGCACAATTAGCAAGCCTTATAAAGCCATCAATGTATTTATTTATGGGGAAAAAAAATTCTTTATTATGGAAAATATTATTATTACATGATCGTGAATTCCTTCATATATAAATCAAAGCTTGAAAATGACTTTTAAACAGAAAACTTTCCTCTTCAGAGCTAGAATCAGCTTCTTAATTTCCTATTCATCGGGTTGTTATATATATATATATATATTGCTTTTTTCTTGCATTCAAGTTCTTTTATAAAGCATTCCTGAATACTGACATTCTAGACATAAAAATCGATATAAAACTTTAATCAGTCGGTAGGATGACTATCCAATTAAAATATAGTTGATACGACCACAAAGCCATTAACCCTAATCCCCGTCAACATAACCGCGTTAAGAATTTGCTACAAATATTTTTATGTTATTCTAAAAGAAAGATCATAATATTTTTATGTTATAGTTACTTTATTTTGTATGTGCGATCTGTTATATATATATATATATATATATCGTTTTTTTTACTGCATTATACGTAATATAAAAAGTGAACCGAATAATGCCGCATGTTGGTTACGCAATTCTTTATATTAATTGATCAATTTATGATATATTGCTCACACTTAAAAAATAATTTAAAGAATATTCAGATAAACTTTTTATTAATCGATAAATAATGTTAGAGATGTTATATTAGATTCAATTCGTAAGTAGTTTTGTTTTTAATCATTCTGAATCTTCTTAATCTTTGAAACATCACAATGGATCCATTAATTGATTAGAGAGCAAAAATAGGAAGAAATTAAAAATGAAGAATCATATTATTCGTAATTTCGTATAAGGGTAACATGCTCATACAACTATTCATACTCCATAACAGGAAAAAGCATTCCAAGTCATCACGTCACTTCCAAGCTTGTCGGAATTCGAGTCTTGTGATTTTTGTGGTATTTTTGGGCCAAAAAAATTGCGAATGATCATTTGAAGTCCATCAAAATGGGTGCTTAGTCCATGACGGAACTTTTCATTTGCGACTGGGCTCAAGCCCAATTATGAAGTTTTTTTTTTGGTTGCCCACCCGGTTCACCGGAGCTTTGCCCCGACTACATCCAGATCCGACCCGCGTCGCGCACCTGGCTATGGTGGGTGAGTCTCCCAACGGAGATTTTCTGTGTACGCCAAGGCTCGAACTCGAGACCTCGCTTAAGCGATACCGAGCCGCTTACCACTCGGACTAACAATGTTTACTCGTCTCATCTACAGCTACGGGCTTGTAATGTGACCCAGACCATTTTTTTCTGGGTATATCGGCATATGAGGGGGAAAAACTAAAAATAATGTTTCCCTGTAAGCTATTCCTTACAAGTCCCTGTAAGCCATATCGTAAGTGTTTTGTAGGAGTACTCTTTTAATAGATAACTTTATAAATTTTTTGTAAACGTTTTTTTGTTTTAAAGCTAAGTCTTGTCCTTAATAAAGACCAGTATTAAATATGCTTAAATTTTTGTATATAAAAAAAACTAAAAATAATGTTGCTTTGTACCAATCATTTGAGAGATTGATGGGAAGAAAAAAAAGACGAGGTTGGTCAAACTGCTTGTGGATTTATCGAACTTTTTAATATTTCTGGCCTTTACAATTTTTCTAGTTAAAAGGATTACTAAATTAAGGGTTCACTAATAAAGTTTGACACAATTATTAGTAGATAATTGAGTCATTTAAATATAATATTTTAAGTTCGAATTAGGCCATGCATATAAAAAAAAATTTATTGGGAGAGACAAAACTCACTTTAGTAATCTTTATACATCGGGAAAATTAACCCCAAGCTATCAGTTAATGAGTACTGTCTGATTTTTATAAAAAATAAATTAAGAGTTAAGATACATACGGCACCTCGAAGTATTTTTCAAGTGCACACAATCTTAATTTTTTTTGTGGTGCAATTTTACTCTTAATGTATTAAAAATGGAATGATCTCATCTTTAGCTTATTAAATATGTCTTAAATTAATAAAAAAATTTAAACTTTACCTTTATTAATTAACTATGTTTCGGAGAAAAGAAAAATATGAATAGTCACCCTTAAACATTAATTATATAGGTAAAATTAATAAATAAATATTAATACATCTTCAAGTGACTTTTATTAAGGGTTAAAGAATCCTTTGTAGAAGTTGACTTATAATAGAGAGAAAAATTTATTCATTTATAAAATTTTTAATATAGTATCTATTTAATTAATTTAATTAGATTAAATAAATTAATTAAGTTGATTAATATGATAATTTTTTTTCTAAAATACCCTAATTATTTTCTTTAAATCACCCCCTCTATCTTTTACTTGATTATTGTTGAAAGAGTATAATTTAAAAAAAATAATAAATATAATAAATATATCTTGTATTTATGATTAAGATCAATTATCTAATTAAATCATATATTAAATATTAGAAAAATATCACATATCTAAAGCTCATATAGCTAAACTTATTTATTTTTTTATATTGGAAAAAAAAATAGGCGTTTATATTTTAGAAAAATATTATATTTTATTATTATCGTTACTCCCATATATATTCATCTCTATCTCTAAAAAAGGATCCCTAGGATCAAACCTTATTTCATGGTATTTACATGGTATATTTAAAAAAAAACTAAATAAACACGTGTAGTGTGTAGGCAGGCGCAGGGGAGGTGAAATGAACGTGGATTGCTGCTATAAAACCAGAGGGGCTATAATAATTGAAGGTCACATGTATAAATATATAATTTTGTGGGGGCCGATTGAGAAATGCTTGGCATGTTGCTATAGAAGGGAATATCAGAATAAAGCTATTGAATTTGGTATGAACAACTCATTCGTAACCCCACAAATATTTGCATATTGCTCATAACAACAGCTTCTATCTTCTTTTCCAGCTCACAGTTATAAGCCCTACAGCTGTTTCGCAGTTGGCATCCGATCCGATGTTCCCACGTTTTTTAAACGCATATCTCATTCATTGATGACTTTTTCCATTAACATTACAAGAGGGCTATTTATTTATCTTCACGCTCCTACAATTAATATCTAAAATATTTTCTGAGTTACATTTAACGTGTGAAGTATATTTTTATGTGATTCTAAGCTTTTAAACTATTTTTTATATTTTGATATTATATGTATTAAAAAATATTTTAAGATAGGTAGCTTACCTAAAAAAAATATTTCAGAGTACTGAATATATTATAAAATATTAGATATATTTAAAAAATATTTTAAAATATTAGATATACTTAAACAAAATATCACCTCAACTCAATTATCTATTCATAAACTTGCTAACATCTTCTTGACGTTTGTGAAATTGAGGGGAAGTTCGTTTTTCGTTTCGAAAATAAAAGGTGAATATATATATATATATAGAGAGAGAGAGAGAGAGAGAGAATAGAATATTTGTGAAAACTTCAACCGACTAGTTTGACCTAAAAGAGTTACATTCGCCAAAATTTCAGTAAACTTCCTGTTGGTGTACTTTTGGATATTGACAACCAACCCTCATCCTCCACTAATCACAATTAGGATTATAAAAGCGATTTCCTAACCCCGTTCATCCGGCTGTATATACACCGACAATCCAAGTGGCATTAAGTTATATTTAAATTTAAATTGATAAACTAATCAAACGAATGTTTAGTGAGAGCCTAGTATATATACCCCATCACCAATACAGTTAAGGAATTATCTACGCTAAAAAGGAGAATTATAAACTTAAAAACTCGATATTTAATAATAAAATTTAATAAATAACATTAAAAGAAGTATATATGCCCTATAAATAAAAATAATAAAAATGATGATCGGTATAGCATAAATAAATAATTTTTATTAATAGTGATTGAATCTAACAAAAAAAATTATCTTGCTGATACAAAAAACTTGTTTTTAGTTGATAATATTTAAATTTAATCTAATAATATCTCAATATAATATAATAATATATTTAAAAAGTATCTGACAGTATTTATAAAGGACATTAGTTATTCAAGTATTTTTTCAAGTAAATAGTTATTCTAATATTTAAGGGTTATTTTGTAATTATAAAAAAAATTAAGATGTAACCTTACATGTTTAAATGAGAATGACCGTTATCATGCGTACGAAGCCATTCTTCTTCTTAATTCATTTATCAACTCAAGATCGTAGATTTTTCTTTTGTTGCCCCTACGCATAAATTCACAACAAATACTTTAGTGAAATGTTATTGAATTTCATTATAATTTAAGTTATTTAATTTTTTATATGAGTGAAAAATATTAAAGTAATTCATAATTAATATACAAGACTTTTTAAGTAATATAAATGATTTTTTTTTTAGCGCGAACGAATCTGCCCGAAACGAAGGTCGGGAAGGCAATTAATTATTTATTAATCAATAGATAAAGTAATTTAGGAGAATTTATTCGAGTAAAGATTAAAATCAGATATTATCCATAGACCACTTTTAATCATCTGAAAGCAACATATGTAACAATCACTCTATTTATCACGGTCCACTGTTTTATGGCAGACATGTGACAAACCTCGTAATCAATAAAGAAGGAAAATCAACGGGTAAGCGGTTTGATATCACTTAAACGAAATATTTAGTTTGATTTTTAGTATATGTAGAAAATTTCTGTTAAAAGATTTACCCACTATAACTAAATGCGTGACACGAGTTAAATCTAGATATAATCGGGGTAAAAAAATTATGATAAACCGTAGGTAATAAAAAAAAATTAAGGAAGGAAAAAAGAAGAAGCTTCTATTAGTTTTTTTGCCTTTTTCCAAAGTACCATCTCTCGAAAACTTGTGGTCCACAGATTGAAAGCTAACCAGGAACCACCAAGTATGCATGAGTTCAGATATTTTAATTTCATAATTATAATTTATTTTTATACAATATAATTAAAACAAGTAGTATTAAAAGGAGCCACACTTATATAAAAAGAAATTATATTCATCATGTCCAGATCTTTAATTATACTTTTGTTATTTGTATTAATTTTTTTAGTTTAAGTTAAATAAACATATTAAAAAAATATGATACATGATAAGAGGAGATTGTAAAATTTTGAAGAAATAAAGGTAAGGAATATAATATAATTTTTTTATTAAAAATATTCTAAATCTAATTTATTTAATAAATTAAATTTTGATTCGATTTCTCTCCACACTCAATCTGCATTGTAAGACCGACTTAGAAAATTCAGTTACAGGTTACCACCACGTTTGCGAGAAGAAATTAAAGCATCAATAATTAGAGCCTTTTTCATCTTCCTCATCAAAGACAAAAAACCTAAAGTGCTTCTCTGATCTCGCTTTCTCTCTCTAATGACAGTAAAATCACTCACACTCATGACCAAAGGAGTTAGAGACAACTATGAGATATATATATATATATATATATATATATATATATATATATATATTTATTTTTACTATGTTGCATGTGGAATCCTATAATATCCAGATTTACACTCCAAGGTGAGCAAAGCTGCATTTAAGCATCTTCCTGCTCTCTCTCTCTCTCTCTCTGAGGTCTCACCGTCCCAAGTCCAGCTGAGACCCGATGCTATGATGGCCACGTTCCGCAACATCACAGCTTGCACTACCCAACACTCAAACTAAAAGCTTTTCTTAATGTTCACGGACAATAAGTGAGCATTCCTTCTTGTGCAGTGAAGATTATGCTCTGACACTCTCTGCTCACCCTCATGGATTCCAAGGCTCTTCTCGATTATGCTCTGTTTCAGCTCACCCCAACAAGAACTAGGTGAGCCTTCAATCTGGTTTCCTCCTTGGACACCTAAATTTGTGTTTGCTTTCCTGTGTCGCCTTCGTCTTGTTCTCCAATTCATTTGTATTGCGTGTATGTTTGTAGATGTGAGCTGGTGGTGTTTTCTGAGGGTGCTCATGAGAAAATAGCTTCTGGGCTATTCGATCCTTTTGTTTCTCACCTGAAATTCGCTAAAGACGAGATCTCCAAGGGGGGATACTCGATTAAGCTGAGACCACCCACCTTCCCTGCACTTTGGTTCTCCAAAGCCACATTTGAGAGGTGATAGTCGCTTGATGTGGAAATTTACTTGGCAATTTTGATGTTTCTTAATGATGGCATTTGAACATACTATTATACTCATTAATGCTTGCATACATAATGGATTTTTTACTCAAATAGCGAGAACCTGCAGTTTCTTTCTGTGCAATAGGATTGAATCTGCAAATGGGATGCCTGCTAACTTCTCGAATAAATGTCTGAATGCGTGTGATAACTCTTATTTGAGAATTAAATTTGGTGCCGGGGATTCCTTTTGGACTCCTTTTCTCTGTACTAACAATTCAGCTGCGTCGAATCAGTGGGTTCATTGACTGGAATATAGATCTCGATTAATAACTTTTTTATGATGTGGATCATGGAATTAGTTTATTTGGTTTTGTGGACTAGAACATAAGTTTATTGGGTCATTTTTGTAGGCTGCAGGCCTAGAAAATGGATAAGATTCTAAAAGGTGAGGACAGAGAAAGGAAGCTGTAGGATTTTTTGTTTAGAATTTAGGATCTTCTGCATTTTCCCCTGCACAAGCCCCTCTGCTCCTCTAAGTAGCATTTGTATAGATCGAACGTACAGATTTGTTGAGCTGATTTTGCTTCTTTCATTGTTTTTTTCCTGGTTTTCAGCTTCTCTCTTCTCATTTTTATTTCCCCTCGCATTACAGATTTGTGCGCTTTGTCAGCACACCGGCTATTTTGGAGAGGTTTGCCAGCATTGAAAAGGAAATCCTGCAGACTGAAAACTCATATGAGGCTAACAAGTTATCAATGTCTAATGCAACTTTAGATGAAGGTATAGACACTTTGTTTTAATCGATATCTGTATCATCAATGTGAATATAAAATATGAAATTTATAATAAGCTACTGCATTATGAAATTTATAAATACTAATGTTTTAAAGTTTGTTATGAAATGGAATTTTTATTAATAATTTTCCCTCATTTCTCTGTTCTGTGTAAATCCCTGCATTTTCTGGAGAATTGACGATGTAAATAATATTCTGAACACTTCCTTCACTTAATTAATCACCGCTTTAGTTATTTTCTACTAATTTCTGTGGTGTACCAGGAATCGTGCCACAATCCAATGGCAATGCCAGGAGGTTAAGTGATTCTTCAAAGGTATTTTATCTAATAAAAATTCACTCAAATTTACTTTAAACATCTCCCGACCAAATTAATTTATGCCTTGTTTTTGTATCAGCTAAATGGTGAACTTGAAGGTTATGAAAACAAAGAAGAGGAAAACTCAAAGTATCTTCCTATCTTTGTATCTAATTTCTGCCAATTAAATTATCTCAATTTGTTCGCAAGTTCATATGATTAGGACTAACACATTCAGTTTCCATAATGATAAGGATGTCTCTACAACGTGTGTTGGAGTCCCGAATGGTACTGCTCCGGAAAGAGCAAGCGATGGCTTATGCACGCGGCCTCGTTGCTGGATTTGAAATTGATAATATCGATGATCTCATATGCTTTGCAAATGCATTTGGAGCATCCCGTTTGAGGTAAGAACTGGAGATATTTAAGTTATCAGCTTTTGCTTGTAAACCATAAAGTGCAATACTGTGGTAAAATGTACATTAATGCATTCTCTTAAGTGAGGACAGAGATAGATATTGATGTAGGACTTGTCATTCAAGTGAATCTTTGTCTATCTTTCTCTTCAGATGACATTGTTATGCGACTCCTCAAAGCAGTGGATCCAAATCTGGATTTTATCCAATCAAGTGATCATATGAATTGTCAAATAATAGCCAGATTCTCTCTTCTTTTTTTTCCTTTTTGTTGAGATTGTCAAGTTCCTATTTGCTTAACATACCATCTTACTGTTAATTCTTGTCATCTTTGATGGTCAATGCTGGACCTTGAAAATCTATATTTTTTTTCCTTTGGAGAACAAACTTTTCCATCTTTTTATTAATTTGCTTTCCCTATATTCACTGATTTCAAAAATCATTTTGTCAAAATTGACTCAACTTTTCAGATCACAAAAATTACATTTCTTTTCCAGATGAGTAGGGATCCCAACCCATGGCGGTTCAATGCAGGTCCTCTCATTCATTCAAAGTCTATAAATTATAGGTTTGAGGACCACTTCATGCAACTTTTTATTCAGAGATTCCTTTAAACTAAACTCCCTTCAAATGGCTCCTCACTTTCTTCATATTAACTAAATGCCATCCTGCCTATGTAGAATACATGTATATCAGATAGAAATTTTCATACCGTGAAACTTCTTCCTCTAATTAAGATATGCTACATCACTTAAAACTCGTATCCATCATCTCTATGGAAAATCTTTCCCCTAATTGGCATAAACCTTCAGTTCATTTTGAGGTTGAATCTAAATCTTAGTGTATATATTATGTATAGGGAAGCATGTATTGGTTTTAAGGAACTATGGAAGAAAAAGCATGGAGATGACCTTTGGATAAAGGAAGTTGCTGCCATGCAGTCATGCTTACCACCAGCACTCTCGTTTTCTGGATCATCAGGAATTATTCTAGCAAATGAAATTCCTACCCCTGATCAGAACAAGATTGATAATTCTCTTTCTGCTAGTGATGACACATCAAACTCTTCCAGTTCAAACAGAAAAGAAGGTATTATTTTATTCTTTTTTGAATTTTCCAACGTTAGTTATATCATAGATAATGGAAAGTATAGAAACTTCAGTGATCTGAGTTGAATCTCACTATTTAACATCCGATAATTCCCGTTTCCTAATCTTGCCCTTTCTATGCTTATCTGTATTCTTTTCTTGTGCACAACTGCTTATCTTTATGATTTTTTATTGTATTTTCTTTATTGTCACTCAGCTGTGGACTGTAGTCTTATTGCGTTCCTAAATCAAAACATTTCTAGAATGTCAGACATTTGTACAAAACTCAATTTTGCGTAATGAAAGGCAACCTATTTGTAGTGAATTATGGAATCAGCGTTTTTTTCCAGCAACCACACTGTCGTTTTCTCACAATTTCGAAGAAACCTTAGTTTGTCTAATGGATGCTATATGCAGATGACAAATCGCTTCCTTCAGATAAGGTACCATCACATCCTGCAAATGTTCAGATGCCATATCCATGGCCATACAATGTACCTCCATTCATGTACAATCTTCAAGGTCCTATGCAGCAAGTTCCTCCATATCCAGGATATCCTTTGGCTAATATGCAGTCTGGTTCTCCATACCTTCGAAGAAATATGCCTTGGCCTTCCAACATGGAGAATTCTGGCGTTTATCTACCTAGGCAGTCTAATTCTCAGAAGAAGAAGTCTTTGGCAACTAGAAAAGAGAGATCTCTTTACAACCAAGAATCGGAAGATTTAGAAGACCAGCAGACGGAGTCCAGTGAACCTGATTCCAGCGGTGAAACGAATTCAGATGAGGAGCCAGACTCAAAGCATTCCCTGAAGGATGATTCAAAGAAGAAAAGGCACAGAAGAAGATCTGGAACTGTTGTAATTCGCAATATCAACTACATCACTCCGAATAAGAAAAATGGAAATGAGGGTAAAGCCTCTGATGAATCATCATCCTCAGATGATGATGATGTCATTGATGAAGAAAATATTAAACAGAAGGTCAATTTTGCGCTTGAATCATTGCAGAAGGTACATAAGTTTGATACACATGGTAATAAGAAAAAAGGAGTGGCCCAATCAAATGTTGAAAATATGAGCGATGCACCTGATGGAGGGAAGACAAATGAGAACTGGGCTGCTTTCCAGAATCTTTTGAAGATAGATGAGGATACTGGCAATGATGCAGCAGAAAGGCTGCAGCCAATTGATGTTCAGGCTGACCAAGTTCTGGTAAGAAATTCGGAAGAAAGAATGTCGTTTGCTGCTGATCCATCTCATGACTTGGAATTCAAAAAAGTTCCAAAGCACATGAAAGTCCCAAATGACTCCTTTATTGTAACTCAGAGAGATGGAGGAAATGAAAGTAGAGCTAAGTTTGATGATTATGTAGACAGCCGTACTCCAATTCGAAAAAGTAGGGACAACATGGGTGAGGAGATTATGTTTTCACATAGGTCTGAAGAATCTGGAAACATTGGTTATTCATCATCTACTTATGTTTCTAATTCTTCAGTTAACAAGTTCAAAAATGCAGAAGATTGGTTTGTGGCTGATCATTCAGAGAACACTAGGAGCCCCGAAACTGCAATTCTCCCAGCAGTGTTTGACGGTGATCGTATTTTATCATCTGTGGATTCCCATGCTGAAAGAAGAAGTGGAAGCACTCCAGTTGATGATTCATTCATGATACAGGGTCAATTGGCTGATCATGATCAACCTAATTCCCAGTGGAAGACTGACTTTGACATAGCTGCAGATCTAAATTCAGCTAGCAAGCTGGAAAATGACCGAGATGTTTCACAAAGTAAACGTGAATTGTCGAAGAACCAGGAGCCGAATGACCTTTGTGTAGTTCTCCAACGGGATGCTGGATCAGACCCTGTTGAGGCCTTATGGACAATGGACTATGGAATTGACTTTTCATACACAGAAACTGATAGAAGATCCTCTGTTGATGATTTACACAATGAAGTGAACAAAAATCTTCCGGATGTCCGTCCCAAGAAAGTTGACAAAAACAAAGTTCCTGGAACAAGGAATTCAGCACGAGAAGAAAAGACTAGAGTTTCGCGTGGATCCCTTGGAAGGGGCAAGCCTGAAATCATGTCTAGGACCAAAAAGCCATCGACTATAAACAGGCCCATAGTTCATAAGAGCAAACTGGAACAGGTAGAGTTCAATCTGTAGTTGCATTTTTACTTGCTGACATTTTACATATTGACACCATTTTTTTGGTTCATAGTGAGTGTTCTTAACAATGATCTATAATATAATCTATGGTGGTGATCAGGAAGAAGAAATGAGGAAGAGGATGGAAGAACTGTTGGTCGAACGGCAGAGGAGAATCGCAGAAAGAACCGCGGCTAGGGGCCTTGCTCGAGCAACATCAAAGAAAGACCAAGTTGAAAATAAAATAGCAAGAGTGTCGTCCACCAGAAGTGACAAGAACAGGACTCGGTCCATGAAGGAGATGAACAAGATAAGTTCTGTCAAAGTCACAGCAGTTTAGCTAATGTATTAGTTCTTCATACCATTAAATATACTGTGTCATCGTGTCATTGATACTTATTCGTTATTCATATCAGAGGATGTTTTATACTGAAAAGTGCAACTTTCACCCGAGAGAGGCTTAATTTGGTGAAGTACAAGGTCGATTTAAATTATCATAGGTTTTATTTATTCTCGTGTATTATCATGGGACGATAAAGGTTATGCTGTGAAACAGATGTATACCAACATTGTTGAGTCCGAAGCTTCTGCAATTTCATTGTTCTCTGTATCAAACCTTGTATATCTTTGTTCTTTGGGTGCAAATATCTGTAAAATAAATGCTCCATGGTGTTTGTTTTTATGCAAATAAAGAATATACCTGGTATATATTGATATTGGTTGACTTTTACTTTTGGTGAACAATGTCAAATGCCATAACCTATTGGTGGCTTTTTTTTTTTAAGTATATGTATCTCCTGGTGAAAGTAATCATATTCAAAATATTATAGGGAATTAGATGTGAGAATTTTTTCTTATAAGAATTTAAATTTTAATTCACCACGTTATGAGAAATTAGCTTATTTTGCCAAATCTAACTCCCTAGGGTCTATTGATGGCTTTTGTTCAAGGTATAACTAATAACCGTGGACAAGCAGTCCCTGGCCTAAATATAGTGCTTGCTTGGATGACATTAAAACCAAAATTTTAGAAGCGTTTCTAACCCAAACTTTAATTTAGAAAAATCTCAAAACAAACAATCATATTTATCTAGAAGAGCTTTTATACTAAATCAGAGGTTTAGATAAGTTACTGGGAATAACTTTTGGAACAGTAAAAGAGCTTATGGATTACTTAATTATTATTTTAACCCTACTTTTTCAAACAATCTCTCTCCTCTCTCTCCTCTTTTTTTCTCGCTTCCGGATCACCCTCATTGCTCAGTTGCCTCCAACATCTTCTCTTCCATAAACTATCGTTCGTGGTTTGGAGAAAATACTACGTCAGTCTTCACCTCTGTCAGTCATTGCTACTCTCTCTGATGGTCGACTGTGGAGGAGGGATAGAGGAGGGAAGAAGAGGAAACAGTGGAGAGCAGAATATTTGGTTGGAAGAAGAGAGAAGATGAATATGATGAATGAACAGTGATGACGGATTTTTTTTATCTCATATATTTTTTAGTAAATTATCAATAACAAAAGTCCTTATGGTAATAATCATCTAAATACTCATTTATTCAGAATTATTTTTCTTCTCATAAACTCTTTTCTAAAAGTTATTTTTTAAAAACTATTATAAACATTTTTCTAAAAGTCTATACAAACGGGCTCATAGTTAAGTAGGCTTGAAGGAGTAAAATACAATATTATGGATTATATAGCTCTTTCTTTTTTGGTGGGAAAAAAGAAAATGTCAAAAGAGAATATAGTGGGACCGGACAGGAATGCTTATTCCTTACATTTTGGAACCAAACGGCTGCGATTTATTTTCAAAAAAAAAAAATGTAAAAGTAATTTTTCTACCCTAGTTTATTATTAGGGGGGGAAACAGGCCAGGCCAGGCCTGTTATGTAACAATCTAACCTGAGCCTGGCCTATAGCCTGTTGTAGGCTAATTTTCTCGTATAAGCCTGACCTGTTAATATGCCTAACCTGACCTGAAGCCTGTTAAAATAGTCTGTTTTATAATTATATTTGCAGGCCTTCATAACAGGCTTCTGTAACAGGCCTTCGTAATAGGCCCCAAAACAGGCTTTTGTAACACCCTCTAATATTCTTTTTTTATATTATATTTTAAAAAACTATAGGCCTTCTAACAGGCCCAGGCCACCTCACAGGCTTGACAGACTTCTTACAGAGCCTAAGCCTGGCCTATTAAATAAAACAGGCTTCTATACAGGCTTGAACCTGTGTAATTTTTAAAACAGGTCAGGCCAAACCAGGCCCCTGACAGGCCGCCTGACCTGTTTCCACCCCTATTTATTATAATTAAAGAAAATTATTATGAAGTCTCAAAGAAAGGATTTAATAATTATTAAAAAGTCTTAAATAACATAAATTTATTATCAATTATAATTAAATATCTTGTTTAGAATTTTATAGTAATTCTCTCGTATAATTATAATATTAAGTGATCTCAATTCATTAAAATTTATTTTTAAATAACTACCTGAGATCTAATATTACTGTATGTGTATTAGATTCAAGCATTATTGTAGAGTCTAATTTAGAGTGGTATTTCTAGTATTCATATATTATATAATATAAAATTTCTAACAAAGCGTATTATTTATGAGCCAACTCATATTACATATGAGTACATGATAATACTTCCCTATTAAATGATTTTCAATAAAAAATTATGAACATCCAATTATATATTAAATTTAATTCTTCGATCACTTTTAATTAATACCATAATTTCTGAAGTTGCATCAATTAATTGTCACATACGATTTCACATATGAATACAAGTATCCTTCGTGGTAACAAGAAGTAGTGCTTTCCAAGTCGCATATTGACTCTGAATTATATCAATGAAAAAACAGAGAAAGAAAAAAACTGTGGGGTTGTTAATACTAGTCAATTCACATTAGAAATTCTTAGAACACTTTTAATAATTAGAGCATGAGATTATTAGGAAACAAAAATAAAATGGTTAATTAGGTTAGGTACGTAAGAGATCAATCATATACCAAACTCATGAGAAAGAATAATTTGTTGAAACTGATGAAGACAAATTTTCTTAAATTTAGAACATTCGTCGCCATGTAATCAAAAGTTTTCTGTTTAATTAGCACATTAACCTCTTGATGTTCACTAATTAACAGCATTAACGAAACTACAACTAATCCCTCCTAATGCACTCGTTAACCTTATATCCCTTTCCTCTTTCTTTCTTTCTCCTTGGCTTTCTCCCATTTCTGAAAGTTCCCTTCTCAAATTCTCCACTTTCTAATTCAACTTCACCATTAATTAATACATGGTGTAGCGTCTTGATATATAATATTATATATATATATAGCCTTAATTTACACCAACATTTTTTCTTGAACTTCCGTATTCCACAAGCAGCTTTGAAGATTTCTATTCCCAATAATTAATTATTGTTTGCCATTTTTTTTTGTTTTGAAAGGGTTTTGATCTCTTCAAAATTCAAAGCAACTTTCCAGAATGATTACACGCGTTTTGTGAACATAGGGGTCTGCAACTCCCAACTACTTCTTCTTCTCTTTTTTATTATTTTTTGTTTTACTCAAATTAATATAAAAGGTTTAGGATATTCATGGCTACCATGGGTTTCTGTGGCTTGAGGCCATTGTTCCAGCGACGAAGCAAAACATTTGCTTTTGAGGTAAGATTCTGACTTTTCCTCTTTTCTCTCTGTTCTTATCCCTATGAGACAACATGACCCAGTAATACTCTTCCACGTTAATTCGGATAGAATCAGCCTTTAATAATATCGCCAAATTAATAGAGGTCATCTTTATTCAGATCAAATTTTTGGGATTTCTGATACCGCTTAATTGCTCTCAAACATGGGTATCGTTATTATGATTGCTATTTTTCACGATAACATGGAGTCCGTCAATTTCAAGCTTTCAGTTTCCTCGAAAACTGTAACTGTTGTATGTGGTGTCATTTGTATTTTGCTTTCAGTAATCAATCAAATTAATTATCTCTAAATAAATTCTGTGATATATATATACACGCGCGCGCGGTGATATATATGTTTATCAGATATAATTTCATGTGCAGGCAATGAAAGGCCAAAGCATGCCGAGGAATAATACGATGCCAACGAAAGTAAAGAAAAAAAGAAGAGAGGAGTCAATGAAGAGTTCAGTTGTGAGTAAAGACCAAATGGTTCTTATGATGGATCTCCAAAAGAAGATCTTCGCCTTCAGGGACATCTTGGACCTCCCTCCTTCTGATACCTCTGCTTCATTACACGAGGTGTGTGTGTGTGTGTGTGTGTGTGTGTATTATTGTATTGTCCCTTGTAGTTTATCTTACACGTGTCAAATGATGATGATGCATCAGCTGGTGATTAAGACCCTGGAGAATCTGCAAAGGCTTTACCCAGAGGTGATACCAGGGAATGAAGTGTCAGAGATTAAGAACAAGTTTATTGATGAGGTTAATTAATTTATATCTTAATGTGAATTTATATCATATATATATATAGCAGAATATACTGACATATACAACTACGACATGAATTATTTGCGCAGCGTTTAGCCTACTTTTGCAAGGCTTTGAAGTCTCTTGGAGAGTCATGGCTTGTGAATAATAATAATGATTCTATGGACAATAAGTTCAATAATTTTGAGTTCCCTTCATGTAAAGACGGCAGCAATATGCAGCAACTGAGTGAAGCTTTAATGGCGACACTGAATCATTTGATTAAGATAGCGAGTGACAAGTTTGAGGTGATGAATCAAGAGAAAGAGTTGAGATACAGTTCATCGTTTACGGATAGTAACTACTCTTGCAGCTCGCCGCCCATCACACCAACTTCGGTTCTTCCTCAAGAGATCAAGTGTTCTTATTCTCCTTACAGACATAATCGTAGGAATAATGGAGAAAGCCCACCCAGAACTTCATCGGCTTCATTATCATCTTCTTCTTCTTCTTCATCATCAACACTTCTCTGGTCTCTCAGACTTCATGCTGTAGGAAAGTTGAGTCCTCTTGACATCAAGCGCTTGTTCTTCCACATGCCACAACCTAACATAAATAGTGATAATGTGGAAGTGGATAGTAAATCTGAAAATGACAGTTCAGAGGATCTTGATTTTCATATGGACTCATCCGAGGAATCTGTTTTAGATGCTCCAAATGATCATACAAAGTCCGATGAACCTCAAGCAGAAACACCTCTTCCAATTACCCATTCACCTTCACCGCCTCCACCTCCTCCACCACCAATGGTCGTGGAAACACCCCTGCCACCTCCTCCTCCTTCATCAGCACCTAACTCGCAGCAAAATGCAGCAACGACCAATCTGACACCACCTCCGCCGCCTCTTCCTCTGCGGCCAGGTTCAGCTCCACCGCCCCCGCCACCCGTGCTCCCACCAGGAGGCAGAGTTCCGGTGCCACCAGGAAATGGAGGTGCTCCTCCTCCGCCACCTCCAGGTGGCGCAGGCAGGTGCCTTCGTCCCAAAGTGACAACTAAGTTGAAAAGATCGTCACACATAGTCAATCTGTATCGAACTCTCAAGGGAAAAGTGGAAGGGTCGAGCTTGGATGGCAAATCATGTGGTGAGAGAAGGAGTAGAATTGAGCAAAGCACCGCCTCCGGAGGAAAACAAGGCATGGCCCAAGCTCTTGCAGAGATGACCAGAAGGTAATCATATTTTAGACTTTTCACGATTTTTATATTTTATTTATTTAAAATTGTGATCTTAGTTAAAATTGTTTTTGATAGAGCTTTAATGAAAGGAAATATCTAATTAACCTGTTTAATTACTCTTCTGATTAGATCATCTTACTTCCAACAAATAGAAGAAGACGTTCGGAAGTACTCAAAACAAATCTCAGACATGAGATCTTCAATATCTAATTTCAAGACGAATGATATGATGGAGTTGGCCCACTTCCACAAAGTTGTTGAATCTGTACTTGAGAATCTAACGGATGAATCACAGGTCAGTTCAGTATATCAAATATTTCTGATACATATTAGTTCTTTTATGAGTAATTATGAGAATGGTGAATGAATTTTAATGGCCGCGTAGGTGTTGTCACGATTTGAAGGCTTCCCCACGAAGAAGTTGGAAGCTATAAGAATGGCTGCGGCGCTATACAATAAGTTAAATTCAATAGTTTCAGATCTTCAAAATTGGAACACAGTGCTTCCCTCGAATCAGTTTCTGGACAAGGTTGAACGTTATTTCAACAAGGTGATAGATTCAACATATATATATATATATCTTCAAACTAACTAGTTGACTAAATACAACAACATAATACATTGGTGATGCTAAGCTAGCTCATTAGTTAATTAATGAATTGCAGATAAAGACAGAAATGGATGCATTGGAGCGGACCAAAGAGGAAGAGTGCAAAAAATTTAAGAGTCACAACATCGAATTCGACTTCACCATTCTCATAAAAATCAAGGAAGCAATGGTGGATGTTTCCTCCCACTGCATGGAGTTAGTGCTAATGGTATGTATGATTAAATATTAATATGTTATAGATATATGAAGAGTTTAATTTATCATAACTTTGGGCTTGATAACATGAACAGGAGAGGCGTGAAGATTCAGGATCATCAAAGTGTAAAAATGGGAATAATGGAATAATGTTATGGAGGGCTTTTCAATTCGTATTTAGGGTTTATACTTTTGCGGGTGGACAAGATGATCGAGCAGACAGGCTGACCAGAGAACTAGCTCGAGAAATAGAAAGCAGCCCCATCAACGCATGATGTTATTTATTGAGAGAGGCTTCATTTAAATTCAATTTAGCATGCAGACTTTCTAAAAATAAACACCATATATATCTTTTATATATACTTGATATATATATTATATACTATAAAGTATAAACAGAAGTTGGTGAGGTTGTTGCTGCAATATATGCGCACCCATCACAGAATCCCTTTTTTCCATTGTAGTTTCTGAAGGAGATTCATCATTAATAATTAGTTATGATTTAGATTACGGAATTACAATAATTTCCTGTACTGGAAGCACGAAGCTTAAACCTGCAGCTTCACTTCTTAATTTGTCGTCTGACGTAGGATTCATTTATTTATAATCATGATTTATCTCTTTTAATTTAAAATTTGCTTCATTTATTTCCCTCCCCTTGTTTGGCTCATTGGAGGGGAGGGAAATTTTTTTAAAATTTTCCCTCCCCCCTCCAACTTTACTTCCCCTCCAAAATTAGGGGAATTTAGAGGGGAAGTGATATATTATTATTTTATAATATTAATATACCCATAATTTTTTTAATATCCTAATATTATTTCTATATTATATTTTATTAAAATATTATATAAAATAATATAAAGTAAATTTGTGTATTTTTTTTTCCTCCCTTCTTGAACCAAACAAAGTAATATGAAAATCCCTCTTCTTCTCTCCTTTAATATTAATCCAAACAAGGTAATAATAAAATTTTTTTTTTCTCTCCCCTTATTTTTCCAATATTAAAATCCCTCTCCACTCCGCCCTAAAAGAAAATGACTGAAAAAGCAAATTATGGCTAGGTAGTACTAAAAAAACAAAAAAGTAGTACTACGTACTCTAGTTTGCTGTGTACTGCATATAGTACTCTCAGGTCTCTGCCGTAGTACTGGTGTACTACAAATTAAAGTGGAAAATATGATGGCTTAAAAAACGTAAAATTATATATAAATGTTGTAGGGCTACTATCTTTGATCAATTACTTAGCAAAGTTTCTCCTCATCACTCTGATCATCAGACCATGCAAAGCTTCTTCATCTGTGGTCGTGCCTCTTCATTGAAGCTTTTTATCAATGGTATCTCTCTCTCTCTCTCTAGAACTAATTAAATATTTGGCTGAGCCACTTTCTCTACCATCAACTTATTGATATTTTTAGTACGAGCATATATATATAATACGTGCACGTGGTGGGTTAGATGAAGCTACAACGTTTAAAACCATGTTATTCCCCATAATTAAATATTATAGCAGTACTTTTGTATGCTAAATATAAAAATTGCAAACAAATTAAAAATATTATTTTTATAAATGAATCCAATAGACGTGGCAGTCCTATGGGAGGAGAAATAAGAAGAGGAGTAGGTGTTAGTGGTTGAAGGGATTGAGTTTGCGACAGACATAAGCCATATAAAACGAGAAAATTAGTGAGAAGGCTTTGTTTACTGGTCAAAAGAATATTTTTTATGGTACTAAAATTTATATACTCAGGTCTTTCTTATCCATAAGACTTTTAAAAAAGGACTTTTCATCTATTTTTTTTCCTATAAAAAAACCCCATTAGGAATTAAAGAGTAATTATAACAAGCTAAAAAAACACTGTAAAATTTCATAATTCCTTCATTATAACGTCCCATATGGTTGCCACCGCGTCAATGATAATAGTCAACTTTAAAAAAATTAATTGTTCGTAATCTCCGCAGCAAAATGCTAATAATATATATAAGCAGGAAAAATGGTCATAAAATTAATATACTGCACGTGCTTACGTAATAATAATGAAAACTCAATTTCACTAGTGGTGCTCAATGCTGATACCTCCAATGGTGATATGGCCTTTTCCAAACTGAGGAACAAGAGTGACCACCACGTGCTCGTCATCATCAGCACCCAAATCTTCAAGCAACTCTGTGATCCCAATCCTCATATTAGTCTTCATCATCGTCTTCTTCCCCTTGTTGCTGTGCCTGTGCTTATGTGGCACACTCACAAAACTCCCAGCAAACTCCGTCTTCCTGGGCCCACATGGCCCACCGCTACCACCATCGTCTTCTTCATCATCGTTCACGTACACATCAAACTTCACTGCTACGTCCCTCTCAAACTCAATCCCTCCAATCACTAACACCTCCTCCTCCTCTTCCTTCTCCTTCCTACTCCTTCCCTTCTTCTCTCTCTTCACAACTTTTCTCACGCTCGATTCTAGAACGAGAGGGAACTTCACATCATGACCCCCACCATTACTCGCATGAGCCGCGGCCACACCGAATGTTTTCTTCAGTGCGTTCAAAGCCCTACTTCTGCGAGGCGTAGGCCTGGCTTGTAACCATGGGATTTCAACATCCTGGTACGCATAGCCTAGCTTTCTGGTATCGAGGCAATCCTTGATTTTCACGCGTACGAGGTTCTTGTTCTCGTCGTAGAATAGGAACCCCGATTCTAACCAGTCTGGGTCTGTGAGGTCCTGTCTTCTTCCACCGATTGTCTTCCAGATCTCCCACATTCGATCCATGTTACAGTGATGGGAATAGAAGATGGGGTCTCTTCCTGCAGAATAGAAGCTTCCCATGTCCTCGAAGTTCGGTTGGGTGTTATCGCCGGTCCAGACGTGAACTGGACCGTGAGGAACGTTCTCCGCCGAGCCGCCCCCGGGATCGCTCTCGTCTCCGGCGCGGTAAGCTTGTCCGAAGAACAGGGAAGGAGTCCTCGAACCGGATACCATTTGTCTGTACATTATGTTGAGATTTGCAGCCACTTGTTCGTCCGAACTTGTCTGCGTGTCAAAATAAAATTATATTGATGTCTGTTTTGTGAATCTGAGAAGAGAATAAAAAGTTCCGAGCTTTGTATTTGTTTACATTTAAAAAACAAATTAAAAATGCTCCAAGCTTTATTGTAAAATTTATTTTTAGCTATTGCTCTCTCATATTTTGATATATGCTTTATTGTAAAATGTAAATGTAAACGCTCTCGTTCTTCTTCGGAGGGAGTATATTGTTATCTTTTTGTTACTTGAGTTACGAATGCTAGCTTGCTAATGATGTAATATTTTAAATTTAAATATTATCATTATCAACAATTGAGAAATTATATTTAAAATTTAAAATCAAACAGAACAAAGACTTATATAATTAAATTACACGATTTTAATAAAATAATTATATAACAATATATAATAATTAATACCATTTAGTGACTCTTACGAAAACTGAAGTAGTTGGCATCATCATATATAGTAGGGCGGTGAGCTACCATTCAACGAAAGTGGGTGGATCTGCCCACTAATAAACCACGAATTTTGAAAAGAAAAATATCATTTGAGCTATTAAAATGGATTATACTTTGAAGGTCAACTCTTTTAATCTTTATAATACTAATAATAGGAGTTAAGGGGACAGGGTTTATAAGCTTATGATAAAATGACATCTCATTTTTTGATCCCATAGATTAAAAAGTAATATGCCAAATAATAATAATATCTCCAAACTTAAATATACGCGCTAGTTGAATTTTTTTTATTGTCTTAAACATGTAAGACCTTAATCTTTTTTTTTTTTTCTTAAACTATGCAATCAATAAAAGTGTATACATACTTTCGGTATAAATAGTTAACAGAAGTAGTATTTTAAAAAGCTTAATACATATTTATAAATAGTTAATTTAAATAATTTTTTAATTTATCTAAATTAGTTATTTTACTTCTATATACTATATTTAAGACAGGATGAAATAATATAAAAGTACATCCATTTTAAATGTAAGAAATGTAAGGTGTTTTTTCTAAAAGTCTTAACTTCAATATTTAAGACTCTTTTTATCTAAAATTTCAATACGAGCATAAAAAAATTACTTGCCTTGCATTAGAAACGAATAACTAATCATTGGTATTCCATAAAATGCCTTAAATATATATAATCCTATTAAAGTTTATTTAAAATATTATAATACTACCGTACCATAAAATATTATACCAATAATAATTAAAAAACATAGCCTTACTCTAGTTCTCAATACTTGAATATAGATACTTAATTGGATTTCGTATATAAAGTATAATAATATAACAGTTTTATTTTAAAATCAGAATAAAACTCAAACCTGGTCTTCGACGCCATTAAAGTTAAAATCCACAGGTGCTGGCCTTTGATGATTTGCGTTTCTGAGAGAGTCGTAAAGTGGCGAGTCCCGATCCGAATAGATGATCGGAATCGGCATGCCGTCTGGTGCATCCCAGTTCCAAAACGGTATAGCAAAATTAGGGTCACGATCTTTGATCAAACTAGCCAATATTCCCTCGTAGAAATAAAGGTACCAACGATGGAATGGAAAGAAAAAACAAGAATTATGGACTTGCAGGTCCAAATCATGAAACCCTACTTGGGGATAAGAACCGTCACAGTAAGCACAGTGAATGTTCGCTTGTTGAGTGAAGCTACGAGGATCGTCTTGTGGGAGAGCTTTCATGCGACGAATGGCTTCTTTGTAGTTCTCTGCATATGTAGCATCTACTAAATGAGCAGCTGGTCGGGTTCTAATGGTACGGTTTGGTGGAGGAGTGAAGTCTATGATGTTTGAGGAGAGTGGAGGGCAGCAATGGGTTGGTTTAGCGCCAGAGGGAAGGTCCGGTGGGCCACAAGCCGTAAGGTCCGGCGGCGGGATCGGGGTGGCCAGGGAAAATGGGTCATTGTGGTGAAGAACACCGTAAAGACCACCTAGCCCTATGAGGATGTTTCTTCTTGCATGGTTGGGAAGTTTTTTAGGGTTTTCAGGGTCAAAGTTATCATCTTTTGTGGCTTTGCATGTCACTGATCTGGAGGCATAGTTTGAAAACCCTATTAATTTGAGGGCTTTGGGATCGTTGTTTCTGAATAAGGGATGATTAGAGATGAATGGAGGGGATAGAGAAGCCATGAACATGATGATGAGCTTTTCTTGGTTGCAGTTGTGATATTCTTGAAGGTTATAGATTTTATATTAGCAATTTTGTCCTATTCATATCTTGAAGACCACCACTGATCTCTTGGGAATTGGATTAAATATTGTTTCAGCATCAACTGGTTAGTTTTTTTTGAGGCAAAGATTGACATTAGCATTAATAATCACGTGGCCAGAGATTAATTTTGTATGATTAACACAAACTAATTAATTAAATATGCATATACAATCGTCTGGCCATCTCTAAGTGCATGATCTCATGTCCAATGACACGCAGTTTTTTAGCAGAGGTCCATCAACTTGACATTATTTTTTTTCCCGCATTATTACAATACTTCCTCGCCTCCGTGCATGGTCCTACCTAATAATAATTTTATATAAATTAATAAAGTTAATTAAAATTAGTTATTTATTATAAAATATCAAAATTATTCTCAATAAAACTCATTAATTAGAGGAATTTGATTTATTAGTTAAAAAGTTTTATAGTTAGTTAGTTAGTTAAGAGTACTAGGTGAAAAAAAGTAATGCTTTAAATAAAATATATTATATATTATGAAATATGTTGAAGGTACTTATAGTAATAAGGATAAGAGGGAATTATTACTTGAGGTAATTCAATATCATTATTAAATTCTTATATATATATGTATATTGAGAAATAGATTATATCTAACTAAACTAATATGAGATTCAACAAGAATAACTTAATATTATATTACATGACTTTTTGTCCCTGCGAAAAAAAGTTAAAATACCGTTATATATATATATATATCAGTACGTAATGTCTTTTACTTTTTGATCAACGTAATGTCTTTCACTCGGTATCATAGGTAGAACTTAGTTTTACAAAAAAATAATGAGGAAATCAAATCAAACCGCGTAATTTGGAATCTTGACTAACAGGGTATATAACCACTTTGACACGTCATTCTTTTCCGGATCAAATAAATATTTAGATAGTTTAATTACTTGGAAAAATAAAACCTTCACGTCCATAAGCTTCAAACTAGTATATATGTTTTTAAAATAAGAAGCAAGGACAGCTATTGGATTTACGTTGAATTAATCCTCCCTTTTGCATCCCCAAGACTTGTGAGTTGTGCGTGTGGGTGGTGAGGTGGAATGAATTTGCGATGTGAAGGATTTCGTTGACCAAGCTAAATACGCAACATGAAATAGTTTTTTTATTTATCATAGCTCCCCCACTCATTATATTCATACAAGATTTTGAACTTACAACCTCGCTTAACAAAGACAAATCCTACCCGTTTTGAGTTCTCAAAGCCTTACCAATGAAAGAGAGATAATACCCCACAAGTCTAATCTAGACTCGTCATTGAGGAAGAAAATCAATATATTGCTTACTTAGTTTGGTTCTTTGCATCCAAGCCTTTGTATTGGGCTAATGTGCTTTGTGTTGATTACATGATCTTGTAAGAGCTCAATATATTTTACTTATATTTTTATTTATATTTGAATAAAATTATCCCTTTATATATATATATATATATGAAAAGATAACATTTAAAATCTTTGGATTTAGTTTGCAACTAATTTTTTTCCCAAAAAAAAATCTCTTATAAAAAAAAAGTTTGCAACTAATTTTGGACTAGAGTTTGTAACCATATACTTTTTTGTTGTTACAAAAAATTTAGGTAGGTTCGACATCGGTCCCCTACCAAGGCTAGGCACAGCCCCAAAGTTTAGAAAGCGCTTACAGGAAACTTACAAGATTGCTTACCAAATATGCCCTCACAACAGCAGAGAGAATTAAACTCGCATGCTTATGGGATACGAGTATATTCCTTACCATCTATGACAACTTTCATTGATATTTGCAACCATATACTGATACACTTTTTTTTTGTACAAAATTTTTAGAAAGGGGTTGGGCTCACGCATGATCCAAGAGCAGAGCGAAGTCTCCCTTCCTCCTAAGCGATACTAATGTCGAGCAGGGCGAGCCGTCTATTATCATCAAGTGTAAACCTAGGCACCTATGAGCTAAGATGCCTCCTCAAGCGTCGCAACTGGAACTACAATAAAATAGTATTCCCCAAGAATCAAACACACTATAAATAGTCGTATATCTCACCCTTTCGTCAATTGAATCTACAGACGATGGATAAATCAGGAAATCATTTTTATATGGGCCTAAAGATTGGGCCATTACTAATTCAAAGTTTCAAACAATGCATCAAATTTTAAAAAATTGTTAAAAAATATCTCGTTATTACAGAATAAGCACATAACTAGAATTACTCCTGCTGTGCGTAGTACAAGGACCATAGAATATTACAGACTCAATATTATTACGCACGCTTATATAATAAGACATGATAAAAAGGAAGTGGTAAGATTTAGGTTTGTTTGGATTTATTATTGATAAGCATGTTGACCTAAGTGGAAATAAAATAAATCTCTTTTCACTTATTTTATAAACTATAAAATTACGATTAAAAAATTAGATTAAATTCAAACTCGCAATTATTCAATATGTAAAATATAATGGATGAAAACTTTCATTCAGATATTAAATCCTGATACGTTCAATGATAATTCGCCCATTCCCAGGGCGAGGCACAAGAGTGACAAGCACGCGCTTGTCCTCATCAGCGCCCAAATCTTGCAGCAAATCTGTAATCCCAAGTCTTATATTAGTCTTTCAGCCTCTTGTGATGATGTGGCACACTTACAAAACTCCCGCCAACTCCGTCGTCGTGGGCCCATCAGGCCCACCGTATTCACCTTCGTGATTCACGTACACATCAAACTTCACTGGCGAATCCCACACAGAAAACTCGATCCCTTCGATCACTAACACCTCCTCCGTCATTTCCTTCTTCTTCTTCTTCCCTCTTTCCACAACAATACTCACAGACAAGCGTAGAACCAGAGGGAATTTTACCTTATTACCCCCATTGAATTTTTGCCCTAGTTTTTACAAGAACTTGCTCCTGGAAGGTGTAGCTTGGCTTCTTTACATGGGAGTTCAACATCCCGGGACACGTAACCTAGCTTTCTGGTATCTAGGAAATCCTTAACTTTCATGCGTGCGATGTCCTTTTTCTGGTCGTAGAACAAGAATCCACATTCCAACCAGTCTGGGTCATCGAGGTCGTGTCTGTTCCCACCCGGCAGACTCTTCCAGATCTCCCACATTCGATCGACGTTGGCATGATGAGAATAGAAAACGGGGTCTCTTGCGGAGGAATAGAAGAGTCCCATGTCCTCACCGTTCCGCTGGCTGTCATCGCGGGTCCAACCGTGCATGGGGTTGTGAGTAACGAGCTCTATCGTGCCGCCTCCATTCGGGTTGTTAACTGAGAGAAATAATGAGAAGAAAGATGAAGAATCATATCATATTTAAGAGCAACATATCATGAAAACTCACTTGGGTTTTCTCACTAATCTATCCTCACTTGAGGGAGATAAACCACCCCCACTTAGGGACTTTGAGAAGAGACCCAAGTTACCCTCTCCTTCACTTTGGTGAAGATTACATAATCTCACACCCTTAACCAATAGACTATGACCCTTTATATAGACTTAGGGTCATCTAATAACCAAGTGATTAACACTAATCACCTAATTAATTCAACCTTCTAACACGGGTTATCTCCGGCCCGGTAAGCCGCCCCGAAGAACAGGGAAGGAAGCTTCGGACCGCTCACCATTCGTCTGTACATTGTTTTGAGATTCGCATCCACTCGATCATCCCAGCTTCTCTGTATAAAATGGTACCTATGAGAGAATGTAATAGTTCTATTTTTAAATCACAATAAAACCCATATATACCTGGCTTTCGCAACCAATGATGAACTGAAAATCCACAAGTGTTGGATGTCGATGATTAGCGTTTCTGTAACCGTCATAAAGTGGAGAGGAAGGATCCGTATGAATCTCTGGAATGGTCATGCCTTGTGGTGCATCCCAGTTTCAAAATGGTGATCAAGTTGGACAATATTCTCTCGTAGAAATAGAGGAGCCAACGGTGGAAGGGAAAGAAGAGTCAAGAATCATGGATTTGAAGGTCCAAATCGGGGAACCCTACTTGGGGATAAGCACCCATACAGTAACCACAGTGAAAGTTTGCTTGTTGAATGAAGTTACGAGGATCGTCCGGTGGGAGTTCTTTCATGCGACGAATGGCTTCTTCGTACTTCTGTTTATAGCCTTCATCAACTAAATGAGAAGCCGGTCGGATCTTAAGCTTATCGCCGGATGGAAATTCGAAGTCTTTTATATATGGGGAGGGTCGGGGGCAACAATTTATCTGCGTAGCTCTGTTGGAGATCTCCGGCGACCTACAGTCAGCGAGGTCCGGTGGCAAGATCGGGTTAGCAAAGGCAAATGGGTCATTGTGGTGAAGAGAACTGTAAAGGCCTAGCAAACTAAGGGTGTAGAGAAGTATTGAAGGGTGTAGAGAAGCCATGAATATCTCAGTCGAGCTTTCTTTCTTGCAATTGTGTGGTCTAGAAAGGTAAACCCATCAAACTAACTAAATATTCATGGCCGATCTACTTTCTCTATCATCAACTTGTTGACTTCTTACGTTTTGGGTCAATGGAAATTCTAAAACTGTGTTCTTCCCCATAATTAAATATTAGCTGTACTTTTTTTATGCTAAATATTATAGCAAGATATTATATTTATGACTGAATCCTAGTATCCAAGTGGCAGTCACATGGAAGGAGAAAGAAGATGATTGAGAAGTACCTAGGAGTTAATGATTGAAGGGATTGAGTTCCGGACGAATTAGGCAACATATATCTGCTTCGATGTTAACAGCGATTATGAGACTCGATCAAATTAATTTATTTAATTTATAAATTATTTATTTAAAAAATTATTTAAATAGTTTATTTAATTTTTAATCTCTCTAAAATAATCAATAGATCTTATATTAAGAATAGGAGACAATAATAATTATGGCACTAGACCAAATTGAAGCCATAATCAAATTCCTCCAAGAATATGTAAAACATGGATGTGAATGTTCCATATTCGAGTCGTGGGTCATTGTTTTCGACAAGGTATGATATGAATAAGTTCTCCATGCAGATGCAAAGATTGCCAGAAGAAACTGAGTGATGAAGATAACTTTTAATACAAGTATAATTGAGAGAGCAATGTAAGGATAATGTTATGAAAATAGCTCCTTGTCCTAAATGTAAGTGACAGTGACAGCAACAGCAACGGGGACCAAAAGAGCAATTAATGAAACTAATATAGAGGATACTATATGAAGTGAATGCATTGAGATATCAACTAATCAATTAAGTATTATTTAAGCTATTTAATACTTAACTAATTATTCCTCTAATCCTATTTATAGGGCAAAGATAGAAGATTTATTTTGGTCCTATTTATAAAGTAGAAATAATTTTTTTTATATAAATGTACAGTTTTATCATTAATTTATTCATATAGACTTTATTTTTATTGAGTGTAATATATATTAAATAGAGGTAAAGTTATAAAGTTGTTAAATTTTATAGTTTAGTTAATAAGATTTAAGAGATTTTTCTTAATTTAAGTAAAATAATACAGGGAGTGACTTATAAATAGTATCAGAGGAGTAAGAATTACTTCATCCGTTCCTTTTTATAGAAAAGATTTAACCGAATATCTTCGATAAAAAATAGTTAAAATTATAGTTAAATACATTAAATATGTTCAAAATATAAATTTTCTTCCAAAAATAACCTTAATTATGGGGGAGAGAGAGTGTAAGAGAGATAATAAATAAATTACTAAAAACAAGAGATATGTGAAAGAGAGAGAAGGTGTGATTGAAAAAAAGTGAAATTAATACGAGTAACTAAATAGGGATAAAATAACAGATTTTTTTTTAAAAAAAGTAAGATAACCATTAAGTGTCTCTTATAACTAGAAATATTTTATATCTAAAAAGTATCTCATAAAAAGAAAAGGAATGGAGGGAGTAAGTAATTTTACTATTGAATTATTAATTATTTTTTATTATTAATATTATAATTAGTTGATTAATTTTGATAAATTAATAATAATAAAAAAGAATACTATGTAAACGGGACATATGCACGGAAAGCTCAATGATTAGAAATGCCTAAGAATATGGAGAAAATTAAGAAAAAGAAAGTCAAAGCAAATAAGAACTGATTTGTAAAGATTTTTAGTTTTAATTAATGACACCCTAAATTATCGCGAAGATTATGAAGCCCTGATTATGATAAATTAGTTCCAAATATATTCTTAAGGAAAAAAAATAATATTTTAAGAAGGGGAATAATACAAAGTTAAGGGTGATAAATATTTATTTAATTAAGTTTAGCAAAATTATTTTATGGCCTGGTAATTATAATTTGCCATATATTTATACAAGGGAAAAGAGTTATCCCAAGTTGGGATGAAGTTAATTAAGAAGACTTATTTTCCAAAGGAAGAATTAATTGAGTTATCACCATATTATTTCATCGACTTAATGGAAATAATTAATGGGACTTTTGTGTGCTAAGTCCAATATCAAATACTAATCAAACAATAAGTTGTTTAAATTTTCATGTTTTAATTCGGAACAAAACAGTCGGCACCAAGACGAAGTAGTAAGAACTAAGAATACATAAATGATCCAGATTTATCATATTATCACTATAACTAATACATAACCAGCACATTCATATATGATCACACCGTTAATTAAGCTAATTACACCATGTAATAACTACTGCAGGGATCATATAATACTATTACATGCTTAATTAAGGAAACATAATATTAATAAAGATAAAGTAACATCCAATATCTTGATCTTATTTTTTATATGCGGCCAGTATTATAATCTTATTTGTGGTACAATTTAACCCATAATCTTTTTAATTTGGTGTAATTTCACCCATAATTTTATTTCTCAAGTACTAAAAATTATACCAAATTAAAAAGACTATTGATAAAATTATAATACTGGTGGCATATAAAAAATAAGATCAAGATATTAGATGTTATTTTAATCTATTTAATAAAACAGCAGAAAGATTTATTCAACAAGTGATACATATAGTTGATTGAAAACTTTGATGCATTTAGATGCATGATGACCACACGCTTGAGGCACAATAATGCGTTTTGCCTTTGCTTGTATTTTCATAGAGAATTCTTTCATTGTATAAAAAAAAAATAGAGAATTCTTTCAATGCTTATATTTTCAATGCTGACGTGGCCTTTCCCAGCTTGAGGCACAAGAGTGACGACCACACGGTCGTCATCATCGGCACCCAAATCCTCCAACAACTCTGTAATCCCAAGTCTCATATTAGTCTTCATTTTCATCGGCTCCTTTTGATGACGATGTGGCACGCTCACAAAACTTCCCGCCATCTCAGTAGCGAGGCGGGCCCGCCGCATTCACCTTCGCGATTCACGTACACAGCAAACTTCAACGGTGAATCACTCATACAGAACTCAACCCCTTCTATCACTAGGACATCTTCCATCTCTTCTTTCTTCGTCTTCTCTCTTTCCACAACAGTACTCACATACAAGCGTAAAACCAGAGGGAACTTTACGTTACCGCCATTGAATTTCTTCCCGAGCTTTTTCAAATAACTATTCCTGGAAGGTGTCGGATTGGCTTTTTTCCATGGGATTTCAACATCCTGGTACACGTAGGCTAGATTTCTGTTATCGAGGCAATCCTTAACTTTCACGCGTACGAGGTCCTTGTTCTCGTCATATAAGAAGAACTCAGATTCCAACCAGTCTTGGTCGTCGATGTTGTGTCTGTTCCCACCCGGCAGAGTCTTCCAGATCTCCCATACAATCGATCGATGTTGGAATAATGAGAATAGAAGACGGGGTCTCTTGCGGAGGAATAGAAGGCTCCCATGTTCTCACGGTTCGGCTGGCAGTCATCGCCGGTCCAAGTGTGCATGGTGTTGTGAGGAGCGAGTTCTACGGTGCCGCCTCCGAAAGAGTTGTTCTGTTTTCCGGCACTATAAGGAGATCCAAAGGACAGGGAAAGAAGTGTCGCACCGCTCACCATTTGTCTGTACATTGTTTTGAGATTTGCATCCACTTGGTCATCCCAGCTTCTCTATGTAAAAGTAAAAAATTGAGGCGTGGGTTGTAAATTTGTAAAATTAAGGGGATAATGAAAAGAAACTGATGTTATCCTAAAACTTATTAGGTATTAATGAGAAAGACACATGTTATCCTCTGTTTGGGTGAGGACTCCACATCCCACACACCTCATCTATGAACTTGGACGCTGTTATAACCCAAACAAATACTTCTAAACCTTGTAAGATATTAATACAGAAATTACACAAGGAAGTAAGATTAAGAACTAAAAGTCATTATATTCAAAGATAAAACACTACTAGCCTGATGCAGGGGAAAATAAGGATTACAACTATAAATCACACTCACAAACACACAAAAGTTACAGATTAAAGTACAAACACAACACTCACAACTAGATAGAAACTCACAAGAATATAGACACACAACAACAGGTTTGCCAATCTTTCGAGAGGGTTGGCACTCTCCCCTCCCCAAAGGGGCCAAGCCCAAACCAAATCCAAATTCTTCTCTCCACCCTTCCTGCTGAACCAAAGAGAAGAATCAGACCCCAAAAAGTGATTCTCAACTTAATCCTCCCATAGACTTTGACCTATAGTTACCCTACTTTTCTATTCTTTTCTCCAGAAAGTTTAGTCAAAGGTCGGACTAACAAAAGGTATCTTCACCTTTTTATGTATTTTTCTCAATTGCCAAAAGTGGCCCTAACAGACTCTCTTTCTATAAAGCATAGCATGATTAACAACTAAATGAGATTAAGATCTCCAACAAACTTATTAAAATTGCAGCTCTAAAAATGTAAATAACGGTTTTATTTTAAATTAATCACGATAATGCTCTTATACCTGGAATTCACAGCCATTGAAGTCAAGATCTGCAGGTGTTGGAGGCTTATGGTTGGCGTTTCTGAGAGTCTCGTGAAGTGACGAGTGAGGATTCGTATATATCTCAGGAATCATCGTGCCTTGAGGCGCATCCCAGTTCCAAAATGGTAGAGCAAAAGGAGGGTCATCGATCAAGCTGGACAATATTCTTTCGAAAAAATAGAGGAACAAACGATTGAAGGGAAAGAAGAACCAACGCTTATGGATTTTAAGGTCCAGATCAGGAAACCCTACAAGGTAATAAGCACATTCAAGTAAGCCCAGTGAATGTTTGCTTGTTAATTGAGTGAAGTTCCAAGGATCATCAGGCGGTAGTGCTTTCATGCGACGAACGGCTTCTTCGTATTTCTCTTTATAGCTTTCATAAACTAAATGAGCAGCTCGTCGGATCTTAAGCTTATCGATTGATGGAAATTAGAATTCTTTTATTTGCTCCGGCCATTCACACTCTTGGCGGTGGGTTTTAGGGTTTTTTGGGCTGAGTTGGCGGTGGAGAGAAGAAGCCATGATGATGAGCTTATGAGCTTTATTCTTGCATGCAGTTGGATTCTTGAAAGGCTCTATGTAACTCATCTCCGTGGAAACTTAATGAGTGGACCAACTGCTAACAAATGAACTTATGACAGCATGTGGACGACGAAAGACCACAGAAAGTTTATTCATGAGCAGCTCACCGCTAAGCGAGATCTGAACCGTTCAGATATCAGATATAATTTCAACGGTTTAAATTTAATAATTTTAATTAATAATTTTTAAATAAAAATTATCTTTAAAAAAATTGAGATATCATCCTTATTTTAAAGTTGGTATGAATTTATTTAAAAAATATTAAATCTGGACGGTCATATTTAATTGCTTATCACTCCTGAGCATCAAACTCATTCCAAAATAGTTTGCACAGACGTGGAGGGGTCTGGCAATAATGCAGAGGCCGTATAAATGTAACCAGAGAGCTAGTTAGGAACGTCAAGATGTAAATGGATTCTCAAGGATACGGACTATAATTTTAATTTTTCTTCCCTAATTGTTTTCCTATTATTTGTTTTGCCGCTGTAGTATCTAAGGGTGTGCATGGGTAGGGCTGAGCAGGTAGACCCTATGCCCCGTGCCCGGTGCCCTGCCCAAAAAAATATGAGCTGCATTTTGCAGCCCGATGCCCGACCCTATTCGGTAAAAGCCCTAACTATTTTGGGCTGGGCATGAGTGGACTGGACATGGACGGGCTGAGCATGCTCAAGTTTTGATGTCATGCTCATGTTGTGAAAAAAATTTACAATTATGAACTTATAAAATAATATCATATTCATATGTCTTTAAGACTTAAATAATATCCATAATTCACTAAGAATAAAGTAACAAAAAGATAATAATTAAATTTTTGAAATCCATTGTATGTAAAAAAAAATCTTGAAGTCTAATTAATTTGTAGTTGTAACTTTGTATCAATCTTCCTAATATTGACAAAGATTAAGTATCTAAAAAAAATAAACAATTATAATTTATAATATAATTATATGATAATTAGTAAAGTTAAAAAAGAAAAAAAGAAAAAATTAATATAGTTATAAATATTAAAAGATACAACTTACATACTTAATTACTCATATTTTTAAAATGAACATCTAGTCATCAGTAACTATTATATTCTCCTTTTTAAGTGTAGCATTTAAGGAAAAAAGTAAAAAAAATAAAAGAAGTAGTGCTCATGGACAGGGCAGGGCAGGGCAACCCCCTGCTCGGTGCCTAGCCCGAAAAAAATATGGGCTAAATTTTATAACCCGCTGTCTAGCCCTGCTCTATATTTATCGGGTTAAACAGGGCTATTTTATTGTGGATTAGACTGGATATACCGGACTATAAACACTATACACCGCCCTAATAGTACCATTTATGCAACTTGACCGCAATTGCCTTTTAATTTGTGAAACCTCTTTCCCACAATGGTACAATAATTACAAATGACATGAAGTTGAGGTGACTTTTATTTGTCAAATTTCACACGTCAACGTTTGTCTGTCCTTTTTGAACCCACACGCAAAGGTAGTTGGACATATATGGAATTCTAAATTAGTCTTTAAAATAATTTAATTATTATGAAGTTTTTACTAAAATCAACTCTCTTCTTTTAAAAAACTCACTTCGTTGCCGGTAGCCACTACCGCCAATCCAATCCGGGCTCCAATGGTTGCGAGCCACGGCAGATGACCAGAATTCCAGCCATAAAGTTGACATAGATAGATAAAAATATATTTTGTGTCTCATAATAATTCAAATTTAATTCTTACTATCATAATTATTTTAATAAATAATCTCATAATTTTTTTATAAATATTTTTTAAATTTTAAAATTATATCTTAATTTTAATAAAAAATTAATATTAAACTCACATAAACTTAAAGTTTTTAGTATATAAAAAAAATTCTAACAGCAGAAGAATTTTTATTCAAAGGTTAGTCAAAATAAAATTTAGGGTTAAGAAATATTTTTAAGCTAAACTAAATTAAAAAAATAAATAAATAATTATTAAATATTTAAAAGAGTTTATATAGTTAATTATAATTTTAAGTTATTTAATAATCATTTTACCAAAGTCTTTTTTTCCTCTCCCTTGCCGACACTCCCATTCTCACCCTCTCTCTTTTTTTCCTCTCCTCACTCCCATTCTCACTCTTCTCCCCTCACTCTCTTCTCTCTACTATTTCCTCCGCTCCCTCTCTCCATTCCTCGTTCTGCCATTTCCTCCGCTCCCTCTCTCCATTCCTCGTTCTGCCATTTCCTCCGCTCTCTCTCTTCATTCTTCGTTCTGCCATTTCCTTCGCTCTCTCTCTCTCTTCTCTGTCGAGGTTTTGATTCTGTCTCCTCCTCCGTCGTCGCTTTCTCCATCACTGCACTGTGCTAGGATTGGATTCGGAATGGAGGAGGGAGTGCGTGAATGGAGTTGGGTTGATGATGACGGCTGGAGAGAAGACGATGGAGATTGCGATGATGTTGTATGGCGTCGGCTGAGGGGATGATGATGGATTGTGACAGACGGCTGTAGAGGGAACGACTTGGACATGGATGGAGTGGAGACGGATGAATGATGATGAACGGAGTCGAAGATGGAGTGATGATGAGGACGGCTTTGCGTGGACGGCTCTCGGTCGATGGTGAATGGTGTGGGTGCCGTCGGCCAAAGAAGGATGACGGTGGAGATTGAATAGAATGGAGGTGGAGTGCATGAATGGAGTCAGCATCGGTGGAGAATGAAAGGACGCCGAAGATGATGGTAAATGAAGGCGTGGGGTGATGTGACGACAGTTGAGGGTTGGTCGGCTTGCCGTGCATGCCCTTCCTCTGTGCCTGTACGGCTGAATATGATGAAGAAGGAGAAAAAAATCAATTTAATTGACAAATAATATAATTAAAAATTAAAATAATAATAAAACTATTCTAAAATAATATAAATAAATATAAAAATATATAAAATTTTCAATATATATAATATATTATTTTAATATCAAAATAAAAAATATAAATTTAAAATTATATTTATTTTTTTATAATTTATCAATTTTATATTTATTCTTATAATAACTATCTAAATATTTATTTTTTTAAAATTATTTTTTTTTCATAAATTTTTTTTATAAACTACTTTTCATATTTATTTTTAAATTATTTTTCGTTCATAAGCGCTTCTTCTAAAATCCTAAAAAGTTATATAATTATTGAGCCACTAATATTTTATAATAATATAGTACAAAATATTATATAAGATAGCTATCAAATTTTAATATATATATATGAAATGACTAATTACATGAAATATCAAACTAATTAAATTAACTGTAAATTTTCAATATGCATAATAAAGAGACAGCTATTTCTCGAAACATGAATGATTTATGCTATAAATACTTATTAAAAAGGACCATGTATATTTCATGAGTATAATAGCTTGTTTTGTTTTAAGCATTAATTTTTTTTTCACTTAGCGTCCTTTGAGGATAATCTTAGGATGTTACAACCGATAATTAACTTTTTTTAACTTATGTGAAGTACTTAATTGGAGCTTATAAAAAGAAGAATGACAGTTAGATATTCATAAAAAAAATTATTTAAAAAATATGTTATAAATAACGATTCAAAAATTGCAAATATAGAAATATCCATTGTAAATTATTATCCTTGACTGTTATTAACTTATGATTTGCACCTGTTTGAACAAAATTATTTATGGAGGATCTAATTATTACTATTAAATTGAAAATTTTATAACCTAATTAACTGTCATTCTCCACTGATTGTATGTAACTCACCTTCGTTTATATTGGAAACTACACGCACATCCACCCACACTTTTACACTTTTGAGCTAACGTAAGTATCATCAGAGTATTAAAAATAAGGATAATTCTACAAAATACTATTTAAATTTTAAAAATTTAAATTAAGAATTATTACAAAATATGTTATTATTTTCTCTTAATTATATTCAATAGTTATTAAAATTGTAAGAAATAAAATTGATTAAGGATTTTAAAATTTAAATAATATTTTCATGGAATTTTTCCTGATAAAAAAGTTAGTATAATCAAATTTCTTCAAAGTTCTATCCTTAGTATTAATTCCTCTTTTGCTGATCCACTAAAAATCAATCCAGATGAAAATTTAAAAAATATTAAAATGTATATAATCAATATAGACAAAAATAAATTCACTGTTATCCACTATTTATCTCGCTCTGTGTGACTTTGTTTAGATTTTGTCATGAGTGTAACAGTTGATATGAAAATTGCCTTATTAACCAGAGAATTAAGAATGTATTCCTATAAAAAAATAGAGAGAATTACGAATAAATTGTGCAGTATTTCCTATATTTGCATTATTTTCCTTCTACGTCCAGGGCTAATTTCTCTTTATTCCATCATTTTTTTCTGTTATCTTTTTAAACTGGAATAATCATTTTAAATATGAACATTCAAAATTTATTTATATGTTTATTTATCCATCTATTTTATTTTCATAATAAGATTTTAAATAAAAAGGAAAAGATGTAAAAAGAGTTTTTTTTTTGTACAAATTTTTTTGAAAAAAGGTTAGGCTCACCTACGATCTAAAGGTAAGGCGAAATCTCCTTTTCTCCTAGGCGATACCAATGTCGGGCAGGGCGAGCTGTCTATTATCTTCAGGTGTAAACCTAGACACCTAGGAGTTAGGATACTTCTCTAAATATTACGATTAAAATTATAATAAAATAGTACTTCATAAAATTTGAATACGTTTTAAATGGTCGCATGTCTAAAAAGAGTTTTTTTTTGTTGCCCACCCGGTTCACCGGAGCTTTGCCCCGACTACATCCGGATCCGACCCGCGTCGCGCACCTGGCTATGGTGGGTGAGTCTCCCAACGGGGATTTTCTGCGTATGCCAAGGCTCGAACTCTAGACCTCGCTTAAGCGATACCGAGCCGCTTACCACTCGGACTAACCCCCGTTGGTTGTCTAAAAAGAGTTAAATAGATAAAAATCCATAATTTTTCGGCTCGGTTTGCAACGTAACTCTTTTTGGGCCAGAGTTTGCATCCATATACTGATAACTTCACAATCGTCCGTGAGTTCAAAACTTCATGATATAATGTAACCAAAAAAAAACTTCATGATATATAAAAATTATTCAATCCACCAACAAAGCTTAATATAACTACTTATTATCCGTAAGTTTAACTAGCGAAAGAGTGAGACATGTGACAATTTAGAGCATGTTTGATCCCTAGGGAGTACTACTTTGTTGTGGTTCTAGTTGTGACGCTTGAAGAGGCACCCTAGCTCCTGGGTGCCTAGATTTATATCTGAGCATAATAAAGGGATTGCCCTACCCGATATTAGTATCGCCTAGGAGAAAGGGAGACTTCGCCCTACCCTTAGATCGTGGGTGAGACCAACCCCTTTCTAAAAATTTTGTATAAAAAAAAAGCTTAACATAGATGATAGATGACTAAATCTCTTAAATATAATATCTTGAATTTGAACTAAACCATGCACATAAAAAAAAGTTTTGTCATGAGAGGTAAAATCTACTTCAATCTAAGCTATTAGCTTGGGATATCGCATGGTTTTTAAAAAAAAAAACTACTCAATCAGTTATTAAATTTATTAAATATGAAGTCTATTCAAGAGTTTTAGCTTGCTTTTATATATAATGTTATAATCTCTCTTGTCTTTCATTTTAATTCTTTTTTTTTTTTGTAATGCCCTTATTCATTGAGGTATTTTATCTCTACGCATTAAATTTTAATAATTAAATAATAAGTTAATTTTTAAAAAAGTATTACAAATTTTCAGAATACCCCCTCTCTAGTCCTAAATAAAGGGAACTTAGCTTCTCAATACCTCATTGAAACAAAGAGATATATAGTTAAATCATTAAAATAATCTAAAAATGAAATAATTTTTTAACTTTATTCCTAATCGAAATAAGGTTTAATTAAAAAGAAAAATTCTTGAAAGTTATAAATATGAGTGATTTTGAAAAGGAAAATCTAATTAATGCTCCATCTATTTATGCAAAAAAGTGACTAATACATATGACTATATGGGAGATGAGGGAGATCATTAAAAAAAATGCGGGACCCACTATATATGATGCGTAATCGATGCATTGGTCACTGTAGATAAGGTGAATATATCGAAAAGGTCTAACTAATGTGCATTTCCTATAAAAGTATAAATATTCATCAGAATTCAGATTATAGATAAGATAAGGTTGTACTCCTATTCGCTCTTTCCCTTCCCCTCATGACCTTTTCATAAGATCTCACGTCACGTGCCATTTTGTCTGGACGTTAAAAGAAAAAAACAAACGGAGCCGCCACGAATATTCATCCCTATGCTTCTGAAAAATCTCAGTCTGAGATAAGCTCAATCTTTATGCCTCTGATCGTGACACGCCCTTTCCCATACCTCGGAACCAAGGTCACACGAACACTATCATCGTCCTCGGCTTCTAAATCCTCCAACAAATCACTCAATCCCAACCTTAAACATGTAATAGTTTTCTTGTTCTTGTGATTGTGCGTGTGGGGCACACTCACAAAACTTCCTGCAAACTCTGTGTTATCTGCCCTAATAATACTATCATCCTCATCATTAACTAAGACGTCGAACTTCACTGCATCATTTCTGTCAAATTCAATCCCTTCAATCACCAACACCTCCTCTTCCTCTTCCTTCTCCTCCTTGCTCCTTCCCTTCTTCGGCCTGTTCACAACTGTACTCACTGTAGACTCCAGAACCAAAGGGAACTTGACGGATTTTGAAGAAGTCTCAGCAGCTTGTGCTGCTCCAACACCAAAGAGTTGAGGAATTAGGGCTACCTTTTGAGCTTTCGAAGACCTGCGACGTGGTGTGGGCTTAGATTTCAGCCATGGAATGTCGACGTCTTGATAGACGTACCCTAGCTTTCTCGTGTCCAGGCAATCTTTGACTTTGACGCGTATGAGGTTCTTGTTCTCATCGTAGAAGAGGAAGCCGGAGTTTAACCAGTCTTGGTCGGAGATGTCTCTTCTCTTGCCTCCTAGGGTTTTCCATATGCTCCACATTCTGTCGACGTTGGAATGGTGGCAGAAGAAAATGGGGTCTCTGCCAGCTGAGTAAAAGTTTCCCATGTTTTCGAAGTTAGGCTGGGTATCGTCGCCGGTCCATAAGTGGACCGTATTGTGAGGGATGTTCTCGATCGAGCCAGCACCGGGGTCCGGGTCATCTCCGGCTCGGTAGGCATCTCCAAAGAAAAGTCTGTGTATTTAAATGAAGATAAGTACGAGAGATATGAACAAATAATATGGGAAAGAGAAGAAAGAAACTGTAATTCTTAAACTATTGAAATTAAATTTTACGTGAGAAACTTACTTTGGAGTTTTAGCGTTGGAGACCATTTGTCTATACATGATGGTGAGATTACTGGAGATGACGCTATTCTGAGACGTGGAACCATCATCGTCGAGATTAAAGTCAAGATCAGTGATTGTGGGAGGTCGGTGTTTAGCACTACGAAGAGCATCATATAGTGATGAGGCAGAATCTGTGTAAATCGCCGGAATCTGCATGCCGGCTGGAGAATCCCAATTCCAGAACGGCAACGTAAAATTGGGATCTCCGATCAAACTCCCCAAGATTCTCTCGTGGAAATACACGTACCAACGATGAAAGGGAAAGAAGAGCCAAGAACTATGGACTTGGAGATCGAGGTCAGGGAACCCTGCTTGGCTATACGCACCGTTACAGTAAGCACAGTGGACGTTAGCTTGTTGTGTGAAGCTACGTGGGTCATCGGAAGGTAGGGCTTTCATGAGCTCAATCGCTTGCTTGTACTTTGCTAACTGGCCGGCGTTGACCAAGTGAGCCGCGGGTCTAACCCTAAGGGGTCGGTTAGGGGGAGGGAACCTAAAGTCTATGATTTTTGAGGAAACTGGCGGACAACAATTGATCGGTTCTGCGCCGGTCGGTAGATCTGGCGGGCCACAAGAGGTTAGGTACGGCGGGGACACTGGAGCGGCAAAGGCGAAAGGGTCTGCGGCGGCTGCACCACAAAGCCCTCCAAGGCCAAGGACAACATTCCTCCGATTAGCTAGAACATGAGGTAGTGGCTGATCTTCTTGGGAGATATTTTTAGGGTTTTCAGGGTCTTGACTATGCATGGCTTTGCATGAGATTTTGGAAACATGACAGCATTTTGGTTTAGTATTTCTGGAAGGTCGTGGATGGGAGAAAGTAGACAAGGAAGAAGAAGAAGAAGCATTCATGGAAGACAAAAAGGAAAGACATGGTGATGATGAGATTGAAGCCATGTTTTGCTATCTTTGGTTTGTTTGAGAACGGTAAGGAAAAAGTGGTATATATATATAATGAGATTGTGAATGTAATAAGCAAAAGATCTCTTCTTCTCTAAATTTTCTTCAATGATCACATGCTTTATGGGAAAAAGGCACATGCTCATCACCAATATTATAACTTCAACTTTTCAAAGCAAGCGGACTGTTCATTTGAAGTAGACAGTTATGTTTGTATTATAACTTTAAAATTCAAACGCAAGTGGTAGAACAATTTAAGATGATGAGGAGCTCTAAATTAAGTCCTAACACGATAAAAGTCAGTAAATGCCGTTTCTCTTAATAGATAATATTAATGGTTGAAAAAAAGGATCATTGTAATTAAAGGCTGACAACAAAACTTACAAGCTCAGAACCAAGTTCAGATTTTCAATTTGGTTAGGCTTCTCCAGTATAATCCGTCTTTTTTTTCATACACTTCTCCAATATAGTCACTCTATTTCTGCTCCTGAAAAAAGGATGACAGGAAAAAAAACTTAATTAGATTAGAGGATCGAGTGCTTAGATTTTCTGATACAACATCCACAACAATTGTGCATTTCTTATAACAGTGCTCTCTCCTATCCTTAACATGAGTTAGTTAATTTTTTTCAGTAAATTAATAAAATTAAATAAATTAATTATGACTAAATTTAACTATTTAAGACAAATTTATATTAGTATATACTTCTGAATCTACATAAGTTAGTCAACTATAAAATTTTATATTAATTATAATTAACCGATTTATTTAACTTTCTTGTTCTTATTAAAAAAAGTTAACTAATTCTTATACTCATTCGATCTCAATTATAAGATACAGTTAATTTTTTAGATAAATTAAAGAAGCCAAATAAGTAGGTTAATTATAGTCAAGTCCAACCCCTTAAGATAAATTATATTATATACTCCTCAATCTATTTAAATTAGTTAACTGATTTTTATATTATTTATAATTAATTAGTTTATTTGATTTTTTTAATCTATATAAAAAAATTAACTAGCTCTTATAAGTAGTAGTGGAGGTAGTATTAAGGATATGATGAGTATATTGGACAGAGATAATAAGATAATTACTTCCTATTTGTTCTTTTCCCTCCACTCATATCATAGCCTTGTTTACAAGATATCTAACGTGCCATTTTGTGTGGACATAATAAACTTACACATCGTGAAGTTTAACGATTTTATCTGGAAAAACAAATTAAGGTAACGAAAATTATAAACTGATGAAAAGAACCGATCGGAGCCGCCATGAAACATCACCAAACTAACTTCTGAAAAATCTCAGTCTGCAATAAGCTCAATCTTTATGCCTCTGATCGTGACACGCCCTTTCCCATACCTCGGAACCAAAGTCACACGAACACTATCATCGTCCTCGGCTTCTAAATCCTCCAACAAATCACTCAATCCCAACCTTAAACATGTAATAATTTTCTTGTTCTTATGCTTGTGCGTGTGGGGCACACTCACAAAACTTCCTGCAAACTCTGTGTTATCTGCCCTAATAACCTTATCATCTTCATCATTAATTAATACGTCGAACTTCACTGCATCATTTCTGTCAAATTCAATCCCTTCAATCACCAACACCTCCTCTTCCTCTTCCTTCTCCTTCTTGCTCCTTCCCTTCTTCGGCCTGTTCACAACTGTACTCACTGTAGACTCCAGAACCAAAGGGAACTTGACGGATGTTGAAGAAGTCTCAGCAGCTTGTGCTGCTCCAACACCAAAGAGTTGAGGAATTAGGGCTACCTTTTGAGCTTTCGAAGACCTGCGACGTGGTGTGGGCTTAGATTTCAGCCATGGAATGTCGACGTCTTGATAGATGTACCCTAGCTTTCTCGTGTCCAGGCAATCTTTGACTTTGACGCGTATGAGGTTCTTGTTCTCATCGTAGAAGAGAAAGCCGGAGTTTAACCAGTCTTGGTCGGAGATGTCTCTTCTCTTGCCTCCTAGGGTTTTCCATATGCTCCACATTCTGTCGACGTTGGAATGGTGGCAGAAGAAAATGGGGTCTCTGCCAGCTGAGTAAAAGTTTCCCATGTTTTCGAAGTTAGGCTGAGTATCGTCGCCGGTCCATAAGTGAACCGGACCGTGAGGGATGTTCTCGATCGAGCCAGCACCGGGGTCCGGGTCATCTCCGGCTCGGTAGGTATTTCCCAAGAATAGCCTGTATATTCAAATAGAGATAAGCATGAGAGACAGGAAAAAGTATACATTACATGGGAAAGAAGGAAGGACATAGGAGCCAAAAAAATTTTCAGTTGCAACTATTCATCCTTTGGAAATCAAAACAATTAGATGTAGGAGTAGGCATATTTAATTTATTTACATGGAAGCTGTAATTTTTGAAGTATATTCATGTCAAGCCTTCAATATTAGTGGTCTACTTTAATTAGTAGTATTTATCCCACTAGTGGGCAGTGGTAATTAATTTTTTCCCTATATGCATTTATTATTCTTTTTTAATTAGCGACAGTCGTTACAGCTCAACAGGGAGAAATAAATTATCTAAAAATTGATAAATTATATTTATATTAGGTCCCTAACAATTTCGCCTAAGCCTTCAAATTCATAGACACAAACCAAAAGCCCCACGGGTTACGTTAATCTGAGTTGATCCCATTTGATTTAATGTTAATTAAATGGATTTTTTTTTCTATTTTATTCATAAATATCTCTTCAAAAATAAATTTTCACATATATATATTAACCTAATTTTATTGACACAAAAAATAACCTAAATTTAAGTATTAATATTCTCTATACATAAATTCTTTAGAGAATCCATAATTTCTATATATAAAAAATATATCATGTCATTCTCATCAATAAAATTATCAAACATGATCTATTCCTGATTTTCCCAAAAATATGCTTAGCATGATTCGACGATTTTGATTAAGAAAAAGTTGCACTATAAAGTCAACCAGGTGAGATCTACGCATATACTATATTTTCAAACATTTGAAAAGTCAAAGTACGGGATTAGAAAACTTACTTTGGAGTTTTAGCGTTGGAGATCATTTGCCTATACATGATGGTGAGATTACTGGAGACGACGCTATTCTGAGACGTGGAACCATCATTGTCGAGATTAAAGTCAAGGTCAGTGATCGCCGGAGGTTGGTGTTTAGAACTACGAAGAGCATCATACAGAGATGACGCAGAATCCGTGTAAATCGCCGGAATCTGCATTCCAGCGGGAGAGTCCCAATTCCAGAACGGCAACGTAAAACTGGGATCTCCGATCAAACTCCCCAAGATTCTCTCGTGGAAATACAAGTACCAACGATGAAAGGGAAAGAAAAGCCAAGAATTATGGACTTGGAGATCGAGGTCAGGAAACCCTACTTGGTGATAAGCACCATCACAGTAAGCACAGTGGACGTTAGCTTGTTGTGTGAAGCTACGTGGGTCATCGGAAGGTAGGGCTTTCATGAGCTCAACGGCTTTCTTGTATTTTACTAAATGGTCGGCGGTGACCAAGTGAGCCGCCGGTCGGACCCTAAGGGGTTGGTTAGAGGAAGGGAACTTGAAGTCTATGATATTTGAGGAAAATGGCGGGCAACAATCGGTTGGTTTTGCGCCGGAAGGTAGATCCGGAGGGCCACAGGTGGTCAGGTCCGGCGGGGACACCGGAGCAGCGAAGGCAAAAGGGTTGGTGGCGGCAGCACCACAAAGCCCTCCAAGGCCAAGGACAACATTCCTCCGATTAGCTAGAACATGAGGTAGTTGTAATTGATCTTCTTGGGAGACGTTTTTGGGGTTTTCAGGGTCATTATGCATGGCTTTGCATGAGATTTTGGAAACACGATAGCGTTTTGGTTTGGTATTTCTGGAAGGTCGAGGACGAGAGAATGCAGATAAGGAAGAAGAAGAAGAAGAGGCATTAATGGAAGACAAGAAAGAGAGAGATGATGATGAGATAGAGGCCATGTTCGGCTATATTTGATTTGAGACATAAGGAAAAAGTGGTATCGAAGGCTTTTATAATGAGACTGTGAAGACCTTTTCTCAAAAACAAAATAAAAGAAAAAGAAAGGGCCCAGAGATTCTGAAGTCTTTTATTCAGAGAGGTTTCATAAGATATGGAAGAAGACACATTTGTGTGAAAGCCTTCAATTTTGACATTTCAGTGCTACATTTATTTTGAATAACTTGCTCTAATAAATGAACTATTATAAAAATGATTAATTCTCAAGAATATAATAATGAGCGAAAAAGCACATGCTCACCAATTTCTAACTTTCCCTTCTCAAAACAACTTTCGATATTTTTGTACTTGAAGTAGACAGTTCTGTTTGTATTATAACCAATTCTTCAGGAGGTAATTTTCCAGTCTTTATCCAAAAACACCGTTAATTAACCAGCTCACCATAATTACAAAAAATGATCATTAAGTCATCAAGTTAGGTATTAAGGATATATTTTAGTTTAACAATTACGTACCTACCTGATTGTAGATCTAACACGTAGCGTGAAATATACGATTAATTTAATTTTAGTTTCTTAAGCATAGAATAGAAGTCGGAGAGTGAGTAACCTAGAAAGTGGTCATCAAGTGGAAAAGCTACACATAACCAATAAATTAAAATATATAAACCACTTTTATAAATTAGTTTGTTAAAAGAAAATCAAATCTACTCCATCCCCTTTAATTGAATTTATGGGTTAAATCTTTAATTTTGAATTAGTCAATAATAATAAATACCATATATTTGTTTGGGGAAACAAAATTAGAGGAAAAAATCCAAACGCACGTGGTGGAGCAATTCAAGATGAGGAGCTCCAAAGTCTTAATATGACAAAAATCAGAAAATATTGCTTCTCTTAAATAAAATTTTAATGGCTGCAAAAGGATCCTTGTAAAGTTTGACAAGAAACTCAAACCCAAGTTCCGAATTTCAATTGATTTAGGTATTTGCCAATATAATCACTATTTCTGACTTTGGAAAAAGGATGGCAAGGAAAAAAAAGAAATCAATTGGATTAGAAGATCGAGAACTAAGATTTTCTGATAGAACATCCACGTCACGCACACACGTGGTGCATGTATCAGGTCAACGAGGACGACAAACTCATGCATACATATGGGATACCATATCAAAGTTGAATAGTAACCGGTGGCATTGCGTGTTAAATTGTTATTCTCTCAAACTCTTGTTTCCTTGTGGAGTTCCACATTTTCTGTAAAGTCAAACGCGATGGTAAATTTCTATATATTTTGCTTCCCGATTTTATTTGTTTGTTTTGTTTTTAATAATTCCATATATTCATATAGGTCTTTGATTACCAAAGGGAGTAGATCAGTTAGAATTAATTTCTCATAATATAATAAATTTAAATTTAAATTTTTATTAATAGAAGTGTTTATGTTTAGTACATGAGAGTAATAAAAGACTTCTAATACCCCTTCAATTGTCCCAACCACCTGATATTTTTTCCTTTTTTTCTATGCACCATTAGATTATACATAAAAAATATATATAAATCTACATAAAATGAGTGACTCATTTTATTACAAAATATAATGTCACTCATTCTTTAAAAAATCAATTTTTTTTAAAACTATACTATTTTTTTCACAAAATATCAAAATCTCACTTATTTAATGTAAAATTTAATTATCCATAATAAAAGAAAAACTTTTAAGAGGTTGGGGAATTATAAAGGACATTAAAAGCCCCTTGCCCACCTCAAATAGAATCGCCTAGAAATATACCTATGTTTAAAAGAAATATATAGGATTTTGATCAATTAATTAAATAAAACAAAAAAATCTCATTTTTTGACAAAAACATATATAATCATTTTGGATCTTTCGGCCTACTCATATCAGCCTAAAGAAAACTGGCATTCGTGATGTATTCAAATTTGAATTTTAGGACCCAGCTCAGAGGTTGAGAAATGACATTTGTCTTGTACCAAAAAAAAAAGACATTCTATGAGTTTTTAGATAGATTTTTTTTAAAAATATTTATAAAAAAATTTAGATAATTTTTTTAAAAAATAATTTTAAATAAATAAATATTTAAATAGTTATTATTATATTTTTTATAATTAATAAATTCTTAAAAAATTTAAAATAAACAAAATTAATTATTGTCACTGTGCATATCAATTGTGTTGTCATATCACAGGGTCTCTCATCTTCTCACTGTGCAACAACAGCTTCTCATCTTCTCTCATCTCTTCGGCAAGAGAGTGTGACTTGCAGCGACTGGAGAGAGCTCGATGAGGACGGCACACGGCGGACGCAAAGCAAGGACACAACTGAAGAAGAAGGCACAATTGACGCAGAGCAGAGCAGGGGCGAACGCATAACAGTGACAGTGACGAGGAAGAAGGCTAACGGTGACGACCAAAAAGAGGGGAGTTTAATTTTTTTTAAAATAAATATGATTATTTATTTAAAAAAAATAAACTAAAATTTGTGTCAAAACTTTTTTTAAAATCTAAATTTTATGACTATTTAAACAGACACTACAAGTAGAGACATTTGCCAACTACGAAGCTTCACTGAAGAAAGTGCTCAAATTTTCTCTTCCATCTAGGGTTCACATATACCTGGTTCAAGAGTAAAGTCCTTCTTGGATGGAACTAGAAGTAAAAATACCAACGGGGTTGATCCGAGTAGTAAGCGGCTCGGTATCGCTTAAACGAGGTCTCGAGTTCGAGCCTTGGCGTACGCAAAAAATCCCCGTTGGGAGACTCACCCACTATAGCCAGGTGCGCGATGCGGGTCGAATCCGGATGTAGTCGGGGCAAAGTTCCTATGAACCGGGTGGGCAACAAAAAAAAACTAAGAAGTAAAAATAAAAATAATTCTTACTCTTATAACTCATTATCACATTTGGTAGTACATTGAACCAAATTGTGCTTAGTTTATCTGTTACAGAAGTTGAAAGGAACAAACATTTGACACAGATGACTCAGCAAGAATATGTATGTGAAGGTTGCCCTTTTAATTGCAACCCACGTAAAGAACAATCTAGAAACTAACACTTCTATTTTTACAATACTGCAAAGCTGGAACAAAAATTTCCCTCAGGAAATCGCAAATAATCATAAATTAAATATGATTTATTGCCTAGCCTCTTAATCCAACTAATATATAATGCTTTCCTAATTACTACTTCAGAGGATAATAAATATTACAAAATCAAATCATAATTCAGATGGCATGGGTCCAGGAGGAAGGTGAGAGTCTTATTCAGACCTGCTTGTTCTTCTTTCTTCCTTTCACTTGTTTCTCTAAACTTCTGAGCCTCTGACTAATAACAGATGAAGAAGATATCTTCTGACCTGGAAGTTTCTTCGATTGTTCAACCGGCACTGAGTTTGATTCTGTCGCAACTGCCGCCGATGAATCTTTCTTTGCCGTTGGAAAAAAAGAGAAGGGGGATTGTGGTGCACTGGTGGGCGCTGCGGCAGGTATTTTTGGAATGCGTAATGCTTCCTTAACGCCAGGAACTTTAAGCCCTGCAAAATTCATACGCAGAATATTAGCGATTTTATCTCATCAATTATTTGAAATGATATCAAATAACCTAAAATGCCTTACCAAGTCCGTACCCAAGTGAAAACAAATTTGATGTAATCCAGTAACAAAATATAGCCTGCAAAATTACACAAATGACAAGCGAGACTGCATACAAATGTTCAAGCAAAGTAAAGCTACTCTGGTCAGGAAGCTTTTTTTTTTTAATACTATTTTCTGAATCCTATTACTAGTTTCGGGGTTTGTAGTTGTGGATGTCCCTCTTAATACAAGTGTCTCATCTAGGAATCGAACTCGAGATCTAAAGGAATCTAGCAAAGCTTTATACCGCTAGACCAACTCTATGTTAGTCAGGAAGCTTTGAATAGGCATTCAGTGACAAAAATGTGCTTTTCATTTCTTTTTAAACACAGGATAACCAATAATTATAATACATAGAAAAAGTGCCTAAGCTGGAAGAGTTTACCTTTGGAAATCCCATGGTAAAAGGAACTGTAAGAACAGCAAGAGCCCTAGAGACATTTTTCATGGTGACAGCAGCAGGATTTCCTTCCATACCTTCTTGCATATTGCACTTTAGAACAATAAGTGTCAAAAAAATCAATATGGAATATAAAAATAATGGACAATACCACTCACCAAATCATTATTTTACAGCAAAAGGACCCTAGTATATCATAGTGAAGAATATAAAAACAAATATAAAGAAAAATTGAAACCATGAAAGTCTATTTTCTTTGGCCTCTTTTTGCTTGGATGTGAAGCATTATCCCTTCAGACCATGAATTTGTCCCAAAAGTTCACATGGGATCAGAGATAAATACGGATGCGTGTATGTTTCAAATAAGCTTTAACAAAATGATTTCTATGTTACACTGCCTTTTTAACTACCTCATACAGTAAATTTATAACATAAAATTCAAAGCAGAGCAGAAAATGAATATGATCAAAACATTCAGGCAAGAAAAAAAAAGAAGACGACAAATCTAGAAAGAAAATTGAGAGAAAGCCGGAAAACAAGTTTCCATAGAGAAAATGCTCACCTCTACTGTTATCAAGAATGACAATGCAGTCAGAATTGGCAGAATGTACAAGGTATCTGGTGTTGAGAGATCAAGGAACCAGTAGGCTCCACCATTTTTGAATGATGGCATCTTTTCAGCCATGTTTGTTATCTGGCAAATAATACAAGGATGAAAAAGGTAAAAGATAATTAACAAGTTTATCAAACACAAAAATTTAAGTTTAATAGGAAGAATAAAAACTTGAAAAGTGTCTTACCGCAAGGAAGAAGCTGACAAAGATAGGACCTTGAATAAAGAGTCCTTTCAATGGAGTAAATGGACTCACACCATATCTACATTACCAAAATCACAATGATAAACAAAGAATCCATTAAGTTTTGGTTTATGCAGAAAACCCTGGTTCCAAAATGCCATAGACCAGTGAGTGGGACTAGTTATATCATAATCTCAAAATTCTCTAATGTTTAATTATAACAAGTATTCTTCCAAAAACTCAATGATCACACACCTATTTGAGAAACCAATTTTTAAATCTAAATCCCTGTGCAGGGCAAGAGACTCTTCCCCTTTCAAACATGACAGAAGCACATGCTACGTTTTATTAGAGGGATCAGACCATAACGCCAGGCCACAAATTTACTGGCAGAGAAAAGGCCAAAAGGGACCATCTATTGATTTCAGCTTTGATAATCACCACAAAGATTGCTCCATTCATACATTATATCACGAAATGAAAATTACACAAGATGACAGATTGCATGGTTCAATCATGGCATGAAAATCACCATAAAAATAATGCCAACTGCCAAGGAAGTTCCTTATAGGAACACTGAAAAATTACTTACTCATTGAACAGCTTCTTCATCTTGTTTTGACCTTCAGCAACGGCCATGGGATCCATAGCCTAAACAATGAATGTTATTGTACTTAGAAAAGCATTTCTTTCAGAGAAAAAAATTTGGTAGCATCTAATACATGTTATCCAACATGGACATGGATAAGAGAACACTTGCAACTTACAAGTGAACAAAATTTAGACAAAAATATCATAAAATTTCAAAGAAGCATCATATTTCAGGTTGGTGCCCATTGGGAAGTGTATTTACTACAGGTTCAAGACTGTATTTCCCTACAAATGAATGTTATTGTACTTAGAGAAGCACCTGTTTCGGAGAAAAACACTTGGTAGAATCTAATATGTGTCTCCAACAACATGGATATAGATAACAGAACACTTGCAACAAACAAGTGAAAGATACTTAGGCAAAAATAGTTTCCCAAAGAGGCATCAAATTTCAGGTTGGTACCCATGGAGCAAGGTATTTACAACATGTTCTAGAATGTATTTCCCTTGAAATTGAATAACCACATTTTTCCAGAGCAAACAGAAACTGGTTAAATAGATCTCATTCAGAATGCCAGAGTTTCAGCCAAGACAAAGGATAATAGTTCCGATATTTAACAGGTAAACCTACAAGTTAGATAATCATTAATCACATAGAATAATTGCTTCTGGAGACTACAACTTTCAGATATAGGATCATAGCAACATAACTTTTCCTGCAACAGAAGCATTGATACTTGCATAACAGGATCAGTTGCATTGCTTCCACCATTACCATTTTATTAATAGCAACTATCACCGCTAATCAAGAAAAATGACTTATGACATATGAAACAGTTACCTTATCTTGCATCTCTTGCTTAATCTCCTCCAGGTGAGGCCTCATTAGCTGAACACATGAAACAGCATAACTATGTGCCATGATTTATGACTACACAAAAATAAAAGTACTAAACAATTATGAATGCAATCATGGGAAATAAACTCAAAGGCCTTCCTAAAATAAGGTCAAAGGAGTGGAGAAGGAAAAAACGGCAATCTAACCCTTGGTTGGGCAGTCTTAATTTAATTAAGAGAAACTAATAAAGGGAATAATGAAGGGCCCATTCGCATCAAATTTTTGTCAACTCTAATTTTGGGGAAAATAAAAGGAAGGAACAGGGGAAGTAATTGCTGTTCCTTTACTTAGATTCTGCAAGAAACAAAAATACAGTAATAGGTAGTGTAACATACGGTAAGCTTACTGGTCGCCTTGAGTTGATTTATTAAGAGTGGGAGTGTTGCACCCCGAATAAGGAGGGTTGTTAGAGCGATAGAAGCCCACCTGAAAGAAGGAAGTGATACAGTAAAACATTGTTTCAAAATTTTAGTGTGCCAAATCTCTTATGGAACATGAATAAAGCAAACATTGGAATATCAACCCAGAATGTGCATCATGTTCCATAATATAAATGACTAGAAGGACAATCTTGCTAACATAAAATGAAATTAAGCGGTCAAGAGAATAGCTTAAGGTTCAAATTCTCCTTTATCATCAATCATAGAATTCATTCCCAATTAAATATTAAATAGTGTTCGTCATATCAAGCTGGAAACCCCAAATCATTTTAAAGAGAGTCTTTAAATGCTATATCTTTTAATAAGAGTATTTTTTGGGCGGATCTATGGTATCCATTAAAACTTGGTATTTGGACAAATTGCAGCACTAGTTTGGATCCATATCAACCAAACAGGATATTTAACAAAAGGATATGTTAATTCATACCCATAATCCCTGAAATAAAAAAGCACAAGCAACCCTCATGTGTGCCAGAAAATCCTTCGTATTCATGCAGATTGGTTTGTTTGTAAGATAATCACAACTTCTCAGAGCATTAAACCACAAAATATCTTCCCATGGCATTTCTTGGTTTAATTATGTGGTTTCTTAGCTTCAATCTTATTTTTGCAAAGCTCAAGATTTTAATTTTTTTTAATATATCATGAAAGTACCGGGACAAGGTACATATAAACTCACCAGTTTAATCCAGTGAAGGTATGCACATAATCTATTAAATACTGCAAAGCTTGAACAGGTAAATAGGAATCAGCAGCAGCGACTGCAACTTCATTAAGTACAGGAGCCTGAGAAGCAACAGCCTCCATGGTTGTGTCTGTAAGGACATTCGCTATATCACTCGAGAAGTCAATATTAGTAGAACCCTGATTGATTGTAGACATATATCGGCAAAAAGAATATCCAGAGCACGGGACAAGGTAACTGTTTGAATTTATTGCATGCTGAGAAGAGGCAGCAAACCCTGATGATACATTTATAGAGCTTCCAAATGACCTTCTTTGGAGAAGATGACCAACTTCTGCTGCAGATAATTTTTCATCTGGACATTCACGTTTACGTTCATCACTATGGAAAAGATAACTTAGAGAAGGGTGGCATTTCTGATCAATGAGCTTTCCTCTTATCAAGAGACAGCGTCTGTAAGCCATTGATATTTTTTGCAAGCTCTATCAAACAAAATCAAGTACCCAAATTAGACATATATCTAGGAAACTACTTTGTATCAAACATGTCCAAAAGCTGACGAATAGTTAATCTATGTACACAACATTTAATAATACACAATCATGCAGGACCATTGAAATGCCACATAAGCAGAATCCACCTACAAATGTGGTAGGTATATTTGCAACTGTATGTAAATCAAGTGGCCCTGCTCAAATTTTTCTTTTGTTAAACTCAAAAGTAGCCAAATGTGCAGCCAATAAAAGTTGTGCACTGAAATCTGAAAAAGTTGTATGCCAACAGTTTTAGACTAGGTACAGAGAAGTTGTTAGGCCATTCCTCAAATACATATCAGCAGCCCAATTATGCTACGTAAAAACACATATTTCGAATAGTCAATCAACTATGTCAAACTCATGATCTCAGAAGAGAAAACACAGACAAATAAGTCATTTTTGTAAAATTTTCACCCTATTCTCGCTCCAATTTACCCCAATTTCAGCATTTAGATAAACCCTGAAGAAGCTGTGCCAATCTCTAACGGCACAAGGCAATCAATCCCAGCGCAAATCGTGATACAAATAAGTGAAATAAAATATCAGAATAACGATGCTCAAAATAAAGTAGCGAGCACCATACATTTGCTGACGCCATAAATGTAGAAAATGAAAGTGCTAACAAATATGGAGATGGAGGAGTCAGAAAGCCAACAACAGGAAGAATATGAAGAAGAGATCGAACCAGTCAACCAGCTAATTTATGTATGAGAAAAGCGTGAATTATACGTTGAGAGGCTGGGGGTGAGAGGCGGAGCTGATGGCCATTGGCCACTGTGTGTGTAGTAACGACGCCTAAGCGGTGTGCGGTCAGCGTCAGATTAAACTGACGGTTTTATGATGTTAACTAAATTAATGAAATGGGGAACAAATCATGGCCATTAATTTCTTTTAAAGTCCTTTTAAGCCTTCTTGTAAGCCTGGGAAACACGAAGAGGAGATGCTACCACCTACCAGCAAGAAGCTCCATAGGAGCACACTAACAGTCACTATAATGATAAAAAAATATGGCGTAAATTTTGAATATTTAACCTATTTTCTTCATTACTTTGCCTTTCTCTAATTCAAGTTGTGGTTTTGCATCAAACCAACTATATTGTGTAAAATAAGACCAAGAATCTGATAGGCACAATATGTGAAAAACAAACATATCAATTCACATTTCGCCCCGAAATATAAAGCAGGCGACAAAATCAGCATTTCAACTCTTCAGATTATACAAGAAAACAAGTAAAAAAAAAAAACATCTACATGAAGAAAGAGGAGAGCAACTGAATTAGATCACTTAAGAAGATTGCATTAGCACACTCTGCATTTACCATACAACAAGTAAGAAATAATCAGAAGAAGGATCTTTAGAACAAATGAAAATCATAATCCCAGTTGCATACCAAAAAGACGCAAACGCTAGACTCTGAAGAGAACGACCGACGAATGGGGGGGGAGGACCTCCGAGGGGATCGGCCGGTGAAGGGGAAAAGGCCGGCGGAGGGAGGACGACGAATAAAAACCGCGAAGGCGATGAAAAACCGCCGTGAGGAAGATGATGGGAATAGGTTAATTAGGAATGAACAGATAAAAGTTATTTTAGCAAATGGACGCTCGAGATTTTATTTAGTTGTTATGACGTGGCGAATTGTGAGTCGACGATGCATCCAACTGTTCTTTTAAGAGATGGGCAGGGAATCCGGGTTTGGTACTGATCCATCTTGACCGACTTTTGATGGTTAGAGTTAAGACCAGATAGGCCCATATCAAACCCAATAGGTCTTTTTTTTTGGGTACGAAACAGATATATCGATTTGAGTATGGAAAGGCCTGTTTTCCTCCACATCCCTAGTATGGTTTTTGTGGTTGAAATGAAATCCAATTAATATTATAAAAATAGCCTATTTAATAAAGAAGTAGAAAATTAAAAAAATTAAAAGAAAACATGGAAATGAAACATAATATTTAACTTAAAATTTTGAAATAATAACAATGGTGTAAATTATTTTAGCAATAAAAATAGTATTAATGAACATTACAGTTACAATTTGTTTAAAAAAAAAAAAGAAGAAGGCTCTAACAAATGGGTTAAGTGTTTATATATATATATATATATATATATATATATATATATATATTCAGATCAATTCAGAATTAAGAAAGGTGAGAAGATGGAATGATGCTAAACATTATTTGTATATAAATGAAATCATATTTTATATCGCATCTTTCGTACTAGACAAACCTTGGTCACTGTCAGAGAGTTTAATCACGTCACAATCGTGGACGACTCCCAATGAATAACGTAAAATAGGCCAAAAAAGAAAAGGAATAACGTAAGAGCCACAAAGAATAGGACATCAGAACATGGATAGGGATCCACTGATTCGCCCGTCACTTCATCATGCATCATAATTGCCACAATCATCCTTTCAAAAAAAAAAACCTACTCGTACTTATAAAATTTGGTTAGATAAAAAGAGATTGTTCACAGTGTGCTAAACATACATTTAATTTTTTATTAAGACATGTATTAATATTTAGTGTCAATATCTCGAATAAAATTAATTTTAATAAAAAAAATATTTATATTTAGCAAAAATAAAAAGCATGATTGTCCTTTTGGATTAGTACACTTGTGATAATTGATTGGAAATTGTCGGATTAGACTCACCATTGATATATTGACCCCAACAAAGCGATTGATAAGTTTAAAAATAACTAGGAAACTATTAATTAATATAGTAAGTCGCCTCATTTTATAAAAAAATATAATTTTAAATTTTAAAAAATGTTTGTATGAGTTAAATTAAAATAAGGTTGTGATTGTAAATAACTTTTAACTTTACTTTTTTGAAGGGTACACATAAATGACCTTTCAGGAGTGCAAATGCAATGAACATGTGAATGATTAGTCAGCTTTGATAAAAAGATAATTGGCTCTCTTTCCCTTGCCGACGGCAATGCCTCGTGAGCCTCCATTTTCTCACGTGCTGAAGGCACTGGCTCATGAGTCTCCGTATATATACCATTTCCTTTCTCTCACAGAATTGGATTAAGTTTTAGCTTGTAAAACTGAGAATAATGTTTAATTAGTTTAGATGGAAAAAAAAAATTCGAAACGCAATAACACTAATTGTCATTGTTCTTTTTAAAAAAATTGCTTTTTAGTTATGGGGGATTATATAAATTGAGGAGAAACCAACTCCAACGCTATGTCATGGACACAGGCAAAGCTACATAGGATTCTTGTGATCACCAAAGTGAATTTGAATCTGCTTTCAATCTCATCAGTCTAAAACACATCACTTAAATTAAAAATAATTTATTTCTAATTCTTAATATAATAATTAATTTAAATATATTAAAAATAAAATTAATTAATTATTATTAAATTTTAACGTTTAAAATTAATTTATATTATATATTTTAGTTAATTAGATATTTTATAATAGGAATTGTTCAAATATTTTTTTTACATATTTTCCTTTTATTTTACAGCCAAATACGACACGTTGCCCCAAAAGTGATCCGCTGGCTGTATATTATTCATTGCTCATATTTTTAAAATATAAGTTGTACAATACTAATACAGCATATTAGAATTTTATATAAAATATAAATTAGACATATCAATATCAAAATTTCAAATTTATAGCATACTATTACTATCTATAAATTATGAACACTACAATTTTTTGGTTTTTATCCTTTAAATTTTTTCAGATATTTCATTCATTCCATTTAGTTCTTACTCTTTAAATCTTGGGATATTTTTTTTTTATAAACTGGATAATACACACTGGTAAAAACAAGTCGTAGAGTTTAGTAAAATTTAAAGATTTAAAAATAAATATAATTTTTAAACTAATCGTATTTTAAAATTATTATTCATCTTATTAACCGGGTGAAAAATCTGGTGGTCTTGTTATTACACCAAGTTTGCGAAGTACCATTTTACATATATTCGTTGACAAAAGGAGGAGAATTTTTTTTTTTAAAAAAAAAAACAATTCCCGCAGTTTTATTCATGCAACTCGAGTGTGGGGGTGAGATACAAGATTACTTCCCCTCCAAGGCAAAAAATCACTCTGATCTGACCTGAAAGAGATATCCTTCGGACATTTCTACGCCTGCTAATGGTTCTGTTTCTATTTAATTATTGATGAGTCATTCGTTTGTTTGTTTATTCAATTCACCTTGGTTTGAAGTAGATGCGGTATCTCCAAAGTAGCCTTTCTCTGGGCTTTATATAAATATTGCTTTCGTCTCTGTGGGTTTATCCATTTTAACCCCTTGCGCTTCTCTGTCGTGCGCCCAATACTCGATTCTGACGAGTGGATTTACGAGCAATGGCTTCGACGCTGTTATTGGCGGTGGTGTTCGTGTTTGATCTCATTGCTTTTGCTCTTGCTGTTGCTGCTGAGCAGCGGAGAAGCACCGTGAGTCCGTCTTCTCGCTTTCCCTCTTTTTCTTTCTTTGACTTCAATCCATAGCTGCTTAGAAATTGCTTTTGTTTGCCAGCAGTTTCCTCTTCTTCTTCTGGGGTTTAGTTGGTTTAATTGCTGAGTTACTTTTGTGATTCAAGATACCCGATGTAGAAACCTGGGATTTGGGGTTTTGATTTCCTTAATCTGAGACTGGGTGAGAAACTCTTGGATAGATTTATCACAATAGTATTCAGTAATTTATTTTCCGTTTTAGTGCATAAAACATCTTTTCGATAGTGATAGTTGAGTTTGTTCCCTGTTTATTCTGAGCCATGCTTGACTTCTCATAGAATTCAGGTGGGACTTAGAGATTGGTGAAATTGCGAAATTTTTCTCTCACTGCTGATTTATTAGTGTCTCAATAAATCTTTTCACCAAACGAGCTGGACGAATGGTAAGTTCCATACAGCCGGAATGGCTGTACTTCAGTAAATGAATGAGTGGAGTTAGGTTATTGAGGATGACAGATAAATATTTGATTACAGATAATGCAAGTGTTCAGATTTTGGAAACTCAAAGGGTACAATATGAGTTATTTTTAGTTACAGAAGTTAAGTCAGTTGTAGAGGAGAAGCTTGCTTGACTTCTGGCTTCTGAGAGAACACTGCCATTTGCCAAGGAAAATGAGATTTAATCTTATACTGCTAAGCACGAAACTTGTACCAACCTCAAAATTTTTGAGCCAGGATTCCACAGGAGAAGAAATTCTGTTCTAACAACAAATTCTGCCTTATAGATTGTAATAGAGATCTGACTTATTGGCATTTGACTTCTTTTCCTGTTTGCTTAGATTGAGTATGTCAACACTTGACTGAAGTTTAGTATGTGTTTTAGACAAAATTCGTTGTTTATGGATTGGGTTTAGGGCAACAATCAGGTAAGATGATCTCCATCTATGCCCTACCTCAAACCTATCCCATATTATTGTACAATATAATTCCATAAAATTGCCTGCAGTAAGATTCAAACTGGAGATTTAAAGTGTTTGTTTGAAAACTAAAGAATTGGAATGTATATGGATTTTGTAATTCCATATTTATAATATATGAAAAAAATAAATTGATATAAAAGATATTTTATTAGAGGATAGACTTTTCTTTCTTTGTTTTTTTTTTTAAATTTAACCTCAAGGTGTGATATGTATAAGATAATAAAATAGCTGAAAGTTTGGGTGCAACACCAAAAAATAGGGTTATGGAACCCAAAACAAAAAAAAAAAAAAAAGAATGAGTACTACTGAAGAACCTACCTTGTCCCAATCCATTGCCATCCCTATTGTGCCAGAATCACCAATTAGTTAGGAAGAGGGGAACATGAAAAAAAGATTGAAGAAATCGGATATATTAGTCTGTTTGCCCCACATTTTAAAGGAGAAACTATATAATTTTTTTTTAAAATGTTGGTTAAATTCGGTGTTGGGCCTAATTGTTGGGGGAAAATCAGTGGTAACAGAACTAAGAATGTGATACCAACGGGAGTTGGTCCGAGTGGTAAGCGGCTCGGTATCGCTTAAGCGAGGTCTCGAGTTCGAGCCTTGACGAATGCAGAAAATCCCCGTTGGGAGACTCACCCACCATAGCCAAGTGCGCGACGCGGGTCGGATCCGGATGTAGTCGAGGCAAAGCTCCGGTGAACCGGGTGGGCAACAAAAAAAAACTAAGAATGTGATGGATATGCTATTGAATTTTAAAGATAATAAGTCCAGCTTATTAATGTCGTATATATAGCATTGTGAAATTATCTTAGGAATTTAAGATACATCATATATATATATATATATATATATATAAAGAACAAAATAAATTTACAGATACGTTAGCAAAGAAAGGGTTAAATAATACAACAGTTTTATATGATTGTCCTCAAAATTTGAGAAATTTTGTAGTAAATGATTGTTTGGGATATAATCTCCTCATAAACTAGTAGTTTATGTTAGGCATTTAGCCATATCTTGTACAAAAAAAAAAGAAGAAATAATTTTTTTAACCAATGGGAGTTGAGTCTAATGGAAAGGGTTAGTCCCTCACAACATGACAAACTAATATTTGAATCTCTGCTGGGAGATGTGATAATATTTAATGCTCGACAGTGCCTCGAATATAATTGTCTCCAGTAGGAGAATACCTGTGCTTAGCAAAAAAAAGAAAGAAACTTGTTTTTTTTTTTTTTGCAACTAGGATTTAAAAAACTTGGAGTTCTCCTTTGACATAGAAGCAGATAACATTTTTCTTCGAAGACAATTGTATCTTTACACAGGGTCTTTAATTACCATAAAAAGCAACTAACATTTTTGTCCGCCACTTATATGCATGTCTTTTTGATAATTTGACTATATGAAGCACTTTTTTTAAGAAAAATATTTGTGAAACACTGTAACAAGTCATTTTTCATAAATTATGAATATAGTAGTACGTCTTCATACAAACTTAATATATAGAAACGCTATTATTAACATATTAAGTAACTGCATTTAAGTAAAATCCATTAAAAGAAGCTATTTCAGAAAATGCCCAAATCATGACTAAGAATGGGTTCACAGGAAGATATGCTTAAAGCAGAGAAATGTTTACGGTTGGGGTAATGTAGTAGAACAGCCAAAGATGGAGGAAGATTTATACAATGAGAGAACCTGTAGAAAGAACATGTACGTCACACATGACAAAGGAAAATTGAGCTGACACCTATCATGAATTCGCCTATAAAGAGAAAGAACATCCGGGATTAATTTTGAGATAAAGCCTATAACCATGAAATCACAAGGGTTTTAATAGTCAGACGCTCAGGTTTGAAGTCAGAGACTCAGAGTATTGAACAGTTTTTATCCTTTTAGCTAAATATTAGTCCAATTTACTTGTTAAATGCATAGCCGACATCTGATCAAACTTTGCTATATCTTTTGTAGTAATATATACATTCGTCTTTTGTTTTTTGGGGTTCCAATTGTAGTTTTAACCTTAAGCATCAATTTTCATCTTCCACTTTTTTCTTTGGACTAAAGTTTGCTCTCATGTTTATTTAATATTTTTAATTGATTATACTTGCCAAAACCAGAAACAAATCCAGAGGTTCAGTATGGATTTACTTATTGGAATTCATTTCCTCTGACAGTTCACGATAGTTAGAGAGGGAACTCAAAACTTCTGTCATTATGATTCTAATATTGCAACCGGCCTAGGCGTGGGATCCTTCATAATTCTAGTAGCCAGTCAAGCGATTATAATGGTGGTCACTAGATGCTTGTGCTGTGGTCAGGCCATGAGTCCTAGCGGCAACAGATCATGGGCAATTTGCTTATTCATCACCAGCTGGTATGTTGCTAAATCTGCTAAATAGAGATGATAAGTTTGCTTAAATTTGTGGATTTAATAATTTCAAATAATCACATGGTTACGCTACCAACTTCAGTTCAACTTCTAACTTTGTCTAAGTATATGCTTGTTCTCTTTATTTCTGATTTATAGACACATATTCCATGCCTGTAACAGTGCCAATATTGTCACTGCCACAACATGTTAACGTGTGACTGACACACTAAGTTTTTCGTTCTGGCCTGGTTTGAGAACGGTCGACCTAATTGGCCTAAAAAAGAAAAGAGAAATGAATCAAAAATAAATGTAGAGTGAAACTGGAAAGTAGAAACCCCAATTTCATGGAACGGTGAAAGTTCCTTCCTGATTTTTTTGTTGAACGCAAATAGTTTCTTTTGGGACTATCATAATGAAGGCACGTGTAATACAAGATAATCCCGGCTAATTACATCACCAAATGAAAGCTTAAACAATCTTATACGCATGCCATGCTGATGATGCTATTCATCTATTGAGGGAATTCAAATCTCATCTGTGCTTCTACAAGTCGTTTTGCTGATATTGATGATTCAGGGTGTCATTCATTGTTGCCGCATCGTGCTTGCTGGCCGGTTCTGCGAGGAACGCCTACCACACAAAGGATGGGACTGCCACGCCAGCTCGTCCTTCATGTGTAACATTGAGGAAGGGTGTGTTTGGAGCTGGAGCTGCCTTCATTGTGTTCACAGGGATAGCCTCCGAACTCTATTATGTTCATTTTTCAAAGGCCAACAACTCTGGTCCACCTCCCTATGCTAGGGACTCTGGTGTGACCATGGCTAATATGTAGCTAGCTCGGAAACATTAGGAGAGGCTTGTGTAAGTAAAGTTGGCTGCTTTGGATGTGAAAACCTATTGTCTATGCAAATTTACCTGAATTCATGGATTTTGATTGTGTCCCATTTTATCATTTTTGTTTTGTAATTGTTATTCGTTTAAGATTTGACTGTTCTTTTGAGGGAAATTTTGATTTTTAACATCTTTAACTGTGAGTATTAATTGAAGCTATAAGGAATGAATTATGAAGATTCACTTGGTGGACTAAAAATAGTGGGCGGTAGAATGAAGACAGGAATCAGCACCGGCCTTGGTTGATTACTTGATTTGCCTCACGGGGTGGTCCATTTGGTAGCAGAGCCACGTTTTTCAAAATGGTCCTCTGCTTTCTGTTGACAATTTTCACACCTATATTTGCATTTCTCATTAATTCACCATTTTGGAAGCTGCCAATTGCATTATACATAAAAGGGGGCATTCGCATCACAAACTAGAGAAAATACAAGAGACAGGTAAAAGAAGTGAAAATTGTTTGTGAATGAGATTCACATAAATAGAAGATTAGATTTTATCTCATCTTTCTGTCTCTGTTAATAAAAGTTCTGAATCTATATAAAGCAGATGAAGAAGGAGGTCTAAGCAAAAGAATCAAGGGGATATTACGTGCGTATCCAAGGCGGTGGATGATTGATGTTAACTACTCTCAACCTTCAGAACACGCCAAAACATGAGAGCCTTCACATGCTTAAAGTCAATACTTTTCTTTACCAATTACACTTAACTTCCCCCAAATTTATTTAGAGACTAGTCCAAATTTAAAATACATAGTAAAAATTGTTAAAAAATCTTTCATCGCAAAATTTATTACCTAGAGAGGTACTTAGATTTGGGTCTTTAAGCATATGTAAATTCATCTTCACCTGTATGTACTATATCTTGAGTCATGTCTAAATACCTTTTATTTTGTACATAATTGAACAAAATTTACATATAGCTAAAGAAGAATTGTACTATGAAGATAAGTTGTAGCTAAATTTCAAGTACTTTAGGTAATAAGTTTCACAATAGAGATTTTTTTAATAATTTTTTTAAAATATATAATGTAAAATCTGCATAAATTTTGAGGGGTTGAAAATATATATAAAAACCAATATAATATTGAGAAAATTTTGAAAACTAGCCCCTAGCCGGTCCCTCCCTCCCTCCCTCCCTCTCTCTCGTGTATCTACATGTTTATTAGAGAGTATGAATCATGCCGTTTCTATAGTGTCATATATAGGATGAGACTACCTTGTTACGTGTGCATGTTTACAATTACTTAGATAGCATACAACGTGGTTGAGAATTACCAACTCAACATGTTCTTAAAATTATCATTTCAATCTATTATAATGGTGAGAAGAGAGTATATGTTATCATAGTAGTTTAAGATTATCTCTAATAAAATAATATATACGTATAAACTAAAAATAAACTCATGAAAATTGATTTCATGGATAAGGATACAACTTATAACCTATAAAAGTGTTGGTGCAAATTTTATTGTGATTAAAGAGTTTATATATCATCGTAAAATTATTAGTTTTATAAATGTTTTTAAAACTATAAAATCTATCATATATTCTTAATAATTAAGTCCTACACACATAAGCTTTCGTTTATATATATATATATATATAAAGCTGGTTTTAGTTGATAGTCTTAACCAGACAATGGTCCTGAATCTCTTTTGTGTAAGGATTTAAAGGAAGGACCAGAGGTTTCCAATATTCCATAGCTCTGGAAGGAGGAAGAAAACGACAAAGCATAAACAGTACTTTGAGGTTGAAACGGTGGCCCATCATTCCATACAATGTTCTGTTAAATCACAACAAAGAAAAAAAAACACCATGTGAACTAAAAGCCCGAGCACACAAAATTATCGTACAAGCACACACACCAAAGATTATATATATATATTTGTGTGTGTGTGTGTAAAGAATATCAACAACAACAACACTTGTTCCCAGCAGCTAAAAGAATGATTCTCCACAAGTGGTGATCATGAATAATCGCCAATCAAAATCCATGTATTGCGTTCCAACAATATTCCATATAATTATATAAATACAAATATATATATGAATCCAAAAATTTATAACACCACAAAAATAATATTTATTTTTCATTAATATATACTTCTCCATCTGGAATCAGACCCCTTATATTCTTCTTCTACGTACACTCATCACTGTCACAAAGCACTCACATCAGAATTTCAGAATTCAGATTCCTCTACTACTGCTCGGCTAGCTAACTTGCATTTGAATACATTCAAATCATCATTCTTTTAACATTACAGTAAATGGAGAGAGATAATTAATTAATTAGAACTATTAGAGGCAATAATCAGAGTGGTTACAAGGAATCAAAAATTAAAACTCTTGCTTGAAGATGAAGCTGAAACTAAAAAAAGGACAGCTCCAAATACTGCAACTTCATAGAACTCTCCATCTTTAAAACCAAGAACAACAAACACCCCCAATAAACAAAATCTATCAACACTACTACGTATATATATATATTTATATTATATATGTGCGTGTCAATTAATATATCTGTTCCTTCTTCTTCTCTCTCAGGGTTTTAGATCAGAATCATCCCAGGGAACATTGAGATCAGTTGAGACCAACGAATCGAGGTCCTCCCAAGTCCAGTAGTTTGACATTTCCGTATTGCCTCCTACGCTTGTCGAAGGTATCTCCCATGGCTGTGTCTGTGTCTGTGTTGTTGGGGTTGGCTCTTCCATTGTTGTCTTCAACTCTTGGCCGTAGTTGTTATTATTATTGTAAACACTTGAGGATCTCAGAGAGGTTGAAACAGAACATGGGTTAGTCTCAAAAGAGCTCGAGCTTGAGAAAGGGAAGATAAAGCTCTGATTTTGATGAGGAAGAAGAGGCAGAGTTGTCGTCGAAGTCAAGAAGTTGGTGGTGGTCCCAATTCCAAAATCTTTACTTTGTGATGAGTCTCTGGTGTTAATCAGATTCTGATGAGGAAGAAGCAAGGAGGATTGTGATGGAGGAAGATGAATCAGAGACTGAAAGAGAGAGGCAGAGGATGATGGAGGAAGAGGAAGATTATTACTCGGCCTTTGCAGGGAACTATGAATTGTCATGCCGGAGGTCGCGGCGGCGGGGGAGGAAGAGATGGGGGTGGATGATGATTTCTTGACCCGTTTGTTTTTCCGGCCACCGCCAACAGGGACATTGCGCAAGGTGCCACCTTTAGTCCAGTGCCTCTTGCAGGTTCTGCAGAAATGGCGAGGCTGAGACTTGTTGTAGTTGTTATAGTAACAGAACTTGGTGTTGATCGAATCACACCTCGGACACTTCAAAGGCTCCGACGACGATGATTGCTGTCGTTGTTGCTGCATCTGTTGCTGCTGATTCTGTTGTTGTTGTTCTTGCAGTTTCCTCATCAATGGAGGAGGCTTCGGTAGCTCCAACTTCTGATCTTTCAGCAACGTCTGGTTCCAGTCAATCCCACTACTAGAAACCTGCTTAGAACTCAAACCCATATCTTCTATAATTCAACTCAGATCTAGAGAAGAAGCTAAAACAAGAAGGATATATATAAAGTTAGCCTTTGGATCGAGGAGCCACAAGAGAAATCAATCTAAAAGACGACAAGAGTATGAGATTGCTTGAGTCAAGGAAAAAGAAAACTGATGGAGCTCGCAAGAAGAACTGGTTCAACAATGGAAGAAGAAGAATTAGAAGGAAGTGGGAAGAAGAAGAAGTGATGAGCATGTCTTTTTAACGATCGACCTCTAATATAATCTCTCTATATATATTGGACAATAACGATAATAATATTAATAATAATAATACCTATTAGAGAGAACTTATCTGTAAAAAGAGAGGAAGAGTTATAGGAAGAAGAATGAATGAGAGAGGAGTTCAAATCTGGCAACAGCAAAACCTAGGAGTTCAATTTTAGTGTCCGAAATGAGTATATTATAGGAAGTGGGGAGAAGAGAGAGAGAGAGAGAGAGAGAGAGAGAGAGGAGGGGGGGGAGAGAGAGACTTAACCCCTAAGGTGAAGGGGTGGAGGACACGTGGAAGGATGTAGGCCGTTGATAGTGGGAGTGATGTGTTTGGGTTGTTAAAGTGAACGTAGATATAGATATGCATGATAGTATAAGGGTAGCTACAATAATTTAATTAGACTTAGCTTCCAATACAAAGTTGGTAATTCAACTTCACAAAAAAAAAAAAAAAAAAAAACAGGAGAGGCATTAAGGAAGTGGAAGAGAGAGGATAATATACTTGAGGCCTAAGATTCTGAGTGAGCCGTAAAAACAGTTGGCAACGCATGGTTTCTTGTGGGATCCACAACACAGACATATAGAGTGATAGAGACATATATAGATATAGTCTTCTATATGTGTGTATATATATATATATATTTATATCAATATACGGGCCAATGTCATGTGATTACATGTTGCAAGTTGGGTATATATGTATATATCTGAGTGTTGCATGCACGTGTAAGTCTCTCACATTATTTGAGGGTTTTCATATATTGATGATGAAGCATTCAATCCATTCACGTTACCTAATGTATTCCTCTTGTGCTGCTTAATGTAAAAGGGAAAATTTTAGATAAACACTATAGTAAATTTATTTCAAAAGCTTTTAAAAAGTTCTAAAATTTTACAGTGATTTAAGAATTGAATTGAAATTAAATTTGTGATATATATTAGAAAGAAAAACAACCCCTAAGTAAAAGAAAGAAAATAGGGATGTTAATGAGATGAATAGAATATTAACAAAACTTGTATTTATCTTATTAAAATTTATATTCTTCTTGTTAACGATCTTATTTGCCTTATCAATTTTTTTATTGTTCTTATTATAGCTTATTTTCCTTTTGTTAATGCTCTTATTTGTATTGTTAATACCTTTAGTCATCTTGTAAATTTTTAATTATTTTTGTTAATTCTCATATTTATTTTCTTAATTTCTTTGTTATTTTTATTAAATTTATATTCTTCTTATTAATACTCATATTTATCTTATTATTTTTTTTATTATCGTTTTAAAACCCATATTCTTCTTTCTTTCGCTAGTGAGTATTTAGATCTTTTAGTATCAAAAAGTTAATTTCATTTCAACCCTCGAACTACAGTAAAATTTTAAAATTTCTTTAGAGATTTTTAAAAATAAATTTACTACAATAGTTCTCATATGAAATTTTCTCAATGTAAGACTTAATTAAAAAAATTATGTTGGTATAAAATCATCCAATATATGGAAACCGCATGGGCCTCCAATTAATCTGAAATGATTTGAGAAGACTAAAAGGATCACAAATCTCTCCCAACATATATTCAACGCGGTTACATGCTAATTATGTTTGCACTGTCTCCTAATTGCTAAATTGCGTGTTTGTTGGTTCTTCCTTCCCGCCTCCTCCCTCTTTCTCATTTTTATTTACAAATGGTTGACTAAAATTAAATTATGCGACTAGATATCTGATTATAAAATAAATTATGCAAATTAAGATTAATTCAAATAATATATTCTGTGCACACAACATGATTTAAATTTAAAATATTATATTTAAAAAATTCAGTCATCTATCTATGAAGTGTACCAAACTTTGTTGATGAGTATATAAGACTTCTATTTGTAAGTCTTAGGAAATATTAACTTATAAAAGCAATATACAATCAAATTAATTAGCTATATCATGTCAAATTCTATTTGACTGCATATGTTATTTTCCCTGTATATCACAATGAGTTTGAATAAATTGAACTATTTTGTGATGACTTGTAAATATTATGATTTACTATAATTTTTATATTTTATAGGGATGGCATATTGAAGCCAAATCAGAGTTCACATATTGAAACCACATTTAAGAAATTAAATCTGCCAAATGACATGAGACATACGTAACAATTTCAACGTACGAATACAAACATACGACGACACGAAAAATAAATTATTTTTTCGAAACTGTCATGTTCTATTTAATAAATAATATTGAGTATATCCGACATAAATCAGGTATAGATCCGATTCTTTAAAAAAAGAAAAAAAAAGTGGGCTGTGGTCTAGTACAACTTGTTCTTGATGACTGAAATTAATTGAAAGTCTTGAATTAATAAATAATAATAAGTTTGAACAATCTTCATTCAAATGAAAGCAAGACAACAACCTTACAGTCAAATAATTTGAATTGAAAACAAGAGAATTTTCCTTAAACTTGTTCTGTACATTTCTCAGTACATTGTTTCTAATTAAGATTAATTGTCATCTTATATTTTAGCCCCACTTATCATGAACAAAGGTGAAAGTTTGGAAAAAAAAAAAGGAAAAAAATAGTGTAGCACTTCATGTCCCAAAAATCAATACGAATTCAAACTAGCTATTATTAATGTTACAAAAAAAATTAATTAATGTACTTTTATTAATAATGTCCAAAATTTTTGCTCATACGAGAAAGGTTACTCGGCTCGAAGTGAATAAAGTACACACACACAAACTGCACTTTGCTTTAGAGTCTCCAATTAACAAAATACAAATCATCCATATCCATTTATTTGACGCCACTAATAAAGAATGATTATATTAAAAAATAAAAATTATAACATATAAGGTACTAAAAATCTAACTTAGTGGAGGCAATAGTTTAGAAGTAAGTGATTCAACTACAGTTGATTAGTTCATAAAAAAAGTTATGATTAAATTGAAGTCAATTCAATTATAATTAAAATAATATAATATAATTAAAAAATATAAAATATTCACATACTAAAAAAATTAATATTTTAATTAAGGAGGCATTTATCTTTTAAAAAATTAAACATTCATATATCAATCATACACAATCTAATAAAATAGTGTTATTAAAATATATTACTCATTATCTCCTCTCTTTTTTTTACTTAAGACCACATCATTTTAGACTCCGTAAGAAATAAAAATAATATAAAATTTAAATTAGTTAATTTTTTTAAAATTCTTGATTGAATTAATCCTCCCAGTTCATTCATCTAATGAGCTGACTGCTTTGAGTTTTAATATTATGTTATAATTGATATTTTAGATTATATATAATATATATAGTAGGTGTAAAAATTAATGAATGAAATGGGAAATATTTGAAATGAGAGAACAGGTTGGTGGCGTCAAATATGAACAGATCATGCATGTTCATTGAATGTCGCCGCCGTCACTGCAGCTTGATGTGCCAGCCTGCCAGGGCAAAGAATGTCCCATTCATTCATATATACATACACACACTCACACACACATATATATTATATGTTTGATGATCTTCTTCTTCATAATGTGACAGACTGAAAGGAATATATGCATGGAAGTGTGAATTTGAAGTGAACTTTGAAGATAAGATGGATACATATAATATATATATATATAGTTCATTATAGAGACAGATGGTTCAAAATTAAGATTCTTACAAAATTTAGAAAAAATTTACATATTTGTTGCCAAAGAAGCATTATATTTCAATCCTTATAATTCCACTTAATTAAGTTTTAATTTAGTAACTGTGATTACTATAGTTTGATTAATATTTCGATATAGATGTTAATTAATTTTATTATATGTATATATATATAGAGAGAGATATTATACTGATTATTAAACAGAAATTTTCATAATTATAACTTCACACAATCATACTTGTTCATATAAATATTAATTATTGACTCATGACTCAGAATTAGAAGAAACGCTAATTAAGTTTGGACCTAATTCTCCACAATTAATAGTTCAAGCTGACCGGATTAAACATACTATTAACCAGTGCTATTTTAAAAGATAAACATATTAATTAAATGTTAATGGAGTTAATTAATTATGGCAATCTGAAAATAGAAATAATACTAATTATATATGCATCATACTCTTAAAACCATTGTCAGGATCACATGGAATCATAAATTAAAGAAAACGAGCATCATCATCATCATCATCATAATTTCAGCAAGTTGGCGAGCGTCGCACACAAATATACCACATAGGACCACAAAAGCCACATGCAAATAAATAATGAAGGCACGATTAGCGAATGAGATTATAGTAATCAATAAATAAGGGGGTAATTAATTAATTAATTAATTAATTAATTAGAGAGGAGAGAGCAATTATTCGATGGTGCATGAAGGAAAATCAATGTTGGTCGGTTGGTTAGGTAAAGTGTCTCGTGTGGTCGATTCCTACAATTTCGAAAAGGACAAAACAAAGAATGTTTGTCGTACAAATTTGAAAATGACTCTCTCTTAATTCTCTTTTCCTTTATTTTATTAATTTTAAATCCCAAGTTTAGCTCTTTAAGTAACGCCAAGAGTCTATTAACTCCAACTAAGAAGCCACCTAAGTCCATCAAACCACTTTACATTAGTAACTCTCTCTCTCTCTATATATATATATCTCCCTCTCTCTATTTATATATATATATATTTGAATTTTGAATGACCATTCACCATTTATAATAAGACACGTGAATTCTAAAGGTTAGTTAGATAGTGTAGGGTGATACTTAGTCTATACTTTGTGGATTAGTAAGTTTTTTTAAATTAAATAATAGAAATAAATTAATTATTCCAGCAAGTATCTGAGTGATTTATGGGATACGAGAGAGAGAATGAGGGTGTCGTTTTGTACAGACGCTCTGCAACTCTCGGAATACCGGTAACTTCCTTTCAGATACTGTTCTCTCTGAATCGACTCTCTTTTCTCTTATGCATGTGTGTGTTATCTGTTGTGAAAACTGAGACAAAGTCTAGGTTGTCATTCTATTATATGCGGTGGGTTCAAACTTAAGTGATTTTGACTAAGCTTAATACTTGAGTTGTTCGGAGAAAATAATAAATATTTTTCTTTACCTTTTTATAAGCTATTTCAAATAACTTATTAAAATAAGCTTTTTCCAACATATCCCTAGCTAATTCCTGTTCTTTCTAATCAAATGTAGGATTTAATTCCTGTTCTTTCTAATCAAATGTAGGATATAATTCAACTTTAATTATATCCTACAATCATTTGATATTAAGTAATTAGTATCTCTTTTTATTATTAATACACACACACACACACGCGCCCAATTGTTGGATCATTTATTTAAGCTAACTAAGCATCAATAACTTCATTGAATTTACCATAAATCAAATATATTTTAAATGACAAGAGACTCTCATTGTTAAAACTCCAATTTCTTCTGCTCTCTCTTCACTTCTTTAAGTGGCGCAAATGGGTTGTTGTATCTTCTTCAACCTTGGAATCGCACTCATATCTTATAAATATGATAGAACTTGTTAGAATTTTTATATGATATATATATATAATACACGATGGATTAATTTTATTAGAACATAATATACGCATGTCTCTTACACTGTGTTTGGTATATGGTTTTTAGAGGGGAGAGGATAGTTAGTGGTACCCTCCTTTAGTTTGGCTTGAAAATTTTTTAAAAGATGGAGGGAAGAGTTGCTCCCCACCCCTTGTTTTGAATAAAATATTTATAAAGAAGGGAGGAGCTCCGCTCTCGTCTGTTTTCATTTCTAACCTCCCCTCAAAAAGTGAGATTTTTTGGAAGAGAGATTAGAGAGAAAATTTTCTCTTACAATATTAACCTCAACACATTATATAATTTTTCCTTTATCCTTTATATTTAATAGTTATTTCCCATGCCTTCCCATTAGAACATAATTTTTCAATTAAGTGTTTTTTATCTAATAGTTTATTTGATTGTATATCGTTAGGTTTTATTTTTTTTCATTTTCAAGGTTCTATTCTATATATATATAATTTACTTGTTGAGACATAAGCCTATATAGTTGTAATACCAAATTTTTCACTTAGATTATTTTTATTAATAAATAGACCCATCCCATGACAACATAATCATATAATTGCAAGTAGTCTATTTAAATTTTACAAGGTTAAAATAATTAATTTTTTATTAGCTCATATCTCTTCCTAAGCCAAACAAAAAATTATTAAACCCCACCAATCAATTCAAATAAAGGATCACTAAAAATCCTTTCCTTCCCTACTCTGTCCCTCCCCTTCCCTCTATATCTCCCCTCCCCACCCCTTCATTAAAAACCTTCCCCTCCCCCTCCCCCTCTCCCCTCCATCAAGCCAAACATAGTATTAAAGTTCACAAAAGAATAAGAGATATTGGCTCAAATCCGTTAACTACATTAAAAATATTACATGGACAGTGTAATTATTACTTTGATAAAGAAATAATTAGTGTATTTTACTCTAATAATAATAATAATCCCTCGTGAATGTCTCTGAGATAAAAACCTTAAAAAATGAAATTAAGAAACCAAACAAGAGATACGCAGGTCCATGTTTTAGTGGCTTTTGCTGTAACTGGTGGAGCCAGCAACCACATGGTTTAAGCTTCATAATTAATTAATTAGTGTGAAGGTGGCATAATTGGTCAAGCATGGTAGCTTACGCGTGTCACCATATTGCAGGTCCATCCGATGCTTCCAGGTTGGAACATAGATTACAACTCTTTATTTTACATTTTCTCTTCTCTTTGTTAGGTTTCATCCATATATATATATATATATATATATATATATATATATATATATATATATATATATACGACTAAATCTAACTTCTTATGAAGCTAATGGTTACAATTGGATAGTAGCAATATGTGTGTGTGTGTGTATGAAACTGTTGATTATTCCCACTTGGTGAAGAAGACGACTTGAGAAGTGTTGGAGGGAATCAAATTTTATTCCCTATGGGGACAAGCATTTGTGTTTTCCAATCAAACGTGCGGTCAGTGCTACGATGTGTTTTCATAAAATTTTCCTATAAATATACTTGTTCATATTGGATAGGTCCTAGGGGGTCTATAATTCATCCAATCTTATTAATAATAATTTAAAAAAAAAGATATATGGTTGAATTATTAATATCATTATATTTTTTTTAAAAAAAAATCTAGAATTATTGAGCCTTAGGTTTAAGCTTGATTAGTCATGCGAGGAAGTTGCAATTTTATGGATAAGAATGGATGATTTGTTTAGATCCATTATTATATGTTAATATTCTCTTGATAACATAAGGTTAATCTGATGGTCGAGATGAATGTCTTGGAAAAAAATGATATTCATAATCAGAGGTTTTGGTTTAATCAACTTAGGTTGACATAGTTGGTACAAATTTTTATTTTCTAAGTGAGTAATTGGATATTTAATTCTTAATTTTGTATATAAAGCAAATAAAATCAGAAGAATTGTCTTTTACCTTTCATACTTCAAGAGAGACTAGTTTGTGTTGGATACAAATTATTCGAGGGCTGTAATTAATTAACTATTTGGAGATAAAGATTTTATAATAAGTATAACTTTTTGGAAGAATCACATCTCAAAAATTAGTTGTTGGAGTTGTATAACCTAAGACTTATAAGACATCTCTTTTAATATCATCATCCCCATGTTGAAAGAGGTGCCTTATAACGCTTTAGGTTTTCCAATCCCAAATGCTAGTTTTTAGGGTTAGGTTTTCTTTCCCAAGGGCTTTCCTTCATTACAGACTAAGATTTATAGGAGGAGGAAGTATAAGTGAATGAAGAAGAGAATGATGGTTGTGGAGCCATGGTGCGATGCCTATAAAGCCTAGCTAATTGGATTGGACGGCGTCGAATAATATTATATGATCTAATCTCTATCACATTTGGGGCAATTCGTTTTGTTGTTTGTCAATGCCAAATTAGGGGTTGGTTCTTTTAACTTTTTTGGAATATTGTTTATGCATGGCAAATGACTTGAACCGTTCACAGTGCTTCTTCATTGCAACTATATGGTGTCGTTGTTCCAGAAAGCAAATCTTGATGAAATATGAATGATTTACCTCTTATTTTTAAATTGAATTTTAAAAGTTTTTCTTTAAACGGCCCAAAGTATTAAATAGTATTAATTCAATAACAACTTTTTTTAAAAAAAAAATACCCTGAACGCCCGTAAGCATAAATAATTTGGCTTCACCCTCCTTCCATCCCCATCCATTTAATTATGAAAGTGTTTAATTAATTGGTGCGCTGAACATTCAAGATCTTCTTCTTGTTCTTTCGCCATAACTCACACCTAAGAAAGGAGTTTGGTGCCCATAGTCGAGTCCTATGTAGATATAACCGACTTTTAGCTAAGCAGTAATCGCAATATATGAATTAGAGATTATATTATTAGTTTACAAACGGCAGAAGCGCACAAGTCTTGAGCCAAACATGTTGCAATAACGCAAAAGTAAACATAACTATCCTACGAGAGACGTGGGCTTCTCCAAAGAACGCCCCCATCACACCGGTAATGGAGTAATTTTTACGCTTCTAGTTATGGCCGCCTAAGCTAATGTCTCGTTTTGATTCACAGCCCTCTACGCAATCTCTTGGTTCATTCTACTACTACATACTAGTCTCCTACTACACTATTGCTTCCAGTCATATTTCGATACATCAGGTGCCAAAAAGAAAGCAACATTTCACTCAGACGCTTGAAATGGCGTGGTCCTCGTTTCCATCAAAAGAAACAGACGCAAGCAAATACCACGCCTAAAATTTGAAGTCTTTCTTCTTTGACTTTCCCTCCTTCTCTTGCATCTTTCTCTTCCTCTTCTTGGAATTCTGCACCACATGACCACAAAATTGAACACAAACCAGGATTCATTTATTAAAAAACTAAAACACGGAAATGAATCTCTTTACGCCTGATGTTAAATCAAATTTTAAAATGCAGCATACCTCTGCAACCAAATCACTAAAATCTTCGCGCTGAGTCCGCAACTTCTCTTCCTCCCTCGCTTCCTCATACCTGCATTAGTTTCAGCAGTTATATCAAACATCGTACATGCATTAATAAGTAATAAACACTTGAAAGAAAACATCTCATACTTTGCAGGCAAAACATTTTCCATAGCTTCCAACTCTTCTGGCTGTAAAGTAACATCCACCTTATCTGACTTCTGACCCCTAAGCAAATCAACCTGAAAGTGACAAAGCCACAGACCATAATTCAGACAAAGATTTGCACTAATGAACTTACATAGAGGAGGGAAAGCTTATGATTACGTAAAATCCAATATGATCATAAAATGTTGGCCTAAAAATATGATATTAAAATAACCTCCCCACCCCACCCCACACACACCCCCACCCCACCACCACAAAAAAAAAAAAAAAAACCAAGGAAAAGGGCAATAAGAACTCCTCTCACCCTTTTAGCACCTGACTTGTCCTGGGCGCCAGTATTGACCACATAACTGTGGAGAGAGAGCATTTGAACTTGGTCAAATCAAACGATTGTACTAATTAACAAGCACACAAGTATATATAGAAGGGTACAACTATTGCATACGTGTGGGTGGTTCCAAGTAAAGTTCCTGGAGCAATTCTTTCTTCCTTCTCTTCAAGTACCTGGAAGGTAATAAATGGTTAGTTGACACAACTGTTGAACAAACAGGCAGAAGTTGATGGAGAGTAATAGTGTAGAAAGACTCACTTCATAAAGAGGTTTATCAGGATCCTTCCTTTGCTGCTTACGAAGGTCAATAACATCAGGCGTCTCCACTCCAGTGGGAGTACTGAAGAAAATAATATAGGAAAGATAAACAAGTTAACAATCACAGTACAATATAATATACTACACCGTCTAACAACCCATCTCCAACTTTTCCACCTCAGAGAAGAGTAAGCCAAATAAAGCAAGGTAAATTGCCTATTGCCCTTATTAATGAACCTCCACAACCTTAGAATGAAAGCTATATGGTAAAACAACAATACCTTGAAAGACTATCAACAGATTGAATACCATCTTGAAGTTCCTCCTCCTCCATTTCCTGTTCCTCCTCCTCCATTTCCTCTTCCTCCTCCTCCTCTTCCTCCTCCTCCTCCTCCAAGTCACCCCAGTGTTTGGTCTTATCAACAGGTTCCTCCTGAATCATGCGCAAGTAAAACACAATTAGCAACACCACAATAAAATGCAGAACTATATTTGAGCGGGTAAAAGCTTATAACTATGTAGGCTGGAGACAGAAGATGCGTCTAAATTAAACCTAACTACCCTACTCGGGCACTACCTTTCAATAGAGGCGGGAACCAATATTATACATACACCATAATTACTGTACCCAAATTACATTCCTCATTTTTTGTGCAGCTATTTTAAAAAAATTGCAGCGCATGCATTGCATTTAATGCACAGACAGACTTGCTAGTTGATATTGAAAAAATATAATCTCAATAAAACTAACATGATAACCCACCTCATAGTTAGGTTGTTCTTGTTGAAGAACGCCGAATACATCTCCATACAGAGGACGCCCATACTGTCAAAAATTCAATATAAGAAGTGTAAATAAAGTGTAGGAAATTATTTAAAAAAAATCCAGCAACTGATTAACAAATCAAAGTAACCAAATGGTAGAGGGAATATTTGACATTAAACACTTACTTCATCAACAGGAGGCTTTCCCCATCCACCAGGATGATAACCAAAACTAGCTCCAGGAGGAATAGGAGCATTCAACCCAGAGATTTTAAGATGAGGGTATGATGGTGGAGGACCATATCTCTGAAAACATAATATAGTCAAAGGGTCAAAAGAATAAAACAATACAACAAACAAACTACATACAACATTCTCTAATATTACCTGCATATTAATAAGCCATGGAGGTGGAGCACCCTCAGGCATACCAAGAGCCTCCTTAAGATCATGGGACAAAAGGCCAGGTTTCATCTCCCTCAACTTTACCTGTACATAGAACAAAACTTAAATGTAAACATATCAAACACGAACCAAAAAGTGCCAATAACATACTCTTTGATCAACAATCTATTGAGAAAACATTAAGCCTCCCCTGGATAAAGGACAAGAAAAGCAGGGAAGATAAGCTTCTGACATTAATCGATACATGTTTTGCTAAATTACTCTTTTGATCCCTATTAGTTCAAACATATGTAATTAGTCCTTTTAGTTTTAAAGCAAACTTTAATTTAGTCTCTGACCTGAAACTTCCATTGGTATTCTTTATTTTTTGGTATAGTTCCACGCAGTATCCCCTAACCAATAGCTAGAGACCAATCCTCCTAAGGCGTAAATATTACCGAAATAGGTTTTGTCTCTCCCAATAAAGCTTTTTCCATGCACACTTCCGTTGGTATTCTGTTCAGCTTTGCAGATGTAACCAACTAAATATTATCTTGCCATTTTGTTGAAAGTGGGCTTTTTCCTATTGGGCCCATTTACTCTATAACCCTAATTTTATCTGTTTAGCAGCTTCTTATCTCTATCTTTATTAGCATTAAATTCCGCATTATCTTTAGGGATCACAGAATAATATCAGATTTAAATGTATGATCAAATCAATTGACTTAGTCACTAAACATAGGTTGCATAGTGTTACATGAGCTAATTTCACTTCATTATCTAACTTCATCCCTTTCGCTAACATAAATAATATATACTCAGCATTAAAGATGACAAATTGTTGTCCACGTCAGTAAAATTTCTATAAATACTGACATAAGAACAATGAAAATTAAATTAAACTAAACAGCAAAGGTATTATTAATCCTTAAAGAACTCCTATCAACAGTCTGATATCCATGAAAGGTAGACTTTCCTAATTAAGTCAGCAAGAAGTCAGCAAGAAATGCAATGAGTCAACTAATCTGACTATGCTAGAACTTCAACTCACATGACTTGTGCATTACTCAGCCGTGAAAGAAATCATTAGCAAAAGAAAGCAACACAAAAAAGCACATTTGGAGTACAAGCCAAAGAATCCGCTTTATATACCAGTTAGTAAATATTATACCTCAAATTCTTTTCCCTCATGGTACAGGTCCCCTAGGCTTGTCAGCTTTGGCTTTGTCTGATATTTAAAGAATGCGTCATGAAGAACCTAACAAGAAGCAACCAAGAGAAGTGTTGTAAGAAAATAGTTAGGAGTAATACAAACAACTGAAAACCATACAAGGCAATGGCACGAATCAGAGAGGAAATTATTAAACAAACCTGGTAGTCGATGTCCATTTTCCCCATTTTCGGTTGCATACGCTCCCTTTGCTTTTGCTTCAACTTCTTACTGTCCTCTTTCTCAATGTAGGCCTGCATGAGAGAACATAAGATAACATGACAGGCAAGTAGCTACTACAACAATATAGCAATGTAAGCAAACATCTTAGAAAGATGCATAACATAAAGAGTTCCATTGCATGTCATAACAGTTGAAGATAGAGCAAGCCCACATAGTTTGTAAGATGATCCGATGTCATGAAGGCCACATTATGCCAGTTGCAGATAAATCTGAATCTAATATAATCTTGTCTAAATCTAAATAATAGAAAAAGTGAGTAAAAAGCATATACCAAGGGATACAGCACTGATTGACTATCAAAAAAAGGCTCAAAGCTAACTCAGGGCAGTCTGTTTCATTAAAAAAGCTCACCCAAGCAGGCCCCCAAACAAGTACTGGAAGCAGCTTCTACGATGAATTCACAAATGAATTATGTAACTGAATCAAAACACATTATATACTGATTTCTTTCCTTTCTTGGGCCCTAGGGATGATGGTTTATATTAAAAAAATGACATGAACCCATGAGATTGTGTTACCTGTCTGATTTTCTCAATTCCCGTGGCAGCAATAAAATCAGGAAGCTGAAAGGGTTGTTTCTCAATACCTCGTTTTCCCTGACAAGGACAATAACCCAGCTCTCGATGAGATACAAGTAATTTTATTATAAAGTAATATCAGGAAACACATCAACTATATATCATTGAAGACAACAGAAATTCAGCCCCAGCATCAATCACAATGGAAAGGTATCTGAAAATTCGAAGCAGAACTATTAGCACCTTAGTCATGTATAAATTGCCAATAGTATCATGCAAAAAAGTTATAACATAATGAACCCCATCGTGTAACATCATATACAGATCCATAGCCCCATGCAAACTACAAGATATTAAAAGAGAAATGATTCAAGATGGCCATGGTCAAACACCTACAAGTCCAGGCTTGGTGATTGTCACAGCAGCTCCCCTGCAAGCACCACATATATACATATAAGAGAAACCTTATCAACGGTATCTTCCACAGCCTAATCCCCACATCCCACATGTTGACCACACCCATCAGACATGTTTCCATCTTTAACACACAATAGTAAATAGAGAATAGTTTATTAACCTGCAAAAATTTCCTCTTCTGACACCAATGCCTTGGTACAGGAACAGTATTTCGATATGATTTTAAGAACACCAGCAACTTTGGATCCGCTGCAGTAGCATCCCACACCTTAAAATTGAAAGAGAAACTATAAATTCGCAAAATGGCCATGACACCAAAATAAAAGTAAATGGCAACAAAAGGAGATCAAACTTTAAAATTAATAAACATCGCATTGCAACCTCGACAACATCGGGCCTTGAGCAAATTTGTTTTAATTCAGCAATCTTCATCCTTCGTTGAAGCTGAATACAACATAAATCTTTTAGCATAATAAATTAAAATAGTGCAACAGAAGGATAAAATATAAGTTGAAATACCAAAAGAGAACAAAAAACGTCATGACAAATTGCTAGACCTTTTTCTTCTTGTTTGAGATGCCTTTCTCTTTTTGCTCATTATCATTTTCTTCCTCTTCAGAATCAGAATCAGCCTTCTTAGTAGCAGCAGCATTTTCTGCTGACTCGTCCTTCTTATCATTATCCTGATTGTATAGAAGCACAATATTAAAGAAAGAATACACAAAGAAGACAAAATGATAGATAAACAGAGTAAAAAGATTCAATACCTCAGTGCCAGTAATATCAGTGAAACTAAACTTCTCAAAGATTTTTCTAAATTCTTCATCTAAACCTTCATCTAGCTCTGCCTTCTCAGGAACATATTCAACTTCAACATTTTCAACAACCTACATAGAATTAATGGTAAAAAACACATGTAAACACAAACTTAGGTTGATGGCATCAATATTTCTGCAGCATAACAATTGCAAATTAGAATTGGCACAAGGTCTTATCTGATCATCCAAGATAATTCCATAAACAACGAGACACTTGTAACTAAAGCTCAATGGAAGAACTACAAGGTTAGCCCGGGGTTGGAAACTGAAATTTGACATGTATACTGGACACTGAATGCGCCTTTAATAGCATTCAATCATCCATAACAGAATTTCAAAAAACAAAAAGGTTAACATTAAACAAATTCCGGCTGCCAACACAAAATTAGTATAATCCTCTCGCTTTCCAAAATATACCAGAATTCAAAACTTCCAAAGAGTCAAACATCCTAAACTAATAACCAACGATTATCCACATCCACCTTTCATTTTGCAATACACTCAATAGCTTCTGCAGTCCTAACTTTCACCTATTTCCCTTGGTCTGAATACAATGATACGTGAAACCTAAGTAGTTAGTCCATAAAACAAAATCCTTCCCAAAGGAGTACTAAAATGAACGAAAAGTTAAACCCTGCCAATCAAATTAAAATATCCCCCCAATTGTTGGCTAGAATTTCACTCTTCAACTAACTTCTAACTCGAATGCTTAAGAAAATCTCAAGTTCTCGAGCCTCTAAAAAAAGGCAAACTCTGTTCACTGAATATAGCAACAAAGATCAAACGCTTCTCTCCCACACAATGCCATATGACAAGCTCCGCTCAAGTACGTAACCCTAACTTCACTGCGATAGTTTTCATCAAACACAAATACCTACTATCAGCATCAATCTGTCTAGTTTCCACACTTTCGGTGATCAAAAGCAGTATGGAACTATGGATTACAAACCCCACCCCCATTCCGTACAGCTAATCAATCTCACCAAAGTATTTAACAGCCGTAAACGACATAAAACTAAACGTACCTGTTGTGGATCTGTATTCTCCTTCGCGTTGTCATCGGCCATATCTGCCGCCTCACCATCTTCAGCAGCATTAGACTCCGGCTCCTGCGACTCCTTGTTCTTCTTCTGCTTCCGGCGGCGACGACGGCGCTCGCTCTCCCGCGACTTCTTGGCGGCTGCGGTGGAATTGGAGGTGGCGCTCAGATCTCCGTTGGCAACGACGCCGTTTTCGTAAGGGAGCGTTTCGGCTGCCATCGTTGGGGTCTGGTCCCCTCGCGCAAATCGAGACGAGGAGGAGTCGCTAGTATGGTTTCCTCTGTGAAGACGGAATAGAAAAACGAACTCAGATGTTACGATAGATTGACGGAAGGGAAATTATATCCAGAAGACCAGAAGCAATCTTTTTTTTTTTTGGTTGAGCTTTGGCCCGACTAGATCTGACCGTGTAGCTGATTATAGTGGATAAGTCTCTCAATAACATTTTTTTACATACGCCAATATTCAAACTTAATATCTCGTCTAATTGAAATCCGTTGGTAGACCAGAAGCAATCTTGAGGACAAGCACGGCGATAGTAAGATTGGGCTTTTTTAAAACCCTTGTTAGACTTTTTAGCCGACTTATCAAATTGGGCCGGCCTAATAGAATATAGTGGGCCAACTTGCGCTATTATGTGGGACAAGATTGTTTTGGCCCATCATCTTATATAAAATTATATAAAATTTAATTGGTGAGGCTGATAGTTTATTTATTTATAAATTAATCATTTAGAACTTATAGATAAGACAATTTTTATACTTTTTAGATTTTAGACTAATAATGAACGTTAGTTTATAAATTAATTTTTTTAAAGAAGAGAAATTATTGAATATTGTATTGAGTTATATAAAAACCCATGTTATGAACATTGTAACTCATTTTTATTTTTAATATAATTTGTCCTTAGTAATAAAAGAAAATACAGGAGATCAATAGAAAGTAAATAATGGTTAATATGTTTTGTTGATATGACTTGATATTTTTTAGATATTTATCTTTATCTTTATTATTTTTATTAGGTTTTATTATATCATTATTTTTTAAAAAAAATATAAAGTTCATTTAATTATCAATCAATTAATCAACTATTAATCAATAAATATATCCTTAAAATCTTATAATATATAATTTAGTTGAGAAAAAAATTCTTGCGTACATCCAGGGCATTAGCTAATGTGTACACTAAGTCACTAACCAACAACTTATATATTTTTAATTGCAGCTGTCATGGCCACTTTCCTTTTATTTATTTACATAATTTTAAATTATTTCAATTAATAATGATTTACCAAAAAATTGCATTTCCCATTTTTTTCCCTCCTCCACTCATTTACATGGCCGCCCTTATTCTCCCTTCCGACGCCCTCGTCAAATTAAATTTGACAAACTCTCTCCTTATCCTTCCTCCATTAACGAAGCGCACAAAGATTGAAGCTTTACAGGTCTAAAACCCAGATGAACCCAATGAATGTTTTCTGACATAACCAAATTTTATTATTCTCTTTTCAGAATTTCATTCATTCTATTCTCCCTTTCTTATCTCATTACCTCATGCTCATTACATTCTCGTGCCTCCTCTCCAATTTTTGGCCATCTGCTCTTGTTTTTTTTTTTGTGATTAATCTTTGAGGAAGAACAAGGTTTTGGTGGAATGAAAAGGTAGAACTCTCCTTGCGCTGCTATGACAAAACATCCCCAGAGCCATTCACATCATTGCCCTAATCCCATCCTCCAAATCCAGTTTCCGTTTCTCCCTGGAACCCGAATCCTAAGTCATTTTGAATGCATCTCCACTTTTCCGTTTCTCACTGATAACTTTTTTTCACAGAAGGAGAAATGTTGAAGAAGGGGAAGAGAGTCTGAGAACTGAGAAGAGGGGAGGATAGGGCGTAGTGGTTGAAGAATAAGAAGAGAGTATGACAGAGGGTCCCCGAAAAAAGGATACGGAGTGAGGAGAGAGAGAGAGGAGGGGAAAAATGGGAAATGTAATTTAAAATTATGTAAATAAATAAAATGAAAGAGGCTATGACAGCTGGGATTAAAAAGTAGATGAGTTGTGATTGGTTGATGCACAAATGAGCTGGTGCAGAGGGTGTACACAAGAATTTCACTAGTTTAAAATAGGTAGATTATCTGAGTTAACATTTTTAATTTTTTTCCCATAAGATATAACTAATAATCTTAATTAATAATTTTATTTTAATTTTTTAAATATTTTGAACCCTATAATAATTGATCAATCATTTTATTAATTAATTATATGATATTTTAAATTTATAATCTTAATATTAATTTATAATAATCATAGAAAATTAATAAATTATAATATATTTTTGTTCTTGTGTAATACACGGGAAGATTCAATAGTGTTAAAAACTCTATAAAAGCTTAATCAATAGTGTTAAATCTAAGCTCCACACTAAAAACTCATTGAGAGATCAAAAAGTTAAAATCAAAATCTAAAGATTCGATGAAATTTGTTGTTCAAAAATCAATAATTTAATTCAGCAATTCTTTATTCATAAAGTTTACTATATTTTCATCAACATACCCAGAAATACTTGATTCTTAATGCTTAGGAAGTTAAGATTTTTGTATATATATGACCGAGATCCTGTCATATATTTTTATTATATACGTAATAATTACACAATACACAAGAAATCAAATGAAACAATTACTAAGAAGGGACAGTGAAATTAGAAAAAAAAACAAGAAGAGAAGCTTTATAGAACAAAAGCAAGATATGTAATTCACAAATGAGAATCGAATCATTGTGGATTTCCATGATCCAAAAAAATAATGTCTTAATATGAAATATGAGTTTAACAATCTAAGAAATTAAAAGAAACAATTATTAAAAAAGAGAGATGATGAAAAGAAAAAAATATATACTAAAATATATGTTTAATCTATCAAGTTTTATTTTAATATTTTAAATTTTAAAAAAATATTTTTAGTATATTAAACTTAATACTATTGATATTTTCAACAAACAAAATTAATTTATCAAATTTAAACGATGACTGTACAATTATATACCAACAAAACATGCTTATATTTTAAATTTAGACATAGTTTTTTAACATTTAATTGTTAAGTCATAATTTTAAATTGTTGAATGAGTATTTTTTTTATTAATAAAATTAACACTGTTAAGTTCAAAAGACTAAAAATATATTTTTAAAATTTAATTGATTAAAATAAATCTTAATATAAATATAAGGAACGGAATATTAATACAAATATGATGTAAACAGATTTTTTTTTTGTGAGGTATAAGTAGCATGTTCCCTAATAATAGAGTCTAATAGAGACTCGTTTCTATTGCTACATACATAAGTACTGGGAATTAGTTGCATTGATACCCTTTTTTACTTGTAATTAATGCATTTATACATGTCATATATTGTAAGAGAATTATATACATATATATAGTAATTTATTAATAATATATATTGATTATGTATATTAATTACTAATATAACTAAACATTATGACCATCTAATGTAGTAAGCGGTGTGGTTAATGTTTTTTTTTCCTTTTCTTGTGCGGGTAAAAGGTGAAAATATTCTAGAGAAAAAAAACAAAACGTATGAAAAAAATCTCCATGTCGTCTGAGAATAACGAGGTCTATTTAACTTTTGTAGGAATATAACTTTTCTGGGTAATTGAAATGATAATGGAAGTAAATATAATTGTAAATTCATCGTTTATTTGGATAAAGTCAACACATTGAGGTATGATATTGCCTTTTGGGTTTGGACCATAGGATACATTATGCAGTATGTACACAGAACCATGGGAAATTAAAAAAAAAATGTAGCAAAGACCAAACGAAAACCAAACACTCCTGTGATGTTGACCCAATATATACAAGTTATGAAACTTTGCATACAAATTCATCCTAAGATCAGAATCAAAATCTTAAGATTCTATGAAATCTACTGTTCAATAGTCAATAATTTAATTAGTTCCGTATCCATAAAAATTACCACATGTTCATCAACGTAACACATATATATAAAAATCATCAGCTCTTAATGCTTAAGATTTTTGTTATATGACCGGGATTCTGTCATAAATTTTAACTATTTACATGTTAATTTCTTAGGAAATAGTGGGATAATAAAGGAAAATAAGAAAAAGAAGCTTTCTAGAACAAAAGCAAGAAAGGTAATTCACAAATGAGAACCAAATCACTGTGGATTTCCAGAATCCAGAAATAATGGCCTCTATGTGGAATGTGAGTTTAACAATATAGAGAGACAGTGAAACACAACAAAAAAAATGAAAATAAAAGTTTCTAGAGCAAAAGCATCTATTGTTAATTTTATCTTCAATATACTCTTTTTATCCTAAATATAATATTTAATTAAAAAATTGATATTAATTTTAAATATAAGATTTATTTTTTAAATTATCTCTATTGGTGCTCTCTCAATAATAATCAAATAAGAGAACGAGAGAGGGAGTTAAAAAAATGATTTAGATACTTTAGAAAAAATATGTTATAATAACTAATTTAACTAATTTATTTAATATAATTAAATTAGTTAATTATGTATTATATTTAGGACTAAATAAATATTTTACTAAGCTCAACATAACATTTATTATAAAATATACTACATTCAGTCATAATTATAAGAGTTAGATTATTTTTTTTAATATATCTAGGAAGTAAAATAAATAAATTAATTGTAACTAATATAAGAACTAATTGTCTAATTTGGATAGATTGAATAGTATATAATCTAACTTTATTTTGAGTGGTTAGATTTGATCATAATTAATTAATTTATTTGGTGTATGAAGCCAAATTACTGGAAAAATCTCGCATTGCATTTAACCAATTACTCTACGTTGAAAAAAGGAAAAATTTAAGAACCCCAGCCACCGCTAGGGTATAAGAGAGAAAGCAACCTCCTTCACTGCAAATACCAAAAAAAACCCTTGCCGACGGTGAACGCCAACGGTACAAGCCATTCCTCTGAGCCGTATCATATGGTCAATATCGGAATTTGACTCCGACATTGTTCCAGCGAAAAAGAAAGAGTATCCCAGGAAAGCGCGCTCACGCTGTCACGCAGATCAGAACCAGGCTTCCCATTGTCCGTACAAATGACGTGGCATATGAGGATTTGTGAGATTAGCCTTAAAAAGCACGAACAGCGGGAATGCAATCTGAGGGCCCAGTGAAGGGGTGTGTTTTTTCCTTCATTGTGCCGAGACATGCGTGGCTTTCTATGGGGAAAAAAATGAAAATTGCTAAAGGCAATGCGCCAAAAGGACAACACTACGACCCCACTTTGACAATCTCGTAATTCTATTCTCATTAGGAATGCAAAAACGGAATTCAAGTCCTCCGGTGCACCTTTTCTTCCTTCTTCCTCTTGACATTCCGTCTCTCTCTCTCTCTCTCTCACCAGATCGAAATCCCAAATACGCATTCTGGTGTTTGGGGAAGAAGAAGCTTCAACAGAGAAAAAGCTGAACCTTTCCTCCTCTCAAGAGAGAAATAAATAAAGAGGAGGAGAGAGATATAAGCTAGTCAATTTTTTGGCTCTTTTTTTGTATATTGATTTAATTTATTAAATATTATTCACATTGCGGGAGAGAGGGAGAGACAGAACAATGGGGCTGGTAGGTGGTCAAGAAAATGGGAATGGAACAGAGAATGGGTTATCTGAGATCTCATTGGGGTCCCAGAATAAGTATCGGAGGATGGATTCTGTTGTTGCAGACGAAGAAGAAGATGAAGCCACGTTGAGCAGAAGGGCGAATACCAAGAAATATGTTATAATTTGTGCCGTCTTTGCCTCTCTGAATTCCGTGCTTCTCGGATATGGTAGGTAATTCTATTTCATTATCTTGACTCGATCTAATTTCATAGTTCTGATTTAATCTTATTAATTGGTGAAATTCCTTGTTATGAATGTTCGTTGTTTTTGCTTTCTTGTTTGATGAAATTTCTTAATCATTCTGGCGAATGTTCTTCATTCTGTCTTCAATCTGCTATTGAAACATGAATAACTGGGACCAATTCTATTTAGGGGATCTGAATCCTTTAGAGGATTTTACGGCTCATAGATTTAGGGATGTTCGGTAATTAGGAATGCTTTATGACCGAGAATTTCTTGGCCGCTTCAAAACTAAGATTTGTTTGGAATAAAGGGTGTAATGGAATTTATGTTTTAATTAGAAAAAAAAAAATAAGATACGAAATGTTTTTTTATGAGATCCTTTACCCAAGATGCTTGACAGATTAGGAAAAGCAAGTCTCAACCAAAAGTGTATAATACTCCCACTTGTAAAGATTCTTATAGTGGACCCTTTTAAGAACCTGAGGATAGATAAGAATTAAGAACTATTCAGATTGCGCTATAAAACATACTTTGTATGATTAGTTTAATTAATCTAATTTACCTGCCTCGTAGAAATTATGTCTAGTTAAACAGTTGATGTTGGGAGAGAAATGAGAATTTAGTTCTCTTCCTTTAGCATTTGGATGCATGGTCTACAATAGCTTTAAATGTCTGATATCTTGCATTCCAAAAGATGAGATTTCATGGTGTTGAAGATGTTCATATTTAGTATGACAATGAAAAATAGGTCATATAAATGATTCAAGTAATATTGTTCAAATATTAGCAGAAGTACAATGTGGAATCCCTATGGTTTTATGCTAATCCGAGATAATACTAAATATAGGATCATCTTATTATCTTAAATGTCATCTTGAATACAAGTGTACCAAACAAATGCCTTGAGACTGCTGACACCCAAGATAATAGGGTCATAACGATGATTTACCGAACACCTCTTTATTTAAGGAAAATTACATCTAAGTACCCATGTGTTTAAGATCATAATTAAGTGAACTTAAAAACTGTGATTATTTTCAAGGATTATTATTATTAGATAGTATAAAAAAATTATTATTAGATTTTACAGAAGGTTTCAGGAAAGTTGCTACTGAATTTTCAGAATAATTACTAGAAAGTTTCTTAAAAATGTTGACTTTCTTTGAATGTGGTATTTTAGTCCTTGAAAATAATTATGACTTTTAATATCCTTTAACTTAAATAATTTAACATGTAGGTCCGTAGATATAATGTTCCCTTTTATTTATACAATATTTACAACTGAACCAACACCATCTTTTACTTCCTATTCTTTCTATAATGATCCTCATTGCTTGTTTATCTTCAGATGTTGGGGTAATGAGTGGAGCAATTATATTTATCCAGGAGGATCTTAAGATAACAGAGGTTCAACAAGAAGTGCTTGTTGGAATTTTGAGTATAGTATCCCTACTGGGCAGTCTACTGGGTGGAAAAACATCTGATGCCATTGGAAGAAAATGGACGATTGCCTTAGCAGCAGGCGTCTTTCAAACTGGTGGCGCCATTATGGCTCTTGCTCCAACCTTTAAAGTTTTGATGATAGGAAGACTCTTATGCGGAGTCGGCATAGGTTTCGGGGTCATGATTGCTCCAGTGTACATCGCAGAGATATCTCCCGCCATTGCTAGAGGATCTCTCACCTCATTCCCTGAGATATTCATAAATCTGGGGATACTTCTTGGGTACATCTCAAACTATGTGTTTTCAGGCCTTCCTGCACATATAAGCTGGAGGGTTATGCTTGGTGTGGGACTCCTTCCTTCAGTTATTATTGCAGTTGCACTATTTGTGATACCGGAATCTCCAAGATGGTTGGTGGTGCAGAACAGGATTGATGAAGCTAGAATGGTGCTGTCAAAAATAAATGGGAGTGATAAAGAGGTGGAAGAGAAGCTAGCTGAAATACAGGTAGCTGCTGGGATAGCTAATGCTGAGAAGTATGAATCACAAGCTGTTTGGAAAGAATTGCTGCATCCTTCTCCACCGGTTCGTAGGATGCTGATCACTGGTTGTGGGATTCAGATTTTCCAACAAATCACAGGCATAGACACAACAGTATACTATAGCCCCACTATCTTCAAAAATGCTGGGATAACAGGAAACACTCAGCTTCTTGCTGCAACAGTTGCTGTCGGATTCACGAAAACAATGTTCATCTTGGTAGCTATATTTCTCATTGACAAGTTAGGCAGAAAGCCATTGCTGTTTGTGAGTACTATTGGTATGACAGTATGTTTATTTGGGCTTAGCTTCTCTTTGGCTTTCTTTGGCCATGAAAAGGTGGGGATCGTAATGGCGATTATTTCAGTTTGTGGGAATGTAGCTTTCTTCTCTATAGGACTTGGCCCTATATGCTGGGTTGTGTCATCTGAGATTTTCCCTTTGAGACTTAGAGCACAAGCATCAGCCCTTGGAGCAGTGGGAAGTAGGGTCAGTAGTGGGGTGCTCTCCATGTCCTTCCTCTCCGTTACTCGTGCCATTACAGTCGCAGGAACCTTCTTCGTGTTTGGTGTTATTTCTTGTTCAGCTGTTGCCTTTGTTTACTACTGTGTTCCTGAAACAAAAGGGAAAACCTTGGAGGAGATCGAAAAGGTGTTCCAGGACGAGGGAGATGGCGAATGGCAAAGAAACGAGGTTGAAATGGGAGACGTAGAGAGGCTGGTGCAGATGTCATGAGTTATATGAACATATATACTGTCAAGTTGGTGGCTGGTCATATTCTTGTGTGAGCGGAGATTTCTGCTTTTGAGATTCATAAAAGGTATGCTCTGTTGCTGCAGCATCCAGGAGAACAAGACTTACGGTTGCTAACAAAACAAAGAGGAGAAATTTAATTATGTGATGTTATTTGGTGTATGAAGCCACCGATACGAGCCATTAATATTAGCTGAAGTAGATTTCAATGTGCATATGTATTACTACTATCATGTAGTGTTTTTTTTTTTTATTCCATTGGGAGTTGAGTTCAGATTACATTGATTCATTTGCCACAGTTATTTTATAATGGAAATTCTATGGTCTTTTTCTCTTAGGCATCAATGGCATAAATGATAATTCTAGTAGAGGATATTCCTCATCTCACAAAAAAATAATGAACTAATATTTAGGCATCATGCATTACATAAATTTGCAGGAATAAATGATACTGTTATGTGTGTGTGTGTGTGTTACATAGTTCTCATCTTGTTTGTTTAGTATTTGTCTGTTTAGCTGGTATATTTCAGTTGCAGCGTTGTAACTTAGTTCCTGTCTCTTGTTGGTGTTTTAATCAGCTTTGTCTTGTATTGTTTGTGACTATTTTAAGTTTGTCTAGGAACTAGTAATATAATTTTGGTTTGTTGGCCCAAAAAAATAGTTTAAAAAAAATAGAGAAATGACATGCTGTTTTTTTTTGTTAAAGACAATTATTTAAAACCCCCTTTCTCGTCAATAAGAGTTGGTGTAAGGAACATGTTCCTTTTTTATAAAGATCGCAGATTTGATTTTCGTTATTATTATAAAAAATTTTTTAATAGGCGATTTTGTAAATATTTTATAAATATTTTTTGAGTCTTGGAGTTATATCATAATTTTAATGAGAGACTGATATTAAATTTATTTAAATTTTTTTATATATAAAAAAAAATAAAACCCCCCTTTCCCCTGTAGGAGGAATCTACACCCCGACCCACCCTTGTGATCCAAGGGTATAGAAAATGATGATGCTGTTAGATTGAAAGGATAGACATGATTGTTAACTTTAATCTTTTGTTTTTATTATTTTTTTTATATGATTATTTGATTGGATTGGATATGAACATTATTGAGTGCAATTATAAGTAAATTTCTTAAAAACTTTTTTTGTTTTAGCATTTAGATAACTCAAAGTAGAAAAACCTTGTATTTAAACGATTTAAACCCTTTCTACTAAAGATCAATACCTGTTCTTTTTTTATTTTTTTATGCTCAAAGGGTGTTAATTTTTTATCATTTAAATTTAGTTTAAGAGGTTTAAATTATGTCATTATTTCTATTTTAAAAATATAATAAGATAAATATAATTTTAAACGAATATTTTAACGATAATAATATTATTTATAAAATAATTACATTATCTAAATTAGATGAAGATTTTGCTTGAAAGAGACATCACACCCAAAAAAAACCCCTAACCAAAGCTTAAAGACAAGCACCTTAAATATGAACAAATGATGAGCAAGGAATTTGTGAGTCAACTAACACTTTATAATTGTTGAAAGTAGGTTGAATCACCTGTTAGGGAAATGACACTTTAAGATTTGAAAATTATAAAATATTACCTTTTAATTTTTAATATAAAATCTAATTTATAGTGCAAAGTATACCATAAACATACAAATTAAGAAAAATACCCCTACTAATATACAAATTAAAAAAAAAATTGGGAAGCTAAGTTGTGAAATTTTAAAAATTTTAGAAAGGTCCAGTTGGAATTAGAATCATAATTAATTTTTTTAATATTTATTCATTAATATAGAAAATTCGCATGTTAAATTAAATTAGAAAAATAATGTAAATAAATAAAAAGTGTAAAAGAAATAAATATAATAAAAAATGGTTCAATTTAAAAGTGATAATACTCTCGAAGACGTTCCAAATCAACATGAAGTTCACTGTCGGTAGACCTATGCCTATAATTATTAAACCTTGTCACCATGTGAGGCAATTAATGCCCCCATGACCCAGAAAAAGAAAGTTGAGCAAATTCAAGTTAGAAACAAAAACAGCCAAATGACTGAATCATTGTTCAATGTCAATTCCCTCATTGGAACTGATCCACGACTGGTTTCAATGTCTTTTTCTTTTGATCCAATCATGCAAGTTTCTACCAGGAACACAATGAACTATGATTTCAATATCCCCTACACAGACAATGAAAAGAAAGTAGTGAACTGGGAGAACTTTTTTTTTTTTACTTTTTGTTTTTTTTTGCATCCGAATGATTTATCATAAGACAAAGATTCTCTGCAATAAATCTCTGTGATGAACTACTAATTTAAAAACAAAGTTAAACATTTTTCACCACTTCACCAAAATCTTCAATGTCCAAAGAGTTTGTGGTCACATGCATGGATGAAAGTAGGTGATCTTGTTAAGATAGTAAGCTGTGAGATCACTTTCAACATTTAATTGTCACAATCAAGATAAGCTCTCTCCACTTTCCAGATCCAAAATGGCATCAGAATCCAGACATGAAGCAAAAGAACATAACTTGTTTTTTTCCAGATTCTGAAAAACATACAATAATCCCTTTAAATTTCAAACTACATATTCTTTCCTATAGTGGAATGAACCCAGTCACAATCAGTTCATATCCACATATACGGTACAGACAATTCTATATATATATAATCCTCTGGTTGCAAACTTGAGAACTATGAGTTGCAGAGAATGCAACTTCTTGATATGATACTATCAACAATGCTTCCTTTTTCTATCTCAAGTTTCCTACTACTCTTGTTCCACAAGTGCACAGCAAAACTTTGCTTGTTAATTTCTTCAAGTTTCTTCAACAACCATTTTGATTGGAGTTCATCTCTAGGTTTTTGAAACAGACGAGCAATATTTCTCCAATCAACAGGATAAAACGCAGATGGTGGCATAACAGTGAAGTTATTAAATCCTGGTCTTCCACTAACCCTAGAGACCACTCTTGAGACTAAGTAAGGACCATTATGGCCCCACTTGTTGCCATCAAATGTGAGTGCAAATTCTTCAATGAACTTGGAAAGTAATGGATGCTTTTTATCAAATATCAGCAAAGCATTGTTCAATCTGCTCCATTTCCCAGTTTCGGAATCCAAGTTCTGTGCTCCAATGGTGTTTCTCAGTTTAGAGAAACTCTTCAGTACTATAACATCTGCATCCATGTAAATGCCTCCAAACTTGTATAACAGAGCAAGCCTTAGCAAGTTTGAGAGGTTTTGGCCTAAAGAGATTTCACCTGGCTTCACATTGCCTTCCTTCAAACCATTGTACCATGATTCTGCATGAGTGTCTTTGAATATGTAATCAAAATCTGGGGAAATTGCTGTTACTCTGAACCCATTAGTTAAAAATGGCTTCAGGATTTGAGAGCCTCCATGGGAGTCCAGTGATTTGGAGACTATTACCAAGCAAGCTTTCCAGTGAGACTTGAACAAGCTTTCTATGGCTGAAAACTGTATGTCACCAAATGATTCTAATGAAGCAATCCAAGTCATGAAGAACCTGATCTTACAAGATGAAGATGTAGAAGAAGAAGAGTTCTTCCCAGCAAAGAATACTTCGATTCTGGTCTGAAACAACGAGACCTGAGCTTCTGAGCGCACGCTTCTTAGTCCCCTCTTGTGTCTCCTGGCTCGTCTCGATTTGTTGAAGAGAAATTTCTCGGAGGGTATCGTGGGAAATGACGAATTTTGCAAGATGGGTAAATGAATCTTCGAGAAAGTGGCAGAATCGTTCTTGTTGGTGGCGAACAACATGGAAGAAGAAGAAGACCATTTCCGGACTGATTCTTCCCTGGGCTCATTCACCGGCGAGAAAATAATGGGTTTCGACGGCGATTTGGCCAAGAAAGGAACATGAACCCAGAAAACAGTGAAACCATTGTAAGCTAAGAGGAAGAGAAGAAGAAGAGCGAAACAGGAAGCGGGGAAGCAGAAGAATATAGCAAGCACGGATCTTTTCAAGTCCTGAACTTGGTGAAGAAGAAGAAGAAGGAAGGGGAAGTGAAACTGTTGAGTCGGTGGTTTCGTGGTGCTCTCAGTCATGGCCTTTGGGTTACTTAAACAGGAGAAGAAGATTCAAAAAGTTTGAACTTCTGATTTTGAAAGCAAGTCGAAGAAAAAGAGCGTAGGAAAACATTTTAATGGTGGAAGCAGCGGAAAGAATCATAAAATAATAAAAGTATTAATTGGGTTTTAGGAACATTGGAACGAAAAACGTATTGAATGCCCGATTGGGCAGCTCGGGAGTGAAAGAGTGAGAAAACTAAAACTTCACAAAGGAACTGCGCGGGCTGGCTTTCTGGTTCATGTTGGTCGGCTGTCTTACCGAACCGTCTGGTTTTCAAATTTCCATATATATTAATTTAATATTCACTATATTTAATAGTATTTCCTTACTTTTTTGTAATATAAAATTATTTCACCTATATCTTAGTAAAAAAATTATTTAACTTATAGTACTACGTCCTAATAAAACAATGAGAAAATTTTAAAAAATACTATTTAAATTTTAAAATTTAAAAAATATATAAATATATAAAAGATATATTGATATCGAGTATTAATATAAAATTTTAATATTTTTAAAAAAAGATAAAATTATTCCAAAATTTAAATGGAGTAATTAATCTTATTGACAAAATAGTTAAAATAATTATAAATATTATCAATTTTGTTATTAGTATAATTAATACGTATATACTACTACGTTGTCAAACGAAGTATTCAATCTCAATAAAAAAAATTAAAATTATTACATATATTATCAATTTTATTATTAAAGTAATTAATATCTCATAATCTAATCAAATTATTTAAACTACTAATTTATTAAAAAATAGTTAATTTTATTATCAAAATAGTTAAAATTATTATATATGTTATCAATTTTGTTATTAGTATAATTAATACCTATAACTAAAGATATTTTTATCTTTTTTTACAACTATTAAAATCTTCAATTAATACTTGCATAGAATTTCAGAAAAATCATAATCGTGTAGCAGAAAAACAAAATTAAGTTGTACACAAAAGAGTAAAATATTTTTAAATTTTACGAGAGGATAACTAAAAATAGTAACATTAAAATTATTATGATTGGCGAGTTTGTTAGCCTAATGATTCATCCTTCTGAAAATGAAAAATAGTATTATTGTCTAATTTCACATGATGAAATTAGAAAGTCATTTTTTTTACCTTGGAAAATAAAACATCATGAAAGACGCTTCCTAATATTTTTATTGTAGTAATACTTTAGATAATTGACCCATCAGAAAAGATTTTTTTTTTGAAAATTACGATCTGACACTGCCCGCGATAAAAATACAAAATACGGGCATACTCATTACACCACTAGTTGTGTATTTGGATATTAGGTTTTAAAATTAATTTTGGGTAAAATTTTGATTTAAAATTTTTTTACACAAACAGCCATTTTTTGTTGAAAATTGATTTTGCGTAAAACTTTGATTTGAAACCATAATTTTAAATAAGCTACTGAAAATAGCTTTTGGAATAGTAAAAACTATTTGGACTATCCAATTACTATTTTATCCCTATTTTTTTTTACACACTCTCTCCTCTCTCATTTCTCTTCTCTACTATCTTTCATCTCTCTTCTCTTATCAATCTTCTCCACCCTCTCTCCTCTCTCTTTTCTACACTCTCTCCTCTTTCCTCTTTCTTCTCTATATCTTTCCTCTTTCTTACTTTAATCAAATCATACTATTTTTAATAATTTACTAATATAAAAAATAATTTTGTTACTAATCATCTAAATATCTCCATTTCCAAAATCTACTCTTCCTAAAATTTATTATTCTCATAATATATTCTCTAAAAGTTAATATAAACAGCCTATCCTAGGTCCATATTAATTGACTCAAGGCCCCAGGAACAATAATTATGGGACCAAAAAAATACTCTACACTATGCAAATATCAATAATATATCAATATAAAAAAATCATGGCTCTCAAGTGTATAAATTTATGCGAAAATAATAAAAAATTTATCTTACATAATATTGATATTATTTAAAAAAATTTTTTTACCTCATTCACTTAAATTATAGGTAAACCTAACCTATTTTTAAAATTTTTTTTATATATAAAAAATAATATATCAATATCCACACATATTCATATCTGCGTAGCAGATCCGAGCAACAAAAGGGCCAAATATAATTTTAGAGAATTAGTCTAAAAAATAGATTTAATTATCTAAAAATTTAATAACAACTGAATAATATATAATAATAAATTTTAGTATAAATAATAATAATAAATATATTTTATTTTATTTTATTGTTATTGAAATTTTTAATAATTAAATCTTCTTTTGAGACCTCATTTTTAAGTAAAATTACAGCCTCTACTTCATAATATAAGTCACTTCTTTAAAAAATTAAACTTTTGCTTTGGTTTCAACTGTCAAGCTATCTTTGAATTTTAGTATTTTACCATTGCCACTATCTACAATAAGTCTGGAGCTAATTAAAGAAAATAACAATCGCTCTTAACATGACAAAAATCTCTGGACCAGAAAAGGAGAAGCTTGAGTCAGAGCACGTGACAACAGTACAGTGCAGAGGAAAAATGAACAAACAGAATTTACAAGACAACAGGGGGCTCGATGGATGCTGTTTTGGCACGCGGCTTTCTCTGAGACCTGACATTTTTGCTTGTATCTTAATCTCTTCCTATTCCAAGCATCGAATAACAAATTAAGGTAAGAATTACAGGCATATATCTACTTCAACGTTCTCTATTTAAATATTTTACGTGTGAGGAAAAAGAATGAAAACACGATGAACACACAAAAAGGATTTTAGATATCATAGGACCCGAGATACAGAGTCGGCATAAAGCAGTTTCCACCTACCTTTCTTTCCCCAACAAAACAGAGTTCATATTAATAATACAGTTGACCCAATTACCTTAACCGGCACGGTACACCTGGAAGCAGTAACAAACTTCATAGAAGTCCTCTTCTTCTCTTGTAATCACTAACAGTCAATGTCAATGCATGCCTCCTGCCATCATTTTCTGGGACACGAAATCCCACTGTTGCTTCTATTCTTTGCTTCTTTCCCATGAAACCTTCCTGAGCTCCCTGGGCTCCACCAAACTTCTGAAGTAATGCTAATGAAATTGGTAACTCAAAATTGTGCAGCATATTTGATTCGGTCCCTTGATCCACTGGAGCACTTGTATCTACTAGCTTGCCAGCATCGGCAGCTGCTTCCAAAGCTGCAGCGGTAGCCACCATGCCAGCCTCTGCAGTTGCTCCTGTGCCATTGATGCCTGCACCAGGCACTGGGCCATTGGCATTATTATTTCCAGATTCACCAGGTTTTGAAGCATAGTAGTTCCTTGATCTAGTCCATCTCCTTGAAAATGGATCATAACCTGCCTCCCCTGCTTTCAAGGTTGCACTGACTGACTTCAATTCAGAAGCATTTTTAAAATTCTCAAACCTGTTCTTTCTGTTCATCTCAGCAAGCTTCAATGCCTTGGCATCCTTCTCCTTTGCTTGTCTGACTGCCTCTAATTCTAACAGTCTTGCCTTGATTCTCTCAACCTCTGCCTCATTGTTCTTACTCTGTGCTATTTCCAATTCCCTCCTCAGTCGATCTTTCTCCGCTGCAATATTTAATGGCCTGGATGAAGCAGATTTTTTCTCCTGTAACATTTGTTTAACAGTAGCTGCAGAGTATATAAATGTGTTAATCTTTTGTATGGCTTGTTTTTTGTCCAACATATCTTGTTTGCTTGGCATCCTGCCACCACTTCGCTCTACTTCTTTAACCCATTGTTTGAATTCCTCCTCAAGTGGTGCAGAGTCACTAACCATAGCCATTTGCCACCTAGCAGCAGAATTTTCATTTCCCCAAGTAACATTTAAGTACTTGTATGTGGATTTATTCTCTAGTTTATATTGCCGCTCAGGTTCTGTGGCATCAACATTTTTCACCATGCAGAGGCGGTAAATTGGTCCAGACTTTGATCTACCAATACCAACTCTGACAAAGCAACCAACAATTAAATCCTCAAAGAAAGGCTCCATAAACCATTTAGCTAGTTTTGACCTACGAATTGTAATTTCTCTAATATCCTCAAATGTTGGCCCATCAGACATTGCCCTATCATCATCACTGTCACCAATTCCTCCATCCCCAGTCGACCCTTCATCATCACTGTGAGACCTACTTTCACTCTCACTATGGCTTGAACTACTACGGCTTGTTGAAGTGAAAGGCTTACGCTTTGGTGAAAAATGCCGGCCCCCTGAACCTGTAGATGCCTCTCTCAGTCTACGGTGGCCTTCTGGGTCTTGCTGTTTTAACCTCTTGGCTCGCAATTCATTCAGTGCATCATCCTTAGCAGCAGACCTGTCAGCAGATCTGGCTGACGAACGCACACGAGATGATGGGAGAGGTGGAGTCTGTTTTCTGGGCACTGTTGTCTTTCCTTTCTCACGCTTTGATGCTATCTTCCCCAACAAATTTTTATCATCTTTTTTTGTTGCCCTATCTGACAAGATCATCTCTCTTTGAAGTTCGGTCATCTCAGAGAGCTTTCGCCGGTCATCTTCATTTTTATACAGATCATCACCAATGTCGGATTCATCACTGCTATCACCCTCATGATCCGAATGATCATCATCCCCATCCCCTTCTTCTTGACTGACCTGATCATCATCTCTTTCTGTCGAGTCTAATCTCTTCTTTAAAGGAACTTGAGATCCAGAGGGCTTTCTGCTTGCAAAAGTGAGATCATCATCTGAATCATCATCCCTAGAATCACTCCCACCATCAGAATATGAGCCATCATGTTGACTCCTAGAAGGTGGTAGAGACTGTCGTTTTCTCCCCGTCCCAGTTCTTCCTGCAGCCTCCAAAAGCAAATTTTCTAAATCTGCCATAATAGTCCCCTTTCAACGTTTCAATTCAAATTGATCCTGCGTATAAACCAAGGTGTTAATTGATATCACATAAGCCACAAAACAGCTTTAGATTCATGAAGAGTTGACAACTACATATGAATATGATCAACTCAAGCTATGTGGGGGTCAATTAACAATGGAGGAGAGATGGGGTTGGGGCTGAGGTCTTAGGACCTGTTTGGTCGAAATTTTAGTATGGGAAATGGAAATCAGACCCCTTTCCACCTGCTCGCAGGTTTGGGTGTGTTAGAAGGTTGAATTAGTTAGGTGATTAGTGTTAATCACTTGATTACTAGATGACCCTAAGTCTATATATAAAGGGTCCTAGTCTATTGGCTAATTGTGTGGGATAGTGAGATCCTCACCATAGAGAGAAGGAGAGGGTAACTTGAGTCTCTCCTCAAGGTCCCCAAGTGGGGTTGATTTATCTCCCTCAAGTGAGGGTAGATTTGTGTGTAAACCCAAGTGGGTTTCCATGAGTATGTTGTTCTTGAATATGATATGATTCTACATTTCTCTTCTCCTAATTTCTCTCCAAGAAAGTTAACATGGTATCAAAGCAGTCATCCTGGGTCAGAAATATTGAAGCCTTGAGTCTGATTCTGGCTTCACAATCGGAAGCCATGGAAGAAAGAAAGTGAAGACTGACCAGATAGATGGAGCAGAAGAGAGTGAAAGATCTGCTGATAAATCCATCATTCAAGAAGAAGAGAAATATACAAAGATAAAGCAAGATCTGAAACAAGAAAGTTAACAAACCCCAGATTCGGAGAATTCAGTTTTTATTAGCTATCAGACACCTAACTTCGTTCTACTTCTTTCCTCTGTTTCTTCATTCATCACAAACCCCAGATTCTATTATTCTCTCTTCATAGCATAACTTTCTTGTTTCAATGGCTTCCAAGATTGAAGGAAAGGCTGTTGGCATTGATCTTGGCACAACCTACAGCTGTGTCGGCGTATGGCAGAACGATCGCGTCGAGATTATAGCCAATGATCAAGGTAACAGAACCACTCCTTCTTATGTTGCTTTCACTGATACAGAGCGTCTTATTGGAGATGCAGCCAAGAACCAAGTCGCCATGAACCCACAGAACACCGTTTTCGACGCCAAGCGACTCATCGGCCGACGATTCTCCGATCCTTCTGTTCAAAGCGACATGAAACACTGGCCGTTTAAGGTTGTATCTGGTCCCAGCGACAAACCTATGATCATTGTTCAATACAAAGGAGAGGAGAAACATTTTGCAACCGAAGAGATTTCTTCAATGGTGTTGACGAAAATGAAGGAAGTGGCAGAGGCATATTTGGGTCAAACGGTGAAGAACGCTGTGGTTACTGTTCCTGCATATTTCAATGATTCTCAGAGACAGGCTACGAAGGATGCTGGAGCTATTTCAGGGCTTAATGTGATGAGAATCATCAATGAGCCAACTGCTGCAACAGAAGGGAAACTTTGCTCCGAAGTTCTCCTTCTCCTTCCTCATGATTGCAATGGTGACTTGCGGTTCCAGCTGATTCTTCTGCTGCTGTGTTTCATATTTATGACACTTGATCTCTGTGGTTCCTGAATAGTTGATCTTCTTCTTCAAAATGGGAAAAGATCCTGGGAAATGGATAAAGGCCTTGTTTTCAGGGAAGAAATCATCAAAGTCTAATCGATCAAGCAAAAAAAAAAAAATCTTGAAACCTTCGGGTAACCAGGATGTGTTGGCCTCTATTGAGGCATCTTTGTCTTATATCCCTGATTCTTCGCTGATATCACCACCCACATCTGGAGCTGATGCTAGTAAAGAAGTGCTCTTGGAAACGGAAGTTATTAGTAGATCATCAAATGACAGGAATATTCTTTCAGTTGGGGTTGAAGAGAACAATGCAGAAGCGGTTAATTCTGGTTCACTGGATGATGTTGAGAAAACCAGGCTTGCTGAAGCTGCTATAAAAATTCAGGCTGGTTTTAGGGGCTATCAGGCTCGTCAGGCATTTCAAACACTAAAAGGTGTCATACAACTGCAAGCTCTTGTTCAAGGCCACTTGGTTAGGAGGCAAGCTGTTTCTACTTTCTACTGTGTGAAGGGAATCTTGGGTTACACTGAAGATGATGTTGTGTCTACTGACTTCCTTGGTGGCAGCAGGTCAAGCATATTTGATGCCAAAAGACTGGAAAATTCAGTTATCAAGAAAGTTGCAATTGCTTAAGTATTGATTGAGGAGAGTTTTGAAGAAATATTCATATTGTATTTTGTAAAATGAGAGTGATTTGGTTTAATTCACCTTACTCCCTTGTGTGTTGTGTTGGCAAGTTGAACACCTAGAATTAAGGGGTGTCAACTTGAGCGGGGGTGTTAGAAGGTTGAATTAGTTAGGTGATTAGTGTTAATCACTTGGTTACTAGATGACCCTAAGTCTATATATAAAGGGTCCTAGTCTATTGGCTAATTGTGTGGGATAGTGAGATCCTCACCGTAGAGAGAAGGAGAGGGTAACTTGGGTCTCTCCTCAAGGTCCCCAAGTGGGGTTGATTTATCTCCCTCAAGTGAGGGTAGATTTATGTGTAAACCCAAGTGGGTTTTCATGAGTACGTTGTTCTTGAATATGATATGATTCTACATTTCTCTTCTCCTAATTTCTCTCCAAGAAAGTTAACAGGGTGCAAAGAAGTGGAACAGATTGAGAATTTATTTGCAAAGAAGAACCATAACAGATTTGCACAGCCGAACATCACCAGTGTTCCACCCTAACTCAAACGAAAAACTTTGCTCCACATAGATGCAATAGCCAAAGAGGACAACTATAATCGCATTGACTGGTGGGATGAAAAGAGAGATTTAGATGCACGGAATCCTAACCTTGAAGGCAAAAATTTAGCTCTCCAACGGACTCTAGCCCAAGAGATTTCTATCGCCTCTATCTCCGCTGTCACCTCCAGAGCCTATTCCCTCTTCACCGTCGAGTCTCAGCCTAGGGCAACTTGCTGCACCGTGCTCTCTCAACCCTGGATTCCCTAGTCGTTCTCGCCCAAAAAATTGGCACTAGCCACCGATTTTCTCTCACCTCCGACACCGCTGTCGCAGCCAGTAAGGATTCCCTCGTCTCCGTCAATCCCTCAGTCACCAGCGTCACGTTGTACCCGGAAAACATCGACCCAGCCAAGCCGCCAAGCCCTCGTAGACTCTGATCCAACCTCAATGGCTAATTCATATCGTAAGATAAGAGATGCCAAGATATATTAATTAAATCCGAACCGAAAATGTGGCACATCGCAGTTTATTAGAATTATATTTTTTTTCTTTTGGCTAAACAGTTTATTAAAATTATTAAAAGTTTAAAACGTATACATTTAAAAGTTAAATTTGGTTATAAAATAAGTTAAATTTTAGAATAAAATAGTATTAAATATTTTTATCTTATTTTTTATATATGAGTAATATCCTAATATTATTTGTAGTATAATTTTTTTAATTTAGTATAATTTTTAGTAATTAATAAATAAAATTATAAGTAAAATTATACTAAATTAAAAAGATTATAAATAAAATTATACTAAATTTAAAAATTATAAGTGACAAATAAAATTAAAATATTAACCGCATACGAAAAATAAAATTAATATATTATGTCCTACTATACCCTAAATTTTAACCTAGAACATTTTTTTTGAAATCTAAATTTTAAATATATATAATTAGGAAAAAAAAAATAAATTTTTTTATTTTTTTATTTTCTTTATCAATCTATGTAAGTATTTTTTAAATAATAATATTAATTACAAACATATCAGATAATTATTCAAAATCAAATTTTAGATAGATGACTATTTTTGAAGAAATTAAAATTTTATATTTATTGAAAAAATACAAGTATTTTAAAAATTCAATAATATTGATTTAACTCACTGTAATTATTCAATTATAAAACCTATTAGAGAGAAAATAATGAATAGGAGAATGAAGTTGAACAGTACTGCTTATGCTTTTTGATCACAGTGAATACTGAATACTACTCATAAGCAGCTTTTAGTCAAGTGTTTCTGGCTTCGAAGAAGAACATGGAATTGGATCAAATTCAGCACAAGTTCGTCAACTCTGGAGAGCTAAAACTTCACGTAGCTGAAATTGGAGAGGGTCTGAATTCTCTACACCTCATCATCATCATCATCTTCTTCTTCTTCAATCAAACACCCATTTTCATTTTCGTTTGCAGGTCCTAACGTCGTCGTTTTCCTGCATGGATTCCCGGAGATATGGTACACCTGGCGCCGCCAGATGATTGCCCTGGCCAATGCGGGATTCAGAGCAATTGCCCCTGATTACAGAGGCTACGGGCTTTCCAATCCACCACCCGAACCCCAAAAGGCGACCTTATCCGATCTTCTCAATGACCTCCTCGGAATTCTTGATTCGCTCAGTCTTACTAAGGTACTGAATTTATGAATTTTCTGCTCGACGAGTAAATGCAGTAAAACTATGGCAGGTTTGAGTTCTGAAACTGAAGAACTTGCGATTCCAATAATATATATTAGATTGAAAGGAAAATTATAATGGCAATTCACTGTCTACTTGCAATTTCCCTTTGTGAGATCTACTTGCAATTGCAATATAATGGCACTGAAATATGGAATTGAAAGGAGAATCAGGGTGAACTTGTAAACTGTTTTGAATACAATTCCATGCTGTAAATATCAATTGTTCACCTCTGATAGAGACATGCCTACTTGCAACTGACGAGACTGTATTGTTAGCCACTTGCCTAATAATAGCCTAATTCAATAGGCCCAACTCTGTTTGTGTTTGTAGGTTTTTCTAATAGGAAAAGATTTTGGAGCTTAGCCTGCATATCTTTTTTCTATTCTTCATCCAGAAAGGGTCTTAGGAGTTGTCACGTTGGGAGTTCCTTTTGTGCCTCTAGGTCCCTCTGTATATGAGAAGTACCTTCCTGAAGGCTTCTATATCTTGAGATGGAGGGTAAGTTTCAATCCTTATACATTCTTTCATGCCCCATATATGTATATGCTTATTAGTTTGTTTCTGTCCATTTCAATTCATTTCAGGAACCAGGAAGGGCAGAGGCTGATTTTGGACGCCTTGATGTGAAGAAGGTAGTGCGAAACGTTTACATTCTCTTCTCCAGAAGTGAGATCCCAGTAGCTCAAGAAAACCAGGAAATCATGGACTTGAGAAATCTGGATTCCAAACAGTTTTGCAAGTTCCATACAGGTACTTGAGAGTTATTTTACTCTTGATATATCTTACAACTAAAAAGCACAAACATGATAAAATTTAGTATCCATGTGTTAACAAGGATTGTGTTGGGTTTGACATATCTCTTTCTTCACAAGTCTGTGTGCTATATACTCTGAAAAGAGAAGACAAAAGAATGAAATTTTAATTTGCCTTATATATGAAAGAGTTCTTGATTTCACAGCAGATCTCGTTGACAATTTCACATGTCAGTGGACTTTGCTTCAATCCTGAACAAGAATTCAATTATTGCGTGGTTTCTCTTCTGATGCACAAGTGGATTTGATGTAAAAGTTTTCTTTCTGGAACGGTGTGGGGTATGAATTTTTGCTTGTGACATTGGATTTGATTGGCATGACAGGTCATTTGGTGAAGAATTGAGCTTAGCAGATCCAGTGGTAAAAGTTCCAGCACTTCTGATAATGGGTGGGAAGGATTATGCGCTTAAATTTCCAGGGATTGAAGAGCTAGTGAAGACTAAAAAGGAAACAAACTTGTTCCCAATTTGGAGATCACATTCATTCCTGAAGGAACACATTATGTTCATGAGCAGTTACCTGAACAGGTGAATTAAATCTTGGTAAGCACATTTGATTCGGAATTGTAAATTGTGAATTGTCAGTTGTGATAATTGTAAAGGTTTCTATGTGTTGTGTGAAATAACTTGTATGGATTTGAAATAAATAATATCATCCCTATGTTTTGTGTAAAATGATGGTTTTTTAGTTTCATCATGGTCTTGCGTGATCAACCCTTGATAAATTAAATATTATTGCAGCTATATCAATTTGTATCAAAAACAAAAATTATGGGAAGTTATGAGTATGAGAGTTTTAGATTCTCATCTAAAAAAATACTTAACCATGAAAAAGTTGGCTGCACGGTTATCATTAAAACTATAGTTTGAGATTCTCGTAATAAAAAATTACTTAACCATAAAATGAAAGCATCATTGTAGCACAAAGTCAAATAACTTGAGTTAATTGGTATATATATCCTTATATTTTTTTTTGAAAATAGTTATTTATTTAATGTTTTCAGTACATTGAGATAAAGCTTAAATATTTTTTCTTAAAAATAAAAATAAAAACTTGAGTAGTTTTTGAACACAAATTTGTTTAATTTTTTTGGCAAAAATTGTCTAGAAAGTTCAAATTATAAATTTTACAGATTTATGCAACACTCATATTTACATAATTTTTACAATATACTCCTTCGCTCCTAAATATAGAACTTAATTAATGAGTCGATCTTAATATTAAATATAATATCTATTTCTTAAATTTATCAACTCTTTCTCAAATTACCTATTGATACTCTCTCAATAATAATCAAATAAGAGAATGGGGTAAGGAGTTAAGGAAGATGGTGTAGAGTACTTTAAAAAAATTATGATATAATAACTAACTTAACTAATTTTTTTAATATAATTAAATTAGTTAAATATATTTTATATTTAGCATATCAAAAGAGTATAATTAAAAAAAATTAAAATATGTGTGTTTGGAAGATATCTCTAAACATTTGCAATAAACCTAATTAAATTCAATTAACATTTTTTTAGTAAATAGAAGTCTATGTGATGTTCGGAACTTATTCGTTAAGTTTTAACATTATTTGACTCCTATTTATAATAAAGTTGTTTTCTCTCTCTTTATTTTTCATTACAGAAGAAGCCAAATGTCCAAAAATTAAAAACAAACTACAGGATTGAATTCTAAACAATTTTTATCTACTAAAGTGTATCAAATATTAATAAAATAGTTAAATTATAGAGCATCAATAACGTAATTATAATATTTTATAATCTTTAGTAGTCGTAACTTACAGCTATAGTTCAACATATTATTAATTTACAAAGAAACTAATCTATATGTATTTATTTATTTATTTTGTAAACCACTATTACGCGAATCAGGTTTAATTATGATGCTGCATTTATTTAATGTCTAATTTTTAATTTATAATACCTTTTGTGCTTTTTTTTAATAATGTTATCTATTGTATTAAAAGATGATTAATTAGGTGACAAAAAAGACTTATGATATGTAAAATTGATTTTTTAGTATTTTGAATGAAAGACTTTTTTGTGGAATTTAATTTAATTTTCATGAAACAATTCTTTTCATTTAGAGTTAATTAATATTTTTTCCCTGCAAATAGAGTTAATTAATCTTATTTCAAACCATAAAGTAAAATAAAATATAACAATATATATTTACAAAAGATACCATGAGTTTTAAAATAAATAAATATGATACTTTTTAAGATATAATATATCGTTATAAAATATAATTAATTAAAATATTTTATTTAAACATCTTTTATAAATCATGGTGTAATTGCGAAATCGGAAAAAAAACGCTACCTTCCATAAAAAAAAAAGTGAAAAAAACGCTACTTTAGCTCTCATTATTCTATTAAATCAAGAAACCGCCCCCTCAGCGCCGCCCCTAATGCAACGGTAAGTTCGTAGTGCCGACCCTCCTTCGCGGGCGCGGGCAGAATCGTTCCTTCACTCCTACTTCATCTAGAGGGAGGAGATAGGCTAATGGCTTAACTGTGGTGTGGTATCATAGGTCTCCACTGGGCTTGGGATGTTAAAATTTGCTTTGATCCAGTTGAGGGTTTTCGAACTGCTTACATGAGGACATGAACCTCGTCTTGGAGATGAAACGCTTGCTGCAGAGAGAATGGCGAACGGAGATGGTAGTCTTCGACGGATGGGAGAATGCCGTAGCGGGCCGTTATGCGAAAAAGGCTCTTTCAATGGGTTTTGCCTTGCAAATTCTCCTGGGTGAAACCACGTGCGCACTGCTATCTGACCGTGGCATCACCTAGTGTAATTATGATTGTTTGGCGTTTTCTTTAGTTTCTGCTTCTTTTTACCTCTTTATAAATAAAAAAAAGATGACCAAACTACTTCTGAAGGGAAAGATGACCAAAATTGATAATATCTCGGAGATTCCCTATGATAAGTTTTCTATAGTTTCTGCTTCTTTTTAACTTTTTATAAATGTAGTATGATAAATTATGATAAATGTTGAAGCATTTTGCCAAACCTTTGCTTTAATTAAATGCTTCCATTTCTTTGTAATCCTTTTGTTTTAAATATTTATCTTTTCATCCAGAAATTACAAGACATGGATTTTTTTATTTTATTTTTTTTGAATTGGAATAAAGAAGATCTTTATTAAGAGTGATGCATGTACGAATGAGAAAGATTTGGTGTCCTTCCAAGGAAAAAAATTGCAGCACAAGAAAGATGCATTGTGTTGGAGTGTTTGGCATCTTCACAAACTTTATTACGTTAGGATGATACTTGAATGCAGTATTAGGCTATTAGCGGCTTGGGATACTAAATTACCATCCTTTTGATGATATGATGTGTATAATCTTGACTGACTTGAAGGGCTTTTGATTCTTGCTGGTGTACCTGTAAATTTTGTTATTATTTTTTCCGTTTATCTGCAAAGAGGCTACACTTAGCCTTTGACTGGTTTTTCAGATTTGCATTTGACATTGATCTTGATGCTCCAAAAGGTAGAGTTCCACTCAGATCTAGTGGTTCCCAAAAATGCGATAGTCACTTCATTTTGGATTTTGGTCATTTTGCGCTGCACACAGTGGTATTCTCCTGAGATATGAGGCTTTACTTGTGCAGCTTGGCTCTATTTCAAATGGTATTATATCTCCCAGGAAAGTCACTCTGATGAGCATAGGAAAAGTAAAAAACTCGGTATTGTCAGTTTTTGATCACGTCCATTGCAGCTTTTTTTTATAGACTGTGGCTCTGACTTTGGAAATTGCAGTTAGGTGAAACCGAGTGATGATAACCAACAACTGTTTTCATCTTTGGCAGAAATAGTTGAAAATCAATATTCTGTCATTGATAGGTGTGGAACGGCAGTGCTTGTAGGCCATTCATCATCTGATTTTTTATATGCATACATATTTGTAGATTACTCATGAATAAAATGCCTCATCTATTCTATTACTAATCATTATCTGAATTTCCCCTCTACGCTCTGGATGATATTTTAGCATTCGTATTTTGTTCTTATTTTGGTATTATGATTGAATTATTCAAGATTAAAGGGCCACATCCAAGTTATGCTTCAACTTGTATCTCGGTTCAAGTGCAAACATATTTTATGGGACGATTGAAACCTGTAGTCAGCCTACTGGTGATAATTTCCTAGCTAAACTTGCTCCTTGGACTCTTGCAGATCTTGCTGCTGATGGTAGAATCCTTGTTTGGAGGGTATCTCCATGTATCTCTGTACTATGAGCTTGTCTGTAGTTGATTTCATTCACTCAGTTGTTTTGTTTTTGACTTCGGAATATTCTGAATGAATTTCATTTTACAAGGAATTGGCAACTCAATTCCTATATGGCGGTGGCCTCGTTTCCTGTTGCTTTCAAGATCATATCTTTATGTATTTGAATCTGCAAAGTCTCAAAGTTACCGATGATACCTAAGGTGCTACACATTGATATTTGACAAGGCTCATTGACATTTATTTCAATTGATGCCTAATCCTAAAGTGCATAAATATAATTATGCGGTCTACTTTTGTTCTTCAACTTAGACTATCCTCATTTTTTTCTTCTTTATAGCCCCATTACATATACTATGGCAAATTTCTTGTGGACGCACACATGCAAATATTGATGATGTTTGCATCATTTGATGCCTGATTTGGATTCCTATTCATGAATGTGGGAAAGTTGAGATTGATGCCTATTTTAAAATGTGGGAAAATTGAGATTGATTCAAAAGCTTGAACTTAGCATATAAAGCTACCTTAATTTTTCCTTGCATGCCTTGTGACCCTTCCAAATTGCATATGTGGCTTATTTGAGAAATGACCTTCTTTCTTTTGATTTAAAAAGAGTTGCTTGCTTTGGTATTTGAGCTTGTAATTTAATACACTCCTACGAAGCTCTGGCCATGTATATAATTTGATGCGTAATCTTAAGGTGCATAACTATAGTTATGGAGTCTACTTTTGCTCTTCAGCTTAGACTCTTCATATCTTTGAAGCTCTTATGTGACACTAATGTAGTCAAATGTATTGCTCACAAGCTTGTTCAACATGATTGGACCGAGCATTTTGAGGTAGACTGATAATGTATAAAAGATAAGGCGATGTTTAGGACACATATCTTTCTATTGGTATTTTGATAACTCTGCTAGGTGAATTTTTTCTGTAGCTTTAAGCTTTCTATGCTACTGTGTCATCTTCTGTCAAGTTGTTGAACAAAAATAATTTATCTGTTTTTTGTTACTTTCAGTTTTTGTTTTTTCCCCAGTGCTGTTTCTTGGTGTGCAAAACTGAATGCTATAGCTTGTGCTACTGAAACATGCGCCAGAATCCCAAGGTTAGTGTTCCAATTTGGTTATATTACCTGCCTGAAAATCTGTGATTGGATATTAGAAGTTTCATTAAGTGAGAGAATTTCTGTTTGGACAAATGAAACAGGCTTGGTTATATGCAAAAATTTTTACAGGTCTGTCGGACTTGTTTGAAATAGGCTTGTCCATGCGTTAAATAAGTTGAGCCTAATTATCAGCACATATTAAATATTAAAAAGTGCCTATTGTTTTAATTCAAACTCATCTAATCATTACAAAGGTCTGTCGGACTTGTTTGAAACAGGCTTGTCCATGCGGTAAATAAGTTGAGCCTAATTATCAGCATGTATTAAATATTAAAAAGTGCCTATTGTTTTAATTCAAACTCATCTAATCTTTACAAAGGCTTAAATGATTTTTATCCCTGCGCAAGCAAGTGTTGTTTATCTAACACACTGGTTGGCTGATGCTGCTTTATGGTTGTTTTTGCTAGTAATTTTACAATGTTAATTTATTTATTTTCTTGTTTTTATGTAGTTCAACTACCAACACACCATTTTGGATCCCCATACATATTGTGATCCCAGAGAGGCCAACTGAATGTGCAGAGTTCAATGTCATAGCTGGTATATTGATGTCACTGCTTTCTTCACTAACTCTAGGTGTTTTCATTTTGTTTTGCCTTGCAGTGTTGTTTTGATCTTATTCTTTGCTTGGTTATATGCAAAAGTCATACTGCTTACAATAATTATTTTTCCATGTAACCATTGTACAAATCATGCTTGTGATAAATTACGTACGAGTTGGAATTTGATGAAATAGAAAGAAGTCAAACTGAGCATAAATAATAAATCTAAAATTTTGGAGCTGCAACAGAAAAGGTAATCCGTCGATATATTCCTTCCTTCAAGTATGAAAATATTTGCTATTACTACTTGATGGGTAGTGCATCACCCAGGGATGTCATTTGGAAGAACGGTTACAATATGCTATTTTTAATTTTTAAATTATTGTAATGTGTTGTTTTTACGTTGATTATTTTTGTTAAAAGCATTGATGCACGTGTCCATCATTGGGACTCTTTCATATATATATATTGTATTATTCCTAGATATTTGATTGGTTGCATGCTATACCTTTTGCAGATTCTCCTTGAGATTCTGTTCAGTTCATTGAATGGTCCCCTATTTGTTGTCCGCGGGCATTATTAATAGCTGATTTCCATGGGAGGGTGACTATTTGGACTCAACCATCTCAAGGAAGGATTGTTGATCTCATTCTTAAGGCTACATAAATGGATGATGCTTTGCAAATTTCCTGGCTTAGTTTTTAAGTTTTATATAGTATCATGTTCTTTGGCATGATTTTTTTGCGGCAGTAATCATGTTGAACCAATAATTTCAGTTATATAATATGATCTAATTCCAATTTCTTAAGCTTTCTATTTGCCTGCAAATGTATATATATTGTTAAATCATATTACTTAATATGATACTTGCTTCCGTTGGCTGGCTGTTTTTTTCCAAATATTGATTGGTTGACTTTTTGTCCACACTCTCTCTTTCCCGCCTTCCCCATTCCCCATCTTCACTTCAGTTTATGCTTGTTATTGATTCTTATCAAGCTGTCTTAATGTCTGTCCATTCAGGGTCCAGCTAACCTTATGTATGTAACTAAGTGGCTATCTGGATGTCTCCGGTATGCAGTTAACATCTCTTCTCTTGTTTGCCAATCTGATGTTTGCATGTTCTGAAGACTCAGAGAAATTATTTCTGTTTGATTATTTCACTTTTGTTTCTTGGTCTAAATAGAATATTTGGATGTTGTTGAGCATGGGCCCAAATTCACTTATTTTAGGAGGCAGAAGCCTAATCTGTGAAGGTAGCACAAGCCATGTGTGGGAGGGGGGTATTCTTGGGATTTCCAGGTGGACGGTTAGAGGGAGAGAGGGTGAGTATATGGCAAGAGGGTAAATACCACATGATCTTCAAGTTAGCCAAGAAAAGGGTGTCTCAACGCCTTTAATTGAATTGAAAGACTTAATTTCATTAATTTAGAAACCATAGAGGGCAGCATTACTGCAACTGAGACTTTTGAGTACTAAAATTGAATTATTATAAAACTAGGGAACCAAAAGTTTAGTTAAGCCTGTTTTTATTTCAGATTCTGTTTGTTTGACTTAATTTTCTTTTTCAGGATATATTACTAATATGGAAATTTATGCTATTAATTACTTTTTTTCATCTGAAATTAGTTTTGAAATATCAGTATAGGGGGCTTTCATCCAAATTGAGTGTTTCCGCCAATTTGACATCAACATTTGAGGAAAAATTTCTTTCACAGCAATCTCAAAGTTCAGGTTCTGTTTACGTTTTCATTTCTTTATCCCCTTTTTTTCTGTAATTTTCTTATCCAGGTTTTACTTGCTACTGAGAGATGAAATGTGGTGTTATATTTTACATATGATATTGCAGAACTTTTTAATAGATAGTTAAATGCTGGTAATGCAATATCTGGGAGGAATAATACCTTATATACTCTTCCCTCCTCATTTTGTCCTCTCCTTTTTCACTGGATGTCCCCATCACCGTTGGCATTGCAATCTCCGTCGCTAGGTTTAGGTTCTCGCATAGTTCTCTTCTTCTTCCCCTCCTTCACGTTCATTCACTGTTACAATCTCTGGATTTTTTTATAGGATCTCATATGAACAATTATTATCAAATGACTGAGTATATGATTCTTCCCATTTTGTTCTTCAAAGTGTTGCTATCCATGTTTTCTAATCTAGGTATATTTATCAATGCTTATTGGGTCATGAAGTTGACGTTCTGATGATGCCCAATACATTGCCTGATCGCTTTGGCACCCCTGGGCTTCCAGATCTCAACGCATCTCAAGTATCCTTTTCTTCCTTCATATATTAAATGTCATTATTGTGGAATGCTTTTTATGATAAGATTTTATTTTAAAATATTATTTTGTCCAAATTGCTATTTCCTTCTCATTTTTTATGATTTATTACCGATTCTTTGACAACTTTGAGAAAGTATAATGCTTTTCACATAGTTCTATCACCATGTTATGCTATGAGTCCATCCTAACCTTTTTCAAGGTCATGGGCAGGTACAATTACTTAACCTTTTTCTTATATCTATTGCCTTTTTCTATTAAGCCTGTGCTATCAGTCCATCTTTTTATTTTTGCCCCTTCTCAAATCTTAGGTTTTGATTTATGTGCCGAGCAATGTGGCAGTTGATCCTGGGTTGAAGGTATAATTAGCGTTTGTTCTGATCTGTTTTCTTATTGTATGTGAATGTAAGGAATTCATTTCAACAAATATGGTCTCTATTCTGATTAATTTTATGAGTTGTTTGCAAACTTGCTCTAATTTTGGGTCAATGATGTGCTTCTGCTTATTCTAATAGGGTACTGAAGAAGTTAATTTTTGTAAATAAATCACATGATCCCAGTTTTCTGTTTGAATTTTGCACTTGAACTACTTCTCCATTACAGCTTTCTTTTCAGATTCTTCATAATGACACTGGATAAAAAAAAAATATTAGCAACGGACAAGTCTTTTGGCACAGAAGGCCTTTGTAGAACACAACAAAATTTAGTGAACATGTTGCAGCAGCAAGTACAGAATGCGGTGAAGGTGTAAACACCACTGCATTGGACAATTCTGTTGAATGTGAGTTCTTAATTTTCAATGATTGATTGCCTGCTCTTTGACAACTTTGAGAAAGTAGAATGCTTTTCACATAGGTCATGGGCAGGTACAATTACTCAACCTTTTTCTTATATCCATTGCGTTTTTCTATGATGCATGTGCAATGAGTCCATCTTTTTATTTTTGCCCACATTCAAATCAGGTTTTGATCTATGCACGTAGCAATGTTGCTGTTGATCAGCTTGCTAAATAGATAAGTTCTACTGGGTTGAAGGTATTATTATATTTAGTATGATCTGTTGTCTTATCATATGTGAATGTAAGGATCTCATGTCAACAAATATGATCTCTATTCTGATTGATTTTATGAATTGTCTGCAAACTTGCTCTAATTTAACCAGGTCAATGTGGTGCTGCTTCTTATTCTAATAGGGTACCGACGAAGTTGATTTTTTAAATAAATCACCTGATCCCAGTTTTCTGTTTGAATTTTGCATTTGAACTACTCCATTACAGCTTTTCCTTTTAGATTCTTCATAATGACAATGGGTCAAAAAAAATATTAGCAAGGGACGAGTTTTTTATCAAGAAGGCCTTTGGAGAACACAACAACATTTAGTGAACATGCTACAGCAGCAAGTACAGAATGCGGTGAAGGTGTAAACACCACTGCACGGGACAATTCTGTTGAATGTGAGTTCTTAATTTTCTATGATTGATTTCCTGTTCTTTGACAAGTTTTCACTTAGTTTTATCACCATGTTATGCGATGAGTTCATCTTAACCCTTTTCAAGGTCATGTGCAGGTACAATTACTTAACCTTTTTCTTATGTCTATTGGATTTTTCTAGTATGCCTGTGCTGAGTCCATCTTTTTATTTTTGCCCCTATTCAAGTCTTATTTTGGTTATGCACCTAGCAATGTAGCAGTTGATCAGCTTGTTGAAAAGATAAGTTCTACTGGGTTGAAGGTATGATTAGTATTTGTTCTAACCTGTTGTCTTATCATATGTGAATGTAAGGATCTCATGTCAACAAATATGTGACTTATTTGAGTACTGCTTCCTGCCCTTATTATTGATATTGATCCACATTAGTATTTTTAAGATTACTGCTTCCTGCCCTTATTATTGTTTGATGCCTTGTGGTCCTTCAAAATTGCATGTGACTTATTTGAGATATGCCAATCTTTTGATATAAACAAATGTACTTGTTTTGGTATTTGACCTTGTATATCTAATGCAGTCCTATGAGGCTCATTGACATTTATAAAATTTGATGCCTAATCTTAAAGTGTATGGGTATCTACTTTTGCACTTCAGCTTAGACTCTCATGTCTTTGCTGCATTATAACCCCTTTACACATACTTTGGCAAATTTTGTGTGAATGCGCACTTGCAAAGATTGATGATGATCTGCATCTTTGGATTCTTGATTGTGATGCCTATTTACAAATGGGAAAATTAAGATTGATTAAGAGGCTTGAATTGTCATGCAAAGTTGCCTTAATTAGTTTTGCATGCATTGTGATCCTTAGAAATTGCATGTGGCTTATTTGAGAAACGACAGTCTTCTGATGTAAACCTTTGTGCTTGCTTTGGTATTTGAGCTTGTAATTTTAATACACTCCCACAAGGCTCATTGACATTTATATCATTTGATTGCTTAATCTTAAAGTGCATAAATATAATTATGGAGTCTACTTTTACTCTTCTGCTTAGACTCTCCAATCTCCATGTGTTTGTTACTTTATAGCCCCTTTCATATACTTTGGCAAATTTATGTCCACTTGCTAAGATTGATGATCGCTCCATCATTTTATGCCTATTTACAAATGTCGGAAAATTGAGAGCAATGCCTATTTATGAATGTCGAAAACTTGAGATTGATTCAAAGGGTTGAATTTGGCATGAAATGCTTCCTTAATTTTTCTTGCTTGCCTTTTAATCCTTCAAAATTGCATATGTGGCTTTTGGGAGAAATGACAATTTTTTTATGTAAATAGTCATCCTTGTGTTGGTATTTGAACTTGTATATGTAATGCACTCTTAGGAGGGTTAGTGACATTGGTATTAATTTGATGCCTAATCTTAATGAGCATAAATATAGGGGTCTTATTTTTGCTCTCTAGCTTAGACTCCTTATGTGTTTGCTGCTTTGTAGCCATCTTACATATATGCTATGTATTATTTGATACTTGATTTGGTATCCTATATGCGAATGTGAAAAAATCAAGATGGATTTAATGACTTGAAATTGACACCTAAAGCTGCGTTCATTATTTTTGCATGCCTTGTGATTCCTCGAGGTTGAATATGTGGCTTATTTGGAAAATGCGAGTCTTTTGATGGAAATAGATGTACATGCTCTGGTATTTCACCTTGTATGTTTAAGGTACTCCTACAAGGCTATATGACATTTATATCATTTAATGCCTAATCTTAAAGTGCATAAATATAATATAGGGGTTTATTTTTGCTCTTCAGCTTAGACTCTCCTTGTCCTTGCTGAGTGATAGCCCCCTTATATTTTGGCAAATTTCTTGTGTACCACTATGATAACTGTATTATTTGATGCTTGATTTCGATGCCTATTTACGAATGTGGAAAAATTGCAATTGATGCCTATTTATGGATATGCAAAAATTGAGATTGATGCATCTTTACAAATCTGCCAAATTGGTAATCACTTGCTATTTTGCTCTTATATTATTATTCGTCTGTCATTTCTGTCAATGAAATGGAATTAGAATTACAAGTGGATTTCTTTAAGTTTGAGTAAACAGAAGCAACTAACCAGAGAAGAACAAGGGTAGGGCCAAAGTTTAGAATTACGAGTGGGCCTAATGCAAGGTGCAAAGATAGATGTTGGGATCCGCTTTGCAGCCTTAACATGTTTATGTTGCCAGTTTCACATATAAATTTCTATGGAGTTTGGTTTTAAGCGGAAGAGTCTTATCATGACAAATTGACAGGTTATTGAGTATTACAAACATTATACTGCATAAATTCTCTATATTTATTTTATTTTATTTGTTGACCGGAAAATGGTAGAGTTGGAGTGGCATCTATTGAGGAGAAAATGGTAGAGAACCGTCTTAGGTGGTTTGGACACGTACAAAGAAGGCCAAGGGATGCGCCAGTGAGGAGGGTGGATCAAATTGTATGGAGCCCGGTTAAAAGGAATAGAGGAAGGCCAAAGAAAACGCTCAGCGAGGTCATTGAGCGGGATCTCTGGTCAATAATTTAACTAAGGATTCAGTTTTTGATAGAGCACAATGGCGTCGTATGATCCATGTAGCCGACCCCATTTAATGGGATAAGGCTTTGTTGTTGTTGTTGTTGACCGGAAAGTGCATTACTGAGTATTTTCAAAAGATACTATATATGGGCTGACAAACAAGCTGCAAGCGGTTCTGTATCTTCAGTTTCTGCTTGGATAAATATCATTCTTTCATTTTCTGATTCTCTTCCATTGAGTAGTGTTTGGGAAGTTTGTGTTAGTGAGTATCTGAAATTTGGAAATTTACTGAAACTTTACAAGTTGAGTTAATTTCTTTTTCATGAATCCCTTGTGTTTGGTTAGAACAAATATTCATTTGATGCTTGATTTGGATGCCTGCCTATGAATGTGGGAAAATTGGGATTGATTCATGAACTTGAACTTGATATGCAAAGCTGCCTTAATTTTTCTTGCATGCCTTGTTATCCTTAAAAATTGCATATATGGGCTTTTGTAAGAGATGACAGTTTTTTATGTAAATAGATGTGATGGCTTTGGTATTTGAGTTTATTTTATTTAATACACTCCTACAAGGCACATTGCAATTTATATCATATGATGCCTAATCCTAAAGTGCATAAATATAATTATTGGGCTCTACTTTTACTCTTCAGCTTAGACTATCCATGTCTTTGCTGATTTATAGACCCATTACATGTATTTTGGCAAATTTTTTATGTAGGTGCTATGATAACTGCATCATTTGATGCTTGATTCCAATGCCTATTTACAAATGTGGGGAAATTGAGATTGATGCCTATTTACGAATGTGGGAAAATTGATATTGATTCATAGGCTTGAACTTGGCATGCGCTGCCTTAATTATTCTTGCATACCTCGTGATCTTTCAGAATTTCATATGTGGCTTATTTGAGAAATGAGGGGCTTTTTATGTAAACAGATATGCTGCCTTTGGTATTTGAGTTTATTTAATGCATTTCTACAAGGCACATTGACATTTATATCAGTTGATACCTAATCTTAAAGTGCATAAATATAATTATAGGGGTCTACTATTGTTCTTCAGCTTCGACTCTCCATATATTTGCTACTTTATAGCTCCCTTACATATACTTTGGCAAGTCTCCTGTGTTTGCACACTTGTAAAGATTGATGATAATTGCATCATTCAATGCTTGATTTTGACGCCTATTTACGGATGTGAAAAAATTGAGATTGATGCCTATTTACAAATGTGAAAAAATTGAGATTAAGAGGTTTAAATTTGGCATGTAAAGTTGCCTTAATTATTCTTGCATGCCTTGTGATCCTTAGAAATTGCATGTGGCTTATTTGAGAAATGATAGTGTTTTGATGTAAATGGATTTTTTTAAGAGTTTTTATGTGATTAGCTATAGTGGCTGTGTGTTTTTATTACGCTCTTTGGTGGCTTTGGCTGGACTAAACTACATTAGAATTGGAATAATGATCTTTATAAGAGGGAATGAGAATTCGGGGTCCTTCCAAGGAAAAAAATTGCAGCACAAGAAAGATGCATTGCGTTAGAGGGTTTGGAATCTTCACAAACTTGATCACATTAGGATGATACTTGAATGCAGTATTAGACCATTAGCGGCTTGGGATGCTAAATTTTCATCCTTTTGATGATATGAAAATGTGTATTATCTTGACTGACTTGAAGGGCTTTTGATCCCTGTTGGTGTACCTGTAAATTTTGTTATTTTTTCTGTTTATCTGGAAAGAGGCTACACTTAGCCTCTGATTGGTTCTTCAGATTTGCATTTGACGTTGATCTTGATGCTCCAAAAGTTAGAGTTCCACTCAGATCTATTGGTTCCCCAAAAATATGATGGTCACTTCATTTTGGATTTTGGTCATTTTACTAGGCACACAGTAGTATGCTCCTGAGATATGAGGCTTTACCGCATCATTTGATGCCGATGCGTATTTACTAATAGTAAAATTGAGATTGATGTCTATTTATAAATGTGAAAATTGATATTAATTTAGAGGCTTGGACTTGGTATTTAAAGTTATTTTAATTATTCTCGCATGCCTTGTGATCTTTAGAAATTGCTTATGTGGCTTATTTGAGTAATAACAATCTTTTGAAGTAAACAAATGTATTGGAGTTTATTTAATACATTCCAGCACATTGAAATTTATATTATTTGATGTCTAATCTAAAAGTGCATAAATATAAATATAATTGTAGAGTTCTACTTTTGCTCTTTAGCTTAGATTCTCTATATCTTTGCTTGATTTTGAATTAACTGATTTATAGCCTTGACAAATTTCTCGTGTATGTGCTATGACTGTATCATTTAATATGCTTGATTTTGACATCTATTGACAATTTATTTATAAATAATGTTGCAAATTAAGATTAGGATTTATATAGAGGTTGCAAAGTTATCTTAATTATTTTTACATATTTTGGGATCCTTAAAATTATGTGACTTATTTGAGAAATGACATTTTGTTTTTGAAGTTAATCATATTTTTCATTGTATACCACTAATTATATGTTTGGATTAGCATATTGAGAAAATAGATTTTTAATAAGATTAATTTATAATTATAATTTTAAAAATAGAGTTCGTTGTAATTGATGGTTTATAAAATCAATTCATAACATTGATTTTGGGATAATTAGAAAGTCAAAATTATGATTTTCTTAAAGACAAATATCCAAACAGTCCTTAAACCTTTATGCCATCAACTGATTCTTAAACAATTATGGTGGAAATTTTTGAAGTAAAAAATAAAGTACAATTATAAGGAGGGTTTATGCTATATAATAATTTAAAAAATTATTATTTTTAGTGTTAATTATAAGAGTTAATTAATTTTTTAATAGATTAAATAAATTAATTATTTATAATTAATATAAAAATTAGTTAATTAATTTTAATAGATTGGAGAGTATATAATATAAATTTAGTTTGATAAATTAAATTTAATTATAATTAATTAATTAATTTAATTTTAAAAAAATAATTATTTAATTCTTATATAATTAGTATCCGAATGACGGAAGGAGTATATTTAACGTTGATATTGATACGTGACTTCCATACTCGATTCCGTCTAGGGAAGATGACCCCTCAGAGCCATTGTTTTGTTTGTGGATTTAATTACTCACATATATAATTATTTAAAATATATTTAATTTTTAAAAAATATTATTTTATTATAATTTTAATTATAGTGTTTAAAAATAAATTTTAATTTTTAAATATTTAAATTTATATCTAAAAATAATTGATAATTCATTTTACTCAATATTAGTATCGTTTAAAAAAAATAAATATTCCTATCTTTAAATTTTAAATTATATGTGAGTTTAACTTTTTTTATAAAATTTTGTATAAAAAAATATTTTTTCCGTATATTTCTCAAAGCATCTTTATTCATTTGCCTGAAGCATCTATCCCCAAAAGACCATTTTAGCCTTAAGGCATGCATGACAGCTGTCAAATTGTCGACTAAAGTTATTAAGTTCCCATCTATGCAGGCAGCATCAGTGCCCAAATAAAGTATAAACACAAACAAATACAATGAACCATTTCAAGTTTCAGTCCACTCAAAATCGCTCAGAATCTGAGAATCCGCAAGATGGACCAAATTCAACACAAATTCGTCGACGTCGGGCGTCACAAGCTTCACGTCGCCGATGTCGGAACCGGTTAGAATAACAATCCTCTGCTTCTTTCTTGATTTCGCTAGCTCCTTCCTACACCATACATTTATCCGAAGCTTCAAGCATTTTTTTTTTGGGGAGAATTTCAGGTCCTAACGTCGTCGTTTTCCTGCATGGCTTCCTAGAGATCTGGTACTCCTGGCGCCACCAAATGATCGCCCTTGCTGGTGCTGGCTTCAGAGCTTTCGCTCCCGATTACAGAGGATCTGACCTGCCGCCCGAACCCGCAAAACCTCCTTCTCTGTCATCACCAATGACCTGCTCGGAATGCTCGATGCAATTGGTCTTGCTAAGAATGTCGAATATATATATATATCTGTGGACTTTCTGTGTTTTTTATGGGAACATGAAGTGAATTATCCTAGACGAGTTAGTGTTTCATCATTCTAATTTTCGTTTAATAACAAGAGTGAATCACACTAAGCTCTCTCGAGGAATGAGCAATTTTCAGGCAGCTTTCCAATTTTCGTCGTCTGTGATTAGCTGTTCAAAATAGTGATCAATATTGCCGAGTCTGCATATTAAGTATCAGTAAACTAAAAAAGTAAAATTTTCTCTGTACAGTAACTATTTGGATGAATTGGTTAATATTTCTGTTAATATATTCCCTCTCTTGAACAATACGTAAATAGGTTTTCCTAGTTGCAAAAGACTTTGGAGCTCGACCTGCATATTTACTTGCGCTGAAAGGGTCTTAGGAATTATTACTCTGGGAGTTCCATATTTTCCTCCTGCCCCCTCTCAGTTCCACAAGTACCTTCCTGAAGGCTTCTACATTTCAAGATGGAAGGTATAATCTTAAACTGTGTTGAGTTTCTAGTTTCTGCTATAATTAATCATTGGCACTATATATCATGCAACCTTAATTGTTCTGTTTTTTTCAGGAACCAGGAAGGGCAGAAGCTGATTTTGGACGCTTTGATACGAAGACGGTTCTGAAAAACATTTACATCCTCTTCTGTAGAAGTGAGATACCAATAGCTGAGGAAAACCAGGAAATTATGGACTTGGTGGATCCATCAACCCCTCTTCCCCCTTGGTTTACAGAAGAAGATCTTGCAGCTTATGCAGCATTTTATGACAAATCTGGATTCCCAAACGCATTGAAGGTTCCATACAGGTAATTAATGCAATGATTCTTGTTCTTAACAAAATTCAATCATGTTTCATTCAATGGAACCTTTCAATCATCTGCTATCGCTTGCTAGCTAACACTGCATCATCCAATAATTGGTTAATTTCTACACCAGCTGGTTCTGCACCTGTTCTGAAACTGATGTAGAAAGGCTTCTGCTTCTAGCTACATGCTAATAACAGTAATTTTCTCTCCACACAATAAAGTTTGCAGTATATCTCTGTAAGAAATTTTGTGAGCTGTGGGTGAACTATATATATTGGTTAGTGACATGTAGTTTTTGCATTTATAGGTCATTGAGGGAAGATTACAACATAGCAGATCCAATAGCCAAAGTTGCGGCATTTCTGATAATGGGAGGGAAGGATTATTTTCTCAAGTTTCCAGGGATTGAGGATCAAATAAAGAGTGGAAAAGTGCAAGAATTGGCGCCCCACTTGGAAATAACGTCCATTCCTGAGGGAAGCCATTTTGTTCAAGAGCAATTCCCTGAACAAGTTAATCAGCTCATCCTTGACTTCCTTTACAAGCAGGTGATCAAACTTAAGTGAAATAATTTCTGGAGACAGAAACATGATTATGAGTTGAAGTTGTTGTATGACATTGCCTCTGAGCTTCAGTTTGTGGCTGGGGTTCCAAATCAAATTAAAGTAACGAATAAAAGACAATAAATTAATATTGAATATTGACATCATTATGAAATTAAAGTGTTATTATTACTAATTATGTTATTATTTATTTTTCATTAAAATAATGTTTCTAAATTATATGTTATATTTTCTCAAAAAATTGAATGTTTTGTAGAAGGAAGGAGCATTTTTAATTAAAAGATTAAATATAAAATATAATAAAAACCATTGAAATCGGTCTAGAAAATCAATATATAAGGCTGTGGTATGTTTAGCTATCAGTTTAGGCCCGTTTATTTAAAATTAAAAATTAATTTTTAGATGTTTCCGAAATTTTACAAAATGTAGAAATTATTGTGTTTGGTTATAATTATAAGAAGTGATTTAATTATGTAGTAATAATTTTAAGATTTTAGCATATCTTTCTTTATTTATAAAAATATTCATTATCTGGTTATTTTTAAAATGATAGGAATTGATTTTTACACAATGTTTTGATATGACTCGTCTCTGAAAATGGAAGAGAATCGTCAACTTTCAAACCTGGCGACATAAAAAATCATTTCTGTCTCTTTCAGAAAGCATCTTCTTTAATTCTTACTCCTTCACGTTCATCTGAACCTTTAGCATCTATCACTATAAAAAGACCATCTTGACCTAAGTACACGCATGCTAGGCTGCCAGCTGGCAAAATGCCATGCAGCCTCATTGTCATTGTCATTGTCTATATATATAGACGCAGATTGAACAAGGCTTTTCAGTTTTCAGTTTCCTCAGTAAGAGAGTCCACTTGAAATCGCGCTCTGAACCAGAGAATCCGCAAAATGGACCATATTCAACACAAATTGATCGATGTCGGAGGCCTCAAGCTTCACGTGGCCGATATCGGAACCGGTCTGAATATAATAATGATTATCTATTCCATTGTTGATATTGATTTTGTTCGTCTCTACACCTCTATCCGAAACTTCCAACATTTCTCGTTTTTCGGTGTTCCGGGTCCTAACGTCGTCGTTTTCCTGCACGGCTTCCCTGAGATATGGTACTCCTGGCGCCACCAGATGATTGCTCTTGCCAGTGCTGCCTTCAGAGCTATTGCCCCCGATTACAGAGGCTACGGCCTTTCTGACCCGCCTCCCGAACCCGAGAAAGCCTCCTTCTCCGACATTGTCAGTGATCTGCTTGGACTGCTCGATGCACTTGATCTTGCTAAGGTACTAAATATGTGGGCTTTCTGCGTTACTGAAGTCAAAAGGCTGTAAATCCTTGATCAGTTTATGATTTAGTGAATTACACTAAGCTTGTTCGAGAAGTAAGGAAATTATACCCGTGGTTGTGAAAATACCATTCATTGCAAAAAAAAAAAAAAATTCCTTTTCTGGTTTAGTTTCAATGAAATGTTAGCCGCCTTTCTTGTCATTTTAAAATAAAATTCAATTTCCATGTTGTGTAGGAAACTAATTTTACTGGATTTCTGTAATGTAACTAGAGCCAGCCAGATGATGTGTTTGAAAGAAAATATATCAAGCGTAATTAATATCCCCTTTTGGAAAGTGGGTAATGTAAAATACTTTAATAATAATCCAATTTCTGGTTTCATCTTGATTTCTAGTCTGTTCTATTGGAAACAGAACAGGGTATTTTGACATCATTTGGTTCCTCAGTTAGATTATTATGCTTGACCCTGTCCAGAAATTACCAAAGATGTCTGTCCTTACTGAAGAGAGAGGGAAAAAGCAGAAAGTACCAGACTTAGGTTCAAGCCTGGCTGCAAAACACTCCTGATTAAGCATATATAAGCCGTTCTGTCTCTCAAAAGTTTCTCCGTTATCTCCTTATGTTGAATACTTCCTATGTCCAGGCAGATTTTACTTTTTCTATATCCACATGCTTGTAATTAAAGAATTGGGCATTATAGTATCTTCCATTCACACAGTATTGCTTTTTAAACTGGTCTCTTCTGTTAACTTGGTCAAATTATTCTAAGTTATTGTGACCCAATTAGTTTGGTGAATGATGTTGGCAACTTTATAAATCTAAAACGTTGTTCCATTGGAGCGTGTTCGATCCCTAAAGAATACTATTTTATTGTGGTTCCAGTCGCGGCGTTTGGGAAGGTATCCTAACTCCTGGTTGCCTAGGCTTATGCCTGAGGGTAATATACAGCTCGCCCTACCTAACATTGGTATCGCCTAGGAGGAAGGGAGACTTCGCCCTGACCTTAAATCGTAGGTGAGCCTAACCCCTTTTCAAAAATTTTTATACCAAAAAAAATAAAAAATAAAAAATTGAAAACATGCTTCACTTTTCATATTCTGGATGCAAAATATTCATAATAGCGATCAATCTTTGATGAATTTGCCATTCATATATCAGTAACTGAAAAAGTGAGTCTTTCCCTGTGACTGTTAGGATTAATTGGTTAATTTTCTCTTCATGTATTCTCCCTCACTTCAACTACGTAAATTGGTTTTTCTTGTTGGAAAAGACTTTGGAGTTCGAGTCGGATATTTATTTGCCACTCTACACCCAGAAAGGGTCTTGGGTATCATCACTTTTGGAGCTCCATACGTGCCCCCAGTCCCCTCTCAGTTCCACAAACACTTTCCTGAAGGCTCATACATTTTAAGATTTCAGGTAATATTAACTTCATTGTGTTTCAAGTTTTATCACAAATCCTATTTATCAAGCAATCTTGCCCTGTCCTTTAGGAACCAGGAAGAGCAGAGGCTGATTTTGGACGGCTTGATGCAAAGACTATTGTTAGAAACATTTACATCCTCTTCTCAAGAAGTGAGACCCCAATAGCTGAGAAAAACCAGGAGATTATGGATTTGGTGGATCCGTCAACCCCTCTTCCCCCTTGGTTCACAGAAGAAGATCTTGCAGCATATGGCGCATTGTATGAGAAATCTGGATTCCAAACTGCATTGAAGGTTCCATACAGGTAATGGAATGATTATGTCACGTAGGATCCATACAGGTAATGGAATGATTATGTCACGTAGGAGTTTAAGTTCTCTTAGTTCTGATCTGTCCAAATGTACACAATATAGGTCTACTTTTGTACACTCGGAAAGGTCAAGATCATGGAGAGAAGCTTGACGTGTTCTGTAGATAATTAGAAGCAAAATAACTGTTTTAAGAAACTTTCTGAGCTGGTATTGGTTTTGCTTTTTTTGGCTATTTGCATATTATAGGTCTCTTGGTGAAGAATTCAACTTGCCAGATCCAAACGTCAAAGTTCCAGCACTTATTGTTGGTGGCAAGGATTATACTCTTAAATTTCGAGGGATTGAGGATTTAATAAAGAGTGGAAAGGGCAAAGAATTTGTCCCCAACTTGGAAATAACATTTGATCCTGAGGGAACCCATTTTGTTCAGGAACAGTTTCCTGAACGAGTTAATCAGCTTATTTTTGACCTCCTTGGTAATCACATTTGATTGTAAACTTCACTTTGGAGACTTTGTAATGAGTAAGTCCGCTGGTTCGGTCGAGTTTCCATGGAAGATTTGAACATCATGCAACCTTTTTTCTTCATTTCTTTCTTTTCATTAACCTCAGATTGATGACTAAACTACATTAATATGGCTTCTGAATGAAATCTACTACAATTGTCATACTAATACCTATCGTTATTTAGATAAAATAAGAAAATTGCCCTGCTTCTTGTCAACAAGTTGCTAAAGCGATGGATAAACAAAGGATGGGTGGATTTTAACATAATACAAAGGCTCCTCGTACAAGAAAATGAATGAATAAACAAAAAATATTGGACCAAAAGGGGGAAAATAGCACTACTATTACACAGAAACCATGCCAGGAATGAATCCAGGCATTTTCTACTGAATTTTGTATACAAGAATCTGGTCCCCCAATCGCATGAAACAAACACAGGAAAAAGTTATGTATTGGAAAAGTAAAATGCAGCCAAGATGCAGAACTTTGAATTGAGTAAAAAAGATTGTCAGTATGATGAGGTGAAAAGCAGAAAATCTCATTTCCTTGGGCGAGTCCTGTAACAAACACTACTGTAGGCTGAGGCTGTACAAGTTTTCTGTTCGCAGAGAGTTCTTCATGGAATTCGACACGATTCGATTACTTCACTCACGGCTTTATGAGTCTCCGGCGAAATCATGTTCAAACTCAAGTGAAATTCCTGGAGACGTGTAATTATGAGTTGAAGTTGCTATAAATGTCGTGAACAAAATATAGAAACGTGGGCCCTAGGTGACACAGTAGGCAATATCCAACAAAAGACCAAATGAGCATTCCCAATAAACAATCCTAAAACTGTGTTGCTGGCAAATTAAAACCTCGAAAACAGACTACACCCCAAGACAAAACTATGTGTTAGATGTCGTTCAAACCTAAACCCATACTCCTATAACCTTTACGGCCACCCTCCTTTTTTCTCTACCTTTTTTAAATAAAAGGGGAAAAACAGCATTTCACAAATGGTAATTGCAGAACCTAATTTGCCATGGTATTCACTAGAGCCAAGAGCAACATACCACAAATCGGTCTAACACAGGTACAAGACTAGCTAACTTGCGATCTGGAAGATTGTCAGCAATTGCTTCTCGTACACTCTTGCTACAAGCCAAACAATATACATACACATAAAAAGACTGAATAAATGCTGCAAAATAAAATTGAGTGAAAAATGGACAAGAAAGACAACCTTTCAGTAGAAAGAAAGGCTAGAAGCAGGGCTGAATATGCTTCTACAATCATTTTCTCAGCTTCCTTTTCACCTTCTAGCAGAGCCACCTCGTCATTCTGCATGATGAAACACATGGTAACTCATGAAAGTAACATCAGAGGAGGCAAACAAGAACAGTCCAATAATTCGTTCCTGCCTTAACTCTTGGAGCCTATGTCCAGGTCCAACATTTTTTATTTCCTTGTTCATTTGAATTAAATCTACATTTTTCACTTGCAAGAAGCAAATAAATAAATCATTGCAACTATTTTAATTAGGTGAACAATAACATTCCATCATCTAAAATGTTGATGAAGCATTAAATGATAATATAAAACGGAAGCAAAGATCAATAAGACGTTATTTATATGGAAATTATAATATCAGTGACAATAACTCCCATTCTTTAATGCAGCACATTAATAGATAGCAAATTCAACAAAATTCTAAATTAGAAATGGTACCAACCAGTTGCAAATGTTTATCTTCTCCAGATCCCTCACTCCCACCCTGGTTTGCCAAGAAAATAGAGCATAACAATTGAATAACATCTCTCTGAGCTTCTTGGTCCAAGCCCTCTGAAGCAGGTAGCGTAATACTAGATGCTGCAAGACGTGATCTGTAAAATACCGGTAACAAAGTTTGAGGGGCAGTAAAAAAAATACAAATACAAAACACAAATATTGTCTGTATTCCAACTGCCAGGCAATAAACTGCTTTAAAATTAAATTACCTGTTATGACTATCCTTCTCTACCAGATTCACAAGCAAGCCCAAAATGGCAACAAGAAAATCTAGCTCATGATCAGTGAGATGCACTTCAAATGGATGGCTGATTGCACCTTTTGAAGTATTTTCGCTTATCTGAGAAAAGGACAATGATGTTGAGCTGAAAGAAGGGAAATGACCAGCAATTAACGAACACATGGTCTCCAGTCCTCCATGTAAAGCAATTTGCTTACAGCCAACAGGATTGTCATTAGTCAAATTCATCAGCACCTACAATGAGACAACAAAAATTAGCACATAACTTATATCCAACCTATTCTCCTTTCGTGAGGAAACTCAAAAAAGAGTTCTGCCAAAGGAGTGAGAGTGCACATGATTCATATCCTAACTGAATTGAAAGGCCTAAAATGATAACAAACATAAACAATGTATGTCATCCTACATTTCACTGGAGCATGGCATTAACAAAGTGCACAGACCCATGCATGAAAATTTTGAAGATCTGATTTGTAGACATTCCCTCCACTTTTAACACTAAATTAGAATACCTTGTTTACTTGATCCTACTCATAAGCTCTCCAATTCAAATAGAAGAGTTCATATTCCTAATTCATCTTCTTCTTTCTTGAGCAAGTCCTAGTTCTATTTCCAATACCTTAATCCCTAATTGAGGACACCAAAGGACCCACACTAATAATTTTTGCAGCTTTACTGATCTTTTTACAGCAACGCCCCTGTTGGATGCTCTGCGTAAAGCTATCTCAGAAACGGCTGTTCACTTTCTTTTACATTGTAAGGCCAATAATTTCTCATGGAATCATCTGTTTGGAGTTCTCAGTGAACACTGGGAGGATGGGTATAGATTATAGAAGAGATAAGGAGGCCAAAATTTGAGGTGGCTTGCAATTTATGCTGGAGGAGAATGCTCTTATTTTCAAGGACATATCTTTGCCCTCGCACAATTTAAGGCCTAGAATAGTATACGTGGCCTATCTTTGGTGTTCCACACATGCCATTTTCAATTCATTCTGTTGGTCCAATAAGGAAAATGAATAATAAATGATATATAGAGAGTACTCCTATTTAGCTTCTATCAAAATATTTCTTAGACATTATGAGAAGAATGGATAATAACTAAGTCATAGATAGATCAAACACAAAGAAATACCTTGACAGCTGTAAGAAGGCAATCAGCTAGAAGACTGGATACTTCTTTATCACCAACGTCAGAAGTGGAACAACTGACATCACCATTATTTGATTCTAGATGGCCCACTATGGTCTGGGATTGGTGTCCATCTTCAAATTCTCTTTTTGAAAGCTCAATCTTTTTAGATTGAACCCGTTTGTGTTTCCCTGACATTAGTTCCCACTTAGAGGGTTGAAACTCATCCTCATCGAATGCAAACGGATCTTGGCTATCATCTAAAACAACAACAGGAATGCCATCAGTTGAGGAGACATTCTTCCTAGAACAGTTATAGGTCATGGATGTTTTGCAATCTGAACTCCTTGATGAACCACTACAAGACTCGTAACTGGAAGAATTGACTCTCATCTCCAGCGAATAAGTATCACTCGTTGAAGTGCTGGAAATTTCATAGACGGAAGGCGAGTTTTCCAACTGAGAACGTGTCAACAATTGGCTGTTATGAGATGCACTAGATTTCTTATCTAGCGAGGCTCTCTCCAAACCATGGTAATTTCTAGAGGAATTCCTGGATAAGGTCTCATTTCCTACAAATTAAAACAGCAATTTAAATATCTCGATGATGACATATTTCAATATTAGTTTGAATAAATAATTTCAAACAACTACTTGCAAATAATTTAATCAAAAGGGTAGCATTATTGTTAAAGTCCGTAAGACATATATGACAACAACTTGAACACTTTATCAGAAAGAGGTACATCTTGTTTCTTATGAGAGGAAAAGGTACATCTTTTTCAGTGCTGACAAAGGCGCTCACCTTAGCACGCTGAGGTGAGACACCAAAAGCTAAGTTCCTTTGGCAACTTTTGAATGGAGGAAGTAAGCCCAGGCCGAAACACTAAGTATTACCATCTGGAAAGTCCATACATCCTTTTCATCTAAAACATTTCACATATCCAACACCTTGAGATCGCCTTTCACCTTTGACTACCTTGACCTTTTTAATCACGTGTGATCTATAGTTTCAGGCTTGAAGCTTAGTTAAAGTTCTCGTATTCTTTTATGGTACAAACTACCAACACCCACCAACACAATGTGCACCCCCTCCAAACTCCCCAACAACATGGTGAGTGCCCCATCCCCACCCCCAGCCCTCGAGAGATCACTCGTCAATGTGGCAAGCAACCCCTCCCCCGAGGGAACAACCAATAAAATGACAAGTACCCAATTTTATAGCACAGCAAACAATATATTACCTTCAAGGTCTGTAAGCAGATCCAGTTGAGAACCATGACCAGCCAAAGCAAAAGGAGTGCAAGACTTGCTATCCTTTGATGATGTAGAAGCACTTTGTCGTAAATTTAGATCTAAAAGTCAAAATATTTGATTAGTGTGTTTTTGGGAAGGGAGGGTGGGAGACGCAATAAGACTATTAATCATTTTTAAATGTAAATTTATCAAAGCATAATAGCATAATTAAAAAAATCATAATAGAAGGAGACGGAGATCTATAAAAGGGTAATTAAGAAATTACCCCAGATGTACCATTACCTGAGAGAATTTTAACAACCCGTATGACCAGCTCTGTGAATGATAATGATGTTGCCAGAGGACTCAACTTTCCTTTCATTCGAAGCAAATGATTCTATTATGACAAAATACATGAAAAAATTGATAAATTAACTACTTCGTTAAGCTAAGAATGTGATAAAGCTTGAAGTCACCTAAAGATAGAAACATAAATATAGTTACATTCATAAACAAAAGTCATATCTATTTCCAAAATAACAAAATTGCGACAAATTTATAAGTAAAGAATAAAGAGATAAGTGGTTGCACCTGATTGTCTTCACTAAGAAATGTAGCATTTTCCATGATCTTCAGACATTTAAGAAGTAGAGTTAGACTCCTCAGCTGTTTGTCATTTCTCAAATCTTTGGTCGACAGATCTTCCATCCATTTCTGAAAGATAATTCATGGTTTCAAGATAATAGGTACAATAGTAAATTAATCCACATTCAGGATGTATGTGGAGAATACTGGATAGACATCAAGAGAGTAAACATATCATTCACCTATGAAGGCAAGGCTAGAGTTATAAAACTGTGAGTAACAATATGCAAAAGCTAATGTAAGAACATATTTGCTCTAAAATATTCATAATAACTTGTTTTATAGTCAAATCATTCAGAAGGAAACTGCTGGCGCATGGACAGGAACATGATAACCCTGTCAGAACAAGAAACATCAAAGAAACAAAATTATCTCCAGTCTCCATTTTTAGCTTTCTCCAGCAACTTCCTTTTGCTTTAGTTGATTAATATTCAAAATTCCAATACCCAAATATAATAAAGCATATGCAGAATTAACCTAACTACAAGTTCACACCTCCAAATCCGAATAACAATTCTTGGCAACTTCAAAGACAGCATCAAGTCCTCCATGCTCTCTTAACTGTTCTTTGAAATTTCCGTTGGCCTTCCGAACTGCACCAGTGGTTTCTGGCAATATCAGCAGAGCATTAAATTACAGAAAGCAATTGGTTGATCGCATACAAGATTATGAAGAGAAACAGCAGGACCACCAAAGATTACAGTCTATAAAGTTATTTCATAGTCAAGTGCAAGCATCAATAGGTCTGCCATACATTAAAATTTTAGCTTCAGTAGAGAAAGGTCACAGCACAAAATCATAAATTACATGGAGAAAACTAAGTAAATCTTAATTTTAAAGGAAAAGCAAGTAAACAAGACAACGCAATGTGACATAAAATACTTTTGACTCAGTAAAAATTAAACAAGGTCAAGTTCAACTCCATCAAATTGCAAAGTACCTTCAAATTTCAAATAATCAAAAGCGATACATGTAATGTGTGGCATTATAGATTTGTGAGCTAGAATAATGAGTCCTAGACTGTCAAGTATACAGGTTACAAACATATAATGGCTATTTTTACTTTTGCAGGAAACAGCCAACTTAGCATATCACAAAACCAGATAAAGAGATGCAAAAGAATAACTTTAGCCAGTAACATATAATGTTCAAGGGATATTTAATTCAATACCATCAAGAGAGATGGCAGATATGCAAGCCTTCTCAATAGTTAGCATCGCTAACCATATTGGACATAACTCTGGCCTCTCTGCCCCACTGTCACTCCGACAGGTAGATTTTAGCTCTTTACAATTCACTAGAATTTCTTCAACTCTAGAAAAAACTGCTACGGAACTGGAGTCCAATCTTCTCGTTGTATTTTTCAAGACATCAGCCTTTTGACGCAATGCTAGAAGTTTTGAGCCAAGTTTAGGTTCTCTGTCTTCACTGGCTGTGGAGACAATTGGTCTCAACAACTTGATTAGAAACCGAACACAACTAGGTGATTCAAGAAGGCGATCATCTTGACCCTGAAAAAAAAGTATATTCAGTAAACACAGGTGAGTGAATCATGTAGTGTGATAATATTACAGAGTCCACACTTAGTATCAAGAGAAAATATATGCCACTAAAATATCATGCAAGTAGGAAATGAACAATTCTTTCTTACCCAATAAATATGAAAGGTGAAGCCAGAACATAATTCACTACAGTAACAATTTCACTAATAGAACCTTACAAGACTTACATCACAGGTCAAGATGTGTAAAACTGTTGCAGCTGCAAGATTGCTAGGAGAATCATCAAGACTGAGCCGCAAAATAGCATCAACTATTGCCTTTGCCATCCTAGAAAGAAGGCACATGAAAGATTTGTCAGATAAACTTCCACAACAGCATATTTTCTCAATGAGATTAAGTAAAATATGTATCCTCAGTTTAAAATTTCAATTATTATTTTCTTCAGTTGTTTCTGTTTTTCAATTTTAGGAAAATCAATTTGGGTCAACCGATCATGCCTCCCAACTGCTTTTGCGTTAACATAACATGAAGAAGACATGATAGTAAATGAATATTTATAAAGGTTTCCCGTGTTTTATGTAGCAAATGACGGGGCAAAGTTACATGTAATGAATCCTTAAAAGGAAAACTTACATTATTACCCTCATAGGCTCATTCTACCAATTGGCGACAAAGTCTGGTGAGTAAATGACCCTAATGCAACCCTTAAAGGTGTCCAAAATCTAAGTTCCAATATAAGAATCAATTGGAAAATGACTAGAAATCTCAAAGTCTAATCTAATAGGCAATTCTTACCCTAGACTCACAGATTAATCAAAATACATGCGTTTCTTTTCTTTCCTCTATTCTTTCTCTCCTGAGCCTCAGAGCCACAAAGAAATAATCGGCCCAACAATGAAAATTTGAATTACAAACTACCTCCCAACGTCAGAAGCTAATAATGATTGAAAAGAAGCACAACAAATTTATAAATCACATTTGTCAAAATCAAGAAGAACTACCTTACTACAACATGAGATCATCTATCTAAGCCTGATCCCAATTTTAAATTTTAAACTTTAAATTTCACTTCAGCAAACCCCAACAACGGAATTTCAAAAATTTCAATTCCTACACGTTCTTCATGAAATTTTCATACTAATTCACACACCCTTGAGTTCGCAGGAGCCTCCGTTGATGGGCCGTGCCGCAAATAGACAACATAGACACCAAGCTCGCCCTTCTGATCCGCACTGGCTGACCTTTCCGAAGTCCATCCAGAGCGAAATTCACCTCATCTACATGCTCCATCATCTCCCCAAACTCCTGCGCCTCCATCAATGAAGAAGTCCCCGGAATCGTCAGCCCACAGTTCCTGAGCACTTCTGTCTCCTTCTTCCCAGTCCTCGCTCTCTTCGACTTCCTAGACACCCCGTTGCACAAATCGTCGAAAGGAACCTTTGAGGGTAAGATCGAATTCGTATCGCAGGGGTCCGAATCGAACGCAGACCAATGCGAGGACGAACCTTGGGACGAGAATGCGAAGCCGCAAAGGGGGTCCTGCGAACTTTCTTGGGACAAAGACTCCCTGAAGGTCTCTGAAACGTCGTCGTCCAAGTTGTCGGAGTAGGCCCTCGAAATTGGTCTGTTGCGCCGCCCGTACGTCCGAACGATCATGTTTGGTCCTCGAAAGTCACTGAGGGGTGGCTTTGAAGGCTATCTTGAAGGGTATAGATTGGGCATTCTGAGTTAAGAAAGGGGCTTTTTGGGAATAAAGAACAGAAATTTGAATTGACTGAATTGAGAATTAAGAATATAGGAAGGCGAAGTAGGGTTTCGAAGATGTCTCAACCAATGGGCGATGCGCTGAGCTGAAGAAGATGAAGAAGGCTCAGGGAGGTAGAAAGAAGACGGATGAACCACAACACAGATTTGTTTTGAGTCTTCCCTGAGACCTTTTCTTGGTATTCTCGTTTTGTTTCTTGAAGTTTTTTTCTCTCCTTGTTTTCTTTTTATGAATTTCCTCTGTTTTATCAAATTCCGTGGGAGTTTTAAAATTATTGGCCATAAGCATCGGCATCGCCCCTTATGAACAAAATCAAACGAGGTTTTCCGAACGAGGTTAATTTGGCGAATTTGCAATTTGTAATTTCTAATGATTTCATTTTACATTCACAATATGAACCAATATTTGAATCGATGAAGAATACTTTAACAAATTCATAAACATGGAATTCACTCAAATTTTATTAATCAGTCATCAATCAATATATTATTGTGAGTACTTTTCAATAATTTAAAATTTAAAATTCATACAATATCCACTGGTTCTCCAAATCTAAAATTCAAGAAGTGTTTAAATTTTAAAAAAAAATATTAAAAAAATTCTATTTAAAATATGTTTAAATTGATTACTTTTAATTTATTTATCTATAAATTATAATTAATAATTTTAATCAATAATCTCATTTAATATTTAAAAAATTTTAAATCATATAATAGTAATTAAGTCTCTAATTTATTTTTAACAAGTATAACTATTTTTTAATTGTGTATAACATATAAAATAAATAACTTACCATTTAAATTGATTAAATAGACTTCCCTGATAAAATATAAACCATCATGGGAGAGAGAAAAATTTAGAGATAAAATTTAGCTTACTATATTCATATACATATATGATTTATTGTGAGAGAGGAATTTTAGAGGAAAATTTGTATATGATAGGATATTGAATGGGTATATATGAGTAATTAAATTAATTAAGTTACTTTTTCGGGAAAATAGTAAAAAAATAAAAATAATAAATTTTAAATCCCTGCTGTCAACAATAATTTATTTTTAGAGTTTTTTTCTGTAATTCTCTCTATATTTTTATTATATTATAAAAATAAGAATGATTACAGCATAATAATAAGTCACCACAGACCCCCCACCTTATGCTAAATTGCCAATTGCAGCATACGATTCTTTACTGGGGGAAACATCAGATTGAAAAGACAGAAATCCCGCATTATATTTTTTTTTATATTAAAATCAGATAAATCATAATATTACTTTCAATAAAAATAAAATAGAATAAAGCTCAGATTAATTCAAGTTGCTCTCTAAACAAACAGACCAAATGTTCTCTTCTTGAATTAAAGGGCATGGAAAATGTTTCAAATTATTAATCTGTTCTCTAAATTTCATTCAATATTTTAAATGATTTATCCAAGTCAATGAAATATTTTAAATAATTAAAAATTTAAATTATTAGGTGCTATTAAAAAAATATTTTAAAATATTAGATAAATTATAAATTAATTTAAGATACTAAATATTTTTTAAAACAGTTGATTATACAAAATAATCCGATGATAAACCCAATAAAAACCTAACCTCATCACTGTAGAGAGTGGTTACCTTTTACGAGATACCTCTTCTCACTTTCGCCGGAGACTTCTTTTTTTTCTGCCTGCGCGTCGCAAGCGTAGGAAAATGCCGGAGGTCTCCTTTTGTTTCAAAGCATGTTTGGATAGAATTTTAAAAAAAAAATTATAAAAAAAAAGGCTTATGAACAACTTATAAAAAAAGACTTTTGGAGAAGAATTTATGGAAAAAAAGTGGTTTTGAATAAATAGGTGGTTGGATAGTTATTTTTAGAATGACTTTTTATGGTGGTAAATTACCAAAAAGGGTATGATTTGATTTAAAGTAAGAGAGAGGGGGAGTTAGAGAAAAGAGAAGAGAGAGGAGAGAGGGAAGAGAGGAGAAAGGAGAGAGGGTGTAAGAAAAAGTAGGAGAGATGAGAGGGGGTGTAAGAAAAAGTAGGAGAGAGGAGAGAGGGTGTAAGAAAAAGTAGGGATAAGATAGTAATGGGATAGTCTATAAGTGCTTTTACTATTGAAAAAACTATTTTAAATAGCTTATTCAAAACCATGGTTTTAAACCATGGTTTTGTCCAAAAGTACTTATGGACAAATAAGTCTGTTTGTTTTAAAATTTCTCCAAACTGAAATTTAGGCTAAAAGTCTTTTTAAAATGGCCGTCTACGGCCTTATCAAACAGGCCCAAAGTATGCCTTCTATTCAGCAGCTGCGAAAGCAAAGCGGGTTCTTGTGGACTTTTTTCTGAGCGAGCTTCTCCTGCCACCCAATCAAAAAGTTCTTGTGGACTTTTTGTCCCAGAGTGTGCATTTGTTCATTGCTGAGGCCTAAAGGTCCTGACAAAGAAATAATTGTGTGGCTGCATTTTGGACTGGTGGGTTTAGTATTTTTTTTCTTTTTTCTTTTTATAAAAAAATAAATATATGAATGCATGTCAACAGTATAATCAAATTTAACATCGTTAAAGTTATAATGAATAATGTTATTAAATAGTATAAATTTAAAGGATTAAAATTTTATGTTTAAAAGTTGAGAAAGAAAAATTAAAATTAATATAAAATTGAGAGACTACAAATTATATTGTATATAATAAAAAAGTTTAAATTTTTTACATGCAATACACAAATTGGCAACTATAATGATGATGTGATATATACCTCATGTTCGTCCACATTGTAGGATAATTAAATATTTTTATAAAAAATGTAAAACTAATATCTTTAAATTGTAAATTATAAATTTGAATTGTAAATTTTGAATTTTGAATTATACATATATCATCATTTTTTATTAGTTTCCTAACGAGATTCTTAATCATTATTCTCACCTGTTAAACAAAACATTAAAAAAAAAATTACCCACGCAAGTAAAACAAAGAAAATGAGATAAGTAATGTGGAAGGGTCCTCATAAATAATTAAATATCATGATTATATTGGTTCACTTGCAGAGGTATGAGATGGACAACCGGTGAAATTGGAAAACTACCAAAGGATTTAACCTTTTTTTTTTTTAACAATACTTAGAATTAATTACTTAAGTCATCAGAGAGTGCGTCACTCTAAAGTAATCTTTCCACCGACCAATTATTCAGATCCATTCTTACTCGCACATTTGGTATGTCTTATGAATCATGGTATACTTTTTTACGAAAATAACGTTGCATTTCTTTAAAATGAATAAGGGCACACTAAAAAAAAAAAGGAAACGTGGTTGAGCTAGACTTTTATTTAAATTAATATATAGATCTAACAATTATAAAATGATGAATCAACATAGATTTAATATAATAATATAAATTCTTTTAATATTTGAATTCGATTCATTAAAAAAATATTTATATTAGGAGAGATATTAATGATAAAATTAAATATATAGTAGTTAAACACAGTAAATAATATAAAAAGAATAAAAGAAAAATGATGGCACGGAACAACAGTAATATTATTAAGTAAGCTAGCTAAACTGGTTTATAAAAAAAGGTAAGCTAAGTGGTTCCGGGCCAAACGGGTCAGTTTCTATTGGGTTGGTAATTTTTTAGGCCGAAATTACTGTTTTAAGTTATTAAGGGTGTGTTTGGAAAGTTTTCAAATCAAGGTTTTAGAAGCCCCTTTGGTTAAAATTTTAGTTTGGGAAAATTTCAAAACAAATAGGCTTATTTGTCCATAAGTATTTTTGGGCAAAACTATAGTTTAAAAATATAGTTTTGAATAAGCTTTTTAAAATAGCTTTTTCAACAGTAAAAGAGCTTATGGACTATCCAATTACTATATTACCCCTACTTTTTCTTACATCCCCTCTCCTCTCTCATCCCTACCCCTCTCCTCTCTCCTATCTCTTCTTTTATCTCTACTTTTTCTTACACCCTCTTTCCTCTCTCCTCTACCTCTCTCCTCTCTACCTCTCTCATTTCTCCTACTTTAAATCAAATCATACCCTTTTTGGTAATTTACTACCATAAAAAGTCATTCTAAAAATAACTATCCAAACACCTATTTATTCAAAACCATTTTTTTCCATAAACCCTTCTCTAAAAGCCCTTTTCTATAAATGGTCCATAAGCCCTTTTTTTCATAAGTACTTTTTTTAAATTCTATCCAAACAGACCCTAAAGATCGGTTTCTTTGGCTTATCAATGTAATCTTTTTTTATTTTAATAAAATTGATTTTGTTTTATTAACAGAGTTGAGTTTAATAAAAATAACTCTCAAAACAAAATTTAAATAGGATAACTGGGAATTAATTATTTATGTAATTTTTTTGGCCAAAATATATATTCATGTAAATTCCATTATATTTATGTTAACATTTTTATTTTTTTATAGCAAGGGCAATTTTGTTATTTTATCATATTTTCAATATTTTATTTATATAATATGTAAAAATTAAATTACAATGTCACTTTAACTTTTTATACATTAACCATTGTTTTTTTACATAAAATTCATCAATATCATTAATATATTTTGTAAAATTTGTATCTTATACGGATTTTAAATGTTAGGTGCAAGTTTCTTTTCTTCGTTTTTTTTTGTTACAAGGTGCAAGTTTCTGTGTTACGGGTCTAATATAATGCGACCCAAAATAACATACGTGAAAATATGAGCTACCATATGATAAATAAGTTAAAATCAGACTAAAAATAATGGTAAAATTAGTTCAAAAGTTGGATGGCTCTAACTAAGAAAAGCTATTGTATGGATTGGGGGTCAATATTTTTTAATTTTTTATAGGATTTTAAGAATTTTCAGTATTTTTTTTTTGTTAGTATCAAAAATAGTTCCACCTTCTAAAAATATTTCAAATTTTAGATTTTATTTCAATTTTTGGCTCAATGATAGTTCAAGATCTAACCCAATTCAATTGTAAGAATAATTTTTTAATACAAATTGAGCCGTTAGTGAATATGGACAATGGTACATCCAACGAGTTGCATCAATATCATATTTTTATTTTTCATATGTAGCTAGTATCATAATATTATTTATAATATAATTTTATCTATAGTTTTTTTAATTTAGTATAATTTTACCTATTATTTTTTTAATTTGATGTAATTATTGGTACTTGACAACTAAGATTATGAGTAAAATTATACTATATTAAAATAATTATGGGTAAAATTACACTAAATAAAAAAAATTATAAATAAAATTGTATCATAAATAATATTACAATACTGATTACATATGAAAAATAAAATCAGGATATTAGGTGTAATTTTATTCTAAATTAAATATGTTTGTTTTTATACGAAAATCTTGTTGTATATATTAAAAAGGATGACAAAATATTTTATTATCTAGGAGAGTATAAAAAAAAAGTATATTCAGCGCCTTAACAGTTAACATATATTTCCTATACCAAGACAATTATTTTCATTTTGAGATTGTTAAAACCTTTTAATTTCTTTTTACCAAAAAAAAAATTCTTTTTATAAATTTTAGTAAACTTAATTATATTAAATTGTGTTAAATAATAATTTTGATAACTATCAATCACTATTTATAATTATCATTATCAATATATTGAGTATTTTCTTAAAAATCATTGAGTACTTTTCATACCATATTTTTCTAGTCGTGTTTTGCTAAGAGCCTGTTTGTTACAATGGTTATAAAATCGATTCTGACCTCAAACTTTAATTTTGTAATGTTTTAGCCAAATACCTAATTTACACCCAAAATCAATTTTTTTCAAAACCATAGTTTTATTTTCCAAAATCATAGTTTAGTCTGCCAAAACCATGGTTTTGGATAATCTGCAGCGGGTGTGATTTTTGGCATTTTACCCTTCCCCTCATACCTTTCCGGTCCCACACGTTTTAACCACCCACCACTCACCACTCACTACCACCAATCACCTCGCCTTATCATGGCTATTTTTTTAATATATAATATAATAAATAAATTATATTATTCTACTATCTCTTTTATCTTTCTACTATTTCTCATCTTTTCTCTCTACCTCTTTCATCTCTCCTCCTTTTAATAAAATCATACTTTTTTTAGTAATTTACCTTCTAAAGAATTATTTTCAAATAACTATCCAAACACTTATTCTTCCTAAAATTTATTCTTACTAAAACCTATTCTCCAGAATCTATTCTTTCTAGAATCTATTATTTCTAGAATTTATTTTTAAAAGCTAATAAAAAAAAATCTACAGTCACCGCCCGATTATGTCACTGACATCCAAATTCAGTGTTATGATCAAAGAAACAGCATCTAACATCACAACTCCACACTTGGCCAATAGCGTGTTGACACGTGCCTATGATCGGCGTCCCCGACAACAGGCATGAGTGACCTTAAAATTTGATTATATCACTATCTCATCACATTTCCAAATCTCTTTTCATTTACATCCCTACTATTTTCCACGTCAGAAACCCACGAACTTTGGTGTACTTTCGGATCTTTATTTGGAATAGAAAATCCAGGAAAAACTATTGCTCCTAGTCTAAGGGTGTGTTTGGAAACGTTGCAAACCATAGTTTTAAAAGGGTTTTTGGCCTAAACTTCGGTTTAGGGAAATTTTAAAACAAACAAGCTTATTTGTCCATAAGTGCTTTTGGACAAAACCATGGTTTTGAATAAGCTATTTAAAATAGCTTTTTCAACAGTAAAAGCACTTATGGACTATCCAATTACTATCTTACTCCTACTTTTTCTTACACCCTCTCTCCTCTCTCCTACTTTTTCTTACACCCTCTCTCCTCTCTTCTACTTTTTCTTACACCCTCTCTCCTCTCTTCCCTCTCTCCTCTCTTTTCTCTTTTCTCTAACTCCCTCCTCTCTCTTACTTTAAATCAAATCATACCCTTTTTAGTAATTTACCACCATAAAAAGTCATTCTAAAAATAACTATCCAAACACCTATTTACTCAAAACCACTTTTTTTCTATAAACTCTTCTCCAAAAGTCCTTTTCCATAAGTTGTTCATAAGCCCTTTTTTTCCATAAGCCCTTTTTTAAAATTCTATCCAAACAGGCCCTAATAAGCAATAGTAATTGTAATATTTAAAAGCTCCCCCAATAAATTTTTAACTTTTATTTTTAATACTGTAATTATTATTTATTAGAACTCGGCTTACGCATTCGAGGGTACTATTTTTGACCTTTCGTATTCTGCATCTAGGGTTTCTTTTCTGATTTCCACGACCTGTTCTCCAAATTATAATCTTCACCATCATCACCTCACCATCATCAAAACCCTAGCTAGCACCACGCCAATTACAAAAAAGGATCACCAGTTACCTATCACGCAAACCGAGGAGGTCTAGGGTTTTGAATTGTTCATCTTCAATTATTCATCATCACCATCACCATCATCATCAATCACGGATCTAATATTTTCCCTGGAAACAAAAGTGCCTAAATTTTTTTTATATGCCTGATAATGCAAAAATCGGATGAATCTAAAGCATTCTTGGACGACGATGAATATTTTTCGTGGTGAAAGAAACTCTGATACAAATTCTTGAGCTTATTTACACATTTTTTATGAAAGGCTAATACCGAGTTTGTGATTGGAAGGAGGAAATATGTATAAATCGGTGGTGTATCAAGGGGAGGTGATATTGGGGGAAGTAGAAATATACCCAGGAGAGAACAAGAACATCGATGTGAAGGAAATCAGAATAAGCCACTTCTCGCAACCGAGTGAGAGGTGCCCACCCCTTGCCGTGCTTCATACCATAACCGCATGTGGTGTTTGCTTCAAAATGGAGTCAAAGACCCTGCAGACACAAGACGCGCTCTTTCATTTGCATTCCTCGTGTATCAGGGAGAACAAGGTATAGCAGAACAACTTACAAACGTAAACCCTTTAAAGTCCTGAACTTTTGAACTTTCAGAGGAAGAAACCCATATTCCAAAAGAACCTTACTAATCTTTCAAAGGACACTGGACAAAATCTGACAGGACTCATGTCGAAATTGCAGTGAATTTTCCCTCTTATGCATAGCTTTGCCCACAATTTTGATAATATCTCTTTGAACTTGTCGGTTCTGCTGTTCTGAACTCATTCTGGGGAACTGGCTAATTGAGGCTGCCACATGATTAACTCCATTATGGATCTTTTTTAGCAGAGTATTCAGCCTTACAATCTGAGGGTGCTATATGATGTGCAATGCTAGTTTAAGATCAGCAGATTTTTGTCACGACTAATGTTTCTGATTGATCCACAATTTATAATATTGCTTCCAAAAGGTTCCTTATCATGTTGAACTATGTGATGATAGTCAAATCTAGTGTTTATGGTTATTTTTAGGGTTTCTGCAGATGGAAGTGTTAAAAATTCATGGAAAATTTTAAATTTGAGTCTTAAGTGCAGACTTCACAGGATCGATGTAGGGTTGGTCGCTTATGAATCTTTAATATTTCTGAACTATCAGTGTGTACTACCTATGTCACATGGTAAGTTAGTAATCTGTCTGCTAGTTAGGGGACTAAAGGAATTAGTATAAATAGAGGGAAGGATAATTGTAAGAGTTTGATATGGACTCAAGTTTTTTTTTTTATACCCTGATATGGACTCAGTTTACTTCTAATACATAAAAGTGTATTTGCTACATAATAACCTCCTTGTCAGATGTCATTCCTTTTGCATTGATTATTATGTTTATAACCTGAATTATCTATATTCATCAACCATCTTTTTTCTTAGTCTCTTGCTGGATTTTTAACTGTGATCACAAAATTGGCACTGCAGACTGCTGTGATGCCACTATGCGGTGAAGAATTACATTTGGTCGCAATGTATTCACGAAGTAATGACAGACCGTGTTTCTGGGGATTTGTTGTCGCACCAGGACTTTACAATTCATGTCTAGTCATGCTAAATCTTAGATGTCTGGGAATAGTGTTTGATCTTGATGAAACCCTTATAGTTGCAAATACAATGCGCTCATTTGAGGATCGACTTGAAGCACTCCAGAGAAAATTGAGCACAGAGGTAGATCCACAGCGGATCTCTGCTATGCTGGCAGAGGTCAAACGCTATCAAGATGACAAAAATATATTGAAGCAATATGCTGAAAATGATCAGGTTGTTGATAATGGAAAAGTGATAAAAATTCAATCAGAACTTGTCCCCGCATATTCTGACAGTCATCAGCCTCTAATCCGACCATTGATACGGTTACAGGAAAAGAACATTATTTTGACTCGCATAAATCCTCAGGTATAACTTTTATACGTTCAATTGTCTAGTTGTGTCTGCAGCAAAACCTTGGTTATTGTGCTCCTTGTTCTGTGGGTATAATTCCTCTGTTATTCTGTTTTCTATCTATGACATTTCTAGCTTTTCTTAGGGTCTATCAAACTCTCTGACACTTTTTTCTTACTGTTAGTTTGAATTCTACTGTGTATTGTTGTCGAAACATTAGAACGGTAAGTGATATTATACTTACGTTTACATTTATAGCATTTTATAAGCTTCTGTCCTTGAAACATGAAGCACATGCTAAGATATATGTAGCAGCAGCAGATGCTTTGATGTTTGGTTTGGGATGTAAGCATGTACCGGTGTGTTTATGTTTTATTTATTTTCGAATCTCATAAGTAGATGTACTTCGTGTGTTGCAAATTTGACAAAAACTTCTCTCTTTATAAAGATTCGTGATACAAGTGTACTTGTAAGGCTAAGGCCTGCATGGGAAGATCTTCGGAGCTACTTGACTGCAAGAGGGCGCAAGCGTTTTGAGGTCTATGTCTGTACAATGGCTGAAAGGGATTACGCACTAGAAATGTGGAGGCTTCTTGATCCAGATTCAAATTTGATAAATTCCAACGAGCTTTTAGACCGCATTGTGTGTGTAAAGTCTGGTAAGCAGTATGTACTTTCAATCTTTTCATTTTACTTTTTGAATGGGATTCTATACATCAGTAACCTACGTGCATTTTAAAATTGTCCATATGATTTCATTTGTTTTGATGCTTCTTTGGCGTTTGAATATATTTTAATAGGTTTGAAGAAGTCACTGTTCAATGTCTTCCAAGATGGCTTCTGCCATCCTAAGATGGCATTGGTAATTGATGATCGCTTGAAAGTATGGGAAGAGAAAGATCAACCTCGGGTGCATGTTGTCCCTGCATTTGCTCCATACTATGCACCTCAGGCTGAAGTAAATGGACTCATCTTTATAGTTGGATATTAATGGCAATGATATTGTTTTGTTTTCTTTTTTAATCTAAACTCATCTAACCTATTTGTGTTTTAGGCAAGCAATGCTGTCCCTGTCTTGTGTGTTGCAAGAAATGTTGCTTGCAATGTTAGGGGTGGTTTCTTTAAGTAAGAACTCAAATCTTTATGTTTTATCTTGCACATCTAAAAGAAGGAAAAGAATTATGCAGATTAACTTATTTCCATGCCTAACTGGGAAAAGACGTTATCTTTTATTACTAGAACTGAATTTTTAAGCATTTTACTTTTCTACAACCAGAATTAAGGTAAACAGGATTCTTGGACCTGATTACAACCTCTGATTTGGTGACAGAGAATTTGATGATGGTCTGTTACAAAAGATTCCTCAAATTGCTTATGAAGATGATGTTAAAGATATCCCTACTCTGCCTGATGTGAGCAATTTTTTAGTTTCAGAGGTTGGTCTTTGTCCATCAAATATGTGAACACACTATTAACTTACAATTTTATGGTGCTTGACATTATGCTAAATTATAAGCATCCTACTCAAGTGCTCATCAATTTTGTCATCTGTGCGTGCTCACATACTTAAGTGCTTATATTTCACTTTGTTTCAGGATGATGCTCTCGCTTCCAATGGAAACAAAGACTCATTTTCATTTGATGGCATGGCAGATGCTGAGGTGGAAAGAAGATTAAAGGTAACAAGCGTAAGCATTGAATGGATACATGGGATCCATAATTTACATTTAATAGAACTTGAAGTTGTCTTATCTTTCTTATAACTCTACTTGATTCTAGGATGCAATATCAGCTTCTCCAGCAGCCCCTCCAACGAGTTCTAATATAGATCCCAGGCTCACTTACAGTATGGTGTCTTCTTCTGGTTCATTTCCTCGACCAACGGCACAAGCATCCTTAATGCAATTGGCAAATGTACAGTTTCCTCTAGCTAAGCCAATGGGTCAATTCGCTACTCCAGAACCTAGTTTACATGGTTCTCCTGCCAGAGAAGAGGGGGAGGTGCCTGAATCAGAGTTAGACCCAGATACAAGGCGTAGGCTTCTTATATTGCAGCATGGGCAAGATACAAGAGACCAAACGTCAAGTGAGCCTCCATTTCCCCTCAGGCCTCCTGTTCCAGTTTCTGCACCACGCATGCTGCCACGTGGGGGATGGTTTCCTGGAGAAGATGAGATGGGTCCTCAAGCATTGAACCGGGTAGGTCCCAAAGATTTCCCTGTGGATTCTGAACCAGTGCATATTGAAAAGCACCGACCTCATCATCCATCATATTTCCCCAAGATTGAGAGTTCTATTTCTTCTGATAGAATTCATCATGAGAACCAAAGATTGTCAAAGGAGGTAATGGCCAAGTCTAGGCCTAATTTTATTTGATGTTTTGCTGGAAGGCCATACTCTTGGCTTATTTAATGGGCCAACTGTTCCGAATTTATATACAGGTGTATACTAGAGATGATCGCTCCATCAGATTAAACCATACACTCTCCACTTCTCATTCCTTCTCAAGTAATCCACAACACTCGTATTTACTTTTTCAGTTATTTATCTTTTCCCCTGTATATATATTTTCATGGGCTGATGGTTCTGCTACCTGTTATACAGGTGACGATATTACCTTGAGTAGGTCATCTTCCAGCTTGAGGGATCTTGAATCTGAATCTGGACGTTCTCTTCTGCATGCTGATACTCCTGCTGGAGCAATAAAAGAAATCGCATTGAAGTGTGGAACTAAGGTGAATGATCTGCAAGAATGTAGTTAGATGGAATCATTTCTTAAATTAGTTTCACTATGCGCCATATGAAGTTTCTTTTGCTTTATTGCAAACAGGTGGAGTTCAGGCCCTCATTGGTTTCTGGTAAAGAATTACAGTTCTCATTTGAGGTATCTTTCTCTTTGGTAGCAAGACTTTTTGATTCCTTGTTGATAATGTTTACAAGAAATTTTTCTAGTTTATATTTTTCTTTTGTAAATTAGGGAATCGTGTTTGCGTGGAATGGTCTGATTTCAATTTTGGTTAAATTATCTGGTGTTTTGTTCAAATTACAAGCTGATTCTATACTTTTCAGCTGAACATGATTGATTTGGAACGATACAGTTTTATACTAAAAATTTCATTTACTTCGATATGTCGTGAATATAGTTAAAAGTTGTAATGTAGATTTAGATTTGTTTTAGCTGGAAAACGAACCAGCGCAATGATATTTTCATTAGAGCAGAAGCTCAAACTTGATTCAGTAGGCTTCCTGTAGAGCGGCATCAGCCGTTTGATTATGTTAGAATTTATGGATGAGTGAACTCATCATTTTCATTCCTATTTTCAGGCATGGTTTGCTGGGAAAAAAACCGGCAAAGGAGTTGGAAGAACTAGAAGGGAAGCACAAAATAAGGCTTCTGAGGATTCCCTTAAACACTTGGCGAGTAAGATTTTTTAATCAATGGAATTATAACTTGGTTTGACATATATAATGCTGTATGGGGTGTTTATTTTATTTATTTGTTATATTTCTTGGTGGCAAAGAATGCAGCTTATAACTAAAAATATTCAACACACTAAAGGGGCCTAATTAGTGAGGCCAACCACTTATCCAAATATTGAGGTTTTCTTAAGGGGAGGGCTAAACATTTCTGCCACACAATAAAAACTTAGGCTGACACCTAAACAAAAACAGCTTTTGAATTTCGATGGGCCAACTCTTAGTAGCGAAACTCTGGAAATTCAGGTCTAATGACTTCCATTTTGTATATAAAGAGTTCGTGGGGGTCAAGTTAATCATGGCATTTGATGACAATCTTTTGATTATTCTGGCATCACATTTCTGTAGAATCTTTCCTCTTGGATTATTCCAAAGTCTGAACTGAATGAAGAGTTTGCGGACAGGCCCATCGCTGATGGAATTGTGTTGGGAGGAATAATTTACATATCTCAAGCATTGTAAAACGTGGAAATAGATGATTGTGTTTCACTTTAGGGTTAGATGCCCTGCAGAGATTTATTAGAGTTAATCCAATGGGAGTAAGCAACACTTTTCTAGATCTTTTGTGTGTTTGTTTGGTACTTGGATGAAAGAAAGTAAAATGGTTGATGAGGGAAAACTGTTTGAACTATTTTTTTGGGAATACATTATTAATCAAGATAACAAGAACAAATGGTCCTAAAACATCTGAATCTCTTATCCAATCCCTTAGTCCGAGAATTAGGGATGATAATGACTAAACAATATCACTTTTTATTGGCACTCCTCACCTGCTAATGTATTTTGGTGAACCATTTTGTTACATTTTCTATAACCTTTCCTTCCCTTTTAAACTTTACTTTCTCTTATACAGTTTTTGCCATTTTTTTTTCAGATGTGTATGTCTCCCGTTCTAAGGCTGATTCCGGTTCCTATTATGGGGATGCCAGTGTATTTCCTAATGCAAATGACAATGGTTTTGTGGGTAATGTTAATTCTTTGCCTAAAGAAGAGCTTACATTTTCAACTGGATCAGAGTCTTCAAGAATTTTGGATCCTAGGTTTGAAGTCTCCAAAAGGTCAATGGGTTCAATCTCTGCCCTCAAAGAATTGGTAAGTTATTTAATAAAATTGAGATTCCTATTATGGTCTACACTTGTCTTCCAGATTCATTTAAGGATGGCATTCTTAATATGCTTTAAATTCTGTATTCAATTTCAGTGTATGATGGAGGGTCTTGGTGTAAGCTTTCAACATCAGCCTACTCCAGTGTCAACAAATTCAGTTCAGAAAGATGAAGTACATGCACAGGTTTGTAATTGATAGGGTTCAATGGTCTGAACAAAGCGCCAAGTTTAAGGAAAAAGTTTGGTTGTTTTGCAGAGTTTGTTCTCTTTCATATAGTCACTCTGTTAAGCATTTGAGGAAACAAATAAGTTATCACAACATTAGAACTTTCAGTCATGAAAATAAATGTAGCATCATTGTTTGTTTTTAACCATTGCTTGTTTATTAGTTGTTCTTTATTTTCTTCTTCTAGGGGCAGTTTAGTTTAAGACATAACATCACTCATTATAGTTGCTGTTGTTCTAGATTTTGTTCTTAAAATCCGATTCATTATGCAGTTATTTATTTCTCCTTTGCCCCCAAAATGACATAAATGTTTAATTATCAATTCATGTAAAACCCAAATTGTCTATCACTATTTATTTACTGTTCATTTTTTACTTATTGATGCAACATAAATAGAAAATAAATCATCAATCACTATTCATTGAAGTGATTATTTTGGGTGATATTGAAGTAATATTTTTAAAATACATAAAAATTGTTTATATTATTTTGGTTTAATGTGTTTCTTTCAAAAGAAGTTTGAATATCCTTGTGCAACGCATGAGGAATGGTTCCTTTTTAACAAATTTTAATTAATTTTTCCTTGTTTCAGGTTGAAATAGATGGTCAGGTATTTGGCAAAGGGATAGGATTAACATGGGATGAGGCTAAAATGCAGGTAAATCTATTTTTATCTTTGAATTTGTGCTAGAATATCTCTGTCTTTAGTTTGGTTCATTTTCTAATAAATGTTATTGGGTACTAAAATGCCTTTTTCCTTAGGCTGCTGAGAAGGCACTTGGAAGTCTAAGAACAATGCTTGGTCAATGCACTCAAAAAAGACAGGGTTCTCCAAGGTCTGTTATTTTTATTAGCAGCTTTAGTTTAGGGATTTCCTACTTTTGAAACACATGCCTTTTGTGGAGTACAAGCTATCTTGTCTGCAATTGGGCTTTTGGCTGTTCAATTACAAAGCAAACTTTTAGGGACCATTTGGTATACTGGAAGGATTTTTGAAGGAAAGGGATCAGAAAAAGAAACGGGAATGTGAATCCTAAAAAGAATAGGAATGCATTTTAAAATTATGTTTGGCATGTTAGAAAAAAAATAAATGGAATGTGGTTTTGTAATTTGTTTGGTATGAGTATTTAAGTAATGGAATGAATTTTTTTAAAGTTGTAAAATAAACACATACACCCTTAATGGGAAAAATTATTTTGTATGATTTAAAGAAAATAAAGTTGGCCTTAGAGCTTGACAGGTGCAACCTGAAGACTGTGTGGGTGGGTGAGAAAAAGTAGAATAAGTGAGTGATGGAGTGTGGGTGTAAAGGTGGTAAATACACCCGAGGGAGATTGAAGGTGAAGCTCCTCAATAGAGGGCAGGCGCAACAAAGAAGGGAATGACGGATTTTGGTGCTCACCATTATGTTCTCCTCAAGGTTGCTGGTGGGCTTTTGGTGGATGGTGAAGTTGAAGGGATGGAAGTGAAAACGTAGGGAGGACTAAGCTTGTGGTGGATGTTGTGGTGTTGGAGCTGCCTTGGTTAGTTGGTTTGGGCTGGAAATTTGATTGATGTGTGGGTAGTTTGGTAATAAAATATGGTGCTTAGGAAACTTGCAAAATTTCATTGTACCTGCAAAAGGAAGGAAGATTTCCACGCTTGATGGTTAATTAGGTTTCCCTTGAGCTATATTGCTGCACACTGAACAAGTCAAGTACTCCCATTCCCTTTTCCTCTCCCTTCCAGGGCCCAAAATACTTCATTCCAAATGAAGCCTTGAAGAAGACTGATTAGAATGGATTGTAAGGGTAAATAGAGAATGGGATAAAACAGGAAAGGGGAATACAGATAAAGTTGCCTTTGATGACTATGAAAAGCTCATGGGCCCTTCCTTTATACTAACAAAGCTGTTAGTTGAGGTAGTAAGTGACTTCATCCCCGTAAAAAGGAGACCACAAGTTCAAATCTGAGGAAGTGCCCTTGTTGGGAGAGGTGAAAATTTTTTGCGGTAGGAATACCCTTGACTACATAAAAGAAAAGGCTCATGGGCTCGTTTTGTGTTTTGCGACCCATTTCAGTGTTATATATTCTATTTTACGATTTGAAGTATCCGTGTCCTGCTTACATTTACTGTTTTTTGTTTCTGTGAATCAGGTCCATGCAGGGATTTTCGAATAAGCGCATGAAACAAGAATATCCTCGAACAATGCAACGGATGCCGTCATCAGCTAGATTTCCAAGGAATGCTCCTCCCGTTCCTTGACACAAACTAACACATTTTTCTATCTCGCTAATCAAAATGGCTGGTGTTGGGACATGTACGTGTTTGTCTGAGACATCGATATGGAGAATGGCTGTTTGGTTAGACTGCTGCTGATTTAAGCCAGTGTTTGGCCTTTCAGTCCTTTCTGTTTCTAAGTCCAAAACCCACGTTAGAGCTCCCACTTTAGTATCAGTTTCAAAACCTTCACTAAAGTGAGGTTGAGATAGGTGCGTACCAGGAAAGAATGTGTAAGATACTTTCACATCTTGGTCCTCCCAGCAAATGCAGGGCCATTTGTGTATCTTCCAAATGCTTTAAAAGGGCTCACCAGCCGGCGAGGCTGTGCTGGAGTCCCTTGTCTTGTGCTTTTATTCTGTGGCTAGGGCACTTTGTAGCAGCCAGCAAATTTTGGTGGGAGCCTATAGGAAATAGGAACCGAGCACACTGGCATTTGGAGGTAAGGTACGCGTGCTCACCAATCACCATGTTGATCAATACCTGTTCCTGTTCTAGCGATGCTTGGAGGAATTTAGTTTCCGCTAACCTAACCAACAGGTCCTTTGAGTGGGTGCATATTCATGTAACTTATATTGATGTAATACAGCTTTTCATTTGTGAAAATCCACGATTTTTTTTTCTTATATTCCTTTTGGTGTGTGGCTTCTTCCATCTTCAAGAACTACATTTGGCTGACTATGGCTCTATAGCCTAGGGGCATAAAAATCTTTTTCTTTTTTTTTTTTGAGTGGAAGGCGGTAGGTTTGATCTGGTTTGTAATTTCATTTAGTTAGTATATGCCCTTTTAATTGTTAAGAAAAGAAAGAACTAATAAAATGATGGTAAGGCAAATTTGGGATGGTTACAGTGGTATTTTTGTCTTAGAAATATCCTTCATATGTATAATAATCACATTTATTACACTTTTCAGATTATAGTTAGTTATTAAGTTATAATTTTTGATAAATTTATGAATAAATTAAGTGTTATTTAGATTTTCTATCCACCATGTGTTGAAGAGAATAAATAAATATTATATTTTAATACATGCAAGTCCTATTCATGTTCGTTTTATTGTTATAATTGTTTAATATTATGAAAACATAAAATAAAATAAAATAACATGGAAAGTATTGGTCTAATTTACAATGGTAAATATATACAGCCAAGTTACCCGCTAAGGCTTTGTTTGGTTGGGGGGTTTTGAGGGGGAGGGTAGGGGAGATATAAGTGTGTTTGGTTGAGAAAAATGGAGGGGAGGAGAGGTGAAATTTTTTGTCCTTATGTGCTCACCTCCCCTCCTCCACCTCCCCTCCAAAAGTGGAGGTTTTTGGAGGGGAGAGAAATTTTTTATACAAATTTCACAAAATTACCCTTTGTAATATTTTAATATTCCAATTATACCCTCCTCCTCTCCTCACACATCAAGCATCAATTTTCTCTCTTTTTCTTTTTTTGACATTTTTACATTGATTGCCCAAACATTTTATTAATTTATATATTATATTAATATATATAATAATTATTAATTAATAAGAGACAACATTAAAATTTTATCATATTTTTTATTTTTTTAATTTTATCATTATATATAAATGAGATAAAAAAATTTGAGATTTATAAATTAAAAAATAATAATTTTAATATAAATATTATAAATAAATTTAAATAAATAGGTAAGGGTATATTTGTCAACTTTTAATTAACTCCCCTACCCTCCCCTCCTGAACCAAACAAAAAGCATCACCTCTCCTCCCCTACCTTCACCCCCATAACCTCCCTTACCCTTACCTACCCTCCCTTACATTAACTCAACCTACCCTCCCCTAAGTTGAACCAAACAATGCCTAAAAGAAAGAGACTTTTCATAATATTATTATAACGATTTTATATTTATTAGTTAACATTTTAATTAAATTAAAAAATATTTATATTCAATATTTTTTACAGGAATCATTTTGCATATTTAACTTGACTAGAAATTTGTTTTGCCCGAGATTTAACTTGAATAGAATGATTTTTATTAAACACAAATTAAGGTTCAATAGTAAAATAAAACTGGAAATTTATTATAGTTTATATATATATTTTTAAATATTCCACTATTTGTTCCACGAAAAGTCTAGTTTTAATATAACGGAACTAATTCCTCAATGATAAATTATATTAAAAAAGTGTCCAATTGTCTAGCAATAAACTTGAAAATACATGTGCGTAATAAAAAACAGTGTATAATTTATCTAAATCTAAACTATCCATTTATAACTCGTAAAATTTGATACAATAGTTTGTTTTAGTTTTTACAATAAGAAAGCTTCGTTGATTTTAACTTATTATGAATAATATGATTCGTATTAAAAGTTTGGACAAATCCCTGGTAGAGTCTATTCGATTGGCAAAGCAATAAATTCAATCAAATTATTATTTAATTATTAATATTAATAGTATTATAATAATACGACCCTTCTTTAGGCCTGAGATATTATGACTCCTTATTATTTGTTTTTTTTATTTCCTCTAATTTTTTTCCCTTCGTCGCTGCGTTTTCCATATTTCCCCCCGTTAAGTATAGTCAAAGAAAGTTGAAACGCAAATCTGCAGATACAAATAGCTCTCGAAACGCACTCTTGATAGAGAAAAGTTGGTAAAGATGTCTTCCTTCGATGCCTTCAGCGTCGACGGCGAGGAGTTGAACGTCAACTCTTCTTCCACTCATCCCTTCGCCGACCACCACGAAGATGACTCCTACTCTGCCTACGACGGTGGCTACTCCAGCTTCTCCGGCGGATTTCCCACCGAGGGCGATGTAGCTGTTGACCACACCGCCGCTGAGTCGCCAGAGATCTTCGGTTTCAGTGATCCGAATCCCAGTTATTCTCAGTCTCCCTTCGAATCGGTCCCTGTGGAGAATGGGAATGAAAACGGAAATGGATACGGTGACGGTGTTTTTGTCTCAGATGGGCCAGTGCTTCCCCCGCCGTCTGAGATGGAGCCGGAGGAAGGTCGCGCTCTTCGAGAGTGGCGACGGTGCGTGTTTGAAGTTTATTCCTCAGTTTGGTTTTTGAATTCGTCAAATCTCGTTTGGACTTGCTTAGATCTGCGATGACTTTGATTTACTTTAGAAGTTAAATTATGTTTTGATCTCGAATTTCCTTCTTTGATTTGCCTTTTCTCGCGATTGCTCTTAGCATCAAGCATAAGGATGTTTGATCTTATGAATGATGAATATAGTTCAATCCAATTTTGCTTAAGTAATTCGTTTGAGCTTCGATCATATATGAATATGCTAATTTGACTGAGGATCTAGTATAATTTTATGCGAGGGATGTCATTTCTATGTACTAGAGCTTGCTAAGTTCAGGCGGATTAAACTTCTTGAATGTGCCATTCTGCTAGACTCCATTTTTTGTTGGAGACGGTCACATCTCTGAGTAGAAAGTTGTATCCACCTTTGGAAGTTTGGATCTTCAAAAATCACGGCGTTTTTAGGTACTTTTTTGGGTTACTTTAGTCGGTGGTTAGATTTCAGGCCCTGCAGGGTTGGTGTTGTGTCCTAGCTTTTTTGAATTTAATGTTTGTGGAAGAACAGTGATCATTAACATTTGATGTGAGATGATCACACAAGTTCTTCAGCTGACAAGGTTCATTCCTGATTTCCCTATTTCTCCCTAGTTTTTTTATAGATCTAAGGAGCAGTGTGCACGTAATTAGGAAGAAGACGGATTCTCATTTCTGATTTCCTCCATTTCTCCCTCCTTTTATATGGATCTAAGGAGTACTCTGCAAGTAACTCACCAGATGTCGGTGGTGATCATCCATGTCTATCTCTAAGCCATTTATCAAATAGTTGCTGTTGATGTCCTATCTTGATTCTTGAAAAGAGGAAAAACTTACTGAGCATTAAATCTGTTTTTTATTAAAACATTTAGTGGATCCCCCCTTGGTATTTCCTGTTTCCATGTATTTCAGGGAGAAATAGGTGTAGCACAGTCTGATTCAGTAGATACATGCTTATTTGTAAATTCTACATCCAGCAAGCAGAAGTTTTGTCCTTGTAAATATAAATCATCATATGCTACAATTAGGTGCTTTTTGAGAATACGTTACTCAATTTTATCTCCCTATTTGACTTGATTGACCTATTTGTCTACAATTCTCCTCTGCAGTTTTTTCTTTCCTGAGTTTTGGCCTTTTTTTAATCTGATCCTTTGTGAAAAATATAATAAAGCTTATCACGTGTTGTCGCCATTCAATTGTTGCAATCTAGGCTTCAAACTGATGCTGAATCTGACCATGTTCTATTGTTACCCTATCATCAATATATTTATAGAAGTTGTCGAAAGCTTTGATTAGTGCGGTTGTAGAGAGACTAGTCTAATTTCATGATAACACTAGTTGTAAATTTTTATTGGATTAATAATATCCTATTCAATAATCAGATGCCTATTTTTATACCTTTTCTCTCTCTTTAGCTGAATATAGACATAAAATCTCTTCCATTTGAATCATGTGTAAATCTGCATTTACCTTTGGTTTGGATGGGAAGAAAATTAAAGAGGAAATAACACTAAGAGAGTAAACTCCCAAAAATAGTAAAAAAAAAAAAACTATTTTTTGGAATTTTCCCTCATAGTATTCTTTCCTCCTATTTCCCCTTTCCAAACCAAGCCTTAGTGCGTGAAGCTTGGGCTTCTTTACTATAAGATGAACTAATTGAGGTTTATTGGCTATAAAATGTATAATATTATTCAAATTAGCTATGAATGAACAAAAAGGAGATTTGTTGGTTAGAACATATATAATATTATTTACTGTACTATTATTTAAATTCCTTGTTCGTTTGGCTCTTAGGGGAAAAATTATTTGTTGATAGAAAAACGAGCCTTTTACTTGCTATTTGATCTTTTGGTGATATGCTCTACTGAACAAATCTACGTTCTTATAACAATCAAAAGATTCATCATCTTTAGCAAAGTGTGCCGAACTTGTTTTCCAACAACATCATTAATGTCTTTGGCTTCGCGTATGCAGTCAGAATGCTATTCTGCTAGAGGAGAAGGAGAAAAGGGAAAAAGAAATGAGGTTAAAGATTATTGAGGAAGCTGACGAGTATAGAGTGGCTTTCTATGAGAAAAGAAAGCTTAATGTTGAGACCAACAAAGTTCAAAATAGAGAAAGGGAGAAGGTAAAAGTTTATACATATCTTGATGCTCATTCTTCAGTTTTGATTTTTTTGGCCCACATACTTTTTCTTCATTTGATGTACTCCCTTCGGTTCTTAATATAAAAGTAGTTGATTAATTTGGGTAGATTAAATAAGCTAAATAAATTAGTTAATTATAACTAATATAAAAATTAGTTGACTAATTTGAGCAAATTAAAGAGTATAGAATATAAATTTGTCTTAAGGATTTGGATTTAGTCATAATTAACTAATTTATTTAGTTTCATTAATCTACTCAAATTAGTCAGCTAGCTCTTTTATTAAGGACTAAAGGGAGTAATTGTTTTCCATCAATTAATTTTAGAAATTGATTATATTCGTTTGTGGCACAGCTATACATGGCTAACCAAGAGAAGTTTCACATAGAGGCAGACAAACACTATTGGAAAGTCATTGCTGAGCTCATTCCTCGTGAGGTTCCCAACATTGAGAAGAAAAGAGGCAAGAAGGATCAGGACAAGAAGCCATCAATCATGGTCGTCCAAGGCCCGAAACCTGGCAAACCCACCGATCTTGCTAGGATGCGCCAGATACTGCTAAAGCTTAAGCACACACCACCACCTCACATGATTCCTCCTCCTCTTCCTGCCAAAGATGCCAAAGACAAAGATGGAAAAGAAGCGGCACCTAAAGCAGCCGAAGGTGCCCCTAACTCACAGCCAAACAATGCAACCTCTAATGGCCCTGCACAGAAAGAAGCTCCTTCTGCTACTGAGGAACAGGTCGCTGCATAATTCTACCTAGGATAATATAATATGATACCTCCTCTTGGTTTCCCAACAATCTTGATTCTCTTCTGCGATCCCATTTTGCCCCTTTAGTTCTTCATTGAATGCTTTTGTTTGCTATTATTTTATAATGCTTATTGGGTGCGCTTTATTACCGACATCATGTTTTGTATTAATTTACTCATTATTGACAACTATGACCATGGAGGAGATTAATGTCTATCAGTATGATTTTTTTTTTAAAGAAATTGGATAAATATCTGTTTTTTTTTTGTTATTATGGGGTAAGCAGCTGTTGGGATCAAATAGAATGGTTATACATCAAATAGATTTTTTTTTTGTTGCTTTTATCTCATTCCTACAACTTTTTTGATTCATTGGAAGAATATTTCCAAATCCCTCTCACTCCATGTGTTATACGGAAACCACATAATCTCTCAGTTTACATGTTTTCTTGATGCAAATTTACATAAGATTAAATAAATATGCACCCTTGGTTTCAAATTTCAATATGCTTTTCGTTAAAGAGAAAAAGAATAGACAAGGGAGAACAAAAGGGGAAAGAAAAAACGGAGACTTCCCTATCCTTGACATTTTCCTCCTGAATTTTTGTTTTTTAAAAAATTTCCTTAGTTTCTTCTTTGAACTCTGCAATCAACACTAGTAATAAAGGTTTCATCGAGGGGTCACCTATGTAATAGTGGGAGGAAGAGAATGAGTTTGATTGCTCGTAGACCCACTGGATAGGTTCTTTCTAGAGGATTCTCCTGAATTCTGGAACAATCCTGGCGCTGTTATCTCCTCATTGAGCCGGATTTTCCTGGACAGCATATCCACAACCTGGGACATTAGGGGCCTTATGTTAGCCGCTTCCTGTGCGCAGAAAAAACCTACCTTCATGTACCTAATCACTTCTTCCTCAGGAAATTCTCCAATCTCGGGATCCACTAGCTCCAAAAGTCTCCCTTCTTCATGAAGTTGCCAAGCCTAATAATTGAGTAAAAAAGATAATTATGTTTCGTCCAAAGTAAACGCCTGAGTGTTATATGGGACTAGTTAAAGTATTCATGGACTTCAAGGGTTTGAACTTCTGAAAGAGCATTAAGCTATTGCATTGAAATGATTTTTGGCGGTGTCAAACATTATATCAAACATGACGATTAATGGCTTGTGGAAGGAGCAAAGAGTGAACAGCACGTGTCACCATTTTTTATACAGCTTGAGCGAGGTGTTTACCAAAAATCAGAATATCAAGAAGTTAATAATTAACAGACACGAAAGCATGCCAGTTGCACTTTTCAGCGGGACTCATTTTTTGACATGCTTATGTCCATTAATAATGGTTTTGGTCATCGCATCTTTTGTAGGCTAGGCCTGCCTAAGAATTTCCCCGAGTCTTTTTTTTTTTTTTTCTGGGGGTACTCAGAAGCAAAAGTGAGAAATTGTTGTGACACTATGTATAGATTTTTAAAAAATAATTTATAAAAAAAAAATTTGGATAATTTTTAAAATTATAGTTTAATCTAAATTTTTTTTAAATGGATATGAATATTTATTTTAAATTTTTTTAATCTAAAATTTTACTTAAAAAATTTCTAAAATCATATATATAGTTTTGAATCATGCCCGTGGAGATATCATACAAGTACTTACACATTAATTTCCCCTAATTTTTCAGATTACGTGTAACGATTTGAAGGATACAATGACGATTTAGGGTCGGAGGAAATGGAGGGCATCACGGGGACGCGACAGCTTCCAAACGAAATCAGAGGGACCAGGACCGGAAAAGGCGCAACAAAGGCATCATCACAGAATTGAAAGAGGGAAGTGCGAGAGTGAGCGTGTGGACGTTCATTCCAGAGAGCGAAACTGGGAGACACATCAAACACTGCTGACGACGACGATCTGCTCTCTCTACTCTGCGTTTCTTTTTCTGTTTCGGCCATTTTTAATTTTCTCTTGCTTTGCCGCAATATTAAAGTTTGACAATCAATCTTCCAAAGCAACACTCAACTGCCATCCACCAACAAAGCAAAAGAAAAAGAGAGCGAAATTTGTAAAGGCATTGACGCCAGCCAGCCTTCGTTGCGTGCGTGTTTGTGCGAGGATTATATTCCCCCCAACTACACAAATCCTGGAGTCGCACCCCATCGCAAAACCCTAATCCCAACTCCTATCAAATCAAAAGCCCCTTATAATAGACAATAATAACCCCCGAATATCCCCAAATAGCCCTCTACCCCCACCCCACCCCACCCCACCCCACCCCACCCCACCCCCACTCACACTAATATCTCTAGCTTTAACAGTGATATCTGTCGCCTTCAATTGGGACTTTCCACCACTACACCAATTTTGTTGTCCTCTCTCTTGTCTCTTTCCCTATTGGGTTATAAAAATTGGGGTATTTGGGTATGAATCAAAATTCTGGGATAAAGGACCCAGAAGACGAGGCCGTGGCTCCGTCTCTGTCCCAGCCTCTTCTTCAACCTGAAGTCCCGGAGGTTACCAAGGGTTCCGACAAGACTGAGTCGGTGGGTGGTGAAGAGGAGGCCGTGTTGGAGGAGAAACCAGCGAGCGATCCGATGGAGGAAGATCCTGTGAGTTCTGCCACTGTTTTTTGCATCAAGCTGAAGCAACCTAGGTCCAATTTGCTACACAAGATGAGTGTGCCGGAACTTTGTCGCAATTTCAGGTATGAGTGGTGGAGAATAGTAAGGATTCGGGCTCAATTTCGTGCATTATTGTATGGCTAGTTTGGAACTTCCATCAATATTGAATTTTTCGTGATAAAAGTTTCTTCTGGCTTCCTCCCTCCTATGTAATATGCATTTCAAATGCAGTGCTTCCATTTATTTATTAAATATTAAAATATTAAATATACAGAAAATTGAGTAACGCTTGAGTTGTGATTTAAAAAATGCATTACACCAAACGTGTGTTAAATGGAAATCTTGATGATGAATTCTGCATGGAGCTGCTTTCAGGCAGTGGAAGGGAAAGTTATATTAGAAAAGTGTGCAAGCTAAAGTCCTTAGATGGGATATAACAATCAAGAAGAGCTAGGTTACTTGATTGGCTCCCAAAGACTATAAAGAAGTAGTGATGCATCCACAGACAGTCCGATCACACTTTGTTTTTAGACATTCACATGATGGACAGATAGTCATTCTGATTGTGGATGTGGATGGCGTTATATTAACTTGCGATGGCCTGGAAAAAATCGAGTTGAAGAGTTTTATTTAAATATGTATTCAGAATTAAGGACTTTGGGCAACCCAGTCATTTCTTATTTATGGAATTATGGAAGTGGCAAGCAGCAAAAGAGTTATCCTAATTTCCCAAAGAAAGGACACTCTACTCCATTGAAATAAATAGGAATACTCAGTTGCAAAGTTGCCGAAACATATAGATCTTAACCTGAAAATAAAGAAAAATGTAGTGGAAGAAGTTCTAATAGATAGCGGAAGATCACAATTATAAGTGGGAAAAGATATACTTATCCCACAAAAGACTAATAGCTCTTTTTTAGTAGGTCTGATAAGTTAGTTTTTGCATCTCAAATGATTTTATGACATTAGCTACATCTGGAAAAGGCTTCGGTTTCCTTTTGGGGGGTGGGGGGATGAGCTAATGAGTATGGAGGCTTTTATTAATGCAAAGTGGTTAGGTTTAGTTGAAGATAGAAGGTCTCCATGGCTACATTGAGAAGCAGAATTTAAAACTCTTGTTCAAGGAATTTGGGATAAGTAATTTGGTTGAAAAGGCCAATGGAAGAACTTGAAATGTTGAATTTAGGTCTGTTGAAGATTTAAAGTGGCACTAGGTAGTGAAATGTATCGCTCACAACCTGGTTAATCATGATTGGACCAAGCATGTTGAGGTAGACTAATGCTTCTTCAAACAAAAGTATAAAAGATGAGGGCAATGTTTAGGACACATCTTTCTATTGATATTTTGATGACTCTGCTAGGTGAATTTTTTTCTGTGTAGCTTTAAGCTTTCTATGCTAGTGTGTCATCTGCTGTCAAGTTGTTGAACAAAAATAATTTATCCTTGTTTTACCTTTTGTTTTTTGTTTTTTCCCCAGTGCTGTTTCTTGGTGTGCAAAACTGAATGCTATAGCTTGTGCTGCTGAAACATGCGCCAGAATCCCAAGGTTAGTGTCCCAATCTGGTTATATTACCTGCCTAAAAATATGTGATTGGATATTAGTAGTTTCATTAAGTGACAGATTTTCTGTTTGTACAAATGAAACAGGCTTGGTTATATGCAAAAAATTTTACAGGTCTGTCGGACTTGTTTGAAACAGGCTTGTCCATGCGTTAAATAAGTTGAGCCTAATTATCAGCATATATTAGATGTTAAAAAGTTCCTATTGTTTCAATTCAAACTAATCTAATCGTTACAAAGGCTAAAATGATTTCTATCCCTGCCCAAGCATGTGTTGTTTATCCAACACACTGGTTTGCTGATGCTACTTTATGGTTGTTTTTGTGTTATGGAAAATATTATAAACAGAAAGTTAGTTACAGTCAGTTAGTTAGTTACTGAGCCTACTATTAGGGGTTAAGTAGAGATATTGGGCTATAAATAAAACGGGGAAGCCTTTGTATGGAGGGTCTTGATTTTGTGATGGATAGTTAGAATATACTCGGTTTCCTCTCCTTTCCTCTCTGTTTTCCTTTCTTTTTCTGAAGTCCCTCTATGTTTCCCTTCCCTTTCCCTCTTTCTCTTCATTTTCTATCTGTTTACGCATCAGTGGTATCAGAGCACAGCATTCCTCGGACTGTGTAATTGCTAATGCTGAATGGTTAAGACCCGTCATCAAGAAACAACAAAAATAATGGAAGACCGATTACTGGGCGTTGAAGAACGATTGTCGAAGGTGGACGACTTACAGGAAACTGTATTGGGTTTTCGAGAGGAGATGCAAATATTGGGTCGCTGCTTTCGGCAAGAACTGCAGACCATTGCTCAAGAAATGCACGAATTTGTTCAAGGTACTCCACAGCCTAACAGACGCCAAAGAAACGAGGAACAGGTGGATGACCGGCGTCGGACAAGGCCATATGAAAGACCAACGACTGAACTGACGCATCTTCGACAAATAGGGACATTGGCCGAGTTCAACGTCAAATTCGACACAATCTCTGCCAAGTTGGATATGCCCGAAGGCGACTTGGTGGGCATATACGTAGCAGCATTGAAGAAAGAAATCGCCCACTCCGTCCGATTCTTTAATCCAAGGACCATGATTCAAGCTCGACGCATAGCCCGGGTTCAAGAAATTGCTGTTAACCACCGACAGAACAGAACAGCAGGAACGGGGAGGGTTATGTCGGACTCTATGGCCTCTGCGAATACGTTGCTTAAGGGTCGGGGTCCTCCCCTGATTACTGAAACTCCGGCAGCGGCCACGGAAGCAGGTCCATTGATCAAGAACCCGCCAAGATTCAACCGTCCCGTCAAAACACTGACTGCCGAGGAAGAAGCAGAGCACTGTGAGGGCGTTCGTGTGATGGCTACAACGACCCAGAATGTAGCAAGAAGGTTGGGAGAGACACACCTTCAACAAAGAGAGTCACTCTCCCTATGCAGTGTGGAGTTTGATCAGATTTCATCAAAGCTGGACTTTCCGAAAACAAGGCAGAATTTAAGAAGTGCAGTCGATAAATTTCAGGGGTACGTACCGACGTCAACGCTGGTGGTCGCTATACCCCTTGTTTCGTTGAGTTCTTTTTCTCCACCGCTATATCTGTTTCGGTCGCTTGATCAAAGAACTGTGCAAACTGGGGACAATGCACAGACTTCGGGAAACGCTGGACAATTTGCAGAATGTGCTTGGAAGTTCACGTGGCTGCAGAAATTTCAATGTGAAAAGTCAAATTTACAGCTGGATTGCACTTTTGTTAAGCCACAGCAAGGTTTTAGAGGCTACACAGGAACCCAATGGGCTTATGGACTAGGCTGGAATAGTAAAGAGGAGAGCCCAATATCATTGCAATTCTGTTTCACAATTCCTTTGGGTGTTAATATTGATGGGTTATTTTTCCTGAACTTCATTCCAACAAGAATTATGGTATTTGAATGGTTTAAGGGAGAATTAATTGCAATGTTGTTTGGAAGGGTCTACTGTTTAAGTATGACAGAAAAAGAGGAAGTGAAGTGCGCAGTGCGGCAGGGAATCAGCTCCTAGATTCAAAATACACAGATTTATTCACTAATTGCAGAAAATTCTTTCCAGGATATTAGAGTCTATATTTTGTAATTTTGTTCTTACTTGATCCTTGGGGGCAAGGATCTCTTTGGGAAGGGGGTATTGTTATGGAAAATATTATAAACAGAAAGTTAGTTACAGTCAGTTAGTTAGTTACTGAGCCTACTATTAGGGGTTAAGTAGAGATATTGGGCTATAAATAAAACGGGGAAGCCTTTGTATGGAGGGTCTTGATTTTGTGATGGATAGTTAGAATATACTCGGTTTCCTCTCCTTTCCTCTCTGTTTTCCTTTCTTTTTCTGAAGTCCCTCTATGTTTCCCTTCCCTTTCCCTCTTTCTCTTCATTTTCTATCTGTTTACGCATCATTTTGCTTGTAATTTTACAGTGTCATTTTGTTTATTTGCTTGCTTTTATGTAGTTCAACTACCAACCCACCATTTTGGATCCCCATACATATTGTGATCCCAGAGAGGCCAACTGAATGTGCAGTGTTCAATGTCATAGCAGGTATATTGATGTCACTGCTTTCTTCACTAACTCTAGGTGTCTTCTTTTTGTTTTTCCTTGTGGTGTTGTTTTGATCTTATTCTTTCCTTGGTTATATGCAAAAGTTATACTGCTTACAAATTATTTTTCCATGTAACCGTTGTTCAAATCATGCTTGTGATAAAATATGTATCGTTTGGAATTTGATGAAATAGAAAGAAGTCAAACTGAGCATAAATAATAAATATAAAAATTTGGAGCTGCAACAAAAAAAAAAGTAATCCGTTGATATATTCCTTCCTTCAAGTATTAGAATGTTTTCTATTACTACTTCATGGGTAATACATCACCCGGGGATGTCATTTGGAGGAGGAACGGTTACAATAATCTATTTTCAAATTTTAAATTGTAATGTATTTATACGTTTTTTATTTTTGTTGAAAACATTGATGCATGTTTCCATCATTGGGACTCTTTCATATATATATATGTATTGTATTTTTCCTAGATATTTGATTGGATGCATGCTATATCTTTTGCAGATTCTCCTCGAGATTCTGTTCAGTTCATTGAATGGTCTCCTATTTGTTGTCCTCGTGCATTATTAATAGCTAATTTCCATGGGAGGGTGACTATTTGGACTCAACCATCTCAAGTAAGGATTGTTAATCTCATTCTTAAGGCTACATAAATGGATGATGCTTTGCAAATTTCCTGTCTTAGTTTTTAAGTTTTATATGGTATCATGTTCTTTGGCATGATTTTTTTTGCGGTAGTAATCATGTTGAACCAATAATTTAATTTATATATAATCTGATCTGATTCCAATTTCTTAAGCTTGCTATTTGCCTGCAAATGTGTGCATATATATTGTTAAATCATATTACTTAATCTGATCCTTGCTTTCATTGGCTGGCTGTATTTTCCAAATATTGATGTTGGAGGACTTAGTACTATGTCTATCTTTTGGTTGACCTTTTGTCCGCATTCTCTCTTTTCTTGCCTTCACCATTCCACAGCTTGACTTCAATTTATGCTTGATATTGATTCTTATCAAGCGGGCTTATTGTCTGTCCATTCAGGGTCCAGCTAATCTTGTGCATGATACTAGCTGCTGGCAGCGTGAGCATGAGTGGCGGCAGGATGTTGCCGTCGTTACAAAGTGGCTATCAGGGATGTCTCCGGTACGCAGTTAACATCTTTTCTCTTGCTTGCCAATCTCATGTTTGAATGTTGTGATGACTCGGGGGCTGTTATCAGGGATTTGGATGGGAGGGGAGGGAAATTTTGAGTTCAATTTAGAAAAATTGTAGAAGTGGGGTTATAAATTTTAATGAAGAGAAGATGGAAGATGGAAGAGTAAGAAAAATTAACTAAGAAATTTTAACCCCACTTTTCCAGTGTTTTTTAAATCCAACTCTTAAAAATTTCCCCTTCCCTCCAAATCCCTTGTGCCAAAAAAGCCCCTCAGAGAAACTATTTCCGTTTGATTATTTCACTTTTGTTTCTTGATCTAAAAAAAAAATATTTGGATGCTGTTGAGTATGGGCCCAAATTCATTTATTTTAGGAGGCAGAAGCCCAATCTGTGAAGGTAGCACTAGCCATGTAATATGGGTGGGGTATTCTTGGGATTTCCTGGTGGATGGTTAGCCAAGAAAAGGGTGTCGACACCCTTAATTGAATTGAAAGATTTAATTTCATTAATTTGGAAACCATAGAGGGCAGCATTGCTACAACCCAGACTTTTGAGTACTAAAATTGAATTATTATAAAACTAGTGAACCAAAAGTTCAATTAAGCCTGTTTTTATTTCAGATTCTGTTTGTTTGACTTAATGTTCTTTTTCAGGATGTATTAATTTTCTTTTTCAGGATGTATTACTAATATGACAATTTCTGCTATTAATTACCTTTTTTCATCTGAAATTAGTTTTGAAATATCAGTACAGGTGGCTTTCATCCAAATCGAGTGTTTCCGCCAATTTGACATCAACGTTTGAGGAAAAATTTCTTTCACAGCAATCTCAAAGTTCAGGTTCTGCTTACGTTTTCATTTCTTTATCCCCTTTTTTCCTGTAATTTTCTTTCCTAGGTTTTACTTGCAATTGAGAGGTGAAATGTGGTATTATATTTTACATATGATATTGCAGAATTTTTTAATAGGTAGTTAAATTGCTGGTAACGCAATATCTGGGAGGAATAACACCTTATATACTCTTGTGTTTTACGCAATGGTGTTTTATTATAGTTTCTCATGATGAAACACGATCATTGACGTAAACACAAATGTTTCATGTTCAGGTTTGCACAAATTGAATAAAAATGAGTAAATCCACTTGAGGCTAGTTTAGGTGGTAAGGGTGGGAGTGGGAGTGGGAGTGGGAGCCAAGTCAAATATTCCAAACCCTTCTATCATAACAAAAAAAGAAAAGGAGTAGAGATTGTTTTCAAATATTGGCAAATAAAAATTTAAGGAAGGTCTTCTTTGATTACATTTGACCCAAAAGATATATATTTATGTGTGAAAAGTATTCATGCATGCATGCAATACTCGTTGATTTTAATTATGGTGGTGACAATCAATATTGATATCGATATCATCAATATAAAATATAAAAACTAGAACAAGCCATACTATTCCTTAGCTGCTAATAGTGCATCGCATTCTTGAGATTCTGCAATAGTGCAATACACAGATCCATATCTAGTTATGATGATGCATGAAACCTTGACACTGTGATCATCTCTTCTTTATATGGTTCTCGTTTTGTTGGTTAATATTGCAGCTCTATGTATTTAATAGCAGTAAACTTCTGTATCTGATGCATAAGTTGCTTTGATTTCAGCTAGATGGCCCTATTTTCTTTGCGTCTGTTCCATTTTCTCATCAGGCTCTGTTCAACTTCATTGGTCCCAGTGGCCTCCTTGTCAGAATGGTGCAGCACCCAAATGGTTTTGCACTAGTAAAGGGCTTTTGGGTTGTGGGCCCAGTGGAATTATGGTTGCTGACGCTATCATAACAGACAGTGGTGCCATGCATGTGGCAGGTGTGCCAACTGTGAACCCATCCACCATTGTTGTCTGGGAGGTTACTCCTGGGCCTGGAAATGGCTTCCAAGTAACTCCAAAGACAAGTACTAGTAATGGTGTTCCGCCTCTTAGCCTACCTAGCTGGGCAGGTTTTGCACCTTTAGCTGCATACTTGTTTAGTTGGCAAGATTATCTGTTATCTGAAGCAAACCAAGGGAAAAAACAAACAGATCAAAGCCTAGTTGATGCTGTGCCACTTCACTGCTCCCCAGTTTCAAATTTTTCTGCATATGTAAGCCCTGAAGCTGCAGCTCAATCTGCTGCAACTACTACATGGGGTTCCGGTGTAACTTCTGTGGCTTTTGATCCAACTCGTGGTGGTTCTGTGATAACTGTAGTGATAGTTGAAGGTATGTTCCTAATTCCTACCTAATTTGTTTTCCTTTCCTTTTTCAAGCACATTCATATTATTTTGGATTCAAGGGATGCCCCGGTGGGGTACCTATTGAGGGAAGGGAGTTGGGGCATGTAGCCCTGGCATAAAGGGGCCTCTGGCACTTAGGGCTGGGGAAGGTGCCATGTTGCTTGAGGGCTGTTGCTGCGGAGAAACAGAAATTCATTTTGTTCCTAAAGCTTGTGCTTCATCAATAATGCTTTATTTCTTCATTGTACTTTTTAATGCTTCATTGCCATCTTTCCATTAATTTCTATAAATGCTGTAATTTACATAAATTTCAGTAATATTCATTTTTACACTTTTGTTAATTGCTCCTTATTTAAAACGACCTGTGGAACTAAGGAGCCAAATTTTTCACAGAAGCTTCATATTTTCTCCATCACCTTCACCATATTGGAGTTTTTATGTTCTTGTTGCTCAAAACAAAACATTTTGAGATAATATGCTCAAACTCTTTTTCACAGTTAATGAAATAAACTTGCCCTTCAGTAGGAGTTGTCCATTTTGATGTCTTAAAAACTTCCAGTACCCTGACTATGGAGTAGACAATCTATGAGGGACGGAAGTAATCTGTTTATTTATTATGGTTTTGCACCATTTTCAAGCAAATCTGATCTCAATCTGGGATCTAAAATGAAAGCCTAAATTGATTTAATTGCCTACGTTTTGAGGAAAAGACTGTAAACCACTTGTTATCATTGGAGTAGTGACAAGATGTTAAAAGACAGGATTTTAAATGCTTAAAACCAAATGATTGATGGAGCAGATAACGTTTATATCATATTCCCTCTTTCTAATAGCGGTGCCTTGAATCTTGCATTTTTCATCCTAGGGCAGGTTAATTTTCAAAATAAGGTCTATTACTAATGTAAAACACATTGGAATTTTGAAGTAATCATACTTGTTTTTCCATTTCTTCGTCTCCATATATTTGTCAGAATATCATGGGATCTCATGCATGGAGTTAGCAAATTGATGTATGGCTTTTTTATGCAGGACAATACATGTCTCCTTACGACCCAGATGAGGGCCCATCAATTACAGGCTGGAGGGTGCAGCGCTGGGAATCTTCTTTTCAGAATGTTGTCCTTCATCCGATATTTGGAAACCCCACCTCCAGTATGGGTGGACAGCCACCTGTGCAAACTGTTTGGCAGTCTAAGGTAGACCTGAGCATACCACCCACAGATGACTTCAAAATTCATCAAGCAGCTGCTGCTGGGCTGACTGGAGTTGTGCAAAAGCCATCAGAGTCTGGTTGCGATAAGTCAAAAAGGGTTGGTTTTGATCCATCTGATCTTCCAAGTGATGTTAGAGCACTTTCTCGAGTTGTTTACTCTGCTCATGGTGGTGAAATTGCCATTGCTTTTCTTCATGGTGGAGTACATATCTTTTCTGGCCCAAATTTTACACCTGTTGACAGTTATCAGATTAATGTTGGATCTGCAATTGCTGCTCCTTCCTTTTCTGCAACAAGCTGCTGTTCAGCTTCCGTTTGGCACGACACTAGCAAGGACTGTACAATATTGAAAATAATCCGGGTTCTTCCTCCCGCTGTTCCAATCAGTCAAGTGAAAGCCAACTCATCATCCTGGGAGCGTGCAATTGCTGAAAGGTGGTTTCCTAAACCCCTTAAAGTATGTACTCTGTTAATTTTTATTTTGAAGTATGCCAGAAATGTATTGCTTATCCCCATCTGTTGTGGTCATTGTTGTTTTTTCCCCAAGCTGCTCAGATACTAGATTTGTCTCATATTTCGAAGATTTGCCTCTGATTGCTAATAATTGTAAGGATAAGCAGGTTTTGGTGGAGCCTTATGGTTGGTGTTGATTGGTGGGATGCTGTGGGCTGCACACAGAGTGCTGCTGAGGATGGTATTGGTAAGTAGTTGCATGCTATTAGAGGATACAAAAGAGATGAGAACAACAGCTGGTTGGCCGACATAATTCTTGTTTTATGATGAAGGACAATATTATTTATTTTATTTAATGTGTATTATGTTAGAAAACGAATGACGTATTTGGTTCTCTGAATTGATGAGTAATTTTTTTTCTTTTGGTTGTGTTTCAGTCTCACTGAACAGCGTTATTGCAGTCTTGGATGCTGATTTTCATTCACTTCCTACTACTCAGCATAGGCAACAGTACGGCCCTGTATGTTCCTTCTGTTGATTGTGTTTCTTCAAAGGCATGTGCACGTCATTCTATGTTGCAACTTTCTTGGCTTAATATATCTGATTTTGTATGATTGCAGAGTTTAGACAGGATAAAATGTAGGCTACTGGAAGGAACAAATGCCCAAGAGGTCAGGGCAATGGTTTTGGATATGCAAGCTAGGTTGTTGTTGGATATGCTCGGGAAAGGAATTGAATCAGCCTTGTTAAATCCTTCTGCTTTAGTGGCTGAACCATGGCAGGCATCTGGCGAGACGTTATCCAATATTGATCCCGAAGCAATGGCTGTTGAGCCTGCTCTAGTTCCAAGTATCCAAGTATGCTACGGTTACATCTATAGATGTGTCCTTTCTTGTTAAGATACAATATGACAGTTCAATGTATAATTCTTTCTGCATACCCATTGTCCTTTGTTCAATCATGGCATGTATAAGTGGTCATACAGTATGTGCATTGGGACATGGGGAGCGGTCATAAACTTGCATAATGCTTGCATATCTGTCTGCATATGCCGATATATTATTAAACAGTATAGCATTACTCCCATGCTCATTTCGAGCTTATTTCCTCTAAGTTTTGAAACATGTATGATTGAATGTATGTTTGTAGTTTGCAGTTTCTGAAGTTTTTACTTTTGTGGCAGGCTTATGTTGATGCAGTTCTTGATCTTGCTTCACATTTTATTACACGTCTGCGGCGATATGCAAGTTTCTGTCGTACATTGGCCAGTCATGCTGTGACTGCAGGCACTGGAAGTAACCGCAGTATGGTTACTAGTCCAACCCAAAGTTCACCAGCTCCAGCAACAAATCAGGGACAAGTTCAGGGTCAGGGTCAGGGTCAGGGTCAGTACTTGATATGCACGGATCTGATTGATTTTTCAGAATTAATATTTGATGCTCTGTTAAATTGTAACTTATTTTATCAAAAAAACCATTTGTTTAAATCCTTGCTAGTACTATAAATGTAGATGTTTGATGCATTTTAGAGAACTATCAATTGGCCTGCCTGAATTGCTTTTACCATATCTCCATGTCATTGTATCAAATTAAAATGAAGTCAATGTTTTCCAGGAGGTCAAAATGGGACCACCAGCTCTACTGGAAGCACGCAGATGCAAGCTTGGCTACAAGGGGCAATTTCAAAGATCGGTAGTAGCACTGATGGAGTGTCCAATCCGCCTCCAAATCCCATTAGCGGTCCTTCATCATTTATGCCCATTAGTATCAATACAGGAACATTTCCTGGAACACCTGCTGTTAGACTTATTGGGGACTGTCATTTCCTACACAGATTGTGCCAACTTTTGCTTTTCTGTTTTTTCTTTCGGAGAACACAGCTTCCCCGCTATATGGGGGCTGCACATAGAACTGCTGATGCACATATGCAGAAACCCCAAGCCAATGGTACTGCTTCTGCCAAGGTAGAGGACATTGCAAAGCCGTTGTCTGGTGTGGTGAGGTCAGATGATAATCAAACAGGTCGTGCCGGTCAGCTGGTGCCTGGGACAAAAGGAGGCGAGGAAGCATCCTCTGGGCGTTCACGATTGGGCACTGGAAATGCTGGTCAAGGATATACATTTGAAGAGGTATGAATAGCTGAGTCCAACTATATTGATTGATTTATTGCATAAATGAGGGTGGAAATGTTGATACATCTTTTACTTTTTGAGGCCATGGCATATGTACTTACATCCAAGCATAGCCAGGGACAACTGGTGTTCTCTGTGCTTGCTTTTATTCAATGAGTACTCCCAGAATAAATGGATACGTGGGGAGAGGGACTCTGATGCAATTTCTAAAAATTAGGACTGACCATACTAATGGATTACATTCTTAAACTGATCTAAATATCAGCATACGATTCAAAGTACAGATAGAATATAAACAGAAATGTAAATATGCCAACAATATCCAAATATCAGCTTAAACTATTCATTTTTCTTAGTGCTCTCATTGCATTGATGCTGCAGGTGAAGGTGCTTTTCTTGATACTTATGGACCTCTGTCGCCGAACTGCTGGTTTGCAACACTCTTTACCAGTTTCTCAAGTGGGAAGCAGTAACATTCAGGTTCGGCTGCATTATATTGATGGGAACTACACTGTTCTGCCAGAGGTTGTGGAAGCATCCCTTGGCCCACATATGCAGGTAAGCTCAATTTTCCCCTTACTTTGTTGTAGCGTTATGTTTATGGGAGACATATTAAACTGGTTAATGTTAGTTTTTATGAATTGGTCACAAATTTATGATGTCCTCAGTAAAGTTTTGAAACTGGTATAATAATATTGTAAAAGTATAAGTAGGATTGGAGGGAGTCTCATTTATTTCCTGTTTGTGATCTTGCCTTTTCATAGTCGTATTTCTGAGTTAATGATACAGAATACTACAAAAGATTATTCGAGAGCATTTTCCCCTTAATTTTTGTGTTAAAATTATTCATAAGCATTTGATAACATTTTTTTGGGATAAATATGGGTATGCAGAACATGCCCCGTCCTAGAGGTGCAGATGCTGCTGGATTACTTCTTCGTGAGTTAGAACTCCACCCTCCAGCAGAAGAGTGGCATAGACGGAATATGTTTGGTGGACCTTGGTCGGATCCAGATGATATGGATTCTGCAAATGAGGCACCTAAACTAGTTGGTTATGAAGATTCACTAGATTTCAGTTCACTGGAGAATTGCGACAATGGATCTCATGGGTTGTGGCCTAGGAAGCGAAGGATGTCCGAACGAGATGCAGCTTTTGGGCTGAACACTTCTGTGGGATTGGGAGCTTATCTTGGTATAATGGGATCTCGAAGAGATGTTGTTACTGCCATGTGGAAGACTGGCCTTGAAGGGGTTTGGTACAAGGTTTGAAAATAAATCTTTTTAATATATTTACATTGTGTTTACTCCATATATACATGTTGTAGAATCTTTAAATGCTTCTTGTTGGGTGATTAGTGATTGGTTTCATTTGTTAGAGACTCTTGAAACAATTTTCAACTAACAAGTCCATTGAATCGGTAGGAAAGTTTTGATTTGTCTCTGAACAGTTTTAGAGGAAACTAATGGTGTAGTCCGTGAAACCTCTCAATTGGGTTCTCCAAAGATAAAGCATCTTAGTTTCAGAGACTTGAAATAATTTTCTCCAATCAAGATGATTCCCTTGGTAGGCAAAATTTCCCTAAATTCTAGATGGGATCCTACGTGGCTGTTAATTCATGACCTAGACTTGCATGGGTGCCATTTTCCCTTAAAATGGTGCCCTTTTTAACAGTCAGTTGGCATTGTGGAAGTTTCCGAAATGGATGTCTGTCTAAAAACTCCATCTGTACTGTCTTCCTCACCCTTTCCCTCCTCCTTACCCACCCCTACCCACCTAAACGTTTCCTTTCCCCTGCCTTTACACTTTTTGTATTGCCCCACAATAGTGTATCATTTTCTTTATATTACCCTACAAATTACTGAAAAGTGCCAATTGAGTCCTGACCCAAATGTTGGTAGGGAATCAGTCATGAATGACTTTTATAAAGCAAAAATTACCGCATGCACTATATGTAATTGAAGATTCTTGTTTATCCTTCTATCCACCTTAGTAGTTTTAATGTCTACCTGCCTGGATAAAGTTCTTATCTTCTGTGCTGTGTCTTGATTTCATGTGGTGCAGTGTATTAGATGTCTGCGACAGACTTCTGCCTTTGCTTCACCTGGTGCTGCCAACCCCCCTAACCAAAATGATCGAGAAATGTGGTGGATCAGTCGCTGGGCCTATGGATGCCCCATGTGTGGTGGAACATGGGTTCGAGTTGTATAGCTGGCTACACGACTATTCTTGTGATATGGGTTTCTGTGTTAACTAAATGCAGGTTTGCGGCATTGCATGCATTTACTGCACAACGTATGCTAAATGCAGATGATTTGCTGACTGCAATTGTACATGAGAAGAGAGTTGTTGAAAATCTTGATACCTGAATTGGATTTCAGTAGCTTTTCTGCTGGTCACCTTGTAGGGTTCTGTTGAATTCAAAGCAATTAATCCTGATCTTAATGTTTTTATTTTGGGAATTATGGCAACATTACCACCAAAGTATTTGGTTTCCATGGTGTTTGAAGGCGCTTCCAGGCAGGTATGTATTATTGACTCATGCACACTCTTTTAGTCCTTAAAATCGCCGAGAGTCCTTATGTTAAGGGTTAACAATTAACTAGTTATCAATATTTAAGGGCATATGGTTTATCATTGTTTGAGTCTTAGTTTCCCTTTATCTTACAGCCAAGAGTTTATATTGTAGAAAACATCTATCTTCACTTTTTCACGTGTATACATTAATAAAATAGTGGAGGGGGGCCGCGGCATGTGTGTTAGCCTTTTGATTGGCCATATTTCTTTTGCTTCTGATTCTTACGCCGTGTATGCCGTTCAAAGAAATTTTCCTCTTTGAATAGTATTTTTACCAGTTTTTTTCCATATATGAAAATTTAATGATTATTGTAGTTTTAGATTCAAATTCCCACTAAATCTCTTGAATGCTGAAACTGCTATATGAATAATTGAATTTCCCAAATTCCTGAGATACTTTCCTTGAGATTTTTCTTTTTAATCACATAAAGCATTTATTATAATTTTATACACATAAAGCCATAACAAGGAAGATATGGGATGGTTTATTCATGTGAAAATTGATGGCTCATGTAAGAACACTTGTTTCTGATTATTTCAGGTATCTTGTCTTCACAAGCAGTATCATTGTTGAAGTGACCGCTGCTGGTGGACCTAAGATCAGGAACCTGTATCAGGCGTCCTTGTTAATCCAGTGACATGAGTTTATAGAAACCTATTGGGTTGGTCTGTGATGTGTAACATATAGATAATAATCACCACTGTAACACTAGTAGGGTAATTGATAGAGTAGATGGGAATATTACAGGCTATTTTTTTTTTTGGTTAACATGTAAACAATGTGTTAATATGATAGCGTAGGTCCTGACAAGGAGACGCAATAGTGAGATATACCTTTAAAAGCCCTTGCTAATAGTTTACTTGACTGCATTAAGTTTGCTTTACCCGTTCATCCTAGCCATACTGTTGTGTTTAATATAAAAAATAAACCATTTGAGATAACTTTATTTGAAATATTGAAAAAAATAAAAGAAAATTAAAGCAGAGGTTACAAGGAGCACAAAAGTGAAAAATGTTGGCCGATGACATCTTTTCTTCCAAATTATGGGTATTCTCTTATTGGAGATTATTTTATTTAAGGTACTATTAGGCACTTCTAAAAAGAATTTGAATATTGGTTTGATAATTATTTTTCAAACATACTTTACCAAAGGGGAAAATAGTTGGAAAGGCAACCTAGAACTTTGGTAAAGAAATTTTTAAAGAGAGGTTAAGTTTACTTACGATATAAGAATAATAGGGTAAAGTTTTTTTTTTTCTTAAATGATATTAATATGGAATAGGGTGAGTTGTAATTTACTCTTAGACGTAAATGTAGGTATCTAGGAGTTAGAATATCTCTTTAAGAGTCACGACTGGAATTATAATAAAATAATATTTTGTAAAGATCAAAAATATTTTAAATAGTTGTATTTCAAATGTTTTTATCACATGAATCTTACACCCGAGGCATCTCTTTCCTGAGCCAATGAATTAAAGAGCCCAACGACATTGGGCGCAATGATTATTAATGTGATATTGCCTTTATATGAAGGGATTGGGCCCGCTTAATTTCCATCTAAATTTAATAAATTTTTACATTCTCTTATGAAAATAGAATATATGTTGCAACCAAACTATATGTATTTATTAAAATTAAATATGCCAAAATATTTAAATCCCATATCAAAATAATACATTTATAATAAAACTAAACTCGTTTTACTAACTTACCTAAGTATGAATAAACTTCTATTTTTAAGTAAATATTTGATTCTCAACTTTTATGAATTATAACATAGCTGGTAGTGCATAGAAAAAAATAATAATTGTACAGGATAAAATGCAATAAATTATAAATAATTTTATTATAAATTAATATAAAAATATATAAAACAAGTCGCATAATAGAAAGTTACTAATCAAGGTAAAAGAAAAAAGAAAAAGAAAACTATCAACTATCAGCCATGCTTGGCCAAACTTTCGTAGCAAATCTTATTCAAACCAAAATACAAACGAGACGGTGCGTTCAATGACTTCGAGTTCCGGATCTCCAATTTCCAGTTTCCCAGAGTCGAGCTGAAGCAGTCGCATAGGAGCAAGAAAAACTCGACCCACGAACTTGAACTGGAACTTCTGTTCCTTCACTTCGAATACGATTCCAATCGAGCAGGGAAGACCGAGAGTGAGATGAGTCAAGGATCTCATTCATTGGCTTTTCGGGTCATGAGGCTGTGCAGGCCTTCTGTCCACGTAGATCCGCCCCTCCTCCTCGACCCCACCGACCTCCTAATCGGCGAGGACCTCTTAGATGACCCCGTCGCCGCCGACAATGTCCCTCGCCTTATTGGTAGCGATGCCCATGTTGCTGATCATGGCACCTCCGATCCCAATTATCGCGGCAGGTTCCTTCTTCATCATTCCTTCGATGCTATGGGACTCTCTGGCCTCCTAGTGCTCCCACAGTCTTTTGGGTATCACATTTCTGTCCCTTACTCTTTGTTAATTTTCAAATTTTTGTTCACTTGATTGATTGGTGAAACAATGAATCTGGGGTGATGCAGAGCCATTTATCTGGGAGAGACTTTCTGTAGTTACGTTAGTATTAACAATAGCTCCAATTTCGAAGTCAGAGACGTTATAATCAAGGTGGGTTATGTTATTTTTATCTACATCACACGTTTATGTGGAAAAAGCTCCAAATCAGTCATGGTTATAATATCATGTTTTATGAATGAAGACTGATATCTGTATTGCTAAATTGAAGTATATAATGGTAACAATGACAAATTCAGCGGAAGATGCTGTTTAACCTTCTAGTTTAGAAGGATTCTATCATTTAAGTTCCCCCGAAAAAAAGAGGTAAAGTTCTCAAGAGAAGTTGGTGTCTTGGTTGATCTAAACATTTTGAAGGGAATAATAATTTTAAAATGTAAGGCAACAGAGGTGAAAGTATGCCCCTTTCAAGAGCATGTCTTCCACCTTTTGTACACTGTAAATGTTTCTTTATTTGTGTTGTACAAGAAGCTGAATAGAAGAATCCTCTGGCTTTATCTTATCTACACTAGTTGAGTTTTTCTTGAACAAATTTATCTTTCTGTTATTCAAAAGCTTAATGATTGCAGGCTGAAATTCAAACAGAGAGGCAGAGAATACTTCTTTTAGATACATCCAAATCACCTGTTGAATCAATACGTTCTGGTGGGCGTTATGATTTTATTGTGGAACATGATGTGAAAGAGCTTGGACCTCACACGTAAGTGGTATCTCACAAGTAACGCTCCCATGTCTCTGTTTACATGCTAGCATGCAACTGCGTGGGACAATGCTTTTTTTTTTTTTTTGGGTTTGTTAATTTGACCATACGCTCATCCTTAGGCTAGTCTGCACTGCATTGTACAATGATGGTGATGGTGAGCGTAAATATTTACCCCAGTTTTTCAAGTTCATTGTCGCTAATCCCCTTTCAGTTAGGACCAAGGTATCACTCTCTTTCCTTGTAAATCCAACTCTGGTAATACTTATGAATGTGAATGAAATTATGTTTACAAGTTAAAGAGTATTTCATATTATTAATTACTATTTGCTTGTTGAAAACTTTTTGCAGGTCCGTGTTGTCAAGGTATGTGAGGGTTTGTATAAATTCATCATGCACTAAAGGTTAGGGTTTCTAGGGTCAATTAAAAAGCAGAGGAAAGAACTGTATATTGAAGGTTTATTGGGCATATACCTGCTTATGGGGAAGACTTGGGTTAAAGCTCAATAGGCTTTTGGGGTCTTGGCTTAAGCTCATGCATATATAAATTCTGTGCACCGCGATGTGACCATCTGTAATTTATATTTCAAAGATGTTTCCCAGGAAACTACTTTTTTGGAAGCTTGTATTGAAAACCATACAAAAGCAAACCTTTTCATGGACCAAGTTGATTTTGAACCTGCCCAGCATTGGAGTGCAACAATACTTAAAGGTGATGAGCACCATTCTGAGAAAGAGCGTTCAGCAAGGTCTGATATGTATATCATTTAGAATTAAGAGTCTAATATTACCAAATTGAAAGAATTGGCTATTAATTTTACACAATGTGTGAATTCGCATTACCAATCATGAGGTAAACCAAATTTGCAGGGAGACATTTAAGCCACCAATACTAATCAGATCTGGTGGTGGAATTCACAATTATCTTTATCAGTTAAAAATGTCTTCACCGGGTTCTGCATCAACCAAAGTTGAGGGAAGTAATGTTCTTGGTAAACTCCAGATAACATGGAGAACAAATATGGGTGAACCTGGTCGCCTACAGACACAGCAGATACTGGGGACTGTATGTGCTTTTTTCCTTCTGTAATGATATTCTATTAATGCATTAGTTATTCAAATTATTTATGCCAACTTGTTCAAAGTTGATGGCTAGACTTCATCGTTTCTGAAGAACATCTCATCTGAATTGTGTGTGTGTTTCATGGGACCCATATGATAAAACCATATGGCAGACAAGCGTTGCATTCAATTTTCTGAATTATGACTGTGTGGTTTTCACATGCACCACTTTTTATATCAAGCACGTAACATATGACTTGCATATGCACTTCAGATGGATGTCTTATTGTCAGGATGTATTTGTTTGCAGCCTATAACAAAGAAGGAGATTGAGTTGCAAATTATGGAGTTGCCGTCTACTGTTAGCCTTCAAAGTCCCTTTGTGGTAATCTGTACTCCACTGGTCTACCCTTTATATTACTTATTATATCCTGTGTTTTATCTGGTACATTTTTTATTCTAATTAGCAGTTATTGGTATTTATTTTAATACTATGATATATTCTCTTAGGGATAGCCTTTTTTCTGGTTTTAATAGTGAGATTGTGCTACTAAAAATAATAAATTTAGAAGCTAAAAAGTTGATTACCTGTTACTTGCAGCTAAAACTGAATCTTACAAACCAGACGGAGAGAGTTCTGGGCCCATTTGAAGTTTCGTTGTCCCAAAATGGTTTGCATGGGGGTAAAGCGGTTATGATTAATGGCCTTCACTCAATGGTAATGCAGTTGTGTGGATTCCATCAACTTCACCATGTGTTCTATCCTGGATTGTCCACATGTACCCATGGTTAAAACTTAAATTTCCATTATGCATATCTTCATTAATATCATTGCAAATATATCATTGCTTACTTCATGAGAAAGCTGTATCTCGTATTGACCTCCAAAATCATGTGGACTCGATGAAAATTTCTGAAAGTTAGTAAATTAGTCAATATAATATGTTGGTTGAAATTAACATCGATTTGCTAATTTGAAGCATATGTACAGATCTTATCACAGGTTGAGGCATCGGGCTCCACAATTTTCCCACTGGTATGTGAAACCTTACCGCTGTGGTCCTCTTAGATCTCTCGGATACCTGTGGTAGTGGATACTTTTGAGCAACTATGCAGCTCTTCCCTAGCTTCTCTTTATAGAACATTAAGTGCAACTTTTTTTCTTATCATTAATTAATACTAAGTTACATAATGATAAGGGCATGTCATCCTAATATTTTTGTTGTGGCTATCATGTTATCCTGATATTATGTCAATAATGACGGCCTATAATAAGCTCATGCACCACCTGTAAATGCAGTTTCCAGTAATGGTTGCATATTAGAATGAGGAATATTAGTTGTTTTATAATATTCACAACTTTGTTACTTATGCAGAATCTCATTGCTACCAAACCTGGAATCCAGAGAATTACAGGCATTACAGTGTTTGACACAAGGGAGAAGAAATCATATGAACCTTTGCCTGATGTAGAGGTTCGTTCTTGTAGGCATTGATTCTATATCTCAAACAACCTAGCAGATGTAGTGCCTTGTTCACAAATTTTCTTTTAGATCTCATTTGATGATATTTACAACTTTGTTACATACGACGTTTTGCAGATTTTTGTGGAAATGGATTGAACTTCGTGGTTAGTACAAACCAACTTGGCCAGAAGAAGCTAAGCTAGCAGTATGTGGAGCCGGCCTATCAATTACAATTAGACTAAACTGATGATAAATAGACATTTAAAGATACCAGAAGTGGGTTTCACTAAAGAGTAATTGGTTTACTTTTCTTTCGTAAAGGTGGTCTACTGAACAAACTCTCAAAAGTTGACCCTTGACACCACCATATTTCCTGAGGATTGATCTGGTTCTGTCCACTAGTCATGATTTTGCATTGTTGATGGGGCTTTAATCAGGTTAACCAAGTACCCACAAAGTCTAGCTCGGTAACTCTGATGCCTCTAGGCTTTAGATTATTAGTTAAACTCCAATGTATCTTGTAGGAGCCCTAAAGTGCTTCTAAAACTTCACAGGTCAAATGCTCTGTAATTTATTGGAGCAGCTGGTGGTTTGTCATTGAAGAGGCACAGAACTCGATTTTGTTGGATAATGTAGCTTTGTTATATTTGAAATTACTTTTCCCTTGGTGGATGTGTACATCTCAATTCTTTTTACGGCTGAGATTGAAGCTTAACTATATTATGGCCAAAACCAAAAAAAAGTTCAACCTTATATATGATGTTTCTTAAGGAATTGGGAAAGTATCGCTAGGTCTATTTGCTATACATCAATGCCGTAGGAATTCATGAAGAGTGATGCTATTTGCAGGCTATATGAAAACAAGTTCTCTTGGAACATTATACATGAGTGGCTTCCTGTTAACCTTGACTATACAACTTACAATGAGCGAGAGGACTGACAAAACAACATCAAGTTCTTTTGTTTTTGGTTACAAATATTTCAGTTCTTTTGTGTTATTATGTGCGTGTTATTCACATCACGTGGACTTGGCAAGCTGTACAGTGTTATATCTTCTGATCACTTTTCTTTGTCAAGTCACATTAACAGGATTCCAATGATTATATCACTTCAGAATTCCAATTTATCTTTTTGTTTTCCAATGTAACTATACTTTTTTAACTCCTAATTTTAAGCGGAAAGAAAATTTTGTATTTTTCTTTTAGTTCAAAACATGCAATGAACTGGAAGAGTGTCCTTCAAATCCATGTTAAGAGTATACTCTTAGGTGATAACTAGGAAAATCACCCATTATGTACACGACGACTCTATAGATTTTTAGAGGGCTGAGTACTGAGTGGAAGTTTCTGCTTGCCTTCATTTTGCTTTTATTATTAGTATTATTAGTTGGTTAATGCACTTTAAGTTAAAAATACAAAATTCAAAGCTGAAATTTTATTATATTCAAGTAGCGAACGATAAAGTCAGATAACATTAAGAAGCATGAATATATACATCTACATTCAGAAAGTAAGACAAATCTCAAGGAAATCAAATCAAATGTCCCAATGGGCATTTTTCCCCGGTTTTTTTCTTTCTTATTCTAAATGGGACCAAAGATAGTAAAATGCAGGTTAAATTAATCAGGCTTGTGAACCCCAAGCAGCCCAATTAGCTTCACTTCCAACACGTGGCATCATAGGGACCCTTGATTGCGAATCAACATTGAAGTTGGCCCCACACATTATCCCTTCACTATCAATCCTAGGCATTGCCTTCATCTTCATTCTAGGATGCTCAAAGCTTCTTAAACCATGCTCACTGTGAAACATGCACCCTACAAAAATTTCACCAAAATTCCAGCATTAAATTTCAGATCAAACACCACAGTTTCATAAGAAACATATAAGAACACACACAGAAATTTGCATACCAGTGGGGAATGGTGCATAAGATTTAGCACAGCTTGCTTTAATTAGATCCAAATCTTCAGAAATAACTACAGAACCATCAGCTGCAAAACCCCAGAAGAGTCCAACCCGTTCATCAGAACCCTGCTCAGCAAAAACAAGAAATTGGAAATTAATATATCAGCACAAGGATCAAAACAAGCTTGCACAGTTCTACAAAATCAGAAGAAGATATCCATGAATTTTTTTCTTTACCAGGGCAACAAAAAGAGCTTTGGCCTTATGATCATAGATCACAAATCCAAAACTGCCTTCAAGCTCTTTCAGAACTTGATCAGCTGGGTATGGACCTCTGTCACGTAATGTCCTATAAGCTTCAATGATGAACATGGCCTCGTTGGTTCCCTTTGATAAGCCATACTGCTTGATGAGGCTGCTCAAATTGTTCAAACTCCCCAAGAAAGTACAGTATATGTCATCCAACCCACAGAACATCCTGCGACAATTTTACATATTCATCAGCTATTGAACTCAGTAATCACTCATAATAATAATAAAAACCTATTCCATGATCTGGTTTTCAATTCACAGATCCATTTAACTTTAACTTCAAATGTACTGAACCCCATAAGTAATTTACCAAATGGGGTTGATTCAAAATCCAAACTTTGATTCATTTAAGTAGGGTCTGATTCAAATGCAGCACATGGGATCAAAGCCCAGAGATCTGACTCGAACATCAAAGACACGGATGATTTAAGAAAAGGGGGCCATTTCAAAACCTTAAAGTAACCTACATTGTCACATACCTGTTTGGAGTGGAAGGGGAATAAGCTAACAAAGCATCAATCCCAAAGCTCATGGAGAAAGCAGAGTTGGGGTTGGAGGAAATGAAACGATTCAAGATTTCATGAGGAAGCTTAGGCTTTGTGGCTGAATTCAAAGAAGCAGGGCTTTCCAGCTCCTGTGGTGGGTTCACCAAACTCTCCTTGAAAATCCCTAACATGCTTGCTTTTACAGCTGGATTAGCTTCTTCTTCTTCAGATGGTACCAACAATCTCGCCCTCTTTTTACCAAAAAAAAGAATACACCTTTAACAAGAAATGCAGCACTATCAGTACACCAATTAACTGCACAAAGACCATGAAATCTCCAAGTGTTCAACAACGCGTGTGCTTGTGTGTGAAATGTGAATGATGCACAATATGAAACATAATGGTTCAAAAATCGAAATGAGAGAGAGAGAGAGAGGAACATACCAGAATGAAAGAGAGAATCAAATAGCAAAGCAAAGAAACGAAGGAATGAAAGTAGGCAGTGAAAACGGAGAATGATGTTAGAAAATGCCGATGGAGAGCTAAATATATAGAGAGGAAGAGGCTCGCGAATGAAGGGATCGTCTCTGACTCAGGGTGCGTTGGCTATTTGGTAATATTTGCTGCGTGTGCGTCGATGTGGCAGGTTTATCCCAAACAAGAACAAAAGACGCGTACTATGTATTACGTATGTGTGTGTGGTCATGTGAGGCTCACGGGATGGGCTGACGTGGAGGTAGTCGGTGCGTGGGGTAACGGGTAAATGGCCGGCCGGTAGGTTAGAATTTAAACATAGAAAATGTGAGAAATACTTAAAATATCCCAACCCTACTTAATTAAAATATAATAATTTATTTAATGATTTATCTAAAAATATTTGCGATGTATTTTATTTTTAAATATATTTAATTTCAAAAAATAAAAATTTATATGAACTAAATTAATATAATTAATATATTTATTTCTTAAAAAATAAAATATAAATTATTTTAAACATGTCATTCACTAATATATCTGTATTTTTCAATCTTGAATTTAGCCATAAAGCAGAAGCTTCCTCATAAAAGTATATTTTGATTAGATAAAATTTTAAAATTATTTTAAATAACATATTTTTTAAAAATATATTTTAATAAGATAGAATTTAACGTAACGATAATCTTAAAAGTGTACCAGTATTTTTCATATAGTGTCTCTTGATCTTATCCACAACACGATTATCTGACTCAGCAAATCGTTCCTCTGTCGGTTTCTTCCGAAAAGCGCGTTCCTCAGATTCTTTTTGTAGTGCTTTTCAGATGTTACCTTTTTTTTGGAAAAAAACGAAAGAAATAAAGCTTTTCTTAATATATGTTATCCAGAAATACTAATTATGAAAATAAAAATTATAATACTAAAATTTGACTCTCTTTTTTGTCTTTATTTATCAAAATTACTCGATTGAGTAGCTATGGACGTTTCAGCCTTCTAATTAACTTAAATGGATAGGAACCTTCAGTAAAGATTTGTGAAGGATAAACGATTTTTTAAAAAGTAAGTATATTTTAAATAAATAGGAAAAATCAGTTTCACATGTGAGATCACATATGGATGATCGTATACAAGATTTTTAATAATTTTTTTCAATCAATTCATATTTTTCACTAATTATTTATTATTCACTTAGTAGTTGTAAAGTACTATTTGTATATGGCCGATTTGATGTTGAGATAAGGTTTTTAATTTCTGAATAATATTAGCCCGGTTCACAGGATGGGTTAGGACTGGGATAACCCCGTCCCGTGTCCCGTCCCGATACAATATATGGGATGCAAAATACGTCCCGTGTCCCGTCCCGTCCTGAATTTGTCCCAGTCCCGATGAGATCGGGACGGATTCTGAAATTCCCGATTTTATTTTATTTTTTTTAAAATATTATAATAAAATCATCTCAATAAATTATTCCATATAAAATATCATAGCAACTTTCTCTAAATACTAATATTCTTCTCTAATAGAAAATAATAACTTACCCATATAAAAAAAATAATAGTAAGAAAGAATAAAAATATCTGTATAAGAATAAAAATATCTATATAAGAGTGAAAAAGATAAGATAATATAATATTTAAAAAAAAAAAATAATTCGGGACGGGACGGGATTCCCGAGGGACGGGCCGAGACCTGTCCAGTCCCGACTCATACCTTTGTCCCGTCCCAAAGGTGTCCCGATCCGGTCCCTTTCGGGACGGGACGGACCTGTCCCGAAATTATCGAGACCGGGTCGGGACAGGATAAAATGGACACTCTAAATAATATAATGTGCTTCCAGATTTGGTCTAATTCATGTCTGAAATGTCCAAAACAATATTTTTTATTTTATTTTTGTATTTTTAAGTTAAAATATTTTTTATTTTATAAGTTGATAATAAGTATATTAATATTATTTTATATTATATACCATCTAAGATAAAAATATATATTAAATATTAAATAAAAAATAAAGATATAAGCTGTCTGAATCTCATGTAGACATTGCAAATGATATGTGCTTGTCATAGTTGACACAATTCTTTCTACTAAAAAAAATCCAATTTCATATGATGACGGTATTGGTTATTGGCCAGAAAAAGAGTGATGAATTGGTTCGTATAGAGCAATATCCATTAAGATGAAGGTTTGATTTTAAATCACTTTGAAATGTCACTGTTATGTAATTTAATTAAGAATAAATTATTGATAAGACACTTTTTAAGTAAAAGTCTTGGGCCTTTAATTCTTTATATTATCCATATGCTTTAAAAAGTCCAAATTGAGGAGACAACATTTGCCACCTGGCACAAATGTTTCCATATAAACGTGGCCATTTTTACGCCGCTTATTCCTCTTTTGACTAATTTGCTCTTTTTAAAATGAAACATTACCAAATTATCCAGTAATTACAGCTCATAATATGAGTTGTGTTTGGAAACATAGCTCTCGTTTACAATAGAGACAAGCCTATATTTACTTATACATAATCATACTTCATGCTATGGTATTTTTCTTCTGGATAATAGAAGGCGCTCACAACATTGCCTCCGAATTTCCTCCCGTTTAGTGCATTTTTTGCAGCCAAACTTCCACTACTATCAGAATATTCTAAGAACACCTGCAACGGAAAACCATTGTGGTCAATATTTCAAACTCTTGAAAAGAAAAGCATCACTACAGTTATTGGAGTTTATCTAACGTTTGGATTGTCTCTGGAGAATTAATTTTATACTGTAAGAGATAAATATGGGAGAGAGTTGTCTCAGCACAAAAATGACTAAAAATAAGTGAAACCAAACGAAGCAATACCACCCTTTAAAGGACCAGATAGCAAGATCCACGTTATTATAAGAGTGTTTAAATAGTTATTATAAAAAAAAATTATAATTAAAAAATTATCAGAAAAATATATTTTATTAAAAAAAAGAGAGAGAAGAGAGGGTATAAAAAAAAGAGTAAAATAATAATAATTGAGTAGTCTATAAACTTTTTACTGTTATAAAAATTAGTTTCAGTAGCTTATCCAAAACCTTAATTTTACACTATAGTTTGGCCCAAAAATCCTTTTGGACAAATATAGCTGTTTGTTTTAAAATTTTCCTAAATCAAAATTTAAACTAAAAACACTTTTAAAACTATAGTTTTCATTTTTTCTAAACAGACCCAATATGAACTAATGAATCCGGAATATTCAAGCCCCAGGAGGTAAAACCGTAAAACCAAGTGCTTGTCAAGGGAACATTAAATCAAATGCGTCAGATTCATTTAAGTACCTTTCCAACACCTGGGGAAGCCTCGCCAATGCCATTTGGACGCGGGATAACAACATTTATCAAGGTCCCTATCCAATCCAACCACGCAAAGGAAAGTATATTAATCAGAATATCAATAAACATGAGACAATATCCACACACTATAATTCAGCCATTTCGCCATACAGCAAAATAAGCATATGGCTCCTTATCGTTATACTTGGTAACCAGGGGGGGAAATGAGCTCTGTTGCTTCAAGGTAATTGAGTCATTAACATCCTTAGTTCACATAACTAAAATGACTCTGACAGAAATTATATTGAAAAGCTATAGGCAATGCAGTCTTCTTTTTTATCTCATGCTTGTTTGGTTTCGAACACTTCCTAAAAGCCAGAGTTGCTCTTGTTTGTTTGGCCAGAAGAGATTTGGACTGTCGTTAGGCAATGTGACAAAAACAGATTTGTGCATCAAATTTTTCCTTGGGTGCTAGCCATCACAAAAAAAATGATTAAATGTCAACAATTTTAAAGGTTGATATCCAAAAAGAGAAGTTTATTTCTTTATTAAAAACAAACTATTCTTTCTGAAATATGATTTGAAAAACTTTCTCCTAACCATGCTAGCAAAATTAGATCCAGCCACAAAGTTGAATATTCTTACTATTTCTCTGCCAGTCACAAACAAATAAAAATTACCACATCATAACTAGAAAAATGTAATCAGACAAACCGTATTTATACATTCCCTGACAATTTAACTATATCCGCCAACCCAACACACAAAACCAGGTTAATATTATGGCATAACATGTACTACTCAACCAGAAAACGTAGTGACAAAACAAGTGTAGACAACATGCATACCAAATTTGCGGCATTCATCCCGCATGTCTTCCAATATTTCTCCATACTCTTCATCATCCCTTAGTTGATCAGCAGTAATGGCCTTTTTCAAGAAAACCAAGCATAGCATTAAATTAAAATCAATTAACTTTGACTATTAACAGCCAAACTTCATAAACAGGAAATAAAAAAAAGGAAAACCTCAAATCTGGTATTTTTGGATAAACAAATTCAGCATACAGCAGAAAGCAAGTTTACCTCAGTCAAGCACAAAACTTTGGTAGCATTTTCATTATGATTGATTGATGCTCTTTCCACTCCTGGAATATTTAGCCCACCAGCTTCCATGGCTATTCTCTGTTAAAATTAAAAATAAACAAAAATTAAGAACACCAATAAGCTAAGAAAAACATATAAAAGCACGTGCACTTGCTTCACCTGAATAGCAATATGCTGTTGTGCCTGTGCAAAGAAATTCTCCTGTTCTGTTTTAGGATGTACACTGCCCAAGAAGACCATTTCAACTACTAATCTTATCAATGGAAACCAATTATAAAAATAATTATAGACCTAACCCTTCAGACATTTTTTTGGGAGGGGGGGTGAGGGAAGTTGACACGCATCAACAGAGATTTGAAATTAGGAACTTGTCCATCATAATGTCAAGATAATCAGCAACACCCCAATAAAAACCAAAAGTATGCCAAAAATACAAGCTATGCCGTGGAACAAAGAATGACAAAAGCATGAAACCAATGGACAGAAACTTGATAGCACAGTAGACTAGTCCACTCTGCATGCTTTCACATTTTAGTTTTAAGAAATGAGAGAGAAGTCAACTACAACTTGTTTACCAAGGAAGTTTATATGCGATGTACAATCATGTTCAACATATTCAAATAAAATTGAGTCAATCCTCAAGACAAAGAAATCCATTCTAGACAGAGAAAAATTAATCACTTAAATACCAAATACTAAAACTAATAGGTTCCATGACAAAGCTTTTAGGTTATGGATTTAGATATTATCATTAGTTTGAGAATTAGGAGTAATCACTGATCTAAAGTATTCAGAAGTCTAGTAACTACACATTTAGCATGAATATGGTTTTCAAATAGACCTCAGTTTCCTATTACATGAGCATTACCCAGCATAAGATTTCTTTAGCTAATAAAAAGGATTTAATGATTAGAGATTTACCATAATCAGGGTCTTCTCTAAGACTCACTTTTCTGTTTAATGGACCATTATTTGATCGTAAGGTTTCTTTAGCTGATAAAATTTGGAACTTCCTTTGATTAGCCACTTATAAAGGAGTTACTGGAAACAAGTATTCAGTCTAATATCAGATAATGAGATCCATCTCCCTTACAACTTCCTTTCCTCTGAGTCTAAATTTCTCACTTCTAACTTCTAACTTCCGGGTGTCCCACATCCATGTTATAGTATTACTTAGTTTGATGACATACAAAAGATAGCGCCAAAATAATCATGCAAGAGTGAAGCTGACAGAGGAAGAAATTAATGTTGACGCTGGCCAACGATGACAGAAGGAAGCTGAAGACCGAATTATTATTCAGATTGATGTATATTGTGTTGATCACAATCCTATTATATATACACATACTATGATCCTAATGCCTGATTTGTAGAGATCTGTACAATGAAAGCAAATCACTCATAATCACTCACAATCATTTAATTCTCCTATAATCCCTCCAGTAATCTTACCATTAAATGCATTGATATCTACACTCCCCTTCAAGTTGGCTCGTATATATTTATCATTCCTAACTTGCCCACAAAGTATTCAAACTTCTCTCTGGATAGGCCTTTAGTAAGAATGTCTGCTGTCTGTTCTTTGGAGGGTACATATCTGAGATCAATTATTTTCCCATCAATTTTTTCCCGAATGAAATGTCTGTCTATTTCAACATGTTTAGTACGATCATGTTGAATTGGATTATGAGAGATATTGATGGCTCCATACTATCTGAGTAGAATTTTATAGGTGAAGTTATGGTCACCCTCAATTCTTCAAGTACTCGTTTAATCCAAACACCTTCGCAGATTCCAAGGGCTATAGCTCTAAATTCTGCTTCTGCACTACTTTTGGCAACTACACTTTGTTTCTTGCTTCTCCAAGTGACAAGGTTGCCCCAAACGAAGGTGGCATACCCTGAAGTTGACCTTCTATCACTCTGGTCTCTTGCCCAATCAGCATCTGTGAATATTCTGACTTGCCTTTCGTTGGTTCGTTGAAACAATAGACCTCGACCTGGTGTGCCCTTCAAGTATCGAAGAATCCTGTAGACTTCATTCAAGTGTCTTTGTTTAGGATTAAGGGAGTGTTGACTTACCACACTTACTGCAAAAGCTATGTCAGGTCGAGTGTGATACAAGTAGATTAAATTTTCTACCATTCGTTGGTATCTTCCTTTGTCAACATCCTTCCCCAGATCCTCATCTTCTTCAATTTTGTTGACCTGTATAGGTGTGTCACTTGGTCTACATCCTAGCATTCCTGTTTCTTTTAGGAGGTCTAAGACATACTTTCTTTGAGATATACTGATTCCTTTTTTTGATCTAGCAACTTCCATCTCTATAAAGTACTTCATTTCCCTGAGATCCTTGACTTGGAACTCTTCATTGAGAACTCCTTTAATCCGACTGATTTCTCCATGGTTGTCTCCAGTGAGGACTATATCATCTACGTATACTGTTAGTACAGTAATCTTTCCACAGTGCTTGAAGAACATAGTGTGATCACTTTGCCCCTGCCTATAGCCCTGATTTTTTAGCACTCCGGAAAAACGTTCAAACCATGCTCTAGGTGACTGTTTAGGCCATATAGAGACTTTTTTAATCTGCATACTTGGCTGTCTTGTTTCCCATAGAAACCTCGTGGAGGTTTCATATAAACCTCTTCCATTAAGAAATGCATTCTTTATATCCATTTGATGTAGTGGCCAGTTGAGATTCACAGCTAGGGAGAGTAAAATTCTGATGGTGTTCAGCTTTGCAACAGGTGCAAAAGTTTCTGTATAGTCTGTACCATATATCTGAGAAAAACCTTTTGCCACTAATCTTGCCTTGTACTTGGATAGAGTGCCGTTAGCTGTGTATTTCGGGGTGAATACCCATTTACATCCTACAGGTTTCTTGCCTTTAGGAAGGTCTACCATCTCCCAAGTTCCATTGTTTTCCAGTGCCTGTATTTCCTCCATGACTACATTCTTCCATTCTGGACTAGATAAAGCCTTGTTGATGTCCATAAGGATTGACCGATCATTAGTCATATGGTCTGATGCATCAGAGTCAACAATCCAACACTGGCCAGAACACCTACCTTTAATGGTGGTTAGGGCTTGGAAAAAATTACCTCGCTGGACAACTGTCGCCACAGGTTGGTTTTTATTCTCTAGAGCGGTTAGCCTGTCTAAGATCATTTTCAGTGCATCATTTTGGTCTGAAAGAGCAGCAACACACTCACTGGTATTGACAGATTCAGCAACATATCCACGGCTCTTCCCTTTCTTTGGTTTCCAGTCCGGTGGCTTGCCATGCAGATCCCAACAGGTATCTTTGGTATGTCCGAGTTTCTTACAATGGTCACAACTTGGACGAGGCTTACCAATCTTAGAATCAATGCTCCGAGCAGCAAGGGCGAACATTTCTGCAGGGGCAGCAGCAGCTAGACGAGGGTTGGATTCACCAATGGGCATAACCAGACGACGAGCTTCTTCATTGCTGACAGTTGGCAATGGAACTTGGGCTAAGATGCGGGCCCGAGTGTCATCATACATTAGGTTGAGTCCTACCAATAGTTCAAATAGCCTGTCCTCCTCCAATTCCTGTTTGCTGGCTTTGGCATCCTCCGTGCAGTGCCAGGTACGCTCCTGGAGAAGATCAAGAAACTTTGATTCTCTTGGTGGAGGCGCCACACCTTGGCCCTAACATCATAGATCATCGCTGCATTTTTCCGGGAGCCGTAGTAGTCCTTCACCGCCTCCCAGATTTTACGAGCAGTTGAAAGAAATAGGAACGGCTTCTTGACAGCAGATATCATAGAGTTGAGCAGCCACGCCGAGACCACCGAGTTCTTCATCTTCCATCGTCTCCACTCCTTGACGTCGGATATGGAAGGGATGGTAAGGTCGCCAGTGACATGGCCAAGTTTATCTCGACCGTCGAGGGCCGATCGCATAGACTGGGCCCACTCTTGATAGTTGTCTCCGGTGAGTTTATCGGGGACGATAAGTACCGTGTGATCACTAGTGATGGGACGGGAGCCATCGCCTTCGACTGCACGATTAGCTTCCATGACTGGGGCCACGAGACGACACCGACAGCAAGGATGAGCTTCAATGCTCTGATACCATGAAGCTGCCAACGGTGATAGAGGAAGAAATTAATGTTGACGCTGGCCAACGATGACAGAAGGAAGCTGAAGACCGAATTATTATTCAGATTGATGTATATTGTGTTGATCACAATCCTATTATATATACCCATACTATGATCCTAATGCCTGATTTGTAGAGATCTGTACAATGAAAGCAAATCACTCATAATCACTCACAATCATTTAATTCTCCTATAATCCCTCCGGTAATCTTACCATTAAATGCATTGATATCTACAAAGAGTATATTAAACAAAATTAGGTAAGAGATGAAGCACAAATAAAACTAATTCCAGAATCATTCAATGAAAAGACCAACCAGACCATGGCACGCCGAACAGTCAGTGTTTTGTCACCCATTTTCAGGCCATTCAGAGAGGCACAAGCAATGTCCGTTACAGCTGGATCCTGCCAGGAATGTAGTCAGAAAATTAATTTAACAAGAAACATATGGGTCGTGTAATTACATCATAAAATGATATAACCATAGCATGAACTATATAAATGCGAAAAAACATATGTTGCAAGAACTAAAACAAAAAGATCCACAGATTTAACTTTTGCATTTTCATCACCTGATAGAAGCAGAAACCATATCCTTTAGAATTTCCAGTGTCTTTATCTCTAACTAGATCGAATGCTCTGAGAGGTCTGCAATAGGTCACAGGCCATCATTATAAGACACAATTTCATGTTTATGTTTGCAAACAAATATATCTTCATATATAATAAAACCAAGGATAAAAATGCATGGTAGCCTTACCCAAAAGCTTGGAGCAATTCTTTTATTTGTTCTTCAGTAAAGCAGTATGGTAGCCCACCAACAAAGATGCGATCAGGTCCCTCAGTTCCGCCAATTGCACTGGCAAAAAAAATCATATATATCAAAAAAATCTGTTCATAAAATAAAAGATAAACAATGATCATCTAACTGCATTTCCTGCATACCCTGCAACAAGCCCAACAGCAGCTAAGTTAAGGTTTGGACTTGGTTGGCTCGGACCTAGAGCAGCAGCTACTGAAGGATTATAGTCTGTAGGCCTGCGAACCCGCACAGCAACTCCCTGAGATATCAAAAGGAGCATTAATCTAACTATCTTGTACAAAAGCTAAAATTCAAGAGATTACAAATATTATAATTCCTAGGTAGCACAGTCAACAAAGGCTCAGAAATAAAATGTTTCAAAAATCAGCCAACATTGTCAGTGTTTAAATTGGAAATACTTACCTCAAATATGATTCCATCTAATGCCATTGCATTGCTAGCTTCTTCAACAGTTCTCATCTCCACAAAGGCAAATTTCTTCTCATGATTAATGTATACATTGACAACAGAATCACCTACAAGTCCAAATATTGAATAAAAAATGTGTAGTTGAAAATATATGTAAATATGCAAGTACATGAATCGCTAACATAATAACCAACAACAACAACAACAAAGCCTTATCCCATTAAATGGGGTCGGCTACATGGATCATACGACGCCATTGTGCTCTATCAAAAACTGAATCCTTGGTTAAGTTATTGACCAGGAGATCCCGCTAACATAATAACCAAGTAAATAAAATTATATGCATATGGACCTGCACCAGCAGAATTCCCTCCAATAGCTACCATAACATCACTGAAGAATGCTGCAACTGCCTGTTTCAAAAATAAAAGAACACCAAAAGTGTGTCAAAAGCATATGTAAACAACTCTTAGATTAGATAAATTGAAATCTAGTTCAGCTGTGTTCATCAAGTAGAGTGCATAAAAGATAATATGGTTAGTCCTCAACTTGAAACGCAAGTTCTATGGACCAAAGGGTTAAATGGCTCGTGTGTTTATAAATGGAACTCAAGAATTGTCAAAAACGCCCCACTATACAGTCCACGGTAGTCAGAGGAGAGAGAAAACAAAGAGTAAAAGAACCTGCTCATTAGTAAAAGGGGGAAGCCCACCAACATAAACTCGTCGTGCATGCCTTGTGGCCTGTAGAGACAATAGGAATTATAACAAATATATATGAGCCTAAACACACTGACACATATATATTTGGAGGTACACAACCTGCTGCATCATAGGTTGAACTGACAACAAGGAAAGAGCTCCAACCTGTGACCAATTTAGAACTGATTACTCTCATTAAGAAGAAGATGAATATACTTTCATGACACATATAATGAACCATCACCTGTGACATCCCAATTGATGGCACATTCTGCAGAGTTACTGGATGAGTGGTCCCCAACATTTGCCCTGCACTATCAACTTTAAGAATACAAAAAAGAGAAAATAAGTTCTACAGTGAAATGTTGCATTATTTGTAGTTTGTCACTATATCAAACAAAGAGGAGGCCTAAAAGCATCAATCTCCTCACAACAAATGAAGCCAAAAGAAAATATATCATACCTAATACATAGCATCAAAATTATAAAAATTCAGAAATGAATTCAATCACTGCAGATGCTGGGATAATATGTCTACCAATTGGCAACTTTTGCTGGTTGAAGGTGAAAGGTCCAGCTACTGAATGCATAGTCCGTCCATTGAATATGCTACAGGGTGTATGCTGATAGCACATGCAGCCCAACATGGCCTTCTTACCCAACCATAAATATTATCCAGAAATACATAACCACACACAACAGCCAAACAACACAAGAATGGTTCTTAGTTTCATGGGTAGATTTTATTTAAAAAAGTAAATATCAACAATAACACTTTGCAACTATTTTTACAAATGCAAATATGAATGATTCACGCAAAATTAAACAAACCAGGAATTCATAACTGGGATGAAATTACAAGATTAGGTACAAACCCGCAGCAGCAGGTGCTCCAGCAACAGATGACGGTGCCATGTCAAAACCACTTATCCTTTTGCTGCAAAGACAGTCAGAACCACCAGAAGCTATATGGGTAAGCGCGACTTTGGAAACAAATTAAAGACAACAGCATATAATTTTTTTCCTAAATTAAAATTAGACTATGTATTTGACACATTGAACAGCAAAACATCAGATCATGTAAACAGCAAGCATCAGATAAATTGATTGAAAATGGGCAAAAAAATAACTTATAAACTAGAAATCAAATTGTCAGGGGCATTATACAACAGTGCTTTTAAAAATTTGCATTATCAAAGGTTGGCACAAACTTCATATCTTGGTTCTCTAAAGGCACCAACCAACATATTCATCTCCTTTCTTTCCATCTCAATTATTCAGAATTTATTATAAGACTGGGTTTAGAATATTATGATATTATAGCCCTCTACTTTTTTTTAATTGATAAAAAAGTAGATTAAAAAAAAACGAGGCAACTTTAATTGCATTGCATAAGGTACATTATGGTCATAATTTAACCAGTTCAAGAATTATATAAAAATAAAAATAAAAAGCTGCAAAAGAGATAACATAAATACTTTTAATAAAAAAAATTAAAAACAATCCAGGGAATTAACTATGAAAGTACCACAAAGTCAATCATTGGCTTCTAATTAACAAACATGAAATGTGATGCGTTTAAAGGCAATTAATAAGGGAATTAACAAGTAACAGCAGTTCAGCTGATAAATCGACAGAAGCAAGAGAATGGAAGAGTCAATTATAGTTGGTTAAAGTAGTTAAGATCCTAACTCACAATGGTAACCTCCAAGTACACTTACAGAATATAACTAAGAGAAAGATAGAGGAAGAAGGTTGTTGGGAGAATAAAGAATTGGCAGGTTAAAGGTATTGTCAGAAGTTCAAATTCTTTGAGTACCAAAATGCCTATTCAATTTGAAAATCACTTATGCTAAATCAATGGGTTTCAAATAAAAAATTTATAGACAGTCATAGTTTTTTTCTTCTTGGTGAAATATAGACAGTCAGGAAGATAGTTCAGATCCCAGGAGAGTAATAGGCACATAAGAAAGTAAAATGCCAGCACCTTTCTGAATGAGGTGGGGATCTGGAGCGAGATCTAGATTCCCTCTTGGATCTGTAACTTGATTGTCTTCCATATCTGTGCCTAATTTCTCCATCTTGAACATGACCTCGATGCCTGAAAAAAGGAATGATGTATTCAATATATGAATGGATGCACAGAGATTATAATAAGAGAGGTGCTAATCTGCGTAGTGTGAAAAGCTTGAGAACAGTGTGACCTGTCATAATCACAGTTCTGATGACGATTATAATTGTCATAACTGTTTTTTCTTCTAAAGCCTCCATTTTCAGAGTCCTTGTGATGGTGTGCATGATAAGTTTTCCTATCTCCATCTCGCTTTCTCACCCTTAGCCTCTCATGATCAGATCCATGAAAATTGGGCTGAGGTAATTTAGAAATTTCAAGTCATTTACCATGAAGTAGTGTACTATGGCTACTACTGCAGATTTATAAAAAAGAATGGAAAGAAGAGGGGGTGAAAGCAGAAAAAACGTCCATCAAAGTGAAATTGCCATTGCCAATAAAGTCACAAACTTGTTACTTGTATTAAAATTTATTGTCAATCCCAGTAAATCTGGCAATGCTCTTGATGTTATAGAAAAGAACAAAACTCAGTCATAAGTAACTCGACTGTAGGTCAAAAACCCTTGAATCCTCTAGCTTCCTCTAGCTCAATCATGACCTGACAAAACATTTTAGGAGCTTATATGTGAGAAGCGTTTACAACATGCCCAATTTTATAACTTGCCCATGCCAGTTAATATTCAAGAGGTAGGAATTAAGGTTGCAGAAGACAGTTAACTACATTGTCCACCACAGTTTCTCAATAGTTAGTTTCACTTTCCATCATCAACTTTGTTTGATTCTTATTCAAAAATAAAATTTCCCTTTTAATGGACAAATACAAACCCAGCGTAACCTTTCTATAGTTAAATCATTGACAGTTTTCATCTGAGGATGCAAAAAAGACATACAATTATAAACATTTTTCATCTTTTATCCGTTTGACATGATTTCTGATCCCCCCTGTTCTCCAACTACCAGTCCCTAGATGTATAATAGTGGGGAAAATATTCTACAGGAAACCATCCACACACGAAATAGTACCACTAAGCTGTAATCATGCACACTAAAGCAAAGCAAAGCAACACAACACAAAAACCATGTATGAGAGAACCAATCCAAGTTGAAACATAATCCACATCAAACCCCTTTAAAGAAAATAAAGTTCGAGATTATGGATTATCGGCCCAGAACAGGCCAGGCAAAAAAGAACACCTTCTTGCGGTAGGCCCTGTCAGGCTTTGACCAAAGAAGATCGCCATTTTTCAAAGAGGTTTGATTTTCAGCGTCAGACATTATAGCTCTCGAATCTGAAACCCTAACGAACCCTAGTCCACTTGTTGATATCAAGAATTAGCAATGAATCAACTTCGCGTCAATCAATCTCACACCCACCAAATTCGTATGGCCTAAATTGTACATCGAGATATTTTTAGACAGATCAGGGGTTATAAATATTTAGACAGATCAGGATATTTGTGTGCGTAGTGCGTAAATTGTACATCGAGATATTTTTAATTTAACTTAGTTTTTGAATTAAAAAAGGGATAAATGTGATTATAAATTTTTAGCAAAACTAATCCATAGGTGCTTAATATTTACTTCAATTTAAAATTAAGTTTTTATAATTTATTTTGTTTAGATTATCCCTTATAATTTAATTCATTATAGAAACTTTGATTTTAATTCATATCATTTCACATTGTTTTATTACCTGTATATTTCTATCAATAAATTTTATGCTTAAATTGAAATACACGGATCAAATGATAAGATGTAATTTAAACAAAATAAATTATAAAGTCTTGATTTAAAATTGAAATAAATTATAAACAATTTCAAATTAATTTTTTAAAATTTTAATACAAACAATACTTCCAAATAGTACCCCTCCTAATTTTAAAATCTGAATCTCATTTCTAATCTCAGAATTCATCATTACAGATTAAACAAGGTCTTAATATTTGATGCATTACCATTTTCTAATATAGATCTTACATCTATAGAGATATAGATATTTAATTATTTATATTATATCTATCTTTTAATATAAGATCCAATTAATTATTTTAGATAAATTAAAAAATTATTTAAATTAATTAATATATTGGTATTGATTTTATAAAGTACTCATCTTCCCTCTCACAATTACTTCTAGAGATCACTCCCTTTTTATTCCTTTCTTTTCTCTCCACAACAAAGTTTAAATACTAAAAAAATATGTAAGCTTTTTAAAAAAACTTTATTTTTATATTTATGGACAAAAATGACTATTTTCTTTAAAATGGATTTTTTAAATTTATGGAAGAAGCTCCAATACAATTCACATGATGATTGTTTGCTTCCCAGCATCATCGTCGTCAGGGTTTTAAAAAAAGAAGGTTTTAATTTAAATTGTGTAAAGTGTCATGTGTGGCAGTGAGAGAGTACGTAGGTGGAAAAACTAACATGCGGTGAAAATTATTTTAGCCGCTTAGCTATAATAAATATAAAAAATATTTTTAAAAAAATTACTCTTAACTAGTCTCAATAATGCTCAAATTTTATCCAATCAAGATAGATATATAAAAAAGACTACATAGGGAAGAATTATAGTAGCATATCAGATTTCCAATGATGTAAAGGATGAGAATTTTTCCACAGTCCTAAGATGTATAATACTCTTTCTATCATAAATATAAAATATAATTAATAAATTAATTTTAATTTTAAATATAATATCTATCTTTTAAATTTATCAATTATTTTTTAAATTTTTTTATTAATATTCTCTCAATAATAATAAGTAAAATAAATAAATAATTATGATACTTTAAAAAATATATATTATAATAATAAATTTAACTAATTTTTTTAATTTAATTAAATTATTTAAATAAATTTTATATTTATGACTGCATGTGTACATCAGCCTATATAGATAATTAAACTTCCACGCATAAAATACACAACGCATGTTTGATTTGCAAAACCATTTATATCACACTAGAGATGATTAATCATGGACTGGCCGATAAGAGCGCATCAGACCACGTAGAAGGTCCATCAATATACTCCCATGATCGTTTCATTTAACTAATTTAATTATAATTAATTATATTAAAAATTAATTAAATTAATTAATATGTTATATTTTATCTAAAATATCATAATTATTTTTTTTAATTTCTCTCTACCCTCTCTCACTTAATTATTATAGAGGAATATATAGATATAATTTAAAAAAAAATTAATAAATATAAAAATATATTTTATATTTAAGACTAAAATTAATTCTATAATTATGTCGTATATATATATATATTAAGTACAAAAAGATTATTAATTACGTAAGATTTCATATTACAATTAGATACTACTCAAAAGCAAACATGCAGTAGAAAACAAACTAATGATACACATAATAAACCAAATGGACGATGCTAAATTGCCAACAACAGTATTGGCAGACTAGTACCAAAACTGAGTCTCTATTGCCAACATTTATAATGCTATGTATCATATATATTCTAGGTAACATACTACGAAATATAACCAAAAAAAATAAGTCAAGATATTATATTCGGTTCACGAAATTACTCGGATGTTCTGCCATCACCCTCTGTGATCACATCATTGAAGGTTCCATTACTTGGAATCATGGGCAAGACATGCTCGTGATGGGGAACTATAACATCTAGAAGATAGGGACCAGGAGTATCCAACATTTTCTGAATTGCTACTCTAAGGTCCTCTTTCTTGATCACTCGAGCTGCTGGTATGCCACAAGCTTCAGCAAACTTCAACATATTTGGGAAGATCTCAGTCTCCTTAGATGGGTTTCCCAGATATGTGTGAGCTCTGTTAGATTTATAAAACCTATCTTCCCACTGAACAACCATACCCAAGTGTTGATTATTCAGCAACAGTATCTTAATAGGGAGATTCTCCACCTTAATAGTGGCAAGTTCCTGAACATTCATTATGAAACTTCCATCACCATCAATGTCCACAACAAGAGTGTTTGGGTTAGCCACAGCAGCCCCAATTGCAGCAGGCAATTCAAAACCCATAGTCCCAAGACCCCCTGATGCTAATCACTGTCTAGGTCTCTTGTATTGGTAAAATTGAGCCGCCCACATCTGGTGTTGTCGTACTCCGGTACTTATAATTGCATCACCATTTGTCAGTTCATCCAATACCTGAATGGCATACTGAGGAGAAATGGCTTGCTCAAATGTCTTGTAACTTAAAGGGAATTTGAGTTTTTGCTCGCTCAGCTCTTCTCTCCAAGCTTGAAAATCAACTTTATTTTTTATTCCTTTGCTCTCAAGTCTCTAGTTAATGGCCTTCAAAGCCAACTTCAAATCTGCACAAACGGACACATAAGGCTGCTTTTTTTACCAATCTCAGCTGAATCAATGTCTACATGAACGATTTTAGCTCGACTAGCAAAGGCTTCAAGCTTTCCTGTCACCCGATCATCAAACCTCACCCCAAATGCAAGCAACAAATCACTTTTATCGATGGCATAATTAGCGTACACTGTCCCATGCATATACACCTAGGCCCATCAAAGTACTAGCAACTGGGATTCCAGTAAGTTGCACAAATCGCCCCAATTCCTCGCTGAGTTCATACATCCACCGCCAACATACGGAACTGGCTTCTTGGAGTCCAATATCAACCTCACAATCTGCTCTAACAGGTTCCAATCCGGCGACTTGGGAAGCCTCGCCGTGTATCCCGGCAGCTTACTCGGTTGGTCCCAGTTAGGAATCGCAAGCTGTTGCTGTATATCTTTTGGCACGTCGATTAATATTGGGCCTGGTCTCCCCGAAGTAGCTAAGAAGAACGCCTCTTTCACAATCCTAGGAATATCGTCTACATCAAGAACAAGATAATTATGCTTAGTAATTGATCTTGTTACCTCAACAATGGGCGTCTCCTGGAACGCATCAGTACCGATCATCCTTCGAGGGACTTGCCCTGTTATGGAGACCAGAGGTACGCTATCAAGCAGCGCATCGGCAAGACCACTGACCAGATTGGTGGCGCCGGGACCCGACGTGGCGATGCAGACGCCAGGAAGGCCGGATGAGCGCGCGTATCCCTCGGCGGCGAAAACACCGCCTTGCTCATGGCGCGGAAGAACGCTACGGATGATATTGGAGCGCGTGAGCGCTTGACGGATCTCCATTGAAGCACCGCCGGGGTAGGCGAAGACATCGGTAACGCCTTGGCGCTCAAGAGCTTCAACGAGGATATCAGCGCCTTTCCTGGGCTCATCAGGGTAAATCGGGAAACGAAAGCTTCCGAGTCGGTGGTGGTGGTGGTGGTGGGGACAGCAGCGGAAGATGCTTGTGCTGGTTTTGGGCTTGGTCCGCTTGGATTGGAGGTGGAGCTGGAGCTGGAGATCAGAATAGCACGTGAATGAATAGGCTTCTTCGAGATTGGAAAAAAGGGGATGGGGAGGTGTTTCGTTGAAGTTGAAGGTGAAGAAGAAGGAGAAGGATATGAGGATGCAGAGAACAAGTTGTTCGGAGCTAGAGTCGCCATTTATCGCTACGCCCAGAAATCGCAGGTTGAACTTGAATATGGAACTCTGATTTACGCCGACCGAGGTGCTTAGGGTCCTTACTCCTTAATTAATTAAAATTCTCAAACAACGGAGGTTAATCCGAGTAAACGACTCGATATCGCTTAAATGAAATATTAAATTTAAACCTTAGCGTATATAAAAAAAATTTATTAGGAGACTCATCTACTATAACTAAGTGCACCACGCGGGTCGAATCTAAATATAATTAAGATAAAACTCCGATGAACTTGATTAATAACTAAAAAAAATTAAAATTCTCAATATTAGGGCTTCATCATCGTTTGTGGTCTATTACAGGAAAATTGGGAAAAGTCAGCCAGTAAAAATTTTATTTGTGATAACTTATAAGAATTAAAGTCAGAGTAATAATAACGATCCTTAATCAGTTGGTGACTACCTCCAGCAGTATCACTTTCTCCTCATTAATTTATAGTAAATTTATATTTATATTGATTTTATCACAGAGACAGTTTATTTTAATTTTTAGAGAAGATCTTATAGAGAATAAAAACTTTTCTGAAAAAATTATAAAAAAAATAATTATAAATAAAATAAGTATTTAGATAGTTATTATCAAAATAACTTTTGTAATTAATAGATTACTAGAAAGAGTATAAGGTGGGAAAAAAATATGTTACTGCAACATCAGTGATGAGGACACCTCCTTAGCCCAGCGATAATGCCGACTACTGACTAGGATGCTGTTGCTCTGACAACAATCAACCCCATTCCTCCTTCCATTCTGTACGCCATCACCCCCCCCCCGACCTCCTCTATTCATCCCACCCTCTACCTCTAGCGAGATCTCAAGGAGCCGACGACGAGAAGAAGAATAAGCGAAAGTAGACAAATCTGGACAGAAGAGAAGAAGACAACGAGATTTGGTGAGACAATGACGATGACAAGAAAGGGACGATGCTGAGACAGTGATGCCGGCGACTAGTGAGTGTCAATAGAGAGGAGGGAGTGTGTCATAAAAAGTATAAGCAAAATGATTATTGAACAACTATAAGTTATTTTTTCCACCTAGAAGCTAATTGTAAAAATTTATTCGAAACTATAGTTTAGTCCATAAACTCTTATGAATATTTAAATGCTGTTTGTTTAACTTTTGGCCCAAATATTCCTTTCCAAACCAAGGTTTTGAAATGAACCAAACACACACATAATAGTTATTCATGTGTTACTTTTTTGAATTGGCACATTTCTTTTTTCTTTCAATTATATGACTATGTCATATTTAAGTATTATCAAACTTAAATAATAATAGCACTTATAAATATGTATTTTTGTATTCAAACATACTAGAATTTAAAACTCTATGCTTAAACAACTATAGTCCCCTTCACTAAGAATAATGATTGTTGATACCAACTGAATTGTTTTTTTAATTAAGCATAGGGTATCAATTGTTATAAGTAGTGACTAATCCCTTCATAGTATAGACATCCTAGAAAAATTTTAGTATTAGTCATAAAACCTTCTCTATATACACTAGGAATCAAACTCATGATTACATGAGTAAGAAAGTCTTCCTCATATTGCTTTCTTTTTATAAAGAAATTTATGGAAAGGGGTTGAGCTCATCAACGATCTAAGGGTAGGGCGAAATCTTCCTTCCTCCTAAACGATACCAATGTCGGGCAGGGCGAGCCGTCTATTACCCTCAGGCGTAAACCTAGGCACCCAGAAGCTAAGATGCCTCCCTAAGCTTCGCGACTGAAATTACAACAAAGTATACTTTCTAGGGATCAAACATGCTCCAAATGGTCGCATGTCTCACCCATTCGCTAGCTGAACCCACGGACGATATCATTGAGAAATAGGAATCCATGTTATCAAAAGATTTCCTACGATTCTTTCTAGTATGGAATGAATCAATCATCCATTTTGGTATCCTATTAAACAAAAATAGTGATATTGTTCCTCCATTGATCAAAAGTTTTATTTTTTGGGAAGTATCATGGTCATCCAATGAGAAGGGTTTCCATTTTTTCAAATGAATAATTTGAAGACCTATTGATTCTAACAACTGATTGTAGAGTTGATTATTCGGACCTTTCAATTCATAGATGTGGATCTCAGACCTATGAACGGGGATACTCCAAAAACTCAGAGAAAAAAAAGAAGTGAGTTAGATTCGTGCTAAGCTTTGTTTTCAATATGTATTGCCTAAGCGACTCAGTATCGCTTAAGCGAGGTCTTGAGTTCGAGCCTTGGCGTATGCAGAAAATATTCGTTGGGAGACTCACCCACTATAGCCAGGTGCGCGATGCGGGTCAGATCCAGATGTAGTCGGGATAAAGCTCAGGTGAACCAGGTGGGCAACTAAAAAAAATAGGGAAAATACCAAAATAAGACCATTTAAAATTCAAAAGGACAAAAAGGGCCCATGAATTTTTAAAAAGACAGATTGGGCAAGAGGCCCAATCTGTCATTTCCAAATTATTGTGCACAGTTACAAATACCATTAGCAGAGTTGCAAATACCATTATAGAAATTCAAATAAAATTAAAAGAGTTATAAATACCATTGAAAAAGTTACAAATATCATTACAAGAGTTGCAAATACTATTGACAGAGTTGTAAAAAATATAATTTTATTTTTTATTTACAACTCTGCCAATGGTATTTGCAACTATGCACAGTAATTTGGAAATGAAAGATTGGACCTTCTTCCCAATCTGTCTTTTTTCAAATTCATGGACCTTTTTTATCCTTTTAAATTTTAAATAGTCTTTTTTTGGCATTTTCCCAAAAAAATATGTATTGCCCAACCTGGCCTTGCGAAACTGGGCACAAGGCCTGCCAAGTACTAGACACGAACAAAATTTATAAAGGTCCATGAATAATGGGCCATGGGCAACCCACGGTCTAAACTGTAATCCAATACTGTAGGTTGCAGAACCATATTTTAGGCCTAAGAAGACTATCCCCCTTAGGCTCGGGCTTTACAGGGAATCCAAAAATAAGTTAATTTCTCTGACGAATCACTTGACTAATTTAATTATATTAAAAAATAAATTAAATTAAATAATTATAATAAATATGATATAATATTCTTTAAATATTTATATATATAATATTATATTAATTTTTTGTTCTTTTTATAAGTTACAAATAAATAAAAAATAAAATAGCATATGGTATCCAAATATTATTTATCAAGTGTATTTAATATCTTAATATTATTTGTATTATAATTTTATTTTCCATGTTTTTTACTTTTTTTTTATTAAGTAGGTATTCTGTTGTTAAAGATAATCCTATTCAAATTTTAATTTTTGACATTACAATAAACTAACACTTTTTACTATATTAAACTCTGGTTACTTTACCTCAATGTTCTAAATTTGGTTGAATTTTACCAGCAGAATCCAAACGGTCTGTTTGATTCCTGCCAAACCCATCGTCTCCTTCCTTTAATGGAACAGAAATCGCCAAATTGAATGGATAATGTCGTTTATTTAATTGTTTTTGGACAATTAAATTGATAAATACCTAGTACTGTTCAAATGTCCTCTGTTTCTTGTGTCGTTTTCCCCCCTTTTTTTATTCTTTAATTACTATATATTCAAACCGTTTTGTAAGTTGGCCTGCATTGATTAAGTTTTTTAATATCATATGAGTGAGGCAAAACAAAAGGAAATAAACGAAAATTATTTTAAAAAATAAGCAAGAGATAAGTAGCACGTGTAATTAGTTTAAAAGGTTATTTTCAATGAATATGTACACATCATCCTGATTGTGTTCATATTGTGGAACCCTTATTGATTGGTCTTCATATTAAAATTAAAACATATAAATACGTGGCTATAAATTTATACTCCTGCATTCTTTAATATTTTTATAAAAATTAATTAATTTTTTTAAATAGATTAAAAAAATTAAATAAGTTAATTAATTAATGATCAAATTTAATTTCTCAAGATAAATTTATATTATATATTTTTTAATTTATCTAAATTAGTTAACTAATTTTTAAATTGGTTATAATTAATTAATTTATTTAATTTATTAAAAAATTAATTAACTTTTATACTAAAAGAGATTTATAATTTTGAAGCAATTCAACTGTTTAATGTTTTGTGGGTTTAAATAAGTTATTCTATCTTCTCTCTTTTTCAAATAAAAAGTATCAAGACAAGTTTTTAATTGAAAGCAAGTTGGGAACATCGGTCTTTTCCCAGATTTAGTTATGTTACACGTAATTCTCTTGTTAGTGTGTATTATAATTTTTAATTTGTTTATGGTGGAAAATATTTTTTCTGACATAATTAATTAATTTGTTCAATAAAAATTAAATTCTATTGTAAGATTGTAAATTCGGGAGTGTTTGCACATCTATGTAGGTTTGTTCAGCAAGGTCCCGTACCGGGTTTCTCGTCTTGGTACCCAAGATGAAGGGACGGATTCATCCTGTCTCGTTAAGGGTCGGGATAAAAAAAAAAGAGGATAGGTACATATATATTTCGGGATGGGACAGGTCTCGGCATGACCCTCAGGTGATCCCGTCCCATTCCGATATATATATATATATATTTTCCTAAACCCTCATTTTAATTTTCATTCATTCATCGCTTTAACCTTCAGTCGACACTTTGCATTTCCCAAACCCACTTCACTTTGCATTTTAGATTTTCTTTCAGTCCCCGACACGCCAGTGGGCGTTACTCCTCCTCCATCCCTAGCACTCTTCCTTTCTCTCCCCAGTCGGTCTCTCGCCAAGTCGCCGATCGTCATCTCTCCTCCTCCATCACTCCTCCTCAGTCGTTGTCGGTGGGTCGGTCTCCTCGTCGTCGTTCTGCTCAATACATCGTTGTTGTGCGCCTCAGAGGCTCAAACCATCTCTTTCGTTCAAGGTAAGTGAGCTTCCTTCTTGATTTTAATTTATTGAGTTGCTGTGGCATGTAGAGATGAGTTTAATTGTGATGTGGAGATGATTTAGGTTTTACATTTTTTAGGGGTGAGGGTTTGGGTTCTTTAATAGCTGGTTTAGATTGTAATTGTCCTTTGGAGATAATTGTCTTTGTGATTGTTCCTTAAAACCGTTATGTCTATGATCTTGTCTTCGTTTCTTGGTGATAAATACCCTGTACAAGTTTTGCTATCCATTCTCCCTATTGTGCTTGGTTGTTCTCTAGTTGCTGTTAGTCTATTACTGATGTATTCTCTCAATTACTCATTTTGTAATGGTTTAATACCCTCCATAACTGAAATTTATTTGATGGTGTGAAGCACAATAACAAGAGTGCTGAAGTAACTAATGAGGAAGAGTAAAGCGTGCACTTTTAGAAGAAACTATTAGGATTTCTGGGATAGCTTGGAATATCTTCTTGGATTATTTGTTAGTATTTTGTGTTTAATTTAACTTTTCACTAGTATGCTTTTGCTGAGTTTTTGCTCGTTTCTGTGGAAGACCCTTATAGGAAAGTTGTAGCTTTTTTTTATTCTGTTAGTGACTGCATTAAGGAGCAAAATGGTTATCATTCCAATCCTAGCATATTTTTGGGTTTAAATAAGCAGAAACCTTGATTTTCATTGAAACAAGTGACCAACGAATTAGAATGTGTTTTTGGTTACATGCTAATATGTAATGTATTTGGGATTCTCATACTTTCATTTAATGGTTTAAGATGTCAGTGAAGGAAAAGAAAATGTAGTACTTTTCTTCTGATGAGAACTGTAATATTGGTGGTTTGATTCACAAAAGCCAGATTTTGTAAAATTGTTTGATAAAAAAGAAACACAGAGCCAAGAACATCTAATACTAATACTAGTGGTTTGTCCTATTTGAGGCCTGAACATCAATGCTTGTCATTAACTCTTTTTAATCCATGATACTCAACATGGGACTCGACTCCCACAAAGCCACACTAACTTATTCTGTACCAATTGCATTCTGGATCCTATGCATGCACACACATATATATATATTTCTCTTCCTTAGGTTAATGAGTGATACAAATTTGTTCCTATCTTATAGGAGGATGACAACTATACCAACTGCTCAAGAGAACTTAGAACAGAGTATCTACTGCATTAAGTGAAGTGGAAGAATTGAAGAAGTAACAAGCCTGTAGTTTTTGCCTATTTGTTTCTTTCTTTCTTTCCTTGTTTTATGCCTTACAATGTTTTCATGTTTTGTTTCCCTAGGTAAATTGTTATTTTAATTTTATATCAGGAAGTAATAGTAATATTTAGAAGAAGAAGTTGTAGTATTTTATGTATAATAATTTATAAAATTATTTTTTATATATTTTTTTAAAAAGGGGGTGGATGTCCCGAAATCGTCCCGGTCCTTTTCGGAATCGGGACATCTTCAGGACGGGACGAGACACGGGATAAGATTATTTCGGTTCTGACCTGTACCGTCCACCCCTACATCTGTGCATGCATGGAAGAGAAGAGTGACGCATCTGCCAAACAAGACTGTTAAAATTAGTCCCATCTCAATCATTATTAGAATCCAATACTCACGAAGTTGCTTAAAAACAGCCCTTTAAAATAAATTAGTTGTTTGATAAAAAAAAACTCTTATTTTCTTTTGTAATTAAGATTATTTCTTTTTCCTAAATTGATCTTTAAAACATATACTTAAAATTCTTTTAACAAAATCCAAGATCAATAATCTTTTTTTAAGAACTATATGATATATTATTGAACTATGTTTCTGGTCCAAGTTTAAATATTATTGAACCTAAATGATGAGAATGTCTTACTTTTAAAATATCTCAAAAAATTATATTTAATATATATAAAAAAAACCGTAGACTAATTATACATATATAGCACATAAACTTGCCAACCTATGGTGCGTAGATAACAACGTAAAAAAAAAAGTTGAATATGTATACTAAATAATAAATAATTTCATATGCATATCAAACATATATTTTTATAGCCTAATTCTATTTAAATTCCAATTCCAATTCTACTTTCAATTTCTATTCCAATTCCTTTAAAAATCTTCCTTCGTATCAAACAATGCATAAGCTTTATCTTATCTTTATTTAATCTTGAAAGCAAGAGCATTATCCTAGGCTTTTTATATTGTCAACATTATATTATGCCTTGCCAAATTTAGAAAGTCCTTCTTAAAGTAATAATTATTTAACTAACTTAATTATATTAAAAAATAATTAAGTTAATTAATTATTATAAATATGATGTTTTTTTTAAATCTTCATATTACAGTATTTGATTGTGTTTATTGTTTTTGGAATTTCCTTAATTACAAAGTGTACCTAATGATCTTATATACATACGATATTATGATATTGGTTTATAGATTTTTTCTAAAACTAATTTTTTTACGGATTCAAAATGATTTTTTTTACCGTGACGCTAGTTTATAGATTTAAAATGGATTTTAAATGTGTGGAATTATATATTTTTTATAAATTAGTAAAATTTTCATGTGTGCAGCATTAATAAAATTCTCCATTATAACAGGCTCAACTCTCTTTATAAGATACATGAGTATATTATTAAATGATTAGTTTTATATTATGAACAATTCTTTAATTAATCTTTATATTAATATTAACATTAAGGACAAAAGTGTAAGGTATGGAAATCTTCATACTCTATACTCTTTTTTTTTACATAAATTTTTAAAATTGGTTAGACTCACTTATGATCTAAAGATAAGGCGGAGTATCTATTCTTTCTAAGCGATATTAATATCGAATAGGGCAAACTGTCTATTATCTTCAGACATAAACCTATACACCTAAAAATTATAATACCTTCTTAAATATCACAACTAAAATCATAATAAAATAATATTTTTTATAAATTAAATATATTTTAAATAATAACAGTTGTATATTTTTTAATTTTACTAATTAAACCCACAGCTATATTCTATATATACATACACCCATAGAGGATAGGGCCTCACGAGATGACGAGACGGCAAAATTGACCGAGGAGAAAAAGCTTTTTTGAGGCCCCGGTATTCACAAAATTAATGGTGTGCGGGAAAAAAAATAAAGAAGTATCCTTGTAAAATAGAATTCAATTATATCTTCTCACGTCATTCTCCCACAGATCATGTAGTATAACTGCATATCTACCCATGGTATATTTTCACGTGCTTTTCATGACCTGGCCTCATCTCTCAGACTTATGGCTAGCTGAATTGGCATGAAAAGTAGGATGTAGAAAACTTAATTTTTGTTTTTTATTACAGTCAATATAAACTCAAACTCACACACAAATATATCAATGTTGGGCACTTAGAAACTTAATTTATGTTTTTTTAGCTGAATGGTATATTCTGCAATGCGAAGAAGCTGGTCACTGAGAAACTCCTCCTATCTTTAATATATATAGGGTATTTAACTAATTAAATTAAAAAATTAATTAAATTAATATAATATATTTTCTAAAATATTTTAAGTATCTCTTTAATTTTCCTCCCTCTCTTACTTAATTATTGTGAAAGGAATTTTAATATAGATAATTTAAAAAAATATTGATAAATATAGGATATATGTCTTATATTTAGAATTAAGATCAACCCCTCAATTATATCATATATTAAAGATCAAATGAGTATAATAGGATCCAGATGGCTAATTTGGGTTAGCTACCCTTAATTAGGCCGGACAATACTTAAATCTAACATAATCAAATAGTCATATAAAAAAATAAATTAAATAAATCATTTTAAAATATTTATATTTATCGTTTTTATCTAAATTAATTTGTTTAACTTATATATTGATATATAATATAACGATACTTAACATAGACTATGATTAAGTTATTTATTTAATTTTTTTAATAATTCTATATTAATTAATGGGTCTTATATTAAATAATTGAGTAATATATATTCTTCTTATCATAAATATAAGAGCTAATTTATCTTTTTAAAGAGATTGATAAAGTTAAATAAATTAATTAATTATAATCAAATCTAACATATCAATATGAATTTATATTATATACTTTTTAATCTACCCAACTTAATCCATTAACTTATATATTAATTATAATTAACTGATTTATTTGGCTTTTTAATATATCCAAAAAAATTAACTAACTCTTATATTTAAAACTAAGGGTGTGTATAAAGCTAGCCGCCTAGTGTGTCTAACCCAGCTCATGATAAAAAGGCCCTACACTGCCCGAAAAATGTAAGGTCATGCCAGGCAGCGAGCTACAAAATATAACATATTCTTTCCTTAGGCTGGGTACTAGGTAAGGGGCTACTCTACCCAGTCATGCCTAAGTATACCCCTTCTTTTACTTTTTTACTTCTTACTCTGGATGCTACACTTAAAAATGAAAATATGATGGCTACTTGTAACTAAATTGTCATTTTATAAATATGAGTAGTCAAATAGGTAAGTTACAGATTTTTTTCTTTTTTAACTTTGCTAACTATCATATGATTACATTGTAAATTATAATTTTTTTTTTATTTTTTTCATATGTTTTATCCTTGTCAACTTTAGGGAGAATGATGCAAAGTTACAAACTAATTAAACTTTAAGGTTATTTTATATATACAATAAATTTTAAAATTTTAATTATTTTTTATTGCCTTATTCTTAGTGGATTATTGATATTATTTAATTCTTAAAAATATATAAGTATGATATTATTTTAGAAATTTATAATTATATATTTTTGTACTATAATATGAACAAGACATCACCACTTAGATATAGAAACTCGCATTATCCACTCTGTTCATACTTACCCCAAAATAATTAAGGCTTTTATCAAATAGAAATCTAGTATCAAACTATAAAATATAACTCTTTTTTTTTTGTTGGACACTGAGTAAAAACTATCCTATCCACTCCTGCCATGCACAACTATAAATAGGAGAATATATATATAAAAATAGGGCCACGAGTAGGGATGAAAATAGGTCAGGTCAGACCAAGTCTGTTAAGTGACAATTTAGCCTGTGCCTGGCCTGTAACTTGTTGTAGGCTAATTTTTAGCCTAAATATAGCTTGAAACCTATTAAAAATCCTGTTTTATTAAAATTCTTTGTCTAATTATTATAAAAAATAAAAATAAAATTTACAACAATATGTATTAGCCTCATGGTTTGATTGTTGTATTATATTTAATAAGTAGTAGGTTCGACACCTACCTATTATACTTTCATGCTAAATATATTTTGAATAATAGGCATAAACTGCTTGATAGACCTAACAGATTTCTTAACGAGCCTAAATTTAGATTTATAAAGAAAATATATTTTTATATAAATTTTAATCTATATATTTTTTATAATAAATTAAGTTAAATTAGAGATATATGACAGGCCGCCTGATATATTTCTATATATAGCCACGAGGACAAGTCATCAATTTTGAAAACGAGGACCCTACGCCCTAGCCCGTAACAAATCTCAGTACCGTACGGAGTTACAGGTTCTTCCGGTAACGCATGCCCTATAAATAGACTCCAATCCCGCCTCTCTTCTCTTCCATAATAATTGCCCGCGTCAAGAATTTTCAGGTCTATCGACTTTCTCTTTCTCTCTAGAATCTTCATCCATTTCTCTCTCGTTCTCGCCGCCGATCTTTCTCCCTTTCTCCTTCGGTCTGTGTATGGCAGTTACTCTGTTATCGAATGAGGTTTTGGATTTGTGTCTTGGCAAGCCTGCGCTTAGATCGCTCTCTGTCACCGACGCCGTCGCCGACGCCGTCGCCGACGCGCTCTGCGTTTTGAAGAGGCTTGGCGATAGCTGCGTCAGCGTCTGGAGCTGTCACCACTCGTCGGAGTCCGTTGAGTCAACGAATCGGAACGTAGGAGGAGGAGGAGGAGGAGCGGAGGAGGATTGCCGATGTATCGGTAAGGTTTGCATGGTGGATATCATCTGCTTCATTTGTCAACCCGAGAATCTTTTGGCCCCTGCCCAGGCTCTTCAGTCTCCCATCTCTGTTCTGATCCCGAAGACTTCGAGGCTTGTTACGCATTTGGAACCCAATGCCAGGTTTGTTCCGATTACGATTTGATGTTTTTAATCTTTCCATTTTGATTATAAAGAAGTTCCGCGGGTTTTCTTGAATTTGATAAATATTTGTTTGTTTAGTCAATTTTTTTAAGCGAGGAGAGATTCAATTCACGAATCTGAAATTCATAACTCAAATCGTTTCGCGCGAATGCTTTTGCATAATGATTGCTTTATCAAGAATCACTGCTTTCTAGTTTAGGGGGAAAAAGAGGGATAGAAATTTAGGCGAGGGAAAACCTGCTTCTGGATATAAATTTCGCTGCTAGGTTCCACCGTACCTCAGGGCTCAGGCTCAGAACACTCTTTATTTCAATCGAAGAAAGAACTGCATTCAGCTCAATTTCTTTACCGGAGAATTAAATATTAAATAACATTGAAAGCAAAGTCACTTTCTATAAGATTCCCTGAATATAATATCAGGGATATGTGGCTCTTGTCTTGTGGTCCTGAATTTATATGGTTTTGAATTTGATTGAAAAATTTTAGAATGTCAATTTCTGATTAATTGAACGAAATCTGGAGGGGTTTTGATTTTTGATTCCCAATACGGAATTTGAGGAACATTGATTGCATTACAGATTTACGGTCTCCTTCTCTCTTTTATGTCTGTAACTGTGTATTCTGTATATGATTATGTTAGGGACAAATCAATCTTCCCGTGATTATTTGCAGGTTACTGGATGCCATAGATCTTATGCTTGAAGGGGCACAGAACCTGGTCATACCAATTCCGGAGTCTAAACCCCGAAAGAAGAATCTTCTGGAAAAGAAATCGTCGTTGGACTCTACCTTACACAACATTGATCGCAGGTACTGCTGGCTCACCCAAGAGGACGTGATTCGCTACCTCCTTAACTTCATTGGTCTGTTTTCTCCTACACACAGCGAACCAATCAACTCCCTCGGCGTAATAGACAGCATAAACCTGCTCACTGTAAATTACGACGATCCTGCATCCTCTGCTTTAAACCTCATCAAAGAGTCCCTCATTCATCAGAGCTCAGTGGCCAATGTTAATCCAGACGGCCAGTTTATTGGTGAGATCTCACCCTATCACCTGAATTCCTGCGATGAGAGTGCGGCGGCGGCAATAGCCACGCTCTCTGCCGGCGATCTGATGGCCTATATCAACTGTGGTGGCCCACCGGAGGACCTGGTGCAACTGGTGAAAGAGAGGCTGGAAGAGCAGAATCTTGTGGGTGCTTTGGAGTTGATGGAGGAAGAATCAGGGCTGTCTCTGACTTCTTGGTCATCATTTACATCAACTTCTTCTGATGAAGATGGTTGGAGCTCAGGGAAGAACGGGAAGCATGGAGGGTACTCTGCTAGGGTGATGAGGAGGCCGGAGGCCATCGTTTGTTACCCATGGAGCTCGTTGGTGGCTGTGATGATCCAGGCGCTTGCTCACCGTGTAAGCTACGTGTGGGTTGTTGAAGAAGATGGAAGCTTATCTGGGATTGTCACGTTTTCAGGCGTGTTGAAAGTTTTCAGAGAACACTTCAAAGTCATGGGATAGATAACAAGGAGAAAAGACAAAAGAGTGAAGATCAGCGCGAGCAAAACAAGCACTCAACAATCAAACTTCTCCTTGATCTCTTTCTTATTCAGTTGAGATAATTATATCAGTGTGATTAAAAAACTGTTATGTATATCCACTACTTGCCTTTCTTGGGTGATAGATTTAGGTCAGGATTGTGAAACTAAAAATAGAAATGTCAGAAAAAGATTTGAAAAGCCATAAGCTTTGGACTTAAAAAAACCAAATGTTGACATATATGTAACGGAGCTTAATACGTGAACGAAATTTCTGATGTACTATGAAACTCTTAAACAAGTTGTCTAACATACAATACAATGTAATCATAAATTGTTTTATCAGATGCAACGAGGCTTGACGAGCAAATGTATATGCAAAAGTTGAACGGTGGCAAAATCACTGAGTTAGAGATAACAAATGCGTCAACGCGCACAGTATAGCGCAGACAAAAAGAAAATGGTATCGCGGAGTAGATGCTTCTCTGGTCCCTTTCTTTCTCAATTGACTTAGCGACAGAATATTGTAGAGAGCTTAGTTATCTCAACAGGCCTAGAAGTCTCTATACTTCGTCCCGTGCTCTCTTGGAAGCCATGAATCCAGCCACTTGACCAACAATGAGCAAATATCTATGCTGCATTGTCTTCTTTCGCAAATGATATTTCTTATGCAAGCAATTGATTATAAGATCTTATCCCTCAGTTTTACGATTGTGAAGTTAATTAGTTCATTTAATATCAAACTGAGACTTGTTTCTAGCTTGGACGAATTTTCAGCCAACGTGTTCAACTAGTTTCGGAGCAACAGGAAGTTTATAATTTGCCGTGCTCATATTTTTGGTAAGATATACTGACATTTAACTAAATTCATCATCAACATAAAGTGGTTTCATAATATGGTGATGTTTGAAAACTAAATTAATCATTAATTAACCACTTGAAGCTAACTTATGTGATAAAGGTGATGTGCAGATTTTCGCTTCAAAATAAAAGTTGTCGTTTTTTTTTGGTACATAAAATTTGTCAATTTGAAGCGAAGATTCGTGGAGATGATAGCTTTATGAAATGGCTCCACATTTAAAAATATTTATTGAACTTTACAAGGCAAAACCTTAAAAATCAGCATTTGAAGGCGTTCGTGCATGTGAACTTAGGCCTACTATGAAACATTTGGGCTAAACAACGGCCGTCCATGTTTTCATAAATGGGCTGTAGGCCCAAATTTTGATTTATAGTTCAACTTTGTTGCCTGAGAAGCATATGATATGTTTGTTTAGCCCACATTTAGTATGTAGAATAGGTTACCTCTGATAAAAAAAAAAAAATTTAAGCTAAGTCTGTTGGAGATGAATAAAACTTCTGTTACATTTTTTTTTAGTTTTGAAAAAATAATAATCTAACTTAACCACTGCTAATTACTGTCCTATACATTTTTCTTTGTTATCTTCATAATCCCTCATAAGTTATAGTTGTTCCCATCTAAAATTAACAGTCTTAATTTCACTATAGACATTAGTAAAACTCAATTACCCACATACTTAAGTAACTAATTAAACTGAAGTAAATCGTGTATCTGGCTCAATAATTATTTAATCACACAGTTCAATATTGGGTTTTAAATTAACATCCCAATAGACCATAATTTTTTTTAATATAGGACCATAAATTTGTTTTTGATTCAAAAAATAAAAAAAAATCGATACATATAAATAGAGTTGAAAATTTTAATGGCCTATAAAAGTGATGGTGGTAGGTGTTGAGGATTTAAGGCGGTGAGAATAAAAGTACAAAATTCAATTTCAGTCCTTTTATATAATTAGCCCAGACAACTTACAGTCCAACAAAGCATAACATGAAATTGGCCTTCCCCTTGTCATATACATTGTCTTGCGCACTAATATAAGCCAGAAAATAACAGATGGGCGCGCGCGCGCGTTGGCAGTGAAAAGGCATAGGTGGAGTTATTGATTTTTCTTTTATAGGATAAGAGCGCATCTAACATCTTAAATTAATTTAAAAAAAATAATTAATATTTTAAAATATTTATAAATTAATTTTAGAAGTATAATTATCACTCTAAAATATTTAAGGGTATAATTAGTATCCTAAATTAATTTTGGAGGGACAATTAACATCTTAAAGTATTTAAATTGGTGTAATTTTTTCTTTTTGCTAACAAAAACACTAACTTTCGTTTGAAATATGCCACATAAATTTTTTATTTTGACACATTATTGTTTAAAAGGACATATGTGTAATATTATTTTAATAAATTGTACTAAATAAACTATAAAATTTCTCAATCTTCTCATATGAATTCTATATAATATCACTTTTAGGATTTATTCAATACTATTATTTAAATATTATGATATATGTGATTTTTTAAATAATAATATGTTGACATAAAAAACTCACGTAACATAGATGGGACAGAAATTTATGTTTCAATTAGTGAAATAGTAGAATTATACTAATTTAAATACTTTAGAGTATTGGTCGCACCTCCAAAATTAGTTCAGGGTGCTAATTGTACCTTTAAATATTTTAGGGTATTAGTTGCACCTCTAAAATTAGTTTAAGGTGCATAATTAAATATTACAAGGTGCTAATTATTTCTCTAAAATTAATTTAAGGTAGTAGATGTACCTTTAGCATTTTTTAAAGTTTAATGTAGTATTTAACCACTATTTTTTATTTTACTAATTCATGTAACTTGGAAAAGAAATAGTACAAATAAATATGAAAATACATTCAAAATTGCAAAATAATTTTTTTATTTGAAATTGTTTTCAACTTTGGAAAGGTTAGCATTTTTAAGTATCATAACTTAAATAATGTCCCATTTGTTGGTGAGGAGGGGTTGTATTTGATTGAATTTTTTGGATAGATCTAGGAAGTTAAATAAATAAGTTAATTATAACTAATATAAAAATCAATTGACTAATTTTAGTAGACGGAAGTGTATATAATATGAATTTTTATCTTAAGGGATTAAATTTAATCATAATTAACTGATTTATTTGGTTATGGCCATTTTATATGGGATGTTACTCTAAAAATATTTTTTTTTACCCACCCGGTTCACCGGAGCTTTGCCCCGACTACATCCTGATCCGACCCTCGTCGCGCATCTGGCTATGGTGGGTGAGTCTCCCAACAGGGATTTTCTGTATTCGTCAAGGCTCGAACTCGAGACCTCGCTTAAGCGATACTAAGCCGTTTACCACTTGGACTAACCCCGTTAGTTGCTCTAAAAATATATGATCCTGATTGTAAATGTTATATGTCTTAATAGTAGGAAGTTTCAAATGATGAGGTTGAATCAAGTTGGGCTTATTCCATGAGACTTGCAGAGAAAAAAGAAAAGGAGAACAAGAAGCTTGGTGGATCTCCTTGCTCTCATAAGAAACATCATCATCACTTTGATGATGAAGATCATGCCCAAAACAGACTTCAAGGAAATGGAAATTAAAGTCTCACTTCCTCCAGTTCCATCAAATCAATTATCATTGCTCCAGCTACTTAAAAAAACAGGACATGAAGATCTTCTTCCTAAAAGAACTCCAAATCCAAGATTTATATAGGATTATCCCCAGTTAGCCTAGTTACTCTTTGTGTTGCAATGATGGATCCATATGATCAAAAAGTTTCCTCTTCTTGAAAGAAGAACAAATAAAGAAACAAGAGCTTCTACAATACCTTACTCCACACCTACCGAAATCTCTCATATTGAAGAAGTAAGACCAGTCTCCAAAGTTGAACAAGTTTTGAATTAGCATTGGCAAAATGTTGTTTGCCAAAACAGAACATTGACTAAGATTAATTCAAAACTTAACCTTTTGACGCACAAAGCTTATAACTTAACAAGTTAGATAGGATAAGTATTAGATCGAGAAAAGTAACTTCATCTAAGTATTTCCTCCAGGCTTTCCAACTAGATGCAGAGCTAAAGAATTTTGTGGAGAAAGAATATATTAGAGCAGAGTTCACTAAGAAAGAACAAGAGTTATCTTGGTTTAGAAAGGATTTGTACAGAATCCAGCTAGATATGGCTAAAGAATAATCTCAAACTATATATGATTCATATTCTTCCTATCCTCCAAGCTTTCAGACACAAAAAATCTCATCCTTCCCTATGACTTATCCAAAAGAATATGATTATAACAATTTTCAAGATATCTTACTCTATCCTTAGGGAGTTAAGACGATAAAAATCACCATATCTTATATAGCCAAAACCGATGCCTACCCCTGTCATAAGGGTGAGCTTGCCAATGTAATAGGCAGAATATGTTGTATAACCTTTATATAATATAAGTGTAGTTTATTTTTATGAGTTATCTCTGAATTGCTCTTTTCCCTTATGAGTCTTAACTTATAATATTTTACTTCTGTCTTCCTAGATTCTATTATATTTTACACTTATCTCTTATAGAGGATCATGTGCATAATAAAAGAATTAGACCATGATCATTGGAGTATAGTTAGTGTGGATATTCTAAGTTTTACACTCCTTATGTTTTGAGACTCGAGATCCTAACGTGGCCAGTTTCAAGAAAAATTGTGGTGAGGCCTTACCTAGATATGATCTTAAACACATCAAGGATGTGTTAGCTTAGCTTACCACACCCACTGTACACTCATGATATTAGGGAACTTCAAACCCTCTTCAAAGGCACTCTTCAAACCCTAAACCATAAATCTTAATGTGGCGAGTTTCTAAAAAAATTGTGGTGAGGTCTTACCTGGATATGATATTGAATACATCATAGATGTGTTAGCTTAGCTTACCACACCTACTGCATGCTCATGCTATCAGAGCCACCATTTTCAAAGGTAATAGTATAATATTTTATTTTTGTCTTTCTAAATTTTAGTATGCTCTGCACTTATTTCTAATAGAGGGTCATGTGTATAGTAAAAGAATCATACTATGATCCTTTGAGTATAGTTAGTGTAGATATTTTAAATTTTTCACTCCTTATATTTTGAGACCTGAGATCTCAATGTGGCCAATTTTTGAAAAAAATGTAGTGAAACCTTATCTAGATATGATCTTAAACATATCAGAGATATGTTAGCTTAGCTTACCATGCCTACCACATGCTCCTGTTATCATAGCCACCCTCTTAAAAGCCAGTGGTATAATATTAACGTAAAATACCATGCTAGTAATATCTAGACAAGGAAAATAATTCTTGTATAAAAAAATTCTGAAAAATATACCACAATTAAAAAAGTTTTTCCCCAAACCATTATCCATAATAATGACTAATGTGGTGGAAACAAACAAGAAGAAGAAAACAAAAGTAAAATTTTCATCTAAAAGGTTTCAAATTGAGAGAAATGGAATTAAATGAAAACCGGAAAGGCAGAAGGGCCAATAGATTTGTCCTCTTAGCGGATGTGTAGCCATCATGGCCGCGTGGAGCGAAACCTTAGTGCGAGAAAAAGTATTACACTTTATGCCCCATATTTAATTAAACTATATATTTGGTCCAATTAGTTTAATTAAACGAAAGGTTTTCGTTTGAGTAGAAGTAAGACTGAATATATGCATTGTAATTTTTCTAAGAGGCAAGTTAGAAATAATTTCGAGGTCAGATTAAGATATCAAGTTATTTCACAAATAGATAAGTTCAAATATTTGGGATCAATTATACAGAAAGATGGTGAAATTTTGGAGGATGTTAATCATAGAATCCAGGTTAGGTGGTTTAAATGGAGAAAGGCTACTGGGGTTATATGTGATCGGAAAGTACCAGATAAATTAAAAGGAAAGTTTTATCGTACTGCTATAAGACCAGCAATACTTTATGGAAGTGAATGTTGGGCTTTAAAAGGACAACAAGAGCATAAAGTTAGGGTAGCCGAAATGAGGATGTTGAGATGGATGTGTGGGCATACAAGAAAAGATAAGATTCGTAATGAACAAATACGGGGAAGAGTTGGAGTGGCACCTATTGCGGAGAAAATAGTGGAGAACCGTCTTAGGTGGTTTGGACACGTACAAAGAAGGCCAAGGGATGCGCCGGTGAGGAGGGTGGATCAAATAGTATGGAGTCCGGTTAAAAGGAGTAGAGGAAGGCCAAAGAGAACGCTCAACGGGGTCATTGAGCGGGATCTCCTGGTCAATAACCTATCCAAGGATTTAGTTTTTGACAGAGCACAATGGCGTCGTATGATCCATGTAGCCGACCCCATTTAATGGGAAAAGGCTTTGTTGTTGTTGTTGTATATATTTGGTCCAATTAGTTTAAGGTGATTTCATTTCAATCCTTTATCCTTCTAAAGTTTCACGTTAAGCTTTTAACTTTTATACAGTCAAAATTTTCTTAAACTTTTAATGCCATCAAACAAGTTAATAAAGATGATAATTTACATATTCAACAGTCATATTATTATTACGTTTTAATTGTTGCAATTTATTTTTATGAATGTTACTTTTATGTCATAAATCAACAGATATTTACTATTCTTATTTTTAAGTTTAATTATTTACTTGAAACATAAAATATATAATTATAATAATTAGATTATTTAAGACAAAATAGTTCTAAAAATAAAATTTGAGCATGCAAGCTATATTTTGTTGGTGTTAGAAAGTCTTTGAACACGTTTAATATAAAAGAACTAATTATATGAAACTGAATACAAATAAAGAATTAAAACGAAGCGTGTCTTAAGGTTAGATGACTAATTAATTATACGTTCTTGGCATAATTTTTTTATTTTTTGATATATAAGAAAAATTAAACTAAAAAATTTAGAAATAATTTTTTAAATTATGACTTGGTTTAAAATTTAATTTTTCGTATTTTATTCTTAAATTTAAAATTTCAATGACCCTTTTGCAAAATATTAAATTCGATCTGTACTAATTTAACTAAATCACGAGGTTAAAGAAAAATAAAGAGAATCCAATAAAGCAAAAACTCCAGTCTCCAATCCACTTGTCATATAAAGCATAGACTACAATTCACTTGTCCCATAAAGTATAAACTAAATCCACTTTATACTTTTAAAAGTTGTACGCAAATTACAAATAAAAAGTCATATGAAATTTTAATTTGTAGCATAGGTGGGGACAAAATGTATAAACAATATACAATAATTTAAGGAAATATGTAAAAAATTTACCTTATCTTGTATTTGATTCAATGTAAAGTATAAAATTATTATTTATAAACTCAAAATATAAAAAATATGATTTATTATCGAACTAATTGTTAGAAGGTTGAATTAATTAGGTGATTAGTATTAATCACTTGGTTACTAGATGACCCTAATTCTATATAAAGGGTCATAGTCTATTTGTTAAGGGTGTGAGATTATGTAATCTTCACCATAGTGAAGGAGAGGGTAACTTTGGTCTCTCCTCAAAGTCCCAAAGTGGGGTTGGTTTATCTCCCTCAAGTGAGGGTAGATTAGTGTGTAACCCAAGTGGGTCACTATGATTGTATGAGTATGTTGCTCATGAATAATGCATATAATTCTTCATCTTTCTTCTCATTATTTCTCTCTAATAAAGTTAACATGGTATCAGAGCAGGCTGTATCATGGACCTGTTGTGTGCAATTCTTGATTCTCCACCGTAGCCAAGAAGTCCAGTCTTGAAGCAAGGCTGCCAAACAGAATCGGGATCAGCAACACATTCACTGTCAGTTTCGTTGTTCTTCTCAGTATCTGATTTTCTCGAGCAAAAAGGGAAGAAACGAGCTCTGGTTTTTGACGCAAGAATTGGATGAACACAGTGTTACACTTTTAGGTTTCGTCAATACCCACGTCGACATCAAAGGTGACGAAGGGTTCGTCAATCTTTGGAAATTTGAAACAGGGATAGCATTACAAGCCTTGAGTGCATCCATGGCCGTAGAATGACGAGCTCTTGTGAACCAGCAATTGAATGGTGAATCTTGAAGAAGGATTTTCGATGCGGAAGCAACCTGTCTTGATCTCTGACTTCACCACCCCCAATGGTTTGGCGTTTCTTGCACTAAAGATCGAGATCATATCATTAAGCTAAATATCTCGGGGTCATCATTAAGAGGATTTATAGCGCCAGAATTGGGACAAATCACTTTCTTGCAAGAACTGATTTTGCATGACAACAATCTGATTGGAACAATACCTAAAGAATTGTTCCGCCACTCGGAATGAGACTTCCGTAGCTGCGAATGGCGACTCTTACATACGATTTGAAAGGATCATATTCCGCCGATCCAAAGAATCAAGTAACTTCAGCTCATGGCCAATTCAAGTTGTTGTCTTTGAAGTTGAAGATAGGGAGACAATCGGTGGTTCCGCCTATGGTGGTCAAAGGGCTGTTTGTTGCACAGGTGATTTTGCTAAACTGGGTGTATGCTCTGAAGGCCAGGTCATTTACCGCCCTTCAACAATAAACTCTGAGTGGCCTCAAGTTTATAGCATCTCATTCAATACAGATGAGGAAGAAGCATCACTGCCATCAAGGTCTATACAAATAACAAAAAAAACTGGGATGTATAACTTGTATTTCATACATTGTGATTTGAGGCTTAAAGAAGTGGCTGTAGAAGGGAAAACTATATGGAAGAACCCTTCTGGTTATCTTCCTGGCAGAATGGCACCACTGAAGAATTTCTATGGGTTCATGTCCCTTGCCTTTGTTTTACTTGGGATCTATTGATTCTCTCAATATGCTAGATTTTGGAAGGAAGTATTTCCACTGCAGAACTGCATCACTCTAGTTATAACACTGGGCATGTTTGAGATGGCACTATGGTACTTTGACTATGCGGAGTTCAATGAGACCGAAATCAGGCCAACTGGGACAACAATATGGGCAGTAACCTTTGGTACTGTTAAACACACAGTGGCACGCCTTATCATGTTGATGGTTTCAATGGGCTATGGAGTTGTGAGACCTACCCTTGGTGGGCTTACGTCAAAGGTGGTTATGCCTGGATCCACCTTCTTTATCGCATATGAAGTCCTTGAATTGATTAAAATTGTTGAAGCATCTACCTAGGTCTAGCTTTCAAGGGAATTGCTTCCAAAGCAATGAATTAAAGCAGCGCTCTTCATTGCAATGTGCTGGTGCTTCACCTGCGAAGAGCCGTTCTCTGGCAAATCCAAAGCATCGACCTGCTGAATATGTGGCCAAGCATCATAAAGCATCCCAACCTGCATGGCTTTTGGCTCTAGAAATAGCGATAGGAACCTTGGTTGGTTCTATCTTTCTGGTTGCACTTCTCACTGCTTTTCTTAAATGTGACAACAAAGCATCTGTCATTTGGCCTTGGAAGAAATATGCAAGCTGGAAGGACCATATGACAGTATATATAGACTCTGAGATGCTGAAGGATGTGAGGAGATTCAGCAGACAAGAGCTTGAAGTGGCATGTGAAGACTTCAGCAACATTATTGGGTCCTCACCAGATAGTGTAGTCTACAAGGGCACCATGAAAGGTGGGCCTGAGATTGCTGTAATTTCTCTCTGCATGAAGGAGGAGCATTGGACAGGATATCTTGAGCTCTATTTTCAAAGAGAAGTGGCAGCAGCCAAGACTGGAAAATTGTCAACATCAAGAAAGTTGCAATTACTGTATTCATTGAAGAGAGAGAGTTTTTTTTGAAGAAATTTTCATATTGTATTTTGTACAATGAAAATAGTTTGGTTTAATTCACCTTACTCCCTTGTGTGTTGTGTTAGCAAGTTGAACACCTAGAGTTAAGGGGTGTCAACTTGAGCGGGAGTGTTAGAAGGTTGAATTAATTAGGTGATTAGTATTAATCACTTGGTTACTAGATGACCCTAATTCTATATAAAGGGTCATAGTCTATTGGTTAAGGGTGTGAGATTATGTAATCTTCACCATAGTGAAGGAGAGGGTAACTTGGGTCTCTCCTTAAAGTCCCCAAGTGGGGTTGGTTTATCTCCCTCAAGTGAGGGTAGATTAGTGTGTAACCCAAGTGGGTTACTATGATTGTATGAGTATGTTACTCATGAATAATGTATATAATTCTTCATCTTTCTTCTCATTATTTCTCTCTAATAAAGTTAACACTAATAAAAATAACAGTATAAAAATTAGTAATTCTTGTGATTGAATCATATTAATTTAATTATAATTAAAATATATAAATTATAGGCGGGTGAAAATAATATAAAAATTAATTTAGTAAATTAATTGAAGTATTTTGATTACACTATTTAAGAGATTGATTCACTATGAGCCAATCAATTTAAGTTTTAATACATGATTCATCTCATATTTTTCACATAAAGTCATAAACGCATCATCTAACACATAGTAGTTAATGATAATGAAAATAACTACAAATTTTAAGATACGAAAGAAAAGATAAAAAAAATTAGGGACCCTGACGTAATGTTTCCCAAAAGAAGTGAGGGGAAGAGAGAGATAGTGTATGGATAAGGGCGTTGTCTCAAGGAGTCACATTCGTGCATCTTTATTCATATGCTCGCAATCTTTTTTTCTCTATTATATTTTTTTCAATTTGCAATTCAATAATTTTTTTTGACGACGTGACGCGCCTCCTGCGTCCACGTGTCCTCCAACCTCTCCATCTTCGCTTTCAAGAACAGAATAGAAGCAACACGAAGCACCCTCCTATACCCACAGTGTCTGACAGGGAAAGCCCACTACTGATAGAGTGAGAGTGAGAGCTAGAGCGAGAGAGGGAGAGGGAGAGGTTGCACGCTCCTATACCCACAGGGTCTGACAGTGAAAGCCCACTACTGTGAGAGTGAGAGAGAGATTAGAGAGAGAAAGTATAGGGGTTTTCCATAACCCGGATGAATCTTTCTTCTGGGGTTTTGTGGGTGAGCGATTCTGGTGCGTGAGTGATATTATTTCTGTGCGATTCTTTTGTTTTAATTTTTGGGGGGCTTCCTTTGATTTTTGATTGGGAAAAAAAATTCTGCTTTTCGGGTTTTCTGGGAGATGTACATAGCTTCCATGCGAAAGTCTTTCAAGGACTCCTTGAAAGTGCTTGAAGCTGATATCCAGCATGCCAATACCCTGTAAGGATTTTTTTTTTATTTGTTGCATTTTTATTTTTTTATCTTAATGATGATGATGATGATTTCTGTGATAAATTGTTTATCCTGTTTCGATGGTAAAGGGGATTAATGTTCTTACGAGGTTATGAACCCCTTGAAAATTTCCCCAATTTTTTCAGTTGATGATTGGCCGATTAAGATATTTTTTTGGGTTTATTTCCTGGGTGCTTGGATTTGCTTTTCCTTTCGGTCAGCTGGAAGCATTCAAGTAAAGTACCGATAAACAGAACATGCAATTTTAACTCTTCTGTCACAGATATCTCTCTCTTGTTCGAAAAGTTAATAGTTGAGAATCTAAAGGCAAAACCACTGTGAGCATGTTCTGGAAGTTTCCTTTTGGAATCCCTGTTCAGGCCGTGTGATCGTCAGTACCTACTGGATCGTGAATATACCATCCACCCCATGACTTCTCATACTCTTGTGGCTTGGTATTGCCTCTTTTCAGAAGTGCCGGTTTGAAGATTCGAAGCCTGAAGCTCTGTGTCCTCTTATGGGGCAATGGCTGTAGGATAGGGTCTTGGCATGGCCAATTACCACCCCTTGGCGGTGGTTGCTTCTTTCTTTCTTTCAATTCTATTTTGAGTTCATCTTCCCCACCTTGATTTAATCCTGCTGATTTTAGTAAGGCACCACGGTTCTCATTGCAGATGAAGTTAGGTGATTATGGCCCAGGAGACACTGTTTCCAATTCCATTATCTTAGAATTCTGGGGTTTATTTTCTTACTTATTTCGTGTTCCTTTTAATTTGTGTCACATTGTCTCCGTTGACATGGGATGCATGGTTCTCTGAATAATTTAGTTGGCTAACAAACATTGCATTGCCATCTCTATGGTTTTTCGTACATCTTTCCAAAGTTAAATTTGTTTGTGATAGCTGGCTAACAAACATTGCATTACCATGCAAATGGATGTGCAGGGCATCGGATTTTCCCAGGGAGTATGATGGTGCATGCCTTCAGATGAGAATGTCATACAGTCCAGCTGCACACCTGTTTCTTTTTTTAGTGCAATGGACGGACTGTAATCTTGCAGGAGCCCTTGGGCTTCTAAGAATCCTAATTTACAAGGTACTTTTTATTTGTTTTTTCATATTGAAACTAGAGGTTTGGAGTTTGGACAATGTCACAATTTTTTGTCATGCTGAAGGTTTACGTGGATGGCACAACCACCATGTCTACGCATGAAAGAAAAGCAAGTATTAGAGAATTCTATGGTATCTATATCCCTTTCTATTGAGATCTGAAACGTTAATTTTCTCTTAGCCTCTTCTAGTTGCTGATTTGTGGAATCTTAACTTTTGATCAGCGGTCATATATCCATCTTTATTGCAACTTCAGAAAGGTGTCACTGATACGGAGGATAAAAAACAAAAGGCTGTATGCATGGAGCGGTATCGAAGGAGAGATGATGAGGAACATAGGCAATTTTCAGATGTTCACATTGAAAGAGATGAAGAATGTGGTATATGCATGGAGATGAATAGTATGGTTGTGTTGCCCAACTGCAACCATGCAATGTGCTTGAAATGCTACCGTGAATGGTGCCTCTATCTCTCTCTTTCTCTCTGTGTTGTGTGGGGTGGCATTCTTTATCTTTTCTCAGTCATGACATCAAGAAATGAGAATTATGGTGCAAGTAAAATGTACTTTGCCCTGACAGCTTGCAAGCATTAAAATGTTTGGAGTCCTAAGTAAAATGGTTGTAGATTCTGTGCATGTTTGTTTGTGGGTGTGATGTCAGTGCATTCGCTATGTATACAAAGCTATGGGCAGTCATTGTTTATTTTACATAAGCGGTCAGGTTTGTTAATTTCATAATTTCTCTTACTGGTGCTTGACTCTGTGTTTTGAACAATAATAACTAGATAATGAGATTAAGCAAGTACTGCGGAAACTGGTGCAACTGATGTGGCAAACATAAGTAGGTGCATCACTTTTGTATATTCTAAATGCATTCTGACTAATTAGCACACTGATTTTGCATATCGTGATTTCAATGGGTTATCTTGTATGTTTTAATATTATCCTCTTGGCTGATTGGCACTTGAGTCAAGTAACTTTTGAATTTAATTATGAAGGCAATGGCTTGAAGGTGGGATCAATGGGTGTTTTTGATGTTAAGCTTGGGCATGGAATCTGATCATTCAAGGAATTCAGTTGTTGGGGGAGTATGCATTTTGCATACTTCAAATCTTCTCGGGGTGAAAATTTGGTTGTGTATGGATGGGTGATTGATCTGTATTGTGACTTTTCCATGGCCTGATTGCAGGCCCTTTTCCCCCTTTCCTGAAGAGACCTTGGGCGATGACTTGCCACGTTTTCAGAAATTTGAGTTTTCTAATGCTTGATAAAACTGATTAAATTATTTTGATTGGGAATGTTGTAATTTCGTGTGTATCTGAATCATAAGTTTTGAGAAATCTAGCCTAATGTTGATTATAGCATTTGCTGGTCCTTGTATGAAATTTAGTGTTTTGGGATGCAAAGAAGGTACAATCATTTATGATGTCCCCTACAAGCCAGAGAGTTTTCCTGGAGTTGTTTGATTCAATTTTTAATATTTAAGTATTAATTCCCAAGGGATGATGATGAATTGTCTAATTGGGATTACTTTGGGGACTACACTTATGTAAACTGAATCTTAATGCACATGATGGTAACTTTATGAGGAATTTTGGTATGGTTTTGCAGGAGAACAAGGTCACAGTCATGCCCCTTCTGCAGGGACAGCTTGAAGAGGGTGAACTCGTGCGATCTCTGGGTATTCACCGATAGTAGAGACGTAGTAGATATGGCGACGGTGACGGGGGAGAATCTTAGAAGGCTTTTCATGTACATAGACAAGTTGACTCTGATTGTTCCAGACTCCCTTTTTGACCCCTATGACTCTCACCTCAGATAAACTGAGTATTTCCCTCTGGAATTAGCTGAAAGAAAGTCTGAAGTTGATCCAACTCCGGCTAGAAATTTAGTTATATATATATATATATATATAGAATTGCCGTACTGCATGCTTCCCTCTTCTACCGGGACCGTGAAAAGTGACCCGGTCCGATTTGTTATTACGGGTTGGTGGTTGGTGAAGTCTGAGGATACGGTAAAATTGTATGTAGCTCATTTGTATATTCCTCTGTACAGACTGGATTAATCACTTGTTCATTTTAGATTGCCACGTTCTCATGTTATTATCCTCACTAAATTTAATTGTGGATCTCATCACAAAACACATCCCTTCCTTACATATCTCACATTTGAATGTGTTCAGCCAAATATGTCAAATTCCTTCGGTGTTCATGCTGGTTTGTGCATTGTCCCCTACGTTTGGCCTCCATGCCCATTTGGATTAGGTGTGGAGAACTAATTTATACTGACAGTTTTGTCTCAAAGTGCAACAGTGCTTTTTAAGCTGAATCAAACACCCCGTTTTGGATGAACCATTGCCTTTTATTTAGTTTTCAAGTTGATCGGAAGGTATTTTGGTGGAACATTCAAATGCAGTGGGGATGATCAGAGATTTTTAACTTGGTTTTTGAAGTCTTTTCTGTGTTTTTCTTTTTGATTATAGTTTTACGGACCTAGCTTTCCTCTCTTCCCGTTCTGTTCTCTTCTCTTCTTTTTCCTTGACAACCATTATATTAAAATTTCAATAGTCCAGATTTAATAGTTTATAAAAATAGGGAAAATTTTAAAAGGGTATTATTTAAATTTTAAAATTTTATATCAGTTTGTTTACTATACTTTTATAAACTAGCTATTGATTACTTTTATAAAGGAAATAATAATATATGTTTGTAGTAATTTTTAATTTAGGATTTTAAAATTTAAGAAGTATTTTTTTAAATTTTTTGATAAAAAATATTCTTATAAGTTTTTATAAAAATATACAAATAACTTTAAACTATTAAAATTTAATCTGTGACTGTAGATTATTATTATAAAGGTTTTTATATTTTTATAAACTTTTAAGAGACATAATGATTGTTGAGCATATTTTTAGCGGAATTTAAATTTTAATTTATTATATAATGATTGAGTAATATATTTTGTTATTTAACCCAACCCCCCATTGATACAATCTGAAGAGAAGAGGAGGGGAAGTGAAGATGAGGAAAGCCAGGTCCTAGATTTAACTGATAAACACAGTTAGTGACTGTTAAGATGGCTGTTAGGGAGTGATGTGGCGCTGACTAAGCATACAAATGGAAAAAGATTAATTTTGCCATGTAGATTATGACTAAGGCTAGATTAAGATGGATGGCCCACACAAAAACAAAACAATGGTATTGTGGGCATGGCATCAAGTAGCGCAAGCGCCGATGCTTACTTTGTTTGGACTGAACTTGACAACGTGGAAAGCAGACAATGAAGGAAGTTATTGACAGCTTTATCCTCTCTTGTCCAAATTATGCTGCCCAACAAAACGACGGCGTCTGCCCGCTGCTTTCGATAATCACAATGCTCTTTAGGCTTTAATTATATGGAGAATTTCTATAAAGGAGATTTAATTATTTTAAAATTTAATAATAACTGAGTAGCTTATAATAATAAATCACACAATAAAAAATAATAATATATTTATACTGTTAATTTGTCATTAAATTTTTTTAAGATTAAATCATTTTTATAGGACTTTAAATAATTATCCTTTAATTATAATCGTCCCTGGCTTATGATAACCTACCAACAATTGTCAAAATGGCACCCGTTTTGAGGTGAACTTTATGGCCGGTGCTAGCACATGGGCTGGTCTTTTTCTTTTTCTTTTTTAATTTTAATATAAGAAGATATTATTTTGTACTTAATTTAAGCATGACCTTATTTTATGTTTGATTTTTCCTTTCTATTAATTCATCATTTTTATATTGATAAAATAGTTCTACAAAATAAGTTCGTTTATATTTATAAATTTTGGGATCAATTTAATCATATAACTTTGTGAAAATATAGAAACAACTTGATTTTAGCTCATCCCATCGCTTTTGCCACCTGTAACTTTGGCCCATGTTACTATCCTTACACACAAATCTATTATTAAACAAGCATGTTTGGCTTTCATTTGGGATCACTCACATTTTAGTTACAATTGCATCCCCTAGTAGACGTTATGAAGTCATGCAATTATGTTAATCTTAGTACATCACATTAAAATTAACCTCGTATTAAACATGTTTATCATTTATTACAATTTTTTCCTTAAAATAAGATTTCATATTGCTATAAGAAATGTGTATAAGGATAAAATTATAAGTAGGCTCAGTTCAATTAAAGTGTAAATAATATTACAAAATAGCATACTAAATATAAGTATTGTGAATATTATACAATAACAGCACATCCTAAAATTTAGGGGCTATTTTTGTTATATTTGCCCAAAACGTATCAAATTCTCATTCTAGAATAGTATCCCTAATTGTGATTCAAATTTGTTTTCTTTTTTTAAAACAATTTTTTTTGGATATAAATCGTCACAAAGTGGCGTTGCTTTAATATAAATAATCTCACATCAAATTGCGATTCATCAGATTCTCTAAAAAAAAGTAAAGAAAAAGCCAAAACAAATATCACTGCCACCACACGTCCACACCAACGTCGTTTGGGAGTGCGTGTGAGTGAGCTGTTGATGAACGTGAAGGAGCAATTTTGAACGCAGAGAAGGAGGAGGAGGGAGATTAGAAGGTGACCTTATAATCTAAATTTAGATTTATCGTTTTTGTTTTGCCCCCTCTTTTTTTTGAGTGTTTGTTCTCTTTTAGAGAGAGAAGAGAGAGAGGGCGGAGCAGAGAAGGCAAAGAGTGGTGCACATGGGGAGAGGGGAACGTAGAGAGGAGCAGGGAGAAGAAGGGGTCGCCATGTCCACCGACTTCTTCTGGTCCTACACCGACGAGCCCCATGCATCGCGGCGGCGGGAGATCCTCTCTAAGTACCCTCAGATCAAGGAGCTATTTGGCCCAGATCAATGGGCTTTCCACAAGGTTTGTTCTCTTGAGTTGCTTGTGTTCATTTATGCGTTTTTTAATGGCTAGTGTGGATTCGATTCTCCTGAGTATGTCGTTAGTTAGAGATTTGGAGTCAATGCGGAAGTTTTGAATAATCTGATTTGAGTGGTTTGTGGTTATATTCAAACGTGGGTCCGTGTGGATTGTTGCTGTGGTGGATAATTGTGGTTTTGGCACAGATTTGAATTTTGAGTATGGATTCTGATGTCATGTTTTATCGATTATGTTCCTTTCTTTTTTGTGGAGTTTCTTAGATTTGTTCGATGGATCTTGAGTGGTTAATGCGGTTTCTTTTACTGGATAAATGGATTTCTTTTCCCTATTAAATGTATGCCGGCTGAGATTTAGCTCTCCTATCTGTTTATTTTCATTGGTTTTTGTGGCTGCCATCCTATTATCTATCTTTCCAGCATCACCTGTGTTATTTACTTCAATTTGTTTGCATTGAGTTGGTGTTTTCCGATATCACATTCAGATTGGGATTTTCTGTTTGCTGTCGAAAATCAATGTATATTTTTCTAGATTATTTTCTTGTTGGATTTGGTCCCCGTTCTTTGGTCTTGGATTTCAATTTTCATATTCGGCGTTTCTGCGCAGTTTGTTTATCCCGTAGCCTTTTCTTCGTTTTTTAAATTGCCTTTGTTGCAGAGATGTCTTTACAGTTCTTCTGTGCTGGCTAACTCAACATGTCGTTCATAAACTCTGAGAGGGAGAGGAGCTCATTTGTTTATTATTCCATTTTATTTCTTGACCAACAATTCATGGATAAACTCGTGTCAAAAGGAGAAAGTCAGGCTTGTCTATTTTTTAATCCATTTTATTTCTTGACCAGCAATTCATGTATAACCTTGCGTTGGAAGTGAGGTACTGATAGAGCTACAATAAATCTTCCTTATTCTCCTTGAACATCACTCTAGAAATTTCAAGTTGCATAAATCTCTGTCAAAATTGTAACTGCCAAGTTTGAGTATTATTGAAGTCATGCTTTCTTTAAACTGGCACTTTCTCGTACGGCCAAAAGTGGTTCAGGAAAGTTCACAGGGGATGCTGGCATATGATATATTATTATTCTCTTACTACGATATTGCTTCAAATTTACGACATGTTGGCTAAATAGTGGTACGTAATATCAAGATAATGATTTGATGGATAATTTATTTGGATGGATAACTTCTTAGCCTTAAATAAACCTTTAACTATTGTAGTTATTATCAAAGCGAGAATATTTTTTTTTCATGTGTTTTGAATTGTGATTTTGCAGATTGCAGTGGTAGTTTTGCTTCAGCTTGGTACTGCTGCCTTACTACAAAACGCTGGCTGGCTGAAGATACTTCTGATAGCATACTGTTTTGGTTCATTTCTCAACCACAATCTCTTTTTGGCCATCCATGAGCTCAGCCACAATCTTGCCTTCTCAACTCCAGTGTACAACCGGTGGCTAGGGATTTTCGCTAACCTCCCAATCGGTGTACCTATGTCTGTGACTTTTCAAAAGTATCACTTGGAGCACCATAGATTTCAAGGAGTAGATGGCATTGATATGGATGTTCCTAGCCTCACTGAAGGACGTGTTGTGACCAATGTTTTTGCAAAAATCATATGGGTTATTTTACAGCTCTTCTTTTATGCCCTTCGTCCTCTGTTTCTTAAACCCAAACCTCCTGGTTGCTGGGAGTTCATCAACTTCACCATTCAGATAGCCCTCGATGTGGCAATGGTTCAGTATTTCAGCTGGAAATCATTCGCCTATCTCATCCTCTCTACATTCGTCGGTGGCGGGATGCATCCGATGGCTGGTCACTTCATTTCCGAGCATTATGTCTTCAAACCCGACCAAGAGACATATTCTTACTATGGTCCTCTGAATTTTCTCACCTGGCATGTGGGCTACCACAATGAGCACCATGATTTTCCAAGAATTCCTGGGAACAAGCTTCACAAGGTGAAGGAGATAGCTCCAGAGTATTATGAGAGCTTAGCATCATATAAATCATGGAGCCAGGTCATTTACATGTACATTATGGACAGATCAGTTGGACCTTTTAGTAGAATGAAGAGAAAACTTCAGAAAACTGAATAGGTGCTCCCTCCAAAGTCACATTGTTCTTTTTTTATATCCTTTACTTTTTATATCCCCTTCTTTTCTTTCTCCCTTGAATTTTTCTTCTATGTAGACACTATTTTGATGGTGTGATAATTATATATGTAATGTAATATTCTGAAGCCATCTGGCTGTACTGTCATTTTTTAGCCAAATAGCAAGTCATTATTTCTTAATGCATTCCTCAACTCTTACCTGTTTTGAATAATTTACTCCGAGTTCAATTTATTTCTTTTGATTTGAGGAACTGTAAATTTAGAAGTTTATGATTAACTTGAAAGACTAGCAATTAGAGAATGGCAACCTTCCTTCCTTGAATATTAGGAATGGTTGGAGAAAAATAACCTTGAAAGCAATCCTAGTTTGTGATAACTGACAGTTGACAATGATTGCAAAATCTTTTAATTCTGTTCTTAGTTACTTAACTACAAAATTTGTGGGATACCATATAAAAATGCATGTGCAATGGTTAGGTTTAATTTGTAAATGTGAGACTTACATGTTAAACAGTGAACCTAAATTTTGACCATTGCATAACCAAGCTATATGGTTTAACTTAAAGATGGATTGAAATAACCCAAGACATAGTATCAAAATCTTTGTGACCAAGTATTTAGGTATTTGAATCATGTAACTTATGCTTAACTATTTTTTTTTTTGTCCACCCGGTTCATCGGAGTTTTGCCCCGACTATATCTGGATCTGACCCGTGTCGCGCACCTGGCTATGGTGGGTGAGTCTCCTAATAGGGATTTTCTGCATACGCCAAGACTCAAACTGGAGACCTCGCTTAAGCGATACCGAGCCGCTTACCACTCGAATCAACCCCTGTTGATTATGCAAACTATTGCAGCGACTTTATGCAAACTATTGCAGCTTCTACCCACTTTAACAGAACTTTTGTTATCAACGGGGGTTGGTTCGAGTGGTAAGTGATTTGGTATCGCTTAAACGAGGTCTCAAGTTCGAACTTTAGCGTATGCACAAAATTCCCGTTGGGAGACTCACCCACCATAGTCAGGTGCGCGACGAGGGTTGGATCCAGATATAGTCGGGATAAAGCTCCGGTGAATCGGATGGGCAACAAAAAAAAACAAAACTTTTGTTGTTGGGTCATTGGGTGAGTTTGCTTGAGATTAGGGGTGGCGTCATTTAAAAAAAATTATAATTAATATTTATCCGACCACTAGAACATCAACGTTGCTGCGGTGTAGTGGTTATCATGTCAGTCTAATACACAGAAGGTCTTAAGTTTAATCCTGACAGCAATATAATATATTTATTTACCAAAACTACTTAAAGATAGATGTATAATGAATAAAAAAAGGAAGTACACTTGTGCATACATTTACATATAACTTCTTGTCACTTTACATGGTATATATTACTGCAGAGTCAATAGAAATGTGCAGCAAATCATACGATTTTTGCTTTATAAGCTTTCCATTTCATCAACCATATCCCATTTTGCATTCATATTTCCCATATCATCCCCCATTTGTCTTTTACTGCTCTTGCAGAGATTTGGTTGGTAACAAGTGGATCCTCCCAGGATAGTTCTTAAAAAATCCAAGTTTAGAAATTTCTCCAAGAATAAAGCTGTGCTTAAATGACACCAAAAAGATATCTATTACACCTTTATCGTTTTTACTTTATAGCGTCATTTTGTTTTAATCAAGATTTCAAGTTATCACAATTTAATATTTCCTTCTCTACACAACACATGCATCTTTTGGTTTGTCCTGTGCACCCGTTTTTCCTCTACTATTTAATTCTCACAAAGACATTAAAACAAGCAATCATATATTAAAAATGGTCAAGCAGTGACTAATTCATCCGTATCATGATCGAGTTCGGCAATTCAGTCAATTTATTACTAAGTGGAGAACTAGAGCCAATATATATACATATGATGACACTTCTACTTAGAGTCAACATCTGCTGGCAAGTCCTCGAGTTCCTCGCTTATTTCAAACTCTTCCATCAATATTTGATGGGGTCCCGGAGCTGATTTGTCAACATTTGTATAATTTCTAAGGCAACGATCATCGAAATTGCAATTCTTGAAAATCTGGCGAAGCTTCTCAACCCCATCAATTTCCTCTTCTTCGTAATACTTGAGAGATGCACTTGTAACTTCCAGTGAAGGACTCCATCCATCATTGTCCTTGGCTTTTGAAATAGCTTCCTCTAAGGGATACACTGCAAGGTCTTCCTTACGTTTCCGCAAGTAGAAGAGTATGAACTTTTCATGAATTTCCCAGAAAGGTCCTTTACCCTGCCTCCTTTTGAAGGCCTCTTCAAACACCGATAAAGCTTCTTCGCAGAGGCCCTGTCTCAAGTAGGCACTTATAACAGTACCCGCCAATCTCAAATCATAAGTGGAACAACTTGATTTCCACTCCTCAAAGCATTTTGTTAAACCTTCAATATCATTAAGCCTACGAAGGGATTGAAGCATTTTAAGATGGCTCTTGTTAGTCACTGGAGGGACTGATTTGAGGTAATTCCATACCCTATAAACTTCACCTCGATTACAAGTTCCTGCATAGAGATTTAGTAGAAAATGGTAAGCTTCACGCTCATTCGGTCTCGCAATCATTATCGCTTCCAACACCTTAAGCGCAGATTCAGCTTTCTCAAAATGTTTAGCCTTTAGATAGATAGCAGCAAGGTTGCTATAAGTCAGCCAGGTGATTTTGTCTTCATCTTCCTTTTTCATCTCCTCAAAGGCTCTTTCTGCTCCTTCAATGTCATTTAAGGAGGCATAGCTATTCATCCAGAGATGATATGCAAAAGCGGTCATTTTTATCATTTAATTTTGATGGTGCATCCAGTTCTATAAGAGTTAATAGTCTAATAATTTTATTTTTAAATATAAAATCTTAATCTATATTATTTTTTTAAACTAATTTACTTAACTTATAAATAATACTCCACTTCTCATATTTATATAAGGTAGAAAAAGATTTTTTTTTTCTATTTAAAAAAATCATACCATATTTATTAGATTTAAATAATTTTTTTAATTTATACAATGACATAAATATCATTCATCAAAACGCTAATCTTCAAACAAAATATCCTATTCTCCCATATTACAGTATATTTAATCAAGACAAATTACCGCCCTCGGGAAGGTAGTAGGGTGACGAAACTAATTTTGTCTAGAAATAAAAACAATACTTTATATATATACATATATTATTTATTTATTATACATATCTCACATCCTATGACCAAACACGGCTCTACAACCTTATTTTTGTGGTTTCCAGCGTATTAAAGAAAAATATAAGATACTAATAGCATTATAACCTAGTGACATGCATGTTCCTTGTAAATTTTATGTTATTAGGGCATGGTGCTTTAATTTAAAAGAAGAAAAAAAAGATCATTATCTATTGAAACTGACTCAATTAATCTTCTGAATCTTATCAACCTTGTCCACAGGGCATCAATCTTGACCTAATCAACAAATCCATAATAATTGCCTGTTTGGATTAGCAGTGAAAACTTGATATTGGGCTGTATCAATGCTTCAGATGATCTTGGCGGCTCACGGACATAACTATGCACCTCCATCTTGACCACCGTGTGTATCTTTTTTGAATCTTCCAACAACAAACCATTCCGTTCTCGGGCACGGTCAGAAGCAGCTTCAAATACATCTTGCTCACAAATGATTCAAAGAATACGATTTGAAGGGATTATTAAATATACGAACTCAAAGGATGCTAAATTCTAGTACTTTGGAAGAGAACTCATCGGAGTAATAATATGCTTCAGTCATCTCAACTTGGTTTAGATCAGATTTCCAGAGCTGATTTGTCAACATTAGTATAATTACTAAGGCAACGATTGTCAAAATTGCAATTCTTGAAAATCTCACGAAGCTTCTCAACCCCATTGATTTTCTCTTCTTCGTAATACTTCAGAAATGCACTTATAACTTCCAGTGAAGGACTCCATCCATCATTGTCCTTGGCTTCTGAAATAGCTTCCTCGAAGTGATGCACTGCAAGGTCTTCCTTACGTTTCTCCAAGTAGAAGAGTATGAACGTTTCATGAGTTTTCCAGAAAGGTCCTTTGCCCTGCCTCCTTTTGATGGCCTCTTCAAACGCTGATAAAGCTTCTTCAGAGAGGCCCTGTCTCAAGTAGGCAGTTATAACAGTACCCACTACTCTCATATCATAAGAGATACAACTTGATTTCCACTCCTCAAAGCATTTTGTTAAACCTTCAATATCATTAAGCCTACGAAGGGATTGAAGCATTGTGAGATAGCTCATGTTAGTCACTGGAGGGACTGATTTGAGGTAATTCCATACCCTATAAACTTCACCTTCATTACCAGTCCCTGCATAGAGACTTAGTAGAAAATGGTAAGCTTCACGCTCCTTCGGTCTTGCTATCTTTTCCAAAATCTTAAGCGCAGATTCAGCTTTCTCAAAATGTTTAGCCTTTATATAGATAGCAGCAAGGTTGCTATAAGAGAGCCAGTTGATTTTATCTTCATCTTCCTTTTTCATCTCCTCAAAGACTCTTTCTGCTCCTTCAATATCATTCAAGGAGGCATAGCTATTCATCCAGATATGATATGAAGGAGCAGACAGTCGAATTTCCCTCTGCTTGATGTTATCTATCAATGGAGGCACCTTCTCAGGTTTGCCCAGTTTCATATATAAACACATGAGATTATTAAAGGGCAGATCGCTGGTGACATAGTTGAGTTCATTCATATTTTGAAAAAAAGCCAATGCCTTGTCTTCCATTAAGTTCCTGCAATAGCAATTCAAAAGAGATCCATATGTAAATTTGTTCTTGGCCCGAGGAGGAAGATCACTGAAATAGTTCTCAGCAGCTGCCACCCCTTGGGTTAAGGACACTAGATCTAAATATAGTGCAAAGTCTGTTGTGGAGAAGGTGATTCCCCTAAATTTCATCCATTCCATTATCTGCATTGAAATAACATATCAAAGATTCATTATTTGCAGATCCAAGATATACACAACAATCAACTCAGAGAAGGGGGAAACAATTTATCTTTCAACCCGGTTAGTTATGTCTCCATGAGATCTCATTTACAATGAATGATCAAAATTACTTTTTCGCTCCCGTTATTCAGTCAATGAGAGTCATTTACTTCAAGCTTTGAGTTTTCATATCCCTAACATAAATCGGAAAAAAATCAATGATTTTAAATCTCAAGCATGGACACTAGAACCTTCACTTCAAACCTCTCGTTAAAAACTCAGAGGTAATCACAGAACAACACAGCTAAACATTCGTAGAGGGAACTCAGAGAAATGAGAAAAAAAGCAGAAACAGAAACCTCGAGTGCATTTCGGGATTTGCGATACTTTCGAAGCTCCTTAACGCAACGTTGGAGTTCGTCTTTCCTGAGGACTTTACCCTCCATAATACACTGGTCTAACGTCTGCTTAACGGTCCTTCCTGTCATATCCAACGCCGACAATTTTCGATAAAGGCTAACTTGATTTGCCGAAGGCTTAGCCTCCGATTCCGCTAGCTTCGTGGCCAACATACACATCTGCCTGAGCAGCCGCCCTCCGCTGGAAATCAAACGGCCACAATTCATCTTCATCGGATTTCGTTAGGGTTTATGGCAGCGGTCCGACGACCAAAACCCTTCAGCTTCTCTTTACTGTACGGAGATATTAGCGTTAGCGAGAAGCGTAACAACTCTCCCGTTTTTTTTTCACTGAAAGGTTTTTTGGACATTCACTTGTTTTTAATATACATGTACAGTACTCATATATTATAAGAAGAAAAATATTGCAAAGATAAAACAATAATAAGAAACTTACCGCTTTTAACATAGGAGCAACTTACAAGGTTAAATTTGATTCTGAATTATAATTCACCTTGTTATCTATATTTATCATATTTTTTAAATAATTTATAATATAATATTATATAGAGATATTTTATAAAAATTTAACTGTTATAATTAATTAGTTTATCTTATTTTCTTAATCTATATGATTAGTTAATTAGTTATCATTTGAAAGAGAGAGAATAATAAATATCATTCATCAAATCGCTAATCTTAGGGTGTATTTGGATTAACTTTTGGAGAATAGATTCTGGGAAGAATAGATTCTGGAAAATAGATTTTGGGAAAAATAGATTTTGGGAAGAATAGATTTTGGGAATAAAAATGTTTGGATGATTAGTAGTATAATCACTTTTTATATTGGTAAATTACCAAAAAGGGTATGATATGATTAAAAGTAAGAGAGATGAAATATGATAGAGAAGAAAAAGGAGAGATGAGAGAAAAAGAGAGATAAGAGAAGAGAGAGGAAAGAGAAAAAGAGAGATAAGAGAAGAGAGAGGAGAGATGATAGAGAAAATAGAGAAAAGAAGAGAGAGTGTGTAAGAAAAAATAGGGATAGAATAGTAATTGGATAATCCATAACCTAGATTTCAAACCAAAAGCTATTTTCAGTGGCTTATCCAAAACCTAGGTTTCAAACTGAAATTTTGTCCAAAATCAATTCTCAATAAAAATTACTGTTTGTGTAAAAAAATTTCAAACTACAATTTTAACCCAGAATTGATTCCCCACCGCTATGCCAAACACACACTTAGTGCCTGTTTGGAACCTCAGTTTGAGAATCAATTATGGGGCAAAACCTCGGTTTGGAAAATTTTCACACAAACAGCAATTTTTGTTGAGAATTGATTTTGGACAAAACCTCGGTTTGAAACCTAGGTTTTGAATAAGCTACTGAAAATAGCTTTTTCTTTGAAACCTAGGTTTTGGATTATCCAATTACTATTATACCCTTACTTTTTTTACACCCTCTCTCCTCTCTCCTCTCTATTATCTCTCCTCTCTCTTCTCTTATCTCTCTTTTTCTCTCTCTTCTCTCCTCTCTTATCTCTCCTTTTCTCTCTCCTCTCTACACTCTCTTCTCTCTCATCTTTCTTCTTTATCATCTTTCATCTCTCTTACTTTTAATCATATCATACCCTTTTTAGTAATTTACCAATATAAAAAGTGATTCTACTACTAATCATCCAAACATCTTTATTCCCAAAATATATTCTTCCCAAAATCTATTCTACCCAAAATCTATTCTCCAGAATCTATTCTTCCCATAATCTATTCTCCAAAAGCTAATCCAAACACACCCTTAGAAAAAGCTATCTTATTATCTCAATAATTTGCAGTAGATTTAGTCAAGACAAATTACCACCATCACTAGGGGTGTCCAACCTTGTCCCGTCCCGGGTGTCCCGACCCGGTCCCGGGGATTTCGGGACGGGTCCGTCCCGTCCCGAAATGGACCGGGACGGGTCCGTCCCGGGACGGGACAAGATTGGTATTCGGGACGGGACGGGTTTCGGCCCGTCCCTCGGGAATCCCGTCCCGTCCCGATTTTTTTTTTTTTTAAAAAATATACATTATCCTATCTTTCCCACTCTTATATAGATATTTTTATTCTTATACAGATATTTTTATATTGATATTTCTATTCTTTTTTACTATTACTTTTTTTCCCCTTATATGGGTAAATTATTATATTATATAAAGGAGAAATGTTGGTATTTTGAGTAAGTTGTTGGGGCATTTTATATGGAATAATTTATTGAGATGATTTTATTATAATATATTTTTTTAAAAAAAAAAATTCGGGTCCGTCCCGTCCCGTCCCGAACCCGTCCCGGTCCCGTCGGGACCGGGACAAATTCGGGACGGGACGGGACACGGGACGCATTTTGCGTCCCGTGTACTGTATCGGGACGGGACACGGGACGGGGTTGTCCCGGTCCCGACCCGTCCCGTGAACACCCCTAACCATCACGGGGGAAGGTAGTAGAGTGAGGAAACTAATCTTGTTAAAAGTGAAAAGCAATGCTACATCTTATTACATGTTATTTATTATACAAATCTCACATCTTATTTAAGTATGAGCATATGTTACCAGGTACGGCTCTATAACCTTTTTTTTTAGTAGTTTCCAGCAGAAAAAACAAAAATAGACAATCAAATGTTACTCCTTGCTTTCAGATGAAATTCAACTTCTGTGTCTGCTACATACTTGCTCTCAACTTGTTCTCTTACATTTGAATTCGAAATTTTAATCAGATTAACACTGAAAATCAACTTTTGATTCACTATTCCCAGTAACATCAAGCCATCATGTCAAACTGACTGAGTTAATCTTCTGAATTTTATCAACCTTGTCCACCGGCCATTAATCTAGACCTAATCAACAAATCCAAGACCGGACAACTGCAGCAAATAATTTTGTCCGTTTGGATTAGCTGTGAAAAAATCAACTTTGCCCTGTATCCTGTCAACATGCCTCAGCTTTTGACTGCGTAAATAATCGGGGACATAGGGATGCACCTCCATCTTGACCACCATGTACATCTTCTTTGAATCTTCCCACAACAAACAGTTCCATTGTCGGGCACCGTCACAAGCACCTTCAAATACATCCTGCTCAGAAATGATACCAAAGATTCAAGATTTGAAGGGATAATTAAATATTAAAACTCAAAGGATGCTAAATTTCTACCCTGGAAGGGAACCTCATCGTAGTAATACGCTTCAATCATCTCAACTCTGTTTAGATCAGATTTCCAGAGCTGATTTGTCAACATTTGTATAATTAATAAGGCAACGATCATCAAAATTGCAATTCTTGAAAATCTCACGAAGCTTCTCAACCCCATCAATTTTCTCTTCTTCGTAATACTTCAGAAATACCCTTATAACTTCCGGTGAAGGACTCCATCCATCATAGTCCTTGGCTTCTGAAATAGCTGCTTCTAGGTGATGCACTGCAAGGTCTTCCTTACGTTTCCCCAAGTAGAAGAGTATGAACTCTTCATCGGTTTTCCAGAAAGGTCCCTTGCCCCGCCTCCTTTTGATGGCCCCTTTGAACACCGATAAAGCTTCTTCAGAGAGGCCCTGTCTCAAGTAGGCAGTTATAACAGTACCCACTACTCTCATATCATAAGAGATACAATTTGATTTCCACTCCTCAAAGCATTTTGTTAAACCTTCAATATCATTAAGCCTACGAAGGGATCGAAGCATTGTGAGATAGCTCATGTTAGTCACTGGAGGGACTGATTTGAGGTAATTCCATACCCTATAAACTTCACCTTCATTACCAGTCCCTGCATAGAGACTTAGTAGAAAATGGTAACCTTCACGCTCCTTCGGACTCGCTATCTTTTCCAAAATCTTAAGCGCAGATTCAGCTTTCTCAAAATGTTTAGCCTTTACATAGATAGCAGCAAGGTTGCTATAAGTGAGCCAGTTGATTGTCTTGATCTTCCTTTTTCATCTCCTCAAAGACTCTTTCTGCTCCTTCAATATCATTTAAGGAGGCATAGCTATTCATCCAGATATGATATGTAAGAGCAGACAATGGAATTTTCCTCTGCTTCATATTATCTATCAATGGAGAGACCTTCTCAGGTTTGCCCAGTCTCATGTATAAACACGAGATTATTAAAGGGCAGATCGCTGGTGACATAATTGAGTTCATTCATATTTTCAAAAAAACCCAATGCCTTGTCTTCCATTAAGTCCCTGCAATAGCAATTCAAAAGAGCTACATATGTAAATTCGTTCTTAGCTTGAGGATGAAGACCACTGAAATAGCTCTCAGCAGCTGCCACCCCTTTGGTTAAGGACACTAGATCTAAATATATTGCAAAGTCTGGTGAGGAGAAGGTGATTCCCCTAAATTCCATCCATTCCATTATCTGCATTGAAAGAACATATCAAAGATTAATTATTTGCAGATCCAAGATATACGCAACAATCAACTCAGATGGGGGAAATAATTTATCTATCAACCCGGTTAGTTAGGTCTCCATGAGATCTCATTTACAATGAATGATCAGAATTACTTTTTTTTTGTTCCGTTATTCAGTCAGAAAGAGTCATTTACTTCAAGCTTCTGGTTTTCATATCCCAACATAAATCGAAAAAAAAATCAATGATTTTAAATCTCAAGCATGGTCAGTACCCCCATTTGCTTCAAACCTCGTGAAAAACTCAAAGGTAATCACAGAATAACACAGCGAAACGTTCGAAGAGGAAATTCAGATAGATGAGAAAAAAGCCGAAGCAGAAACCTCGAGTGCATTCTGGAATCTACGATAGTTCCGTAGCTCCTTAACGAAACGTTGGAGTTCGTCTCTTCTGAGGACTCTGCCCTCCATAATACGCTGGTTTAACGTCCTCCCTTCCTGCCATATCCCGCGTCGACAATTTTCTATAAAGGCTAACTTCACTTGCCGAAGGCTTGGCCTCCGATTCCGCCGTACACATCTGCCTGAGAAGCCGCTGACCGCGGGAAATCAAATGGCCACAATTCATCTTCATCAGATTTAGTGGGTTTATGGCAGCCGTCCGACAACGAAAACCCCTCAAGCGGAACAACACTCTCTGAAAAAAGTCTTATAGAAAAATAAAAAAAAAATCTAAATAAATAAATATTTACATAGTTATTATTAGAAAAAAAATTTTGATTGATAAATTACTAAAAATATTATGAGATAAATTAAAAACAAAAATTATCATTCTCGTCCCTGCAACCCACGCCTCTACTTTTTATTTTCTTATTCTTCGTTCATTTTTGCAACAACAATGACGACGAAGGGACGCCTAACAACGGAGATGATGCCTGATGATGGAAGAGCTGAAGATGAGAAGCAACGATGAAAGAAGAAGACGAGCTCCAGTAGCCTACGCTGTCCAGCGTCCCATGCGATGATAGAGATGTATGACGACGACACAACCCACCTTGACAGCAAGCTCCAATAGCGACGATGGCAAGCTCCATGGACGACGGCGAGCTAAGAAGAGAGAGGAGAGGGAGAAGAGGGGAGATAGAGTATAAGAAAAAATAGAGATAAAATAATAATTGAATAGTTTATAAGCTTTTTTACTGTTTTATAAACTATTCCAGGAATTTATTCAAAACTATTGTTTTAAACTATGATTTAGTCCAGAAATCTTTTTGAATAAATATGATTGTTTATTTTAAAATTTCTCTAAATTAAATTTTAGGCTAAAAGTATTTTTAAAATTACGGTGTAACCCAAATAGGTACTTAAAAGGTGTTTATGGACATTCACCTTGATTACAATTCCCTGCAAAGTTAAAAAGGTAAAAGTACATCTAGCATCCCAAACTAATTTTAGAAGAGCAATTAGTACCCTAAAATATTTAAAAGTATAATTAACACTTCGAACTAATTCTAGAGGTGCAAATAGCACCCTAAAGTATTTAAGGTGTAATCAAGGCCCCAAACTAATTTTGGAAGGGCAATTAACGCTCTAAAATATTTAAATTGGTATAATTTTGCCTCTTGTTAACAAAAATATTAACTTTTATTTGATATATCCCTATAAACTTTTTTATTTTGACATATTATTGTTTAAAAGGCTATATGTGTAATATAATTTTTATAAATTTTACTAAATAAACCATCAAATTTTATAATTTTTACATATGAATTCTTTATAATATCAATTTTAGAGCTTATTTAGTACTCTTATTTAAATAATATGACACCTTTTAAATAATAATGTGTCAAAATAAAAAACTCACATGACATGGATCAGTTAGATATTTGTGTTTTTATCAGTGAAAATGAGGAATTATACTAATTTAAATATTTTATGGTGCTAATCGTACCTCTAAAATTAGTTCAGAAAGCTAATTGCATATTTAAATATCTTAGGGTGCTGGTCGCACTTTCAAAATTAATTCAGGGTGCTAATTACACTATTAAATATTTTATAGTACTAATTGCTCCTCTAAAATTAATTTTAAATGCTAGATATATCTTTACCCAAGTTAAAATAATAATAATAAACTTTTATCTATCTCTGATTTGATACAAGAGTTAGCGGTTAGATTTGATCCTAAGTATACTTTGTTTCCATATTTATTATTTTTTGTAATTAATTTACTTCTCTTTTAAATTGATATATAATACTCATTTTATCTTTAATGTAAGACCTATTTAATTAATTTAATTAAATTAAAAAAATTAGTTAAGTTAGTTAATATGACATATTTTTTTTAGACTAAAATATATATTTGGTTATTTATATTTGCAATAAGTTTCACTTGAGTCCTTTTAAGTTTAAAAAGTGCATTTTTAATCCCTTAAACTTAATGTGATTAATTTTACTAACAAAAAATGCTGACTCAATAAATTTTGAATGATAACTCTATAATTAATTATAAAATATCTCTAAATTTTAATTTTAATTCTTTAATATAATTATTTTTATATTTTAAAATTAAAATTAGCCTTCTCCAAATATAAAAATATAGAATTGCTAGGTGATTGTTAAATATATTTTTAATTAAAAAAATATACTAATAGTTAAATTGTGAATCAAAATTTTTTATTTGCTAACTCAACATATGTTGATTAGCGTTTTCTATTAATAAAATTAACGGTGTTAAATTTAAGAGACTAAGAGTATACTTTTTAAATTTAAAGGATTAAAATGAAATTCGATATAAATATAAAGAACCAAATATATACTTTATTTTTTTTAAAACACCATAATAATCTTCCTTAACTCCCTTATTTATTTGTTTATTGTTGAAAAAATATTATTAAAAGTAATTTGAAAAAAAAATTGATAAATATAAAAAATACGTCTTATATTTAAAATTAAAATAAACTATTCAATTAAGTCACATATTAAAAATCGAAGACGTATCATATTATACAGAAATATTTTAAGTAGATCGCATCATATTTATTATAATTAACTAATTTATTTTATTTTTTCAATATATCAAAATTAATTAAATAATTTTTATATTAAAGACGGAGAAAATAATAAAATATCATTCATCAAATTGCTAATCTTAGAAAAGAAATCTATCTTATTATCTCAAAATAATTTGCAGTAAATTTAGTGCTTGTTTAAAAGAACCCCAAAAGCACTTACAAACATATTTTCAAATAATCCTAGTAAACTCCTTTTACACACTTATAGCTAACCCAAACATAAAATTAGTCAAGACAAATTACCACCATAACGGGGAAGGTAGTAGGGTGAGGAAACTAATTTTGTCTAAAACAAAAAAACAATGCTTTTATATTACATGTTATTTATTTATTATACAAACCTCACATCTAAGTATATGTTACCAGGTACGGCTCTATAACCTTTTTTAGTAGTTTCCAGCAGAATAAAGAAAAATAGAAGATCAAACGTTACTCCTTGCTTTCAGTTGAAATTCAACTTCTGTGTCTGCTACATGCTCTCACCTTGTTCTCTTACATTGAATTAAATTTTTTAATCAAATTGACACTAAAAATCAACTTTTGATTCACTATTCTCAGCAACATCAAGTCATCATCTTGTGAAACTGACAGTTAATCTTCTGAATTATATCAACCTTGTCCACATTAATCCTGACCTTATCAACAAATCCAATACCGGGTAACTGCAGCAAATAATTGCCCGTTTGGATTAAACATGAAAAATTGATTTTGCGCTGTATCTTGTCAAAATGTCTCAGATGATCTTGGTGGCTACTTTTGACAGCGTAAATAATCACGTACATAAGGATGCACCTCCATCTTGACCACCATGTGCATCTTCTTTGAATCTTCCCACAACAAACCGTTCCATTCTCGGGCACAGTCACAAGCACCTTCAAATACATCCTGCCCACACATGATACAAAGATTAAAGATTTTAAGGGATTATTAAATAAGGGGTTAATACAATATTTAGTCCTTACAATTTGTCATCATTTTGGTTTAGGTCTCTATAACTTCAAAATATAAATTTTGGTCCCTCAAGGGGTAAAATTGTCCAGACTTTTATTAAAATATAGGAACTAAGGTTTTAGATGGAAAGAAACTTGAGAGACTAAAATGTATGGTTTAAAATTATAGAGACCAAAACTAAAATGAGGGCAAACTACAAGGATCAAACATTGTGTTATCCCTTAAATATACTAACTTAAAGGAAGCTAAATTTCTACCCTGGAAGGGAACTCATCGTAGTAATATGCTTCACTCATCTCAACTCTGTTTAGATCAGATTCCCAAAGCCTAATCTGTCAAACAATTCGTTACACCGTCAGATGCCTAATACTGCAATGACTGTATCCATTCCATCCCACTATAGAGAAAAACAAAAAAGAATCCATGAAAGGTACTGATCAAAACCTGATCGGTGACATTTTCTGGTATAGATGGTATTCTCTCTGCAACTCGTGGATGAGAATTTTGCTGAAGAAAACTGATTATCTGCCCAAAAGAAAGATACAGGTTTATTTTAAAAGAGATGAATGAAACAAGTTCCTGAAAGTCAACTGAAACAAACAGTAATTATTGGGGGGTAACGGTGAAAGTGAGCAAAGTAGTAAACAGTATTTCCCACATGATCCCTACATAACAAGACTTTACAGTGCACTGCATTTTATGGGGCGGCAAATGGGTTTTAAATGCTGTTAACATATGCTGAGCACAAAAAGAACAAGATTCTAGAAAATAAACGATATTCAAGTATTTACCGTGAACTTTTTCTGTTCACAATTTTATCACGTTCCCTGAGCAAGACCTTGACAAGAGCTTGGTCCATATGAAATTCTAGAATTCTATCAAAGAATGATGGTACAGTAAATTTTAGTCCACAGTTCCTCCTGTTTGCTAGTGTTTTGAATCTGTAATCTGTGTCTTCGCTCTATCCGTGTCATTTTTAGTATTTGTATGGTTTAATATTCTGCAGCAGAGGTATAACCATTCTGAGTTTTGTTGCTGTATTTGTGGGTTTTCTGAGTGTAACGGGGGCTCTGGGTTGGGTCTTGTCAGTGGATTTATTGTAAAAGTGTGTCAGCGAAATGGCAAAATTCGAATTCCCCAGTCAGCTTAAATTTTGAAAATCAAGTCGCCCAGTTGGTCTCCTGTTATGTTGTTTTGAGTTTGTCATTGGAGAACTTCACTAGCCCCTGACATAATTGAAAGGATATATCATACAGTGAAATTTGTCTACTTGCCTGCTCCGCTGTGATTCCATTTTCAAAAGCATTATACAAGCTTTCTTTTGTAATAGCTCCAACAATAAGATTTGGAAGCTGATACTCTACACTGCACCATCATAAAAGTATTTCAGTAACAGAATCAGATGAAGAAAAGTAGCAATACCTGTGATCAAGACCAATATAGAATAATCTAAAGTTCTACTATAGTGTATAGGTGAATGTATAATTTTTTCTTTTCTTTCTTTTTTTTCACCTTTACATTTACGGTGTCATGAAATAAATTATTTCAGCTATTATAAAACATCGAAGGTGATAGAGCTAGTAATTTGGGCTGGTCACCCCCAAAAACCATGATATCTTTGGTTAATGAGAAAGCCCAGGATTGATGAATTCTAGTTCATACATGATACAACACACTGCCTCATGTTTCAGCACAGAATTACAAACAGCAAAAAAGACTAGACAGCACTTAGAAGAACAAATGATAGACAGACACTAATATTTAGAGTGTTTGGTGGCATACCTTGAGAAAAGTCGTAATATTTCACAGTGCAATTTTGATGTTGAGTAAGCATAAACCCGGAAATTGGTTTCTACCACCACAAAGCCCTGAAAGAGTTAAAAAAGAATGAAATTGGAATTTATTTTTCAAAATCTCCTCAGGTAATTGAGTGATGCGGCCAAAATTTTTCCTGACATTACAACACAATAAGGGAAAATTGTGAACTTTTGAAATTTCCTTCAGATCAGTGGAACTTTCATGTAAAGGAGAGAATCAATACAAGAGAGAGGAATAAGCAATCTTCCATAACAAGGCGTTAAAAAAGAAAACATGGCAATAACAAACTAGCTACCTCAAATAAAGTTCCCTAACTCTCCGTATCTGTTAAAAGGACTTACTAAAGGAAACCAAGTATCCAAGCATGGCCATTTCAAGAATTTTCTATAAAGCAAATCTATATAATTAAATTAAATGAATTTAAAAGAAGCAACCTGCTTTCGAGATGATGAGTCAGCCAAGCTCACTGAAAGATTCGTAGCCAATTTAGTAGGTATAAACCAACTTTCTTTCCTGCCCTATAGGAAAGAATGAAAAAAGAAGATGGATTTATGAATAGATGCATTAATGAAAATCAGCATGAAACTCATCATCTGCATCAAAATAAGTGCAGAAATCTTATAACCTGTTGTAGTTTGACTATTCCAAGATCTGCAAGGTCTTTAATTATGTTCCTCTGGAAATTGGTCAGTGTGTTTATATTATATGCCTGAGACATTAGAAACCACCAACACGGTCAAAGTCATATGGCTTTTAAATGTAACTATCCTTTAGAAAGACATAAGTATAAAGAAAAAGAGATGAGAAGATCTGATCAACACTGCAGCTTTAAAGTTAATACAGAACAGTGCAAGTTCTTATTCCACACACCAATGGGACTGTCTTACCTCTCCTATTACATGAAAACTAAGCTCCAGCAAAAATGAGATCAATTCAGCAGCATCAACACCTCGTGCCTGCATAGCATTGGTGATATAGAGCCAATAGGAAACAAATGATAATAACATCAGAAATATAAAATCAGGGCTGAAGAGCAATTTCTTGCCACTGATAGGACATGTTGTTAAACCACCAAATTAACTCATTATTCAATACCTCAGAATTAGAGATATATTCTCTGATGATGTACCAAAGCTGTGCATTTGTATCCATAAGCTGTAATTTACATGGATTATGCATGTCATTAGGGAGAATCATGTCATTAATTGTGAAAGGATTACAAATCATTTGACACATACCAAGAACTGAAATCCACTTTCAGTTAATCTGGGAGCTTCTTTATCTCTACATTGGTACACACAAGACATAAAGTAATGTTAGCAATACCCTTGTATATTTGCCGACATGTTAGAAATGAAAAAAATTGCAAGTAAACAAAACCTTTGTTTCATAAGTTGCCGCTGGAAAACTTTCGTTAAAGAAGAGCTGATGTTTGAAGGCCTTTCAACTTGATTTGCAATTATAAGTTGCAATAAGAAACACTGATTTATCACAGAATTAAGAAGAAGAGTTAGGGCTAATTTTAGTCAGATAAAATTAAATAATCAGGCGCAGGAAATTAGTTGTATTACATTATTTCAGTGACTACTGTCACAAAACAGTAACAAGAATGGATATTTAAGTGGAAGAAAGAGGTGGGAATAAAAAGGATTAAACATTGCACCTCCCATTGTTCTAGAGCATAAGCCTCGAGATCTTCTAAGGTTGGGAGCCTCACAGTGATATTAGAAGGCATTGGTTCCCGTGGCAAAGTTCCACTGTCATATTAATCACAATTTCATATTCCCAGCTAAAGCAAATCTTGAATCCATAACATGACTGCAATTACATACATATATACATAGCATGCACATAGATACACACATACAAATTAGTTCCTTTCTTTAACATATTCAGGAGTGAAGGAGGGGCAATAAACGGCCATTCAATTTCATGGAGACAACCTACCATATATTTAAGTGAACTTATATAGTACACCAAGAAGAATGGTTACATCCTATCACCTAAATTATCTAATTATACTACACGATGTTGTACATGCTAAGAGCAGCAAGAAAACTATTTGAGCAACTTACCCGGTTATTAACAGATTCTGGAGACTTCTCTGAAATGTTGGATTGAGTTTGTAACTCTTTTCACTCTTCCTGCCAATACAAGGAAAGAATAACTATAGTAAACATGATCAGGTTAAGCCCCAGATTTATCATACAACATTCCTTGAGTATCGTGACATTTTAAAGCTTGATGACAGCATCTAAAGCACATATATATAGTTGAAGAATAATGCATGTGATAAAGAGAAATGGATTATAGATTGACACGAATTCATCATAATTTGAAGGAATGAAACTAAAAGAACAAGCAAGCAGTATTAAGTAGCTATAGTTTTATACTATTGAGAAATAAGAAATTGGTGCTTATCACAAAAACGGGGGTAGAGAAAAAATAAAAAAGAAAAAAGAAAAAAGAAAAGAAAAGAAATGAGAAGTCCGTGACTTAGGCAAGCAAGGCCAGAGAAAACAAATTACATGCCAACCCCAGAGAGCGTGATCTATGAAGTAAAACAAACTTCCATAGACCTTGTATTCTCCATCCGGATAAAAGCATAAAAGAAACTCCAATTCTAATGTCGCAAAGATCTTTAAATACATTTTTACGTACTAAAATAATGTTCATATTAAGGGACTGCTTTACGCCAATTAATATCCTTGTGTCTCAATGACTGTCGCTAGAATGAAAGGAACCACTTTGAACCATGCAGAAGCTTGAACTTAAATATTCCAGTTAAACTTGGAGTAGGCAAATATGTACCTATCAACAGTTTCAATAAAAACTCTCAGTTGAACCAATCTATCTATAGCTACTCTATGTTTTGACGTTCCATCTGGAAGCACCCACTCCTCCATTGATTTAGCTGTCACCTGAGCATCAATATAAAGCATCTGCAAGACATATTTTTTGGCTAGAGGTGGTAGAGACCTGATATTTTAACAGACACATTGGTAAAGACACAAAGTTATACCCAATAAACTAAAACAAATACCATTCAAACAGCTAGTTAATTGTGAATATGTATCAAACAACCCAAGGTGAGTTCACAATAGAGGTACCATGAAGTTAATGATAATTTGCATTCCAGAAAACATTCTTAAAAATTAACAAAGAATCTTGGTAGTGCGAAGCAGAAAGGTTTGTTAAAAGTAAGTACAATTCTTTAAAAATTAGGCTTATCATAATTGACATAATATAAGCTAGAAATTATACATAACACGGGCTATTGAAGTTTCTATTCCACTTAAAAACTACATAGAAATTGACCTGAGAATAGCTTCACAGATGAACCCATTTTCATAGAGATTATCCAGCTTCATGGCAGGCATTGAAGCCACCATGTCCATAAAATTTTTGGCAATGATCCTGACCTCTGGCATCCTGACACCAATCCCTTATTATTCTCTACTTCCTCTGCTTTTATTGGATTCTGATTAATGGTATTCTCACACAGAGCTTAAAGAATCAAGAAAAAAAAACTGAGATTTCTTTTCTTGCATAATTACACAGCATCCGCTCGACGCAACTTCCAACTCCAACGTGCACCAGAGGTGATTTGCTTCTTGCCTTGCTTACTCCAATTAAATAAATGAACTGAAAAATACAATAGTCGCAATCCCCAGTGCAATATCTTGGTTCTGGGATGAATACATAGAGGGAAATTTTAATCCTATGCACAAAAAAAATCACGATTCTAATCCGTTATATGCTGGTCAAATACCACTTCAGAGACTTTTGAACTGGAAACGAAAATTGGATTTCACCCAGTGATAATGGAGACTCAGAGTCTTCAACAATGGAGCCTCAGAGGTCTTCAATTGATGGGCAAGAGACAGCAATAGGTACTTGGTTGAGTGAGGAGAGAGATCGAAGTAAAATCGTGCATTGGTGTGAGAGAAGCTGCGTTGGAGTAGGGGATTCGACGACAGCTAGAGAAGCTGGGCACTTCACCGAAAACACATTTGGAACACGTTATTGAGAGAAATCGGTATCAGAATCAAGGGTATAACCGTAACTGTGTAAAACTAATTCAGCTGGTGCCGGTCGATTCCATGGATTCAAGTATTCAACAAATGACATGAACTTTATGAAGAGAGAACGATGCGGGGCTATTTCTTTTTCTTTTTTCCCAAAAAAAAGTTTTTTGGGCCACAAGAAGCCGGACTGCATCTTAGAGTGTGGTTTAGGGTTTAACAATCAACGGACGGTATATAAAGGATTAAATCCCCCTCCAGAATGGATTAAAGTTAATGTGGATGGAACTTTCACAGCAACGCACAATAGAGCAGGATGTGGGGGTATTATTAGAGATCATACTGGAAGATGGGTGATAGGATTTACAAATATGTTGGCGTCTTGTAACGCTTTTGAAGCAGAGCAGTGGGCGGTATATAAAGGATTAAAGCTTGCTTGGGAAATGGGGTTTAAGAAAATAATTTTAGAGTCTGATGCCGAGAATGTAGTAGAGATGTTGTCGAATTTGAGAGATAATAGATGCAGCTTGTTGCTTTCACAAATAAATTGTCTTCTAAAGTCATCGTGGGAAGTACAGTTACAACATATACCTAGAGTTCACAATCAAATTGCAGATGCTCTAGCAAAAGAAGGTTTAAGATTTACAACAATGTATCACTCATGCCCTTCACATTTAAGGGATGTGGTTACCAACGAGATTTTGGGATTTAATCCCCTTATAAATTAGTTTTATTTATCTAGGGCGCACATGCCCTCTCTTGTACCAAAAAAAAAACAATCAACGGACGGACTTATTGTCCGTGAATTCAAGGTGTTTAAATTTTAAAAAATATTATTTTATTATAATTTTAATCATAATATTTAAAAAAATATTTTAATTTTTAGATATTTAGATTTATACTTAAAAATAATAAACAGCTCGTCCTACTTGATATTAGTATTACTTAAAAAAATTTATTTTATTTTTAAATTATAAGTAAAATTAATTTTTTTTTAAAAATTTTTATATAAAAAAAAAAAGAAACAATCAACTGACCGTCTTATCAAAAAGAAAAAAAAAATCAACGGACCGGTGCTCCAATGGAGATGATTTACCTAGTGGCTAGTGCCCTCAATTGTTATCCTTCAGTTATGATATTTAAAGATATATTTTAATTTTTAGATATTTAAATTTATATTTAAAAATAATAGATAATTTATCTTATCCGATATTGATATTATATAAAAAAAAATATTTTATATTTAAATCATGAGTCTAACTTATTTTTAAAAAATTCTGTATAAAAAAAAATTAACTCTCTCTCATAATAAAAATATCAATAAATAAATAAATTAAAAAAGAGAGAGATGATTATGATCAAGTGATAGCCACGTTGTAAGTATAATAAGTGACAATCATTATACAGTCTTAAAAAGAATATAATCATAACAAAATTCTTGTAACAAAGAAACATCTTGGAACATTTCGAAACTTGTTATTGTGTTATTTTTTAACTGTTGTGGGAGTTTTTTTTTTTATATAATTGGATTCTTTCTTTAAAATCTTATAGTATTTTTTTCTAATTAAATGCAAAATTACATTTCACCCTTCCTTAGTTGTTTGAAGAAATTATTAAGCTATTAAATTATTTTTATTTTTTATCAATGTATTAGTTTTATTTCATGTAAGCTATTATGTAGTTGTCATTAATATGACATTATTAATATTTATTAAAATATAACAGAATTAATGAGGGATTTAGATGAAAAAAAAATAAGTGAAACATCAAAGTGGCTAATTTGAAATTTTCAAAAATAAGATGTTATGGTCAGTGATCTTATTATAGTTTTAGCATGTAATCTTTTTAATAAATAAGAGGTCGTAAGTTGATCACATCTATAATTTCATGCTGTGATTAAGTCTTAAACTTAAATTAAAGTTATTGATTCAATTTTGATTGAATCAAAATGATTAATTTTTCTTTAATTTTTAATTGGGATAAGAAACCATCTAGCACAATATCTAATATTAGGCTTGTTTAGGAAACCCCTAAACCTAGATTTTAAAAGAGTTTTTGGCCTAAATTTTAGTTTGGAAAAATTTTAAAATAAATAATTATATTTGTTCAAATCTCGATTTAGACCAAATTATAGTTTCAGATAAACTAGTCAGAGTAGCTTTTGGAACAGTAAAAGAGCTTATGAACTACTCAATTACTATTTTACCCTTATTTTTTTTTACATCATCTCTCCTCTATCTTTTTCACTATCTCTCATCTCTCCTCTATCTTTTCTACCATCTCTTCTCTCTCCTCTATCTTTTCACTATCTCTCATCTCTCCTCTATCTTCTTCACCCTATCTCCTCTATCTTTTTTACCCTATCTCCTCTATCTTTTTTACCCTCTCTCCTCTCTCATCTCTCATACATATATTTTTTAGTAATTTTTCAATTATAAAATCCCTTTTAGTAATAACTATCCAAACACTCATTTATTCAAAATTATATTTTTTCTATAAACTCTTCTCTAAAAACCTTTTTTCATAAGCTGTCTAAAAATCTATTTTTTTTATAAGTCTATTTTTAAAATATTATCCGAACGTACACATTGTATAAAAAAACATACTATTCAATATTTTATTATAATAGGCTATACAATTTACACTACACGCCGCGTCGTTTTTTTTTTTTCAATTTATACCACACTTAGGGCCTGTTTAGATAAAATTTTAAAAAAAGGTTTATAAAAAAAAAACTTTTAGAGAAAAGTTTATGAAAAAAAGTGGTTTTGAATAAATAAGTGTTTGAATAGTTATTTTTAGAATGACTTTTTATATTGATAAATTATAAAAAAGGATATGATTTGCTTAAAAATAAGAGAGAGGATATAAGAAAAAATAAGGGTAAGATAGTAATTGGATAGTCCATAAACTCTTTTACTGTTCAAAAAGCTAGTTTTAATAGCTTATTTAAAACTATGATTTTATCCAAAAGCACTTATAGACAAATATAACTGTTTGTTTTAAAAAAATTTCAAACTAAAATTTAGACCAAAAACCCTTTTAAAACTATAATTTAGTACCTTACCAAATAAGCCCTTAATTTGAGCAGTTATTGTATTATAAATATATATAATTATTAATTAGGTGTCCTCAAAATGTGGTTTTTTAAGAAGGATATATTGGCCATTTTATATTTAAAATTAATATATTAATTAAAAAAATATATCACACTTCTATTATACCAAACACACTTTTAATCTCTACTTTCATCCCATTTCCCCATCTAATTCCACAATCATTTCCGTCTAAATCATTTCCCCTTAACAAACGGGGCATAAAGGCTAGAACTTCTCAAGGAAGGAGACTGCGAAGGAACTCGAGGAAGCATTGCTCTAAAATATTTATTTTTTAAAAAAAGAAACAAAAGTAAAACTTGCGAAGGAAGTATTGCTCCAAGAGAATCTTTTTTCCTTGTATATAAAAAAAAGAGAGAGAATCTTTTTTCCTTCCCATTGTCTCAATTTTTTGTTCAACTATACCCGAAAATATTGTTTAATTTTTTTTATTACCTACCCAATTTATTAAAATTTTATATTGACTATATTTAGATCTGACGTCATATGGTTATGGTGGGTGAGTTTTTCAATAGAAATTTTTTACATACGTGAAAGTTCAAATTCGATACCTTATTTAAATAATATCGAATCGCTTACTACTCGAATCAATATTATAGGTAAATATTGAGTAATTAATTTACCGCTAAATTCCACGATGTCATGATACTGTTCGTCTGCGTTTTCTATATATATAGAGTCCATGTCCAAATTAATGTGGGCTTCTCATTTCACTCTGCAGTCTCCACTACTCGGGGTGTCTTCTCCTTCACTATTTCATACTTAATGAGAGCGTCAGTGATTCTCTTCTTGTTCATATTCTGGGAAAACTGCGTAAGAAAATTTCTTCTTCAATCCGATAAACATTTGCAGTTTCTCGAAAATAAAAACTTGGAAAAGCATCTGGGTTTCCTTTCTTGACGTTAAATTTCTTCTTCTTTTCCGCTGGCCAGCTGTTCTCGGCTTAAAATTTGTACGGGAATCTTTTTTCTGTGAATTCTTGCCTTGCGCATTCTTCGCCCATTTGCGTTAATAATTAATATCTTGAATAATGATCGGTGTGTCTTTCCAATGCAATTAGTGTTCATGGTTTTCTGAGAAGCTGACCTTCCCACTATTGAGATGCTATCTATTTCTGTAAATTTACATTAGTATAATCATTATACTGATATGGCTTTAAATATTCTTTTAGATTTTCCTTGTTTCCAGAAAATGGCCATGATGTTCTGAGATTCTGGTGCTTTTGGCTTGTTTTGGTCCCTGCAGTCATTTACCAGCACAACTCTGTTAAATTTCCTTTGTATTTGATATTATTCGTTTTTCAAATTTATGCATATTGTTTTCACTCACCTATCGTTTCATTCTCCTCTTTTAGAAAACTTGAAATATAAGTGAACTTATGTGTATGCCTGTAAATGCCATATGCAAATGCTTAAATGATTTTCTGTGAAGATATGTTGATTTATTTTGATCCTAGGATATCAAGATATAATCATGCATCAAGTTTTTGTCTCAAACAAGTGATAATGCCATCTAATATTTGCTTCAGTACTCAAACAATTGATAGTGCCACAAGGACCATTATTTTATATGCTTTCACAATGGTCCTTGCAAGTTTTCAGTAGTTGGTAATGCACACTAATATTTGCTTCAGTACTTAACACTTACTTTCTTCCTTTTGATCCCAAAAGTGGTATTGAAGTATAATTGGCATGGAAGTCTGCGGTCAAAATGGATTCAAGTGTGATGAAGACAAGGCATTAAAGGGCTTGCTTGATGCCTTTGGCTCTTCATTTTCTCTTGATGAAATAGCTTCTGCATATTGTAAGGCCAATCGGGATCCAGACCTGGCTGGTGAAATATTGTTTGACATGCAGAGTAGCTCCTCAACCTCAACAACAGATTCACCTAATGCAGATGCTGGGGTTGAAGCATATGCAAAATCATCGGATAGTTTCTCCTCTGATAATTCCTTTCAAGAAAGATATCCGAAGCCCAAGTTTCACCCAGTTTCAGTTGGCACTGTTTCAAGCAGGCTTGGCAAGGATTATGTAAGATCCATGCCATCAGCAAATAGGTCTTATCATGGAACGACTAAGCCATTGAAGTTGGATGCGAATTTGCTGAAAATGTCTGAGATCTGGGCTGATGAATGTGAGCCAAATATTTCAAACCATAACGAGCTTCACCAGGACATGGAAGATTTCTTATTTAAAATGCTTGGAGATGGTTTCCAGCTTGACAGAGAAAAGATACGGGAAGTTCTGGGTATATAATTTTTGGGAATTTTGCCTCTGATATTAAAGCTTATATTCTTTTTCTTTTTCTCATTGACATTGTCTACACATTACATGACATTCTACCTTTTTCTATATGATAGACCCTGGTTTCATCAGTTCTTTTCCATCATAGAAATTTCAAATTCTTACATAAACCAATCTTTGTCATTCAATTAAGCCATTTGCCAAAGTACTCTCAACTTTGAGAACTGAACAATACCTCACCTCAGCTACCACCCTTATAGATTCAAACCCTCTTGTTCATCTCTGCTCTAACAAGTGCCACCTTAAACTTTGTCATTTGTCAAGTGGCAGAATTCAATTGATTTGCAAACATCAAGTGAAAGAATTTTAAGGGGCATTTTTGTTAATGAAGATGATGGCAAAATAGTCAAAAAGGGTTTAGTTTCTTAGGGGTTGATAATTGAGGGAGGTATTTTCCATTTTCTCCAAAGTTGAGAGGATCTTTGCAAATGGCTCAAATTTGAAGGGGGTGTTTGCATTTTCTTCTAGTTACAATAAGTTATCAAGAATGATGAATTGTTCATTCTGTAAAGATTTCAGAAGTTAAACTATTTGATTATGGCAACCATGTTTCGTCACTTTACATTCAAGTGGTCTGCTGAGATGTGTATGACATACAAAAGTATCGTGGCCCAAAAGAAAAGCGTGCATATTAGTTATCATTTATTCTAACTATTATTTAGAAATTATTATTTTAATATCTGTGTAGTAAAAACTAATCAGCTTCATTTGCATACATGCAGATAATTGCGGGTATGATATGAAGAAGGTACATAAAAATAGCTATATGCGTTTTGCTTTTCTTTTCTTGAACTACCTTTTGTTATTGATGTAATTGTTATTTGTATTTGATACCTATTATCTTGTTTAGAGTTTAGATCACCCAAACTTGACAAGGACTTGTTCTTCTGCTTACCTATCTTTTCTGGGATATGTATATCCTACTTCAGAGTTTCTTATTACAATAAGTTATGTACAGCATTGTTAACCATGGTTTATAGTTTAAATTTTTTGGGTCATTATCTCATGTCCAAAAGGATATGAACTCTCATGCAATCGCTTTACTCATTATTTTTATTTTCAACTGTCATTTTTCATTTGATGTCATTGTTGTGTTACTTTAAGAAACACCACTAATATCAATATTATACATATTTTAAATCATTCAGAGCATGGATAAGTTGATGGGGGAATCAATTTTAACTTTTGACAAAGAAGCACGTGTCGTTGGCGAATCTTCTAAAAGGGTAAGCATGAATATCAAGATTATCCTAAATTGAAGCTCATTAAGTTTTCCTTATGCTGCTCACAAATGTATACAAGAAGTTATTACCTGTAATCTGAAGTATGTGATATTTTAAATGAAAATGGCTGTCAATTTGTCTATTTCTGTTTAGTTACTGAACTTAAATCCGAGGAAACAGGAATAAAGGAAAAGAAAATATAAGGAGGGAGGGGGGAGGATATGGCATGCAGCTGATTAAGTGATCTTTTTCTTAGTTGCTGAAGGAATCTAACTCACATAATTGTCCTAGGGGGTTATCTGCTGTCAGAACACGTCTCTGTGCATGCCTATTGAATACAATATATTGTGATCTATGTGTTGGCTTACTTAAGTTCTTGATTTTGAAAGAGGAATTTAGATCAAGTAGATTTAATTGTATGTTTATCAAGTGAGGTAAAAAAATTTCCCTTGTAGGGTAGAGTTCAATTTAGAAGCATATTACATCTTTAAATATTTGATTGGATATTTATTGTACTTTTGTTGTAACATTTAGGTTCTAATGTGGTTTTGCTAATGAAAGGAAAAGGTCAATATCATTTTTTTTGCATTTGGATTTCAGATGATTTGTGCATTTGGAAGTAGCCAATGCCATTAGCTGCCAGATGATGATGTGTAATTAATTATTATTGTCTGTCACATGCCAGTTTTTCTTCTCTTCTACATTCATCTTTTGTGCACAAAACATTTCCTTAGTGTCAGAGTTTGAAATTCTAATGTTCATCTTGATTGCCATGTGCTTTTCTTGATCTCACTGTGCTTTCACAGTCAACAGATAGGGATTCAAAATCTGAAGTACCTTCATATGAAAGAAAGTCACAGAGGGTAAATTATCCAGGGTATGCTCTATCTTTCTTTCTTTTCTTGCATCTGTTAATGTCTACTACGTATGTTACAATCATGGTCACTGTTAAAGAAAATTGAGAATCTACTTTGTCTTTTGCTTTAATTGGCCCTATTCTGTAATGGCTCGATCAAACATTTTGTGTCTCAGTTTTGTTTTCTCTTTGTTTATTTGGTAATATAAGCAGAGAATCAAACAAAGGAGTTGATTTCCATGGGCAAAGGAAAGACATAGAAAAGCTTCAGAAAGACGTATTGACCTCTTTATTTCAAGTTGGTGGTCATTCTGAAGAGTCTCCTAAAAAAACAACGAAGGATGTGAAAAAGCTTTCACCATACAGAAAAGTGGTAAATGAACCTCCTGAAGACTCCCCAGAAGAATTCACGATTGACACAAATTACTCCCTACAAGAAAACATAGGTGGTATATATATTTTTTTCCTCAATCTTTGTTCTTTTTTCTCTTTTATGTAAAACTTATTTTTTTTCGAATTTGATTATTGAAAAGTCACTCCCTAGCTACATTACTTTCGTAAAAGCACATTTGTGCTGACAATAGGTTGCTATTGTAACAGAAATATTAATTATAGGATGTGTAGAATGTAAAAGTAGAACCCTTTTCTCTTATCTGAGAAGGTATTCAAGATGCCATTTATGGAGTCAAAAAATATCCTTGAATTAACAAGCCAGTGATTGCGATCAACTTGAGTTTGATGCACACAAATTATTGACATGGTAGAACCATCTGAATAAAAATGTCTATGTTAATGTTTACAGCATGTATTTTCTGTGGCATGTCAATTGCTTTAATTTAAATGAGAATTATTTTATAGAAATTTAAGTATGGAAACCAGTTTAAATTCTGTTGTCTCGCTTGGGATAAAAGGGGGAAAATCCAGACATCAGGAAATGTTCAATATTTTTTCCTAAATCCAATATCCTCTTGCTTGTGTATAACTTTTATTATTGTGGTCAATTTATAAATTTCTTGAATTATGCAAGGCAATCTTTAAAGCCTAGCACCCCATTCATAAGCATGGGAATGATTCCATTGCTAATAGGCGATTTATATGCTGTCCCCACTGTGGGCCAAGTTTTGGAAGTGTGCCACTGCTTGTGATTGGAAGAATTGCTTGTTTCATTCCAAGAAGCAGACTCCATTATCATGAGTTGTTCCTTAAGTTCTATGTTACGTAACATGGATACTTTATTTTGGCCCACGTTCAATTTTTCTTGTACAAAATATGATCTGTGTTTACTAGATCCAGAAGATGAGGAAGAGTACCAGAATCTCCGTAAAGCTGTGAAGGAGTACCGAGCAGCAATGATTGAATATTATAGAGCAGTATGTTGCGTTCATTGTTTCTGTAATAGGATTTTTTTTTTTAGTTTCACACTGAAGCATTTGTATCCAATCTTTTGGGCCTTTTTTGAGTCTAAAGTGTACTTGTTGATTACTTGTCAGGCTATTGATGCATTTTCTATTGGAGATCATGACAAAGCAAAGAAACTTCTAGATCAGGTAAAAAGCTATACACCAGTTCCAAAGGATGAGTTCCATTGTGACACGGAAGTCACAGCTTTTTTTCTGGCTTAATAATTTTCATCATATTATTTTAGTTGAAGATATATTATTAGGTTATTATCATTATATCTGTTTATTATTTAAGTCAATAAACAATTTCTATAACATGCTATAGTTGCTTAAAATATATCATTTTAATAATGTATTCTATGGTGATGACAGGGGCAAGTTTATCTCTCAAAATCGCGCGAAGCAGATGAAGAATCTAGTAAAATGATTGTTGAAACTAAGTTAGTGTCTTCTATCCTAAAATATCCTTTGCCTACTCATATATTATGTTCTACTATTGTTAAGGGGATTGGCATGAAAAGTTTTCTTATGCTATATTATGTCTCTTGCTATATTTATTGGTAGGAATGGAGAGTCAGAAGAACTCGTGCTTAACTTACATGATTATACTTCAGGGCAGGCTATACGTCTATTAAAGTGTCATCTGTCTACTCTATCTGGTATACCATGTGAGTTATAATTATGATTGTGATATACTGATTTGGTGTGGTCTTCTGGTCCTTTTTAATCTTCTAATTATTTCTATTCTTTCATATTTTTTTTTTTTGGAAAAAAATATTTGCTTATCTCTGGCAGCATTCAAGTACCTCAAGGTCATCGTCATTAATACAAGTAATCAAAATGTCTCTCAAGGTTCTCGAAGTCAGAAAAAAAAGAGACGGGTAAGATTCAGCCGATTTCATGTAATTTAATTTTAAAATATTATTGCAGGTTTTTGGTATTATGGTAGAGAACATTTTAAGTTGTATAGATGATAACTGTGATACAGGTTTTGATGCTACATTTTCTTTTTCCTTTTTTTAAGAAAAAACTATTCCCCTTGCTCCTTCAGTTTAACGGCTGAATATATGTTGGCCCTCCTAAGTGGCTCCTTTTTTCCTATACATGATTAATGAGAAGTTGAATCAGATGAACCTTATCTTTGCCCATCATGTGCTTTTTTCAGGCAAAGGAAAATCTCAAACTCTTCCATACACACAATCCCTTTATCTTAAAAGAACTGGGGAATATCAAAGCTTGAGTTGCTATTGCATCTTATTATGTCCTGTATGTTTAATTAATAAGAATTAAGAACTGATAAATTATGAAATAAATATCAATAAATAGTTTGACTATAATACTTAACAGCAATTGATTATGGCACAATTAATCACACACTGTTGTTATATTTTGGACAGATCGTGGAGCTGTTGGAAAAGGAATCTATAAAGTGGTGTGAAGGCGAGACTGAGGGTACAATCTTAATCGGCTTGGATAAAATAGACCGGAAAGCCCTCAGTTATCTCCAAAAATAATATGCTCATTGGAATCAACCCATTAAGTGCTAGTGTTATATTGGTCTTAGCTGCGCATGAGATCATGGATGAAGTTTGGATTTCTCATTTTAGAGAAAAATGGAATTGAGTGAGACTTTTGGTCATTTCGCCAACTATTGGTGTCCAAAGTATGTTTTGAAGAATATAATATTATAATGTTTGTGATTGCTATCAATTTCACCTTCCCTTTTCATGTTATATATTGTTAAGTATTCTGCATGAAAATAAACAATCTCAGTACAAGGAATATTGATATTTGTATTAACAGAGCTTTCCATTTAAAACAAACCGCGGTTGTAGTAGCTATGGTATCCAGCCTTGAACTTGCAAAAGAAGAAAAATGCTACATGTTAACAAAAGCAGGGTACATGCTATTGCAAGTGTTTGGTCGTTTTATAACATTTTTAAGTTTGATCTCTTGGATTTATTTTTGACATGGTATAAAAAACTAGACTGAACTGGTTGATCTGAAAAACCAAGGCCTATTCCGGTTTGAAATGGAGGAGAATTTATGAACCAGTTCAAAACTGACCAGACCAATAAAAACTAGTGAACCAGTCCTTTTTTTTAATAATTTTTAATTAAAACCATATTTTTGAGAAGGTGATAGTAAGAGACACACTTTACTGCATTTAGATAACTGATTTACAAATAATCCAATGAATATGACAACATTATCCATAATCCGAGTCTTGTTACATCATAACCTCCCTCCAAAAACCCAATAAATTAAAAGAGTTATATCCTTTCCCCTTTACTAATTAACCTTTTTGTGAGTTCAACTTTCAACAAAGCCAGCTCCACAAGCACTCAAGCAGGATACAGAGAAAGCATTGGTGCAAATAGAAATTTTCCAGTCGTGCAAATATCACGGGGAAGAAACTGCAACCCAGTCAAATACCAGACCTAGGTCATTGTTAATTGAAGAATTTGATACTTCGAAATAACATTGTTTGAACTTTTAAGGCAAACTGAATCCAACAATGATGGTTTGGCAAGAGATTAATGCGATTGGAGAATTAAGGTAACATTTGAAGTCTAAGGCTTACTCATATCAAGAATTTCTTTCGTTTTTTCATCTTCATCAATTTTATCTTTCTTCATACCATCCAAAAGCCCATCTACTTCTTTTCCATGTCTCGTATAAGCCTTGATGAGGGCGTGGTACATTCGCTTGTTTACCGGGACAAAATTTCTCAATGAACCCACCAAAGCTTCTACTTCTTCAACACTTCCGTTATCACCAAGCCAACTAACTATGCCCGAGAACACCCTGGGATTCGGCTTCCATTCTTTATTTTCCGCCCGTAGGGCTGCTTTAAAGCAATCATATGCTTTCTCCATCTCACCCTTACGAAGGTATCCAGCTGCCACTTCAGTCCACCTGTTTGACATGGTCGCCTTCCCCCTCTTTTGTAAGCTTTTCAGCATGATTTCCGCTTTCTCGTGCAAACCTTTTTTTGAGTATCCATTGATGACAACATCTGGGATGCGAGGATCATAACAATTGCCAGAGGACTCCCACTCCTTCAATATTTTCTCAGCTTCATCCAGCTCACCAAGCCTTACAAGAGATTCTAACATGGTGGTGAAATCTCTGTTTATGCACCTCTTGCAATCACTCTTCTCCCGTTCCCATAATCTGCTGACCTCGGTCTTGTCTCCAAGACGAGCATAAAGAGAAATAAGAAAATTGTAACCAAGACCATCCTTCTTATCTAGCCTCTCCTCTGCTTTCTTTAGGGCATCAACTGCCTTACTCGTAAGTCCTGCTTTTATATAGAAATCAGCCACGACAGCATAAGTGTTCCAGTCCATCACAATGTGAGATTGGTTTTCCATCTCTTTTAGTGTTCTCTCAATTCCATCAATATCAGACCTCACACCAAAAGCATTGATACAGATTCTGTAGGAGAAGTTGTCAGGCAAAACTTTGTTCTTTTTCATCTCGATCAGTACACCAGGGACCTTCTCAACATGACCAATGTTGGTGTATAGACACATAATATCATTGTAACTTAGTGATGAAGCAAACCCAAACTCCTTCATTTTCTGCAGATGGGAGAGGGCCTTCTCAATTTGGTACTGCCGTGTATAGCAATTCAAGAGAGCACCATATGTCTTATTATTTTTATCTTCTTCCTTCAAGCTATTAAAGTAGCTTTCAGCAGAAGGATATCCATGAACTTTGCCCATCAGATCCAAATGCACAGCATGCTCAGAGGATGAAAATATGCATACACCATTCTTATTCATCCACTCAGATACCTGCACCATCAAGTAGCACGATTCAAGGGATAGTTACATGTAAACAATGAAAATTTTAAACAAGTCTAAACACGATGAGTTTACATAAAACCATGTTAGTTGCATATCATGTTAGATACAGAAGTCTCTATATCAACCGTTATAAACCCTTCTCAACTACTCGTTCATCAGAATTCACAAATCTGTACCATTTTAATAACCACTTTGGTGAAGCCCCACACTGACCACATGTTCCCTGCTTTATTTTAACTGAATTTGTAATTTGTAGATTTCAAAGTCAAATGATTCCTTCAAAAAATAAAATTGACTACAAATGGTTTGTCACCAAATACATTATACATTTGTGAAAAATGAAACCAATTCCCAATGCTCTAGTGTTGGATTTACATACATGGGTTATCGATGAATATAAGGTTGTCCTAACGAATAACACAAGCAACCAAAATTAGTCCAAGTGCATCCTTTCTGAAACTACCATTAGATTATCGTGAGTGTTCCATGGATACAGAAATTAAGTCCAAAAATATTCACTGTCAGCACAGTTGACGCATTAGCCAGCAAACAATTAATTTATCAGGAAAAAAAAATTATCATTATAGTCTTCGTTTTATGCTATGCTTGGAAATTAGCCAAAAATTAGTACTGTGCGGAGATTTCTGAAAGAAGTTTAAGGACCTCTAGGGCTTGTGTGAACCTCCGGCGCTTGCGAAGATCTCGAACGATGCGCTGAAGCTCGCCAACGCTGATCTTGTTCCCCTTATAGACCCAATCCTCGAGCACAGGTACCACGCTGGCGCTGGGGCTCCCAAGTGGACTGATTTTAGCATAGAGACTCGGCTTCCTAGTCCTAATCGTGTAGTAGAATCTGCTCGCGGTCGTACTTTGCATCGCGATTCTGCGAAATAGCTTCGATTCCATAACTAGGGTTGTTGAAACCAGACAGTTACTACACTATACCAGAACTGGAAACGGAAATGATCGCCATGCCAGACAGATTTTTTTCTTTACCGGGGTTTAGGGTTTAAGAATGGACCTTATTCGGGTTTTTATTGGGCCGACAAGGGTTAATAAGCTTCAGAGTTCAAAAGATTATAATACGTGGACCAACAAAACTTGGGTTTATTTCGTACAATTCTTTTTTTCTTATACACAAAAATTTAGGTAGATTCGACACCGATTTTTTATTAAAGTTAAGGCACATCCCCAGGACTTAGAGAACACTTACAAGGTATTTACGAGATTGCCTACTAAATGAGTCATCATAACGGCAGTGAGAATCGAACTCATATCCTTATAGGATATAAGTCCATTCATTACCAACTCTCATTTCGTATAATTCTTTTTCACATTATTAACCATGTCATTTGTTGCGCCTTAACCAGATTTGTTTTTGGTACAAAATTTTTTTAAAAAAAGGTCGGGCTCATCCACGATCCAAGGATAGGGCGAAGTCTCCTTTCCTCCTAGGCGATACCAATGTCGGCAAGGCAAACTGTCAATTACTCTCAGGCGTAAACCTAGGCACCCAGGAGTTAGGATATATCCTCAAGCGCTACGACTGGAACCACAATAAAGTGGTACTCCTTAGAGATCGAACATACTCCAAATGGTCGTATGTCTCACCCTTTCTCCAATTGAATCTACAAATGATGGGTCGCCTTGACCAGATGTTAATGGATTTGAAGTGATCAAGAGTCTAGCCTAAAAATTACATACGGTGAACCGGATATTTTTAGGATTAGGTAGATTGCCAGTACAATATAATGGCTTTATAATCTAATGACATAAAAACTCTTATATATGAATAGAATTGCCTTCTATAGTGGATACCTATACTTAGTAAAAAAATACTCATATAAATAGGGAGGTTATCGATTCGATCCGCTTTTAATAAAAATAAAAGATACCCTAAAATACAGTTATCATCATTGTTATGTTTAAAAATTGTTTAGGGTGGGTCAAATTATGCATTATTCTTTGAACTTTGATTATGTATAGATTATCTCTCACACCTATAACTTTTTAATAAATTATGCAAATAAATGTGAACAAAGATTATCTACAAATATTTAAAAGTTTGCTGAGAATTTTTTTGGTCAAATTTTAAAACTGAAAGAAGTTATATGTACATGATTTCAAAATTTAGGGAAATTTCTTATAATATAGCCTTTAAAATACCATATGTCTTACATGTCACTCCATATTTGATACATCTATATGCATAGTGATACTTTTATAAGTATTTTTTAAGTTTAAAAATATTATATGGCCTTAGTGAGTTCCTAAAACCTTACTCTTTTAAACTTTAATGTAAAAAAACACATTCAATATTTAATTTGATGCCAATTGATATGTATTATAACAATAGGGCAAACAATTTTTGTTCTACTTCTTAAATCTAGATCAAGGGGAGTTGTAACTCACTCTTTTTGGAGTAAAAAGCCACGTGGAAACGCACAAACATTAGCTAGTTAAAGGTATGCATTTCGCTGGAGGAATATTGATGATGACAGATACGAGATGCATTTGGTGAGCTTGGCGAACAACAGGATCAACATAACTTTTAGATTTCCCTTATACGAGATCAAATATGACAGTACAATTATGCACAAGGAGACTGCAAATTTGTCAGATTCAGCCGTATATAACTCAATTTTGGGGGGTGCCCATGTATTGAGAGACGCAGTGCAACAACCTGGTTTGTAATTGTTTGAACTTAGCAATTTGGGATTGAAGGTGCTGGTTCTGCTTCTTGAGGTCTTGGTTTTGCTGTACCAGTAATTCATGATCTTTATCTCCTGCACAGCTTGTGGCTGCATTTTCTTCAGAACAAGACTTCAAGTATGAAGGGAACACACTTGCCTCGCACTTCTTCCTTGGTATCTCCGCCAACATGTTCTTGCAACCTCTCTGAAATTTCTCCTGCTTGAATTCCCATCTCTTTGACGACACTTTCTTAAATCCCTGTATCATCAACTTCAATTTAATACCTATATATTACATATGTGTACATATATATATGTATGGTCCCAAAATGCACTTGTGATTTGTAAATAATGAAGGCTTAGTACTAATTAAATTACCTGAAACCCAAATTCTGACACAAGAATTTGAAAATGGGATTTTGTATAATTTTACCAAAATGTGATATGATGTTACTAAAATACCTACATACTCCTTCAATTTTTAATATGACATATAGTTAAACTTATTCATAAATATAAAATATATTGTTTATATTCAATTTTTTTTAAATTATCTCTATTGATACTCTCTCAACAATAGTCAAGTAAGAGAATGAGGGAGTTAATCAAGATGATTAGAATATTTAAAAAAAAAATGTCATATTAACTAATTTCCTTCATCTAATCAAATTAGTTAAACAGATTATACATTATATTATATATTAGTTGATAGGTTAGATAAATTAGTTTAAAAAAATAATTAATAATAGAAATATAATGCATTAAAATATTATATTTAAAGAAAAGACTAACTAACCCATATATTTATAACTTGATGAGTATTTTGATTGGTAATAATTATTTAAGATTAATAAATAACAATAAGATGATTTCAAAGTGTCATTTGAGGTAGAAAACAAGGTGGGCCAATCATGGATTTCTTTAGGAGCGTTAGAAGAGTGTAGAAACCTAATTGCCAATAAGAATTAGTATAAATTATAAGAAATAGCTTATATCTAAGAAAGATGTGAGTTTAATTTTTACTGTTGTTATGAGAGCTCCTTTAATAAGTAATCTTGTAAGTCTCCTGTAATCGCTCTTTGAGTCTTTGGGCTGTACCTTAATTTTAGTAGGGATCAATATTGAATCTACCTAAACTTTTATTTATAAAAAAAAAAAGGAAGGAGAAGAAGCAGAAACCTAATTCAATGCATCAAATTAATTATATTGACTTTATATGATTACATGTTGTCCCTCTAATTTTATAAAACATGTTCAATTATTAGCTCATCTTTTATTAAAATAGATTATGTTATGATTATTGTTATAATCATCATCATCAATTCGTCATTATTATCCAATTTTACATGGATTATATAAGAAACATCATATGTTTTTTCTAGCCAAAGAAATTAAATGTCACAATGTTTTTACATAAAGAAATCAAATAAATTAAAATATATATTTCACAAAACTAAAATGGTCAAAAAGTCTTACAAGCGCATGCGCTTTGATTTATTTATTTATTTCATTATAATAATTTATCATTTTCAATGGATTGGTAGCCTTCCGCAGCAAAAATTGAAAGAAATCGTTTTCTTTTTTGTGGGTCAAGGAAAAAAGAATCGCAATTATTTTATTTAATAGATTAAATTAATTAATTGAAGAGTAAAAAGCACGATTCCCACGCAAAATCATTTCCCAAAAACATCAAGATAACATAAAAATATAATTATAAAGCAATCAACACATATATCTAATAAAGTCAAATGCCAAACGAGATTATCATATGACAAATTAAACTACGATTATGTATTTCACCAATGTGATATTGATCTTCATCAATATTCTTGAAAATAAAATAATCATATTATTCATTATTCACATCAAATATTAAATATGTAAGTCTTCCTTTTAAATTCAAATACCATGGTTCAGGTCATCACAAAATTCAAATCTCAGAGAAATATAAAAATCTCAAATCGCTAAATGTCAAACCCCTTCTTGACATGCATAAAAGGCAAAAACATGGGCTTTTTCGTAAAAAGATTTATTTTTTGAGTCTGTGAGTGTTTAAATTCAATTAATATTATCATTAATGATGATTAATGTTAATATAAAGTATAAAATTTATAAGTACATTATACTAATTATATTCAATAGCAAATATATATTGCTATTAATTTTTCAATTCAATGCAAGGTATGAGAATGAGAGAAAGTTAAGAAAATAATTCTGGTATTTTTAAAAAAATATATTATAATAACTAATTTAATTAATTTTATTAATTTAATTAAATTAATTAGATAGATTATATATTTAGGACCATAATAGTATTATGTAATATTATTTATTTGCTCTTGGCTTTTCCTTTCTCTTTCTCTAGAAGAGGATTCAAAGGGAGTATCGAGATAACTGGGGAAGGTGAAATCATCTCTTCCTGTCTTCTTCATAGTTGAAGAAGAATTACCAAAGCTATTTAAAGTGCAGAAAGGGCTCAAATATTATTAGGTTATGTACTAAGATCACAAAATTTCTTTCTCATATCATACCAAATAACTCATCAGATCTAGTATGAGACGTGTTTTGATGACTCCCACCTCAACAGATGCAAAAACATAACAAAATATTCTAAGATGAAGAAGAAGCCTTATGCATGTCTTTATTCTACTAATTGAGATCGATTATATGAATTATCATACTAACGTAAAAGAAGTAAAGGAACTTGAAAAAAGACTTACGTAGGTGTTCAATTGGCGGATGAAGCTGGAAAAGTTGTTGTGCTTGAAATATCTGGGCAATATGAGCTCTGAGAATTCTGTAGGACGCCACACTATAAAACCATCTCCTTCCTCGTTCCATGTCACTATTGATCTTTTCCTTTCTTCTTCTTCTTCTTCATCATCTCCGCCTTCTTCCACCAAATCATACGTCTTCAGCAGAAATGGCGCCACGCACCGTCCCCTTAGAGATTGGCCACCATCAGCTGCAGCTCTGTTGTTGAGCTTCTTCAGCTCCGTTAATCTTTCTGCCATGTTTGGAATATCATCCACACACGCCTCTTCATTTGTATTGCCCAAACAGGTCCTTGTTCCACACTGTTGCCTATATAATACCACTTCCAACTGTCCTTCGGTGGTAGGTGGGTAACTACTACCGAGCTAGCTTATTGCCATGTGTGGTGGGGCTGTTTTCTTTGTCTTCTACTTATTATTTCCTTTTTTTTTTCTCTTGATTTATTTAACTACATTTCACGGGAGACAAGCATTTAATTCTTTGAATAGTCATTTTTAATTTATCAATTAAAAGATTGTTTTTGTTATGAACTTTATTATTTTTTAAAATTAAAAAGATTATAAATTATAAACTATATATTTAAATCAAATTTACACGATGGATCTGTTGGAAATATAAAATATATACCATTAAATATGCAATCCAAATATTAGTTGATTTGAGAAGAAGATGGCATTTTTGGTTGTATGTTGTGATTTTGAGAAAAAAAAGGTTGGGGTGTGATTTTTTATGTTAGTCAGAATTAGGAAGCTTCTTGAGTTTGCCATGTGATAGTTTGTCTTCAACGTGTTTGACGTTTGAATAAAGACAAAAATAATAATTTTTGGGAATGATGCTCACGATATATTCCTCTTATCATATATATATATAAGATTTAATAAAAAAATAATATTAATTTTAAATATAATATATATTTTTTAAATTTACTAATTTTTTTAAAATTATTTTTATTAGTATTTTTTTAAAAATAATCAAATAAGAGAATGAAAAAAAGAGTTAAAAATATGATTAGGATACTTTAAAAAAATATATTATAATAATTAATTTAACTAATTTTATTAATCTAATTAAATTAATTAAATATATTTTATATTTATAACTGAAAGAGTGTATATGTTATATATAAAAATATTAATTTTGTTAATAAATATTACAATACTCTCGTTTTTATTTTTTTATTAAAATTTAATGACAAGAGGTTCATATAATTTTAAGTATATGGCAATAAGGATTGACTTAGTTTACACGTTGATCTATAACAAGTTAAATTTATTATTTTCTCCCTAAATGTAAGAATTAATAGAAAAAATTATTTTAAATTTAAATATAAAATTTTAATTTATTTTATTTTAAAAAATTAGAATTTTTTTTAAAAAAAATCTATTAAATACGTATATTAATTAGTTTTTTTATTAATAGAATAATTTTTCATGCAAATAATTAAAACATATATTTTAGGATATATATTTTTAATAGAAAATTAATTTAATTAAAATTTTAATATATATAATTTTTTTTTATATGTAGGATTGGAGTGAATGATGAAAATCAAAATACCTACATGAAAGTGTGAGGCAAAAGTAATAAAAAATCAAACCAATTAAATGACCGGATCACCAGTTTCTAGGGATTGATCTATCTGAGTTTTCATGCCCTCAGGAAGGAGGGGAGCGAAGCCTGAAACCTGACCAACGTAGAAGAGTGTGACAAAAGTAGTTTTGTTTGGTGTGGCACCATCATTAATTCTAATTCGGGAATCATCACATGTGATTAGTTTTGTCTCTACCACATGTTATCCAATTTGTCGCCACCCCACCCACTCTTAATGCCATATTTTAGTTTTATATTCAGCTCAACACAAAAATTACAAACGATATTCTTTTAAAAAAATATTCCATCTTCAATAATATAAAATTTTAATCCATTATATATATTTTCTAATTTTTAATATTATAATCCTAAACAGTTAACTAATTTGAGTATATTATAAAAATTATAAAAATTAATTAATTATATAATAAACATGACATAATCTTCTTAAAATATTCATATATAACATCAGGATATATATCAATTTATAAGTTAGATAAATTAGTTTAAAAAAAATAATAAATATTATATATAAATTATATTAATATCTTATATTTAAAATAAAACTTAACCCTCTAACAAACTTTTAAATTAAGAATCAGAAGTAGTAATATTTACTATTTTTTTAAATAATTTATATAATTTATATATGAATATTAAAAAAATCATATGATATTTATTATAATTAATTTATTTAATATATTTAAATTAATTATTAAATTTTATATTAAAGATAAAAAAGAGTAGAAAAAAAAAATACAAATGACACGTCACGCCTTTGATATATATATATATATATATACACACTAACAACAACATATTTGAATTTGAACAAAGTTTCGACACTTTTCGATCACCGAGGAGTATTGATGTTTACTTCACATATCCACTTAATGTCTTATTAGTTACAGTGATTAATACCGCTTTGGTATATTTTGATCTTTATTCTATTATTAATCTATATGTGTTTTTATTATTCTATTATCTCTCAACAAAAAATTCAATGAATATGTACCATGCTATAAGTTTGTGATACACAGATATATATATATATATAAGATAAATAGATATAGATTTAAATGAAGTATGATGGAGAAGTGTGGTAAATGGAAAAAACAAAGAAAGAAAAAAAGAAAAAAAGTATGGAAGATAGAAAATAGAATCAAAGAGAAGTTGGTAAACACATTGATTTGACTAATGCGCAGACAGGTTAGGTGTTTACCTATGGTATCAAGACGAAGTGCATCCTTTATGTGTTATCCCCGTAAAAATCCCCAAGTTGACTCTTGATTACAACACTATAATCACCTTTATACTCATATATTTCACTTATTCTTGTATATATATAAATTAATTAATTAATGTTAATAAATTAAAAAAATTAGTTAATTATAAATAAATTTAAATCTTAAGATAAATTTATATTATATATTATTCAATTTATAATCACCTTTATACTATCCAAGTTGACTCTTGATTACAACACTATAATCACCTTTATACTTATATATTTCACTTATTCTTATATATATATAAATTAATTGATTAATATTAATAAATTAAAAAAAATTAAAAAAATTAGTTAATTATAAAAAAATATAAACCTAAGATAAATTCATATTATATACTATTTAATCTATTTAAATTAATCAATTATATATAATATTAGTTACAATAAACTAATTTATTTAATTTTTTTAATATATATAAATTAATCAAATAGTTCTTATATTAAGTATCGAAAGAATATTGTTGTATCAATTTATGTTTTTTTTTGTATAAAATTTTTTAAAAAGGGGTTAGACTTACCTATAATCTAAGGACAGGGCGAAGTCTTATTTCCTTCTAGACGATACCAATGTCGGGCAGGGCAAACTGTCTATTATCCTCAAGCGTAAACTTAAACACCTAAAAATTAAAATATTTTTTTAAATACTATGGCTAGAATCAAAATAACATAGTATTATTAGGGTGGAACACTTATCAATTCGTTTTTATGCCAATTAAACTCAAGTTTATGCTGAGGCCCAAATCATAAAACATAGCCTTAATTCCCTGTTAACGTGGAGAGTGTTGTGTTCGAGTTCGGTAATGTTGCTATATTTTTATTTAGCCTAAAAGACGTGATTGGTTGCTGTGGTGTAGTGGTTATCACGTCAGTCTAACACACTGAAGGTCCCCAGTTCGGGTTCATCAACCTCCAGCTAAGGCACATTGGAGTTTTGGGTAACAGCATCTATTAAAATAAAAAATTTGCTAATCACAATAATTAGGTTTGGTGAAAGAAATTTGATTTTTTTTTAAAAAAACAAAGTCAAGTGTTTAAATTTTATAAATATATAATGTTTTTAAGAGGAATATCCCCCAATGATACCCGATTTTGTGCTTGAAACTGTCTCGATAATATCATATACCATATATAGTTGTATTTCAAAAATAAAAAATTTGCGTATAATTCACAATATGAGCATTATATTTATTTCTCTATACAATTTTATGATGAATAAGACCAGAAATTGCTAAAATCTTTCCTTAGTCCAAAAGCAGCTGAAAAGCATTGAAAACAAGAAAAAGTAGCATAATTATTGCTAGATTCCAAGGACCTAACAGATCTAATGTTGTTGGCAATGTATGTGTGTATATAAATGCATGCGATCTAGTGTGTTTGGATAAAATTTTAAAAAAATATTTAAAAAATAATTTTTTGGACAACTTATGAAAAGGGTTTTTAGAGAAAGCTTATGGAAAAAAAATAGTTTTGGATAAATTAGTGTTTAGATAGTTAGTACCAAAAGAGGTTTTACAATTGGAAAATTACTAAAAAATGTATGTATGAGAGATGAGAGATAAGAGATGGTAAAAAAGATAGAGGAAAGAGGAGAGAGGAGAGATAATGAAGAAGATGGAGGAGAGATGAGAGATAGTAGAAAAGATAGATGAGAGAGTAGATAGGGTGAAAAGGATACAGGATAGAGGAGAGATAGTGTAAAAGACAGAGGAGAGAGGAGAGGGGGTGTAAGAAAAAATAACGATAAAATAGTAATTGAGTAGTTCATAAGCTCTTTTACTGTTCTAAAAGCTACTCTGACCAGCTTATCTGAAACCATGATTGTAAATCATGGTTTGGTCCAAACCGAGGTTTGGACAAATATAGCTGTTTGTTTTAAAATTTTTTCAAATAGAGGTTTAGGCCAGAAGCTATTTTAAAACCATAATTTTTGGACTATCCAAACAGGCCTATAGATGAGTAGTACTAAATATTAGATAATTATTTAAAAGAAATAATTACAAGGTGATGGATGATATTATTTTTTATACTATTTATTAGATATTATTATTAGTTATCTAATTTTAAGATTCGTGACTTCTCCTCTTAATATATATGTCTTATCTAGAAATTGAATTTAAAATTTAAAAAAAATTAATAAAATTTTACACAGACAAACTATATATTAATAAAGTGATGGTTGATATTATAAAATTGATAAAACAAATACAACTGCAATCCTATTCAATTCCATATTCCAAGATGAATAAGAAGAAGAAGACCAAATAATTGCCAAAATCTTTCTTTAGTCCAAAAGCAACTTAACAAGCATTGAAGAAAAAAAAAATAGTGACACTCAAATTTGGACCAAAAAGGAGTCATAAATCATAATATTTGCCGAGTCCATGGACCTAACATCTCTGGGTCCTACCGGTTCCCTATCCTCCAGTCATCGCCTGCATCCCCTGTCCTGGTGGGTAGATTGGAAGAATGGGTGAATAATGTTTTTATAATATTACTTAATAATGACATTTCCTACTTTTGGGTCGCAAGATGAAGATACTAATATAAGATAAGATAAATGTATAATCATATAAGAAAAAATAAAATTTAAAATAATCATATAAGAGAAAGAGTAGGCGTACATTTATTGACGAGAAAATAACAATAAATCATTTGAGGTGATTTAAACATATACAAAAAAAAATTATTAAAAGAGCCAATAAAAATAGTATATAAGATAGATGGAGTCTTTTGAAAAGAAGTTATTGAACGAGATAGTGTGATTAACAATCTATTCAAAAAATTTGGTTGTTCATCTTATTTTTAAATAGAGTATACTCCCTCTGATCTTAATTATAAGAGTTAAATATCGAGTTTTTTTATTCTAATTATAAAACCCCAATTTACTTTGTTTCTCAAAATTATAATTTTCTCTCACAAAGTATCCCTATATGATTACACATATTAAGTAAATTTTTATCAAAGATAATTCAAAATCTACATGCTTAAATAGGGTATTTTAGAAAAACTAACACACAATCATTACAAATAACTAACTTAATCAATTTTTTTAATCTACCTAAATTAGTTAAGTAAATATTATATTAAAGATCGGAGGGAGTAAATTATTTTTTTTCTCTTTTTATCCACATTCACATTTTTTTTATTGTCATACTTATCAATTTCATTCACCACACCATTTTCATTGACTATAAGGAAACCCTCCTTTCTAATGCCAGCAGCTCTATGAAGATGCAATGGTCTGATATATAAGCTTATTTGAAATCAATATATATATATAGACATATACATAAGGCTATTGTAAACCTTGTGTGCACATGAATGGTACAACTTTCAATAGTTGGCAGGACTTACAACTTGACAAAGTATAAGAATTCTGAAGCATAATAAGTATTGGATAGCACAATTTTATCAATATATATATAAGATATATTATTTTCACACTATCAACAATAAGCCCATAATAATACTGCACACAGGATTATCCTATGTAGTACTGATGCATTAAACAAATGATGGCATAAATACTTATATCATGGATTATAAATATAATACTATCCCATGAAGTTTATCACACCATGCCTAAAGCTGAACCTTACAAGTTTATATCTTTACAATATATATATATATATATATATATATATATATATATATTAGAAACTGCAGAATATATAATCTCAACCAGGGTGCTCTCAGAAGACGATGAGACACAAAACAAAACAGCAGAAGAGGAAGATTGAGATTCTGTTCAATGATTTATCTGCTTGCATCACCTGCCTTCGCAGTCTCGGGCTGTTACTGCCCATCTGCTGATAAGAATTCGGGTAGGCGTATAAATTTTCCGGGTTGCCAAACACTCTGGCATAAACCATCCCAGCCACAGGATGGTGAAATCCTTGAGGTGTAAGAGTGGTGCTTAGATTGAGCACTTGTTGATGACTGTGATGATGATAAGGAACATGCTGCTGCTGCTGATGATGACCACCTTGAGATGATGATGATGGTGCTGACATCAGAGCTTGGGCGCCAAAAGCTCGTGGTCTTGGCGGTATAGATTTATCGCGACACGATGCCTTTTTGTCCTGCTCGGAAGGAGCCGGGGTTTGGCCCCGGCCATATAGGGGTACCAAGGTGGTGGGACATATATCAGCTCTGCAGACCGGGCATCGCGGGCGCTCATCGGATGCGAGAGAAGCGCTTTGGACGTGGAGCCACTTGTAGATGCAGGGCCAGCAATAGAGGTGGCCACAGAGGGTGACCACAGGTTCAAGAGCAAAGTCAAAGCAGATGTTGCAATCAAAACAACGGTCGTAGTTTCCGGTCTCTGTCGTCATGGAACTTGGAATGTTTTTCCATTCCTGGGAAACATAGTGCTCAAAGGCCATGAATCATGGAGACAATGCTCACAACTTTTGCCAACAGTGCTCCTTTAACCCTGGAATGCATAATAGATTACATCAGCTCAATAAGTCAATCACATGTGATTGAATTTAGTTTAAGGTAAGGGCAACGTTCATATTTACAGTCAAATAGAATAAAAAACCATCAGATCACAGCATGAAAGTAGAAATACAGATCATAAGTAATAAAATCAAGCCGAAGATGATAGATTAATTCTGAACAACGATATTGTGTGCAACTGGCTATCGATGTTAACGTAAGACTTGCAGAAAATTGAAGACACAAAATGTTATCAATCATGAACAGTACAGCTCATTCCTCAAATTTCATGCAATGCACATTGGCCCACCTAGTTTTCAAGAAAACTATATTTTCCCATTGCCATTTAGAACTACTGATGAAACAAAGTAGAATATTCGAGAATCTAAGGTTAAAATGCCAGCCTATATTATGAAACTTCCAGGCCTATTAACAACCCTACAAGAACCATGTGTCTAAAAGGATGCAAAACAAGAGTCCTGATCTTAGATCGATACCGACAGACAACAGCTAGAACATGGGTGGTCTAAAACATCTTACGTTATGACAGAAAAAGCAAAAGGGCCAACTAATTCAGAGAATAAACCTAAATAAAAGATTCTTACAGACATAATCAAAGGAATGCTTTTTCCAAATGTTTGAATATCAATAACTAAACAAGTTGTGAAGAAATGAAGAGAGTCCAATTCAATGAAGCAGTAAATGCTTACAAACCATTCCATAAGAAACAAAGAAGAAAATCAGGCTATCAGAGTTAATCTTGATGAACAATGCAATCCAAGGTAGCTTTTAATTTAGTTGAAAATCTTCCTAGCCAAACAAGGATTGAAGATGGGTGACTTTAAAACATGGCTTGCTCGTAAGTACTAAAATATCACCATTAGTCAGCAAATAAAACATGCCGAAATACACTATAATGAAACGGCATCATTTTGCTTCATTTTCTTCATCATGAAAACCCTAACTTTCTCCTGTGGGTTATTTTTCCCCTTCAGAGCTGTTTCTCTTTCTTGTCTTTGTTGGCGAGTGAGTTAAACAAAGCTTGGATCTTCCTTTTGCTTTATCTTTATTTTAGTCTATGACTGTTAGTGAAGCTTACTTCCAAATCACCGAGCCTTTGTTCATTTTTGTCTGTGAACGAAGGTTGCTAAATCATCTATTTGCTTAGAAGCTTCAACATTTGTCTGTTTGCTCCTATTCATTAATACTCAATTGTTTCTTATAAAACACTGTTGCTACATTCAAATCTCATTGTAAGTTCGACTTTTTAATGAGTTGACGTATTGCATATATCTAATACACCCACATTGTACCTATAAGCCAACATTTGTTTTTTGTTATCCTACATATCTATGTTGTTGTCCCCAATAGGTGCATTGTATCAGTGTTTTTTAGATTTTAAGTAGACAACCTATTTGTCAATAGTCTAATTGCCAAAAGTAAAAGAAAGATGCCCATATCTTCAATTGGCCAGAGAATTCTCAGGATTTAATGGCTATTGGCATACATATAGTGCTCTAGAAAATTCTACAGCTTTATATAGCAGATAGGTAAACAAGAACATTCATTGTATCCCATGAGTAATTTCATGCAATTACCAAACATAGATGACAAGTGAACAATGACATAACTAAAGAATCATTACAGACGCCAGATAAATCAGCCATCCTATCAGGAACCTCCCTAACTAAACGAAAATGCCATCTAATTCAGAATGGTCTATTGATTGATATTTATGAGCCCAGCAAACCTGAATGTTGCCAAGATCAACAGAAGGCAAAAACACAAGATCTTCAAAATCAAATGAAAACAATCACAGAAGAAGAATAAAAATCCAGAGCATTGAACCGTCTTTTATTTCCAGAATCTAACAGAACAAATCAGAGACTACAATCATAAAATTTGAAGAAACAAACATACCCAGAAAGAAAAAGAGGAGGAGAAATTTAGCTGTTGTGTTCCTTCGGTATGAAGCCAGGGAAGCTTCTTCGAAGAAGCTGCGATGGTGAATCGGATAAATGAAAGACGGATAAGGGAGTGAGATGACAGAGACGAATGAAGGTGGGGTTTGGGAGAGGAATGGAGGAGCGCGACTTACGTGGGGATTTATATGGGGAAAAAAACAGAGAGCATCAAATACACGCCCATGGACAGACTTCACTCCTCATATGAAACCGAGGGCCCACCTCATTGTGACGTGGCGCTGCGATCACATGCACTTGCAGGTAGCAGCTTCTGTTTCGGCGTTCATTGTACGAAGTCTATGTAATTGTAATAAACAAATCACATTTGTTCAGAAATTCTTGCGGCTCCATTCATTGACTTAATAAACATTAATTTTTTAAAAATTAATATTAAATTTTGAACTGAATATTAAGTAAAGCATCCAACTACTACTATTATTTTTTTTATAAATTATAAACTTGAGATTAATTATTTTTTAAATTTAAAATATAAAATATTTTTATCTCTTCTAATAAATACATTAAACATAATTTAAATTTATATATTTTCTTATAAAAATATGCCTACTTACTATCTCCATTAATCATTTCTTGGTTTACCAAAAGATTTTCTAAACTTACTTTACACATACAATGGATATATATTTGTATAATTAATTTTGCTTAATTATAATTTAAGTTATCACTTTGTCCATATTGATAAGGCGGATGTGCTAACCTCATTCGCAAGATTGATGATATTTATTTTTTCTTTTAAATTCAATCATTGTCACGTGATCACAGTATGTAATTAGAAATTCAATTAAATTCCATTTCAATCTCATGCATGTATGTATACACGTGATTAAATAGTACACACATCATTATTGTTAATTGAATTTTAACTTTCACGTTAATAATCTAGAATTTTGATGGACAAAAAATCATGAGAATATGTCATCCCACTTCTTGAGAGAGCCATGAGTTTTTTTTCCGTGCCCATGTAAGACACATATTTTCCCCAGTGAAAATCTGGAAATATTTGGTCAGATATCATAAATTTGGGAAGATGTTAATGCCATTTTTAACAAATTTAAAAGATATCATTTAATTTTCATGTTTTCTTTGATAGATCGATTTCATCACCATCTTAAAGACAAAGAATTAAAAGAATCAAGTATATTCTTCCCCTTTCAATTTTATTAAAAATTAACTTATAAAGATATTCATTCTAATTCCAAAGCCTCCACAATCCAGTCTCATTTTTAATATAATTTTTTATTAGTTAGACTTTATAATAAAAATTTAAAATTATCGATGGATCCTCATAATAAGCTAATTTCTATTTTTTCTCTCCAAGTTTAAACAATTGTATATATAGTGCCGGTTTGGTAATTACTGAGTTTTAAAATAAATTATGGCCTAAACTTTAATTTGATAAATTTTTTAATAAATAGTTATATTTATCTAAAATAATTTTTAGACCAAACTATGATTTAAAATTAAGGTTTTGGATAAGCTACTAAGACTACCTTCTAAAATAATAAAAGAGTTTATAAACTACCCAATTATTATTTTACACTTATTTTTTCTTACACCCTCTCTCCTCTCTCCTCTCCACCCTCTATCTTCTCTATTCTCTACTCTCTATCATCTCTCATATTTTTAATAAAAACATATAATTTCTAGTAATTTTTCAATTATAAAAGTATTTTTGGTAATAATTATCTAAACAATCATTTGTTTAAAATTACTTTTTTTCTATAAGCTCTTCTCCAAAAGTTATTTTATAAAAGCTATCCAAAAGTCTTTTTTTCTTCTTCATAATTTTTTTTTTAAATTCTTATCTAAATATGCCCATAATTAAGTAAAGTAATATTTAAATAAATATTTTGAGAAACGTGCTAAAAATATCACTGAATAGCAATTCATTTTTTGTCAAAGTAAAGTATAGCAGTACGTTTGATATTTTGGTAGAGTTTTTAATAAGAGTAGATATAAAAATAAAAAAAAATTAAAAATAGGTTTTAAAAATTTTTTAGTATGAAGGAAAAGAGTATAAAATTAATCTATATTGTTTTTATAACTTAAAATAAAATATTTTAAAATATTTTTTTATAATTTAGGAAGGGTTAAAATTATCCAGAAATTTTATAATTGGAGTAAAATACTCTAAAAATATTTTATTTTTATTTTTATCATCTCAATTTTTAATTTTTCTGATAGAATTAAAATGACATAAAATATTAAAAGTAGAAGTAAAAGTGACTTCCATTATATTAAATGAGAGAAGTAAAAAATTTTATTTTCACTCCTACTTCCCACCTACCAAATATGGAGATGAATTTTAAGATAAATCACGTCATAATGTCAATACTACTTAAAAAATTAAGAAAAGAAGAAGAAAAAAACTGTATTTTCCCTCAATTTAACTCACAAATAATTCAACAAAAAAAAAATTAACTGAAAAAATGTTTTCCCAAGCCAGCAAAAAAGTTCAAAAGGCCCAACCGTCTGAGCGCGCTAAATTTCTTATTTCCAACAATTTTCAAAGGTTGTAAATGCTTTGAATCTCACGGATAACTAAGAAGCTACGCTTCACTGAGCTTCGATTCATCAGCAATGTCTACGACCAAAATGGGAACCAGAAAACGAGTATCCGAACCTGATCTCGCCAAATCGGACAAGAAGAAGCAAGTCTGCGAGAATTTCGAGTTCGATTTTGATCTCTCCGAGTTCGTCTTCTGATAACAGTTTCCCATCGTCTTCGATTTTTGTTTGGTAGAATTGTAGTCTGAAATATCTTAAGAAATTCGAATCATGGTGATAAATTTGCAGTGATCTCAAAGGAATAATGAATGCGCTGCAACATATAAGAGAGAGGGCACAGAAGGACGATCAGAAGAAGAACGAAGAGACAATAAGCAGGTATTACGATGCCTTGTGATCATAATTGAAGATTTTGTTCTATTATGAGCTCTAACGAAGTATTTAGTGTTCGGAAATCGGAAGGCGTATGCATTTTTGTTCGATCTAGCTTTTGGCTTGTATAGTGAAATTGAGAAATCAATGCACTCTGTTTCAGTGAAGCTGCATAATTATCTGGCATTCAAACGGTTATTAAAGTCTGTTTTAATCCTATAATTTCGACTTCCAGAAATGCGCTTCTTACAGACTTAAAATCCTATAATTACAATGCCTTAAGATTGAATAATGGAAGCTTCGCTGCTATGGCTTTGTGAGTAGTGCTTTCTGTTTATGGCAGCGTGGCAGCTGAAATCAAGTCTATGGTTGATGAATTGAAGTCCAAATTTGAGAAGGATAGGTAAACTTGAGGCAATCTAATTGCAAATTAAGTGATAGACTTCCTAAATCTCTTTTTAACCATATTGAGTCCTGTTTCATCGCACTAACGAAGGATTTTTTTCCTTCTCTTCTTTACACTGTCAGACAGAGTTTTGCTAAGGCACTCTCAAAGAGTTCCAAAGACGTATGTGATAATTTCTAGCAACCACTATGATTGCTTTAAGTCATAAGAAAGGAGTTACATGTTAACTGAAATTCATTTTGTTTGTGTTTGTTATCTTGCAGTGTGAGAATTCCTTGAAGAATGAAACTGCGAAGTTTCAGTCACTATATGAGAAATTTTCCAAGGAGAAAGCCACCTATTTACAGGCCTTGAAAGGTACTTACACTGCTGTTATCATCACCAGCTCTGACATAATCTGTTTTGAGTTCCCTCCGTCCTATGGAAGACAGAAATATGACAGCAGCTGAAACATCTACTATTTTAATTCCCTATGAAATGCAGTGCTCCTTGTGCAATTACATTTATAAGATTCAAGTAGAGGTAATAAATAAAGGTGAGAACCCACACGGAACCGTTTCAGATCATTAAAACACGGGAACTCTTGAATTTTTTTATGGTTATTGTGTCATGTATTCAGTGCAAGTCATCAGCCAACGAGCTTCTGTAATGACACTTCTTGTATTGCCTGTGGAGAGCTGATTATTTTGTCGTAGGATCTATGTTGGTATCCTATACAGCAGGATTAAAAAAAGCATCAATGATGGTGTCTGAATCATATTTATTTACTATTTCTCATATCTTAAATATAAGATATAATTTGTACTACAATTTGCATTATAAAATTAGGTCATATATTTTAGACTGGAGGAATAATTAATACTCGCACATGCATCAGTTTCAAGAGGCAAGGGAGCCGATCTTATTATTCAAGTCATTGTTTGCAAAAATTCAATTGCATGCAGCGTCATACCCATGATCAATCATTATCCTATTAGCTCTCTTTCAGAATAAATTTGACATGTTTTAGGTGACCATTTAGTACTCTTTTCTTGTTAGATTAATTGTGGCATCTGTTTGCTAGATATATTCTCTAAATTTGAGGAAGAGAAGGAAAAGCTGTTCTTGAGATACGAACAACTGAGTAAGCCATAAGACTCATTTCATCTTTCTGGTGAAGCCACTACTTTACAGAATATCTTCTTTAAATTCTTTCTTTGTGGACATTTATCTCCATTTCAGGAAAGAAGGAAAGAAATATGATATCTGAACAAGGAAAGGCCTGTAATGATAAAATTGCCAAGCTGGAGGAATCCTTGAAAAAGAAGAAACAGGTATTTATGCTAATAATAAGCATTGAGTTCTTGGATTCACAACTGCTACACAAAGCTCACTTTTCTAGGCAGAAACATTTAAACAAATCATTTTGATCATGCAGGATGACACAACTTTCAGCATTCTGAGAAAAACTCTTGGTACGTTTTTGGATAGTGCCTCAGATGAGGATTTTCCACCTGATGATTGAAGACTGCCACAATACTAGTCTCTAGGGAAATCTTTGATTCAGCCTCTGACTCTGTTCATTTTGCTTGGATATGTAATTAGAGAAAAAGTTTATGTCGAACCAGTTTTCTTTGTTAAACACCTACCATTTGCAATTAGATGTTGAATTTATAGTACTCAGTAACAGAAATTCAATATCTTATGTGTGCTTATTCAGAGATCTTTTCCAACTGCATATAGTTATTTCATATGCCAGCCACTCTTTCGTTTATTTTTTACGAAGGGAGAACTTGCTACAAACTTTATAAATTTGTTATTGGTTTTTTAATTATATGTTTTTGCAGGCGAGTTCATAGTTTTGGGGTTTAACATTATTACATGGTTAAAATTTTGAAATATTTTCTGCATATTTGTTTTTGTTATTAAAAAACGTGATCCTTAGAATTTGAGTTATTGTAGTTAGTCCTTTAATATCATTTAGGGCCTGTTTGGATTAACTTTTAGAGAATAGATTCTGGAAAGAATAGATTTTGGAAAGAATAGATTTTAGAAATAGAGATGTTTAAATTATTAGTAGCAGAATCACTTTTTATATTGGTAAATTACAAAAAATATATGATTTGATTAAAGTAAGAGATATGAGAGATATAGAGAAGAAAGAGGAGAGAGGAGAGAGTGTAGAGAAGAGAGAGGAGATATGGTGGAGAAGAGAGATAAGAAAAGAGAGAGGAGAGATAGTAGAGAAAAGAGAGAAAAGATGAGAGAGTGTGTAAGAAAAAATAGGGGTAAGATAGAAATTGAATAGTTTATAATAACTTTTACTGTTCCAAAAGCTATTTTCAGTAACTTATTTAAAACCATGATTTCAAATTAAGATTTTGTCCAAAATTAATTCTCAACAAAAATGGTTGTTTGTGTAAAAAAATTTCAAATCGAAATTTTACCCAAAATCAATTTTAAAACCTAACATCCAAACACACACACTTAGGGTGTGTTTGGATTAGCTTTTGGAGAATAGATTCTGGGAAGAATAGATTCTGGAGAATAGATTTTGGGTAGAATAGATTTTGGGAAGAATAGATTTTGGGAATAAAGATGTTTGGATGATTAGTAGTAGAATCACTTTTTATATTGGTAAATTACTAAAAAGGGTATGATATGATTAAAAGTAAGAGAGATGAAAGAGGAGAGGGAAGAGAGTGTAGAGAGGAGAGAGGAAAGAGAAAAAAAGAGATAAGAGAGGAGAGAGGAGAGAGAAAAAAAGAGATAAGAGAAGAGAGAGGAGAGATAATAGAGAAAAGAGAGGAGAGAGGGTGTAAGAAAAAGTAAGGGTATAATAGTAATTGGATAATCCAAAACCTAGATTTCAAAGAAAAAGCTATTTTCAGTAGCTTATTCAAAACCTAGGTTTCAAACCGAGGTTTTGCCCAAAATCAATTCTCAACAAAAATTGCTGTTTGTGTAAAAAATTTTCAAACCGCGATTTTGGCCAAAATTGATTTTCAAACCTCATTGCCAAACAGGCACTTAGGCTAGTTTGGATACTAATTACTTAAAAAAAAAAGCATGTGTGAAGATAATTAATTCTTTGGCCAAAAAAGAAACGATAATTAATTCAGATCTAACTGCATGCGTTTAGTTGTTTTTTCACTTAGTAATCAGCCTTACATAACAATCATCGGTTACATCAAATCGGGTAATGCCTTTTAAATACATAAGATAAATTTCTTCCCCATCATTTCTAATGTCATGAATCGGTTCTTCATTCCTACGTTCATAGCATTTCCAATAATTAAATAACCAAACGGGCGCATAATAGATATCATATGTTTGAAATTAAGAGTGTTGTCATTTTTACTTCGCTTAAGATGCCCGAAAGGGGGAAATGAACAAAATATTACTCCTATAAACAATTTGTATGAACAAATATTTTTTCGAGAGTATATTTAAATAGAAAAAAAGTGAGAAAAAAAAGAGAATACTATAAAAGATTTTTTTTTTAAATAATAATTTTTTTTATTTTTTTTAAGAATTTTTCTTCTTAATACTTTTTTCTTCTTATTTTTCTCCCTATCTAAGGTAAAAGTAATAATATTTTGATAACTAAGTTCACCTGAAAAGCTAGAATCTCCATCAATGGGTCTAAAGCATATCCTACTATATACATAACGGTGGGACCCAATATATTATCCATAAAGATATACACCGTATACACGTAAAGACACCAAAAGTGTTGCAACATTTCCCCGCCTTGCTTCGCTATAGCGTCATCCTCATCTTCCTTCCCTTCCGCTTTTGCTTCTACTGCTATCTGTAGGCCTGTAGCATGAATTTCATTTGATCGTCAAATCGGTACAACGAGCCTCTGAGTTGCTGTAGAGAGAAAAATGACCTGTGCAGGGGCTGTCTTCACCACCCCTTTGTGCTCGGCTTCAATTCCCCATTCTTATTCCCGGCGACGACCTACCCTTCATCTTTCGTCTCGTTCATCTGCATCTTTATTCATTCACTGCTCGACTTCTAGTTCAGAGGCTTCCCCAGGTGAGATCATGAGTCTTGATCATTCTACACAGAATTTGCTCATGTATATCAATGATCAGCAAGTTTTCTTGTTGAAATTGAAATTGCTGTGAAAGATTAGGGGTTCGGTTCTGAACTATTATGTTCTTATTGGTATAATGTTATCATGTGGATTAATTGCATGACCATTATGGTTGTGAGGATTAAAGAGGACTGCTTTTGTGATCTGTCTTGTTTCCCTTTTCTGCTAATTAGAGTTAAGGACCTTGATAGTAACATTTGAGGTTGGCATTTTTGAAATGTGTCAGAAGTCAAATATTTGATTTGTTTCCACAAGTGTTTATAATTGAGTCAAATTTCGTTTTTATGGGGTCTTTACGCAGAGAAACTTGCAACTGTTGATGGTTTTCCTCTTACCGGTGGTGCATATGATTTCATGCAAGCAACAACGTCACTTACTAATGAGTCCATCTATTCAAAGAAGACGGTAATTCTTATAAGGCATGGTCTTAGCACTTGGAATTCGGAAAGCAGGATTCAGGTTTGCTATTTTTCTTTTAAATTATCTTCTCTCTTCTTCCTTCTAGTATCAGTCATTATATAGTTCTATCTCCTTCATGTCTTTTGTTGAAATTTTTTTAGATCACCTAAACTGTTTCAATAACTGTTCAATACTTAAAATAGCACTTTTGTGAATTTAAATATCTGGTAACTGCTTTATTAATTGCTGATATATGCACAGGGAAGTTCAGACTTATCAGTACTAACAGAAACTGGAGAGAAGCAAGCATAGAGGTGCAAGAAAGCCTTGGAAAATATACATTTTGATAAGTGCTTTTCAAGTCCAATATCTCGTGCCAAGGTTAGGGATCAGGGAAACTTAGTTCTAGAGGTTGCTTGCTAATATGGATTTTTCATTTTACTAAAAATGTTTGGGATTTGATTACAGCAAACTGCTGAGATCATGTGGCAAGGGAGGGAAAAACCACTTGTTTACCTTGATTCACTCAAGGAGTTGTGTCTATATCATCTTGAAGGCATGACAAATGGTAAGATTTCTCTGTTCTATTCAAAATGTTCAGCAACTTCACTTTATAGTAATCTTATGCCAACAATCCATTCTTGGTGAAGTTAAGTGTAGTCTCATAAAATGCTATTAAATATAATTTGTATGTCACCGTTGGATACAACCATATATTCTTGAGAAAATCACTTGTGGGATTTTTTGGAATTAAATTCTTTCCTTAGGTCCTCGTAGTATCTTTCCTATATTGTTTCCTACAATTTTTAAGCAAAAACTGAAACAGTGTGTTCCTGGTTTGGAGGCAGCGGATGCTAAGAAAATGTATACAGAAGACTAAACAACCTGGAGAGAAGATCCAGCAAATTTTTTCATAAATGGTAGATATCCTCTAAGAGATCTCTGGATGGATGCAAGAAATGCTTGGAAGGAAATCTTATTGACGCCAGTAAAGATCTTCTCCTTTCCATTGTCATTTACTTTTTGCAAGTAAAATTTTTTGAAGCAACATCTAAGTTTTTATCTCATTCATCAGGGAGAAAGCTTTCTTGTTGTTACTCACAAATCAATATTGAGGGCATTGACTTGCACTGCCTTAGGTCTGGGCACAGAGAGGTGAGTTTTGTTGGTGTTATAATTCCAAATTTACATACACGAGTTAAAGTTTTCAATATCTAAGCAATGTGATTTCAAGTTTTGTTGTTGTTAGTAAAAGTCTAGTTCTGACTTCTGAATTCAATATGTACTGATTATTCTCCTAGTTAAAAGTAGCAGAAAGCTTTTGTTATGCGGTGTCAAAGCTTTCTTGTTATTGCTGTTGATCATTGCAAATGTGCTGAGTCTCATATTCGGAGCCTTAGTAAAGTGTGATTTATAAGTTTAATAGACTCTCCCACCTAATAGGCTAATTTTAGAGAACCTTAGTAGGATGTGAAATTCTACATCAAAAGTTAGTAGTTAAGTTGGGAGAATCAACTCACTTATATATCTCATTAAAAATCTTATGAGAATCAACTTGCTTATGTATCTCATTAAGCATCTCATACTAAATACATTAATTAAACAGATTGGTCATATGATAAATTAAATGATTATATTCTTAAGAGTAAAATGTCATATGTATTTTGGTTGGTACGGAGCAATGTACCTTTATCTCCTGGGGAGGGGATTTAGTTTTGGGAGAATTCTAAACACATTCTTGACCGTGATACCCAAAAAGAACCAAACAACTAAAAAAGGTAAAACAAAACTATAGCATCCCGTTTGAAATGCCAAAATCTCTTGCATTTGTATGTTGAAGCAACTTTCATATGCTTTCTTTCTCATGAAGTAGCTAGTTTCTTGACATTGATGTACAGGTTTCGCGCGCTTGATATAAACAATGGCGGGATAAGCAAGTTCAGCTTCAATGTGAGAGGTGAAGCAATGCTTCAGGCTTTGAACATGACGGCTCATATTTACACTGATCATGTCTATCGTCCTAACTGAAATTTCTTAAAACAAGTTCACTCCATGGTGATGACAACAAAATGTTCCGTGTAAGAAATCTTGGTTTTAACAATTCTACATCAAAGGCAGGTGGATCCGACCATTAAAAGAGGCAAGTCAATTTTTTTTTGTTGATTATAAAAAAGTTTAAGTAAGTTCGACACCAATTCCCTACTAAGGGTAAGGTATAGTTTTAGGGTTCAGAGAACGCTTGCAGGAGATTTACGAGATCGTCTACCAAATAAGCTCTCACAACAACAGTAGGAATAAAACTCGCGTCTTTGTGGAAGTTAATTATTCAAGAGTGAGGGATTGATTGGAGTAACAACAAAAAAAAAAAAGAGAAGGAAAGTTTGCGGCATCCATTTCTACCACATTTGACAGAACCAGAGGAATTATAGTGATATATGTGCACTTTATAATTTTCATTGCTGAGTGTAATGAATTCGTTACATGACTTCTTTCTTTTGACAAGATATATTTTAGAAGTTCTTATAGTTGCACTAGCTAGTTTTGTACGATGGGGTGTTTTATAATGTAGTTAATATTGGGAAGTAAAAAAAAAAAATCCTTGATGAAGTTATTGAACACAATTTATTGTTTAACAATATAGCAAAAGTTTGATGGTTGCATAATGATGCTGTAATCCATATAGATAGCTGATCACATGAGATAAAGCTTATTATTACCGTGCACTTAAAAAAATTACACTACAACATTATATAAAAAAATTAACTACATTATAATTACCCCATCCTTACAAACCAAAACCCATTATAAGCGAAGGTTCTTCTTCTTGGTTCATTATATTTAGAATGATTATACCCGAAAGGAAATTGTAGGCAAGAAAAAAAAAAAAGAAAATAACCGAAAGAAAGTTGAAGTCTTTCATTTCGAGTTTCCACTGTTTTGCATGGCAAATTTTTCATGGAAGCTACCCAGTTAAGAGAAAAACAACAAATTGTAGAAGGACCTTCACAATCTGCAGAAGATCGAGCGCTTCTCCGCGCAGACCCGCGTCTACTGCTCCTCCGACAAGCCCATGCCCATCTCGTCGTCTTCGGCTGCCACCGGAGCCGAGCTCTCTTGACGAAGCTCAACTTATTTGCTTGTATCGCCGGTTCAATCACCTACACTCGCCGACTCTTCTACTCCGTTGTCGATCCTGATTCATTCCTCTTCAATTCCCTCATCAAAGCCTCCTCCAAGTTCGGTTTTTCCTCGATGCTATTATCTTCTATCGTCACATGCTACTTGCCGGTATCCCGCCTTCGACTTACACCTTCACGTCCGTGATCAAAGCTTGTGCTGATCTCTCGGCTTCGAGGGCTGGTAGAGCCATTCATACCCATGTTTTTGTTAATTGGTACGGGACTAATTCGTTTGTACAAGTTGCTTCGGTTACCTTGTACGCGAAATCAAGTAATTTGGATATTGCACGGTCAGTGTTCGATAAAATGCCGGATAGAACTATTGTAGCTTGGAACTCCATGATTTCGGGGTACGAACAAAACAGGCTTGCGAAGAAAGCATTAGCGCTATTTCACGAGATGCGTGCGTTGGATATGAATCCTGATTCTGCAACTTTGGCTAGTGTATTGGCTGCTTATTCTCAATTGGGGTCACTCGACTTGGGACGTTGGGTGCATGATTACATAATTATCAACAATATTGAAGTCAATGTGATTCTTGGCACCTCACTGATAAACATGTTTTCTCGATGTGGTGAGGTAAAAAGAGCACGGGAAGTGTTTGATAATATGCCCAAACGAAATGTTATTGTGTGGACAGCTATGGTTTCTGGGTATGGAACTCATGGTTATGGCAATCAAGCTATAGAACTTTTCGATCAAATGAATGCAAACGGGCCAACTCCAAATACGGTCACCTTCGTCGCCGTCTTATCCGCATGTGCCCACGCTGGGCTTGTCCATGAAGGACAAAGAACATTCATAAGCATGAAACAAGACTATGGTCTTGTCCCCAGGAGTGGAGCACCATGTTTGTATGGTTGATATGCTTGGACGAGCTGGGTTGCTCAATCAAGCACATCACTTCATCAAACAACTACATCACAAAGATCTCGTTCCGGCGATATGGACTGCCATGCTCGGTGCCTGCAAGATGCACAAGAATCTTGACCTTGCAGTGGAAGTTGCAGAGCATCTCTTATATGCAGAGCCAGACAACCCTGGGCCATTATATCTTGCTCTCCAACGTGTTTGCATCAGCTGGTAGAATGGACAGAGTGGAATTGATCAGAAACATGATGATCCAGAGAGGCCCGAAGAAGAAAGTGGGATACAGCATTATAGATTTGAACAATAAATCTTGTTCAGCGTGGGTGATAAATCCCACCCAGAAACGAATGACATTTATCAGTATCTGGATGAATTGATACTTAGGTGCAAGGAAGTAGGTTATCTACCTGCTTCTGAATCGGCAATGCATGAGTTGGAAGAAGAAGAGAGGGAATATGCAGTTAGGTATCACAGTGAGAAGCTTGCAGTAGCATTTGGCTTGATCAAGACAAGCCATGGCGTGACTCTGAGGATTGTGAAGAACCTTAGGATATGTGAAGATTGCCATTCAGGGATCAAGTTCATCTCAAATCTGACAAGTAGAGAGATCATCATAAGGGACAAGCTTAGGTCCCATCATTTCAAAGATGGCTCGTGTTCTTGTTTGGATTATTGGTGATGGAATTCTTACCCACTTGGAAAAATTGGTTGGTTAGAAAATTTTTTGTTGAAAGATATAGAGGGAATGAGTTCTCTATTGTCTCATTTTCTGATCTAACTTGACAAAATTTTGACCATGTAAAGTAATTATTAGAGTCCTTCTACTTTGATATTATGATATCTAACTTAGTCATATTTAAATATTATCAGGCTAAATTTAAGATAGCTCTCTCGAAAGTATTTTTTACATTCACATAGATTTAAACTCGAAATTTTATGTTTAAGTGGTTAAAACCCCTTCTATTTAGACTAAACATGTATTAATTTTTAGTTTTAATTTTTTTGAACAAGTATTCTTTTATAAATATGTAAAATTAAATTTATATATAATTACCTTTCTATCTTAAAATATCAGCATTTTAAAAATTAATATAATTTAAATTATATTTAAGCACTTTTAAGTGTATATTATGTTTTGACTTATGATTATAACATTTTAAAAGTTATTTTTATTGCATAATATGAGTTTAACTCTTAGCACTATTTATGCTTCTCAATACATAGTACTACCTCAATTATAAGATCAATTTAATTAATTTAAGTACATTCAAAAAATTAGATAAATTAATTATAATAATTGTATGTCAGTTTTTTTAAAATATCCTTTCTAATTATATACATTTAAATTTGTCTTGATGGATATTCCTTAATATGTACAATTATATATGAATATATTAGGAGAAAATTATAATTTTAGAAAATAAAGTAGATTGGAGTCTTATATTTAAGAATAAATCTAATCTTATCTAAGTCTTATAATTAGAGACGGAGGGAGTATAATAGTTAGAGGTAGTTTCTTATGAGTTTATGTTGCCTTATCATTATAAGTTTACTTAAATTTAATAGTTTGATAATGGGAATAGCGTGGGAAGATGATCTCTTAAACTCTATGGTTATGTATTTCAACTAAAAATAATTTTCAACGGTTTTATATTTATTAAGTCTCTTTCCCACTATACAATCATATCAAATATGACTTATATTCTATTTGCATTGTCACCTTTGAAGACCCGAATGTGATTACTCAATACGTAACCGCATAGAAAGAGCCGTAAGACTTAAAATACAATTTTGTAGTTACTTATTTTTTTTAAAAATAATTGGGAAAGATAAATATACCTGCATAGTTAATAAATAGTTAAATATTTTAAATATAATGTTCCAGACTCAAATTAAATTATATATAAAAAAATTTATTAGGAGAAATAAAATCTATTTTAATAATTTTTTTCTAATTTTTTTTATTTGAGTTAATTAATCTTTAGTTATCTAGATACTATCTGGATTTTGAAAAAATAAAAATAAAAATGCATAGTATATTCACACCTTTTTAAGGAAAAAAAGAATAAAAGAAAAGCGGTAATTCTTTGTCTCTATCACAACAAAAAGCTGTCTTCTTTGGGTGATCACAAAGTGATAAATCACTTTTGTTAATTATTTTTCTGATGCTTTCCACGTGGAGCATGTGCCATCATGTCATGAGGTTTTTATTTTTTATTACCATAAAATAATCATCACAATAATAACGTGATCCCAGTAATCAAATTGAGATTCTTTCAAAAAATCGAAAATTCAGACAAATAATTGGCATGCTGAATAGAATACTAGTCTGATTCCTTTTTTAATCAATACAATTTCCATCGTTCCAAAGAAAAATAAAATAAAAACAAAATCACCATCATGCATTTTTTTTTGAACTAAAAAATGACCATCATGAATTGAAGAACGTACGACGTAATGTGAATAAAGTTATTTAAGGAAGGATAGTTGAAAAAGTTGGGTAGCTTGTGAATAATATATAAAATTTATTTATTTTAATATAATGAAAAAGTGCCTATAAAAAGGTGAATCCGACAAAATAACATCTAGAAGCATTTGAGCTCTAATTTTTTTAATATACAAACACCTTTCATAAATTTAAAAATAAAAAATATGTTGGTAATAAAATTTGTAAGTTACAACAAAAAATGTTTATGAACTTATTTATTATTCATCCCTTAAAGTGACTCACTGAACATATATGATATATAATTAATTAAAATAAACTGATATGGTTACGTTTCTTCCCCTCATTTCTGTAAGAGCTCACTGGAGACGCCACGCCACGAGAGGTGCTTTGAGGATCAGGATCTTACAAGCTGATTATGGCGGACTGGTGGGTCCCACCTCTTGTCCCTGATCCTTAGTGGGTCCCAGTTAAACTCCCACGTTCAAATATCCTCATTGGAGCGTGTATTACACATCCCTAGCACCTCACCAAATTATTCTTTCAAAAGGAAAGTGTTAATTCCAAAAGGTACAGTTTTTTTTTTAATCCAGCCTTCGTCTCTCTCTCTCTGATAAAACTGCAACGTCTGGCTGTGACACTACTCAGACTCACAGTCTTCTCATCTCAGCAGAGTATCGTTTTTCTTAGGCTGTCGCCAGTGGCGGTTTTTAGAAGTGTGAAGAAATCAACTTGGGGAAGAAGATGGGTTCAAGAACAGTATAAGAATCACGAAGTGTCTTCCCTTCTCTCACCATGAATTTGCGACAGCGTCCTCTCTCCAGGCGTGGCAGTGACCACGCGCCGCCGCCTCCTCCTCCAGCGTAGTCAGTTTTCAACATTATACCTGTGCATGAGCTCCTCATTGACCACCCCTCTCTTCGGTACCCAGAAGTGCGTGCTGCTGCTGCTGCTCTACGCACTGTAGGAGACCTTCCGAAGCCCCCTTTTAGGCCATGGAGGTCTCACATGGACCTCCTCGACTTGCTCGGCGACTTCTTTGGGTTCCAGAAGGACAACGTACGGAACCAAAGGGAGCATTTGGTGCTCCACCTTGCTAACTTGCAGATGCGGCTTCAACCTCCGCCAACAATCGTCGATACCCTGGACCACGGCGTGCTACGTCGTTTCCAACGGAAGCTTCTTCATAATTACAATGCTTTGTGCTCCTACCTTGGATTAAAGTCGAACGTGTCGCTGTCGAAACGTCGAAACCCTACTGATCTCCGCCGTGAACTGTTGTACGTTTCGCTTTACCTTTTGATTTGGGGTGAGGCTGGAAATCTTCGCTTCACTCCTGAATGTATTTGCTATATATATCATTTCATGGCAAAGGAACTTAATTTTGTTCTAGACGAGCACCCGGACCCTGATACGGGTCGTCCGTTTTTGCCCTCAATATCCGGTGATTGTGCCTTTTTGAAGTCAGTAGTAATGCCCATATACAAAACGATTAAGGATGAGGTTGATAGTAGCAGAAATGGAAAGGCTCCACATTCGGCATGGAGGAACTATGATGACATTAATGAATATTTCTGGAGTAAGAGGTGTTTGAAGAGATTAGGGTGGCCACTAGACTTTGGGTGTAATTTCTTTGCGACTACTCCAAAGAGCAACCGAGTAGGGAAGACTGGGTTTGTGGAGCAGAGGTCTTTCTGGAATATCTATAAGAGCTTTGATAGGCTTTGGGTAATGCTCATCCTTTTCTTGCAGGCTGCCATTATTGTTGCTTGGGAGGGTACAAAATTTCCGTGGGACGCATTGGGGAGAAGACATGTCCAGGTAGAGTTGTTGACTGTGTTTATCACATGGAGTGGTCTTAGGTTGCTTCAATCAGTGCTTGATGCCGGGACTCAATATAGTTTGGTTTCAAGAGAGACTATGTGGCTTGGGGTGAGGATGGTGCTGAAGAGCATGGTTGCCATTACGTGGACTGTTGTGTTTGGTGTGTTCTATGGAAGGATTTGGATGCAAACGAATTCTGATCATATGTGGTCAGATGAGGCAAATCAGAGGATTATTACTTTTCTTAAGGTTGTCTTTTTCTTTCTTATCCCAGAATTGTTGTCATTGGTACTATTTATTGTTCCATGGTTACGGAACTTCATTGAAGAATCAGACTGGAAGATAGTGTATGTGTGGACATGGTGGTTTCATTCCCGGATTTTTGTGGGCCGTGGTGTGAGAGAAGGGCTTATAGATAATGTAAAGTACACTGTGTTCTGGATTTTGGTTTTAGCTTCAAAATTTTCTTTCAGTTATGTTGTTCAAATCAAGCCTCTAGTTGCTCCGACGAAGGCTCTTTTGAATCTTAAGCATGTACCTTACAACTGGCACGAATTTTTCAGTAACACCAACAGAACAGCAGTTATCTTGTTGTGGTTACCTGTTGTGCTAATCTACTTCATGGATCTGCAGATATGGTATTCAATTTTCTCTTCCTTTGTTGGTGCAGCAATAGGCCTTTTCTCACATTTGGGTGAAATTCGGAATATTGAACAACTCAGACTTAGATTTCAGTTCTTTGCCAGTGCACTGCAGTTCAATCTGATACCAGAGGAGCAGCCACAAAGTGCAAAGTTAACACTGCTTAAGAAGTTTCGTGATGCTATCCATCGGTTGAAACTGCGATATGGGCTTGGTCAACCCTTTAAAAAGATTGAATCAAGCCAAGTGGATGCTACAAGGTTTGCCTTAATATGGAATGAGATTATCATAACTTTTAGGGAGGAAGATCTCATCAGTGATAGGGAGCTTGAGCTCATAGAACTACCACCAAATTGTTGGAACATAAGGGTCATTCGGTGGCCATGTTGCCTTCTTTGCAATGAACTACTACTTGCACTCAGCCAGGCAAACGAGCTTGAAAATGAGTCTGATTGGTCACTTTGGTTGAGGATATGCAAGAACGAGTACCGTCGCTGTGCTGTTATTGAAGCTTATGATAGCGTCAAATACTTGTTTCTTATGGTTCTTAAAGTTGACACAGAAGAGTTCTTCATTGTGAGTAACATATTCAGGGACTTAGACAACTACATTCAGGATGGGAAGTTAGCAGAAGTATATAAGATGTCTAGGCTTCCAAAGATACATGCTAAGCTGAGTGTTTTTGTTCAGCTTCTAATGCAACCTAATAGAGATATGAACACAGCTGTAAATTTGTTGCAAGCCTTGTATGAATTGTGTAGAAGATATTGCGAATTAATGAGAAGTAATTAGGCAGAATCATAGGAATCTGATTTTTTCATTAAAAGGATTCCCCAATCCTCTCCGTGTATCATGCTATGTTCCCCGTGTATCATGCTATTTTGATTACGTTTTGATTCTGTATTCAAATGTATATATATGTACACACAGTGAAGGAATAAACAGAGCAGAATTACCCTCATTCTGATTGCTCTCTGTCACTATTCAGTTAAGAATCCAATATGGTATCAGAGGGAGGTTCCCAGTTATCACCCGCTGCCGACTCCACCATGACCGACGGTGTGTTACGTTTCCCAACCAAGGTCGCCGGCGTCGAAGGCTCCACTGTCATCATTGTCCCCGAGCGTCTTACCGGAGACAATTATGTAGAATGGGCCCAATCCATGTATCTAGCGCTCGATGGTCGTGACAGGTTAGAATTCATTCAAACTGACCCGCCATCCATTGATGACGCTGTCTCTCGCCGTCGATGGAAGACCGAGAACTCGCTGGTGGCGTCATGGCTGCTCAATTCCATGGTACCCAATGTCCGACGGAGCTTCATGTTTATCCCCTCTGCCAAAGAAATATGGATTGCTGTGAAGGTAGCGTACGGGAAGAGACCGACGACGTCTCTGGTGTTTGACCTCCGCTCTCGACTATGGACGGTCAGACAAGGTAACCGCCCCTTAAATGTGTATTATCTGGAAAAATCCACCCTTTGGCAGGAATTGGATCAATTGAAGCAACGGGTTTGGCACCACGTCGAGGATGCAGCAACTTATCGGCGAGACCTGGAGGAAGAACGACTATTCGAGTTTCTCGTTGGCCTGAATCCTGTTTATGAAGAAATTCGCGGCCGTCTTCTCGGACGCACACCCCTCCCCACAGTTCCAGAAGCCTTCGCCCTTCTACGAGATGAGGAAGCCCGACGACAGGTGATGCACTCTGACTCCTCAGCGTCGGGACCAGTGGTGACTGAAGCCTCCGCCCTCGCGGCTCGGGTTGGAGACTCCAAGAGAGAGCGGCCTGTATGTGAGCACTGCAAGAAGATTGGGCATACCAGAGAAAGGTGCTGGGACTTACACGGCAATCCTGCAGATTGGAAGCCCAAACCAAGGAGGCCCAAAGCTCATCTGGCCGACACAACTCCCTCAAATGACATCCAAGTCCAAGGCGCTGGTGGATCATGTACTTTGGCCCAATATGATGGCCCATCCCCTTCAGTCCATGGTTCAGCCCAATATAATGGATCATTCTCTCCAGCCCGTGGTCCAACTCAATATGATGGTTCAGCCCAATATAACTCCTTTAGTGGATCAGCCCACACTGCTGTCCAAAGCCCAGATCCATTGGCAATTATTATGGAACGTCTCACTGCACTTGAAAATCAAACCCGAAAGCAACCAGTTGCCACCATAGTGAAGCGAGGTAATTCCTTTAAAGCCCTTGCCACTATTAAAGGTAAGCCAAGCAATCCTTGTTGGATAATTGATTCAGGTGCTTCTGATCACATGACCAATAATGTCTCTCTTTTTTCAAAATACACTCCGGCAAAAACACATCTCACAGTTAAAATTGCTGATGCCTCTGACTCTCTGGTTGCTGGTAGTGGTACTATCAATGTCTCTGCTACTCTAACTCTACAAAATGTCCTACATGTTCCAAACTTGGAATGTAACTTATTGTCTGTAAGTCAGTTGACTAGAGATGAACGATGCCAGGCTAATTTTTCTTCTACCCACTGTATTTTTCAGGATCTGCTCACAGGGACGACGATTGGTGTTGCTAAGAAGCTTGATGGGCTCTATTACCTGGATGACTGTCAAGCACATCATTTCTGTAATAAAGTATCTCTCCCTAAGACTAGTGAATTAGAGTTATGGCACAAGAGATTAGGACATCCTAATTTTCAATATATGTGTAAGATGTTTCTTTCAATCTCTTCTAATAAAAATTTAGAATTTTCTTGTGATGCCTGTGAACTCGCCAAACATCATCGCACTCACTTCCCCAATGTATCTTATCGCCCATCTAAACCTTTTTCCATTATCCATAGTGATTTGTGGGGCCCATCCCGAGTAGCCAATCGTACCCAGTCAAAATGGTTTATGACTCTCATTGATGACCATACCCGTGTTAGTTGGGTCTTCCTTCTAAAGGACAAAACCGAAGTTTACCAAACCTTTGTTGACTTCTATAAAATGGTCCTCACCCAATTTAACACAAAAATCCAGATCCTTCATACCGATAATGGCACTGAATATTTTAACTACCCACTATCTCATTTCCTTAAAGAACACGGTATCACCCACAAAAGTTCATGTCCCTACAGTCCCCAACAAAATGGTATTGCTGAAAGGAAAAATAGGCATCTCCTAGAGATTGCTAGAGCTCTCCTCTTTAGTAGTCATGTTCCTAGCTTCTATTGGCCTGATGCTATCCTTATGGCCACTTTCCTCATTAACCGCATGCCATGTAAACCCTTGTCCTTCCAGACACCTCTTCAGGTCCTTCAGAATCACTTTCAACTCCCTTACCTCGAAAACACCCTTCCTCTTCGGATCTTTGGATGCACTGCCTTTGTCCATCTCCACCATACGTCCAAACTTGCCCCCAAGGCTGTCAAATGCATTTACCTAGGACCGGCAAATACCCAAAAAGGGTATAAGTGTTTTGATCCCTTGACTAAACGCCTCTATATTACATGTGATGTTACCTTCCATGAAACTGTTCATTTTTCACCCTCATCTTCGGTTCAGGGGGAGACTTGGAGTGAACCTCAGAAACTTCAACCTGAGCTTGAACCCCAACTTCTATCCCTCCATCCGGAACATGATAACACATATACCCTTGACACATCAATACACCTCTATCCGGAACATGATAACACCTATACCCTTAACACACCAATACAGGACGAATCTGAAGGCGACACTAGTTCAGGGAGAGATACTAACAAGTGGGGACAAGTGTATACCCGCAAAAACACGACAGGTAATGCTCCTCTAGTGTATGATGCACACCAAAGAGTCTGAACCAGGAGCAGGTTCTGAACCACCACAAGAGCAAGATAAGGAGATTGATCTCCCAATAGCGATTAGAAAACAACAGCGGGCATGTACTAAGCATCCAATAGAAAGGTTTGTCTCCTACCAGGCTCTATCATCTTAACATCATGCTTTTACCTCTCACCTTGATCAACTCAGAATACCAGAGAACATACATGAAGCTCTAGCACGTCCTGAATGGCGACAAGCAGTGATGGAAGAAATGAAGGCACTAGAGAATAATGATACTTGGGACATAGTTGAACTACCGAAGGGCAAGAGAGCAATTGGTTGCAAATGGATATTCACCCCGAAGTATTTGGCAGATGGAAGCCTTGACAAATATAAAGCACGTCTGGTAGCTAAAGGCTTTACTCAAGTTTACGGTATGGATTACACTGAGACATTTGCACCAGTGGCGAAATTGAACACTATCAGAATCCTCTTATCACTCGCTGCAAATCTGGACTGGCCACTACATCAGATGGATGTCAAAAATGCATTTTTAAATGGGGAGTTAAAGGAGGAAGTCTACATGAAGATGCCTCCCGGATTTCCTGGAAAGAAACAAGACCAAGTATGCAAGCTGAAGAAATCACTGTATGGATTGAAACAGTCTCCTCGGGCATGGTTTGAGAGATTCACCAGAGTATTGAAAGAACAAGGGTACATACAAGGACAAAGCGATCACACTCTGTTCTACAGACGTGCAAATGGGAAACTTGCTGTATTAGCAGTATACGTAGATGACATCATCCTCACGGGTGATAATTCCATGGAGATCGATAGAATTAAAAAGGCCCTTCACCAGGAATTCCAAGTAAAAGATTTAGGGAAAATGAAATATTTCTTGGGCATGGAAGTGGCCAGGTCTGAGAAAGGAATTAGTATCTCACAAAAAAAGTACATACTGGATCTTCTAGAAGAAACTGGTATGCTAGGTTGCAGACCGAGTGATACTCCTACTCGTGTTGACAAGATTAGGGATGATGAAGACCTGGGAAAGGAGGTAGATATGGGAAGATATCAACGTATGGTTGGCAAACTAATTTACCTATCACACACAAGACCAGATATTGCCTATGCTGTCAGTATGGTTAGTCAACACTCTCATAGCCCCAAACAGAAACACCTAAATGAAGTTTATCGCATCCTCAGATATCTAAAAGGATCACCTAGCCTAGGTCTCCTATTTAAAAAATCTGATAAGAGGAATGTAGAAATACTCACAGATGCTGATTGGGCAGGGGATCAAGACGATAGAAGATCCACCTCGGGCTATGTGACATATGTGTGGGGAAACTTAGTCACCTGGCGTAGTAAAAAACAAAGTGTGGTCGCTCGGAGTAGTGCTGAAGCTGAATTCAGAGCCATAGCTCTAGGAATTTGTGAAAGTTTATGGGTAAAACGAGTACTAGAGGACTTGGGAATGATAGTAGAATCACCTATCAAGCTTCACTCCGACAATATGGCAGCTATCAATATGTCATATAACCCAGTTCAACATGACAGAACAAAGCATGTGGAAATAGATCGACACTTCATACGGGAAAAAATTGATGCTGGGATAATTGAATTGAAATACATTCCCTCTAAAGAACAAACTGCGGATGCGCTTACAAAGGGATTAACTCGAGACAAATTCGAATATCTAATTGGCAAGTTGGATATGATCAATATCTATGCTCCAACTTAAGGGGGAGTGTAGAAGATATTGCGAATTAATGAGAAGTAATTAGGCAGAATCATAGGAATCTGATTTTTTCATTAAAAGGATTCCCCAATCCTCTCCGTGTATCATGCTATGTTCCCCGTGTATCATGCTATTTTGATTACGTTTTGATTCTGTATTCAAATGTATATATATGTACACACAGTGAAGGAATAAACAGAGCAGAATTACCCTCATTCTGATTGCTCTCTGTCACTATTCAGTTAAGAATCCAATAAATTGTTTGTTCGTGAATTCCCAAGGGTGAAGAAGCATACTGATCAGTTGATAGAGGAAGGTCTGGCTCCACGCAGTTCAACGGCCAATGAAGGCTTGCTTTTTGTAAAAGCTATTCAGTTTCCTGATGTTGGAGATGTGATATTAACTAGGCAGCTGAGACGATTGCACACAATTCTTACTTCTAGAGATTCCATGCAAAATGTACCATTAAATCTTGAGGCAAGAAGGCGGATTGCTTTCTTCACCAATTCTTTGTTCATGAACATGCCCCGTGCCCCCTTTATTGAAAAAATGATGGCTTTTAGTGTTTTGACCCCATATTACAATGAAGATGTTTTGTATGGCAAAGAGATGCTTCGGAGGGAGAATGAGGATGGCATCACTACTATGTTTTATTTGCAGAAGATATATGAAGATGAATGGAAAAATTTTCTAGAGCGGATGCGTAGAGAGGGTTTGAAGGAGGAGGATGAACTTTGGGCAACAAAAGCTATGGATCTTCGTCTTTGGGCATCTTATAGAGGTCAAACACTATTACGCACAGTCAGGGGGATGATGTATTATTATAGGGCCCTTAAGATGTTTGCCTTTCTTGATTCAGCTGCTGAGATGGACATTAGAGAGGAATCACCAAATATTGGTTCACATGGCTCAGCAAAGAAAAATAGTGGTTTGTATGGCTTAAACCGGAATGGGCCTCCCTCTCTACGGAGTCTTAGAAGGGCAGATAGTGGTGTGGCCCCGTTGTTCAAGGGGCATGAATATGGGAGTGCGCTGATGAAGTTTACATATGTGGTGGCTTGCCAAATTAATGGGCAGCACAAGGCAGCGAAAGATCATCGTGCTGAAGAGATTTTGTATTTGATGAAAAACAATAAGGCCCTTCGAGTGGCATATGTTGATGAGGTGTCTTTGGGGAGAGATGAAACTGAATATTACTCTGTTCTTGTGAAGTTTGATCAGCAGTTACAGAGGGAGGTGGAGATCTTTCGCATTAGGTTGCCAGGTCCCTTAAAACTTGGAGAAGGAAAACCAGAGAATCAGAACCATGCTGTAATATTTACCCGGGGTGATGCAGTTCAGACCATTGATATGAATCAAGACAATTATTTTGAAGAGGCTCTCAAAATGCGGAATCTGTTGCAGGAGTTTAATGCCTATCATGGTATTAGGAGGCCAACCATTTTGGGGGTTCGGGAGAATATTTTCACAGGATCTGTTTCCTCCCTTGCTTGGTTCATGTCTGCTCAAGAAACAAGTTTTGTGACCTTGGGTCAACGTGTTTTGGCTAATCCTTTGAAAGTGCGAATGCATTATGGTCACCCAGATGTATTTGACAGATTCTGGTTCCTGGGTCAGGGGGGAGTGAGCAAGGCCTCTAGAGTGATCAACATCAGTGAAGATATTTTTGCTGGATTCAATTGCACCCTTCGAGGGGGCAATGTGACGCATCATGAATATATACAGGTAGGCAAAGGAAGAGATGTTGGCTTGAATCAGATAGCGATGTTTGAGGCCAAGGTCTCTAGTGGCAATGGTGAACAGGTTCTGAGCAGAGATGTGTATCGGTTAGGCCATAGATTGGACTTCTTTGCATGATTTCAGTTTTCTACACAACTGTAGGTTTTTACTTTAACTCCATGGTTGTAGTACTGACTGTATATTCCTTTCTGTGGGGTCGTCTTTATATGGCTCTTAGTGGCATTGAGCAGGCAGTCAAGCATAATGCTTCTGCTACCAACAATGAAGCCCTTGGTGCAGTCATAAATCAGCAGTTTATCATCCAGCTCGGTCTTTTCACCGCACTCCCAATGATTGTTGAGAATACTCTTGAGCATGGGTTCCTTCCAGCAGTATGGGATTTCTTGACAATGCAGTTGCAACTTGCATCTTTGTTCTATACATTTTCTTTGGGAACTCACACGCATTTCTTTGGTCGGACTATTCTTCATGGTGGGGCAAAGTACCGAGCCCCAGGACGCGGTTTTGTGGTTGAGCACAAGAGCTTTGCTGAGAACTATCGGCTTTATGCTCGGAGCCATTTTGTGAAGGCTATTGAACTTGGAGTTATTTGGATTGTCTATACTTCTCATAGTCCCTTAAATAGGGATACTTTTGTATTCATAGCAATGACAATCTCAAGTTGGTTTCTTGTAGTTTCATGGATAATGTCGCCCTTTGTCTTCAATCCCTCTGGATTTGATTGGTTGAAGACTGTATATGACTTCAATGATTTCGTGAATTGGATTTGGTATCCTGGTGGGGTGTTCCAAAAGGAAGAACAAAGCTGGGAAACATGGTGGTATGAAGAGCAAGAACATTTGAAAACAACTGGTATATGGGGAAAGCTTTTGGAAATCATTTTAGATCTTCGTTTCTTCTTCTTTCAGTATGGCATTGTATACCAGTTGGGTATCGCAAATCATAATACCAGTGTAGCTGTTTACTTGCTATCTTGGGTATACTTGTTTGTGATTATTGGTATTTATATCATCATAGCTTATGCACGGGATAAATATGCTACAAAGGAGCACATATATTATCGGCTAGTCCAGCTTATTGTGATTGTGGTCACAATTCTTGTCATTGTTATCTTTCTGAAGTTCACCCATTTTCAATTTATTGATCTTCTAACAGGCCTACTGGCATTCATTCCCACAGGCTGGGGAATGATTTTAATATCCCAAGTTCTAAGGCCTTTTCTTCAATCAACTGTTTTGTGGGATACTGTTGTTTCCTTGGCTCGGATATATGATTTGCTGTTTGGGGTTATTGTTATGGCTCCTGTGGCGATGTTCTCATGGTTGCCTGGATTTCAATCAATGCAAACTAGGATCCTCTTCAATGAAGCTTTCAGCAGGGGCCTCCAGATATCTCGAATTCTTACTGGCAAGAAGTCTGCTTAAGATGTGACTTGAGGTAAATTTTATATGGGAAAATATAATGTTTGGCCCTTGAACTTTTCTTCAATTATTGATTTAGTTCCTGAAGGTACTCAGTCCCTATAGTTTCTTGACCCAGAACAAGTGAGTTTTTATAGTTTTTTGACACAGTAAAACTTAGTCCCTATAATTAAGTCAAAATTCATCGACTCAGTCATCTAGAGAAAATTTAGGGACTAAAAGTTATATTATTCCATGTTATATCATGTGTTTAATTTTATGTTTAGTCCTTCATTTTGGGTTGGGGGTGGGGGGAAGAGAGAGACCTTGATATTTGATCTTTGATAAATAGTTTGGTTGAAGTCAAACTGTACCAGTTGAACTGTCAATTCTTGATCGTAATTATATCCTTTTTTCCTCTTCAACTGTGATGGAGTGACTGGCAAGCTACTTATTGAAGCATTTTACACCTAGGGTTGGCTGGACCATTCACTTTGATTTACTCGCTCTATGTAAAGTTGCTACTATATTGTAAAATGCATGTATGGCTATTGTGATGTGCTCATATATAATATGCACATGCAGTTGATCTGCCAAGATGCTGTACATTCCCAGTTTATGGATCCTGCAACTCATTAGTGGAGGACCAACACTAGTTTTAGACCCAAGCTTGAGGACCACCAGTACTGGAAGCTCTTTATATTATCATGACGGATGGATGACTACAGATAAATCCAAGTATGTACATATTAAAAGAGACAAACTGCTTTCTTAGTACTACTTTATTGCTTGCTAATTACCACTGTGATATCATCACCTGACACATTACCTGAATCTCTGACGATACAACATAGCTTTGGTGGTTTTCAACGTGAAACCGAAACGTGCGCTACTTGGTGAATGTTTACCAGGTTTTGATCCTCCTGTGGTTAATGTAGTGATCCTCTTTACCCCTAGTAACTTCTGCACAGAAGAACTCTTTTTCCACTAACAACAATTGTTTGTATCATGTGGACTTGTTCTTAATAGAATGTTTAAATTTCTTATTCAAATTTTGCTATTATTTTCAGGTTATGTTCATAAAAAAAAATTGAGAAGTCTTGTCCTCTTTCTCTCATGTTGATGGCTTATGGATGTCTCCTTGACAGTCAATCTTTAAAGGAGGGAGGCTGATTTTAAATTGTCCGCATGTTTTCCTGTTGCTGCTTCAGATGACATATGTTTAGCATATTAGTATTGCAGGAGCATAATATGATTTGCCCATATTTATCATTAACTGACGACTTGCTGCACAACTTGTCTATATCGTTAGTCGTTACCCTCTAACTACGCAATGCTCACTGATTTTCTACGCTCAAGGTTATTTGTTAGCATTTTGGTCTGTTTAGTTTTGTAAAAAGCCTTACGTTTTGGATGCTTTTGAATGCTTCATGTAGTAGGAAACCGCCTAAATTTTTGTTTTCTCTCGTGTAATTCAATTTGGCAACTGCTATTTCTTATTAGCTGTGTTGTTGCCGGTGGGACATATTGCACTGAACATACCTGTTTTATGCTCCTATAAAATTCTTCCCACTAATTTTCTTGGCTCAAGGTTGCTTTATGAGCATCTTGTTCTATGTTTAGTTTTTACTTTCTGAACTAACCAACGTACATCAGTACATATAAGGAAACACCTAAATTTTCTCAATTTTCTCTTGGCTGCTGTAATTTTGTACTATTTCCTCCAGGGGTTTTGCTCAAGTACGTGTTGCACTTGATCATGCCAGTTCTATGCTCCTTGAACAAGGTTCCTTACAAGTAAGCATTGAGCATCTTCAACATGTGTGTGTGTGTGTGTGTGTTTGGAGTTATTCAAACCAAATAATCAGTGGATTACGTCAGTAAGGCATCGCCTAGAAAGTGCAGAATGAGAGGGACAAAAACAGAAACCAACTAATAATATGTTACATTAGATATAGCGTTATATTTTTGCGTTAGTCAAGATAACTATTTCACCAGAGGTTGGTCTGGGTTTAATGGCAAGCATTGTGCTCTTTCTCTTTTGTTAACCATGGCACAACCTTTATGAATTTTGAGAATTGCTCATGAAAAGCTATAGAATTTAAAATCTCAATATCTGAAGGTACAGAGCTGGTATTGCAGTATATGACTTGGGGGTTCACTAAAAAAATTGCAAGCATGTAATTATTTTGCACAATACAATTTATATCACAAATCATCGTTACCGATAACAGGCACTTTCTGGTATGAAGAACTTCCTCTGAATCTCCTCGGAAGAATACACCGGCCGCCAAACTTCTGTTGAAGGTATATCAAGAGAGAAAACAAAAGTCCACAGCAAGGTATTATGATGTCCCAAGCTGTGGAATACAAATCCATTCTATGGTTTGCATATATATACGATAAATCAAGGTACCATGCAGAACTGTGAGCTCTGTAAAGATCATAAGCATGGGACAGAATTCGAACAATGGTCGTTCCAACATAAAAAGATGGTGTAAGAGCCATTCCTTCTGAGTTAAAGAATACGTTGAATAGTATCTGTGGAAGAAGAAAACCGTCCAGGAGCAAACCGGCCAAAGATTTGAGATCCTCCCAGAGGGAAGGGGGCCTGAAAGAGAGTTGTCCACGGGATCGGTGACGTGATAGTCGGAATGGCCTGAACTGGGAATTCTTCCATCTGTTCACCAACCATGCTGTCAATCCACCAGCAAGATACAGAGGCAGAGTCACAAAAAGGACCTTTTTCTCAGAAACCCAGCAACCTGGCTGGCTTCTCTCACCCTTTCTTGAAGACCAAGTCAACTGGAGAAGACGCAGCTCCAGAAGGAAAGCTACCATTGTTACCATCCTTACAACCACTTCATTGACTTCAAGCCAACCTCCACTTCCAAGGAAAACATTCTGTTGGCTATGGTTTCCCATGATTAAGGCCTCAAAGCTCAAAAGCAGTGGAATCATGTGTCCCAGAGTAAGAAGGATAAGCATCACAATGCTTATGTAAGGTAGCACATCTGGATTCTTTTTCACGTGAAGGAGTTGAAGTCCTACAAACACACAAGCAATTGTGTTCGATATTAATAACAAAATGATTTCGAGATCCATTCTCCAAATGGATGCTTCTACTTGATTGGTGTAAATGGAAAATGAGGACAACTGAAGGGGCTCAAAATAATATGGATCAGATTTATCTCTTTTGCTTTTTACAGTTCCTTTAATATATTTATTAACCTTTGAATTCAAGGAAGGAAACTGGACATTAATCAAAAGTTCACAATCCAGTGATTCATTCTTCATCGTTTGCTTGTCAGTTGATCTCAGATTCCGGCATCCTACCATACACAGAAGTCCTGTATTGCTATTGTATATTCCTTCAGCAAAAATAATAACTTCTCTGGCCAAAGTACCCTCACTGTCAAACTTAAAATTAGCTGATGGTTTGAAGCTCATCGTGTAGCTGATATTCAACAAATTTCTGTGGTTATCCAATTGAGCAATGTGTACTTTTGGGCTGTCCCTTGTCAACATAAGTGAACCCCCATAAAATCTACTGTCATAAATCTGATCACTAACAAATAGAGGAGATGAGTAACCCTGTGCTACTTGTCCTTTGCTGTTTCTCACTGACATGCTAAATTTCATATCAGAAGAATTTCCATCTGGATACACCTTTCCCTTCCCTCTAGCTGTCTTGTCTTCTGCACATGATTTTCTTACTGTATCAATTTCAGTATATTTATACTGAAAACTAAGGGGAAGTCTTTGAACCTTTGAGGAGCTCTGAAATTCGATTTTACTGAGTTGTCCAGATTCATCAACCGCTTTATTGCTCCAAATTTGACCCAAAATAGCACTTCTGTTTCTTAAAGACAAAACTGAAGGGAATCTCAGTGTAAGCTTAATTGAGCAATTTCCAACATAAGCATTAGTTAATGATTCTGAAAAGTTCAAGATTCGACATGCAACTGCACAAAGTTGGTTCCTTTTCTCATCCCATGTTCCCTCAGATATCAGTGTTGAATTAGGATTAAATGGAAACAAAGTATCTTGATAACTGGGATCAGGAAAACCCAATAACATCTGAACCTTTTGCTTTTCTGCACATCGAATGCCATAAAAATACATAAACTCAGGTAAATATCCGGCATTCGCACCAAGAGAATTGCAATCATCACCATGACAGTTACTCCCATATTTCAGTTCGAATAAATCTGTGCGTTTATTAAATACAGTACAGGCACCTTGACTGAAGTTGTTGAGCCGTAAGCTTTCAACATCTGCTTCAGCTAAACAACCAATATCATCTTTCCCCACAATACTATACTCATAATTTGAATCCTGAGATAAAGCAATTATTGAAATGGGCTCGAAGTGAAGCAAGTTACTCTGGTCATCAATGCTTTCAAGAGTCCCATTAATGAAACTATTGAAAATGCTCGATACGAGCGGGTAATTAAGCTTAAGAACAACATTTCTTCCTTTACCATTACCACGCGAATCGGTTCCAATCATACAAAGCTTCCCAGAAGATTCAGACCATAATCCATGCAGCACAAAGTCTATACCTGTTCTCCAATGCGTTATTCTGGGGAGCCGGTAACCTTGTCCTCGCAACCTGCGGAAATGGTTCTGTACTGGCTGCATATCTCGGTTCCAGAGACGCAACTGCCCTTGCACTTCATATACGCCATCTTTCCCCGTTTCGTGAACAGACTGAACCATAAACCATGTATGCTTACCGGCGGAATGTGAGGTTTTATTGAAAAGTCGATCGCCGCCAGAGAAGTACCCATATCGAAATCGAAGCAGCTTAGAGACACCAGGGACACTGCCAGTATGAGGCTGCAATGCAGCAATGGGGACGATTTGGTCGCAGAGGTGAGTATATGTACTCTCAAAATTTGAATCTGAGAATGTGGATGTTACACAGCAAAAGTTGCATAGGAAGAAGAGGACGAATAAGATGTTTAATGGAGAATTAAGGGGTATTGAAGGGTTTAAGAGAAATAATGGCCAAAGACGGGCAGCACGAGATCTCTGCAATGGAGAAGGAGATGAATCGGACTCCATGGGTGAAACTGATGAACTGCGTCAAATCACACAGGTGATATCGAATTTTCTAGGGTCTGCATATTTGGATTGAGATCGAAGCATGAAGAATCCCAGCGTTTAACGCGAAGCGCATTTGTTAATTGCAGAGAATCTGGAAATGGAACGTCGAGCCTCGCTCCATGGTATTTTCATCGCTGGTTGTTTGATATTTTCTTGCTATTCCTTTCCTTATAAAGCAAATAAAAGTTTCTTACTCCCCACACACACACACACACACACACAGATTTACTTATTCATCTCCCTTTAAAGTCGACAAATAAAAAAGTCAAAATGGACAAACGACTATTGATAGAGCCAAAGGATTTCATTAAAAAATGGTCCGTCTAAAATATTTTAAACGAAATGCGTTTTCGATTCATTCAAAAACAACGGCAGGAAACAAATACTCCCTCCATCCTTTTTATAATCTTAAATTACTACTTTACGTAAATGAAAAGAATTTGTTAAAATTAATTATTTTTTATAAAATTTTAAAATTACCCTAAGTAAAAATCATTAATTAGAAGAATCTAATTAATTAATTAAAAAAATTATAATTAGTTAGGGATAAAAAATTAATACTTTAATAAAATATATTATGTTATAAAACATACATCAAGATCTTAGGATATATAGTAATGAAAAAAGATAGGAAAATTTTCTTGGAGCGCTTAGCACTCAAAGTTTATTAATTACTACTTCTATTTTTTAATATAAAAATTAATTAATTTTTTTTAATAGATTAATAAAATTAAATTAAATAATTAATTATAATAAAATTTAATCCCCTTATAAATTTAAATTATATATTTTTTAATTTATTAAATTTAATTAACTAACTTTTATATTAATTATAATTAATTAATTTAATTTTTTTAATCTCCCTACAAAAAAATTAAATTGCTTAGTACTAATATTTGTTTCTTACAAGTTATAAAACTTGGATACAAGGTTATCAAACAAGCGACACACCAAGCAAACCTCTCCTATTATTCTGTTTCAAACTTCATATTTTACATCTGAATTTTCAAAGCCATATTACATGATACATACGCACACGGTATATAAAACAACATCAAACAACACAAACCACAATCCCACAGACACAGAACAGTTGTGTTTGAACAAGCATACATAGGATATCATACACAAGGTATAAGACAGCTTATTTATATGTCACACAAATGGTTCGAATGTTTTGGTCGGGAAGCTGGAAGCTCGGCAGTCACTTGCAACTTAGTTGGATAGTTACGATATATCTTGGAAGAGTTTCTCTCACACACTACAGAACCTTCAGCAAAAGAGAGAGGAAGAAGGGGTGGGACCCACATGGGTGAGTCTTATTGAAATCTACCACTTCTCTTCCTCTCACACATCTATGGAAGGGGATCCATGAGAGAATTACTTCTGCAACTGAACAAACTGGCTGCAATCAATTCCTTTACCGGAAAACGCCTCGACCAGCATGGGGAAGAGCTTAGCAAGCATGATTTTAAAACCTGTAGAAGTTCCCTTCTTATCTTTTTGGTGCATGGTTTTTCCACATTCAAAAGCACATCCAATGGGAGCTCCTTCGCTATACCTCTTGCAAGCGAGAAGCATGTGTTGTGCGCATTGGTTGAAGTGCTCTTCCACTAGTGACTCGAAATGCTGCAAACAGGCATCATTTTTAGTTAGTGACAAATCAAAACTGAAGCATTTCTTATCACTATCAAACTGCTAATGATTCAACTACTCAGACAAGGGCCCCAAGGATTTTATTACAAAAATCAACATTTTTTCTGACCAGCACTTTGTGTAATCCAAGATTTCCGGGGAAGTAACATGTCTTCGTACATGAATCAACAGCCATCATGTGACCAATAGGCCATATGACTATCAATCTTTGTCTACTTTTTCTTAGTTCATTACTGAATTTGGTGAGATGATCGACGAAAACTTAAGTAGTCATTTCACCTTGGGTGGCTTTCTCAGCAGATATAGCATTGATTTGCAGGTGACAAGGAAAGCATTTTCGTTGTAGCTCACTGAATTCTTCTCTCCTTCGGCTCTGCCGATCTGCTGGTCATATCCAGCCTCATTGAAATAAGGCTTTTCATTAAGGACAAGGGCCTGCAGAGAGAGAAGGACTTGAAGAATTGTGGATGCCCCTGGGTTCCACATTTCACTGCCCGTACCGGTCCACGTGTTCAGGAGGCTCAGACAGACTTTTCCCGATTCGTACAAATTAGGGTTTAATCTGAGCCCACCCGAATTGTAGTGCACCATCTGCATGTGATTTCAAATGTCAGCAAGAGAATTTCTTGAGATACAAGCATGCAACTAATACAATAAGCAAGGGTGAAAACAATGCATAAATCATTAATGAAAAGAATTGAACAAGCACTGCAAAATTGAATTCAAAATCTTACAGGAGGTTCATTAGGATACTCTGGAGGGAAACAAACATCGAAGAAGAATAAGCCATCATGATAAGGAGTTCCAGGTGCACCCACGATGGCTGCTCGCAGGAGATCCATTCTTTCTTCAAACACACGGACATAAATAGTTTCTGTTCAGATCAATAAAGGTTGTGTGGGTGAATTTACAGAAATAAATTTACACCATAAGAGCGTTTGCAGAAATTTACATCATAATTAGAAAATTATAACAAGCAAATCAACCCATTAATGTTCAGGTTTTCTTTTCATTATTTTTTTATCTTCAGTGACCAACAAAGCGAAATAAGGAAAATTGCGAACCTGGAAGATTTCTCTCTAGGATGCTCCATTCTTGCTGAACCTTTTTCACCCACCCTCTTTTTACCTATGAAAGAAAACAAGAAGACGGAAAAAAAATTAACCTCAGTTTTCAATGCCATTATAAAACTTTAAATAATGATGAATCATATACTAACCTGAGATAATGCCAACCCTTTTTGCTCATCAAAGAAGTGGTGGTCATAGCAATTATCTATTATATCAAACTGCTTAAACCGATCTGAATTGTTGCTATTTGAAGAAAATGGAAGATCTTTCCTCTCAGAAAATCTAATAACATCCTGATCCGGAGTTATATCTTCGGTAAACTGCAATTCACTCCTCGGATTCGCTTCAGTGCAGAGTTCACAAGTTTCTGAAACTTCTTTCTTATTAAGATTTTCAGATTGATTTCCTTCTTCAGTTGTAGGGACTAAAGAAACTGCTCGCGAAAGTGATGTTACACCAAATGTTTGAAAAATGCTGGCCTTAATGCTGGAGAAAATTTCAATGGCAGCTCGAGGAAGGGAAAAGGTACTACATTCCCCTGGAGGCCTTTCACAATTCACTCTATCAACATCAAAATCTAACAAGCCCTGATCATCAAAGTAATAATCAGCTTATGATAAGATAATTGCAATTGATAGGCCCTAGTTTTCAAGGATTTATCAATTAGCAAACTTTTCACACTTTAGCTAATTTTCATGAACATCAATGACTAATTTAAGAAAATGAGTTTGATTTCTTGTAACTTTACTAGCTAATTTTCACACTCAAGGATTTCTATGTATTTCAAGTTAATTTGACAGTACACATTTTAAATTATTATATGAGAATTCACATGATACACATGTGGTTGAACAGAGAGATGCAGACACCAATACACACACAAATGGGCTCACCTTTCCCTTTTTGTCAGAAGTAAGATTTCCATTCTCAGTCATCTCTTGAGTCAACTCCTCAATATCTGCTTCATATGGAACAGGGGTTTCAGTTGAACCTTCATGCTTATCAATTCGAAGAATTTCGTGAGGCGCAACCTGTTGGGAAAAAAAATCACATATGCATGAGGACTACATCATTATTGATTTAAATGTGTCTCTAAACAATGAAGACCTAGAAAGAACATCTGTCATGAGTTCTTCATGATATGCAAGCAGCAACAATTAACACCATATTGAGCACAGAAGTAAGATGTCATTCATACCTTGGTTGTTAAACCAGAAGCCCATTTCACCTCTACAGCTCCATCTTTGAAACCAATAACGTTGCCAATACATGACTGGTAACAGTTATTAGGGAACTCATTCTGATAACTGATGTGGTTCCTGTCGATAACAGCAGACTCCACATTCAAGTCAGTTGCTGACTTTGCTTGATCTTTCTCAGCTTGGTAACCAAGCTGTTTTTGAGCCGCCTTGAAAACAATATCACCAAAACAATAGGAGTAGTCTGGGTGCTCTATGAGTTCATAGGCACTCACAGTTTCCTCCATCTTATCTCCAGCCAAATTCTCTGGCATAGGTATGGAAACAGTATTCCATTGTACCTTTACAGTACGCTCTTTCGCATCCACGAATTGGACAACTCCCCATCTTTGACTGCTGGGCTTAGGATGATCGTCAGAAGCACCTTTTTCCAACACAAACTGCTGAGGCCAAAATTCATGAGTGTCTATGACATTCACTGGGAGTAGAGTATGGGGATCTAATCCCAAAGAGTGTTCGCCATCCTGCCATACAATATCAACTTTGGTCCTTATTTTCACAATTAAAAAAAGTTCCCCAATATTGAAGTTAACGTTTCCATTTTTATATCCTCTTGCCATAATGTGCTCCTTAGTAGGACCCCTGGTAGATGAATTTCCAAAATTATGTTCCTTTTGGTCTGCCACTGCAAGCATGCACCAGTCACCAAGCTGCCAGTTTGCATGTGAAAAACATGAGAGCAAGGTCAAGTTTTTGGAATCTTGCCAGCATGGGGGAGCATTTCCAGTAAAATCGGGACCCATGGGAACAAACACGAGCCAGTTAACATACACTAGACCTGCTTCAACAGAACAAACGGTTCCTTCATCTTGATTGTCTCTCCAAGTTCCACATAACCATCTAGCTGACTTAGAAGAAGTTGAGGAATTTACCCTTACTCTCTGCCCTGGATAGTATGGATACTGCAAGTCTTCAACCAAATTACGAGTCAGAGGCAAGATATTATCTCTTTCCAACGCGGTGACCTCACAATTAGTTCCATCATCAAATAATACAGTTACTTTGTCCACCACCTTTTGAACTCTTCCAAGCCATGGCCCCTTAATCACATAATCACCTTCTGAAATGGAGCGAATTTTCAGAAGCCTCTTGGAGTTTACATTTTTTAATAATTTTCCATGAACACTTTCCAAATCCACAAAGACATCAACACCTGTAACCCTGCCCATCTGTCCAGATGGGTCTGACAAGGAGAAAACCACATCCCCATGAACAAATGCTCTTTCAAATGAGAGGAAATCATCAATTTTCCCAATGCTTTCCTCTAAACTGGATAGTATGCTCCGAGCTTGCCCAGCATATAGAAAATCAATTTCCTCTTGATCCTCGCTGCTGCTGCTCTCACTGAAAGTCTCCCAGTCGGAATCTATAATGTGCATTTCCATCAATGAGAAGCCTGTCTTAATCCATACATGGTAAAATTAATTCAATAATTACAAGAGAATAATAAGAATGAATGGAGTTTTAGTTCATAGCCAGGAATCCTCACCAAATTTTCAGATAGACGGGATCAGAATTCAGAACTATTCTTTACTGAACAACGTCTTCAGAATGAAGCATGAAACTAACCCTGCATAATTAGATGTATTTTAAGGAAACCTCAAGGTGCTAGAAGGCACATGTTTAGACAACAAAATTTCAAAAAGTTGATGATAGAGCAATAGCAAACTAGAAATAAGATGCAAGAAGTCTCTTACCTGAAACAAACTAAAGTACTAAAACCCAGTGCCAATCTGTATTGCCATCTACAATAGGTATTTTGATATTGATTGCAAAGGATAATTGTCTACAGAACAAAAATTTTCTGATTGATGCTGCTTTTGCGACAAACTGTAACGTAGTATCTCCAAAAATATTATATGAACTACCTAAAACTGGAGATCTGATGCCAAAGGAGATTTGCCCATTAGGGTAAATAAATCGAGTCAATCGAGGACTCGAAAATGCCAAAGGAGATTTGCCCAAATTGAAATGGACTTTGTAGAGGAAGAAATTCTCAAGTGAGGTTTCCAACACCAGAAGGACCAAGGAGCTACAGCTTTCAGATATCTTTTCCTTTTTTTTGGTGTGTGTGTGTGTTTGGGGGGAGGGGGGGTAATTTTTAGGGAGGAATTTCAAGAAGCTGGAGATAGCAAACTGGGTAATAAAATATGCCAAAGGAGATTTGCCCTAGAGAAAGGGCGGACCGAGGGATATTACCTTGCTATGGTAATATTTTGAAGGAAATGACAATCTTTTTTTTGTTTTTGCAATATACGTAGTTACTGCCAGAAATCTAATAAAAGTAGGAGGAGTAGCTTTTGCCAAAGGAGATTTGCCCCATGATGAAGCCAAACACTTTACTCTATCTGCTACCAATGGAGACCGTTTAACACCAGCAATCACCGACTCACGGCAAGAGGGCATTTACCAGATGATCTGTCCAAAAGAACTATACTGAAAGCTCATTGCCATTGCCAAAAAGCGGAAGGCTTCTGTTACCTAATCATTTCTTCCAAACCTGCAAAAGGATTATTCATGTATAGTCTCTTTGACTTACTTATTGTGAAAGAAAATGGAAACAATCAAAGAATGAGATTGCAATTATAACAGTTAAGCTGCCAATATACAAATATATCATCCCAATTCAGGAAGAAAGAGGAGAGCCGGGAGAGTAAAAATTGTTTTACAACTTTCACAATTTTTAACAGTATATCAAAGAAACTATAAAAAAAATCAATTTTTTTCATTAAAATAATATTAGAAATTACAAAATAGCTAAATAATGATCTTAAAGTTCCTTTCATCTTGAATCTTGATAAGAACATAGTTAGAAAAACTAGAAAACATGCATTTTAATAATCTATTGATTCAGTTCTGGCAAAAAATAATCTGCTGATTGGGTAGAAAATCTATACACGAAGTCACTTTATGAGGAAGCCATTGCACTTAAGTCAAAGGATTTTTTGTACAACAAACGACGGAAGGAAAAAAATATTCATGATCCATAGTCACTCTTTCTGATTCGGTTCATGAAAATGACCAAAAGAAAAGAGGAGAAGAAAAGGAAGAAGAGGGATGTAAACCATGCATAATTTCCTTCAATCAAATTCATTTTCGCCTTTATTACGCTATTCTTTGATGAGTTATAACAAGCAACCCTATGAATGATTTTGGGTTATGTTGAACAATCATATGAAAAGACTTGAAACATCACTGAAGAATAAGGAAATCAACAGCATCTATCCAACACAATCAAATCCCAGAAGAATCCTGTATCAAAATTAGTTCATACATAGAACTTTTGAAGGGTGATTCCATGGAGAGTTCTACATCTCTAAAGATTGAACTCTCTCACCGAAAGGTCATACTGAGACTCTTAAAATACATGACGGGGAAAAAATAGAGGGGAAAAAACAAGAAGAACACTCACCTTTTGAAAGGTGGACTCTTCATAAAGTTACCCAAACTTAAATCCACTAATCCTAGTCTCCCAAAAAATGAGTAAATCCAACCAAAGGAAAGTGATTTTGCAGAGTAAGGGACCTTACCATTTTTGCCTTTGAACTTATTAGACCTGTATAAGCCATCAAAGATACAGCTTCCAAGAAACCCCATGACTTCAAACCCCAAGAAAAGTGAATTCAAATCTTCCTTCCAGCTTCCAAAATCTTCTTGCTCACTTCACTTCTGCTCTGCGTCTACAATTTCCCTAGTCTGATTGAAAGATTGAAAAGGTGGGTATTCTTCAGATAGGCCTATTTCCACGCCCAGAACTCCCACCATCCTCCTCCACAGTCCACGCCATCACCGAACTTGGAGACCATTGCAAGGAAACAAAATGAACCTTCTACTTCTCTCTGTGGGATTGTGAAAGGCTTAATATGTAGAACTAGTGAATAGGTCCGTTTTGGTTCACAGATATAGGCATAACAGGAGATTATTGGAGCCAAAATGGGAAAGAATATTCCGAACAGTATGGGACACAAAAGCTTGTTGCTGTATGACCAGAGACAGTTAAAAATTGTATCGACATTTGTACTCTGAAGCCGCGAAATCTCTCTTTTTGTTCCTTCGTTTTGTCTGTCTCCTCTCTTTTCCCTTTCCGATAATGATACTCGAGTAGTATTTTACAAACGAGTTCATGAAGGAAACGAACTCTGATTCGAACCAAAGAGAGAATAGTCATTAGTCATTAATTAACTCATCACGTCAACATTCATTTAACTAATGATAACTAATTTTTTGAATCGCCTAAAAATTACAATTTTACTATTTTCTTTACTTGATGGATTTTAATTAGTTTTCTTTTTCAAAAAAATTGTTCTTTTATTTTTTTAATATTTTTTCTCTCAAATATATTTATCTATATTTATTTATAATATAAAATCATAATATTTACAAATCATAAATAATGTGACTTATCTTAGATAGTTTATGTCTTCATATGTCCCACAATCTAGTTTATCGTTAATAATTTATTGTGTCTTGCTTTTAAATTTTGAGGTAAGATTAAAATGTTGTGATATTAATATATTTCAATATTGGAAAAAAAAACTTGATGTGATGATGTTATTAGCATATTCAAATTAAAATAAGAAACTTGTATCTAAAGCTATCATTAGTGGCATAATATATTTTATTGAAATAGAATAGAACTACAAAAAGCCAAAAAAAAAATATCAACTCTAATAAGTGATTTCATTCAAATAATGTATAATTAGCTGCACAAGTGCAAAAGCAATGTAAATATTCCTCAACAAACAGTTGAAAAAAGATTAAAATCCCTTGAATTTTTTCTCTTAAACTTTGATTATCAATTTTAAATTTAAATTTCATTTGAATGCGTGAGAACCGCTTGAATATTAAATCTTTGTATTCTCTGCCAATTTCTCTCTATATAATCTTGAGTAAGTTCATGTGAAGGTTATTCTCTTGGATATGCTTATGCAATATTTTTTTTTCATGGCCAAACCGAACCAAAGAATATGCTTGATGCTTCAAAGCTAATCTGATTATTTGGATAATTAAGCAAACTAACTTTGCCATTAGCATGATGTAAAAGACATATGCACAATTCTTTTGGAATGTCTTAACCCTAAAAAGCAATCTCTATCTTAATTTTCTTCTGTTTCTTACTCCTCTTAGTCTTATTTATACGACAGAGGGAGAAAATTTATTTATGAATGTACTATTTTGTCTTTAATATAATATTATATTGATTTTGTTTATATATGATATAATATATATTAAATAGAGGTAAAATTAAAAAGTTGTTAAATTTTATGGTATAGTTAATGATATTTAGAATTTTTTTTAATTATGTGAAACATGCTGCAAAAGTACAAGTAACTTATAAATATTATCAGAACAATACATCTACGAAGTTTTAACTCTAAAAAATCTCTATCCACACCTATCCCAATAGACAATGCACTACATATTACAACAAAAATTTCATTGACCGGCTGCCCCAATAGCCAGCGTTTTGACCTCATTTTGCAGGGTCCCGGACTCGAGTCCGGCATTGAAAGGCTGTGTGCTTGTGTGTTTATATTGATTGTGATACAAAAAATAAGAATTTCATTTATATAAATACAACAACCGGATGAGAGAGAGAGAGAGAGAGGGGATAAAGAGCCAATCAATTTGATTTCAGTTGGGTATAAACTAAACCAAAAAGACCAAACCAGAACACTTGTTTTTTTTGTAGTTGCCAATGTTTAATATAAATGTGAGTTACCCAACAGCACTGAGACAGCAAAAACACACTCATCTAGTTGGAAAAAAGTTAAGGGGTAAGAACAGACCACTCACTCACTGAAAATGACCATTTCCTAACAACTTTTCTCAGATCCCTTTGACAAATATGGAGTTGTTAAACCTTTTTCTCTGTTCTTTTTGTTGCTGTTGATTAGATTGCTGATTTCAGAGTTTCTTTTTGCGCTTTGTTGGGTTTGATTTCATTCCCAAATGTCCATTGACCTTTCATGATTGCTAGGAGACCACTTAAATTGGGGTAAATTAGCATCTAAAAATACCAGTTAATCATGCATAATTTTATCCATTCAAGTCTTCTATGTTTCCAGATTAAAAATATTTGAATATTTTTTTTATATAAGTATATGATATCGGCTACTATTGAGTTAAATTCAAACATTATAAGTTACGATGAAAGGGAAATTAATGCTAGCATAGTGCTTGATGCATAATAAGAATCAAACCATATTATTCATCTATCTGTTTGGAAATTAATTAATGCTAAATTAATAACCACTAATCTGTACATTTCTCCAAATTCTTAAACTTCATTAGCAAAAAGAAAAACAAAATCAAAGTTTGAGAATTTTGCCTCCTCTAAATGGTAATATTCATGTAAGGTTACAAATCAAAAGCTTGATTATTTATATCATAATGAGGAAAGTCTCAGAATTTCTTAAGCAGTGAGGGAAAGAGTATATCCAAACATGGCACAGCTGCATTATGCAGATTGGTGACTGCATAGCAATTTTCATGCGTTCCACTTTAAATTTTTTTCCCCTATCAATATGTTCTGTAGGCCATAAAGATAAAATCTTTTTACAATAATACTCAAAAGAATCTGGATTCTAAATCTGTGTATCTGTGTAGCTGCTTTTCATTATCTGTCAACTTTGTTATTGGAGATTTAAAATATTTCCACGGTGGATTTCTTTCTTGCATTCAAACAAGTAGGCCTTCCTGCTGGGAGAATTTTACTAATGCAAATATAAAATTTAGATCAATTGTACTATTCATAAGTTACAGAAAGAACTCTTGAAAGATCTGTTCCATAACTAACATGTTTAGAACATTAAAATGATTGATGAATAAGATCACCTTTGGATCTGTGAAGAGACATATTCAGTTATTCACTTCTGCAACCTTTTGTTCTTATTTCTATGAAAGATAGAGAAAAATAAAAAAAAAATACCATGAAGTTATTGAATAAAATATTTTAATTAATAATTTATCGAAAGATTTAGTTATTGACAAAATAGGGTAACATTGTATAATATAGATAACTGATTTTATCTAATTGAATAAGGTTCGTTGTTGGCATCGTGGTGGTGGGGATGTGGAGGCAGCAGTTTGCACAGAAGAATGGAATATATGATGTCAAATGAAGTTCCAAAATTGGTGGGCTATGTTTGAAGCCTTATGATTATTTAAATATTTTCTGAAATGGAAGTGTACGTGTCTCTCTTGTCTCTCTCTGTTTGTGCGTTTTAGTGTGATTGCGAAAGTGATGTGTTATAGGAAGAAAAGTTGATACCGGAGGTAAAAATATAACTCATGCTACTATTATAATACTTAATATAAAAACTAAATAAATAATTTAAATAAATTAAAAAAATTAATTATAATAAATATAATTTAATTTTTTTTAAATGTTATTTTTTATCATGACTACTCTTAGATAAAAATCTTTCAATGTATGTAATTAATAGAGATAATTTAGAGAATAAAATATAAATTTAGGAGATAAAATAAATGGAGGTATTATATTTAGGATCAAATATAATCCCTCAACTAGCTCTTATGCTCTTATATTAAAAACTGGAGAGAGTATCTTATAAAAAATATGTTTAAATTTTACTATCAATTTAAGATACGCTGTCATTTACGTGACACTAGGTAAGTTAAGGAGGAGAACCCCAACAAAAGAAATATGCGGGAAAAGAGTAAGTGGCATGCCATCCTTATAATTAGGGATCTAAGGTAAAATTTTCTTAAGGTTTTTATTTTTTGATCAACGACTTTGCTTGTTCTAGAGTTCTTGGCCTTGACTTCCATAAGGATGTGTTATTTTTCTATCTTTCTAAAAATAGAGGGAGTTTCTATTTTTCTATAAGTTATTTTTTTAAAAATCTATCTAAGTATACCCTATTTGTAAGTATATCTAGAGGGAGATGTGTTATTGACCGATGAAGGTGGAGTTGAAGTGTTGAATGTGTCCACATTGAACCATGGAGATATATTCTAGTGATGACAACTTCACTCTTTTTCATTGTCAAAAGTTCTTTCACATGTTTCAAAATCCTCTTATTCTATTTCTGTGTAAGTGCCTCTCAAATCATGTTCTTTAATTCTGTCTTCTATATTTAAATCAATTCTTTAGTAAACGTAATTTTTGTTAATAAAAAAAATACTCTACTCATTGATAAATATAAAAATTAATTAAAAATTTATTTTAATTATTATAAAGAAGAAAGAAAGTTTGTTCTAGTCACATGTAACATTTTAATCTCCTTTATCTCTTAAATTTATAATTTTTATTTAAATTATCTATATTGATTGTAGATATTAAGATATTTTTCAATCAGTTCCAATGTAAATGATTAAATAGGATATTTTAAAAAATTAATACTTTTTTAACAAATAATCCCTATAGTTAGATTGCTATAAGCTATGTCGATAATGCTCCAATGTAAATAATTAAAAGAGGAATATTTTACAAAAACTAAATACACTTTTTTATAAATAATTCATTAAATTAATTTTTTTAATATGTGTGAGTTTGTCAACTAATTTATATATTTAGAACTGGAAAGACTATATGTATATATAAATATGTGGAAGATATAATTAGATTTGAAAAATATTTATCAAAGTTAGTATTATCCCTTTTGATGTTTTGAAAGTCAAATTTCCCTTATGGTCTATGGTTTTAAGATGAATTGTATAGGGCGATTTTTTATAAATTTTATATTGTATTTTGATTTATATATTGATGATGTGCTATTAATGCTTGTTTAAGAGTTTCTTAGAACTTTTCCAAGCCAGACAACACAGATCATATCCTGCAAGGTAACTTAAAATAGCTTAATATAACAATGACAATATTTAAATTATTTTCAAGATTATAAAATATTTTATGATCTGACCTTAAAATTTAAAATAACTAAAATTTGCATTTAAATAATATACATTATTACGTACATACTTTTTTTTATATAAAAAAATTGGCCAAACTTTTATTTGATGTATTTTTTATTTACACAATTTTTGTTTTTGGTTTTTTGGAACAATGATTAGTTTGAAAAATCCGAGAAATAATGTGCTACGTGTTGGCTGAAGGCAACTTGAAGGGCACTAAAGTGAACGGTGTCGTATGAATTAAGCAAAAGTGGATTATTAGTTGAAGCAATGTGAAATGGAAGCAAGGCTTCAAATCATTCATTTCCACAAGAAGATAATAATAATTTATTTTCAATTATGGTGTCCTCTTAATTCTCATGACAACTTAAGAACTAAGTATATTTATTTATATTAAAAAATTAGATCATGAAATTAGAATATGAGGTGAACCATACAGTTTATAGTATATATTTTTAAGTCGGCAAAAAGTAGATTGCATAAACTTTTATAAATTTTATAATATATTTATATATACATGAATTTTAAAATTATTATTAAACTAAAATATGAAAAAAAATAAAGTTTTTTGAATAAAAATAAAATTATCAATCTAGTCTTGAATTAAGAAAAAAAATATTTACTTACAATATTTTTTGTATATAAAATTAACAAAAACATTTGAAATTATACTAAAATATTTAGATTTTTTAAGAAACCTATGAGTAAATCCACTCTGACTTGTGCTAAAAGTGTTTGTCTTAGTGATTAAAGTTTTAATCGCTTAAATATGAATTTTTGAATTTCAATTCATATAAATATAAAAAAAATTAAATAAAATATTCAAATTGAGTCTGACGTTACTCGAATCGTTTAGTTAAATAATTGTATAATTTTGATATGTAAATTAAAAAGGAAATTAAAATATGGCAATAGAATTATTATTTTTTTAATTTATTAAGGTATAAAGACAAGGGCAGGCCTACATATACATGTAATAGGAGTGGCACTAATAATAAAATAATGATGGCAAGGGCATTTTAGAGTCACTAGCATGATAGTGCTTTTCTAAAAGAATATATTCACCAGAATTTTTTGTGACAAAGTTAGCTAATGAAATGTAATAAATAGGTAATAAAGTATAGTAAATAGCTAATGGAGTATTATAAGTTATCAAGTGTGAAATTTACTGAAACATGTTGTCATTGTTAAATGAGTATAATTAATAACTAATAAAGTGTAGATAATGAGAATACGTTTCAGTAAATTTTAAAGGACTCACGGACCTAGAATTTTTTTTTGGGACAAAAAATTGACCTAGAATTGAATTATTAAATTTATTTTGGCAATTTATTTTTTTAATCCTTAGATCCTTAAGAAATAAATTCTAATACCTTAACATTTCAATATAGATATTTTTATGTTAAGATCAATTTTTTTCTATAATTTACCAATTATTCCTCCTATCCTTAATATAGGATATGTTAAACTAAGTTAATTAGATTAAAAAATTAATTAAATTAATTAATATGATATATTTTTTTAAAATATCATGATAATCTTCTTTAATTTTTTATTTTTTTATTTAATTATTATTAAGAAAATATCAATAAGATTAATTTAAAAAAATTGATAAATATAATAAATAAATATTATATTTAAAATTAAAATTAACTAATTATATCAGACTGAGTAATATGGTTATCACACGTTGCAGGAGGCCACGCGTCGACCTTGATCACAGAGAAGGTCGTTTCTCTTTCTTCCATGATAAAAATGAGAATCCTTGTTAGTAGTGTGCTAGTGGCCAGTTAGGCCGGATTAGATATAAAAAGAATATTTTGAAGAGTGGCAAAAAGTCTAATCAAAACCCACCATGTCCCATAAAAATTTAAAAAAAAAATAGGTACTACACACTACACAGGGAAAACAAAATAATGGTCACCTGATAAAATAGCAAATTCATCACAATCAATAATCTCTGGTTACTCCTAAATTTATGTTTGAATATAATAGATAGTTTATCCTACTTAATATTAGTATCGTTTAAAAAGAAAAGAGACTTCGCTCTGTCCTTAGATCGTGAGTGAATTCAACCTCTTTTAAAAATAATTTATAATAAAAAAGAAGAAGTAATCTCTGGTTACCATAATTATTATAATAGTGAATACAGATGACGGGCAAAATCGAATGTGTTTATTAAAGGGAAAAAAGTTGGGGCGGTGGGAGAGAGGAAAAGTGGAGGGAACTGTAGCAACAAGCAATTATAAAAGCATAATCATATTTTAAAGGGAAGTGGGAGAATGGGAAGTGCCTCACAATGTGCCAAGTCATTGTTGTGTATAGTTTAGAGGGAGATTGATAGGTGACTAATAAAGTGAATCCTCCACTCACAACCACTCTGTTTCTTGGAAGGAGATACATCTTTATTCTTTACCCTCACAAACTATTCACACAACTACAGTTTTGCCTTTGCCCACAAAGATCACAAATCCAAAAAGCTGTTTTGTTGATGATGATGTGCGTGTGTAAGCACAGATACACAATATCAGTTATAGCACAAACACTACTTCACCGCAACATTTAATTGGGGAAAATCAGCCAAGAGTTGGAATATGAGGAAAGGGTAGAAAATTTTGTAAACAAAAACTATCATTCAAGATACAAGGATCCAACTGTTGATCTTTGACAGATTTTACCTATTTTCTCCATTTAGATTCATTATAAACACTTCAACAGTTGACAACAATGGTTATATTTTATGAAAAGCATCAAGTTTGGGCTTTATAAAAGGGAGGATCGCTTTAGTGAAAACTACCCTTCATTTAAAGCTCAACAATATTCGAATAAAAATTAAAATAATATTATCTTTTTTATGTTCTTATAAGCTCACCAAAACTAAAACATACATTCAAATTCAAAAAACGCTTCTAAAAATACTTACAAATTGCTTACTACAATATCCTTATATCAGTAATAAAATTTAAATTTACGACTTGTAAATTATAAGTCAATTATTTATTAACTAGACTAACTTTTATTAGTAGACAATAGTATTAAATACATAATATATATTTGAAAAACAAAGTACTTTAGGAGTTGGATCACTAAACGGACCATATATATACAAATCATATGATTCTATGATTCTAAAGTAAGATTTATGGCTAAAGCATAACTTTGATGGATGGAAAAAAAAAGCTTGAGAGAATATGGGTTTGTGGGGTCAAGCCACTGAGATAGTGGTAAGGAAGAGAAGGGCCAAATGGAGGGAGCTTATGGCTCCAGGTAAAGGAAGGTCCATCTTAATCAAGTACCTGAGCTGAGTCAACCATGGAGATTCTAGTTGACTCCTCCCCCCTTTTGCACCACCCTGCAAATAATCAATCAAAGTACAGGAAGGGAATGAGTAATGGATAGGCATTGCTTAATGCTTTTGAAGCTAGTCATTGTCCCTATCCAAACAGTGCCTAAGCCTTGCATATAGATAGTGACATGTCAAGAAAAGTCTGATCCTGAAATCTGGACAAAGGGAATGGCCATCTAAGAAAGAGGTATTTCAGAAATCAGGACTCTCAAATTCATGAACAGCATCTTAAAACAGATTAATCTTGCAGATTCACAACAGCCTTTGAGTATTTTGGAAGATTTGTTTTCTTTAGCAGTTGTGTTCTTCCAATCCATAAGAGAATAGCATCTTAGGTAGCCACATGCATTAACCAGAAAGGGTATGGAATAAGCTGGCTTCTCATGCTTATCCTTATGAATGTTGAAGCATGATTTTACCATCTTACATAACCTCATACCAGGAATAAATTCAATTTAATCAAAAAGTAAATCATTGAGATGAATTCTTCAAGATCCGATTGATCCATAAAACAGAACATGCCACAGTATTTAGAATGGTAATAAAAATAATAATAGGCCCACATAGGGTTGGGATAAATGGTCAAGAACTTAAACGAGAATTCTTGTCTTATCTATAGGCATAAATTTGAATCCCACTGAAACTATTCAAAGTAGTGTTTGGTGGGTATCCCTTTTTAAGAAGATCTTAAATTTCTGCTGGTAACATCGAGAATGTCTCTCCTTCCAATCATTGTTTGTGTTTTAACAAAGAAAATCGGATATAACAATAACAAAGATTGGTCTGAATCTGATATTGCTGAATTTTTTTATAAGTGAAAACAATTATATAAAAAAGTTTGAGAAGAGATACAAAAGAGAAGGAACCTTCTGCTATACCCAAAAAGAGAGATAAGATTCTAAAGTACAGGAGACAATAGTAAAGGGCTAGGCATGGACACAATTAACCCTGAAAGTGAAACAAAATACCAAAACAGAGCAAGAGTGAAAAAAAATGTTTCAATTTTACAAAAATTGAAAAATAAGAATATCAAAGCTGAAAGAGAACGAGGGCATATAAGCTTTAAAAAAGAAAATTATTATTAATTATTGTTCTTTTTTTGGGTTTGTGTTTGGTTGTTTTTTTTGTGTGTGGGGTGGTGGGGGGGGGGGTGCGTAGAGGGTAAAGTTACCATAAGACAGCCAATGAACAAAGGATCAGCAGAATAAAAAATGGGCCAAGTCAGATGTGATCCTATATAATTCTCAGACTACCAAATGCATTCATAACCCTCGCCAAATGTTAAGAAGACATACCATAATTTAGATCTTGTTTAATTTTTAGAAAATAATATTTATAATTTTAATCATGATATTTAAAGAGATATTTTAATATTTAGTATCTAAATTTACATCTAAAAACAATTAAAAACTCACCTTATTAATATTTAATATTAATATTGTCTAAAAAAAATTTATTATAACCAAAAAAAAATTATAACCCTTTTTTAAAAAAATTATAACAAAAAAAAAATCCGTTTTGTTATAATGAAAGACTTTTTAATAAAATTAAAATTGGTGGGTTGTAAAGTATGTTTGGTAGGAGAGTGTGGGTTGTAAAATATATTTGGTACGAGAGTGGAGGTGAGATACAATTGTTAACTAAAATATATATATTTATGATATGAAAATTCTAAAATGCCATCCAATAAAAACAAACCTCTCCCTCTTCAGCCGAGAACCACCACCGCCAGAAGTTAAAATCAAAACCAGAAAGAAAAGAAGCAAAGAAACTAGATCGGATATGTTGCGGTTGAAATCCTTGAACAAAACAACATGATTCCCCCTGCCAGGTTAAAATCAAAACCAGAAAAAACAAAACAAAAGCAACAATAAGGTTCCTTTGGCTGTTCTCAGATCTAAAGTCGACGGCGGCAAGACGATCGCTGTCACAGATTTGAAGAGAAGAAGGAGAAGACAAAGAAGGTTCGCCGTCTCCGACGCAAATCTGAAGTTGAAACAGGACAGGCAGTGGAAGATAGATCGGAGTTCAAACTCACGACAGAACCTAGATCGAAGTTCGAACTCGCGATGGCAGCTAGATTGGGCTTCGAACTCGCGACAGAAGCTAGATCGGAGAGGGAAAAGACGCTGTCGCCGTTCGCCGATCGGAAAGGGAGAAGACGCTGTGTAGAAATTGCAGGATCGAAGAGCAAAGCATCGTCCACCGTTGGAAGCCAGGACCTTCACCCTTGAATCTCATCCACGACCAGCCACGACCTTGAGATCACGCCGGAAAGGGAGGCCGTCGGAGTTACATGCCGAAGGGAGAGGCATCCGTCCACCGTCGCCTTCACCGCCATTACCGAATTTGTTGAAGGGCAAAATGGTCACAGGAATGGAACCCACTTCCACCCTTTTTGATGGAAGTGGCGTCCACCCACCAAATATACAAAAACCCCACTTCCATCCTACCAAACGGGCATAAATGTTGAGCTCTAGCCTTCCACCCAATGCAGATAGTGACAGGAAGGACATATCTAGATATCTAGATTCTAGATATTAGATGAACATCTAAAACCTTCACAGAAACAAATTGGACTAAATTTGGCGAGAGGCAAAGCGTATGGACACGAATATGAGTGGATCCTACCCATTCTATCTCTCTTTCCTTTCTCTCAATAAAGAAGGGTACATAGGCCTATCTAAAGAAGAGTTTAAAAAAAAGTTTATAAAGAAAAAATTAAATAATTTTTAGAAAAAAGTTTTTAAAAAAATTATAAAAAAATAATTCTAAATAAATAAATATTTTAGATAATTATAATTAAAAAGATTTATAATTAAAAAATATATAATTTTATTAAAAATAAGAGAGGAGAGAGAAGAGAAAGAGTAAAAAAAAATAGAGAAATGAGAGTGAAGAAAAAGAGTAAGGAGAATATAAAAAAAAATAATAATCAAATAATAATCAAATAGTTCATCAATTTTTTACTATTTTAGAAATTATTTTCAATAATTTATTTAAAATTTTAATTTTAAATTATAATTTAATCTAAAAATTCTTTTAAACAAATATTATGTTTGTTTTAAAAAAAAATTTAAATTATTTAAAACTTCAATTTTGAGATTTATCAATCCCACACATTAACTTCACAGGCAGATATTACGATGGTAGGTATAGGGGCAAAAAAAGATTTCGCATTTGCAAAATTCCTTGTATTTCCAATGTCTCTATGCAGTCAGAAAATATGACTATCATCACACAGGAGACAAGAAATCTTTTGACTGCAACCATCAAGCATCTCATATCAAAATCCTGACAAAGTGGATTATACTACTAAGGCAACCATTTCAAGAACAACTATACTTTTCAAGATGTATGAGAAAAACAAAAATCAAAGGGTTTCAATCCACTCAGCAAAAGGACTATTTCTTTCTGCCCTGTATGAGAGATGGAAGACGAAATATGGACAGTTTATTTCAAAGCGAGAATGTCGGTACATGCATGAAACATAGTATCATGCCTAAATCAACCGTAAAAAATATAGGAGTTAACATAAGATTTGTAGAGATCATAAGTCCGGTCTAAGAATCAATGGTGTTCACACATAATTAAATATAACTCTGTAGGAGGGAAAATGTGTTAAAATAATTCTACAAAACCTGCTTGCAGAATGGATGCTGAGAATTTCCGTCTAAATTGACTTTTGAGGTGTAAATGGAGCTTATCCAAAATACAATTATGCTAAAATAAATTGCATCACACTGTCAAAGCTCATTGAGATGTCTGGGTTGCATCACATCTTCCTTAAGCAGGAACTGCAACCTTTTCCTGTTTCTTAGCAGCTTTTGAAGGCACTTCAGGCACAATTTTTTCTGGTTTCTCAATTCCTTGAATATCAGTTATCCTTAACTTCGTCAATTCCTGAAGATGATAATACCAAGCAGATTTAACACCCACAATTTGTGACAAAACTAATTATGATTAAAGAGTTTTCTTTTCAATGTACCTGGCGATGCCCTTTTCTTCTACGGTAATTCTTTCTTCTCTTTTTCTTAAAAATAATCACCTTTGCATCTAATGCCTGAATCAGATCAAAGAAAAAAAAATAAGCGAGTTATCTTAGCAAAGAAAAATTTGTAATCGACTTAGCTCATATTTGCATATGTTTAGTTCCAATTCATCATGGTTTCAAGTATAAATCAGGAATGGGATGAAATTCACTTGCAATATTTATACCACCAACAAACAAAACAAAGATCATCAGTCTATTCAAAACCAATTCCTCATCCATTCCCATCCTCATCCATGAAAATTGATTCTGTGTACCAAACTTGCCCAAATTTAATTGAAATGCAAAATTCCACACTTACATGCTCCTCAACAACAGCATGAACAGCTGCATCTGGCAGTATGGGTCTGCCAAAAATTGTCTGACTTTGAGAGCCAAGCAACAGAACTTTATTAAGAACCAACTGCAATGTACAAAAGATGAAGATAACACTTTTAATATTCCCATCCAAATATTTGTCTAAGTGGTATTAAAAATTCCATAACGCGGGGAGATCCCAAAGTGACTACATCAGCAAACTAGATATTGATTAATAAGATTACTAATATATTTATATATAGGCATATAGCTATTTTACAGTGTTTCTAAAACTAGAAGAAGCGGCAGAGATGGTATGGCTTATAAAAATCATATGAACTACATGATTTCTAGATGTACTTACTGGAGTAAGATCGGACACTGATTGATTAATTTCAACAAACAGCGTCTATTTATAATACTATCATCATCTATCCAAATCCTAGTGTGCTTGTTTTAATTCAGCACATTAGTGCATATCACTTCCACAGTTCTACCCAGCACACGGATCTGTCATTTTTACAATGTCTATGGCAAAGCTCTCATCCCAATCATGAACCTTTTGATTTGGGCCAACCTAACTTTTAACCAAGTGCTCATTATTAACTCATTAAATTCTGCTTCCAAAGCATTGATCTCAAGCCTATTCTCAGAAACTCCTATTATAAGCACATTGCTTGCCTTGCTTGCCTCGCTTGCCTCAGGTCCTATATGATAGATCCACCCTGTTTACCTCCAAGCCTACTTCAGCGAGGTAATTTCACAAATTCAAGAACAAGTATTTGAGACAATACAAGTTCAATTCAGCAAATCCATAAAAATTATGGATACCAAATACTTAGTGTGACCAAAAAACCGCTATATAAACCGTTCAAAAACTAAGTCTATCTTATGATACAGTTATATAAATCGTGGAATTTTGCAGAAACATCAGTCCATACGCTCTAATGTAAACTCAAAAAATAATTTTTCTTAGAAAACAATACTATTAAGGAAAAAAATCATTTACAGAAACAACAGTACATGTGCATAGATTACCAATGTACTTGCAAAACTGAAAAGATGAAGAGTTAACAAGGCACCAAAAGCAATATTGAGAGATCTCTAACTTCTTATTTGTGTATCATGTATTGGCACATGATGATGTTGTATAATATTTCTTATGCTAATTGAACGGGACTATTAAACGTCTCAAACATGCAGGGTGAAAAGGCAATAGGCCAACATCATTTTAATAGCCAGATATGAGACAGGAAAACCTCAACCGTTTCAAACTACACACCGCCCCACCACCCGAAAAGAAACAAACATGAAGCAGGCATGGCATGGCACAGTGCCGACCTCATGAGACAGAACCAATAATGTCATTTCCTTATAGTTCATATATCAATGAGTCGCACAAAGTGATGGCACAACAAAATTAAACCGATGCAGATACTGAGTAAAACTGAAAGACTAGTCACATGTGATCCTGCAAGCGGAAGTTTAATGAATAGAAACATAAGAATACCAGAAAAATAAAAAATACAAACAGAAATACCACAGGATAAGTGCATTTTGCAAATCGCCAAAAAACTGCAGCGCAATTTCAACAAGTGTTAGGATTTATAAATGCAAGAGCAAGATATCCTACCTTATCATTCACTTCGCAAAATTTCAGTCTTTCAGTGAAAATGCTGTCCCCGTTGGTTACTTTAAACTGGTGTGATCCGATCTGAACTCCAACAAATAAATGGGTAAGTTAAAAAAGAATGAAACACACACACATAGGTAACCTAAGCTTCTCAGTCGATCAGAACTAGCAAGACAAGTTTGAAAATTTGACCTGAACGACTGCGAAGACCGGCTCGTATGGCTTGAAAACCAGTTCATTCTTGCCAAGAGGTCCTATCACTTTGTACCCAATAGCTTCTGCCTCTGCTTCCTTTTCTTCTGCCGTATACTCTCTTTGCGCAGCTGACCCACTTGACTCCGGAACATCCTCATCATCACTGCTCTCCCACTCTTCTTCTTCTTCATCTCCATCACTGACGTCTTCGGCTTCTATGCCTTTGTTATTGTCATGATCTTGTGTACCGGAAGAGAAATAGCGAGGGCGGGACCATTGCGCACACCTGGTGGTGGGTCTGGTATCGATGAAGTTATCGATGAAGCTTGAAGTGAGGGCATTGAGAGGTGGATTTGGCAAGGTGGGTGGAACTGTGAGCGACTGCAAAGATGGATTTGTAGAGCGAAATGCAGATGCCTGGCGCGTTAACGCTTGCAGACCCCGCCTATTCGCCATGTATGCGTTCGAAGCTGATCTAGGTTTATGGGGTTTATCATTTTTTAGCCTATTCGTCCCCTCATTATTAGTGAGGGACAGAGGGAGCACCCAGTCCTTTTTTATTTTTATTTTTATTTTTTTTAACGCATCACTCACAATAAGAAAACTAGATAGACAATTAGACAGTATACCCCCGGCCCCGGATTGGTTATTTAGAAGAATATTGTTGCCATATTTTTTAATAGGTAAAAGTATATTTATAGTCTTAAATTAATTTTAAAAAAAATAATTAATATTCTAAAATATTTAAAAATATAATTAGTATTAAATAAATTTTGAAGGTACAATTAGTATTTTAAAATATTTAAATATAAATTTTTGTCTGATCCATTTCATGTAAAAATTTTATTTCAACACATTATTATTTAAAATGTCACATATGTTATATTATTTAAAAAAATACTGAATAAACTTTAAAATTGATATTATATAAAATTTATATGTAAAAATTGAGAAATTATATGATTTATTTAGTACAATTTATTAAAATAATATTATACATGTAGTATTTTAAACAATAATGTGTTAAAATAAAAAATTTATATAATACATATCAAACAAAAATTTATATTTTTATTAGCGAATAGGTAAAATTATAACAGTTTAAATACTTTAAGTATTAATTACACATCTAAAATTAGTTTTGGTTATTGATTACACCCTTAAATATTTTATGGTATTAATTATACTTTTAAAATTAATTTGAGTTCCTGAATACACCTTTACTCTATTACACATGTAACATTTTAAATAATAATATATCAAAATAAAAAAATTATATAGCTCGTATCAAATAAAAATTTATAGTTTTATTAGTAAATAGATAAAATTATAATAATTTAAATATTTTAAATATTAATTATATTTTTAAAATTAATTTAAAATATTATTGTACTACTAGATACTTTAAAATATTAATTATATTTTTAAAATGCGAAATATACATTTATCCTTTTATAATTATAATTTATGTACTCAAAGGAATTTAGCTATATATGGAACTAATGATAAATGTCTTTTTAGGCATAACAATAGAAAAATATCTTTTTAGTTCTATGTGAAAATAAGATGCCCTATTATTTTTAAATTTAAATAAAGTGTTATAATCTTCTAATGTGTTTTGATGATTCAAACACATATATTTAAAAGCTAAAAGGCAATTTATAATCAATCATAATCATCCTCTCAACCATTATCTTCTCAGTTACTGGAGCACCATTGATCACAACACCAATAAAAAAAAACTATCAAACTATCTTGATAATAACGCTATCAACAAATTCCCACAAATTTAAAATATAAATAATATAAAAAAAATACAGAACAACCAACCAGAACTTCTAATGCATTAAAAATAGCTAACCAAATAAAAATAATATTCACATTACATCCTTACATTATTTATTTCTTTAAATCTTAAATATTCCTATATGAGAATAAAAGACTTGTATTATATAGTGAAATATATTTCACCATATAGCTCATGATAATGCTACCTTCCAATTTCTTTTTCAGAGTTAGTTCTTTCTTTTTTTTACATATAGAATTTCAACAATCTCATTGAAATGTCCCATTGCAGAAAAAAAATTAGTTTGATAGTAAATTGTTCACGTAAACTCAATTCGTACTGATCAAAGTCCTGAACATTTTGGGCAAACCTGATTTTTCTCCCTACAATCAAACGGATCATTTTTCTCTTTCTTTTTTTATACTGAAAAAATTTAGATAAATTTTACTAAAATTAGAGTACAACCTTAAAATTTAAAAAATATTTATAAAATATTTACAAGATCGCTTACTAAAAAAATACTTACAATAACAACAGAAATCAAACTTATATATTTATAAGATACGAGGTCATTCTTTAACCCTTATTATCTCATTTTTCTCGTTTTCTCAATACTACCTGCTGTATATCTTCAATTGTAAGAACCTATGTCCAATGCACTGCTATGTTCTTCAATAGTTCAATTCCATAATACATTGACTAACAAGGATTAGAGAAAGATTTTCAATAGTGCCATCCAAATCCACGTGCCTTTGGCGAAATGCAATTACTGTATAATTCGGATGTTTAAAAAATCTTCTTTATTACATATTATGTCTTCATGAAAATAACAAACATATAATTTAAGTGCGTGAGTGCGTCTTCCACCTGTTAATTTTCGACGAGATATAACTGGGAAATTAACTAAATTATGGTACAGGTCACAGGATTATAAAATATAAATAGTGAAAAATAAATTTAAAAGTTAATTTATTTTGAAATTAAGAAAGTCTATTAATATTAATTGGAATTAGATATTACAGCCAATCTTACTATAAATAAAGCTAGAAATAAATGTAATTTGGTTTTGGTAGTTGCTTGTCCAGAGTTCGTCGCACATTTCCGTTTGATATCTCTACCCCGCGCAGATCCGCGCCATTTCAGTTTGCATCATCATTTCTCATTCGTTCGTCCTAGATTAGCAGCACTCCATAGATCTCACCGGCGATCGGGAAAATGGCGAGTCTGTTCGGGTCCGCTCAGACATCCATGATCGTCACGAACACGCCGTCGCAGGACCTCGCTCTTTCCAATCTCGCCTTCTGCTCACCCTCTGATCTTCAGAACTTCGCTGTCCCGGGCTTCAAAAACGTCTTCCTCGCTCTGGTCGGGGACTCCTTCGTCTTCTCTCTCGCATATCCTTTTCGGATTTGCAGAAAATATGCTCTCTCTTTTTAAATTGCGATTTATTGTTTGACTCTTCCTGAACAATTATGTTTTGTCTCATTTCTGTTATATAAATACTAATTTGGGAGCATAGATGTGTACTTACTTGATTGAGCTGTGAATGGATTCTCATAATTCAATGCTATCTTACTTTGGTTGCCTTAACCGAGACACACTCCTCACGGAAACGTTAGCAGTGGCCATATTGCACTAAATTCGATTCAGCGTCGGTGTGCCAAAGTTTCTGCCGCTGAGTCGATACCTGTGCGCAGGTTAGTTAGCTAGTTAGTTTAAGCTTGTATCTTGTTTTATGTTTAGCCATGCTGGTTTCTTCTTATCTATATTTATTGTCTTAGATTCGTTCCACCCGACAATTTCAACCTGGCAATGTTAACCCTTGAGTTGGACTTCATCAAAAAGGGAAGTAAAAGTGAACAGGTAAGTATATTTGAAAAATTATGGAAGGCACTGATATTCGTTAGTTTACTATAAAGTTTTCCCAGCCAGAGTGCCTTAGGAATAAAACTATGCTCTGCTTTGTAGATTGATGCAGTTCAGCTGGGTAAGCAGCTCAAAAAGAGATTTGTAAACCAGGTGGGTTTTTTCAGTGAATCACGTATGCCCATTAATTGGCTAACTTTGGCCCTGAATATGGTGCCTTTCACTTTACTAGTTGTTTATGGGTTTTTGTTATCATTTTGTGTCTTAATTCTGAAACTCAATTGGGTTCAAGTGTGAGTCTCAAGTTGAATGAAATTGGACTAGAGAATGGGTATATAAGTTGAAAGTACTTATAGATTTTATTCTTTAAGGTTTTAGGTCAAAAAGTAGGGTAGAGTTTATTCATATAATTTTCTCTCAAAATCCAAATAAGGATTCTCAATGAATTTTCATGATGTCTGAGGTTTCTTCTAGCCCTACCAATAATATCAGAATTGATGATTTAACAAAAAAAGCATGCAGATGGCGGTTTTGGTGGATGGAAGCTCCCGTTACCCACTTAAAGTAGAGGGCTCAGTGCTTAGACGTAGTCATGTGAAGATTGTGGGAGATTTTGAGAGTTAGGTATGATTGAGATGTGGGAGAAATCCTATATTAGATAAAATTGGACTAGAGGAATGATACATAGGTGAAAAGGGCCTATAAGTTTCACACCTTCAGTTTTTGTGTAAGACGTGATGTTAATCTCACTTGTATAGTTCCTCTTAACCAGCAAATAAGGTATAATTTATCTCCTCAGTTCTAAGGCTACTCTAGCCCTAATGAAAATGCATCTAGAGATAATGTTTTTCCTGTTTTGGTAGCCTTTTCAGAAGGAGGGGAGGGGGACAAAGGTATCACTGTATTCAGCCTAGTACTGAACAATATATGCCTGTAATTGGATTAAAGGTAAACACGTTAGGCACTGGCAATGTGGAAAGACATAAAAATTGAAACCACCTGAGATGGACTACAAGTTAATGACTGTGCCATTCATTAGATTACTTATCCATGATCTTGTTTTAGTGTCTCATATATGTTATTCTATTGTAAACCTTCCCTCTCTTCTTTTCCCCTTTTACGCCTCGGCAAATTCTTTTCTGAATTCTCAGAAAGTTTTGGTACATTCTATGTTCTGAGTCCATCTTTTGACAGAGTGTACATTTTTTAAATGTTCTATATCATATGCAACAGTCTTCGAACACAGATCTACTTTTATGCAGGTTATGACTGCGGGGCAGAAAGTGCTGTTTGAGTATCATGGAAATAATTATAGTTTCACAGTCAGTCAAGCTGTTGTTGAGGGTCAAGATAAATCTAATTCTCTTGAAAGAGGGATGCTAATGGATGACACATATGTTGTATTTGAAACATCACGTGATAGTGGAATAAAGGTGATCCTCTCCTTTGATTTATAGTTTCCCTCTCCTGTGAATGTTTGCCTATCCTTGACAATAGAATAATCATGCAAAATGCATAATGGTCACAATTTCTGCATGTCAATGAGAAAGTGAAGTTCAGTAACTCAGTATTGATTGTTATGATGTGTGCTCTTTCTTGTTTCAAGAGCATGATTGTCCACAATGCTTAAAAATACATGATGGAAGTGTTGAAGATTTGAATAGTCTCTCTTCATTTACTTATTGTTGTTTTGGTCAAACTTGTGATCCAAGTAAGGTATTATCCAATACTTTGATAAGATAATGAAATGTTATAATAAGTTGATAACATCTTAAGGGCACTCTAGTGTGTACTGGAATGAATTATTTCTGGTTAGTTTTATTGGGATATATTTATTTACGAATGTTCTCTTTGCAGATTGTCAATCAGCGTGAGGCTGCCACAAGCAACATTTTTAAGCAGAAAGAATTCAATCTTCAGTCATTGGGTATTGGGGGTTTGAGTGCAGAATTTGCAGATATATTTCGTAGAGCTTTTGCATCTCGTGTTTTCCCTCCCCATGTGACTTCTAAGTAATAAATAATAGATATTCTACTTTAACCTACTTAATCTGCTAACTTTATGATATACCATTTTCTTACTTGGAAGCCTTTGAAATTCCAGACTAGGGATCAAGCATGTGAAGGGCATGCTGCTTTATGGACCTCCAGGGACTGGAAAAACTCTCATGGCACGTCAAATTGGAAAAATTTTGAATGGGAAAGAACCAAAGGTGTGGGAATTACTCCATATACTTGTATAAGGAACCGGAAGGAATTTTATATGAAAATTTTATGTATGCAGTCAATAGTAGATAGAGCAAAAATCTCTGCTCATTACATGTATCTGACTTCTTGATTAAATTTACTTTTTGTATGACCTGTAGATTGTAAATGGTCCCGAAGTCTTGAGTAAATTTGTTGGTGAAACTGAGAAGAATGTAAGGGACCTCTTTGCTGATGCTGAAAGGGATCAGAAGACTCTAGGTATGGGATACAGACACACTACATGTTGTTCCTGGTTCAAATTTCTGATAGTCCACTGATCTCATTCACCGTTTTTAATTTGTAGGGGATGAAAGTGAATTGCATGTCATAATTTTTGATGAAATTGATGCTATTTGCAAGGTATACGATTTCTCAGCCATTGATTAACATCAGTCATTTACTGCAGTATATAGATGGTGTTATCTTTGTGTTAGATATATTTAGAAGGTAATTTTAACTAATGGTATCTTTTTAGTTAAGCTTGCACTAAAACTTTTCTTTCATATCCTTGTGCATAAATTTGATAATTGGGATATGGTATTAACATTTCATTCTGGGACCTTGAAATTCTTCATTTAGTTCTCCGAGTAATTTAGTGACACACATTAATGAAGTTATGTTATGGTTGAATTGTATGATGCTCAAAATTGTGCAGTCAAGAGGTTCAACTCGAGATGGCACAGGAGTTCATGATAGTATTGTAAATCAACTTCTCACTAAGGTCAGTGAAGATCATGAATGCTTTCTTGAGATAAATACTAATCATTATCCATTAAGTAGCTGAATTTATCCACTTGGTTTGCAGATAGATGGTGTGGAGTCGCTGAATAATGTTTTGCTTATTGGAATGACCAACAGAAAGGACATGCTGGATGAAGCTCTTATGAGGTCTCCTTATCTTCCTTCTCTGCTCCACAATTTTGAATAAACTTTTCGTGCCAAGTGTAAAATAGAGAATAATCAAATGATATGCCATTGTTCATTGGGCACTGGAATTATTAGCCAATATAGCGCTACTGCTATGGCTTTGTAATTGGCTTGTACAGTACTATGTATGAATGTGATGTTTACCATATGGTCAATCATCAATGACTTGTGTCTTGTAGACCGGGGCGATTGGAAGTCCAAGTTGAGATAAGCCTTCCTGACGAAAATGGCCGATTGCAGATTCTTCAAATTCATACTAACAAGATGAAGGACAATTCCTTTTTATCTCCCGATGTGAACCTTCAAGAGCTTGGTATGTGTTTTCTAAGGCATAAGTCTTTATCTCTACATCTACTTTGATAGGTTCAGTAGGACTTATCAAAGGAGAAATAAGAGGAACTTTGACTTAGTCTGAATTATTTACCTGTTGTTTATTTTACATTAATTAGTTGTTATCTATTTATTTTGAACCAGTGCGACCCACTATGTTAGTGTAGAGTCCATCTTGCTCTTATTCAGGTTCATGGGCATGTTTCCCGATAATGTAGGGAGAGTCAGTTTGTCGATTGTAATCTCGTTTCCTATTAAATACCCTTTGCTAGATGCCGAAGGACATAACATAATAAACATTCTATTCAGAGATTCTCTTGGCTTCCTTATTTGCTATTTGTGTGAGATTCTTATACAGAGAGTAAGAGGGAGAGACACTGTTAACAATTGGCCTCAGAGCTATGGTTCAAACACGCTCCGCAACTGACAACCCAGATCCTGTTAGAACTGATATTGAAGACCCCTTGGCAGCAATAGCGGCCAAACTCGATATCCTGAACGAACTAAGAGACAAAGTAGCCTCCTTGGAAATTCAGGCCAGCAACAATTCAGGGAGGAAAAAGACGAAACAGTAGGGAGATGACCCAGAAGATGAGGCAAAAACTTATCAGTCCCGAAACCGTGCCCCTTTTGCCAAAATTGAGTTTCCCAAATTCAGTAGAGGTGACCCACGTGGTTGGGTGTTAAAGGCAGAGAAGTTCTTTTGATATTATCAAACACCGGAGGATGATCGAGTAGACATAGCGGCAATGTACCTGGAGGGAGATGCTTTGGACTTATTTTCGTGGATGAATACTGAGCGGACGTTGCTCTACTGGGACGAATTGGTGAAGGTTCTGAATGAGCACTACGGACCACCTGAATTCCTCAACCCGGACGAGCACCTCTGCAGTATTAGGCAAACCGGGAGCGTTGCGGAATACCGGCAGGAGTGGGCTCGGAGGGTCGCCCGTGTCATGAATTGGCCGGATCATTGCCTCCTTGGCGTGTTCTTGAACGGAACGAGAGAAGAGCTCAGAACCGAAGTTCGCCTGCGCAAGCCGCGTTCTGTGTACCACGCGTCGAGTCTAGCTTTGGAGATGGAGAAGTCACTCGGGTCGGGTAAGGGATCCAGATCCGGATCAATACTGGGCCTAGGCCGGCCCAACTCGTACAATCCATCCGGCCCAGCAATGTTGCCCAACAGACCAAACGCAACACACATCGCGACTTTCAGCTTCTCCTCGGTAGGGACAAACGCGTCCAGATCAAGTGGGTAGGAAGCGACCAGGCAGCACCGGAGAGACAAGGGGCTCTGTTTCCGTTGTGGGGACCCTTTCAGGCCGGGACACCGCTGCAACACATCTTCCCTTTCTCTTTTGGAAGTGGACGACGGAGGCCAACACTGCAATTCTTCTTCTTTTTCTTTGTTGGAAGTGGACGAGGATGGTTACCTGATTCAAGAAACAAGCATGGAGGGAGAGGCCACAGAGCCACAAGTCGTCGCTGTTGCTTTTAACGCTATTTTGGGCAGACTGTCACATGCTACGATGAAGTTGGGTGGATTGATTAAGAACCAGAAAGTTTTTTTGTTGGTAGACAGTGGCTCAACCCATAACTTCATATCTGAAAATCTGGCTCGTGACTTAAATTTACCCATTACCACTATCCCTGCCTTCGGAGTCCAGATTGGAGACAGTAGTATTGTTCACTGCCATAAGGTTTGTAAGGATTTGGAAGTTCAACTCCCATGCCTGACTATTAAGCAGGATCTTTATCCGTTTTCACTGCCTGGATTTGATGTAGTGTTGGGAATTAAATGGCTTGCCTCTCTTAACACTATTCAAGCTAACTGGAAGGAGATGTTTTTAATATTTTGGGTGAATGGTACCAAATATAGACTGCAGGAAATGGCTAATCAAGATTCACAGGCTACTCTAAAATACATGATTTTAGATAACAAAAAGGGTGAGAGTGATCAGTCGGAAGCTATGAATTTGCGACAGATTTTGTTGGAGTTTGATGCTGTATTTGAGGAACCCAGTTCCCTTCCTCCGTGTCGTACGCATCAGCATGCCATTAATTTATTACCTGGTGCTTTTCCTCCAAATCTAAGGCCTTATCGTTACCCTTATTACCAGAAGAATGAAATTGAGCGACAGGTAGAGGATCTCCTGCACAAGGGATTCATTCGACCTAGCTCCAGTCCCTTTGCAAGTCCGGTTCTGCTGGTTCGGAAGAAGGATGACTCATGGCGGATGTGCGTGGACTACCGCGCTCTCAACAAGGTCACCATCCCTGATAAGTATCCCATTCCCAATATTGATGAATTATTGAATGAATTATATGGGGCGACTTACTTTTCCAAAATTGATTTACGTTCTGGCTATCATCAGCTAAGAGTCTTAACCGCAGACATTCCCAAAACTGCTTTTCGAACTCAGCGACCATTATGAGTATATAGTCATGCCCTTTGGGCTCACCAATGCGCCAGCCACATTTCAAACAACTATGAATGATCTTTTTAGATCTTACGGCGATTTGTTCTCGTGTTTTTTGATGACATTCTGACTTACAGTAGAACAGCCAGCGAACACGAGGAGCACCTTCGCATTATCTTGGGAACATTACGGCAGCACTCTTTTTATGCCAATTTTAAAAAGTGTGAATTGGGAAGAACCAGGGTGACTTTTCTTGGACACTGTATATCTGCTGAAGGAGTAGCTACTCACTATGATAAAATTGAGGCAGTACGGGATTGGCCACCTCCCACCACTGTAACGGAGCTTCGAGCATTTTTGGGCCTCACTGGGTACTACCGACGGTTTGTTCAGAATTATGGTATCCTCGCTCGACCTCTTACTGACCTCACAAAAAAGAATGCTTTCCACTAGTCTACAGTAGCTCAAGTAGCCTTTGAACAACTCAAAACTGCCTTAATGACAACTCCTATCTTGAAGCTGCCAGACTTTTCCTCTAACTTCGTGGTGGAGTGTGATGCGTCTATGGATGGCATTGGGGCAATCCTACTTCAGCAGGAACATCCCGTTGCCTACTTTAGTAGAGGACTGTCTTTCTCCAACAGGTACAAATCTGCATATGACCATGAATTCTTGGCTCTAGTCCTGGCTCTGCAGCATTGGCGCCACTACTTATTGGGGCGACACTTTATAGTCAGAACTGACCATCACAGTCTCAAGTACCTACTGGAACAACGCACACTCACTAATCTTCAGCAAGGGTTACTTCTCAAACTTCTCCCATCTGATTTTGAGATCAGGTACAAGTCAGGGAGGGATAATATAGGGACTGACGCCCTTTCTAGGCGCCCTCATTCAGCAACATTCTTACAATTAGTGGTCCCAGTGCCGCTAGATTTTCTGGAACTTGAAGCAACTACGCTCAGTGATCCCTTCACTGCCACGATCGTCAGGGACTTGTCAGTACATCCTCTGGCTAGACCTGGATATACCCTTACACAAGGGAAGCTATATTTCAAGGGACTATTAGTCATCCCTCGCAGCTCCCCTATACAGGCTAAGCTAATTGAAGCACACCTTTCACCTTCCGGAGGTCATGGGGGTTATCTCAAAACACTCAAGCGCCTTTCAGGTACCTTCTTTTGGCCTCAAATGAGAAAAGATGTCAAAATTTTCATCCAGCAGTGCTTTGTTTGTCAGAAGAGTATGAGACCCTGTCACCAGCAGGTCTGTTACAACCGCTTCCGTTACCTGAACAAATATGGGAGGATATTTCCATGGATTTCATTGTGGGCCTTCCTAAATCGGGAGGCTATGACACTATCCTGGTAGTCGTTGATCGGTTGAGTAAATGTTACCACTTTATTCCTCTGAGTCACCCCTACACTGCTGAAAGTGTGGCTGCCCTTTTTTGTGAGCGTATAATTTGTCTCCACGGTATGCCCGTTCTATCGTCTTTGACAGGGATCCCTTGTTCATAAGTGCCTTCTGACAGGAGTTGTTTTCATTGAGCCGCACACGTCTCCGGATGAGTACCGCCTATCATCCACAGACAGATGGACAAACAGAGGTAGTTAACAGGTCCCTTGAGGCCTACCTAAGGTGCTTTGCTCACGAACAACCGCGTACTTGGAGCAAATTCTTATGCTGGGCTGAGTATTCTTTTAATACCAGCTTCCATACTTCCACATGCACCACTCCGTTTAAAGCCGTCTACGGGCGTGATCCTCCTACTCTTGTGCCCTATGTCAAAGGAGAAACTCGAATTGATGCACTTGCCTCTCAACTGGAGACACGAGATGACATACTGCGCTTACTGAAGGCCAACCTCCGGAAAACACAAGACAGAATGAAGGCCTACATTTACCAGCATTGTAGGGAAATCACATTCGCGGAAGGGGAAGCAATCTTCCTACGCATTCAACCCTTTCGACAGGCATCACTCTCCCGGCAGAAGTATTCAAAACTATCCCCACGGTTTTTTGGCCCCTATACCATCCTCCGTAAGGTTGGAGCAGTAGCTTATGAACTCGCACTTCCTCCAAACTCCAGAATCCATTTGGTCTTCCATGTGTCTTTCTTACGTGCTGCCCATGGGACCCAGCCAGCAGGTCCACCGTCACCCTTACCTCTCAATGCCGATTTCGAGATGATTTTAGAACTAGACAAGGTGATAAACCACCGATGGGCAGGGTCTACTCTAGAATTGCTTGTCCAATGGAAAGGGCGCCCTATGGAAGACGCCAGTTGGGAAGACTATGATTTGTTTCACAAACAGTTCTCCACGTTCCACCTTGAGGACAAGGTGACCTTCCAAGGGGGGGTTAATGATAGGTTCAGTAGGACTTATCAAAAGAGAAATAAGAGGAACTTTGACTTAGTCTGAATTATTTACCTGTTGTTTATTTTACATTAATTAGTTGTTATCTATTTATTTTGAACCAGTCCGACCCACTATGTTAGTGTAGAGTCCATCTTGCTCTTATTCAGGTTCATGGGCATGTTTCCCGATAATGTAGGGAGAGTCAGTTTGTCGATTGTAATCTCGTTTCCTATTAAATACCCTTTGCTAGATGCCGAAGGACATAACATAATAAACATTCTTTTCAGAGATTCTCTTGGCTTCCTTATTTGCTATTTGTGTGAGATTCTTATATAGAGAGTAAGAGGGAGAGACACTGTTAACATACTTCTATTTTGAATGTTAATTATAAATTTGTATTTTCCCACATCTTAATTACATTAGCAAAACATCAATATTGTTTGTAAAAACTTGGTTGTCCTTTGTTAAAAATTCAAATAATTTATAAAGAGGGGAAGGAATAGAATAAGGAATTTTTTTATCTAAATATAATTGATTGAATAGAAGTTAACTTTTTTTAAGTGTTGTTTTGACTTAATATAGAACTCATTGAAGAAACAAATTTTAAATTCTAAATATCAAGTTAACATTACTTGGTTATCTAGTTTTTGGAGTTTGACAAACAACTTCCTAATGTCTCTGCAAAGATACATGTAAAGCACGAGTGCATTTTAATTCTTCATAATATGATTCTTTGCTGCATAAATTGAAGAAGTTAAGGTCGTACTCGATGATTTGCTTAACAAAAGCTTTTTTTTACTAATGGATTCAGTGCTTTGATGTAAAGATATAATTCCCTTTTGAAGGGAGGCATGAGGCAACGATGGTTTTTATGTTGGTAACATATTGAATTATAAATTATTAAATGCTGAAGAAACAAAATTTAAAACTGCTAATTTCAAGATATATATTGATAATTTCACCAAAGAGGGGAAGAACTATTATCTGGTTCACATTGGTAAATTTATGGAGGTCATGGTGGTTTACGTGGGAACACTCAATGAAGTTATTGAGTAGGATCTCTTGGTTAACAATTTATCTAAGGATTTAGTGATTGATAGAGCATAATGGCCCCACCTAGTGGGATAAGGCTTATTGTTGTTGTTATTGTTGTTGTTGTATGGTGGTTTATGTGGAGGTTTTCTGCTTTTGCTCTTGTGCAGCTGCTCGAACCAAAAACTATAGTGGTGCAGAACTTGAAGGTGTTGTGAAGAGTGCAGTATCATTTGCTTTAAATAGACAACTTAGTCTAGATGATCTCACCAAACCAGTGGAGGAAGAGAATATCAAGGTTACAATGGACGATTTTTTGAACGCACTTCATGAAGTTGTTCCTGCATTTGGAGCTTCAACTGATGACCTTGAAAGATGCAGGTAGTGCTTTTGATTACAGAATTTGAGATTCCAGATATGAACAAATTGAGCTAATTCTAGTTATTTTTCCAGTTAACTATTCTGAAAATTTGCTTCTAAAAAGTTATTATTGAAGACATTTTTGGGGGGGAAATTTCTTAGGCACTATTAGTTTAGTTCTTTGTGCAGTATTGCTTAATGAGCTGGTGAATCTCTTAAAAGATGGGTAACATATTTCTATTGTCCTTTGACAATTGATCAAAATCTCTTGGCAGCAAGACCTATCTTATATTTGGTTGAAAATTGTTAAAGGAAAATTAAGATTCTTGAATCATTGGATACTTTTTGAACTGCACAAGGGAATTCTATAATTCATTTTTAGAGTTGAGTAGATGATGCCAAAATATACGGCTGAGAGAAAACAAGATTCATTAGGCATCCCAGCTCCCTGCCTCATCTTTTTTAATTATTAGAAAACTAATCCATAGTTTCATTCTTAATAGGTATAGTTTTTCCAGACATACATAAAAGAACTCCTTGAGGAACCAAAAAACGAAACAATAATTATAAGTATGAACATGTAATTCCTGGGGTTAAATGCATCTTACATATTGGGGCATATGAAATTGATGAAATCGTTGCATCTACAAACTCTTTGGAATGAATGCCTAAAACTTATTAATTCGATCTTTATCACCTCATACTAGCCAGAAAATATACCATTATTTCCATTCTACACCATCGTCATAGCATCTCAACTCGGTTGTCTCTTACTCTTACAAATATAGAAGAGAACCCCAGTCAAGTCATTTAAGTGATTGTCCACAACCTCTTTCTTTGAACGTGGAACACCATGTACAGTGATGACCTGAGAGATTCTTGTAGATTTCGTTTATGGAAGCCCTTGGATAGTTTGCTACTGATACTGTTGCAACTTGGCTGTTACATTGTCAGTTATACACTGATATTGATAAATAGCTGTTTAATTTTCAAAAATGTAAGCCTGGGAGTCCAGAACAATACATAATCCAACTAACTTTGTATGTTTTTTTTAATTTATAGACTTGGTGGCATGGTGGATTGTGGTGATAGACATAAGCACATTTACCAAAGAGCTATGCTACTTGTGGAGCAAGTTAAAGTGAGTAAAGGAAGCCCACTTGTTACTTGTCTTCTGGAAGGCCCTAGTGGCAGGTATGTGAGTTTCCATCTTCATTTGATTTCATAAACAGCAAGTTTCTTGAACTACTTTGTTTGTTACAGTGGTAAAACTGCACTTGCAGCTACTGTTGGCATTGATAGCGATTTCCCATATGTCAAGATTGTAAGCTCTCTTATTGTTTATTGTGAATTCCAGCATTCGCTCCTGGAATTTAGAGTGTCTTGACCTTTTACTTAAGTGCTGGTGTTTATTTTAATTCCTGCAATTGTGTAGGTTTCAGCTGAATCAATGATTGGTCTCCATGAAAGCACTAAATGTGCACAGATTATCAAGGTTGGTCATAGTAAAAATTGAGTTTTTCTAATAATCCTATTGACGATTACATAATTTCTGGAGAATTAGTCAGTTGCTTCAATGCCAAATTGTACTGAGTGTAACTTCTAGATTTTTATTATATCTTAATCATTTTTAGTTCATTAACTGCTGTGTAGAAATGATGGTTTAACGTCATTGTAAATTCCTAGCTTGTGTCGTGATTATGTAAATTCCAAGTCCCTCTATATACTGGTTTTTTTAACAGGTTTTTGAGGATGCGTACAAGTCACCATTGAGCGTCATTATTCTTGATGACATTGAGAGGTAAAATTTGTCATTTTTATTTTGTCTCCCTTGGCAATAAATTCTTTAACATGTAACATTATTTGCTTGTTTGATATTGATGCAGATTGTTGGAGTATGTGGCCATTGGTCCACGGTTTTCAAATTTGATTTCTCAGACACTACTGGTCCTGCTAAAACGGCTTCCTCCAAAGGTTTCCATCTGTTCTTTTATTATTGGCTACCATAAGCTTAATTAGCTCATCTCCTCTCAAGCTCCTCCTTTCAGTTCCTTTTTGAAGCATATATGTTCACTAACGTTCTAAAAGCAAAAGTACCTGGAATGAGCCCAGGTTCAACTGGACTGAATAGAGTTCCATTGGTTTCAGCTTGCTCTTGTGATTTCGTTGTTGGAAACCTGATGCTTTTCTCTCTCCCACTTTGTTACTATGTTTTCAACCAACTGAAAAACATAAACTGTTTTCTAAGTTGTCAAATGCCAATGCTGACTCCAAATGTTAAGATAAAAGTTGGCTCATATTTATTTGGTTCTTTTCTTCTTTCACTCAAATATTTTGTGTTAGCTGCTCAGAGCTGGTTTTTGCCACCTTGAATTTGTGCTTTTGGCTCTTTAGATATTGTTCTAGTCATCATCTTACTTAATGCAAAGCTGTAACCCGTGATGGTTCTTCTTTCTGCGGATAGTTCATCTCCACATGGTCAAAAATGAGAATCACGAAATGAAAATGAAATATTAGGACTAAGTCCTTAGATAGTCATGTAAAGAAAGTTTCAAATGTGTTGGGCTCTCTCTCTCTCAAGAAATTGATAACAATAGTAATTTGTTGATGTTGCCCAAGGGTCATTGATATTAATGAATATTTTAATTCATGTTCATAGGGGAAAAAGCTCCTGGTTATTGGTACAACAAGTCAACTGATTTTCTTGGACACAATTGGATTTTGTGATACTTTCTCTGTCAATTACCACGTTCCTACATTGAACACAAATGATGTCAAGAAGGTACACTTTTTGTCGTTTAACATTGTGGTATTATCTTTGGCTAACAAAGTCTCAACAATAATAGAGCTGGAGCATTCATGTGGAGAATTTTGAGTGCTTTTAGCTCTTGCTAACATTATATATGGAATAATAACTTCATGTTTATATGTAACCAAAAACAAAAACAACATAGTGTGTATCTTCAATTTAATGCTAAAATGTTGCTTATAAATTTTGCAAGTTAAAAAAGTAAATCACACAGACCATCCATCTATTTTCAACAAAATACATAAGCTTCTGATATAATCATGTCAAATAGTCACTGAATAAAGCAGAAAAGAGAACAACAGCAGATATAAATGAGGGAAATCCTTAGGTTTTAATATTGATACTCAAGAAAACGAATCAAAGTTACGAGTAGCTTCACTAATTCTGGCCAAAACACTATTCCGCTTCTACAACTCAAAAGATACTCTAAACAGCAACAAATACAGAAAATAGAGACTAAACACTGAACAAAAGGATCAAGAAAACACAATGAACCTTCTCTGGCTTTCGAGAAGCTAGAGACTCTCCCTTACCAAACTCAAACTCAAAGTAAGTCCTAAAACTCTCTCTGTAAACCACAAGGACAATATAACCCAAGAAGTAACTTTCACACCTCCCAAGCATAGCCCCAAGCCCTAGACTAAGCTAAGAGAAGACTAGTTCATCATTTCTGGTTCCTTATAATAACCTGGAGCCTTAGAATAACTCCTTGGAGCAGCAGATTCGTTCCCTTCTATCCCTTGTGTCTTCCTCAGTTTCCTCCCATGTTTTGTTAACACCAGCGATCTTATCATCTTTTTTCTTTTAATATCAGGTTCTAAAACAGTTGAATGTCTTTGCTGAGGGTGATGTTGATGATGCTGCGGAGGCCTTGAATGATGTAAGTGTGATCTCTAATTCTATCATAGTTTTCTTTTAATATGGTTGCTTTCTTTTCCTTTTCCTTTTCCTTTTTTCCCCAAAATCTAGCATTCTCCACTTGTAGTAGGCGCTCGGTAGTCGGTTAAATTGTTTGGTTCACCTCTTCTTCCTAGCGGAGTCCTTTTGATATCAGTAGTCACCAAGAGGCATTTATTACATGTGGATATTATGCACCCTAGGTTCTCATGTTCATGCCCAAAATTCTATTTTTAGATGCCTATCAAGAAGCTATACACGTTGATTGAGATGGCAGCCCAAGGAGAACATGGGGGATCTGCAGAAGCAATATTTTCTGGCAAAGAGAAGATTCAGCTATCTCACTTCTATGATTGCCTTCAGGATGTTGTCCGAGTATGATTTTTGTCAAGTTCCTTCAGTTAGAGAACTATGGATTAACCCTCATTGTGCTGTAATCCTATTATTTTAATCTTTTGTTTTATTCATTTCTCTTATTCCAACATTGTTATGTGGGTAGTGTATCTCCATCAACTTCCTTACCTTTCTTCTGCTAATTTTTCTGGGAGGCTAGAGTTTACAGTTCCTGCTTTATCACGTTTACTGCGGCTAATTTTTTTTTTGGTACATTACTGCGGCTGATTTTGATGTTGCGGCCAAATTACAAAATTTTTATTTGTACGAGGCCCAATTATTAAATAACTTGATAATTTACCCTGTAATATTCTTTTTTTTTCACACAGAAGTATAGTGATCATATATTTCATGAATCAGTTTACAGCATTATTTTCAAAATCGATGTTGGTTTAGATAATCAAATCTGTGAGGTAATCAACGCGTGAATTTTGACTGTCCTTATTTCTTGTTATGTTTGCAAGTTTACGTCCCGGGTTTAATTAGGACCTTGATCAATACAATTGGCATGTTGGTATTTGTAATATTTGATCAATTAACATTAATCACGTAAACTTTAAATGTACACATTTTTGCCAGCAGATTTTCCTTCACAACAGGAAAAATTCCTTCTCATTAAAGATCGATTACTTAAATCTAGAATAGTAGATAATATAAGATATTGGATTGTTTGTATCAAAAAAAATATTGGATTGTTTGTTCCACAAAAGAAGAGCCCTTTTTCCTTGCAAATTTCATTGCCAATCAAACAAACACTTTTTTTGGTGAACAGTGAGGCATAAATCCTAGAGGAGAACAAAAATCAGAAGACAAGTAAACAAATTTTCCTTTGACTGAGCGTTCTTATAAATAAATAAAATAAATCATAAAAAATAAACTAGAATTTTTGGAATGAAAAAAAAATTACTGCCCAAAATTTTATTACACAGCAATACATGTTTTGTTTTTAAATTATAACTCGTGTCCCTATTATACTCTACACAAGGTTCATACTCAACCTTATATTTAAGAAGACTTTAAAGGACTAATGGAGTTTATGTCTAATAGAATAAATTAGTTTTTTATAACATGAGGAATTAAAATTTAAATACTCATTAGAAGATATGCTATAGTACAATGCACTTTAAAGGAGGTGCTTGGTTCGCGGCAGCAGTGCAACATTGTTAAAACATACAGAATATCAAGAAAAAAGCATGTTCTTTTTTTTTTAATCCTGGTTGCTTTCTGTAGTATATAACCCAATATCGTTATAGACAATCTACTTTTTACTTTATGAGCTAAATGAGGTGTTTCTTATATCCTACCAAAAATGAAATATGGGGACCATCTCACTTGCAGACATGTACACATAAAGGCATATTCTATGAAACACATACGGCAAACAATATGTTAAATTTAAGCCAAACAATGCATTGTTTCTCTTGCTGAATGAAACTGATCTTCAAACACTTGTTATCAACCCTCAGAGCATCGAAAGGCTTGTTATCAACCCTCAGAGCATCGAAAGGCTAAGGTTACACCAGTAAACGTTACCCTAAACCAAAGAACTCTCTCTCTCTCACGTGCAGCTCTCTGTTTTGCATCTGCTTCTATTTCGAGTCCAATAGGTTTCTAGACCTGCAAGCACGCAGGGTACCATTATCTATGATCCACCAGAATTAGCCCTGAAAGAACAAATTAAAGGACATATTGAATTCTTGATGTCTGTCCAACAGGCATGAAGGAATCGTCCTCAAAGGCATAGTACCTCATACTTTTGAGACACCTTAACCAGGCTTCTGACTTGAAATAGAAGCTAGTCATTATTACTTCTCAGGCCCAAAAAAGTCATCATCACTCCATACAGGACAATGATCGCTGAGATGCAGAGAGCAATGTCAAGATCATCTTCTACCATGGTAAAGCCAGGATTATATGGGGTAAATCCTAGATCATCTTATACCTTGGTAAAGAATGGATACTGGTGTTTGAGGAAGTGCGACTCTCGAACAGAAATATGGCAGATGAGGAATGATGAAATCGTTTATCTAGCAAATGCAGGCATTCTATAGTCCTCCAAAACCTTTCGATGTTATAGATTTACAGGGAGATCAGAAATGTCTTTCTCAATAAGCAAATTGTATTCTGCTCACTGAACAGTGCAGGTTTTCAAAGAACCATTTATAAGTGTTACTCTCCGAGGCGCATGCCCATGTGATACACAAAGAAATGTATGCAATGGCCCGCTAGACTGCAACAATCAGAACAACATATTGAGACTGAATTCACTCCTGGCAAGTCCTGCATGCAAATTACCGTCCTTCCCTGTCTACCAGTGGGATGACCTGGCAGGTTTTCCAGTCTATCAGCTGCATTAATACGAAGCAGTAACAAATACAATTAAGTTTTACGGCATCCTAGTGCATCTGACGGCTACTTGTATGGTCCAGCATAAAGAAGTTGGTCCAGTCCCTACTCAAACGAGTTATAAGTACAAAGCGCTACAAAGCATGTAATTTCCTCTGATGAAGAGATCCAAGCCACAAAATATATGTTTAATCTTGGACATCGTGATCGTTAAAATGCAAGCTGTTGGTCCAAACTTGTCAGCCAACTATCTTATCTCCCCACTAACCACCATGATGTAGATTGTTTTAGCACATGGCCAATACCCCTTCAGCAGTTTTGTCACAACTTGTCCACCATTAATTTTAAACCCAAGAAAAAGAATTTTGATTTTACAGATGGTCATAGACCCCCGGATACTTCCCAGCATCATTGCATAGTTTATTCCAAGCAACAAAATTTATGGTCGTGGTTAACATAGCTCACACTCATGCATGAGGAATTTGAGAGATAGACACAATGCATTCTAACGATTTTCAATGGATATAGATAGTATTGATTAAAAAGATTGAGAAAAGACATACTATATAAAAATTTAGAAACAGATACGTAGCTGGAGTTTCACTATATGAACTGCTAATATCAAGCTCAGAAGCTGGTACCACTGGAAGAGAGATGTCAAATATAGTATAACAGTCTAAAATTTGAATTTGTGACAACTGCTCTTACTATAGAAAAAATGCAAATGTCATAATCATAGCTTCGTACCGGATTCCATAACAATATTTTAGTTGACCAGAAACTGAATTAAGTAAAAGAAGTCATGCAAGAAAATCAATAGGAGCATGAGGGTGCTTCTAGTATCATAAATCTACATGAGCAATTTTATTGAAAAATCTCAGGGGCAACCAGGCAAAGTGCAGGACTATGAGGAACCGCTTAATGTTTAAGTATAATTTTGGAGACAATTTTTTTGGGTCCTAGTGTGTTATTATTTTCGTGTTAATCTTCTAGGTTATGGGCAAAGTCACCACGATGCAGAAAAAATCAAGTGCTTCCAAGCGAAAAGCCAAACATATAAGCCGTTTCCACTCACATAGCATGGTCAATTACTTGGATCTCCTACTGGGATCTCCAGAAACAGGTTTGAGTTTCATGTACAAAATTTGACAACCACCAGCAAGAAATACCATAAATCATAGCCATTCAGCAAATTAGCCCAGCACAAAAGTAAACGAGACGCGAACGCAACAATTTGAGAGGAAAAACATCACTCCAATCTAAACAGTGCAAAAATCCTATAAAAAGAAATATACAGGTGATTTTGTAATCCTAAATTTTACATAAACAAGAAATTAAAATGATGTATACATAAATCCACAAAAAGAAGAAACATGCAACTGCGGATTTCTTAAATAGTCAACTTTTTCAACCTTGACAAAATGGCAACTTCGACTTTCAATTAGTATTCATCAATAAATCATTTAATAGACTTCAAATCAGAACCGGGAAGTAAACCATCCGGAGACCCTTGCCAGCACGGAAATTATCATAGAAATTGAATTAGTGACTGATCTACAAATCCAAAAGAAACTCTCTTTAAAAGCTTAGTATTCTGGGGAACCAATATTCCTGTACTGACATAAAAATGTTTTTGCAAGGAGAATTTTTGCAGACAGATTTAGAATCTATTGAATACGGCTCCATTCCGCTGCTTTCTCCAGAAGTGAAATCGAGAAATCATTCACAGCCAAAATACAATTCTAAAACACCCCGTGATAAAATTATCAGAAATTCAACTTTTACAAGGTAATTTGAAGCTGGGAATTATACCGATTAGCCAAAATAGAATTGGGAGCGGACGCTAATCATACTTCTCTCTCCAAGAATAAACAAGAAAGAAAACCCACGACAGGGCCAACAGAATATCCCCAACAGTCTGCCTGAGCCAATCCCAGGCGAGATCCTCCACCTTCCTTTCGAAGTAAATCCTCCACATAGCCATGAATACATGAAGAACTGTGCAACCTTTGGCGAAAAACACCTGAAAATCTCTGTCCTTCACGAAGGAAACCATGAAAAGAAGGAACCCGATAGCGACGAGCAGCAACCCAGAAAACGAATCGGAGGTTTTGATCAAGAGCTGGTCATGTGGAGTCGATCCCAATAGCTTCGTCGCTGTCTGCACCCCATGCCCAAATGTGTACACCTCCTTCATGTAGAACATCATCAAGGCCCCCGAGGTCATAGCTATCAGAGAGTGCAGGATGCAAATCACGAAAAACGCAGGCAACGATCCCATTTAATCGAACGGTGGCTGCAGCGGCGGGGAACGGCGGATGGTTTATAGGTTTGACATAATCGAGACCGTAATAAAACCCTAACCCTCTCCCTGCACGATTTGGGAAGAAGAAGACGAGATGGATTGACGCTTTGAGGTTTATTTTGTTCTAACTCTGTTGTGAGGGTATATTTCGGGGTGAAATTTGGGAAAAGATTCCAGGTCTGATTATGACGAGAGCGAGAGATTCAAGATAGGGATATAGTGGGGCCTACCCAGTAACATGCATGAACGATTGTCTACGATTGTGACACGTGCTATCGCCGACACATTCTGATTGTTAACTGGGACTACTCAGCTTCGATGTGTCCGCTTTCTGATGTGTGCAGTGGTATAAATAATTTTTTAAAAATATATTTCTAAATATAACAATTAATTATTTTTTTATAAATTAAAAAAAATTAAATAAATTAATTTATCAGGATTAAATCTAATCTTTTAAATAAATTAATATTATATATTTTTTAATTTATTTAAAGGAAAAATGACGTCTAGGTCCCATGTAAGGCATTGAATGCCAAAAAAATCCCAAGAAATGGCATAATTAATGTCAAGTCCCATGGGGCCTCATATAAATTTTTTTTAATTGTGAAAAGACATAACTACCCTTATGAATTAAAAAAGACAGACAATAGCAGACACTTTTCCTCTTCCAATTGTGCTTCTTCGTCTTTGCTTGGTCGCCTTTCCTCTTCCAGTCACCGTCGCTGCCACCTAAACCTCCAGCTGTCGCCACTTGCTTCGTCATATTCGATCGTCGCTGTCATCTCTCCGGTAATATCGTTCGTTCTCGTCGCTGTTAATTTGTAATGGCATTACGAGTATCTTATTCTATCTAGAGAATCTTTTGTCCCTGCTTTGTTGCTTCCTGCTCAAACCATATAATCAAACAGAGCAAATCTATTAATGCTTCACCACTTCAGAGTTTATCATCATCGATAGAAATGGATTATCTTCTTTGGAAGCTTTTGCCTCTATTAGCACTTCTCGTCTCCTTCGTAGCCTTCTTTTTCTTACAAAATTCCTGCATGGCCCACTTACTTCAGTTGAAAAAGGTCTACTTTCTATTCATCTTCTCTTATCTTTTTTATTTATTCACATACACTCCTTTTTAGCTATTTTGATAGGATATCTTGCTTTTGACCAAAATTGTGACTTCTTTTTTTTTTAAGTGAGCAGTGAACTTGTGATATCCCCTTTTTAGATATTTTGACCAGTTTAACTTTTTAGTTTTACTTCATCATTTGTCACTACTATGTTCTGAAACTGTTGCATTTCTTTACATTAGAGGTAGAATGTCTATTTAGTGGACTTCTCCAATGATTTTTCATGTGTTCTTGATGGGTAGTGGTTATCTTAAATATGACTATTATTGTGACTGTTTCTTAACTTTTTCCCCATTGTATCATTGATATGTATAACTTACTGCTCTCACTCTGTTTCTAAAGGTGGTGTAACAACAATGGTTGACATACCTCTAAATAATCACCTGACAACAGTGTCTAAGGAAACACTGGAACTTAAGGTATCTTTGAACAATTATATGTCTCTCATGTTTTAATTTTTAAAATATTTAATAAGAACATTCATGGAAGTAAAAACATGTCATCGCTTGTTTTATGACAAACCCATTTATGTCAAAGAGAAGAGGGCATAGTTCCTTCCAGATGCGTTAATTTATATCTTTGGGGTGTTTTTTATGCTATTGAATTTAAATCCTTGGTGTTCATAGCATGACTTTTTTATCATTTGAGTTGTAGGTTAAATGAGTTTATTTAGGGTTTTAAAAGTTATGTTTGGTTTGCAGGAATTTGTGGTGTGTTTAGTTGAGTGTATTAAGAAAACATGAACAATAGAAAAGTTTCTGTAAAGTGTGAATGACAGACATGATCTGATATGCCAGGGTAAGAAAAGTTGTTATTATAGTACGCGATAGTTGTTAATATAAGTACATGAGTTGTTAATTTTACATGTCTGGTACAGGTTGTCATTATTGATGGCAAGTTCATCTACAAAGCATCTATTCTGTTATGTTCATATGGGAGGACAATTTGAAAATGATGTAGAAGGTCATACACATGTTGGAGGTCAAGTAAGCATAATATCCATAAAGGAAGGCACAACAAAGAAAGGTTTCTTGACCCCCCAATTACTAGAAGGCCTTCGGGAAGGCCAAAGAGAAAAAGGATTGAGTATCAATTTCAGAATAGGAAGACTTATCATTGTGGAAGATGCCATGATGCTGGACACACAGTGAAGACAAACAAGAATCCAAACCTGAGCTAAGGAATGGCGTTGGGTTGCTCTATTTTTATGTGTAAATACATATCACACTAATTTTTGCTTTGTATATATCTGTAGAAAGTGATGAAAGTAATTTTTTGTAACATTTATCAGTCTCCATCTTGTTGGAAGGTAGGGTGGATCTTGATGGAGGTGTCTATATTTGTTGTATGCCTTTTATATTTGCTACCAAGACCTGATGTTATTTTCAATATCAATAAATAGAATGGGCTCATGAAAAGTGTTATTTTCTGCCATTGTAATATTTATAAGTGCTAGAGTTGTTATTCCTTTACTACAATGTTGTTATTTATAAGTGCTAGAGTTGTTATTTTCTGCCATTGTAAAAGTTTTCTCTGATAGTCCAACCATTAGAAACAACACACTGATTTTTACTGTATGCCTTTTACATTTCTTGTTGGAAGGTAGGATGAATCTTAATGAAGGTGTCTTGTTGGAAGGTAGGATGAATTAGGATGAAGGTGACATATCTTGATGAAGTTGACATATCTTGTTGGAAGGTAGGATGAATCTTGATGAAGGTGTCTATGTTTGCTGTATGCATTTTATATTTGCTGGCAAGACCTGATGTAATTGGAAAGTGCATATATATGAATCAGATCAAATACTATGTTTGCTGTCATTTGCTGTCATTTGTTAGTTGCAGTCACAGGGGTTATTATTACAGGCGCAGGGGTTGTCATTCCTAGGTGCTGGGGTTATAAGTCGCAGGCGCTGGGGTCGTTATTCACAGGCGCTGGGGTTGTCATTCCCGAGTGCTGGTTTTCTAGAAGCTTATGTGAACAAGTGTCGCGACCAGATGCCACTGTTGTTGCTACCAAGAACTCCCGAGACATCCAGTCGCGGCAAGAGGATCCACCAGTCGCGACAGCAGGTGCTGGGGTTGTTAGTTGCAGGTGATGGGGTTGTTATTTGATGGTGGTGGGGTTGTAGTCGCAGGTGCTGGGGTTGTTATTTGTTGGTGATGGGGTTGTTATTCGTAGGTGGTAGAGTTGTTATTCCTTCAACACCTTCTATTATACTCCTTTTAACTGTTGTAACTGTAAAGTGTACATATATATGAAGTTATATTCGTTTAGCATGGAGTTGTTATTTCCTAGTGGTCGAGTTATTACTCTTTCAAATTATGTAGCAAAGAGTCCAGACATAAGAAGAAAGTGGTGATTATTTAAGTGTATTTTTTACTGTAAAATTTAGAAAGAATACTTGTACTTGAACAGTTTCAATTAATGTCAAGTTGTTAACCTATTCAGGAAAGAATGTTGTCATGTTCATAGGCAAGTGTCGTTTGATATGCACTGTCGTTTGATATATATGCAGTTTGCAATTACACAAGGTGTACTTACAAATAACAACCCCAACACCTGAAATAACAACCCCAACACCTGAAAATTACAACCCCAGCACCTGAAAATTATAAACCCCAACACTTGAAAATAATAACCCACCAGTTTCAATTAACAAACCCCGCACCTGAAAATAACAACCTCAGCACCTGCAACTAACAACAAGGTGCTGAAGGAATAACAACCCCATCACCTGTAACTAACAATCCCAGCAACTTGCTGAATGAATAACAACCCCAGCACCTGTAACTAACAACCTCAGCACGTGAAAATAACAACCCAAGCCGTTTCAATCAACAACCCTGGCACCTGAAAATAACAACCCCGGCACCTGAAAATAACAACCCTAACACATGAAAATAACAATCCCAGCACCTACAACTAACAACCCCAGCACCTGTAACTGGCAAATGACAGCAAACATAGTACGTACTTTGATTCATATATATGCAATTTGCAATTACATAAGCTCTTAGAAGCAAATGTAAAAGGAGTACAGCAAACATAAACACCTTCATCAAGATCCACCCTACCTTAGAATAAGATGGAGAATGATGAAGGTTACAAAAAATTACTTTCATCACTTTCTATAGATATATACAAAGCAAAAATCAGGGTGCTATGTATTTGCACAGAAAACTAGAGCAACCCAGCACCGTTCCTCATCTCAGGTTTGGATTCTTGCATATTTTCACTATGTGTTCAGCCTCAGTTTGTGAAAGATTCAAAATGATGAATGTAAATTACTCTATTGAGCAACAGCAAAACTTGTATTTCAATCACTTGAGCCTTCCTTATTTTCTGGAAATACAAATTATAAGTCTTCATTGTCTCTATACACTTGCACAAGAATAGCGGCCTTGTAGACAAGCATCCCAAAAATGGCTGGCACAATCTAGATTGAACAAAAATATATTTATTATAACTGACCAAATACCATAACCAATGCTTTTTGACTTCAGAAGAAAACCTTAGTAACATATTTCTAAAATTTACCTGAAAATCAAAGAAGTCATCCGCAATATACTGATGAGACAGAACCCAAAGTCCATAAATTGCTGCTGGGATCACAAGTCTTGGAGATGAAAGCAAAACTCCAATACCCTTGATTGATCTCTCCAATGAATCCTGAAGGTCCTCACTTTTTATGCCAATTCTGATTATAATTAAAATGCTCATTTAATCAAAACAAAGGGCTTAATGAATGCCAACATCAGAAGATGTGTTAAAATGGCATAATTAAATCAAAGCAAGGTTTTCAGTTTTACTTCTTTGACTTCTTTTTCATGAAAATATGAGGAACATCTTCACCAGATAGGTTGTCTGCGTGTCGATACAAGAACTGAAGGTACAAGCAACTGCATTGAAAATGATAGTAGTCAAATGCCACAATAACCAACAACAGAAGCGTTTTTAAGAGATGTTTCATTTCTCTCCCTGTCTACCACATAAACGTAATCACGGTCTTAATATATTATCCTTCCTTCTGGGTCAATTCTGAGGAGGCAGAACCACAAAGGACCACCATCCATTACCCCAGAAAGAGCAACAATCATTATGATAATATTAACTAGTCAGTCCATTTGGACAAGTTGCTTTTTCTTGGGCAAAAGCTAAAAACAACTTTTTCTTACGATCTCAAATAGGAAAACTGAAAAGATCTGGAATTAAAGACAAACTAAAAGGTACAAACAGCCAAAACAAATTGGCTTCATTTTTTTAGAAGGATGGAAGAAAAAAGAACGTACACATAACTACTAGCACCAGTACAGCAAATTTGAATTGAATTAGAACTATAAAGAAATAGATAAAACAATTACCTTCAACAGAGCAAAGAGAGGGGAAGGAAGAGATACGACCACACGGGATCTACGACGGAGGCGTCTTCGGCGGCAAGAGAATCTGAAGAAGAATTGCAGAGAGACGGAGAGGAGATTGAGGCAGTGGAATGAAGAGAGAGAGAGAGTAGATTCTTGATGCTGATGAAAGGGGAATTACAAAAAATGAAAGGAAAAATTTAAGTCTCAGGGACAGTTTTATCTTTTCACAATTGAAAAAAATTCATATGAGGTCCCATGGGACTTTAAATTACTTATGCTATTTCTTGGGACTTTTTTGACATTTAATTGCTTCTACGGGACCCAGACGTCATTTTTCCTTATTTAAATTATTTAATTAATTTTTATATTAATCATAATTAATTTATTTAATTTTTTTAATCTATAAAAATTCAATACACTATATTAAGCAACATACTTCCTCTCTTCTTATATACTTGTTTTTATAAAAAATATTATTATATTATTTTAAATAATAAATACCCCTATTTAGTGTCCCTCATTTAACATAATGAAAGCAAGACTAATAATTATATTTCAATTCAATATTTAGAACATGATATTTATATTATATAGATAAAATAAAAATTCAAATCAATGAATAAACAAGAACGGAAAAACATTGTTTTTTATTACTCTTTTCTTTTCCAACATGGTTTTTGTTACTCTTTTTCTTACCAAGATTTTTTTTGTTACTCATCCCTTAAAATTGGTTATAATTGACATATCATATCATCATATCATGTTATAACTCATACATATATCCATGCTTCTTCCAATTTGCAAGATAGTGCCAAATTTGTGCATCATAACTTGTATCTTCGGCATATTCGCACGGCAATGCCATAAAATTGTATTCTTAAGTTTACTATACCAAACTCTTTATTTGAGTTCATAGCAAAATGGTATCATTAGGACAATGAATACTAAAAACGAGGCCAATAATACGTCGATCCCGCGTAGTAGGAAAAGATTCATTGTTGCTGTAATAGTATTAATGAAAAAAAAATAAGAATATAGAACCAGAACACTTTTGCCATAATAATGAAACAAAATGGGCGGCCACATATGAGAGAGCCTTGGTGACAACCCATGTTATAATTATTTGAAAATTTTACTATATATACAACCAAATGAATTGAATAAAGATGGACAATTCCACAAAAGTAGAAACTGGACAGAATGAAGTGTTCGCGTGGGAACAGTGTAGTACTCATCTTCACAATATTTCCTCCAGCTCTGCAATGAATCATTCTCTCAGGTGCAAAAGAATAGTAAAAATATAAAATCAGGCCAAACAAAACTGCTTCAACTTGTTGCCTCATTGTCTCTACTACCAACAGCAACTTTGCGGTGGCGCCTAGAACCTGATCTTCTATCTCTCCCACGTCTTCCAGGGCCTCTCCTAGCAGGAGGACTTACAAGCACAGGTAACAGAGGTGGTGAATCGGGTGGTGGCGGTGGAGAGAGAGCAACAGAAACAGGTGGAGCCAGGCGTCCCAGGAGGTCCATATGATATTTCTGTAAGCAACAAAGGATTTCCATGATAAAAGGGTAAATAAATCTGAGACACTAAAGATATCCCAATGATATTTCAGCAGCCAAGTGAAAGATTTGAAACACTAAACACACATACATATAAATACTGTATTCCTAAATATTGATTTTCCCAATGTTTTCTTCTTGCAACATAGCAAGAACCTCCCATAGGATATAATTACTATATTTTATAATACAGAATGCTATAAAAAGCAAGAGGATAGATTCTGCTAAAAACTATAGAATTGACAGTTTTTGCATGCAAACCAGATGAAATAATTACCTGAACTACAAAGTTGCGTCTTTCACAGTCCAAGAACATGTTAACATGAAAATCCACCTTCGACAGAAGTTTGTCCCTGACAGTAGAGAAACTAATCTGGTCCCTAGAAGTAAATCGGTCAACTTCATTGAACCAAAGACAAGTAAACAGATTGCTAATAGGAACATGTTCTCTCACTATAACACATCCTTCCGGAACATCTGCAATTCAGCCATCAAGATTTAGGAAAATTAGAAATATAGAAAATGAAACAGGTGCATATTATATTCTCATTCCATAGAGGAAGAAAGTTTCGCTAACCACTTATAATGGGAAGCTTAGCCTCTGTATACGGGGTCAATCCCTCCTTCTTATAAAACTCAATCTGAAAGTCAATAGAGGCATTGTCATACTTCCCAGCAGCTTTATTTGCCTCAGCCTCAACAAATACATCAAAGCGTCTATAATGTTTAGATATTGCAAATGTAGCATTTTTCCTCCACAAAAACCTAAATAAGAGACAGAGAACTGATTAAGGCATGAATAGGTAGCCTATGTTCTGCCTGGGCAAAGCAAAAGAAAAAAATAGCATAAGTCCAAAAGCTTCCCCCTTGAATGCCTACAAACAGTTTCATGTAATGTTCTAGCCCCTTAGGCATGAAGTAGAAACCATAATTACATCCAACAGCATACATATATATAAGCATTAACATTAACAATACATGCTTAACTTTCAAGCAAGATATAATATGCGATGGTCTTGTTCATGATGAAACAAATTGTTCCACCCTGGATGCCTGCCCAACGTAGGCAGGCAAAGTAACAGAATATAGCAAAATCAATTGCCAAGTGAACTAAGTCACCTCTTCGGTGGTGTGTGTAATCTAAATGAGATGGATTCATTTCATGTGCCTACGCCTATGTTTCTATGTGAAAAGTCCTCAATTAACAAAATATGTAGAGGGATCTTAAAGTAATTAAATCAAATCAGAAGGAAGATTTGAAACTCAGACCAGACTAATATTTAAGGATTTCTGCATAACAACTTTCAATTAGACTCCTCAATTTGTATGACCCACTTCACATCATGTGGCAACCATTCCGAGGCCTGAAGGTCTATGTGATTGTTAAGACCAGAAATTACCCATCAGTTTTCTTCCTACAAGCTATTCCTACAGACAACACTTCATCTAGTAGAATATGAAACTTTATGATTGATGAGCCCAGCACACCATTGGGCCATGTTTATAGGAGGAGACAGCCAAAGTTACAACTAAGATTCAGAACTGCGAGGCAGACCCAGTGAAGAAGACCAAAACAGGACTGGGGCCCTATAGCTCAAGGGAGGGCATAGAGGAGACGGTTATCTAGGATTGTGTGCCCTGAGTGATGCAAGGAATCAGACATTAGTGACATGGGGAGAGAGCTCTTGAACCTTCTCCAATGTCAGGAAAGTTGTTCTGTTTCTGCTGCATTTCCTTTTGTTCTCCATTTTCTTCACGTAACAAGCCATAATTGGTTGTTTTCATCATTTTTCCTCTTCCTTTCCCGTTGAAGAGGCTGCAGCTAACTATGGGCAATAACCGAACTCAGTTCCACCAATACAACAACAAACCTCATCCCACTAGATTATGTTGGCTATATGAATCGCATGACACTATTGTACTCTATCAATCACTAAATCTTGAGATAAATTGTTAACTAAGAGATCCGAATCAATAACTTGTGAGAGAACAAATCCACATGCTTGGACTTCAGACTTTTCTATGCTGCAGTATGACAGATTTAGCAGAGATATATTAAAGAAGCAATAGAGCGTTACAGTTTATCAAGAAGGGACAAGGCCTATATGGTGATAAAGTTGAAAAGTCTCTTCAAGTAATTAGCATAAGAAGCACACAAAGGACAATACCCAAGTGCCTTGGATGTTGATATGGCATCCTGTCTAAAAAAATATTAAGATAGTAATTCTGCAGAAGTTGGACGCCATATTTAATAAAATCAGAATCAAATAGACCGGTGAATGATATGATAGACTATCAAATAAAGATCAGAGACTGAATTGAGGCCTAAAATGACATGATTTTGCAATCCTCAAAACTTAGAAAGTACTGAAGCCACTAGATATCTTTTTTACCAAAAACGACAGCATTGATTTTTCATTAAATATAAAAAGATATAATAATGACAATAAAAACTGAACCAAACCGTTCAAGAATTTGATATGGATCAACAACAAGCTCAAGCTTTCCATCAATCCATATAGAATATCGAGCATTTGGAACCATTCTATGCAACAGAAGCTTTGGAACCTGCAGCAGAGGTAGCAAAAGTGACAATGCATACAAAGGTACTACCTTATGAACAAAAATACACTAGTCTCTCGATACAGTTTTTGGTCATCTCAATTTATACAAAAACGCTAAGGCTATACTGAAATGTTGAAAAACAACATGATTCAGAAATAAGAGGATCTGGCCAAGGTCTACTAATATAAGAAATTATCCCACCCATTTCAACATATTAATGGGATCCCTTTCCAAGAAGAATAAGAAATGGTCCGAGGGTTACTTAGTATGGCACCTCAATTCCTGTGGCCTTGACTATTGAGAGAGTATTACAGTAAATGATATAATTTTCTATATAAAAGACCAGGAATTTGTTTCAAAACACGTCAGTTATTTAATGCTTCATCATATGAAAATCAAATGTGAATTTCAATAATGCATTCATACTGGTGTTAGAAAAGTTCAAAAGTCTAACCTTTCCGGTCCGTCTTGCATCTGTGTAAGGAAGATTATGGGTAACAATAATTCTCCATAGCCCAATTTTTTTGCTGCTTTCCAGCCTACCTGAATACTTCAGATAGCTCGCTGTTTCTTCATCAACAAACATAAGAAAGCATACGTTCTGCTTGGAGTAGTCACTTATATTTTTTGGCTCATTTATCACATCAAAATTTCCTGAACAACATATGTTATTAATAAGCAAACTACAAGCTTAAAGAGATAAATAAACACAGAAATCGCATAATACTAACCAAATATGGCTGACGCAACAACCACGCCATGACACTGATCCATGTGGAAAAGGTCATCATCATCTATGTCAAATCCTGTGCTTCGGCCAGGTTTAGTTCCTCTAACAAACCTGATTGGGTGCACAAATGCACCATTGAAATTCAAAATGCAAAGATATGAGCAAGAAATTATAGGAGACATATGATTAAAATGTGGCACAGATCAATTATGATTATAATATAATTCTTCTGTACTTAACGCAAAGGTTCAATTAAAGCAAAAACATACCCACAGTGCACACTCATTGACTCTTGTACATCAAAAGAATAATTTCTTTGCTTCAAAGTAGGGTATCCACCAAAGTCTGAACCACCAAATTCTCCATCTCTACTTAGATTTTCCTCATGGATAAATGTTAAATTCTTAAGAACTGGGGAAGGTGAAGGTAAACTTGGCATCTTTTCAATGGCTTCATCCACAGGAAGGTAACAAACCGGGCATGCTGAAAAATTGAAGGAAAAAAGGCGAGAATAATCAAGAATAACACCTTATACAAATAGTAAACTAAAATATACAATGGGACTTCCCTCATACATATTCTTAACAAGTTCAAATTTTGAAAGAATAAAGTGATAAATCCAGAGATTGAGTACCATTCCAAATGTTAAGTGAGGGGGAAAAGTACAAAATCTGAGGCAACAGAAGGGAAAACTATAACTTACGCCGTGGTCCAGTTCGCTTTTTATCTGCTGGTGGAGGAGGGAGGGTGAAGCTATTGCATGGATGCCCAGGAGGAAGAGTGTACCCTAGAAAGTAGCTTGGTGGAGGTGGGGATGATGCCACTCTTGCAGTTATGCCCCTGAGAGTTACAGACAGGCTTTCATTTACACTAATGTTCCGCACACTGTTTTCCTCCTGTGTATCTTCACCTGGAGAGAGGGGGAAACATGTTGCAAATATTATGTCTGAACTACAGCATCAATGCCAATTCGTTTAGCCATAATGGCACCAAATACTTCATGACAGAAGAAAGGTCGCAGGCTTGATTCCTGCCTATGAGTGCGTGTGTTTGTTTGCAATTGTCAAACAAAAAATAAAAGCTGCAGCATAAATGAAGTGCTAGCAAAGAATCATAAAGCAAGTTTCCTTCCTTTTGCATGGCAATTAATTATATCACAGCGTATGCTAACAAGCCAAGTTGATGTAAGAGGAAGAACTCAATAACGAGGGCTTAATGAAACTTCAATGACACTATGAACTACACCCTGCTCTCTTACAGTTTGCTTCATGTGGTTTTAAGCATTAAACCATCTTGGGGGTTCAAATACAAAGTGAAACAAACATTCAGCAATGAATTGTTTATAATTTCAACATTGACAGTTACATAAACATAAGATAGAAATCCAGGTTGCTTAAGTGGTAGTAGAAGAAACAACAGGAGAATTGAATGACACCTATTAAACTAAAAGAAGGCAAGCTGATTTTTGGCTGAATCATGCGGTAAACTGCAAATTTTCCCTAAATAAAATTAGTACAGGTCTCGTGAATGAAATATTATTACAAGAATTGCAAACACGGGATAAAATAGCATAGCAAGAAGGGAAAATTTAATGCTAAATAATAGTAATTTCAAAAACAGGCAACAGTATCGCCAGAGTCCTTTGATATGATGAGCATCCCTTAAAGTGAAAGGATCATTGAATCTTCCAGTACATGTTACGAAACCCAAACTAAGCACATCATTTGGTTTGCATTCCAATATTGGTAGTTAACCAGATAAATTCTAAAACCAAATCTGATTTTCGGGCGCACAGAATCATCGTAATAATCTAAAAGGGAATTTAAAAAGCAGTATAATCGAATCAGTAACTATTGCAGAACGACATGAAAATATAGGAGATGAGGAAGAGAAGATAAGGAGAGAGAATTGGAGAAACCTTTTCCAACGTACAAAACCCAGAAGAAAACCGCAGCGGAAATACTACAGAGAAACAGCATTCCGACCTTCTTTCGCCCAGCAAATTTGCAGATCCAAGGGAACAATCTCTCTTTCTCTTTGAGCATCTTGGAAGGCTTGCGTGCCGTTTGAATAGGCGAGAAACCATTCTGCAGCTGTTTATCTAAAGAACCGTAACTTCCGGAACGAATACCCAAACCCAATGACCCTCCAGTCATTGTATCTCAAAATCTTCATATGCCCCTATCATCTCCTGCCACAGCCCCTCATCCACGCTCCCTGAAAATTCCACAATCTACTTCTCTCACTCTAAGACACCTCGAACTTCAACGGAATCGGAGTTCCCTGCAATAGAATGCACTTACCAATACACTCTTACTTGGACTCAATCAGCGAAAAGAAAATTATTCATGGGAGTTACAACTCAACAAAAGAGAAATCTAGTGGCAGAAGCAAAGCAAAATCCAAATCCAAACTTGGGCTTCCGAAATGTCAAGTGAATAAACAGCAGAGTTGCATCAAAATCAACTAATATACGGTCAAATTGCACTGAAACAAAAATTGGGTCCTAAGTGTTCCGTGTTTCTTCTGCAGAGAAAGATGCTGAATCTGGACTTTCAGATTCGCTCCGATAGTTTTTCAACGGTGTAATCTGAGTTTTCTGAAATCCGAGACCGAGAAGGAAACCGAGATCACAAATCAAAACACAAGATTCGTAAAAACAAAATTATATGTATATATATTTTCTCGCTGATCCAGAGCTGATCTTAGAGGAAATTCCAAGAATTCTTATATAAGAGGAATTACCGAATTAGGCAAAAAAAAAAAAACAAATCTAGAGCGAGGAAATTGTTGATAGGCTCATTCGCATATACTTGAAATTTAATATCGTTTAAACACCGACGGCTCACTCGTCGCGACATAGAAATATGGTGCTTACGCAACCGATTCTGTGACATTTGGCCCTGATTACTTTTCATAATTTTTTTTTATATTTGTCATAGTTTAAATACGCACAAATTTATGGTTGGTTTCATAAAAATTATCACTTTTAGGCTTTTCATGTAGATTAAGAATTATTAAATAACTTAAATTATCTAATAAAATAATATTTTTACTAAAATACTAGTATTAACTTAAATACTCCCTTAAATATAATATAATGAAAGGCTAAAAAACTACGTAGCTAATGATTTATTGAAATTCTCAAGAAAAAAATATTTGAAAAAAAATTATAAAAACTTAAAGTGACAAATTTTGTGAATTTAATGAGAATAACTTTCACTTATATTTTTATATTTAATATCTAACATCTTACTTATTATGTAGAACTTGCTTTTGGCTGTGTAGATATGACTGAATTGTCTTTAGCTAACAGATTACTCATTCTGGTCTTAAGTATAATATTAAATTTTAAAATACTATTTGACTATAAATTTAAGATAAAGATGTGATTATTCTATACATCTCATTTAATTAATCTTTATCATACTTATCAAATTTCCACATGATGGTAGTTGCATCTTCTATTAATTTGTAGAAGGTTTCATGACTTTGAAGATGATGTCACTATATTTTAGGCGATACCATAGTTGCATCTTCTATTAAAAAAAAGGCTTTAATTTTTTAATAAAATGCTTAAATCCATTAATTCATAAGAGAATCACAGCAAAACATAAGGCTTTAATTTTTGCATCTTCTAGTCATTTAAATCCATTAAATACCACTGGTTTGGGTAATTGTATGAGTACCAGGAAAAGTAAAAAAAAAAAAAAATTTAGACCCTAACTGTGCTGTTATTTTTTAATTGACATAGTATATAATAAAAAATATAAAAATTATGTTATAACAAAAATAGTAAAACTTTGACATGAGCTTGTTGATTAAAATATAAAATATTATAGGATTTAATTTAAATTTTAAAAAATTAAGAAATTTATGTGCATCTGAAATAAAGTTTAAAAATTTTATATATTTAAACTGAAAATTAATCATATAATTCTTATATATATAATTTTAACTTTTTAACTCAGTTATAATCCATATCATAAAAGTTAACTTATTTAAACTAATCATTCATTAAACACACATAATTTTATATTTATAATAAAATCAATTCATTAATTAGATTATGTATTAAAAATTGACGAAGGAGCAATGCCTTCTCTCTTAATAATTTTTTTTTAGAATAAGAATATTAAAACCAATACTTTTAGATTCTAGTTTTATTAAGACGATGTTCCTTTTTATATCATTTTAAATAAACATATATAAACTCTGTATTGCAGTTGAAGTTTGAGGGTTTATCTTTCATATTGTCAGATTTTCTTAGACGAAGTCGACGTTAATAAGCTCCCTGTTTCATTATTCTAGTCATTTTCTTCCAATTTTATTTTAAAATGTATTTATTAAAACTTTGGGATTTTGTGTTTTGTACATTATATAAATAATATTATAATAAAACTAAACAATTAACATATTTAAGACGGAAGAAAGGATTATATAAGCCCATTGGCAACAAAATCTGGATTGGTAAAAACTGAAAAATTCTTGGATGGTTCAAGAATATGATGTCAAGATTTAAAATAAAAAAATAATTAAAATAATTAAAAATTAAGTAAATAACATATAATGACAAGATTTAAAATAAAAAAATAGCATGTTACATATTACTTATTTGTATATAGAATTATACAATAATTCTTTCATTATAATACGACATTTCAAACTACCTTATCCCCACACATTATATCTAGAACGAGAAATGAGGAGATCCTGAGAGCATGAAAGGGAGTTGCTAATTGCTAAATTAACTTTAAATTAAAATTAAAATGACGTAAATACAGGGGAATGCGAATATTACAACTAGGATTAATTGAGATGAGTTGGCGTTCATTTGAGAAGTGTACGAATGATGTGGCGTATTGGGAGTAGGTAGGAATTTCTCAGTATGTACTATCAGAACAGGACTAGTATTTTCAACAAAGGCTGGCGGGCCAACGTTAATGACTTGGACACCACCCATACCCGATTAATTAAACTTTTGGTCGGTGGATTTTGACTGCTTGTTTTGTTAGGGGTTACATGTCGTTTCATTTTTATTGACCTTTTTTATATCCAATCCTTGAAGGAAGTTTTATACACGCTTAATTTAATTTATATTAAATTGATATATAAAATAAACCTCTAATATTTTGAAAAAATTGAGAGAAAATCCCCACTAAAAAATTTATTAGTAAAAATAACCCGATAAATTTTATTGTCCACGTAATATATGTCTTTATTACTAATAATATTTTTAATAATAGATTTTTTCGTAATTTTTTTTCAATTTATAAGTTTGTTCCTGATAATTTTATTTCATTTTTCTAACTGAACTATATACATTTTTAAAATTTATTACAATTAAATTTCTCCTAAATCAAAATGTTATTTTAAATATATTTTAACATTAATTTCTTAAATACCCTAAAGTTTTTAGTTTGAAAAGGCATTTATGTTAATGAAGCATGATATTATTTGATAAAAAAAGTTGATGTTATTTCTAAAAAGTTTACGGAAAATTTGTGCAATTTATATTTGCATATATGAAACACCAATAAATGAAAGAAAAGTACTCATATGAATGCAACTTGGAAGCTGGAAAGGATTGAAAAGGAGATGAGATCAATTAGAAATGTAAGTTTTTTTTTTTACAATAATTTTTAAAAATAAGTTGAACTCACTTACGATCTAAAAGTAGGGCGAAGTCTCTATTCTTTTTAGGTAATACTGATATTAGATAGGGCGAACCGTCTATTACCCTCAAATTTAAATCTAGATAATTAAAAATTATAATACCTCCTTAAACGTTACGATTATAACTATAAAAAATAAATATATTTTAAATAATTATATATCTCTCGTCTATTCGTTAGTTAAATTTATAAATAATGATGGATAAGTTAATATTTAATGAGATGAAGAGCCAAGGCACAAGGCACTAGTCAAAAACAGTATAATTGGCCCATGACTAGAATATTTCACCAATGTATTATAAGCACATGGAACTTTCATTTTTTTAATTATTTTTATAATTATTACTCAGTTTAATTAACAACGGGGGAAAACTGTGCCTTTAGAGTTGACGACGGCGTCTTTTCCAGCTCAATGTAGCGACAAACGCTGTTTTGTTTCAAACCTTTTCATTTTTCAATTTTTCACTTGCTTGCATGTTGACGTTTTTTTTTCCGGTGTGTACTGGGTCAAAATTAAGCATACGTCCATAGGCATGAATATTAACTTCTTAATAGTAATAACTACTAAAGCACGCCAATTAAATCAACATGTTACTATATATAGTTTGTGTTTGGATTACCTATAAACTGAAATTTTAAAATAATTTTTAGCCTAAATTTTAGTTTAAATAAATTTTAGAATAGTCATATTTATCCAAACAAATTATAGACTAAAATATAGTTTAAAATTATAGTTTTAGATAAATTACTTAAAATAGTTTCTAAAACAGTAAACAAATTTATGAACTATTCAATTACTATTTTATTCTTATTTTTTCTACTCTCTATCATCTCTTCTCTCTTCTAGAATCCACTCGTCGCCTCCTACTGTTTCTCCGTCGTCTTGAATGCATGGGTTTTCTTTTTCACTTCCATCTAGATTTTCCTCGTAAAAGGGGCCGTCGACTTTTTATGGTCTTCTTCACTTTCGTCCAAATTTGTAGCAAAAACGTTCCAGCAGCCCCAGTATGGTCTTTGTCTTCTTCCAAATCTGTGGTGACAGCGGTGATAAAAAAGGGAGATGCTGGTCAGAAGAAGAAAATAAGAGAGAATAAGATAAATAAGACAAGTAAATAGTGATGGCAGATCATTTTTTTTATTTTATACTTTTTATTAATCGTAAAAATTTTTTTAATAATAATTATCTAAACATTTATTTATTTAAAATAATTTTTTTCTATAAACTCTTTTTTATAAATATTTTTTTAAAAATTATCTAATTTTTTTTTCATAAACTTTTTTTCAAAACTCTTTCTAAATGAGCCCATAATATCCGTTGTAAGTTGAATTATCTATCAATTGTGTATAGTATAACTTATTCTCAAATTTTGTCATATAAAAGAAAATAGGGTTTCTCAAAATTTAAATTATAAGTTGTGGCAATTTTTTTTATCTAAAATATTTATCCTATAATTTAATAAATATATGAAATATTTTGTCCCTTAAATAAGTAAACTCCATAATTTAAAATTTGATTGATTAAAATTAAAATTTATTCATGTTTGTTCGTTTTTTTAATTTGTAGTTTACACGCGTCTTGGTTTTTCCCCCTTGGAGATGGAGGGGGCATAGTCCCTTTTCATTCCATCAAGAAAAAGGTGAGGGAATCGAAATCTCGTGCATAAAAGTAGCCAACTAAACAAACCACACGCATATACGTGCATCTGTTTATTTATCTCTCCATATCATATATAAAGAAGAGAAAAATATAGTAGTTTGAATTTAACATCAAAGTATAAGACTTTTAGTCTATGTATAGATATTTTTTTGAGAAAACATTGCAAAATAATAAAAAAAATATTTTGACAAGTTATTAGTTTATACGATAAAACGAACTCGCGAGGAGAATAACATAAATTCTTCTTTTTTTTTTAAGAATTTATGTGACATCCCTTAGACGGCTTCTTTTTTTTTAAGAATTTATGTGACATCCCTTAGACGGCATCCCATAAGAAAAAAAATATAAGTTTAAATTATAATAAATATATTTATTGTAAAGGCTTTAATTTTAACACTTTCAGGCTGATGGATATTAGGCTTAATTAAACCCAAAATAATTTAGAGATACTCTGAGTTCATACCAACAGAAATAAAAAGAAAGAAGGAATATGCTATAATGTGTTATTTATGAGTTATGGATGCTATGATTTATTTGAGTTTTTATATTATGTTAGTATATTATAAATATATATATCACTAGTAATTAGCAAATTTCTCTTGCAAAACACGAATATTAAATATATATATTTAAAAAACACACGAGCTTAAATTCAATAATAATGAACCCATTCTAGTTTTATATAGCATATCCATTCATTACATATATAAAGAGGCTTTAAGCTAATCTCAAGGCACAGTGTTGGGTAATGTATAAAGAGTTTTTTTTATTACAGAAAAAAATTAGGTGCTTTTAACACCGGTCCCCTACTAAGGTCAAGGCATAATCTCATAGTTTAAAAAATATTTATAAAAGATTTACGAGATCGCTTATTAAATCAATTATCATAACAGCAATGGTAATTGAACTAACTTTGTTGTCAACTTTGTTTATTTGTATATTTCGTTCACGTTGTTATTTGTTCCAGAGAATATACTTATGGATGAGGGTTTTCTTTCTCAAAATTTAGAATTTGTCGGTTTATGAAATTGAGGGTAATGCCCAGATAATATTAATTCAAATGACCTACTGGTTATCAGCTAACTAAATAACAAAAATTTAATTTTTTTTTTATTATAAAAATTTTTAAAAAAGAGTTGGACTTATCATCGATCAAATGGTAGAAATTTAAATTTTTTTAAACAAAAGTTTTTTTTTTGTTATAATTTTTAAACAAAAGTTTGTCATCATGGAGTGACCAACAAAAACAAAAAGTCTGTCTCACTGGAGGCTGAAAAATATTGGTCCCAAAGAAACCTGTAAAGGCCTGTAGGCCCATTTGTTTCAATATAAAAACTTCCCATTGGGCCTCAATGAGTGCACGAAAAAGGTCCATGATATTATTTGGGCTTCTTAAAGGAGGCCCACAGAATTGTTCTTTATTCTGGTACTATACGCTTGAAAAAGAGGGATGAATAAAAACAAAAACGGTGTAAACGAACGCTGGTGTGACTTAGATTTAACTGGTGAAAAGATGAGACATGTGACTATTTAGAGCGTATTCGATCTCTAAAAAATATCACTTTGTTGTAGTTCCAATCGCGACACTTGGGGAGACATCTTAGCTCCTGAGTGCATAGATTTTATGTTTGAGGGTAATAGACAGCTCGTCCTGCTCGATATTGATATCGTTTAAGAAGAAAAGAGATTTCGCTTTGCCATTAAATCGTAGGTAAGCCTAACCCCTTTTTAAAAAATTGTATAACAACAGAAAAAAAAGAAAGCTGGTGTGGGCATCTATCGTTCGTGGGTTTAACTGGCGAAAATGCGAGATATATGACCATTTAAAATATGTTTGATTCTTAGAGAGTACTATTTTATTATAGTTCTAGTTGTGACGCTTAGGAAAGTATTATAACTCTTAGGCGTTTAAATTTATGTTTGAGAGTAATAGATAATTTGTTCTAATCTAATTGATATAGATATTGATTAAGAAGAAAGAGATTTTAATATACATTTAGATAATAGATAAGCTTAATTTTTTTAAAATTTATACATAAAAAAAAGCTGGTGTGGGCGACTTAGCTGAATTTCATTGTCACTTGTCAGATCACGTGGGTTATTCCATTCATAATGCCATCCAATTCAATTATAGATTGTTGGGAGACTTACGGTCACTCAAGATAATAAAGAATGAATTTATATTTTATAAATATATGAGTTTAATTTTTGTTATTGTTATAAAATATTTTTTAATAAGTGATTTTGTAAGTTCTCTATAAATACCCTATAAGTCTTATGGCTATGTCATAACTTTGGCAGGGGATCAGTATCAAATGTTGGAAAACTTACCCACTATAACTAGGTGTGCGATATAAGTTAAATCTAGATATAGTCAGGACAAAATTTCGATGAACCGAGTGAAAAAAAAAACATGACTTTCAAACATCAATGTACTACTAGGGGTTGAATATAATATAAAAGATTAGTTTTTCATAACATAATAAATTAATATTTAAATCTCTTATATATATGTATGTATAAGGCGTGCATACGTTTAGTATTTAATATTATTTTAAATAGAATTATCTCTAATAAAATTATATATGATCTTAACAAAAAAATATAAATATTATATATTCATATAATTCAGAGACATTATTTATCTGTTAAATATAATTGAAAGAGATTAGTTCGATCAAGAATATATCTTATCTGTTGATACCTTCTATCCCAATGACGTTAAACATCTCTTTTAAGTTTTTATTAAGCATGAGATTATCGTTCGATCCTTTATATATAAATATGATAGACACGTAAGGGTCTTTCCATGAGTGAATATGACAAAAATAAATAAATAAATATTACTTGAAAATGCAAAAGGCCACCAAATGTCTACATTCATTAATTAAATATATAGAAACCCAAGTTACTCATAAACTATTACATTCTCCACGCAAAACATGAGTGATACCCTTATTAATATATTTTCTTTTATCTGAAATAAACTTTATAATACAGTCTAGCTAAAAAATAATCTATAGACTTGAATGAGCAAGTCAACACGCGGATTAGTTCAACGCGACGTTCTGAATTTACAAATAAACACGTTTTCCAATCAATAATTGGAAGAGGGATATAATTACATTGGTGCGAGATTGTTCTAAGTAGTTTGGGAAGATTGTAATCGTGATGCTATTACCAAAAACAAGGCACGTGTAGAGAACATGGCTCGCATTGTGTTTGCCTTCCATTAAAGTTGATAAAATGAGTTGGGTCTGTTTATATAAAAAAGGTTGGATGTGCCTCTCAACCGATCAATCTATTTTTTTTTAAAAAAATATTAATATTATAATTTATTTTATTTAAATATTATTTTAAATACTCTTATTATCAAATACTAATAAAACTAGTTATTTATTTATTGATATGTGTTGACATATTATAATTTATTAATATTATGTTAATATTTATTTAGATTTATAGTTATAAAATTTAAATTTTTTTATAAAAAATATAAATTTTTAAAAGTATAACATTAAAATTTTTTTTATTATGTTAATATAAAATTTAAAAAAATTATTAGTATTTTAAAAATTTATAAATAATATTTTTAAGATATTAAAAAATAAAAAAAAAGGTAATGGGTTATCTAACTTGCGAGTTTTTGCCAACCTATTTTAAGACTAATTGTACCCAACTCATAGATTATGACAGGCTAGCCAATTTTTCTAGGTCTCCCTTGAATCTCTCCTTACAAGTCTACATCTCATTTAGTGTGTGAGCTATAGGGGATAATATCCCACCAAAAAATAAAAATACAAATAGTATATAGTTGGAGTGGGATTGATATGGAAATATAAAATTCCAGAATTGGAATCTGAGATCTATGCACGCCACAGAAAATAGGAATCTCTCAGACTCAACACATTGCAATCTCATGTCCACACAAAACCATTTCATTCGTAATTAAGCAAATATCAATTTTGTGTTTTACCATTTTTTGTTTTCTCGTCTTTTTCTGTCAATTTGTGGACCATAAACTAGTTTTTGAAGCACCCATAATTTCCAAAGCGGAATGACCAATTTTTTTTTCCTGGTCGTAATAATATTTCACTACTTCTTACTAATATCGATATCACAATCAGCTTAATTTTGGCATTAAGAAAATATGCATTGTCCAGGTGCCACATGACAATGATTCCCACAATGAATCTGGTACACATAGTATAATTTGGATGTCTTACTTTTTTTTAATGAATTTTAATATTTTCTATTATAAAAATTGAAAATTACTACAAATTCTCTAACTCTCAATTTAATGGTATAAATTATAAATAATGAAAATCAATTTAAATAGACTATCTATATGTATTTTTGTATAGAATATGCACGTTTTCAACACATTCAGATTAAGTGCTTGTCACCGAATATCAAATTTAGACTATCTAGATTTTAATTTACTGTTTTATACTTAATAAAGATAATATTTTAATTATTAGTTTTATAAACGATTTTTTTATTTAAAAATTATCGATTAAAAAATTTAAATTCGTGTGGTTAAAACTATATTTGAATGGTGCAATTCTTGCTACAGTGATAAGCACTGAAATTGATTCCTCTTTTAAAGAGTGTCTAAAAATCTTCTAACATTGGCCATTCTCGGCAGCTCATGTTCCATAATTTTGATATTGAATTAAGAAATTATTTTACATATCAAACTAAACAAAATAAATTAACCATACAATAATATTAGTGAATAATGCACATGAAGGGCTTTATGAACAGTCGACAATAAAGGAAAAAAAATAATACATTGAATCGTATTTATACCCAATATCTACAAGGAATCCAAGATGAATCACAATGTTTAGAACTGCTAGACAACGTATACCTTTTTTATAGTTTTATATTGATATCTTGTTATCTCAATTTTATATAGGAAAAATGCTAAAAAAAATACTACTTAAATTTTAAAATTTTAAAATAATAATTACTATAAAAATATATTATTATTTATTTTATAATAGTATTCAATAGTATATACAATATAATAAATAAATTAATTTAAAATTTTAAAATTAAGTAGTACTTTTTTAATAATTTTTTGTTGTTATATCGCTTGAGGAATGTTGACATAATGGGAAGGATGGTAGTTTGCCTAGGGTTCCATGAGACCCTGCAGGCATCTAGTCGTGGAGATTTTTTTTTTATTATTAAAAAAATGTGGACATCTGTGTTTTTAGAAGGCAGTCAAATGTCTTTTTATTTATAGGGTTATGATTGATGACAATATATGAAATAAGTACGTTTTAATTACACAACAGACAACATATATATAAAAGAACAGAAAGAACGATATAATGTTGAAGAGAGGAGACAAAGTGAGTGGGGTCACAAAAATTGATTATTCTACACCTCCTTCCAAGTTCGGAGCTTCTTGCACGAAATTAACAAGCCAAAACCAAGTGCTTGGAGTAATAAAAATTAAAAAAAAAATTCTCCCCCGTGTTTTAAAAATAATGCAATGCTATAAATTTATATAATATATCAATTTGTGTAAATATTTTTAATTAAGGCCAACTAATGATTAAGTTCGAAGTTGAAGAAGAGAATTACATTATGTTGTAAAATAAAAAATTATCAAGTTAAAAGATAATATATATATATATATATATAATACGTCCAATAGCTTGTAGTTACATTCAAATGACACTTCACACCTCATCTTATGAAGGATTAAAGGTTGTAGTTTCTATACTTCGAGTGGCTAAAATAAAGGGCAGTGAGCGCGTGAGTCTCTCCCCTACAGGAAGAGGAGGTTAAATTATAAAAGAGACAGAGATAATGCAACACATAGAGAATAAAAATGCTTTTGAAATTTATTGTTTATTCAGTTTTTTTCAGTTTCAAAGTTTTATGATAAAATTTTCCAATGCAAAGTAACTAAGGATCGTGTGTGTGTTTGCAATTAGTTCGTCAAAAACCTTTTTATGGTTAATAGTTTGTTAAAAGCTTTGGTGGATTAGGTTATGTGTTGAAGCACTGATCTACATAGCTTTAATTCCTTCTACAACATGGCGTGGCATTATTACATACGGAGTGGTTCTGGTGAGTTGCTTTATCCTTAAGGTGTGGTATAAGCTTTAATAGGTATTTATACCATCAAATAAAAGACTCACCAAATACAGCTGGAATTTATTTTATGCTGTTTCACTTTTTTTATCCCGGAATAATTAATTAATTTGGATCTAGACTTTAAGGTTAGGATACCTCTCCATAGAGGTATTTTTTAACAACAAAGTGATATCGAATTTCAATTATCTCACTTTGTAATATAGTTAATCCACTAATAGACAAAACATCTTTGAGCATATATAGCCAGAATTTGTATTGCTCTAAATTCTCTAATCCTTATGAGTATAAGGGTAACTTCGACTGTTTCATCAAAATCGAAAAAGACAATCAAGTAGTTAAATTTATTTAAAAATAAAAAGTTTTTAAATAGGGACAATGTTTATCAAATGTAATTAATACCCACCTCATGGCTTATAATAAAGACAACCGAATTTTGTTTTTAAAAAACTTGCCTTATAAGACCGGATGAACGATAAATAATTAGCTGAACATCATCAATATATAACCTAATTAATCATGTCACATACGTTTTGTGATTAATATTAATTATGCCAAGCCAAAACGATTCGGAAGTTTCAAGAATCCTACCTATCCTGGAGTCTCATAAGGAGAGATCCATTGCTGCACTCCTGCAGCAATCAGATTATGATGCAATCTATACGACCCTTCTAAACACAAGTAACAGTTGAACACACATACACCACTGCCCATCGCGTAGTTTAGTATATATGTGTCCTTATCCTATGATGTTGTGTGTAGGTAATTATTGTTTTCTTATTATTAATATAAAATTTAGTTAATTATTTTGAGTAGATTAAATATGTTAAATAAATTAATTGATTATAATAACTATGACGTGTCTCTCTGAAATAATAATATATAATATTAGATTATATATCAGTTTATAAGTAAGAATTGGTAGTAAAAATATAAGTTACGTAAATTAGTTCGAGAAATAATGATAAATATTATATTTAAAATTGATTAATATATTATATTTAGGATAAAATTTAATTCTTCAAATAATTTATATATTAATGACTAGAGGTAGTAATTGGCTTTAGATGTTAACTAATTAAATTCCTATATTTTATTACCTCGATCATAATTATAAGAGCTAATTGATTTTTTTATATAGATCTATAAAACTAAATAAATCAATTAATTATAACTAATATAAGAATTAATTGACTAGTTTGGGTAGATTGAGGAGTATATAATATCAATTACTCTTGAGTGTGGGGTTTGATGATAATTAATTAATTTATTTGGCTTCCTAGATCTATAAAAAAAATCAAATGACTCTGATAAATAGGATCAGAGATAGCATGTTCTTATAAGGTCGCGAGTTTTTTATGGTCTTTAATTATATTAAATTTTTTTCTAATTTTATTTTTGGCCAAACAATATTTTTTTTCCTAAACAAGTATTATTTCCCCCAGTTTTTTAGCGCATGCATGTTGGATTATAGCCAAACACACACACACGGGTGTGATCCAACTCGCTACCTCTTTTTCCTAAGAGCAGCCGGGGAGATCATCGTTGAACTAGATGACCCAACCCACCAATATTAAATAATTTTAACTGAAATTCTCAATATCGAAAAAATAGTTAATAGGTTCTTATAACAAAGATAAGAAAAATTATTATGGCCTACATTTCTAATTCGTTTATGAAGACCGTCAAATCCATTTGAAATGAGGCGTGAACATAAGTTGGAAGCCATTGTTTTTCCATTTGAACTAATGGACAGGGTATGATATATATATGGTTGACGTGGTCCAAAAGTTATTGAATTATTATTACTTATTGGCATTAATAAGGCTAGCTCCACCAAACTCCTTAATATATTGCAGCATGTACGAATGAATTGGACCATTCAACAAGCGAATATTCATCAAGCAATCTGAGACAAAAATGCACGCATCAACAATTTACATTGATTTTGTTTTTATTCATTAATTTTATATTAAATACTCTATATTATCAATTATTATACTATCAGCACATAGTTATTTTAGTTGTGTAAGATCATATTAAATTTTTTTCGATCTTAAGTCTAAATTTTATATGAGACACTTATATTGAGAGGGACAATCATAAATCTTAAAATTTGATTAATCGATTGGTTGCTAAGATATTTAGTAATATAATATAAAAAAAGTATCAGATCTTGTCTATAGTATAAAAAAATCAATTATTAAACTTATTTACTCGACATAGGATGCAAATTAAATAATTGAACAAATAATGGAGTGATAGATTTAATTTGTAGTGTGGGGAAGCGAGGAGTGACGAGTCTTTCATTATTATGATTGTGCCTGCTGCTAAGATAAGTGCGTATCATTTCGATGAAGTTTGTTCTTTCTTTTGGGGCCAGCAGTTCCATGAGGGATTGTCGTTAATGTAATCATTATGATTCAAATGATCACATGCCAATATAAATCAAATTACTTGCAAAAGATAACATGATCAAAATTAGCGAAAATTCCCCAAAACACAAAAACAGAAGAATATAAGAACTTGCTGCAGCATTTCATCAGAACTCAATATTGTGTGCCATAACATTGCTTACGATGTTTATATTTAACAACTAGTTTAGATTTTTTAATTAGATAATCATATGTAATGTTAAACAGTAATTAGATCATCATAATAGGGTGTGTTTGGAACACACCAAAACTAAGGTTTTATAAGCCCTTTTGGGCAAAACCTTGGTTTGGAGAAATTTTAAAACAAACAGGCTTATTTGTCCATAAGTGCTTTGGGCAAAACCATTGTTTTGAATAAACTATTTAAAATAGCTTTTTCAACAGTAAAAGAGCTTATGGACTATCCAATTACTATATTACCCTTACTTTTTCTTACACCCTCTCTCCTCTCTCATACCTACCCCTCTCCTCTTTCCTCTCTATTCTCTTATCTCTACTTTTTCTTACACCCTCTATCCTCTCTCTTATCTTCTCTCTACCTCTCTCCTCTCTCTTACTTTAAATCAAATCATACCCTTTTTGGTAATTTACCACCATAAAAAGTCATTATAAAAATAACTATCTAAACACCTATTTATTCAAAATCACTTTTTTTCCATAAACTCTTCTCTAAAAGCCCTTTTTCATAAGTTGTCCATAAGCTCTCTTTTTTTATAAATACTTTTTTAAAATTCTATCCAAACAGACTTATAATTTAAACGTTGCATTTAGAGATACGTGACAATTCCTGTAAGAAATAGTGTAAGTTTTATAGTGTATTGCAAAAGAATTTGATAAATGAGTTACGCTCCTGGTTTATGGGGGAAAAATTATACTCCCATATTTTTAAATAATGGTCGCTATAAGGTCTTGGTTTTGTTTCTAAAAAATTGTCATCTTATAATTTCAGTAAATTATTCAATATTCACTTGACAATTTTATCGTTCAATAATTGGAGAGAGAGAGAAGGAGAGAGAAACTGGAATCCAAACACACAAAAACATGCTATAGAATAACTTTTAGAAGTAATATTTGGTCTTAAATGTAGGTCGTCTTGCATGTAATAATGCTAAGTATTTTTTTTCCCAACTCTACATCTGTTTCGTTCAATGTGAATTACACGATATGCTTTGAAAACCCCTCTATTAATATAGTTAATGAGATTAAAATTAGAAAAAAAGAACTTTTCTTTAGATACGCGATTTAGTTATAATTTATCTTATTTTCAAGATTGAAGAGACCATAAAGTTTAAATACGTGCAGTGGATTTTTTGATAACTCACCAGAGGTAAAATTCTAGAGCATCTGTTTAGAAAGCACACATAGTCATAATGGAATTAACTTTATATATTTGCAAATTTTTTCATGTAAGTGTTTGATATATGGTTCGATCAAATTAAATTTAAATATTGCTGAGTTCAATTAGAATTATCTTTTTTTTTTTAAATAATTTATGTATCTATCAGATTCGAACCATTGAACGTTTCACCTTACTAAAAAAAAATTGAGTTTGCACCAAATCCAACCCATTTTGATATCTTGTTTGCGAGAAGTGTTCTTCAATATTTACTTGTAAGTTTTTTTTAAAATTTATTGATAAAGCGTTCAATCGTTATTGGACGAATTTTATTAATAAAATGGGAAAAAGCCATACAAACATAAGCGAATTTCATGAGCTTGAGTTAGTTAGCTTAGATGTAAAGAGATGGGGAAGACAAACCTATGACGAAGGTGGGAATCATTGAAGTTTGAAACTGAGCCTAAAATGAAGATAAAATGTAGGTCATTATTATCCACCACGTGGACAATGTTTAGTACTCTTTTATTCAATTATGTGTTAATTGAGTTTATCTATATTATCATGACTCATGAAGATTCCTGGACCAAACTGTTTTCTCTCTCTCATTTATCTGATGATTTCACTCCTAATGCATAACCTGATAGATCGTATCATTTTGTTGGGAGAACAAAACAAAATCTCATCCTTTACCCTCAAAACAACAATACTATCATTAAGTTAAGATATATTAGTATACATAGAGAGTTGCATATAGGGCAAAACTAATATATTGTTTGTTTGGATAAATAGATAACTTAATTTTTAAATTTAAAAAAATTTTAGATCAAAATTTAGTTTTAAATTTTTTTAAAATAAATAATCATATTTATAAAAAAAAAATTTAGATCAAACTATTATTTTAAATAAATTATTGAAAATAGTTTATAGAAGAGTAAAAAAATTTATACACTATTTAATTATTATTTTATTTATATTTTCTCTCTTTTTTATTCTCTCACTTTACTTCTCCCTACCGTGCGCCATGGGTTGCTTTGCCGTGAGTTGCTCTTTCTGTGGTTGCCGTCGCTGGACTAGCACAGAAGGGGAGGAGGAAGATTGCAATAGTTAGTTAGAATTTCTTTGAACCAATTTTTTCACGTTATACTTTTTTTGAGTAATTTTCTAATCACATATATTTTTTTAATAATAATTATTTAAATACTTATTTATTTAAAATTATTTTTTTATAATTTTTTTAAAAATTTATGCAAACATAAATTTATGGTATTTCACTTTAAAAAAAAATTATATAACTAAGGCAAATGAAGTTATATATATATAAATATATATGGGATTTCGTTCTTAATCATGAAAGAGTTGACAGCGTGATGAATTTATGTGACCCCACAACACGGGCTCATGATTTTGGAAAGATCAATATCAACGTTCAACAGTAACGGTGGAACGAGAAATTTAGGACTATAAAGATGAATTTTTTATAAATAGTAACAAATAAAATATTATTTTAATTTTAATATAAAAGTTAATATTTTTTTTAAAATAAACTAAAAAAATTAAAAAAATTAATTAATTTTAATTAATATAAGAGTTATTTAATTAATTTATATTAATTAAAAAATATATAATATAAATTTATTTTAAAAAATTAAATATAATCATAATTAATTAATTTATTTAATTTTTATAATTTAAATAAAAAATCAATTAAAAATATAATACCATAAATATAAGGGATAAGGTTACAGGCAATTGTGACTGATGGAAGTGACGGCCGCCTCTCTACCCGCCCTAGTTCCGCCCCAGATAATCAATATAGTAATATATGAAGTTATAATATTACTCTTATCGTATACTGGGAAATTTACCATGATATGTGTGCTATTTGGAAAAAATATTGAAATAGATGCATGCGCATATATGTGAGAGGAGAACGTTCTAGTTTTTCTTCATGGAAATGGAGACATAACATGAGATTTGAATCTAGTTTTTAATTTTAATCAGTTAATTGTTAACATGCTTGCAAAAATTATCTAAGAAAATGGGAGCAAGGTGAATTTCAAGAGTTGTTTAGAACAAGCTAAGCCAGGTTTTAGGAATATAATAAAAATTGTTTACACATTTACCTTCTCCTGAGATCCTCATAGAACATGAATCATATTCGGCACAGTAGACTAACTTTCGTCAAAATGTCTTAGGCGTTGAGGTTGTTTCAAATATGTTTGCTTTACGAAAATGTGAAAATTAAAGCATGAAAGTGGTAAAAAAGCAGACCAGAGCTGCACTCAAATCGGAGGCCATATTCGTCCAACAAGCCAAATTTTGTCGTTCTCTTAGGACCCCGGAGCCCACGTGGTGCGGGGCCCCACCGAAAACAGAAGACCATAGGCAAGACGCCGCGTATTTCACTTTACTAGACTACTACAACCTGCCAAGTGACACGTGGGTCCCACCCCCTCCATATCGGATTAGCCTAAACATCCAACGGTCCAGATTCCACAACGTTCCTTCTCAGTTTCGTCGCCACCATCGCACCCACACTCTCCTGGAAGCATCATCAAATTTCACCCACTGCTACTCCTCTAGAGCAGCCCCAACTTTCTTGAAAAATTTGCTCCACTAGTCTACTGCAAGCAACACTACTACAAAACAAATACTACTTTCAAGCTTAAGAAACCACGGCACTTTTATGTATTAAAAGTTTATCTATATATTCTAATTTTATTTCTTGATAACATTTAATTATGTTCCACTTAAATATTGTCAAAATTAAAATGCTCAATAAAATATTCTTATGTTAATTATTTACATTAACATGTCAGGTTTGGTGCGAAATGATTTTCTTAATTTAAATTTTCAATTTAAAAAGATTCTAACAACTGAACTTGCTTGAATTTAATTTTCTTAACTTAATTTTTTTCAATTTAACTAGTTTTGCACATATCTTTTATTACTTGATTTACAGCGTGAAATGCAAAACGTACTTCAAAGCAAAATCGAGGAATTAAAAATATATTTTAATTTATTTTAGAAATAGATGGATATTCGAGTATATCCAAATGGTTGGATTGGATGAAATTATTGGAGCGCCACTGACGTGGATCCTGGCTATCCGAGATGGGTTTCCCCCGAATTTTATAACTATTGTGCGTTTGCAAACGAGATTCCGCCACGTAAGCGCCAGAATTGATGTTCATGTGCGCGGTGATTAAGTTGTCCAAATTGGTCCTGAGTGGGGCCTACCTAACCCCATTCTGGTATATAAAAGCGAATTCACGCCCAACCCATTTTGCACACCGAGACCGAGCCTTTCTTTTCCCGTCCTTTTGATTTATCGGAGAGAGTAGAAAACAGAGAGAACTCCGCCCACGCACGTGATCAACGATGCGAGGCTCCGCCGTGGCCCCAAGAGTGACCAGAATTCTCGCTACCAGTCGCCGCCGGGAGGAGGAAGACCCGAGCGTCGGCGACGTTGAGTTCGAATTCCTCGACGATGGAGGGGTGTTGGCTAAAAGTAGCAGCAGCGACGAATGCTGCTCGAACGAAATTGAGTTGCTGGACGACAACGATGTTGAAGAGAGAGACAGTGATGCTTCCGTTGAAAAGAATAAAAGCTTCTGGGACAATCAACAGCAACTTTTGCAGGTGACCTTTAAGAACTCATCAATGTTCATTGATTTTAATCTGACTACTTATTTAGCAGATTCTTTTGTTTAGCATACATTAAATGCAGAATTAATTGTTTGATTACAACCAGTTTCCTTTCACACTAAACATTTCTGAAATGTCTTTTTTCAAAATATATGCTAACTTCCTTGTAACAAAAATTATTTTACAATCAAAATCTTTCATAACAATTCTATTCATCAATCTGATCAGTTAAATTTGTTCCCGTATATGATATCCTGATGAGATGACAGCTAGGTGTGAAGTTATTAATTGACAATGTTTTCGGGGAATCGTATCAGAATTTTTCTTTGTTTTCTATTTTAAGCCTAAAATCTTGGTCAGTTGGGATCACTGGATCTGTACAACTATGGACTTTAAAAAAGAGATCACGCGTATGTTGAAAAGAAAACAGACAATAGCAGTAATGAGTAGAATTTTAATTAATTTTGGTAAATATTTTTTTTAATCTCGAGGGCGTAATTAAATAATTAACGAGATCACATAATGCGAATTGCAGAGTGTAATATGCAGAACAAGTTCAATAGAGACGGGGGTGAGAAACGCAACGAAAGAAGCGCTGAAGGAGATACAGAACGCGGAAACAGTGTGCGGTTGTGGCTCCCAACAAGTGGCCCTAATTAGCTGCCGACGATGCTTCATGAGAGAAGTTTGTGGGTGCCTCCAGAGCCAGGGCTATAAATCTGCCCTCTGTAAAACTAAATGGAGAACCTCCAAGGATATTCCATCAGGTATATAATTTTCCTCATGATCCCTTTACACTGTTTATGTTTGGTATGTTGAAAAGTTTTTTTAAAGGAAAAGAAAAAAAAGTGAAATAGCGAAAGGACTCAAAGGAGTGCAATGAACAGGAATATACAAATTATAAAATATTATAACGCTTGTTTCTTGATATACTTAACGAAAGTGAAGGTAATATCTCTCTGAACAATATTTGTTAGGATATAAATGAAAAATGATTTGAAATAAATAAAATCTATATGGCCAAAATTATAGATATTAAGGGAGAAAAAACCAAAATATTTTTTGTGGCATATAATAGCTAGTTTTTCGTTTTTTTTGTTGGTATTTTTGGTTCTTAACGCATTACTATATATGGGTCCGGCATAACTCCGTCGCTGACGGAATATTCTCGAAGCTTGTGGTTAAAGGAAGCTAGGGAGGTTAAAATGGTTTTCTACTACACCAAAGGGAACCTTCCTGATTCATATATTCTCCATCACCATTTTCGAACCTATTGTTTTCCACAAAACCAAACATAATTTTGTCCCGTCTGTTTATTATGTTCATGTGATTTAAATTTAAATCCGGTTGTGCCTGGTAACTTTCTCGCTTTGGTCTCCCAAACACATAGTAACTTTTCTGGTCTTTGGTATCTAAACACCTGGAAGGTTGAACCTATATTTAGTTTAGGCTCTTTTGCCTTTCTTATCTAATTATAAAGTCATTTTCATGTCACTAAACTACTATTAGTACTTTAGCTGTCGAGTTAGACTAATATATTCATGGATAATGACCATTATGGTGTTAAAAATTATAACGTGTAGTCTATACAAGGTCCGCGTTGAAACTTTGTAACCTAAGATTAGATTCTTCTTTGTTAACATAGATTCCACTTTCAAGATATGAGGGGAAGCCACTAACCATGGTCGGATGAAGAGGTTTAAGTATAATAATAACACAATATATATATATGTCATTATCTTAGTTACTGATGAGTGATGAGACTAATTTTTTATGGTCATATGTATCATCAACAGAATAAAAAAATATATATGAAAGTTTCAGTATCTTTTGGACATGATTCTCACAACTAATGAGAATATTTATATATTTTAACTACATCCTTTATTATGTATTACAGGCGCTTTTTAATTTTTATATTTATAGGATAAGTTTGAAGAACTAGCTAGGTAACTGAAGTAAAAGTTAAAGCAGTTTCATTTATTATATGATAACAAGAAGTTCATGGATATGAGCGTTTACTAACGTTAAACCCGACCGTGATATCTGTAGGAGAACACGATTTTGTAGATGTGATAGACAACACGAGCCCAAAGAAAGGTGAAGTGAGGGTGATCGTAGAACTGAACTTCCGGGCTGAGTTTGAAATGGCGAGAGGAAGCGAGGACTACAACCGCCTGGTGGGGCGGCTGCCGGAGGTGTTTGTGGGGAAAGCAGAAAGACTAAGCAATGTGATAAAGATAATATGCATGGCAGCGAAGAAGTGCATGGAGCAGAAGAAAATGCACCTGGGGCCATGGAGAAAGCAAAGGTACATGCAAGCAAAGTGGCTGGGTCCATGTGAGAGGAACACTGTTAGTAATTGGCCAGGTTCCTTTAACATGTGGGATCATAATAATAATAATTCATCGGCTGATCAGAGGATGACGATGAAGACGAAACCAAAAGCGTCAATGTTAACAGTGGATTTGCTTGACAAGCTTCCAAGCATGCACTGTAAGGTTGTTGAGGTTGTGTAAGGGCATGGTGTGTGTGTGTAACTGATGATGATCTTTTCATTAATAATTAATATGCATTATGCGAGAGAAGTGAATTTGGGGTTTGTAAAATTTTTTCACCCTTGGTTGTGGGAGTATATCCGTATAGAATGGTGATACATAAGCGGGATGTAATGAAATAAGTGAAATAATTTTATGAATATAAATAATGTATTTCTTTATTTAAAAGAAAAATATATTTTCATCCACTCCACAGTCCTCATACGCACACATCAATTCATTTGGCGTGTAGAACAAAAAAAAAACAAGAAATCTTACATTGCATGACATAGTACCTAATATTTAGATGCCCATGTTCTGTCTGACATGAAAAGTAAATTACAAGTATGAAGAAATAAACAAGGTTAATAGAAATTGGAACTGGTAATCTTACAATATAAGTTAGTCAAACTCCGTTAATTAAGTACGGGGGAGTATTATTTTTAGGGTAAAGGTGTATCCAGCACCCCAAATTAATTTTAGAGGAATAATTAACACCCTAAAATATTTAAAGGTGCAATTAGCACCCTGAACTAATTTTGGAGGTGCAACCAGCATCCTGAACTAATTTTGGAGGTACAACTAGTACCCTAAAATATTTAAAGGTGTAATTAACACCCTAAACTAATTTTGGAGGTGCAATCAGCACCCTAAAAAAATTTAGTATAATTTATTAAAATAATATTATACATATGGCTTTTAAACAATAATGTATCCAAAAAAAAATTTATGTGATATGTATCAAATGAAAGTAAGTATTTTTGTTAGTGAAAGGGTAAAATTGCACTAATTTAAATATTTGAGGATGCTGATTGCACCTCCAAAATTAGTTTAGGGTGTTAATTGTACTTTTAAATACTTTAGGGTGCTTGTTGCACCTCCAAAATTAGTTTATGGTACTAATTGTACCTTTAAATATTTAGGGTGTTAATTGCTCCTCCAAAATTAGTTTGGGGTACTGGATACACTTTTACTCTTATTTTTATCTTGATTAATATATCAATATGTTAGTCAAGGTTAACTTCGTCTTCTTTTGGACTTAATCTGTATATCCATATATAAAATATATATACTAAAAGAATCATACTATTGCGGTTCATCCCAAATTTAAAATAAATCACAGGTGTGTAAGGGATTTCATCAGAAATCACAGTCAAAATCCCGAATGAGCCTGATGGTTTTTTTTTTTGGTTATAAAAAGTAAAGGGGTTTAACTTACCACAATCTAAAGATAGGGCGAAATCTCTCTTCCTCCTAAACGACACCAATATCGGACAAGGCGAGTTGTCTATTATTCTTAGACATAAACCTAAGCATCCAGAAGTTATGATGCCCAGCGTGATTAAAACTACAACAAAGTGGTATTTTTTAGGGATCGAATATACTCCGAATAATTATATATCTTATTCCTTTATCAGTTAAATTTACGGATAATGGGTAGCTTGATGGATGTTTTTTTTATTGCCCACCCGGTTCACCGGAGCTTTGCCCCGACTACATCCGGATCCGACCCGCGTCGCGCACCTGGCTATGGTGGGTGAGTCTCCCAACGGGGATTTTATGTGTACGCCAAGGCTCGAACTCGAGACCTCGTTTAAGCGATACTGAGTCGCTTACCACTCGGACTAACCCCATTGATAGCCTGATGGATGTTGAACTTCATGTTTGTTGTTTTTTTTTAAAAAAAAAACATAGCAATCGGCCCGATGAACTTCGGGCCCTGCTAGACAGACACGGATATTGCCTTTTATTGGGCTGAGACGTGGATGTCCCTTTGGGCCTTACTAATTGTTGGGTCTAGTGGTAAGAATTAAGTTTGTATAAAAAAAAAAAAGTAAAGGTGCATCCAGTACCCCAAACTAATTTTGGAGGAGCAATTAACACCCTAAAGTATTTAAAGGTGCAATTAGCACCCTGAACTAATTTTGGAGGTGCAACCAGCACCCTGAACTAATTTTGGAGGTGCAACTAGCACCCTAAAATATTTAAAGGTGCAATTAACACCCTAAATTAATTTTGGAGGTGCAATCAGCACCCTAAAAAAATTTAGTGTAATTTATTAAAATAATATTATACATATGGCTTTTAAATAATAATGTATCCAAAAAAAAATTTATGTGATATGTATCAAATGAAAGTAAGTATTTTTGTTAGTGAAAGGGTAAAATTGCACCAATTTAAATATTTGAGGGTGTTGATTGCACCTTCAAAATTAGTTTAGGGTGTTAATTGCACTTTTAAATACTTTAGGGTGCTGGTTGCACCTCTAAAATTAGTTCAGGGTGCTAATTGCACCTTTAAATATTTTAGGGTGTTAATTGCTCCTCTAAAATTAGTTTGGGGTGCTGGATGCACCTTTACCTAAAAAAAAATTCACCATGACAAATATCTATATTTAATATTTAATAGTGCATTAAATAAAATTGGCTTGATAAGAGGGTACCTACCCCCCAAAAAAAATAATGTTATGGCCTTGCCCGTTTTTAAGACATAAAAGAGAATAATTTTGATTTAGTGAATAAATCATGATAAACACCATTCATATATAAAACTAACGATCACATTCCTGTTCTTTTTATAAAGTCCCCTTAACTACTATTTTAAATTTAAGAAAATATTTAAAATTAATTAAATGTTAAAATTCTTTACAACATTATCAAATTATTTTTAAGCAAACGAAAGTCATTATTTAAGTTAAAAATAAAAAAGTAAAGGTATTATTGAAAAATATGTCATTGATGTTTTATTTAAATTTTGTAAAATATTTTATATTAAGAATGAAGCTTATAAATAGGACTCAAGAAATATTTTTCTTTTATTCTTTTGGTGTAAAGCCCAGAAACATATGTATTTTTTGACTTATAATTATTTATTTTTGTTACAAAAAAATTTAGGTAATTCGGCATCAGTCTTTTACTAAAGTCAGAGCACAGTTCCACAACTCAGAGATTATTAACAAGAAATTTACGAGATCATCTACTAAAAGAGTCTTTACTATAATAACAAAAATCGAATTCACATCTTTATAAAATATAAATTTATTTTTTATTATATATATTAACTCTCGTTAACTTTTGACTTATTATTACGTTGGAATGCATCAAGTGAAGCCGGCATTCTCTCGTTCTATGTTGTGTTTTTTGGCTGGGTTTGGTTCAGTCAACAGAGAACATGTTGGGTCAAATAACATTAATTACAAGTTTCTAATGGGCCCAGCATTAATGGCCTCATCATTGGATGTTATATAAAAATCCCACAGACCTTGACTTTGGTTGTCTCTGACAATTGTGTTTGTCTTATGAGTTCCACACATTCAAACATAGGCCCATCTTAATTCTTGTCGGGCCAAGGCCCATCTATACCACTACTCACAAAACACTCACACATGATTGTTCCTCTTTTGCCTGGAGGCTCATTAGATTATATACAAGGTGTACCTCTATGTTTAAAGAATATTATAAATAAAGTTATTTAAAAATCTCTTATTAATAAAATTTTTATATTGATAACAAAATTTAAATATATAATTTTATAGATTATAAATTAATTTTTTATAAAATGGTTGCTTAGATGACAATGACGGTATAGGGTACCCTTAAAGGTCAAAAGCCATAGTCATCCTAATGTAGCTGAAAAAATGTTTATTAATAAGAGTGACTGCATTTTCCTAACTTTCGGATCTAGAGTAACTGAATTTTTAATGGAGGTTAATCTAAAAATAAAACATTAATTTAAAAAACAAACATTCTGTCTAGCGAGAATCGGATCAAATTCAAAGGCATGAATCCTTATCAATAGCTAAAATATTTAATTGTAACCTTGTTTTTTACAAACTTCAGTTATTGTTGATGACAGGGGTTGCGGAGGATCGAAGTTATTGACCAGTGTTATGCAAGCATCAATATAATAATTTCATCAACTATTTATTCAAAGTATCATTTTGACCACAAAATATTTTTCAAAACGAAATCAATTACAACTCCTAATAGTTATCTGATGTGGGTAATCTGTTAGTAAAAATAAAAAGAATCGTGCTAAACTTTATTTATCAGAAAATTCTTATACGCAATTATCATTATTATAATTCATTTAAATTTAAACTTACTCACAATTACAATTATACCCCTCATCCATCATTTGTTAAACAGAGAAGAGGACGGTGATTAACTATGAAGTTTTTAAAACTTTGTCCAGTGAATAATGGGTTGTCGGTCTAATATTTAATATCAATAGATAATAGCATACGTAATTTGAAACTTGAACATAAAATTTATTTTTTTTCAATTATTGGACAAATTTAAATATAATATTTAATAATAAAAATATTAAAATCCATACTGATATTAAATTAATCTATTATTATAGAAGCTTCTGTTATATATTCTGACCATATATTTCTTTTGGATCTATAAGTATATTATTGGTATAAATCCTCTGGGAACAAATCCAGAATTTCCTGAAGCTAACCTTATCATACCAACCGTATGGTATCCGTGCGAACCGTACCGAAATTCCAACGTATCTGCGGTTTGCTTTTGCAAAGTCCCTTCGCTTCTCTGCCTCATTCTCTCCTATAGCGACACTTGGATTCCTCCACTCCCAACTTTCTTTTCCCTCAAAGTTTCGATCTTTGATCGCCATAAAACAAACACCCACACAAATTTGAATTGAAAATTCAAAGCAAAGAAAATTCTGTTGCTCTCCGTTTTTTCTGACTTTGTCCTCTGGTGGTCCCCGCCACCTAGCGCCACCCCCCTTCTACTCTATATCCTCAAACCCTCCACGGTACTGCAACCTCAAGTACGTTTTCCCTACCCTAACCCTTTATCGCTCCCAAAGGCAAAAAAAAGGTGGGCCCTTTCGATCTCTCATCATCATCATCGTCATCTTTGTCTTGGGAGAGATAATTAGGCGGGTTCATTCATGGAATTGGAAAAAAAAATCTACGGTCCCTGTTTTCCTCCGTATGCCATACGTATGATCTTGGTTTGAATCTTATTACTAACAACGGACAAACAAACAGTGATGTCTTTCTCTCGTCGTCGTGGAGAATGGGATTAGGTGTGGGATTTTTCTCGTCTTCTCTCTTTCTCAAGCGTGGCGAATTGTCTTCCCATGTGAGAGAAACCTTCCGATAACCCATTGGACCGGTAAGCTTCTTTGTGTTTTACTCTCCGGGATGATGTAGTTAGTTTTGTTTTGTGTATCTCGGGTCTGAGTAATTTATTATTAATTTCAGTGGGTTTTATGATTTTTTTCAATGCCAATAATGATAACATTTTTTAAACCCGAAAAAGAAAAATTCTTCCTCCTTCCCTTCTTCACCTGTAGCTCAGCGGAACGTAATCAATTAATCATGAGTGTTTGTGTTTCTTCGCTATTGAGTTGTTTTGTATTATTTAATTCGTAGGATTATTTGATTATTAACATTTGTTTATTCGGTATATACGTGGGATTTGCCAGGCCTTTACGGAAGGTGGTATTTGACTTTTTCGTTCATAGGGATTTGCTGTTGAGGTTACGGAAGGTCAGGTTCTGAACAGTGAACACACATCGCTCTGTTCTATTGTGTTTCTGAATGTGAATGGGCTTTGATGAGCTTCGTAGGTTTCCGTCTCCGAATGGAACTGTACTTATCTTCTTCTGAAATTTGCTCATCCTTGTTTGGTCTTCATTGGTTCGAATGGATTTTTCATTTCTTTGAGGGGAAAATTTGAAAAAGCTTTTCGTTGTTTGTTTATCTTTAATTGCTGTTTTGTTGGGGAGCTTTGTAATTTGTGTAAATATTATTCAAGGAGGGGCGTGTTTGGTTGTTTTTGAGCCTTCTTCTTGGAGATTCATACGCATCGGTATTTTAGGGCTTTGAAGGAATCACAAAGATAAAATGGAAGAAGATTCCACTTCATGGATAAGAAGGACGAAATTCTCTCACACTGTGTGCCACCGATTGGACTCTTCGAGATTGGCCTCGATTCCTCTCCGCATTGAGTCCGAAGTCGGTTCAGGTCTCAAATCGAGGCCTACTGTTTCGTTCAATCTGAACCATATAGCTGATGCTCCAAAGATGCATCAAAATCCTAATGTGAAAAAGCCGAGATCTGTCTCCCCTTTGCCGGAAACATCCCTCTCTGACACTTTCCGCGAAGCTAAGCATGAACGAAAGAGGTTCTCAACTCCAGGTCCTCGGAGGAAAGAACATCATGAGAAGAGGATCATGGGGAAGGTGTCGAATAAGGACTCTCGAGATGTCAAAACACCGAATTTGAAATCGCCATCGCGAAGTCCGATCTTGTCGAGTTCGAAATCGAGCGATAGCCTGAAGGGTCGGAAGGAATCGGCGTGGACCAAGTATTTTGACCATGGAGGAGGAAGGGTTACTGCCTTGGAAACTGCAGAAGAATGGACAGTTGATCTTTCTAAGCTCTTTCTTGGGCTTAGGTTTGCTCATGGAGCTCATAGCCGACTCTATCGCGGTAACTATAAGGATGAACCTGTTGCCGTGAAACTTATTAGGATACCAGATGATGACGAAAGTGGAACCATGGCTGGTCGATTAGAGAAACAATTCATTAGAGAAGTCACTCTTTTATCTCGTCTCCACCATGAAAATGTTATAAAGGTGCTCCAATTCTTTCCCTGTCCCTATCTTTTGTGTTTTGTTACGGTAAAATTGCTCTTCGCGTAAAGGATCTGTCGCATCTCGTTCATTTACAAAGTCAGCAAACCCTTTGTTTTTTTCACTTGACAAAATTTAGTTAAAGTTTCTTACTTGCAAGCAGTTTTTTCTCTCGATAAAAACATGGAGAAACTAGTTCTAAGTTTCTGATCGTTTTTATTATAGAACTAGGTAGGAGATTACCTAAGAACCGGCTGAGTCTTGTCTTATTACCAATTTTGGGTTTGACTCATTTGTTAGTTGTGTCAAAGAAATCAGCTGTAGTACTAAGAAAGTAGATGTATAGTTTATGCATCCTTCATATGCCCTATTGTAATTACTTGCAGTAATAAGAGGACTTTTACTTTGATATCATGTCGTATCTAATACATTTGACCTTGTTTCTTGCAGTTTGTAGCAGCTTGCAGAAAACCCCCTGTTTATTGTGTAATCACAGAATTTCTGTCCGAAGGTTCCTTAAGGGCATATTTGCACAAGTTAGAGCACAAAGCTGTTCCTCTTGAAAAACTGATAGCTTTTGCTCTAGAAATTGCTCGTGGAATGAAATATATACACTCTCAAGGTATCATACATCGGGACCTTAAACCCGAGAATGTCCTTATCAGTGAAGATTCTCATCTCAAAATTGCTGATTTTGGCATTGCTTGTGAGGAGGCATACCGTGATGTATTCACTGATGACCCTGGTACATACCGTTGGATGGCCCCCGAGATGATAAAACGTAAATCCTATGGGAGAAAGGTTGACGTGTACAGTTTCGGGCTCATCCTATGGGAAATGGTGACCGGGACGATACCATATGAGGATATGACTCCCATCCAGGCTGCTTATGCTGTGGTAAATAAGGTATGCTTCTTGGCAACCAGGTCTTGTTGGTTTGCATTCTGAAAAAGTCATGGCCTTTCTTAATGTTCAGACATAAGTGTACGTTTATTAGCATAGGATTCCTCTTGAACAACAAGAAAAATTACTTAGCCCCTCCCCCTCCCTCAATCCACCTGTTTTACTTTCGTTATGTGTTCCTGTCTTTTGATGTGCCTAGCAATATCTGAACATTTTGAGCCTATTCTTCAATTTCTTACTGTGTATTATATAAAAGTGGGCATTATATTGTAATGTACTGTAACTGCCGTTGGCCTAGGCTTTTAGCCGTGTTCTCCACTTGTGGAAGGTATCAACCGTAAGTTGAGAAATACAGAAATGACTTGCTGATACAATTAGGATTCTTCTAATACTACTGTAAATGATTATATCTGCTTGAGTAACTCAACATTTTAGTCAACAAATTGCTAAGAATAAAGAGAATTCAAATTTTGGGGTCCATGAGCTTCTGGAACGGAGGGAAAAGTTTTTAATATGTAGTTGGTAAACTATCTAGCTTATAAAATGCTTTACAAAAGCATTTCTAATGTTTTTGTGATTTGTCTTCTCCTACTTTTTTCAGAATTCAAGACCTGTTATTCCTTCAACCTGCCCATCTGCTATGCGAGCTTTAATTGACCAATGTTGGTCCTCGCATCCAGAGAAGAGGCCCGAGTTCTGGCAGATTGTCAAGATAATAGAACAATTTGAGTCGTCGCTTTCCCTTGATGGAACTCTGAAACTCCCGCAAAACTTTTGTTGCCAAGACCACAAGAAAGGACTTCTTCATTGGATTCAAAAGCTTGGTCCCGTGCATCAAAATAACGGCCCCGTGCCTAAACCGAAATTCACTTAAATCTTCATAGTGGCTTGGCTTTTGTAGTACACCAGGTCTTTTGTAATTAACAATGAAAGGTTTGTTTTTTGAGCTTTTTCTGATGCTAGTCCTCTGTATAACATTCATATGAAAGTAAATTGATTGTAGGACTGTGCATTGAGGTGAACCCAACTTCTATTTATGCTGTGCGTTCACCAATTAAAATTATCGTATGGCACCTTGGATTTATGGGTGATTTTTTTTTTTGCCGGGGGCAACAGCTGTATGTGTAATTGTAGCTTAAACAAAAAACTTACATCTCCCCTGCTCATACACAGGTCAAAAGCCAAAATTCTGGTATTACTTCCCAAACAATGATATCATTGTTAGAAGTTAAACTTTTGCAGTGCTTCTTTTTATTTCTTGCTATATGAAGTGAATTTTTATTTTAGCTTCTCTAATTTCAAAGTTCCTGTTCTTCAAGTTATTTTATTGCTTCTGATGAAAAAATTGTTACTTTTGACAGATGGTGTTCTGAACTCTGTATGCCCCTAGTGTGAAAGAGCTAGTTCTAAACTTCTCATTTTGCTTTCTTTTATGTTACCATGTTTGGTTTAAGTATAGTCATATTTGGATGTTATCCTCAAATAATTATATGCTTGCTTTGTTATTGATCTTTGTTCAACCACTATTACTTGATGTGTTCTACTGTTAATATTAACCAAAAAGTGTATGTACATTGAATCTAATTCATGTATTGTGTGTAGTGAAGAAGTGTATTTAGGTGAGATGATGAGGGCGAACTTTTTTGTGATGGGAATGTGATTCCGTAAGGGAAGGCCAAAATATCAGAGCATTTATTTATGACTGGGGGTTTGTTGAGGATATGTAATCAAATTAAATGAAGTGGTTGGAACAATTAAAGTCTCTTACTCTTCTGGTCCCTCCTCTAATGTTGTTTCCTACGACTTTTTGTTGCCCTCTCCATGTGTTTGTGTTACTATTTAGTTTCATTTTCATACTGCTTGATTGCCATCATGTTATGTTCAGCATGGTTTTGGCAATAATTGATTTTTTTTCTTCAAAAACTATTTTAAAATCGAAGCAATTTTTTTTTTTTACTTTTACCTTTTGGCTTTTCTTTACATATGAATTTTCTGAAATTGACTTCACCATTATCATGTAATTTTTTTTTTTGTCAAACTCACTTTTATCCCAACTAGGGTTTTTCCCCCTGAACATTACCTGAATTTCATTCACAACAACAAATACAACCAAGAGAAACCTAACTTCCCCATCTCTATCTTCTCTGTACGTATCGTATACCTAAAAAGAACCTGCCAATTCCTAAGCATAAAAACTTTAGTTTTTAAAGGTCAATTAAGATAAAAGTTAGTTTTGCTACCATTAATCTCAACAAGCCCATAATTTAGGTGTCAACGCCATGCATGCATGCATGCATGCTGCTTCAGTTAAAAGCAATATGAGCATCAGTGCAATGAATCTATATACAAGATGTGCTTGTTGCACGTGACTGCAAACAGAGTTAGGTTTAGAAATAAAGTAGCACGCTGTTTCTCTAGAGAGAGAATGGCAAACTTGAAGAGGGTGTGCTTGACAGAGAAGTTAGAGAGGGGTCATTTCTGGTTAAGTTGGAGCAACGTGGGATGCTTGTTTTGTTTGGTTTGAACTTTATTAAATGCATGAGGTCCTAAGCCTGGTGGTTGGGGCTCCAAATAGAACTTCTTTGTTAATGCGATTCCATGTTTTCAAATCGTTAAACTTTCTGTCGGTCAGATTAACGGCCTTTCTCCACCAATATCCCGTTCTCTACAAATAAAATAATAATAATAAAGTTCATAAGAGGGTTGGATTTGTGATGGGGGGGCTTTTTATGTTTTGATATTTGTAAGGCAATGCCACTTGGTTCCAATTTTGGGCTCTACAGTAATGGGCCTTGCGTCTAGATTGAGACCTTTGGATTAAAAATTCAGTTAAGGTTTTATTGTGGTTCTAGTCAAGACGTTTTGGGAGGCATCTTAACTCTTAGGTGTCTAGGTTTATACCTGAGGTTAATAGAAAGCTCTCCCTACCCGACATTAGTATTGCCTAGAAAGAAGAAAGATTTTACCCTGACTTTAGATCGTGGATGAGCCTAATCCTTTTCTAAAAAAAATTTTATTAAAAAAAAAAAATCAGCTAACGTAAGGCCCTGGTTTGAAGCCGTATCAATGCAACTGCTAAAATGTCGTTACTATTTGCCAAAGTTTCATTCTCTAATCTTCTTCCATCTTATATTTTATCTTTTCATCCCCAAACTTGCTGGGATTCCATTCACCATGCAATTTGGAGATATGGTAACATATATACCTCAAGCTCATGGCTTTGTGGGGCTAAGCTCCAAAGCTACTTTATAAAATTGAAATTACGCACGCCCCACAAAAAAGAAAAAGAAAAATCAGTGTGAACACAAGCTAATTTAGTTGGGATGGGTTCAGGTCTTCAAAAAACTTACATAGATTCTATAAAAAAAAAACAGAGAGAGAATACGAATATAAAATCTCATATGAGAAAATTGAAAGTTAATTTTATTTATTTATTTTTGAGAAAACTAATATGTAGGTCCTTATAATTTCACTTAGTTTTGATTCAGGTCTTTAATTTTTTTTTCTTTTTTATTGGGTTCTTTAGTTTCTGCGGTTAGATCCGTTAATCCCTGCTTATTAACAATTCTGATAAAAAGTGCTGATGTGTCAAGAACTTAGGTTGTTTTGCCAACTTGGATTTTGACTATGATTAAAATGTCACATAGGAAAAAAACTGAAAAACAAATTGGAAGCCCTTGCCCTCGCATCCCCTTCATCCACGCTGCTGCTCCATTTTCATCTTCTCCCTCTTCAACTCATGGATAGGGATGGAAATATCCCGGCTTGCTAAGGCCTTTTAGCTTGCCCTGTATTTGATTTAGTTTGACTTAATCTGTTATAAAAAATATACAGACTAAAATTTATATAAAAATCTATTTTTTTTTTTATAAAACTAAATTTAAACTTGTTAAAAAGTTTGTTAGACTTGTTAAGCGACTTGTACATATTATTTAAAATATATTTAATATGAAAATATAATAGATAAGTGTCGAATCTACTACCTATTAAACATAATACAACAATCAAATTATAAGACTAACACATATTATTATAAATTTTATTTTTTATTTTTTATAATAATAATTAGATAATAAATTTTGATAAAATAAACTATTCTAACCGGTCTCAGACCAAATTAAATATATTTATAAACTAAATTTAAACTAAAAAAATTAGCGTAGAGCCATAACTAGATTGTCAATTAACAAGCTTTAGTATGTTAAGACCTGGCTTTTCAATCCCTACTCACGGATTCCACAATCTCACCCTCTTGATAAAAGGAAAAATTCTAATACTTAAAAGCAAATTTTTTTTTATTATAAACCCAATCCATAATCTATTCATACAAAGGATTTTAGAAAGAAAAAGCAACCAGAAGGGATTGTACTAATAGAACTATCGCTAAAGAACAAGATCAGGAACAAGAGGTAGAAGAAGATGATCATGGTGATGATGGGTACGGTCGAGGAAATCATCACCGGAAAAAATCTGAGCCTGTTCAAGAAATTCCTCTACTTCGTGGCAAGTCTTCGGCTTCCGAGAAGAACTTAATATCAGAAGATGAACTGGCTCGAATCGGAGTTGGAGGAGAACGTTTCTCGAAAAACAGCCCCTCCTCCTCCGGTGACAACGACGACGCCTGTTTCACCGCCATTACCGCCGCCGCCGCTTATATCTCTGCTGCTTCAAAAGCGAAAACGTCGGATCGCCCCGCCGCCTCCTCATGTTGCTGCTTCTTCTTCTTCTTCTGCTTCACCACCATCGCCGCCACCGCCCTTTGCTTACTTTTCTGCTGTTAACAAAACGAAAAGCACTGAACCACCACCTTCTCCGTCAATTCCAGATAAAAAGGTCCCGACCCGCCTCCCCTACCTCCACCTGTGCCGGCTAAGAAGAGTCCAGCGTCACCACCACCTGCTCCGCCCATGGCCGGAAGACTAACACAAAGAGGGTGTGATTATGGAATCCGCGAGTTGCAGAGGGAGAAGATGAAAATGGAGTCGCGGCCTGGGTTTCGGGGATGCGAGAGTGAGGGTTTCCAACGTGTCTTCAGTTTTTTTTCCTATGGGAAACCTTTACGCATTGTTTGGCATGGGGTATTTGGGGGAAGGTAGGAGAAGGGGAGGGATTTTGCTGCCCTCCCCTTGTTTGGCTTGTTAAAATATTTAGGAGGGGAGGGAAAATTTTTTCCCTCCCCCCTCCAACTTTACTTCCCCTCCAAAATTGGGGGAATTTGGAGGGGAAGTGTGATATAATTATTATATAATATTCATATACCTATAATTTTTTTAATATCCTAATATTACTCTTATATTATATTTTATTAAAATATTATGTAAAATAATATAAGGTAAATTTGTCTATATAAAAGTATTTTCCCTCCCTTTCCTTCTTGAATCAAACAAGGTAATATGAAAATCCCTCCCCTCCTCTCCCTTAATGTTAATCCAAACAAGGTAATAATAAAATCCCTCTTTTTTCCTTCCTTTCCTTTCCTTTCCTTTCCCTCTATTAAAATCCCTCCCCTCCGTTGAGCCAAACATACCCTTAATCGCAATTGAACTTCAAGTTGGCAAAATAATTTGAGTTTTCCCTTTATTTTTTTTATTTAATAAAGGTATCCTATACAGTACGTTTAGAGCCGGTTTGTTTTCTAACAAAAATTAAGATTTTAAAAGAATTTTTTACCTAAATTTTAATTTAATTTTTTAAAAAATAAATAGTTATATTTATCTAAAAAAGTTTTTAAATCAAACCATGATTTCAGATAAACTGGTCAGAGTAATTTTTGAAACAGTAAAAGAACTTATGAACTACTTAATTATTATTTTATCCTTACTTTTTCTTACACCCTCTCATCTCTTCTCTATTTTTTTCACTATCTCCTCTATCTTTTTCACCCTCTCTCTTCTCTCTTCTATTTTCTTCACCCTCTCTCATCTCTCCTTTTTATCATCTCTCATCTCTTATACATACCCTTTTTTAGTAATTTTTCAATTACAAAACCCCTTTTAGTAATAACTATCTAAATACTCATTTATCCAAAACTATTTTTTTCCATAAACTCTTCTCTAAAAGTCCTTTTTCATAAGCTGTCCAAAAGTCTATTTTTTTATAAACCCTTTTTTAAAATCTTATCCAAACACACACTTAGTTGAATGGGAGAATTTTTTATAAAAATAGAAATTAGAAGTGAAAGTGAAATTGGATTGAAAATTGGTTTTAAAAAATTGTTTAGTAAGATAAAAATGAGTATATAATTTGTGTATATTTCTTTATAACTTTAGGTAAAATGGTCTAAAATAATTTTTTATAACTTATGAAGGGTTAAAGTTGTCTAAGAATCTTAAAATTAGGGTAAAATTGTCTAAAAAATTTTATTTCTACTTCTATCATCTTAATTTCTAATTTTTTTAATAGAATTAAAATGACCTAAAATATTAGGAGTAGAAATGACTTCGTAGGTTTCTACTTTTACTTCCTAACTTCTACTTCTCACTCACCAAACATATTTAGAGAGTTTTCACACCTCTCAACAAACATGAGATTTAAAGTATGTATTATCCTTCATATGAGGATGCTATTATTTATCATCTCAATAAATAATTTATTAATAAATTAATTTTATTTATTAAAAAAAGATATATAAAAAAAAGATAACAATTGAATGCATGTATACCTTATTATGATCATAAATGGACTCCTATAACTAGGGCAATTCAATGGATAATCATCATCAATATATATTATAAAAATAAAAAAGTAACTTTCTTTTTACTTTTTCTTAATTACAATAAATTTTAGATGGCATTTGATAGATGGAATTCGATTTAGATTTGAGATTTAAAGGACTTGTCCACATGTTGGAATAGGATTAAAAGAGAAGACTGGTTGAGATTTGAAATAATTACGGTGGATTAAGTATTTAAAACTCTAAACCCTAAACAAAAATATAAATCCCACTAATCCAAACATAATGATGTGATAGTGAATTCTATTTTTGTGATAATTATAATATATTAGTTTGATTATGATGGGTATGTTTGTTTGCCATTTTAATTTGCCGTTCATAAGTTAAGTCATGTGGCATAAAATTAAAGGCAAAACGTGTGTGATGTGAACGATGTCGTCATGCTTGATGACATAATTAACATTGGTGGGCTTACATACGTGGGAATTCATAGTTCCTCAACTACAGAATTCGCGAAAAATATTTATTTATTCTACAGCTGTCATATCATATCATATGAATTATGTCAAATTTTAATATAGTATTTTAACATATTTTAATTATAATTAGTTAATAATTTATTTTAAATAATTTATATTTTATTTTAAAAAAAATAAAATTAATTATAATTTTTTTAGATAAATATCAATTGAATTATTATATTTTAATTAAATAAAATTCAGATAACTTGTCACTCTTATAACATGTAAGTATTTCTCATCATTCTTAGAGTATCTTTTAAAAAAACTATTGGGAGTATAAAAAATTCTATTTGTTATTGTCTATTATTGCTTTCTATCTATTATTAATTTATACTATTAAAAATATTAATAATTAATATTAATTTTTAACAATTGTTTTTAAAAAACTTTTAGATGTCCGCGTCATATATGTGAGAACTTTTAATATAAAATTAGACTTTAATAAGTTTCTAAAATATTGATATAAATTATCAACTATACTATTAAAATTTTATAATATTTAATTTAATAAAAAATAAATATAGATAGACTTAATTTAATATTTTTAATTTATTTATTTATAAATCATAATTAATAATTATAATAAATAATTTTATTTTGATATTAAAAAGATTTTAAACTTTATTATAAGGCTTAAAGTTTTTTAAAGATTAAATTTTAAATTTATAAATTTTTAATAGTCATAAATAATTAATTATAATATATTTTTTAACTCCCGCGACTAGAGAAACCCCTAGTTAAGTAAAAAGTGTCAACGTGTTTTGATGTGTTGCCATTTTGTCTCATCCTTTGTCGCTTGTGCGTGTATAATACTTGAGAGAAAAACCATTATATAATGGCTTCTAAAAATATATGCTTCATCTAGTTTAAAATATAAAGTATAAATAAAATGAGAAAAAAGTAACTTTAGTTAATTTTATCTTGTTTATGTGCAGAATAAGGATTTGTACGGTAGTTTGTGGTCCCAACAAGGAGGACCATTCAATTAATGTGATCGTATGAAACCTTTGAAAACGCTCTGTTTATTATATATTTGTGGAAACCAACGCGTGTTTACGTTTCACACAACTAATGGCCTTTAATTTCATACCAAATTAATTAAACATCACATTAGCATTTATTCGATCTCAACTAAAAAACGTCGCCTATATATAAACATATTTAGATAGGATTTTAAAAAATAGTTTATAAAAAAAAGTTTATAGACAGCTTATAAAAAAGGGCTTTTAGAGAAGAATTTATGGGAAAAAAATGGTTTTGAATAAATAAGTGTTTGGATAGTTATTTTTAGAATGACTTTTTATATTGGTAAATTACCAAAAAGTGTATGATTTGATTAAAAGTAAAAGAGATGAAAGAGGTAGAGAAAAGAGAAGAGAGAGAAGAGAGGGTAGAGAGGAGAGAGGAGAAAGAGTGTAAGAAAAAATAGGAGGGAGGGTGTAAGAAAAAGTAGGGGTAAGATAGTAATTGGATAGTCCATAAGCTCTTTTACTGTTCAAAAAGCTAGTTTTAATAGCTTATTCAAAACCATGGTTCTAAACCATAGTTTTGCCCAAAAGTACTTATGGACAAATATGACTGTTTGTTTTAAAATTTTTCCAAACCAAAATTTTGGCCAAAAATCCTTTTAAAACCATAGTTTAGTATCTTACCAAACAGGCCCTATATCACTATATAAATTACTTATACCCTATTCTTATATATATATAGTATTATTTTATTAAAACTTCATATATCGAGCGTTATTATATTAAAAATTAGATTTATCGATCACAATATATATATATATATATATATATATATATATATATATGCATGCATACTTAGAATCAAACCCTCCACTTGTAAAGTGAAATGGGATTAACAGAGTATATGTCCATTGTTACCTAGATTAGTTACCGTAGATCATAAATTAGGAGCCCATCTTAACCTATTTCTTTAAATTTATGTATAAAAAAAGATTGACAATTAAATTTATTATAAACTTATTTTTATAAATGTATGTAATTATTTAATATTAAAATTTTATTTAATTATTATGTTAGATCAATTTGTAGAACATGATTTTTGAGAGAGAGAGAGTCGCATCAGAACCTAATGAAACTGATACAATATAATCTCCTTTCGTTCATTTTATGAATATAACTATCTTCCTATTGAAGATAATACCGGTCAAAATATGTACTTACATGTCTTTTGTATTGAGACTCAATTACCCCCTTTATCATTGGTTCTTGCTTTCTTTAAAGCCACAAATCCGTGCCCGTGATTTCTTCCAATTACCCACTCGCTTAATTACACTCTCTCTCTCTCTCTCAAGCTTCTTTACATACAAAACAGCATTATTAATCTTGAGCTCTTGTAATGCCCTACATTCTCCAGATCATGGACAACATTCCAGCTTCTTCATCCACAGGCGACAGAAAATTCATAGAGAGGAACAGAAGAAGCCAGATGAGAACTCTTTGCTCTCAGCTCAGCTCACTCGTCCCTCGTCAATCCTCGAAGGTAAACTTCTTCCTTCATTAATTAGCTCCTCACCAATTATTGATTGTTATGCGTTTAAATCTGGTGGTGCTTGCAGGGGGTGATTTCGCTTTCAGATCAGCTGGGTGAAGCCGCCAACTACATAAAGAAGCTTCAGATAAAGTTGGAGAAGATGAAGGAGAAGAAGCTCTGCCTAATGGGAATCAACAACAACGAGCCTAACATCACTGAGAGTCTAGGTTATAACGATAATAATAATAATAATAGAGAAATGATTATGGGTTCGAAATCGCCCAAAGTTGAGATTCACCAAATGGGTTCAACATTAGAGGTTTCTGTGATTACTGGGTTGGATTGCCAGTTCATTTTCAACGAGTTAATTCGCATCCTTCATGAAGAACAAGCCGATGTTGTAAATGCGAGTTATTCAGTTGTTCAAGATACTGTTTTACACACCATTCACTGTCAGGTGAGAGCAGTTTATTATGAAATTTCCTTAGAACTCTTTAGATTTTAGATTTAAGCCCTAATTTTTCCAAAAGAGACCAAGGTAAGGGACCAAACTGTGTAAGATTTTCTTTATTGATGAATATTTAGGACTATGAATCTTCCTAGAGCTGATCTGCTTTTTTGTTAATTAATGTTTTACACACCATTCACTGTCAGGTGAGAGCAGTTTATTATGAAATTTCCTTAATTAGAACTCTTTAGATTTTATCTTTAAGCCCTAATTTTTCCAAAAGAGCCCAAGCTAAGGGACCAAACTGTGTAAGATTTTCTTTATTGATGAATATTTAGGACTACGAATCTTCCTAGAGCTGATCTGGTTTTGTGTTAATTAATGTTGTTCAGATAGGAGATTGTGGTAATAGAGCTGGGAGGATATCGGAGAGAATAGAGAGGTTTTTGTATGGTTCTGGTGCATTTTGAAGTGATCACGGCCAATGGCTGCTTAATTTCTGTGGAATTTTAATTACCAGAATGCGAATGATTAATACATTGTGGTTAGTTTAATTTGTGTTACAAAAATGTGTGGAACTCATATGATCGATCTTAGGACTGTTGTACGCTTCCATTGTTATATGGACGAAATGCAAATCAAAATTTACATGATGACATCAGCTGATCTTTGCTCACTTGAGTATGTGATTATTACTCTGTCGCTAGCTAGCTTACCTTCTGGCGTCAAAGAGAGTTGAAAATTGTGGTAGAAGAGTTAAATTCGTGTTTCAGATATTATTATTAAGGGTTAAGGAGTATATAACCCTAAAGTGTTTGTTGTGCTTCGGTGGTTCCGATGTTTAAAAAAGTATTTTAAAATACTGGATTATGTGAAAAAAATATTCATGACGTTAGATGCATAAAAAAATATTTTAGAGAGTAGGCGTATTTGAAAAAAATATCGTCTTAACCTTATTATTAAATAAAGTAAATATGTTGGAGTCTATTTTTTTTAATTATATCATAAACCAATACAAAAGAATTTCCATACGTGAAATAAGAAAGAAAAGTTGTGATATTACAACTAAACTTAATATATGTTGAGCGTTCATTAGAGAAGTTGGTGGAATCTGCCATGACTGCTGGTAGCTGCACATGTAAGCTATCTATCCTTTAAGAGTTGCTGGTTTCACGCTTCCTGGTTTCTTTCTTTTATCCTTTGGCTTTTGCCCCTTTGGTTTTTGCCATTTCCCCTCCCCTTTTCTTGGTCATAGTCTTTGGTTTGTGATTCTTCTGGATTTTGGCCTCCTTCCTCCTTTCATTATCCGTCTCCTTATCAGACTTCGTTAGTGCTAATCTTCTAAGTTACTCTTACTCGCTGTTGTTCGAAATATAAGCTCCAAATAACTAAATTATATAATTCTAAAAATTAGTTAAAATTAATTAAAAACATTAAATATATAAAGAATACGATTTATTTAGTTTTCTAAGACACCCTTATATTTATGATGTACAGTTACGTGTGACCGAAGCTTAATTAAATCCTTGCTAATAAAATGCATCAACTTTCTGTTTCTTTTCTTTTTTTACAACTGTAATGGTCTTTATCATTTGTGAGTTTAATATATGAAACTATCGGCTCCCTTCACAGTCATTGTAATTGTGAGTGTTATTTTTTCGTTATGATATTTTAATTAATATCAGTGTACTATTTAAGAGTATTCTTCCCATGCAACACATGGGGAAGTAAACGCTAATAGTTCAATCTTGTAATGAGATAAGCTTAATAAAAAGTTGATCAGTACTTTGTTTTCTTCATTTATTATTCTAAGATCTCTCTTTCCTTCTTATTAGAGTGATTACTGATTAGTAATTGCCTCCTACAAAATGTGAATTGAATTTGAATTATGGGGAACTTGAAAGATTCAGAATATTTGCTTCTTCTTCAATGACGAGTCTGCAGGGTAATTCCCTTTCCTCTGCAAATAACATTACCACAAATGACAGAGAATCTTCTGTTTTTGGTACATAATGACAGAGAAACTAGTCCCGTGTTCAATCGCGAATGTCTTTAAATCCAATTAGTACAATGTTTGAAATTGGTTTGAGTCAATTCAAAATGGGAACATTAGTAAAAACGTTCCTATTTATAAATTTTATTCGCCAAAATGAATAAATTTTTACATGTAGAAAGTACTGGTATTAGAAATAATTTATACTCTCTCCAGTATTTTTTATAAACAACATTACCTTTTATAAGAGTTGTCCTATATATAAATAATAATCTATGTTTGTCTACAAAAATTAGTGTAATTTTTTTATTTTTACCCACTAATTAATTACACATATTTCTCCTACTTATTTTCTCTCATATATTTTTTCACTTGTTTTCTCTATCACTCATCGTCCTCGTAAATAAATATATATTTTTAATATATTTATTATTTTTAATTAATTTTAATCAATATTTTGATACGCATGATTTGATTAATTATTATTCATAAAAATGATTAGAATGATTACGTATTAGTATTTAAATTTATCATATCTTTCGTACTAATAAAATTTTTAAACAAATTTTTTTACCTATATCAAAATTTTCCAAACGAGGAGAGGCATGTACCCACAATATTTCATTTCAGACCTAACTAATGAGAAAAAGAAAGGTGTACCTCATAAAGTCACGCGACCAAAATTAGAACCAACCACCCCACACATGATGTCTGTGAACTGTCCTCGTGCCCTCATTAATTATAATTAATTTGACCCAAGTGTAAATGGGTACTTAAAATTGATGGACTCATTCACCACGAGCTTCTAATGTGTGTGAAGTCCTATTGTTTTGTCCTTTCCTCACCTGTCTTGTTGATGGAGTTCAGTTCATACCTAATAGTATCTAGCTTATTCATCAAATTAAAAAGACATTTAAAACAAAATCGCATTACTATAATTAAATGATATCTACTCCTCCATTCCATAATATAAATTAAGCTTCACCATATCTCATATACAAAAAATATTACTACCTTGTAATTGTAAAAATTAGTTATCTTTTTTAGATAAATATAAAAAACTTTTTAATTAATTATAAATAATATAAGAACTAATTAATTAATTTAGGTAGATTATAGAGTATATAATATAAATTTATTTTAGGAGGTTATATTTAATTATAATTAATTTATTAAATTTATTAAAATAAATTAATTGACTCTTATAATTAATACTAGTAAGAGTTATTAAAAGGTTGTTATAATATTAATTAAATATGTAAAAAAAATTGTAAAGATTTCCAAACGTGCTATTGACAAAAATCTAACTACAAAAGTTACAATGAACTGTGAAGGACTTGCATAATGGATCTCAAGAATATTTTTCACTAGAAAGGTTGTTGTGCAATATTCTAGAATATATGTCATACATTAATGCTCTGGTACATTTAGTAATATGGAATAATTTTTTTTTTATGAACATAGAGGTAGAACTAAAATTATGTTAAAAATAAGTTTTAAAAAATTATTTAGTAAGATAAAAATAAGTATATAATTGATGTATATTTTTTTATAACTTAGGATAAAATAGTTCAGAATATTTTTTTATAATTTATGAAGGGTTAAACTTATAAAAAAAATTATAATTAGAGTAAAATAGTTCAAAAAACTTTACTTCTAATTTTATCATCTTAATTTTTAATTTTTTAATAAAATAAAAATAATTTTTATCATATTAAATAAGAGAAATAAAAAAATTTATTTATATTTTTATGTTTCTATTTCTATTTCCCTCTAACTAAACATACTATAAAAGACACTGGCACCTATGCTACAGTAAATAACTACGAATTAAATAGTTTATCTACTTCAATATTATTTGTTTGACTTTTTATTTTATGTTCATAAAGGGAATTCGAGGCAAGTATACGTGTCTATATCTGAGTATCTAACCACAGATAAGTGGTCGGCATGTTGATCCCCTTCTATTCACTTTGTCTAATTTATCTTTATTATAATATAGAAACCCTAATAAAAACGAGGTCGACATTTCATACCCCCTTGATATGTCTTCGTCTGAAAACCCGGAACCAGTGTACCAGTATAATAATTCCAGTGTGAAAACCAAAACGATTCCACTTTTCACACCTGTCCTCACAAACGATCCAAGATATATACGACATGTAACCCTAATCTCTCTTGGAAAATTCCTTCTCACACTAAGGGTGCCTTTGGATTGGCTTTTGAAAAATAGATTCTGGGTAAAATAGATTCTGGGAAGAATAGATTCTGAGAATAAAGATGTTTGAATGATTAGTAGTAGAATCACTTTTTATATTGGTAAATTACTAAAAAGAGTATGATATGATTAAAAGTAAGAGAGGTGAAAGATGATAGAGAAGAAAGAGGAGAGAGAAGAGAGTGTAAAGAGGAGAGAGAAAAGATAAAAAGAGAGATAAGAGATGAAAGAGAAAAAGAGAGATAAGAGAAGAGAGAGGAGAGATAATAGAGAAAAGAGAGGAGAGAGGAGAGAGAGTGTAAGAAAAAGTAAAGGTATAATAGTAATTGGATAATCCAAAACCTAGGTTTTAAAGAAAAAGCTATTTTCATTAGCTTATTCAAAACTTAGGTTTCAAACCGAAATTTTGCCTAAAATCAATTCTCAACAAAAATTATTATTTGTGTAAAAAAATTTTAAACCGCAATTTTGACAAAAATTAATTTTAAAACTTAAGTGCCAAACAGACACTAACTATTAAACATCAAAGATCATCCACGTATATCACATGGTTTTTTTGGTTGTTTTGTCAGGCGATGACGTGGACATACTGACGTATTATTAACACACTTAAATTAAATATAATATTCTTGAATATCTTTGACATATTCTGATAGGGATGAATTGGGTAGGTATTAATTATTGAACAGTCAATGTGAAAACAGTTCATATGAAGACAGAGACTGGTCCAAGACAGAAGCGAGAGTCCCACCACTTCTCAAATCTCAATTATTTTTTATGTATATAAGAGAAAGAGAGATCACTCGCAGCCTAATAAGTAAGGATGTGGATGGGTAGATTTAGGCAGAAAAAGTATAAATTATATTTTATAACTCTATACTCGGCCCTACTTGATAAAATTTTTAACTATTTTAAATTAAATATAGGCAGATTAAATATGCTTAAATCGTGATACCCGGTTCATATTATGAAAAAAAATCTCCAATCATTAACTTATAAAATAATATCATATTTATATTTTTAATAGTTAAATAAAAACCATAATTCACTGATAATAAGGTAACAAAAATATAATAATTAAAGTCTTGAAGTCTATTACATATATAAAAAAAATATTAAAATCTGTAGGGGTCGAATATTTATAGCGGTATTACAACATCAATAATTGAATGCTTGGTAAGTAAAACATATGAGCAACTTCGATATCTATGTAAATATAAGAGTTATGTTCAATACTTTAAAAATGAGTAAGGAGAGTTGTCAACTAGAGTTAAAAGTGTAGAGTTATAAATAGAATAAATTAAGAAAAGAAATAAGATTATAAAAAAAATAAAATAATAATATATATATAGGGCCGGGTCAAATGGGCAGGGCGGCATACCATGCCCAGTGCCCTACCCTGCCCAACACTTGGCCCGGCTCGGCCCTGCCCAAATATATTTTGGGAGACTTTTTTTGGGTTGGGCTGGGCAATTTTTTATCGGGCAGACCGAGCGCTGGGTATTGTACACACCCCTACTCACAAGGACAAAAATTGAAGAATAGTTATTTATTTTTTAATATAAATTTTATTTAATTAATTTAATTAGATTAAAAAATAGTTAACATGGTATATTTTTTCTAAAATTCCTAATTTTTTTTAACTCTTCCCTTATTTCTCTTACTTGATTATTATTAAGGGAATATTAATAGGGTAATTTAAAAAAATAAAAAATATAAAAAATATATATTATATTTAAAATTAAGATTAATTCTCTAATTTGATCTTATATTAACTAGATTAATAATGGAAATAAATAGTGATATGGTTGAGGAAAAAGGAAAAAATTAATAATACCCAATCTTGTTTATTGAATGAAGTACGTGTAGTCCTAGATCGGAGAGACAATTAATATTGTTTCTGAAATGTTGTTGAAAGATTTTTTTTATATAGAAATTAAAAGATATTTCTTAATAGATAATTTAAAAATTATTCCTCCTAAAACATAAAAATTATTGAAGTAAAAGTTGTCCCTTATAATAAAGCCTTTTCTCATGCATAGCTGAATTTTGTTGTGTTGCGCAAATTTTTAAAAGAGGTTGGACTCACCCATGATCAAAAGGTAAGGCGAATTTTTTTTAGACGATACTAATATTAGGTAAGCCAAACTACTAATTATTCTCAGGTATAAACTTAGGTACTAATGAGTTATGATGCCTTCTCAAATATTGTGACTGAAATTATAACAAATTAATATTATTCAATATCGAATACGTTCCAAATGATCGTATGTCTCATATTTTTGCTAATTGAATTGATTCATAGCTGAAAAGATAATGTAACAGAAAGAGGGTATAACGAGTTGTAACATAGAGATATTAATGGGCCTGAGGGTGAATTGGGCTTCTCTTTTTTTTTAGTTGCCCACTCAGTACTAAAGTTTTATCCCAACTATATCTGGATTTAACCCGCGTCACGCACCTGGCTATGGTAGGTGAGTCTCTCAATGGAGATTTTCTACATATGTCAAGGCTCGAACTCAAGACCTCATTTAAACGATACCGAACTGCTTATCACTCGGACTAACTTCTATTGTGAATTGGGCTTCCCTTTGTATACACTAAGTCACTTTCAAAGCAATGTGGGCTTTTGGGCTTCTGTTGATCCATAATGGTTTGCTTTTGGGCCTCACTGTGATAGTGAGGACGCATTGTTCTTTTTTGGTTGGCGTTTGCGCTGTTGGGTTGAGAAACCAAATTGGAAGGATGCGTTATGAATAATTTTTTTATATATATACTGAAGAGGGCTAACACCCAAAAATAAAAAACTTTAAATTATTAAAAAATTTAATCTTAAATTATTTGAAATCACTAATTGACACATCTGGACACGTTTTAAATAATTCTCTAAGGAATTTTGTAAGTCATTGTCATGTATTCCAAATTCAGCTTCCAAACAAGGCAACTTTCTTGCAACCCATAACGGCTACTTATTTATTTCATGCGGATTAAACAAGTAAGTCACAACTTTCCAACGGTCGGTAGAATCATGCAATCAATATTTCATATATAATTTTATGCTAAATTCTCAGCGACGTCAAATACACTAGAATATTCACTCGATATATATATATATATATTATTATTACAGAGGAAATGAAGTATGTTAATGGCCCTTGTGGCCAAATGAATCAATATGTGAGCTATTCTGTAAGTGGAAAGTGATGTAGGGTTAGGCTTAATCAAGATTCAGACACTTTTCACGCTACCTTAGCTTATGAGTAATTAAAGTCAGATCGATCTGGCTGGTTGATGTTTTTAATTAATCTTTTAATTAGATATGGATTGCGTTCGTTCATGTGATTGTTGTGTGGTGTGCAAAACTTGGTGACCTTAATTATTGGATCTCCCTTCTCCCCTTCGTTTCTTCCTCTCTTCTCATTTGTTATCAATTTAAACATTGGATGCATCCTGGAAACTTTACAAGCATATTTTTTAAGAAAATCACGAAATAATTATCCATTATCCTTGGGTCAACTAGTGAAAGGATGAGACATATGATCATTTAGAGCGTATTCGAACTCTAAGGAGTATCACTTTGTTGTGATTCTGATCGCGGCGCTTGGAGAGATATCTTAAATTTTGGGTACCTGAGTTTACGCCTGAGAATAATAGAAAGTTCGTGCTACTTGATATTGATATCGCATAAAGAATAAGTAAAATTTTGTCTTGTCCTTAAATAGTGGGTGAGCCTAACTCCTTTTTAAAAAATTTTGTAACAAAAAAAAAGTCACCGAATCGTTTGTTATGCCTGCTTGTACTTTTTTTTAGTATAAAAGTTTTTAGATAAGGGTTTAGTTTACCTACTATTTAAAATAGGGCGAAGTCTCTCTTCTTCCTAGACAATACTAATATTGAACAGGAAGAGTTATCTATTACCCTCAAACATAAATTTAAGCATTTAAAAATTAAGATTTATTTTTTAAACATCAAGATTAAAATCATACTAAAATGATACTATATTGCTTGGCTATTCCAACGGATAGTTACCTACAGAAAGCCTAAAAGTGAAACCTTTGTTAATAGTGTTTTGGCAAATAATGTAAAGCGCTGTTTGTTTGTGTGGCCCAATAATTTTGTCCTCTTATTCATTCACCAAACTCATAATTCCTTTACCGTTGGGTGCCAAAAAGAGTGGGAGCACAAAATTCTTTCACCGTTCGACGACATTTGGGATCCTCATTTAATAATTTCATAAAATAAAATACAGTATTAATTAAAAAAATGGCTGAAAATTTCTAAACACCACAAATTTGTTTAGAAACTTAGATTTTTGAGTGGTTGTAATTTATCTTCATCTAATATTTTATTTTTATCGCTATACTAGTTAAAAACTTTTATATATAACTAAAAATAAATTATATATATTATATTTTTAGATAAAATATAAGATATTTATACATAATTAAAAATATACTATATATAATTAAATACAGGTTACATTCACAACTTATTAAATAAATTTTAGATAATAAAAATTTTAATTAGATACTTTTAAGAAATTTTCCTAATTACAATTCGTTCAATATTATTAATACTAATGTTAGTATTTAATCATTAATCAATGTATTGTCAGATTAAAATTAAAATGTGGAAGGAATATTTTTAAAAAAGAGAGAGGTGCAATTACCGAAGGCCCTTGGAAAACTTCTAGGCGCATAGCAAGGAGGGCAAAATTCCAAAGATTGGGTTTTAATCGTCCTATGCATGTCCTACCTTATCTGTCCTTCACTGGCCTCTTTCTTTCTTTTTAAGGGCCAAAATTATATTTAAATATTTTAATCTTCTGGAAATTTATAATTAAAATTTTTGAAATTCTACTTAATCAAATCACTCAGAAGAATTCTGCCTAAACTTATACACACAATTTAGAATTATTAATGTAGGAATTTGGTTTTTTTTCTTACCAAAGAGCTGGAAAATAGATGTAAGAGGACAAGCTTTCCTAGTTTGCTTAGCCTTTTACAAAAGCCATGTCCCCATTTATTTTTCTGTTTTTTAACAAATGTGTTTTTGGTCCATATGAGATTTTTATTGTACTCTTATATATATTATTTAATACTTTAATAATTGAAAATATATTTTTAATTCCATATATTTAAAATTTAACTTCACTTTTATCAATGTAAAATTGAAATATCTCTTACTCTTACCTATATGGCAATATCTTTTAGCCATAATTATTCTTATGCACATGAAAAATTAACTGTTGACCTTCAAGGATCATAAACTAATTTGTTGTCGTAGTATATTAAATAAAATAATTTACAATTAGTCAAACTTTAAGATCTGTTCTAACGCGTAAAAGGTGCCAAAAGTAACACACATATATAAGATGATTATATAAAACATAATGATCATATTTTAAAAAAAATGAATAAGTTCAAAAAGTAAATTGCAATAATTTTGATTGAGAATTCAAAAATTAATAAATAGTCTCCCTTTAATCTAGCAAGAATATTTTTTTGATTAATTTTAATTATTTTTTTAAAAAAATTACAATAATTAATCAACCTTTATTACCGTATTAGAAATTATATTCTTTCAAGATTGCAGTACGAGGAATAAAACTAGAGTTGCACTTGCATATTTTACAAAACATTAATTGTGTCGATAAAAAAATTAAAATCTATTATATATGAAAAAATGATAAAAAAAATTTAAAAAATTATAAATTCTAAATCAAATTTGTTAACAATAATAAAAATAGATATTGTATTGATATTTATTATTTTTTAATTTTTTATTATTTTATCTTATATATATATCATGCATTCAAATTAAAAAGGTTACGCAATTTTTAAAGGATGAGAAATATGAGACATGATTGATTTTTGTTTTTTTTTGTTCTTGGGAGGGGGACTTAATTCTACTGTTATATTTTAGAAATAATAGATTTTAGAGAATATAATTTAAAAAAAATAAATTTTAAAAATGAAAATATTTATATAATTAGTAGTAGAATCACTTTTTCATATTGATAAATTGCTAAAAAAAGTATGATTTGATTAAAAGTAAGAGAGAGAATAGAGTTTAGAGAAAAAAGAGAAGAGAAAAAAGAGTGTAGAGAATAGATATTAGAGAAAAGATAGTGTGAAGAAGAGAGATAAGAGGAGAGAGATGAGAAAAGAAAGATGATGTAAAAAAAAAAGAGTAAGATAGTAATTGTATAGTCTATAAACTCTTTTAATGTTTTAAAAGTTAGTTTTAATAATTTATTCAAAACTATAGTTTTAACCAAAATTACTTATAAATAAATATAATTATTTATTTAAAAAATTTTTAAACTAAAATTTTATCTAAAACAATTTCTTAAACTATGTCCCAAACACACGCTAAGTGGCTATAAATGAGCACACCTAAATCCACACTTGAGCCTCATCCCTCCCATTCCCACACTCTTTCTTCTGCCTCCTTCCTCAAGAAATGGCGTCAAGCCTGCTTCTTGTTCTGCTTCTCTGTCTCACCTCCTCCTTCACTGTCTTCTCTGAAGACCTCGACACTCTTCCTCCTTCTTATCCTCACCCTCACCCTCCCTCTCCAGCACCCGCTCCCTCCCCCCACGGCCACCACCACCACCACCACCATCACCACACTCCCGCCGCCGCCCCTACCCCTTCTCCCCCCTACCCTCCCACTCCTACCCCTTCCCCGGTAGTTAAGCCTCCTCCTCAGCCCCATTACCCTCCTCCACCTTCTCCTGCTCCGGTGAAGCCTCCCACCCCGCATTACCCTCCTCCACCTTCTCCGGCTCCGGTGAAGCCTCCGACCCCTAGTTATCCTCCGCCTCCTAACCCTCATTATCCTCCTCCACCTTCTCCGGCTCCGGTGAAGCCTCCCACTCCACATTATCCTCCCCCTCCTTCTCCGGCTCCGGTGAAGCCCCCCACCCCTCATTACCCTCCGTCTCCTTCTCCGGCTCCGGTAAAGCCCCCCAGCCCTCATTACCCTCCTCCTTCTCCGGCTCCGGTGAAGCCCCCCACCCCTCATTACCCTCCTCCTTCTCCGGCTCCGGTGAAGCCCCCCACCCACCATCACCCTCCTCACCATCCCTTCCCCAGAAGCTTTGTCGCTGTTCAAGGTGTTGTTTACTGCAAGTCCTGCAAGTATGCTGGCGTTGACACTCTCCTAGGAGCTACTCCTGCTCTTGGTACTTCTCCTTAATTCTTTTGTATTCGCTCTGTTCATTATTTTGTGTTCCTGCTGACTACATTCTCAGATCTGCCACCATTTAACCCCGCAAGTTAAAGTTTTTTAGTCCATACAAGTTATCTTCTAACTCTTATGTACTTCAATGAACCTGCATTTTTCTGTTTGTTATTCTACTTCACTTGCTCCTTCCCAAGTAAATAAGCCATCTACTGCACTACAGTTCACCCATTCTACTTTGTTTTCGCTTGTTGGCAAATATTATCTGCGGCCGTGTACTGAGATTTACAATTTTCTATCAATTTCTCTGTCTGTTACCTTGAACCTCTACCAGAGGAAGGAGTTAGATTTATCCAGCGATTAATCAAAGCGAAGCTAGATTTGACCATAGTTAAACCAGGTTTCTGGGTGTATCTGCTATAGTTTTGTAAAGGTGTAAGGGCACAGATAATGAGAGAGAGAGAGATAGAACGGAGTGGTAGCTAAAGTCACAGTACGTAGGGGTGCAGGCTAAAGTTGCTATTTTTTGGTGACCCAGATGATAAAGTAGAGATTTCCTTTTCGCAAAGCTGCGACTTTCTTGAGAAAATGGGGACAAGGAGACAAGGAAATGGCATTGATTGTGGGGTCTGGGACCATCGTAGTACTCGACGACGACTAACCAAAAACGTAGCGTGTGTACCATGATATCATGATCTGCCGCTAACGACAACTAACGTACTGTGTCGTTTTGAAAAATTGCAGGAGCCGTTGTGAAGCTGGTGTGCAACAACACAAAGTATCATATCATCCAAACGGCGAAGACTGACAAAAACGGCTACTACTACCTTGAAGCTCCCAAGACCATCACCACCTTCGGAGCTCACAAGTGCAAGGTGTTCTTGGTCTCTTCACCGTCCGCCATGTGTCAGAAGCCGTCCAACCTCCACGGTGGCATCATCGGCGCCGCCCTGAAACCAGAGAAGCCATTTGTGTCCAACAAGCTGCCTTTCGTTCTCTACACTGTTGCGCCTCTTGCTTTCGAGCCCAAATGCCCACATTAAGATGAAGAAGAACATGCACAAAGAATATATATTAATATTTCTGGATGTGAACATCATGGACTACTGTTATAACTGTGGTTGCCCCTCTTCGCCACAGTTCGTGTCTTTGCTTTTTTTTTTTCCTTCCACTTTCTGGTGTTTTGTGAGATTAGATTTGTGTCTCTGATTATGCCCCTGAACTTGTATTGGTCTAGTTCCGTGCCTATGCTTGAGTCGCATACAATAAGATGTATGATATGGTTGATTGCGCTGTTGCATATAAAATTTAGAGTGCCGTGTTGATCCTTCTGTTTTTCTTCTTCTTTTGGTTACTAGTAATAAAGAAACCCTGTAAGTTAAGTACTAGCAGTAGAATAACCATGAAGAGAAGGGACCCTTTTGGGTGCCCTGAACTCAACATATGCATGTATATGTGTAAATCATCCCATCACATGTGTAAACTCAACATATATAATGAAACGTTCAAAGTGAATGATGGTTTATTATTTTAGGGTCAAAATTAAAGGAGCATAAATATACATTTTGTATGGGATAAGAAGCAATGATTATTTGAATTATAATGAGGGAGAGACAAACGTTTATGGTTCCCAAGAAAACAAAGAAAAATGGAGTGAAGGAAGAGGAGGTAATGTGTTTTTTCATAAAAAATTTTAAAATAAAGTTGAGCTCACTTCATAATTTAAGGATACCGTAAAATTATTTTTTTTAATAATTTTTTAGTGATATTAATATTAGGGTAGGACGAGTTATTTAATATTTTTAAGAGTAAATTTAAGTACTTAAAAATTAAAATATTTTTTTAAGTATCGGAATTAAAATTATAATAAAATAATATTATCTAAAGATTGAATATAAATTTTTTATCCTATGGTTAATTAAATTTACAAATGATAGATAAGAGGAGGTAATGTTGGTAAAGAGGTAAAGGCAGAAAAAAATGATGATGAGATTGAAATGTGTAGAGTAATAATTGAAGGCCTTGGGACCTCTTTGTGGGGTATGGGCATATTCTTCGGGACTTTGGATCCCTCAATCCTTCATTACTCCTATCATTTACTTTTAAGGCTTCTTCACCATTCTGGAAATTTCCACTTACGTTTGTACCAAAAAAAAAACAAAGAAAATTTCCACCTACGCCTCCCTGTAGAATTTAATCCAACATCAAATTCAAGCAATGTAAAACACTCTTGCCACCTTTTCATAAGCAATATCTACGTAAAATCACGTGAGTGATGAATTTAAGTATTAATTAAAATTAGTTAAAAATAATAACTACGTTAAAAATATAATTTTTTTAAAATATATTTTTATTGATGAGGATGATGGGTAGAAGAGAGAATAGGGAAAAAAATGAGAGAAAATATGTAAGAAAAATATAGGAGAGACATATAATTAATTATAGGGTAAAGATAGAAAAAAGTATATTAAATATTTAGATAAGCATAAATTGTTGTTTATATATAGGATTATACTTATGAAAAAGAATGTTACTTATAAAATGTAACTGAAAAAGTATATACTACCTAATTATAAGATTTAGTTGATTTTTTAGATAAATTTAGAAAGTAAAAATAAATCAATTAATTGTAACTAATATTATAACTGATTGACTATAATATGAATTCATTTTAAAATATTAGATTTAATTATAATTAATTAATTTATTTAATATATATTTAAAAAATTAATTAAATTTTATAACTAGTACTAGATGTTGTATTTTATAATAAGTGATATTATTTATACTCGTATTTCTTAAACATTCTGATGATTCATGGTATAGGCTTTAGACTCTATAATACGTAGGGTCCTCACTGCTGAGTTTTATGTTTGATTATGATTATAAAGTAGTAAATTTTTTGTTTGGTACAAAAATCTTTAGAAGTAAGTTGAGCTCACCCACGATCTAATTTAAGAGCAGGACAAAATCTCTTTCTCTTATTCGATACTAATATTGGACAGAGCGAGTCGTCTATTACCCTCAGGCGTAAACCTAAACACCTAAGAATTAGGATACTTCCTTAAACATCATAACTAAAATCACAATAAAATAATACTCCCTAAAAATTAAACACCCTCTAAATAGTCATATATCTTACTCTTTCGTATATTAAACTTACAGACGAATAGGTATAAAATAGCAAATTCAAAAGCCAACATTAGTCTTTTGAAATTAGTAAGACTGGGCCTATAATAATAAATTCTGGCCCAAATAAAGCAACCCTGGGTAGTTGTGCTTATTATATATATTACTCCAAAAGCCCATTGTGACTCGAGGCCTCAGTTGAAGATGTTAATAACTACTAGTATATAGATGTTAATAACTAAACAGAAAATTTCCGTTAGGAGACTCACTCACCATAGCCAGGTACGCGATGCAAGTCAGATCCAGATGTAGTCGGGGCAAAGCTCCGGTGAACCGGGTGGGCAAAAAAAAAAAAAGGATGGTGTAAAAGTAATTAATAGTTACCTATCATCTATGAATTCAACTAATAAAAAGATAAGATATATAATTATTTAGAACGTATTCAATTCTTAAGAAATATCATTTTACTGTGGTTCTAATCACGGCGTTTGAGAATGCATCTTAGCTCTTAGGTACCTAGATTTATGCCTGAGGGTAATAGATAACTCGTCCTACCCGATATTAGTGTCAGCTCACCCTGTCTGACATTTGTATCACCTAGGAGGAAGGGAGATTTCGCTCTACTCTTAGATAGTAGATGAGTCCAACCCCTTTCCAAAAAATTTTCTATCAATTTTTTTTCTATAAAAAAAAATAATTGACAGTTCCCCCTACCTAATATTAATATTATTTAAAAGAAAAGAAAATTTTACCTTATTTTGGATCGTAGGTAAACTTAACTCTTTTTTTAAAATTTCTGTACAAAAAAAAAGATGGTGTAAAAATAATTTTCATAATATATATTAGAAATAATTATTAATATATGAGATGATTCTTTTAAGAAGTCAAATTTTATATATAATACAATCTAATAATTTAAGCAACACTAAGAAAGATTAACATTTAAAAGTTATAGGTATATTTATTTTACATTTAGTGAGATTAATTTTATGTTTTATCAGGTTTAATAAATCTTTTAAAAATTTGTAAAGTGAGTAATTTTTAAACTTTTGCTACATATTTGTCATATCTCATATTGAGTTCATTCTTTTCATACTTTATTTGATGGATTAGTTTAAAAATATATAAACAGTTATAGAGTGATTTTATTATTTAAAGAAGGAAATATTAGCATATTATTAATACATAGAAATGTTAAACATTTATTTTTTAACGTTGGCATATCATTCTTCATGAAGGTGTAGCTGTTCACAAATCACTACTGTTAAAAAACAAATTCAAAATCTTACTTTTTAATTTATAAATTAAAACAAAATATGAATATACATAATTTATCATGAGTTGGAAGTTACAATTTTTTTTTACTTTTTAAATTTAAAATTTAAATAATACATAAAAAATTAACCTAATAAGTGAAAATTGAAAAAAATTTAAATATAAAATAACTTCAAATAATTTAACTAATAACATTACAAAATTTATAATAAACAAATATTAGTTATAAGTTATAGACATGCCGCTCAACCAGCTTCCATCGATCATCCATAGCCAATATTTTCTCAAGGACCAATGTGAACAGGCTCCTAATTCATATCTCAGCCAACCCTTCATCCTTCCTCTTTCCAACACAACCAGATACCTCCAGCAAATCCTTCAGCCTCCACACGTTCAGAGAATTTAAAACCCAGCTCCTTTATTGCTTTCTGTGCTCTACTCCAACTGATCCTTGGTTCTACCAAAGCAGTAAACACAGCTTTCTTCAAAATTAGCAGGTTTTTACAAGCTCGAGTAAACTACTTGCTGGCAGCTCCTCTACAATTCCAGAACATTACTGACATTAAAAATGGTTTTCAATGCCCTCCCCATGCGCTTCACTCGTGCCACTCACTTCCAAATACCTGGAATCTCTCGCATCTGCATACACTTCTCCTCCTCAATATCACCCCAATCCACTCTGTTATTTCCCTTCCCTTCTGGATCATTTTGTTTCACATCCACTCCTTCCCTTCCAGTGAATGATCAGGTTATCGAACCCATCAATTACCTCCATGGAACTATGTTCTTCCCCTGAAATAACTGTAGTAATCCTCTGCCCTGTAGCAGGTTCACCCATTCTCTACTGAGCAATGAAGAAGTCACCCCTTATTCCACCATTATTGCTTCCCCTTCTGCTCTTCATCACTAATTTCCTCCCATTCCTCTCACCTTCACCTCTGTTGACCCGTCCCTCACATTAGAAATATCCGAGAACGGCTTCTTTCCTCTATTTTGACCATCCACACGCCTCCCCCTAAATTCCTCTTCTGGAGCACCACGTCTCATCTCTGGACCTCTGGCACTTCTCATCTCCCCCTTATCTAACCAATACTCTCTCAGTATATCATATCTTGAATGCACCCCCAGAAGCTCTGCCGTATTTCTTGCTCTCCATCCCCTTCTAGGCTTTTGCACACCCTCATGTCCCCTTCTTTTTCGGCTCTGAGCCATCATTTCTGTCTTCACACTCCATCCCATCATTTGTTACCCCTCCCCCTTGCCTTTCAACAGGGATGTCTTTCTTACATGCCTCCTTCACATGACCAAAAGTCCCGCAGTTCAGACACAAAAGGCTCATGCTCTCATACTCTATTGGAAATTTCTCCTCATTAATAGCATAATGAGGTAACAAAGGTTTTGTCAAATCTACTTCAACACGCACCCTAGCAAACCTCCCTCTCTTTCTTCTTGTTGTTGGAGTATCAACTTTCAGAGGGCGCCAATTTCACAACCAACTCCATATAATATCTTTTTATCATACAGATCCATTGAAATTACAGGCAAATGAACCCAGACTGCAATTTTATCAATCACCTCCTTAGGAGGATTCAAACCAGGCTGCCATCCAGGCTGCCATCTCATAACTACTCATCCCACACTATCCATGGTTCCCCAGTGAGAGCATTTTCATAATCCTCAGTATTATGGAAATCAACCAGAAAAAAATTCATATCAATATCAACTACTCCAACCTCCCCCCCCCCAAACACACACACCACACAACACATCTGTTCAATTCTCGGACCCAGGATCCTCAGGCTAGTCGTCTTTCCCCGCAGCTTTACAATCAAAGTTTGCTTAAATGGCATCGAGAGCCTTTCCTTCTCCTCCTTATCCAGCAGAATGTTAGGGCATAGGCGATCATATCTATCCACCCAAATTCCATAACTCAGATCTTCTAGCGAATCAAATCCAGTATCAACAGCTTCCTTATCACCCAAACACCAATTAGGCCTACGCGACTCTGGATTCACCAGTGTATTGCGATACGATTTCGCACAAGTACCCTCTCCCGTCTCCTTCGGAGGCTCTTCCATCCATTCTTCCACTCTAGGTTTCAACGAAACCTCCCCTGTAAACTCTCCACCTTCCCGCCGGACCTTCCTCTTGCTTCGTGCAAGCTCATCCACTTCTTCAGCCGTTAACTCATCGTTTCCACCAACCTCGGAAGCTCTCGAGTGCAAGAGCATCTTCTTTTCCTCACCAGTATCTCTCGCCGCATGGCACAAATCGAGAGATGGCTCTTTTCCAACTCCGCCGCAGTGGGCGACAGAGGGACTCAGATCACCGTCGCAATGGTCCGCAAAATCGCTCTCAATGGTCAAACCCTAGCAGAGCTCCAAACGTGCCCTCAGACTGCTTGCTCGGTTGGTGGGTATTTATTTATAATTGAGTAGCTTCATTAATTTCTTACATACCAACTCTTCTTACCAATTTCTACCGATATTCAATATTATAATTTTCAAACTTAAATCCTTCATGTCCCACCAACATCATTTGACAAAATTAAAAAAATAATAAAAAAAAGAATCATGAATATTAAATCCCTAGCACCTGGAGTTGCAAACAGGTAGGTAGGGATGGTAATACGGGCCAATCCGTCAAAAATAGGTTAGCCTGCTGCGGGTTGGGGTGGAGACGGGCCGATTTTAACCGGCCCGCCTCCAGGCAGGTTGGGGAAGCCCCAACCCGCCAACTTTTTTTTTTATATATAATTTTTTAATTTTTTTTAATTTTTTTTAAAAAAATTATATATGTCAATATTAATTAGATTCGAATCATATCTTAAGTCGTCAAAATATTTATTTAGTCAATTTTGTCACTATCTATAGATAAATCTATCACAAAGAAAATAATAATAAAATAAATATATATAAAGAAATAAATGACTCAATGAGATAAAGTTAATATAAATTAAGTATAATATCTCTTGTTTAACTAAGGCTCTCAAATTAGTAAAGTATAAATGTGTAATATAAATAATAAAAAAAAAGCAAAAAAAAAAAGTGGGCTAACCCGCCAACCCGGCGGGTTAGCCCGTCGCGGGTGCGGGCTTGGCTGGTGCGGGTCAAAAAGACTCGCATCAAAGTGGGTTGCAATTGTTGCAACTTAACCCGCCATTTTTTGACGGGTTAAGCCCGCGAGTCTAACCTAAATTATCAGCCCTATAGGTAGGTATGAAATAAAAAGGAGAAAGTGAATGAAGAAGAGAAAAGAGAATCGTGGGAATAAAAAAGAAAAGAAGTTGTGAGAACTAAAACGTGACGAGTGGCTGCATCAAGCACCGTCCAATCCATAAATTAGGTCATTTTCTATTCCATGTTGTGTCAAGTGTTGCACTATTATTTTTCCCCAAGTGGTCCATTTTCACATGACTCTTCGTTCTTCTTTTTAACGTTTGATTCTGATCATATAATCATAATAATACATGGAGAATTGGATTCATGTCTTGCTTTTTTTCTCATTGGTCTGTTTTCTTAGCTTAGGATTCTGGAATTGGCTGCATCATGCTCGTTGTTGTGGGCATCTCCTAGTGTTTGACTTTTGGAAAAGGGCAGAGCCCTTTGACAAGATTGTCCCTATTTCTGGTCATTTGGTCGTACTTGGTTTTCTCATATTCAATAACTTATTTCATCTTTGCAAAGACCCCCTACCAGATTCAATTTACACGCACCCATCCAGTTTTTTTTTAAAAGAAAAATGTATATTTAGTCAATTACGTTTCTCTTATGTTTCAAGGGTTTGTTTAAATTTTTGTAGGCAAAGTAAATTTGATTTTAGATTTTATGTTGTTTAAATAAGGGTATTAATTTAAATACGTAGAGTTGGGTTGGTTTTACAAATAGTAGTAATCAACTGTTGTTCAATTTAACTGGAAGAAGCAAACTATATATAACAATCAATTATCGTGGAAGGATTGTTTTCATGGCGTTAGAAAATTCGTGTCGGAACTTGGTACTTTCTCCTTTGCCGCAGGAAAAATTCTCTTCCCACTGTAAAGTTGTTTGAACTCCTTTTTCCTTTGTTAGATTGGTCATATGGTATCTTGAGACTGTCCTCAAGAAAGATTTTAAAATCCGTATGTGGGATGGAAGAGTTTTTTTTGTTCTTTGTGAGAGTGAAAATAAAAATAAAAATAAAAATAGAGTTATGTTAAAAATTTGTTTTAAAAATTTATTTGATAGAATAGAAATAATTATAGAATTTGTATATATTTTTTTATAAATCAGGATAAAATTATCAATTTTTTTTATAATTTGATAAAGGTTAAAATTATCTAATAATTTTATAACTTAGAGTAAAATAATCTAAATTATTTTATTTCTACTTTTATCATCTTATTTCCTAATTTTTTTGATGAAACTAAAATAACCCAAAATATTAGAAATAAAAATAAAAATGGAAGTAGATTATATTATACTAAACTTCCACTTTCATTGTACCAAACATACCTCTACTCAGATTAATCTAGATCAAGGCAAGCTGATGCCATTTTGGGTGGCATGTAGGGATGAAAACATGCCAGGCCAGGCCAAACCTGCTAAGTGACAATCTAGCCTATACCTAGCCTGTAGCCTGTTGTAGGTTAATTTTTTAGCCTAAGCCTGACTTGTAAATATATTTGGTCTGGCCTGAAGCCTATTAAAAGAGCTTATTTTATCAAAATTTATTGTCTAATTATTATTATAAAAAAATAAGAATAAAATTTATAACAATATGTGTTAGTCTCATGGTCTGATTGTTGTATTATGTTTAATAGGTCGCCTGATAGGCCTAACAGGCTTCTTAACGAGTCTAAGCCTGGCCTTATAGAGAAAAATGCTTTTATATAAGCTTTAGCCTGTGTATTTTTTATAATAGGTCAGGCTAAATATAAGCCAAGCTAGAGGCCTCTGACAAGTCGTTTGGCCTGTTTCCATCCCTAGTGGCATGCTCTCCATTTCTAAGATTAAACTCTAGATTTTTTATTAATATTAGAGCTGATAAAACGGGTTTATAAACAAATAGAGGAGTTACCTAGCTCGTATTTTTTTAAATTATTAATATTATTATTTATTTTATTTAAATATTATTTTTAATATTGTCGTTATCAAATACTAGTAAAAATAATTATTTATTAATATATATAAATATATTATAATTAATTAATATTATATTAATACTTATTTAGATTTATAGTTATAAAATTTGAGATATTTTATAAAAATAATAATTTTTAAAAGAATAATATTAATAATTTTTTAATTATATTAATATATTAAAAAATTGTTATTAATATTTTAAAATTTTAAAAATATTAAAAAAAATGTAGGATAACCCGCCATGAACTCAGGCTAGTTTACTAACGTTGGGCCGGGCTGCCCGCTTTTTTCAGCTCTAATTAATATTGATATAACTCCTTTGCTTTTGCTAGTTGAGGTAAGTGGTGAGGGTTCTGAAATTTTCTGTACGGATTTTTTTGGTTTTAAACATAAGATGTTTTCAATTAGTTAATAGAATTAAAAAAAGTAGTAATTAATTAAAAGGGAAGGATGGGAGTGTTCGGTGATTGGTGGAGGGAAGAGTCAGAGAGTAGGCACAAACAATAAGAAATTATAAGGCAGCAAAATCAAGTTGTGAAATTAGAATTTAGAAATAAAGAAGAAGAAGAAGAAGAAGAAGATGGAAAGAAATAAGTACAAATAAGAAATGAAACAGAGGAGAGGTCGGGGAAGGGGTTTATGAAAACTGGAGGGGAAAGAAATCAATGGGGAATATTACTGTGGTCAGACTCATGATGGTGGCTCTGCTCTGCAAGTCAATGCCTCTTATTAATCTCTTTTTGACGCCTCACTGGTGGCCCCACCCACTCTTATCTCTCCTTCCCTGTCCCACCAATCCCACTTCCTCCCTTCTTCCCCCCACTCCACCTTCCCTCCCGCCCTCCCTCCTTTTTTCTCCAATTACTTGCTCCTGTTAGTTTAGTTAGCTTTCTACATCCACCTCCTCTAATCTTTTATTCAAACAAGCAGAAATTTGTATACCTTTCTTAACGTGCACAATCTGAAGCTCTCACGTTTTATTTAAAAAATTATTGATACCAACAAACTATTGTAGTGGAGAACATACGTTAGAATTTTAGCAAGCAGATCTTTTAATGTTCCCTAAGTCTAAAAAATATTAGTCCTAAATTTAAAATGACTTAAAAATATCCTTTAATAATTTCCCAAAAAAACTTGATTGGTTGAATGTCCTTAGTTTGAGCCCATCACTATCTTTTTATCATTATTTTAAAAAATATTTTACTTACTCCCTCATGTTCTAAATACAAAAATTAGATAAAAAATTAATTTTAATTTTAATTATAAGACCCAAATATATTTTATCTCTCCAAATTTTAATTTTTTCTCTAAAGTATTTATATATAAATATACATAATAATAAAATTTTTATTAAGGATAGTTCAAATGCACATGATTAAATGAGTATTTTATAAAAACTAATACTCAATTATTATAAATTTATAATTTAATTAATTTTTTTAATCTATTAAAATTAATCAAATAGATCTTATATTAAGGATGGGTGATAATATTTTAAAATAAAAAAATAGGTAAAAAGTTTCAATTTCAAAAATTTTATTGATTAAAATAAATTAATAATATTTATATAAAAAAGTATCGATAATATAAATTTCACCGGTGGTTGAAATCAAGGCATTATAATCATTAAAATCTTTAAATTTAAAATATGGACTTTTCCGTGGAGACAATGGTATTATTTGAATATGAAAAATATCGTAAATATGGAACAAATATTTGTAGCGAGTGTGAATCGCGTGAGACTGGTACGGTGAACAAAGACAGACTGAAAGGTCAGGTCTTTGCGAAAATATTTCTTCCCCAAACCACTCAAACTCACGGACTCTCTCTTCTCTTCTCTTCCTCTCTCTCTCTCACCTCAACACTCAAGGACATGTTATCCATGGCTTCTGTATCTCCAAGGCCCCAAGAGAACACTAATCCCAACCCTTCTGCTTCTCTCTTACCTTCCCCTTCCACCCCCGCCGTCAGTGGAGTCCCGCCCCACCAACCTCCCAAAACCATCACCAGATCCGAATCCGCCGCCCCTTACCCGACCACCTTCGTCCAGGCCGACACCTCCTCCTTCAAGCAGGTCGTCCAAATGCTCACCGGATCCTCCGACACCGTCAAGCACGCCTCAGCCTTCAAAACCGCCTCCGATTCCCCCTCCTCCAAGACTCACATCCCGCCCATCAAATCCATCCCCAAGAGGCAGCAGCAGCAGCAATCTGGCTTCAAGCTCTACGAGCGCAGGAATTCCCTCAAGAATCTCAAGATTAACCCCCTGATTCCTTCTTTCGGGTCCAACAATTCCAGTTTCTCGCCCCGAAAGCCCGAGATCCTCTCCCCCAGCATCCTCGACTTCCCCTCCCTCGTTCTCAGCCCCGTCACGCCGCTCTTACCCGACCCATTCGATCGCTCCGCCGCCACCCCCTACAGATGCGGCGACGGCAACGGAAGCCCCAGTTTGGATACGGAGGCGGAGGAGAGGGCAATCAAAGAGAAGGGCTTTTTCTTGCATCCTTCGCCGGCGACTACCCCCAGGGACGCCGAGCCTCGATTATTGTCTCTGTTCCCGACCACATCTCCCAGAGCCTCAGGATCTTCTTCTCCGTCTTCTTGATTCAATTTTCTTTTTTGATGTAAGATTGTTATATATATATAGATGAACGGGCATTGGATATGAGGAGGAGGAGAGATAAATTTGTAATAATCGAGGAATTGATGTTTTGCGTCATCCATTGCTTGTATAATAACCTTTTTTTTTGTTTCTGCTCAATTCGACCCTGTTATGAATCCGAATTAACGATAACTAGTTATGGTTGCCACTTCAATTTTCAGAAGATTTACCGTTCTTCGGTTAGTTTGTCATGAACCGGTGGGCATTAATAATTGGCGTAGTAGGGAATTCATTGAAGTCCAGATTGAAAGATTCTTAACTTTTACGATGTGAAAATTGAAGGATTTGTTCATTAGAGAGACATATTGGAAAGAAAAGAAAAAAAAATGATTGGATTGGATTGGATGCAAGAAGATGAATGGAGTAGGTGAGAAGCATAGTAAAAGAAGGAATCTTTGAGCCTAATTGGTTCACCGGAATCATTTTGATGAAAATGAAAATAAAATGAGATTTAAAACAATGTTTGGCATGACCGAATGAAAATTTGAACAGCTTTGAATGGGGATATTTGACTGAAGGAGGACCAAAGAGACTTATAAGTTGAGAAAGTGGGGGCACAAGTGGGGCCAGTGATGATGAAAGATAAAGAAAGGAAAATATTGGAAACAAAATAAAAAAAAACTGAAGGAAGTAAGAAAGACATGGTTTTGGTTTTTGAGATGATCATCTTCTTCGCCTCTTGGGGTTTTGTCTGTTTGTCACTGAGGATGACTATGATTTCAGAAATTTATTGGTCCCATTTGAATATTTTTGAATCGGAATGCCCCCTTTCAAAGGCCGTCGTCTTCATTGTCTCTCTTTCGCTATCAGGGTTTGGGAAATAACAAGAGAGAGGAGTTCACAAGTGGGCTGTTTTCATCTGAAGACGAACAAGAATTATTACTATTATTAATATTGATAATGATTCCTTTGAAATTTTCATTTGCCCTCCCATATTATTTTATTTCTTATTGACCACATCCATCATGTCATTCTTGACTATCTCCCTTTCTTTGCCCCACCTTTCATCTTAAAAGCTACTTCAGTTTCTTGTTTTTCTTTTTCCAATTAACTTATACGTCATGATGCTATTCTTAATGTCTTTATTCCCCAATCTGTCGTCTTATTATTGGCCGGTTAGGCATTCTCTGGCCATGCAACAAAATTCTTTTACTCATAAAAATAATAATTCAAACAGTAAAATAAATTTTAAATAATTGAAATTAGTTAAAAGAATTATCTAAATTTTAAAATTATTTTTTCAATCCAAATTGTATTTTTGAATTTAAAATTAAATTTTAACTTTCAAAGTATGATATATGCAGGGTTCAGGGTTTTAAAACTTTCAAGGTATGATAAAAAAATATATTTATAATCTTCATTCTATTTCATTGAAAAATATTACAAGAAATAAAATTAAAATATTTAAACAATACAAATTGTTTAGTTGAAGAATCGAGAAACCCTTTCAATTAATTCAGAGGGCCTCTTTTTCATAATGAATTTTATTGTTGGATCTAATGTGGCCTTTGAAAATTGATTAGTAAAATTAAAAAATTATAAAATATAAAATCCAATTAAAACAAGTCTAGAGTCTAAACTTGAGTTTACTTGTATATTAAAAACTTGTTTTTTGTAAAGAATGACAAGCTTTGGGGTTTGACACGATCTATGGGCTATCTATGTCACCCACTTAGAAGAACACGCGGTAATGTTTTCTCAATTAGTATTTAAAATAGCAGAATTAGTTGGAATGGTAAACGAATCGATATCACTTAAGAAAAATTTTGAATTCGAGTCTTTGCGTATATAAAGAATTTCTATTGAGATACTCATCCATCATAGCCAAGTGTACGACACAGGTCGAATCTGGATGTAGTCGGAGCAAAACTCCAATAAACTGGGTGGGTAACAAAAAAAATAAATATTTAAAGCTCCTTTATAATTGATTTTTTTTAGCATGCGATTTCATAAATTTTTTATAAATATCTTTTTAGTTTTAAAACTGTGTCCTAACTTTAGTAGAGGATCAATGCTAAATTCATCTAAACTTTTGTTTATAAAAAATATTATTTAAAGCTTTCTTAATCTTGCTAATGAAAGAGATTTATAATAAATTGATAAGAATTGATACTGCATTTGATCTTAGTCAAAAGGCTTAGAAAGTTATTCTCATGATGAGTATTTCTATTTAGTATGTGACAGCATCTAAACAAAATTATTTATAATAAAAAAATATATTACTTAATAAAAAAAATAAGATTTATATAAACTTAGACAATAAAATTTTTTATTTCAACACGACGTATGTGAAAAGAATCAACTTGTTAATTAACAATTATGCAATTGCTATCAGGAGATTGAGTAATGCCACGAGATGATATATTGTATATAATATCTACATAATAGCATTGCTATCCTATATTGAGAGTGACCTGATCAATTAAATTAAAATATATTATTTTATTATATATAATATAAACTGCTTTTGTTTGGTAACGACTAGGGTGTTCATAAACCCGCGGTCCGGTATGCCCACCTGAACCCGCGAAAAAATAGCCATGTCCAGCCCGACAAATATAGGACAGGGTTGAGCATCGGGCTGCAAAATACAACTCATACTTTTTTAGGGCTGGGCACCAGGCAAGGGGGTTGCCGTGCCCTGCCCTGCCCATGAGCATCCCTTTTTTTTATTTTTTTTTTATTTTCTCCATAAATGCTACACTTAGAAGGGAGAATATGATAGTTACTGGTGACTAAAAAGTCATTTTAGAAATATAAGTAGTTAAGTACGTAAGTTGCATCTTTTAATATTTATAACTACATTAATTTTTTTAATTTTATTAATCATAATATGAGTAAATTACAAATTATAATTATTTATTTTATTTTTTTAGATACTTCATCATTGTCAACATTTGGAAAATTGATGTAAAGTTGTAATTATAAACTACTTAGACTTCAAGATTTTTTTATATGCAATGAATTTCAAGACTTTAATTATTATCTTTTTGTTATCTTATTTTTAGTGGATTATAGATATTATTTAACTCTTGAAGACATATGAATATGATATTATTTTAGAAGTTTATAATTGCTAATTTTTTTCTACAACATGAGCATGGCATCATAACTTGGGCATGCCCAGCCCGCTCATGCCCAGCCCAAAATGGTTAGGGCTTTTACCGGGTAGGACCGGGTATCGGGCTGTAAAATATAGCCCATGCTTTTTCTGGGCAGGGCACCAGGTAGCGGGGTCACCCTATCTAGCCCTGCCCATGAACACCCCTAATAACGACGGGGAAAAACAGGAAAGAAATGAATAGATAAAGAAACTTCCGCCAAACAAAGAAGCATGGCAAACTAGACACAAGAATGAAATCCAAACCCAAAAGGGGTTGAATCAATGAATCTCATCAACGAAATATATCTGAAGTCACCAAAATTCACATGGATCCATATTCTTTTTTTATATATATTCCTCATATACTATTTATAAATAATTTTGCATATATTTTATTAGAATAAAAAAAAAATTAAACCTCATTAGATTTATCTTAAAATTTAATAATTTTTTAAATATATCCCTATTTAATATATACTCTATCACAATAATATAAAGTTTACACAATAATTAATAAATAAAAAATAAAATTATATATTTATATAAAAAATGTAATGATATAAAATATATATAAGATTAAGAAAATCTTCTCTATATATTTTATAAATAGGATAAGAGGAGTGTATGGGATGGTTTCAAGCATTTTATTACTATGATGTGAAACTGATGAACACTTTCAGCCTCTTCCCAATAAATAAAACCCTAAAATTATGTATCTCCATCTCTGTGAATCCTCATGAGTCTGCCATTGGCAACAGGCCAGAGAAAATTTGAGTCAATTAATTTACTCTCGAAACTTTCGAATAACAGATAAATTAAATTCGACTAAAGATATTTCTTAATTAAACATATATATATCACCTATATACATATAATTACTCATCCTATTTATAAATTTTAAATTTATAAAAAGGTGTTATCCTTCTTATAATCTTAATTTTAAACTTGTCTAACTATTTATTTTAATTTTTTTAATTTTATACTATTAATTATATGTTCCTCTCATTTATTTTTCTATTTATTCTCTCTCACTTATCATCTTTATAAATAAGAGCACAGTTAAAAAAAAATATATTCCTCACATATTAATTACTTCCAATTAATTTTAATTAATTTCTTGATCAATATAAGTTAATTATTTAAAGTTTATAAATAGGATCGTACGGATATAATCTACATACTGGTACAGACACATAATCGTGAAGATTGACCACAACATACTTAATCAACTCGTTTTCCTCATTCATTTATTGTTCTTTTTCTTTTTATGTTCTGCGTGGAAAGCAAAAGGAACAATAAAAAGGAACAGATCATTAACAATCTTGGAAACGATTAGCAATCTCAAAGTGAGTCAATAATATAATTTGATTGCATTACGTACGCGAAGCAGACGACAATTAGGGTAAATATGGTTTGGTTTGGTTTGGTCGTGTGAGTGACTGAGTGATGGTCGGCGTGATGAGGTGGATGGCGGCCAGAGGAAGAAGGAGATCAGTGATCAGTGTTTTGGGCACAGCTGGTGGAGGCGGTGAAACCTTGGCGATAAGGATTGACCTTGCCCCTCCGATTGCAATCATGGTAGTAGGATCGTCTTCGGTTACCACATGGGATCTGGTTGGCCTTCAAAGCCTCGTAGCTCATGAAATTTTGTTCCACCAGACTCCAGTGGCTCGACCATGACTCCGGCCGCCGTCGCCATCGCCATCATGATCGCCCTAACTGTCAATAACTGAATTCCTCTCTCGTGGGTTGTCTTCTCTATTCTGTGAACCTGGCGGCTTTTACTCAGTGTTTTTTTTTTCTTAACTGAGCTTTTAATTTCTTTGTGGGCCTTACGAAGCCCAGATGTGATCATCATCATTACAAAGCTCATACTGGTTTCCCCAACTTTTTGCTTGATTTGTAATTTTGTTTGTACAAAATTTTTTAAAAAAAAGTTAGACTAACCACAATCTAAAAATAGGAGGAAGTCGCTATTGTTTGTATACTTTGATCACACGAAGAAAAAAAATTGTTTAACAGATCACCCTATGTTGTTTGTCTCTGATTTCCAGAGAAAAGAAAACCAAACCCAACAATGATCAAACGAAACAAGAATGATAAAATGGGCTTTTGATTTAACATTGGTGAAACAATTTAACTACTCCTTCCGTGCTTATTTATTTAACTCTCCAATTATAATTATAAGAGTTAGTTAATTTTTTTAAATAGATTTAAAAAATAAAATAAATTAATTATAACTAATATAAGAGCTAATTGACTAATTTAGGTAGATTGAAGTGTATATAATATAAATTTATCTTAAAAAATTATATTTAATCATACTTAACTAGTTTATTTAATTTATTTAATTTAAAAAAAAAAAGCTAACTAGTTCTTATAATTAAAATTAGATTAAGTATATAAAAAAAATTCTTTTATATTTATTATTAAGATCAACTTTTCAATCAAACTATATATATTAAAGAGAATTGGAGTGTTTATTATATTTTATATGCTTTATAGTATATAAATTAATATAAGTATACATTATAACATATGTTAAGATGATTTCATCATTACACTCTTCAAAAATTTAGTTGACTTGATTTAATTATGACCAGGCCATTGAATAGAGATCAGTAACATCATCATGAATTGTCAATATCATGCATGGATGTAAAATATGAAATAAAATGTATTTACTAATTATAATAAAACAAGTCATGTTCTAGAGTTGTGTAGAAATATCTTTCCAACAAACAATTAACTTGATGGGATTTGCTATGACAATAATCAAATCAATAAACTTCAAATATTTGTCCAAACTTCAAATAAAGTAATGATCTGACCTTATGAGGGGACCTCGCTACTTATGGCATGTGACAAAACCAAAAATATCCCACCTACTTCTACGTACTTCAACACGTATGAGATAGATATAATTGCTTAACTAGGGTGTGTTTGGATTAGTTTTTAGAGAATAAATTTTGAGAAGAATAGATTTTAGGAATAGAGATTTTTGGATGATTAGTAGTAGAATCATTTTTTATATTGGTAAATTACCAAAAAATGTATGGTATGATTAAAAGTAAAAGAGATGAAAGATGATAGAGAAAAAATAGAAGAAATGAGAGAGTTTAGAGAGGAGAGAAGAGAGAGAAAAAGAGAGATAAGAGAAGAGAGAGGAGAGATGATAGAGAAAATAGAGGAGATATGAGAGATGATGTAAGAAAAAGTAGGGGTAGAATAATAATTAGATAATACATAATCTAGGTTTCAAACCAAAAACTATTTTCAGTGGCTTATTCAAAACCTAGGTTTCAAATTGAAGTTTTGTCCAAAATCAATTCTCAATAAAAATTATTGTTTGTGTAAAAAATTTTTAAACCATGATTTTACCCAGAATTTATTTTTAAATGCTGTGTCAAATAGGCACCTGATATAGTATTTAAATTATATAATTACGTCCAAAGTCATTCTTTATTTTTGCCTCAAATCATATTATTAATCAGATTTTGTTTTTTGCGATCTTGCTTTATCTTTATTTTTTCTAAATTTCAATAAGTACATTATGACAAAACGCCTTTGCACTGACGTTCGTAATATAGGAGTATCTTTCTTTTTTGAGGTCGTGTTTGGTGACTGGGAAAGCATTAATTACAAAATGATGATTCATATACAAGACAAGAAGTGCCTCACCTAATAACAACTACGTAGGCCAACGTCTTCCAATTTGACGAATTACCCTTCTTACCCCTTCCCGTCTCTTTCGTAGGGATGGAAATAGATTAAATTTAACCTCTCTAGGAAGAATTGAGGTTTCCTTTTTCAATCAAGGTCTATATGTTTAACTTCTTTGAAAGAGAACTAGTTCAGTTGTATTATATTAAATTTAGAAAGAATATTTAGAAACATGTTTATAGATTATTTATCAATAAAAATCTCATATTAACATTAATATTTGAATCCTTAATTTTATGAGTATCCTTATCAATTCGACGTATAACTAACTTTTGTTTGTTGATAAATTTTAATTTTATTGGAAGAAGGAGAATACATTTATTGGGAAAAACTATTCTCATTTGATCTTTTTTTTATATAAAATGTGATATTTTCTAAGATTACAAAAATTAATAATTTTTTGATGTAGAGATGTTAAAATTAAAAAATAAATAGAAAAGACTACAATTTGGTAAGAAAAACAAATAAATAAAAGGCGAGAGAGAGATGAGAAAATGATAAAAATGGAGTTGGACCTCCCTCAATAATGAATCATTTATTACTTCGACTCTTATCCTATAAACGATTATATTGGATATTTTTCTTACACCAACTTACTTTCAGTTTATTTAGATAAAAATTTAAAAAATAATTTATAAAAAAACAATTTTTGGATATCTTTTAAAAAAAAATTAAAGAAGAGTTTATAATTTTTTTAAATAAATAAGTATTTAGATAGTTATTACTAGAAAAAAAAATTTAATTAAAAAATTAATAAAAATGATGTGATTTTATTAAAAATATGATAGATGAGAGAGAATGGAGAAGAGAGAGAGGAGAGAGGATGAACAAGAGAGAAGAGAGAGTGAAAAGGTAAGCGGGTGTAAAAAAAAAAAAAGGTAAAATAATAATTAGATAATTTATAAGTTCTTTTACTGTATTGTAGAAGCTACTCTCAATAATTTATCTAAAATTTTAGTTTTAAATTATAATTTAGTCCAAATATCTTTTTAAATAAATATAATTATTTATTTTAAAAAAAATTAAATTAAAATTTAAGCTATTTTTTTTAATTATGTTTTAAAAAATGCTCCTCATTTTAATACGAAACTGAACGCAGCCTAAAAGTGGATTATAGTCTTCCCGTGGGACCCCCCCTCTTTCTCATGCATACATTAGGCATTAGCCATAAGTTTCTTTGAATTTTTTTCTCCCTTTTGCTTTTATTTTAATAATAATAATAAAAAATAAGAGTGAGACGTGCTAAAAATGGATCAGATCATCTCTGAATCATTTTCCCTCCTCATCCCTTAAAAATACTTTTTCCCTTGCCTTTCTCTTACTCAATTCTCTGTTTGCTTCTCTCTCTTACCCAAACTATAAACAAAACATTTAAAAAACACTTTTTTTTTTTAAAAAAAGTGTCTTCTAAACAACACTTTAAAAAATGTTCTTTAAGATTTTTTTTTAAAAAAAATACACTTTTTTAAAAAAATTACAAACACTTTTTTACAGTGTTTTTTAAAAAACACCATTTTCAACTTTACAGTGTCTTTTAAAAAACTATGTTCTTTTAATAATTTGGGCAGCAAAAAAAAAAGCAAGATAAAAATAAAAAGAGAAGTGCTTCTGAGGGATAAGAAGGGAGGATATCTTTGAGAGGATCTGCTTCCACTAAAAACAACTTCAAATGATCAAAATCTTCCTTCTCATCATAGTAGTGATTATTTGGAAATGACATTTACAGTCACGCTCATAACTTGAATTATTAATAGAAAAACACAATTTAGTTTCTGTTAATATATAACCGAATTACGTACATCAAACACGAATTTATTAATTATTATTTAGCTTTTTTTAATCGAGCAAAGATATTTTTTTTATTAGATTTATTTTTTATTCACAATTTCAGATTTTGAATCATTCAAAATGCGTCATCCAAATAAATTAACGATGGTGATTTAGATGTCTCAGTTTGATACATTAGATTCATCCAAAATTTTATACCATGAAAGTGACTTCTATTATTATTTATTGTGTATTATTATAATTATTTATAAGGACTAAAGATACTAATTTTTTTTTTATCGGCAACAAGTTGTTGTAGCTGACCCATTCGGCTGACTTCTCATTATATGGACTCGTTTATATGATATGCTAAAATTTTGTTAAGAAAAACTAAAGCACACCTTTTATAAATAATTAATTTAAATAGTTTTTAATTTTAATAAATTAATTATCTAATTTTTATATTTAAATTTAAAAAAATTATTATTAAAAATTGATAATAGTTATCCTTTGGAGGGTCAACCTAGTAAGATGGGAAGGGAAAAATTTTGCGGCTTAATCACTTTCTTTAATATGATCATAAGGGTAGGTCCAGGTGTGTATAGTTACAAAATCTGGCATGCAGATTTACGGCGTAAAAGTACAGCGTGCAATAATATTATTATTAATTAGGGTTCGTATATTTTATTTGAACTAATGACATTCCAGAGTTTTCGAATCATGCGACTATAATGACATGTGATTAGTGATAAATAGTAAGTAACCTGGTGTAAATTATAGGGGAAAATATTTCGAAAAGTTTTTAAAAAATAATTTAATTTTAAACTTTTTTAAAGATACTAAAGAGTAAATAATGATAAATTTTAGTATAAAAAATATAATAAATTTATATTGCTCATTTGTAATTATAATTTTCTAGGGATTAAAATATTTCCTTATAATTTTATAATTTTTTTTAAATTATACTCTTTCAATAATTAATATAAAATTTAATTAGCGAGTTAATTTTTATCATAAATATAATATTTATTTTATATATTTATAACTTTTACTTAAATTGTCCATATTAACATTTTCCAAACAATAACGAATTAAAAAAAGAAAAAAAATTAAAAAAAATGATTAGAGTATTTTTTAAAAAATATATTATATTAATTTAATTTTTTAATATAATTAAATTAATTAAATAAATTTTACATTAAATATCGACGAGCATGATTATAGTTTTCAAAATAAAAGGGAAGAAATATTGTAATGAATTAATGTAAATGAGACAAAAAAAAAAGTGAGGATTCAGATGTGTGTGTGGGTATATATATATATATATAGATGAGTGGGGTTTAAATATTTGTGACTCAGCTTAATTAAGAGGAAGGGGACATGAAAAATGTTTGGAAGTTTCGTGGAGGCTTCAAAAATGTCACATGCTCCTATTATTCCATCCACCAACTTCTAGCTAGCGACCCTCCACCCTCCACAACACCACAGACACTTGTACGGTTAGCTTTTTCCACATCCCACCATTCTCCAACTCGTTATCTTTCCAACAAATTGACCTGATTTCAATCTTCCTCACATACATATATAAATCATTAGTATATTAATAAAAATAATTCCTTTCCTAAAAATATCTTACTTATAAAAAAAATCGAGTTATTATTGAAAATTTTTAACTATCTTTGCTAAGGATATCTATCAACAGACGCTCAACATTATATGACTATTTGCCAATGGTCACACATGCACATAACCATATCAACATTGGACTTGAGCTTATGGCCTCTATAAAACAAAGTGAAGATGCTTGCTACTGAAATAGCCGATCTCGGGGATTAGATTTAGATAATAATTAAATAGGTTGATGCACCTGCAAATTAAGAAGATTTTGATACAACTATATGACTCTTCGACTGATCCCAAAAGCACCAAAAAGATCTCTCATGGAAAGATTAGAAATGCCCCCCAAACAAAATGCATTGATCCAGGGTGATTAAACGGACAGAGTGATTATATATATAATTAATAGAGGTTAGTCAGAGTAGTAAACGGTTCGATATCGTTTAAACAGAATTTTGAGTTTAAGTCTTAATGTATACAAAAAATTTTTATTAGAAGACTCACCCATTATAACTAAATACGCGATGTGGGTCAAATTTAAATATAGTCAGAATAAAATTTGGACGAATGTAGTGGGCAACTAAAATATGTGTATGTGTGTGTTTGTGAGGTTTGACTATAGAAGGAAAAGAATGGTCATACTCAAAGGTACGTAGACGGTGATGAGTCGTTAATCGGAGGGTCCCTTCATAATGCGTTGGATAGGCTCTATGAAAATTGAAAATGGCTGCCTATGCCTTGCTTCACAGGTGATCCCTCTCTTCTTTATACATATTTATGAATCAAACAAGTAGATCATGATGAGCCACTCTCATTTAATCATTCTCCATTTCCCCCATTTATAATACTCAATTTACGTTTGTTAATTTGAATAAATTATATAAATAAAATTAATTAATTAATTATAATTAAATTTAAATTTTATGTCATATACTCTTTAATTTATCCAGATTAATCAACTATTATTTTATTAATTATAATTAATTAATTAATTTAATTTTTAAATATACTAAAATTAGTTAACTAAAAAAATATAATAAAACTATAATAATAGAATATATAATCGGTTTCTACTTTTTAATTTGATCCATCTGAACAAGTAATTAAAAGGCAACAAAGAATCTAAGAGAATCGAGAATGTGATCCTTTGAAAATTCAAGCTTCACCTGTATTAGAAAAATTGTGACTAGAATTAATGGAAAAGAAAGCAAACAAAATGAGAAGGAATTGGTTGAAGACTGCAGATATAGTTGTATTGAGTTCAGGAATCTCATCATCAGCCCACCTTTTGCTTTGTCCGTTTCACAACTGCAACCGTATATGTGGCCTTATTCTTCTTTAGCCTTTCCTCCATCGTTTCTCTCTCCATCTCTCTCTCTCTGGGGGTCTTCTTTGGCTGCTTGTGTTTGCTTCTAATTGAATAATCTGGGCTCAGCTTCTCGCTCAAATATTGGGTGCTTGCGAATTGTTAAATCGAGTTTGTTATTCTGTTGATTAGGTAATATTTTTTTCCCCTCTTACCCCTTTTTTCTCTTTCACTTTCTAGCAGCTATTCTTTTTCTTTTTGACCTTTGATCAGAGTAAAAATCTCTGCTCCAGGACCTTCCTTCCTTATCGTGGCTTCTCTATTCAGTTTTGGTGTTCGTTGTGCTGGCCGTCAGATTTTAACAACTTCGACGACCCTGATTTCTGAGTCTCACATAAGCATATCTCAATTACCCGAAACCTCTTATCCATCTGATTCCTCTTCTTCTCTCAAACTTAATCCTGTACAGGCTTACTTGGTTTCTCCATCTTCTTTCATGATGATGACGATGATGGTCCCCAAGGTTCTCAAATTTGTTGATTTCTGTTCTTATTGTACTGATTCTAAGTCGTGAGCACGTTCCCCTGAATGTATTTTCCCTGGATTTTGGTCACCCATGTTCTCAAATTCTAGTAAAATTGTCACTTTCCTCTGTAACTCACTTAAATTGTGCTTCATACGCATTCAAAATGACAGAGGGAACATTTGAGAAAAATCGTGCATTTTCAAGTCAATCTTTTGTTTGCGATAATGGTGTTAGTATCTTGTCCAGGGTAGTCTGTTAATTCAGCATCTACATGGAACTTCAAGTCATATAATTCAGCAGCTATACTTGTTTATGCTAATTCATAGTAGATATGGTTGAAAAACTAGTAGTAATCGCGTAGATTGTTGAATTAAAATTGTTTTTTATCTTCTGCAAATGTTCAGTTATTCCAAACCTTTTTTATGCCGCCACAGTTTTTATATTCACACTTTATGGTTTTCTTGTCATTTTTTTAGCCGCAGCCATTGTATTAAGAATTGCACCGACATACAAATAGGCCAGTTACTGCATTTTGTGCGGATCATATATACGCATCAATTGTGAAGGACAATGCCTACTACTACCCCATCCATTCCTTCTGGGAAACAGATTCTCTTGGAGGTATTTTCTGAAAATTTTATTTTGTTAGTTCTGTAAAATATTATTCTTTTTGGAACTCTGAACTTTGATATTTTGGTATGATCAGATTGGGAATTCAGAAAAGCAATTGTGGGCATTGATCCATTCTAAGGGCCTATTGCACATTGATGCACAAGAATTGTACCAGAAAGTCCGTTCTAGTTACGAGAGAACAATCTTGAACAATCACATGCTTTCTGAACTCCAAGATGTTGAATATTCTTTGTGGAAGCTTCACTACAAGCATATAGATGAATTTCGCAAAAGGGTAAAGAGGGGATCTGGTAATAATGCAGAGAACACAAAATCTGGAGGAGCAGCGCAAAATGATTCAGTGCAGAGAAACATTGACACTCATCTAAATGCATTTAAGTCATTTCTGTCAGAAGGTATTGAGTTTTACCAAAATCTGATTGTAAAACTCAGAGAACACTATGGAGTCTCAGGAGATGCCTTGTTTTACAAAAAGGGTTGTATCTCTAGTTCATTTGAACCAGATGTCATGCTGAAATGCCAATATTTATGTAATCGATGTTTAGTTTGTATGGGGGATCTCGCTAGGTATGAACAACAATGTGAAAATCCTGATATTCATACTCATAACTGGTCAGTTGCTGCCACTCACTATTTGGAAGCAGCAAGGATTTGGCCAGATAGTGGAAATCCTCATAATCAGGTACTCTTTTTTCATAGTCCATTGAATTGTACATTTGAATCTGTCATAAGAAGAAAACTTTTGTTCATTTGCAGTTGGCTGTATTGGCAACATATATTGGTGATGAATTTCTTGCTCTTTACCACTGCATCAGGAGTTTAGCTGTTAAGGAACCTTTTCCTGATGCCTGGAACAATCTTAGTTTATTGTTCGAAAAGGTAAGATGTTCTTGAGGTTCTTAATGAACTATGTCTATCGATATGATTTAGGTTTCTGTGCCGTCTCCTCAAGTGTCTCTTACCATTTTGCAGAACAGGTCATTTCATCTGCCTTATGTTTCCAGTGAAGCCAGCATTGATTTTTCAAAACCTTCTGGAAGCAGCGATCACACTAAAGCATGGCCTAAAGGCGATAGGCAAAGTAATCGTTTTGCAGACACAAAGTTATGGTCATTCATGGTCAGAACAATAGGCTTCTTCTTCACAAAATCAAGGTACATCCTGGATTCAATTTATTTTGTCCGAGAGTTTTCTTGGCATTATGTCCGTCATTTTAACTAAAAGTTTACCACTTTGTTGTCAACTCGAGTTATGCATTTTAATCATGTTATCCTCAGATACTATTTGAAGTTTAGAAATAATTGTGAAGAGAGTTATTGAAAAGTTTGGTTGCGTAAGGTTTCTTGTTGCGTTACTTTGTGCATTCTTAATCTTGGAACAGTTTGGACGAATTCCCAATGGTTTTGGCTTCTACTATCAGAGAGTTGGATAGATTGTTGGAGCTAGAAGATATAGAACTGAAGACCATGTTAGAGTCCTATGAGCAAGTAAATTTAGCCAGAAGAGGTCCTTTCCGAGCCATACAAGTAGTTGCAGTACTCATCTTCGTCTTAAAGCATCTAGTTGAATCCCTTGTAAATAATGAATCAAAAGACAAAGATGAAAGACAGTCACCTATGCTGATACAATTGGCATTATGTGCTACATTCAGTTTCATGGGACGTTTTGTTGAAAGATGCCTAAAGTCTAGTCCATTGCATTCTTGTCCCTTACTGCCATCTGTACTTGTTTTTGTGGAATGGACCGCAAGCATGCGCGATTCACTTGAAGTATATGCAACTGATCAAAAGAGTAAAGGCACAATGTCTTGCTTTCTTGGAGTGCTTACTGATCTTCTAAACCAGCTTAGAAAATATGGAAGGGAGACCAAGAAACTTCTAGATAAAACCCCTCTATGGGAAGATTATGAATTGAGGGGCTATTCCCCTCTAGCATGCGTGCATGTCTCATTAGATTTCTCTGGTAATTGGGAGCACATAGACAACTTTGAAAGTGGCATTGAACTACGCACACTGCGTGTCAGAAATGCAGCAATGAAAATTGCAGGCAGATCAAGTGACTTGCAAACAAGGATCTTATGTGATGAATTAGGAACAAAGTTTCATGTGGGTACATTAGATGATGGTGATGTAAAGAAAGATACAGGAAATGTGGAGTCTGATGGGCAAAATTGCAGAGATGAGGAGGTAAGTGGCAAACCCATGACAAGCAATAATGATCCAAGTAATTCCAGTACTAATGGGAAATTTGCTGCTGTGGAAGAAGAAGAAGTTATACTCTTCAAGCCCCTCACAAGATATAATTCAGCACCTTCATACCCTTCTATTCCTACAAATGATCAGACATCACCAAGAGACAACGATGATCAAAGCCTACAACATTCTGATGATTGTTTGCGCCGTGCTACATCGCTACTCATGGCTCAAAACCAAACTCGCAGTAATCCCATGGGATTTCATGCTGATATGGAAAATTTCAGGAGCAACAACAAATCATTCACACAGTCTGCAGAACCATCTTCAATGAAGGAATCAAATGGCCACAGTTCTCCTCGAGGCTCAATCTCTGCTGGTCCTCCCTCACTCAATGCTTGGGTCTTAGATAGAGGAAGCTTCAGCAACAATAGAGATAAAGGGACAAATGGTATTAGTGAGCACAGATTAGAGCCAATTGAGGAATTAACATCTTCTTCATCCCTGGCTGGTCTTTCCATTAATGGATCCAAGGATTCCTCCAATATCAGTACTTCATCGAATCATCAATCTCCAAACTTCCATCCCTCTTCTGCTAATTATTCTAATCCAGTTCCTTCTGCTCCATTGTTGCCGGAAAATGCTGCTTGGTTCGCTGATGTACAATCTAGTGTGTCTACTCCATTTATGCCAAATATCCCATCACCACCAATCAGTGGCTATGCAGATTTGAGTTCTACTTATGGACCAGTGGGTTATGATCCTTCTTATCCAGCAGCATTCACAAACGGATACGCACCGACTCGCAGAATGACTTCTTCAGAATGGTTGCGTTGGTATAGAGAGAATTATAGCCATGAGAGTGCCAATAATAGTCTGATGCAGCCTACTCCTCACTATAATGTCTCCAGAAATCCTGAGAACTTGCTCTATCATGATCCTTACAGGTTTGCTCAATTTGATAGATGGGGAAATCCTTTATCTTTATCGCCTAAACAGCACACATACATGGAGCCACCAGCGCCATTATCAACATTGCTGCCAAGTTTTGCTTCTGCTATGGTGGGACAAAAAGCAGGCGAACAGATTATAAGCAGTCCCTTTAACAATTTCCAAAGAGCAAGTCCTTATGGGTGTGGTGTTGTGAGAAATGAGCCTCAGCCTCTTATAGAGTACCTTAAGGAGAAAGAATGGCGAGTCCATCAGCGAGATCCTACCCTCAGAGAGCCTACGTTCATGGGAAATTAGTAGTTTTAATTTGATTTCATTTGAAGACTGTAAACCTTACTTTGCTTTTTTACTTCAACATCGATCTCAAAGAACATCAAACTGTAATGTATGTAGATGTTTCACTTTTTCTAGAGAATTCGTGAGAATCTCCATAATTCACCCTTCATTTCATTTACACTCACACTGAATCGTGAACGTTATTTTCATAAGAAAGTTCAAGGTATGGCGTACTGTAGGGTATCTTTCTTTTCTCCTGTTTTTTTCCTTCTTGGTTCGTTTGTTTTTCAGAGGCATGCATGATTAAGAAGCACCTTGACGAGAATGTGTTTTTTCTTTCTTCATTTAAATATAATATTGTAAACTTAGTGGGTAACTACTTCTTATCTTAATTATAAGAGTTAGTTAATATTTTTAAATAGATTAATAAAATCAAATTAATTAATTAATTATAACTAAAATAAAAATTAATTGACTAATTTAGTTAGATTGAGGAGTATATAATATGAATTCATTTTGAGGATTTAAATTTAGTCATAATTAACTTATTTATTTAATTTTTTTAATTTACCTATAAAAATTATATCTAACTTTTATAATTAAGAACAGAGGGAGTATCAATTTTACTTTTAATTTTTTATGTTTGACCAGGAATTCTACTGTTAAATTATACACCTCAGTTTTTTTTTATCGAGATGTTAGCAATTTGTTATATATATTTTATCTTGAGATATGATAAAGGTCTGGCAAAGAAAAAGGATATATTGAAAATTGAAGAATGAGAGTCAACAAAAAATTTAAAAAAAATATGGTGAGATCCTTTGAATATATATATATATATATATATATATATATATATATATATATGAGATAAATTATTAGATATTTCTAGAATACCATGGTATCTACATGTCCAATAAATTGACTCCAAATCAATAAAATCTGTTTTTATTTCATATACGATGTCAAATATATTAATTTATTAAGTCTACTTAAAGAAAATAATAACACAATTGGTTAAATCAACAAACAAATACATGAAAATTGAAAATTCTATGGCGATTGGCGACAACCTTCTAAATTTCCGATTTCATGGGGCCATTGCCGTGGCCCAAAGCAATACGTTCACTTCATTGAGGCCTCTTACTTAACCACCCGGAATATCTTGAGCCTGCCCCAATATGATAGCTTGTCAAAAACTAAATCCTTAAAAAGATTTGAAAAATGACAAAAATTGCTTTAAAAAGCATCCGTTTCCAGGTCTCCACAGTCTTCTTCGTGGAGTAATCGCAATTCCCGATCTCTGTTTTGCAAGATGGACAATACAGAATCTGATAAGGGGGATGTTTCGTCCGCTCAAGCAGTTCTCCTTGGAGCTCTAGCTCCTGGTGTAAACGTGTGTACTTTCATTTGAACTCGTTATGAAGTTTCTACTGTTTTGCCTGTTTGTAACTTTTGTATACTAATTACGTTTGTTCTTTTGAATTTGTAAGGGGTTTTTGATGTTTTCCCTTTTCTTGTTTAAGGGTCCTACATGGATTACATTAAAGTCGACTTTTTTAATGCTGGGTCTGTGTCTTGTTGTGATGCTGAGCTTAGCATTCTCTTCAAGTGATTCGTCCTTGATGCTTCATGTTGCGTTCCTTGTTTTAATCTGTGTCTCCCTCTTCTTACTTCTTAGCTGGTATGGTTCCCTGATCCTTATCTGAAAACCAACAAATCTATCTCAATTTGGTACTCCTTGTTGTGCTTGATACCTTCTGAACCTGGCCTTTGAGCTCTTAAATCAATGCATCATGTTGGATTCTATTTTCTTTAACACATATGTTTGTTATCGATGTGATTTCCATAGTTCTATGACATTAGTTAATACTGATTGGACCTTTTAGTATTGTCTGAAATTAGGCCAATTACAAACCGATAGAATTGATAGCTTCTGCTGGGCTGGTTCAAATATTTTGAGATACATACTACTCCTCCTCCGATCTTTAAAATAAGCGCTAGTTAACTTTTTTTTTTGGATAGATTAAAAAAATTAAATAAATTAGTTAATTATAATCTCTCCAGACGAATTCATATATGTACTACTTAATATATCCAAATTAGTCAACTAGTTTTTATATTTTGATTAAGTATTTTATTTAACTTCTTTAATCTATCTAAAAAAAATTAACTAAGTTCAGGAGGAGTACATGTTTTTGGTGGCAATTTGTTTACAAACTTATGCTGGGGTAGCAGGGGAGTAAGAATAGCATGAAGGACAAGAAAGGGCTACTACAACAACAAACTTTATCACACTAAATAGAGTCGATTACATAGATTGCATGACGTCATTATGATTTATCAACAATTAAATCTTTAAATATGTTGTTAACCAAAAGGTTTCTTTTAATAATTTTATCAATTGTTCTCTTTAGTCTTTCCTTATCTTTTCCCAGAGGATTCTATATTGTTTGATCTATTCTTTTTACTAGCACCTCCAACTCCAATGGCTTTCTTTGAACAATTTATAATAAGCAAGGACCTTGACATTAGGGAGCATGATGATCCCATTTGTTGATGTAGCTGTCATGTTCGAAATTCTGACTTCACCGAATTAATCTACCTTGATTTTCATTCCCACAGTTTTTTCTCTGTGGGTGTTTCTTAGTCATAGTTAAAATTTTTGGTACAGAAGTAGAAGGCACTCATCCATCTGAACCTGGGATTAGCATTATGGCTGTTGATGGTGATTTTGTTGATCTTTCTTTATTTAACAATATCATAAATATTTTTGGGAAACCTTTTTTGGGGGCTAACTTACCATGAGCAATAGTATTCATGAAATTGATTGTTGATTATTTGAAATTTAGCATTTTTTTTAATCTCGAACAGGTATTTAGAGATATTTATTGACTTGGAAGATCTGAATCCTGAATTGCAGACCCTGATGAGTTCAAATGCTGTCTAGTCATAACATGCACTCATGTTTATGCTTCCCAAATCCCAAGTTCCAAACCTGCACTAACATTTTGCAAGTGGAATAAAGACATGCATACTATGTGGTTTCTTCTTATAAAATGTTTTTGATCAAGTTGATTGATGCATTTTTCCCTCAGGTTTCTTGCAGAAACTGGTTTAGTTTCTGTTGAACATCAAATGCGTGAGATGGGGTTGGCGCAAAGTGATCATCTAGAGACAAGCAGAAAGAACAAATAAGTATTTTCTTATCATATCACAATAGAAAAACTCGATATTGTTTGACGCTGGAAGACTTAACTTGAGTTGAGGGAATTTCATGGAGACATGTTTATGGGAAGGGGTTTTTGATGAATTGCTTCATTGTACGAACCGAACAGACAGCAAAATTTTCTGCAGGATTGCATGAGAAAATCGAACTAATCCCTCCCAATCAACTGTATTTTATTTGGAATTTCTCTTTTATTACTACATTCATTGTATCCTCAACCTTTGTCTTGGGCTGTGTTCCTTCACAGGGGAACCATAGTGACACTCTTGAACATTACTTTGGTGCATCTAAGATTTTAATCCAAAGTTCTGTTCCCAGAGGAATCATGTGTGTGTGTGTTTGTGTATAAGAGAGAGAGAGAGAGAGAGTATCTTTTTTAATCAGTTGAGCTTAACCCATTGAGTTTGACAAGTCAGAAAAAAGAAATATGAGCAGCAAAGGAACTGCAGCAAGAAATCCAGTAATGAATTGGAGGACATAGCTTTAGCCTATTTGTATTCTAATTATTTGATTCTTAATAATTTAGCTCAGCTCGGTAATTAGAAGTTTGATAGTATTATTAATGATATTTGGAACAACTAAAATGAATTTGATATTCTCAAAACAAAATCTTGAATTCAAGTGTCGTAAATAAAAAATAATCCTAAGAGAAAAATTTCTACCTAGAATATGATGCAGCTCAAATTTGAATTATGCAATAATATTGAATAATATGAGTAGCTTTTCATCCTAAAGAAAAAAAAAGTTCGATAGGATTAATTTCAAACAGGGTGAAATATTAAATTTAAATGTATTAGTAGTGGGAGCATGTTTTAAAAACATTCAATTTCATTCCTCTCCCCTTTACTCCAATTAAACAGACTGTGAATGTATGCCATTAATGCATGGGGTTAATTTAAGTTTGATGTCAACTCTGCAATTAATTCACTTAAAAGATTCATTTTTTAATTTTTTTTAATTTTTGCTTAATACTTTATAGAGATGTTTAATTATTAACATTGGTCCATGAAGTTGAGAGTCATGATTCATGAGATCTATGGAGGGTGTGATGATTCCCATATTTATTGTATTGAGTTTTCCTATGAAAAAAAAAAATAATGCCAAGACAAAAATGTACAACTATTTTATTATATTAAATTGAAAATTTTATTTTTGTTTTTAATTCTTTAGATCATTCCATTCTCATCCTCTAAAATTCAATTTAATCGATTGAAAGGTTGAAAAAAGAGAAAAAGAATTTGTAGTGAAAGATTGGAGGGGTGTACTTTTTTTTATTTACAATTTTTAATAAAGAGAAAGAAAGTAAGTTATTAATTTTATTAAACTTTATGAAATAAAAATTAATAGAGTCAATAGTTTTTTTTCTTTCAAAAAACTCTTTTTGCCACAAAAGTGTGAGAATTAAAAGGTTAGGACTTGGGAGACACATGGCAATCATGCCGTACACTTTCCCCGTACGGATCTGCGTTCACATGAAGAAGCATTACAAGCCAGCCAGAGCGATAATAAACACGAAAATGTTTTCCCATCATTTTATAAATATATATAATGGCAAATATATATATATATTAGCTGAGCGTTTCCGTTATAGTACTAAAGAATTAAAGAAATGAGTGAAATCATTTAATTTATTACAATTTTAGATTTGATATTATTTACTCTCTTTTTTATATAAAATATATTTAATTAATTATATTAAATTAAAAAAATTAATTAAATTAATTAATATGATATATATTTTTTTAAAATATATTAATTATTTTTTAACCCCTTTTATTTCTCTCTTTATTTTTTTCTAAAATACACTAATTATTTTTTTTTAACTTCCTTCATTTCTCTCTTATTTAATTATTATTGAGAGAAAATCAATAAGAATAATTTAAAAAAAATAATAATAAATATAAAAAAGATATATTATATTTAGAACTTTCACAAATTTTTCAATTAAATCTCATATTAAAGGCCGGAAGAGTATATCAACACTAAAATCAATTATATAAATATTAATATATAGAATAATATTAATTTGTTTACCTTTAAATAATAATATTAATTTTTAAAAGTTATACAATACAGAAAATAAATTGATTCTTTATTTGAGTTTCTAAAATCTAATATAGTTGAGATAGATTTGAGTATTATTTAGCAAAAAATATATATATAACTTTTCAAACTTGTGTTTATTAAATTATAATGTCACACAAATTATCAAATTTAATATGATAATATATATTTATTTCATAAATAATTTGGTTATAAATAAATTTATATTTTTATATACTATATATTTATCATATTTTAACTAAAATATTTTATATTATTAATATATATAACTAATGTCAATGTGAGTTTGAAAAATACATTTATAGTTTACAACGCATAAGCAAATAAAACAAACAAGAGTGATTGAAGGGGGAAAATAAACAAAATCGATTGGGTTCGGGTTTTATGAATTTGAAACCATTGGTTTGATTTAATTAGACATTTATTATATACAATTGTGATTATTTTTGCACATAAACGTCGCGGACCCGAATTTAATGTCCTGCATCTCTTTCTCTCTCCCTCTCTTATTAATTTCTTAAACCGATTTTGTTTGCTTGTTCCCTTTATTTAGGCATTCTTTTGCATGGCACTGTCACTTGCCGCTTGGCTCCCTCTCTCACTCTTCTTTCTTCTTCTTAGTTCTTACGTTTCACCTTGAAAACCCCATTCGCCTTCCTTCTCTGATTCTCCCGATACCATTCGTTCTTCTTCCAGCTTTCAATTGCTTCACTGCTCTTCGTTTCCAGCTCTCGTTTCTGATCATGGCCTCTACTCTCCATTGGGACCCCGATAAAATGTGGGTATAGTTATTCAAACGAGGCCGTGTCGTTTGCTTGCTTTCATGGGTTATTGTTCTCTGTCTGTGTTTTTATGTTCAAATTGCTGAATTTTAAGTTGTTTCTGATTTCGTTTCGTAGGCTTCAACTATACATTCTGGATCATATGAAGAGAAGGGGAATGGATGAGACGGCTCAAATTTTCCAAACGGAATCAAATGTGATTGATGCTCCCGTTGGTAAGTGTGCGTTTTCTCCTTCGCCTCGACGTTATACACGCACTCATATTCAGGGTTGTTCTGGTTGATTTTGTTCTGCTTCTGCATTAAAGAATTTATAAAGTTATATGGAGGTATCTCTGTGATGAAGTAATTCCTTACCTTGCCTTTTCTTTCAAATATTCTTCTCGGCATATTTTACCGATTCACCATGGACTTGCCCTGTTAATAATACATGGCATTCTGGTGAACCTATTACTTCAGTTTTTCTGCTTAGTTGGTTTGGAATTGTTGCTGTTACTTGGTTATATGGATAAAAGCATAAAATTTTGTACCTAGTGATTCAGTCTCGAGAAGGATTCTTGCATGAATGGTGGTCCGTTTTCTATGACATATATACCTCAAGGAATCTGAAGCATCAGGAAATTGGGCCAGAAGCCACTAGTAATGTGGTAACTTCATGCTCATTGTTAGATGTTCATAACTTGAGTTGCAAGATGGCGCGTCCTAATCATATATTTTCAATTTTCAGGCGCTTCAAAAGACCGATAATGGAAGAAGAAATCTCCCTCCTAGAATCCCTCAGCTATCTAAGCAGAGATCTCAGCTGCTTCAAATCGACCCCACCATTAACAAGATGATGGAGCAACAGGCTGCCTGTGTGTTACCACCGGAAGTATATGAGAGAGAGTGTCTTGGATATCTAGCCGAAAATTCTGATCCAAGTTTACAACTTCTCAATGCAAAGACACTGAAGTTTGAGGTAGAGTAAAGAACAGTCACGTTTATTTTTTATCTTTTGATCTACAGTGACACTAGCAGTGTTGCTGTTCTACAGTTCTACTTCATCCTATATTGTTGGTTTTACAAATTAAAATTTCAAATATTTGATCTGGAATTCATTTTGTTTTATAGATTTATGGGAGCACATATTTCATTGTCGTTAGTGTTATATTGTATTGACTGAATGATGATTAAAGACACTTCACTTTTTTTTTTTTCTTATTACTTAATATTCGGTTTACCATGATAGCCACCCAGAACTAGATAATTGGAAAGTAGGTCCATAGTTCATTCATAATGAATCTAATTTATTGATGCTTGCAGGATAGTGGAATTGGCATTCAGCTAGGAAGCAATATACCCACGGACCCCCTGGGTAAAGTACAAAGAGATATTTGGCCTTCAACTGGACCTCACGAAACAAGTTTGTCTTGAATCTGAATCTTTGTTCTTGCATTTTCCCCTTTTGCTCCGAAGTCTGGAAAGGCTTGCTGCTTGGCATGACTCATTTTCTTTATTGTCTAATTTTCAGATCTGCACAGGTCTGGGTTCTGAAAACATGTTAAACTTTATTTACTCCCCTCCCCCTGGGGGTAGATAATACCTTTATTTATATGTTTAGAAAGATAGAAATAGTGATATTATAATGTGTGCCTCATTCATGGTTTGCTACTCCCTTGAAAGAGACATTTCTGTATTTGCACATAAGTCCTTTCCTCCAATTCGCTTCCTTTTTCCCCTTCAACTGATTATCTTACATTACTATGGGCATAATATTTAATTATCTTTCCAGGAGTTGATGAAGGTCTCAGTCTGGTGCCGCTAAATGGATATCCTTTAAATGTAGGTGATGGAGTATATATCGTGGAACCTTTTGAAGAAAAATTCCATTATGTATTCAGTTTGTTGAACAGTTTCTTGAAATGTAAAAGTTCGTGGTTAGTATTATCTCATTATTGACCAAAGCTACAACGGGAATGCTGGAGCAGGTACTCACTTCACTTTTGCAAGCACCAAACTATCATCAACTATATCAGCGTCTAGATACACAAAATCAGCAATTTGCATGTACACCTCGGAGTGAGACATCCATATGTCTTGAAAACTCTTCTATATGGAACAGCCAAGATCCAAGGATTCCCCTGGTTGAAACTGATTTATGTAAAGATAGGCAGGTTCGTGGATTCATTGACTTTTAATATTCATTGGTCAATATTTCTGAAGGCATCTCCCTCTTGTAATCTCTAATTGTATTCCTATCTTCTAGTAATTCTTCTTTCCATGTTTTACAAATGATAGGACTGTATGAATGCAGCAGATGGTAGACCTGTGGGTAGAAACACTGGGCCTTTGTCTGATGAGAATGAAGATGCTGATCAAAGAACTGGACCTTCCAGGAATCTGAAACTTATTTTTGCAACATGTGATATAAGAAAAGGTAGTATATCTATGCACCTATATAACTGTTGATCTATTTATTTGAATGTGGTGCTGAGATAATTATTTTGATTTATTTTTCTTTTGAGCTTTCAGGGTACGGATATAACGCTATAAGTACATATTCAAATTATTAAAGCTATTGCTAGATTATTCTGTTGCTCTGTCTTTGTTTTCGTTTTTTCCGGATCAATGTTCGAGTGGTGAAATCATGGAATGTTAAAAGTTGCAATTATTTTGAATAAATGTTTATCCTGTCGCATTTTACCCATCTAGTAGGTTTTTCATTTGAAGAGGTTGGTTGTCTTCACTCAAGCAAAAGCAAAGTTTTGTCCTGCCATTTTTCATCTGACGGGAAGTTTTTAGCAAGTGCTGGACATGAGAAGGAGGTAGTTTGATGCAATCAATTTAGCTAACAAGTTCTGATCGATTGTCTATGTCTTGGTTGTGTGTTCATAACTGTATTGTAATTTTGATGACAGGTTTTCGTTTGGAATATGGAAAATTTTGATTGTGTTAGTACTTCAGATGCACATTCACTTCTCATTACTGATGTTCGGTTCAGACCAGGCTCAACCATATTTGCAACATCTTCTGCTGATAAAACTGTAAAAATATGGGATGCGGCCAAAGTAAGCTGTTACTTATCACTTTGTTCTCTTGGTTGCATTCCCCGCACATGCCCGCGCACTAAGTATTTCATATTGTTTAAAACTATTGATAAACTTTACCTCCCTTCCCCTCTTGTTCTACCTTAAGAATCTTTTTCTTTCTCTGTTTTTCTTTTATTTTGTCTTTTTACACGTTCTCTATCCTCTGCATTTGAGTTTATGAACACTTTAATGAAAACTCTATGTTTTGATTATATATATATATGGCAGTTGTTGGTGGTGGTGTTTAAGTTTTTGGCATACTTTGCTCACCAAAGACACCTTCTGATGTTCTTTTTTAGTTGTACAATAGTTGTTTCACTCTGCTTAAACATTTTTGTTCTGTGACTTCAGATATGAATTTCCCAAGTCATGCATTTTACTGATATGAACCAATATAACATGGTTGAGTTTATGTGTATTTTGAGATCACTTTAGAATTGGACAATATAATTAATGTTTTTTTATATTATAGGCAAACAAATCATTGTTTGAGCTTCCCGGGCATGCTGAACAAGTAATGTCATTGGACTTCCACCCAAGAAAGGTGGACCTTCTTTGTTCCTGTGATAGCAATGGTATAATGCGATTGTGGAATGTCAACCAAGGCGTATGTGTGCGTATAAATAAGGTTAGTTTTCTCCATCTGAAATAAGATTGGTTTTATGCACATTTTGTTCTTATAACTATTATATATGCAAGTCTATGCAAGGGTCTTGATTAGTGCTAGACCATGATTTGTTTTATCCGAGAAGTTCGCTTTGCCAAACTTCTAAATGAAAATTTTTCATTTTTTTATGATAAACAGAATTTAATGAAGAAGTGGACCTGAACATTGAAACAGTATCTGAACATTGTGAACATTGAAACACGTAATATGGACCTACCCTCAAGTGGACCATTTTGGTTTTATCTTGAGCAATTTTAACAAATGATTATGGCATTAAGCAGGGACCTGAACACTGAAACAGTATCTGAACATTGTGAAATTCTTTCTGAAGAATTTCCAGATTTCATTCATCTGTTTAGACAACTTTATCGCACACCGTAATAGCAGGAAGTCACTTTTCAATTGTTTATAACAATATACTTCAGGGAGGCAGTAAACAAGTCAGGTTCCAGCCTCAAATTGCCAACTTTTTGGCTGCTGCTGCAGGAAATATTATTAATGTAATTGATATTGAGGGTGACCAACTCATATACAAGCTGAAGGTAAGGTCACCTTTTATATTTTATGACAGTTCTTTCAGCATAATTTTCATATGTTTTGCAACTCTAATTGTCTGACTAACTTTATTTCCTTCTAGGGACATCTTAAAGATGTTATTTCCATTTGTTGGGACGTAGCAGGAAACTATCTTGCTTCTGTAAGTGAAGATAGTGCACGTGTGTGGTCCGTCACATCTGATGGAAAATGCATACAAGTCTTGCATTCAAATGGAGACAAGTTTCAATCGTGCATATTTCATCCTGTATTTTATAACCTCTTAATCATTGGTTGCAATCAGGTAAACACTGCTATACTTTATCATTATGTGATTCATATTAGGTGTTGCCCCTACAATAGATGAGATTACGCTGATTGCATCCTTTCTTTTGTTTGTCCAAGAATTTTTGCTCCTTGTCTAGAGCATTAACTACTTGGATGTGTAGATAATGATTCTTAATCAGTGATCAGAAAAATTCCTGGTCACTTTATGATATTATACTCACATCGGTTCTATTTTTTTTTTTTTTATTTTCAGATAATATCTCTTTTAAAGTAAATGGAATCTATTAACCAAAGATTGATTTGTGGATGTGCAAAATATGAGTTTTAAACCATTTATTTTGATAGCAGAAGCTGAGGTTCTAAAATATGTATTGAAACATTGCACGTTAACTTGAGACTGATTGTATGGCTTCCGTGGCAGAGGATCATGATGGCATAGAAATTTAGCTTTGCTTTGTTTATATTTAAGAATCAGGAAATGTAATCGTTAAAAGATATATGCTTCATCTATTTGGCCCTTGATTTTATCACAGTTTTTTATTTGCTACTTAGTCTCTGGAACATGTATATTTGCTTTGTCTGTTTTCTACTTTTAACTGATGGGAGATTAATGAGCTGTGAGCCAAAAACTTTCAGAAGTTTAAACTGCGTAGACATAAGATGGATAAAATGATTGAGACCTGTACCATTTTGGGAACTAGAAAATGCATTTCCTCTTATGCAGAAACTGAATACCTTCTGATGAGACATTTTTTACGTATTAATGCAGTCCCTGGAATTTTGGATTCCAACAGAGGGCTGTAAAATATGGACTCATCCTGCTCACAAGGAAGTAATCGCTGGACTTGGAGCTTCACCAGAAAATCAAATGGTTGCCTCAGCTAGCCATGATCATACCGTGAAACTTTGGAAATAAGTACTCTATATGTCTATGTACAATGTGTCAATTTATGAAGTTCTTGTAAAGTAGGAATTACCTTCCTGCTACATATCTTGGAATTCGTTGAAGATTCCTTTGGGGACATCGCATAAAATTAGATAGGAAAAAGGGCAACATACTTACAAATCAATAGAGAAAAGGTAAATGAGATTTTTGTACCTATGCCAACCTATGAATCACATGGATGGACATTATAAACTCCTTTCTTGAGTTTATAATATATAAACCCCTTAGTCCCAACACCCAACTACACCTCCTATACGTAGTTTTTTAAAAAGCATGGTATATTTAGTTTAGTTTTTGGATAATAGATTATGAAAAAAAATAATTATAAAATAGTTTTAGAGAATAAATTTTGTATGAAAAGTAATTTTAAAAAATAAGTGTTTAGATAATTGTATCTGAATGATTTTTTTGATAGGTAAATTATCATAAAAAGTATGAGATAAAATGATAATTACGAAAAAAAAATAGTAAAAGGACAAAAAATCATAGCGGCAAACTCTCATTTCCCATAAAAATATCTGAAAAATGCATATCAAAGCTGTTGGGATTCATTTTTAGAAAACTATAATTTTGTCAATAATCAATTATGACATAAAAATAGGTGTTTTGATATTTTTGGACCTAAATTATAATTTGGGTTTGGAAGCACTTTTTTTTCTAAACCAAACACATTCAAACGGAGTGCAGAATGTTGAGGACGACTCAAATTTGAAACGTTAGGAAGTAAGCGAACAAATTCAGGTGTGATACAGTGATGCAGAAGTAAATTCTGAATTATGCCACAAGGCAATCATGAAATATCTTGAATTTTCATACAAGTTGAACAAGCGGCTATCTTTCTTTTTTCCCATGAAACAATTAACCCTAGAGAACTTCACAACTAAAAAAGGTTCAATTTTCCACTTTCTATACCACAGATGGATGAAATAAACATCACATAGAATAGCAACTTCATGAATTCCATTACTTCCATAGTTCTTCCATTGGGATACCTCGCTCCTCAGCAACTTCGCGGAACTGCCTCATTTTCTGCACAGCAACAACTGTTGCTCTGGCATTGTTGAGTGCATTATTGCCACCTAGTTGCTTTCCCAAAGCATTCTCAACGCCTGCCATTTCTAGAACAATTCTCACAGATCCACCTGCGATAACTCCAGTACCAGGTGAAGCTGGTCTAAGCATCACCTTTGCTGCTCCATAATCTCCCTCAGATCTGAAAAAAAGCATTTCACTAGTTCAAATTACAGGAGGCCATGCAGAAAGATAACAAGTTACAGTTCGTGACACAGCTATGCACATAATATGCTGGAACTTGAAGTCAAAGAGGATGTCATAGTCATTGATAAGCTTCCATCTTGTGAATTGACTCATGCTACCAAACTATATGATTATACAGAGCTACTATTCAAAACTTTCCATTTATTCTATAGATTGCCAAAAGGTTGCAAAGATTAACTAAGGAACCCAATTACCTTCAATAAGCATAGAGATTCAAGCAGAAATTCAGACATGAGGATGAGTTATGAAAAAATAATCTTTAGCTTTACACAGAAGAAACAGAAAGAATAAAGTATGCCACTAGCATAAGACCACCATCTTTCAATTTTTAGCCCAATTATAATTAGGCACAGAGAGTTTCAGCAGCATTTGACAAGTCTTTGCCCAATTATAATTAGGAACACTTTCGTTCTAACAAATTTGGGGGTTCACTTTTAGTCTGACTGGCCGAGATAGCAATTGAAACAGCTGAACAAAGAGTTGAAGAAGATTTCCAGACCCACTTCACATCAGAATTACTCGCATTTAATATATAAACTTAATCAGATTGTCCAGACAGAAATTCCAGCCTATAGACATGGTTAGATCAAATATTCTCAAAGTTCAGCGCACTCGCTTTAAAATTCAACAAGCACTCTGCCATAGTCTTTCGAGTACACCTTGGAAATATACTTCTACTCATCAGTGATTGGACAAAATCAATCTTCATTATCCAAAGATAGCCAATGTAAACCTCTAACACCATAGAAATCAGCGTATAAAAGAACGACAAGAATGGAGGAAATTCAATCCGTACCTATGTGGGAAAGTCAGGTACTTAGTCATAGGCACTGTGATGATATTCCGCCTCGCATTTACAGCAGATTTCTGAACTGCTCCTATAACCTCTTTGGCTTTCCCAACTCCGACGCCCACTTGACCTTTCTTGTCACCCACAACCACAATTGCCCTGAAGTGCAATTGCTTCCCTCCTTTTACAACCTTGGTCACCCTTCTGACCTGTACTACCCTTTCTTCAAACCCATCCTTAACCTTCTCTTTCTTCCCCTTGGAGCCGAAACCAGTATCTTTCTTCATCTTAGAGTCCATTACATACACATCGTTGCCAAGAACAGAGACACCACTGTATGCAGGTCCATAAAGCTCCTCATAAGCGGCGGCGATTTCATCGTCGGTCTCCATGGGACCGTCATCGACGGGAGGAACGGGAACGAAGCCTTCGGGAGGTTCCGGGGGGTTGAAAGCAACGTCCTCTTCTGGCCTTACATTGTCGAAGAAGGAGGTGTCGATGTCATCGGAGGACTTGGATTTGGGTCTGGGGATGATGGGGGACGAGAAAGTAGAGAGAAATGGTCGTGGGGTTTTGGGGAGGAGAGAGAATGTGAATTTGGTGATGGGTAGGAGAGAGAAGCGGGGAGAAGAGGGAAGGGAGAGAGAAGAGAGGGAATTGAGAGCCGCAGAAGATGCAGCCATGGAAGGAGACTCGGAAATGAGGAGAGGATTTGGGTTATTCCAGAGGTGAAAGGCTTATCCTCATAGCTTGACGATGGATCAGCACAGTAGTAGCTCAGTAGCGTGGTGGCGATGCCCCTTTTTTCTCTTTTATCAATTGCATTCACGGATTTAGTTACCAAATATTTGGAATATAAATAATTTTTTTACCAAAAAAAAAAAAAAACAGAGAGAATTGCTATATTTATATGTTGGAAACAAATTTAATAACAAGGATTTTAAATTAAAATAAATATCTAGATAATTTTTATAGTTATAAACGAATTAGGAACTACATGGCGATGGTTTATCAGTTAAATTTTTGTTAATGACTAAATCGTCCTCATTGTAAATTGTAACTACATAGTGAATATAGTTAAAAAAGAGAATAATATTAAATTTATATTTTAAATATATGAGTTAATTATAAAATATATTAATTTTAAATATATCAATATTATTTTTTATATTTATTATTTTTTAAAATTTATTTAACTCATTTATAAAATAGATATATAAAATTATATATAGTCTTATGTGATATTTATTATAATTAAATAATTTATTTAATATTTTTAATATATTAAAATTGATTAAATAATTTGAACATAAGTATTGGGTGAGCATATTACAACACAATTCGTTGTGAAGTTAAGAAAACGTGCGACAAAAGATGTATAAAGATATTCTTCGAGAGTTACGTTGTTGAAGCCAGCAAGCTTCTATCCTGTTTTCATCTGTACGCAAACATATTAATTAATGTTGTATAATTAAATTAATGTTGCTAACTATAATAGGAAGTCATTTTTAAGGACTTAATAACACTCATATGATTTATTACCTTGTGAGATGTTTTTAATATTACTGTCCAATCCATATAGCTGCAACAAATACATTATATTTAAGGAAACAAATTTTAAATGTCTTAATAATTTTTACAAAATATATAATGGTAGCTAAACATATTATATTAAAGAAACTAATATTTAATTATTATGAACCAATTTATCTAATTTATTTAAATTAATTAAATAAATTTTATATTAAATATCAAATATAATATTAATGTGCATGAGTTGTGGAGAAATTTTTTAAATGATAAATTATGTTATGTCAAAGGTAATATTTATCTATTTCAATAAGTTATTAGAAAATTTAAGATCAACTTTTGCTATTAAATATAATAATTTATTTATAATATAATTTATATTATAAATTATATTTTATATTTAAGATAGGAGGAGATAATAAAGAGTCGTTAAATTACTTTAAGTGATCGTTGAAGGGATGCTAGTGTAACCTTAAGACGAGTCATTCCTTGGGGTTTGCATAACCTCAGCTCCATTTCGCTCGCAATTGAAAATTGCTGTTGCACGAAACATGTCCCACTTGGTTCCTTCAGTCTACTTATACACACATAAAATTGCTAAAACCATTTCCACGGCTGATTCACAGTAACTTATGAGCCATGAATGTGATATTTTGGATTCCCCTGCTTGATTGCAGAATGAGGGAGAGATTCGCAAGAGAGCGAAGGAAACGACAAGGAAAGGTGTAGGCCGGGCCAGAGAACGAGCGTAGGAGAAGAATGATGGGATGACATATGGGCTCCAGTTGGGCCTGAAAAGGGAAAGGGCCCAAGCTTGTATTAATGGGCCTAGGGGCTGAGAGAGATCGTTGGAAGCAGTGATGGCCAACTTAAATGTTTTCCCTTACCAACGGGGGTTAGTCCGAGTGGTAAGCGGCTCGATATCGCTTAAACGAGGTCTCGAGTTCGAGCCTTGGTATACGCAGAAAATCCACGTTAGGAGACTCACCCACCATAGCCAGGTGCGCGACGCGGGTCGGATCCGGATGTAGTCGGGGCAAAGCTCCGGTGAACCGGGTGGGCAAAAAAAAAATTCCCTTACAATCCTACTTTAAATTTGAGCAAAGGGGTGAGACATACGATCATTTAAAATGTGTTTGATCTTTAAGGAGTATTATTTTATTATAGTTATAGTCACAGCGCTTAGGAAGACATCCTAGCTCTTGGGTGCCTAGGTTTACGCCTGAGGGTAATAGACGGCTCGCCCTGCCTAATATTGGTATCGCCTATGAGGGAAGGAAACTTCACTCTGTCTTTTAATCGTGGGTGAGCCCAACCTCTTTTTAAAAATTATTGTACAAAAAATATATATATATTAATTATTAACAAAGAAGAGTCAATAATGAAGCCTCTGGTAACCCATCGTTTGTGGGTTTAGTTAGTGAAAATGTGAAACATATGATTATTTAGAGTATGTTTGATCCCTGGGGAGTACTACTTTATTATGGTTCAATTCGCAGTATTTAGGGAGGCATCATTATTCCTAGGTGTATAAATTTACGTCTGAGAGTAATTGATAGCTCGCCCTATCCAATATTGGTATTGCCTAAGAGAAAGGAATACTTCGTCCTGCCCTTATATCGTAGGCGAACCCAACTCCCTTCTAAAAATTTTTATATTAAAAAAAAATAAAGCCCCTAATAGGATTGAGCCTAGCGGAATGGGATAATTACTCACAACATAGTGAACCAATCAAATCTCTATTTAAAGAGGTGTCAACATTTAGTGCTTTTGTCTCGGATAAGATGATATATGTGCTTAAAAAAAATAATAAGGCCCAAAAAAATTAAAATTTGGGGAATAAGGCGGGGCAGTTAAGGAGGAAGGGAGGCATGAAACAATGAGGTGAAGTAGAAGCAGTTGAGGAAGTTAGTTTCAAAAAGTAGAATAGCATTATGGGAGAAGTTGTCACTTGTTGCAGTGTGTTTAAAATCAGTTGGAATTGGTCAAAACATGAGCTTGACTAAAAGAACACAAGAGTAGTTTTGTTTCCTAGATCACAAAATAAATTTCGCAACATGTTACCCAACCAATCTGAATCCCTTCACTTATGCACTCGTTATCACACATCTCTATACACGTCTTTCTATTTTTATGATAGGATTAATTTTAAGAAATTTATTTTGCTCAAAAAATTTAAAAAATTTATGAAAAAAATATGAATGCGTGTTAAAATAAATAAATCGCTAATCACAAATTAGTATACCTATGCAAGCTGCACAAAATCACATTGGTTGCATGAATTAATAGTATGATTTATTTATAATTATATGTAACTACACCAAGCCCTAGATTGAAATTTCATTTATCTATTTTTTTATTTGACTTTGTAGATCGAACCGTAGACAGCAAGAAAATTCATGTTCTTGAAGTGTTCCTCATGTCCTTATCAAATACTAGTAGTTTAATTATTATGGAGCGAAATGCCCCAAATAATAGCAATAGTTGGACTTTTTTGACGTTGTAGCTTTTTCTATGAATGTGTTTCCTGACGTGTTTGTATATTATATATATTACTATTTATTTAATCTGCATTTTAAAACTAGGTAGTTTTAATCAAATCAGTGATTTTCATGCTAGAATAGGTAAAAGAAACAGGATGGAGGTCATTATTAAGGATATCCCATGCATAAAAGGGCTTGAACACGTGTTTAGCTAATGTGTAGTATTGATTAAGCATAAGCAACAGAACCATAAAGGAAGCCTCATCAAGCTTACCTTCAAATGACAGGCGACTCATATAATACTTTATTAATAATTAATATTCTTCATATACTTAATATATTACTTAATTAAAAAATTAATCTTAATATTAAATATAATTTTTTTATATTTATCTATTATTTTAAACTGTCCATATTAATACTCTATCGATAACAATTAAATAAGAGAGTCATAGAGGGAATTAAGAAATATAGTTACAACAACAACAAAACCTTATCCCATTAAATGGGATCGGCTACATGGATCATACGACGCCATTGTGCTCTATCAATTAAGAAATATAGTTAAAGTATTATAAAAAGATATGTTATATTAACTAATTTAACTAAATTAGTTAAATATATCTTATATTAAAAATATAAAAAATAATATTTATTGTTCAGAGGCATGAATAGTATTTACCATTTACCATGGCAATGAGAAAAGGGCGGTAATCAGGGATGGATTATCATTCACATTTACTATGCTTTAATTTCGATGCAAATAACCAAACAAGCCCTTAATATTCTGCCATTTCTCTTGCTATTTTACTATACACAAATATTTGTATATAACCGGATGTTTATTGCTTTGAATGAATATCTTACGCACGTCCTTTAATGCATCTGAAGCATTTAGTTGTCATTATGATGGGAAAATTATATCTATTAATCAGTTAAATAGTAAGTATTTCTCTTTTAATATACACATGTGCTAAGAATATAATGCCAAATAAAAAATAAATCTCAATAATAATAATTAATCAGAATTTCAGAAAATAAAAGACATAGTTTGTTATAATTCATCCCATTAGTAACCAACAATAACCAATAGCAGTTAGTTAAAATAGAAAGAATTTTAATTATTTAAATATAATATATCAAGTTGAGCTCATATCAATGCAAAAACTCCATTAAAAAAGTTATCATGATTTAGCCCAATATTATTTAAATCTAACTAAGTTAGCTAATCATATAAAAAACTAACACATCATAAGGATGAGTGATCTTCACTTCATTTTTTTTATTAGGGTTTTATAGTTTTTTTTTATCAGGTTTTAATAGTTTCACTTCTCTCTAATCAAAATGTTTTCTCTTATTCATAATTTTATTGATTTTTAATTAGACTCATACGTTAGTTTTGTTTTTCCTTGTTTTTCAATCCCGTGGAACTATAACGACTTGTTTGAAAATAAGATAAATTATACAAACATTGTAAAAAGAAAAAAAAATACTACAAAAATATAATAAAGAGAAAAAAAAACTATATAGATATAATTAGAAGTTAGTTGAAATGGTAAAGACTTACTGATTAATTATTAAAAATCATATAGAACAAACTTGAGGTTACCAATTAAGTGAGTATTAATTGGTTAATTTGTCTTCGGCCCCCACCCCCCACCTTTTTGGTCGGACTCAGCTTGATTTAATCCTTATCAGTACTCCATAATCCCTATTATAATCTTTCTATATGTCCTATATATAGTTTAGATTAACTTATCTAATCACCCAAAAACAGCCAAAACTTTGTATAAGTAGGATTGGTTGAGGACCGAGTCTCAAAATCTCTCACATACGTACCGTCAAATGCATATAGTCAAAACACAATACGTACAAAACTTGAAGATCCAATCAAAATCAATGTGAATGCTCTTGTTTCTTCCCAAATCACATCCGACATTAATTATAGTTCCTCATCAAATTTGTCTGCATATTATAATGCTGAGGAAGTCGATAGCAATTCTCAATGTGTGTTTGGATTATTGTAAAACTTTTGAAAGAATTTTTATTCTAAATATTAATTTTATAAAATTTCTAAATAGATAATTATTATAATAATTTATTAATTATAAAAGTTATTTTAATAATAAATATTTAAATACTTATTTTATTTAAAATTATTTTTTAGAAGAAGAGTTTATATAAAACTACTTTAACATTATTTTTTTATATTTTTTTTAAAGTTAATCTAAACAAGCCGGAGATGGCAAGGCAAACATATTTTTTCCCGGGCATATGCAACTATAACGCAAATTATAAGCATGCAAGAAATTAGAGGCCGCATAAAATGGTAAAAATCACAAAAGCTTGTAAAATATAAAAGATTAAAATATAATTTTATCTTGAAAATTTTGATGTATAAAATATGGTATTGGAATTTTTTGTAAAAAAGTAATGTTATCCTAAAAATATTAAAAATAAGTAATATTATCCTTTGGCCATTGCAAATTTACAATTAGACGATTTTATTTGTTTTTAACACTTTTAGAGATAAATTTATTTAAAAAAATTAAATACACTCTTATATAAAATATTTTAGGACAATATTAAATTTTAACTTAAATATTTACTAACATCAATCAATATATTAAGAATAAATTTTATAATAAGTTGATATTTTTAAGAAGTGGGTAGTATAATTCTAGGAACATATTTCAAAATTTTTGTATGATTTATCAAATTTGATATCGGTTCTATTTATAAAAATTAATTAATTTTTTATATAAATTTAAAAAACTAAATATATTATATAATTATAATTAATATAAAAATTAATTAATTAATTTAAATATTTTGAAGAGTATATAATATAAATTTATTTTAAAAAATTAAATTTAATTAAAATTAATTAATTTATTTTTAATTTATTTAAAAAATTAATTAAGTTTTAAATTAAAAAAAGTAGGTAGTGTTAAATAAATTAAGACGTGAAGAATATTTAAAACAAACAAACGTCCGGGCCACCAGATGTAAAATGTCGAATGAAAATATAGCGTAGGTGAAAAAAATTGGCGTAGGTGCCATAGCATACAGAATGATGTCAGAAAGTTTAATGGAGCACTGAAGAAAGAAACTATATTGAAATTGACGGAATAAAAGAGGAGAGAGACACGGAAAAGAGAATTGTCCATTTCATTCAACATCACCGTCTTCTACTGTATCGTCTCGGCTCAGCTCTATTCAGGGTGGTCCTTTATCTACATATTAGAACCCTTATCTTCTTCTTCATCCTCTCTCTCTCTCTCCACCCGTCTCTCTTATGGAGAAATATCGCCTCTGAACTTTCAGGTGCTGATTTTGCCGTGCCGTCTTCTTCCTGTTTTTTCGTATCTGAAATCCTGACCACTTTTCAGTTCTTCGTCATAATTCCTGCGACACCACTTACCCTTTAACCCCCTCCTTCTTGTACCTTGGTCCGCGTCCCACCTCCACGTTCCATCAACGCAAGCTTTCATGCAAGCTTCACTTGCCATCTCCTTCTCGCTCCACCGCTTCAGAAAAATCCATAAATATTTCGGACATATGATTGGATTTCTCTCTTCTTTCTCCTTTCTAATGAAAGCTTGTATCCATATGTCAAGCCACGATTTGTGAATATATTCTCTCTCTCTTTCTCTCACACTTTCCCTTTTTTCTGTTAGAATAATTTGAGAGAAGTTGGTTTTGTCGATTGTAGGTTGGTGGGAAAACCTGGACAAAGGCAATGATCCCCCGTGGTTTTGGCTTTAATACGAAATATGGATTCTCTTAGACATTACACAGACACGTAGATCTCCTTGCACAGCACTTTTAACTCAGATACACCTTGCATGCGCGTTCCAGCCACAGAGCACGCCCCAGTCGTTTTCTTCCTACATAATTACAGAACCAGCCATCCCTACACATTCATATTATTATTCTCTTCCTTCTTCCCTCCTAAGCAAAACAGAGTTCCCCATCATGCTCAGAGATACTAAGCTATATCTATAATCTATTTATATATATATTGTATCTGTGTATGTAACAGCGAGAAGGAGGAGAAATGAACGGTAAGCCTCAGGCTCAGCAACCCCAGAAATGTCCTCGGTGTGATTCTCTCAACACCAAGTTCTGTTACTACAACAACTATAGCCTCTCGCAGCCTCGTTACTTTTGCAAGGCGTGTCGAAGGTACTGGACCCAAGGTGGAACCTTGAGGAACGTCCGCGTCGGCGGTGGCTGTCGCAAGCCCAAGCGGAGTAAAGGCTCGGCTTCTTCCTCTTCGTCTTCCACAGACACTAGTTCTGCCCCGTCGTTGTTACAGCCGCCGCGAGAGGCAGCGGAGGTACAGAAGGACCCTTCCGCCGCGAGTTCTGCTTCTTCTACTACTGTGGCGGTTCCGTCAATCAGCCCCTTTTATCAAGGCGGTGCATGTGGGGATGTTGGTGGGTGTTTGTCGTCTCTGGCAGCGATTCAATCGCCGTTCAATCAGATGGGTTCTTGTTCTAATTTGAGTCTTCTTTCTGGGTTCGGTGCTCCTATCCGTCCGTCGTCGCAACCATTTTATCAGATGGGTGTTATCAGAGACAAGGAAGAAGAGAATCTGCAGTATGAAGCAGACCAAGTTTTGATTCAGTCAAGCACGGCCAATAGCGGTTCTGCTTCAGCTCACCCCCCTGATTGGACTGAAAGCTTCATCAATAACGTTAACCAGAGGGGATCCGATGCCTCTCTGTGGAGCACCACCATGAGTACCACTTCCACTAGTGGAAATTCTCAGAGTCATAATAATAATGATTCTGTTGGTGGGTCATTTTCTTTGATCCCAAATCACCAGTGGCCTGATCTTTCTGAGTATGACCCTCCTCCTCCATGATCATCATCCCATACACTCTCAGAATCCAGAGATGGTGGGAAGGCACAATACGAGATATTAGTTGACTTGCCTTCTGTTTTATCAGTTAGGTTTGTTTAATTTGTGGTCTCACTTAGTACAGTTTGGTAATTAGCAGGGTGCATCTTATCTGGCTGATCGGGGATACATTGCACAACTATACAGGATTTTGTGATGTGGGTGAAGGGAGAATTAATTAGGAGGCGCATCATTTTTATATCACAATAATATGACATAAAGTAGAAGACATAACTTGTGATTGATTCGGGTTCGTTTGTACCATTATTGCTTTGATTTAATTAAATATGAAGTTTGTGGGGTTATTTAATTTGTTGTGACGAAGAAGAATTAAATAGGGACATGAACATAGGACAAAACAGCAGTCAATATCAGTAGAAGCTGTAACCTGGTGGAAGCAAAACCAGGTATAGTGTGAGAAGGGGAAAGTAGAATTATGAATGAAGAACGACAACCAAGGGGGTTCATACTAAATGCATGCGCAAAAGGGAAGGTGATGCGATCTCTATAAGTAAGAAATAAAGTTGAAGAAAACCTCTTATGGTGAGGAATCTCCATCTGAATTTTTTTTATCATAGATTTAAATTTTAATTTATCATATTATAATATATTAATATATTCTTTTAGATTAAATTCCCCTTTTTTGTAAATATGACTTGATTCGTATTTCTGAGAGCATGTATGGATGTATGTATAAATCAATGTCAAAGTTTGAGGGCTTCGGAGTGGTGAACATGAATGTATATGCATGGGAGAATGACTCTGATTTGCCATTTCAGAATGAAATGGAACGGACATGTGGATTGGAGCGAAGTTAATTAAAGGGTCATTTCGCTTTGTTCCCCTCATACCACAAATACGGTTCCTCTAGTTTGGATGCACGCGCCTCCAAGTAACTAGAAAACTAGAACGCGCCATTTACATAACGTTGAAAATACTACGGTGCCTGTTTTGGGTGTACATATTAAGGATGATTAATTGGTGCGAATTTGTTTTGTGAAAAAGAACACAAATTATTTTGAGATAGAGGAAGGTTTTGGAGGTAATTGCAACAGAAAAACAAATACACCATATGTACACCTAATTGGGCAGTTGAACAGAATCAATATGTCATCACCACATGTAATATAAATAAAATAAAATCCACAGTAATTTATACCCTTTGATCTCCTATTGTATGTATATATATAAATAAATAAAATAATATATATAGAGGTAAGGTGCGCCGTAATATTTTAAAGTATTTTCTCATGTGTGTCTAGTGTTTTAAAATAATTTATGATATAATTTTACCCAACTAACAAAAACTTTTAATTTTAGCTGTTAAATTGCTCAGTCAGTTATATTGACTAAAATAAATATACATAGCATTTGACATAAGTAGATGAGTTTTAGTTTATTTTTTACAAAAATAATAAAATTCATTTTTGCTCATTCTTTCTTTCGAAAGTTTCTGTTTTTTCACCCTCTCCATCTCACCTCACTCCACCTTATCGCCGTCGATGACCCCTTGTGCGACGATAACTTTGGACACCAACGACAATGACTCTAACAGCCAACGCTTTACGGTTAACAACCTTCATCTTTTCACTAGCAACAACTCACTATCTATCTAGCACCTAGATACAAGATAATGATAGCGATAACTCACCTAAATGAAGCTATCATAAGAAAAAATGAGTACAAATGAACTTCATTATTTTTATAAAAAAAACTTCCAACTCATTTATTTATGTCAAATGCTATGTAAGATTATTTTAATTAAATTTTAGTTGAGCCAGTATTTTAACAGTTAAAATTAAATATTATTTTTAGTTTGAATAAGATATTTTAAATATTCTATAGATAAAATTATTTTAAAATATTAGATATATCTAAAAAAATATTTTACAAAGCTTAAACCCTTATTGTTCAAAAGTATGAGCAATGATACGTGTTCCCTAGGGAAAAGGAAGCATGAGAGGCGTGCATATTATAGGAAGAGGAGAAAATCTTTTTCTTTTGTTTTTTTATTGCATGAGAGGGCATAAGAAAATCTTTGGTCTGGCAAAGAAAGATACGAGGGCAAATCCAATATCCAATAAAAATACAGAAGCTTCTGCCGCAAATACCACTCTCGCCCTTTGTCCTTATTACTGGTAAGTCCATTTATGGAAGAAATTTTGCGCCTTATATATATATATATATATGAGTTTACTTAAAGTTAAAGCACTCCTTTTTACAAGAGTTAAATTAAAAGTTTAACTTAATTTTAATTATAAAATTTTAATATATTTTATTTTTAAATTATATTTTTTTAAAAAAATATTTTATATAATTACACAGATATCTCTATTAAGATAGTTTAATATATATAATTAAAAAAATATTTTTAAAAAATTAATACACGATTATTATAAATAATTAAAAATTTTAATTTATTTAAATTAATTAAATATATTTTATATTAATAACCGAATAAATATTATTTTTTAATTTTATTTTTATTTAATTATTTTTGGAATGAGAGAGAAAGAGTGGTAAAAAATAATTTATAAATGTTAAGAGAGAATAATGTTAAATTTTAAAAATTATATCAATTTTAAATATATTTAATGATTGTTGATACGTGAAAAAGAATTAAAATGGGCATATAAAGATCTCCCCCTCTTCGTCAAATACTATATCCCATGTTTGGCCTCAAACACTCTATTTCACTTCATGCTAATTACATGATGCCTATGATGGATTCTGATCATCATCTCCGGTAGTGAAGTTTGGTACAAAAGGGGCGATGTGGATCACATATATGGTAATTAACTAATTAATTAGCGGATCTTCAAAGTTGTGTAATTATATTATAGATGAATAAAAAGCAGGGGTAGTGGGGGTTAACGTTATTAGGTAAAGCTGGGAGTGACACATGCAAAGGAGGAACAATCCAGTGTCTCGCTTTCCCACCACATTCTTTTTTTTTTTTTTTACTCATCTAATTTACGAGAATTTTATCCTGATTATATTTAAATTCGATCCGTATCACACACTTAATTATAGTAGATGAGTTTTTAATAAATTTTTTTTTATATATACTAAGACTCAAATTTAAAATCTCATTTAAACGATACTAAGCTGTTTATCACCTCTCACGTTCTAAAGCAACATGATTTGTTTTTTTTGATACAATAAAGCAACATGATTTGATGTATCTATCTGCGACTCCCTCACATTCTCCCTTTTTTTTCCCCTTTCTAACGGCTCATCAGCGAAAGCAGGTCTATGATGATGATGAAGATGAAGAACCAAGTGGTGGGCCCACCCTGGGGCATTCAAGAGACCAGTCTTTGGTTGCAGTTGAACAAGGGCCAAGGGGGGTTATGGATATAGGGACAACGCTTCGTCGACTCTCCTTCCCTTTCACTTTTTCTCCTGTTCATTATTATGACGTCCATTTTGTTCTTGCTGTCACAAGATGGTCATTATTTCTAGTTGGACTTTACTGTAATTTCGTCGACCATGGGCTTTGTGTCGGTTAAAAAGCCTCCGAATTCGCGAGCTTCCCCTGGTCCTACAGTACAATGATTCTTTTTATCGGGCACCTAATGTCTCAGTCTAGCCCGGAGCCCTTGGCCCCTTAGGATAATGTATCTCAAACTCGATCTGATGGTTAGTACAATGATTGGGAGAAGGCCATTCACGTTGTCCCACGTGGCCACTGTTTCGGCTTTCAAGAATAGTGACCACAAGTCTCTGAACATAACCCTACATTTGGTTTTGTTCAGCAAAGCATAGAACTTGATGACTCGGGCATGGGACAAAAAACAATTATAAAAATAATTCATTACAAATTTTAAATATGTTTTACAAAATGAAATTAAGTTAAATCTTATTCACAGAAAAAGAATTCTGTGATTTGTTTGCCTCATTTGATCCAAGAACAGAAGAAAAGAAATCTCCCAACGTAGCCCACCTATATATATATGGATAATTGAAAATGAAGCTATAGGTCAGGCCGGTGCTCCAGAACAAAAGAAGGAGAGCCTGGACCCACATAAACCGGTGAAACGGTCCCACTTTCTCATAACTGTGTCCGTTTGGTTTTATATACCCCTTTTCCCATAAAAAAAACAAATAAATTAATCCTCTAATATTAAATATAAAATATATTTAATTTATTTAATTAGATTAAATAATATAATTAAATTTTTTATTATAGCATACTTTTTAAAGCATCCCAGTAATTTTTTTTAACTTCTCCCTCATTATTTTACTCGATTATTGTTAAGAGATTATCAATAAGAGTAATTTAAAAAATAGTTAATAAATTTGATAAATCTATATTATATTTAATACTAATATCAATTCATTAATTATGTAATATATTTAAGATTAGACGAGTATATTGTAAGCTTCTAATCCTCCACCCACTAAAAAAGTATATATATTTAGTAGATGATAATATTTAGAATAAGATTATTTTTAATAAAATGATAGATATACGTACAAAAGGAAATAATATCTAATATTGCAAAGGGTTTCAATATTAGCAAGAAAATGATCGACAGCAGGAGCATGAGTTAGGCAATGGCATTGCAAATGTCTAAATGTACAATGGAAATAATTTTTTTTTACAAAAAAATTTAGGTGAGTTCGGCACCAGTCTTTCACGGGCTTAAATAATACTTATAAGGAACTTATAATATTACCTACTAAAAGAGCTCTTATAATGGTAGAGGAAATAAAATTTATGTTTTTATAAGATATAAACCCATTTTTTATTATTTGTGTAAATTAAACAATTTTGTTTGTTACAAAAATTTTTAGAAAAGGGATTGGGCTCACTCATGATCTAAGGGTAGGACGAAATCATTTTCTTCCTAGGCGATATCAATGTCAGGTAAGGCGAGCCGTCTATATTACCCTCAAGTATAAATCTAGGCACCCAAGAGTTATGATACCTCACCAAACGTCGTGACTGGAACCACAATAAAATGATACTCTTTAAGATTCGAACACGCTCTAAATAGTCGTATGTCTTACCCTTTCGTTAGTTAAATTTACAGACGAATAGGTGTAAACTAAACAATTTAAATAGCAAGAGAGCAAGCTAGAAGTTGGGCCAAACATAACATTGTTAAGAGTAACAACACTCTCCAATGCTATTACTCATAAAAATAGTCTTAAGTATCAACCAGTGTTGATCCGAGTGGTAAGCGACTTAGTATGACTTAATCGAGGTCTCGAGTTCGAGCCTTAGCGTATGTAAAAAATCTCTGTTGAGAGATTCACCTATCATAGCTAAGCACGCGATGCAGGCCGGATCTAGATACAATCAGAGTAAAATTTTAGTGAATTTGATGGGTAAAAAAAAATAGTCCCACACCATTTTCAAAACCAGCAAGAGAATGGACAAACAAACCACATTATGTTGTACCCCAAAAAAAAACACATTATGGGCTTTAACCCATATTTTGCGGAGGAGAAGAAAGTGCTCAATATGGAGTCTCACGTTGTCCTCCGCATAATTAAATATTGGTTGAACTCTTACGAGCATCTTATAATAGGGGGGTATAGTGAAGTTATTTGATATCATTTAAGAAGTTAGGTTGTTAGATTTATAAATAAATTAAACTCTTCTAGTGTAATTGAAACATAATACTGTTTATAAAAGTCTAAAATTAATTTGAGATATAGAATTTAATAAAATTATTTTTAAATTTGGCGCTAAGAATGTTATTAACATGTTATCGAATCTGAGCGTTGATAGATACAATTTATTAATTATATATATATATAGATTATTCTAAAACTATCATGGGAATTGAAACTCTAATATATTTTTAAAAATTAAATCTGACAAATGATAATTTGATTATCATGTCAATATTAAATTTTTAGCCTTCAGGTTTCTTGTTATTAACAAGTGCTTAGGATATAATTTTTTTATAGATTAGTTTCTTTATTTTCGTACATGAGATTTGGTGCGCATAAAGTGTTTAACTTTAAACAAGATACTAAAAGTCGGCTAAGTCAATTTTGGGAGTAACTTGTTTTATTTATTTATTTATTTATTTATTATATATGCTGATATATTGACTTTATATATGTCGATCTTTCAATTTTTTTCGTAGTTTTCTAATTGAATGTTTATTTGCAGCTAAAAGAAAAACGAACTTAATCCAGATGAGGCGCACAATTATCACCAGTAAATAAAAAGCATGACAAGAAAGAGATGACCTACAGGTTAGCCCTTTGCCACACTACATATAGACAGGCAAACCGACCAAACCTGCATATATGGTGATGGCGGATGATCTTGACTAATTAAGCCCCCACTGCTATTCTCACACTAAAATAGTTACTATTAATTCTTGAATTATATAAATTTCTTATATTCTTTTAGCGACAAATATTTGACAAGCAGGATCTAAATTAGGTTGACAATATAATTAAACAAAAAATAGCGATGCAAAAATAAACTGTTGTATTTTTTCAGAAAGAAAGCAAATTAAATCAGTACATCCCACACGCACTCATCATGTTGTCGTTTATTCAATCGAAGGAATAGATTCTATTGAAGATTATAAATGTGATTAAATCCATAATATTCGACTTATTGACTAGCTCTCGTATTATTAAATTACAAAATATTTTTATAAAGACTGATCAGGCACGTCACAGTGCTTGAGATGTGAAAAGAAACAAAAAAAGGTTGATTTTCGTTTTGGGGCGTGGAGCTGGCCGGCAAGAGAAAACGACGGCACCTCAAATATTTCTGCCCCACCTATATGACTAAGGTTAGGAAATTTTGGAGCCTCCTGATGCTCCTTCATTGTTTTCTAATAATTCTTTTGTCGATTTATTTAACTATTAAATTAAATTAAAAAATTAGTTAAATAAATTAATATGTAATTTTTTCTTAAAATACTATAACAATTTTTTTTAATTTTCTCTCTCATTCTCTTACTTGATTATTATTATATTAAAAGAGTATTAATAATAATAATTTTAAAAAATTTAATAAATATAAAAAATATATCTTATATTAAAGAAGTATTAAACCAGTGCATTACCAAAGGAGTTACGTAGGATTTGCTAAATAATTGGAGCGTACGTCCTAGACATTGGCAAAAGTAGATATGATGCAATGCTAATTGGTTTGAAATTCAGAGGGTTCGCAAGAAAAACAAGGGCTCTAATTTCACAAATGATCAAAGGGAGGAGAGAGATGCAACAAGTAGAAAGGTCAAGCGTACACACACTAGTACGCGCGCGTGTAGAAAATTACATCCACATTGGTTTGAAAATGGAAGCCAGTAACAGTAAAGTGGAGGGCTATGTGCCCTACACACACAAGGGAAATTCCTTTTACTAAGGAAAGTGGGTATAGCGAGGGATCCTAATAGTACAATAATGCATGCATGAACAGGACTACTACTGAAGCTCATGAGCTACAGATCCCTTGTCCTACTCCTGATACTTGCATACAAATCAATTACAATAATCATTCAACTTTATATAGCTCTTTTGAAAGAACCAAAGATTAATTCTTGGAACTGTTGAAAGAGATTGAATAACAGCAAATTAAAGTTGAGCAAACCCAAATAGAAGAAGTGAATAATCTGATCGATGATGATATCACTCTCTTTTACACAGTTGTACCCAATAATATATCTAAGTCCTCCCACCTAGCTACACTCTAAAACAGACAGCTTCAAAAGAACACAAAAATGGAACAAATATTATTGGATGCATTGATTAATTACTCATTTAATTAAATCCCCCACCCCCGATGACCTAATTTAATCACAAATACATAAGAAATTCGAGTGAAGAACAAAAGACTTAGTAAGTCTCTTACATGAAAGACGTGCATATGTACATTGCAAAGACCAACTTACTGATCAACTACGGTGAATTCAAGTTGCACTAAGAGAAGGATCCATGTTTCCACTTTTGATGATCCATATATCTCTCTCCATGGGGAACACTGTGAAACGACGACGATGAGAGAGAAGAGGATACGAGTTTCCTCTCAGAACAAAGTAATTAAGCAATTTTCTCAACAACCTTGGACGCATAAAACAATAGGCTGATGAAGCATATGACTACTACTTGCAGCTGACATGATCACTCCGGTCCAAAACTCCTCTCATCTTTAACATTTATGTATCTTTCTCAATCTTTTTGACCCAAAAGAGAAAAAGTAGAAGTGTATTCAACAAAAGAGAGGCCTAATTAATAGATAGAGCTATAAAGAAAAGGACCGAAGCATGACTAATTGAAACGAGAGAAGAGAGAGGAGAAAGGAGAGAGGGAGTGCGAGTGAGTTTGAGAGAGATTTCTGTTTTTTACTCGATCATGGAAGTGACTGAAGTGCCAACATTACTAGCTTGATCATTCCAATAATAAGGTGAATAGTAATCGAACAAGGTCCCATGTTCCATGACCGGCTTGGGTCTTTCTTCATCGACTTTCACCTCTTCTAGTGGGTCTAAGCCCTGGAAAGTGCCAGTTCCTAGAACATAATCCTTCACACCTCCTCCATTCATGAACCTCTGTTGCTGCAGATTTGTACTATGGCCTAGGAGGGAAGATATGGCAGTTGAAGAACCGCATAAGATCGAACTACCAAACAAGGAACTGTAATTTGAAAAAAGTGAATCGTTTGAAGAGTACCCAGATGAAAAACCCGATCCCAGGGCATTCAGATGATCGTAACCAGAACTGAACCTTGGAAATGGAAGATTCATTTCAGAATTAGAGTTACCAGGTAACCCATAAAACAGAGGAATAACATGATTATTGATGTGGGGTTGAGAAGGAAGGTTTGAATTAGCAGCACTAGGAGAAGAAGAAGAAGATGAAGGAGTGTGATCAGCAGCAGAAGGCGTTTGTCGCTTCAAGCGCTTGTTCTTCCTACACCCACCTCCAACAGGAACATTTCTCAAAGTGCCTCCTCTGGTCCAATATCGCTTGCAAGATTTGCAGAAGTGCCTCGGCTGAGACAAGCTATAGTTGTTGTAGTAGCAGAACTTAGTGTTGGTTGAATCACAACGAGGGCAATTGAGAGATTGTTGCTGCTGCTGCTGAAGCTCCTGAGCTGAAGGTTTCTCCATTGTCGTCGTCGTCCTCCCACCACCGGAACCCATGGGCGAGATCTTTTGAGTTTGATTTCCAATCTGAAAACAAGAAAAGGGAAAAAGGTTGAGGGTGGCGTTGTAGGTGAAATAAGTATGTTATTCGCTTTCAAACGCTAAGCAACAAAACTGAGGTGGTCGTGTATTTGTGTATGTAATAATTGAGACTGACACAGAGAGAGAGAGAGATGAACCTGCGGCCATCGGTTATTAGTTGGGGGGATGACCCCCATTTTCTCACAGTTACCCAACATTGAAACAGATATTAAAGAGACAAAGAAAATAGAGGGAGGTTTTGGAATGGCGTGAGTGAATTGTGGAGGAATGAAGCAAGTGAGGGAGAGAGAGATATAATGGAGGAAGAGGAGGAGGGTAGCGACCTAACATATTATAAGACGAAGAAGATATTTTAGTTGAGGAAGCAATCAGGTTGTATAGTTTCACGTGATGGGTCTGATCTAAAATCGAATTAGGATTATTATTTTATGATAATGGGAGAAGGAAGGAATATATATAAGACAGACATTCGAAATCCAAGAACAGGACAGGCAGGTAAAGCAGAATTGGGAGGTGAGTGAATCTTTAGTGCTTCAAGAAAGAAAAGAGAAGCCTTGATTTGTGAGGATACTATTACTCCCCCTCCCAACACTACTACGCGAGAGAGAGAGAGGGAGAGAGAGAGATGCATGCAGATGAACCCAAAATAATGCATTTCTATAGAGCAAATCTCACTTCCATGATTTTTAATTAGTCTAGTCTTTTTAACGGTCTAATTAATAACGATGTTCATTCTTGTGTTTTCGAGAAATTTAACATTAAATATTGCTCTCATAGGAGATGGGAAATATTTGATCAAACATTTGTATGATGGACTATAAGTTCCTAACTAAAGGACAAAAAGCACTAACGTAGAAGAAATTTACAGGAGTTTGAAGGAAGTTAACACTCTTTTTCTTTTTGTTGATTAGTTAAGCAATAAAAAGGGGGGACATTATTAATTTCTAAAGATACAATTTATTTGTATGTTAGCGGTTGGATAATTTATCTATAAACAAATTCATTTCCAGTCACGGAACAAAAAATGGCCTCTTTTTTTTTTTTTTTAAGTAGGTCATATATAGACCAGGTTAGTTCTTGTGTCCTTCATATTTGTTGCTTTTTTCCCTTTCCTGTTTCCCAATTTCAGTGTTAATGTTGGTACAACAAGTGGCGTTTGAGTGTGATCCTTGATTTTGATCCAAAGGACAAAATCGAGGATTCTTTGCCCTGGACCGCAAATTAGTTATTGATGATGATGATGATGATGATGAGCGTCATGGGATCTGATAAGGTATGCTCACCAATCGAATCATCGATCTAAAACGACAATTCTTATCCAAATTCTTGGTGCCAACCCAGAGGAGGAAGATAAATCTTTGACTGTGAAGGGTTTCGTGCTTTACTTTCTCTCACCTCATATATAGTCCTAGAGAATTTCTTCGTTGCAGATGATGAATTTTTCTCTCATCAAGCACAATAAACCGTTAATGGGGGTGTCAGAAGGTGAAGAGGGAGGGAGGGTGGGAGATAGAGTCCTCAGCCTCAGGTGCTGCAGAACCATGTGGGGTGGCAGCTCAGCTTCTAATGAAAAAGGAATAAAAAGAAGAATAAAGCAAAGCAGAGATGAGGGAACAATTGGATTTTTTAGTCTCCCAAGGGATTTCCTCCTCCTCCTTACTTCCCCATCATTATTCTACACTTCAGACTTGTTCCTCCTCTGTTTTCAACCTTGGTAATTGAATTCCTTTCTTTATAATATTCTAGATTCAACAATACTATAAAACAATTCACTACTATTTTTTTATCTACTATCTTGCCGGGTGAATAAAGTGAAGTGAAGTGGGTTTGGCTTCTTTTACTACTACTATTATCTTCACTGATTTAGTCATCATGGGTCATAATTTAAGCTACAGCTGAGTGAACATTAAGGGTCATTTTACTCTGCCTTATCACAAAATTTCTTACAGGAAAAACACGCAAGAGAGAATTGAGTCTACCTAGGGAGTGACATGGGTCAATTTTAGTGACGGAGGTGGGTGGAACGTGGTGATGGGTCCAACCAACCCCCACCCAGCCACTCAGGACCCCACCACCACGGTCCACCGAACAAGAGATTCCAGTTTGGCAAGCACGAAAGAAACCCAACGTGCACGTTAAAGCCTAAAGGGAAGCCTGTAAATCACACACTGACAGAGATGAGAGAGAGAAGAGAGATGATGCTTGGGGGACCACCAAGAAATCCAATCCATAAACAGTGAGCAGACAAAGATCTCACTCTCCATTTGATAATTTATTTAGCTTTGATTATGGCCACAGCTGTAAGCACCCATGTGTTTGCAGAAGGAAATGACTCTGATGTCCTGATTATCTGTCTCTTTGTTTTTTCAGTGACAAGGATAAATCTGACTATTTCCTTTCCTTAATGGTGATGATGGAGGGTGATCAAGTCACTGTTCTGCATTTCACAATTATCACCACTGTGCACAATTTTTGTGTGTGTGGAAATATCAAGGCTAATGTTTGACGATTTGTCCAAAAGAATGTGAATGGATTTTTGCGGACACCATATATTCCATATCGTGGACTTATACATCGGGTACCTCCTGTACTTATGCAGGGACGGTGATGGCTGTCTTATAGTCCAAAAATATTAAGACCACGAGAGGGGAACACATGCTTTGCTTCATGATGACATAATTGGCAACATTGATGGTTCCAAAAGATGATTCTGAGGTGTGCTTCTCATAACCATTATTTTAACTCATTGACAACCCTTGGTCGGTTTTAATTAAATGTCAGATAATTCATAGACCATATGATTGCTTTGAATGCCTTCAAAGGTTAGAGCAGGTAATTCACCATGACTTCAGTATGAACACCATGATCACTCCTGTTTCCTCCTCGGGCCAATATCTTTGAACCATGAAAATGAAGTCTTGATCTTATCCAATATAGCTACCAATAATGATTATAAATTACCAGTTTCATCCATTAGTTTCTTTTTTCTCATCTTGGTCTTGTTTTTAAGTTTATGCAGAATATTCTTAGGCATGTTTTATATTCATGTGTTGCTTTCAGGTCGCCATCATAACATGACACGGGGTTAGGAACCTGGTTCCACAGGTTTGATTATCAAATTAATATAGTTACTAGTGGGAATTATCAAATTGGCTTATCTTTTTGTATTTTTGTCATGTGTCTAATCCACATGTTAATATAAAAATGGACCACTAGATCACTAGGGGACAGGAATTAGCAGCAACAGTGACAAGTCATACATGAGGTTAGGACCATAGGCAGCAGCAAGCAGTAAGGCATAGAAAACTCCAATCAAGCAGTAGGCATAGAAAACTCCAATAAGGAAACTGGTCATACACGGTCTTTTAATACCGAATCTATCACAAAAATATTAAGCCACTTGTGGTTTGGACTCTTGCCAATGGAAGTTTCAAGATTTTCATTACTGTGGGACTTGAGAATGTTGTGGAAGGATTATTCTACAATATTTTAATACCAATATGCCCTCATAACTATATTTAATCTCCTCCTTTTTTCCTTGGAATGTGAAAGAGGGTAGAGGGAGGAACAGAGTCCAGAGATGATATAGATCTCAAGATTATTATTTATTTAGTGGCAGGAATCAATTTAGTTTGCGATTCTTCAAGCTTGACAATGAAACTAAAAATAATTGGTGTAACTAGCATATACTAAGTTAAGGAAATAATAAAAAAAGAGAAGAAAACGTGATGGTGGCAAGAAGTGTCTGTGTAAGGCTACCAAGCTATACAGCTCATATGAAATTTAAGATCCATAAATTCTGAATGATGATGATGCTTTCATAATAATTATGCTTATTTTATATTGATTTGCTTACTCACATTCCCTTCATTTGTAGTCTTCTTGTTGTCCATCTTTGCACAGGGGCTGCAGAGCATGAGCATGACGTGTGGCTAGAAAGCAATAATCAATCAGAGAGGATGATGGATATTTTTTTAAAACTTGAGAGCTGACTATGGACCCTGATTGGGATCTTCAGGGAAAGTGAATCGAGGTAGGTCCACAACAACCCTTAAGCAACAAGGTTCATTAGAAAATCCAAAAGTCTTGGTAGAGTGCAATAAGCACACATATCTAAATCAGTATTTAATTACAATCAATCAATCAATCAGGTTTTGTGGTTTTAGCTATTTTCCTGATTACTTCTATTATTAGATTGAATATATCTTTGTTATTTAGCTCAACTGATGATTTCCCCAGTGCACTGGATAAAACCCTCACACATGTAAGATAAGCATTGGGCCACATTGAGAGAGAAACCGGCCAAAGAGGGAAATTGAGATGATGAGACTGATTTGAAGCAAAAACTGACCTGGTATTGAATGATTGAGCATTCACTATAGATTTTTTCTTTTCTTTTTGGGAAAAATTGGGTTGAAATTTCCAGGATTATACTTGATGTTCCATAAACCAAATCAAGGAATCGCCACAGAGATCATGCCTATCTGCTGAGAATACTTGATGAAATATTGATTAGACTACAAGGACCATATCACAAAATGCCTAATATACTACTGAAGCAATCAGAAGCTGATTATCTGATTCTGTTCATTGTTATTTGCAATTAAAATCCTTTGATTGTCACAAACAGTTAAAACAAGCAGCAAACCTGCCCTAGTAAAAACAAGAAGCTAGAAGCTAGAAGCTATAAATATGATTGTGGATCCTGCTAATGATCTTATAGTTTAGTGATATAAAGACTCTCCAATAAGTAAAAAGTTACGGATTCGATCCTAATTATAATTTTAAACTGTTAGTGTTTGTTCTTCTAATTAAAAAAAAAAGAAGGACCGAGTATGTGGTATGGATTTAGTTTCTCTCGAGGTGTCAAATTTAGATGAAGAGAGAAAGAAAAAAGGGATTGGTAGGGTTCATCAAAACCTCTATCACTATTTTTTTCTCCACTTGTTTAGTTTTTAAGTATGGAGAAAAAACTCTATTTTGTCAGTAGTACATGCAAAAGCTTCCACTTTCTTTGCATACATCTATAAAGGGATTCATTTATTCAAACAATATTACAAGTGGTTGAATAGAATAACTATGCTGATGGTGACTGAAAAGAGTCAGTGTTGCTCTATTTCCATTATGATAGTTAACACAAGAGAATCCAAGAGATTACCAGTAAAACTGTCACACATGATTTCTGGTTTATAGTGCAGACATATAGCAAGCAGTAGGGATTGACTTAAGAATCATCAGGTGCCAACTTATGTAATAAGAAAAACCCAACTTGTCACATCATTTTGATAAGGATAGTGATGAGATATGTGTTTGTTTGTCTGGTTTCCTATTAATTCCAATGAATAGAATTTTTGCCACTGGATGATTAGCAGGTAGCCTCCCACAACAATTTTATATAATGAGCCAAACAGCAAAGTGACACTTGGGCTCCAAAAATTATATAAAACAATGGAGGATGAGGTTGTCAACCTCAAGGCAACACTTTAATATATATATATTTGTGCTTAGCTTTCAAGAAATGACGGCTTAATGTTGGGCCAATAAGGCAATAATATAGTCAGGTAATGAAAGTTTTAATATTATTGTGTGTAACTAATTAGTGTGAATAAAGTATGTATTTGTAACTATTGAGAATTGACATAAATAATAAATAACGGTCTCGTATTTTATAATGATATATGAGGTCGATTCTCACTATTATATAAGGGTTTTTTTAATAGGCGATCTCGTAAGTATCCTGTAAATACTCTCTGAACTTTGAGATTATGTCTTAACTTTAGTAAGAGACATGTATTAAACTCACTTAAACTTTTCGGTATAAAAAAATATGTATTTGTATGGAGCCACATATTTAATTTAGAGAAAAAGCCATTAGTCACGCCGTGTTAAGCCACCCAGGTGGCCATATTATTATCATATCAGTGCGTAATGGGGTCCCCTGAGTCTGCATCCATTCATTAAACATCCCCTACCTTATTTTTACTTTATTATTTTTGCCCAAGCATGGCCTACCAATATTTTAAGAGGGTTTCTTTTCATATTTATTGATTTAGGAATGCTCATTTTTATATGATAAAAGAAGGGATGAAGACGAAGACTGGTTTGAATCTTCCATGTTGATAATAGTGAATGTATAGTAGTTTCATAGATAATGGAGATGGACAAAAAAGTGAAGTTATAAGATTGTCTTTTTCGCGTCATTGTCTATTTAAAAATTGAATATATGAATGGAGAGAATTTAATATGGAGAAAGATATATATAACAGAAATGATAAATTGATTTATGACATTTTTATACAAATATGAAATTTCAAATGAGACGTTCTAACCTATAGTAAAATGTTAGGACAACTCCATGCACAGCTCAACGTGAAGAGTGAAATTTATTTTGGTCTTTTACAGTTTTACAGATAGAGCAATTTCTAAGTTAGTCCTTTATAAATAAAATTTCTCAATTTAATTGAGTAATTAACAAGTAAAATTGTTATAAACAATGTCCTTCTATCAATTAATATATTGTTTCATTTCATTTCTATAAAAATATTTTATCATCATTATTTTTTTTAATAAACATATATGTCCTCCTATTGCAGATAATATGAAAGACTAAATTAAGAAATATATTTATGAAGGATAAAGTTAAATAATATTGTGAGGGACCACATTAATACAAAATGCAATAGGGATCATTGAATAAAAATATACTTCATTTGTGAGGGATTAAAATAAAGTTTTACTAGTATTAATCTTGTTCAAAACTCACGTTTCTGTCTGTACATAATTTTATATAATTTTTTTTAATATAATTTTTTTTAGTATAAAAAAATGTAGGTAGGTTTGACATTAGTTCTCCACAAAGTCCAATGCACGACTACAGAATTCATAGAGTACTTATAAGAAATTTACGAGATCGTCTACTAAAGGATCCCTCATAATGGTAAAGAAAATCAAATTTATATATTTTTAGGATACAAGCTTATTTTTTATCATATGTGCTAACTCTTATTGTCAATTTTATATACATAATGAATTATGCAGGGTATGCTGGATTCCTCTACAATTCGTGATGTGCTGGGCCATGGGTCTTGTATTGGGGCTTGACAAACTTAATTTACTAATATGGCTGGGAAAATATTGGGCTTCACCAAAAACGATTTGGTTTTAGCCATTTTGGGCCACCAAAGGTCGGCTTCATCTCACATGAATTTGAAGGAGGCAATATCATTATATTAAGTCAAAGTTTCTATTGTACCAAAAAAAAAAGTCAAAATTTCTAATGAACTGATGAATCAACGCTTGAATGCCCACTGGGGGAGGAGTCTATATTTAATGACCCTTAATCATTAAGTAGGATTATCTCTACTAAGAAGATATTTATACTTGACAAAATAAATAAATAAATAAATAATAAAGACAACATTAACTTATAGAAGTTAAGTATAACAGAAAGAATTAATTTCTCATAGCATGGTGAATCAATATTTAAATCTTTACTAAGAAATATTTGACAATATCTTAAATAGGATTATCCTGCTTAGAAAAAAAAAATAGATAAAGACAACGTCAAGAATTCACTTTTTTGAAGAAAAAAAAAGACAACCCAAACAAAAAGGATGACCACGTTAGGGAACAGCATGGTTAGGATTTGGAGGATATTGTGCAATGTGCATTAATAAAAATATACTTCCTAAATTTTTAATATAAAATATATTTAACTAATTTTATTAAATTAAATAAGTTAGTCAAATTAATTAATATGATATATTTTTTTTAAATATTATAATTATATTTCTGAACTCCTCATCCCTTTATTATTTAATTATTATTAAAAAAGTATCAATAGGATAATATAAGAAAAAAATTAATAAATATAAATAATAAATATTATATTTAAGATAAAAAATAATTTTTTAATTAATTTCTATATTAAAGACCGAACCAATTTGAGTATATATACATTAACATGTAAGTGCATCAAATATATTTAGAGAAAACTAAAAAACACATAAAGGGGGGTTCACACAGGAAGGATGCTGTTTTATCATGCGTAACAGTAAGTTTTATTAGACGATTCAATGATAGAGATTGAAGTTTCTACAAAAATTTTGCATATAAAAACGCAACTCAATTAATATAAATTGTCAAATATTTAGAGGAAATTAAATCTCTCATTCACTTGTAAGTTCAAATGATCTTAATTTTGTGACTGTTATTTCTCGATTAGTTAAACTTGAGGTTCTCTATCTTTGCCTACCCCAACCCGATTGGTTAAACCTGATCATTAAGATTATTTATGGACGATACTACACAAATTTATTTATTTTTCACAAAAATTGATCTTTTAAATTTATATAAGGTTTCACCTTAGCGCTTTAATTTTATAAAGTATACTCCCTCTAATCATAAATATAAAATTTATTCAAGCATTTTTCCTTTATTCTTAAATATAAATCCCATTTTTCTCTTGTTTTCCTTACTAAATTTTTCTTTCCTCTAATACCCCTACTGATTAGGACATTCTTATCTCTATACATTAAATTTGAATAATTTATTTTTTGTTTTGAATTCTACAAATTAGTTAATAGGACTTTATATTTAGAATCAGAAGAAATATTTTTTAATCATATAACCCTAATATCATTGGATTTATTAATAAAAAAATGCTGACATTAAATTTTAGATATTGACAAAAAGAATGTGCCAATATATTAAGTTTGATTTTTTTAAAAAATAAAAATGAATGGAGTAATCATTTGGGATTTCTTTGTCGCTATTTAAAATTGTGATGTTAACATTTTATGGGTTAGAAAAATGAGAAGACACTTTATAAAGCTAAGGGGTTAAATTAAAATCCTATAGAAAATTAGAGGATTCAAAATGTACTTTTACGTTTATTTCAACTTATTTTTTCTCTCCCAAAAAGAAAAAAGAAAAAGATAAGGAAATCGAGTGAAGACATTAGTAATTAAGTTGATCAACTTCAACCACAAAACAAAGAAGAGGATATAAAACTGAAGAAGCAGAATTGATTATTTGAATTACGACCTTTTAAAAGTGTCCATTTATACGGAGAAAATAATCTCAACAGAAGAGAGAATTAAAGAAGAAATATTATTAATAGGGTTTTGGAAAACATCCCATTATATATATAGGTATAGTGGGGAAAGTTGAAAGAGAGAAAAAAAAAGAAAGAAGCAACACCTTTTGTCATATTCATCAAGGACATCATCATGTATTTGAGAATGACTTTTATAGAATCTGCTGAAATCCTTTTCACTAAAAATTCTTACAACTTTCACTAAAACGAAAAAAATAATGGAGGAATCATATAATATTTTCCCTACCTACACCAGAAAACACCATATATATATTCTGAAAGCAATATCTTTGATCGCTATGTAAACTTTTAAAGCTTCTAAATCTTTATAGATCTTAAGTGTAGGAATATAAGTACCATTCTAGAGGGAATGCATGTGGTTTTCTTTCTTTCTTTCTTCTTCTTCTTCTTTTTTTCAAAATGACAAAGTCATACCAAAAAAATAAAAAATAAATCCACAACATATCAAAGTGTACCAAATGCTTCTATTATCTCTTCGATCTGATCCATCTCTCGCACTAGTGAGGTAGGATTATTGTTAAATTAGGATGTTGATCGTGATCGTTATGAGTCTATTTGACAAGTCAATTAGCACATTCATTCGTGGCCTTCTGAAGTGTGTGATTATGAATGCATGTGGCTTCTAGGGTTAGGCCACTTGTGTTTAATTTAATAAGGTTTTTTAATTATCTTCAGTGACGAACATATTCTGAGTCAGTTATATTCTGCAACTCACTGCAAAACAACAAACCAGAGGCAATATGATGTCCCTTTTTCAATTGATTCTCTTTGGTTTTGTTCATTTGTTGCCATATGCTTTGTGTACGTCACTGTTGGACAAAATCTCAAGTCACCACATTTATTTCTTTTTTCTTTTTTGTCGTCTCCAGAACAATATTTAAAGAATAACCCAAAAACAAAAACACTTAACAGGTGGATTTAATTGATATATGCTTGCCAATATACTCCTCTATTCTTATTTATAAGTTCATTTATTATTGTATTAAAATTTAAGTTAGAGTTAATAAAATTTAAAGTTTTTATCAGTCAGTGTAAAATATGTTAGGAGTGACTATGAAGGCATCTTTTGTGATGTTATTTTCTTTGACATTCTTGAACTTATGCTATAGTTCTTCTAATATTTCTATGTCCTGAACAAATAGTTTTTGTGGGGGAGTAGGTATTTGATTCTTTTTATCACTACAGAATACATTTTTGTACAGAAATTTGCTTTAATTATATATAATTAATTTAAATCTAAAGAGTAGTCACAAACTCCCTGTGCTAGGGTTTATTTTGTTCGTGCTACCCTTAATATTTTGTTCATTACTTCTGTTTTTTTTTTTTAAAATTAAGGCTTTGAGCATCATTGTTCTACAAAAGAAAAATAATATTTTTTTACGTGTCATGACCTATTGTTGCCCCTTGTAAATAACCATGAAAATCATGCATGAAAGATGCTTTACAAATTACGATGACCAACATACAGATGTTTACACAAAGTGAATCTTCAAGAACAACTTCTTTGTTTGAATTATTAATTATATAACCGCATATATATATTAACATGACACATGGAAATTTGAAGTGTGTGGTGGGTAAGAGAAGGTATTAAATATATGGAACAAACATGTACAACTGGGGACCAATTCATAAAAACAGCAATGGCTAAAGGTGGTCCTATGTATATAGCCATCATTAATGTAGTTTAATCATTACTATAATGAGGTTATTTATTTATTTATAGTTTTACTGCTTTTTTAAATGGTTCAAGGATAATTTTGATCCTCCTGCATAAATTTACTTAAAATTTCAGTTGGTGTTAAAAGTTTCTTATTTCTTACCAAACTATTACATGCAAGATATGTTTCAAATTCAAGACATGTACGTTAATATATGAAACTTAAGATGAAAATCAAGACCAATCTTAATTGTATATATAAAAAGAGTATTATAGAGAAGAATGACAACATGGGATTCGGATTCGTGCTATCACAAATTAATTGCATATAGCATAAATCAAGAAGAATTGTGAAAAGAGAGAGTGTTCGATACGGTTTCATTCTTTTATGTAAACCATATCCATATTGTTTGAACAAAAACAATAAATATATGAGTTCTTTTGTTTTGGGAGAACTATATGATATATATTTTTAATATGCAATGTAAATACACATGCACAATGCGAATGCCATCGACACTATTTGATAGATTCGTCTTATCATTATTATAGGAGTTAGTTAGATTAAGAGGTTAATTTTAATCTTAAATATAAAATATCAGTATCATTTTCATCTATAATATTTATTATTTTTTAAACTAATTTACTTAACTCATAAGCTGATATATAATCTAATATTATATATAGGTATTTTAGAGATATCGGATCATATTAATTTGTTATAATTTAAGTACTCCACCTGGTCTTTAGAATCCCTTTACTATGGGAATCAACAAGAATATTTGAGGAGAAAATATTATAAATTTAAGAGATAAATTGAATTGAGATATTATATTTATGAATAAAATATATTTTTTTCAACCTCTATATTTAGGTTTGGAGGTAGTTATCTAATTTCCTCCCAAACTAGTTAAATTAAAGACCGAAGCCGCGGAGTAATTGAAAAATATGAGTGATGTTGAATCCGAAGTGAGGAGAAAAGTTTAGTAACGTGGGTCACAAAACTTGAATACATGGAATCCCCAAGAGTCGATGGACTCAAAGATGAAATGGTGTGTGTTGACAAGAAGGTGAAGAGAGACGGGTAGGTAACTGGCAGGAACAGATGGAAGGGAAAGAGCATGCAAGAGCAGAGAGAGATGAGAATGGGTTGAAGTGGATCGTACGTAAATGAAGAGAAGACGAAGAAGCAGAAAGGAGAATAGAGCCAAAAAGCTTAGTCAAATCAAAGTCTTGCATTCGTGTATGGGTATCTTCACCTTTCAATAATGCTCAATGCATCAATCTAATGTCCCCCACAACCACCTTTGGATTTATATGTATTTCAGTCCACTCTTCCCTTCTTCCTCATTATCGTATGCTCTGTCCTAAAAGCTCTTCTCCTTTAAATGCACTGCATCTGTTTTTCTACACAAGTCTCCCCTTGGCCAAATGATAATATTTTTGTTTTATCTTGTATATATAGAAAATATTACATCATGCTGTGATGAAAGGGATTCAACATAGTAAAAAGTGATATCCTTAAGTTATCCATCGTGTAATATAATTAGCATTAATCTCATGTAGTTTTATTGTCAAATTAAGTCATTCATATATATGCATAGACGGGGACGCTTTTACTAGTAATGAAAAGGAAATTTACGAAAAAATAATTAATTCATTTAAAAAAATAAATAAAGTCTTGAGCATGCATGAGTATAGTGCGAATGGGGTATGCGTAAATATGCTCTTGGTTTCTTTTCTTTAAATATTTAATTTTATATAATATAACAAAGGAAAGCCTTCTTACCAAATTAATCTTTTTCTTTTAATCAATTTCCTAATTTTAACGGTAACTAGTGAGAGATGCCATGAAGAAGAAGGTAAGCTAGCTAGAAATAAAAGCTATGGGGATTGAAGGTTGAGGGGCCACAGACTTTAAAACAAAAGCGAATCTCATATATATATATATCAATTAATTAATTAATTCACTAATCACAACAGCTAGCTACCCTAATATATCTTAATCTTATTAATAATCACGAAGCTATATACGGACTATAGGAAAAGTCCAAGCATGAGGTCAAAAGTCAAGTCTTTAGTTTTTTTTTTTTAATATTTTCACTGTTCTCTCTGTGTCGTCTCGTACGGTAACATACCAATCAAAAAGTAGGTTACATCTTTAGTTCTCAACCTTTCAGTATTAGTATTTATTAACTATTAACCCCTCGTGTTGGAAGTGGAAGAAAAACTCTGGTCCTATCCTTTTCGCTTTTCAGTTTTCACTCTTTGTTGGAGAGAAGACGACTGAGATAATAACGTTCTTTTTTTATATATAAAAAATATATATTCTAAATAAATAAATCCCACTATACAGCATGCAGGTTATTTTTTCTGAAGATAATTTATCATGTTGTTGTACGTTATACAGTAAGAAGATAGATATATGTATAAAATTTGCATATAATTAACCTTTCTCCTTTTCTATATATACTAAAGCTTATATGGCTCTTTTCCCCATATCCTTTTTTGTGTGCCTGCTTGATATCCTTTAATCTTTCTCACACAATTAAACTTCCCTATATGGAAAGAAGCGGATCAGAGGGAAAGAGGAGCTTCAAGTACAAGGTGGTGGCGGAGGAGCAGGAGGAGGTTGAGGATGAGGAAGAAGATGAACAAGTTGATGAGTTCAATTTAGGAGGAGACGATGGGAGGAATAAGAAGATGAGAGATCTGTATAACAGCAATAGGGGAGGGTCTTCTTCATCAATGGCTCCTTCATGTCAGGTTGAAAGCTGTGACAGTGATCTGAGTGAGGCTAAGCACTACCATCGCCGCCATAAGGTTTGTGAGTTCCATGCCAAAGCTGCTTCTGTGCTCATTTCCGGCTTGCACCAAAGGTTTTGCCAACAATGCAGCAGGTCCTTCACAGAAACCTAATTTTTCTTTCAAGAGTTTCTTTCTGAATCTGAATTACTTGTTTGTAATTGCATTTCCTTGTTCTTTTGTTACAAATGAAGTTTTTGATAAGGGTTTATTAGGCCCCTGGGAATGGGAATCCAAAATTTCTGACTTTAAGCAGATACGTATATTATTCTTCAATTTTAGGCATATTGAAGGTTAATCTTTTCATTCAATATTATGAGTTGGGAGTTTTGGTCGGAATTTTATATCTTTTTGCTCTCTTTAAGCAGTTTAGTTAGTTAGAAAAGGTGGAAGCTTTTTTTAATTATAAATTTGAACAGCATTATTTCTGCTTTTGTGGTTAATTGTGAGCTGAGAATTCCTGCAAGGTTAAGAAACAGACAAAATGGCAAGAATATTTGATATGGAGGATTTTCCCCTCTTTTCTTACTTAACATATGGATGAATTAATAATACACACATACACGAGTGTGTGTGTGTGTGTGTAATGGAAAACCAATACTGTGTAGGATATGAATGGTTAATGCTGTCAAATTCAGTCCCGTTATTACTCCATAAGTTGACAAGAGGAAGCTAGCTATAATTGTGACACCACAAAAAGGGTCATTTTTTAGTCTTAATTAAGGTACACGTATTAGTACTAATAAACTGTTAGTTGAAGTGGTAAGCGGTCTCACCCCGTAAAAAGGAAAACACAAATTCAAATATCAGAAAGTATAATTGTTAGTGGGAGAAATAAAAACTCTTCTGTGTTATAAGCATGGGTTATACCCTTAATTAAATAAAAAAAGTACACATATTAGTTATTACATATATCAGTACAAGTGATTTCCTTTCTTTTTCTGTCATCCTTAATCCATCCATGTGAGTTTACACAGGTAAAGCCTCTTTCTTCCTTCGAAGAGGACTTTGAAGGAATTGAAAAAGGGTAATAGACCAAAATCCTCATAGCCTTGAGATGAATGCTTGATTTGATGATGTTCCTCGGAATATTCATATATATATATATATATATATATATATATATATATGCATGTGTAGATTATTTTAGTTCCCATCATCATTAGCTACCAATCTCGAAATTTTCTCAGGTTTCATGAGCTGGGAGAATTTGATGACACCAAGAGGAGCTGTAGAAAGCGTTTGGCTGGACACAATGAAAGGCGTCGAAAGAATGCATCTTAACTATATATATCTCATCATGGAGAAGGAGGATATCTCATCTCAGAACTAGATGAGAATATTTGGATACTGATCGATGAGCTCTCTCTGAGGCAAGCATGTTAGTTTAAATAAATTCCCCCCATTGGAACCTTCTTCATGGATAAATTTTACTATGTTGTTGTTATCACAAGATGCTCTCTGTCTTCTGTCAATCTTCTGCCACTATATTCTACTTGCACAAGAACGTACACTTCCATCTGGAATAAGCAAAACTTGATGACCGTGTGACATTCGAAATATTTGTGTTGATGTGTATATTAGCTTGCTTTAATTAGTTTCTCAAATATTTTGAATGCCAGACATCAAAAAGTTCTTAGATATATGATATTAAATCGTGAATATTTAATAACAATATATGTTATATGTAACAAAATTAATCTACATAATCCGTGAATTTCTCTTAAAGTGAAATTGCTTTGTAATTTAGCGACATAAGAACTTCCTTATAAATGAGAAGTTGTGGTCACGATTCCACCTATAACATCAACTTGTTAATATATGCTCTTCTAATTCAAAAAAACTAGTTTAAAGAGCATATGCAAGAAATTTTCTTGAGAATATGTTGCAATTTCGATTTGCATTTCCACTATCTTTGCTGGTAAACGTGACATTCAAGCTTTGATGATCCATGACAAGTTCCTTGCACTAGGGAATAAACCTAGTGGGTGATAAAATGATAACCTCTCTATGAAAGGATTGGCAAACAAGATTGCCAATGGGATAATGAGAATAAAATAATTATTCGTTGGGACAATAACCTTCGATTCAAGGAAAAATCCAATAGAAAACAAAACTTTTGGCAAATTTGGCCTTAATTTTAACTCAAGGTCATTCTGCCAAGAAACTACGTACAACTTCTTCCAGTCAAAGTGAAGTACACGACCCTTAAAGCATTTTACCTATACACAAGATAACAGAGGGAAATTGTGGTGCAGATTTGACTGGAACTGTATAAAAGGAGGCTGAAAAAGGAATCTTAAGCATGCTCATTAATGTAGGGATCCACTGCATTGACTGTCAAGGTAATAATAGTGCAACGTGAGAGAGAGATTTAATGAACCAATGAGATCACTGTAAATCATGCTCGTAAATGGTTGCATCAATTATCAGTACTCTAATTTGTCCCAGAAAGTAGTAAATCTTTAGTCTTGTTGGAATTTTCTGCTCTCTCTCTCAGTATTCAACATGAATGGGCAAACAATTATCTTGCTGTGAACGGACATATGAATGACACTTCAATGATAATATTTTCTACTCCTATGAATGGAGGAAAAATGAATGATAAATAATTTTTTTTAAAATTCTTTCTCCAAGCTGGCTAATCCTCATGTTAGATGCAAAACCATTCTTCTATTTCTCTAGCATCTGAAAAAAAGTCAGAGGGGGGCTCTGCACAGAGAATAACAGAAACTTTTCACCACTCAATAAGTAAATATAATGAGAAGTCAGTATTGAGAACGTGAGATGCACTAACCTTAGTCAAGTTTAATGCCTAACATTTTCATTGCTAGCTCCCAGGTGACAATTGCTGCTGCATTAGCAGGAAATGCTCGAGCAACTGTGGGGCCCAAGCCCGTGTAAAGCCCGTTTAATGCGGCCCTCCTGTAAATCTACCCCCAAAAAAAAAACTTTTGACCTCTTGCATATGATCTTGTTTTTTCACATTTGGTAGTTGAGAGATAAGATGTGAAAAGGTTTCGGAGAGCTTACATTACTCAAGACTTGAAAAGGATTCCTTGGACAGTTTTTATCCGGGTTAGTCTGAATAATGGTTTTTGCCACGTCCAGGGGCAAAACAGCCAACCAAAACTGAAAGAACAATCAAGAAAAATATAAAGTTTAGAAAGGTTCCATGGGTCCAAAAGTATGCTTAGTTGTCAATATGCTTACAGCTACACCACTGAGGCCACCAGAAACGATCCCAATTCCCATATCAATCAAGTTAGTGTAATTGTACGAGGCAGCTTTAATATGTGAATGCATGTGATAACGCACATATTCATAAACACTGAAAAATACAGAATTTCCTATAGATTCTCTAAGCAATGTTGTATAACCGCCACGAAAGATTCCAGCCACCTGAAAGGTATTCCGTCAGCTAATGAACACATTGATCATGATGTTGCAGAATATGACAGGTTTTTCTCACCCCTTCGGTTTTTACAGTTCTTAGGGCACAATCAAGAGGACTCTTGTATCTGCTGGACGTAGGAACCAAAGAGTCAGTGCCTTGGATTTGCATCCTGCACTGGAAGTTCAGATTTAAACTGGTATCACACAGACAGAAGAACCATTGGCAACAAGAAATTATTAAATAGACTAAACCTACACAAATTTTAGATGCAGCCAATCATGACTAGATATATAGATATATAAGCACATTGAAAATGATCCACCAAAAAGTATGTCGACATGCTTATATGTCTATAAATAATTAGCTTGATGTAGACCAGGTCTACCTAAGGATTTCCCATGAGCAATGCTACCAAGCATAAAACCCTATATTCATTTTACCTTCACCAGCTCCGATGGACACAACACAAAACTGATTATTGCACCTCCATAAGCTGCAGATGGTATTATTACATGAGGCTGTGGTACACTGCTTGGCACACCACCCTAAAAGAAAAAAGGAAAAGGAAAGCAGATGGTATGAACTAAAGTGCATTAATTCACCTTTATGAAAACCTGGAGGGCTAGCTTTGCTAACTGGAAACAAATGAAATGTTAGACCAAGATAAAATTTATCTATGTCACTATCATGCAAACCTGGAGGGCTAGTTTTGTCTGGGAATAAATGCCAAAAAGCAGTGAGCTTTCAAAAGCCATCCCAATAAAAGATGATGTTGCTCCACTATACAGTCCTCTAATCTGAAAACAACAACAACAAAAACACATGGTATATCAGGTCAAAATAATCAAATAACAACTAACAATTTTCACGTTTTTTATTTTCACCTTTTTATGGGCATTGGTATATTTGATTAAGGAATATATACCTAAACCTTTTATTCAGCAATCAGAATGAGAGATGTTGCAGCACGGGTAGAGGTTTCAAGAATTTTATTTGCAAAGAAGACATATAGACAGGAAAGACAAATAAATAAGATATTATAAAATTAAAATAATGACTCTATGGAAGAAAAGAATAAGGCAGACACTTTTTGCTCAAAACATAAACTTCTGATTGATGAAAGATGTGTGAAGGCTGGAATATGCTTTAATGGTGATAAGCAAGAAATGCCATGTCTTTCTTTTCCATAAAGAACCGTAACACAGGACGATACATGTTCCTTCTGCCATTACAGCATAACCGATGTTTAAAAGGCTAAAGTGCAGCCAAATTTCACAAATGAATGACAATAGGTATCTCATTGTCAATAGCCACCAAAAAACACAACCTCCAGTTCTTACATAAAATCTTCACTTCTTAAAGTTAAGTAAAAAATTTGGCGCTACAACCTGAGTAAGATATTAATCATCATATCAATGTCATTGTGCACCTAAGACACAGATCGAATGAACATATAACTTCATTATTACTCCATAACAGATGGTTGCATTAGCATAATCGGTAAAATGTTCAAACTATAGGACAAAATAACATCAGTTAATTGGGTATTGGGCTAGTAGTTAACAAAACCCCAGTTTACAAAACCTAAGTTCCTATAAACAACTTTTGTTTCCACTTGTAAAACGCATATGGGTTGATATTCCACTTTTCAAAAGTCAGTTTTGAGTCACCCAAACAAGCGTATATTAGAACTGGGTTTGTAGAAAGTTAGTTTGGCAACTCCAAACGGTTAGCTAAACACACACTAAATCAATGATCTCACTCAATGTTCATAACTTCAAGCATGAATCAGCAAGATTTTCTGCCAGCACTTATACACATCAAAGTTATATATACATTATTTCTAAATATAAAAAAGAAAATTTGTCCCTCACAAGATAAAAATCAAGAAACATACTCCCTCAGTCTTCAGTATCCTAGCAGTGCAATGCAAACCACTCCTGTATTGAATCCCATGTGCTTCAGTATTGTGTTTTTGCAGCTTCACCTAACAAATGAAGTAATAATAAACAGATAAATTATAACTTTAAAAGCAGACTATAATTAGACCCAAAGAACGCTAAGGAACAAAGTTTATGGTATATAGTATCACCACATCTTAGAAGCCAATAATATCTTATGTTGCCAATTAGCATAAGGAAAACTTATCATGAAATATCAAATGATTAAGCAGTATTGATAGTAGCCAGACTTTGGAACGAAATATATTGTTATGGAAATGTAAGCTTGTGGAAATTCCAGATTATGTTGGTGAAGTCTCTAGTTCAGGGCTATAATACTACAGATCTAACCATCTCTGAGTCCATGAATCATGTTATATGTAAGTCATGAGTTAGCCCATGCAAAAGTCATGCTATTTTTCTTTCGTGTATCAGCAATATGCCATAACATGATGAACTCCAAGCTTTCTAAGCTAGCTTGCAAAAGAGTATATCATGGAAGTAAGGAAGTAAGCCAATACATCAGTATTGCTGTTACATGAGATTGGTTCTTGTTCTGAGGATTTCTTAGGCTTTTTTCCAAGGTTCTGTATGGGTAAACTTATATTTTTTGGGCCAACTATGGGTATTTTTCTTTGAGGGCCCATGTTTTCTCACAGTCGGGGAGCCGTAAGCCTGATTTACTTTATGCACTACATATGTAAGTATTTGGAAAATGGCAAGGGATAGCAGGGTAAGAACTGATTCAACAGAGAGAAGAGGATTAAGTCAATTCTCCTTCAAATTGATTTTCTGAATTTCTGTCAAGCTTAGGGTGTGTTTGGATTAGCTTTTGGAGAATAGATTTTGGGAAGAATAGATTTTGGAGAATAGATTTTAGGGAGAATAGATTTTGAGAAGAATAGATTTTGGGAATAGAGATGTTTGGATGATTAGTAGTAGAATCACTTTTTATATTGGTAAATTACTAAAAAGGGTATGATATGATTAAAAGTAAGAGAGATAAAAAATGATAGAGAAGAAAGAGGAGAGAGAAGAGAGTGTAGAGAGGAGAGAGGAGAGAGAAAAAGAGAGATAAGAGAGGAGAGAGGAAAGAGAAAAAGAGAGATAAGAGGAGAGAGGGGAGAGATAATAGAGAGGAGAGAGGAGAGAGGGTGTAAGAAAAAGTAAGGGTATAATAGTAATTGGATAATCCAAAACCTAGGTTTCAAAGAAAAAGCTATTTTCAGTAGCTTATTCAAAACCGAGGTTTCAAACCGAGGTTTTACCCAGAATCAATTCTCAACAAAAATAGCTGTTTGTGTAAAAATTTTCCAAACCGCGGTTTTGGCCAGAATTCATTCCTAAACGTGGTATCCAAACACACGCTTAGCTGTATGATCTATCAGTGCGTCCAATATTGTGCTACATTCAAGATTCTGCTTCAACCTTCTTTTGGTCAGATGCAGAAATTCAGATTTGGAGAAGCCTTCGATCTCCTCCTATGGTTCTGAACCCACAACAAGATACCCTCCTACCATAGGCTTTCTCTTCCAATGATCTATGTGCAAACTATGGTTTTGAACTTACTCCTACATTTTGTACACAGTTAGGTACCCTATCAACGAATGTCCCAACTTGGTTCAGCACCTTAACCAACCTTTCAAGTGAAGGCTTTTTATCAGTGAAATACCAAAGAGAACAGCTCAAAGTGTACGTAGTAACAGTGTTGTTGACCAGGTTGCCATTGTCAGGGCAGCTATGGAGAGCAAGAATGAAGACCTCACAAATAACAGGAATTATCATCAATTTATTCAAGGTATCTCTAAACAAGTTTTGCTTGAAATAGGAGGAGAGATATTTATTTTTACTGTCAGCATCACCTTTCATTAGTATGATCATAATTCTTTGATGAAGATTTTCCTTGTATGGTAAATTTATCTAACTGTTAAATGAATGATAGGCTGGGTATGAATGCAGAAAGAAGCTTGCACAGTAGAGTCCTAGAGTGAAGGGACAATTTGTTAGTCAGGTGCAGCAGAATCCCCAGGCTGTAAAACTAGATGGCAAAGACTATGATCATTAAAGTACTGCTTTCTAACTGAGGTTTTAGATTAAGGTTGCTTGAAAATTTTGTTTTCCAGTGTCCTTATATCAACCACTTCATATGTATATGCTTTCCAGTATCAATTCCAGATTTACCATTCTTCTACATATTAAGACTATCACACTCCTCTCTGCTGTGCGGCATGCTATTGTTACTCTGATAAATCATGCAGCCAAGCTTGTTTTGAATCGAGCAAATCAATTCTCTCTGGAATTGATTGAGTCCAGTCCCTTAAAAGAGACTATACCACGATGAGTATAGTTTAGTTGTTGATTTCTGATGCTGCAACCCCAAACAACATCTCAATCCACTGCCGCTCAAAACACCCAAATATCAGGGAGACAATACAATCCTTTTTGTTCTCTTCCTCTGAACAACTTTCTATGTTATTCAATGGTAATTATTATTCCTTTATTATTAATTTCAAAATATTCCAAGTGCCCAAAACATTATCATACAACTCCAAATTATCTGGAAGCGACTATAATACATATCTTTTGTAGACTTCACTATTAGACAGAAAAATGGCCGTAAAGCATGTTAATTATGCTGAAAATTTCCCCTTGTTCATAACAAATTCCACATCTAATCCACATCATAAAGACTTAAATAGTAAATACTCAGTACAACAGCCAAAATTCTTCAATCTTCTTTGGTTAATAATCTGTAAATTTATTATTAATCAATTATGACAGTGGAAGGCTATCTGAAAATGTCGTTTTACACCTGCCTGGTCCGGGAATAATTGAAATCGAGATGCACCCGCGTGTAAAGAACAGAACATTCCTTCTTTCATTCCCCTACCATCCAACTTCCCTATGAAGCTAGCCCTGAATTACTAGTAGTTGGAGTGCATTAACACCCCTAGAAATTGAACGTTATTAAGAATCTCTTAAAAGCCATAGAAAAAATAAAGTAATTAGACTCGGACATTGCACGATATGCAAGGATAAAACGAGAACCTTCACTGTGTCAAAGGGATGGCCCGTAGCTACAGTCGCAACCCCAGCGAGCAAACCGGCCACATATTCCTTGAATCCCAAACTTGAACTCTCCCCCATCGCTGCTTACTATCTCCAGTTAGACTTCTCTCAGATACTTGCAACTATCTGGTTGTCATCGTCCCCACCAACATTCACCATATTCGATTCGAAACTGCATCTGAATATCCACTTGTAAGCGTTAAGCTCCTCTAGCGGAAAGTTGGGAGTCCCACGCTAGCTTCACTTTCAGTGGTCGATGTCTCCAAGCAGCAATAGTGGCCAGCGCAAGAATTTTGTTTCTTTCAAATGAATATAGGATTTCTCTTGGTATACTATAGGTAAACTGACTTGAAGGAATATGATTAATTTGGCGGAAGCAGAGAGAGCCTCTTCCTTGTCGTTAGTTCAGAGAGAAGACTAAATTTGGTTCACAAGCTTCTCCCCAAACCATCTTCCTCCTCTTCCTCGGCCGATTCGCCTCCGCAGGCTATAGGCAGCTGCGCCCCGTTACAAAATTAGTTATTATAATTACTACAATATCATATAAAATTTATAGGAAAAAAATTCGTTATTTGTAAGTTGTGATTATATTAATATAACGTCTCACGGAAATTTCACGCCAAAGCCAACCGCCAAGCCACGATCTAGTTTATTTATTTGTATGCCTTGTTATATTATTTTTTTAAAAATAAGTCTTCCTAATATAATAAAATATAACCTTTTATATGATTCAATTAATTATATCGAAACTAAAGTTATAAATAATTTTATTATAAAATTATATATGTGTTATTCAATCAAGATTAAAAGATATAATTATATATCATATTATTTTTAATATAGTATTTGGCTGAGTCAAATTTAAATATTGTAACACGATAACTTTTTTAAAAATATTTTTTTATATTTATATAAATTTAAATTTTAAATTTTATATTTAACTAGTTAAATTCGTTTTCATTTGGATAAATCTGTTAGCGGATAGTTTGATTACTAGTTAGAAGATTTTTAAATGGTGCGTGATATGATTGGTGATGCCAAAAATAAAAATAGAACAGAGGTTATTTTCTTTTTTTGGGTACACCAGAGGTTTTTTATTTTTTTGATATACAATTTTTTAGAAAAGAATTAAACTCACCTATCATCTAAAAGTAGAGCGAAATCTCTCTTCTTCCTAAATAATATTAATATTTGGTAAAGCGAATCGTCAATTATCTTCAAGTGTAAACTTAGGCACTTAAAAGTTATAATATTTCCTTAAGTGTCACTATTAAAATTATAATAAAATGGTACTCTCTATAGATCGAACACGTTTTAAATAGTTGTATATTTTATTTTTTTTACTAATTAAATCTATAGATAATGATAGGAGGTAATTTTTTATTCCTCAAACCCCCCCCCCCTCACCATTCAATATTTCTTAGCCCATAACCACGTGGGCACTAGGTCCAATGTGAATAGGAAGGTAACCCCTAAGCAATGGGAGTTTCAAGAGCCAGGTGACTTCAGAAAAGAGGTTAGGAGAAGGTAGGGGACAATCCTTAACTTTACGAGGAAGAGACTCCAATCCTAGTAGCCTGCTAAGCAAGCTTAAAGATAAAACATATTCTGTGTATTTTTTCAATAGAAGCTCAATCATTCAACAAAAGAGTTCATGGGTAAAAATATTGAAAAGTACTCGTTCAAAAACAAGTATTTGCTTTCAAATCCTTTTTTTTTGTTTTTGAGATAAGTAAATGTGCTGGCGTTTTGGAGACATAGGTAGAATACGTAGTTGATGGCTGTAATATATATATATATATATATATATATATATATATATATATTATCGGGGTTTGTCAAATATATTAGAAGGAAGGAAATTATGATTTGATGGGTTAATGATGATGTTTGGGACTAGTAGGAAAATGTTAATGTAAATTAATCACAGTAATAATAACAAACATACCTACGAGTATGGAGAGATGTTGGGAAAAGTAGAAAATGCAACATGCACTAATCACGCTGTACGTTGCAAGAGCTAAATAGATATCAAAGAGTAGGGGTTATAAAAGCATCGATCTCTAATAATGTTCCCAAACTGTTACGACTTGTTTAATTAGATTTGATCAATTTTAATAAAGTGCTTTGCATACTCGCTTACTATTAATAACAGCAGCTTGGGAATTAATTTTCACTGCTGATTATTGCTAATCCAAATATGATAAAAAAATAATTTATATTACCTCTAATTCTAAATATAAAAGTTAGGTAAAAAAAATATTTTAATTATAAATATAAAATTTTGATATACTTTATCTCATAAATTTATAATTTTTTTAAAAATATTCTTATCAATTATATATAATAAGAGATTTTTTACTCAGTGCATATAATTTAAAAAGTTATTATAAAAAAGTAACGCATATTTATAATAAATAATTAATTTATATAATATTTTTAATATTTATAAATTAATTATTCAGCGCTTACATTAACATCACGAGGAAATAAAGTGTTTTGTTACTTTAGGAAGACTTTTAAATCTCAAATTTAATTTAATTTAGATTGAATTTGGAAATTTGCTATTTAATAGCTCTACGTGCAAATTATTGTTGTTAACTTGAGAGAGCTTTAAACAGATTTCCCACATCAATCTAAGAGCATGGATATTTCTTTCTTTTTCTTTTTCTTTTTTATATATAAAAATTTAGATGAATTTATCATAGATTTCCTATTAATATCAGAGTATAATCCTATGACTCAAATAATATTTATAGAAGACTTATAAGATCGACTATTAAAAGAGCTCTCACAGCGATAACAATAATTGAACTCACATCTTTATAAGATAAAAACTCGTTTTTTATTATCTATATTAAATCTCATTGGTAGGCATGAATATTTTTTTGTACAAAAATTTTTAGAAAGGGGTTGGGCTCACTTATGAACCAATGGAAGGACGAAATCTCTATTCCTTCTAGACGATACTAATATCGGGTAGAACGAGTCGTCTATTACCCTCAGATGTAAACTTAAGTATCTAAGAGTTAGAATGTTTCCCTAAGTATCGCGATTTGAACCACAATAAAATGATACTCCTTAAAAATTAAATATATTCTAAATAATCGTATATTTCACCTTTTGTTAGTTATATTTATAGACGATAGGTGTAAGTATAGATATATGTTTTTTTTTTGGTACACGTAAGTATGGATATTTCTTGTAACTGAAGTTTCCAGACAAGAACCGGCCCACATCAAAGGACATATGGGTCCATTACATAGCTTTTACGTTGCCAAAGATTTTTTGTCCCGCTTTGCTAATAATACTGGATCTTGCTCATGCTAAACCCACACACCTAAACAAGTTTCAACTTCATAATTATCCCTCAACCTTCTCTCTCACACACTTCATTCGTGTTATTATTTCTTATATATATATATATATATATAACTATTTAATTAAGATAATATTGTTGGACTTATTTAGAGTGTACTTAGTATGAGGGATTTACAAGAGGAAAGGGAAAGATTTTACCTATTTTCTCTTGTTTCCTGCTATAAAATTTTTATGAGGAGATTTTTTTTTTAATTTTTCCCTCATTCCTCCTCTAAAATGGGGAAAATTTTGAGGGAAAATTAAATTTTTACTTATCTATAATATTTTTAATATATTTAAAATAATTTTTTCGCATATTACAATTATTTACATTAAAATATTTTTTTGTTATTTACCTCATGGATTAAATAATATAACATTAAAATTATTATCCTCATATCTTTTTTTATTAATCCAAATAAGATAATATTAAATTTTTTTATTCCTTTCCCCTCCATTAAAATCTCTACTTTCAATTAAGCCAAACACAAGAATTCTAAAGATAATTTTTTGAAGATATTTTCTGATCAAGCATGAATGTCAATATGCTTTTACTCATTGGCATTTATGTTTATATATATATATATATATGTATATATTACATATTCTAACTAGAGTATTTCTTATGTGACAGTAGGTAAGCATGCCATGATGTTTAATAGTACAAGAGGAAATAATGTCAAATTAAGTCTCTTTTTCTGTTACCCTCTATATTTAAGGGTGGGGGTTTCAAGTATGTTCCATGATAACGTAGTTTAATTTTAATCCCACATATTATGTGCCACGCGTTATATGTGGAAACTAATATGTAAGCATAACCAACATGACACATATACCTCACTGATAGATTTTTTCCCTAATTATTTTAAAAATATTATAGTACTTGTTAAATACTTTACGCACTAACCTTCATATTCGATGTGTACGCGCGAGTTAATTTTACTTGCTGCAAAGCTCTACTTTCCAACAGCTAAAAATATTTTATAGATATCATTATTTTTATTTTTTAAATAAGAATACTATTAATTGTGCTCGATCGAGGGGTAAGGTTGATTTCTTGTTTTCCTTAAAATTTGAGAATCGTGAACTTTATCACTGAAGATGGAATATGCCAAACCAACCTATCTCGCGCTGACAAGGCTTCACTCACGACGACCCTCCGCCCCTCCCAGATCTACGATTGGGTAATATTCAAGTGCTTCGCGCCACACAACTCCAAACAATCACAATGAATAAGACCAGGAAATATTTCCCCTTACTATGACGAGGCGACATCTTATTGGTTCTATAGCTCGAGTTCACGCGCGATACCGTGGTTTGTGTTTGGCAGCCATGTCAAATGGTATAATAAAGGAAATCCGGTAGAGCCACGAGTCGCCTCTATTGCTGCTCTCTCTCTCTCTCTTCATATCTTTTTCTCTTTCTCCGTCGCTGTGTCTCTCTCTCCTCGATGGTCAAGGTGTCCAGTCAGGCCTTGCCACCGTCGTCTCAATAGCCAAAATCACCGGCCTCCACAGATTGCACAGCTCTGCGAGCGTTCGTTTTTTCCTTGGCAGATTTTTTGCTTCCAAGAAAAGCAATGCCAGCACAGAAGCGCTTGTTCGACGCACCAGAAGAGGGCGCTTTGCACGGCGAGAGTAACCACCATGAGAAGCCAGAAGATGGATTGGGTACGTGTTATTGTGCCCAAAACCCTCAACCAACCTAAAATTTCACGACGGGAACTAGTTACTTCATGCAATTTATCTGAATTTTCGTTGACTGTGTTGTTTCATGATCTTTTTTCCCGTTGCTATGTACTCCTCAGAATCCGATCGAAGCCCTTCGGAGAGCACCGGCGACAAAGAAGAGTATGTCAGCTGATTCGTTACTCTGCTTTTCTTTCTTTGTTTACTATATATGATCCTCCTCCTCCTCTTCCATCGATTATATATGCTCCTGTTTGTTCTTGAATGCGGGGCTGGATTATGGATCGGCATGGTCTGTTCTATTTCACTATTTTCCCATTTCATTTTACGGAGCTTTTTTGAGTATAAACTATGTGGTTTTAAGAGCATTGGGGAGTATTGGGGTGGTTTTCGCCATTAATCAGTGATGGGTTCTCTTTGGCTTTTCTGGTCGTGGATGAAAAGCTGTAGTGCTGATTTCTGGTGGAGTTCAGTGTTAAATCCTCCGAAGTGGGGTTGTGACTTTCTTGACTTCAACATGAGTTCGTATCTGTGTATGGATAACTGAAACGTTGTTCTATGCTGTTGGTTGTATCGTTATTGCATTTACTCATCTACATATGGGGAAAATTTCTTGTTTGCGGTTGCTGAGAATGATTAAATCTGTCTGGGTTGTATTTTATCTTTTGAATTCAAATTTCCACGGATAGAAACGTAGAACACTTAAGAGAGACTCAACAGTGTGGTGGAGCATTGCAAGCTTTAGGTTGATGAAATGCCATCTTCTTATGATCTTATTTACTCATGCCGAACTTTACCAAAACCCTGCGTTGATTTGAATGTTATGTTAACCATGAGCAAGAATTTATTCTGTGAAAAGCATTTTTTTTTGGTGGTGTTAAAAGTCACGTCATTTTTGGCGCTTAGTTTCTCCAAACGATCCATTGTTCTTTACTTGTGAATGTTTATTGCAAGAGCATGCTACCCTGCATAACCAAATAATGTGATATGCATGAGTGCGTGCGTGCATAAGCTAACCTCTTTTGTCTTGAAAAAAAAATAATGTCACATGGTATTGATGGCGAAAAACTGAAAATCCTTATTATTGGGCTTTAGAATAGAATTAGTTATCAGGGTTTGTTACTTACCATTGGCTTTTTGCATTCATATGATTTCTGAGAAGGTACACATGTTTTACTGAGTACAATGGTACAGTCTCTAGTAGACATTACACCTGTATCTTTCTCAGCATCTCCTTTTAATTCCAAGGCTGATTATTTCTTATCAGTAATCAGTCTCGTAGCCACAGATGAACTTTATCTGTCTGTATGGCTGTACCACCTCTAAGGGGGTAATACATACACTTCGACCAGAAACTTGAGAAGATGGCCTTTGGCAATGGTTTATCCCCTTTAACGTTATAATTAGCCATGTTTCCTCGGGCATGTCATGAAGTCTATTCATGGCTTATGAATAATGTAGCTTGTTATAGATTCTATATTATATTATATTATATATTGATATTAAATTATACAATTTGCTAATACCTCTCTATATTGGTGTTTATTTGCAGGTTTGTTGTTATAAAATTGTCAGATATACGCAAGGAAGTTCAGTGTCCTATCTGCCTAGGTGTGCATTTTCTTTCTTTCTTGTTAAAATAATGCTTAAAATAATTCCTAAAAAAGTATGAAAACTAACATAGTCAAGGGGCACAGCATGAACATGAGGGATGAAACAAAATTTGAAGTGTTGTGTCATAGCTTATATGGGAACCCGATTCATGTTGGGCATGAACATGATTCTTTGTTGAGTTGAGTTGAACACTCTGCTCTTGTCGCATGCGCAACCTGTGACTCTAGAAGGACTTTATTTTTGGTCTTTGGAATATGAAAGGAAGAAAAACTGCAGAAAAACTTGGAACCATTTAAATATTCTCCAGTTTGAGAATTAATGGACTATCAACAAATTCAAATTGTGATTCAACAAAAAACCGCCAAACTGGAAAGAAACAAATAAGTCTCTTGGGGTTATGTTTTCCCATTGAGGATTGTATTTATGTTGCTTTTTTATGTATCCACATGCATGGAGTTTTGAGCACTTTTGGGCAAATTGTGCAGGGTGCAGCATTTTAATCTTTATTTTCGTTTGCTTGCCTTAGTATCAAACCACGTAAAATTCATTGATTTGGTTCTATTTGATGTATAGGCGTCATTCGAAAAACAAGAACTGTAATGGAATGCCTGCACCGCTTTTGCAGAGAGTGTATAGACAAATCCATGCGCCTCGGGTTTGTGACACGTTCTGCACATTATTTCAGAGATGAATTATATGCGATTGGAATATTTTTAGTCTGGGTGCAGAAGTTTTTTCTTTCCCTCCACTGTATAATCGGGAATTGTTTGGTGCAGCAACAATGAGTGCCCTGCTTGCCGCACACATTGTGCTAGCCGACGCTCACTGAGAGATGACCCAAACTATGATGCTTTAATTGCTGCTCTCTATCCAGATATAGACAAGTATGAGCAGGAGGTAACCTGGATTTACTTCATCTTATATTGAAAAATTTATTATTTCATCTACCTGGAAAGATGTGTTATTAACAAGGTTCTGGCGTAGGAATTGGCTCTGCATGAAGATGAAAAAGCTCGCAATAAGCAGGTGAGGAAGTCTTTTTACTTGATAGTTGATTACTGATTATCAAATGGTAATCAGTAAACGATTATCAAATGATAAAACGTTTTTTTTTTGTTTAAAATGCTTGATAGTTGATTACTGACTATTATTATTTTTTTTCAAGATATTTCCTTCCCTTTATAATATATTAAAGGGTTTTATCTTTGGTAAGCAGATCCAAGAATCTATTGCTCAGATGCTTCAACGACAGGCAGAAGCCCTGGGTAAAAAACGCAATGCCAAAGCGATCACAAGGAGGTCACAAGGTAACTATCGAACTTCGCATGTGAGGGCAAGAAGAAATTGTAGAAGTGCGATTGAACTTCAGGGATCTGATGACACTGAGGACATGAATGATGATGATGGGGCCAAGGGTTCTTCTTCTGGTGATGAGCTGATAGAAATCAGGTCAAAAAGATTTAAAAGAGGGGCAGGAGCACAATTTCCTCCGCATTCTGCAACCACTGTTGCAGATGGTGCCAGTGATGAAAATGCTCCTGAAGTGAGTAGAGAATTCTTGAGTCCTTCTAGTACACTTGCCTGGGGAAAAAATGGTCACCGGAGCCACACCCGAGTCAATGGCAAGAATGCCAGAAATAGTCGCCTTGCCAAATTGATTGATAATCTCCGTAGCTTGGAAGAAAACGATGATGAGGTAATTAACTTTTCTTCAGTTGTGATCTGGGTTCTGAATTTCTTTTCTGCTTGAGCACTTGCACCGCCAAAATAATAGGATTGTTGATGTGATCTTATATTGTTTCAGTTTGGTGTCTGCCTCATGCTTGTGCCTTTTGATGAGAAAAGAATACCATGTTTGCAGCAGCCATACCTCTGCTGCAGACCTACATTGTCTGTCAGGCACCTGTGCCAGGTTATTCTTTTTGCAGCAGTTATATTCCTATTTAGCATGTAACCTTAATTCTAATTTCTTTCACTTCCTACAGTATGTTGCCCTTCAAACAGCTGTTAAGGCCGATGAGGTTGAGATATTCTTGGTAAAAGAGCAGCAAGCCAACATTATCAGAGCTTCAGTCTCAGTAGATACATGCAAAGATAATTTGCAAGTGTTGAGAGAGCAGGAAACTTTGGCCGAACTTAAACCTGATAATTTTATCTCTGGCCATCTGGTAAACCTTATTATGGACGTGACTATATATAGCATATACATTAAGAATAACTAGTTAGCTTTTTATTAACCCCCGCTCTCTTCCTTTGAATTTTCCAGCTTATGGCATATAAGAGGAGGCTGTTGAACTCAACTGCGGCTAGCTTGAGGTGAATGACGTGCGATCATAATTACCCAAACCAATTCTTTGCTTAATGCATAATTATACTAATACTGAAACGGTAATTAGTCTCAGGCAGTTTTATCATTCGTCTTTTTTCTTGTTCCTTTAATATTTACCTCAATACTGTAGAAGGGCTGCAATTAGTTTGTATTATAGTGCACAGAAAATGAGAATCCCAAATGTACCTACATTTAACACACTCTAGGTTTCTTAAACTCCGCATGAAAGCTTTGGTGTGCCCTTTTATTGTGTGGTTGTGTGCAGCTATCCTAAAATTTCAGCATGAAGCCTTTAATTTGGTGTGTTTTTTAATTATCGTTATACAGATATGATATGATATGATATGATATGATATGATAGATAGATATATATATATGCTTTTCTTTCTTTCTGTTTTTTTTTTTTAAAATAACACCAACGCCAGATCACATCGGTATTTGGGTCTGATGTCCGACTTATTCCTTGTGATAAAGTTCCTACAGTCCCACTTTAATGAGCAAATAGTTTAACATGCGATAATACTCAACTGTCAACTACACCTTATCGTTTCTTCCTTAACATAACAATTTGGGCCAAAAAAAAACTTGACATTAATTCGGGGATTGATTCATTCAGCTACCTTTTGGTATTAAATAAATCATTTGGTTGAAAGGTTCTTAATTTCTTACAATTTCCAAGTCTGCTGATATATTACATTCGTTATTGCAAGGTGCAAGGAAAAGAAGAATTAAATTCTAACCAGAGAGAGAAGGTTTAGATTAATTACAGAGACGCCAAAAATTTTGAAACCATGCAATAATGTGGTGATGAGACAGAAAGGTTCACTATTTTCATCCATTTCTACCCCCTCGCCTATAATAAATTATCATAATATCGCTCAGCTAATACAAGTGAGAATTATTAGAACTAAGAGGTTAATGAGGTGATTTTTCAAACTTTTCACATTCTGTGTCTTATAACTTGCAGACAACTTTTCAAGCTAAGGAACTTAAAACCTGTGAAAGCCATCACTTACGATATATGAATCATGTGAGAGCTATAATTAAGTCTCATCTAATATCTCACTCTCACTTCTCTAGACGCTTCACTATGTTACCATCACACCGCTCTCATTCAATCCATTCACGTTCCCATGAATTCCTCTATCAACCTCTCCTTTATACTAAAGAAAAACTCAACCCCACTTTCAAATTCATGCTCTTCTTCTTACTTTTCTTCTTCAGAATCATAATACCGTTCTCAGGACATGCCCTTCTTCTTCCTCAAGAACCCTCTGTCCTCCAAGATGCAGAAAGGTACCAGAACAACTTTCTGCAACACCGACGGCTCAACCTCCACACTGAACCAACAACACTGTACCACTACTAATGACGAAAATCCAGGGCAAAGCTCATCTCCAACTCGGGAGGATCTGATTCTACAGTTAGAGCTAGAGGAAGAGATTGCTAGGAAATCTAAGCTCAATAATCACTACGACGATGGAATCATGAGAGGAAGAATGTCATGTGTGAACAACTCCGACATCTTAAGATCTGCTCGAAACGCCTTGAATCAGTATCCAAGATTCTCACTTGACGGTAGAGATGCTATGTACAGATCTACGTTTGGAATCCAAGAAGGAAGAAACTCAGTTTGCTGTGAGAGAAGCTTGGGAAGAATGTTTCTGCTAGAAGAAGAGGAGGAGGAAAAAGACGAAGAGAAGTTTGGGCTAAGGAGGAATAATAATAATAAAAGGATTAAAAAGACTCTGTCTTTGCCTGCAACTCTAGCAGGAGAGAGTGTTGTGTGGTGTGAACCTGGGGTTGTGGCTAAGCTGATGGGTTTGGAAGCCATGCCAGTGCCTGTGAGTAGCTGCAGAAGATCATCAGAGATTAGCAGGAAGGAGAAGTTCATGAGAAGGCAGAATCAGAGAAGGAGATTTGAGAGACATGACTTGGAGAGAAGACTCGCCGCCATGGAAGTGCAGGCTTATAATAATGGTGGTGCTACGACCAGGAGGAACAAGAATGAATACTGCTCTAGAAATGAGTATTGTATTATGAAACCAGTTTTTCACTAGAATTATTCACAGTTGAACTCTTTCCGATCTACTGATAATAATATATGTTGGATTCATCTTCATTATTCTCTCTCTCTCTCTCTCTCTATATATATATGTGTTTGTGTGTTTGCTTCGAGGGTTTTCGTTGATCTGTATTTTCATTTTGATCTAGTTATGAATTTTACGTTGATATTAGAAAAGAAGAAAGGGGTCGATCTCTTTCCAAGTTGCGATTCGTATGTTATTCATTTATCATTAACAAGACGATGATTAAGACGCATCATGGTGCAAGTATCAAAAAGTGATGAGAGAGTTCTTCTCACCCAGAAATATTGAACATGCAGATTTCCAGTTGATCTGCCTTAGCAAAAGCCTGATAATTAAATAGATATAAAATAAAAACGACCCCAAGGAAACGACAAAGACCAGGCTCAGGGCAGGACACGTGGCAGATGTTCAAGGGGAAAGGACAGCATCTGTATTCGACCCGCGGTCAAGTTAGCGATGCTTACTCCTGCTATCATCGCCGTAGAGCCTGCCATGTCATAAAACACTCAAGTAAATCAACTCCCTTATTTAAAACCTATTTATGATTCTTATAAAAATAAGTCAAACTATATTTATCCTTTTGAACTAACGAGGGATTCTAAAAAACAAATTTAGGATGAATCAACTTGAAATGCTGCCATCAGATTTATTAGATATATTGATGATATATGTTTGTGAATTATAAGGAGAAAACACAGCTGCTAACCTCGAATCAAGGTTTAAAAAAATTAATTAAAAAGTTGAATTGTTATTAAAATTAATGACAACAGTCAAAAGGTAACGATTTTTTTTGGGTGAGTTTTGCTTATTTGACACTGTATTTGAAAAAAAAAAATTAACGAAAGTTTAATATTTTTATTTTGATTTAAACGTAAAGAAATTATGTTATATGCCAGAGTTGATATATAAACTTGAAAAATATGTTAGATATAAATTTGAGTAATTATGTTTCGTAAACACAAACTGCGGTGGTTCATGATTTTTCCAATTATGCAAGCCGAGTGTTTGACCAGCTGAAAATAGGCTAATATTCCCATCTTAATTTATTTTTTTTTTAAAAAATATTAATTTAACCATCGAGGGATAAGTCCTCTTCACTTGGTTTGGTTATATAAATACAAAATCTTTCAATTCAATCCTACAAATACTTCTCCTCTAATCACATTCCTTGGGTAAAAGAAGTTGATATATAGAAGTAAAGAATATTGCTCGCACAGCCGTCTTCAGCTCTAATGAAATTCTGAATTTTAATAACAAACTGAATTTGTGCATGTCAAGTAATTCATATATATACTTCCTAAAAGAATAATTAGTTTAATTGTAAGAAAACATTTGAAGAACAGAAAAAGTACGTACGTAAGAAGATTAAAAATAAGTATTTAGTTGACGACTAGTATCTTTCAATATTCGTACCAATCATACAGTGGGAGAATTTGGGAGAGGTTTTGTCAAACGTCTCAGCACAATGCTCTTTGTAGCAGAGTTACTCCCTGGATTGAACACGCTCCTCCACGTACACGTTGTCCCCTTCCTTTGCCGACGTCGGCGGGCGTCGAGTCCTGTGACGTTGGCGACGCCATCAACATTCTTCCTTCTCCTTCATCTGAACATATATACAATACACATACGTATATATCAACCAATACTTCAAAAACCATATCTCGTACGTACTACTACAAGCCACGTACGTACGTACCTTTGGTGTTGGTGTTGAGCTTCCTGAGCCAGCCACAACGTCATCCCACATCTTCTTCAACATCCTCAGATATGTCTTGCACTTAACGCTGATATGATTTTATTATGTCGTCTTCTGTTTGTTCCTGAAACCTCTCTATGCTTGCGTGTGTGTTTGTATATATAAGAGATGGAGATAGAGAGCGAGAGAAGAAAAAGGGTTATGGTGGTTCCAAGTGGAGCGTGGTGCTTGTGTTGCACAGAGGAAACCATGGAGAGTGCGAGAAGCATGAATGGGATAAGGATGGATGACGGAGACATTTGAGAGTGAGACTCAAATAAGTGTTTGACGTTTGTGCGATTCTTCGGAGTGATATCATCAAAACTTTGACACTTGGACCCTCGCGCCTTCCTTCATGCCCAAAGCTCTCAACGCTCGAATCTTGAAAGGGCCCCCAACACGAGCAAATTAACACAAGTTAAACCTAATGCCCTGTTTGGTACACAAACTTAAATTTTGATGGATTGAAAACTAGGAGCGGTAGTGGGATTGAGAGTGGATTAAGGTTTTAAAATTATGTTTTGTATAGAGTAATATTTGAAGAGAATACTTAAATTTATTTTATTCTATAATTAGTTATATATTATAAAAAGACTATAATGCCCCTTATAATAAATAAAAAATATTATAACCTTAAAACTTCCTCTCCCGTCCCTTCTTCCTCCACGATCTCACTGTGTATAATTCATGGAACCAAATCAATTTAAATGGAGCCAGAATCAGATTTTTTAGACATATTTTACTCTCTTGAACAGGGTGCAAAAGTAAAAAAAAAAACAGTTATTAAATTTAGAGACTCCACAAGGGAAGAACAACAAATAAACCGTACATACAAGAGTTAAAAGGGTAATTTTTTATTAAAAAAAAAAGATAGTGGGGAAGAGGTAGCAACGGGATCTATGGAGGACAAAACACCAATCAGCCACAAGAAGACAGCAGACTGAGAGCAAAGGAGAGAATGACCACTTTTGCGAGAATGGAGGGTGAGCAGCGACGGGGAGATCAAGAAGAGATGAGTTAATCTGTGGCATAATTGGGAGGAGTATTTTGTCCAAAAATTATTATAAAAAGGAATATTTTTGTCCTCAAAATTTTCAATCCATTGAGAAAGCAATACCAGAGGACGTTGGTTTGCCTAATTTTATCTCTGTGGTATTATCCAATCCAAGTCATTCTGAGTACCATATACCAAACAATACAAATTGATTCAATCCCTGACCCAGTCCCAGTATCACACCTCCAGTCCCGCATACCAAATAGGATAGGCCTAAGAGTGCAAGTGTGTGTATGTGAGAGAGAACTAATTGTATTAGTTTAAGTAGTAGAAATTTTGATCGCTTAAATATAAAATTTTAAATGAGTTGGAATCTGTGTAAATAAAAAAAAAAACCCTTTAATAAGATTACTTCCAATTAAACCTGATAGACTACCATACAAAACAATGAGCATTCAGATTTGGAGGAAAATTTTACTGCTTTTAATTAGTTCCATCTAGAAATGAAGCTATTCTATTACTAATTGGTTCTCTTCCTTTTTTTCATAACAGTATAGTAGGAAATTTAATTAGTTAAAAAATATCTGTTTACAAGTATATAATGATTGCATGTTACTTCTTTATCCTTAATATAATATATATTCAACTAATTTTATTAGATTAAATTAGTTAATATATCATATTTTTTCTAAAATACACTAACCATCTTCTTTAATTCTCTCTTCCTCTATTATTTGATTATTATTGAAAAAATATGAATAAAAATAATTAAAAAAATAGATAAATATAAAAATATATTTTATATTTATGATTAAGATCAATTTAGACTCTATATTTAATATAACAGGAGTATTACTTATTTTATTTAGAGACACAAAGGTCATTTATAAACCAAAAGTATTTTATTTTGATTTGCGTTCTTTCTTTTCCATTCTGCATGTACTCAGCGCACAAAAATACAAATCGTCACTTGAAAAGATCATTCCGTCAAAAAGCATCGCAAGAAGAAATCGCAACCTGTCTCCCAGATAGCCACAAACTTGATAGCTATTGGTAAAAAAATATTTTTGGCACATTAAACAGTAAATAGATTGATTACTCTTTAAGTTATTGATCACAAAACTAGTGTCTGAACCAATCATATGTATGTCTAACACATCAACATAGAGATTAATGCAGAAATAAAGCCTTTGATAGCCAAGTAATCTTTCTTACAAGATCTGACTATCAACATGAGTAATTGCAAAGTTGTCGTCCGAATTACCTTTCGGTGACAGTAAAACATACAGACAAACAGACCAAATAGTGGGGGATTAGTGTTTCACATCGGTTAACTATGCAATTGAGTTTGTGTATACAGAATGAACCATTAACAGAAAGAGGATAAAAATGAAAAAACAACTTCTAGTCAGCAAAATCAAAACATAATCCAACCAACACATAAGGTACTCTCAGCTCAAATAGGCAATTAGGCATATGAAGCTTACGTGCAAATTTAGACACGGTGCAGTGGAAGCCCATCAAAGAAAGAAGCTCACCTCAGATGTTGCAGCTGATACCGGTCGTAGCATTTGACTTGACTCCCTCTCTTTTGTTGGCCTCGTTTCCATTCCAGACCAAAAATCGAACTCCCCTCCTGACCAAGAATGCGAGACAGATCAAGAATTCGAATTTGCTGACCCTGGACCAAACTTCAACTCTGCTGCCAATCCAAGTGATCGCACTCTGCTGGTTTCCAATGGTCAACTTCAACCACAAGCACTTGCATTTTGATCAAACCAGTATTTCATCAAAAATCCTCCCAGTTTCAGAAGCTCATTACCAGCAACTCATTGCAGTAGTAAGAGATCAAATGCGCAAATAGACAACACAGGCAAATATAATGAACTTCACAAGGCAAGAAAACAAATGGAAATGGTAAGCATTGGGACAAGGATAAGTTCCAGAAGGAAATTCTTTATTTTTTAAGTTTTAAATATCCCCATGCCTGACATGGCATGTCATTATACCAGGCATGGCTAAAGCACAAACTGTCCAAGGATAGAATGCTAAAATAAAATCATAGATTATGCATTTGCTTCTTTCAATACCAGAATGTCCATATTTCATTTTGTCTTTTTCTCTGGAGGAAAAGAGAGAAAGGAATATTCTCCCATATTCTCGCAACAGTTATCATGCAGCCATCCACTCCACTTGCTTGAACCCAGAAGGCTTTACTTGACTCCAAGAATTGTCCTATTGCAGAAGTAGGAGAGCAAGCCACCAATGCGGATTCACAGCTCTAGTAATTTGGGCTTACTGCAATTAGGGAGTTAGTGCACAAGATGCATCAAAGAATTTCAAGAAAGCCATTGGGTCCAGTGGGGATATCCACAACATTAGAGGTGAAATGAAGATGAAGATTTCGTTGCAGCTAGCACCTTTAATTATGTTCAATGCGACTAGAAGATGATTGTTCATAAGGTGCAGACACAATAGATCCTTTGGGTTACAAAGCCACTGTCATTGTCAATCTCAGCTTTCTCCTCACTGCTAGTCTTTGTTTTGCCATCATCGTTATCTATTTCCACAGCTTATGAGATTTCGCAAGTTGAAAAGTGTAGTCAAGTTCTTGTTTTTCAATCATTGTTCATTTTTGTTTTAATGTTACTGACATTGTCTAGCTATATTTCCAATGCCCGTGGGATCCCGAGTGTTGAGAGGGATGACTGCATATCTAGTAAGGGACCTGGTGCTAGTGGGGCTCTTGAATGGCTGGGTGCTTCACTAGTTCAATTGGAAAAGTCAGGGGCAAATGCTTCACTGGTGCTTTGCTACGTCATAATATAAGCCAGTCCTAATGCTACTGAAAGCCTAAGTATTGTAGTGTTCTCTCATTCATCTTTGTCTGTGCCTATTCTCTTCTCTCCTCTCTTCCTCTTCCTTAAACTCACTTTTCCGTAACACACCAACACCCACAAATATTCTAACTTATGCTTGGTTGCCCATTTTTCTAATTTTGTTCTTCCTCTCATACTCTTTTAACACAAAAGCTTAAAGGCCATGCTAAAGGTGATTGGATAGAGTAAAAGAGATCAATACCCCGTAAGTGAGGCCAATAACTCAAATCTTGAGGATGAAATAAAAATCCATGCAACAGCAACTCATATCTTAGCCTAATAATGCTAGAATTGAACTAGTAGTGTCAAATACCAAATAATTGTACCAAGGGGTGAAAAAAGGGTTCGAGGCCATTGAATTCCTTGTAAGTTTACGTTGTTTATGGGAGTAAAGAACTTGATATGATAGTAATAATACAAAGATTTCCAAACCATACAAAGCTGTCCATCCTATTGTCTACCAAGTGATTTTCTGACCCTGACTGTTGACTGTTCTACAATTACTTATGTCATAAGCTCTTTCTATTTATGCACTTAATTAATGTTAGGCCACAGCACAAGGTGGAGCACCACGTCATAGCACAATTCAGAATGTAAAATACTGCACACACCACATGACTACATTGGTAAACGTTGATTCATTTTAGTTGTTCTCTGATCTATCATTCTTTTTGCTTTCTCTATTTTTTTATCATGATTATTTCTGTTTTTTCCTCCTAACATGACTTCAGCTATGTTGACACTCTACCTCCTTTTTCTTCTGTTTCATTGTTTCAGCAAGATAGAGCTCACCTTTTTTACTCATGAACTCCTAATCCTAATTGTAAAAACCTATGATACCAGAAAGTACACAAAAAAAAGTGAAAATACTATAAAGAAATATATTAATTGCACACCAAATTAAACGCAGACAAGGTAAATGTATTATCTTAATAAGTTTCTTTTTTAATAAAAGCTCTTTCTCTACCCAATAATAAAATTAACAGATTAAAGTATCATACCCTGTCTAAAGCATGCAATCACTGGAAATGGAACAAGAAAGCCAAAAGCACGGATAGAATATGAAGCAAAAATTTTGAAAGAGAATTCGAAACATTCCTTATCAATCTCGAATATTCAACAGTCAACCAAATTGTTCATGAGTCTGGACCTCACAAACTAATCCAAAATTGTAAAACAGAGAGGTGTTTAGTGGTAGGATTTCAAGACTTGCTGTATTTATTGACATATCCCTGCAAATTAGAGATATTTCGGTCAAATGAAGGACAAATGACATCGTAACATCATTTGCTATCTAAAAAGACAAAAGATGACACTTACATCAACGAGCTTCACAATTTTCAACCGAGATGAAGAAACATAGTGGTTAACTGCATCAATGGTGGTTGGAATCTGGTGGGGCTGTAGGGTGCTAATAACTTTGTCAACTGATTTCTTAACTATTGTATTATGTGCATCCTTGCTGAGATGACCCTCCTGCCAAGATGGCTTTAGCAACTCTTTCACTAAATCTACAAGAGCTGCCCGAAAAATTTTTAGACCCTTTAAATCATTCCGCATATTGCCATCCATCTGAAAATCAACATCAATTTCATTGTTTTTCTTAGCCTTATCTACTCTTCTCTTTTTAGGTAACGATCCTTCACCTCGAGAACTTGCATCATCCTCTGTTTGTTCAACTTCAGTTTTTGTATTATCTTCAACAGCAAGGGTATTTTCTCCAATGCTTGCTTTACCGTTATGGGAGTTTAGATGGGTCGTGGCTGTTGTCTCCATTTCATGTGCACAGCCATCTTTTTCTGAAGGAATATAACTCTTGTTTGCCTCATTCTCATAAAATCTGTGATGAGACGATACAGAACTCCTGTCGTAATTAATATCTGCCACCTTGTCCCCAGCTACAGCACAATCACCATATGTCCGCACCTCAGATGAAGCCTGGATGGGAGGCCCGTGAACAAAAAAGGAAGCTTTCAGGGATCCATCTCCTATATTGGTTATCTCAATACAAGGATGAAACGGGTCATACATATCTCCAGAAGATGATGTACTGGCTGAAGTAATAAAAAATGATGGTCGAAAAGGTACAGATGGCTCCCAATCATGAGAAGATATTTTTCTTTTATATCCAGTGGCATGTGGCCGAACTCCAGATGAACTAGTTAGAGGCAACTTCTCCCATTCCGAACCCAAGAAAGTGGATCTAGGGACATGATATTCTTTGCCACTTTTCAACAGCTTTTGAGCATACAAAGTACTTGCACCAATAGATAAATTCGAAGACATCAAATAACTTGATGGAGCTGAAACTTCGGAAGCATATTTGTTGTACACCTGTTGGTTTTCAATGGGAGCCAATCCCTCCACACAGGATGGATAAGAAGAGGGGTTCCTGCTGAAATAGTTGTTTGACGCATTAAATATAGATCCACTTTCAGGAATCAAGCCATCCCTTGATGCAGAACCATCTCTACCAATTGGTAAGACATGGTTCTTAGAAGATAAATCCTCTTTCGAATGTAATGGAAACTTCTGTTTATCTTGAGGTGGATGCTGACTCGGGCTTGCTTTTTGTTCATCCTGGATGGTCTCTTTTACAGAAAATTCAGAAGAATGCAGAGAAGAGCTCGCCAAAGGAACTGTTGCATCAGGCATTCCTGATGTCTCAGCATTACCTCTCAGACCTGTTACAGGATAGCACTTTTATTAGAAATATCTTCGCAGAGAAGATTCTTTAACAGATTGGGTTGCAAAGTTATTTTATATATACCTTCCTCCAATTGCCTTTCTCTCTTCCAATTTGTAGAAACCAAGTCTCCTTCAGCCTGCTGGCCAGTATTATTTAATTGATCTTTTATATGAAGAAACCTACACGAACTGCCTTTGATACACCATCCTTTAGCAAAAAAGCTGCATATCATTGCCGGCCGTTTGTTTGCATCTTTCATCTCAACACTGGGAGAAAGACTCTGAGTCCTCATATCAGGGGAAGTAAATCTGGAAAATCTACAGGTTAAAAACTAGGAGTAACGTAATTTAAGAGCATTGTTAAAGTTGAACAAGCTACTTCCACAAGATGCATTATGCCATGTTATATTACACTGATAATATGATAAGTAAATGCAAAAGAGCATAATGAACTATAACGACCAGACCTTGATGTCATTTGCTTCATTTCATCCCCTGAATGCATGTTCAATTGCTTTATTTTGTTTATAGAATTCTGAGTGCCAACGTAAGCATCCTCAACAGAGCAGCCTCTCAGCTGGATGTCAATAGCCACATCTTTTTCAGCATCAGTGGATGATCTGACAGTCCCAGACTCTTTAACACCACATACATAAGCTTTGCTGTCACAACTTGGTTCATTGTATGCTTCAAAGGTTTTAGATTTTAGAGGGGATCCATTACTTTCTTTAGCATCATCTAACCCTTGATGTTTATCATCTTCAGCAGTAGCCACATTATTTCTTGAATTTGGACTACTTTGAGTAACATGTTCCAGCTGAAAATCTTCCTTTTCCATCGTAAGAACCTTACATGAGTCGTTATTTTCTGCAGACACTGTATCAGGGTTTACTGCCACAGAAGAAACTAGCCTCAAGTTCCTCTCTTGCCCCTCAGACTCCATATGTTGGCTCAACTCTACAACGGGATAAAAAAACAAAATGAAAGAATCTGATTCTTTAAATTACACCTATAGCAGAACGCTAATCATGTAGTTGTTAAACAAAGTGAATTTTGAACAAAGCAATTGATCAATAATCAGAATAAAATGAGATTGTCAATGTCATTTTGTCATTACAACATTAAGTATCTAGAAATGAAGACTGAGGCCTGAAAATTGCTGGAGGAAATAAAAACACCATTCTGAACTCTCAAGGGGAAAATGGTGAGCTATCTCATTGATTGTAACTTGGATATTGCCTGTAGTAGTGGCCAAAGTTCAAGATTGATCACTTATTTATATGAAAATGTCACATACTTCGATCTTAGTCATATGAAAACCAAGTTGTCACTGATGAAGCCTTGGCTACTGTCAGATTTGGGGCAACCAAAGTTCAAGCACTAACTACTCCATTTTCATTCATATTTAGATGATGGCATCGTTACCTATGAGTTCTTCTCCACATTCCTCATAGTTGCACCACCAGCCCAATCAACAACTTACAAGCACAACGGCTTGCAAGACCTGGAAATTTATTTGGGATTTGGTCAAGCTTGATCAGATATTTGATAGGTCCAGCACCTTGACTCAACTCCAAAGCTCAATTATATCAAATTCAAGTCTGTACAGAGGCTCAATCTTCATACAAGCCAGATACAAAAACACTAATTCACTGAATTCTCTTTCCTATTGGATAGGCCCTGAAAGAAGAAGGAAGGCCGGAATGCTTCAACCCAAGAGTATAGTACCCATTTTGGGAACGTCCGGTGCAGCTTTCTAGGATTGCCAGTGACTTGAACTTTAGCTTGAATGATAATCACACAACAAAAGATGAGTTTTATTAAATCTCTAGCACTCCCTTTAACAACAAGCCCACCAATGCCATATGCTAAAATTTAATTTGAACAGTTACCAACAACATGCTATATAGCTCATGTCATAGCTTGAAATACAATGCTATGGCTCTTGGTGCTACGTTATTTCTGCAGCATTGCAACTTTCACACAGCTCTGCTATAACCACACTAAAAGAGCTTCTTTTGTGTGGTTATAGCTCTTTGGCGCGTAACAAGTAAATAGGGCAACAACACCTTCCCTCTAAACCTAAACCCATCAAAAACCAAACCTATAAATTCCTCCCTTGGTACTCGCCATTACACTTTCCCTCTATACCTTAGATGGATCAAACAAGGGCACAACATTATTTTAAAAAACAAAGAAATAACAAGCACAACATGGCATTCACATCTGGCATTACATACAAACAAGTTCAAGCACAATCAACAATTAAAACTTTGAGATACAGCCTCATAAATGCGTGGAGATAAATTCAAAAGACAAATAAATACTGAATAAAATGAGTAGTAATTATGAACTAAATAACCTTCAGGGTGGTCCTTAGCGGCATCTTCTGGAGGTTCTGACACCTGAAATTTGTCCTCCTTTCCCTTCTCCTCCTCCTCCTCCACCTCCTCTTCTTCCTCCTCTTCCTCTTCCTCTTCCTCTCCCTTCTCCTCTCCCTGCTCCTCTTCTTCCCCTTCCTCTCCCTGCTCCTCTTCTTCTCCTTCCTCTCCCTTCTCCTCTTCTTCCCCTTCCTCTCCCTTCTCCTCTTCTTCCTCCTCCTCCTCCTCCTCCTCCTCTTCTTCCACTTCCTCTCCGTTCTCTTTTTTTTCCTCTTCCTCTTCCTCCACTTCTTCCTCCACTTCCACTTCTTCATATTCTTCTTCCTCTACTTCCACTTCTTCATATTCTACTTCCTCGGGATCTTCCTCTTCTTCATATTCTACTTCCACTTCTTCATATTCTTCTTCCTCGGGATCTTCCTCTACTTCCATTTCAATCGATGGGTCGCTATCCTCATCGGCAGCAGAAGGAGATTTTGAGAGTGACATTGGAGGCTAAAGATCCTAAACACACGGCCACTGGGCACCCTTGCTGCTTTCACGCAAACGCAGAGGATACCAAGAATGATTGTAGGGTGAGCAAGAAATTGCCGGCGGGAAACTGGATAGAGATCCCGCCACTGCCTTCTCCGGCGTGCTCGACGTGAATCGTTTTCAGGGGAAGGGCGCAAAATTTGGCGCAGTAACCCTTAAAACCCAACCCCAAATTTTTGTTCGTTTGCTGGGATAGGGGAAATAAAATAGTCCAGTTCTGTATTTTTATAGTATATCAATCTTAAAAATACTTAAATATACGGAGATCTCTATATATAATAGAAACTCTGGTAATAAATAGAGTTGAAAATAAGAGTGTTCAAAAACTTTGTTTGACTTGATTTTGAGGAAAATCCAAATCGAACCAAATTAACAGATCTACATTTCCAGAAATCCATTCGTCTATTAAGTTTACTATTTAATCAATTCGGTTTGGTTTAGATCAGATTAATTTAAATGATGCTAAAATCAATCAATACTAGTTTTTAAAATAATAAATAATATTTATAAAATAACTCTCATACATATATTTGTGTTTTCAGTTCTTGACTTCTTATTGTGTTCGGTTTTTTTTCACATACTTCTATATTCTTTCTTAACTTTTCCGTGGTTGTTACTTGTGAAACTATTGGCCGCAGCCAGCCATATAACTTTTATTTATAATTTACATTTAATAGGTAAATTTGAGATATATAAAATATATAATAAGAATATTTTAATATTAAGCTCAAAAAAATACAAAAATACGATTTTGTTTTTATTCTTCACCCCCAAATTAAGTAAAATATAAATTCTAATGTGAAATTAGAAACTAAAAATATCAGTATAAATAAAACAGTTTTAGAGTTACCAAACATGCTCTTAGTTGAAATAATAACAAAATATAAATTTAAATTCTAAAAATATTTATATTTAATATCCGATAATATTTTAAATATAATTATTTTTAACAAAAATATATATAAATATTATCAATAATCAATAATATAATTAGTTTATCAAAATTTTTATATGCTGTATATTTTTGTTATTCTCACATATTAAGGGTATTATAGTCATTTTCATCATTTATTTTTTATCGTTTAAATGTTTTAAAAAAATTACTGATAGGTCCAAAGCAACAAATTAGATACAACGATATTTTAAAAAAAGTTATATTTATGAGTCAAATTTGACATTTCATATTTACGAATTAAATTTCTATACTTATAAGATTGGTAAGAAAACATTTCTTAAAAACCTTCTATATTTAATTTTCTTGTTTATATTCAATTTAACATATAGCTAGGTCACTACTCCCATTTCTCTTATTCTCATTTTTTTTAAGAACAATCAATAAAAGTGATTGGATTGAGTTTGCCCAAAAATAAAAAATAAAAATGATTGAGTCCTGATTTAGAATCTACAAATATAGATATCGTCCACATGGTTTTAGACTGTAAAATGACGACTCCATGTCGTTTTCACTTTCTCAATTTAAGGTAAAAATGATCTCATGGCATGACCCATTTTAAGATTATAATTAGCGAATTACAAGTTCCTACGAAATCTTGCTAACATTAACAGATCGGAAATAGATTTTCAGTTAGACTCTGCATCGCTTCACTTACAGGTTTTGGGATTGAGCATGTTTCTGAACTGAGTAAATATTTGTTTTTGTTTGCTAAAATTATAAAATCCTATTCTATTTTTTAAAATAAGCCCATGCAAAACTTGTAAAATGATGAATGAATTACGGTGACACCAATAATTTTTTATTGAATTTGCACAAATATCGTATTTATTTTTAAGCCAAATAAGACTAACATGCAAACAAAATCTTTTATTGAATTACTGCTTAAAACAGAATTATGTTAATGATTCTCAATATATTCCTCGCGTCTCTGTCATTATCACACAGAGGAAATGATGTAAAGAAACTAACGCTGTATACTCTCTCGCTCTCTATATGTATTTTTTATAAACCCGCCCAATGGAGGCAAAAAGCCTTCGTTCCTGTTCAAGATGTTATAGACTATTAAATATAACATATTTTTTAATAAAAATATTAAATATTAATTTAATATGTTACGAAAGATTAACTAATTTTATTATATCTAAATTATATTGATATTATTCGCCATTACTATTGTTATATAAGCTAGTTATTTTATTTAATTCTCTCCTATTATTTAATATAAGATATATTTACTTAATCTAATTAGGTTAAAAAATTAGTTAATATATATTTTTTTTAAAATATTTTAATTATATTTTTTAATTTATATTCTCATTTTTATTGATTATTATTGATAGAATATAAAAAAATAATTTAAAAAATTAATAAATAAATTTTATATTTAAAATTAATATTAATTATAAAAATTGTTGGATAAATAAGATTAATTTTTTTAATTATATAATAAAATGACAACAACGGTCAGTATTCTCTTTCAAGCTATCGTCATCTCACAACCCAAATACAGTGACCAGTAGGACCACAAAGAGAGCCGCACAAATTTCTTATTAAAGATTACATCAATCATATCAATGGACGGTTGACGCTCCACCGGTTATGATAAAGCCTCGTTGAGGAGTCACGAGACAACTAATTGAGTAAAGATTAGTAATAGTAAGTTCTCAACAGTGTCATATAAGTTCAGAGTACTTCTGACAGAGCCAAGCATTTAAGCAAGCACCTATCTCTCTCTCTCTCTCTAGAAAAGCAAGGAGGAGGAAGTGCAGATATGAAGTAAGAAAAAGTAGGAGGCAGCTTAAGAGAGAAGCAGGGACACACTTTTCCACAATGCTTAGATTTCTTCTGCCATGGATGCTCATCCTCTGCGCAGCTTTTACTTCGTGTTTAGCTCGACGACGTAAGCTTCGGTTGCCCTTGTTATCTCCTTTTTCTTGTTTATTCGAACATGTGGAAAAGCTTAAAGGTGGCGATGCTTGAGATTTTACTTTCGGGTTTCTATATTTCCACTCCATTTCGCCGGTTGTCCTTCGAGTAACTGTGATCCTTAAATGCTATTGAATTCCATTTTGATTTGGGGTGGATCTCCTAGAGTTCTTATTCACCTGGCTAAAGTTGGGTGACTTAGTAATGCAGTGCTGTATTCTCTCCCTTCATCTTTATTTTTTACTTGGTTTTGATTCGATTTTGAATAATGTACAGCCATTTAAGTCAGTTGGCATGTAATAAATTCATGCCGCTGCAGAGAACGGCAAAATAGTGAAACTTCTTTCCGCCTATGCGTTTAATCTGAATCTAAATCCTTTCAAAAGGAAAAATAGCCCGACTGATCTTTTCTGGAAAAAAGAAATTGGTCACCTTTGTCTAATAAAACGTTAGAAGTCAATGATATTTTGCTTAATGCGTTGTCTAGAGTGTCATTTTACTAATGCAAGTTGCTCTGATGTTGAATACTTTGACCTTGAGAATATTAATTGTAAAGAGGTCAACATGTAAAAGATGGAGGATCAATTGTGAACTCTTTTCTTTAGAAATTGATTTTCAAGTCATTGGAACTTTTTAAATCAGTATTCTGGGGAATAATTGGTACCGTGTCAAGTTTCTCGTGTTCACTGTGCTGGCACATATCAGATGATAAGGATTTTCATTCTTATTCCTTAGAATGTTCTTCTCTTCTCTAATTTGGTTTGGTCTATTTGCAGCACCATTTGCTATGCGCATAAGCTGTGGGGCTCGTCAAAATGTTCAAACAAGACCTACCAGTACCCTCTGGTATAAGGACTTTGGATATACAGGTGGCATACCTGGCAATGCATCTCGTCCAAATTACATTAGTCCTCCTCTTAAAACTCTCCGCTACTTCCCCTTGTCCGAAGGCCCTTCAAATTGTTACAACATTCATAGAGTGCCAAAAGGGCACTACTCAGTCAGGATCTTTTTTGGAATTGTTGTGTCATCTAGAGCTACCAGTGAACCGCTGTTTGATATCTCAATGGATGGCACCCAAATATATTCTTTAAAATCAGGCTGGACAAATCAGAATGATCAAGTATTTGCTGAAGCACTTCTTTTTCTTACAGATGGAACTTTCTCTATATGTTTCCATAGCACGGGTCATGGTGACCCAGCAATCCTATCAATTGAGATTCTTCAAATTGATGATAAAGCCTATTATTTTGGCCCACAATGGGGTCAAGGGATAATACTTAGAACAGTCAAAAGAATGAGCTGTGGTTTTGGGCAGTCAAAATTTGGCATAGATTATGGAGGGGATCCTTGGGGAGGGGACAGATTTTGGGACCACATAAAAAGTTTTGGTCAGGATTCAGATAGACCTAGATCTGTTGAAAATAGGATCAAACAGGCTTCACTTCCTCCAAACTTTTATCCAGAAACTCTTTATCGCTCAGCAATTGTTAGTACTAATAGTCATCCTGAATCAACATATACAATGGATGTGGATCCCAACCGAAACTACTCCATTTGGTTACATTTTGCAGAGATTGATAATTCAGTGACTAGTGCAGGGCAAAGAGTGTTTGACATCATAATAAATGGTTATACTGTTTTTGAGGATATAGATATTATAGAATTGAGTGGTAATCGATATACTGCCCTTGTGCTTAATACAACTGTTACTGTTATTGGGAGGACTTTGACAATAACCTTGAAGCCAAAAGAAGGAAGTCTTGCCATCATCAGTGCCATTGAGATATTTGAGATTATAACGGTCGAGTTGAAAACATTATCAGAGGAAGGTACATATGTTGACCACTTGCTTTGTTATATACTAACATTTCCCTCCAGAATTAAGAATTTAATCAACAGTGTACTTTTTTTCTTTTAATATTTCATATAAATAGTAATGTTGTATTTTAACATTATGTTCCAAGTTACAATTCTGTCATGATGAATATTGATCCTTATGATGTATGGAATTTATTATATGACTGAAACAAACTTACTTCAGTTTGTCGGATACCTTAAATGACTATGGAATGCTGGCAAGGCATGCAGGCGTAGGGAATATGTTATTGATATAAAATAATACGGTTTATGGCCTTTTCTTTTTCCTATCAGCCTGTCCAATGCATGATACTTTGTTACTTGGGTATATTGCTTTAAAGAGAACGACATGAAACTGGTTTGGCCCCTATACGGTGTTCATATTTGCTATTTTTAGGAGTGTTGTATTTTGTCTCTTGTCTCATTTTTCATTTTCCGATTGCTGTTATACTTTTTTTATTTTACTTACTATTAATAGTGGTGAATATTATTCTGGTAATCTAAAATGTATGTAGTCTTTGAAAGTTGATTACTATCATCTTACTCTAGTTAGGGCTTTACAATCATTGAAGAAGGCATTGGATCTTCCCTCCAGGTTTGGGTGGAATGGTGATCCATGTGTTCCTCAGCAACATCCATGGACTGGAGCAGATTGTCAATTAGACAAAAAAAGTGGCAAATGGGTCATTGATGGACTGTATGTTCTCCATTTGTTTAGGGCTTTATTTTACATCAGTTTTGGAATTATTATTAAAACATGTCCTTGGACTTCCTAACAGCTTAAGCTTGTTGTAATGAAGTGATTTTTGACAATCTGACTCTATTTCAGCATTTAATTGATATTCCTTCTTTAAAGTTATTTAGTTGTTTTTGCTTCCTCATAATGTTATCTTTTAGTTATAGTTGTATGATAGCCTAATATCAATTCTCAGCATGAGAGCTTCTAAATGGATTGAAGTAGATTATGCACATATACCACTATACACGGTGAAAAATAGTATTCAAAATCTAATTAATATATTTTAAATTTTTTATCAGTGTTTTTATCCACTTACGCTAATAAATTAGCATTTCCGTGTTCTCAAATTCCTACTACTAAGACAAGCTGAAATTCCATATTTCAGACTGTTACCACTAATATGCTAAGTCATTTTGATTATGTAATGTCAATATCTTGGTTTTAATTGGTGGTTGATCTTTTGATGGACAGAGGTCTTGACAGCCAGGGTCTGAAGGGTTTCTTGCCAAAGGACATATCTGGACTGCATAACCTGCAGATCTTGTGAGTTCGTAATAGTTTCCTGATTTCCTCAGTAATTCACATCGACACATTGTGTCTTAATTTTTATGTAAATGCGTGTATGCCTACATCATGTATGAAGCATTGTTGATAACAAAGTATGCAGGCCTTGATTGAATAAAAAAAGTAACCAATATCAATAATTGAATAATTTGTGCAGCCTTATTTATTTTCCTTATTTTATAGAAACGGGCAGCTGGTTTCTTTGCCTATATGTGATGTTTGTTTACATGTGCATTGCAGGAACTTGAGTGGAAACAGCATTCGTGGGGCCATTCCATCCTCACTTGGAGCAATAGGGAAACTGCAAGTGCTGTAAGTGCACCTATTATGAAATTCTTTTCATTGTTTTGAATCTCTATAAGGAACTCTCAGTAATTGATACACTGACTGAAGACTGAGTTGTTATGCCTCATGAATATTCGAAGTAAATAATGATGCTCTAACAATGATTCAGCATCTTTCTTCTTTGCCATCTGACACCTCTCTTTTTATGGTATTAGATAGTGTGACTTTTCCCAAACTAATTTCTAATTTATTCCCGTACTATCCTACTTATGTCTCAACTTTAAGCTGCAATTACACGCTGGATTTAGAAATTTAGGGGTTATAAATTTTGTTAAAATCCAGAGACTAGGCAACAGCGATCTTTTGATTTGGTATGATAGCTTTTGCCCATTGTTACAGTGGTCTACAATATGGTAAATTCACTAGCCACATCTTTCGCAGACTTACCAAAACACCATCTTATCACACAAGGCAGTTGGTTAGTCACAGCCAGAACTTGCTTCCCCTAACTCATTAACCAGTTAACCACCCCAGCTAGTTACTAATGATTAATATTCTTTATTCTTCAATACTACTATTACTAATTTTCTGCCAATACAGCATAACACCCATATTGCCTATGTGCGCTACCGCACTATAAAACATTTGTTATGCATGTAGTTAGTTATTAAAGGAATTCATACAGATGTTGAGTCTTACTTTTATTACTTCAAGTTCACAATGTAAAGACCAGTTTTGCATAACTCTGTCCATGCTAAGTAGTCCAGTGAAACTTCTACTGTGTTTCATAGTTCATTTTAGTAATGTATCTAGGAAAATATGGCAAATCTTTCAACAAAATAAATAAATAAGAAACTTTGTTGGGATATATCCATATTTTGTCAGAAAGGAGAAAGTTGAGTTAGGAAATGATGCAAAGTCAATCCCGTTTTCAGTTCTGCTTCATGAATCAAACTTTAGCTAAAGCATGCATGCCGTTAGAAACATTAGCAAGGTCTAAGGGACAAGATATGCTCACACATGAGACGAGCTTGTTAAACAGTTTCTTGAGTTTGGTAGAGCGCATGTAGCCTGTTCAAATCTACTGTACGAAGACCTCCCGACAAGAAAAGAAAGAAATGAAGGAAATACATGCGTTATTGAGTTTGTATCAGTAACTTTTGTTGATAGTAGTTATGAGCCAAACCGAAGAAGGGTCGGATTCTTATCTGAGTATTGTGAATTATCCATGGAGTAAACAGGGATCTGATTGTAAAAGCTAATTAAAGGCTGTGCATTACATAAAAATTATAAGGAAAAATAGAGTGGTTTATGTAAATAAACTCGTTAAAGGTTACTGTAGTTTAACTTCTCTTAATACGCAAGGATTCATTTGTTGATCCTGGTGGAAGATGCTTTCGTTTGGTCAAAAGATCCTGGTGGAATATTTAAGAATGCTGAACAAGTTTTAAAGTCTCAATGATGAGAAATGAGAAAATTCGGTTTTTTCTTCATGCTTTTTCTAGGAACCAGTTGAAGCTAGCCTTCACCATTTGGTTATTGAAAGGAGTGACTATTTCATTCCGTGATTATGTACCTCGTGCTTCCATGTTAATGTCATTTTTGGACTTGATGTATTCATGCAGGGACCTGTCCTACAACTTTTTCAATGGATCGATCCCAGAAAGTCTTGGACAGTTGGCATCACTACAGAGACTGTATGATCATATTGCGTTTAAATATTTCACAAATTTTCTTTAAAAAACGAAAAGAAAAACAAAAGATGTAGAATTTGTATTAATATGTCTTCATGCAGGAATCTTAATGGCAATTTACTGTCGGGAAGGGTCCCTGCAACTCTAGGAGGAAGACTTCTGCACAGAGCTAGCTTCAAGTATGTTATCAAAGACTTAAACTTATTTAGAAGCTTCAAATATATTTGTGCAATTGATTCCATGTTTTTTTTTTCCTTTTGGTTTTTGCTTCCTGGATGATAATGTTTTTAAATCTGCACTACTACACCTGTACATGGCTGCAGTTTTACTGATAATGCTGGCCTGTGTGGTATCCCTGGATTACCTACATGCGGATCTCACCTTTCTGTCGGTGCTATAATTGGCATCGGACTAGGTGCTTCTTTAGCATTTTTTATTCTTGTAACCTGTTCAGTTTGCTGGTGGAAAAGACGGCAAAATATCCTCCGAACTCAGCAAATTGCAGGTAAGCGTGTTCATTATCTGCGATTTCAACTATCAAAACATCATCCGTATATGTTTCATCCCCGTGTGATTTAAGAGCTTCTGCCAATTTTATGGCATCATGTTTCACTTCATATGTATGTATAGCAATACTGAAATCACCGTGGTATCTAACATCAACACTAAAAATATTCATCATGGTATCACTGTTGGCATTGTGCAGACCTAGCACCACAGAATTTTCTAAACTTGTGACTTTCAAGTCCCTATCAAACCATCTTGAGAAGTATTGAGAGATCAAGTTTATGTTGGAATGACAACTTAAGTTGTGTTTGTGATTTTGTGTTGCAGCAAGGGCTGCACCATATGCAAAAGCAAGGACCCAGTCATCTTGTGACATCCAGATGAACAGGCATGCTAGTTATGGCAATGCTCGCAACGCTCCTGAGAGCGGCCCTATCTTGCTTTCATCATAACACATCCCATCAAGTCCTATTCTTCTCTCTGCCTTCAGTTGCTATATCACTCTGAACAATCTCCCTCTCATTCTGTTCTGGTGGCTTCAATGGCAGATAATCTGATCTTTTTTTTTTTTTGTAACTGTCGCCCATTCTGTGTTTCTTCTGCAAATTGGACCGCTTCTACAAGCTTTGTAAATCCGAAAATTCTGTACATTACTGAACTCCCTTCAACAGTTTCTTTGATGTTTAAACTTTTGCTTTTTCGGGGGTAATATTTGATGTTTAAACTTTAGTAAAGGAATAGACCTGAGGATGCTGTATAACTTTTCTGATTAAATGAAAATAGAATTCCTATGTTCCACAGTTTGAGAGATCTGAAATTTATGAACATGGGCAGTTGTCTTTCGAGATTTATAGTATAAATAGTTTCTATTTCTCTTAATAAGGGTGTTTTTTAGAATTTAAATTTATATTCTCTAATGAGAATAAGTTGTTTATTACTTTAATCAACAACTTATTAGTAGTTGTGTTTTTTTACGAACTTCTATGCACCACATTACTCTGAGAAAGTTCCATAAAAACAACTCATGTTGCAGTTTCATTCCATTAAAACGAAGTTTTTCTTGTCATTGGAATCTTTCAATATTACTCTCAGAATCTTCTGAAGGCATAAATAAGAGTTCACATAAGTATTGACTAACAATATAGTTTTGTACTAAACGTAGAGTGCTAATTAAGTCGTTGTTTGGTTAGGGTCTTATGATTCTTATAAAACTAAACAGGTCTATATTTTTAAAAGGCCATATTAAAATTATTTCTTTTCTATGCGAACTGCATCACTTGAGAGAGAAAATCGTTCTTGTTCTGTTATTCATATTCTAATACAAGTGTCGAAAGGGTGATTCTACATGATGATATTAATATATAGTATTGATTTGACCAAGGTATTATTACTTGTATCGCTTGACAAGTAGTATTAAATATAGTTTTGACCCGTATAAATAGTCAACTTTAAATAAAAAGAGTTAGTTTAGTAAAAATGTTTAATTTCACATAACGTAATCAATAAATATTTAAATTTTTATTAAAAAAAAATATTTATATTTAGTATATTTATATTTAACAAAAATAATAATATAAAAGATAAAATGGATTTACGATGTATTTAAAATCAAAATAAGTATAAGTTATATAAACTCAGCAAGTAACGAGAACAGGAAAAAAAAAAAGTTTTCATACCCTCCTCAGTCTTCCTGACTTGCATTAGTCTGATACCAATGGAGTTTTAAATGCTGTTTCATTCTCTGAGCTCAATATATTTTATGCAAAACCACTGGCGCTTGATTCAGCTCATAAGAAAGTTGTATCAACTGAATACTTAAGAATGCAAACACGTTAAATATTTAATGGTAAAGCCATATATAAATAATAGATTAAAACTAAAAAAAAGCAAACGCAATTAATACACAGGTGGGGAAGGTGGTAACATGGGAAAGCAAAGGGAGAAGAAGAAGACAGGGGAAGGCAACAAAAGGGGAACAAGAGAAAGGGCTCCGTCCTAAATCAAGAATGGCTTCAAAAGGGGCCAAAGCAAAGAAAAAGTAATATATATACGTTGAAAACACAAAATACACACGTGCCTCTGTGCAGAGAATCACCAAACATGGTCCCTCCCTGACCAAACCACCACCCACCACCCCAACCATTAATCAAACAAAACACTCACACAGTAAATATTACTTACACACACTTACCATATATATTTATATATTTATTTTATTTATATATTTAAAATTAAAAAATATATAAACGAGCAATAGCATTCACGTGACCATTATTACTCCCCACCCCCTGTTTTTGTATGTTTATGGTGTGTCAGGTTTGCTGCAGTCATTCTCAGTCTCACGCACCCTTTCTCTTTCACCCACCCACATCACATCACACACCCGCACATCTCTCCTTTTTAATAACAGTAAAATAAATATAATATTAAATCCATGTAGTAGTGGCAAAAATAATATAAAAATAAAAGTGAATAAAAAGTGTCAGGAAAAAAGAAAAGACAGGAGGAAGCGAGTCAAACACGCCATCCACATACCCACATCCCATCTCTCTTTCTTGGGCCCAACTCCTTCTGTTCCCTCCTCCTCAGACACCTCCACCATCTTCCCTCTACTCATTTTCCCCCATTTCTCAATTTTAAACACACAATATTAACCAAAAGAATTCATGCAAAAATAAAAAACTTTCCCCACCAAATATTTAATATTTTTTATATAAAATAAAATTAATTAAAAATAAAAATTGATATATTTATTCTTTAAAATGGTGTTATAGTACTAGTTTCGTAAAAGAGAATAATGAAAATGTCAGGCGCGTAATTTTTTCTGTAGGGCTTACGTCACTCACATGATCCTATCATATCCTCTTGCCTGCGCACACGTCCGAATCCAATCGGGCGGCGGCTTTTTCTCCCCTCGGGTCCCACTTCCCACATCCACGCACTTCTTGTTCCGCGTGTTGTTCCGTCCCTCTAATCACCACTGTTAATCCTAACATGCATCAGCATCAGACGGCTCTCCTCGAATTCCGCTTTTGTATCCTACAATTTTCTCGAGATTTCTTCTGTGTATATATATACAAGGGAACGATAGAACGAGAAAAATAAAAGCGCCTAGTGTTGTGCCGCGCAACCGACGATTACGGGAGGCTGCGTGGGTCCCTCCCTTCTATTTCACCCACTTCTCTCTTTCGTTCTTTACTCCATTTCGCCTTGTGAAGCCTTTTGTTACTTGTGCCTGTGTGAGATATCATATTCATACTAACGGCGAAGCTTCCTTTCATTTCATGACTTCTTCGTCGTCTTCGCCTTCTTCTTCCATGTCGCGTGAGGGTCACTACAGAGGTGTGAGAAAACGACCGTGGGGTCGATACGCCGCCGAGATTCGTGACCCGTGGAAGAAAACGCGCGTTTGGCTGGGCACTTTCGACACTCCGGAAGAGGCGGCGCTGGCCTACGACGGTGCTGCACGTTCCCTCCGTGGTCCAAAGGCCAAAACCAACTTCCCTCCGGCTCCGGTGGCCACGGGAGGTCTCTCCCTCGATCTCAACGCCCCAACCTCTGATCATCGCTGGCCTCCCATCCCCTCCGGTCGCCTCGTGCTGAACGAGCTTCTCCATGCGGGTGTTCTCAAGGACGTGTCTTTCGATCTTCCTCCGCCTTCGCCTGCAACTCCCATTGCTGCTATGGTTCACAACCGGCGTGACGGTCCTGTCTCCGTGGACGGTGGTCATCATCAGGTGCTTGAGAGCTCTCCCACGGCATCATTTCGCGGTCTCGTTCGGCGAGGCCTGCCGATCGACCTGAACGAACCTCCTCCCGTGTGGCCTTGAACGGGCATTTTGTACCGTTAGGGCAATTAGACGATGTCGTTTTGCACTGTTTTCTATTTACCCTATTTTCTTCATCCCATTATGTGTTGTAACTGGTAGTAGCCTTTCTTATCATCCGAGTACTAACAAAAATATATTTCTCCGTCAAAGCTATGAAAACATCCTATGTATATATTTCTAATCGTCATCATCTTTGCTGTCAGTCTTCATGTTCGTCCTTGAAGAAACTACGTTGTGCTTTTGGTATTGTAAGCAAAATGGCGAGTGCGTGCAGGGGAGGGAACGACCGTTGCGGGGGTTGGGCCGCCGCGAATGAGGAGGACGCGCAACTAGAAGGAGAGTGAGTGGGGGAAATTGTCTGGGAAGCGGGCGTGTGGGTGTCGGCATGATGGCATTCCTTTCAGAGTCAGGTTGGAACAGAGTGCAGAATTCTGGTTCCGAGAATTGTAGCAGTCTACTAATAACGCCGACCCAGATAAGACCCACCCGCTGTTGAGCGCGCGTATCCCGTTTTTCGGACGTTGTGGGGTGGTAGTATGGTATAGATAGAGCTGGGAATGCGGGCTGGTCCGTCAAAAATGGGCCAGCCCGCTCCCAGCCCGCCAACAAACGGGGCGGGCTGTGCAGCCCGCCCCAAAACGGGCTGGCAAAACGCCAGCCCGAGCCCGCCCCCCTTAGTGGCGGGCTGGCCCGCCAGCCCGCCACTTTTTTTTTTTTTTTTAATTTAAAAAAAAATTATTTTTAACATTTTTAAAATACTAATAAAAATTTTCTAATGTTATATTAGTATAATAAAAAAAATTACTCATGTTATACTTTTAAAAATTTTTATTTTTTATAAAAAAAATCTCAAATTTTATAATTATAAATCTAAATAAATATTAACATAATATTAATCAATTATAATATGTAAACATATATTAACAAATAAGTAATTATCTTTACTAGTATTCGATAATAGGAGTATTCAAAATAACATTTAAGTAAAATAAATATTAAATAATAATATTAAATTTTTTAAAAAAAAAAAAAAAGTGGCGGGCTGGCGGGCCAGCCCGCCACTAAACGGGCCAGCCCGCCAAATTGGCGGGCTGAGGGCGGGGCGGGCTGTGCAGCCCGCCCAAAAACGGGCTGGCATTTTGCCAGCCCGAATCCGCCCCCCTTAGGGTAAAACGGGCCCAGCCTTAGGGTATATGTATCAGTAACTATGAAGCGTGATTTGGATAAGCTGGTTTCATTTGTTTAAACAGTAGTAGTAATTAATACGCTCGTAAAGAATAAAATAAGTGGGGATAGTCTCGAGGGTAGGATTCAGATTCCTCAACGTTCTTGAATTAAGTGAAGGCTTTATAAAGGCAGCGGCTTTCTCTCCTCTTTATTTCATTCCGTGTTTGGGATTCGGCCGACATGACACACACTTGTAGGATATTAACTATGTTATGTTTTGTCCCTCAAAGCCATGCGGGTACATTGAATTGAACTCAAATTATTTCATTCCCTCCCTCTCCCTCTCAAGCCAACTTGTTAGAGAGGAGTTGTTGGGATTGAACTTGTGATATTTCTATATGTTTTGGGTTAGGTACATCGCATAATGTGAAGTTGTAAAGAAGCTAGTACGTTGCTACGTGAAAGAAGAGTGCTTTGGGAGGGGGGAATACGCAGAGCATAATAGGGGATGAGGTAAGTCTAAGAGGTTGACAAAAACTAGACGTACGTGAAGTCAAGAGCAAGCAAGTAAGCACGTAATGGGGGAAGAGCATTGAAAGAGAAGACTGAAGAGTGAATCATGGAGGGAGAGGGAGGGGGGTCAGAGGTAGAAGGTGACAGCATATATATATATATATATAAAAGGATGTGCGATGATGTCAGGGGTCGTTGATGGAGGTTGGGCTCAACAGCATTAATTGCTCTGAACAATTAGTAAAATACAACCCCACATGGTACATACACACATATATATATATAAAAGATTTGGAATAAAATGAGTACGTCGTAGTCATGAAGCTTGTGTATTTCCCCCCGTATCTTATGCCAGTTTCTTGTAACCAAGAACTCAACAAGTCTATATTAATCTGGATTTGAGGTATAATAAGAATTATTAAGTTAAAACAATTTCAGCCCATTGATCTAACCTATCAGGGTTTGGAAGCTTGTATGTTTTAAAAATGAGCAGGTGAGGGAAGACATTGATGAATGAGATTAACTTAGAAGAAGGATACTATCCCGTTTGGTTGTAAAATCTAACAGAGTATAAGACTATTTTAAGGATATTATCTAATTTTAATATAATTAATTAAATAATTTTTATATTAAGAATAAGAAGAGTGCATGACGGAGACACGGATAGAAATGGGAACATGCGGGTGATGAAAGCTGCGATGACAATGGCAATATGCAGGCTACTCAAAATTAGTTTAATGGTTCACAATTTTATATTTCACATTTAAATAAATTTTATATATTTTTAAGAACTTAAATGTAGGGATAGATATATTTATATTTAATATACTATATAATTCCGATTTAAATTGACTCCTGTAAAAAGATAATTATGTTGAGAAAAATATTTAAATAAATATGATAATTAATTCCTATTTTAGAAATGAAATGACTAGTTAAAAGGGGAGGAAATGGGAACCACGTGGCGAGATAGTGGGGGGATGGGACCTCACGGTTGTGGCGGGAGGAGTGACATCTTACACATGTAATGGCGGGTTTGAGTGCAGAGCAGACAACAGACGTTAATTATTCCAATTATTTTAAGAACCAAACAAAGCCCCATCATTATCTGTGACAGCGCCGTCGCCCCTTTTCTTTTACAACATCCACTCCTTCACTAATACTAATTGACTTCATAATCTCAAACCAAATTTATAATAATATAAAACTTATGTCACAAATATCAAATTTTTAAAGGTGTCTAATTTTTCGTAGAGGATTGCCTATAGAATGAGTATGAGAAAGGGAAATTTGTATTTAAGTTACAGAAATTTAATTACAGAAATTTTTTGAAAAATTATTAAATTATTATAAAATTTTATGATACCTCACATTAATTTTTTTTGAATTATGTAATAATAGAATTATAAATCAATTGTTATTTTTTTCGTCTTCTAATTACTATTTTTTCTTTTGAGAATTATCATTATCATTATTTAAGTTATTATTTTTTTATTTTTTTACTTGAGTTATTATTTTTTGTATGAAGTTGTCATTTATATTGTTTGAATTATTTTTTTACAAAAATAGTTTTACCATTTTATAATTTAAAAAAAATAATCCTAAGTCCCGTGAAATTTTATAATAATTTCATAATTTTTAGACTTTTTTATAATTAAGTTTTTTTATATAAGATTTGAATATAATTTTCCGTATGAGAAATACCATGGGCTTGGTGGGTTTGTAATTTATTTTTTGTCCATCAAATTTATTAAAACTTTACCTCTATTATATCTGAATTTGACTCGCGTCGCGCACTTAGGTATAGTGGGTGAGTCTCCTAACAAAATTTTTTTATATATGTTAAAATTTAAATTTAAATTTTTATTTAAATAATATTGAGCCGTTTATCACTTAAATTAAGTTTGGTCATGGGTTTGTAATTTAATTTGGTTGGAGAAGCTCCATCATTAAAAAAAAAAAAAGGACAAAAAAGAGGAAGGAGAGGCCTTGTGCCGGCTGCGGCTGCCGAGAAAGTCCAAATAACAACAAAAATTATTTTATAACGAATAATAATATTTTTGATAGTGGCCCCCTTCTCTCTCTCTCTCTCTCTGAGGGTGTGGGCCCAACCCATGCCTCAATTCCAAACAAGTTAGCCTCATCCCACACTCAATTCCTTGATAAGCCCTCTGAATTCTGAATCACAATATTATGGGCAAATCTTTCACGTACCCTTCACCTTTTTCCCATTTTTATTCTTTTTGAATGGTGGACGTGGATCCCACCAATTCAGTTCTCGGTAGATTTTACCACTCCCCTCCAAATCCAATTCTCTACTCTAGTCACCTTTTCTCAAGTCCTATTTTACAGTTTTAGGACTCCTCATATAAAATATCAGTTACTTGAATATAACTTTGATATTTTTAAAATTGAAAATTACCAATCATTTTTTCAATCTATATTTTGCTTGCTTCAAAACAGAGAATATTAAAGCAAGGAACATGGGAAAATAGTGAAACCGATTTAATCTTAGTTGTTCAAGAAGAGAGTAAAACGCGTTGAGTAGACTCATCAGATATTAACACCGCCATGCATGAATGAGCATTCATAAGCAGGGCCCCACGTAATTGATTACAGAGGCGGCAGGTACATGTTAAAGATGCCAGTGGCATTCCAGGAGCAGAGTGGGAGCCATTGATTTGTTGCTTGAATTCAAAAGTTTTGTCTGTCTGGTGGGTCGTGGCATAGATTCTTGTCTCATTGGTCACAAGCGTGTAGCTGAAAAGACATATGCCCCCTCCACGGTCCTGTGCTCATGAATTATATTCAGGAGTCAAATGCTGAATGATTAAAACCCTACTTCACCGCTTCCCTTCCCCCACTTCCTCACTGGATACAAGCCTTTCATGGTGGAGCATAAACCACGCATCTGTATGTAGTATGTACCTGGTACTGTTCCTCAAGCAAAGGGGATTACCTAAAAGCTGCAAAAAGCTGCAAAAAGAAGTCCAATGATTCCCCCCTTTTGACCACTGGAAATATACACCTAATGCAATCCCATGCACATGATCACTGTCCTGCATAAATCAACAATGTGAATATAACAAGCATGTAGAAAAGAGTCAGAACAAGTTGGCTTGGGTTATAAACAAGGCATTTATTTGGGACATGACTACTACTGGCACCCCAAAAATATATAGTAAGCTATTCAACCTCACAAACATTTATCACTGCTGTAATTAAGTTTACTACAGTTACTTGCTCCCCTTGACAGAGTCTCTTCCTGAAATTGTAATGATGTATACTAGTTGCATGTTTCCTAACAATAATTTTCCCCTTTCGGCCACAGTTTGCTAATGATCGTGGAATTCAAGGAAAAGCACCGACTTGCTAAGGGTTTTCAGCATCGCTTGAACCAGGACGGGCTTCTAGATTGAACTCCTCAGTAACATCATCAGCTATTCTCCATCTGTTAGATGCATAGACACATAGCATATCATCGTTTCACGTTCCTGAGTTCAAATTATTAAATCCAGAACTACGAGGGTAAAAATTATTGTGTCATCCGACCTGATCATACTGCATACCAAATAACTATATTAAAAAATTATGGTGCCATCAAAGCTAATGCTGATTCAATGAAACAATGTAAACATTAGAGAAGAAGAAGAAGCTAGGACCGCAGGAAACTTGACCAAGGGCCTGGACATATATGCCATTATGGAATGTGCTTCCATACATAAACCTTCTGAATAAATCTACACGCTATCACTCATCTCTAATGCTCTTAATGCCCCCCAAAATATCTTGTAAAAATTACAGAGCACGGCAGATGCACATATTCTGATGACCTTTTGGAAGGAAAGAAAACATTCTTATCATGTATGAAAATGAAGGGAAAAAATATGTGGAGCACCCCCACTATCAGATATATCCGGGATTACTTCATCTTTTGATATATCCAGGATTACTTCATTTATAGACCTTTTGCAAAACAACATTCAAGACCTTCAGAGATGTAATATCAAGAGCAGCATGTATCGTATTTATCAAACCCATTCATACAGCTACTATAGAACTGTCAGATTGATTAAATGTAATTATGAAATTACATTGAATCATGCTTGCACAATTCCCATACTTTAACATAGCCAAAGTACAACAAGAAGCTTAATCTGTGCGGTAAAGCTTACATATTTCCATCCCAGAATTTGTCCACAGCAGCAACAAAATATTTCTTCAACAGTATGCATGCCAGACATCATCATTCTCTCCTCCTGAGGCCCACGTGATATATTTATCCTAGCAGAGACCAGAAACTAATGAACAAAAACATTTATTCAGGAAGATGCTAAAGAATCCACTAATGGTTGAAGAAAGTAAAAGTTGAAGTACTGTAGCTCTAAGTGGCATTCTCTAGAATAAAAACAACCATCATCTGAGAAATAGCAAACATGTTAAGGGAGAATAGAGAGCTAATTCATGTTGCATTACTTCAGAATAAGTGAAACGATAGAAAATCATTCAGATTTGTTGTGGTCCAAAAAACAATAGAGTTATTCTATTCCCACCATTGTGGGGTCACCTGGAAGTTTGCACAGAAGCTCCAATATGTATACAATAGTTCAATAATTTTTACCCTTACATCACTGTTCAGTCATTGTTGTGATTTGGCTTATGAGCTGATGTTCTCCATGCAATGCTTGCATAGAGAAATGCTAGTTGTTGCAACACCTTTTCAAAATTACTGTTATGCTTGAGAGTTTACGAGGGGATGGAATAGAATGGCAAATATCTTAATGGGATTGAAAAATGTAAGATATTGGTAGAGGAACAGATGCTTTGGAGAAGGATAGGAACAAAATAGGAACTTCAACCAAATCCATTGCAAAATGCCGAATACTGATCAGAGTATCTCTATATCATAATAGTAAACAAGAAATGGTGAAAAGGAAGCAAAAGTTTCAAACAACTTACACATTGCTAAATAGGTATGCTCTCCCTCGACGGCAGTTGAAGGACTGGTTGCATCACAAAGGAAAGAACAGAAGTTAGATTGCTAAGCCATATAAAAGGTTCATACACTTCACACAATGAGCTACATACATTTTCAACATTCAAACTAAAACAATATTCAATAAAAATCTGAGACAGACAGCAAGCACAATGAGTCAAAAACTAATTAACTCATTTTATGAAGCGAGCAGACTTGTGTTTATAACAGGGATGAAGAAGAAACACCGGTCATTAACACCTTACTTCATCACTGAAATTCCATTTCAAGCATCACTGTGTGCTTACATAAACACTAGACGGAGACTAACATGAAAAAATTATCAAGACATCAAATAATTTAATTTTTTATGTTTCTTTAATGCAAAAAAGCATACTGTTTATGCATCGAACTATCGGCTCAAGACTTGTTAGCATTAAATTCTAATGGTGCGGATCTCACCACTGCAAAATGATGCTAACACCTAAAATGTCCAAAACATGCGTATATCGAATCTGTATGTCATGTCTTGAAACTGCATACAGCATGTTAGCAAAAATAAGTAAATAACAGATGCTGATCAGCAGAGTCCATAAACACCCTAGCTGATGATGGACTTGGGAATTCTCTACGAGCTTAAAATGTGGTGGGATCAAGGCAATATAAAACTCAAATCCAGGATCAAATAATATTCAAACAACCCAGTCAGGTACTCAGGTCTTCACTTAGTCAGGGATATATTAGGTGAATTGATTTTAAAGTTAATATCATAAGCTGTAGCCTTTAGATGTGTGACCACAGTCATGTTTAAGAATGGATGAGAATAGTAGATACACCTGGCCAGATGTCTAATTTAAGTTTGATAATATGCACTAGGCTTAATTTTTATAGACTAGATAGCATGTTAAGATTTCAATGAGCAAGAACATCAATTTTCAAAGAGTCGTACAAACAATTGGTTCCCAACCGGCGAGGAACTAAGATGTAGTGACTTAAAAGCAGTTTTCAATACTATACTTGAACAGGTTTGCTTTTAGTTTGAAATTTAAATGTAATGTGAAACATGGTCTACCCCACTCCTTAAAGCATTTTGTCGTGTCTCACATCCAAAAGCCAGCCTGTTTTCTCTAATCAATGATATTCCATTTACAAGAAATTCTGTGACATGGTGGCAGGAGCACAACCTTCATCCCCCACAACATCTCCCTAAAAAGGAACGATGAGCTTATGCGTCAGAGAAGTCAGTTCCTCCCTGCTTTCCCACCATTAATTTTCCCTCCATAACGTTGCTTGCCGATAAAAGTTAAACTACACTTGTCCAACCACTCTCTCCGCCCAAAATTTTACAGAACAACTCGCTGTAACTTCATTTCGGAAAAAGATCCTTCATCTTGGCTCTTGAACTAAACATTTACCACCATTTTTATTATAGCGTCACCTTATAGTTCATTTAATAGCCAATATCCAGTTACATACCATGTATGGTAGACGCTCGCCTCTTTTTTTAAATTGATCACGCTTAATTATAAATATAATTTACATGCGATTTTTCTCTATCTCAAAAGACATGATATTATATTGATATCGCGATATTTAGAGATTGCGTTTCTGTGGATTTGATTTTAGATCAACTATAAGCAACGAGTGACTTGAAAGATTGTATTGTAAATTTAACACTTGATCTTTTTATATCGTTCCAATATACATAAGGTAAACGACCGGCTTACTATATAAGGAATACTCGTATAACTGAAGTTAAGAGTAACTAAAATTGATCCAAATCGTGAAGCTGAGAGGAACTGAAACTGACGAAGCTAGACGCAAAATACTACTGAAGAAATGCGGGTTAAAGTTAAATTTACATTTTTAACCAACCTTACCAAATTAGGTTGAACGATCTAAATTTCTTAACGCACAACCCATGGCGAGGACCCATCTCTGCTGTGGTGCTTGATGAAAAGCATCCAAATTCGGGATAACACCAGGAGTAGAACAGTGGGGCTTATACAACGTGCAGTGTCGGAGAGTAGGGGGCACGCTCCGGGGAGGCGAGTGAGTTATGGGGGGAAGCGGGGGAGGGAAGGAGAAAGAGAGGGAAAGAAGGCGCCGCCTCTGTCGTGCGTTATAATAAAATGAAAAAACAAGAAAGAAACAAATCCTTAAAAGGAGGTGTCACCTCGAGCGCCAACAAGAGATGAGTAATCAAAAGGCTTAATAGCCAGCAGCCGCCCCAACCTCACGAATCCCCACCTTCTTCATTTCTTCTTCTCTCTTCTTTTGTTCCCATTACCACTAATTAATTAACTATCTATCTTCTTTCTTTGATGGCGCCAAACGTGGCGAATCACGACTCACGAGGTATTCCCCCGCCCCCCACTCCTCACTTTTTCACGCTCTCTCTGTTTGCGCTCCTATATTCTCCCCATCAACTCAACCCAAATAGAATTTAAATTCCTATAATCATTTCGCCACACATCCGAAAAGATGTGCACGCGTTATTTGTTGTATATAATAAAAATATTCTCTTAATAATAATTAAAAATATATATATCTAAGATATATATATTTTTTATATCTAATATCTTAAAATATTTAATAATTTATTTAATATCTTAAAATGTTTTTCAAGTTCATGTCTTTGATGGATATTAGATACACAAAATACAATGAATACTTGAGTCGGAAGGACACGGAGGAGTCAACAACACCATGCCGGGGTGGGACCCGCCCGCCCGGGTAGCCGTTCTATGGGACACGTCAAGTTGTAGGGCGCCGCTTCTCCCACCCCCTCCCTCTCTACCCTTTGTCACCAAACCAAGAGATGACACAACACATCATGGTCGCCGCAACTATTTGCTACGGATCAAACAAACCTCATCCTCTAATAATTATTCCCACCCTCATAATTCAACTATATTTTAATCGGCCAACAAGAGAAGATCTCTACTAGATTTGATCACATTTCTATAATATATTCTCAACCAAAACTAGTGGGCGCAGAACACAATCCCAACTTATCCCCAATTATTGTCACCCCCCCCCCCCACCACCCGCTTGTTCCCTATTTTCTCTCTCAATACGCAACGCATACACATCGATCTCACTACTTCATAAAATACACCCACTAATTCATATCTACAATCATTCAATTCATTTGTTATTTTCAACTTCATTAGCATAGCCAGCCAAAATTATAATAGTCTCAGTGGAAAAGGCGGCACGCTTATTCTATTATCTTCTTATAGTACGTACTTTTAATAATTAAATTATTCCCGTATCATTTAAAAAAAACAAGAATAGTACTATTGGAATATTGATCGATGACGTAGGAGTGAAATACGTATTGGTATATAATACTGTGGTGGTCGGGGTTGGAGTGCCGTGTAGGTGGGCCCACCGCCAGAAGCGGCGGCCGCTTTTTCCCTTAACTGAATCATTTCTCTTACGGACCTCTACCTGGGGGCCCCACCTATCTTCCCCTTTGCCCTTCTTTTACGCGTAAGCGTCAATCCTGGGAGGGCCCTGTTACACGCGCAGCCCACATGGGATCTTACAATTTCGAATTCCCTTCTTACTAATATTCATAATTTACTTAAAAAATTTTAAAGTATAACTGAATCCTTTATATATAATATTTTAATTTTAAAACAGACTACACGTTTAAAAAATGATTTATTAGAAGAAGAAAAAATTAACAAACTAGCCTATAAACTATATACTGTATAATTTTTAAAATATATATGTTCATAATTTTTTTAAGAAAAAAAATAAGTGGAGGATAGAAGAAATTGAGACGAAAGACTAAGATAGTTATACTAGCAGTAATAGTTAGGCTTCAGAGGATAATGCCGTATGAGAAGGTGAGTTTTAATGTACAATGCTAACGGCGCAGTCATGGAAACTTCGTGTGTTTGAATAAGTCTTTTATTATTATTTATTTTATTTTGACATGGAACGGTTGCATTGCATACAAGCTTGAAATATCCAGAAACGCGTATAATATATCGAATTTGTCGTTTACAGAATGGCAGCCCCTGATTGCACCATTAAGTGGTCGTCACGTCAATTCAGCTACGAACAAACACTAATACAGATAATATGTAAGGATAATAAAAGAAGGAATACCTCTTAAACAATACTTATCCCGTATCTCTTGACTCGAACGATTCTTTACTTGACAAATCACCGTCGCCAGCAGGAACGGTGAATCCTAATTCGGTTGCGAGGAGGGATTGCTAAGGACGGTGGGCGTTGGATGCGCTATGGTGGAGTATGCGGCAGCTGGTGATGAAGAACATGCCGGAGGCATGATCGATATTGATTTTGTGTTTGGGTTACTATATCAATTTATCTTCGTTTTGGTTTCTGGTAAAAATTCTAGCTCGCTCATATTTGCTGCTGACGATGCTCGAAAAAAATATTCATCGGACTTTGGGGGGGCAAGAGTTATTGTGCATCTATAGCCTTCTAATAAAATATTATTTACGTTAATTCTCTACCAACAATAATTCCCTATTCAACCAGTACAATTTAAATTTTGAAATTACAATTTAACCGTATAACAAGTAGTAGAAGGAAGAAGGCAATTATTCTCACCTAAAGAAGGAAAAGCAACGCTTCCCTAACCAAATAGAGCGGCCAAGAAATGATTAACATGACTCTCCAGGAAGGAAAGGTTTGGTTGACAAGCGACGTTTCCCATGTTCAAATCCACAACCTTATAGAAAGGGCACTTTTTATTTCCCTTTCTGCCCCCATAAAAAGTTAAAAACTCAAAAATCCCACCCCCTGTTCCTCCTGTATGTCTATTTATTATTGACGTAATTAATTGATCTTCGGATGTTATCTACATTTAATACATACGCTCCAACCTAACTCTCTAATTAGTTCTTTATCTATCAATGACTAAAATTCATACAAATAATTTATCACCCCAAATGTTGAAATCATTCGGAAAAAGGGACGGTACAGGGCTCAGAGTCATGACGTAAGCAGTGATGTGGGGCACGAGTGTCAATGCGAAAAAAAGTAACAAAGCAACAGCTACGTGGCAGGTGGCGGCGACACACTTCGCTGCCTTATGAACGCTCCCCTGTCATGTACGTTCCAATCTGTTTTTTTTTTTAAAAAAAAAAGGTACGTTCCTACCCACATCATCATCATACCCATTACATAAATTACTCGTGCTACGTCTCTCCTAATCCCTCCGCGTCGCCGATATATTCTTTAATTCCTACAACTTCCCCGGCGAGTATAGGGTAAATAAAAATGCCGAGAACAAGATTTCCGTGCTTTAATTTCATAGACGATCAATTTATCTGGAAACATAGTAATTACTACAACTGATCGAGCTTTCAATGTTACGCTGCAATTTAGACAAGTTAAAAGAAATAAAAACTCCCAAAAGCTTCGTGATTTAGAACAACAGATTGAAACTCGTCGTCTCTGGATCTGTCGCAAAAAATGGAGACAATCTTTTTACGTATTCACATCGTGCTCCTTTCTTCCTGATCTGTTCTACTTTTCTTCACCGTGTTCCGTACGGACACTGCTGCCCTCTCTCTTGTCATAAACTAAAGAGAATCTACATAATCCAGAAGGTTAAAACGCTAAGGTTGGTCTCGTAGCTGAGACTTTCATGCTATTTCCTCCGGAGGGGGTTCGTTGAGATCGAGATCCAACTCCCTCCGAGGAGTCTTCTCGTCATCGCGGACGTTGAGATCTATCACCGCGGAGGAATCGGAATCGCTCTGCACTCCACCGGAGCGATATTCAGTCGCCGCAGAACGACGCTCATCGAACACGGTTCCATGGAAGGCCTGACCCGCCGCCATGCTCGCGCGTATTACAGCGTCGAAGTAAAACGCCTGATTCACCTGAGGAATCATTCCGGGAAATACCGAAGCCGGCAACGGGAACTGCTGCTGGAAAGGGAAGCGCACGGAGCTGGTGACGGATCCCCCGGTGTGGGATGACAAGTTGAGGTCCAACGGAGAGGAATCCATCTTGCGAGCTGGCTCACGTTCACGGCTGGAAGACTCGACCGTACTGCTCTGAGCCGGACTAGTTTGTTGGCTTACATTCTCAAAAGGGAAAGGGAAGTTCGTTTTAGCCTTAGCCCCACGGAATTCCCGTGCAGCGGCGTCGTAGGCTCGAGCAGCCTCTTCGGCGGTATCGAAAGTCCCGAGCCAAACACGGCTCTTCTTGCCGGGATCTCTAATTTCAGCGGCGTATCTTCCCCATGGTCTCTTCCTAACGCCCCTAAAATGCACCTCGTTGAGGCCGCCGTGGACTTTCGACTTAACGGCGGCGGGCTTCTCCCTGGGCGCCATAGCTGAAAGCAACCTCGAGAACTCGACAGAGAAAAGTCCGGTTTACGTGTGGATTTAGCGGTGGAGAGGAGTGGTGAAGAAGCAATGGAGCAGGTGTGGCGCTTTATAGATGGAGAAGAGGGTAAAATGGGGTAATGGGCCAGAGAGAGAGAAAAAGGTACAGTCAGCGAGGGATTTGACTGCGGGGTGCGGGATGATAGGGTGGGGCTGTGCTAGAGAGCGTGGGGGCAATTTCCTATGGCAGTCTCCGAATTACGTGGCATGTGGGTTGTCTAGAGGGCAGACAAACAAAATGGCCTCGGACAACGGCGGCCACCCTGTTGCTTTTGGGTTGTGTGTGGGGTGTCCACACTGGATCCCACTCCGGAACCAATGAGATGAAAGCACGTTAGCGGGGTTATTGGGAGGAATAGAATAATGGGGATAGGGGGAGGGAGGCGGCAAAGGGAGCGTTCGCGTGGTGGGGGGAAGGGACAAAAGAAGGGGAGGGGACACGTGGCAGGGAGGGAAAGAGGGAGAAGCGGGGATGTCTGGGATGGGAAGGTGGCCGCAAAAGAATTCCCTGGTTTAGCGATTTCCCTTTCCAGCGTCTTCCGTCTTACACGTGAAAAACCATAATGTTATTTTACTCGGTCTCCTCTCTCTCTATTATGTTATTTTTAAACCATAATGTTAACTATTCCATTTACCTACGCGCCTACGCCTCCTTCTCTCCACCTTCATGTATGCCTCCAATTTGTTTTTTTTTTTAAATCAAATAATAATAAAGAATGTTGCTGAGGGACCAGGGTCGCTCCTACACTGTATGTGGCCAGGTTCGGCTGGACTCCAGTTGGATCAAGAAATCTCTCTTTTTTGCGCAAAGAAAAAAGGAAAAGAAAAGGAAAGGAAAAAAGAAAACTCTCTTTTAAAATTTATATCTATATATAGAAATAATAAATTTGTGAATTCCACGTCATAATGAAACTAATCAAACTATTTTCCATTTAAAGTCGAATATAGATTCAACCTAAAAGCGGTGATGCGTGCTCATTTTGATGTTTGTCCGGTTGTTCCCCTACAATCACTCCTGTCCGAGAAGTTATATATTTGAATGTATGAAGAATTTGTTTTGGTCTTGAGGAGTTTGCACATATTCAAAATTTGTTATGGAAACGACTGCATGTGAATTCCACAAAGATGAATTGGTCTTTCATCCTTCGAGTGACGAATACTCTTAGAAAAATGTTCATTGTTCTTTTTTTATAATATAAAGTGCCAACGTTTGTAGTACTCATGAATTCGACCAAAATTATTGTCGTCCTCATCGTTGTAAGGATGGTTGAAAAATGAGGGATTCTGTATACGTGTTTGTATATCTGTACCACCAGATATCCAACAATAATTAGTCAGATTTAAGTACTGCCCCTATTTAATTGGATATAATTCTCCCTAAGCAATTTTTTTTCCCTTCATAGAGTTTAAATACTTCACTTTATTTAAAGAGAAGTCTCTGTCGTTTGGGGAAGGCTTATATATATCTTAAAACATCATGTCTATATGTACCTCAAATCAGGTTATTGAAACATAGTCCATCGAATATTTAACTATATAAGATTGGCGTGATGTAATTAAATTAATTAAATATATTATATATTAATAATTTTTGAAATGGGAATAGTCAGCCTTGGCCCCATGACAATGGAAAACTTCTTCTTCTTCTTGGTTGTCCACACTGTAACACTGTGAACACCCGAGTTAGGTATGTGAAGACAAAATGGGATTCAATATAATCAATCAATTAGCTTCTGCGTATGAAATAGACAAACCCCACATTAATAGGTCACTGTTTGGAGGCTCGTGTTCCCACTACATATTGCGCGTCACCGCCAACTAAACTCGGAGTTTCTCCCAGCTAAAATTAAATTATAATTTATAAATAATATTTTCACGAATTTCATATGGGATATATATATATATAGGTATGTAAATTTGAGCGCGTTTCCATGAGACAAAGAGCGACTACATACGTTGAAGCGGGACTGAAGAAGAGAGAAACGCAACTTTGAAAAAGAGTTCCCGGATGGATCATCTACGATAGGCCTCACAGAGAAAGCGATGGGGAACTGTGGGGATGGCACGTCGATTTCACGGAGCCGCGGATTTGGTAAAAGATGTGTGGGGTCCCTGATAAGGCCAACAGATCAAGATCCGCGTTCAAGAATGCTAGCGTTGACTTCGTTGACGGAAATTATCCGTACGAGATTTTACCCGGCCCAGTACGTGTCAGGCAGAAAACCGTGACCATCCGTTTTGATGCCTGTACGCACGTACGATATTAGACACGTGTGAATATATATATTACTACTAATTTAAAACGTAAATCTCAAAAACTGTTTGTTTGTTTTTATTTTGAATCAAAAGGGTAAATGCTAACAGCACGATATAACTGTCACTAGGAAAAGTTGAATTAAATATTCTCAAACAATCTAACTTGATAAATTATATTTTTCGTGAGAGTAAAATTGTGAGACTGCTGTTAAAACTTGATGTAACACGGGGGCATGCAGACCCTGGTTATAAATGTTAAATAAAGGAGGTTTGATTGATACGGGGGGGTGCGTGTAGTAAAGAAACGCATATGAAGCACATAGGCAACCGCTCTAACGTGTTGACTAATTGCTGTGGAAGAATATATGTGACACGCTCACACTCTTATTTTAACGGTAGTGATCAGATGCCACCGGCAAATATGTAAACACGTGGATTGGGGAGTCATATAATATTGGAGCTAGGCGGCATTCGACTCTGCACGTGTCATTTTTGAGATGCAGTATTTCAATAAATGGGTTATTCGGCGGATGTTGGTTTTGTCCTCATCATGCCTCTTTGCTTTAGGGCTTGTTTGGTATAAAGAATTTAGAAAGAAGGGGATGGGAGGAAAAGAATTTCTGAGTTAGATTTAAAAAATTTTAAAAGTGGGATTATAAAATTTTAATAAAAAAAGTAGGTAGGATAAAAGAGTAAGCAAAATTCATTAAAAACTCTTAACCTCACTTTTGTAATTTTTTTAAATCTAACTTAGAAATTTTTTTCCTCCACTCCCTTTTAAATCCCTCGTATCAAATAACCCCTTAGTATGGGTACCAACAATCTCACCCATCCTACAAGAAGTTGGCCGGGGTATCATTTTTCATCCCTCAATTTATCGAAGGCTTTCATTTGGTCATTGATTTGAGTAGTTCTCATAGTTGTATTTAGAGTTATCATGTTTTTGCTTTGTAGTCTTTTCTGTAAGTTGGCGTTTAATGCATGTCGTTGTCTTATGTGTATTCATCTTCTTGTTGTGGCTATTTCATAAAAAAAAAATACATTTGAACCATTTTATCTGTGACTGAAAAATGCCTAATAAAATCAAACGTAAATTCTATCGTACTATTATAAAATTAGTCATACTTTATGGTAATGAATCTTAAATTTTAAAGGGATAGCATGAGCATAAAATGGGATAATAAGATAAAGATATTGAAATAGATATATAGATATATATAAAAAATAAGGTTCGTAATGAACATATGTGGAAAGAGTTGGAGTGATATCTATTGAAGATAAAATAGTAGAGAATTTATCTAATAACGAAGGTCATCGGATACACTGATAAAAAGAGATAGATGAAGACTCAAGATAACGCTCAATAAAGTTATCAAACGTGATTTCTTGATTAATAATTTATCTAATTATTTAGTTTTTAATATAGTATAATGATATCGTGTAATCCATATAACCGATCAACTTAATAAAATAAGATTTATTGTTGTTGTTAGATGGATTAAATGTTAAGGTCGTTTAGATCATTTTCCCCCTTGGAATTTGTTTTTCTTTGGGTATTAAATTTGGTAATTTTTTTATTTAGAATAAATATAATGGGAAAGGGACAACAATGAGGAAAGGAATATAAGGCATTGTTTGGTTGGGATTTTTTAAAAAGGAGGGTAAGGGAAAGTAGGGAGTAAGGCTGTTTGGTTCATAAAATGGAGGGGAGGGGCGGGAAATTTTTTTGTCTTTTACTGCTCCTCTCCCTCACTGTTTCAACCCTCCAAAATCAGGGGTTTTTGGAGGGTTGAGAGACTTTTGTCTATTTTTTGACAAAATTGTCCATGATAATTTTTTAATATTCCAATGCTACCCTTCGTTCATTCCTTCTTTCAGCTACTCCGCCTTAGACGACATTGTTGTGGCCTTCCCTTTTCCTTATCTTCTTCACCTAGGTACAGATAGATTGGAGCTCATGAGAGCTTCCATAACGGAGGAGTTGTCATCGGTCCAAAGATTCATCGTCGGCGATGACCTATAGTCTATCATTCATCCACAAATTAGCCCAAAAAAAAGAAAGCCCCCGGCGAAGAGAGAAGATAGGTAGTGAAGTTTTTCAGAGGAAAGAAGCAGAGAGAGTATGTGTGTGGTGGAAGAAGAAGCGAGAGAAAGAAGATAGTGAAGTAGCTAGTGGTTGAGTGTGGATTTGGGGTCCATTTGAATTTTGGAGTGTAGTCGGATTGAATTTTAAGTTACAAAATAAGTGACACGGTGGGAAGGACGGAGTAATGAAGCAAGAGAGGAGGTAGTTTCTAGAAAAATAAATTTAATATAAAGAGATAAGGGTATATTTATCAATTTTTAATTAACTCCCTTCCCCTATCTTTTTTATAGCAAACAAGAAACATCCTTTTTTTCTCCCCTACCTTCCCACTCCTAAGATCTCCTATCCTTCCCTACCCTCCCTTAAATTAACCTAACTTATCCTCAATTTTGTTGAACTAAACATAGCCTAAGAGTAGAGGGAGATTTTGTTGAGTTGAAGGCGAGAGGGGTGAAGTATGAACACATGCAACAAGACTTGAAATTTATACAGATGAGCTCATATTCCACAACCAAAGATTTGTTTTCTTCCTTTCCAAAAAAAAAAAACTTCATCAAATTTAACATACATAAATTTATATACCAATACAAGGATTGAACACTACCCCTGACCTATGAGGAGGTATCGTTGTCACTGGAACAACTTGCTATGGAAACACAAGACCTTAATCCCCCAAACCTTTTGATCTCAATGTCTTGGGGTAAACCCAAAAAAGAACAAACGAACATATGTAATAATTCCAGTCATGTGACAGGCTTACCAAGAAGCTCTAAGAAAATAATAGCGTCCCATATAAAATCATTAATGATGAATGAATTATATATTTTAACGAGATTCTTATTTTTGTTCCTTTTTGGAAAATGTATCTTTTGGTCAATTAATTCGTTTTCAAAATGTAGTTATTTTCTTTCCTTCAATATGGAAATGAAACCTATATCTTTGATTTTACAGGGATTTGTCATTAATCGTAAGAATTATAGAGTATCACGTCTTTGTCTATGCTTTTTAGGAGGCAGAGTTGAATGTTAGAATTTGGGAATCTCCTTTACATGCATGAGAACATCGTTTGCGTTCTTTTGTCATTGTGAGAATACATCTCACTTGTCAAAAACGAGTGACGTCTCTTTGTCACATATTGAAGCTAGAGTTACAAGAAACATGTGCTGCGGACTACTTTTGAAAAAATAAAAATAAATTTGGTTCGAGTCGTGTTCGTTCGAGCACACCATCCTTAATAATTGTTTAACTTCCCAAGATCAAACAAATCCTTCCTGCTAACAGCAGAATCACAGAACAAAAAAAAAAAAACAAATAAACGTGCACTACTTATTTATAGGTAGCTATCATATGAGCTCTCTTGAGAATTAGATGATGTGGAACTTTTAGTAGTACACATCCACACATCAAATGGAGTGAATTTTTTGAACGTGGGACTTCCTTTTGGCACAACTCACATCCTTTTTTTTTTTTTGTTGCCCACCCAGTTCACCGGAGCTTTGCCCCGACTACATCCGGATCCGACCCGCGTCGCGCATCTGGCTATGGTAGGTGAGTCTCCCAACGGGGATTTTCTGCGTATGCTAAGGCTCAAACTCAAGACCTCGCTTAAGCGATACTGAACTGCTTACCACTTGGACCAACCCCGTTGGTACAACTCACATCCTAACTACAACAACATGTTCTCTTGGTTGGAGCACGACTTTATGTGGACTCAGAGAGAGAAGCCCATTTGTTGGTCGTGAAACAGAAGAAGCCCGTTCACGGCATAAAAGCGTAAGAGGCCCATTTTGTTTAGATAACTAGAAAGAAGCAGGCACGTGAGAGACCATATCGAATTCAACAGTGGTAGAATGTCGCCCATAAGCAAGTTATTATAAATACATTACCATCCCAAAGGATTGATCACATATAACAATGGGCTCTTTCAGATCGATGTTTATAAAAATCAATTTTATCCCAATTAATTTTTATAAATTAAAGTTAAAATAAAAGTCATAATATGATTTTTATAGACTTTTATTTAAAAAAAATGACATTAACTTATTTAAATGATATATTAAAATATGGTTTTAGAATATTTAAATATAAAAAAAAGATAAAATTTATTAATGCGACTTTTAAGAAAAAAAATACTCATTTATTTTTGCTATTATCCCAAACACCAATTATTTTTTTGTCCTAACCAACTTTTGAACCTTCCTAACACTATCCCAAATATTCTAACATGAACAAACAAAAATATATCTTGCAAAAGCCATGGGAGCATCACGGATATAAATAAATACACCCATACCTACACAAACTATCCACTTTTTTAGTTACTTGTTCTATACAAAATAGTTTGTTTACTTATTTCCTTAATTGTAAAATAATAATCTTTTACATGAATTATGTAAGAGTTTTTTGGGCCAAATTGTATAAGAGTTTGTAAAATTTAACTTGGAGAATACTGGACTTTAGTTAAAAATATCAAAGACCAAAAGAAAATCTTTAAGTCCAACACAATATATATATATATATATATATATATATAGACACACACACAAAAGCTTGGGTCTGGTGGATTCAAACTTTTAAAAAGCAATGGACAAAGAATCTTCTGAATGCGAGAGACCACATTTGCTATCCCTCACAACAATGGGGCTTCCTTGTAAGTCTTTTGCCATTTTTATAGCATATAAAATAGTGAGTCCTAAGAAGTCAAATGTTTGATTCTCCCGTAACGTGATTCCTATCTTAAGGAATCAAGTTGGGATTGCTGAGAGTTCAAGTTTCATCCTTGGTGAAGTCAAATTCAAAGTCTATGCTAGGATTGCTACTTTGGCTAATTATTTTGCTTGGTGTAAAAAAAAACAAGGGAAACTTGACCAATATAATTCTGACATCAATAAAAGGATTTTTTTTGTTACTTAGCTAGAAAACAATTTTTTCCTTCAATCATTTATTAAACGCGCTTTAAAAATAATCGAAAATTTCAGACACTTTTCTCACGAGGGATGCATTACAGTTTGAACAAAAAGGAGAAGACCAAGTCTTCTATACCTTTTAATTTTCTTGTCCCTACTTTTTTTTTTGTTCTTTTAATAGTCTAAACCAGAGACCTCTCTCACGAATAATCTATCCATCTTCTTCTTCTTCTTCTTCTTTATTCTTATACTAACTCACATTATATTGTAACAACCATCCATCTTTACTTGAGAAATCTAAAATCCAAATTCAGGTAAATTAAAATAATAATTAAAAACTAAACGATTCACTATAGTATAAGCTAAACCTTACACTAAAATATAGTCCCCGTATATTGGGTTTGAGATGAACCATGCAATAATGATATTTATAAATAATCTGATACTTATATTATAGAAATAAATATTTTTAATCTTCATTTTAAGACTTGATACATCCTGAATATATTTTACTGCATAAAAAAGACCTTGCTATATTTTCAGGGAGAACAAAAAAACCTACTCTCTCTCCGTTTACAATATAGGTCACCTTAATTAATTTATTAAGATTAAAAAATATTAGTTAACTCATTAAATTTATTTTGAAAAGATTTTCTAAAATTATCCATATTAAATGAAATTGTGGAGAAGAGAGAAAAATAGAAAGAGACACATTTAAATATTAATTATAGGGATAAATTTGATAAATAAATATTAATTACTCTTAAAACCATTTATACTGTGGACCAAGAAATTTTTGTATAACTTGCTTATATTATGGAGAGGAGGGAGGGGATTTACTTGAGACCTAATAAAGCTGGAGTTTCAACGGATGGATTGATTTTAGGAAACGTTGGGGAAAAAATATTAAAAAAACAATCTTATGAAATGAGGCCGCTGTTTCCAAAAAGGGGGGTTAGTTAGAAAAAGAGAAGATGGAGGGAAATTACCCCCTGCAGTTATCACCCGGATTCTTTCGTGTTGACCGTTTTCTGAGTCAAGAGTCGACCCGCAAGCTAAGAATTATTCTACGAGACTATGCTCAGTGTGTTCCTCTTTGTCCAACGAAATTCTGCCACGTGGAGGGGAGCCGCCTCCTTCAAACCCTGTTCTGTGTTTTCACTGCAGCTGTCTCATCTCTGGTCCCTTGCCTTCTTCAAAGGTCCAACCTTTATAAAACAATTCCTCGTCACTGTAACTCACGCAAAAGAAACAATGTAGAATTTATTAATTTTTTAAAAGAAAAAATTTACCAGCGTAAACCTTTGAAACCTCCATCCGTGGAATTCCAAACAGCGAAGACTTCCCCATGGGGTCGTCTCTCCTTCTCCTCCTTCTTATTTATGTCGCTACAAATTTAGAAACCTCAGCGACGCCTAACCTAAGAAGTAACAATGGGTTTCGCTAATAATATTGGATTAGAGCCTCACTTGGCGGCGGAAAAGGCCGTCTCCGTCATTGGTCTTGGTTTTGATCTTTGCAAAGATATACGATTATCTCCTTGCATGAAGGGTCCTTCTGGTTCTAGTTTGATCGCCTTCGATTCGAATCAGACAAGAGACCTCGTTTTCCCTGGTGGCGTTGTTGTCCCTAACGTCCCAACTTCCATCAAGTGCGACAAAGGAGAGCGCACCAGGTTTCGATCCGATGTCCTGATGTTTAATCAGGTGATTGTTAATGATTATGTCTGGTTAAGTGTTTTTTTGGCTGTAGCTCCTTCTTGGCACAGTATATAGTTATCTTCATTTGGATAACTCGAAAAAAGTTATTAGTACTGTTGATCATGTCATGGGGTCGTTATTTGGAAGATTAAATTAGATATGGTAAAATTAAGTGAATTTGTGATGTTGCAGATGTCGGAGCTATTCAATAAAGAGCTGGGCTTATCGGGAAAGGTTCCATCAGGACAATTCAATGTGATGTTTGACATGAGAAAGGGCTGGCCAAAGGATGCAGCTTCCACAAAAAGCCTAGCTTTAGATGGTTGTTGGTTCATAACATTGTATAACATTGAGCTAAGCAGATTCAATATTACTCTTTCTGAAGAATTGATAAAAGAAGTTCCTTCTTCATGGAACCCCTCTGCACTTGCTGAGTAAGCAACCTCTTTGTTCTTGTTGTTGTTGCCTTGATTGCTTCTCTTCCTCCCCAATTAATCTTGTTCGTAATGTTCTGGTGATTCTTCTTCTTCTTCAGGTTTATTGCCAATTATGGGACTCATGTTGTTGTTGGGGTGAAGATGGGAGGCAAGGATGTGATTCATATCAAGCAATCCAAAAAGGCAGATCTTGAGCCCAATGATCTGCAGAAATTGTTAAAGCAATTAGCCGACGAGAGGTTTTCTGATGATTCAAAACAAACTTTAAATGTCAATAATGCTGCCGAAATATCAGGAAAACTCAAGGTACAGATTCATTACACCCTTTAATTTCTAAAAAGGGGTACAGAATCTTCCATCTTTGCTCAATGTTCCCTTTTCTCTTTCCCTTTTTGCAGGACGATCATACCAAGTCTTGGGGGTTTCGCAAATCTCTTCCTTTTAGTGGCAGACCAATTGTGAAAAGCCACTCCAAGAACAATGTTAGCATATTATATATATATATACTTTCAAATTTCACTAACTGAATAAGATTTGGTTGGACTTGACTAAACAAATTCCTATAATTTGCACAGGAAATCCAAAGCATTGAAGTTCGAAAGGGAGGAATTGATGCTGGGCAATCTTTCAACGAGTGGCTCTCAACCATATCACAGTCTCCTCATGTGATATCAATGTCATTTGTGCCCATTACTTCCCTCCTAAGTAGTTCTGTTCCTGGCAGTATTTTTCTGAGTCATGCCGTGAACTTATACCTTAGATGTGAGTTGACTAATTAATCCCTCTGTGATCATGCCTTTTATTGGTCTATATATTCTTACAAAAAATGTGTGAATTTTGCAGATAAGCCTCCAATTGAAGAGCTTCATCAGTTTCTGGAATTCCAGTTACCTCGGCTATGGGCTCCCATGTATGGTGATCTGCCTCTCGGATTCGGTCACGTACAGAGAAGGAGCATGTCTCCATCGCTTCAGTTCACTCTCATGGGACCCAAGCTTTTTGTTAATACTGTCAAGGTAAATTCTATGTTGTCTTTTATATTTTCAGTATGCCAAACTTATGAAGTTAGAATGATATTAATTACATAACATGTGGAATAACATTTTTCCAGGTTGACACTGGGAATAGGCCTGTAACTGGTATTCGTTTGTACTTAGAAGGTAGAAAAAACGACCAACTAGCTATCCATCTTCAGCATCTTTCGGAGATTCCTAGCATCCTCGAAATCTCGTACGACCATAGCTATAATCCTACAGATGAACCAGTGGACAAAGGTTACTACGAACCTGTGAAATGGAACATGTTCTCTCACGTGTGTGCAGCACCAGTGCAGTATGACAATTCCAAGCTTGACGAGTCCATTGGAATTGTCACTAAGGCATGGTTTGAGGTGAAGCTCGTAGGTATGAAGAAGGTTCTTTTCCTCAGACTTGGGTTCTCCTCTGTAGCATCGGCTAGAATTCGGCGGTCAGAGTGGGATGGAGCTTCAACGGAGTCTCGAAAATCGGGGTTTTTCTCGGCGTTAATGAGCAATAGGTTGAGCAAGGAGTTGTTGCAGAACACGCCGGAGAAGTCAAGGGTGAATATAAACTCGGCCGTGTATGAGGAAGGACCGCCGGTGGCTACGAGGGTTAAGAAGATACTGAACTTGGTGGACACGAAAGAGATGGTAAGGAGGCCGGAGGATGTACCGGGGTATTGGGTGGTGACCGGAGCAAAGCTCTGCGTGGCGGATAGCAGAATCTCAGTGAAGGCCAAGTTTTCGTTGCTGACTATAATGTCGGAGGAATCTCTGCCGTTCATGAGAGACTAGAATGATGATGCTTCTGAAAAAAGGAGTGACGTTTCAGAATGTAGTGTTGGCGTTGATGATGATATAAATTAGTAGCAAGTAGTGTGATGATTGTAAATATTATTCATTCAAAATTGGATTCAAATTCTTCTCTCATGATCTTGTAGCGCAGGGCAAGCTACATTATAGGGCAGCTCGAAGTGGTTCTTTCACAAGAGGCAACCTAAAAAAATGGTTATGCTTGATGACTTTGTATCCTTAATGAGAGTATTATATATAGCATAGAAAGCAAGGGATTTTAAAAGTTGAATAGCATGTGTATTCAAATTTTCTTATCCAAGTCTTCGTGATGTGTCTGTAACTCATACATATATCGTCTTTTCATCGACAGCGCGTCAGCACGTAGCTTCCTGCTTTCTTCAACAAACGCACCGTTTTAGGCTTCAGATATCGTGCCGCATGCCGTATGACCAAACGCACCGTTTCGGTTCAGAAGCACCAGGAATAATCATGCCTACTCTCGATTCTTCTTTACCGTGGTCGTAACCGGAAAAAATCTCTGCACTTTCAGAAACTTCCTGAACATTCCGATAGGCTGCCCGTGAAAGTACTAGATTAATCCCCAATCTCTTTTAATACCCGTCATATCCCCCATTTGGACAAGCAGCAATCGTAGACGATCAAATCAATCCAGCGCGCTTTTACTCTGCAACGTCTTCTTGTTCTGAAATAAATTATCGGAAAATGTCGCTCATTCCAAGTTTCTTCGGTGGCCGGAGAAGCAACGCCTTTGATCCCTTCTCTCTCGATGTTTGGGACCCTTTTAAGGATTTTTCTTTCCCCACCCCTCTTTCTTCGTCGTCCCGTGAAAATTCCGCGTTTGTTAGCACTAGGGTGGATTGGAAGGAGACCCCAGAAGCTCATGTGTTCAAGGTGGATCTTCCAGGGCTGAAGAAGGAGGAGGCGAAGGTGGAGATAGAAGACGACGGGGTGCTTCAGATAAGCGGAGAGAGGAACTTCGAGAAAGAAGACAAGAACGACACATGGCACCGCGTGGAGAGAAGCAGGGGGAAATTTATGAGGAGATTCAGGCTGCCGGAGAATGCTAAAATGGATCAGGTGAAGGCTTCCATGGAGAATGGTGTTCTCACTGTCACTGTTCCTAAGGAGGAGGTTAAGAAACCTGAGGTCAAAGCCATCCAGATTTCTTGAAGAGAATGTGATTCTGGCCTTTTCTGTTTTCTTTCTGGGTTTATGTCATAAGTGTGTGGAGTCAGAAGTGAAAGAGCGTCTTTATTTGTGAAGCAGTGTGTGTTTCTGGGAGTACGGATAAGTATACTCGGCTACTGTAAATTGACCAGTTTCGTCTCGGAATAAAATACAGGCTTATTTTCCTACTGTAATTGTTTTTGGGATTGTTGCAATATTTGTTTTTATGAACTCAGCAAGCGCTTGAGTTCTTAATAGTTCAATTTTTTTTATCCGATTTATTAAAATTTTATTTTAATTATATTCAGATTTAAATCGCGACATATATTTATTATAATAAGTGAGTTTTTAATAAAAATTTTATGTATATATTAAGACTTAAATTTAAAATTTTATTTACATAATATCAAATTATTTATTATTCAAATTAACTCTCATACAGTTCAATTTTGTTGCCCAGTAAAATACGGTTCAACTGAAACATATGGGGTTTATGAACATTCCACATTCCACCCATAATTTTCTTAACCTTTCTAATTTGAACACACGTATAATTCCTAGGAATCACCTTTTATTTTCTGAAAAAAATAATAATTGCAGAATAGACAATTCCGCATATAATACTAACACGATCCATTTATATATAGGGCGATAGTATTTAATTTTAGCTCTTTAAGTTTCACTATAATAGTTACTATATAATGCTAAACAGAAGAATGTTTTTGGCAAAACAAAAAATCAATCAGAAGAAATTTATGACTGATATAAGTTTTTTATTGGGCGGTTAAAAATTAATTTTGACATTTTTTAAACATTTCAGGAAAAGCTAATTTTAGAAGAAATTTTGTAATACGGGACTGCTGCTAAATTTTGGTGTGACATATATTCTTTTTCCCTTGACATATAACGAAAGGATTTAAAGGGCATTTTTACCCTTGAACTAGTCGTGATGAAGGTAATGTTGTCCTTAAGAGAGATGAGTCCAACGAAAAATAGCTATGTGGGACGCCATATGGATCTAGGCAATGAGGGTAAGAAGAGGGAGAGAATCAGTAAAAATGTTTGTAAGAGACCACAATCCCCTTCGACCATTATTAATCACCACCTTAGACTATTACCGTGGAGGGTAACATTCTATTTTGATTACTTTAAGAAGTACATTGCCCTACACCACGGTTTAGGATACTAACTATTCATCTAATTCTAGTTATAACTCTCTTATAATTTATTTCATATAAATTAAAAAACACTTTAAACCCCATCAACGACATCTTATACAGAATAAACAGAATAATAAATAAAAAATAAAATATTATATTTTTATAAAAAATATCTTTTTTTATTATATAAATAAGATTAAAATATATGTTGTCTTTTTGTTTTATATATAGGTCAAGAGGAGTACTGCAAATAATTAAAAGATGAAAATGCTGATTAACCCTAACAAAAATTATAAGAGTTTGCATACCTCAACATCATATGATTAAACTTTTAATATATTTTATATTTACTATGAAAATGTTGGATAACTATGATAATAAAACTATATCCATGCATATATTTTTTAAGTATAATTTTTTTTAAAAAAATATTACTCATTTACGATTTAAAAATATGATAATTTTTTTTATATTTTAAATAATCGTATATTTTATTTTTTTTATTATTAGTTGAACTTAAAAATAATAAATTTTTAATTTTATATATATTTTATGAACTATAAATAAAATGGGGGCCAACAAATTAAATAAAGGCAGCCCAGTAAGTAATTAATTGAGCGCGCCCATTAGATTCTGGATTCTTCCACATCTCCCTAGGGTATGGTCCAAAGCTCCAGCTTGAAACTTGTGAAAGTGATCTAATCATCATACTTCTTTAAAACGAAAAATCTAAAAAATTCCAGGTCTTTCCAGAAAATCTCCTCCCATTGGTTTAAATACCCGATGTATTCCCTTCCAGAGCTCCATAGGAACATTGAAAATCTCAGTGATTAAGCAACCATCGCAAGCACTTTCTACTCTTTACTCTCGTTATTATCATCTTTACTCAAGTTCGAAGGTCAGAAAATGTCGTTGATTCCAAGTTTCTTCGGTGGCCGAAGGAGCAACGTATTCGATCCTTTCTCTCTGGAAGTATGGGATCCCTTCAAGGATTTTCCTTTTCCCTCCGCTCTTTCAACTTCTTCCCAGGAAAATTCTGCATTCGTGAGCACTCGAATTGATTGGAAGGAGACGCCAGAAGCGCATGTGTTCAAGGCGGATCTTCCAGGGATGAAGAAGGAGGAAGTGAAGGTTGAGATTGAAGGTGATAGGGTGCTTCAGATAAGCGGAGAGAGGAACGTCGAGAAAGAAGACAAAAACGACAAGTGGCATCGCGTCGAGCGAAGCAGTGGGAGGTTCCTGAGAAAGTTCAGGCTGCCGGAGAATGCTAAAATGGATCAGGTGAAGGCTTCCATGGAGAATGGGGTTCTGACTGTCACAGTTCCTAAGGCAGAGGTTAAGAAGCCCGATGTTAAAGCCATCCAGATTTCTGGTTAATTAATAATGACATTCTGGGTTTTTTGGGTTTGTTTTGGAGAATATATATGTCTCTGAGTAAGTCTTGAATTGTATAAGTTTGTAAAATCATGTGTTCTGCCCTCAGGTGAAGACAGGAAGGAGAGCGTTGTGTAAGTTGTAACGCTTGTGTGTTTCTGTAAGTTTACATGGTCTTGATTTGTGTTCTTTGAAATAAATTGAGCTTGTTTTTCTTTGTTTAATTAGTTTTCCATATTTGGTTTGTTTTTACTTCGTTGCTTCATTGAAGACTAGATGTGTGGTCATTTTAAATGATACTCTGTAAATGAAATTTGCTATATATAGATTAGTTAATTGGGAAGTGGAATAGAACTTGGTCGTCGTCCTTACAATGGAAGTTGCATTTCAACTAGCTAAAGTTGAAAACTCTAGAGCCTTGAACACAAAAATTGGTGAAAATAAAGAACATGATGAAGAAGAAATGATAACTGATAAGAACGATTTTTCTTTTTAAATAATTATAATTTTTTTTAATTTTTTATTTAATTTATTAAAATTTTATCATGATTATATTTAAATCTGATCTGTATTGTATATTTAATTATGATATATGATTTTTTTAATAATTTTTTTATATGTTTAAATTTAAATATGAGATTTTGTTTAAATAATATTAAATTATTTATTATTCGAACTATCTCTTAAGTTAAATCCACTCGGTTCTTTCCACACTTTTATTGACTTTGGTTCTTTTACTGCTAGCCTTCAACTCCCAAGTTTTCTTTAAATATAAAGATCAACATTTTGGATAGTATAATGAAAGAGAATGAAAAACCATAAGAGAAGAAATTATATGTTTCGGTAGTATTGTCAATCAGCCTAAAGATTAATATTTTAAAGATGATATAAAAAATGGACAAAAAATATCGAAAAAAATAGGAAATTTTTTAAAAAATACTTATTTAAATTTTAAAATTTTATTTACTATATTTTATTAGCTATTTATAACTTTTATAAAGTTATTTATAATTTTTTTTATAAAAAATTTTGATTTAAAATTTTAAAATTTAAATAAGTGTTTTTTAAGATTTTTCTAAAAAAATAGACCTTACAAACTTTATGGAAAAAATACTGATTTATTTTGCAGAAGAAGATCGAACCAAAGGAGTTTGTATCTTGCTCATGTTTTTCACAAGTTATTTGCCGAAAAATTATCAACCCGCCGAGGGTGTTAAGCCGTGCACTATAGAACTGACTCTTGAGATATGGGCCGACTGGATTAATAGACCTCATGTAACTATCTCCAACAATTTCTAGTGCTGTAAAATAACGTTAATTACTATTTTTTCAATTATGCTATCATATTCACCGATTTAAATCATGGAGTAAGGGAGATGGTTAAATCGTAGGGAAAATATATAAAAATTAAGCAAAAAAAACCTATATATTAATAGATTTAATAGGGTCATATCACATGGATATTTGATGCCAACATTGAAATCAATATTCAATTACATTTTATTATTTTTTTGGTATAATAAGAGGGGAACCCTCAAACTTAAAACTCTAGTTTAAGCTGGCAACATCCACAATATCTTTATATAAATACTCTATAATCCCTCAGAAGGATCTCTGTGTTATGAGTTATGGATTATAATTAATTTACAAATATAAATATACATATTATTATTAATTGAAAAGCAAGTCAAACCATTTTTGGACCAGAGGATCCAAATATATGGGCTTTACCGCTTTAGATTAATTCTGGTAAGTTCCCTGGAGGGCGGTGGACTGGCCTTGAAATTCGCAAACATTCTGGAATTCTCACAACTTCACTGGTAAGTACTAGATTTCTCCTTCCATAAATTTAAATACCCAACCTGTCCTTCCTCTGCTGCCCCAAGGAGGAATCAATCAAAAGCGTTCACATTTGTAGCGTTCGCTTCACTCTGAATATTTCCTGTTCGTCGTCTCTCTTTAAAATGTCGTTGATCCCTAGTTTCTTCGGCGGCCGAAGGAGCAACGTTTTTGATCCCTTCTCCCTCGACGTTTGGGACCCTTCCAAGGATTTCCAATTCCCTTCTACTCTGTCAACCACTTCTCAAGATAATTCTGCATTCGTGAGCACTAGGGTGGATTGGAGGGAGACCCCAGAAGCCCATGTGTTCAAGGCGGATCTACCAGGGCTGAAGAAGGAGGAGGTGAAGGTTGAGATTGAAGACGACAGGGTGCTCCAGATAAGCGGGGAGAGGAACTTCGAGAAAGAAGACAAGACCGACACATGGCATCGCGTAGAGAGAAGCAGCGGCAAATTCATGAGGAGATTCAGACTTCCGGAGAATGCTAAAATGGATCAGGTGAAGGCTTCCATGGAGAACGGTGTTCTCACCGTCACTGTTGCGAAAGAAGAGGTTAAGAAGCCCGATGTGAAGACTATCCAGATTTCTGGTTAGAAAGAATGAATGCATTCTCATGCTTTTCTCTGTTCGTATGCGGCAGTTTGATAATTTGTCTTAGTATAGAAGGGTCCATGAATGTGTGTATAATAAGGTGTTGAGCTTTTGGTAGTTATAACTGTTTGGGTATGGGATGGGCATGTTATGTATGCCAGTAAGTTTACTTTAATGTATGTCTCTTTGGAGTAAAATAAGTTCATAATGACACTTTTTTAATTGCTTCTCTCTTCTTGCATTACGTGTCTTAACATTTAAGTGATTAATTAGTAAGTTCATGAAAGTCGATCCTGGTCTGTAGATTCTTTTGCATGCAAGCTTTGAAATATATTGTCAGTGGCCGAAAGACGACTCTGCGTTGATCGTTTATGAGTATGAAATTAATCGAGTTTTATAGTTTCGACTTTCGAATATGTATCTATTGATGCTTTATCGAGAGTATCCTCTAAATTGTAAAATTTAAGGTGGGTTTTATATCATTGTACAGAGTTTAAGAGGTGTAATGTTATTTTATGTACTTGGTCCGAGTGGATGTTCAATATTTGATGATTAGGTATGGGTAACGATCAAGATCAGCAACGTGGTGATGACGACTTAAAAACCTACGTGAGGATTGATCCCATGGCTTTTTAGTTGGTAAATAAATTAGTTAATTATATATAGATATTTTGAAAAATAAGATTGCGATCCCGTCTAATTCAAATAACCGACATATCCCGATTCAAGCTAAATTTGAAGCATATATATATATATATAGTCATATGCTCACAAAATAACTTGGGACTTGGGAAGGCAAAATGTCGTGGAGAGTAGCCGTGACATATTCCTCTGATTGGATCAAGTGAGCTAAGGTTATTTAAGAAGCCTGCTGAGGTTATAACTTAATGTCACTCAAGAGTTCTTGTTCTAGATAATTAAGGAACATTATGAATTACTAGATAAGGTTATCTACGTTTTGCGAGCAAGCATTGGTTAATTGTTGATGAACATTGTGTCACGTGCGTTCATGATTGGAACGATAAGAACAATGTAAAAATACACGTGGGAAGTGGTTCTATATATATGCTTGTGTCATTAATTAACTTTATCTCTAACCACATGACTTTCGCCAATATGTTCTCACCTGTTCATGTCAGGCAATAAATCTGTTTTAATCTCTCCCACGATTGCTATAAGCATTCTGAATCAACACATTTTCGTGGTCTCCCAATCATTCTTCTCTCTTCACATTCTTGAACTGGAAAATTGCGTCGTACTAGAAAGCTTCTAACAATGAAATTTGGCAGAGTATATTATATAACATGTACCGAGTAACTTGAACCTTCGAATTGAATTGAGCACCTATATTGATCTTGATCTTAATAAACAGCCAAATGTTAAAAGCATCTCTCTCTCTATATATATTGGAGCTCGTGTGATACTATGAATAATTAAGAAGATGGACAGCTTTCTTGAATTTATTGTTCATGCTACCTACAAATGAATATAGAATCCTTACAAAACGGTGACGGCTACATCACTCGAGCATGTTCCTGCAGATTATTTGTCTAGTGTCCTGTTCACTTCACCACCCAACGAATCCCAAGAAACTGTAATGGAACGTAAGAGAACAGTCAGTAGCCATGGGCACGAAATGGTTGACCATTTCATTAAAAAGAAAAAAAGAAATTTCAGCAGAAGCCAAAATGAAGAATGAAAACAGAGGAAGTTAGAGAGAATGAAGAAGAAAGAGGGCCTGAGAGAGCGAAGGGAGAGATGCGGGGAGAGAAGGTCAAACAAGAAAGTAGCTCCATGAATAAAGAGGACGAAGCCAGTACAGGTCAGTAGAATTAGTCCCAACATGATGATGATGAACAAGGAGGAGCTGTTTCAGCAGAAGAAGAAATGAAACAGAGGAGAGAGAAAATGGGAAGGCTTTTGACTCAAGCCAAGCATGGCCAAGGATGAAATATAGAATAGGGAACGGTTGGTATAAACATGTAATTAAAAACGAGATTAATAAGTGAGGATTAGAGAATGATACGTCATCGTTTGGATCCCACCTGCCATTCGTGTATGGTATGCTGGTCGATGTGGGAGTTGACGGCTTGACGCCCGCGTGAATCAATATTACATTCATATTTTTATGCCCAAATCGTTTTCATGTAAAATTTAATTCACATCTAACAAATAAGGTCACAAGTTCCATTCAACATCTAAAATGAAGGCATTATTTTTTGCCCTTAGATTTTTTCAAACAATCTTATTTGAGATATTATTAAATATTAAATGTGAGATTTTTTTTTAATAAACATTTAAATATTAATTTGAGAGTTAACTATTTTTATTAGACTTAATCTTAATGATAAAATTGGTCATATCATATCAACAACTAGTTGGCATCCCTTCTACACTTGGATGAGGTGTTTGGTTTTGTTTTAATATAAATTTTTTTAAATAAATTTAGCAACAGTCCCTCACTAGATCATTTAAAATTAACTATATTATTAGCTACTTATTAAAAGAATACAACTTATTATTCTTTTATCTCATAATCAGATAACTTATTTTCTGTTTTTTTTTTAAAAAGCATCGCTCAAGATCTGCTGAAATCCCACTGATATATTTTTCAATTGTACCACTAATTAATTAAATGATTGAACATTTTAAAAAAATTACACATTTCTAAGATCGAATTTATTAAAAATCGGATTAATTACGAACCTTTTAACTACCATGTGTGTGTGTGTTGTGTCACGTTTATGAATTTTTAAATGATTTGTTAAATAGTTAAAACTTAAGTGAAATGAGTACAATTTGGCAGAAATAAGTGGGCAAAAATATATACAAGGCAAGCAGATGCATTTATGCTACAAGCTAAAAGAAGATACTAGTTTTCTTTTTCTTTTTAATAATGAAAGAAATAATACATTTATGAAGAAGGAGATTCTGTCTATAAAAAGGTTGGTGTAAATCGACAATTATAACGAAGCTCTTGAATCCTTAATCAAGATCCTTCCTTAGAATCAATGGGATTCGCGATTCACTTTCTTTATAAAATTCGCATCTTCCAAATCAGTCGCCCAACAAAGTTGTCAGAAACAAATCCTGCACAAACCCAGATCTCCCCGCCGCCTGCCTCATCCTTCTCTCTCGCTCTTCATTACTCAACGACGCATCAAAACTACAAGACAGTTACACAATACGATTACTAGTGTTCATTAAATTCAAATATTAAGTATATAATTATAAGTTAATTAGTACCTGGATTTCCATATATGTGATGGTGTTGGGTTCTTTGGAGAAGAGTCTTCAGAAGCTGTCAATACGGATTTTGAAATATCTTCTATTTCAGAAGTGGGAACATTAAAAATAAGTGAGGATAGGAATGGATCAGTAGCTGCGGCACTGGATGTATTAACACTGTTTGATCGATATCCTCCACCACTGCCGCCGCCGCCTATAAGGACCTGCAAATGAGCCTCGCGAAGATCCCTGCCCAGGAGAGATAATAATGCCTGACTGCTTGGAACAGCAACTCTACGTAACCTGCGTCGTCTCTGTAAGTATTCTTCAGTTAAGGGAAGCAATCAAACTGTTTGATATTTAGAATAAAATTGTCTATGGCTTATCAATTAAAAGCTTGAGTTGAACTGTCATTCTATCTGACAAAGCCAGAAATTTCTATTAGCAAAATCTGTAAAATAACAAAATATCTAGTTCAAGTTGTATCTAAAAACACTGTCCTTAAGAAATATTTTATAACTCCCAGTAAAATAGGAAGCAATATTCCCCAAGATTAAACGAACCCTTCCTATAAGAATATATAGTGACAAAACTAGCGAAAGATAATAGAACTCAACAAGAGGCAGAATATATTAGAGGAGGAAGATCCCAAGGGCAATATGATGTTAATCTTATACTTTTTCATCAATAAACCCCTTTTATAAATTATAGAAAGACACGAGACATGACTAAACAAGGTATCTGTCCACAAAACCGAAGAGACATATTGGAAGAGACTTCTTCTTTGACACACCAACACATAATATTTACAATATTTCCAAAAATTTCAAATCTCTCTCCCTCTCTCTGGCTGGTAATTTTAAATGAAAATTGCATATAAAGGATATCTTAAATAAGTGTCCATGCTGCAGCGTTATGTGACTTAGCATGTCCCTTGCAACTTTAACCGAGCATATGGGACAAACCTGCAAGGGTGAAAATAGAAGGATGAGACATTATAACTGAAATTAAAGATCATTTCAAATCTTACTAGCTAATACAGGTATGTTTTACTAGTAACCACAAAGAAGTGAGTTGCTATACATGCATCTTCAGCTTTCTTT